>JAWUZG010000041.1:2961666-5923333 GCA_036785705.1 Acanthornis magna | reverse complement strand
ATATCACAGTGCCAGAAATAAAATGTAATCCTTTTTGTCCCACCTGCTGCATTTAAGCACAGGACTAGCCTTTTCTACCACAGCCTGTCTGCTTGACTTCCTTAGAAAATGTGTTTTTCTCCTCCACTCCTCCACTCCTACTTGCATTGGAGAGAATGCTGCTGTGTGATAAGTCAAGGATTTTCCTGACTAAATCAGCAGCAATATTTACAACTTCCAGTGAAGGTTTTCTGATGCTGTGCTAAAAAGAAAAGTAAGCCTGTGGCTTGGCTTTCCAATCCCTGAACCAGATAGCATCATGCTTCCATAAAGGGAGACAGAAAGAGAATTTTTGCCATTTTAATTTGTTAAAATAAATTTCAGTGTCTGTATTTAAGGAATTGGGTGACACTTTGCTGTCCACTGAAGTAATGCATTAATGTTAGTGTATGTTGTAATATATCTGCAAGCACTATATTAAAAAAAATCTTACAGAGCCATTATGGCTTGATTTGAATATGTATTTAACTCTTAAGTGCTTTGGCAGTGACCGACATATGTGGGTGATTTCAAAACAAAAAAATGCAATACTGTTTTAGAGGCTGCCAGTGTTTTAAATTAATTGTAATCTAAATCACACTGAAACATTAAAATACATTTTTTTCCTTGAAGTAAATAACAAATTCATGGATTTTTGGGCTGAACTTTGTTACAGCAGCTGTGCTGATTCATTTGATTATTAAGCCTGAAACCCTTTTGGTATCATTAATTATGTTAAACACTTTTAATGTGCCCTGGTGGTTGCTGAATCTCCAGTTACTATCTAAGCTCATAGTAAACTGTGACACGAGGCTTTTTCTTTAGATTGTGCTTCTGTACAGCCAGTCTAACATCTGCAACCAGTAAAACCTGACTTCTCTTTGTTTAACTAGCGATTGAAGAAACTGTTTAATAGAAGGCATTTAAAATCTGATAATTTGGCTGTTTAGTTGAATGAGAACTTTACCTACAAAGTGAACAAAATAGAGCTTCCCTGCTTTTTCCTAGGGCTTCAAGCTAGGCCGATGGTTTCTGCCTTTTTAGTATATGACAGTTGTAGCACCATAAAGATCTCTAGCTAAATCCGTCTAAAATGAAAAGTACATTTACATTAATGTATTGCCTCAAAAATACTGTTTAATTAGTTTTGAAAGATAAATTAGTGAGCTCCTGAAGAAAAGCAGCGTTGGAAGTCCTGTGTTTTTAGCCTGATAAAACTTCCATTTTTAACATAAATTTGCTTCGCAATCAAAATGTTTAGTTAATGTCTTAGAGCTAAGCATGTGGAATGAATCCAAGTATAAATATGTCATTGTCAGTCTTCAGTAAGAATGCATATGGTCCTGTGTCATTTCTGTGTGCTGTTTGTTTATAGGTTTCAGATTACCTTGAGGTTATCAAAGAGCCAATGGACCTATCAACAGTAATAACCAAAATTGATAAACACAACTACTTAACAGCCAAGGATTTTCTAACAGACATTGACCTGATCTGCAGCAATGCATTGGAGTACAATCCAGACAAAGATCCTGGAGGTAAGAACCTACTTCTTTTTGGCCTACCTAGACCTGAAAGCCTGGTATTCAATGCTGTATTTTGTTGCTATTCAGGCGTTTAGATAAGCTGCATGCTTTGTGATAATTAGGATAAGCAAGTGCTTTTAGTATTCTGAGGCATGTGGTGCACTGGGGGACATTAAGAGCAGGAAAACTACAGCATTCAGAGCTGTTTTCTAATAAATTATGTTTTTTGGTTCTTTTTCAAATTTGGTAGCTCCTTTTCAGTGAGTAGACTCTGTATATGCAACAAAACCCCACCGTAATTTGGAGAGCTCTGTAGAGAATCCTGCACACAGTTTGGCGGTGGCCTACTGTTTTCATGTTAGCTTAGAACATGAAATTCATACAGAGAAATTAAAATCTATGTATTTGGGGATAGAAATAAAACAGGATAAGTCACCAGGCAAGGAAGTCAGTTGCAGCTGATTAGGAGAGATTAGAGAGTATTGTCTTGACAAAGTGTAATGGGCTGCTTTCAATTAAAAAGGAATTTGTAGACTGAAATGCATGTAAAAGCTGTTCACGCTCCAAACTAAGGAAAGAACATCTTGTGTGCTCTTTGCTAGGGCTGCCTTACAGTGCACAATGCCAAAAGAAAGCTTTTCAGCTGGCAGCTTTGAGCGTCGTCAATAAAACAACAACAAAGCACCCTTTTAATGTAGAGTTGTATTTAATATATGTGATACTTGGAGATCAGGGTCCATCTACAAATGTAGTCCAATGTGTTTAAAAAAAAAATCATGAAATCTTGTGAAATTGTTTTACCAGACTAAATCCTGATTTTTCTGTATTTTTTTCCTCAGATTTTTGATTTTCTGAGGCATTTGCAAGTGCCTCATGTGTGGACTAGATACAGTATAGTCTTATCAGACTTGTTTCACATTGCCTTTTGAACCCAGTGTTGGTTCATATTTGTAGAAGATTAACTTTTTCTTCAGTTTATGATGCATTCTTTTCTTTCAACTAAAAAAAATCATTTATTTTGTGCTCCTGATAACACACTTTTGAGGACTTGTAATGTGCAATTGATGTGAACTAATGAAAGCCCTTGATGGGCGCTTGGCATTCTGAGTGTATCTGAAGAGCACCTGTTCTGGGATATTTTGATTTTCCTTGCTGTCAGAACTGAGCTGGGAGAATTTGATCTGGCTCTTTCTAGGCTCAGTTTTGGATAGGAGTTAATGAAAAATTGTTCTGTCCTCTGCTCTTAATAGCAGAGCATGTATTGCTTTTCTGACGTGCAGGATTTCTTGGGCTGTTGTGAACACACCTGAAACAGCACATTATGGCTGTTCAGAGGAAGCATTCCATGCATTCAGGTGCATTCATTAACTGAATATTAACCTGTAAATGTTCACATTGGTGAGATCCTGAAGAGCTCATATATGCTTGCGTCTGCTTCATGCTGGAATTTGCAGAACACTCGTACTGTACCTGCTTCTGTCCTTTTGTTAAGTTGGAAGAGCAATGGGAGAACCAGACTAGCTGATTTTATCTGCAGTCTGGATATCAAAAACTGGCTGCTTTGGGGTTTTTTTTCCTGGTACTTGGCTGTAGCATTTCAGACAGGTTCTGTAGTAAGACAGGTTGTTTTTTTCTCCCTCCATGGTTTGACTGGGAAATGTTCTTGAAGGAAACATAACCACATAACCATGTTGGACATGAGTGTTTGCTTCTTTGAAGCATTGTCTGGGGGAAAGTCTTGCCCAGCACAGGATTAGAGGAAAGTAGTGGTTCAATCAAACACCCTGATTTGATTCCTTCTTTTTTTTTCCCCCTCCCCTCCCTTCCTCCTTTGCAAGGGCTTCTTAAACTTCATTATCTGACCAAAACTTTGGAGTTGAATGTCTCAAAGTTACATCTGGAACAAATGCAATGTGTCTTCTTTTGGTGATCATAAAACATAATGCTTCAGAAATATGTAGGGAAAAACTTCCAACTTCCAGTAGATTTAGTGGGCAGTAGTTTTCCCCAGAAAACATGTTGCTCTTTTGAGCTGGATACTGGATAGTCTCTTTCACTCAGCAGTTTTTCCAGCTGTAAAATTTGCTATTCCTAGAATACAAATATTGCAAAATAATTATTTGGTGATCTTCTTAATTGATGTCTTTAAAGATTATTAAAACATTAAATCTACTAGTTGTATAATATGTTTAGACATTTATGTTGATGGTTACTGTTGAAGTACCTCCATCCGCTGGAAAAAGTAATTCAATATGGATGGATTGACAAATTAAATAAGTTTGTATTGAAGTCAAGCAATGAGTGTTGTAGGTTTCATTGAAAAGCAACATTATAGATATCAATTTTCTCCACATACGGGCTTACTTATTAAGTTACAACTACTTTTCAAGTTTCAACAGTGGAATTATTTCTTTTGTGTGTTTCAAAAGTAGGGGAACTAGTCTTTTTTTTCGTGAGTTGCATTTAGGCTTCCAGCATGGGCAATTTGTCCTGTTCCCTAAATAGGCCTGAAAATGTCACATACTCGAGGCTTGTTTCTTACCAGTTCTTTTTTTATGGATTAAAATGAGAAACAGCTATTCAATGTAAGGAATAAAATAAGGTGTTTTAGCACAGTTTTGATCAGTTGTTAAATAATAATTAAGCAATAATTTCAGGCTAAAGAAAAAAAACAACAGGGAAAGAGCATGTGTGAGCCAGGTCTACCTTACAGATGCAGATGATATCCAGTGTGATTTTGCAGGTAGTATAACTGTCTAAAAAAGAGCCCCGTGGGTGAATTAATTCCTGGTCTAGTCTCTTGTTACTTTTAGATTCTTTGCACTCCATTATAATGTGTAGATCTGCCTGTGGAAACTGGCTACCCCTGATGGCAAGTTGATTTAGGTGTGATCATCATTCAGTGTTTGCATTTGTTTATAGATGCCACTGTGGATTAAAGTAACAACTTATACTTATGGAAACTCCTGTATCTCTTCAGTACCTGGGTTGTGATTTTTGAGTGTGCTGTGGTGTTGATTCATCTGCATTTTCATATATCTGTAATTTTTCCCAGTTACTTCCGTTTGTATCAGGGTTGTAATATACGATACAAACCAACGTAGTAATGCTAAGAAAATTTTGCAATTGTGATTAAAAAGTGTGCTGTCCTGTTTTCTAGATAAAATAATTAGACACAGAGCATGTACTCTGAAGGACACTGCTCATGCTATCATTGCTGCTGAACTGGATCCAGAATTTAATAAGATGTGTGAAGAAATCAAGGAAGCAAGAAGAAAAAGAGGTATGTTTAACTTCAGTTATGATAACACAACATATATAGAGGCCCTCTATAAACAGATAGGAATGGCCTCACGTTCACAAGGCCTGGACCTTGCGGGGGACTTCAGCCACCCCAGTCTATATTGAAGGGACAACACAGCAGGGAAGAAGCAATTCAGGAGGTTAGAATGTGTAGAGGAGAACTTCCTTCTTCAAGTTACAGAGGAGCCACCAAGGAGGGGTGCTGTGCTGGACCTTGTTCTCACCAGCAAGGAGGGGCTGGTGGGGAGTGTGAAGCTCAGGGGCAGCTGGGCTGCAGTGACCACGAAATGGTGGGGTTTGAGATCCTTAGGGCAGCAAGGAGAGTGCACAGCAAAGCTCCAGCACCCTGATCTTCAGTCCGTTCATGGATCTGCTTGGTAGAGTCCATGGGATACAGCGCTGGAGGGAAGAGCGGCCCAGGAAAGCTGGTTAGAACTCGAGGATCGCCTCCTCCAAACTCAGGAGTGATGTTTCCCAACAAAGAGGAAGTTAGGCAGACACATCAGGAGGCCTGTGTGGATGAACAAGTTGATTCTGGACAAACTTAAACACAGAATGAGGGCCTGCAGAGAGTGGAAGCAGAGAAAGGTAGCCTGGGAGGAATACAGAGAAACTGAGCAGCCAGAGATCAGGGTAGAAAAGCTAAAGCTCTGAGAGAATTCAACCTGGCCAGGGACAAGGGCAACAAGAAAAGCTTCTGTAGATATATGGGATAGAATTTACAGATCTCCATATAAAAAATTAAGATGAAATACAGAATGCATGTCAGATTTGGACAGTGCAGGTTAAAGGGTGACTGAGCTTGAAACTTTTCTACTTTTTTCTATTGTGTGAGCTGGTCTGATAAGATACCATCATTCTTTCCAGAAGAAGGATACATTGCCTACTATTACAGACAGTATTATAGACCTGGTGAACAGGTAAATGCTAGGGTTGCTGTACTTAATTCTCACAATTCCTTGCATTGATGTGGATGTGGTGGAACCAGAGCTGTGTTCTGAAAGTGCCTGTAATACAGTATAATAAAAATTATGATAAGCAAGAATGGCATTTAAACCACTGGATTTTCAGTTCACCCTGGCATGTGTACAAGTGTAGTTTTGGGGATAATATATTGATCTTTTTGATTAAGAAACAACCCTTGCATCCACATGGAAGGGAGTATGATGACAATCTAACAGCCCACAATTAGGATATATAGCCCCCTAATGAATTATTGCAGTTGTTTTTAACTTGTCGTCCACAGACATCCAAGTCTCTGTGCAGCTGCTGAAGTGATCAGGGAAAGTTATCAAAAGTCCAAACATATTCCCAGAGTGGAAACAGTGCTGTTTACATGAGAAAGTCTACCTCCGTGGAAAAGTTTTAAAGTTTTGAAAGTTGAAAAAGGTTGAAAATCACTGAACTATAACATTAGAACAAAATAGCATGCTGATTTAGGGATTACGGATTTCAATAATTCCTGTTTTACCAAGTTGTTTCCTGCTTTGCCTTCTGCTTTGGTATAAAGCTCCATTATTTGATATCTAGGTTGAATTGGCTGGTCTTACCTTTCAGCTGCTGATTCTTGAAATACTTTTGTTGGTAGATTGAAGACCCTTTATTAATAAATTTCTTTGAACTATGCAAGTATCTATAGGCTTTCTCTTCAGGTTAAAACGGATACAATTCTTTTTATTTTCCTATTCAGTCATGCATGTTTTTGTCTAATTTTGTTCAAGTTTCCAATGTGTGTCTTGAATTGTGGATAAATGAACCAATTGTAATTCCCCGTGGTTGTAAAACAGAGCTAATATAATGCCTTCATTTCTCCTCTATACTTTTCTATTAGAACTATAAGAATATTCACAATTCTGGCCGCAGTGTCCTGCTGTGAGCTGTGCTCAGTTAATTATCCAAGTCCCCATGACTGTTAAAGGTTATTGCTTCCGAGGTTAAAATAAATGTTTGTAAGAGCTCTTTGTTACAGAGAGTGACTCTATGGCTTGTAGTCCTTTCTTGCAAGTTTGCGAGGACTGGAATGCTGCCCTCCTTTGTGTGGCACTGGCCCAGTAATAGATATTTCTGAGGACAAAACCTACAGACTGTTGAAAGAAGGGCAGTGTCTTAAGTCATAATTAAGGCTGATGGTATCCTGCAATGAACTTGTTAAATCAGGAAAAGCAGGTACCTTTGGTGTGAGATGCTGGTTCATGGGCCTGCAGGTACAGGTGCAATGAGCAGTGCCAGTTGTTTGTGGGAGAAAACAGCTCACAGACAGGAATGGGAGGATTCAGAGTGGATTTAGTACCCTGGCATAGAAACTGTTACAGTGCCACGGGTACCTGGAGGTGGCATTTGAAGATGCCTCTTGGCCACACTTGGTGGTTTCAATGACAACTGAGCTCTGCAGTTGGTCCAGCTTTAGAATGTGCAAGGCTGAGATCACTGACTGGGTAAGCAAGGAATGCTAACCAAAGCGAATCCCGAAGCCTTGGAATGTATGGAACAAGCTGTGTTAGATTATCTGTTTATGAACAGAGGAAAATAGATCAAGCGCTTGAGGTCTGAGGAAGCCTCGTGCCGTAAGGCAAGCACAAGGGATTGTCCTATCTGTGGATCAGGAGCTGAATCAAAGATTGTGGTGGTAAAGAGCACTTGGATAATAACACTTCAGAAATGTAGTCTTGGTATGGTCATTATAATGGATGTTAATGGAAGGGATGTGAATGCTGATCAGCTCTGCCATTATTCCCATTTTGCTCTAAAGAATATCCTCAGCAAGACAGCAGATCAGGACAATCACAGTGCATCTGCTAGTCTAGTCTTTGACATGTACCCTGTTTCAGAGCAGTTTGAGCAAGGGATGAAAAAGGCTAAAAAGCTCCATATCCATCTTCTTGACAATTTTGTTAGGAAGGTATTTAGCAATCTTACATAGTTGTAAAATGGAAGGTATTTTCTATGTGGCTTTTTCTTCCACAACTTTTGTGGGGTTTTGTGTTTTTCGTTTATTTTCCTTTCCTCCTTGTGGTTTGTTGGCTTTTTTCTTTTGTTTTTTTTTGTGGGTGGTGGTTGTTTTTGGTTTTTTTGTTTGTTTTGTTGTTGTTGTTGTTGTTGTTGTTGGGGGTTTTTTGTTGGTTTTTTGGGTTTTTTTTTTGGTGTATTGTTGCATTTGTTTTGGCTTTGTATTTTTTTTTCCTACAGATCTTCTGATTTTACTCAGTACTGTGACTGGTGACCAGTCTTGGAAGTACTGCAGTGTAATAGAAAGATAAATTGTGCAATAAAATCAGTATGTAGGAGTCAAACTAGAATTTCTTGTTCCTGTATTACAGAAATGAGGTGCTCTTGTTGAAAAATGTTAAACCTAAGGACAGCAAGTTTTAAATTGGTAAATTAAGAACTATATATCCTATATTATTGAAATTTGTAACTTCTTGTGGAGACTGGTAAATAAAAAATTAGAAGTGGTAGTTGTTTTGAGTAATGAAATATTTTTGATGTACAGTTTAAAATATTTATAATAGTGCCTAGAAACCTACGCTGTAATTATTAATTGTGAGATGAGAGTTTCTGAGTAAATCTTTTAATTTCTGCATCCATTAGTTTCGGAGCTACTTGTCAGCTCTTGATCACTTAGTTCTGATTTCTGTTGAAGACATGGTGTGACATTTTGAAGACCATTTTAGTGGATGGATAGGAAATTGTAGTTCACAAATATGAAACTTCAGATACTCATTTATGTCTTTAAAGTGTGCTTAACCAATATGAAAGTTTGCCTTTTTAGAATTTAATTAAAAAACCTGTGAAGCAGTAGAAGCTATGAGATGAAGTTATATTACAGAAAGCAAACTATACTTTTTGTTAAAAGCAGAATTGCATTTTCTTAATTTAAGAGCTCATATTGACTCTGAAATGGATCCATTTTACATAACATAGATCACAGTGACAATAGAAGGTTTTATTCAGATACTCTTTTTGATATGGCATACAATGCCATTATGAATTGCCACTTATTTTAAATCATCTGTTTAAAATACGGAAAAAATGGAAATGGTCAGTAAGAATTCACATGTAGAGGAAATACAGATAGAAGAGTCAGTTTTTGGAGACCCGAGTGTGATAAACAGTGATATTTTTCTAATCCATCAGAGCTGACAGTTTAAGACCATACAACCAATAAGTTGTTTTTGTCAGGAGAAACCAAATACTCTTGATTCAAATCATCATTTTGAATGTCCAGCTAAATATTAATGGATATATTCCTGTTGCAGTATGGTGTTCCAAGTTTCTTCTTTGATTTGGTAGTTTCCTGCAGCTTGGTTTATTTAAATAGGTATGGTTGTCTTTTGCATGCAGGCTTATCAGTACCAGCAGAACAGGTAAATCCTCATGGTTCCACCGTACGGAAAACAGAAGCCAGAGTTGAAGAGGCATTTCGGAACAAACAAAAACCCACCATGGCCGTGTGGCCCAACTCTACAAATAAATGTGCTTGTAAGTACCTTGGGTGAAAATTGCACGAAATTGGAGGTCTTTTCAATGGCAGACTTTTGCAATGTGTCTCTACTGCTGCTTACTGATTATTTCCAGAAGTAATTTTAGGCATGAAACACATGGAACTAAGAAATACTCCTTTTCTGAGTACATAAAATCTCTGCCCAAGAAGTTGTAAAGAAGCAGGATTTCTGGTTTTGTGATTAAGCATAACTGTTTTTCTAATGCAATATGAGGATTTTGCATTTTTCATTGTAAAAGACCATTTTCAGTATAAGACAACTCAGATCCAATGAGAAGGACACTTTTAATGGTTTGATGAGTTTGCAAATTTGTTTGCTCTCTGTGTATTAGCAGGTAAATACCTCTGCACTGCTTAATACTCTCTCACATGCACTACATTCAATTCCTACGTTCATTATTCAGTGTCATGCTGAAACCTAGAAAAGAGATTGCAAATTTAACTGTATTTTCCTTTATGGCAATGGTTTTCAATAGTAACTATTACTGGTTAAGATACACTTCCTGAAGCCTACTGGATTAATCCAGTTAAGTGATCAAAATCTCTAGGATTGTGAGGTGTGATTGGGTGATCAGAGCCACTGCTAATTATTTTCAAGAGTTAAGTTGATTAGAACAGGTAAATACATAACAGATATTTTCATTATAAAGAAAATAAAGACTGTGAGAGAAAGTGAGTCTCAGTGATATACTGATAGTTGTGCCTGGCTTTCCTGCTGAAGATCTGGAGTCCATTATTAATATATTATTAGTAGCATTATCAATTATTGCTGATGGATGACAAACTGATAGATTGAAGCAGACAAATTCTCATTTTGGTCTTTGTGCTCTCCTTCCTGGTGCTTTTCCTTGATGAGAAATCATTTTCTAGGCATGGCGATAACTGCCCAGAGATGAACATTGTTTATATATGAATGATAGTGTTGATGTCAAATGGTTTAATTAATTAGAGGTGTATGATTTTATTTCCCGAAGCAGTAATTTCTTCCGTTAAAGGGATTAAAGTCAATCGTACGGAATTATGGTTAGAATAAATTGTTGTATAATAAATTGATGATGTGGATCCAAGCTGTTCTTTATTCATTTGGCAGCTCATGCAAAAGCAGAGTGGAGGGAAGGGATTCCCAATTTATTTTTTTTAATTTCCTGTGAAGTCCAGGATGGAGATTCTCCCTCTGGCTGATGCACAGAGCACTTTGCTGGCTGTGCAGGCTGAGCAGCAGACGGTGGGGTTTACAGCCCTCCAAGCTGGACATCCCTTGGGTAGGGGGAGAGCAGCCCTTGCTGCTGACTCGGATCCAAAGCAGCTCCGGTACCTTGCTCTTCCCCTCTGTTGTGGAGGCAGCAGCAGTTGTTTGAAAACTTGAGCCATCAGCTGTAGGAAATTGCCAGTGTCTCTGTGCAAACAACAAAGTTACTGTTAAGGCACTGATCCTGTTGGTATTTTCATGATCTAGCTTGGAAGGCAAGAAAATTTGAGGCTTAGTGGTGTTTGGGACTGTGATCAAATGAAAATCTGCGTTTTAAGGCTGAGTGTGGGAAAGGTAACTAGTCCAGGAGGGATGTGATGCATCTGGTAATCAAGAGAGAGACTGATGAGCAATCAAAAACCTGCAGAAGGGATTCAAGTAGTACATGGACACTCTTGAAGATTGATGTGGTCAGTTCAGCAGAGACTGGAAATGAGGAAGAGAAATGGGCTTAAAAGGGTACTTGGAGGATAAGCTAGAGAAGGATGAGAGTAGAGCTGAGCAGATTGTGGGGAGCTCAAATAGCAGCAAATGAAACCGTGAATTGCGATTGTTTAAATGGAAGAAGTAAGTTTAGAGAAGGGATTTCCGAAGAGGGATTATGTTAGAGGGAGAATGGAATTTTTTTTTATGGTCAAGAAATAATTTTTTTTAAAGTCTATAATGTATTGCACAGGGTAACAAGAAAAAATTTTAAAGTCTTTTAATTAAACAGGATAAAACTGTACTTTTCAATTAATAATTCTGAGAATATTGCATGTTTTCTGCTGTTTGAACTTGAATTAATTTTTTCCCTTAGAGGAATCTAAGGAAAAAATCACCAATCATAACATTATTTTCTTGATAACTTATTACTGTTTTTTAGGAGCTTTGTTTTACACTATTCTAGAAAAAGTGCAAAAAGGCTAATTTAGATGGCAAACCTGAGAACTCCAAAAGAAATTATTGTCAAGTATCTTCTCTAAAAACAGAGTGCAGCAGCCTTGCCAGATTTAGGGCCCTGCTCAGGGCTAGTACAGTAGAGAGTGAGAGCTGGATTATTATGTGTTGGTGTGTTTTCTGAGGTTATATATTTTATGTAAAACTTTATTTAATTTTTTAGTTACCTATTATTTTGTGATTTATTTAATTTTTCTAATGTGTTTTAGGTATTTTGCTAATTTGATTAGACCAGATGGGCTGTTGGAAATGTGGCAGATAAGTAGTTTTTCTGTTTGAAGGCACGGTGATAGACGTTCCTGTGTTACATTTCATCTGCAACTTCCATTTCCCTTGTTGAAGGTACAGCTGTGTGGATTGTGTCTCACAGTATAGATGAATTTTAAACGTATTGCATTATAGGAGTTGCTGAAAATCTATTTGGGGAAGTTCTGCCACAATTTAAAATATTTCCATTATCGACTGTGTATTTTGAGAAAAGTGCAAGTATTCTGGTGGGAACTTGGAATGGGACATATATCAGAAGTCTGATATAAGCAGTTTTATGATTATAGAATCACAAAATTACAGTTGTTGGAGGGAACCTCTGGAGAGCTTCTAGTCTAGCTCCCTTCAGGGCTGGTTGCTCAAGGCTTTGTCCAATTCTGTTTTGAACATCTTCAGGAATGGAGGCTCCATGTCATGCCTGGGGAACCTCTTACAGTGCTTGGCTACAAACAATAATTCCTTTTTCTTAATTTTGAGTGTCTTGTATTTCAGTCTGTGCCGGTTGCCTCTTCTCACTGGGCACTGCTGAGAAGAGTCTTATTTTGTATGTGGAGCTGTGTGGAAAAGGAAACTTCCAGCAGTGTGCAATTTGGTGTGTTTGCTAAATGAAGTTGTTTAGATACATGTTAGCTCAGAAAGCATTAGTATCTCTTTAATCATTAGGATCCAATATGATAAAACTGTATCAAACTGCTCCATTTTGCCAGTAGATGGGGCATGTTACATACTGTTTTACTGTCTTGCACTTGCTTCCGTTAGTGTTACGTATAAATAAACTCTGCAGGGAACATTTGGCTTTGCATTTCTTATCTTTTTTCTGCAGCATTTAATGATAATATATTGTAGTGATAGACTGCAGATTTTATGTTTTCTTCATAGAGAAGACGTCTTCTATGCCATATGATAAATAGCATAGCTGTGAAAATGGCATTTGGAGCAACTAAAGAAAATTTAAATCCTTTGTGTTATGCAAACTATTAAAAACATAAGTTTTATATAAAAGTCATTTTATGAAATATGAAGTAAACACGCTACAAACTTTTCCCAATAATTTAAGTGATTAGTGGTCTCTAGAGAAAGAATTGTAGGGAGATCAAGCAAGGATCTAAAGAACTGTTGCACAAAATATAGTTTCTAAGCAAATAATAATTTCTGCACCTTTTTGTGTTGGATTTTTCTGGTTGATGGTTTTTGGTTAGCTTTTTTTCCCCCCTAAATGGTGATTTTTGCTGTCCAATGAAACATTTTGTTTCTGCTTTATTATGGAAAGGCTTTTGTTTTGTCAGGACTACTTTTAAAAAAGATTTTTAGAAAGAAAAGCTCTTTCATTTACAGTCTTTCTCAGAAACCATTTTATTCTCAGTCTTTGTCCGATTTTCATCTGTTTAGTGTCTCTTCTTTGACCTCTTTGTTACAGTGGTGTCAGTGATTGCTGTACTTTAGGCTTCTGTGGCAGACCAGATGACATCTGGTTTTGATTATTTGAACTATCTTCTCCCTTTTGGTCTGGTTGTGAGTTTGGATTAAGAAATTGGATATTGGCAAATTAATAGCCGTTCAGATGCTAACATCAAATTCCTAGTAGCTGCTGTTTTATCACTTACCCTACATTTGCTACTGTTTTGTTTTCTCCTGCTCTCCAGATTTGACTTGGATTAATTCTCACTTGAGATAGAGGCAAGTACTGTTACTTGATAAACACCATTAAAAAAAGGTTTTCTGGAATGTGAGGATATCTTTACTCAGAGCTGGGACAACTGTCTCTTTTTGTTTCTTTGTCATTTTGTTCTGGGTAGCGTAGGAGTTGGCATTCTGAATGGGAGTAGTTTGATCTCTTGTATCTGATGCTGCCTTCAACAAGATGCTTTAAAAGAAAGTTGCAAACATTTGAGAAATAGGGTTTTTTTTAATGCCTGATTTTGAAGGAAATACCAGCGTAGCTGATGATTCCAATTTGGTTAACAGTTCTTTTAAACCCCATAGGCTTTTTAATTCTTCTAATTTAAAATGCAATTTAGTGAATTTGTGGGAGTTCTAATAAATCTTGACTGCCTGTTCTTTTTTGGGATCCCATCAAACTTTTGAACTTGGTGATACCTAGTGACAAAGAAATTTTCTTTCATCACTATTAAATACCTGCCCATTGAATTAATCAAGTGTCTTTTTTCTCTGACAGAGTACTAAGTGGGTTCTACAATTTACCTGATCAGTGACTTTTTTATATTCTCTTGTTCTCTTCTTTATAACTCAGTAATGCAAAATAGCTCAGCCTCTCTTAAGGAGGTTTCCTTGAAAGCATTATCATCACCTTTCTTATAAACATGGTAAAAAGATCTTCTGAAATAGTTCAGGGTTTTTTTCCCCTCTAAGTGGTATGCACAAGTGATGTAATAAAAACAGTTTTCAGACCAGATAGATCCCTTCTTTCCTCCCTTTTGAAAACTGTGGCAATGTTTGCTTTAAATTGTTTAAAGACTTGGTATTGCTGTCTGCAGAAGTTGTGGATTTTCTTGGGATTATTAGCCATTTTTTAACTTCAGATTTCTTTGTATTTTTTTTGTTTGTTTCAAATTTTGCCTCCTTGACAGGAAACCACCCAGTAGCAATGATTCTTTCTTGTGTTTGTTCATGGCTCTCTTGCAGCACGAAGGTGTCATTCTGTAGTCCATCAAAGCCAACTGAAGGTACCAAGGGTGTGTATAGCTGGAATAGTTGCTATTGTACAGAGCTAGTCAGCAGAGGGGAAATGAGCAGATCTATAGAGGTGGAAAGCCTAAAAATTATCTCCACAGGTGACATTAATCTGATTGTCTCTGCACTTTTGACTTCATTTTCCTCTTTAATTTTCCAATGTGACTGTCTTGCCATGTATTTTACTAACATAATTACTCTGGTTTCATGTAAATTATATTTTTATCTTGGTTTCCCTAGAAAATCATACCTGTGCTCTCTGTCCATCTCTGCTCCCCTAATAACTTCTGAATCATTTAGCAGAGTTCAGACAGATTTGACAGGAGTTGAGAGCTGAAAGATTAGATTCCTGCAGGTTTTGTGAAAATTGGTAGCTGGACAGATTCACGTGTCTGCTGCAGGAAAAGGCAATAGATTGAAAATGGTAATACCTGTTCTGCCTGGCCTTGGTGGCTGAGCAGATAAACCATGGTATTGGCCAGGCATGGCATGTCCATGGCACCTCAAAGGGAATGTCCTGTGTCCTGTGGGGTGGGGAGGAACAGGAAACTCTGGGAGGAGCTTGAGTTGAGAGCATTGCAGGGGAGGGTAGGGGAAAGCAGTTGACTGAGGAAGAAAATACTGGGAATGCTGCAGCCAGGGTTGGTTTGTTAACCATTTCAATTCCTCTTTATGAAACTTGGCTCCTCCTTGTTGGGTGGAAATGCTCAGGTTCTTCAAGTATTTGTTTACAAAATGTAAGCTGTTATATAAGCTGATAAAGATCATTAATATGTGAAGTTGTTGCACGCTGTTCTTTTCATGTATTTGTCAGTTCTCTGCCTTGAGTGCCCTCCATCTAGGGGAAGAAAATGACATTTTTTAGGGATTAGTTCCACAGTCACTTTAAGCTGGTCAAACTGCAGGTCACTACTAAAGAGGCTGTCTTGCCTTGTCACTGGTGGCATATTCCCACCGTGTTCCCTGTGCCAGCACTGTCATTCATGAGTTGGAAAGCTCAACCAAAGATACTGAAAACTAACCCAGAAAAAACCCCAACAACCTAACGTTTCAGATGGATTTAGTTCCCTTATCTGTTTTACTGCAGGAGCAGTAGTGCCGGCACAAATGAGGCAGTGGAAATGCTATAGCTGGCTTTGGAGGGAGAAATGGCTTTGTTAGTGGAAGCTGGCACCTCACTTTGCTTTTTAAGCCATTGTGGAACTGTGATCTGTTCTTTCTTGCTGCTTATCTCTGACTGCAGTTTGGGACTTAGTGAGTAGAAACTCCAGAGACTTTCAAGTGGACTATTTAGTGCCTCTTGGTAAGGAATGTGGAGCTACTGGAAGCAGCTAAATTACTGTGGCAGGTACATAGATATCCTGAATGCTGTATAAGAGAGTGTAAGTTGCTGGTTTTAAGTGCTTTCTCAAGGCTTTGAGTTACTTTACACGCAAGACATCAGAAAGGACTTGAGGGTTTTGATCATGGAAGAAAAACTTAAAACACGTGAATTGCTTTAAGTGGTTCTTGATACTGCAGACTAAAAATCTAGATCCATGGTGATCTTGCTTGCTGTGAGAATCTTCTTTGGATTTTAATCCCCAGGAATTCTTCATGAAATAAAGTAACAACAGAGAATTTACAGTTTGATGGATGTCAGTTTTATCATTTGGTGACAGAGGATTCACATTCTCTGATGGGTTTTGAGCAGTGTGGAAGCATGGAAAAGTCTTTTCTGCAGCATAAAGTGAACTTGTTAGCCTCGAATACTGTGCTGCACTCACTGTGCTGTAGTAGTCAAACTACAGAAATTTCAAGAGAAACATCTCTGCTGCATCTTATTAGGGTTCTTCCACATTAAGGGAAGCAGACTTGCTTGTTAATAATTGACGTTCTTTGAATCATCTAATTATGTCTGCTTTCTTTTCCAGCTGTTAACTTTATTTCTCTGTAGTCTACAGTTCTGTCACTGTACTGCTGGATTTGGGGCACAGCAACAGTGCATACCACAACTCTGAAGCTTCTGTACTATTCACCCATGTTTTTGAGATCTCTTTTCCTGTGACCAAACTGAACATAAAGGTCGTGGTTACTTCTAGGTCTTGCAGAAGTGCTTCAGGAAAGTGGGAAGGAGTTGAATTTTTTGGTTTGAATAATTTAGGGTTTTTCTTGGTTTTTTGTTTTGGGGTTTTTGGGTTTTTTTTTACTATCACTGTTCTTTAATAGTCAAGAACTGTGCTCTACTCTGGACAGGGTTGGTGCTTATTTCACCAGATGATGCTGTCATTACTTTGTGTATCTGACTAGAGAATCTCCAAGCAGCACCTGTCAGCAGGCAATAATTCAGAATTTCTGAAAGTCTGCTACAGGTTTCATTTTACTTCATCTAGAGGACTAGTCCTTCTGAAGTAAGGACAGTACAGAATTTCTTTTTAATCCTGCCTAGGGGTGCTGTCTGCCATGTTTATTGGTCTTCCGGAAGGCTCTGAAATTGTCTTAACATAGGAATGGAAGAATTGAGAAACTTCACCTACTGCTTAACAAAATGTACTGTAAATTTGTATTCAGTGATTAATTGCAGTGCATTACATAGCACATTAAAACATGCTGTCTGCATAGATTGTGCATCTTAGGAAAAGAAGAGCAGGGGAAGTTTGATTTTGATATCAACTTCATGTGAACCTGAGTGAAATGTTAGGTGTGAATTGCGGTCAGACAGGTATTTATTGTCATTAAAGATGCTTAGTAGTGATTTACAAAAAAGCAAGCCAGACTGAAGCTAGAACTGAAATGAGGATCCCTTTGGCAAATCTGTAGAGGTTATGTGAAGATTATAGAGTGAATAGCTGGCCAATTTAGAAGGCAAGTGAATGTATTCATGTGTGAATAATTGGTATTATAATAGTTTGAGTTAGAGAAACTCAGTTCTATAAAGTGGGATTCTTCTGACAATAGTATTTCTAGTGCCTCTGGCACAAATACTGCCGAAAGACTCAGTATCAATGGGGAGTTTTCTGATGAGTAGTTTTAAAAGGAGTAATTGAAAAGGCGTTAAGGCGTTAAGTTGCAATTGTATGCACTTTGTTCATTTTTTAAACAAAGTTCACTCAAAGTTTTTCTTCTGTAAATAGCTGTCCTATTCTGTTACCTACAGGAAGCTGATAGTATGTCATGAATCATACTGACTAGAAAATAAAAAGTCTGGCATTTCTGCTCTTGATAGTTTACAGTCTTCTAAAATATAAGCATTAAGGTGGCAAAGATGGGACTCCAGATTAAGTTTATTTTTTAGCAGCAATCCATTAACCTATTAGTTCTTCCCCATTAGCCCTTTAGTTTTGCATCAGTTTTACCCTGTGGTAGCTCCTTCTTCCTTTTTAAGTCATATTCAACTGTCCTTAAGGATTCAGAGATATATTTCACTGTTTCCTGCCTCATATGGCAGCTTCTCAGGTCCATGATACTCTTTCAGTAGTGCCTTTTTCTTTCCAGTAAATATTAAGGGGCCCAATATAGGTAATGAAATCTGCTGTCAGTGTCTGCAGTTTGTCACATGGTTCTCTGGTCCATTAAATGCTTCTGCTTGTACCACTCCCTTTACTTAACTGGGGGAATTAAGCAGGACAGAAGGACTGGTGATGGGGCTTGTTTTTAAATGTTGTGTTCCTTGCTCAACTTTTCACTCATTTAGAGGCTTGGCTGTCTGTGTGAAAGAAAAATCCATGCAACAATGTTCTGATTGCTAAGGATCTAGTACCAAAATTTCCTCTCTCATCCCAAAAGACATTGCTGCCTCACTTTTTGTTGTTTCTTTGTCCTAGTTAAAAGTATCAGTAAAAAACAACACACCTAATGTTTGTTCCAAAAGTACTGCATGAGACACTGAGTGAGTTGGACTTGCTGACTCTCATTTGGGAAGACTTAAAATTTGATGAGATGGGTAATGCAAGGATTAATTCCATTTTGCTGTAGAATGATTTCTCTCACACCTAAGAATTTTAGGAATGTACTTGTGTGTTTAGGCAAATTATGGATTCTCATCCCAGGTGGAACTCACAGTGTGGACAGAAGGGATGCACCAGTAAAATATTTGAAGTACAATTCACGGATATAAAAAATGTCAAATATAATTGACAAGATATCTGATTTGTATATATCTGAATTACAGCAAAGTCAGCCTAAGAAGCCAAAAATCAGTGTGTTTTTAAAAATTACAACTTATTTATACATTTAGGATATACTAGATTTCTTTTAAAAGACTTTTACTCTCCTATGTTTTATTTACTGATCTTTGGAGTTGTACTGAGGCTCAGCCCACTGCCTAACAGACGATTTTTTCTTTTGTCTGTTAGTTTACATTTCCCTGTTTAGTTTCAGTTTTGCTGCATCAGTGATTAATGAAAATCTCTTGCACAATCTAGGGGAAAAAATACATGAACTCCTGAAAAGTTATGTGAGTAGGTTGTAGTTTGTCATCAATAAAACAAGGACACTGACTGTAGAAGTCACTATCAAATCTTGAATATAGCTGGAGAAAGGGGATTTTTTTCCCCCTCAAATCTTGCAGTTCTCCATAAGGATTATTTGTAACAATAAATACACATTCCAAGTGAGACTGTTTTTATTGCAGTGTGATTGTATCTTTAGATAGCTTTAAAGCTAAAAGGTTAAGATTTATTCTTAATGTAGTGGTTAAACTACCTGCTTACATACAGCACTCATGGGGAGAGGTTCTGAAGTACAACTGTGCTTCTCTGAGTGTCTGTGAATTAATTCTCAACACTTGTACCTGTATAGTGCTTGTATCTTCAAAGCACGATCTTTGCTACTCAGTGTGGGGTTGGCAGACACAGGCGTAGGACTTAATACCCCATAAATCAAAGCAACCTACAAATACAAAGAACATTATGGAGGTGCTCAATGTAAGAGTTCATTTTGAAATGGAAGAAAATTTGTCAGTCTCTGGTAACTGTTGGCTGTGATTTTCATTTATAGTCACTTGACCACAACTTCAGCAATTTTGCAAAATTAGAGCAGTCTTCATCATTGCTTGTATTTGAATGTAGAAGCTTCAGTTTTTCTTTGTGTCTTCCTTGGTCTTCTGAGCTGTGTATAGTTAGTGCTCTCAAAAAGGATCTTGACAATAGCATTAGGTTTGAATGGTCTTCCTTCAGCATTTGCTCATGAAATTACAAATGTGCCCAAAGCCTTTAGATTAGTTTATGTTAATTGTATCTCACTGCAGATAGGTTAATAAAATAAAATGCCCTTTCTGAAAGAAAGTTTATTATGTAATTTTTCAAAAGCACAGAAAATAAAACTAAGAAATAAAAAAATTAAAAAGTAAGGATGCAGAAGTAATGAAAAAATGCCTATGTTGCTTCGAGGAGCAGCACAATACAGCCCTCACAGCTGACTCTGGTTGGATTAGAGGTTTCCTTGGGCCCCTTCTAACCTGCATTATTCTATGAATCCATGGATTGCATTTTCATTTGTTTTATTGTATAATAATTTCAAATCACTAAGGATCTAAAAAGAGAAAATGAGAGTAACTGTCTTTAGGGTCTGCCTTACACAAATGAGAATGAGTTCTACATTATTGCTTACCTATTTTAGGCAGGAATTTCTTGTTTCCATAGTTTAGGAATTGAATGTATGACTTATACTTCTAAAAGTCCTTGTTATCTCTAATTTGCTCACATTGAAATCAACAGACAGCTTATTTTTCTTTCAAATGTGAAGATATTTGATTGTCTCACACAGCAGCATTTTCTGATATCCTGGTCTCTTTAGTGAGGGGTACCTGTGCATCTGAAAGTGTTTGTTTGTTTGTTTTCAGTTCGAATACGGAGAAAATCGAGACGGCGCTCACAGTGGGGCAAAGGCATTATTAAGAAGAGGAAAGTCAATAATTTAAAGAAAGATGAAGATGATGCAAAGTTTGCTGACGATGAAAATCACGGTGAGGACAGTAAATTGCTGGAAAATGGAGAGCTAGAGATCAGCACTGACTGCATTGAGGAGAATGGAGAGGAAACAGGAGACCTCTCTATGACAAACGATGAATCCTCTTGTGATATTATGGATATAGATGCAGAGCAGAGGCTTAACAATGGGACATCAGGAAAGGAAAACAATTTTGCATCCACAGAAGAAGAGAGCTCAAATGAATCCCTGTTGATAACTGACAGTGTAACCCTGGGTGCTGAAAAGGAATTAAGGAAGGAGGCTATGTTGAAAGGGGACTGTGTGAATGGAGAGACATCTGTACACAGCTCTGAAGGTGTGCCTGGTCCAGCCTGCCATAATGGTAAAGTGGAATCACTTGATGCTGTTTCACCCTGTGACAACAGTGATGGGTCTAGTAACAGGCAAAAATCTTTATCTGAAGATCAGCCAAAGGAGAAAATGGAAGCTTCCAGTGAAAGTCAAGGAACTGATCTGGTGAAAGCTGAGTTGCCACATTGCAGCAATAATGAGAAAACACTACAGAGCACAGACATTGAAACTAAAGATGCTGAAGCAGATAAAGAAGGTATAACTTGTTTTCAATGTTTCTGTCTTTATCTCAGTGTCCAAGTTAATGTGTATTTTTCACTGCTTCTGAATATCTCACTTGTAATAACTTATGTTACAATTATTATTATATAGTAATATTTTATTAATTGCTGACTGTTCATTTGAAACTCTTAGTATGCTTACAGCATTAAATTCTACATAGAAAAATTAGAAGTGCACTCTTGACTTGCTGTATTTTTATCTTAGGCCAAGTAAGTGTATCTCCATACTAACACTGCTCTTTTATGTTAGTCAGCTTTGTGGGAAATACTGTAAATACTGAGGTAACATTAAAACAATAATTATGTTTTCAAAATACTATAAATGGAGATAAATATAATATGTGTTTTCATCTGTGTATTCTATCTGATTTATATTTTGATCTACATGATGGATTTTGACTTGTTTTGTTAGAGAATATGATAAAAGTATCATTGCCATTGGATGAAAAAGCATAGAAATACAGAATGTATTCCTTTAAAAACTTGCTCATAGCAAAAGTTGAAGCAGTTTAACTCATAGCAAGAGCCAGATAAACTTGTTTATCTGTTGGAGAGGTATCTGGCTTTGGAGTCACAGTGAACACAATAACAGTACGGGAAAAAGATAAGAGAAGGAGAACGAATATCGTGGTGGTGTATAAAAGAAGGGGCCATGTCCTTTGAAGACAAGAGAGAAAGTTTCCTCGGGGAGCAGAAATAGAAGCCTTATGCATGATTGCCTTTTTAATGAGCTTTTCAGAATTATCTAAAAGAATGAAATCTTTACTTCAAAAGTTAGCGCTGAGATTTACAAAGTAAATGAGCTTTAATGAGAGATCTGAGTTATGAGAAGATTACTGTATACATGTTGGCTGTGTTTGTACATACATATTTTCTCTAAGGGTAAAGAGAATAGTACAAGGAAGGTCCTAGGAATATCACAAGAAGAGTATGATGTATTAAGAGCCTTTACATTTCTGAATTTGGTAGGTGAATTTGGTATACTTTAGGATGGTTATAATAGTAGGGATCCTCAGAAGAAAAGGCATTTTAAATAGTTGAGGAGAAAAATAGTGAATGAATGTAGAGACAGAATCAGGAGATATGAAAATATTTTGTTCTTTGCGACAGCATTGGACAATAGCTTGAATACAAAGGTAGAAGGAAAAACAGAAATGTGTAACAAAAGCATGAGGTTTTGGGAATAGAGCAGATGTTGCAATACTGTGGTGATGAAGACATGGGATGCTGTAGAGAGAAAAAGGAAGATTTGTTTCACTTAAGCAGAAAGAATTTCAGCATTTGCTTAGTATCTCAAGTTGTCTTAGAAACTGTTTAATTTGTAGTTGTTGAATAGAAAGACACGATTAGAAAACTCTTAGTGGAATTCAGTTTTCATTCAAAGTTGGTGCTTCAGAGTTCGGTTTTAAAGATTACCAGTTTTGTGTGTGTTTTCTGAGCTGTGGGTTTGTGCACCTGTAAACATTCATAATTTAGCAAAGCTGATGAATAATGTGCACTGCTACAATCTTGCTTGATTCAAAACAACCCAACAAACTAAACAAGCAAAATCAAGCTGAAGTGAAGAAATAAGCTGCATTTTATGAGACTGACAATCCTGATAATTGTTTTTCAAATTACAGGTATATTCAAAAGCAAGAAAACACGAAAAGTTGCTGTGGAGCAGTCAAAGCCCACAAGTTTGGAGCAGGTTCCAGAGGAACCTTCGGATCCCTTACCTTCGGTGGTTGTTGACCATGACAGACTAAAGGTAACAGAACTGACAAAATAAATTGAACTGTTAACAGACTCCATGAAAAATGCTTCCCTTCTCTGTTCTGAAGCAACATTTCCTTTATTTTTGACTGCAAACAAGTATTACGACGGCAGTGACTTTTGGAAATGATTTGTCAATCAGTGGTTTTTGGATAAAAAGTTAATAAAACTACTGAATCCTTACTGTCCCATCATTACTACCCTTACAATCCAGTAATGACACAGCAGTCCACTATTTTAATTGCCATTTTTGCAGGTCCTTGTATGTGCTAATTGGCCGTGTAAGGTACCAAGAAACTGCTGGGTGCCTGGTAATTGGGAGTTAACATCATCTCTTCCCTTCCTGTGTTAGGTATACTTGGTGGAGAAAACTTAGGGGATTGGAAAGCAAATGGGAATTTGAGTTGATGTTTTGGCATCATAGGCTGCTAGCTAATTTGCTTTCAGTTTTTCCCCTTTTAAAACAACGTTACAATAAAAGTTGCTGTCTTCTGTTGTAAAAAGTAACTTGACCTACTATGACCTATGAAATTTAGATCCCATTTCCTGTGGAGTACAGATGATAATCTCTGTGGAAACCTTAGAATTGTTATGACAGGAGAAAAAACAATCTTAAGTTTCACTCTTTGCTGCTATGTAAAATACTTTCACCTTTTGTTTATGAGAAATTTTACATGTCTTGTGCTCTCCTTCCACCCTCTTCTCTTTTTTGTACCATGTGTCAACATTTGTGGAATTCTAGATATGTCTTCATGCGGTGGTACTTTTCCTGCCAGTGCAAGTTCTTAAAAATGTCTGCTTTAGCCATCAAAGCAGTTTTTAGGGTTTGCTTCGTTACAATTACTGACCAAGATGAACTAGGATGAAGTAGCATTCCAAAAGAACAAGCATTGCCCGAGCTGTACTGAGGAAAGAAAAGACAAGAAGAATAGTGTGGGTATAAGTGGAAAAGTGAAAAGAGACATTTAGTCCTCTTTGTATCTGTATGGAAGCAATAGTCTTACTGATAGCCAGGTGTGGTTCATTTCATTTGTATGTATCCCTTTGAAGGAGGGCTTCAGAAAGATTGCATTTCTGATTTTGTCCTTAAAAAAAATTAAAAACTGATTATAAAAACCCTTGTAACTTCACCTTTTGTTGTTCCAACAGGAACTGCTTGATTTGGTGGTTAAGAAAAGTGACAACCTGACTGTTGACCAACTTGAGAGATTGTACTCACTCCTCAGTCAATGCATCTACAGACATCGTAGAGACTATGACAAATCACAACTTATAGAGGTGATGTTGTACAGCTTCTTTTATTCTTTATCTGAATATTCTGAGATAGATATTTTCAAGAACTGTTGATCTGTCAATTTGCTGTTCTAGCAGGGAAAACCTTGAATAGACTTTGAGGAAGGTATCTATAAAAAGAAAAAAGTTTAATGTAGTAACTTAGAAACTGGAGGCTGTTTCTAATAATGCTTTCCTCAGAAGAGGATTAAGAATTTGACCTAAAAGAAGGGAGGAAGAAGGGGAGAGAATACAGCAGCATGAAAAGCACATTCTAGCAGAGTGTAAGGAGTAGAAAGCAGTCTCCATGTTTGTGGCATGACTAACAGTGGTTGTGAAGTGGTGATTTCACAGACAGCCTGCCCCGACGTTGCTGCAGCTGCCCCTAATTGTGTTGGTGTAACGAGGCCAAAAACCAATTACCCACCTCTGCTCCATGCAGTTGGCTGATTCTGACTTTCACACAAGGCCTTAGAAGCCTGAGCACTCTTTCTGGATCAGTAAAACAGCCCTGGGAAGATCAGTGCAGCATGGTGGAAGCCAGGTGTGTCTGCCTTGCCATCATGCTTTGTCCTGAAGTGTTTGCCCTCCAGGGCCTCCTGTACATCAACAGCAAGTCTGTCATTTCACCATTGGCACAGGCTGATCCCAGCTCTGGATGTGCATTCCCTCCATCACCACTGTTCTAACTGCAGAGGGGTTTGGATCACCTTGCTGATTTAACTGATAACCAGCCTGCTGAGAAAAGGACAACAATTGCTACTTTCCAGTTGGATCACTGAGCTCTAAATATTTTTCTCCATGAATAATTTACAACAAAACCTGGAAAAGCCATAGTGTAGGGTTTTGTAGAGTTCCTGCAGAGTATTTTTCAAACAATTTTCATGCTATTCCTCTGCCATCTTCACCTAAAAATATGTTGAAAGTCTGTGCAAGATGTTAGGTAGATTAAAAAGGCATTTGTCCAGCAGGAGTGTGTAGAGACTGATCTTTACTTTGATTATCCAAACTCTGCAGAGATGTGGTTACAGCTGGGTCACCAATAGCATAAGTGTGCAGTAAGACTTGAATTCATGCAGTGTGCCACTGCAATGCTTTCCTAATATATTGAGCACATTAATTGTATAAGTGACCCTAATAAGCCTTGATTTTCTCATGCACTGTCATAGTAGAGTCTTCTTCTGCATTAATAGTCCTTTAATGAGTTCCCTCTTTTATCATATTTTGCTAGCAGATAGCAGCTAATAAACAGAAATATCTATTTTCGTACCTTATTTGTTTAGTTTTTAAAAAGTAACACAGTAAGTACTACTTCATAAAGTAACTCTATTTCTGCATATTTATGAATAGCTAATGGTCTGTGTCTCTTGCAGGAGATGGAAAGAACAGTTCATGTGTTTGAAACATTCCTGTGAACTCGTCAAGATGGGTGGGTTTATCCTCTCAAACTGCTCATGGGAGAGCAGTCCTCTGAGCCATTCAGTTTCCATTTGCACCAAGTATGTGCAGAGCCTTGGTCTTAAGTGCTCTCTCTTTTTGTTTCTGTTGAATTTGGTGCTATTGTCTCAGGTACCTGAAACCAACCAGCCTACAAGAACCAAACGGAACTTCATATAGTTGTATCTGATATAAATAAAGAATACAATGCCACAGCTTGGAGATTTTTGGTGCTACAGAAACTGTTCTCATTCCTGCTCTTGTTCACTCTACATGCATTATCTTTGGGGAAACTTCAGGCAAAGTGAAGACCAACACATACAAGAGGACTGGAAAGAGCAGATCTAAGTTGAATATTTTTAAACAGGCAACCTTTTTTTAATTTTTTTTTCCAATTTTTCTCTTCTCTGGGGTTATGGACAAAAAAAATCTGTCCTAAAGAAGGCAGTGATGCATTGTGGTAGGAATCTTGAGTAACTGGATGTACAGTAGTTTGAAGATGAGGCTCTCTAGAACTGCCTTTAATGTGCCTTTTAGTCAATTGAGAAAGATAAGGCTAAGCAATTTGTTTGGATTATAGCAAATGGCAATGTTAGAAAGCTGTCTGCAGAATGAAGATCTCCAAAAGCACGAATTGTATTCTCTTCATTGGATGGCAACCAGTATTATGGTTCTATAATGCCTGTCTTGCTCTACAGAACTAAACTAAGACACACTGAAAAAGCCACACACTTTACCAAAATGGTGAAATTCCTTTTTCATTGGTACATATTTTGTTTTAGAAACAAGTTACACAGTGAAACTCTTCTGTGTTGCTAAAAATGAAGCATTTTCCCACCATCTCCTTGTTTTCCAGTGCGAGTTCTCTAAGGAGAGCAAGGTTAATCTGGCAGATTTTGTTGGGAAGGTCTGTGTTTGTAATATAGCTTGGACTGTGCAGTGCAGGTAAGAAGACACTATAGTTGGTCAGAGTCCTGGAGCCCAACCTCAGTTGAAAATAAAACTTCTCTTAGGTTTCACAAGTCGTTACGTGCAAAGCATTGTTACTGTTTGGAGGACTGGAGGAGAGCCTTTTGAATCCATCTGTTCTGTGAGTTCTTTGGGTCTGAATTGTGTAGTTCAACACCTTTTCTTTCTGGCAACTGGAGAGAACAGTCTAGGCAGTTTTTATAATTCATCACAAGCTCGGTATTAGAACATTACCTGGGCTGGTTTATTTCACACCCACGTGGAAAGTGTTCTAGAGCAGTTGGCTGGTGTTCCCATCATGAACCATTCATTGTGACTGTCCCTATGTAGCTGCAGAAACGTCTGTCCAGAAATATGCAACACGGTGTGATTAGTTTTTAATTAGAGAAAACAGACTACTGCAGAGATCCTGAGCTACCTCAGCTTTTTGTATTTTAGTTACCAACAGTGTTTATGGAGGACTGTGATCACGCTGCTCCCGTGTACAAACCCAGGCTTAGGGACTTGTCTCCACCTGTACGGCTCATCCCAGGGTAGTGCTGCAGAGAGAGCAAACGTGGCCCTTGGGCTACTGCAGTAATCCAAAGTGCTTTGTTTATTATGGTTAAACATCAGTCTATCTTAGATCTTTTTCTCCCCCCGATGCCACTGTTTTTCTTCATAGGTAATGGCAGAAAAAGGTTTTAAGCGTTCATGTACATCTAGTTACACCTAAATGCAACCCATGCAGAAACACTGTATTTTTTAGGTGGGAAAGTGCGATTAAAAACAACAAAAACAAGCAGAAAACACATTTTAAATGAGATTCTTTGATCTCAGATTTGATTGTGGGATTTTTTCCATGTTTCATTTAGTATTTATTAGCATCATACCTGTTTGAGATATTTATGTGTCTGGTACATTAACAGCATTTTGTATTTTGATGGAAATTGTTACAAACTTTAAGATTTGATTAAATGAAATGTAGCAGATTTTTTGTAGCAAGTTTCTGATAAAAGGGTTTTTTGCAAGTCTCAGGTTCTTGCTGCAGAATTTTTTAAAAATATTTATTCCAGTTTCACTTACTCAAAGAAGTTTTTGTTCAAGTAACAGCAGCACTTGTGGGAGATAAAACTGCATTCATTTTTAAGAAGATAATAAATTTATATAAACTAAAACAGTTGAGAATTTTAGTCACCAGTGAGTGTAAAAAGCAAGTTTAAGCTAATGCCTGGCATTAAAAATGGTTCTAAAAGGTCAGGTTTCTAAAGGAAAATTTTTACTGTCAGTTGTTGATTGGGAAAAATCATTAAGAGGCAACTTTACTAAATGAGGAGCTGCCATGTTGTTTTAGAGAAACGTAGCTAATATCAGATGTTCTAGTGGACAGCTTACCTAAAATTATATACTCGCCTTCTTAGCCCAAATAACCACACTTCAGTTTTTGTTTTCCTTTACAGATGTCTGGTGGTTATAGAGTTAAAACAGCTGTTAATCTATCCATGTGGTCTAAACTTGTTTACTCTTTGTATGTTTTTAATTTTTTTGCCACATAGCACTGGCAAGAGTTTGTACAAATTGTTTCTTGTTGTGAAAATTGCAAATAAACTCCTGTGTGAGTCCTTCTCCTGGGCTCGCTGGAATGTGGCCAGCCAGAAGGAAGGAGGATTCCCTGGGGCCTGGGGATGGCTGTCGTGGAATGATAGAGTTGCTCTTGGGTGAAGCTGATGGCTATGGAGTTAATTGTATTTGCAAGCTTGAATCTCACCTGTGATTTATTTTTTTTTTTGTTTTGTTTTGTGTCCTCTGTATTGTTACTTGATTTCCTCATATGCCAATGTATTTATAGGATTACTGGGTTTTGTAATATCTTGTCTTCCCTTTTTTTTTTTTTTTTTTAATGTTTGTTTTGTTTCGATTAAGTTGGTGGGTCAGCGCTGGTTTTACCTTCAGTCTCCTGAATGGCAGGTCCTGCAGCTGATAGTCTTTTGTTTTTGTTTTATTTTGTAATCACAACATAAGCTTGAATTTGGGCTTGTACTTGCATCTTTTGTATCTTGTACATTGGGTTATTTAGACATTGGGGCGTCCTGTTTGGTTCCATTAACGTGTGTCTACTTGGTGGATTAAGTAGACTTCCTTCATCAGCTATGGTATATTTTGGATTCTATAGTTTTATTCAGAATTGTGTTTAAATTGATGTTTTGCATTTTGACTTCATTTTACGTTAGTTTGAAGTAAGTTATTTAATTTTTTTGAACTTCTGGAAATTCTGAACATTTTACTGTAATTTGTAATATAACTGCTGTGAAATACTTGAATAAAGATGACAAGAAAACACAGCTTTAGCTCCTTCAAAAATGTATTTAAAAGAAATGCTGCCTCCTGGCTGATAACAGTCTTTTCGTTACAGACCTCCTTGATTTTGCAGTTTAGATGTTACACTTTGGGATCTTGCTGTTCACTTATTTTGAGTAGTTTGGCCCAACTTCTGCTTTCAGTGTTTGTCTGTTAGAGAAATGGCTTCTGATTAGAGGGTTTTTTTAAGGGAAGACTCTCTTTCCTTTCTATTTATCAGATTTATCAAAGTTGTTCTTATAACTTTGGGTTGTTGGTTTTCGTTTGGTTTGTTGTTTTTTAAGATTAACTCATGAGGTGTAGGACATGGAACACCCCTGGACATTTTCCTCTTTTCCTTTCTGTGTGTCTTAAACCATAGGGCTCCTAGTTGAGGAGGGGGGCAGTAGTAACTTAACTTCCTGTCTGACTCCAATTCCACTTTTACATGCAGCTTTGAAAGCACAATTAGATATGAAATTTAATATCTGTGGTATAATAATTGAAGTTGATTGGTGAGGCTGGGCCCAGCACAGGCAGGTGTGTTTTGACCTGGATGGCCTTGCAGGTACCAGCACCACACTTGGCTTTGCAGTCTGAATAAAGAAAGAAGAGTGTGAGGTCTTGTGTCCCTCCTTTTCAGGAGTAGGGATGGCTGTGTTAACAGGGAATAGATGCAGGTCTGATTTCTGACAGTGGCTGTAAAAATAACGAGTCAAAACAGGCAAAATATTTGGGAACTGACAAAAGGATTCTAGTGAAGATACTTAGTGAACTTCAAGTGGTATTTCAAAAGCATGAATTAGTGAGAAATAGTTGGGGTGGGTGTTCCTAAAGCCTTAGCAGAGGCTTGTGCAACACTCACATTTGTCAAGTGTTCACTGCTTAATGCTGCTTCCTTCTGCTGTTGGTTTCTGCCTTGAATGTAGTTTTGAAATGCAATTTCCTGTATTTTCTTAAATTTGCAGTTCTGCACATTCTCTGTTTCCTCCTTAAGCTCTTTAGATAATTTATTTAAATAAATTAAAAATGAGATCCTTTTCTTCTGTATCTTGGGTAGGATTTGGACTTGTAATATATGGGGTTTTAAGCCAGCACTGCATGTGAATAAATTCTGCAAGCTAAATCAGTTAACTTATGAACTGATTAATGAAGCCAAACACTTCATTTTTTTTTCCTCCTCTTTTTATGCTTCACTTGTGGTCATGTAACTATTATGTAAAAATGAGGGATTATAAACTGTAACACTAATTAATTCAGCCTCATTCCATTTCTAGGTGAGTAATTTTTTCCAGTGTGATCATTTGCATAGGGAGCACATTTTGGTTGAACCCACTGCCAGTAGATAGTTGTGACTACTATGAAATTCCATTTATTTTAGAATTGCATTTCAGTTAGGCTATACTGAGCCTTACTTCTATATCAGGAAAAGTCCTTTTCCTTTAAAAATATGATAAGCTGCTAAAATTTAAAATGGATTCATCACTTTTAGTGGAATGTTAGTGTGAACCTGGCCATTTGCAGTGAGGTTGGCTGGCCTGGAATGCTGATGTGGAATAAGAGTGAGGTGCAAAAGGTGATGTGGTGTTGGAAGGCTCCTCACATCCAGTGACAGAGGAGGAGGCTGTTCAGGCTCCACATTTGGGGTGTCAGTGGTGCAGCCCCCAGGACATGTTGGGGAACAGATGAAGTGGGGTTGGTTCTGCTGTGTTGGACTCCTCTGGTCTGCTGGATTTGCTTCTGTCTTTGAGCAGTCAGGATTTTGGCAGACTACGTGTGAGAAATGTACAGGTCCCTCAGACTGGGTGCCTGCTGGGAGTGCTCACACCGTTTTGTCCTCCTGGTTTTGTTGTGGGCATGAGAAAACCCCTTTGCATGAGTGTAAAATCTGATTTGTGCCATAACCCAGAGATGCTTGACTGTGTGTGCATGGAAGTAGGAGTTTGTAGAAGGTGACCTGTGCAGTCTGGGACTCTGGATTGGGAGGAAGGAAAGACTTGAGGTCAAGTTTTAAAAGGACTCCCTTTGAAGTATTTATTCATCAAAGGGAGTGAAACAATATAGAGGATTAATTCATCCTAGAAAATATGTTAAATTTGGACTAAATTAGTTTTCTAAGAAGGAGTCTTTCTTCTGCACAAGGAAAAGAAAATAATGTTTTAGTTAAGAACCTATTAGTGATCTCCAAAGCCCCAGCTACAGTTTTGTTGCAAAGATCTGGCATTCTCTTGACTTTGTGACACCTTGCAGAATCCCTTTCTGTGTGGAGGCTGCCTGCAAGAACAATGATACTTGATTTTGGTGATAGGGAAGGACAAATTACTAAAATGTTTCCGGTTGTTAATGACCATAATTCTGACATAAGTTTTGAAGTGATGTCCACCATATTCTCTGTGACATTACAAAAGGTTTAGTGAGATAAAGGAAATGTATCATGGATAGTCACATGTCGTATGTGACTACTAACATCAGTTTAGTAATAAATTACTATTCTCTCTGGACATTTGAAGTACTATAAGTACCAGCACGTAAGACTACATTTTCTTGAAGCACTGGAGATGTAACTGGTTTAAAATTAATCTCTCACTTTTATTCTGGGGTTAAAGTGCTTCAGAATCTTGCTCTAAAACCTAAAGTGTGTCCAGCAGGCAAAAAGCTTTTTTTAAAAATAAAAAGCTTCCTTTTCACAAGATTCAGAGGACAGCCATGAAAGCACAATCTGAACATAAATTGTACACTGTTAATCTTTTCAATGCATGAGACTAAATTTTGGAAATTGAAATGAGCTGACATCTAATGATGATTTAAACGTTCAGCAGTTTGCTACAAAAATTTAGGTTTATTGACAGGGAATAATGCCAGCAGAAAACACTGGTTTGTTGAATTGGATGCTGTGGCACGTATGATTTAATCTCCTGCATGCCCAGGGCCTGCTAACATCTGAATAGCTTAACAGTGCTTTTGGGGAAGGCATTTAGTCTGCAGAGTACATCTGCCCTGCTCTCTGAACTTTCCATGGAGTTGTTAAACTCATGGATAGAAGCGTGTGCCTTATTCCTCATTTGTTTCGGTCTGGCTTCAACTTGCAGGCACTGCTTCTTGTCCTCTCTTTATGTTGCAGACTATTCATACCTGTTTTTGCCCCCCATGAAGACACTAATGCACTGTTATCAAGTAGCCTCTCCATCTTCTTTTTGCTGAAGAACAAGCTTTTTATGGCTCTCACTGCATTTTCTCCAGCCTTTAAGTCAATTTTGTGGCTCTATTCTGCAGGTCAATTTTTCAACATCTTCTAAAACATTTGTTCACAGAGGAAATTGATGTGATATTCCAGCATAGGTCCCACCAGTGCCATTTATAGAGGCAAAAATCACTGATTCCTATTCCCTGTCCCCCTTTTTGCACATCCAAAGATCAATTTAGGCCTTTTACACCATGAAATTGGGCCGGGAACTCTTGTTGCTTGACTCTTCTCAGACTTGCAGCTTTTGGTGATGCAGTTCTCCATCCTGAATGTCAGCCTTCCCTATTCCCACTTCTCTGAGGTCCTGCTTAGCTTTATGAAGTTGTTTTATGGGTCCCAGCCAGCCAGAGGAGCAAGCACCATACAAATGACTTGTTCAGGCCTCATTATCTTTCCCTCGGCTAATCTCCTTTTCCACAGGTCTGTGACTAGTGATTTATGTCAACATTTTCCTTCAAAAACTTCAGAAGAGGATTCCCCCATTAGAAACACTCTGATAGTACTAAATTGAGAATTACTCAAGCAGATTAGATATTCCTCAATTAATCTGCCTTTTCTTAGCCCATTTAATATTTGCTGTCTGAGTACTGTACAGTAAGGAAGTTGAAGTATTTTGTCACATGCTGTTGAAAATCTATTACCTTATCAATCAAATGTGTAATCCTGTCAGAGAATGAGATCAGCTTTGTGTGATACAGCCAATTTTCTAGAAAATCATTGTATTTCTTCTTATCTCTTTGATTCATGATCACTTTAGTTAGATATCATCTTTCCATTTTTACTTGGGCTTGATGTCAGGTGAATGCCCTGTAATTACCCAGTCATTTCACTTGCCCTTTGATAACTGTCACATTATCGGCGCTCTCTGAAATACCCACATGTTATTAAAAATGAATGTCAGCAGGGCAAAGACTTCTGGGCTTTCTGGAGATGGTTGGGTGTTAGGTTACCTCTGGAACTCAAAACCCCTTATCCAGTGGGAAGGTCTGATACTCTCTCCAGGTAGTAAGCAGTCTGGACGTATTGATCTCCACAGGGAAAACATTTGCCAGTAGAAAACAGAAATATGAGCCATTCCCAAGCTCACATTCCCACGCTGCCACATTTCTCTTAATTTTCACACTCTTAATTTTCCCCAGAAAGACTGTGTGGCTTTTTTATCACCGAATCATAGAATGTTAAGGATTGGAAGGGACCTTAAAGACAAACTCATCCCAGCCCTGTGCACGGGTAGGGACACCTCCCTCTAGCCCAGGTTGCTCAAGGCCTTACCCAGCCTGGCTTTGAACACTGCCAGGGTTGGGGCATCCACAGCATCCCTGGGCAACCTGTGCCAGTGTCTCACCACCCTCACAGTAAAGAATTTCTTCCCAATACCTAACCTCAGTCTCCCTTTCAGTTTGTACCCATTTCCCCTTATCCTATTACTACTACAGCTCCTGATGAAGAGTCCCTCTCTGCATTCCCTGTAGGCCCCCTTCAATAACTGCAATGTTGCTATGAGGTGTCCTTGCAACCTTTTCCAGGCTGAACAGGCTCAGCTTTCTCAGCCTGAAATGTTCCAGTACATGAACAGGCAACTTGCAGAAAAGCTGGGCCAAATTGAAGCAGGTAAAGTTGAACTTGATGTAACAAGTAATACAGCACTGGATTCACTGGACACAAAAATATATAACTTGTTAAAAGATGAACTCTTTTAATGGAAACAGCTATCAAAATTCCAGTGGGCTTGGCAGCTTAGGCTTGCTTTGTAAGAGCTGATTATTGTTCCTGTGCTAGAGGGACTGGTTCTGGTAGAGCAAAAGGCTCAGGATGCTCTTAGTGCATTTGGTGTGTCCCATTCCCTGTTCAGATCCTTATTTGGATGCTGTCCACCAGCACAAGGACATTGCATTAGAAATTAGAGACTGCTTAAGTTCCCAGTATGTGCAGAGGAATTGGCTCATTTCTACCTGTAAGTGCTTTTTTTTTTAACATGTGCTGTTTTTAATGAGGTGAGAAGCTGATGCTTCTGTAGGAGTGTCACAGGTGACCTTAGGTAGGTGTCAGCTCTTTAGCCACAAAAATGTGGGAAAAAGTCACTGAGGCTGGGCAACAGCAAAGGTGTTTGTATCACCTGTGATGTGAGGTATGGCTTTAGGCAGCCTTCAGCTTTGCCCCTGTTATCACAGTCCCTAATTCTGTATTAATTTTCTTACAAGCTACATGCTGAAGTTGCCTCTCGAGCTGTAAAAGTCCTGGATTTACCTGTGCTATTCTCCGTACAGGTCATTAAAAAGTTTGATACTGAGTGTATTTTGCCAGTATGAATCTTGCTGTGTAAGGTCTGGGGTATGTATGAACTTCAAGGGAAGAAAGAACGCTGCTCAAAACCAACAGATTATGAAATTAAAAGCAGGAAGCCTTTCAAACTTCCATTGTACAGACCACCACTAATAAAAAATTAAGAGGCAGATATGGCTTGATGGCAACACTGGAGCTTCATTCTCCCAGGTAGTAACTGAGCCAAAACACTTAATTCTGTATGTAAAGCTGCTGCCGACTGAAGTGTAATTTGTTTAGATAAAGAAAATTGGAATTTATTACTCTCTAAGAAATCTGCTAGCTAAACAGGACTTACTAAAATACTGTGTGCTATCAAAAGAAAAAACCACTGGTGACCAGCAAAGGGAGAGTTGTTTTTCATGGTAGTCTGCCACTCTGTTTTTTGTTTCCAGGCTTCCAGAGCTCAGCTGAGGAGCCTGTGATGGCAGCTCTTGCTCGCATGAATTCTAACCTCAGCGAGTGTTTAATCATGCCTCAAACAGCTTGGCTTTTCGGAGGAAAAATGGTGTTTCTGTTCCGGTATTGCTGTCCAGCTTAATGTAATGAGTGATGGGAACACCATGCCCGGGATGCATCCATCTGCTTCCCTCCAGACCATTTTCTTTTCTGGCTTTTTCTGCAGTCTGAAGTTATCAACCCAGAACACTCACCGATGATGGGAACTTGCTGCTGCCTTCCTCTAAGTGCTGGCACCTCTACCTCAGCTGGAAGCACGCTTCAGCTCCTGTTTTTGAGCTGACTTAAAATGGGAAAGAAGGCATTAAGGGGTGAGCTTAAGGGTCTCATCCAATTTAAAAGGCTTGTATTAGCATGACAAGTTAAAAATGTTCAAGTGCACACAGAGTCAGTGTCTTCTTACAGACCTGGCACAGGCTGCAGCCTGCCAAGTCCTGACAGCAACTACGCTGTTTGTAGTTTTATCCGATAATACATTACACTAAGTCACCTTTTTTCAGTGGGGATAGGGAGGCAGTGTGGTTCTGAGACGGTGCCCTTGCGTTGGAAACAGCAGAGAAAAGCTTTGGAATCGGTTCCCTTTATTTTCTGAGAAATTCTTCAGGAGAAGCTGGGAGGGTGGTTGAGTACCCGAAGCCACTTGTTCCTTTCCCATCTGTGCCGATTGAACATATTTGTGCTGGTGGAGTCGGGCGGGAGCGGCGGCTCTCCTGCCTAATCCCTGCAGCTGCGGAACGCAGGCGCTCCACTGGCGATGGTTTGTCTGGACCCCTCCAAGGGCAAGCTGGAGTGTACCCAACGCTCTTAATTAGCTGCTCCAGTTGCGGTGTGCTAAGCTCGGCCTTAACACCTACCTGCAGTTAATTAAAAGATGGGGTTGCTGAGGTTTTATTAGTACAGCATTTGCCGCTAGATGGAACGGGAGAAAGGAGGATGACTTGTGTAAATTGTCAGGGGGAGGTGATTACCTGAACACGGTGAACAGCCCCATTTGGAGATCACTTTCCTTCCCAGGCGAGCCAGAGGAGAGTCACACGAGCGAACAAAAGAGTTTTTATCATTATTAGGCTGCTGAGCCAGCCTGTCCCCTGAATTTCTTAAAGCTTTTAAGAAGAAAAATCTCTGAGTGGGTATGTGCGCATGATTCATCTAGCGAAAGCGCTCAGCCAACTTCCCGGAGGGGAACTAAAATAATTTCTACATACAAGTAAAGTAAATAGTCTGTGTCTTGTTCATCCTACCAAGTATTATTGACTAGTGCTGAATAAGAGATCCTTGCAGAGCCTTGATGAAAGGTTGGCAACTCACCCCACTTGGTCTGGATTACTGCAGCATGGTTTTGTAATATTGAATTGCAAGGCTTTTAGTAATCTTCACAGACTGTTCAACCTGAGCCACTAAGCCTAAACTAAAATGTTTAAAAACTGCAGTTCACACTCTTAAATACTCTGTAAGAACCGGAGACAATTTCAATAAATGTTAGGCTCTTCCTGTTAATGTGCAGAACAGAAATTACCTCCTCAGATCCGGCTGAAATGTTCCGCTGTGGTGGTATTTGAGACTAGTTATATTTGGCTCATCTTTGTTCCAGATCCAGTTTTACAACTACCAGATGACACCCTAATGAAACATCAAAGAAACCATGAACGGTTGCATGGAATTGCTCTCTGAACGATGTATCCAGTGAGATACAGGGCTCCCACACTGGATATGAAGGGAATTTCGACCATAGGGCAAATCCAGCTTTCATCTTTTAGACGTTGCAGCAGCACAAATTCTTACTTTCATTTAAAAAATAAAGTAAAAATGCTGTTTATTGGTGGTTTTTTTATTTTACAAGAGAATTTCCTAAACTATCTTGAACCATTCTGTTCTTTACTTAATAGTACGTTTGGGAAAATGGATGAAGAAGAAACAGTCTTGCTGAATAAAATCTAAAATTACTTCTAAGAATTTTTTCTGAAATGAGAAAGTATTTTGGAAGATTCTGAGCACTTAAGTATTAGCAATAAATTTTTGGATTTGCAAGAGAAACTAGTTGGATGGAATGAGTACATTTTCATCCCTGTCTGGGTTGAAACATGCAGTCCCCCTTTGTACAGCGTTTTTTCTTGATCAGTCATGACAAAATTAATCCAATCTGGATGCTGAATCTAGATCTATAAATATATTTATTATAATATAACAAGAACTTAACAGTAAACATAAACTATATACAATACCATTACAGATAACCCTGTTTTTAATATTATTCACAGAAATAGCCAGTTTTGTTCCAGTGTGAGAAATGAAGAAATAAGCTAAATTGGAAATGTCGAATGTGTTTCAGTCTTGTTGACAGGTAGCACCTCCTTTGGAGGTAGACACACACCAACACTAAAATTAGTCCTGCCCCAGGCAGTTAGAAACTTGTGCTCCAATCTTTAGGTTCACACTTGCACCCTGTTTGACATAAATACTTTAAATGACATACTAGTATATAATTTTGTTGTGCTTATTATTTTTCTTTTCTTTAAAGAATAAATAAAACGACTGCATAACAAAGGCTGGAACCTCACTGTCAAAATGAGAGGCTTGAGTCACCCTACAGCTTGACTCAGCTGACTCGAGCACTTTTTCTTTAAATACTGCAAGATACAAATTTCTTTTTTTTTTAAGTTTTATTTTATAAATGATTATTAATAAAATAAGATGATTAGCTAACCATCTGCATTGATTTCCCCAAAGCTGTAGGCAGACCACCCTCCATATAAAAAGGCTACTGTATTTGGTATGAAATTCAACTAGATATTGAATGCAAGATCTCACCCACGCCCTGTACCGGACCCTCCTTCTTGAATTACTGGTATGGCATTTGGGATTTGAGTCTGCAAAGGCAAGTATGGCAACTTTTTTCCCTCTACTTGGAAGGAAATCAGACAATCCTTAGCTTGGGGTTACTTCCTACTGGTGAATTTTAAGATTCTTTCCCCTGCCCCATCTATGTTACCCAGTCCGTCTCCCATTTGTTCCTTTTATGTATAAATTTATAAAGAATTTCCACATCACAATGCTCTCTGGATAGACAATATTTTAATATATATAAAAATATAACCCCTGTGCTGTGCATATACTTACAACTCTACATAGTAATAATTTGAAGTCTCTTACACTGGGCTTAAGTCTATTCATTTTTCTACCATGGGCTTTAAACTCATGTGTTTAAAATCTGTAAATAAGAAGTATAAGGCTTCCACACCTAGGGAAGGAACTTGAAAAATAAAGTAAAAAAACTTTTCAGACTTTTTACATAAAAGATAGTGGCGTGTATCCCAACGTAAGGAATTTTGGTTGAGAGCCAAAACTGAGTGTGTAGCGACAGGAGGCATCTTCTGTGTTTGATGAACGCGTGGCAAACCCACGCTACGCTGTGCGTTTTACTGTGACTCCAGCCAGAAGTGAAGAGTGGGTTTATCAGGAGAATGCCTCTGGAACTGAACCATTTCCATTTTGCATTGGGGAATTGAGCCCTGCCAAGTGCATCAGCAGAAACCCGGAGGAAAAGGTTTAGAAGCCCCCACCCCACACCGTGGGCACAGCCACACGTGCCCACATGAGAACCACCGGGAGCAGAAACTCATCCAGCCCAACAGACCTTTTTTTTTCATCATTTTACACAGAATTTATTACCAATGGCTATTCTTCTTCTCCCCAGTCCCCACCTCACCCCACTTTTGGGCTCTTCTCTAGAGAACTGAAAGATTTGTTTGATCTGATGGAAGACTGACATCAACGTAAGCATCTGTCACACAAGATTTCTCTCAGTCATTGGTATTGAAAAGCATGTATTAAAAACAAATGTAGGAATCAAAGTGGTAAGGACACTTTGACCTTTCAAATAGATTGATGCCTAAAGTGTAATAGTAAAACTAATCTGCATGGTTATTTTAAGAATCAAGCTTGAGCTCTAAAGTAAAATGCAGATTATTTTTTTCCTCTCTTCCCCAGCTTAAAAAATATGAGAAATTCTATTGCACCTGGGTTGACCAAAAGCCGATGTCCAGAACAAGTGCCACTATAACATCTAGTGACACCCTTGCATTATTAAGTTACAATATCTTACATAGCACGGAGCTGTCTGCTCCTTGTTCACCAAAAGGTGAGGATGATTTTTCTACATTCAATGTAGACACTATTCAAGACTTTAGAGCAATATGTTCACTGACTGGCTTTGCTGCATTTGTTCCTTAAGTGACAGTATTCCTCCTGCCTGCTTTCAACAGGTACAAACAGTTCTCCATCCAACTCCCGGGGAACATCAGCCGCTCTGAATGTACTTCTTGATTGCTACGCAGCCGTGTCGGAAAACAGGGCAGGGCATATTTGGTAGAAGTGTCCACGTATTTGTTTTAGGGTCGTAGGCTTCCATGTTCCCCAGGGCAGGTCCTTCACTGCTGACGATCCCACCAGTGGCATAGATTTTTCCATCCAGAACCACAGCACTGTGTTTTTCAAAAAAAAAAGTAAGTTTTAGTTAATTGTCTTACTGAGCAGTTTTCTTTTTAGGCTTAAAACAAACCCAATCTTTTGTAACAAGGGGTAAACAAGGAATACACTTTTTATTCTTATCTGTATAAAGCTGTGTGGGCATTTCTCTTCCCTCTCCCTTTCTCTTCCCTCTCCCCAAAATTAATCCTTTTTGTGTTCTTGTCAGGTAGGTAACTATTGTCTCCAATGTAAACAACAGAAATAAGTCCAAGTAAGAAGTTTCTCCAGCCCACATGTGGGATCTGCAGCAAAAGCAGCAGTGTGGTGTGTCCCTGTAATATTCTGCACATGCAAAACCAATCCAAGCAATTTGGGGTTCCCACTACCTCAGCTGGAATAAGCTCTTGCTTCAAGTTACTCCCTTATTTGTTAATGAATGCAGCAAAATGGAGGGGAGTAAAAACATTCAAAATATTTTTTGTTGCTTCAGCCCCTTCTGTGGTCATGCCCTGGCATGGGGGCCTGGAGGTCCTGCTGACCCCGTGTGCACCCCAGAGTTGTCCATGGGAAAGCAGATCTGGGGCACACAGGTCTGACAGTCGGGGCTGTGCAGCTGAGGGAAAGGAGGGCAGCTCTTTGTTGGCTTCTAAAAAAGACAAAAACCCTTACTACTTGCTTAAAGTGGAAGTGTTTGACTTCAGGTATCTCTTGTAAATCAGGAATAATGGGGCTGGGCTAATCCCATGGTCCGTAGGCTCCTGTAAGAGGGAAGGTGCATAGGTGTGGAAGGTATTTAAAAGAAAAATTGCCCCTCAGCCTTATCTCTTTCTGTTCTTTACACTTTATGCCTCAGCCTCTTCAGCAGTCAGGCACAGGGCAGAACACTGGTTTGGGGCCGGGCATGTGTGCATTTGGAAATGGCAGAACATGGTAGAGGCATCTGGGTGGGAAAAGCCAACACAGGGCCTGCCGTGTGCTCCATGCCACCTTCCCACTGCATGGGGGGAACTCAGAAGTGGGGGTGTTTCTTCTTTTTGTCTGCCACAAAGCCCAAATTTCCCTTCCAAGTTGATTTGAAGATGTTTTTAAAGCTGGACGAGGTTGGTGGTGGCTTTTCTGGTGGCTGGGCCCATTCAGACAGCAGCTGGTGAATGATTGCGTTGGGAAGGAAAATGGAGACTCAGAGAGTATGTACTTGCCAAAGGATGGCAGGGAGAAAAAGAGGGAGGGGAAGATGAGAAATTAATTGCATCCAAGAAGGTAGCCTCGATCTAACAAGTGTAGTGATCCTCTAGGCTTGGTAAAAGTAAAGTAATTTCGTCTGGCTAATTTTGAAGTAGTGGGAAGAAGGATAAAAAGTGATAAAGGCAAAAGCCAGAGAGCGCTGGAAGACACAGGATGAACTGAGACTAAAATGGCACCGACAAAGCCATGTGCTTCTGAAGAACACAAGACTCTGATGTCCTTGTGGAGAAGCAGAGCCTGAGGTTAAAAATAAACTCACAATGACAACAGTGAGGACTCAAATAAGCCTAGTCCCTGGGTACCGCCAGGAAATAGGAAATAATGAGAATCTTGTCAAAATAACTGTTAATCTGAAAGGAGGAGGAAGGAGAGAGAGACTTGAAACACTTGATTAGAGCCTATCCACAAATCAGCAGGGCTGGATGATGCATAGCCCAGGGTCCTGAGGGAGTTTGCTAATGAACTTACTGAACCACGGGTAATTATTTTTCAAACGTCAGGGAGAAATGGGGAAGAATAAGGACTTGAGTAAAGCAAGTGTCATCCTGAAAGATGGCTTTCAAAGAGAAGGAGCCCACCTCTGAAGGAGCCAGAGCTGGTGGCAGAGAGGCACTGCCTGGCAGGAGCTCCTGCCAAGGCTCGGTCCCCATGCCCAGGAGCAGGCAGAGGACCAGCCGACCCAGTAAATCAGACAAATGTGCAAATTAAACCACAGTTTCAGACTTAGGGTTTTTGCTGAGGGGTGGGAAGCCCATCTCTGGACTGGAATAAGTTACTATTTAGGGAGGCTGGGAAGTACAGTTTGCAAAATCTGGCCTGAAGATGGGGAAGGATTGTCCTACCCCAGGCTCCTGATGTGCTGGAGGGGCTGCTGGAACAAGCAGGATGAGAGCTTAAAGATGAGGCCCTGGGATAGTGGTTGCTGGTTTTGTTTCACTTTTTTTTTTTTCTTGATTGTGAAGTTGAAGAAGATGGAAGCTTATTTGTTTGGGATATGGTTTGGGATGTGGACGAGGGTCCAATGTCAGAGATGGACTGTGTTACAAAACAGCTCTGCTGCCTTGGTTCTCTAATGAAATGCTGATTACTAATTAAAACAGTACTTCTACACAATGCTTGATGCAAAAAGAAATTAAAATTCAAATGGATTAATTTATCAATTTTGTTGGATCAAGGGGGAAAACCGAAACAAACTCCTAAAGATCCCCCATGAAGATCTGTCTGCAGAACTATCAATAATGGGCAATTGAAAAACATACTAGTGTGGAGCACGGAGCCTGGGGCTAGTTCCATCAGTGCTGATGGTCAAGGTCTGCTGCTCATGCATGGCCTTAGTTTTAATTTAGTGGTGTGGACATGCTGGTGCAGATGGCAGCACCTCACACCAATACAGAGAGGATCTCAGTCCTCAGTGACACTGACATGGGGCTCGTCTACCACTCACTGCTCATTAACTGATGATATTCCTCTGCACGGAGCTTTTGATCTGGGTGGGAAGAATGAAATGGCCAGAGGGAAGGCTCTACAGGTGACCATGGGAACAGGAGCCAAGCAGCCACCAGCCCTTCCCTGCTGGCTCTGTGCTGCACAGCTCAAATCCAGCCTTAAGTGCTGATATTCCCTCAGGCATCTCACGTTAGGTCTCTAAACAGGGACGTGGGTGCTTTACAAATTCTTGTGTTGCATCTCAGCCACCCACGTTCCTTCCAGTGAAGTCTCCTCTGTGGCATGTTTAGTAGGAGCTGCTCTGAGGCAGAGCTGCTGCCACCACAGAGCAGCTGAGCAGCCAAGAAAACCTTCCCAAAATGATCTGGGGCTCCTCCCCAGCCCATGCTCTGGGTTTGGGGTTACAGTGAGTGGGCAAGTGCTGCTTTTGTTCTGTGAACCTGGGCTACAGCCCCCGAAAGAATTCCTGCACAGCACCTGGGACAAGCAGCTCCATCCCTGTGGTTCCCATCGTGGTGCTAATACAGTGGGGAAGAAACGGATGCTGAATTCCACCCTCTGGAAGACTGTATGAATTTTAAATGGCGATTTTAACTTCTGCTCCCTCCTTATGAAGCTCCCATAGATAAGACAGGCTTAGCTTGTGAGTCATGCCTGAGGTTAAGCAAAGCAGTGAGCTGCTCCTGATATGGAGAAATAGGCAGGTCTGAGCACACTGTGGGTACTTACATATGCAGGGGGCCTGGAGACATTCAGGCATCTCTGGGGCCAAAGTGGCAGGTAGATGCTTAAGATAATTAGGAATTTAATCCTAAATTGCTGCTACTTTGCAATATTAGGACAATGATTGCTAATTTCTGGGACCTTAGGGAACAGAAAATTCAAGTGGGTTCTAAAACCTTGAGAACAGTGAGTGGAAAGGAATACGTTCATTGCTCTTTCTTCATTACTGTGACAATATTTCGTTTCTCCCCTCCTTTCCATCCCATCAGCTGTAAAAACATCGTTACCAAGGCTGACATACAAAGAAAGAAATAATTACAATAATTAGGATGCGAGTTTATTGCTTGGTGCCATTAATCCTGAGAGATAAAATGATTACAGGCTGTCAGAGCCTGGGAAAGGAAGGAAGGAAGCTCTGTGCCACAGAGCCTTGCTGCAGGGACACAAATGCTCTGGTGGCTTTGGGACAGTGACTTCCCTGGCTGTGGAGTCACCTCTCCAGCAGAATGCCCGGGGTGAAGGCAATGGGCATCCAAGTCCCAATCTCTTCAGCCATTCCTTCCAAAAAAATGAGTTTCAGCAAATTATTACCATGCAGGCTAATGAATGACCCAGCTTTCTACTCTGCAGGTAATTACTGCTGCTCACTGGAGAGGCTTCTCCTGCCCTATGACTGATTCTCCTGAGGTGCCTGGGCATCCTTCATTTCCCAAACAATGTTCAGTGTCAGAAGGTCACACTGTGACTGTCCCCTGACACTGCCACGGGTCATTTTTTCCATCTGCTTGCCTTCACAAAGCCCTGGATCACACTCCCAGGAAAATCCCAATGAGGCTGAGGTGTGCCAAGGGCTGGAGGGGACCTGGCTGTCCATGACTGGTGTGCTTGTGTAATCTTAACACCCTTTGCATCTCTTCCCTGCCTATCCACCTTTCAGTCCTTGCCCAGCCTGAGAAAATGGCAGAGAAGATCCCTCTCTGAGAGCTGCCTGTTAAATGACTTGATGGACAAACTGAGTCACTGAACCAAAACATCAAAGAACAGCCCAGGCAAGGAAGGACCTTGAAAGATCATCTGGTCCAACCTTTTGTGGGAAAGGGACACCGGATGAGATTATCTCGCATCCTGTCCAATCACATCTTGAAAACCTTTGGTCATGGGGACTCCACCACATCCCTGGTTGTTCCAGTGAATGACTGATCTCACTGTAAAAAATTCTTATATCACGATGAAGCCTCTCCTCCTGCAGTTTGTACCTGTTGCCCCTTGTATTCTCCCTGTGGCTCCTTGTGAAGAGAGAGTTTCTGTCCTCCTTGTAGCTGCTCTTTTAGGGCTGCAACAGTCTGTGAGGGTACCCTGAGCCTTCTCTTCTCCAGGGAGAAAAGACCCAACTCTTCAGTCTTCCCTCATCAGGTAGGTGCTCTAGCCCTTTGATCATCTTCACGACCCTCCTCTGGACGCTCTCCAATCTGTCTGTGTCTTTTTTGAACTGTGGGAACTAGAAGTGCTGCCTGACAAGAGCTGAGTAGAGTTGGAAGATGAAAGTCTCCTGATGAGTAAGCTTCCAAAGCAGTAAGCTTTGGAAGTGGAGGATGCCACTGTCTTTTTTTCTGTATGTTTGAGAGATGAATGCCTGGGTGCTCGTGCTCCAGCACTTCCCTCTCGCAGTGATATGCTGGACATATCATCAAGCAGTGGGACTATAAAAAATGTTAATTTTGTTGATTATTGCTTTAAAATTTCCTGCTCAGTCCTAAGGATCACATCAGCCTCATCAGGAAATGTTAAAAAATAATTTAAAAAAAATCTGTCTTGTAACTCTCAGGGTTGCAACAGATTTGAAATGGCTGAAATAGAATACAGTTTTGACTGCCTGAAACTTCGTATCTCTGAGGCCTCAAACAATGCTCTTCTCCCTCCTCACTCCTGCCTATGCATGCATAAGCACACATTTATTTGGAGGAGTACCATAAACACTACTGAGTATTATCACTTAGGTAGACACAGGATCTGCTTAAAAGAAATAAAAAAGTCCCTGCATTTATTAGTGGATGAATTTCCTTCCTGCCCTAAGATTTCAGGAGGGCTTTACTGGAGGTGGAACTGAATGATGCTGGTGGGATTCTTGGGGCTGTCCTGTGCAGGGCCAGGAGTTGGACTTGATGATCCTTGTGCATCCCTTCCAACTCAGCATATTCTGTGCTTCCAGGATGCTCACCAACTGGGCAGACTTGGTATTAGGACCAGGGAAGCCCCCAGGATCCCAGCCCCCGCAGGACACGGCTCGGGGCAGTGCCAGGCAGAGCTGCAAGCGCCCCTTAAGCTTTCTTTTAAACCAGGGACCATTCTGAGATGCCTGCAGGGAGGTGCGCGGCGCTGGAGCAGAAGGCAGTGCTGGCATTGTGTCCGTGGGTGGTGGCAGTCGGGAGCCAAAGCGCTGTCCCTGCGTGGTGACAGCCCCCGGCGCTGAGCGCGGCCGCGCTGGCAGCCAGGTTATGTCAGAGGAGGCTCGAGCTCGGGTGGCCGTGTCTGCTGCCAGAAGTGTCATCTTTAAATGGATAAATGAGGGTCATGGATAAATGAGGGTCCAGATTAGTCATGGTCAATTAGGAGGATATCATGCCCCTTCTTGGAGCGGGATTATTAGTGTGGGTGTTTTGGCCAAGCTCCAGTTATATTCTCCCCTACTCCGTGAGCTCTTTCCCTTGCTAATGATCCAAACCCATCATGTGGCATCGTTAGTTGTTGCTGAAAACCAGCAGTGTTTTACTCCAAAGTCCACAGCACATCAGTAATGGCCTGAGTGCTCTGTCTGTATCAGTTATGCGTTAATGCCCACCACAATCCTTCATGTCATCAGCTCCTACAGAAATTATTGCCAGGAGTCTGCTGCAGCAGTTCTCAGCGCTGTCCATGGAGCACAGGCTCACACCTATGGCTCCTTCCAAATATGCTGGAAGATTTTGGTTTTCCCTTCTGGACTCCAAACACCTCCAGCTGCAAATGCTGCCTGCTGAACACACCAACCTTCATGTCTGTAGGCTTGGGAAGCACATGGCCATTGAGGAACCCTGCTCCATAACAGCTGCACCTGTGAATATCCATCCAAACAAGCTGTGCTCCAAACCCTCCCAGTGCCTGGAGTTACCATGAACTTTGCAAGGATGGAAGGAGCCCGCCTGGGGAGGCTGTAGCTGGTGCTGTAGGTCAGCAGTGCCTGGCAGGTCAGCACAAGGAGGCACCATGCTTTGCTGTTCAAGAACAAGGCCTTACTTAAAAAGAAGAGGAGGGGGGGAGCAAAATAATCCCCAAACTGACCCTGGTTTTGTGCTGTTCAGCCTGAGTCAAAGTTTTATTAAAGATTTCCATTCAGCAGAACCATCTAATAAATCTTACTGGTTAGCAGTCAGAGGAGGAGGAAGAAAATGCTTTTCTGGTGTCTGTTGGGAATTGCTGGTACTAAATTAGCTTCTCTGGAATTATTGCTGGCACCACCATGCTGCTGCTGTTGCCCCGTGGAGGCTCTCTGGAGCACAAGCCTGTTTGCACGCTGCCTGCATCCTAAGCAAGCAGAATATGGAATTTTTAATCATGCACAGGAACGCATTTGGTATTCTTTTCACTTGTGGAAAAATAAACCCTTGAAGGGCACTGCAGGAAGGGAGAACTCCCGCCTGCAAAGGGAGGCCTTGCCACGCTGAAGGGGAGTGATATCTGCAAGTCTTTTTGGAGGGAGGTGTCTGGCAGAGCAAGGTGTGATCCTCTCATCCTGGCTTTTCATTCCTGTTGGCTGCTCTCCACCATCTGAAGATTCTGCAAATGAACAGGGGCTGCCAAACTGAGATGGGGTGTGTGTGGCAAAAAGCTCACACTTGTTTGATGTTTGGGAAATGTCAAATGTTTCCCTCACCTGTTGTGTGGAAGGTGTTTAACCTCTCAGTGAATTTTAATATGCTCCAGGTCTGTTATAGCTCTTTTCTCATTTAGCACCATCTTTCAAAGGGTTAGTTCTACATCAGCATGAATTTCTTATTGACTTCCATCAGGCTGGGCTTAATCTGAAAATGATCCTCAATTTGCTCTTCTGTTGATTGTGAGCTGGAGACCCGAACCATTTATTTTTCATTTTTCATTAAAAGTAATTTAACTTGATATTAAAACCATTTGAATGGACCTTTAATTTTTCACAGGCAGGGAATGTCACACACATTTCTTTTCCCTCTGCTCGAGGCTATCATGCTCCCTCATCACTAACATGCAGAAACAAAGCAGATAAAAATAAAAGTGATGCGGTCAAGATTTTTCCCAGCAAATTCGGTATCGAGTGATTCCTGGTGAGAGGAGATCAATAGCATGAAGTTAATTTTAAGTTGTTTATGTTGCTGCTTTTAAACCATGTTTTTTGTGATCCATGCTAATGAGTGGAATGAGGAATTTATAGATTCACAGGCTAAGGTCAGAAGGGACCTCTGTGCTTAGTTAATCTGAGCTTGTGTATATGCAGGCCATGGACATTTCCCCAGGCAGCATCTCTCCTGGAAATGTATCTAATCTCCTCTTAAAAACAGCGAGTGTTGGTGAGTTCAACCCCTCCCTTGCTGCTTCTCTGTTTAATTATCCTTGCTTTTGGGAAAGTGCTTCACTTCAAGGCCAAGATGTGTAACTTGACTTTCCAGCCCTTGTAACCTGCTACGCCTTTGTCTGTGAGACTGAAAGCTTCTCCATTTGCTCCCAGTGATCAAGTCACCTCTCAGCCTTTCTTTGATAAACTCCTTGAGTTTCATGTCAAAGGTTTGATTTGCATTCTGGGGTCATTTTGGCAGCTTCCCTTTGAACTTCTGCTGATATTTCCACGTGTTGATGCAGGACCCAGGACCTGCCCTCGTCTCGCCAGTGCCTTGTGCGGCAGCACTCGCTCTACCCAGCTTCAGCTTGTTTTCATTTTGGTTTTAGGGCTCGCTTTATATCTCCAATATTGCACTGACCTTTTATCCAGAGCATTGTGATGCCAGCTCATGTTGTGCTGCTCTGAGTGAGCTCCTTTATGTCCTCCTCTGAGAGCCTGGCTTTCTGAGGAAGCAGGGCTGCTATGAATGTGCTTCCCCCATGTCTTACTTTGTATTTAAAATACCCCTGCTAGCTTGAGACAGTTGAACTGAGATATTCAGGTAGCTGCTAAAATAGCTCCTTCTGTAATATTTTGTACTCAACAAATGTTATGCCACCTGCAGCCTTTATCAGGAGAGATTTTCTATTACCTGGATTGTTAGTAGATATATTAAATAGCATTGAAGAAGAATAAATGCTTGCTACCAGTGGCCTTGCTCAATGATATCTTCTCATTAACAACTGCATTTTGAGATCTGTCAGTGAAGCAGATTTAATCTCTCTACTATGCGCCTTGTTAATTCCATATAATGCCAGCCAAATACCTCGGAGAAATTGCAGTATATTACAGCGTCACAGTTGTCTTTAGCAGCCAGGCGTGCTGTATTACCAACCAAAACGCAGAACCAGGCTTCCCAATGCCTTTGGTGGACTTGGCGGTGTCAGGTTCAGGGTTGGATTCGAGGACCTTAAAAGTCTTTTCAAACCTAAATGATTCTATGACAACAGGGTGGTTTAACAAACCTCATTTTCCAGAGAAGTGCATTGATTGATGTTCATTATTTTATTAGCATCTCGTTATTTGTTGATGAAATCCCAAATTAACCACTCTGGTATTTTGCAGAGGACCAACATGAGGCTAAGTGAGACCACTTAGCTTGATGCTGGTACTTTGCAACATTAATTGCTGCACTGAAATTCTCCTTTTCACCTTGTCAAAATACGGAAACACTTTGGCAGTGCCCTGATCCATCCTCAACTTGAAAAGTTATTAAAATCAACATTAGTGGTTCAATCAGCTTCTCAATGAAGTCTCTAAAGACACCTGTGTCTAAGACAGCTGGGCTGCTGAATCTGAGAATATAATTTCAGAATTCCCATCTTTCATTGCTGCCAACAGTGATCGCTTTGGCCCCTCACAGCAGAATATGGAACCAAACCTCCTTGTTCCCTTCCAAATTCAGATGAGAAATGCCCACCCAATCGGTTTGTATTTTACTTTTCTACCTCATCAGTCTCATCAGCAGTGGTTTTATAACTGATTAAAATTACAAATTTGATCCCCGAAGAATTAAAGAGCCTTTCTCTTTATTCCTATTAGCCCTCAGCACTGGTTTATTCAGCCTCCTGTAGCAGCAGCAGCAGGTTTTTAACCTATATGTTACTGCTGCCCCCCCATCTTCCCTATTTCCATACATACTGATTTATTTAGGTTTTATCACAGGCTTTACATGTCCTTTAGGCTGAAATATTTTTCCTTGACTGTTTCCCAGCACATTTAAGAATCTTTAAAATGATGCCTTTTTTGCATCCCATTATGTGTACTTTTTTTTGGTGACTATTCTGCTTTAACTGTAGGTTTCCTGTCCACTATTGCTTTAGGCATTAGAAAAAAAAAGTCATCTAAAGTCTGAAGCTACTTTTATGGATGGGTGGCAAATTTTACTTAAACAAAACCGATTTATTATGGTGCCTAAGCACCAGGTGATATTTAGGTCACCAGTTCACTTTCCTTGGTCCATCACAAGATCTCCCACTGGATTCTGTTCTGCAGGGTGCAAAGCAAAGCATCCCTTCATGTTAGAAACCCTGGGAAGTTTTCAGGTGAGGTGCTCAACCAGCAGCTGAAATCAGTCGTGCAATTTCTCTTGTATGTTTAACAGATTTTGTTACTTTTTACAAATTCAAGATGTTCAAAGAGCAGCTCATCCCTCTCTCTGATGGATGGGAAGATGCAGGAACGTATCAAATGCCCAAGTCCCTCATGTTTCATTTTACAGCTTAGGGCTCTAATCCTGAGTGGTATTGTACCTGTTATGTCTGGTTTTCAGGAGAAAATATCATTATATATTGCCTGAGCACTGCACTGCTCCTCCTGCTTTGCCTACTGCTAGGGTGGAGGAACTAGAAGGATGTGTCCCTAGAGCAGGGGAACAGGGCAGCAGCCACTGGCATGGAGCTGGCTTGGGATGGAGCTCTGACCCCTGTGCTTACAGCAATATCTGCTCCAGCAGCCAAGAGAGGGTGTCCCTTAAATTAATAAAAGGAATGGAAAAAAAGGTGAAAATGAGACAAAACCAGCAAAGAGAGAAAAACTGAGCATGCTTTCTTAAAAAGCATTTGCTCATCTGCCTCAAAGCGAACAGCTAAATCCGGCAAGTTAAAACATGGAGGTGTTTTCCAACAGTAGAGGGGGAGCCAGGGGCACCCCTGGAACAAGGTGCAGTTGGCTGAATATTTGGAGGATGTGAGTCTGCTGTGGGCCCTGGTGCTGCCCCATCGCTGCTCTTCCTCCTGCCCCAGGCAGTGTTTTGCCAGGACAGTGCCTGGCACGTCTCCTCCACCGTGGCTTGGCTCAGTGCCTCGGGATGCTGCTGCAGCAGACATGGCTAACAAACCCTCACCTGGTGCCTGTGGCAGTGTCTGGAGACCAGCTGTGGCTTTTCCAGGGAAACCAAGAGCTCAGCCCTTCCCCAGCATGGGAATCTGCTCTGTGAAGGGCTGGCTGTGCACAGCCTGAAACAAGCCCCTCTTTCAGTAGCAGCCATGTAAAACTATTTAAAAGGCCTTTAAGTTCTGCCAGTACCTGCAACGGGTGCCAAGTTATATTTTTGTCAGACAATTTGTGAAATTTGTTCAACTTGTAACCATGATCAGGGAAGTGAGCCCAAAAAGCAGTCAAAAGCACCTAATAAATAATAGTAATTAGTATTGGTGAGTGGTGCTTACTCAGTATTCTTTTTCTTTCAAGGATCTTTCAGCTGGTTAGCAAAAATATGTTCCACATTATGGCAGTCTCTCCTACAGTGGGTATTCATCATCCTCTAGTTACATGTGGCAAACTGAGGAAAACAGCATTCCTGTACTCACAGGAGGAGCCCAACACATATCCCTCCCCGTGATCCATCGTGCCTGAACGTGAGGAGACATGTGAACCACCACAGACTGCTGAATGGACACTTTGGGAAATGCTGTGTGCCTGAGCACACACAGAAAAGAGATGAGGAAAACCCCAAAAGGTTCACACCTCCCTTCCCCTCTCCCCTTCACTGGTAGTAGCTTATTTATCAACAGAAAATGTTAAGGCACCGGTAATTCCGTTTTAATGGTTTTTCTCACCTGCAGAACTGCCTGGAGTGGTTCATGTTGGGACCTGCTTTAATATTGCCTTTCTCTGGGTCATAGATGGTGGTTGCTCGTGCATAAGCTCCTCCAAGAATAAAGATGAACCCATTGAGAGTGACTGCAGGAGCATATTTGTTATCTGTCAATGGAAAGCAACACTGAGATCAGTTTTAGGCTCAGGTTTGGAGACTGTTTTTTTATTTATACATTCCCCTTATTTATAGATAAGTCACGTTTCTCTAAACCTCCAAGGCTAGGGAAAGAAAAATGAGGAAACCTTTCCTGTTTTTGTTCTCCTCTCTCCAAGTTCTCAAAGGCACTTTTAAAGTTCATCACTTCTTCATCCCCCAGTATGCTCCTCCCTCTAAAATGGTAAAGAACAATTATCCTCTCCTGAAGCCTAATGGAGTCACCATGAAAATTCCACAGTTACATATGAAATTAAGATGTCAAATTATTTCAGAATTTTGAATTTCTGCAAATTTTAGCTCAAATGCTTCCCATGCCTGTGCAGCAGCTACAGCACAGAGACCCCCTTAATAATATCCAATAGTTGATAATCTTTTATATTGTGCTTTTGCTTGTGGCAAGGTCACCCACACATTTCCAGAAGATTTTTTGAGACCTGATTTCTTTTTCACCTTTATCTGTCTCATAAATTCACCTGCATTTTTATTTTCAGATGTGTGTGTATCTCCAAGCAGTCCTGTAATTTAGCAATAAACTGTATGAGGTTGGAGTTTGAAATTAAGCAACTCTTTCATCCTGAGTCAAGTTCAATCAGATTTTCTGAGGATGCTTTAAAATTCTTGTTGGCTGTAGCATTATTAGAAATATTAGTAAAACTAATCATAAATCATTGAATAAAATAATTCTAATCTAATTAGTTGGCTTGTCCCTTATGCTGCTAGCACACCATATGCACATTATTAAATATGAGCCAGTTGGGCTGAAATTTCTCATGATGATGTCTGTCTTGATGAGATACAGTTTTTTTAATCAACATTTCTGCGAAACCAATCAGCAGTGTCTGGGAACAAAAGATGGGAAAATACATTGCTTTGAGTTAAAATAAGCCTCATAACCAGTTCTCTTAAGAAGCAGGAGCCTCAGCCCTTTGGCTCAGCCCTTCCGGGTGTGAATGTTTCCTGGGAGGCCATCCTGGGGTCAGGGGACACAGAGAAATTCTCCATTCGTAGCTATAAGCTAAGGCCTTTCCAAAATCTGCACTTTCATATGCTCAGGAAACATTGATCCTCTTTGCATCTCCAGCAGGGAATCAGCCTGGACACAGTTCTGCTGCTTTCAGCCCTTGCAACCTCCCCAAGGGGAGCTGGGGGCAGAAGCTGGAGAGGAGGTGTCCCATCTTTACTGTGCTCTTCCATCTCTGATAACAGCCTCCACATGACACTGAAAGGGTTTATATGTTCCCCCCAAATCTACAGCATTATGACTGTATCCTTTTAGGAACACAGAAAAAGATGGGCTTAAACCAGATCCGGCAGCTTTTTTTTGTGATTTGCTTACCTCTTGCATGATGTGTTGCAACCCTGAGGTTCTTCTAAAACTACCTTATTCCATTAAATATTTAACAGAGATTTAATTTGACAGGAGTTAAGCAAAAGCTGATGAACATCTCCAGAAGAGAGATAATCTCCTTAATTGAGGTTTGAACTAGTAAAACTAGAAGGAAAAAGAATGGCGTTGTGCTGTCTGCCTCTGTCCCTGCATGGCCACGGGGTGGTCTGGCTCAGTTCATCCCACCCCACCCTGGCACATGCCCAGGGGCACCGACAGGGGTGCAGCACACAGCAGCAAAACACACAGAACCCATGTGATGGGTTAAAGCTCAGCTCCTACTACGCTGAGTATCTACAGGCATATGTCAAAAAACCACGGCTGTATTAGGAAAATGTCACTGATCCTTGGGAACAGATGGGAAGAAACTAATTCATCCAGAAAATAGAACAAGGAGTATTCAGTTTCTTTGCGGTGCCACTAAGCCACTATAATTCATCAGAAAGGCTTATCTGTCCTAACAACCCGGCTCGCATCCCTTTCCAAATCAGACTTGCATATGTGACATTTTTTCCACTTAAGACACTCATCAGAAATTTTCCATATTTAATTATCACATCTTCTTAGGTTTTTTTTCTCTGACTAGCACTGTTTTGCAGGAGAATGAAACTCTTGCATTAAAAAACCCCTCAGCTCTCAAATCTCACAGGGAAATTATTTGGGGCTCCCTCACAGCAGAAACAGTGACTTCTCAGGGGACTGAATCACTGACTTCAGATTTCTTTTTGTTAAAGAATGAGAGGGAAACCCCATGGGTATTTTTATAGTGACTTTTTTTCCCCCCCTTTCTAGATAGGCAGACAGTCTGGTATTCTTTTTCTTCCTTTTTAAAGAGGCAATCGTGTTTGATTCTTATCAATTTTTCAATACATCTCCTATCTGTTATCTTTTTACTGCTTTTGTCTTTAGCTATAATTTCATAATTTGGTATCAAGTAAGTCTGAGATAGAGAAACAGAAAAATCTTTGCTGTTTCATTCAGGAAGGGAGAAGTTCACAGAAAAGTCTCTTGTTCTTGATGAAGATACGGCAAAAAGATATGAGGGACACCCCTCAAGAGATGTGTAGAGAGGAAAGAGTGGGTTTTATTTTTGTTTTGTTACCATGGGGACAGAAATTGTTCATGGATACCAGGATTTTGGAAACCTCAAGTCATCATTCCTGATACCCAGGTGTGGATGACCACCTTCAGTCTTTACCCTTACTTCACCCCAGGTGCTACCCCCACTCTTCCTGTGGTGGTGTCTTTTTCAGAGCTTGGTACCCTCATGCAAACTCTTAGAAGACTCCAATTTCTGTTGCTGTTTGAAGTCCTTAACATGGTCACAGTGCAAGGCAGCTGGTGGGGAGCCTAATTTTGCAAAAGCACCTTCTGGTTGGGCTTTTTGGTCAATGTGCAGCAAGCTGCAGAGGAGGTGGTCAGTGCTTCTGGGGGTGAACATGACTTCTACATGTCAGAGGCTTCTGTGGGATACAGCAGGGCCACTGGGTATTTCAAAAGACTGCTGGAGAGAAGGAGGAGAGGGGAGAGGAAGCATGGAAACAGAGAAGCAGCCTCCCTTCCCCTCCAAAGTTTAACTGTTGAGGCTGTTGGATATGGTAATCCATTTCAGGCTGGAAAATCTTAAATGGGATTTGTCCAGGTCAGCAAACACACTTGAGATTAGAAGGCAGAATAAATGTAAAAAGAATAACAGGTAAAAGGTAATCTTCTCTCCAAGTGGATAACATGGCAACATCACTCTCCTTTGCTGTTGCTACAGGAAAAGAAGCCAATAGTTAATTCTGTAACAGGTCACTGGGGGAAGGAGTGTGCTCTCCATGACGGTGCTTGAGCCAGAGGTGTATTCCTCGTGGGGCTGATGATTTAACTGCTGCTGTGCCCCTCCCCTAGGGAGGACAGCCTGCTCTCTGGGGTGTGCCCGTGGCTCTCACCTCTCCCTACATTCCATGGCCAAGCAGCACAGTCCTGCTATCCCTCCTATGATTCCTCAGAGATCTTACCCTGTGTTCCAGTAAGGCACTCAGTCAAGGACTGAAGGGGCACTGCAATGAAGGGCAGCAGAACTTCATATGGAAAAAGGTTGTTATAACCAAGCTATAAACATTTTTACTGGGAGGAAGAAATGCAGGTGTGCCACCAGTCCAGGCAGAACTCCAGCCAAATTTTCTCCTGGCAGGTGTGGCTGCTGGCTGGGGAGGTTGATGCACTTGATGGAGCAGATAAGAGAAAGGAGTCTGGTTAATCCAAACTAAGCCTGCTTTTAATAGTAAGTGTCTCTTCCTCTCCTTGAACACTCTGCAGACAACTTCAAGAATGGCACAGCCATGGATAGGATAACCAGGAGACCGTGGTCTGACCCTGAACAGAGCTCTTGAGGTCCAGGTGAAGATGCTGCACGAACAGCGGGGGTTTGGATGTCACCCTGCGGCTCAGAGCTCTCCTGGGAGCTGATCTCTCCCAAATACAAAACTGGCCACCAGCCCTATGGCTTCCCCACTGACCCTTGAGCAAACCCACCCTGGAGACCCCAAAGTTGAGTGTCCTCACCTGTAAACACCACGTTTTGTTTATGTGTGGTGGGGATGGCCCACGCCAAGGCAGGAGGCTCCACCTGCCACTGCAGGGCAGCTTTAGCATCAAATTTATGGGAATGATGTTAATGAACCAGAGAGAGTTGGAAAAAGAACAGCCATGGAGATGAAGGAGAGGTAGGAGTGAAAAGGAGGACATCAGATAAACAGCAACATAAAAATACTGATTTTGCTGGGCAGAGGGCAGGGAATAGACAGGGAAACACACTGAGGATTGGAAAAAATCATTCTGAAGGGAGGACATCGCATATACAGAGGAGAAATGGGTGAGATAAAAATTCAAGCTTAGTAGGGTGAAAACCACTAAGAAGTGGCCATGGGAAGAAAAATACACTGAAGGATCAGATGAAATACTCATTGCTTTGGGACTTTCAGGTGAAAGGCAGACATATTTCCCTAGAAGTACCAAACTACTGGCCTTGGAAGACGGCCAAGACATGTGTCTGATTCTTCTTCTAGAGTAAAAAAATAAATTATTATTATTATTATTATTATTATTATTATTATTATTATTATTATGCGTTTTGACCAAAATAAGCCATGGGACACTGCAGTAAAAATGCACAGATGCTTCTAGTGCTGCTTCCAGGTATGTCTTGCTTTCTTAGGTCTGTGATTGTCCTACTGTCCTACTTTGGTCAGACATATCACTGCAGGAGTAAATGGTATGGTGAGGAACTAGATACTTGGATTAGAAATCAGAAATACTCACAGAACTTAGATCTCTGTTCTCTAGTGCTCACTGGATTTTAAAATTTAATAGTGGTGGTAATTAAATACTGGTTTTCCTACAATCCAGAAACATTACCAGAAACATTAATATAAACTCCTAATTCCACACTGATTATTCAGAGTATCAGAAAAAGGTGTATTTTAGTGCCCTGTCACAAAGGCACAAAGTGAACTAAAAAACAGTGACCAAGTAATTAGGCTTACTTAGAATCCCTGACTTCAGCATATCTGTGGCCATCTTGTTAAATAAGACAAAGCTCAGGAAGCTGGGCATGGAATACATTTTTAGCACAGCTATATAGGACAGCTTGGCCAGAAATGGAAAGGCAGATGCTGCAAGTACATAGCCTGGGTTCATTTACTCATGTAGGACTTTTGTTTTTACATCTGAAAACATGAGAAGGGGATGTGTGAGGTGGTTCCCCAAAAACACACAATGTGAAAGCCCCTTGAAGCTCCATTATCCCAGCAGCATCCAGCTGTGGGCTGCACTGCTGCAGGAACATCTGCCCACTCCAAGGTGGGAAGGACTGACAAGGGGCAAAGGATAGGGCATTGAGAAAGGCCTTCTCCTCCCCAAATGTGGATGGGTGTGACCAACACCTGCCAGAAGGTGTCCATAGCATCCGTGTGCAGTGTGTCAGTGAGCCCGGTGTCACATCTACTGCTCAGAGCCATCCGTGTCCCAGCACCTCCCGACAGGAGGTCTTTATTTATTTAAAGAATAAATGGGAGCTGGGAGTGAATTCACTGCATATTCCTAGAAGAAATACAGGCAGAAGAGAAAGGGCTGAGCTGCGTGAACTTGCTATCAGTCTCCAGTCTGTATCTCCTCTGCACAGGCAGGATGTCAGTGTCCAGCCTGCTTCACTTCCACTCAGATTGCACAAAACACAAGGCATGATTGATGCCAGTTGTTGCCTTGGGTTAGGCTGGCACGTGATGCTTTGAAAGAGATGGACCTGTTGGGTTCAAACGCGTGCCAGGCTGTGTGAAAACTCACTATCATAAAATACCACAGTGAACTGAGACAGGTACTACTGATCTAAAAATCTCTACAGGCCTTGGCTGCCTTCAATACCTGCAGCTACTGTTGCATATCTGAGCATGCTTGAGGCATTTTTAAATAAACTGTTGTCCTATTTGAGGTCAAACAGGTTTCACTGATCTCTAAGGTGACTTTGTAACAATCCACCATCAGACATCTCAGTTGCCTTAGCTCAGAGGTACACCTTAGGAATTCACAAATCAACACAAAAAGGTTCTGAGGCTGTCAGAGGCATCCTGGCAATGATCATGTCAGGATTCATCCCAGCTCCATTTTGCAAAAGGCTCCTTCTACTTCCTCTTTCTTTTTAGACTGTACTGCACCCAGCACTGCATCCCGTTCTTTGGGGGATACTTTAAAAATACGGGTGATGCTACGTTTTCCGTAGGGCTGGAGAAATTAAAATGCATTTCCAACACTCCCACTGCCTTGTAGTGAAGATCAGACATCACATCAGTTCACATTCCCAGACATTCTCCATGGGGTGCCATTTTTCAGACTCCGTGTTATTGTAAGTTATTTGCAAGTAAACTGATGTTATACATTACCCAACAAAGAACCCCTTGTTTTATCATGTATTTTATGCCTTTGGCTTACCTAATGAACTTTGCTAACACCAAGAAAACATAAATACCATCTTTTAACTTCATGAGTATCTTTCACGTATTTTTGTGCTATTAAGAAATAATAGTACAAATCTCTTAGAACAATGGGTGATGAACCCAACTCTGGATGGTTGATTTTTTTTAAACACACATGGTGTTGATCCTTGCTAGACTCTAACGAGCCCAGGGGATGATTCCTTAGTTCCTGTGGCACTTGCACTGTTACGGTAAGGAAAAGGAATACAACTCTGCATAAAGCACTCATTTTTGCAATATGCTGTGAGTCCAGGAAAACCTCATACTGTCAGTCAGTGGATTAAAGGAGCAGCAATAGCTGTAGCCACGTGATGGAAAAAGCCAGGCAATGGGGTTGTTTGTGCTGCTGTCTTACATAAACATGCCTTTGGCTGGCTAACGCCCTCCCACTGGGCGCCGCACGCCGCATCGTGCGCGTGTCGCGTTGCGTTAGGCTGCGCACCGCCAGCGGCTGAGCGCCAGCTCCTCCCGACCTCATCTACCAAGGACCCCCAAGAAAAGGGTCAGAATCACTGCGGCTGCAACAGAAAGAGCAGCTTATTCCAAGTTTCTGATTATACCTTACAACTGTGCTTCTGTACTTTCTTACTTGCTACTCCTATTGCTCTAAGGCTCAGTAGTGAGAGGATGATTCTTTTAAAAACAAAGTCACAGTTCTGACACAACTAAGAGGCTTAAGATGGTGAAACACTGGAACAGGTTGCCCAGACAGGCAGTAGATCCCCATCCCTGGAAACTTCAAGGTCAAGTTGGACAGGGCCCTGCACAACCTGATTTAGTGAAAGATACCCCTGCTTATTGCTTGGGTTATGTGACCTTTAAAGGTCCCAAACCACTGCATGATTCTCTGAACTAGGATGTGAAGGCAAACCACTCCAAAAGCAGCTCCTCTGCAATGATTGTGTGCCAGTTGTCTCTTTGGCCACTTGGGTGCAGCCAGACCGAAGGCTGAGCCCAGTGCAGAGCAGATGACCCAGGTCAGCTGCTGCCCTGCAGGAGCATCCTCGCCAGGCTGAACGCTAAATCTCATTTCCAAAAGCAGCCTAAACACTCAGGGTGCAAACTGCCACAGAAAGCAAGTTGCAAACGTCCCAGTGCTGTTCTAATTTTGGAAGGAAGTCACCAGCTCTGACATTGGCTGGTACATCGGAAAATTTGGTTTCTTGTCTTGCTCTTTATGTCTGGTGACCTCAAGGGCATTCATACATTAATAGACATGGTTTTAATAAACTACATCTTGAAGATGTCAGCCTCTGAAGAACATATGCCTGTGGACACCACTGATGAATTCCAGCTCAGAATGCCCATCACTTCCCACAGGACAGGCAGGATTTTAACAAACCCATGAGGGATAATCCATTACTTGAGCAGTTTTGTGAACCCTCATGAACAACACAATGCAGGCATGAAGTTTCACTGCACTTTGAGATTTTTTAAAATCAAAAATGGCTAATTGTTCATACTTAATAACTGATTTCCTTTCTCCTCTGCTTTGAACCCATCACTTCTAGCTGGTAACTAGTCTGTATTAATGAGTGGCAATTGCCTTCAGTGGAGATCCAGATATTTGCCTCTCTGGTATATCCATGTATTCCTGACAGCATAAGCAACTCCCCTCACCCCACAACTCCTTTGCTTTCTGCAAAGGCATTAAGATACCTGCAGCACAGAGATTGCTGCTGTAACAGAGATTTCCTCTGACACCACACACGGCTTACCAATCATCGGGGACTCTATGAAACTCCACGAGTTGGTCTGAGGGATGTAGGACTGCAGGACCCCCGCGGCTCGGCCGGCCTCGTTCACCCCTCCGAAGACGTAGATCTTGCCCCCGCACACGGTGGCTGCGGCCGAGTGCACGGCCTTGGGCAGGGGCGCGATGGTCTCCCACTGGTTGGTGATGGTGTCGTACCTGGGGACGACAGGAGGCACAGTGAGCTGGGGGTGAGCAGCACAGGGCAGCACAGAACACTGGCTGGGGCACTCAGAAAGGCAGCTTGGCAAGTAGAAGAAAAGCAGAGGTGGAAATGTATTTTTTTTAACATCCTACAAATTCAGCCACTTGGTAAACAGTGTAAGGAATGCTTTTCTCTAAGGTTTTAAAACATTGATAGGAACCCAGAGAAAGCTGGTTCTATTTTCTGTATATGCCTCTCAAATCTCATTAGAGTCCAAGGTACAGAAACTCGGGACATCTTTGTTGAGATGTCTTCCACTGATTAATTTCTTTTAATAAGTATACAATGAGATTATTCGTGCTAATCAGTGCAGAGATATCCAATAGTGACTGTGGGCAGGCAACTGTTAATATACTTCAGTTGTTCAGCTTGTGGAACACATCTCACCTGCAGCATAATGCAACATGATGGCTCCTTTTACTCTAGTTAACTGACCAGCAACACACATTTTGTGCCAGAGGAAGTTGCTTCCATTTAATTTTCATTGTTCAAACCAAGCTACTGTGCTTCATTTCAGGATGCTGCAACCGTTAATGCTGGAGTAAGATTTCACCATTGCATTCGTATTTGACATGAATCAAACAGAAAAGAGTATGCATGAAAGTGCTAAATTAGTTTTAAGGTCATCAGTATCTGATTTAATTAAGCCATTGACCATAAGGGATGTGCAGTTAACAATCCATGGATGAAGATTCATTTTAGACAATATCACAAGTACAGGCATCCCTTTTTTTTAAAAGATAATGTGGCAGGGATCCAAATAGCTGCTTTAAAATGAGTCTTGGAGACAGTGGAGAATAATGTGATTTTTAGCTTTCTGTATTTCCATGTAATGACAGATGCAGTCAAACAGGAGTTTCCTGCGTAGTGATTTTTCAGAGTTGTTGACTGCCAGAACAGAAGCCCTCATCACCCATTCAGGGCTTTTGCTCTCAATGGTGGTGATATGCAATATGCAAACATGAAATGAATTGATGAACACGAACCCATCTGCAAAATATGATTTGGCAACAGGGGAATTTTCCCTCTGTAACATGTCCTTCAAATTTTCACTGCTCAGACTTGGGGAAAATAAAAGGGAGGAATGATACAAATGGCAGAAACAGCAGAAAATAATGTGCTTAATAAAAATGCACTAATGAGTTTCCACGTAATATAACTGAAAGTAATTAACACACTCATAAAACTGAAGCAAAAGCAAGACGGAGGCAAACTTTAAAAAAAAATAGGAAAGTCCCTTATAATGAGCATGGAGAACTGCCTTGTATGATGCTCTAAATTAGTTACAGAGAAATTAAATTCATCTACAACAAGTGATCAAAGGGAAGAAATATAACAAGATTAAACAACATGGTGCTGGGAGCATTCAAGGCGACACACCTTTACTGGGCTGATTCTTGTACCAAACCTGACCCTGCAGATGCATTTTGACTGCACAAGCAGCTCCTCCAGGTAAGTCATCCCATGCTGCCTTGCCTGCATTCACCCATAGCACTCAGAGGGAGCAGCACTGACATCCACCCGAGCAGATATGCAAAAAATCTCACATAATACAAAGTTTCACACTTTATTGCTTTTGGACATACTTTGCTAACTCAGCTATTGCACTAATTGGTAATTTAATTCTTGATGTCTCGTTAAAAAATTGGCTATAATTGGTTAGAAAATGGGAAAAAAAACAGAGCTGAGAACTGACCTAGTGTTCCTTCTCTTGTTCCTCCTTTAGGGCAAATTCTACCTGTCACCTGATACATTTTGTCTCACACCATCCACTGTAAATTAGCACCAGGAGCATTTGTGGGCAGTCAAAGTGGTCTGAGATGGGGGTGGTGAGCAGCTAACTGCCTTCCCTGCTGCTGGCAGAAGTACCTGGCACACCTCAGCTCCCAAGACAAGGACATTCTTGGCAACAACTTTCTGATTGTCCTAATACGTTTTTGGGAAAAAAGGTTTACATCATCCTGGGGGCTGGGTGTGGTTGAAGACCACATCCATAGGAATACTGGAGAAAGGTTCAAATTAAAAAAAACTATCATCCTTTTTCTGGATGAATTTCCTTACTGGGGCTTCAAGTCCCACAGACCCCATTTTTAGCCCATTTTCACTGCTCTCTGTTTATGCTCTACGATGACAGAACTGATCTTTCTTTCTTCTACTGTCTTTCATGTGCCACTGAGAAACCAAAAATGACCAGCTTCACTTTGTCTGCTGAAAGCCAAAGGCTGAAAATCTACTGGAAACAAGTGCATGTGGTGGAGCCTAAAACCACATTCTTTTCTTGAAGGTCATTCAGTTTAAAAAATCAGTGAACCATAAAGCAGATGGAAGCAAGTCCTTGTCCACCTAATGTGGGCATCTAACATGGGTTTTAAAAGGGCTGCTCAGTGGATCAACTCTCTTAAGTGAGTGTCTACCCTAGCCCTGAGGCTGAAGGAGAGAAATTGGTGCCTTCAAGGCTTCCTGATAGCTGTCCACCAAGTCCCTCCATCCCAAGGGAATTTATTCCCCCAGTTCACTCCCTTCTTGCAAAACTGTAGACCTGATTTCTAGTCTGTTTTGCTTCAGTTCCCACCCACCAGAGTTTGTTTCTTTTTCCCTGTTGGATTATAAAGCTGCCTGCTATCAAATCTCTCTCTTTCACATATGGACGTGCAGAAAATAATAAAGTCAACTCTTCACCTTCTACGGGATAAACTAAGCAGTCTAAGCTCCTTAAGTCACTGCAGGGCAGGTTTCCATCATTTTGGTCTATCTCAAGTCAGCTCTTAATGTGTTCACACAAGGATTTGCACCAGATTAACTAAATTGGTTTAAAAATGAATGAAGGTGAACCTTTGTAACCTTCCAGGACAGAAAATACTGACACCTGCTTTACCTCCCTGCCCTAGGGCTTTTCCATCTGTTGTGTCATCTCTGGCACTGCCATCACACCACAGCCACTGGCACTCGTGGGGCTCCTGGCTGCCTGTCACACCAGCCCTGCTCAAGGGCCAGCAGGGAGGAAACTGATTTAAGGAATAATCACTTTGATCTCTTTCCATTAGTCAAGCTTTGCATTCGAATCCCCTGTTTGAAGCTGTAGATGGAGACATAATGTGAGCTGGCTTCAAGCCAAGCAAAGGTTTTTCTTCCCTCTCCTCCACTGCTCCCTCCCGGTGTGTCCATGCTTGTCCTTGGCTCTGGGCCTACCGAGCCCATCCAATTTGCTGAACTTGAATCTTCAAGGACATCTCCTTTCACACGACTGCCTCCTGCTCTGCAGTCCTTGCACGCTATGGACTCACGTGTGCTTTTGCACCCTTGCCCTCACACTCCTTCCTGTGCCCCAGCAACCTGCCAGTCCCTGGCCCTGCAGGACACGTGTGTCCCCACCTGTCACTTCGTGTGTCACCTGCACTGAGCACAGGGATCTCATCTGACCCTCGTGCAGTCACTACCTTTGGATTTATGTATTATTTACATGTATCTTATATGATTTTATATATGTGTATATGCACATTATATATAATGTATATATATATAGAGGTATATATATAATTTATATACCCATGGTATGGCAAATGATCTGAACCGAGCACAAAATGCAGCTCAGGCTTGAAGAGAGCAAATGCAGAAATAACCTTGCTGCTTTCCACAACTTTCCACTCTTAGGATTTCATCTGTGGGCCTGATATTCCCTTTCATTCATTCATTTCATTCAACGCCTCCTTCCTTGCTCTTTTCCTACCACCTCAGTATTAACAGCAGAAAACCCTTAATTTCAAGCTGTGCCACTCGCTTCACTGCCTTCTTGACTTTTGATCTCTTCAGTACCTGAAAACAGTTTTGTTTTTTCCTACTCAGTCTCTTAATTTCTCTCCTCCTAGGTTAAACAGCCATATGTGTATCTTCATTTATTGACATTATAAGACCCTTATGTCATGGTCAGCTGCTTACACACTGACCACTTCTGTGAGTCTGCAAGAAATCTTTCAGTTATTTGAGCATTATTTAATTGTATTTGCAGGAAAGCTTCTATTTAAACTAAAGCTGTACAGTGTCATGTTGAACTGCTCTTCAGATGATTCACATGTTTAAAATCACAGTAATGGGTTATTATTTTTTGCCCTTTCTCTTTTCTTCTGACTCTTCTGAAAGGTTTAGAAGCTATCCTAAGACAAGGCAATATATTTAATATTCTTAAGGCAATCATATGACCGTCTAGGTAAGATAAGAACTTTAAAAATCATTGAGTCATTGAGTGCAACCATTAGCCCAGCACTGCCAAGGCCACCACTAAACCATGTCCCTCAGTGCCACATCTACATGACTTTTAAATACCTTCAGGGATGGTGACTCCAACTTGGGCAGCCTGTTTCAGTGCCTGGCAATCCTTTTGGTGAAGAAATTTCTCCCTTCCTTAGGGGAGAATCCCTAATTCCTACATGACCACGCCTCAGTAAAACAGTAGGTTCTAAAGCAGTTTCTAAAACATATAAAGCTTATTCTTTACACTGATTTTTTACACTGTCTTCAAAGTATGCACTGCCAACTAAAGTAATCTCCCAATTTTAGACAACCCTATTGTAAAAGTGCTGTCAGGTCAAGGGGATTCATCTTCTTCTGTCCTTCAAACACATAATAACCACAAAGCACCCACATTTCCACACTTCCAGGCACATACATTGTCTTGTCAGCAGACGCAGCCTTCTCGGCTCTCAAATTGCATATATTACAGGGCCCATCCATTATCTAAAGACCTGGTTCGTGGATCCACCTCATTTCGCCAGCTCCCAACTCAACTCATATCTCAGAAGAAGACAGAAAGTGTAATACCCTCTCGCCTAGCACCTAATGACTTGCTTCCTGTCACACTGAACCTTGCCAGAGGGGCTTGATGGAGAACTGCAGCCACGCTGTTATTTCCCTAAACACTCATTGCAAAAACATAACTTTCCCTGAACATATACCCATGCACAGCCACAAAAATGGACTTATAACTCAGCCCCTCTGGCACATGCATATTGTTTTAAGATGAGTAACGAATGACTCCTATTCATCTGTTTGTGATTGATAGTCCCATAATATTATCCATCGAGACGGGATTTTTGCTGCCTCCTTACAGACAAATGGCAGATAGAGGGTAAAGAATCTCAGCCCTGCTGAGTTTGATGGGAAAACACCCACTGTTGTAAGTGACAGCAGAATTTCTGGGTAAGGCTGCACCCTTCAGCACCAACGACAAACTGAAAGCATGGAGAGAGGGACACAGGAGCTGATGCCATAAATCATTAGGAGTCCGGTGGTCCCTACTAGCTTTAATGCTTTGTAATGGTGCAGCAGATGTATTAAGTGCAAGCAGGTGGCATCATGTATAGCTAAGGTGGTCTGACATTCATTTTTAAAAAGCAAAATGCTGTAAAAACATTTTTGTAAGATTGTAACCATTTAGGATCAAATATTACAAGAATTCTGTAAGAAAGAGGTGGAGAACAAGAAAGAAACTGGGAGAAAATGCTGTGTTCTCTGTCTTCAAAGACCCACAGCAGTGAGACACCCTGTAGACTTCATGCTCTGGGTCTGCTAACTGGTGAGGTCGGGGTAGGTCACTTTGGACTGGAGACATGCCCTTCACCGTGCCAGCAGACACACGTCAGAACCTGGCCAAAGCTGGGCATGGTCACGCTTGGGCTGACTGAGCAAGCAGAAAGCAAAATGTGGTTGGGAAAGATAAGCTGCATGTGCACCAGGGGAGGTGAGAGGTGGCCCAGAGAGGGAGGATGTTCAGTGCCTTGCCCTTCACACTGGTGGCACAGCCCAGGACTGCACTGTGCGTCAGCCTGGACAAGCCCCACACCTCTATCTGGGGGGATAACAGGGCTGTAACCCCAGAGGCCTCGTAAGAGGTGAAAAACTACCCAAACCCCAAGAGCGTGAGTCTGCAATTCCACACTGAGCGGAGGAGTGATACCTTTAGATGTAAATGTAATTTTTGGCATCACCTGATACGGAGCATAAGACCATGTTACATTATTTTAACTTAGTGCTTTTCTATGACCTGCTGGAGTGACAGAGAGGTTTTCCTTGCACTGAGAGATTGTATCACAGTGTCCCATCCTAACCAACACAGTATTTGAAGAGTAATGTGCAACCCACACAGAAATACGGTGGGAGAAAGTTGGTTTCTTGTAGCTGGGGGGGGAGAAGAAAAGCAGAGTTAAAAAGTGGGCATTCACTGCTTGTAAGACAGCAGCCAACTCAGAAATGAAAGTGATTTTAACTTCCATTTTAGTGTGTTTTTTCCAAAGTTGCGATCCAATTTCAGAAAGCCTCATTGCTTGCAAAACTGGGAGCAGTGATTTAAATTCCTGAATCTTGCCCTGTCCAATGGGAAATGCTTTGGTAGGAACAGGCCTGACTTTGCTCAGCTAGGGGGGTCAGCCTTCCCTCACCTGCATGTCTGACAGCAGACCCTGAAACATCCTTTCCAAAACACAGCTTCAGCCATGCTGTGCTTCCCTTCTGTCACCCCCTACTGTCATTTTAATACGAAGAATAAAAAAGGAAACATCCCCAATCTTCTCTCATAGCCCAAAGGAGGCCATGTTGCACTTTTTCCATGGCTCTGCTCACAAGTCACTCCATAGACAACAGCAGATTAATTATAACCACGGGTTTAGCAAATCCCCCTGACAAGACATCCTTATTGTGCCTGAGACCGTGTGCGCTGAAATGATAGGGAGGAAATGTGCTCCTTTTCCTCATCCAGGTCTCTTGGTGGGCTTGTGACAAAGGCAAAGCAGCACAGTGCTCTCCCTGAGCCAAGCAGGAGCCGCCGAGGGCCTGAGTGTGACTTTGCAATGTCATCTGTGGCGAGGGCTGGGGTGACTGAGATGACAGGGAAGGAGCGGGGGGACTCTGCTTCATCTGGGGTCCTGACCAACATTTTGGATGCTTTGATTAAGAGAGACCATGAGAAACAGAGAAGAGACAGAAATCAGGCCCAAGGAAAATTGAAAAGAGATAATTTAATCAATGACAATTATTAAGACTCCTATTCTCAACAGCATTATTTCTCTGTTCACCTTTATTGAGAGAAGTAATGAAACAGCACCTCCTTCCTAAACTCTCCTTCCTGTGTTCACAAAAATGGTTCTGCTAGTTAAAAATTTACTGACTTAAATTATGGGACAAATACCTTCAGACACCAGAAACAAATCTGCTGAAGGGGGCGAGATTTTCTTCAAAGCAAGTCCTGTGGACAGTGCACACCTTAAGCTCTGGGTTAAGGAGAGAAGTAACCTTCACATGTTGCATTCACTGCTATGATTTATCATTCACTTTTTGCTGTCTGCATTTCCCTGATTTACTGAGAGAATCATCACCAACACCAGTTCCTAACCTTTTGAAAAATGTGTTGTTTTTTTCTTCCCCCAGTCTTTAATTACTTATCCCTGTTTGGCTTGCCTGTTAAGGCAACTTTTACTGGAAAATGCCTGCTTCAAAATGTTGCTGAAGAAATGTTCAAATTCAGCATTTAAAACTGACAAAAATATTTTTGGTTGCCACATTCACTTAGGATAAAACATTTCCAAAAAATGTGTCCCAATTAAGTGTTTGGGTAAGGCTAGGACTGTATCAATATTTTTGGAATAGAATATTCTCATAAACTGCATTTCAAAGTGAATCCTATTTTTTAATGAAAACATTGATACAGATATAAAATCTATGCCTTTATTGAATGCCATGGGTGACAAGAAATTAGTTAGAATTTTATGTGGTGAAATATTTTTGTTGCACTTTTGTTCCATCCTGTTTTTTTAAGTTCCATGTGAAAAAAAGAATTACATCTGGAGTCTACTTGAAAAGAGAAATTTCCATTCTCTCCCATCTTTGTTCAGCCAGGAATTCAAAACTGTTTTCTTTTATTCTAGTTGTTTTACTCTGAACTTGGCAGGTCCCAGCCCCAGGCCAAGACCACCATGGGGAGGATCTTCCAGCCAGGTCAAGGCTGAGTTTCTCCACCAGGAAAATACATACAAGAAACTTTGCTGTTGCTTTTTTTGGACTTAAAAGAAAAAAAAGCATTACTGTGGTCTGTAAAGACTTTCACCAGTACTAAATTCAAAGAGAGTTTATTGGTTCATTGTATAACCTGGAAAAATGTCCAAAGAAGCTTAATTCCTCTCTTCACTCCCCTGAGCAAACTGAGAAGCTGGCAACTTTCCTCTTTGGTTTTGAAACAATGCTTTCCACTGAAGCTTTTAAATGAAATCTAATCCTGCCCACTTTTCTACTTTCTTAGCTGTTCTAAAAGCTTATTTCAACACATACAGTCCATTTGATGTGTCCTTTGAAAGGCAAACAGTCCTTTAGCATAGCATGAAGGAAAAGCTCCAGCAAACAGCACGTGCTTATTTTAGTTTTGGGGTTTTTTTTTACCTTTCCACATGGTCAACGTTGCCTGCCACACCGACCCCTCCAATGGTATAAATTTTCCCATCGTACACCAGACTGTTATGTCGACACCTCGGGACTGTCATGCGGGACACGAGGTTCCAGTTATCGAGCAAGGACATGTAACACCAGACATCAGCCAGCGTGACACCCGACTCCATGCCGCCTGGCACCCAGCGCGGGCGCGGGAGAGAAAAGGGGAGAGTTACGTGAGATCCTGGAACGGCAGCAGCTCTGCACACAGCAATCAAAGCCAGTTACAAAGTAAAAACTCTTCAAATGACATTTGACTAATTAAAATAAATCACCCTCAATACCGAGCATCTGTTCCGATGATGCATATCTGTGTCATTTATTCATGTGCCCCAAAGGCTGGGGTTTTTTTAATAAGATGACATGAAGAAATCAAGATGTCAGACTACGAGGGACACATACGTAAGGGGATAGACCCTTCTCAGTGTTCATAAATAACTTCCAGTCTATTAAATTACTGCAGCACTTGCAAGAAGGTGTCAGGAGGCCGAGTCTATCTTGGCTTATGAGACACAGGCCAGCCTGAAATCTAAAATGCTTAATACAGTGATGGATTGAAGCAGCACATATATGGGCAGAATAAAGTCAGTGTTTGCCCTGTAGGCTTAATTTCTAATTTGCAGGGACAAATTTCTTATTTATTTTCATTCGCTGATGAAAGACAGAACCAGCTGTACCACTCCTGCAAAACAGTTCAAGATGATCTTGTAAAATATAAATATTGGTCATTTTTAAACTTCTGCTTGAAGCTTCCAAGGTAGCCACTTAGTGGGTGTCTTACTGTCCTGTTTTGAAGCACAAAGAGGTGAAATGATTTATTTGGGACCACACGAGGAGTCAGTGGTCAAGCCAGGAAAATGAACTAGACAGAGTTCCCTGGTTTAATGAGAAAACCAAACTTCCTCCTTATTATACATCATTAGTATTTTGCTCTCCAAACCTATGCTATGCAGTGCAGGGTTCAGTACTGGGAGCTTGCAGCAGGCCATTGTCACTTCTGTTCGTTCCCCTTCCCCTTTTCCTGTGTCTTCTACATTTGAGCAAAGCAAAATATCAGCTGACTCTTGGCTACATTTCCAGCTCTCCTTATTGCAGCCACTGAATACCATCCAGGTTCAAGGAAAGAGGTGAAATAAGCTCTGAAATCAGGATTCCAAGCTTTTGTTCCCAGGTATGGCACAGCCTAAAATGTCTGTACATATTGGAAAGAACCTCAGCTAAGAATAACTAAAAGCCAACATCTGACAAAAGCCTCCCCAGAAGACTTTTGCTCCAGCTGCTCTCAAGCACGGGCACACAAGCATGGGGAAAAAAACATCAAGAAATAATTTCCAATCAATTCTTAGGATCTCTATGCAGTATTAATGGAATTTAACACCACAGGCAGCAATTTACTGCAGAAAATGCAGTGAGAGAGCTCAGCAAGGGAAAGGCAACAGCTGTAACCCCTTACTGGTACAGATGCCAGGTGCATCTGCACTCCCTACTACATCCTTGGATCACACACATCCACACCTCCCTGCCCAGCCTCCTCTTTTAATCATCCAGCCTCCACTCAGCTGCCATCAGAGCATCCTTGCATTGTCTGGTGGGAATTGCTTTTCCCCCTCCAGCCAAGCAGAGGTACCAATAGACTGCAAAAATCCAGATACTGTGATGCTCAGGGCATGGGGTCGACAGATACTTTGGGAGTTAAAGCCTTTTAAGGAGCATGGTCTCAGTTTCATTGAAACGAAGAAGATTATAGGGCTAGTGGCTACTGTCAAAAGAGAGGTTTCAACAAGTACAAAACATGAATGCTCCTGTAAGCAAATACTTTAAGTGTAGGTCACATATTCAGCAGTTCAGTCTGCCTGTCTCAAATTCCATAACCTACCATTTAGATTCAACTACAGCCAGTATTTTAAATTGTGTTTCTATGGCAGTGAAACCTCTTTGCATGCTTGATGGTTGTCAGACCTATTTTCTTCAAGTTGCAACTGCAAAATATTGTTGTTGATTGCTCTGAGAGAACGTTAATACCACAGAGACATGGAGAATGATAAAAGCAGGGAAATCCCTCTCTCCCAACATCCTTCCCACTTCTCTCTCTTTTTTTTTTAATCCCCAGGAGCAGCCGGGTAAAACTCCGGTGGGTCCTGCTTTATTTGGGCTGCCTGTGTTGTAACTTTTCTCCCAGCCCAATAAATCTAGGGGGTAAATGGATGGAGAACAGCCCTGTAGAGGAGTAATGGGGGATACTGGGGGACAATATATAGGGAATGACCTGGCATTGTGCACTTACAGCCCAGAAAACCAACTGTATCCTGGGCTGCATCAAAAGCAGCATGACCAGCAGATCAAGGGAGGTGATTCTCCCCCTCTACTCTGCCCTCATGAGACCCCACCTTGAGTACAGTGCTCAGATCTGGGGTTCCTAGCACAAGAAGGACACGGAGCCATTGAATTGAGTCTGGGCATGGGGTATGAAAAAGTTCAGAGGGCTGGAGCACCTCTCCTGTGCAGACAGGCTGAGAGAGTTGGGGTTGTTCAGCCTGGAGAAGAGAAAGGTCTGGCGAGACCTTATCATGACCTTTCAGTACTTAAAGAGGGCTTAAAAGAATGATGGAAAGAGGCTTTTTATCAAGGCCTGTAGTGACAGGGTCAGACATAAGAGTTTTAAACTGAAAGAGGGCAGATGAAGACTGGACATAAGAAAGAAATTTCTCTCATTGAGGGTGGCGAGACACTGGCACAGGTTGCCCAGAGAAGCTGTGGATGCCCCATCCCTGGAGCGTTCACGGCCAGGTTGGATGGGGCTAGGAGCAACGTGGTTTCATGGAAGGTGTTTCTGCCCATGGCATGGGGGTTGGAAGAGATGACCTTTAAAGGTCCTTTCCAACCCAAACCTTTCTGTGGTTCTGTTTTATGGAATCCGCTGCTTACCTGAGAGATAGATGTTGTCTCCAGCACTGACCACGCTGAAAAACTCTCGGTCATAGAAGGGCAGGCTGGCCAATGGGTACCACTTGTTGTTTTGAGGATTTAAGCAAGTGACTGCTGTTAAAGCACGTTGGTTCATGCCAATCATCTGGCGACCCCCAACTAAGACTATTACCTCGGCTACTCCTAGGATTCAAGCAAGAAAAACAGCATTATAAAAAAGTGGCATCTCTCAACCAGGCAGGAACCCATCCAAAAATACTCATCAGTCAGGGAAATTTTAATGTATCACATATAAATCTGTTTTAGAGTCTGCAATCAAACCACAAAGGGTGAGAAAAAACAGGAACGTGTGTGTAGGGGGAGCAGTGGGTGAGGGATGACACTATGAGCACTCTTGGGAGAACTAGGGAGGGAGAATGCCATCTGGGCAGAACTTGGGGGGAAAGAAATAAAAAGGCAGTTCCATGTAAAGATGTCCATTCATTTCAACAGTCTTTGAGTCAGACTTGCAGGTAGCCAATTTCTCTTCCATTGAAGAAAATGGGCATTTTATCAAAGACTGTGGTAACTTTGGAGCTTGGTCATTATCCAGGAAAAGTATGTTTGGACTTTAAAGTAAAGAAAGTCTTCTCAAGCTAAAAGCTAATGTCTGGAGAAAGTTTGTGGCTATGGATCTTCATCCTGATATTCTTTCTGCATGCTCTTTATTAATATATAACTTTCTGGTGGGTTATTTTTGGGTGTTTTTTGCTTTTTCCAGAAAAACCAGGTTTTCCAGACCTAGATAACATGTGCTCAAGTCACAGATCATGATCTTGGTCTACCATGTGCTGGGAAACGTGACAGAGATGGCCCCTGCATTAACATAGTTATTAACTGAGCTTTATCTGTGCTTGAACAGCTCCCCCAAGCCTGTAACACACAAAGTGTCCAGCAAACCAAACTCTCTGTTCATGCAAAACTTTTGCAGTCCACATCTCTAAGGTTTTATTCCCACTTCACAGACACAGCTGAGTCATATCTGATTTCTGTGTTATTCCAGACTCCTCTCCAGACTCATTCCCACAGAGATGGGCCACAGTGTAACCCTGGGATTTTTCCTGGCTCCATCCAAGAGTCAAGTGCTGGGGATAGTTTGGACTTGGCATTTAGCCGAAGTGTTAAAAACCCTTCTGCAGCAATTGGAAGCCCCTATGCAATGTGTTGCCAGGACAGGTAGGCTCAGAAGCAGGACCAGGAGGCCACAAGCTGGAAGGAATCACCATTTCAGGAGCTGTCTCCTGACTGGAGCCATTGCTGTGATGTGTTACAGTTCCCAGCCCAGAGACAAGTGTGCACAGGTGCGGGGCAGGAGCGAGACTGCCAGCAAGAGGGATTAGGAGCAGCAGAGGAGAGAAATGTGTCTGCAGAGTAATGGATTATCGTCATTCTTCATTAGCATTTTCAAAAAATATATTTGTGTCATTCAAGCAAGGTTACTCTCTTAAAAGTTATTAAGATAAAGTGCTGTATGGTTTTAAATAAATATTTCTCAGTAACAAGAGATCATTATTTTTGCACCATACCAGAAAATCTAATCACCTGTGCAAGACATAACTTGATTATAATCAATGACCTCGAGAGGGTATGTGACACGCAGCAGCGAGTCCACAAAGGGTGTTTAGAGATCCTTTGTGCCTCCATGAATGCCGTTGATATGCAAAATAACATGATTCTATATAATTAGACTCTGACCTAAAAAACTACAATCACCCTCCTTTACCCTGAGAGAATCACTTTTCCCTCATCAACAAGCTTCTGGAAATGGATCACATTACACCTACAATTTTATATACATAAAATAAGCACTTTTCAGAAATCCCTTCAAACATCACACCATTAGTCGTCTTCAATGAAAGACTTTTTAGGGTAGATTGTTATTGAAAGTCCTCTACACTTCGTCCTTCTGAAAGGTGCCTTGATGAGGCAGTCTCCCGAAGCTGCAAATGCCGTGGTTTGATATGCCATCTCCGTGCCACATTAGCATCAGTGGCAGTGACAGAAAGTTTTGTCTGGCTTTCTGTTGTACTTATGGGAGGCAGAAGTACAGGCAGCATGTTAAAACAATTCACCTGTTTCATCAGACTCCTTCTTGGATGCAGTTTTCCCACATGGTATTTGCACTCTCTGTTCAGTGAGTATTTAGGGTTTTTCTCACATCACCATGATATGGGCTCAGCTGGCAAGGTGGGCACTTGGGGTTTTTCCATGCATTTTTCCAAAAACGAAAAATAGGTGTGAAACTTCTTAAAAAGACTCAGTTCTCCATAGCTGCTGGGTTTTTAAAAGGGAAGATGCTACATGTGATCCGTTTGTTCTGGAGGCAATAAACAGCCTGAACTGTTACTCCTTAGTATAAAAATATTATATTTACACCAGCCTCACCACATAAAACTATTATATTTACAAAGGGCTGTGAAAGTGAAGCTGTTTTATGAATATTAGTCAGATCCTTCCCACAAGAGGCTCTATGGCAAAGAATCAAATTATTCACCTATTTCTGCAGCTAGAGAAACTGAGACATGGAGGGCAAGGGGCTCACTTTCCGGACAATAGAGGAATGTTACAGTCTCTGCCAAAGATAATAACTTGTTAAATCCTATTTCAGGAGCATACATCTAAACACCTGTGTCCACCCACTGGGAGAGGATCCTAAATGCCTAAGGAAAATAACAATGGAGAATTGAGCTTGAAACATCACCCAGTTCTCGGAAAGAGACAAGAGAAGGAGCCAAGGTCTGTGCCCCATCTCAGGCCGTATCTTGACCATGTCAGCTGGTGCTGCTGAAGGACATTTTGCTTTACCTGCAGAGAGCCTGGGCCGGGTCCTTGGCGTCTGCATCTCCTGGCGGGCGTGTGGCAGCATGTGATAACGTTTGGCTTCGTTCACCAGATCCCGGCAAGCCTCCGAAGACTTTATCAACTCCTCATTGTCGACAACATTCAGCAGATAGCTGGGATGGATGAAGGGGAGCCGCACCACTGCCAGCAGCTCCGCAGCATACTGCGAGGGGGGAGAAATAATAACACATGCAGCCTTCATGTCAGAGTGCAGCCACTTGGCATCTCCACCTCCTTCCCTGTAAACTGTCCCCTGTCATCCAGCCTGGAAAGACACTTGTCATGGATGCTGTCCCATCCCTGCCTAGCAAATGGGTGGAACAGAGACAATGCAGCCCTCACAGCTCCCTGGCCCAGGCTGGGTTTAGTCCTAAAGACCGAAAATAATCTTCAAAAGGTGGCAACTCCTGCTGTACAGCACTGTATGGAGAAACTTTTGGAAGTAAAAGCTCATTCTGAACTCAGGCTGAATATAACACCTTGTGCAGTGGAGACATGGAGTAAGCATTTGAATTATTATCTGAATTAAACTTGAAATGTGAGTATGGTTGTTGCACTGTAATAAAACCTCGAATCGAGTATTTTCTGGCACTGCAAATGTGAAACAGAAGTCAGTAAATAGGGTGGATTTCAACAACAACTGTGGTAGAGCCTGAATGATATCAACCAATTTGCTAAAAATCTTTCAATTAGTAGAATTTATTTGTTGGTGAAGCAAATTATGTAGCTCTAGCTTTTAGGGAAGTCTGACTCCAGAGGGTGCTATAGAAATACTGACAGTAAGTTTCATCTTCTAAACAAGTACATTAAACCTCAGAGGGTAAAGGACACCTGAGCAAATGAAGCTGTCTGTCACCAAACACGGCTCAAAGGAGAGCGAACCCCAAGAGAGAAAACTGCAATCGAAAAAGCACGAGTCCATCCCCAGATTATTGTTTTTATATATAGTTGGGTATATCACAACATTGCCCGAGAATACAGTGGAAAGCAGAGCAATAGGAAAACACGGAGCTCCAGAAGCAAGGCACACGAACAGGATGCAAACGAAGGGTGAGCAGCAAGAAAGGATAATCATCTGTTGCAATAAATATTCATACAGCGGCAGCATCCAAAGATCCCAACTGGGATTGAGGCCAGGATTCAAATAAATATTCCTGAGGTCCGTGCTACTGGTCCCAAGAAACGCTGGGCGCCAGCAGCATCTGCTGGCCTGCAGATGCCTCTGGTCTTCCAGAAGCCACTTGGCTCTTACTTTCTTTTTCAGCAGCAGTGCCTGTCCCTGCCGTGTGTGAGAGCCAAGTCACAGCAGGAACAGGAGCAGGAGCAGGGATGGGAACAGAGCAGGGGCATAAGGAGAAGGGAGGGCAGGGATATGGCCTGAACTGGGCAATGGGCTGGCCAAGCAGGTGGAGCATGCAGCACCTGCGAGCACTTCCAGGGCTTTCCTTTCCCCCACCCAAGCTTCTAATGGCTTAATTTAGAAGCAAAACAAAGGATGTCTTCTCCAAATTTACACTGCTCTCCTACTGGAGAGCCACATCAGCCTGGTGCAAGCTCTGTTGAAACAAAAATGCAATGACCTGTGGGGAACTGAGCCCCACAGGTGCCTGCAGTTCCGTGGCCTCAAGGACATGAAGGGTCTCAGGCTGAATCCCAGTCCCCTGTTTATCAGCTCTCCTCAACACTGGAGCTGGCAATTTTAGGTACAGCCTGAAGAGTTGAAGCCTGGCCACTCTGCAGTTGTTCGGGCATAAAAAAGTTGTTTGGTAATGCAAGAGGGATGGAACAGTGACAGCGTTTCTCTTCTGGGAAAAAAACACCCCTGTGATCAGTGAGTTCCTGACTCCTTGCTATTACCTCTGGTGTAGCACAGGGCCGAGTAGGGCTTGAGATCACTTCATCAACCTGAAAACAAAAAAGAAGACACTCCTCCCTTGCTGAAATCCATTTCTGAGGTGCTTTCTAGGAGGCACGAGCGCTGCTCCTTCCCTGGAGCCACAAACGTCAGGCACTTGGCTGCAGATATCTTAATGTCATTACCTTGTAAGAGAGGGAGCAGTGGACATATGGCAGTGGGTGGCAAAGCTCTGACTTCAGGAAGTGCTTTTTTAAAGAAGGTTGGAGGCGTTTAACCTTACACGGGAGCCAAGAGGAAACGTGGCATCGGGACAGGGGAATAATGAGGAGAGAGGGTACACAGGGGATGAGCGAGACAATCCCACAGGGGAGGTTAATTCCCACTACAGGCTGCTCAGGAAGCAGCACAAGTCGCTGAAGGGCAGTTTAAATAAAGCTGGAAAATACATGGGGTGTGCAGAGGAGCCAGCACCTTCCCTTGGTTCAGTGGGACACTGCCGAGGCTGCTCTGCACTGGAAGCAGCCACCACACAGAGCAATGCCAAGCAACAGGACAAGCAGGTGCCACTAAATGGGGACATGGGGTTCCACAGGCACCACCACGACCCAAAGCTGGCTGTGATTTAGCGTTGGGAGAACAGTCCCTTTCTGTCAGGGATGGGGCAATTCCCACGGGCCCAGTGGAGTTAGTGCCTCCATCTCCCACCTTTCTCTGAATAAATGGGGCAGCACTGCTGCCTGAGCACAGCGAGCTCTCCCTCTTGCTCGCCCACCTTGCTTTAATTAGATAAGTGACAAAATGTGATTCTGTTTCTCTCCTGCATTCCCCCCCTCCTTTCTCTCCTCTTTTGTCTGAGCTCGTGGCTTATTTTGAAGGGGAATAATAATTAGAATATGTTGCTCCCTTTCATCAACTTGAAAGTTGATGCCACATATCAAAACTGATGTCACTTTTCACTCTTATTCTTCCCTTTGCTCAAACAGCTGCAGAAAGCTGGCTCTGTGTGTGTGTGTGCACGACCACACGCAGTCACGACTCGGGCTCGGTGCTGAGAGCATTAAGGGTACATAGAATTGCAGTGTTTTTCACCAAGGGATTTGAGGAGTACGAACCATGGTAGCGTCTCCACAAGACAGGAGAAGCTTTTATAAAGCAACCTCTTTTCGCACCAGCTCTTTTAAGCACTATAGTCAAGGGTGAATTTCATTTAGCCTCACTGATCTAAGAATATTCAAGTGATTTAGGCAATCAGCAGCCTTTTTCTTTTGGATTCTCCCTTATGAAGACTTCCCAGCTCTGTTAGCTATGATTGTACTAAATATCCTGCTACTATTATCCTTTTCATTTAAGACTGGAATAAGCACCATAAAGCATTTCAACCTCCTTACCATCTGTTATTTGCTCTCCATTCTCTCTTGTCTTTCCGTTGTGCCTTATACAGCTATGAAACATCTACTGCACCTACTGACGTTACCAGTTATCACTAAAGCAGCAGAATACATGCACAGGGCACATTGCCAAATTCATCCACCTCAGCTCCTGGAGTTGTGGCTTGCGCCTATAACCCTGGGGATGTTTTCTTCTCCCTGCTTGGCTGCTGGTGCTGGCTGGACAAGTAGAAATATTTATCAGGTCTTTGTTGGGAATCACTTATGACTACAGCCTGCATCACGTGCCACGGTGAAGGAGAGAATATTAGTGTCCCTTCTGGGCCTAAAATTAGGAGTTACCAACTCATGAACATGGGAGACCACGCCTCAGGCTCCTTGAGAATTGACATCATTATGCAAAAATATAATGAATTTATTCTTTAAAATGCTAGGAAAGTTTTTGAACACCATCAAGGACTGTTTATTTCAGGTGATGTGTGTAGCTCCTGTTGGGTGAAGGGAGCTGGTCAGGTTTTGCACCAGCAAAAGATATCATCCATAAACTCCTTGCTGAGTGGTGATGCTGCCAGCTACCCCACGCATGGCCAGGATGATTCTGCAGGAGCCAGGGCACTGCTGCCACATGAGCAAAGTCTTTTTGGACAGACACTGGGAACACAGTAGAGCAGAGAATTCTGAGATGCTATCTGTCCTGCTTCAAGGCACTTGTTTCACTGATACTGATTTCAGTGGCTGAACAGAAGGCAGGATCTTACACCAGCCTGCAATCACAGGTGTATTTCATATAAAACAGGGAGGGAAAAATCTTGAGAGATCTTATCTTTCCCTAATTACCTAAACATTTCCGAGGGGAGATTCAGCTCTAGATTCAGACACCTAAATGGGTTCATACAAGCCAAGTATTTACTTGTCAGCCAGACATGTGTAAACTCCTGTTATAATTAATAAAGGTTTAGTCAACACACTTAACAGTCCCCAGAGCAATGTGAGCTGAGAGGATGCACTGAGCACCAGGGGAAGCAGAGAATATCAGTGTCCCCTTCTGGGCCAGAACTGTGAGCCATCAGCTCCTGGGAAATGGAGTGTATTCCTCAGACCATGCCTCAGACCACGGCACGCTACGATGTCTACAACCACACGTCAATCCAAATTGGAGGGTGATTAATTCTACCCTCTGGCAGGAATTTTTGTGTCTATTTGTCCTGGGTGCCATGCTCAGAAGGCTGTGATCATGCTAAGAGGAAGCCTAAGTGTCAGCATTGACTCAGAGGAATATCTGATCAACGTGACCAGCTATTCCTTGAAGCTGACCCTTTCAAGCCTTTCCCTAATAATCTGCTCACACACAAGTTACTCCCATCTCATTAGGCAGGTCAGTGCTCTAGCAAATGAGACTACAAAACCCTCTAATGCTTTTTTTATTCCTGATTGGTAATTTGAGTGAGAACATTTACTTTGCTAAACTTTTGATGACATTTCTTCTCCTACTGATTACATCAGTATTATGAACGCTTGCTTGCAAGTGGGCCTTGTTCTGGCATCTTCACAGTCTCAGTTACAAAACCCACTTCAGTATCACATTAAAAATAATCTTTTTATTCTCAAATCTCTAATCCAGTAAAATCCTCACAAGTATTCTCCAAAAGGACTCTCACTGTACTCCTGCATAGACTTGGGCCACAACAGTATACAGTTAGTTTTTAAAGGACGTATGTCTACTGCTACAGAGTCATATTTCCTGGTCCTTAAATGCTCCACTGGAAAGCTCTCAAGATTTTTAACATTTTTGAAGTAATGCCCAAAGAGGTCAAAATAACGTTTTCCTTATGCCTTATAATTAATCTGTCTCACTAGTTTACTGTTTTCCCTACAAAGGCCTCTTTGTACTTTCTGCCTACAGAAACAGGCTTCAGCTAGAAATACAAATACAGAAGGTAGATTACCCACATTACGATGGAGTTTTGCTCCAATAAACTGCTGTTTCAGTCCTTTATGCATAATTGCAATAGTTTTCAAAACATTATGAAGTAGGAATATATTTGATTCATCTGAGAGCCTTGAAGGAGATTTATGTTGTCTCCTGTGAACCCTGCGCTCAGACTTGCCTCACATCACACACCATCCCAGTGTGAGAGCAGGAACCTCCTTGGGCAGAGGAAGCCATCAGGGATAGGTCTGGAGCACAACCCCACTGCATTAGACTCCCTCAAATGAGAACATGCTAATTAAAAACCACCTGGCTGTGGCCAGGTAACAAACTGCCCAGGGACCTGTGCTGATGGTGATAAACTGCAGATGTAGCATGCTGGCCATACACACTGACACGTTGGAGAGGTGACATGAGTGGTCCCTCCCTACAACCACATCCAGCCCAAACCAGGCTTACCCCACAGCTTACCCAACCTGACACTCAAAATATTGCCCGCTCTGCGTTTCCAAATGCAAGCCCAACAGGGAACTGGCTGGTTTGGGGAAGCCAAAGCTGTTGTATACTGCTTTGCCATTCTCAGAAATAAGCCTTTTTTGGCTGGATTTTCCCAGTGCTGCCCTGCTACTTGGTAATGAGAGGACTTGTTTGATATATCTATCCCCTGGGTACTACAAGGGCACACTGTGTTTCCAGTAAACTCCTGTACATTCCTACACCCAAGGTCATACCCAAGCCCAACTAAGCTTTCTGCTGCACTTGGAGTACTTACTAATCACCCACATTGACTTCTTGGAATTGCAATGCTGCCTTCAGATTAAACCCAAAGGCTCGGTAGCATGTCAGCCGACAGCCTCCTAATATCATGAGATAAACATGTGGCAGAAAATCTGGTTTGCAGGCACTGGGTTCAGCTGGTGGCTCGGTGGCAGGATGCCACGTGCATAAATCTCATGCCCAGCAAGAAGGAAAGAGCAGCCTCTCTGTCTTCCTGCAATCAGGTTTCAACATGACATCTTTATGGCAGCACAGCTGACTAAACACTGTAATGTCACCAGCGAGCGGCTGTCCTGTTCTCCGAGCTGTTTGCAAAGCAGCTCTCAGGTTGGTATTTCCAGCAGTAATATGATGAGAGGCTTTTAAATGCACAGGAAGATAAATCATTGATCCATCATACTTGGAATTTGCCTGATAGTAAGGATTAAAAAAACCTCACTCTTACCATGCATTCTCTAGCTTGCTGACTAAACTCTATGAAATAGATCCTTGAAGTTCCCCCAAAGGGTACCAGGGCTAAGCGGTGTTTCATTTGCTTATGGGCAATCACCTATTCAGACGCAGCAAACAGATGCACCTCAAAAGCACACTGCCAACAACAAAACAGTGGCAGCTTCTCAGGTGCTGCACAGAACCAAGTAAACTCCTGATGCCTCCATCCCTGCAACGCACTGGCACATGAATCCATGTACAGTAACTCTCCAAAATGCTTCTTGCCTGTAATATAAAATGATCTTGTTTCTGGAGGTCGGTCCTGAGTGCTGGGGGCATGTGCAGCACAAAGCAAGGCAAAGGAGCACTTGTGAGGAGCTGCCTGTGGATGTGGGTCTTTGTAAGGCTGTTGCTTCAGCAACAGCAGAGAAAGATTTTGTAAAAAACAGGAAAATGTGTTGGAAAAGCCACAAATGAAGAGACTGAGCTGACTGAGAGACAAGAGAGCTCCTCAAACCAATTAAAACTTCAGAGAAAGAATTCTGTAGATTTTCTGTCAAGGGTATCCCTTTAAAAAAACTTAAAAGTTTAGTAGAGAGGGTATTTCAGGAACTGCTAATGTCACCTGCATCCTCTTTTTTATTTAATGCAGTTTCTTCCTCCAATATATAGCTAAGGGCACGTTCCTGCACTGATTCCATTCCTGCTGCTGCCTTTTCTTCTCCCTCTGTAAGCCCGTATGGGAGCTGAGTGTCTGCAAAAGCCTCATTCAGATTGGAGCTCTTTGAGCAGCCCATCCCCGGGAAATCACAGGGGTTACTGCTCATCCCTTGCGTTTTTCACTTTCAGAGAAATTGAAGCTTCTTGTACTTTCATTATGGCATCTTTCTGCATTTGTCTGCTCTTCCCACAAATGGATTTCAAAGCACCAGGGTAGTGTGGACTTTTCAAAGAAGCCTAATTGAACTGTTATAGAGTGTTAGTGCCTAATTCACTTAGGCTCCCTTGGAAGCATCCTTTTTCATATTTATTCCAACACTCTTTCCTGAAACTTAATGCCCTTGAGTACATTGATTGAACAATTAATTTCTTATGATGAACTAAGTAATTTGTACATGCTGGTATTGGGTATCAGCTTCTATCAGCTACCTCCCTGTCATTGCAGAGCAGAGTTGGAATTGTCATTGTTACCTGTCAGATTCTCCATTTTCCCGAAGCAAACTGCTCTTCTGCATGGAGGCTTTTTAAAATGTGCTGGAGAAATAAGGGATCTTCCATCTGCTCTCTCACAGTTACCAACCTCTGTACCGTCTTGCCTTCGAACTGCCACTCTCTGTCACTGCCAAAATATAGCTCATGGGCATTTGTAGCTTTTTTGACATAAATCCTCTGCTCCTTCTCTCCATCACTTTTCTTTACCTGCACTGACAGACACAGGGCTTACAGGTGGGCTTTGTGTTTGCTCAGTGTTAGACTAATTTGCTTGGTGTTAGACTAATTTGCCAAGTCTCAAATTCATCCCAGTGGTCCTTACTGCTGTTATTCCCATGCATCCTTCCAGGCAACTCCCCTCCTTGGGGCTTCAAACACTTGTAGACATTTATCCCTCTTTAGCTGTCATTAGGCCAAGCCATGCATATTCACATCTTTTAATCTTTTTTTTTTTCTCACATCAGTTCCTTCAGTCTTTTAATCATTTGTGTTGCCCTTCTCTAAATTATCTCAAATTTGTCTACGCATCTCTGGTTCTCAGACACCATGAAGATGCTGTTTAGATAAATCTGCCTCTGAGGACAGAGTTCATAGAAAGCTTGTTAATGCCTTTATGGCGGAGACATTTTGTACTGCTGCTGGACACAATGATTTAAAAGGTTTGGAAAAAGGACACATGATTATATCCTTGCAGAGTGCAACAAAAGGTGACTGTCATTCAGCTGAGCCTCTTGTCCATCACTCATCACTGCAGTATCTGCCTCCCTTCTAGCACTTCTCTGGTTAACTTGTTGAAATACTTGCCCTCTCCTCATGCCTTGACCCTCCTCAGGGTGAAAGGGAAGCTTCATGGGGACTCTTGTTTTCCCAGGCTTTCTGTCATTAATAAATATGGTACTATGTTTTTTATATCAGAGAAAACAGACACAAGTTTGGACTTGGAAGAGAAAATGGGAAAGTTTCCAATGAGCTTTGGTATGTCTCTGCTTTGGACAGGCAGCAAATTGCTACACATCCAGCAACTTCCCATCTCTCCCATTCTCTGTGGACACTGGGCATGACTCTGAGCAGCTTTGGCAGTCATCAGTACCTGTGGACAACATGGCTCATTATCCACTGGATCCTCCCAACAGCCCACATGGGAGGCATCACTTCCCTCCAGCTTATCGTGTAAGAAATGGGGGCAAAAAGGTGAAACAACCTGCCCAAGGCCATGCAGAGAGCTGGGGGATGTGCTCAGGTGAACACTACGTGGGGCCTGGCAGAAATCTTTCCTTGTTCGAGCAGCTCAGACCGTGCTGGTTTCAGACAGCAAAGCCTCCATTATACAATAAATTTTTTGCATGAGTTCGCTGGAGTTGTAATAAGCTTATCAAGGGTATAACTGTTAGGATAAACCCTACAATCTCGTCCATCAGTCAGGAAGAGAAATAAATAGAAAAAAGAGTAGATTCAGCTTTCCCAGATGTGTCAGTCAGATGCAGGCTCTGTACTCAGTGACAGCAATCAGAAGGACTCCTACAACCAGTGCTCTGTGTCCACTGGCACAGGAAATTACCCACTAATCGTGACCTCACCTCACAGGCTGCCTCTTCTGGTCAGACCAGTTTTAAACTGCACTACCAGCAGCACTAAACCAGCTCCACAAACATTACCATAGGAACTTGGGCATTGCTCCAATGCACTGGGGGATACAATTATTTACCAAATCCTGGTTTAACGTGTCACTCTCTGAACTGCCTCTTTGTCTTATGCAGATGATCAGCAACCCTTAAAGCACTGCTGTTCTCTCTTTGTAATAAGACTCAGGTGCTGTCTTTTGTGATGCCACAGAGCACTTTTATGAGCACTGTTCATACGAGCACAATGTGCACAATTAAACATTAGCCAGAGCGCAGCTTTTCAACTCGCCTGGCAAGAAAATCCTGCTTCCTTCCCTGTCACTACCCTCCAGCCTGGTGGGGAAAGAATTAACAAAAGCAGAAACAGTCAGACACCTGAAAAAAAGCTTTTAGAAAGGCAGAGAAGAGCAGGTAGACAGCAAACAACGCCCTTCCAGGAGAACAGGAGGCTCTGTTGAGAATCTCCTTCCCAGAGGCTTTCGGCAGGGGTTCGGGCAGGAGGGGAGGCAGTGATGGATAAGTTGTTGTAAGAGCACGGCATGAGGCTGCGGTGGGGGAACACAAGTGGAGAGATTTACTGTGCCCAGGCTCTGCAGAGTGACACAAAGCCATTAGAGCACAAGGAGTTCTGGAGAGCTGCAGCTGCCCTGGGGGCAGAGGGTGCTGATTCAGAGAGAAGCTCCTCTGTGGGGATGTCTCTGCTTAGAGAGTCCCTGCCAGGCTATGCCAGGGAAGATGGACATGCAGGTGAGATGAAGAGCAAAGACCTTTCCCTGTTCGTGCCAGACCTCCACCTTTGGGAAAATCACCAATGCAGGGCTTGGAAGAAGCTGCCAAAGAGGCATTTTAGTCATCTGCCATTGGAGCTATTGAAAATAAAAACGTGACAATAGAGCCTGAACTGTCAAGGTAAGAGGAGATGGGGAGATATGAAGAAAGCAGGAACTCTGGAAATCCATGCCCTGAAGGATTTAAGTGCCAGCACTACCTTTGGGAGAGAGAAATAAAACCAGACCCGGTCACCTGAGGAGTGTAGTAGGGCTGGAGTGGTATCTTGGGAGTGCTGTAATTTATGGCAACCATCAACCCTCCCAAGAGACCTCAACAGCCCTGGTGTCCTCCACCCCAAAGAGTCTAAAGGCAGCTCACAGAATCTATCTCCAAACTGTGAATAAAATAAAAATATCCATGCACAGCTCCTGCAGGAAGGTTCATCCTGTATTTAATAGTGCCACAGCTGCCCAGCTCTCCAAAGCTCTGAGCAGCCTGTGCATCTCACAGGAGCTCGGGCAGTTCCTGGCATGGTGGGCCAAATTTTTACTCATGATCATCTTCATTAGAAATAAGAATATTTAGATCTATCTTCCTTCCTATCCACCATGGAAGCTATTTGTTCCCAGGCTCTGAAAATGCAGAAGTCATTATTGTAAAGATGGTACTTTTCATGGTAAGTGTGAGCTCCTACTTTTAAAAAGTAAGTACCTATTTAACTAAGAGCTTTATAATAGATCAAGCAGTGCACAGAGTACTAAGAAAAGTGACAGCTACTATTTAAACAAACTAGCTTAGTAGTAGGATTGGGCAGGAAAATAGTTTCTTCTTGGTATCTTTAATAGTAATTTATTCAAAACCCTTATCTCTGGATAAATACAAATTAAAAATTAAAAGCTCTTGTAAAGTAATGCATGAAACCAAAGCACCACAGAGAAATTTGGAGAAGCAGATAAAACTGCTATCATAAACTACAAAAGCACTGCAGAACCAGGACAGAGGGGAAGGAAACTTGGGAATAAAAAAACCCAGAAAAGCAACTCAACTGCAACACGAAAGGAAGAGAGGAGGGGATGGCGAAGGTGGCAGCAAGAAAAAGCACCACTTAAAAAAACAAATTCCCAACATTGCCTCAGCAGGATGCAGAAGTAAATATTTAAAACCACAGTTTTGAGAACATAAGCCAGAGTGTCTGGTGAGTGACACCCTCTGTTGGCACCAGGCAAACAGGCTCCTGCTGCAAGGTTCCTGAACTCCAACCCCTGGGAATAGTCTCTGAGGCCACATTAAGTTCAGAGTGGCACAGAGCCATCAAACTTCAAGCACTCAGGGAAACACTGTAAAACAATGTGTTTTTGAAGGCCATGGAGAGCCAGAAAGGGGTGCATTTCAGTAAATCCACGATACTGTGTGAATGTTTTAGGCAATAATAACATTGGGCAATGCTAAATGGCACTGCTGGCACATGGAGGAGGTGGTCAGAGCGTGGGGTGGGTCCCCCGCACAGGATTGTCCTGCTGAGCCACATCTCCTGGCACACAGGGCAGGAGCGAGGCCCTGGGGGCTGCAGGGGCTCAGCTGGGGGAGCAGCACAGGCAGCGAGGCTTGGCCTGGCATGCAGTACCCCACTCTCCTTAATGCCCTTATCCAGCAGCCTGGGGAGAGCAGGAATTCCTATTTCTCCCACTTTAGAGGTGAGATGTGGATGTGCAGCTGCTCTGGATCACATCCATTTAACAACCCACTGCACGCTTAGGTGCTTGAATTCCCATTTCAGTCAAGAAGGTACAGATTGCCATGATGCAGGACAGAATTTGGAACATGGCCAAGTGTCTCCCTGAGATCCAGTCTGGTCCATAAGTAATTGTCCACCTTAAAACAGCCAGAGATGTGATTGGGGATCAACTAACATTGGGAAAGCACTCTGGCCTCCAAAGAAGGGGACAGAGGAAAACAACCTTGCCCTTATGGGGTCTGTGCAGAGAACTGGCCTCCAAATGGAGAGGTCTGGGGTTCAGACCACAGAGTTGACTCCAGACAAGTAGCAGGTTTTTAGATATCACCAGGGATGACTTCTGGTCCCAAGGACAATCACCAGCCTCCAAACAGTCATTGTTTCTAGCATTGTCTGGAGACAGTGCCAGGGAAAGTTACATTCTCAGTTTCTTTAGGCAAGAGTAGACTGTATAGCTCATATGGTTGAGGAAAGTCTAACTCTAATAAATATATAAAACCCAAGGGATTATCTAAGCAGCCAATAAAGATACAGAATCTTTATTTTATGAACTGGAGTTATACTCATTCAGTATGTAGCATCAAAAGAAATACAGATTTTCTGACAGATTTTTTATTTCCTGCTGTTACTAAAATGCATCCCCTTAAAGCAGCATCTCACACAACTGTAATTCTTCCCAATTTATCTCTGACTGAGCCTGCAGTCAACAACTGGAGGCCCCAGCTTTGTACCATGCACGTCACAAATGAGATTTTCATTCTAAATGATCAGATATAGGGATCGGACTTTGAAATTACATACATTTTGTGCATAGCCTGCATTCCCTTTGTCTTTTTTTATCTGAACTGCCCATCCCATCTCCCACACACCCGTATGTTTAAAATTGCATGGAGATGGTTTCTATTCTGAAAGAGGCATTCATGGGAACGGAGCAGAGTGAGGCTGCTGAGATTATTTTTACCTGAGCTCTGATTGCAGCGTCCTTCTTAATCCACTTTATCACTGTTTCATACACCAGCTCCTCTGCTTTGGTGTTCAGGCTGTCATTGGACATGTAGGAAATGAAGTCGTCTTTTGAGATATTAAGGATCTCTTCTTGGTTTGCCACTTCTGGGAAAATTTGCAGGGCGTAAGCTTTGGCCATGTTGTATAGTTCAGTGCACTGCATGGCTTCAGCCATGGCTAATATTCCTAAGCAGTTGCTAGCAGTCAGCTGTTTCTCTAAAATGAGCGAAAAACAGAACAAAAAAGGCAACTGAGAATTATTAAAAGCATGATTCACATTTGTTCCGAGATCATGAGAAAAATAAGTGTCACAGACAAACCCCCAACCCTAATTAATTTCAGGGATTTAACTAGAAGCAGCACCCTGGGTTAATTTAGAATTGGGGTTTAAAGTACAAAAATCAAAGTCTGCCTAACAAGTGAGTTGGGGATGGGGAGAGAAATGCATTTCTGAGTTGGCTTTTTGTGTAAGCCTCCACAAAGCACTGGGGAAACCTACTGACATAACAGTAGCTGGGGCTTCCCAAGGGATGGGAACCCAGCCAAGAGACTGCCGCTGTTCCTACCGCCTACAATGTTGCTTTAAGGAATGGCAAAGATGTAAACGCCAGTGCAGACACTTAAGAATAAATGCAAACAGCACTAAGGACATTTCTGAGAATGCTGCAGTCACTTTATGATAATTTTTGCCCTGTTCAGCTACTAAGCTACTTCAAAAAAAAAAAAAAAATCCTCCCCCCCTTTTTTTTTTCAAAGGAACTTTGTTGCTGCTGAATGTGATGACATCCCTTATGCAAAACACAGATTATACTAACGCCTTCTGTTAAACGTTGTGTAGTGGGTTTCAAAGAAAATCATGCACAGAGGAGACAGCATTATCTCCTTCCCAGCAAACAGAAGCAGCAGCACAGTGTGTAGCTTTGCGTTAGAAGTGTGCTACACCATATATTTGACTGTACTTTTTTCCTTTCCAGCTATTTTGAAGAAAAACCCACCAATTTTAGACATTTATAAGAGGAACTCTCAGATTCTTCGCAGCTTTTGTTAACCACGCCACTCCTAATAAGCAGAATATATTCTTTTAAGATATAGGACTAAAAAAAAAAAGGGGTAAAAAGGAAAAAAAAAAAAAAGGAGATAGACTGCAATAGATCACAAAGGCATCGGTACCAGTGGCAGGCTCCTGTGCTGTCAGAGAGGTCTATCACATTTGGCAGTGCCATATCCTAGTGCACTACGATGGAGCACTGGACAGGAATGTGCAATAGCCCCATATCTCTTCAAACAAAACTCTAATCAGATTGCTGCTGCTGGAAATGCTCAGGGATTTTTGCCTACACCCAGCTTCTGCCTTCATCAGATTGAAAACCCGCACAGTATCTACGGTGTGGCTTTTAATAAAATGGGATTATGAACCACCTTTTTCTATTTTTTTTAAACCTGACATGAGATTAGGAGTTTTGTGGGTTTGTTTTGCTTTCTTTCCCCCCAACTCTTCTTATTTTCTTTTACAGATGCAGCAGTCTCAGAACTAGGTTATCTCATTTTGCATCAGTTGATTGTACTGACTCCAAGGAGCCCATTTCCTCAAGCTGACTGCAACAGTGGCACTGTTTGCTGTCAGTAGATTTTGTCACTCAAAGACTGCCCAGAGACAGGTTGTAAACTGATAGCTATGAAGCCCAAAGCTACCAAATTCTTTTCTTAAAAAAAAAAAAAAAAAAAAGAAAAAAGAAAAACTCCACAAAAAACCCCCCAGAAGACCAAAAACCTCTTCTAGATTCCTTGCTTCTGTCTGCTGGCACAGTTTCATGGTGTACATACAGCTGGGGGTAAAATAATCATCTAACAGAGGCCAAAACGCACATCATCTCTTGGCAAACTCTCAAGTCAAAAGCCAATCTGACACCGTTCCACCTTATCCTCACAGGGTTAATAACGAAGGAAATAATCAGTTTTGACTCATTATGCAGCACATGATGGTAAAGACTTCCAAGATTCTTTGCCTCCAAGGGCCTGGGTTTGCCTCTCTCAGGAGAGATCCCCATACCATTTCCAGCTGAGCCTTTGGCGTGGGGCAGAAAAAACACTGCACACAACTGATTTCTTCAGATCTGCACAGGTTTCTCTGCCTCTAGCAAAGCTGGGTGACTGATGCAGCCTGGCACGCTGGCCCAAGCAGGTCCATGTTCGCCCTTTGAGCTTTACTCCCTCTTCTTCCCTGAGAAACCCCTCGGGGGCAGATTCCAGTGATGTCATCCCCGTCTGGTTCAGGAATAAGGGGACAGGGGTCCCAGGGAGATGTGGGATGTGGGACTGGGGGATGTGCAGGAGGCTGGTGACACTTCTCTGCACTCCAATCCTATGTGACGAGCACAGAGCAAGGTGGGCATAGTGGCATCTGTTTAAGAGGAGGGCTGGCACTCCAGGATTCACTGCAGGTGAGCAAGACAGAGCTTGGGGCAACAGCTATAGGAGACATGGAAAATCTCTATCCTATGAACAAAAAAACACCACCTCACCCCCCCATTTTTCAGCTCTGACTCAAAATTTGGGGGCAAGACTTATGTCTTTTGACTCCAGCTGCGGTGCAACTGTGCATTCACATTAATATCCCTGTACACCCATAAACAAGAAATTCCAAGTAGCAATCTAGCAATATTCTGGATTAATCTGGTAATACGTTGCGTGACAACTTCAGGATGAGCAGAACCCTGCCCTACCCAATGCCTGTTACTCTTCACAGACTATAAAGGGAGCATACATGACTACTCAGACAGAGACTTCTGCTATATAATATAGCTCCCAAATGACTGCAGTCCAGGGGTACTTCTCAATGCTGGCATGACAAAGACAGCTGAGGACCAGTTCTGCTCCGTGTGCTCCCGAGCTGTGTTCCTTTGGACACTGACATATTTACAATAATTGTTGTGCCACAGTGACACTGGCCTTGTAACAACACATTTTTGTGAAGTTTCACCTTGTCTCCATTCAGAACACAAATGCTGACTGCTCAGATATTCCCAGTGCGCAAGGACAGTTTGTAGCAGACTCATGAGTGGACTTTAAGGATATCAGATGTAATCTAGTAGGTTCTCGCTTGAGTCAGTGCTGGCTAGCATATTTGCTCCTATGAGTGATAATGCAGATCAGCAGCTGGTATTTTTCACTGTGTTAGATGTGACTTTGGACCAGGATCCTGTGCAGAGCCATCAGGAGACAATCAGCCAGGCAGACTGCTCCAGCTGCACTTCTGGGAGTGGGGAGACTTGAGATAAAGCCAGAGAAAAATGGTGTGCAAGAAGGATTACTCAGTGAGATTGTGGTAACAGTATGATAGAAGCTCAGTGGTGGTTGTAAACCCTCTCTTGTGTGCATTAAGCACTGTATTTTCACTTAGTGATGCTTTCTAGATGATGACTTGGATATCACTAAAAATAGCACAAAATGTGCACTTTTTTGTGATACTCTGTGTACAATCTGATGGGGAACTTACTCCTCAGTAAGTAAGTTTTGACTCCTGCTGGTGTCAAAAAGCATGTGAAGATGGGAGACAGGTGGAAGACTTTTGGATACATTCATTGTCTAATGAATTGTCAAAAAGATTTCCCTTCCCCTGTGAAAGTCTTCTTCCTTTCTCCTATCTCCAGATATAGTTGAAGCTTATATATAGTTTATATGAAGTTTATATTTTATAGTTTCTCCAGTGCTGGGCAGTGTGGTTCTCCAGCTGGCTCAAAATTCTCCACCGTGGATGAACAGAAAAATTGCCCATAATATTTTGTCTTGAATTCATAAGGACCATAAAGGCCTTTTTCCTCAGGTGCCTATTCATGCAGGTCTCATCACTGGTCCATTGTTCAGTTTTTCTCACTGCTCCAACTAGGACTCTTTCCAAACATTAATTTTGTGCTCTTTGCTCAGGAGACTACGAAAATTCAGAGCTACTGTTTTTTCCTAATCTGGTCCAGGAAACTTCCAGGTTCCACCAAGTTCTTTAGGCTTGAGGAAGACTACTTCTGCTTTGTCAGCAGCAGGCTGAAGTACAAGCTCGGAAGGTGTTCCCTCCTGTGATGGGTGTCCAGCACCACGGACCCAAACCGTGATACTGATGGATCACCTCAAACCCAATTTGAGCCATGACTGTGATAATAGCGTAAAACAAATATGAAAAAAAGAAGAAAAAAAGGCTGAAGTTTGCAGCCATATGGGTGGAGGAAATACCTATGATAACCTGACCAGTTTGCAAACATTTGCCCAGTTACCACACGGTGCCTGTGTGAACCTGTCACCATCATTACATCAGTGAGCACAAAACTGGGGTCATTCCTCATGGTCTAGACAAAAGCCAAGGAGATGGCATGTGGGGAAGAGAGAGAACATGGCTATAATTATCCCATGGAAGACACTTAAGAAATCTCCCATTGAAATGAAACTATTTTCCTGACACATTTTGCCACATATTTTCACCAGAAAGTGCAAGACAATTTGGGGTGCTTCTGCCCAAGGCTGCTGAGAGGCCCAGGACAGACACACAGAAGACACACAGATAGACACACAGAAGCTTGGACATCAACCAGACAGGATCCTTCCGGATCTTCACGGCTGAAAAAGGATGACCTGAACTACTGTGGAGATTGTGCAGTGCTATGCTGAACAGACTTAGCAATTTGGGACTTCTACTTCTTTGAACTTCCCTCCCCTTCTCTCCCTATTTAGACATGACCACTGATGGGAAAGATTCACTGTTTATACTGCTGAACCCTCCAGAGACCCTTTGGGAAAAAAACCCCTGATTTTTACCATATTTTTGCTTTGTGTAGAGCAGAGGTGGCTGAGGTGAAAAATAAAAACACAGCCACAGAGAAGACAAAATGCTTTTCCCTAAACTTTTCGGATGGCAAATGCTCTGCTGTCTCTGTAGTGCAATCGAGTCACAGCTATAAATAAAAATAAGCAATTACACTCTGTGAATTCTCCAAATGAGAATACAAAGTTCCAGTGACTCCCCATATATCACTGAACTTATAACCAACTCTACTATTTCATACCAACATGGTTCACTGAATTAAAATATTAACTCTCAGAAAAGAGAACTCTCACACTGATTTAGTGAAATAAATGTATTTTGGTTTTGTGGCTGAATCTTCAGTGATAGCACAACTTAAACACATCCTGTGTTTCTGGAAAGGCTGCAAGATCTATTCTCTGTAAGAAGGTGGTGAAGAGAAGCGGGGAGTAGGCAGTGCCAGAGCCAGAGCCTCATTCAAATTGCACAGTCCACATGGTGGGATTGCAAAACATAAATTTCACATCACCAGTACCCACCCATTTGAGAACAGACTTTGAAATAAGGGACACATAAAATGTTGGAAAGGAAAATACAATGCCAGAGATTCTTTACTGATGCCTGCATCGTACCAGCCTAGTCACACCACTCATCTTGCCAGCACACTGGCTTAGCAGTGAAAATTAACACAGCAGCAAACTGGACTCATTTGAGGGTTTTTTGTTGTTTTTTGAGTACAGCATTTTCTAAACTCTCATCTTCCATGTCCTGCAACAGTAGATGTCAATTTTAAATGAGAACTGCCCAGGAAGAACCTCAGTTCATTTGGGCTTCAGAGAGAAAGATGTCTCCTACACCAAGCTGGGAATTGAGGAAGCCCAAGTAGAAATCAGATGTCAAAAAAAGATTATCTGGTATTTATACCTGGGAAGTAAGTCATAAAACATCAAGATCAGATTTTTTGTATTAATAAATTTGTGTTAATAATCTTTAAGTTATTACTGTCTCATAAACTGATATTACAGCTATGACAGTGAAGGAGTGGCTCGCGATACAGGCAGGAATTTGAACCAGTGAGTTTCAGCTGAGCTCCAGTTCTGGCTTCTCTTCTGCCATGACAGAAACATGTCTGTCTGCTTCCAGTTCAGGCCAGTAAAGCTTAGCCAAGCTGGAACTCTTGGGCTGTTTTGAAATACTGTGCTGGAAAGCAGAGGGAAGGTGAAAGGAGCAGGATGATGTGGTGCTCCAGACAAGAAGAATGGATTTCTCGTGGCCATGAGAAGATGGACTGAAGCACTGGCAAAGATATTGCTCTGGAGGTTCTCACCGAGGAAATGCTCTCTGTGCACAAAGGGCACACCAGTGACCAGGGGTGGGCACAGGAACTTTTCCTTCCACCCACCTTTGTGATGGCATCAGGCCATAGCTGTCTATGCAGCAACAAACCCCATGAACATTCAACCTGGAATGCTCAGCATGTAAAGAAGGACTTTCTCATAAATGCAAATTGCAGATACTGCAAGGCAGTCCTTAACTTTTTTGCAGATTTGCAGGAGTTCTTCCACCATTGGAGCCCACCTCCAAAATTTTTTGGTGTTTGACCAAACTGGCCTGGTGTAGAACCCAAAATTTGCTGTCACAGTTATAAGCAGCCTGTGTGTTACAGCCTAGTATCTATGTAGAGATCATTCCCTGGGAAACAAAATGTGATCAAGGCTCCAAGTATGGAACAAGATTCAACAAAACAGGTTATCCAAGATGTGAAAGCTGTCGCAACTCAAACAACAGGCTACACTTCCCTAGACCATTTTCCACTAGCCACCGTGGCAGCATTTGGAATCCAAATCACAAATCAAATTAATGATAGTTTACTTTATTTTACTCTGTTTCATATTGGGTTTCTTCATTAAGAGTTGTTCCAAGAGAGGTTTACAGACCTTAGCACAAGATCTTAAAACATTACTAGATGCAGTGATTCTTACCTAGAAATGAAACGCAGACTTTACAGAAAGTATGAAACTGGAACTTGCTGGCAGCTTCCAGTAGGGTTTTTGCATTGGCTGAATCTATGATCAAAGAACCTGTATAAACAAACTCCAGGAGTAACTCCAGGACGTCCGCAGTGAGGTTGGACATGGCCAATTCCAGCTTCTCCCCGCTTCTGCTGCTGTCTCGTGGTGACCTGGTAACAGCAGACAATTAAATTATGGACATTACACCATCCCCATTTTATTGGCATTTATTGATTAGTGAGGGCTAGAAAATCGCTTTGCACCTCATTATATTTCTCCATTACTTTTGTTAACGGAACTGAAGAATATGAATTTTAAAATAACTGAACTTAAAAACTTTAACTGGATCTGAAAGAGAAGAGTCTTAAAGCAAGTCTTACAAAAAGTCTGTTTATTGCTACTTTGCATTTTCATGCAAAAACAGTTGCAAAAGAAAAGGAAAGGAAAAGAAAGGAAAAAAAGAAAAAGGAAAATGAATGATCCAACATTAATGAAAATGAGGAACGGGATTAGCTTTCAAAGGGAAACAATACATTTTAACGTCTTGGTTAACATCTCATCTTCTGTGCATAATATAACTGTTAAGGAAAAACCACTCTCCAATTTCAGTGAAAAGGTCATCTACTTTTTCAGAATCCAGCACTGGAATAATTTTAGATGCCATGTGCACTTAAGGATACATTTAAAGACCTTTTCATAAAAAACAGTAATAAAAAATACTAATTTCTATTTAGCTTGATCTTCTCAGTATGTTATATTAAATTATAGATATGATCAATACAATATCTATGGTATACAGATGGCCACATAAAATATAATATATGTTTATTCTAAAAATCTATTGTTCCCTTTTAGGCACTAAAAAAAGGAAGCCCTTCATGGCAATTGCTTTGAAAACTGAATACAAGACAAGCTAGACAGACAAAATGGTTAGAGCAAAGAAGGGAGAGGGGGGAAAACAACAACCAGCTCTGCCACAGGAAGCCAGCAGCCATCCTCTAGGAGTTTCATGACTGTGGCCTACGGTTTTTCCTGCATGAAGTGCTGAACAATTTGGGGATCAAAGTATCTCCTGCATTTGAAGTGTGCATTAGTGCTTGTGAAATTATTGGACAAAAAGAAAGTCATACTGAATTAAAGGGCCCAGTTCTTAATGCATGGCTGATGTGTCTGCAACACTAAAGACAGGTTACACCTGAAAGACAAAAATGATGATAAATTTGGTAACATCAAGGAGGGGAGGGGAAATCTGTTGGAGTAAGAAAATAAACTCTTTTAATGGTTAGGACCATCCAGCACCTTCTCAAAGAAACATGAGCTTTTTGTCTGTCACTGGACAGTCAACGTCTGCTCGCTCCAAGTCTGCTCGAGTACTTGCAAAAGCCATTGCACGAGTGACACAAAACCGGCACACGATGCAGCGTGACAGATACGGACTGGCCAAAGCATCACTATTCACAGGCAACGCCAGCTTTATGCGTGAGCAAAAGCTATCATGAGCACTACCAACCTCTTGGCTTCACACAGCTGCCTAGAAAGGTGATGGTCAGACCTCTACTACCATCACGGAGGAAAAATAAACAACATACGAGGTTCAGTTCTCTTCCCACATGACACTCCAACCACCCGCCCAACAACACCTAAAGGCTTTTGGGGAAATGCTTAAAATTTGCAGTGGATGCTTTGTCACTGGTCTTCCATTAACCCGCCCTGGTCAAGTCAAGGGCACAGCTTTAATTCGTATGAATCCCTGCAGGATCAAAGCTTTAAAGAGGTTTTGCTCTCAACAGAGGAGCAGCTAGCGGTCCCTAATTTCACAGACTTCTCTAAGGTAGTGAACAATGGTAACTCCCATTCACAGAAGGAAACAGAGGCACAAGGACGCAAAGCCACTTGCCTATAATCATACAGACTCAGGAGCAAACCAAGGAATTAAACCCCATTTAAAATATTCTAAATATTGTCTCTCTGCATGGCAACACAGGCGGGTTAGACCCTATTCCACAAGCAGACGCTAAGAACACATACTGATTATGACACCTGTTGTACCCCTTCAAGCACAGATGTGTATGCTGCCCTGAATCCTTGTGCTTTATCACCACAGTATTCTTTCTGAACTCTTGCATATGGATTCAATTCTGCATCTGAGGCAGAAAACCTCTGGTGTCAACACTGGAGAGTTGCCATTTCCTAGATCCTCAAGATGATGCCACAAAATGTTTTTTTCTTTCTCACACTCACACCCCAATAATATGCCCCATATTCGATTTATCAGCAGTTCTACACACGTCTGGTGCTGCACTCTGGGCTGTCAAAATACCTCTTGGTACCAATGCAATTCTTGCTGAACTGCTCCCAGAAGTGATTTGTACCTGACAGTGAGCTCATATTCACGTGGGCTGGTTCATAAACACACCGCCTAAAATTTCAGGGAGGTTTGGAGGTACCCAGCAAGCGACAGTGGGGCTCTTGGCACTGTGGGAAGCCCTACCATAAGCAATTATTTATTTAATGCCACTAATTGCCCTGTGCTGGCGATGGCTGTGGGAAGGACCGCCTGTGATCCGCTGGGAATCACACAATCGCGTCCAGCACGGGGACCAGGAGGCACAAAGGAAAGGATGATGTGACACCAATGTCAGCACAGACACATACCCATGCTAGCAACAACTGCAAGCTGCTATTTTTCACAATAATTAAGTAATAATCTCTTTTACTTTGTAATACACTGAGCAATAAACTGCTGCTGCAATTGATTAAATGCCAAAGAAAAGCTAAGGTGTTTAATCAATCACTAGAGCCACTTACGGCAAGTATAATACAAAGCTACAGAGATTATTGATATTACACAATGAGCCAGAAATGGGAAAGAAAATTATCCCTATTCCTGCCTCGGCAATGCCTTGAATGTGTTGTGCTATTTTGCTTGTGCTTTCTAAGCAGCGAGCCCTTTGGCTCCACGTTTGGCTGGATCAAATACTGAGTACAGGCTGGATTCAAGGGAAATCACAGCTACCCTGGCTTCCACACCAGGGATCTGGCTTGGTATAGGCTGGAGAATGGGCAGGGAATTGGCTGTAGCAGGTCCTAATGGATCAAAAGGAAGTGTTTGAAGGAAGAGAAGAACATAATGTGGGGAAACAGACTGATGTGACTGAAAAATGAAATTCCATAGACTTCTTTATGAAATTATTTCAGTGAATCAGGTTGTAGCATCCCCCTCAAAGCCTGACTAAAGGTTTCTGTGTTCCTTGTTTTCACACATATTAGAATATCATATGCCCTGTGCAGTCATAATTCATCTATCTGGGACAGAGTCTTCTCTTGGCTCCTCTAGAGGAACTGCAATGAAGTGGCTAAAACTGTATTAAAAGAACAGAATTTAGTCCTGTGAATGCATATGCAGTGGATTTGGGAAAATCTGTAGCAATATATAGAGCTGTGCCCCAAATAGCTCATCCTGTGTCACCACAGGAGGAGTTTTGTCGGTGACATCAGTAAATGCAAATATTTAGAGAAGTTGGTTACCAGAAAAGCCCCGACTTCCTGCCTTAAGAGCTGGGAAAAGTCACAGTTCTGCCTGGTACATACACTCCTGTTCCCCAACTCCTCGCACAAACATGAGGTGTTTTGGGGATTGAGAGCCTGCCTCCCTCATGTTTCAGTCTCACTTGAAGCCAGTCAACGTTCCCTTATCGTCCATGGACATCATTAAATGTGGCACATTCTGCTATTTGCCCGGCAAACGCTAAAGTTTAAACAGAATGATGTCATTTTATTGGCCTTGTAATCATTGCTCATATTATAAAGGTCACACACTTCACATTGTGGCAGAAAATCAATAGCTCTCCCAACAGCCTCTGGGGGAAAAAGTTTTGCTTCTGAAGAATAATATATAATAAACAATTTTAGTCCTTACTTTATCATGGCTATAATCTTGGAGAAAAGCTACAGTAAAAATCTGGCAAAGGCTGATATATAAACTCATTAAAATTGGGAAGTGATTTAGAACAGGACTTTTAAAAAGATTTATCTTGAGCTAAACAGCAAAGAGATTTGTTTAGGTCTACATTTAAACAAGCTCCAAGAGCTCTTTAACAGCTTAATTTTATGGTAGCTGTTGGGGAATTCTTTCAGATTTACAAATCATGTATTTCTCCAGCAAGGTGATAGACCTGAGCAATGTGCAAGCAGAACTGAACCTGCAGATAAGCAAAAAGCACAGATATACTCTGAATGGGTAAGGGGGGGAGTTACTGAAAAATATTCTGCATTGTCTGAAATAATTAAGTCTAACAAAATCAAGCCAATGCCTTTGAACATAGTCTGGCTACTTATCCTTCAACTTAATTGCTTCAACTAGAGAAGACAAAGGCACAGGGAACTCTTTAAAGCAAAAGATGGCTCGATTACACTCTAAAATAACAAATCAGAATCAGTGTCCCTTTCTGTTAACTAATATATAGGAAAGAGCTATAATGTTTAAATACTTGATAGCAAGAAAAATAACCCTAATACCTCATCTACAAGATCTAGTAGTGGAACTGACAAAAGAAAAAGTAGAGAAATTTTCATTTTTTGGTATTCATTTGTCCTTGAAAATAATTTCCAAACATGTAATACACACAGACAAGAATCAGCAGTAGTGCTTTCATGCTTAATAGTGATGTAACCGAGTTTTCTGCATCTTCAGTTATAAATAGATGTGTATCTACGCATTTTTCCTGCATTATTTGTATCCACACATTCCCATAACAGAACGTCCGTGTGATTCTGTTCAAAACATTTAATAGTGAGATGCCTTGATTTGCAAAGCCACATTTAGAGTCTGGCTAAAGTAGCTGTGTAAGTGAAACACCGCGAGCGCATCAATTTGTCAATTTATGGACAGTGCTACCGCCTCTCATTCAGCCTTCCCTCATGGTTTGGATATGCTGCCTTTAACTGGCTTGCAACATTATTTTGACTGACTAATGGTTTGGCTACAGCTTCACTCAATTTTAGATCAAATACGAGAAGCTACCTATACCCGGTGCAGATGCCAGCCAACGCTTTGTTTACAAGCTACAGTCACAAAGTCAAAACAAATTCTGGATGTTCAAAATGGAGCCATCTGCACAGAATAAACATGAAAAATGTGAAACATTTTATGTAAATGTACATTACTGCTTAGGAACAGTTGGTTCAGCTTCCGCCCAGGCTGCCTGGTTGGGAACAGGAGGACTGACAGAGTTTGTGACACCTATTTACAATCGATGCCATATGACTCACTGTGCCGTAGACTCAGAGGTATGACGTATATCTAAGCTTTGTGCTCCAAAAGGGCACTGAAATAAATGATTATCTTTTAAAGTAAAGAGATATTTAGAATTGTTATTTGTGATCTTTCCCTGGACAAGTGGCACTTGATGTGTATCTTTCTTTCTGCCTCTTCAAGTTCCATCTGTGAGCCTACCATCACTACCTGCTTCCCCCAGCAGGATACAGCAGCAAAGAGCTAGCTCTATAATAGAACCTCAATTTTGTTCAAATTTCACTCAGGATCTATCTTTAAGAAATAGGAAAACATACTCATTCTGGTAGTGCAATAAAAAAAAAATTGTTGTCTTTGACTATCTTTGGCTCAGGGTCTCAAACAACTCAGGGATCTGAATTTCATCCCTAAAAGCAAGTGCTTGAGCTGACAGGAGACTGCAGGATTTCTGGCAGAAGGCAGGAGCTCCAGCTCCACCCTGGACTGAGGAAACTGAAGCCCCTATTTTAGGGCTGCTCCCTCCCTGCATGGACCAAAGCAATGGCCTGTCCCATCACCCAGCTGCCTTTTGGCCTCTCCACCCCAATGCCATCCCAGGATCTGCCCTATCTTGTTTTTGTAATTAGCAATATAAATGTTTACCCTACAGTAATTGTGTTCCCATTATTATGAGAGCAACATATTTTCTACCAAGATAGACAGGATAATAAAAAAAAAAAAGAAATTAAATTGCTTTGTTCCCTGGACAGTATTTAGGACTACAGAAAACAGGAAATCCAAGATTTTCATGTAAGATGAATCACTTAACTGAAGAAAAGCTACTTCTTTTTATCTCTGTCAAATTATTTTGATTACCAAAGAAAGGACTCCAGACTGGGGTAGACAGCTTCTCATGAGGCTTAAGAGTCTGTTAGCTGTGTGCTCATTAGAAACTGCTGTTCAAGTCGACACAATTTAGACTGAACATCTTGTTTATTGTGGAACTTTAACTTTTTACTTTAATCCTTAAAGCACTGAAACTCCAGGCAAAGAAGAGAGTGCAATGATGCTGCATCTTAACTGTCCACTATTTGATTTTTTATCATCTTCAGAGTCATTAATGGTTCAAAACCCACATGTCTATGTATCTTGGGAGAAGCAAAAAAGAGACTTTGTTAAATTATAGCCAACCTTCAGCTACCTACAGATCAGACACAGCACTCTACATGGAAAGTCATATTTTGTACTGAATATCTTGATTTATCGTAATTACGCGTTCATGAGATATAAAAGCATAGATGCTCAAACATACAACATATATTTCCACGACATGCACCAAGAAACATGGGCATACTGAGGTAATAGGTTATTTACTGAGTTATACAAGTTTATGCAGCTGCAAGGTAATCAATCATGTAAATGATGACAGGAAGGGACATTTATAGAGCAACATCATTGCAATACATATGTCATAAGGCACTGAATGTTTTATTAAACAGGATTTAAGAAAAAAATAAATTACACCCCAGCATCGCTTCTCCTTTGGAATTGTTTTATCAGCTCAAAATGTATTAACTTGCAAATCTCTGCCTTCTTTATTCTATCTTGCAGATAAACATTATCTTTGAGCCTCAGTCACTATCCATCTGTCTCATGAGAGAAGAAAACATGTACTGTAATGGTGCTATTGTATAATTACAATAAAGAACTAGTAAAATCACAAGATTAAATAAATTACATTGTTTAAACACAGGCTTGCAAATTCGTCAGGAAAATTTACCTGACCACCAAATCCATTTGCTCACTTTTTATCGGGATGCTGATACAAATAATGTTCCTTGTTCCAGGCAAACAAAATCTGGCAAGACTAGTGTAACTTATTAGGGTCAAATGCTGCCGGTTTGCACCTGCTCTATCAGAAGAAAATCAGGAAAATTAATGGCTGTGAGCTCGGGCACGCACCAGCAGCTCCTGCTAATTCACCATCACAGAAATGATCATTACAAACCAAGACGAGCAACAGGATTAAGAGCAAACGCTTTTGTTCACGGACAACACGGCCAGAATAAAATAAAGCAAACAAAAGAGCCACGTTTCCTATATACCCTTAATGCCATTCACGGATGGAACACAATCTAAATGCTCGGCCAGGACCATTTCTAAAGGCAGGATCAGCCGCAGCCTGTAACGCTACAGTGTCGGAGATCACAGTCGGAGGCACAAATCTGGCTCCCTGCTGAGATTTAAGAAAGAGGATGACGAGTTTGAAGATGCTGGCTTAAACGACTGGCAAGTGAATGAAGAAGTGAATAGCAAGTGCCCTTGGAAGAACAGTGTTTCATGACCTAGACTTTTGCTACGGGCTGAGAATAAACTGCATCTTGCAAGGTACTAGTGGAGAAGCAAAAAAACTGGGCCAACTTATTAATAGTGTGGGATCTCACTTGTTTGCAAGTATCTCTGGCAGCCTAATTCAGTGGCAAAACAACCTGGGTGAGTGCTACTATTTGTTAAAGGTAAATAAAAGATGCAAGCAGGTTCTGGGGGATTATACAGGAAGGAAGATTAAAAGTAAGTTGACAAAATAAAAAATTTATTCTCATCAAACTTAAAACTCAAACCCGCACCCAACTCCTATCTGATTTCTTTTAATGATATTTATTACACCATCAAAAACCAGCCTAGAACAGAGCTGGCATGCAGCTAATAAATCCATTTCTTAGGAATGTGGTGAAATTTATACAAGTAATTATCTAGGTAGTCTATCCAAGACACTTCCTCATCATTGCAATGTCTAGAGGGAAAACAATAATAAAATAATGATAACCACGATTATTATTTATTACTACTACTATGATTATGGCAGTGCCCAAAGATCCCAATCAGCATTTCAGTAATTAGAATTAATTCTGTCAGGCACTGGTTCTTTCTCCTTCAGCTACAGTGTGTTGCTAGTGCTTTTTGACAGTATTTATAGATTCAGAGACATCAATGAAAGGCACTACAGCCCATCACCTGTGGCCACAGTATAGGCAGGAAAGGGCACGTGGCTCTTCTCACCCCATCAGTCCCTGCCCATGCACACTGCAGAACTGTTCTGAGTATTTCAGGCACCAAAGCTCGGCACTGTGCAAGCAAAAAGAGGGCACCGTGATCAGATATGATCATAACCTGGTTATATTAATTCCAATTCATTATCCCAATCCAGCAGTGGCTAATGCTTGATGATTTAAATGAAAGGAGTGAACTACTGATCCCTGAAGCTACCTGTGAGCAAGCTGGAGTTGGTGATTTGATTACCCTCATTCTAGGGCAAGACTAGCTTTTGGAATTGGCCCAAAAGTGACAGTTTTCAAGAACATGGCTCCTGTTTCTACACCATGGAATTTTTTTTTCTCTGTTGTCTCTGATTTATTTATCTTGAATTGCACCTTGTTAGATAACTGTTCCCTTTCACCCCTAAATTTTAACACAGTTAATCCTAGGCAGGGCTGTGAGGTGTAAGTAAATATAGGTAGGTCACCTGCACTGGCACCTTATGAGATGTTGCATGACAGCTGCATGGCTCATGGATGGGTACAGCTGGAGCAAAAGAGGTGATTACTCTGTCATTCCTTGGGTAAGATTTGCAGAATCTGCCGTTGAGTCTAGAAATTGAAGGAGTGAGAAGCCCCAGCTGCAGTAACAGAGATGCTGTCAATGAGGGAGAGGAGTGAGAGGTTCAGGGATCTGCTCGGTGCCTCTGCGAACTGCTGACTTTACAGGGCAGAAGCTTAATTTCTGTGCCACACCTCGTGGCTTGAAAAGAAGCCTTTCTGTCCTCCTTGCCAGGGTTTCCGTTCAGAGCAGGGCACATTGCCCTCCTTTCAGAGTGGCATCCAGCCCAAGCCAGTCACCCTCCTAAGCCAAAGCCACGCTTGCCGGGCTGGAAACAGCCGGGCTGTGACACCTGCGATGGGTTTTGTGGCAGCCCAGAACACCACTGAATATTTGTAAGCTGCCATTCATTTATGTAGAAGACCATACATTTTTGCTTGATGAAAACATGTTTTCCAAGGTCTGGCAGCTGTGAAATCTGAAGCCCAGCAGGGAGCTCCGAGGGGCGGGTGGCTGCCTGGGCAGGCAGAGCGAGCCCGGCGCTCGTGGAAATGGGCCACCGAGAGCAGGGAGCTGTGTCCCACGCCAGGATCTTGTGCCCAGCACACAGCAATTATCGCTGCCTCGTTTAAGGGAAAACCCTCGCCCACAGCACAATTCACACCTGTCCCCAGCAGCAAAGGGTGAAGGATATTTTACACTCCCATGCGACCTCCTGTTCTCATGGTTTAGATAGTTTAACAGAAACTCCTGGTGCTCTCTCTAGGCACAATGTACCTCTACCTATTGTATCTTTAACTCCCTATTTCCCTGTTTTCAGCGACATGTTATAGTTTATTTCCACATTTGTTCTGTTCTACAATGGAGCTGAAGCATGCAGATGTGGAAATGCTGCCTGCTCCTCTCCCAGAGTTAAAAGCAAGATTCTTAATAAGCAGGAAAACATGAAGGGGTCACTAAGAGTACATTTTTCTTTCATCTGCTATTTCTCATTTTGGGCTTTTTAGAACGTAAACACAAACCAGATAGTCTGTTTTCCAGACACCTAAATGCTTTTGCAGTTTTGTCAGGCTGTTTCAGATGAATAGTGGCAGGTTTCTCTGTTGTGCATCCAAATGCTCCCTTTCCACACAATGGTGTAAAATGCAGAATGACTTTTTCCTCTTCTGCGTAGGTGTAAAGAAAGAGGAATTTGGTCTTCTCACCCGAAATGCTTTATTTGTCCTGCCCTGCCTCAAGCAGTCAGAGAGCATATACAATCCCACCTTTAGAAAAAACAAAACAAAACAAAACAAAACAAAACAAAACAAAACAAAACAAAACAAAATGAAACAAAAGAAAAAACAAAAAACCAAAACAAAAAAAACCCCTTAAGACTTGAAAAAAGGGCAAGGTACTGTGGAAAAGAAATTAGGCCATGATGTCACTGGCTCTGCTTTGTAGGAAAAGAAGGATGAACATAGCATGGCCAGATTACAATGCATCCAAAATACTGCTTCTTGGGACAGAATCTCATTGTACATGTGACTTACTGCTCTGTGCCAGTGGAATCAGGCACCCAAGATGACTTGAAGATTAGAAAGCATCATTAAAATCTAATCTTGAAAAGATAAAGCTTGTAGGACAAGATCCGTGTATCTTTAGTAACTGACCAGAGAGAAGTCTACTTGTAAAAGCCTGCTTATAAAAGCAAGCATTTTGACCAAGAAGAGACTTTAATGTCAATTGCTTTCTTTAGATAATGTCGCATTTGGTAGAGATTCCAGTACTCTGGGTTAACAAGAAGAAAGCAGCAGATTAAAATGTTCCGGTGAAACATTTCTTTGTTACGGAAATATCAGAAATTCCATTTATTCAGCAGCTGCATTTGTCTATCCCAAATACAGCTGGAAATAAAAAAGATGGCTCTTCATGGGATTTTCCATTTGTTCCTTCCTCCTGGAACACACACACCCACACACAAACACACACACCCACCTTCCACCATTTCTTCTAGGGCAGATACAAAAACAGAGCTCATTTCTTTCCTCCCCCAAACCAATAATGTTTTAAATAAGAAAACCTGTACTCTGCAAGAGGCACATTTTGGATATGTTTTTTTGATGGATCTGGAGCTGTCTCTTTGTTTCTCTGTACACATATAAGCACAAGTGCATGCCATTAAGAACACTAGTTTCCATAAGAAATCATTCATGTCCTTTTAGTCAGCTATGATTCAGGCTGGGTGACTGGTCTTTCTCTCTGGGTCATGAAAAATGAGCACTTCCAGAAGGCAGTTCATGCTATTTATCGAAAGGTGGGATGTATCGTCCTGCAGACATTCCCAGCTTTTGTCCCAGCTGCAGAGAAGTCTAGACAGCGAGCTGAGCCTGGATCCCTGAGGGAAGCGATGGAACACCCATCCTAAGCTCACTGCCTACACAAATCACCCTCTCTTTCACAGTAAAGGGGGATGGCCTCCTCCTTCACCTCATCTCTTCAAAACCTATTTTGTGGGGAGAGGACTTGCCTCTTGGACAGGTCTGTGTCCCTCCCTGCACACTGCAGTGACAGCTGAGAAGGTGAGGTCAGACTCAACCTGCCCTATATGCCAATCCTGAACCTAAGTGTTGGTTACCAATCACCAGAGATAAGTGCCTTTCATTGGTCCAGGGGACCACTCCGCACACAGGAACCTGAATTAGGAGAAAAAGATCCTTCAGGCAGCCTTCAAGGTTCTCTTCATTGTCTGTACCATAAATTAAGCTCTTGTTTTGAGACAGCTGATTCCCTAAGTAGTTAAAATACAGGCGCAAATTAGAGGCCAAAGTTGAGCAGGCTGGAGACAATGTGGCTGATGGTACACTCAAAATATGTAAGATGTCATTTAGGGGACACAACCCCAATCCAGCTGCTGTTTATCATCCATATTCTCCCAAAGCCCTATGCTGCAGCAGCCCTGTATGGATCCCCATTCTTCCCCTGAATCTCACCTTCCTCCCTTCATGGGCACAGTCATGTGGAACAGACATCAGGAACATTTCACACCTTCTGTTCCTAAGACACCCAATCCTTTTCAGACGATTTTGCACTGAAAAGGGCTGAGATTGTTTTCCATGGTCAATTGCTGTTGGGAGGGAGACTAACATCAAGTCCTGGCTTAGGCTTGAGGGCTGTGTAGCTTCTGATGGGGATAACCTGTTTCCAAAACAGGTGCCTGGTATGGTGCTGAGATCAGGCTCAGGACTAACCCAGAATCAAAAGAGATTATAGATTTGAAAGATAAATCACATGGAATGAAGAGTTTTCTGGATGAGGAACAGAATACTCAGCACAGGATTAGCCATTTTGTGAGAAACTAAAGGGGTTTCAAAGTGCAGTCTCATTACCAAATTTGTTTCGTAAATAACTTTCGAATGATTCTGGACAATCAAGTCTGGTTATCATCTTTCCATCAGTGCAATAAAAACAACATATTTTCTTCCCTGCTATGACTAATTCTCATCAAATAGCCTTCCTCAAGATGAGCAATAACTCTAGTTCTATTATGTTTTTTATCTGTATTTTGGTTTTATTTTGAGAAGGAAATAATTGATCTTATTTGATTTTGAACATTTCTCTTTTATTCTTTTGAGACACTACTTGCTATTCTACCATCAGATACCAACTTGAACACACAGTGGAATCAATGGCAGAATATGAGGTTAATAATAACCAGCCTGTGGCAAATAATAAGCCAAAGTAAATCTCTGAAAGATTCTATTTCTGCATGTTTCTATAGATCTACATAGCACCTTCATGAATAGATCATCTTCTCATTGATGTTTCTGGTGATACATCGGTGCCTTTGGCTGGAATGACACTAGGGTTTAACCCTGGCTTGCGCTGATTGAAATGTCCTTTCTATTATATTTAATATAAAGAGATCGCTTTTATTCTTTAAGAAAAACTGCCATTTCTTGTTTTGATTTCTATAATAACACAAGGAGTGCAGTCTAAATCACATAACGCTTTAAGTGCTGTCTCAAAGGAGCTGCTAACAAATATCATAGAGGATTCTAGATGTATTGTATTTACAAACATTCTAACTCTATGAACTATAATGATTCTGTATTATTAAGGGCATGATCCCACACAACACTGTGTGCCTCTTGCAGCTTGAGCCCTTGACTTCCGTGGGGTTTCGGAAAGGAGAAGGCTTTACACTGCAAATATCCCAAAAAAAGCAAGTCTTTAGAAATTCCACCCCACAGCCCCGAGTTTATTGTCTCGCAAAGACACATTTGCTCAGTTTACAGGTGAATATTTATTCTTCTCACCTGACAGTTTTGCAAACTCAACTTGACATCAAGCTGAATTTTATCTTATTCAAGCATCATCATCAGTAATAAAGGTATTTTTGCCTTGGATACACCTGTGCAACTCCATTAGCCTCCATCAAGGTTACATGTGTGCAACTGAGGTTATATATGGAAGACAACTGGGATGGAGAGACCTGATGGTGGACACAAATCGACCTCTGGAATATTTATTGCTGCTGATGATGTGAAAGAAGGCAAAAAGTGGTGAGTTTAGCAAACAGGCTAAACCTTGCACTACTTTGTTTTTTTTTTGTACTGCATGCAAGCCTTATGTGGGCAGCTGAAAGACAATCATGCTGAAATCTAGGGCTTTACTTTCACAAAATCTAGAGTTTTAATTTTTCTTATTGTTTTAACTAAGTTCATAGCAGAGCAGTGCTCAATCTAAAGTATATCTCCATTTGATAACTAAATAATAAAGCAGCAAGATTTGTCACTGTGCTTCTAGAAATAGATGCTGCCTCGTGACTTCTGCACACAAGCAGATGCCTTTACAGCAAAATCCAAATGACAGTCTTTGGCCAGTCAGTGATTTAATTTCTGTAAGTTGGTTCTAAGATTTTTCCTTTCATGTAGACTCTACTCTTTATCACCCTAAAAAGCATATACTGTAGCCTTAACAATTAAATAATAATGAGCAGACAGAAGAGAAAGGACAGGAGAGATCTGGCATAGCTACTGCTAGCAATCATTAGATTTACAGAGGGGAAAAGACATGCTTCCTAGGCCAACATATTTTTTATGAATAATTGATAAGGCAGTCAGTACAGTTATATCATAGAAATGTAATATATATCCATAATTATAGAACCAGCTTTGTGCAAAAGGACACAATACACTGAAAGGAGATACCAGCCAATATGCCATCCTGAAATAAAATACAGTCACTATTGTGTTAGTTGGCAAAATTTAAATACAGGATTTGAAGCAAGCAAAATGTTCTTTAATCCCATTTTTTAGCACAGTCCAGGCTCAGTCTGCTCAGGAAAATACTGCAAGGCAAAATCAGCAGCTGCATTAATTTGCTGATGATTGAGAGAAAAATGAAAGTTATCCTTGTGGTTTTTTTTCCTCCCTACTTGCTACTCTAACTTACTAATAATATGAGAGTACCAATTTATTCCTATGCAAGTATATGAAGCATACAAATTGAAAAACCAATGTAATGGAAAAAAAAGATTATCATGCACTGTTTAGAATCAATCAGCTAGAAACAGAGGGGGGAAAATGCGAAGGTGGAGACATGACGTTTAGAAAATGTACATATTGTACCTACCCTAGGCTGGAGTGTTTGTATGAAAAAGCTACTGTTAGTCCAACATGCAGACTGAGCTACATTTTGACCAGAAAACCATCTTATTTCTAATCTTTACTAGAGAAATTAATCACTCGTCTTTTCTTCTTTTAAAAGTCCCCAAATAATAAAAATATCAATCCCTTTGCCTGTAAAAGCCACACAAAAGCATGTAACAAAGATTGCAGGGTGAAGGGATTACAATACTCCAAATGCTTTATTTGCACGATGTCTCAGCACCGTTCACCTGAATGCTGATGGCTTTTTGCAGCCTGAAGCACAGACTTTTGTCGTGTGTGACAGAGTCCCTTGCAAACATCGACAGCAGCAGTTTTTAGTTGTGGACTGAATCACCATTAGCAGTGGAGTTTAAATCTTAGATCTCTCAGTGGTGGAACACTTTCTTCGGCCAAAACCAGCCTCTACTCATCAGAAATAATTACACTGTACGAGTCAGATGTGTAACAAATGGATCTGAGTCTCAGTTTGGAAATACATTCAGAGGAGGTGGAAAGAATGGCTACTGGCTCTGTGACAGGAGATTCAATCTTCATAAACCTGCAAGAGAGGGGAGGAAAAAAAAGCGACACAAATGCGCCCTACAAAAGAACAGAGCAGATCACAGCTGGAAGGAAGGCAAACCTTTTAATCAGGTCCTTGAAATACAAGCTGCAGGAAGCTAGAACATTTTGGTGGACTTCAAACTCTTTGCCTTCAACAATAATTTTCAGGTCTGTAAACTCTTTCGCTCTGCGTTGCTGGTTCAACTCCTTCAACATTTCTGCAGAACAGAGAAGACAGACAGTGCCAGGGTTCCCATTAAGAGTTTTTTATTTTTACTTTTTACTTTTAACTTTTTTTTGTAAAGAAGTAGAGAAACAGGAAACAATTGATATCTTTGTTGGTAAGATTGGCTCAACACAGACAGTCAGAAGTTATGAACATAACATATTAAAAAAAAATAAAAAGAAAAAAGCAGGAACCAGTAGGTCTAAACAACTGAAATATATATACACAGAAAAAAAGCAAAAACAATTCCTAAATTTGGAAGGGTTAAAAATGAAAATAAAGTATTTCAGCATTAGCAAATCAGAAACACAGAGAATGCATTATCACAGAAAAGTTAAAATAACTTGTTATAATCAAAATCAAGAGCTAATGAATTTCTATCCAAATGGAAATAAGTTTTGAACATACTAGAATAATATTAGTAAAAATGGTATTATAATGCAATATGAATTGGATATGGGTCAAAATAATAAAACCACAAGACCTGCAGAAATAACTTATCCTTAACATAGTAAAAATGTGTTAAGCCTCTGAGTTAACAGAATAAAATAGCACTTCTAAATAATATACAAATTACAGTGCATAAAAAATTAGCTAAATTATCAATGCACCTTGAAATATACCTCAACGATATAGACTACAATTGTATATGTTTCAGAATTAGCTTAAAAGCATCCTTATGATAAAAATAATCTCATGCAGAGAATAAATTACTGCCTTTTATAGCAATTCCCATTTTTTGCACTCCAAGGATTTTTACCATCACAGCATTTTTATATTTTAGCCTTCAATGGCTTCATTTACAGCAACAATCAACTTTCACACATCATGAAAGAATCATAATGATTAAAATAACCTATGAAAGTGTTTCCATCCTGCAATAAAGCACCTACCTTGCGTGATGCCTCCTTTTATAGAGCCTATTGGTGCTAACAGAATGAAATGATAGCATGCCGCGTCTCCATGTGGGGATGTGAACTACTAAGCAACCTACATGTTTTATATGCTGCCTGGACTTTTAAGGCTAAGACTTCCTTCCAACTTTGCAGACCAAAGTGGCTATCAAGATGAATAATATACTTTTCACCTGGGCAATAGCCTGGCAGTTCAGAAGCCAGTGATCAAGATGACAGAAGAGCTGATTTTAAATACTAAAGGACTTTGGGTTTATTTTATGTTTGCAATAGGTCAAGGTTCTCATTTCCTCAGTGTAACACCCTGAACACATTCCTCTTCAGACAGATCTGTAAATCAACAACAGTTCCTTATAGGGAGTCCTTACATGGAGTAAAAGGGACCTCAAGGGTGTGTAACTCTAACTGTGCTCAAAGCCACTGCTACGATTGAGCATGGGCTGCCAAAGAATTGCCAAAGGGCCTTATGGTGAAACCCAGACCCAAATAATCCCTGTGCTCTCCTGCTTCCCCAAGGCAACTCAACAGGAATTATTCCTGCAAAGCACTAGTGTTTAATGACACAAAAGCATGCAAATATACAACTTTTCATGAAAAGAAATTGAAGCTCGCCCAAGCCCCAACATCTGTGGTGCATATTTTTCAGGCCTAAGTAAATAAATGTCACCTTGCACATTTATGTCTATTTAATGGAAACACAGTAGCATCTGAAAGGCTAATTATTCTGTGCTGAAATGGGTCAGTGCTCTCCAGAGAGCAAGCAGATCATTAGAGAGGGCACAGAAATAACAGCAGGCTTTTGTCAGATCTATAATAGGGGAAAATAAACCACTCTGTCCTGTGGGTGCTATAGCAGGGACTATTTTTAACAAATCCAGCTGAGGTAAAGCACAGTGATACATTTCGAGCAAAACCTAAAATGGGATCTGAATGTTCACTCCTCTGCAGGGAAGTCTGAGGCTTTTGCTGGAGGTGTGATGCCTGAAGTCTCACTGCACAATGAACACTTTGGACCTCAGCTAAAGCCCGAGGATGGTTTGGGCACAAGAGGTGCTCTTCTTGATTGAGGGCCAAAGTGGTTGAGGTCTCTAGTTTCACAGGAACAGCACCAGGTGCTTTATCAGTTGCATATATTTGTGGAGGAAGCATCTTTCTGTCCCTTTTCACATATGAACAATTTTTTTTCCTTTTTCTGTCTTGGTCCATTTTCCCACTTTCATTTACAGCAATGCCATTTTCCTCACACCCATTTTCTATCATTTCATGTCTTAAAGACTGTTACTTTTCCCTCTAAACTTTCTTATACTCTCTCCCCTTTTCAAATTTACCCAGCCACTGTCCTTCACCCCCATTTGCACTTTTCCTAAGTTTCTATTCAAGTTCCATTTCTCTTGTGTCTGTGACTTTACAACCTTCCTTGCAGAAGCCTTTCAGGACAAGGGCTCCATCCACGACCAAGTCATACAAGTCTAAGATTAGGCTTATACAAAGGGTCAATCTCCACCTCACCTCATTCCATCTCCCTCTTTTAAAGATCATGATCAATTATTATGGTGTTCAAAGGGCATAACTGTATGAATAGCAACTGCACAGATGGATCCTGTGCAGAGGAGAGGAGAGGAAACAGAGTTTAGTTGTACTCTTGAATGGGCTGGGGTTTTGGGAAGTGAGCTCAGGGAAAGCAGGACAGTACAGACCATCCCTGAAATCATGACTGTGGCCAAGATTACTGAGAAACAAGACCCAAAGCTCAGCCACTGCACTTATTGATGCTGTGCTCTCCATGCTACCTCCAGTATTGTGAGAGCTGATTTGAGCATCTAAGGCCCCAAACAGCTCCCCCAGGTAATGGGCTCATTATTTGGACTTGCTGAGCACCCTTTAATTACACTCAGTCCTGCAGTTCCTGGGCACAGCTTCTATCTATGCTCTTTACACACTTGAGTGTGCTTTATGCTGCATGCATTCATTAAGGGATGCAAACCAGAAAACAGGTCTGGAGCAGTGGTGCAACTTGGCTCATAAAAACCCCGAAATCAGAACAAGTTTTAATCAGAAAGCAAAGCTCCTCTTTGTCCTACAGACATTGGGAGGCTGTGATTCCCTCCTTGTTCCCCTAAATTGTTATAGTGTCCACTATAGTTGCCTCTCTGTCCACAGAGAGATGACTATGAACTATCCTGAATTTTTGCAGCTCAGTATCTGAACTAGAAAGAGGAGAGGCAGGTGGAGAGGAGAAGGAAGTCAGGAGACTGCATTGATTCATCGATCTTCCTCGCTCAGGCTCCTTTGTATTACTAAATAACTAGCAGGCATTAGTATTGGACACAAGGTTATATCAGAATGGGCCCTCATTCTCAGAGTATTTGTAATGCTCACACTGTGCTTAGCCAGGCATTAATGATTTATGAGGACTCAGGATGAGTTGCAAAACAAATTTTTTCACCAGGTAATAATGCCTGCCGATGAGTTGTAAAAGAAGAGACAACACAGTGCAGTCCTGGCAGTGAAAAATGACCTCAGCTGTCTCTTGCTAGTCCCTCTTCTGGGCTCCTCCTAATTTTCAGCATTTCCTCCAACAAACGGAATTTCCTGAAACCTTCAAAAAGGGATGTGCAGGGAATTTCCTACTGGTTATTTATTCCTCTCATTTCTTTGTTCTAACAGATTTTGTATTCTTTGTTTGGGTTTTTTTTCCTCATTTGACGTTTTGTTTTTTTTAAGAGATCCAGGTAAAAATGAAGTGCAAGGACAGTTAAGATGCAAGGTTTCAGCAGGGTGAGCATTGATGTGCCCTGTCCTCAGTGAATCACAGCCAGTGCTCTACCCTAGTGCAAGAGATTTTCCCTTCCTGCCACAGCTGCACACACACATTGGGATGAGAGAAACCAAGCCAGCCCTTTCTGTGTCCTTCATCACTACTGATGCTACATCATTCTCAGTGAGAGACTGGTTGAATACTTTCTTCATAAAGAAGGGCACAATGGACACCCCAAAATTACAAGAGCTATGTAGGCTGAACCTAAAGGGGACTTAACCTGAAACCTGCAACTGAATGTCTCTGAGGAGCTTGTGAAAGGCAGCACTTTCTGTCTCGCCCTTATCAGCCTTGGTATCATTGCTTGGGGGCATTTAATATAATTATATTGAGAGTCCCAGAGACAATATAGGTCAGAAGGTGTAAGTGACTTTCCTCAGGTCAGGAACAGAGCCAGGAAGAACTCAGAAGCCTTCATTCTTGGTCCCCAGCTTCAGCCATCACACATTTTCTCCCTCTTAATTAATGGACAAATTACAAATTAAACTAAAGACCCCACAAGCCTTGAATCAAATACAGGATCAAGCACAACTGTATAATAGTGTAGACCAAGTAAAGGGAAAAGAAATTATATAGTGAGTATTTTTTTAAAATTACTTATGATCAGAAATAAAAATGAACAAGGAACTTATTCCCAAAGTTTATTTATTCTGTATTTTAAGCACAGTGGAGACTGGATACTTAAAGACCCCCTCTAATGCACAGTCCCATGGCACAATGGAAGCTCTCAGGTTTCTTTCCATTTTTAATAAAGAACCCGTTACTTAAATTCTAGTAGATAAAACTTTGAAAGGGAGCAGCACAAGCTAAAATATAATGAGCCATAAAATATGGAAGAACAATTTTTACAAACAGCTTTAAAAAAAAATTACTTGGAAAAACTAACCTCTTACAAAACTGCAAAGAGTAATTGATGAAATATCACTAATTATTCTTGTGAGGAACGTGCGAGAGACCTGTGCTTGCTCACACAGGCTCATGCTTTCATGACTGGGACAGAAAATGTGGGAAAAACAAGAAAAGTTACCAGGAGGAAAATCTAATTACCTTCTTGCCTTAATAAGTATGGAGATTAATTCCCAAGGTTATGCTCTAGTTATGCAAAACAATAATTTTAACCATTAAGTACCAACACTGCCCACACTTGCTTATTTTTGATAGTGGTAGAGTGCGTGCAGATACAAGAAACTAAATCATGAAGCAGAAGATCTAGGAATCAAACAGGAGCTATGAGGGACAGGAAGGAGTTTACCATGGCAAATCCTTCCTACGTGAACTCAGGATTTTTTGCCACTTTGACAAGTTTCTCTCTCCTCACCACAAAATCCACAGACACACAGAGAACCCCAAAGCCTGGAGAGTGCCCCAGTCACCTGCTGAATGTACCCTCACGCTGTTGATCAGTGGCTTGAAGCAGCTGCACAGAGATAACAGCTCAACGCCCAGACTGCCTCATTAGGCCAGGCTGATGAAATTAAGGAGACACACTTGGCACTGCAGTGGCTGATGCTGTTCTCCACTCCTCCACACACCCTGACCTGGCAGACCAGGATGAACATCATCCCTTAGGGTCTCCCATGATGTTCAGAATGGGGTCAGTTATTTCCCAGTTGACAAATACAAAAATCAGCTACAGCATATTCCATGTGGTGTGAAGACGAGCACACACCTCTGGAGAGCAGCTTTCTACTTGGGACCGAGGATAAGAAATAGGTCCTTTAATCTCTTTTGGCCTGAAAGGTAATAGTAGAGGAAAAGGGAAATGAGTGAAGCCTGGCAAGAATCAGTAACAGATGAGGATGCTTCAGATCATAGAATATCCTGAGTTGGAAGGGACACACAAAGGCCACTGAGTCCAACTCCCAGCCCCGCACAGGACAGTCCCAAGAATCCCACCATGTGCCTGAAAGCATTGTCCAAACACTTACTGAACTCTGGCAGGTTTGGTGCTGTGACCACTTCCTTGGGGAGTCTGTTCCAGTGCCCAACCACCCTCTGGGTGAAGAACTTTTTCTTAACACCCAATACTACCCTGTGACCTTCTGTTTCCTTCCTGGACCCGAAAGACCATACATTCAGTTACCTGGGCTGCCTCTGCAGTCGAATAGAGACAGAGCCTGTCTCAGGCACAGCCCAAACAGTTCTGTGTGCTTAGACAGGTAGGATTCACTGCTCTCCCCAGGGATTACTAAGGGAGATTAAATAATTAGTTGGGACTAGACAGTCATTTCTTTTTTGCAGAAGGTGAGAACTAATCTGTTGCAGATAAATACTTTCATCTTTTTTTCTTATTGGATCTCAATTTTAGTTGAACTTCTTTATCAAGAGCAGAAGGAGAAGGGGGCGTAAGAAAGCGGGGACTGCCTGTGCAAGGATCCTTTATCGGAGAGATGGGGGAGGCAGGCAAATGGTGAAGCACTCTCACTCTGTACTGTACTGCAAAGAGCCAAGGCTGCTAAAGGCTGGGGATGGAGGTGCAAAACGCTGTCTGCATGATACTGGTGCACCCAGTCCTCCTCTCACAGCCTCTACTCATTATGGAGTTTCCACAGGACACCATCCTGCTCCAAAGGAATGTGAAAATGCTCCACTGGCTATGGCTACCTCCTGCATATTTTGCTTTCCTAAGCCCTTAAGCCAGATAAAATGAACTGAGAAAAGCTCAATATTGACTGCAGGAGCACTGCGAGGCCGTGCCCTGCTGAGCCTGTGCTACCCAGTTACACAGCCTGGTGAAGATGGAGCATATGCTGATGGAGAGGTATCGCTGCTGGCACAGTTACACCAGCCCCCGAACAAAAGGCAACGAGAGTCATCTTCTGCTGGGTTTTGTCAGCGCAGCAATGTGAAATGCAAGGTGTGAAGTTGTCACACTCCAAGCTGATACAGCCACGGCAGTAGGACTTTGTAGTGCAGACCAACCTGTCTAGATCTTCGTCGTGTTGACACTGTTAGACACCTGTGCTGCTAAAGAAAACAGTAACAGATGCCGGAGAGTTGGAAAATATTTTTAAATCCTGCTGAACAACACGTACGTGGCTGTATATGATAATTCTACTCAAAGCATTGTTGGCAATGAGATGCCCTGTTGTGCTAAATAATTTTTTGTTGTTCACATAGACACATTCTTCTCGCCTTATGATGAGAAAGGGTCAACAAAGTCAGCGGTGGTGATTACTCACTTGAGGAAGACAACTGCAACTTTATGTGTAAATGGAATCTTTCTAAATATATTAAAAACTCTGGGAAATCACCATATCATGTTTTGAAACTAATTTTCAGGCTGTTATCATCACGGGAACTGACATTAGGAAGTACCTCAAGGCTGCCTTCACACATTAACAGAGTTGATATTTTCCTATATTAGGCCACAGAACTATTTCAACATATTTTGTGATTATATTCAGAGAGAAACTACACCCTTAATCTGTAGGAAAAAAAATGCTTTAAATGCAACTTTAGAGACATTTTGGTACCACAGTTATGCATTAAAATAATAAAAAAGGGAGTCTGGGGGCTAGAATGCCTTTGCTGTTTGATTTATGAGGTAAAGTCTTCTATGGTATCCATGCCTGCTAATTCATAATCAAACAGGGTTACAAATGCACAGTGAGTGTATGTGACCGGGTTTGAAAATGAACTACATTTATATTACATATGTGGATGCAAAGAATAGAATACAGTGACTATTTGATCTCTTTCATTTTCCAGCACAGACTGCGATCCATGTAAGGACAGGCAGCAAGACCCAAGGACCCAGCATAAAAATACCCACTGAGATGCTGAGATGAAAATGTAGCTCCCTGTATCAGGATCTGCTGGGTTTTTTTCAGGATTCACCCCTGTTTAAATACAAAGTTGGCTGCAGCCTGTTCTATATTGGCCAAGGCAAACAAAGCCCAGGAGATTCCAGCAAACTGCCAGTCTGGTCCCCTCTCCACATACAACATGCCACTGCGTCAGTTAGCACTGTAACTTGATTTCCAGGCAGACAATAATTTTCTCTGGAGACAAAATGAGAGAGACAGGCAGAAAGAGAAGGGAAAAAAAATCTGTGAGCACTGGAAACACAGAACAGCCCAGATTCAAAGGGAAATTTAGTTCTGATTGTTTTATTTACCAGCAGGCAGCCCTGAATATCAATCCACACTTAGGGGGAGGCTAAAATATTTATTACGACGTGGTCTGGGATGGATTCATTTTATCCTAATTGCTTATAGCAGAAGACTAGGAGATAGCTTTTGGACATTTTTGATCTCTTTATGTAGTGTAAGGCATTAGCTAAATGTTTCATAATTTTGAAGTCTTTGAACAAGCAGCACCCATCTGTGAAACTGATGCTGTGATTAGCAACAGGCTCCTGACACAGCAGCACCAAGGAAACACTGACCTGTTTTGGTGCCAGTTGTGTGCTAACAGCAGCCACATGTGCACCATCAGCTGGCAAACAAAACACTTGTGCTCCAAAAGAAGAAGTTACAAGAAGACAGGTTTTTGAAAATAAATCAGTGTATCAGACGTATCAGAGCAATTGCATCTATTAGGGCAAAGAAAACCCCAAAACACCACAAGTCTAAGGTGTAACACCTGACAATCACTTAACATACATTACTTAGCAAGCATGAGGCTGCTCCTCTGCCCATTGTAAACAAAGCAGTGCTGCCCAGCTTCAACAGGGGAAGGGCTAACATAAAACGTATGTAATTAACACAATTCTTTTAAATTAATACATTTTTACTGGCCAGTGGTAAGGCACATATTTTCCAGCATTCACATACTGCAGTACAGGATGCCTAATGAAAGCAAATAAAAGCAACTCAAATCTTGGGCACCGAAACCTCACCCTTTCAGAAGATATACATCATCTATAAATAACAAAATATTAAATCTCGCTATTTAGGCCTATATACTCAGTGGATAGTTTAGCACCAGGAGTGTGTTACGCACTGGGTTAAATGCATGTGACAGCATTTTTTGGTGCAGTGGACACCTCCTACCATAGAGAGCTGTTCTTTGGTATGGACTGTGTCCCCACAATGAGTCTTAGTGATTCATTACACTATCAGAACAGATAAGTGTAATCAAATATCACAAAACTAAAAAAAAAAAAAAAAAAAAAAGAAAAAAAAGAAAAAAAAAAAAGAAAAAAAAAAAGAAAAGAAAAAGAAAACACTGCCTGTTAAATCTAGGCCCTCCCTGGGGTATTCTGCAACCCAACAACTCCACTTCAGCAACTGGTTCCCTGCTCTGTAACTTCAGCAGGTGTGGGGGGCTGCAGTCATGACTATTCATGACTAGAGAAGTTATTGTAAGAGTTAAATACATGGCTGTTAACTTACCTAAGAATCATAAATGACTACAGGTTCGGAAAAAAAGATAAATAAGCTATTTTTTGGGCCCCCTGAGCTTTAAGAACATGGTATTTTACGTTAAAAAAGCCATAATTTGTGTCAAGATTTCCTTTGAACATCTTCCTACTTACAATAATTTCAAATCTCTAGATTCTATCTGTCCTGAAGATGTGAAAGACTTTATAATTGTTTCTTTCCCCCCCTACATTTTTAAGCACTGTAAAGTTTTCAAAGTCTAACAGTGTTGTAGCTGTTAGGAATCATTTTGTAAAATGTCCTTCTCTCTCCTGCCTAACTCATGTTTCCTTGTAATAGGGTAAACCTTGATTTTGAAAACTTTATTTGTAAGCAAACTTTTTGGAAGGTATTGCTGTTAATATTAAGTATTTTGTATAAATCCTAGTAAAGTCACTTCCTAGTATCCATGCTGCCTGAGCAGGGGGTTTGTACAGTATGGGAAGAGAATATGAGCCATAACTAGCTGATAATGTAAGAAACCATTTAACTGCAAATGTTGTTTCTATTCACAGAGAATTAAGTTATCAGGATGTGCTTAAGTAGCTGCCTTACCAAACTCAGAACTAAAAAAAAAAAAAAGAAAAAAAGAAAAGAAGAGAGACACTTTCAAGAAGTCTGTTGAGATTAAAGGACAAAGATTTATTTAATGAGTATTAAAATTTATGGGCTCTCTAAGAATTAAGCAAGCTTATAAAGACTATTTTGAGAGCTGAATGGCTTTCACATAATGAAGATGGTTGATAAGACTTGGCTAAAACATTTCAAATACAAACGAAAACAAAGGAGCACCTCAGAAAACATGGTGATTAAGTCAAAATTTCAGCTGTGAAGGCAATATACAAATTTCACAACCATTTCATAATCCGAAAATGCTACTACAACCACCCCGCAAAGGTGCTGAACCTATGAAAGGATGACAACAGGCAATTTTGAATCTAGACAAGCATGAAAGAAGCATGTTTTTCTCCTTCTGTGTAGTTATGGCAACAGAGAGATATAAACCCCCTCCTAACTGAACAAGGGCTTTTTTCCTCTCTCTGCTCCCATCCGCAACTTTACAGCTGTCACCACAAGTCATGCCGCTCGCTCGGGCTCGCCAGCAGGCAGCGAGCAGCATCTGAGGCGAGCAGAGAACAAAAGAGGCTGCACCACAGCTCCAGTTCAAATGACAGCCTCACCAGGGCTCCAGCCCGCACTGGGAAGACAAAGTTGTAAAGTTTCATGAAAGAATTGAAATAAATTTCTTCTCTGGATGTCCTGGGGGGAAATCAAAGATCTATTTTAATTTAAGGTACTCGCGGCTTCTCTTGCTAATGACCGAAATATCTAGAATGAGAGCTCCCCAACAGTAGTTTGCAGGTTTACAGGGGCCCAAAAAGCCACTTGCACTGATCTGAAAAGCCACGTATGCGGGAAAGCATTAACTGTTTCCACTTCTTGAATCTGGGCATTAAAGATAGTGAAATGTAAGAAATGTGGAGGGTTGGGAGGTATCTTTCTGCTGTAGAAACCATGAGGATTCTGGAGAGGGGACATGTTCAGCTTTAGGCAAACAGAAAATAAGAGGATTTAATTTAGATAAAAGATTCCTGATAGAAATTGATAGATGCTCATCCATAAGCTACTTCACTGATCTGTGGCATACAAAACCAGGACTTACAATGAAGTTAGAGAGGAGGGCAGTCTTAAACTCAGGGATGAAAGCTCCAAAAAGGAACATATGGAATTGGAAATGAAATAACCACCATTTATTGTCAGTGGTCTCTTGAATTTTTATTTTGCATTCCTCAGAAACAAAACAGTTAGTGATCATTTACTTTGTCTTCAGTGATATTTTGCCCTATGGCACAGAGTAGAACCTGGTGTCTCTAATCACCGTGAGCTGTGTGTCTGAACCAGTTTCAGGAGAGGTAATTATTATAATTTCATTCATTTTTTCTCATGTCTCTAAACCATAAATTTTCAAACACACACACACACACACACACACACACACACACACACACACATAATTAAAATGGTGGTACTTTTAATTAAGTATATGGCAATAGCAGTTTATGTAGTTTATGTGTACAAATTACCAAACCTGGGAACAAACTCATTAAAAATCCACGCCTACACTTCACAGGCTTTGTGATTTCACCTCTCGTGTGCTTGCCCTCTCCGGTCCGACAGCAGAAGGCCAACACGGTATTGAAGAAGAACAAACATCTACCTGTGCAAAAGCTGCCCTTTATGTTTCACATGAAATGTCAATATTTCAGAAGCTGGTTTTGTCTTTCCAAGTACCTGTGACCCTTTCAGTGGACTGAAGATTTAATGGACAGAGTTTTAAAAATGAAAATTGTTCTTAATTTATTTTTTTTTTTTTCATTTGTATGTACATTTTTACTTTGCTGCAGAAAATGTCATCAATAGTGACAAAATGGCACACCTGTCATGTCTCACTGTGCTGACGTCTTTAGGTTAGTTTGGAAACGTTTTTCTAGGTCATTATTTTTAATTAATACAATGAATTAGTATATTTTTATTCAAAATGTCAAACTCTTTTAATCATAACACAAATATGAAACATTGACCTAGAAAATAGGACTTTTTATGGTATTAAATAGCAACAACATAATTAAAAGCATGACATTCTAAAATGAAAATAGTGTATTTGACCATTTTACATCTTAATGAACTATCATATCAACTTGCTATTTAAATTTCATTAAACTGGATAACAAATATAAAATACATTTTGAAACAACATCATCTCTCATAACAAATTCTGGAAATATGTACCTTGTTAATGATGGTTAAATGACTTTTCTAATTAGTGTGATTTGGAGAAAAACTGACTGAAATGGCATTTTACAGGAAAAAATAGTTTCAAGGACAATTTATTTCACTGAAGACACTGTCAATACTACATCAGGCGGTACCTACTTAGCCGTAATCAGAGCTTGCTTTAGCTGTGCAGTGACTCGTGGAGTTAAACTGACACAAAGCCCTTTTAAATGACACTGAGTATTTCCCAGTTCTCACCAACACACACATTCAACTGAGAGCAGAATTCGGTCCCCACTGCTGTACTGTATAATAATTACAGTTAAAGAGACAAACTTGCAATATCACCAAAGAAACACTCTTTCTTGGCTTCCTGGTTTTTAATGTTAATTTTCTAGTCAGCTTAACTTATATCTTAGCTTTTGTTTAGTTTTCTTTTTTTCCTTTAACTGTTATACTTTTATTCTTCTCATACACTTGTGATTTTCTCCTAGCAATAATTTTTAAAGGTAGTAATATATCATTGAGAATGTGATTAAGATAATTCAGTGCATTCCTAAGGACACCAAATTGCTCAACTGAAGTGCAATTTGGGTAGGCTGCGACTTATTTTTAAAGATTCATAATGCTGCAAAGGTAAAATAAAACTGAAGGTGAAGCAGAGGTTCTGGGGTCCTTGTCTGCAAAAACTCAAAGAAATGAAAAAAAACCCAACAAAACCCCAGAAAATGTAGATTAAAATTTTCAAACTGCCTAAGTAACTTCTGAGCCTGGAACTTAACAGCTCTTGAAAATTTAACCTATCTGTGATTTGTCATAAAGACAAACAACGATTTCTCTGGAAATAATAGAGTCAAACTGCTTTTGACTAACCAAAGTAATATCAAAGGTTAAAAAGATAGAGCAGAAAGGCAAGAACCTACTCTGTAAAACAGCCATTCATCAGAGCTTTAAATCTCTGCTTGTTCTGCAGGGAATAGTCTGCAATGACAACTTCACATAAAAGCAAGACATCCCCTTTTGTAGGAGACTATACCATTCTTGTCTTAATCACACAATTTTACATCATTTTCACACCAATCTTTAATACTGGTTCAAGTAAAAGAAGTCAAAGTTCAGAACTGGAAGTGCAAACTCTAGTTATTCTTATGTTTTTCTTCCTCTGTAGTTGACGGACCCAAGAAATAGCCCAAACGACTCTTTTGTGGTTCTTAGTATTCACTCTATAAATGAGAAAAATTAATGTAACTCCCTAAAAACAACTGTGCAGTATTGAATAGAGCTTCTGGAAGGAAGAAAAGACATTCAATAAACGACTCAGTCTGAATCTACAGTTGAGGAACAATCTTTTCAAGTTCTTCTTGAAAGCAAAGAGAGAATACGGTTGCTGCGCACCCACTTATTTGCTGGTGCACTGAAACAATGCTTTCCCTATGCCAAAAGATTAGGAAGCAACGAAGATTTCCAGTATGCAGAACTTTAAAAAAAGTAATTAAAAAAAAACCAAACCTACTAAGTCAGCTGCTGTAGATTTGTATAGAATCTACTGTTAAAGTAGGCTGCTGATTATATTTTTGGGTTATTTTCCTTTTTTTCTTGGAAGAAGAAGGCCAAGTAGACTTAGAGACAAAATTCCGATGAACAAAGACAGGAATAAACCTAGTGAAAGGACATCTTGGAGCAGAATAACCATAAATACAGTAAAACTGTAAAGCAAGAAAAATAAAATTAAAAAAAATAAAAAAAAAAAAAAAAAGGACATGGAGTTTTGAGGACTTGTGCCAAGCCACAGAAAATGGAAGGCATGTTTTTTAAGTGCCAAAGGTAGAGGTCAAGGCTATAAGGAAAATCTGACTCTATTAACTGTGCAAAGCATGGCTGCTTCAGGACTGTGCCAGTGGCAGAAATCAGCCTGCAAACGATCAAAGAGGATGTTTTATGTTGTGAAAAACATATACTACCTCACACGCACATAGTAGAAGTGATCCAGAAACATTAATAGCAGCTATTTTGGAGTTAAATCCTTGTAGACCAGGCTAACTCTAAAATAATGCAAATATAAGAGATCTTTAAAAGTTACACAACTTGCTAAGTGACAGGTATGAAGAGAGAAACCCTCTGCTACTTTGGACCTTCCTCAAAGAGATGCTTTTCCTCCCATGAAAACAGAGTTATAACTATGCAGATGCAGCAGATGTTAGTATATGAATATTTATAAATCCAGTGGATATTTTGGTCTACCTTACCAGGAATGTTAATATTTGAATAGATTAATCAAAGCACTGAGTTCACAATGCAAACTGCCCCCTCACCTCCTCCGAGATGGATGTGGTTTGTATTCTGAATGATGTGATGCTCAAGGCACTCAGCCCCAGAGCTCATGGCTGCATCAACTCATGGGGCACCTCCAGTCCTGTATCAGCTCATGGGGCACCTCCAGACCTGCATCAACAAATGGGGTATCTCCAGATCTGCATCAGCTCAGGGGCACCTCCAGACCTGCATCAGCTCATGGGGCACCTCCAGACCTGAATCAGCTCATGGGGTACCTCCAGACCTCAGAAGGGAGTGCAGGGCAGCAGCACTGAGTTTCCAAAGGACCCCCAGGGCATGTCAGAACCGGAGCCCAACACAGCGTGGTAGTGCGTGGGCATCACTAGCTCAGGGCCAAACTCAGGCTAGTCTGGTGGGGCTGTGCTTGAGCTTCCAGCTCATCCCTCTGGGAATGACCTCCAGCATTCCCACAGATCGCAGGGACTAGCCTGCACTGGGACCTGTAACAATTAAGGCCTCATGACACAGCACAGTTTGACCCCTTCTCTTCAGTCTCCTTGAACTCAACTGCACTAAGTCACCCTTCTGGCATCAAAAGCCAAGGACCACACACAGCCCAAAGCATTGGCCATGATGGGTTGGAAACTTCTCCACTAAACCTTAAATGCATTCTTTTCACAGAGCTAGAGAAAATTTAGAGTTTGCATGAATAGTGGGAACACAACAAAACATTTTTAACCAGAACTGAACTAAGTTTCTTTTACAGAAACTTTATGTATATGTTCACACACACGGAAGGCACTGACATTACTGTGGGAGGAATCAAAATGGCATTAAAGCAAGACTACACCTCAAAATGCTTTTTGTGCCTTAAAAGCCAGCAAAGGAGAACAATGTTCTGTATTCTCTTCTACTAGACTGGAAAGTAATGCACCTTTTGCCCTTTTATCAATTTCATGTGTATTTTGTACACCCATTTTCAAGTTTATAACTTCACATATACACTATGCATGCACTTGCAATATTTATTGTTAACTCTGTCTTATTTTCACTATTAATGCTGTCCCATGTGGAACAATGTTTTTAATAAGAAGAATCACAGCAGTCCTTGAGTGATGGAAAAATAACAGCCTTATCTCTATTAAAATATTTTTCTTTTTTTTTTAATGAGAAGGGGGCTATTCTTGAAAAATCCGGAAAAAAATCAAGGAAAACATCTGAGCAGGTTGTTTTTTCTCAAGGCTGTGAAAAGCTAGAAAGATCTTTGATGTGTCAGCTTTGACAGTTGTTTCAGTCCACCTCTGTTAGCACTGCAGCAGACGGCTGAGGATGTGATTGCTTTCCTCACCAGTCCCTCAGGTAGAGGACGGGAGAGCACTCCTCAAAATACTGCTTATTAAAGTTAAATTGTGATAAACACACTCGCGTATTTTTACAGAGGGTACATATTTTGGGCTGAATTTTATCAAAACTACATTTAGCTGTGTAATAGGCGTTTGGCCTTAATTTTGGTCTCTAGGCTCCTTTTGCAGACAGAAACGGGCAGCTCCAGTGGAGGAGTCTTCTTGCTTCCTTGGACATCTGTTTCAGCACAGCTGGGTTTCCCTCAGGATTGTCCATCTCTCTCTACTAAGTACAAAGGGAGGGGAGCTGATGAGCTTTGATTAGCTGTCCACATTTTCCAGCTCCTTTGATCCAGCAGGGTTGATGCTCAGCCACTGAAAGGCAGAGATTGCCGAGGGCTGCCCTCATTGCTCCCAGTGGCCAGGGAGCACCCGGGACAGGAGCCACCAGCATGAAGGACACCATGCACATGCTGGCAGCTGATTAGGACAAAAAGAGGTCTTCTGGTCTGGGGAAAATCAGCAGGTGACTTTTCACTCTTAGAGAAGTCACCAGGAGAATTTGAAGAGGCTTCTGAAGCCATAAAAGCTCTGAAAGCTCCGAAAGAAAAAGAATGTGAACTGAATGCAAAGAGGGGAAAGGGATTCAAATAGAAAAAGGAGGAAATTTAGGACTTATTTTAGACAACCAAGCTACTGAACTGGGCATAACTGAGATGGAAAACTGTTATCACCCAAAGGCTGGATGACTGCTTTTGAATAGTGGTTACATAAAACAAACCTTAATGGGTACTGTTTGGTTCCTGGCCTATTCTAGTGTAACTTTCATTACAAAATTGCCATTCAGGGTCTAGAAATATTTGTCATCCAAAATCACACTGGAGAAATAGACTAATAATTCACATATCCACAGAGACTGAGGAACTGCAGTAGCATTTCAAGGAGAGGAGAGAGCTAGGTATGCATAGAAGGCCATTTATTTCCTTAAAAGCATTCAGGAATGGCTGTCTTTAATACGAACTACCTCTGCCAAAAAATAATAATCTGAATGAGCACTGAACGAAAGGCAACTTAAGACTTTGATCTCCTTATGTGTCTGTGCCACCCCACTACTTGATGGCTTTCCCATCCCCTGACACATGCTACTGGCTCATTTTCTTAGTAGCTGTTACTCATCCCTGGAACAGTTGGGCTGTGACCCTCAGTGTGTTGCTATCCCAGAGCCACAGATCATGCTGGCACCACAGCCCTTCCTGAGACATTTAGGACAAGTAGAATGACTTTACGATGAAAAAGTGTTGATTTAGACTGGATATTAGGAAGAAATTTACTGTGAACGTGGTGAAGTTGGTAAAATTAATTTACTGGCACAGGTTGCCCAGAGAGGTTGACACCCCATCCCTGGAAGTGTCCAAGGCCAGGCTGGATGGGGCTCTGAGCAGCCTGGTCCAGCGGAAGGTTCCCTGCCCATGGAAGGGGTTGGAAGGAGATGATCTTTAAGGTGCCTTCCAGCCCAAATCATTCTGTGATTCTGTGATTTCCAGGATAGGCACAGGGCAACTTCTGCTGCCTGATTTGATGGTGAAGTTGACAAATGACCTGTTCACTCTGGCTCTGAAAGTCCAAATGCATCCTCTATATTTTTGATCAGCAAAGCAGCGTGGCTCTGTTTGCCTCAGAAACCACCCATACATCACTTGGAACATTAAGAGCCCCAGCCAGCTTGGGACTTAGCACTCCAGCTTTACCCTGCAACCTGAATCTCCCAGCTGACAATGAAATGCTTCGCTGCTGCTCTGCCAGGACGTAATTTTTCCTTCCACCCAGCAGCCAGCACGAAGGCATTTGAAATCCTGCTGTAACCCTGACAGGTGCTCCGAAGCCTTTCAAGGCCAGCAGAAAGAAAAGACAGAGAGGGACTGAAAGAAAGACAGAAAGAATATGCAAGGATGGGGAAACTACACTGAATTAGAGTTAATTAAACCCAAGCTTTGACAATGTTTAAATAACAGGATTCTACACCTAGCCCTGGAACGCCTGTACGAGCTGTCATTTAATTTAAAAGAGCACAATAGCTAAATGTCAGTCTCCAGGCAGATCTTTTGCATCTTTCTGATACTGTATTAAAAAGTTATTATAAAGCAGAAGTTCAGGATCTTTTTTTTCAGAGTTTGATAATAGCCTTCTCAAACTTCCCATGGCAAACACTCAATACAGCATTTGTTCTCGTGAAACCACGAGAAGAGTGATCCTGGATAGCTCTAGGAAAACAAAAACCAAACTCTCAGCATCTCCTAAGCTAAGTCTCACTCTAATCTGAATGTAATAAGAGGAGAGTATTTTCCTAGCAAGACAAATCATCTAATAGTAAAATGCTCCAACAATAAAATCAGTTTATAAAAAAGATCTGAATCATCCTCCATTTGTAAAACATTTGATCAAAACTTAATGAATATTGTATTGCATTTTTTAAAAGAATAGAACTAATACACATTCAGGCTTTCATTTTCAACCTGCTTTAAGAAGGATGGCATTAATTCTCCCATATCCTATTCAGTGATGGTTCCGGATCTCTTTGTAACTGCTAGGTTTCAAAACTGTTTTTCTCAGCTTGAATTTATTTGAATTAGCATTTCTAATAGAAATTGAAACAAACAGAAATTAAGTACCATATTTTAATGTAAATGTCAATAAAGAAATATTTTACATTTTAAGATACTTTCTTGAAAATTATGTATCTTCAATGAAATTGGGCTATTATTTCTTCAGCTATTAAATGTCTGAAATGATGCTATATTCATATCTGGTTTCAATAATTAATCTCATATAACTCACAAGAACTCAAAAGCAGAAACATGTAAAAGAATCAAAATTGTCAAATCCGTGCGCAGGAGTTATATGAGAGAAAAATATTTAATCTCTCAATAATGATCTTAGTATTTTAAGAATAGTACTATGGGGACCTGATGACAAACTTGACACAGCTATTTGAATGTGTTTTTGATACAATTATTAAAACAAAGTCAGGTCACAGATGTAATCCATGGCAGAGGCAGCAGTTTAGAAGAGATGACAATTTAGAAGCTCCTGACTCTCAAAAAGCAAAAATGAACCTTATTTTGCACTAGTCAGCTGGAAATATTGCATTGGTGGGTGCCCTCCAGCTATGAAATAAGAGGATGGCAGCTGAGCTTCAAGTGATCTTGGTATAGATAAAAGAAACGGGATACCTGAGTTCAGCCAGGACAAGCAGAAATGTCATTGCCAAGGACAAGATTCAAGTTGTCTGAGGACTCAGGTGGACACAAGCTCTAGTGTAACATAGAAAGTGTGTGCATCAGCACTGCTTGACAGTGGATCTCCCAAAAACTCACGGAATTTTGCTTTTGAGGCTGCAGCTCCCTGCATACCACTCCTGCTCTCAGTACCAAGTCCCTGCACAAACCAAACCTGTATGTTATCAGCCCTGTCCCTGTCCCAGGGCCAGAGGAGCAAAGTCAGGGGGAAACCTTCTCTAAAGACAATGAATAATTGATTTCTGGCTGAATACTTGAGCCTGCATTCAAAGGCAGGGCATACTGAAAGCAGGGACTTCTGCAAGGGTTGTTTTTGGAATTATTACAATACTAGCAGAAATTAGTCAATCTGCAGATTGTCTGACAGTAATACAGGCTGAATCTCACCCTTCCAGGATGTATTTAAGTTTGTGGACAGCCCTTCCTTCCTTTTGGAGGCTGTCAAATGTTAAATAAATGATGGGCTGAAATAGAGAGTGCTCTTTGTGGGAGAGTGTAACATCGAACTCTTAGCAGTTCTCCCTCTCCTGCATACGTGAAAGAATTTCAGTGTTGTACTACAATATGATGGGGTCACTGAGACACAACATTATCCCCACTGTGAACCACGGAGCTGAGCAAAAGGTGCCAGGAAATCAAATACTGTGATACAGGACAAATGACATTTCTAAAGACAACAAATAACTCTTTCTTTCAGTCTGGTGGGAGCAAAAGCAGAAAGGGACAACACACTGGGAAAATACAGGAAATGAGAAAAGCCTGGGCTATTAATAGTTTCAGTACAAATTAAAAGAGCACAGAGAGAAATATTTTTTCCCTCTGCTGGGCTCTACTGCCCTACTAAAAATCTTATCCCTTTAAGCAGTAACCTTCACGGATCCTAACATGGGTCTAGATTTGCTCGCATGCCTCACTCTTGCTGAGAAATCTGTCCTTCCTAATTACTTCTAGAGCAGTGACAAAAACCTTGTTGATCCGACCAGACAAATTCTGGCAAGTAAAACATTCAGAAGTGTAACTATGAACATGCCGACTGCTGAGAGACGGAGATGATAATAGCACTGTTGATAACAATAAAAGGGACACAGGGAAGGATGAGAACTTAATTTTTGGCCATGTTCCATTTAAAACAACAACAAAAGACATCGAAAAGAGATGTCAGAGGCAGAAACTCTGACAAGACATCTAAGAGGAGATGTCAAAGAGGTAAGGGGCTGTTTACAGAGATTTCACTACCCAGCTGAAGCAATACAATCTTCCTTCTGGACTGTGTCCCCAGAGATTGAATACAGGTATAACGATAAGCAGTTTTAAAAAATTATTTTATTTTAATTAAGAAGGCAGGACAGGTCTAAGGTATCTTGACATGGTATATTTTTCTTACAAAACCTCATTTTAGGAAGTGTGCTGCCAGCAGGCACAAGGACTCTCTCCCTTTTCTTGAGGGAAAATATGCAGTGGTTCTGTGGTTTATTTTGGGCAGACACACTACTGGAAATGCTTTGGTGCTTTACTATTTATGCTTTAAATAAAAGAGATAAATTTCCATCTCTTTACATCTTTGAACATTGGATCAATTGCACTTGGTCTATTCTCCGCAGTCTGTTATAACATTGTAAGATATGTGCTCAAACACAGATCCTTAAAATCATAACCTAGATCTCCTTCCTCCCTGCTTCTTCCCATTCCAGAGGCATCATGGCTGTTGTCACTTGAATAGGGACAGCATTTCAAGATGACTTATAATTCTAATTTATTGACATAGTTTCTCTTCTGTTTAAAAACAAATGCATGAATACCACCACCCTCTTTGAAAGGATTTGCTGCTCTTCCAGGTCAACATATGGCTATAATTTTTTAAATTTCTCCCCTGGTCTCTATCACAGTTTTAACTCATCTGGTGTAATTCTGAGAAGATTTTAATATTTATTGATGAGGAGAGTGAGTCTAGGGCATGGATATGAGAAAAGAGCACTGGAGAGGCTGTTTGTGAACCTCCCTGTACTACACGAAATCTTCATCAGCAATAGACTCAGGAAGACAGAGACTGAGTCACTACCAGTGATTTTGGGGTTTGCTTCTCAGAGTTAGATAACTTGTAGTGACCGGTGCCTTTCCACATATTTGACTAATACTTGCTGGGAAGATTTAGAATATTTCTTCTATTTGCTCTGGAGTCAAGATTTGTCTGTTTCCAGGATGAAACAAGAAGTGTGGGTTAAGCCCTTTCTGCACAGGAGATGCTGATATAACCTCACGACATGCCTGGGTGCAGACCAGACTGATAAGCATCACTATCAGGAACAGTGCCAGTGACAAGAAAAGCAAATGTAATTCCCAGAGGATGAGCAGTTAGTGATCCAGAGATACCTCTTACACAGGGCTACATTCTGGGGAACATCCCTTGCAGTACAGAGAATTTGTGTGCCCTTCGTATACCTCAGGAAGGGACAACTCCTTTCCCTATCTCTAGAAGAGTTGTTTTGTATAATTTCAGTTTCAGTTTGTCCTATCGTTCTTCCACTGTCTTGGTCCTTCCAAGCAAAATGTTGACGCCTTCTGGACCCTTCTGCAGTGACAGTTTTGCCAGGAAGAACAAGTTTCTCAGAAAATCCAAGGAAAGCACTCCTACTCTCTGTTCTCCACTTGCTACAGAGAGGAAACCCTGTGACGCCCACTCAGCTGCCTAACAGAGTTTTCCATACAGTATGAATGTACAATGTAGAGCACACAATTTTTACAAGAAAACTGTCTTTATTTTCAAAAACCATTTTAAAATTAAAAAATATACACCTATATAGGAGAGATTCTGTTACTACCCATATGTATATGCAGCACACTGGGGAGCACCACACCACAAAGGACCCTTTTTGTGGTTTTTCTTTTCAGTAATTCTCCCGTTGCAACACAGAAGTCAGTATTTCAGAAAATGCAAATGCTGCGGAATTAATGGTTCTGTGGCACTGAAACACCCCCTGAGCAGTATAACATAGACAGCCCCACACACACATTTTCAGTGACCATGTTTTACAGTAAAGGAGTGATAAAAGATGCACTGCTTGGATTCTAGACTTTGCTAATAATATCCAATATATATGAAGAGAATGAAACATTTAAACTCAGGGATGGGGGATTAAAGGATATCCATGATGAATGAGCTGTAGAGCTGAAGAGAATTTGTTGTACATCCTGACCAATATAGCAGTGAAAGTAATCAATCCATTACCTCTCCACTGAGAGAAATGGAGGAGAGATAAGAGGATAATGAATGCCAGGCACAATACTGATAAGAAAGACACTTAAAATGACCAGCCAGAATATATTCCATAGTTAATAGTGCTGACAAAAACAGTGACAAAGTAATAATTTATTCATGGAATAAGAGCCATTCCTGTGAAAATCAAGGTAGCATTTTAAATTAAGGCAACTATTGAAATCAGAGTAGCCTTATTAACTAGTAGCCATAAATGAAGTATTGTAGAAAAGAATACTTTTAAGGGCTCATTTTGCCATTAACACATGGGCTAAATTGCAAAATCCTGTTACTTACAAATGCTGATATATTTTTTTTTCTCTGCCAAACCCTTCTGGCTTTTTCCTTAACCCTTTTCTTTAATGTAATAAAAATTCATATGAAGCTCTGCATATTCACATGCAGCTTGAATGGCTAATGCTTTTGCCCATGCTGACATGCCCCCATCCCAGAATCTTCTGAGAGGCTGACCTAGATTTTGAGTCCTAATAATAACACTGAGTATTTCCAGGACTAAATTTAAATACATTTGATGATTTAAAATGCAACGCTTAATTAAGAAACCACACCTATCTGAAAACTATTAGTTTTTCTCTCTCTGTGCCTGAATATTGTGCATTAGGAACATACTGTGCAACATGAAGTGTAGGAGATATATAAGGAACAGCAGTGACTGTGTTGAATGAAATAAAATCTGCGTCTGCTTCAAATGGCTGAGGTTATGACTAAGAACCAGGCTGTTCCATCCTGAGTTTCTTTTCAGATTTCATTATACCATTTCCTAAATGTCTACACTATTCCTAAGAACACTTACAGTAATTATCTACTTGGAAGCTGAACCTGTGGCCAAGTATCCTGGTTTTCTTGGTAAACAAACCAGGTTTGCGTGTGGTACACAAATCACACAAACCATTTCTGACCTAAAAAGCTGTTATTAAAACTTTAAAATTTTATTTAAAAAAAAAAGTATCTTCCAATTCTTTCAAGAACCTCTTTCTCATATTTCTGTCGTGGTGCCAGACAGAGATGGGTTTAGAGGGTTTATCACTTCCCACATACAGTAATTTTCTCCCTCTATGTCCATAACAGATACACAGCTGTACTGTCAGATTTTTTGTCTCAGATAAAATTAAAACATAATTTTCAGGGACTTAACAACATTTTTAGAATTCTATTTTTATACAAAAGCAATTTTATGTATCCATTATAGATACGAAATAATCTATACTAATAAATATGCCCATCGCAAATCCTGTCCAGGCAATTACATTCTCCTACTTCTTTCTAATAATGGTGGCAGAAAGATTTTTGTAAGCTTAAAATATTATTTAATCAGGTCCTTGACTAGAAAGTGTTTTGGGGAGAAAAGAGTCACTAAATTAGGTAAAGGCTTCTTTGGTGGGCAGCACTGAAATGCTTAGAGGACAGGGAAAATAGTCTTTAATGTGCATACACAGTATCTCCTGTTGCAGTAGAGCTGACAGAGCAGACGGCTGCAAGACGGAGCAAACAGGCTTTAGATCCCGCAGCTGACTGTATTAACCCCCAGCCACTGAAAGCAAAAAGAGGGCTCGCTTGCTACTCTGAGCACAAAACAGACTTTTATTCAATTCCATCTGAGCTCACGCAGAGATAGTGACAGTTTTCTCAAAAGGGAACACAACTCGCCTTCTTAGCTCCTCAGTGTCGGTAACGAGCCGCTCTAATCGCCTTAGAGTGGCTCAAAATAACTGGGCAAAGGAAATACTGCTAAAAAACCTGCTGAAGTAACCCCTGCTTTATGCTGAAACTGTGCTACTTTGTCATGCTCTGTTCTGGTTTTCCCACACAGAATTCTGCCACGTTCCCACGGGTAGATGGGGAATTTTGAGACACCTGGTAATTCTCTTAGGCTCCCAATAACCTGACTGATCACTGGCCCCTGTGGCAACAGAGCCTTCAAAAACCTGAGTATTTCATCCATTTATACCCTCAACTGGGGATTCAGAAAGCAACTGATAGACCCTTTCTTCCTTCCTTCCCTCCCACGCCCTAATTCTCTCCCTCCTTCCACCAGCCTTGCTTCCCAACTTTCCCGATTCTTTCAAGAATCTCATATCACTTTTGCAGCTCTTATCCTTTCCTGTAATGGCAGGAGTTGGAAATAGGGGGTTTTGTGGATTCCAAAGGGAATTCCATCAGTTTTCCCTGCATTGTGGGAATATTCCCCACTGTTTCTAAAGAAGAAACCCTTCACCATGATGACTGCTATAAGGGAATTCTGTCAGGAGCACACGGCAACCATCTTTCCAATATAGAAACTACAAGTAAATCATCTCTATGAGGATTATTTCAATTTATGAGGAATGTAATCACATCTCGAAGTGAACGTGGCCTTTTCTGGTTTACTTTGAACATAAGTTTTGATCTGATTGGGAAGAATGATGTTTAAAACACTCAGTGCTCATCAACACCATTCCACTGACAATGGTTTCCAGCTTACAAAGCACAAGACAGAATATGAGGAAGAAATGAAATGAATAAAATTAAAATGTCAGCAGAGAAAGTAACTAATCTCTATCAAGTCTCTTATGTAATCCAGACCGTTTTGCTGCTGTTATTATTCAAAACCCTTAGGGAACCAAGGATCTAGGTCATCTGCAGGATAAAGAATGTACTATCCAGGAATCAATATTCACAGTAGTAAATTAAATTATAGTCCTCTCCATGCATAGAGTTTTATTATTACAAGGAGTGTTGACAATTTAAACTCAACAGGAAAAAATGAATCTAAGCCATCAGATAACTTTTTCACTATGGCATCTCCCTATATACCATGCTGTCACTTAAACTGTCAATAATTCTTTAACTTTCTGTGAAATAGGATACTGCACTTTCCCAGTAAGCATATGGCTACTATAATGATAGGCTTAGATAAGCCACTGCATCTGTTAATACTGACAAAGTTATACTGCCATTAGCACTAAAGCAACATCAGCACCATGGATGGGGCATCTGAGACATCCCACAACATGTGATTGCCATTTGCAATGGGAATTTTAACCACAGCGGTGTGATAACAGAATTTCTAATGGCTAAAATATGATAAAGAAGTTGATCTACATGAATGCCGGTAAAACAGCCTTACAGCTTTAGGAGCTGTCATTAGCTGCAATGTCTCGGTGCAGTCTCCTACTGCTTCTTCCATGTTTCAGTGGTCAGATTGTATTTACCTATGACCAACACCCCAATTTAAGACACTGCCCAGATGCAAAAGTCAAATCTTGATAGTTTTCAACCTAATTGAACTTGATAGCATATGATTTGGAACTGAAGGCAATTGTATAGCGTTTATCTAAGCAGTCACATTTCTGTTTTTCAGCCTCCATAGAAAAGCTTCTCATTTCATGGTACATTATGAATCTCATTCATTACATTAACTGATGAGGAAGGCAGACTGGTCTGATTGATTGCTTCAACTGGCAGAGCTCAACTCATCTTAACTGCACACTCCAGGGCACTCATGAGCTGCTCTGCACTGCACCCGGGGCTGGCACAAACCCTGCAGTCTCCTTTGGGCCAAACCAAAGCACCAGACAGCGAGCTTCCACCTTCCCTCCCTAAAAACATGCTGTTTCCTTGTCTAGCAATGGCCACACCTTTTTTGACTCAATTCCTCTTTGTAATCTGGTGAGAAAAAATGAAACGTGTAGATCAAGGAGAAATGTTGCTAAAGAAATGCAGCACTATTCATTTATGAGAATCCGCTGATTCCTTTTCTCAAACGTATATAATCCCACACAAAAGCCTCTATTAAGCCACATAACAATGCTACTTTGGGGACACTTCAGAAACCTGAAATTCAGAAAACTGTGAAAATACAGTGTTAAGATCAGACTTAAGGAAGGAGAGAAAGAATCGCTTCATTTTTAGCTCAGCAGTCATGCAAGGTTCCAATACATCCAAGCGCCAAAGTCACAGTTTGCTGGTTTATTACTGAACAGCCGAGGCTCAGCTTGCACTGAAAATTAGGAAGGTTTTCCCTAATTGGTTCCCAAGTGTACAGATGACAACACATAACTACAATTAATATATTCTTCTGCTTAACTTGGGAGGTGGAAGACATTACTATGGGCCACTGCTTCTCTTGCCAAATGAACCAGCAGATGCAGCAGGCCCAAGAGATGCGGAACCTTCTGATCCCAAAGACAGCCAAGTTGTCGTGATGCTTCAGCAGCATCAGATGCTTTTGAAGAACATGAAAGCACCAGGCACTGCATATCAACATGTGAAATGGGCTTTCACGTGCCACTCCAGCCAAAAGCATTTGGGAAATAAACACATGCCTGTCCTTCCAAGTGTGCGTTATCATCTCGCTCTTGTTTCTGTAGTGCTCCTCCACCATTCCCACACAGAGGAGTGCTAAAACCACAGGACCCACCACACCTGTCAGAACAAAGAGCTTCTATCAAGTGTCTCTGCTGATCATAATTGAAGTGGCACAAAAGAAATATTGAGAAAAATGGAGAAGGGAGGGAGCAGATGGATGGAAGTAGGAGCAGGCTGTTCACTTCTGGCTGCTTCTCCTCAGCAGTCAGATTGCAGCCGTAACAATGGCCTTTCTTTCCAGATCTGATTCTAGCCAGATGATTAAATACCCCTTTTGGCCACTGCAATCTCCTGGTGACTGAGATCTGCTCTGGTTATAGATGAACTATTCCTTAAGCATAGTGGAAAAAATCCCCAAAGCTGCTGCATTCCGTAGCACTCTGCAATCACCTATTTGCTGAGAGCAATGCAAAAAAAAATAGTAAAAATAAAAAGCTATTGCACATTAACCTACCTGGCCCATGAAATACATGTTTAAAAGACCATTATAAAGGACCATTATTATGTTTGAGCAAGCAGCACAATGTATTGCCAGAAGACAACTGATGGAAAAAGCTGAAGAGCAGCCAGAGCTGTCCAGAATCCAAATCCTACTCCTGTTTTATCCTCTCTTTATCAAACCCAAATCACACTCCCTCCAGCTCCCTCCCTGTCTCTACACACACTGAGTTAACAAAAAATTTCTTGTAGCTGTTAATGAAAGCTTATAGCCTGCAATATACTGTTGAGCTGCCCTGATTCTATCTAATACACATTTTATTATTTCAGGATTAATAACACGAACAACTGACAACACTACAATATACTTACACGGAACCTTAATTTGAAGATTGCAAAGGATATTACAAAAGACTGAATAAGTATTAATATGTCTTTGTCCCTGGCTAGCAGAGAACACTGATACACACACAAACAAAATTCATTTGGGATCTGAACAAAGAATCCTCAGCTCTGAGTGAGCAGGGTGTCCATAAGCCTACTCGCATGCATGACTTTAATTAAGTATGAAATACACCTCTGCCCCACGGCTGAGGTCAGTGTGCCAGGCAGGAGCTAAGCAGCCTTAAAGTCAGTCTGGGGTGGCTACAGTGGGTTGTGTCCCACAGCAGAACCTTGTGCTCTACAGTACTGTGAGAGACTGCCAGGCTCACCTTTACTGCAGTCACCCTGGTTTACATTTCTTGTCTATTTTATGCATTATACAGTTGAAACCAAGGTTAGACTATGGCTTTACAGTCAAGAGTTAAATGTATGGCATTCATTTATTCTTCTGTGCTTTAGGTTTTATCAGAAAGGTCTGATTACTTATCAGTGCTGATGCCATGTGAATTACATCAAGATGAAGAATTTACATGAAAATAAGTCATCAGCACTTTGTGCTGAGTTCCATATGACTTCACAGAAAATTACAACCTTTCTATATAATTTAAAATTTCTCCTTTAAAATCACTTTACAGTATTCTATAGGATGGATGAAAACCTTTCCCTTTCTTCTTCTCACTCCCCCACCACAAAAGGCTAGAAAAGGATGTTATTCTCTATTAAACTAGGTACCCTGGTAAGTTTACAAAAGCACATATACTTTTAAAAGAAACTAGTGATTCTTATAATCCAATCAGACTACAATAATTTATAATTTTATAGGCACTATCTATATGATCTTATACACTAGTTTAAATGTGCAAATACTTGCAAGCTAAAATGACCACTTTGAGCACACAAATTGTGATATATTAGTATATACTTAGATCATAATATGGCTGAACTGCAGTTTCCTTTTTTATGTGTAGATGAGAAATGTAACTTATGCTCAGAATTTGAGTGAAATGATCCAATAGTAAATTGTACACGTGCATACAAATATACAGTTTCATTATTTTTACACTGAATTTCTTCATCTTTAACAGCATTTATATGAGATTTAAACCTCGGTAATTTCTGAATATTTGGAAACAGTCTCCTAGGATGATGAGACTCAAACATGTGTTTAATTGTGTGCTTTGCAGCTCACTTTAAGTGAGCATTTCAAGTTATTGTCATCAGCAGATCTCCTATTTCTAAGGGAGAGAGTCCCATAAAACACAGACTCCATGCCCAATGGCTGCTCTATGGACATATTAAATATCTGCATAAATCATTGCAGGATTAAGGTCCAAATCACTTTGGAGTCCAATTACTGACTGAAAGCTTTCCTTTCTGCAATAAACTAACACTCAGCTCATAGAAAATGAACCCCAAACGAAAAAAACCCTTAATTTGGAAAAAAATTCAGCTGGTCTAAACCTGTTGTACCACAGTACGATAACTCTAAAATGGCCACAGGGAACATGACGCATTTTAAAATGCATCACCATAAAGAAAGCAAGCACCCACTCTTACAGGCCAAAGCCCTGAAGGAAGGTAGTTTTTTCCTGAAACAATTATAAATAACTTCAGAAAAAAAAAGGATTTAGTATGTAAATGCCTCCTACACAGTCATCCCCAAAGCACTGCTTATGTGTTGCTGCGATACTTTCTGTGAATGGTTATAATTTCATCTTTCACATACCTGCCGAGTTCAGCAATTTAATTCAATTAATTTAAATGTGGTTACAAATAAATGTTTGAAAAATATAGGTAAAATGCTACTTTTTTTTTTATTTTTCAATTTTACACTTTAATTTTGCCTTTATGCACATCTTCCTGTTCTTCCCCCGGAGAGACACATCTCCCTCTTCTCAATTTTCAATGAGACTTGTCACTCTATTACTCTTACTCTGGACTTGGGAGATAATAGGGCAAATTTCACAAAACCTGTACAGGAAATGAACACTCATTCATTTATTAGTGAGTCTCACTGGGCGCTATTAAACTTGTAATAAAAAAGTTATTGAAAAGAACAAACCTACTGAATTAGAAACACAGATGTTGGTGATGTCTTCAGCTTTTTCACTAATTCCCCACAGGTTGTTAATGGACAGCATTGCTCCGAGCCACAGAGAATTAAGGAGTTAACACTTAAGGCTGACAGGGAGAAATTATGATCCCACTGTAAAACATTACTTGCTCAGTATTGCTGCCAAGGGGCACCAAAGGTTGGGGACCAGTGCACTAGTCTTACTGCATAATTATAGCATAACTTTTCAACCCATTTCTGGGAAATCCTCAGGCTCCACACAAGGTGTGAGTGTCTGTAGCAATCCGGAGATAAGCGCCCCTGACTTTGGGAGTCTCATTTCCCTAGCCTAGGAGTGATTACACAGTGTAATTGGAGATGGTTAGTGGAGGTGTGTGGATCCCTGGTAAATTCCTGGTGTAGTACTTTGCATCCTGCATTTTCAATTTACAGGATGAGTATGTGAAATACTGAGACTGGGTATCTTGGGAGATTTTATCAATATAAATAAACAAAATATAGTTTGGAAAGCAAGTTTGAAAATAGTTTTCATATTCAATAATAAATTACTTTTTAAATATTCATGCATTTTATGATTAATGCTATTAGCTGTTAATTAGCTAAATAAATATGATTAACTGTGTGAATTTCTCAGCCTTCCTATCGGCTGCTTAGATAAACAGTTACATAGTGAATGCTTTATTACGTACATAAAAACGTCTCATATTATAATGCATAAGTACATACTGATGTTACATTTCTTTCCCGTGATATATGCATTAAGTCCCAGGCCACTTTGAAAAGAAACTACAGATCTTAATAATTTATGTTCCAAGTTTTAGCCAGGATTATCAATGGTAGATTTTGAGCTTTTTCTTTTAGTAACATAATATATCATAGTAAAAATGCACAGAAAAGCGATGTGTCAGTTTGATTTTTTCCACCTGATTCAGCAACCCAAAATTCAGACACAGCAGTTTAAGCGGAGTTGCACACTGAAGAATTTAAGTCTAAGCATTTAATCTGTTCTTTCCATAAATTTCTGCTGCTTGTGCTATTATAATGATGTTACCAAAGGAAGTTTATTTATATCACAGATTTTCAGCATCAGCACATTCAGAATACAACAGCAATCATTCATTCAATAGCTAACAGCAACGTAATAATATCATCACTAACACTCTAAATATCAAAAGAACATTTAGAGAAAAGACAACGGAAAATAAAGTCACTTTGAACAATCAGTAACACAGGATTCACTAAACCCAAAATGTATGTTTTAAATACATGTACAGAGAAGCCAGCCCAGAAATAAATAGCAATTATGTGCAGCTATTTTGGAGCAACAGGTTGCATATAATTAAACAATAATAAATAAGGGGATCTTTATGGGCCCATTAATAGGAACACACACTCTAGAGAGCAGCATTTACAGATCTTAAGCCTTGTGCATCCCAGAACACCTAAAGAGATTTTGTTCATGAGCAAACTATAGCCAGCACGACTGTAAAGCAGCAGGAGCAAACCTGACACTGCTCCGTCTAGACTGTGCACAACAGACTCACTCTATGCAAACACGAAATGCCAAGCCTGATGGTGACAGATATGAACCAGCCCCTCCTTTTTTTTTGAGACTATGCACCATAGCTTCTTTTTTTAACAGGCTCAGATCTACCATGAAAGCTCTTCTCCCTGCTGTTCCTAATGTATATTGCAAAAAGCTACCGAGAACAGCACTTTAAGAAGTCACTTGTCATTCTCTCTTCCCTCCCCTGCCTGCTTCCCCAAGTATTTAGATAATAATGGACCTGGTTAAAATCATAAAGTCCAAGAACATACTGCTGAGGGTTCAAAAGGCTAGACCTGTAAAAGCACAGATAAAGACTTCTATTGAAAATGATGTTAACAAAGCAATACTCTCAAGAGGTGAAGAAGTGGTCAATCCTGCATGTTGCTGTGTTTTAAAAGAAAAAGTAAATGATTTCTCCTTATTTTTGCAGCGTGTGTGGGTGTGAATGTGTGGTGCAGGGAAGTGCTGCTTCAGAAAATGAATGGATGAGCACTGAGAAGGGCAATGCAAGTCAGAAGAAAGTTTGTTGAAGCAATGGGAAACATGAGCACTGACCTTGTAATGGAGCCCTACAAAGCTTCAGTTAAGATTGAAGGACCCCTGCATACGGCCAAAAGGCTTCCTGGCTCGAGGGGAGAAGTTCCTACGATGGGACTCTTCCAAGGGGAGAGGCAGCTCAAAGGATTTGTGCATCAGCAATGGACACGGAGGTGTCCATATGGGAATGCAGCTAAGAACAGATCTAGAACTGCCTGTGAGCCTCTGCTAAACATGAAGCAGGAGAGTTTTCCCAGTGTACTGGCAGCACAACCATGTGGTGCACTTAGGGGTGTTTTGGTTTCTGGTGCAAGAAGCAGCACGGGAGAAGATAGTACTGGGTGGAAAGTGAAAGAGGTGGTGTCTTGCGTATGATGTCTGAGCACAGTAGCTTCTTCAGTGACCAAAAACTGGCAGACAGAGGAAAGACACAGACTTTTAAGGATCTTTATTGTGAATGCAGGTGACATATTTGATGAACAAGTGAGGGCAACTGAGAGATTCATTAAGTTGGGCAACCTGATGACAAGTCTACAGCCTTTCCAGTTGCCTTCTTGAAATCTCTGAAAGGAACGAGCCTGGCCATGTCCAAGTCAAAGAATATGAAGTTCTAATGGCTGAAATATAAGATGAAGAAAGAGACGAAAAGAGCTCAGGCCGTGAGAATGACATAGAAAGCCTGTATCATGGAAGGGCAGAAAAAGCAGCAAGACTGTGAATTCAACCATACTGCAAGGAAAAAACACACATGATGAACATGGTATCTGCAAAGGGCAGGTGAGATGGTATCGTTGCTCACAGCAACAAAGTAAAGGAGGTAGTTGTGAGTAAAAGCATCTTGAACTGATGGTAAGACACCTGTAGAGATAAAGGCCAAGATTTTAGTAGGACATATAGGCTGTGACCCTTGTGACTTGGTGTAGTATCTCAAGCTGGGGTCTCAACAGACAGAAGAGATGTAGTGAACAGAGCCAAAGGAGTTACATGCACAGTTCACAATTTGTGGATCAGACTAATTGCCACAAATTCCCTTAATGCTCTTGTTTAGATCTCCACTGACAGAAAAAAGAGCCCTGATAAGTACCTCAAATGCTAACATTCACCCTGTAGGCTGCCTGAAGTGAGGTATGATGAACCTTACCCCAGGAACATGTCTGGAGCCAGGGGAGATCTGAAAATCATTAGACTAGATACACTGCTTAATAGTTTTTCATTCTTGCTGCAATGTCTTCTTGGGAATCTGGGGATCAAGTGGATAGTTAGACATGGATCCATTACTGTAGCTGGCAAGGATGGTAATATATCATGATAGAACATGAGATTCAATATATCATGTGTTGTGTGTCTACTTAAATAATATGAATAAATCAGCCTGGTCTAGCCTAGGTACTTAAAACTACAGAACAAAATAAATATAATTGTGTCCAGAGAAAGCCAACTGCCTGGAAGGTGCAGGCACAGTCACATTGAAAAATGCTACCTCATAAAGGCAGTAATCTCTCTCAGACAGATCTTCATTATAGCTAATCACTATTTTGCCAAAGGCACTTATGGCAACATATTTCTAGCGGAAGGAACACGAAGGCAGCACGGAAAAGGAAGAAATTTCTCAAGCCCCTGCCCTCTCACCCCAAAATTGAAGCCCAATGAGAAAGTCAAATATTTCACTTCAGTTGGAAAATCCTAAGAAAGAGTTCAAATGGAATATTGTAGCAGGTGAAATTGAAAACGGGGCAGATAAGTGGTTGCAAAGCATATACTCCCCTCTGGCAATTTTTAATCAGGAATACAGGATTCTTAGGTGGAGGCAATATCATATACTTACACTGGGTTATATGGTCCAAGTAATAACCTTGCATGGGTAATAAATTAATTTTTTTTCCTATAAAAGTTGGTTTCATTTTAACACAGATATCTCCACTGAGGGGTATGGGTGGATATTTCCACATCAGCACACATGCTTAATGCAAAACGAACAACTGTGCTCTCCCACTCCCTCCCGATGAAGCACAGATAGTCCAAGACAAAGCCCGGTTAATAAACCAGTTGTACACAATCAGGGGAGACAGGCAGTGCACTGAGCTGTGAATTGCCTTCATACAAACTAGGGGATTGCAAGGTAGATACGGTATGAGAGCCATCTCAGAACCAAGATAAAAGAGACAATAAAAAAGAAAAAGACAGAAGACAGCAGACAGACAGAAAGCAACAGGAATATAATTTCCTTTAAAAATAATTCCATTCAATTTATGCTCTTACCTTACACTTCCAGTACTACGTAATCTAATCAGATGCATATGGTTTTATTCTACAAGGTACACATGAAGCATGCAATAAAATCCCCATAAAACATGACCTGTGGTGACTCACTGCAGATTTCAGAGGATATATCTATTTTTTTCCTCCTCTTTCTATCCTTAGCAAAGATCTTTTGCACCCTTGTGGTCTCCTTCTACACCCCATCTCCCATGTAAATATTTTCTCTTGGCTTTAAATATAGTTTTGCTTACTTACTCTTTTAGAGTTTTTTTTTTTTTTTGGTTTGTTTAGAGATACTGGGGTTGAATCTGTTTTCTTTAGGCCAGAAGGCCAGAAGAACCTTTGCTCACAGCTGTGAAGTAGCCAGCCTTTCTGAATCTTAACTTTGCACAAATTCCTAAGACCAGCTTTTTACAACACTGAAAATTCCCTTTGATTCTCCCCTAATTCAGTCTTAATGTGAGACAACACAACAAACGTCTAGCAGCACCTTTAAAACTTCCTTCCCCTTTGCTCTGCCAGTATGAACAGGACAGTTTCTTCAGTAGCAACAGTAAAATAGGAAGTGAATGTTTTCCTGCAGGAAAGCTGGACAGATATTTCATGCATTTGATTTAGAAACAGAGCTTGGAAGGAGCCAGGGCAAGACTGACACTCTGTGAAATAAAGGCAATGAAATTGTGAATTTACTAATTTATGTATCTCAGTTGTGTATTATACATTATTAAGAGATTTTGAGCCTTAACAAATTTAAACTACAAAAAACTCTTTAGCAGAAAGTATGCAGATCAGGCTGTATTTCCCAAATTGATTTACAGTTGTTCCCAGATCGCCTGCAGTTGTTCAACAAGCTTTGTAGCAGACCCGTATTAGGAGGCAGGACCTGAAAGCAGCCCAAGTACAACCCCATCACACAGAGATGTGACATTTTGATCTCATTTCCAGCCGGTATGTTCCAGAAGGCAACGCTTGAGGCAACCTGCAGTGTGCCAGTTTTCTGCCTCCGAAATCTCCACCAGAGATGCTTCCCCTAATTTCAGCTGTGATGCCCACACATAAGAAGGGTCTCCTTTAGACCTGAAGACCACAAATCACGTAGGGCATCACAGATCACTATGAATGTTTTAACTCACTCCTACGACCAAGCTTTTTTTAGGGAATTCACAAAATCTGATTCTTCCAACTGCATGTGCTGAAAGCTGCAGCCCCCTCCTCGTGCTGCTTAGCAGTTCTCTTTATGAGTAGCCCCATGTGTTTGTTTTATTTATTACTTTGGGTTATCTATTAACTTATACAAGACCCCAGACACCCTAACACTATTAAATATATACACGTATCGCACGTTACATTAATTATACAATATATATAAATAAAGTAAATCTTGGCAGCCTTAAAATTGTCAGTTTGACAGGATCTCAGACAGTCACCTAGGAGCCTGTTTCATCTTCAAGGAATGATAGCCTTAGCCTTTCCATCAAATCTTTCTTGCACAGATACTGAGAATATCACCAAGAAGTTCAGATAAAAGAGCAGGAGAGTGATACCCAGACTCCTCACAGATGGTCCTGCCAGCCTGATTTATGACAGGGGCACTCAACTGGGCACACATCCAGCACACAGCACAGCATGCCCCCAGGGGTCGGATCATTAGTGAGGGTAAAAAGGGAAATGGCACCACAGTCACAACCATTAATGGGAACCAGCAGGATGAGGATGCCTGGATCTACCCTTAAGCATGGCTCCTGGATGGCCAGTTGGAAGGGCCCCTGCCTGAAGGGCCTGCTGCTCCCCATAACCACACACTGTCCCACATCTCCATATTTCTTGCCTTCTTGTCTCACTGCTCCAGAAGACCCCTTGTGATCTGCACTTGAACCGAGTCCTGTGCTTTTCTCCTTTGCTGTCAGCTGTGCAATTTTCCTGTTTGCTTCTGCCATGAGGGAGGTCCTAAGGGAGCAGCTCCCTTATAACACCTGTTTTCTACAAAACAAGTACAACAGCTCCAAAGAGGGCTCTCTCCCACCCTCACAGATGATTTAGTGCGCCTCAATGGATCTTCCTAGTTGATCTTCTACCTCCATGACTGCCACACACAACAATCTAACATCAACAAGGAGTGTCCGCCCTGAGACTACCGAGGCTGGCTGCTCCCCCGAGGGGTGAGACATGAGTCTCTAACACAGAGGAGGGGACTGAGTCTGGGTTTCCTATTTGTCAGGCAAAGTGTCTACCCAACACACTGTTCTTCCTTGCCACCCCCTCACTACTTGGTCATACATGAATTAAAGGTCTAAATGTGGAGCTTGAGGGTGTGAAACCATGTTCCAAAAGGAATCCAGGCCTTCGAAAGAAGTGAGATTTTAGCTGCACCAATTCTTTTGTTCTTTCCTACTACCTGTCCTACGTGTGACACCCTGCAGTGCCAGCTGCCCCCTGCGATCTCTATCCTTAAAGCCCAGCTCAGAACTGCTAACTGCAGTCCAGAGTGACTCTGGTGCATTGCTGTGCATTGCCCAAGCCTGTCTGGGGCGGGGGGACAGTGAATGGTCAGGGTAAGAGAAAATGAACACAAGCAGAGAGGATTGCAGTGCCAGGGCTGGAGGGCAGCAATGAGACACACTGAGGCTGGGAGGAAGGCACAGCAGCTCAAAGGGATTGCAGAAGTGTCACAGCGAAAAGCAGAGGCAAGGCTCTATAGGGATTCAGGGAACAAAGAAATGCTCTATAGGGAGTCAGGGAACAAAGGAATGGGCAGAAGGGTCTGCTTCAATATCTAGACCATGCAGAGGTACTATAATCTCTTTTTTTTGCTGCTGCATACTCAGTGGCTCTCTCAAGTTGTGTATTTCCTTTCCAGGCTGCCTGATAAAGCCCATTTCAGACATAAACAATTTTTTCTCTTTAATTAAAACCACACTTTTTAGAAAACAACCCCATTCACATACTCTTGTAAGGATTTTGAGCCCCTTTTGGCATGCCCTTGTAACAATTTTGATTCATTTTTGAAATGAGAAAATGTGAAGGAAATGCAGTGCAATATCATTCTTATTTTGAATGTCATAAATTATTTTAAAAAAACATAGAATTTCCAAGTTTTTTCTTCTGCATCATTTTACCCACACACATGATTAAATCCATTGCACTCTTGGCAACAGCAAAAGTTAGAGGAACCAGAGGAAAGGGTTTGCATAATGAAAGCATGGACACAACTCTACGGATTTGTGAGTGTGGCCGTTACAATTCCCAACTGCTGGAAAATACAGAATGGCACATGTTTCATTTCTAGCTCCAGTCTGGGATATAAGAGAAAGCAATCACTGAATACCTTAAAGAGAGCTCTCTGCAAAGCAGACTGTGGTAATGGGTCTGGAATTCCTGAGCAGTTCATAATTCAGTTCTTACATTAAACAAAAGGAGACAGCAAGACATAATGAAAGGGAAAGCCCATGGGGAGACCTGACATGCCATGGACATGACTGGCCACTTTGTACTCCTGCTGCCCTCCAGTAAGAGAAAGCTGAATGCATTGTTTTAAATTTCTGAGTAAATATTGGTACTTGTAGAGGTTAAAAAAGATGTCGTACTAGAACCTGCCAAGCCTTTATTTATACCTAGCCAGGGGACAGGATGAGCATACACTGACAACCTCTCTTAATCCAATCACAGAGAAACCACCACAGGAATGAAAAGCAATTTAGCAGACAGGCTTGTCTGACTTGTCCTCATTCTCTACACTGAAGATTTTTTATTTATTGTCATTTTAGAATAAGAATATAAGCACATGGTAACAACATAATACACTAGCATCACAGACCAGCAGAAACTGGTATCAAACCTCAGAGAAAACATTTTCAGAGACAGAGTAATGAACACTCATTCCACATTCAAGATTACTCAGACTAATGCAGCCTCCAGAAAAATGCGGTAGGTTCCTGATGGGTAGTTTGCAAAGGCAGCTTGAATCATTCGGTCAGTAAAATCATGAAGTGCCACCTACTTCAAGTCCCTAATCCTCCACAAACATACATTTCCTGCAGAACTCCTATGTGCCAAGCTGAATGCCTGCAGAGCTATTCGGGGGTGATGCAGGACTGTGATGGTACTTACTCTGTCCTAAGTGGGGGAAAAATGGAGCATGTGTTGGAATAATGTCAGGAGAAGTTGAAACCATGTTGGTAAATCAACTTAGGGACTGAGATCTAAATGAGTGTGTGTGTGAGCATGTGTTACTCTCCTTTCAGGAAAGAGGAGCAGATTGCCAAGACCAAGTGCTGTGATTCAAAGCTGTGTGACAGATCTGCTCTGTGAACCTTAGCAGCCCACCACAACTTTGTGTCTTGGCCTCCTTGTCTAAGGATTGGGGGACTGAGTGGGAAAGGACAAGTTCCAGCCAGTGAGTGTGCTGGAGCCATGCATGGTGCCAGCCCTGTCAAACTGTTTCCCACCTAAAAATTGGATGGCCCAAACAATGGTAAAATATTTTCTCTGCAGATACTTAATTTCAGGAAGCTGCACTGCTCTTCCTTAACTATGATTTCTTGGAACCCTTGCAATTAATTGTATTTTATGCTTATTAGTCAACAAGCCAAATGCTTCACTCAGTATACCAGTGTAATGAAGGGAGCAACATTTGATCACTAGACATTCAGCCAAGAAAAACATGTCAGTCTGGGAGCACGCAAGGGTGGCTTTCTAGGGACAGTCTTGTGGTTGCATTTTCCAGTTTTCAGGAAGACTCTGATAGAAATGAGGCTTTCCTAATGCTTCTGAGATGTTCCACATTTCCTCAGTGGAACATATGAGGCAATGTAGAATCCTCTCTTCTCTATTCATCAGGTATTTAATAAAATTCGGAGAAAAATTCCAGTCTCTGAGAACAGGAACTCTGCAAACTTTGGCTTATATGGGCTAACCAAATTAAAAAACAGTGGAACAATATTGAGACCCACTGATATCAAAATACTCTGATTGTATAAGTTTCAGACCTTAGAGAAATCTTAGAAGTCTCTTTCAGTCCTCAATATAAGATGAACTGATTTTGGATGAAAGTGAACATGCTGAAATGACAATAACATAGAAAACCGTTACAAAAAAATCAATCAAATCCTCCCTACTCCCAGAGAAACCCTACTTACCTTTCCAGCTACCTTGTATAAAAAGTAAACAAAGAGAAAATCCCGTTATTCTCATCCTTCTGCCATAAGGATTTCTTTCTACTCTGAAATTATGAAATATTAATAGAAGGAGATTTCAAATGAAAGTAATAAGCTATATAAGCCTAGCAAAGGTCCTACAAGTGCCTCCTGCAGAATTTCTTCTACTTTTTTCCTAAAATTCAGGTCTAACTACTGTACAAGACATGATGGCAATAGAGACAGATCAGAGCACTGTTTCAATTTAGCTATTTTTACTCTCCTTTAACTTTCTATGTGTAACACAGGTTGATGAAATAGAAGGTTTGTTTAAAGAGATGACAGAATCACAGAACAGTAAAACCCTACAGTTGCCTCTAAGGACAGCAATTCCACAGGGGTGGCAGTTAATCTGGTCACATCAAAGTGTGAGAACTGGGTCCAAGGAATCAGCAGATAATTTTGCATATGCAAGCTACCCCTTAGGTCTTTAGTCATCTGCCACACGCACTACTATCAAGTTTACATACCGAATTCCTGTAAATCATGGGTACATTTTTGTGCACATCTGCTTCTGAGACATACCCATATATGCCTTGTTTCCTTCAGCTAAACAAAAACAAAACCTTTGTGTCTGTAGGCTTTCTCTCCACCTCTCATAATTGTAAATGAGATCACCTGCACAATTAGGTAGGACTATAATAGCTCCATGCCTTGTAACGAAATTTTTCCAGTAAAATGCTCCTTTAGTTTCAATAACCATAAATAATCTGGCAGAAAGACAGTATATTTATTCACTCAGCTGAATTTCCAGTGCTATATGCTGAATTCTTGTCACTTCTTTGTGATCTGCTTATATCCCACTGGCATTCCTGATCCTCTGGTATCCCGACAGACTGGGGCCTTCTAGAATTCTGCCCCCATCAGTCTATTTCTGGAGACTTTTATTGCAACCTCTGATGAACAACGACATGGAAACTGTAATCTGAGAGCTATGTCTTCCAAATCTCTTTGTAGCCGGTGGCATGATGGGTTCTAACAAAGCAAGAACGATGGTAGGAAAGGAGAAGGAGGAGGAGAGGGATGAGGATGAGGAATCCACAGTCAGAACTCTTCAAATTAAGTCAGGAAATATTCTGGCACTCCTCTGCTGCTTCAGGAACCTTTGTGAGGTTGGGGAAATTTTCTCAGGCCCTGCAACAGGCACTCAGGACTGGCAACATCAGACAGATCTGCCTTTCAGCCAAAGTAATGGCAAACTAAAGCAGAGGCAGCGGAACAGTCTCTCCATGACAGTATACTTGGATTTCTAGGAAACGGATAGGCCAAACCAGATGGCAGAGGTACCACATTTCACCTGCATTTACCTGCACTTTTCCCATCACTGCATTCTGACCATAAATGCTCATAGTGGTGCTGATACACATTCATGTCTTTCCAGCCCTTTGCATGCTGGCCCATGAGAGAAAAGCTCTTTGCATTTTAAATGCTTTCACGTTTGCCTTCTCATACTGGAGCATCCTCAGATGGTCCAGCCTTCTCTGAAGTTCTTTGTAATTTTCCCAGTTGGAAATGGCTGTTTATTTTAGACTAATGGCTGTCTTGAAATTTTAGTGGATGGGGAGAGAAAGCTGCTTAGGCACATGCACAGAATACAATTAGTTATCCACAGAGTGTATTTTCATTGTAGACCATTTTATACTTATGTTCATTAAAAAAGAAGCTTTGCTTATGTTTTTCCCATGTACTCACAGACCAATCTGTAAAAAATGCAGTGATTTTTCTAATGACAGCTAATTGCTGTAGAAGTACCAATGGATTTACTTCTACAACCGTAGTCTCAATTCAGACAGAATGTTCTTAATTTCGACAACAAAAAATTGTTCTTGTGAAACCTTTCATTTGTCTGATATGAGGTGGAAGGCTGTCACACTGACACTAAAGAAAACTGAAGATGTTCTTCAGGGGAATTTTTAGAATTAAGATAAAGCAATGATAAGAATTATTTTTTTGGTACAAGTGAAAAGTCAAGTTAACCATAGGAAGGGAAATAGCAGGAGCTGTCAGAAACTGCTCACATTCTGAAGTTTAGGGATAATCCTCTAATGACCTTTGTAAGTATAAAGGTAATAAAAGAAGAAACTTTAATAGAAAACAAAAATGAGAGTTAACCCAGAGATTCAAAGGAATAGTCACTAAAGAGGTTCTGAATCTATACTGAGAAATTCCAAGATATGTTGGATCTTCCTTTCAGATGTAGAAAGATCTAAAGGTCTTTAAGGCTGTATGATAAAACCTCTTTGTGAAGATGAAAGAAGTGTACTTTATATTACATTTTGGTCTGCACATGCATCATCATGGGCCATGCTGTGAAGCTGAGAGCCCTCAGAAACCCCACCACACTTTCAAATGACTGCTTCAAGTTTTAATGAACTGGGTGGACTTTTAAAATTTGTTTATTATCCATTTGCCTCAAATAACTTGGGACTAACAAATCACAACCCAAGCCTGCAGACTTTTTATCTATCACCAGCACTAGCCCAGGGGAAGCAAGAGAATGTCTTTGAACAAGGATTGATAAGATGTCTATTGACTGAGGATAAAGCTGAGCCACGCTGAGAAAGCAAAATAGTTCATGGTGATTTCGTACAGCTAATGTCTGATTGGTGAAAAGGCACTTCTGAAACACTCTAAAATTAAATCTGTCTCAGTGGCATAGATGGATGCAAAGTACCATTAAACACAGGATCCAGGCAAAGCAATGTACCCCCACAATGGCTTCTATAAAAGAAATCACAGAGTAAATACACACACGCTTTGTCTTAGGTCAAAATTATTTTGCCTCCAAGACCTGGATTTTGATGATAAGTAATGTAATGAGATTGTACTGGGATTACCAAATTGTTTTCACTCAACATTTTTTGCTCTTGAGTACTCATGTACTCTACTGCTACAAAGCTCTGGCAACTTGAATATTTGCTTTATTGAATAAACAAGTTTCCAAACACATAGTGTTGCCATCTACATATTTAAATTTTATTTTCACTGGTGACGGCAAACAGAAAGAGGCCAAGTGTTATTTTTGCTTTTAGTATACGACAGGCAGTAGGAGACAAAAGATAAATTGAAAAAATGAGGCATTCAGGACATGCTCTGCAGCTAGAATGCATATAACTTCCTGACTTCAGGCTGTCAGTAACCCATTAACTAAGAGAAAACTGAGTTTGACACAGACATGAGACAGACTTAACTTGAGGGACTTTCACATTTAAAATGGTAACTTATTTAATTTCTGGGAACAAAGAAAGCCCGAAGGAGCAAAGCCCTGAGAGTGGTCACCAATGTACTCATGCCGAAAATAAGTGTTGAGGACTAAAGGAGGCATTTTAACATTTTTCAAAGATATAATAATGCATTAAAGACTTTTTAGGAAGTCTAATAAAGTATGCTGGAAAAATCAAATGAGATGCTAAGACACATGCGTATTTTCTTGGGGAAAAATCCCCTCAATCTATTTTGTCTAATGACTTTGTCCCACTTCCTCAGGGCTGGTGTCACAGTACTGTCAGCAACTCCAAATCTGGGGAAGGAAGGAAGGACTAAGCACAGACTGTGCCTGTTTCTTTTCCCCTAAGGTAGGCACTGAAGAACACACACTGGACAAAGGTACCTGAACTCCAGGTCCCTCAACCCCAGAGGCAAATCTGGCTGTGCACTTGATACCAACACCCATGTACAGCTTGGCTTACACTCAAGGAGTGGTGAGAAGGCTGATGAAAAACAGCTTCAGCCATTTGCCAATTTAAAAACAAAAAAATAAACCAAATGAGACCAGCAGGAGTAAGCAAGCCAAGTCAGTCCCCATTCTGGCCTTTTATTGCGAGGTTTATTGCCTTGGTAGCTCATGAAACCGTTTTGAAAGTGGTGCACTTTAACGTATAGCAAAATAAAAATGCTAATCGATAGTCTCTCTATAGGAGCAACTACCTTATGCCAATTAAAGTGCCTCAGAGAAAAAGAGACTTCTAAAAACCAATTTTATATCTAACAGTGGGGTTTGAGGTTGGGAGAGGGGCTGAAATCCGATTTCCCCTAAGGGAAGATTAGCCAAACACGATTTAACAGCAAGGTCTGCATGTAAAAGGATGCAGCTAATATGCCTGTCTAGCTGCCATGTTGTAAGCCAGGCTAACGGCATTATAGCATCTATTAGGGTGTCGCACACAAATGTTACGGTTTGATCAATTCCCACTGCTGGCAGTGGTTTTTTAGTTTTGAAAGCAGGAAAAAAACCCTTACATGAAATAACATGCCATTGCAATGTTTGACTGCCTGGCTCTGCTGTGCTTAAAGCTATGGAGGAGGAACGGTTGGAGAATTCCGGCTGCAATGTACCCCAAAATTCACTAGTTCATACCAGGCACAAATGCAATATATTCTACAAACATGGTGACAGTTTACTAGATGCCCCATAAAATCAAAGCCATGAGACAACGTCTGTGATGAGTAGCCGATAACCAATGCCCCAGTAAGGATGCAACAAGTATAAAAACTGGCTTTAGTTTATGGAAAAGGACTACAAAAACTGGATGTTAAAGTATATAAAAATTTGTACAGTACAAGGTCTGTAAAAAGAAAATACGCTGAGTCTCTCCTGCCTCCCTCTAGTGGTTGAATCACAGAAACCATGGGGTCAGTCTACACTTGATTGTTTAATTTGGGCAAAGAGCCAGCATTGGAAGTTAAAGGTTCAGCTTCTCTACTGGCAGATGGTATTACAGAGGATGTTGTCCATCTGATGCTGTCCGTATGTGGGCTGAAGGAACAGCATGCTGTCACTCCTAGTCCTAATGAATTAGGAAGATTTGATGGAAAGCTTCATAGGGACCTTATGAAATAAGGGGTAATAAGCAGAATTTGCAACAAAACAAAAAAGAAACCATTTTAAGAGTGAGCATGGGAGAAAAACAAAAAAACCCACAAACGAATGAAACTGCCCAGAAAAACATGCACAGAGAAGAGGGAAGACTGTGCCTCTACTTGGAGCTCATGAATAGGCATTTGTAAGCATGGGCTCCCTGAAGATACATCTGCAGGAGTAATGTCAACATTGCCAGGGAACACTCTTCTGCACTAGAACTCAGTTGTCACTGCCACTCATGTGGTTTTGGTCTGGGCCAAATAACATTCTCCTAAGGGGACAGGGATCATTCCTAAGAGACCATTTACACTCAGGCACCCTCTCTCGATGAGTACATGATTTTAAGAAGAAGGATGCAAACTGTTCTGTGCCAGCTGGATGTCTGTACCAGGGACCCATATATACAACCTTAATTTATTAGTGTAGATGTGGTCTATGGGGCTTAATTAAACCAAAATATCCTCATAGATTTCAGCATCAAACATAGCAGCTACATATGGGAACATATAGGAAATCTAAAGGGCTTCCATACAGGAAGACAGTGTCTATCAGATTTGTGTTCTGGGCAGCAACCCTCCCCTCCCCCCCCCCCCCCCCCCGCCCCAAATATTCCCATCTCTAAGAACCTGATTTGCCAAGAGAGAGCAAATGGGTCCTGGAGGGCAAACTGTGCACAATTCAGAGAGCAGCCAAAGGGAAAATTTCAAAGAAGATATTGAAAGCAGCTTTGTGACTAGTTGAAAGTTAAACTTTTCCCCACCTAAATTTAATTTTAAGAAACTCTTCAAAAATTTAGACTCATAGAACTGCAGAATAATTTAGGTTTGAAGGGACCTCTGAACTGTTCAAATAACTTCTAATAGAAATACAGAAGCCCAAGCCTTGCATTTTGAAAGAACTTGAAATCTAAAATAATCATAAAGCACCTCTTCCCTTTAACTATGGATAAGATGAGGAAACTGAGATCTGCAAGGCAGTCTGCAAGAAGTACCAGGCTAATAGCTCAGCATCCAAATGACACACTTCCATCCCAAGCCAGTTGCAAAAATTTGCTGCACAATCAACAGAGAAGATGGCCAGTCCCGTAGCAATGCTTTTGTCCACTGATGATAGATGGAGACCAGTTGGTGAGCTACTCAAGAGCTAACAGTGTATCTGGAAAAGTTAGGACCAGCACTTGGAAACAGATTTGAGGGCCTAATCATAATTTTCCCTGCTGCAGCTGAAGTAGTTGAAGTCTCGTGTAACAGTGTGGGTCCTGGCTCTGCAAATGCTTTTGATCAGGTAAAGCAATTTAGGAAGGATATAGTCCACCAACTTCAGTGAAAAGCACTATTTTTGGCTGCAGGACCAGAGGGGCACTCATAATTCACAGACTGCTTGGTGCAGCCATCTTCTACTTTCTCTTTTTGTGTTATAAATATTATCTGTAAATTATTTGTACGTAAGCAAAAATAATGCAACAACAGTATAAAAGAGCTGCTGTACAAAATAAACAAGGTAACTTGCAGGCAAGGTGTAAAAGTAGGTAGAGGTTGCAATTCTGATGGCCCTGCTAGGGATTATTATACAGAAGTTTGTCTGAGTGGCTTTATATAAAAGCTCCTAAAATACCATGGTTTACTAAAGTCCTCCTTTCTTTCCCTGTATGTGGCTCAACATATAAAGTTCACAGAATCACAGAATATACTGTGTTGGAAGGGACCCACAATGATCGAGTCCAGCTCCCTGTTTTGCACAGGATCATCCCCAAGAGTTACACCATGTGCCATAAAGTTGTAATATAACTCTTTTTTACATTGTTCATGAGGTCTCTGAGATTGTTATGCTGGAAACAATGAAAAAAACCCACAAATATCAGAGTTAGAAGTCAACTCTTTTACCATTTTGCAGGCCAGCATCCATGATATCAGAAGACTAAAAACTATGTATTTTTAAAAAGTCTTCTCTAAGGTGAATTTAGGAGAAAGATAGCAAAAAGCCATTCTGAGGAAGCATTTTACACATTCTGAAAATCAAGCTGATGAATCAAGCTTGCAAAAGCAAACAAACCTCAACTGGGTTTATTTAAGCTTCCAAGCAGACAGACACACGCAGGTGCATCCGCCTTTGGAGAAACAACAAACCAGAGATTACTACTATTTGCATATGGTAGTGCCTTGAGGTTGAGTCAAGGATCAGATGCCCACTGTGGGAACTGCTGTCAGGACATGCAGCAGGAGGTGGTCCTTTCCTCCCAACATTTGTGATTTATTGGCCCAAACTCGCAGCAGATGCTGAGGCTCTGAACGGAGAACATGATGCTTGCTCAGCACTGCTCGATCCTGGGCCTGGGTTATGCTCCACAGCAAGGTCAAGTCAGGGAATGAGGTAAAGTGAGATGGTTGCTGTATATCAAGATGAGGAATCTTTATGTCCATCTAAGTGTTGTCCTTGAAACAGAAAGGAACACTTCTCTTGAGCTCTGGATGGCTGAATGGCCAAGAGGCAGTCAAACCTTGTATGGAGACAAGGGATCCATGCAGGTTTGTGGTGCTCCTGTCACCTCAGACCCTCTGTGTTAAACCCAATCCTAAGGCACCTTTAAGACCACACCCACTACTCCCTCTCCTTGTATGGTGTTTCACACCTAGTCCATTTTTCTCTCTTTCTCAGCTTCCTTTTTTGTCTCCTGTCTAACTAATTCCAAGCATGACCAGCTTTGGAATTAATTTAGCTGCATGATATCACCACCACGACAGGCTCAGGCAGCTTGAGCTGCTGCAGCCCACTGTGAAGGAGAAGGGCTGGGAGGAGAGGAGTGTGTGCTGGCCAGATGTCCTCCTGGAACAGAGAGGGACACCAGGGCCAGGGGCTGCGGATGTTTGTGTGTCCTGAGCCTCTCTCTTGTGTACATGTGCAGCACGTGAATAAAGCAAAACAGGAGTGTTCCTCCCTGCTCTTCTTCTTTTGTTTTGTTTCTCCCTGTTCTTACCTTCTTTTGTTTTGTTCGTCTGAAGAATAGGGATAATCTTTCCATCTGCAGCTGAGCCTCCTCGACTTCACACCGTTGTTATTCTCTGTGAGGATATCTGGCACCACCTTGAAGGTTGGCTAAGCAAAGAGGTTTGCTTTTCTGCTTCTTTTTAACAGTCCTTCAGCTAAAGCAAAAGGAACACTCAGACTCTTCAATAAGGGGCCATGTAAATGCCTCGGTGAAATTAAAGTACTGCAGATTATCACAATGAAAAATATTATCTTTCGAGCTGTCCTTCCTTTTGCTTTACTTGCTGATCTCAGTTGAAGATTAGAGAAGGTTGAATGTCCTTTTCAAACTCCATCTGTGCTAAATCTGTATAGCTTCATATTTAAGCTTTTCACAGCATTTTTGCTATTAAAAGTGCTACAAAGAATCAAGTCAAATTAAGGACAACATATCTCAGCAACTATATGTGACTCACAGCGAGAGACAGGGCCCTCACATGCTCCTCCAAAACATTTCAGAAATGACACTCATTAATGCAGTCAGTGCCAAACTATGTTGGGCATTATCTGAGGCTGATGTAGTGTGTGAGTGTAGGTGCAGTCACAGACAAGAGAGAAAACAGAGGGTGTAAATGCCTCCAATTCCTGATCACTCCAGGGCCCTCCTCACCAATAAGAATTTTCAGCACTGCTAGATTCCTGTCTCTCTCTTTCCCTTTCCAGTTGGATGTGGCATTCTTCATTTCCTATATTTAACCACTGCTGCCCAGCAGCTGCTGTCTTTTCCCCAGGAGCTGGTCAGCTGTGTAGATTCTAAGAAAAGTGTTTAGTGCCCGACAGGTGCTGGATCTGGACTTGCATCCTTCAGTGCCAAATGGCTGCAGGCTGCTACCCAGTTCTCTAGGACAGGCAGAGCCACTTTGATTTACAATTCTCTGGTTTGGGTAAGCAACTTGACAAAACTGAGCAAGCTCCCAGACAGAAAACTCTGAGGATCTAAGCTGCTCGTAATGATATTGAGGTTTCTCCCTGACTTCCTTTGGCACAGTATAGCTGTCGGTTTCCATCTTTCACTACAGGTGACAGATTTCAGAGAGGAAGGATTCTGTGGCCCCTGGTATGCACTGAAATGTAAGGCAAGTGATCCTTGGACTCTCCTAAAAGATGTTTCACACAAGGTTACCTGTAACTGCGGAAGATGGGACACAATGACCCAGGAGGCCCCTTCTAGCCTTGCATTTCTAAAACCACTGCAATCCAAACAAATAAATAAGAATAATGACTCATCAACTTTGCAGCTTACTCCAGAAGAAAAAAACACCTGGTTTTGTACCCTTGTCTCCTATTCTTTCTGTTTTGACTGTATTCCTATTTATACACCCATGTATTTTAACACACATACAGTCTTTTAATGAAGACTCTGTCCTTCAGCCGATTTCTGGCATCTGCTGATGCTTCCCACAGTGCCACCAACTGCTTCCCCAGCTGCTTAAAAGCATACACACACAGGGCCACCATGGCTATGGTCCTCCCAGCCATTCCCAGGATCCACTACAGGAAGGCAGTGGCTTTGAGTACCTGCTGGTTTCTGAGATGCTACATAAGGGTGAAAAGAAACCGTGTTTGTATATAAGGGTCATTTGTATGAAGGTAAGTGAATCAGCACATGTGTCTCAGAAGAAACTGAGGCCAGATAGTGGCAGTTTCACATGGGACTCCTGGAAGGCAAACTAGGGAAAAGGAATTCCAAGTAAGATGAACTACTTTTTCATTATTAAATGAGTTAACAATAAAGCATAGCCTTAGGAAGGCATATGTTTGAACAATTTGGAGCAGGCAAGATTCTCAGCACAAATCAGTGAAGGTTCATTGCATTCATTACATTGCTGATGGTTTACACCAACTGAAGAGCTGCCCACTGTGCATAATTTCTCTGGACCAGGGTGGAAAAACCATTAGGTTACATGCTCTTTTAATTGCTAATGAAACTGCAATCAAGACTACTTCCAACCAGATTTCAAAATTATCTGGTTCCTTTTTCTAAGCAGCAAGGAGCTGGACTCTTCTAACACCACCAAGGAAAGTTTTAATAGCACTAGGAGGTAGGTTGCAACAGATATTACACTGCCAAACACAGCAAAGATTTAACGCTGGAGAAATGCTAATAGGTCTATAATTCTTTGAAGTGAAAGTCTACCATCATTTAATAAGGAGGTGATGTTATTGTACATACTGGCTGCAGCTCCTTCTGCATTGCTGTAGATAGCTGCTGTACTTAAAATGGACATTAATGCAAATTTACAATGAAATGCTGGCTGAATTACGTATCACATCCCCATGAGACTATAATGAACTCCCCATAATTAATATTATTAATCATGGGCCTAGCACAGAGGGCACATATCATGCATTTCATGTCAGAGGTTCTTATTAATAAACATTCCCATTTTCCCAGATGGTGAGAGCTAACAGCCTGCCAGAACTCCTTCTATCATTCAAACCTGTCCCAGCTTTATAACCCATAATAGAGCTCAGCTCTGTGCAGGAATCTCTTCCCTCAGACTTGGGGTGGTCAGCACTTTGTGGGAATCACCAGGCAACCTTCATGATGCTTCAAAGCTCTGTTTTTGCCGAAACAATTCCACAATAAATCTGCATGGGGTCAATGGGGCCCAAGAAGCGACCTCTACAACCCCACACGGCGAGACATGAAACGCTGAAGATCTGACTCAAATGCTGCCAAAAAAGAAGTTCAAAACAGAGGTTCCCCTTTGATTTTAACTCTCGCTGATACGCATGGGTCTGTGCAGTAAGTCAGCAGCCCAAAGCTATCATGTCATCATAGCCATACTAATTTCTGAGGTGCAGTTTTGCTGCAACAGATAACTTTTAAACTGCTCCAATCAAAATCTTTCAATGCCAAGAACTGAAAAAACCTGCAGATTCTTTTCTCCTAGCTGCCTATAGTTTCCATCAGAGTTGAACAATATTTTTCATGTAAAGCTTTTTGTACTTTATCTTTCTTCTGGCTTCCTCTTTACTTTTTAACAGTGATGTGATGTCAAATAATAAAAATGTCACTAAATTCCAGGTTCTCTTATGAAAAATCATAGTAACTTCTGCTAAAGATAGCTCTGTACTCTGTATCATTGACAAGATAATGGTTTCATTAATGTGTACTTTGGGACCCTATACTTATTATCTATCTACATGCATCCCTGAAGTTACTATGGCCTGTGTCAATGCCTCCTTGAGGAACTTGGAATCTGTGGAATCTGAAACAGCTCTGTGCATCAACACTTACTTATAGAAATATTTCTTTTACTAGATTTTTTTCCCCTGCCAAGCTATTATTCCACTGCAGTCATACTATCACTCTCAATTCTTCTTTACTCCTCTGACAGTGTGCTTCCCCCCTTCCCCTAGCCTGACCTTTATTTCCCATAAATCTGCCCCAATGAAAACCACCATTGGGGTCGCCATGGATGTGTCTGGTCATGGTGGCTGCATCCAGCTCGAAGTGGATTCAGGGGACAGAGATACCAACACAAGAGCCAAGGGATAATCTGAGCAGTGCACCCACCTAACCACAGTGCTGAACAAGGTCTGACTCAAGGAAAATTTGGGAGAAGTTATCATGCATAGTTGGTATGCAAATGTGACTATGAGTCAATTATCTTGCTCCATAAATAGTGGAAAGCCCAGGGCCTGTTGAGTTCCCCTGCCTGGCAGCAAGCTGCACACCAGGATGTCTCCTTGAGTAGGGACACCTTGCAAGGTTACTCCTCAAAATTGAAAGATTTCTTGCCACAAGAGGTTCTTGGTAAGTGATTAATGGCATGCTAAACTTTGAAATCTTAGCTACATGATGCAAAGGGTTGATTGCACACAGATAATTCTTTAACACATAAACTGTTGGGACTAAGGCTGGATCCAGCAGCAACTAAACCCCTCTCTAAAAAGGAGTTTATAATGAAAGGGGGTCCTTTCTGATCCTCATGACTGAATGACAGGGTCTCTCTGAAAATTCTGTCTGACCCTGTCCTCTCTACAGTAAATAACCAATTTAACAGTAAATAATCAATTTAACAATTGCCACTGCCTATTGTTAAACCACTGCTACATTTACTATCAAACTTTCTAAAACCGCTGTTTTATATCAACAAATACATTGCTGCTTCCGAGTGAAGCATGTCACTCCATCCACAAGAAGTCACTCTAAGCATCTTTGGAACAGCGCAATTGCATCTACGCTGAGGAGCTGTACTCCTCTCACTACACAAATGCAATTAATCCCAAACTTCTAGAGGACAGGTCCTAACAGCTCTTCTCAGTACTTGAATACCAAAAATGGAAGAAATGTATTTTTTTTCACTGCACGGTCTGAGAAAGATCAGCTTAGCTCTTACCTAAGCTGCAATAAACAAACCAACAATTTCACTTCTGAGACCATTTTGTGTCTGCTATCCATCTTTAAGATGCTATTTGATCAGAAGCTGAGAAAGGAAGGCTGGCTTTGCTTCCCAATCCTGGTTTTAAATGAAGAGGGGCCTGCTGCCGAGAAACAGGAGAGCTCTGATCTCACACCAGCTCTATCTGAGGAATCTGTGACGGTTGTTAACTGCTGGGACTCCTGCATCAGTGCTGAAAATGATCTGGCAGGATAAAAAAGCAGTCGGGATGAAGGAAGTAGAGTCAGCCAGGCTCAGACTTCATCTCAGGCATGCATTCGTTCACGGTGTTAAAAATGGCAGCAACCCAACACGTGGCAAGCTAAACTGCCTCCATAAGGGCCACTGCTGACAGCTGCTGTCACCCTCCTCAAGCACAAACCTTCTGGCCAGCACCTGCTTGCCTGCTCCTGCTGACCAACACAGTTTGCTTGAGAGTTTTCAGGGCTATTTGCAGAGTTTCAAGAGTTCAAACTGACCATTTTCTCTACTCTCTGACATCCTTCCAAGAAGCCAACTGGGAGAATAACCTAAAATCTGCCAGAATGTACGGAGAGTTTTCTAATCTGTCCTACATCTCCCAAAATGCCTCTCTGAAACGAAAACCTGTTTATAGGAAGAAAACAAAAAAAAGAAATCCAATGCTGGCAAAGGGAAGTGTGAGAAAAGGGAGGGAGAGAGGGAAGTGGATGAAGACAAGCTGTCTCTTAGAAAGTACAACTGTTATTCCCTTTTGCTGCCTTCCTTTATCCTGTCCTGTGGGCATGTGGGCTAATTACCATGACTTGTACATGCCTGCTGCTGTATTACATGGGATTTATTACACACAACTCTTTGTTGGGAATTCTGACTGTGTGGAAGTAGTTGGATTAAAAAAACCAAACAAAGTCAGAACTTTCAAAATCCAACTTTTCCTGCTTTACTAGCAGCTAGCACCAGCTGTACAAGACAACGAAAATTAACCTTCCCCCGTACCCCTTGGATATCCAGTAAACCCAGATTTGATCCGGATGTTCTGATTTCCACGCAGCTAAAATGCAATCAAATGCTTGATTTTGGGGCATAGATTTGCTTAAATTGTATTAATTCACAAGGATAAACACAATTAGTAGAGCTCATTAGCTTGCAAAATGTAATTTATTTTCTTGAATATACCCATTTCCTTGGATGAAGAGCTCCATTAGGTTTATTATATTTGCAAAGCTTATATAAAAATCCAAACCATGGCAACAAAGAGAAAATTGTTACTACACAGTCACAGCAGTCACTTTTCCATGTTAAATAAGTTTGGCATTTATTTATATTTAAATGAGAATATCTACCACTATCAAGACCAGGATATGGGGCAAGTACTTATACAGAATATAATTAAAACTAATTCAAGCAACAAATGTGGCCTGAAATTAAAATACCCCCCAACTTCTTTAACTGAAAAATGATTCAATGTTCTCCCTTAAAACCCCTGTTTATAATTGCTTAATTATCATAACCAGCAATAGTAAAGGGACGCTGGCCGTTTACAGGCTCATCAGATGGGTCTGCATTTAGGCACGTCTGGTCTGCTTAGTGCTGTGCTTTAATTTTGCTGTAATATAAAGGCTAGAGAGTGGAGAAAATGAATACATGGCAAAGTACCTGTCATTACTTGTATCATATTACTGAGGTATTCTACGTGCACAATATGAAGGCAGCCGGTCCAATTTTTACACTGTTATCATTTTTGATATTATACTGTCTAAAAGCAGTGACACACAAAAGAAAAGCTTTTATCATTCTCAATGCAGGGATGATACTAATTACATAATCTGTCATCATTATACAGCTAAACAAAACTTTTCTTTCATAGAAAACTGCCATTTAGCAAATTAACGGGTAATGACCCATAATATACAGAAGATTGAAATTTGGGAATTACACTCACATTAGTTTGTTTTCTGCTTTCCCCTCAATTTTATTCCCTGATACATCATGAAAAGGAAGAGAGATGGAGAATTTCTTCAACTACTTAATTTGCCAATAGCCCTACCGTCCTTTTGGAAATTGATGCAGGATCATCTCCGTCCATATCAATGCATAGTTTCGTTCTACTTAATGATACAGACTGTCTGCCAAGCCAGTAAAAGCCAGATGTTAGTACAGTGAAGCACAGAAACCTGCTGCTGGGGCCAGATTTTCAAAATCAGACATGAAACAATGAGCCTACATTTGCTGCCAGATAACGGATGGATGGATGGGTGCTTGGAAAATGGGTACTGGGATGTGAGTTGCCTCCTGAAGCCTGATCAGGTCACTTCAGATGATGGCACAGAGGAGGTACCTGAGCTGGCCCAGCCAGGAGCCCCACAGTAAGGCCACGCAGGGTGAACAGCCCTCCAAGGGCCCTCGTGCTGCCTGGACACTGCTTTGTGCCTGGAGTCACACTGCAGTGAGCTGTGCTTGGGAAATGTTCAGGTGCCACTACCGAAACAGAGATGCGTAGGGATTACGAGAGGCACAAACCATTGTGAGTCCTTAGTGCAAACTCCCAAGGTTTTGGCAAAGAAGAAGAATAAAGAGACTTTGCCTTTCATTGTGTCTGATCATGCTACATTCTTTAACATAGATGCAAAACAAAACATAGGATAGCATGTGGATAAAAGCACAGATTTTAGGTGTGAGGTACTTACTACCAAGATAATGTAGTAAATCTGTCTAAATCCAGAAAGTACATTTTAAACCAATGTTTGCTCAACCTGAATTTCTGTAGCCCAGATCAGTTATTTTCTTTCATCATGCACCAGTTACAATGTGGGGAAAATAAAAAGGGAAATTCCAGGGTGAATTAAGAATAAAAATAATGGCAAAGACAAGTGAATTTTGTATGAACCAGCCATGTCAGTGGCATTTTCAGTCACTGGTAGGTGCTTCAGATACAGTAAGAGCAACTAAGCATTTGGCCTTTCATTCCCATCGTCCACATCGGGGTGTTTAGGACTTTTCTCTTGCCCATAAAATGATTTCCTGACTTAAGTGAAATTCTGAACTGAATGTATCTGTAAAGTAAGAGGAGTTCTCAGTTCCAATTTATCATTGTTAAAGTGGATTAAAGGATTTTTTATTAGTAACACTTAGAGCTCACTTGTTCATGCACTTGGAGACTTCTACCAGAGGAAACCTTCCCCAGCAGACAGCCAGGCCAAATCAAAAGCTGAAAATGAGCGTGTGATGAGCACATTACACAGGCTGACGAGGACCGTGATGAGCTGGGAATTAGTGAGGAAGCCTTTGAGAAAAGACCAAGCACTGGTGGAAACCGCGAGCGCAGCACTCGTCCTTTTCTGAGTCACTGCTGAACGAAAAGCTTAAGCCCCCTGCGGGACGCTGCGCTACTGCAAGTGATGTCTCCTCAATGAGGGATATAAGCCTCTCTCTGAGCCTTAACCCTCTTAGCAGGCCTTAATATTTTAAACAGTGTAAGAAAGCACTGGAAATTGTGTGAGATAACAGTGTAACGAGAAGTTTAACAAACCCTGAATCAAAACTGTTGACAATATATGCCCAAATTGGCTTTAGTGGTGCTATTGAAATGATGCCTGGTAAATTACTGGATGTATCCCATTCAGAAGTAGCTCTCCATGGGCAGAAGAGGAAAGCCATCTTGATCACAAAAAGGGACTAGATCTGTTTGCTTACTCCACCCAACAGGCAAATACTGTACTAATTTTAGGTAATTTGAACCAATAATATCAAAATACCCTCTGAATACAATGACAGTAAAATAAATAAAAAATTGTACTTTTTTATATTGTACTTCTGACAGAGGAGCTATGTTCATGCTGAGCTGTCCATCTGCTGAGATGCTTGACCCTATTCCTGAAATTTAAAATAGAATTGATGTTATAATAAGATATTTAAATACAAATGCATTCAAGTTGGTTAAGTGTGGAAGTGCCTATATCATATCTATGGAAACATAGTTAGTGCAGTAAAGAACTAAGAGTGATTCAGCTGGGCAACCAGAGGAGCTCTGTTGACACACTGGTGTCCTTTGACATGTTCTGGGACAGCCAAGTGCCCCCAGACAGCCAGCACCTATAGAAAAGCTCTGGTCTTCCAGTACCAAGCAACCATGTAAGATGTAGCAGCACACCTAGGATCTAAGCTGTCCCTGCTTAAATGACTGAGTGACCTGCTCACCTTCTAAATTTAAGTAAGGGAAGGAATCTTACTTAACAGACCTGATTGCGGGTTAGGGCTCTTTAAACAAAGACTTTGGTTTTGAATATAAATGATTTGTCTTTCTCATTTATGAGCCACATAATAACAGCCCAAGACGCTATCACTGTCTTTTCCTTATTACAACGTCTGTTTTTTACATATTCTGTTTTCCGTTTAAGATTTTAAGTAAAAGTCTCTTCATCTCTTTTTGGGACATAAATTCAAGATTCAAGGGAGGTTACTTGAACTCTCCTGGCCCTCAGTTCACAGCTGATAGACAGCTATGAACCCAGCCAAACACTATCTCATTTTTCTTCCATCCAAACTTGAAATATTAATTTCAGTGTCTTGGCATGGGTCCAGACTATGTAATTATAATCTAGATCCAGTCTGGGTAATTATAAATTATATCCTTAAAACCACCTCTCTTATTTCACTTGGATAAAATATGGGTACCCCTCTTTTGGGGTACACATGTGGTCCCACTCCACTCCAGAAGAGCTGGCTACCTCCCAACCCAGTGAGAAGTTAAATTAAAACCCCAAGGTTCTCTCAGTGCATTTGAAGGAGTAGAAATCATACAATGTTATGAAGTCAATACATGCAAAAGGACTTCACATTTTTTAAATAGGCCCCTTCTCTTATTAAAACATACTTTGACTACTTTTTATATTTAGAATTTGTCTTCTAAATATGTTAACACATTATTTCCAGACAAATATAGGTCTTCAGTATATAGTAAGTCCTTTTCTACTTTCTTTAAAACACAAAAACAAGACTCAGTCTCAGGAAATACCAAATCTTACTGAAATACTGAATCTACCACTTCAACATCCACAAATTTGGACAAAAATACATGATAAAATAATTTCCTGGGTTTCGTAAAATTTTTGATTGAGTTTACCCTTAAAGCCAAGAGGTGTTCTCAGCACCACTTTATCTCCCTGGAAGTGAATTAAGGCAGCCCTGACTGATAACACCGAGACACTGCACAAGGTTTGCCCATACGGCAGTTTTGAGAGAAAGAAAAGAATAGAACAAGTAAAGTAATGATGGCTTATCCAAAGGCGTAAGGGCACTTCCAGCAAAGGGCTGTGGAACTCATTTAAGTTCTCAAACAAGAAATTCTTATTGGTGTGGGGTTTTCACATCATGAGGAGATTTGACTGTCCTTGAACAGCTGATCCTTGGACAAGATGTCAAATTTGCTTGTACTGTTCCAGCAAGTAAAATACATGAAAAACATGTTATTCTGGAGCTGAAGGAATATGAGCCCCTGTTCTTCATACATTTCTACAAATGAAAGAGAGATTCATGTATTTCTTCAGAGTGCAATGGTTCTTTACATACTGATGGTTAAATATCTTCATCTGTCTAAACCTGAAATCACTTGAATGATTCCTGCTGGGGGTGCCTGCTACCCATCTAGCAAAAGTTCCTCTTAAATGCTCCTAAAAAGTGCTTCTCTATTTAGATGTTCAACATGGCTTCCAAAACAGAGCTCTAACCATCCTACAGAAGAACAAACAAAACCCTCAAAGAAAAGGATTGTTCTTAAAATGGCACAGTATGGCCATGATAGGAGAATATCTAGCAGAAGAACATCTTAACACAGCAAATTCAGCCATCTATAAAATCCACATCTGTAACAAAGTTCACACAGCATGCTGGAAAAGAGCAGAATCTTGGATTTCCTAGGTTACAGGCAATGGGAATCTACTACCACTGCTCCTCCATCTGTTTTCCACAGGATGGTAGTGTTTTGTGCAAAATGATCCTTGTTTTAAAGGATCCACAGCTTGGGGATGCAAGGAACATTTTCCTCTTCCTTCACACGGAAAAGGTGACACAGAGGAGTTTGGGTTTTATGCTGGATTTGGATACTCTATATAAATCAGTCAGACTGAACAGGAGCGTCAGCGCACATTGCTCTTAAGACTTCTTCCATTTTAGCCAATTTTGTCTTTTTTGTACCATCTTCCTCATTCTCACCCAAATACTTCAATGTGCAGATTGATGAGCAAAACACATATTGTCTCCCTCTGAAACAACAGAGGAATAATGAATAAAAAACATAATGTTCTCTTTAATCCTACATTCTTGTCTTTTTATTTATTTTGTGTAACGCCAAAGAGCACTGTGCAAAATATAATGTATGAAGTCTTGAGGCAAACCCTCCAATCTGTTGTAACATCTTGGAAAGTCATATTGTGCAAACTTGACTAAGCATCTTGGCACCTTCTCCAGGCAAATGCTTCTGACTTAAACAGTCCTGGTCAAGTACTTCTCTTGAACCTCCTGATTTTTTCAGCAGCCCAGAGATTTTTCCAGTACATTAGTAAGTACATACAATACTAATGATGTAAGTTTCTGAATTTAATATGACAAAACTTCATGCCACTTTTATTTGCACATCTAGATGGTGGAAGTTTTGTCTATGAGTAATCATTTCTGCAAGCCTATGTACCCCCTTCCTTGTAATGATTTTGTCACCTGATGATACTTTCCAGAATATCTAGCCTGGGTATCTAATCTAGTGATTTGTAAATATTAAGGTGAAAATATACAAAATACCTTTTAACCCTCACTTGTTATAACTAGAAACCTGTATATACATGTAACACTAACCAGACTGAGTGGAAGAAGCTTAACCAATCCTCCTGTGCAGAATGAACTTAATGATGTAAGTTTTATGTCCTCAAAAGCTCTTTGAAGATTCAAGGTGTTTCTGTAATCCCGTATTATTAATATTATTATTATTGTTATTATTGACCATGGCCCAAAGCCTGCCTTGCTGTGGGACAGTGGAGCTTATCATCAGCAACCTCAAGGCACAGCAGGGTAAGAAAAGTCACTATTTGGAAATGTTTGCATTTCACAAATCTGTTTCAATTTTTTTAATTTAGCATGGGACAGAGTAATTCTCATTCTGAATGCAATGAGACAGAAATGATTCTTCTTCATTCAGAATTTAGACACTGCTTCACGGAGTACTGCTGATTAGAAGAAAAAATGCATTTCTACTTTCTTGTAAGGAAACCAAAACCCATTTGCAATTTAATATATCTGTTTCTGGAGATCTCCAGATGTCAGAGAATAACCCATCTTGGGAACATTTAGGTATTTACATAAATGCACAGTCTGGCTCTGGATGGACCCAGTTTGTTCAGTATGGATTGAGCATGAAGTCCCCATTCTCTGACACTGTAGTAGCTATAACTTGACTGTCCATGTTTTAAGTCATGATATCAAAACAAGTGCTGTGAAGAAGAAATCTTAGTGGGAAATTTTAGGAAAAGCCAGACTTGGGGAGAGAACTGAATGCTCAGGAAAGGTAGCTTTAAAGTGGCTCCAGGCATAGGAAGGCAGAGTGAAAGGGAACTGGTATCATTGCACCCAAAGGGATGTATGCAGACAATGACTGCATCCAAATATGTGCCAAGAGATGAAAAGACAGAGGACCAAGCCAAGACAAGGTCAGAAAAACCAGATATTGAACATGATTTCTGAAAGGAGAATAACAACTCTGCAAGTGTTTTGGACAATTAATAACTTTTAGAAAATCCAATGCAGTTCCAGCTACCTGCAAGGGATTGTTGGAACAGTATTTGGATGGATGGATGGATGGATGGATGGATGGATGGATGGATGGATGGATGGATGGATAGGCACCTGCCTGGAAATTTGATCTGTATTTATAAAGAATTGCAACTTATGCATTCTGTGCCAAAAGAGAGCCTAGATTTTGGTTATCATCCAGCCCCTGAGAAATTTAGCACTTTGTGAATACAGTGTTGTGTGGACCAGAGAGAAAATAGTAATTCAACAGAACTCTGCCGCCTCTCAGACTTATGTTGAATGCATTTGATGGCCACTGTCATGGACAAAAGTATATTTGTTAAGAAACCACATTCTAAGCAGACCATATCTTAAGACTACAGAGTGAGAAGATATTCAAGACAACTTCAAATATATCACTGTCTAATTAACTAGGTGTATCTGCATATGATGACATAATATCATACAACAGTAAAATCAATCAAAGTTCTTCGGTTCTGTATTTGCAACAGATGAACTGCAGTTGCAAATATGACATTTATTTAAAAATGGGGGCATAAAAAATAACAGCACGGACCAAGCAACTTTTAAGAGCAGTTGCAATGAGTTTTAACTCACTTCAGCAATGCCCCATTTTTTTTTAACAATAATCCACACAAAATATTGGTGGTGCTGAGAATATCCTCCTCCAGTTGAAACATGGAAATCTCAAGTCACTGACATACTGAGAGATGTCAATCAAAAGGGAATTCAATCACCTTTTTTATGCTGTATGTTTAGCAAGGCAATGTTCTAAGACTATTACAAGTCCTCTTTGACTCTTCAGTGCAGTAAATCACTGTCTGTCATGACCTGACCAGCAGTGACATTAAAAGGACAGGAATTACGGAAAATACCCCACCCCAACCACAAAAAGGTGAAATGTATTTTATTCTCACTCAAGTGGTGGCTTAGATACCCTCATCGACGTCGCAATCCTGTTAGGATTATATTAATGAAAGAAGATGGTAACTAATCTTGATTAAAATTTGATTTTAGAGGACCTGTTTGCTTTAAGTTCATTAGTGTGCGTGAGCAAGCTAAAACAGAGCCAGCAGTGTGCTCTTGCAGCTAAGGAAGCCAGTGGTATCCTGAGCTACATTAGGCCAAGTATTGCCATCAGATCACAGGAGGTGACCCTTCCCCTCTACTCAGGTGAACACTTCCATCCTAACCTAACTCTCCTACAGAAAACAGGAGAGAATGCAGTTATTTCTATTGTAGATTTCCTCCCCTACAACTATATGCATACATATCCATATATATGTATATACATGTATGCACACTACACAATTTTATGTATAATTTTATACCTATAATTTTTATAATCTCTTTATCTTTCTACCTTTCTAGACAAAAGGGAGATTTTCCTAAGGTTACACAGGCCATGTAGTCTGGTGCAAGGTAGAAAATGGAAAAGAAACTTTCTAGAGTCTTCATCACAAAATCTTTTAACTAAGGTTACTAGAATTACAAATGTTAGGTTACATGTAGAATTTAAACACTCTCCACTCCCCCAGCATTCACGTCTAGAACTAGGTACACTCACACAAATGCAGGTCAAGCTGAAATCCCTTTGAAAATTCAGCCTTTTCTGAAGAAAAAGTTGATTGTTATTGACAAAATGTTGTACTCTGCCTTGTTACTATTCATGATTAAGGAAAGTAAATATTGTCTGAGGCCTAATGAGAATTCCAATGCAATAAAGTCAAGTGTGAAAGGTGCAATCAATAAGCGATGATGCAACAGTATTCGTTTGTATTTTTGTTATTGTCTAGTTCATGCTATTTGCTGATGCTTGAAAATGAAGTGTTAAGAAATTAGTGCTACAAGGATTAACAATCAGATTTTATTTCTGATATTGTTATGTTTCTACAGTCATTACACTCTGAACACTAATTAGCATCTGCTTTCTTTTCCCACTAGTTAAGGACTGCAAACCAAAGAATTATAGAACAAAAATACTATGGAAACGAACATCAGTATTATCCATGAACATCCACAAATTAAACCCCATGATGTCCATGGTTAATTTTGCACTGCAGGAGTAAGTACTGCAATAAACTACTCTATTTCCCTCATTTTTTGTGTTAGCAACTATGTGTCAAAGTATATCAAGTTTATGAAGAGACTGTATTTCCAAATGTGTAACAGATCTCAGAGTCAAAGCTGGAATGTTTATGTTCTACGTATGTCAGAGCTATCCCCCAAGGATTCCGTTTTGGATTTACAAGTCTTGAATATAAGCAAGCATACTGCCCTAGGAAACAGTCAAGGACTAAATCTCAGTTACTCAGTTATTTCTGCAAGGAGACCAATCTCTTCCAGTCCTTCATCAGACTGATTAATTCCCCTCTGTTTGGGCTCAGCTGGATTGGCAGGCACATAGACTTTGGTCTCTGTCACTGTGCCATGGCATGGGACACTGGTACCTTGTGTCAGAAACTGAAGGGATGATTTTTTCTCTTCCCTGCAGGCACATTGTACAAGTGACAATTTGTGCTGGCCACATCATGTAGCCTGAAGATCCTGAAAATATGTTTGAATATTCTTCACAACTCTGTATTTTCTGAAGAAGCCACGTAAAAAACTGGCTATGAGAACTTCAGTGGATCTTCACTCCATACATTTACAATTAACATCTTTATGTTTCTGAGTATTCTGCTTTATTAATTGCTCTGGCACTTTAGTTTATAGAGCAAGATTTAGGACATGGATAGAAAAGAAGGGCTGGTTCTGTTCTAAAATATTTGGCTGCATGACTGTGTTAAGGTGCCATGGCTTTTGAAGTCAGCTAGAAATATTTGGCATATATCCTATCCAAAGGGAAACTAAAGGCCAAACCAGATGCCTCCTAAAAACTCTTGCTGATTGCGTATGGTAAAAGACCCTACTGCATTTCATCAGGCAGCTCTACAGTTCTTCATACATTGCCAAAAGAAATAATTACTTTGAAACTTTATTTATGGCTCTTGTAATGTAAGAACTTTATAAATTCACTAAGTAACAGATCATGTAGCTAAAGTCGTATTTAAAGTATACAACCCATCCTGACCAAGAAGATTCTCTAATCCATGTACAATTTTTCTCACAAGTAGTTTTAACGGAATTAGGTAGAAATTAGCTGTAACACTGGAGAATGACATATGTTTTATATCATCATTCTTGTTATCAAAATGCATTTTTGTAGAGGCATGGAAATGACTTTTTCAGTCACGTGAGATCTCTTGACCTATTGCAAATGAGATGGCACACTTGCAGTGCCTTTAACTTTGGCAACTTATTTGTTTATGTGTATTTAGAAACAGCTGAGTAAGAAACCTAGTTCTGTAGGAAGACGGTATAAAACGGCCCAAATATGTACACAGCCAAAGGAAAGATAATTATGGGAAATAAAACATGATGTTTCAAATCAGCTCCCTCAGAAAATCCAAAAATATAAGAAACCGTATCATATTAACCAGCAAGAACTGCTCTTGTACTTAAGGGATAGTTGGGTAATTATTCAAACCTGGACAAGACTGGATTGTCAAGTGAAATAGTAATTCAGAGTTCCATGGGATAATGAGATAGATCTCAAGGCCATTAGCAGTGGTTCTTATTATAATACTGGCCAAGGTTTCACAAGAAAGAGAGAGTATTTAAATGAAGCTTGTAGGGAACTAGTTTGAACTTGTATATTTGAACAGCTTAGTACTATCTCCTAGTTTCCATTCATTCCTGGAGAGAAAGGTATCTATCATGTAAGACTGTGAAACGAGTCAGGCTTTCGAGACTGAAATCCCGGAGGGCAGAAATTAAAACATAAAATAATTAGAAAATCAAGCCACATTGAAACTCATAGAGTTTATATTAAGAATCTTATTCTAGTGAGATTTTAAGGTCTGGTTTAGCACCCAATTGTCTCCCTTTTCCTGACTGCTTCTCTCTCATTCAAACCAAGCAAATCCAACATCTATCTCCTCTGACTATAGGTGTGTTATTAAGAATTATTGCTTTAGATGTAAGGGCTTTTTAGATTGGAAACAGAGGAAGGGATTACTTTACCTCTATAAAATAGGTCCTGCTTATGAGACATTTGTATATGCATGCTTCATTCTGTTCTGTTTGTTTGCTTTTAACCACTATGGGAATAACTCAATGATGGTCACTGAGAAGCTCCCTAATCCCTGGAAAAACACTTGTCTAGCCTTCAGTTTATAAGGTACAATACAGCTAACGTGTCAGCAGTTGCCATGGATTAAGAAATATGGCTTGTTTCAATATTCTCCTTATGATCCTTCTCCTCGGTACAGGGGGTTCCGAACACAGGAGCAGAATAGGTCTGGCATGCCTGGCATACTCCAGTGAGGAATTCTGCTCCACACCTTAATGAACATCTCCTGGGCTGACTGGTCTCTGGGGTGCTCAGACTATTAGGCTAGACTGGGGTATACAGCAGGTTAAGCAAGAAGGCTGACTAAGAATTTGTAAATCAAATATTAAAGACTGATTAAATATTTTACGATCTTTTTACTTAGGCTTTGATTTGAAGTTTACTTCATCTGCTAGCCAGAGATCTGCTGAAGGTTAATTGATGGAGGAAGAGTAAATAACAGCTGATGCTGCTGCCCCTAAGTTTCCAAGGCATTTAGGAGTATTCCTAACCTCAAGTGTGCAGTCACTGATGTGCTCATTTGTCTCACTAGGTTAGTGTCACTAGGGCTCAGATATGTGATCAAATTACTGCCGTGAAAGTGGTTTAAGCTTATGTGTTTTCCCTTGTATTGTATATTTGCACATGTCTCCAGTGACACCAAGTAATCCTTTAAATTGCATTAATTTGATCATGCATCCGAGCACCCAGTGCAACAAATTGGGATAGGTGGCTATGGAAAGTGGAGATGATGCCTCTTAGAAGACAGATAGCTTCTATGGAGGAGAGAGACATCCAGCAGAACTCGGTCTACCAGGATTAGAGTATAAATCTCTCCCCTTTCTCCTTCTACAAAATCAATGGTTTGTAACCTATAAATGTGACCTGACAAACAGCTTCTGTGGATTTTGGGTTTTTTTGGGTTTGTTTTTTCTTTTTTTTTTCTTTTTTTTTTTTTAATGAAAGAACTAGCAATACTATTATAATTGTTGGTTAATTAATTTTTGGCTACACGACGAGGCTGGTGTCACTTAAAGCCCATCTGGAGAGAGCTCAAAGGAAAATTCAGAAGCTTACCATCCAGCAAGAGCCCTCATCATATTTGGGGTTTGGAGCTGAAAACTTAAAAGCAATGCGAATATTTAGTTTTAAAAAAGTACTGCTGAGATTGTATCTGAGCTCCTTTTCAAGGGAACTTTGGTAAGGATTTACACATACCAAAGTACAATTTATGTAAAGAGCAGGAAGAGTTATTGGACTAATCATTTTTAATAGAGATTCCTTGTCTTTAATACAGAGCTATACAACAGAACTTAATAGCTTGTGGCAAATAAATAATTTACACATGGATTGTGTCTGAATACAAATGCATACATAAAATATCACAGACTTAATGAAGGTGCTGTTTTTTTACAAAATCAATTTAATTGATTTTGCTGATAGGTCTGCATTAATATTTTCGTAAGCTCCATTTTGCTTTACCTGTACATGGCCCAGTCGTGATTTGTAAGGGAGGAATGGAAAACTCTGCAAATGCAATTAGAAACTCAGCACACAGAGTGTAGGTAGTTTTGAAGTGTCTGATGTAAGACACTCGGAAATAACACTCCACCGTGACCCAGTGGAGGGGCTCATTTACAAAGTACTCCTCGGAAAAGGTCAACCTCTCAGAACGCTCATGACTATTTAGGGTGTTTTTCAGCGTTTGAGCCCAATGAAGCTGGTAATGAAGAGTTTTCCCCTTAATGCTGAATGTATTGTGTCGTTCAGCTGCAGTCATCTTGACTTGTATTTGGATTGGGCTCCGACCAGAGCCGGGAGAAGACAAAGGCTGAAGAAGGTGGTCATTGTTGTGGTGGATGTACAACTGCAGCCAGGAGGACAGTGGTCGGATGGAAACATGGGTTTATTTCACAGGGAGAGGCATGGCATGATGGCTGCTGTACCCTTGGGAACACTGGCTTAGATATCTGACAGGCCTGAAAGCCACTTTTCCCTAATTTTCACCCAGACCTTGTCCTACCTCCTGTTAACACACTGCTTCTTGTCGTCAGGAACTCACTAAAGCTCAGCATTTCAGAAAAGCTGGCAGGCAGCCGCCGGGGCTGGGCTGGCGGGCCCACAGAGAGCGGCGGGGACGCCGAGGGTCAGCCGCCGCCCGCCCCCGCTGCGCGCCCCGCGGGGCCGAGCCGGCCCGCCTTACCTTTGGGGTGCCAGGGGTCCGTGAACTCGTACTTCCCCACGCCGATCGTCCGCAGCATCTGCACCCCGTTGGTGTTGTCCGGGCCGCCCGCCGCCGCGTTGGGGGGCAGCGGGGCGGCCGCCTGCCCGTTGGTGGCGGGCGCGCTGCTGGGCAGGGCGGCCGAGGGCAGCGCTGGCGGCGGCGGCGGCAGCATGGGGCAGGCCAGGTGGCCATTGCCCACCGCCCCGGGGCCCGGGTGGGCCACCGGGCCCACGCCGCTCATGGAGGACATGCTGAGGGGCTGGCTGTTGGTGTACAAGGGCTGGCTCTGGAGGTTGACCACCATGTTGCTGAGGGGCTGCGAGGGCTGCGGCTGGAGCTGGTAGTGGCCCGGCATCAGCGGGAGCTGGGGGGTGACGTGCGGCGGCAGGGAAGGTGTGACGCCGATGACGGGGGCCTGGACGTTGGCGGCGGGGCTGAAGGTGGGCGGCTGTGTCATCCCGTAGGAGTGCGTGATGAGGGCGGGCTGGCTGCCCGCTGCCACCGTGGTGACCCAGGGCGCTGCACCTGCGGCACGAAGGAAGGCCGGCAATGGCGGTGGGCTCGGAATGGGGGAGAACAGCCATCAACATCCTCACCCTTCCCCTCCCATGCCCGCGGATGGCGCCGACACGTCCCGCTGCACAATACTTAAAGCAGTTCGGGATCTGGAGCCATTCCCAAGCGGTAAGTGCATAAAATTGCTGCGGCGATGTGAGCGCAATTGTTAAAATACTCGTCAGGTGACATGCGGCATGTTTGTGGTTTTATGTATTTTGCACTTTATGCAGCTTAAGCGCACGCTTCCAAGAAAATTAACCTCTTTCCCCGCTGTGCTTTCACGGCTCCCTGACAAACACTCTGTGTGTATAATAATGGTGCTCCAGCCACTACAAAGACATTGTAATTAGGCGTCTGGCATAGTAGCACAATGTATGATATGTGTCTGGAAGCTGGAAATCATTTCAGGTAGCTCTGGACATAAAAGAAGTCTTAAAGTATTACAGAGTGCCTTTCCCTCTAGTGAAGGCAGAGAAGGAGAAAAAAAAAACCTGCTCTAATGAACTTGCAGCATCTTAATACATTTGTATCAGCCCTGGCATAGAAGAAACTTGAGGGGTCTTTACAATGAGGGAGAGCCCCAGCTAAAGAATAAAGAAAGGGCTCACAATGAAGTCTAATTTACAGAGGTAAATGGAGATAGTGCATTGAATTTGCTCTGAACGATTTTCCCTGGTAGAATTACAAATAAGATTAGAGACATACCTGGGTTTTCATTCTCCCTCATCTGTTTAGATGGAGGCTCATCAGTGTCCCAGGGTGTGGACTGATTGATGGGTGTCTGTCCCCACCTGACGCTTGTTGCAAGTCCTTGAGGCTGATTTTCAGTCTTGGAAATGCAAGGTGTCTACCAGAGAGAAAGAAAAATACAGAATAAAAACGTTTTGACTACTGGGATTAATTACAGTTCCTCATAACTAGTAGCTTGCTTGCTTGTTACAATCCAAGAGGATATCCTAAGATCTTTAAATATCATTCATTTGGGGTTGGACTTCATGATCTCCAGAGGTCCCTTCCACCCCTAACAGTTCTGTGATTCTGTGATTGTCTTCCAGGCTTGCGTGACATGTCTGTATGGAAATACAATATATTTGAAAAAAAATGCTTCTGGACATTTAACAGATCCACCTTTAAAAAAAAAAGAAAGAATGCACAACAAGCTAGTATTTTCAGAAATAAGTTGCTTCATTTGCCAGGAAAATAAAAAAACCCCCACAAACAACCCCGATATGGTAACATCCATTCAGTGGCAGCTACATAAAATGGGACAATCTTCTGTTTGCTCAATCTCTTCCAAAAATAGTGAGTTTTGTTTAGCAGGAGGCAGAACAAGAGAGACTTATTTACAACTATAGGACAAATTACTGTAGAACAGAAAAGAGAAGTGTTCGTATTTACTGTCTGTCAACCCTTAAAATTGAATGCCAATAAAAAAGGGCAGCATAACATCATTGGCCGCTAAAGTGGGTTTGTTGGCAGGTCTTCAGAGAGGTTAAAATAACTGTAAAGTAGGGGAAGGATTTGGGCAGAATAATCATCAAAGCAGACATGATCTGAAAGAGATCTCTTGATGAAGAAACTATCACATGGATTTAAATGCTACACCAGACCCCTGCTGCAATTTTAGGGGACCTTCCCAAACAATCATGCCTTTGCTGAGAAAATGCCTGTAGAAAACAGGAGTGCTCCAACAGGTCTCATTTATTTAAGTCTGAAGTGCATTTCATTGCTGGAAGATTAAAGTTTTTTCCTGTTTTGTTTTTACTGGTGTCAGAACCTCTAAACCAAGCAAACGGAACCAGCTGCCTATTGCTGAATGAGGACTGAAGAGTGAAGCCATAAAGAACAGGAGACCAGTCTGAGCGATTGCTTGTTTGCCTCACATCTGGGAAGTAATTTAGCTCAGAGATGGGGGTACAGCAGCTCCATAAATGCCCTGGGTCACGCTGTACCAATGAAATCTCTGTCAACACCAGCAGCCTGTTCGCCCATCACGAGTACCTCAATCACCCCATGAAAGGAAGTCATTAGCAGACCCATTTATGCCCTCTGCAAATACATGCACACCTTCCCCAAGCCAATCAGTCATTCCTCCTGTCTTTAAATCCATTGGACATGCCTGCTTCCTCCTGCCCTCCCTTCTTCCCCACTAGAACCTGCCCTGCTCCAATGTTTCCTCTTTCACCCAAGAGCCTCTGACATCTCCTGACACCCTCCCTTTTCTACATGAGCTTTATCCTCGGTGGGCTGCTGGAGCCAGGAGTTCTGGGTGCAGATCTTGATAGAGGACACAGGTTTTGCTGTGCTGCTCTCTTTGCTCCCAGAAGCCCCAACGGGAATATTTCCCCCACTAGAAATGTTATACTTTGTTAAATGCAGATGTTCACACGGAAATGATGTGATTTTTAAAATATTTTTTCCCATGATTGTTATTTTTCAAAACTCATCAATTTATTCTTTTCCATAGTTTGGGGATTCTGTTTCTTTTTTCTTTTTTTTTTAAATTTTTTTCCCCTTTTTTTTGGGAGGGGGTGGGTTTAAACTGTAATTTCTTTGGATTTCTTTTTCGATTCTATTTGCACCAAGGACAATGATATTCTGGTTTTAGATTCACATTTACTTCTGTCCCCACCATTTCGACTACCTCTATAACTTTTGCAATTGAAATAAAAATGAATCAGAAAAGACATAAAGAGAGGACATGCAGACAGTCAAGAGCTTTAAGAGCTCTGCTCTATTCATGGTGAAGAAAGGGCAGGAGGGGAAGAAATAAGTCTCAGTTTTGAAATGCTCTCTATTTATAAATTGTCCTGAGAAAATGATTAATCTGAATACCTTTAGCTTTTACGTTGTACAAGGTCCTTGACACAGGAGGTTATAACACTGCTGGTGGTTTACCAGTTCATGTTAGCACTATGCCTTTGTATCTAGCTAAACTGTTTAACAGCAGCCAGAACACTCTGCTGTAGAAAAATAAATAAATAAAATAAATAAAAGAACCACCAGCATTCTCTGCCTGTATATCAGCTAAAATACTTCCACCAGAAACACCAATATTTAGTCTAAAGTAAAGCTTTAAAAAAAGGTAAATGCAATACAGAGAAATGGGCATTTTTAGGAACCAAAAGGAGGATTCATGACTCAAACCATGCCCTGGGTATTCCACACATGGCATTTGTGTGTTGCATTTCTTTATTGTACTAACTGGGTCTTACCAGTGGGTTTGAAATACACATTTCTCATTATTGTGTGGCATTGTCAAGACAGGCAGCATCTTGTTTAACTTTGTTACATCCCCAAGCTGCTTTAAAACAGTGCTGATCTAAAATAAGAAAAAAAATTTCCTCTACCTTAAATAATACAGAACCACACACATGCTACAATTTTAAAAGAACCCATATGTTTTGTCCGGAATGGGTAAAAAAGGGAATATGTGATACAACTCTCCTAATCCTACAAAAATCCAGTTGCCTGTTTTGGAACTCGTTTTCAAAAAAAAACCTAGAGCACAAGACTAGACACATGTGAAAATTGTAGAGTTTGCAGCCAATCTAGATCTAAATTCCAGTTTGAGCATTAAAAAAGAGGAAGGAGGTTTGCTGTCAATAAATGCTTCTCCTTCACTAAATGCTAGATTTTGTTTCACTAAACATGCTCTGTTTCTTAGAGGCTCAGTGGATTTAAATGCACAAATCCAGTAATTGCTTTCAAACCATACTCCTGAACTTGTGTTCGTTTGATCAGAAAGTGCTAGGGATCCGTTGGTATGAAATCACAACACACGTCCATGAAACACAGACAGAAATGGTGGTGGAAACAGAGAAACAGCTTACTGAACTTCCTTTTAAAATGTATACATATTTCTGGTCTCTGATCTAATTTCTGCTTTATTTTTCTTAATACATGAAGGGTTACATTACAAGTGTTACATGTCTCTGATCTGATTGCAGCAATTACCCATTTGCGTCTCTGGAAAGTGAAATTATTTCCAGCGTTATCAAACAAAAGAACTTTCTGTCCATTCACTCAGGCCCACGACAGCGCTCTATTTGATGCTTTTAATGTACAACACAAATGACCAAAAAATGGCCTGTATTATGCTAGTTGTGCAGGGGGAAGAGCTGTGTTCCATTAGTGATCCACAGACTTCACAGAAACTAATTGTACTATGTTACACTTTTATCTTTAGCTTTCATGTCAGATGCTTGTTTGAATTAAACATGGGACACATGAAAAAAGGAAATGCATTACAAAATCTACTGGGTATACATCTTAAAATACTGCCAAAAGTCTATTTACATGAAAAGACCAAAAGGTTTCTGAAAGGTCTGTTGAAGCCTGGCTAGTCAACAGTAGCATTGGCTAGTTAATTGCCTAAAATTTCTGGCAGACTACAAAGACTACTAAAGGAATCATCAGCAGCTTTCTAGCACCCGTAAGATGTTCAATTTGTGCTCTTTGCCATGGATAGAGTACCCCAAACCCAAGACAAATCCAAGAGGATTTTTCCCCTCTTTAGTTTGAAGCCACCATTGAGAAACAATAAAATGTTCAGCTGAAGTCTTCATTTCACCACCTGCCACTTTGAACTCCAGCAGGGAGCATCCTCCCAGTTTTACGGAAATTAACCTCAATACAGATGTACAGGCAGAAAAGAGCAACACAAAACAATTCTGGAATTACATGAGACAAACACAGACAAGTTGCCAGACTGTCAGTTTTTTGTAGCTCAAGTAGTCATAAACCATGGCCCATAGGCAACAGTAATTGTTGTACAGCTGGTCCACTGAACCTTATTATATTAAAACATTAAAACCTTCAGATTCATGGGGCTTTTCAGAACATCCACAAGAAAGTTCATGAGTTCACAGCCATTAGCTGGTGCTAAAGATTGAGAATTAGTGATTTGGTCTATACAGCATCAGTTTACATGGCTACCATTAGTTGTTGAGGAGACATAGCTACAACTGAGACTGACTTTAAGTCCAAAGCTTTACAAATCTTTAATGAAATAAGACCTAAACTGTTAATAAGACCTTTTTTACATCAATGGAAACATAAAACCTACTAATGGCATCAAAGACTATGTTAGTAGACTTAAAAAACCCAACACAACAACCACAAAAATCCAACAACAAAAATTCCAATACAATATTCCCCAGGCTCAACACCACTGAGCACTTCCTGGGAGATCCTTCTAAACACATTTGAGCAACTTCCCCAGAGGCTGTGGAACCAATGACATACATCCTGCTATTGCTCAGAGTGCTAAGACCTGTTCTAACAGTGTCATGAGCAAAAAAGAACTAATCTGGAAAGAAGGATACTATTTGTGGTTCCCAGCAATCAAAATTGTTTTACTAAGGCCTTCATTTAAAGTGATGGATGAGAAGTAGCGAATCTCTGTTCCAATTTTCCAAAAGAGATTGGGAATGGCAGTTTAATACCAAGATAATGTATCCAATATGCAACCCAGTCTATTTTCTCTTCCCATTGAAAATAAAAAGGTTAAGATGCATGCATGCACAGAGGCAAACATTCCCTCCCACAGATTCAGGTTTTATGGCCTGTCATGGGTAAAAGCAACTTCAGTTTAATGAGGGAATTCCTTTTAAAGCTGTTTTCTATGCCTCTAACTGGAAATGACTGGTGGCCCTGGTTGAGTTTAAAGTCTGAATGTGTCCGGTGCTCTAAAAAAAGTAGTGGTCTCTGTACCGAAGAGTTTATGGTCTAATTTGTAGTTCACACTGTTAAATACTGCATGAAACAGGTACTATTTGTGTGCATGAGGCATGTATGCAAAATCTCAACCATACAGGGATAAATCTTCATCTGGAATAAATTCCTATATGGCGCTGGACAGGACCCAAGTATATTTCTGAGTTTAGTCCACAGCCAAAGAAGCTCTTAAGGATGGAAGCGGAGCTTTTAAAGATGCAGTGATGACAGCAATATCTCCCTAACACTGGCTGTGTGGCTGGCCTACAGAAATGAAACTGTTGTTTTAAGAGATGGATGTACTGTAATGTATTAGAAACCTAAGAGATATTGACAGGTCAGTGTGCAAGAGGAACAGAAAGAACAGTCCTGCAGTAAAACCTCATTCAAGAATTTGCTCATGGGTGAAGAGAAGAACTCATCTACCTTACAGCTCCCATCACCAGGCAATTCTGCGATGACACAGCGTTGTTTTTCTCTTTCCAAAACTAATGTGGGAGTGGCAAGAGAGTAATACAGTTAACTCCTAGGAAATATGTTACTACCCTGCATAAAAGACAAAAGAAGTCTTAGTTCCCTCTTGAGCAGAGAGAGTAATTCAATACTTAAATACCTTAAACACCATTCAGTGAGGAGCCACCAGTCAGTGTGAGCTCTGGAGCACTACGGCACAGCCTTCAGAGACACATGGCTTAGCAGCGTGGTTAAGTCTGCACCTGTTCTTGTTTTACAGAGGATTAAAAAACACTCCCCACGTCAAGGTTAATGACACAGGCTTGGAGAAACCCACAAGTGCAGTGGGCCCACATCCCTGTGATGGATGCACTCCATCCCTTAACCAAACTGTGGTACTTTGGTACAGGCTGCAAAGGAAGTAAAGGTCTGATCCGTGTCCAGGCCAAGAACGTCTCTAATTTCAATGTGTTCTCTGAAAAACCACGAAGGAAACAGTGATATAGTGAGCATCAGTGCACATAAGCTTGGAACACTGATCATGCGATTAACACATGAATAGCTGGGGGCTTTTGCAAGACTCATTAATCAAGGAGCAAAGAAATTTGTGGGTACAAGGAGACTCATGCATACCACTTCCATTGCATGCAATTTGACTATAAGCCAACCTCTTAATTCCACAAATATGACAGCCTAAGTGAGCCTTCTTGGGCTCTTCTGGCCAGGCAGCCTGGGTGCATGGCGGTGATCTTTCCTTGAGCTGGAACACCTCTCAAGGAGGCTCCTTGAGACAGAGAGACCTTTAACCAACGACAGATCTGTCAGCAATCTAAATTAATACTAATGAAACATTACTAATTCATGTAGCTACTCAATATTAATTACTATAAACTTATTATAGATAATTCCATTAGACATAACCCCTTGTCCAAGTCTGAGACTAAGATTGGACCTAACTGCACCAAGGCTCCATAAAGAGTTTAGAAAGCAAACGGGTCCACTCTGAACCTTATGACTCAACAGGAGGCTCTTCCTTACTCTTTGTATTTCTTTCATTAGATATAGACCTTTGTCTAAGTCTGAGACTCAGACTGGATCTGGCTGCACTTAAGTTCCACCACTCTGTACCTCATGACTCATTGGAAGAGTCTTCCTTACCCTTTTGCATCTCCGGTCTCTGTGCAAAACATTCTAACTTGATTCTAACTCAATTTGCATTTGTGCACTTCTTCCGTGCAGTAATTAATAAGGTGAACCTTGCCATCAAACTTACTTAACCTTTGTAAACCACTGTTAAACTTTGTTAAATTCCACTGAACTTACTGAACTAACTCAATGAAACATATTGCTGCTTCTCTCTTGAGTGAGCTGCACTGCAGGAGTCCCAGACCAGCACAGCATCAGTACTTTAGCCAGCCCTGATCCTGGCTCCATGCAGAGCAGAGCTTCTCCCCACCCAGTTTGTGAGCTGATAAGAAGGCACCTGTATGACCATGTCCAGCTTCTTCCCACCACCAAAATCAACCCCAGCTTTCCTGGACTGGCCCTTGGCTACTCTCGCAAATAAGACAGCCCAAATTCCCAAGCTTTGACAATGCAATGCAAGGTAACTCCATACTGGGAAAGGGTCAACTGCTTCTGTCTCATAAACCCTTTCTAAGGCTCACCATCCACACTAGCTGCAGCTTTGTGAAGAGAAGGAATGACATTATGGAGAAGGAGAGAGAAAGATGGGATAGAAACAGGTTGTGAATTGACCATAGGTGGCATCTCTTTCTTTCTGGTGGCTCACTGCCCAATACAACTACTGCTCTCACACCAGCGCTCCAGTCATTATCTAGAAATGAATACAGGACCATGGAATGACAAGTGCTGCATAAATGCTACTTTGTATTCTGTCTTGGCAAATTGCACCAGGAGAGGCTCAGGTACTCACCCAGCTGCCTTCGTTTCTCAGCGAGAACATCAGGGAACGGAGCTGAGGTATCGAACCGAGGTCCCGGCTGCGACACTTGCTGCTCCAGGACACCAGGGACATCAGCGCACGACACTGGGTTCGAGCACAGAAGCCCCACTTTAGCCTGAGCAGAACCTCCTCTGCTAACACGGTCTGCATGCAGATCAACCCCAAATCAGAGCAAAGCTACGAATGTAAAATCATCTCACGACGGAGGAGAAAACGCGCGGCATCGGGAACAAGGCGGCAGCTACAGAGAACATGCACTGCGCAACGCGAGAGGGCTCTCAGAGATCCTGCAGGCATCCCATGGCACGGGCAGATAAATCCAGTTCACCATAAGTGCTTTTTGTCAGAGGGCTCAAGGAAATATGGGCAATAATGGAGTAAGTGCTTGTCAGACCAGAATCCCAAGGGTGGGCAAAGGATGTTGCCCTTGTGTACTGGCAAAGCTACTGAAGAACAACCTAAAGGCAAACTTCTTGAAAACGAAACATTTATCTTGAATGCTAATGCTGGCCATTGCTAGGTTCAGAAATTACTCCATGTGGCATTTTCATGCCAAATTTCCCATGGAATTATTTTAATTATCCAAGCAGGACCTCAAATTTTGTTCTGGATCAGGCCTGAAGTATTAGAAAGAAAGAGAGGAATACTTAGAAAGTAAAAGGCTCCAATCCCAGTATTAAGTTACTGCTATAAAAGTTCCTTTTTGTTGCATTGGATGCCGACATTTTACATTCAAGCCCTCTGAACTCAGTGTTTCAATTGTAGTACACACTCCGTGGCAGGAAAGTGCATGTTCTCTGCCTACACAGCAGGCACATAAAAAGAAAGGAAAAAAAAAAAGAAAACCAATATAAGGCTGTGAGTGTTGAACAGTGCTGCGTGATATTACTGATTTATTAACTTGGCTTGATCAATAAGGCTATCATCAAGGGCACATTTAGTTTGCACATAAATTTCACTTTCTAACAAGCACTTTTGTGTGCTCACTTTAGTTTCCATAATCTGATCCAGGTCTCAGGAAGCTTTCTTTAAGGGAGAACAGAGAATTCTTTTTCTAAAAAAAGGATCAAAGTATACTCAGTCAACTCTCAAACAAGAGGACAGTCAGTACTGTAGAAACAGCATGCTTACCTTTCATAGCAAAAAGAAAAATAAGCCTATAGGTCTGGATTTATCACTGCCTTAAGTTCATCAACATCAATTGAGCTATTAAATTGTGGCTGAATTTGGCTCACAGCAATTTAAAAATTTCAACCTTCTTTGAGCATCTTCCATCAGTAACATGCTAATTTAATGCATAATTTAAACTCTGCTGTCCTTTAATTCAGCATTTGTAAATAATTAAAAAAGAACTAAAAATCTGTTTGCATTTGTAAAGCTGACCTCCTCCCCCTTTTTCTACTGCGAAACAAAAATGACTTTTCAATCAAGAATTTATTTATTCTTCATATTTGAAAGTAAAAGCCACTGAAAGGATGAGAAACTGATTTACAAGATAAAACAATTAGCTCTGGGATATGTACATTAAGACTAATAAATTTCACATCATATTTTAAGGAGTGGAGGAGGAATCCCAGATACATCAGATTTTATTCAAATTCTATTGAAATGTTCATTTAAGAGCATCTTATGAAGGTAAGTTATGCAGTCACTAAAATTAAGATGTGAAAAACAGCATTAGAGTGCTATTTCTCTCAGAGACTATACACTTTCATAATCCCTCCCTTTTTCTACATCCAAGATAACATGTAAAATCTGGGTATTCCTGTAATTGCTCTGGTCTTGTTAAAATTTTTGGTTGTATAGGAGAAACAAATGCATTCCACAGTAAAAAATACTACAACACGATACTGCATTTCCTTTTAATCCAAAATCACATATCTCAATAATTCTTACTAAAACCTTTTTTCCTCTGCTATTAAAACCTTTTTCTCTGTGCAGACAGATGAAAATGCCTTTTAAGACTCAAACAAGCTTGTGCAAAACCAGCTCGAACCCATCAATCTCCCAGTTGGCTCCTAAAAGAAGGTAAACATTCCCCAAGCTGTTCTGACCAGACGTGACTGGCAGATCCTTTTTGGGAAGGAGGTCTCAAGACACAACCCTGTTTCCATTCAGATTCAGAGCTTTAATAACACAAGAAGTTCAGTGAGGGATCAGGCAGCGGGGCAGTCATTTAATTTGATTTACAGAGTACTAATATATGGTTTTGCTGGAAACACAGCCACCATTTACTCCAGTGTTTCTGCTCTGTACATTTTACATCAAAGCACTCCTGCTCATTTTGTTTCCCCATCTCCATGCTACCAGGAGGAAGCTGCCCAGTTCTCCTGTTTCCTTTCAGTAGAATGGATTCGTGGACTAGCATGACTGCCTCAGGTGCCTCAACCACCATCCTTCTAAAAGATTTATGGCAAACACATTGCATCCCAAGATATAAATCTACCAAATGGCCATTAGACATACTTTGCTGTCCACAGACAAATGATTTAAAGTAAAACTGATAAGGGTATAGCTCAGGCTAGTGTTACTAGTACGCCTGTCAGAACTGTGCTACATTGCCACACATTTTTTCCAGACACCTCATTCTCATTTTGGGTGTGAATAGGATGATCCTTCAGTATTACTCTGTTCATGGAAACTTGTGATGCTAAACAGTCCTTCATCATCCAAAGATAAATGGGTACCATCATGATTAAGCTCTACTTATATTCCCTTGATTGATACACATTCCTTTACTTTTTATTCTTTTAAGATTAAATTCTTCTAGGCATCCAGTTTGAGCCATTAGGCTAATTAAGAAGAGGAAATCCAGCAAGGATGGGAAGTTTGGCCAAAGACTTTTCTGGTTTTTAAAATCCCTTGTTACGTATTTTTAAAGAAAATTTATATTACAAAAAGCATAAAATCTCACACTCTCTTTGCTCCCGGGAAGTTAACACAAAGTAAAACCACCTCTAAAAATAATCTCCCACTCAAGAAACTTCAAGGTGACAGGGAGAGAGAGAGGGGTTATTGTGAGCACTAAATAACACAGGTTGGTTCTGTAAGCCATGAAGGGAAGGACAAGCTAAAATTAAATGACCTTTGATAGGGACACCTCACCTACAACAGCAAGTCGTTATCTGATCTTCCTAATTCTCCTCCTCCGCTGTTGCAGGTCATGGTCCATCAGAAAGTGCTATTCCTGCTAGGATGGGTGCAGGGCAGACAGTGCCCTTGTGCCCCCCCAGGATGAGCTGCCAGGGAGGCCAGCCCGGGGTCACTGCAGGTAATACCCCTTAAGAGGCAGTGTGACCCCTGCTGAACTTGCTGTGGCTTTCAGAAGAGGCAAGGGGCGTTCTAGCTGTTCTTTGTGCAACCATTGCAGCCAGAAGACAAACCTGAGCCTTGGTTTGTTATAATAAGGCCTCAGTTAGAACACAAACCTATAAATATCTAACAGTGCAGACCAAAATGGCCAACTTTGGTCACAAGTATTGATGAGAGTGAGAGAAACAAAACTGGACCACACGCCTACTCTGAAAAAAACCCAAAAGGGATGCTTTCCACACAACAGGTGGAGATCAAAATAATCTTTTTTGTGAATCCAAAATCTCCTTTCCACCCATGGCACAGTTTTTGGAGTGACTGTTAGCTTCACACAAGCGTTGACTGTGTCACACTATCCAGATGTTATTAGAACAAAGCACAGAGCCATATCTTGTCTTCTACATTTATTGATGATTCTGAGCCAAATTCACACATAGATCATATGTTGATTTTCTTAAAATCACTGAGTTACCAAGAAAGTTGAGCCATTAAGCAAGATCTTCCCCCAAACATGCTTGTCTCACAAAGGGTCACAGAGTTTGTGACATCAAGATGCTTTGAGAGGAGATATAGCTGGACTAGATGACCACTGTAGGCCCCTCTCCACTGAACTATTTCTATTCTATTCTATTCTATTCTATTCTATTCTATTCTATTCTATTCTATTCTATTCTATTCTATTCTATTCTATTCTATTCTATTCCATTCCATTCCATTCCATTCCATTCCATTCCATTCCATTCCATTCTAAACAATTAAATAATCATATATATAGATGCAAATGTATCCATTTTCCCTTCTACTGCTGAGGTGTGGATGCTCTAAGATGTTCATCTGCTTCTTTCTAAAGGAAGTCCAAGCTTCATGTACTGGGGAAGAAAAACAAGAGGCAAAAGCTGACAGACTAGCTGAGGGCCTGCTTTTTTAATGCTGCATTTGATTAATTGTATGATTTATTTTCAATGACTGGTTCAATCAATCCTGATCAAATTAACAAAGACAATGATCAGAAATACCAGACTAAAACACAATACAAATTATTTGGTTCCAGGGGATCCAATCAAAGGAAACAGGATTAAATTAACCAGTGATCGGATTAAGGAGAAGTTGCTGTATAAAGTCAGAAATGTATTAGTACTTCGGGCCATTTGCTCTGTCTGTTGGTTGCCATTTCCCTCTCAATACACTTTAAACAAAATTGAGTTTTCTAGGTATTACAAAGGTAACATGGAAATAATAAAAAATAAATAAATAATAATAATAATTCTTTACAGTACCTCCGTATGTGGGACTCTGCCACAGTAGGCACCCTCTAAAGAAAAAATACACCCCCATACACCCTCCTTCCCTAGCAGTATGTACTTCAAGGAGTTTACAGTCTATGTGTACTACACAGAGATCAAAAGGTGACAGAATATCAGGATAGAATCAAAAAGACAGAAAAACCCATTTAATTCTACAACGTTAGTAAAGCACAAAGATGAAAAAGCTACTGTTCAACAAGGAGCGTTAATGAAAGTTGCCAGTGATACAGCTGAAAATGTAGTTCTTACCTAAAAATGAAAGTAAATACAAGTATCAGAGGAGAAGTACTTCTATTTGCTGTGTACTAAGCTAAACCTCAAGCAGCTGACAAGGTCCTACAGCAGTGAACAGATTTACCTTCAAATATCTTGGGCTCACACTGGTTCAAGTGGACCTGTGACCAGCTGCAAAGGGACTTTGTGTCCGACACGAGGCAAAAGAAAGGCTGGGGACATGAGGAGCCAGCTCATTTGGAAGTAATTTGGAAAACTTAAATGCTGAGTTAGATTGAAACCAAACTCAATTCCTGCCCTCTTTTTCCACTAAGAGATTCATTTAAAAGATAAATGAGGGACATGGAGAGGTATTCCCTAAGGACTGTTAATAAAGCTACTTTAGAATGCTGGCACACTGTGCTGCTTGCGAGTCCTGGCCCCGCATGCTCCATGGGATGAGGAAGGACACTGGACTGGAAGTGCCACTCACATGGCAGCAGTACTCAGCAGCACAGAGGAAACCTCCACTGCCACTGGTCCCACTGTGCACACTGGGGGCTAAAGCAGAGGGTTTACCCAGCTTTCAAAAATGACAAGAAAAGGAGTTGCTGTAATCTGGACAAAAGGCAAAGCACATGTAAGCAGGTCAGATCTAAATCAACAAATCCAAGTCTTTGTCTCTTACAGAAGCATTCAGGAGCTGTACAGGAAGACTGCTTCACTATCACTTGCTACAGTGCCACTTCCATCTCTAGGTATGCTCTGTTTAGTAACTGCCAGCAGACATCACCTGAAAGGACTCAGGCACTTGTGATTGCCCCAGGCCTTTCTTTGCACACAGGGAACAGACCAAGCTAAGAGTTTTGGTGAGTGGTAGCTGACCGCGGGAGTGTGAGATGGTCTTTGTCCCAAATGAAACCACTGGAGACGTGAGACAACAACCGCTGTTCAGCAAGGTCGATATTCACCCATGGGATCTGATTTGTGTGGCCATGGCCACATGTCCTTTCCTTGCAGCTCACTGTTTGCACCAGGTGTTGATGCTAAAGGGCTGTCCTTGCAAAACTGAACATTTGATGAGCTGCTTTACTTACTGAGCTCGAGGAAGTATTTAGAGAAACATCCATCTCTCCCTTCCCACAACTTAAAGACTTAATATTTTATCTTTTGTTTTCAGCTCTGACAGTGAGTAAATTTTAAAGCATCAGCTCTTCTCAGCCAAAAGACATTTGGCACTGTGATCAAGAATGTATTACTTCGTCTCTTCTGTCCCCTTAAAGAGTAACTTATTTGTATGTACGGGCTTTTTCTCATGCTCTGCCTTGCTACATTCTTTTTTCAATCTCATTGCAATTTTTTTCATGAGTATTCTCCATTTCATTTTCGTACTTTATTTTCCCCATGTCTCTATCTCTCTCCTCACCCTTTCTATCATACTCTCTCCTAAGTGAAATGAGAACCCAATTATACTCCTGTTAGAACTGAACTTTGAAATCCATCATGTGCTAGTGGGCTCAAAATTAGGCAAATAAATTCCCTCAACCCTACAAATTAAATTGAGTCTTTGCATATGTTCTTTTAAGAGCACAAAGATGTCAAGTATTCACCCAGCTGTCACAAAATATGATGAGCAGGCTCTTTGAATTCATATAGATTTTCTAAATCGTTTGTCAGATTTAACAGAAATGCTAATGGATCCAAAAGTAAATTCTAATCTATCCTAAATATCTGGTTATTATTTGTATTACAGTAGGACTTGGAATTGTCAGTTGAAGATCAGGGCATAATCTCTATGCATTTCACACACAAAGATCATTTGGATGATGTGCAGGTATTATCTTGCATTTTCTCAATTTTTATCTCATTATTTTAACCAACAGCCTCCTCATAGGTATACTCAATTTTATTCAAGAACAAAAGCACCAGCAGCTTGTTAAGTATCACTACCTCATGTGTTGGCTGTTGAAACCCAGGTCTTACATTTAGTAAAGCCAGCAACTGTCTCCCAAATGTAGAGTTTGAAGGAAAAAAGCTGTCACACAGGTCAGGCTTTGCTCACATTTCATTTTGGTCAAAGCTCATGATGGAAAGGGAGCAGAGCCAGATCAGCCTCAGCACAAGGGTGGGCACCTGCGCAGAGCTGCCGATGCCAGCGGCTTGGACACTGCACAGGGCACCTGTACCTGTGTGGGTCCAGCACTGCCCAAACGTGCAGGACTCGCTGCCCTGGCACTGAACACCTGCACAGGACTTCTCCAGTGGCCAACCCGACACTCTCACGAACCTTTGATGGGGTGAACATATCCTGGGAGTTGTTCTCTACGTACTGCCCCGGCTGCTTGTCTAAAAACCTATTAGGGCACCGCTTTAAGCAGGAGGGCAGCAGATCCTGGCTGTCAGTGAAAATCCACTGCCAAAATCAATACGGTTGGCAAGCTTGCTTCACAGATATTTACGATCAAAGAGCACATTTCCCAAGAATGTGTTGTCAGTCCCATTGTCTTGGCCCAATTTCAACTCCAGTAATTACATTTCTGCCTGCCTAATATTCCCCTGTCGCTTTGAGGAGATGCGGGAGCCCTCTCATCCAGTCCCACATTGTTTCACTGCATCATGGCCACAGTCAGCACCAAGCTGACACATGGCAGCAGCTTTCCCTCTTTGTATTTTACACAGCAGTTGCTGCCTAAAAAGCTTTGGGATTCTTAAAGAGGTGAAATGTGTAAGATACTCTGGTCGCTCTTATTTAAAAATTATTTATTTGCCTCTGGAACTCGTCATCTTGAGACGTATTTTAATTTCCTTCTCTTTCACGAGTAAATTTGTATACTGAAATTATTTACCAAAGGTTGAACTAGGTAGGTCTCGGCTTTGTTTTCTTTTTTTTTTCAAATTTTATTTCACTAATAAAAGTAAAATAGCTGTAAAATGTGACTGTCTACAGCTTTTCAATACCAAGCTTGAGGGAGTTCAAGCCCTTTCAGAACTAGCCAGGAGAGCTAATTCCACCGGCAAACTAAAACTATGCCTTTCTCAGTGGAATAAAATTCCTGTTTACAGCTGCACAGGGCATAAAATGGGAGGTTTTAAACTTGTGACATTTCCATGTCTGGAAAAGCTGTCACACACCCAGCACAGCATCTTACCTCGAGCTGTAAGCCCAAGGACATCAGTAGCATTATCTGAACTGGAAGACGACCAGAGGGAAAGAATGGTGTATCTAAAACACTTTCAAAACTTCCCAAAACCTTTCCTATATTCAGAAAACAGACGTTTCCCCGATGGGAAGAGAGCTCCATTTCCAGCTGCATGTGCTTGCAATATCGCTGCTCAAAAACATCTTGGTGGTGCTCAACCGACTGACTCCTGCCTATTGGAATTTTTCTTGGGAAAGATCTTTGAACACACAAAGTGAGAGAAAGCACTGGGGTTTAACATTTGAAAAAAAATTATTAAAGACTAAACAACTGTTGGAAGCCACTCCGAGCCAGAAACTGGTCAGATCAGTGCTGTAAACATGGTTTTGTGGGCAAAGGAAGATGTGCTACACACAAGTCATCATCAGGCGCCTTTTTCTGCATTCCCTGCACTCCTCTGCCTTCCCAAAGGAATCATTTGGAGTGTTTAAACAATTGCAGTTTTAAATAGACACCCTTAAGCATATTTTGCATTGAAATGTAAAAAGAATGCCAAACAAAACAAGCCCAGAAAAAAATAAAAACCAGGAAAGTATGCATATGAGAAAGACTAATAAAGTACGAGCGCATGAATGTATTCTGGAACATTTGCATGTGTCAGAAGGAGTGGAAAGGAGGTAAGCAGATGATGAGAAAACAAGAGATGAAACACAAAGTGACAGAAAAAAAGCAGCAGTTTGGGAAAAAAAGAGGCAGGGAGGGAAAAGACTGTCTTGCAGATAGGCAAAGCCTCTGTGTACAACATGGGGGAATTTTTAAACACTGAGCTTTTACCCACCAACATCAATACGGTTATTATAACTAACCTGGTAAGATCTAGGGGCAGCAGCTAAACAGTGTAATACAGGTACCTAATTTTGGTGTCATGCCTACTTCCCTCCGTCGGCTCTGTTAGAAGCTGGAGTCTGGCAGCCCTGGATAACAAGTGGTCTAAATTACTCATCACTCTCCGGATGGTAGGAGCCATTGTAAACTCTCTGACTATGCCCCCGTGTGCACTGCAGCAGAACCAGAGGGAAAAAGTGGAAAAAAAAAAAAAAAAAGACAAAGAACATCATCCAGCTATATTACAAGCAGAAGAAAGAAATTCAGGAACTCTATGAAGAGAATGATGACCTAAACCAAAGAAGATGGGATATTGGAAGTTAAATTATCTGTGCAGAAAGACTGAATGTAAAAAGATTCAAAAGAAAATACAGTCTATGTAGCTGCAGCCTAGTGCATCTACAGGGAAAAAAAGCCAACCTCCTCCCCCCCCAAAAAAACCTAAACTAAACTAAAGGGAGTACATAGGAAGGAGGGATATTTTTTGTTTTGAAGTATCTAGTTCCTAATTTAATCTTAATCCACTCTGACATTTATCCTCATGGATAATTCAGTATACAAATTTCAGGCAGAAAAAGAATCTATAAAAATAATAAAATAAGAGCTGCTTGCAAGGGCAGTATCAGCAAAAATTGCCCTTGGGTAAAAATAGTTCCTACTGCTTTGTGTCCCTTTCAGCTTCAGGCGATATACCAAGATCCCAGGAACTACTTTTTTTCCCCTTGTGCAATCATTTGCAGCTCTCAGCCAGTCTCTGATTATGCTAATTGTATTTGATGGAATTTGTATGTACTCTCCTTCGCTCTCGTCTCAGCTGAACATACACAAGATGCATTTTTAATTTTTAACTCTTCAAAAATAAATATATAACGCAACTTTCTCCCCAAGGTTGTGTAAAAGTCAACCTTATTACTACTTCTAAACAGCAAATATACAGCCTTTATTACCAGCAAAACAAATAACCCCTTCTATATTAATATGTTGCAACAAAGCTTTTAGTTAGTGTGAGAGGAATGCCATAATGTAGGAGTTTGCATAACACAGTCTGATCAGGTCACCTAGACACAATTCCGTTTGCATTAAATTAAATCCACCATCATAAGAAGTGCAACTTTAATATAAAGATACAGGCAAGTTGGATAGATCAAGAGCCTACATCATTTTGAGAGACACTCAAAACTAGAGAGACGGTGAGCTGTTGTAAAACCATTCCCAAGGGTTGGCAATAAAGCCCAGGACTTAAATTCCTGAATAAATGACTTTTTTTCCTTTTTCCCTTTAAAAAACATTCTTTACTAAGTTGCTAAACATCAAAACCCACTGGATTTTGCTGAGACAAAACCAGATGACCTTAATGGCCTCAATCCTAGTTCCCTGACTGTCTTCAAGGTCCCCAAATGCAGCAGTGACTGGGTTATTTCATACTTCATGGAGATGCTCTGAACCTCTAAATTATTCTTTCATTTCACTAACTGGAAGCTAAAGAATAATGTAATTGCAAGAGTAAAGGACATCCTTCCCCTTCTAAATCAAACCACGACTGGCTTTTCATCCTTTATTTAAGTGAATTTCAGTGTAAAATGCCCAGTGGGCCACCCTGTGCACCACAGCTCTACTCTTCCACAGCTAAAACCTCCCACCGCCCGAGTCCCTCCTCAGGGACAGGACAATCACCTCCCAGAGGACCTCAGTGTGGGACCATCCAGGCTGACCATCACAGCTGGCCGTGCCTCCTAGGGCCGCATTTCAGGGGTACTCAGGTGTCTTCAACGACACAGGGAGACACCGAAGGGTTTTCCATAGGTGCCAAGACAGAGAGGGCTCTTGGTTTCTGCCCAGGTCCAGAGAGATGGAGTTAGGGTGGCCAAACCTGAAGCTTGAAAATCCAGAGGTACCTAAAGGCCTTTGAAACCAGAACTGGGGAGCTTGTCACCTCCAAAAATGGGACATGGGTGCATTGGAATGTAAACAGAAACAAGGCAGGGGATGCAGGCTGGACAGGGGGTTTGGGCACATTCCCTTTTGCCTCCCAGCCCCAATATCTGTGTGTGCCCCCAAGATTTGGTGTTGATGTCTGAACAAGGCTGTGGGCAGCCATTACCCTACTCGTATTAGAGCTTTGACCACATCTTTTTGTTGTTGTCCAGGCATCTGATGTGTCTGTGCACATTACTGGTGTAAATATTAGCTCTGGAGGCTGGGTCCCCAGCCACCCATAGTTGTGGATCCTCACAGGAGTAGTCAGCCCTTCTGAGATGGGCTCCTTGAGCTGTTTGATAGGAATGAGAGCTCTCTGCATGTCAGAATCTGCCATGTGAATCTATCCGTGGTGGAATTGGCTCTTTTCCTCAGTCTCTGTTTCTTCATTCTCCATCCTTGTACAACGAACTGACTGCCAACCACTTCTCTTGCAAGGGTGGCTGCACTTCACTGGTAAAATGTATATAATTTATTTGGAGATCAGTCTAAAAGTAACTCTATTTAAAAGAAGAAAAAAAAAAAGAAAGAAAGAGATTCTTCAGAACTCTTGCCATCCCTGACATACTCTTAGAATGCAATACCACAGCAGCTAAAAAACATAAATCACCGAAAGTAACAGAAACATTTCTCTCCACCTCATGTCCGCTACTACCTAAATTCTTTGTGATTCTTCAGGCACAGTTGTTATATACATGCAAATTTTAATTAAGGGAAAACTTAGCTGAATACTAGATAAAATTATTTGTTGTATCATATATTTGAAAAGCAATGCATCATTCTAATAAGATTATTCAACAGATATTTGCAAACTTCCATAGAAGTGTTTAGCTAATGCAAAAAAAAAAAAGATTAATTGAATAATTTATTTGATGGACAACAGCATTATTCATTAAATACATTATTCAACCAGTAGTATTCAACCAGTACTAATTAATTAAAAGCAGAGAGACAATTGCTTTCAAGTACAACTCATTCAGATCCTGGTTTTGGCTCCATTAGAAAAAGGGCTTTGCAGAGCAATGTCTCAATGAGAGTGCAGATGGTACAAATATTCTTTGTGCTAAAGGAGCCATGTCCTGAATCACAGTGTCCTTGACCAAATGTATCTGCATGACCACGGTAGGATTTGCACCTCTTAATGAATTGCCTGCCTATACTGGGGCTGGATTTGAGCATCCTCAACTGTGGAGGTATTGTAGCACATGGAATAGATTAAATGAGACCATTTAATTTGCAACCTGTAGGGCAGGTCCAACTTGCTAACTCTCCAGCTATGCTCTTCTTGGGAGCTTTCAGAAATGACAGAGAAGTAATCTGGCACCTCCTTTGGTACTTGGTTTCCCAAGTGTTTTGCAAACCTTCTTCCATCCCGTGACTAAGACATGCAATTACCTGACAAAGGCACAGCTGTGTCCTTACCCAGCCTGGTGACATGCCATGCCTGTGTCCCATTGTGCTACAGGATGGCAGAGCACTCTGAGCATCACCTCCCCAAGCTGCTGTGTCACCGGGCATGTTCCCAGCAGAGCCCGTGTGCTTTGCCCTGCCAATGGGGCACCAGTGGGACAAGCCAGCGAAACCACCTGTGCTTCAGACACATCAGCTGCTTCTGCTACATCAGCACAAGCATTTTAGTCATTTTAATTCAGCAAGGAACAATGAAGAACGTAAGGCCTTAAGAGCAAAAGGCTGACAAGAGATAAATCCAACCATCGAGGGAAAAGGCAAAGACCAAACCCTAAGCCCCAAGTAATTACCTCCTAGCAGCACACGGAAGTGGAGAAATTCTCATTCCCCACAGACGGGAGAACCACCATCTGAATAAAACCAGCTTCATGATCGTGACAGAAGGCACATTTAACATAGACTGCACATGACAAGGAATAAATATCGTGCTAGGACTTTATAGACATAATAAACCCTTGTTAAGTGCTCACCAAATATACCGTGGAGAAGGCAGACATAAAAATTGGCAAATAAAGACCCTCTTAAAGTTTAGCAAGCATCTAAAAATATTTTACTATTTAACCAAGTATTTCCCCTATTATGAGGGGGTTCTACGATAATTTTCAGGGAACAAGGCTCAAAACAGTACAAGGAAAGTTTGGATCACACTGACTAAGTATTAACTGAAACAAGTTTGCTAGCTTAATTTACCCTACTATTTTAAGCAGTGTTTCTTTTAATGATTCAAGACACATTTCCACTCTAATCCCCTACTCCCGTTAGGAAGGAAACAGATGAATGTGATGAAATGCAATGAAGATGATAAATTCATGCCACTCGAAAAGTGGCAAATGACATTTACTGGTCTCTCAGTTCCCATTTCATGATTGATATGGAACTATAAACAAGAAAATAAGTACTGTTAAAAATCTTTCTCTACAGTGGCAAGTAGGGTTTTAATGGTGGTTTGCCTGTGCTTATTAACAAGCCATGGCAGTTGCTGCACACTGATCAGTAACCGCGTAAGAGCTTAGCCTACTGTGGAAGTCCTGAGTCTATGTACTTTCAATTTTAGAGCATAACCATCATACGCTCCACAAACCAATGAAATTTCTAATAATACAAACCAATGATGTGTTAAATTGAGACACTTCTAGCTTGAATGCCAAAAACTTCACTATGATTTAAAGGATCTGTGCTTACCTTTCTCTATCAATTTACTGTTAATTTGCTACCATTGGAGCAATTTACAAAAAGGAAAAAATAAAGGTAATATTTTATTTAATTTCTAATACCAATCCTGGTCATTTCCAATACACGCTCAAATGCCATTTATTGTACAAAATGCAATATAGTCATTCAAGAGGAATAAGAGATGCAATGAGAAGTGCTGAGGGGGAGCAGGCAAGAAGAAATCACTCTGCAAAATATTTGCATTTAGAAATAGGTGGCAATCCTCACTGTTCCCCTTAGAAGAGACAGAGGCATTAACAAAAGTTGAGGTCATAAATGTTTGCCTGTTTCAATTACACCAAGCATTCTGTATTTTGTTTATTATTTATTACAGTTTTACTGCTGTGCTGGTTATCACCAAATTGTAGCTTTACAGATAATTTGTATCAAACAACATGAAAATGGCCTATGAAAACATGGGGTTTTCTAAATGGGCCTTCCACCTTATTTCACCCCAGCTTCTCAATACAGAACCTAAACATTTATTTATGATTCTGTTTGTACTTTATACCAAAATCAGACATACAACAGGTTTTTTTCCCTCCAGTATCTTGTTCCCACTTTCTGCTCAGCTACTAAGATATATTGTAATGACCTTGCATGAATCACATTGACGTCATGCAGACTAGTCCGTGGAATAATTATTAAAATACTGTTCAATCTCTGTCTCCAGGGGCTCTCTAACAGTCCCTTAAAATCTTTGCCACATCTTTACACAGGCAGATAGTGGTAGGATGAGGGGAAATGGCTTTAAACTAAAATAAGAGAGACTTAGATTAGATGTTAGGAATAAATTCTTCCCTGTGAGGATGGTAAAACACTGGAACAGGCTGCCCAGAGATGCTGTGGATGCCACATCCCTGGAGGTGCTGAAGGCCAGGCTGGATGGGCTTTGAGCAACCTGGGCTAGCAGAAGGTGCCCCTGCCCACAGCACGGGGGTTGGAATGAGATGATCTTTAGGAGCCCTTCCACCCCAACCCATTCTATGATTCTATGATTCTATGATTCTATGATCTTTCCCCTCTCCAACTGGCTTCTGGAGCAAATAAAAGGTCACAGCTCCAACAAAAACAGAAACTGGTCAGGGTGAATTCAGGCACCTTTAACACAGAACACTTAAAATTGGCTTTGCCGTTTAACTATTGTTTGACCAGGTGCGATGTGTCCTTCAGCAAAGCAGGATACACTGAAACAACCATAATCCTCTGTGCAGCAGTTGCACTGCTGAGCAATTCCAGAAATTTCAAGCTTTGCTACTAGACAACAGCAGAGCATAACTCAGGTCGAACCAATCCCTAGTAGAAACCTAGTGAAGGCAGCAGCTCTACCAAGTATAGATCTGACCCCTGGGCTTCAGGTACAAGGTTAGAAATTGAGGTAATTGTCCAACATCAGAGCCTGCAGTAAAAGCAGTTGCAACAATTAAATGTTAACTTTTTATATCGGGGGACAGCAGGAAAAATACCTCACCCATTAGCATCTCGTCCTGCCCTCCAGCTGGCTCGGTATCATCACACTCAGACTACCTCGTTATGTGCCAAATTCAGTGCACAGTGGAAAGAAAGGGCAACCAAAGATCTCAGACCTCATTTGTGAGTAGAAGGCCCTAAGCACTCAGGTTGCCTTATGGACATGGTATTTAATAAGCTGTGCTGGAATGCTGCTCCATCTGTCCTTGGTTCAACACCCATCCCCTGCACTGCTGGGAAGTCCATTAGAGCAGCACAGTTTACTGCAAGAAGGTATCTGCAGGCACTGTGGCCCCAGACACAAAAGAACAGAAGAGACTTTAAAATAGATCCTGCTCTGCCCCAAAGCCAGTGCTAAGTGTTTTACATTGAAATGAGGAGCCAGGCTACTGGAGATGTTCTTAAATATAATTTTTGTCCTGTGGTTTATAAAACCATAGTACAGTTTAAGTTGGAAGGGTCACTTTAAGGCCATTTGGTCCAACCTCCTCAAAGCAGGGCCAACCTCAAAGTCAGGTCAGGTTGCTCAAGGCTTTGCCCAGTGGAGTCTGGAATATCTCCAAGGATGGAGATGCTACACCTTCTTTAGGCAGCCTGCTCCAGTATTTGACCACCTAATTTCATTTTTAATGTCTAACTGAAATTGCCCTTGCTGTAGCTTGTGACTGTTGCCTCTTCTCCTCCTGCTGTGTTCCTCTGAGGAGAGTCTGCCTCTGCCAGAGCCTTGAGGAACTTCCAGGAACCAATTCATGCCATGATCACAGCCATTCAAGACTCGTACTCCAGCAAATTTTTCACCCACCTTACAATACACCTATCCAAAATCTGGAAATAACAGCTCCAGTTTGCATGCAACGGTACTATGGGAGACCTGTCCAAAAGCCTTGCTTTGGTCACGGTGACTGTCACTGCTCTCTCCTTGTCTGGGCCCATGGGCTTGTATACGTCCAGGTGAGTAAGTGACTCCTAAGCCAATGTTCTTCTGCCCTGGATAATACTTTAGTTCTCCACACTGTGGCATTAGGAATGGAGCTGGGGAGACCTGAGAGCAGACCTTCCTCAGATGTAGTGCCAGGATGCTCTGCTGCTCATGCCCTGACAGTATGTCCTGTGTGAGAGATTCTTGGGTGAAATCTGAGATTCGTCTGGGCTTGATGAGCTCCCTGATTTCTAAGAACATAACACCCATCCACAGAGACAAAAATACTGGTGTTTATATCTAAGGAAAGGCACTATTACCTGCTGTCTGCTGAAGAGAAGTAAGCACCATGGGTCACACAGAGCCTCAAATCTTTCACCAAATCACTTGAGTATGAGGCAGTTCGGTGAAAGCTCGGTATCACTTGGTCACATTTATGCCATGGTAAATGTGGGCACTAAGGCATAAACATCTCCTATGTTTTGTATCCATACTGTGCTGTTCCTTTGGCAATGCTAAGGTCCAACCCCTGTGGGACTCTTGGGGAAAGCAGGCCTAGGACTGAGTGGGGGAAATCAGAACAGGAAAAAAATGCGTAACGGGCTCTTTAAAACAAGGTAATTTATGGCTGTGAATGTCAGGGATGAGTTTAGGTGACCTTACTTGATCTTTCAAGAGTTTTAAGATGCTCCACAGTTTAACTGAGGGCTCCCATTCTCCTTTCAAGAGGAGAGCCTTTTGGCTCCCACTGCTGTTTGCCACTGTGCTTCTGCACACACATTTGTATTAACACACGCAAATGAACCCTGGTAAACTACACTTTTCTACAGCAGACATTCCTTCTTTGCCACTTACAAACTTGCAACTGACTAAGCATTAACTCTTGGACAATTTCTCAGTATTAAATACTACTGTGCTGCCTGTATTACTTTTGCCAAATGCCGCACCTTTCTCTGGAAACAAAAGTATTTAGAGAAGCAAAAAACAGTCACCACCTGCAAAGCCTTACTGTACCTAATATTTTCTTACTTGTCTTTTTTATTTTTATTTTTATTTTTATTGAACACCAACAAATAGCTTCTTACAGGCATGGAGGTGATGATGATTGCCTACTGTAAACTTTGATTCAACAAGTTTAACTGCATGCTCTGCCTCCAGCTAAATGGTGAGATTTTTCACAAGCTTCAGCATTCCAGATGTCAATGTTCCTGTTGTGACACACATTCTGACAGATGAAAGTTTAGTCACAAAAGAATAAACTTCTAAATGGCTTTAGTTATGTCATAAGCCACAAGATTTCCCAGTAAAAAAGTTTCTCTAGTATAGAAATAATATCAATAAAAATGGTGAGAAACAAACTGTGGGTTGCAATACAATTCAACATTTCTTTCAATTTTTTTTTAACTTAAAAGTTCTTTTCGTTTGCAATGAACTTTTCATCCATCAAATACCCCCTGAAGTCATACAATACTTAAGGCTGGAAAAGACCTGCAAGATCAAGTCCAACAGTTAACCCAGCTGTGTTTACCACTAAACCATATACCCAAGGGCCACATCTGCACACTTTTGGAACACTCCCAGGGAGGGTGATTTCACCACTTCTGTGGGCAGCCTGTTCCAAACCCTGACCATGCTTCCAGTGAAGAAATTTTTCCTACTAGCTGATCTAAATGTCCCCTGGCACAACTTGAGGCCATTTGCTCTCACGCTGTCACTTGTTACCTGGGAGAAGAGACTGACCCACACCTGGCTACAATCTCCTTTTAGGGAGTTGTAGATAAGATCCCCCCTGAGCCTCCTTCTCTCCAAAATTTCAAAGTACCTTTGAAATAAGATCAACCACACATATTAATGGAAAAAAAAAAAACTTAACATTTTTAAAAAGTTGAAAGAAAAGTTCTGATTTCCAATGTCTTTTTGTGTATCTTTTTTTTTTACCCTCTCTAAAGAAAGAGATGGAGGAACATGGGTGTCTTGCTCAGCAGTGATAACTGTGATGTAGGAAGAGAGAAAATATCCAGCACTTCAGCAGAAATACCCTGGGATGTTTCTTTGAATGCCTTTCACACCACTTCCATCAAATACTTTTCACCCCATTTAAAACAGTGAGCTGCTTTATAGCAGGTCTTGCTCCCTGCAGACAACCAACCAGCTGCCCTGCCATCCCTCCACTCTTCCAGAAAATGACCTGAAGCTAAAAATTCTCTTGTTTTCTCATGGAGGTGAGAAAACTTCAGATACATGACAATTTCGTAAATCCCTTTAAGCTACCTTTGAAGTAACCAGTCCTTACTAGGCTTCTCTGTTCTAAAAGGTAAAAGTGAAAGCAAATGCCAGCTCTGTACTATTGAGCTACATAAATCTTTTTAATTTTAATGACTGTAAATATAAACTACTTTCTAATACACTTTGCCCTTCTCCACTGCCATCCTGTCCTCCTCTCCACCACCACTTACACCTCTCTAGACACTCTTCTTACCTTGATATACATCTCCTGAGCTCTTTTTTCCTTCCCTGTCTTTAATATCATTGTCCATTGACTGCCCCACCTTGCCAATATATTTATGAAAAATTTCAGAACATTAGATGCAGTGCTATTTTTTGGACACTTTTCATGAGTACTTTCTTGCCCCTCACCCTCTCTTGCTTTTTTTGTGCAGAAATTACATTTTCAGTTGGGTCAAGGCAAAATTGTACCAAGAACCACTGAGACAACTGAGCATTACGGGACCCAGATTGTGTCTGTTCACTGACATTTCTTGACTTAATGGCAAACATGCCACCTGGACTTACTAAAGAAGTATATTTACAGGCTTTAGTCTCTACACACAGTTTTTACCATGAGACTGTTTCTTCTACCACAGATACTCAATTGCAGCATCACTGTCATTTTCCAAAATGTAAGCTCTCAAAATGTTAGCTGCTGTTAAATTCTAAAAGTGGTCTAAATAATAGCTGTGTTTGTAGAAGCTCATCTTCATTTATAGATTCTGAAAAAGGATGTATAGGCTTAGAGCTGTCTGAAGTGACAAAAAACAAAACCTTGAAACAAACAGATCTGTGGATTCTCATTAGAGCCCCAACAAGTGAAAAGACTGTGGTGTTGGCATGTTTGAGGTCAGGGGAGACACAAAGAAAACAACCCATGAACACAAGGACTGCTCAGACTCTGCTGAGGAACCCCAGTGCTGAAGAAGCTGAAAGGCATTTAATATGAGCAGCTGAAGACTTCCTGCACTGAGCCTGGCAATGCCTTCCTAAGCTGGAGACAGAAGGGCAGGCACTTTATGCAGTGTGCACCCAAAGACTAATTCAACGCCCCAAATTCTTCCCCAAAGCCATTTCAATGACTCCAAGGGAGCTATTTTGCCAAAAGTATGATGAGAATATTTTTATTTCGATAAAATGGCTGCCTTGCCAGAATTAATTCCAACAGATGTTTCAGCAATTACAAAATCACTTAACTCATTATCTCAAATACCTTTTTGGCCATCTCCACTATGATAAACACCTCAAACTAAATTATACTGAATAAACTGCAGTGGGATTGTACAAAACCTTGGCTTTGGGAGAGACAGGATGGAAGTTAGTGCTTGGCACTTAATGTCATCAGCATTATAACAATTCAGCTAAAGTATATATAATTTTGTTGCTGACCTTACATTATTATATAATTAAGGTAATTTAAGTAATTACTTGCTAAAAAGACTAATTTTGTTCATCAACGTAAAGACTCTCAAAGCACAGCAATATGAGGGAATTAGATTCCAATACAGCAATTTGGGAAGAATTAGAACCTCCAGTGAATAAAGTGGAATGGGAGTAAGCAGTAAAAGGTAAAAAAGGACAGTAAAAGTTCAGGAAACTTGGTTACTACTCTGTGTTCTGACACAGACATCCCCTAAAACTCCCAAGTACTTTAAACATAGTAAAAATTTTCTTGTCACATATAAAATATCCACTGTGAGACTTGAAACTGTAAACTTAAATTTAATAAGGCGCTAAAACTTTCCCAAGCCAGACGAGCAAAAATCTTTCCTGAGGGATGTCTGTAATCAGAGTGACTCCATGACTCTACTGAAGACAATTTTATTTCTCCCCTTCAAAATAAGATTATCCTAGAAGATCCCAACAAATTAACTCTTTAATTGAGTACACTGAGCATGCAGCAACCTGTTATTTCAAGCCATAAGCTCATCCATAAAAATAGCCCACCTAATTCCTGCACAACAATGGAATTTTAAACTGCAGTTTTTCCTCTGAAGAAATGTCTTCTTATAAATGATCATATAAATGACACACTGGTGTCTTTTGAAAACTCAGCAAGAATTAAGAGGATGTCAAAAGAATGTTGCATTTGAGAAACTTCAAGTGCAGTTTTTTGGATTACTCTCAATTCATTATTTCTTTTAGAGGTGATGACCTCGTTTACCTGTGCTCAAACTTTTTTCTGTGTCTAAACTTTGTAAAAAAAAAATCCTGTAACAAAAAACAATTTATCCAGCTTTAAACCTTGCTTGTGGTTTAACCTTGATGCTGTTTTGAACTGGATGATGACAGGTACCTGCTTTTATGACCAGAGGAAGATTCTGTTACAAGTAATCAATATTTTGTTTGTTTAATAACTAAGGGATTGCTTGAGCATATAACTGAGGAGTTAAATATTTGGCAGAGCTATGAAACATGCTAATTAAAATTTTAAGTTACATGAATCCTACAGAAGGATTTAATAGAAGTTACACTTGAAGAGACTATTTTAGTACTTCAAGCAAGCATGCCATGCTAATAATATAAAGTTTCAAAGTACTTTATCTATAAAGCCAGGAGACTTTGATATATACAATCTATATTTTTAATGCAAGTGAGAGAACTTTCAAGCACTCTTAAGAATGTCAAGCTTAAGAATTTATGGGACTGCAGTGATATTGCAAAGGATACAGTTTTTCAAAACAAAATTTCAAAGGCATTACAGAACCTGGTGAATTAGGAAGGGAAACTACTGCCAATTCAAATACATCACTGCAAGCAGAGAAACTCACTACTGACCATATATTTAAGAGAGAAGAGGCAAAAGAGAATCCCAAACAAACAGCCCCCAAAATATCCAACTGCATTTTTGAAAACAAGCTGGCACCTAGACCCAGACGTGAAGAAATGACAGCAGTTGCAGAATTTTACTTGTAATTGATCTTGCTTTTAGCTGACTATTAAAATGTTGTTGTAGCTTGAGTTTTATCAAAGGCTTCTTGCATTAACCCCCAAACAGGCAGACACAGTGAGCCAACAAGGGCAAGACAGAGTCTATGTGGGATCTAACTTGAATTTAAGATGCTTAATCTTCATTAAACTTTCTGTCTCAAGTTATTCCTAAAACAAACTGGACATTAAATGATACTGAGGTTTTAAGTGAAAACTTTCAGAGCTGCTTCACCAAGTCATAGAATTAAAGATTTTCTCTCATTACAAAGATTCCTGGGATTTACTTTGTCTTCTTGCAAACATTTTTAGTTTTTTTAGGTCAGAAGAAAAGACCTTTTTAAATAGACTTGTCACTAGAACTAGCTGGATTATCTATGACAATTATCTGCACTCCATTTTAGGATTTAATACCACTTTCCTCCACAATAAATGTAGGTACGATTTGTGTTGGTGATACAGTTTACATCTTTCCCAGGAAATAACGGAATAAATGAGGAGTTTTATTGCTTTTTTCTTGACACCTTTTTTTATATGAAAAAAGAAAAAACACCCAGATTTGTGATTAATAACTTTGTTTGCTTACTTCTGTCAGGTTTTCCTCCAGGGCATAGTAAGAATCTTTACAGTATGACACTAAAAGGACTGTCATGTCCCTGAAATTGCATCTCATAAACAATTACATGTAATTCAGCTCATGGCTTCCTCAGAGGCTTCCTCAAAGGCTACATTATTTGGTTGCTGACTCTAAAGTATCTTCTCTGTCATATCTACCAACACTAAAAATGATAAGAGGAGACTTTATCAAAGCCTAGTGCTACCTTACGATAGGAAAAGCCTTTTAATTCTTTAACATAGGGGACAAAGGCTAAAGGGGTCCAGTTGTTGGTAGCTGTAGAAGGGTGCATTCAAAGGGGGAAAAAGGTGAAGGTTTTGACAGTAGTTAAACACTGGAACATACTGTCAAGGAACAAGGAGGATTGTCCATCATGAATCAGACCAAGAATGAAGGATATGTTCAAGCCATGCTCCTTCTCCATCAGAAAGTATGGGATCTGTGCCAGGATGACTGGATCAAACTGTATCACCTTTCAGAAGGTAATCCCAGGCATCATGTGCGGCCCCAAATCCTGCAACTATATGGAGAAACAGAATCTCTTATATATTGGCCTGTTGTGAGAAAATAAAAATGTGTCACAGGCTTCAGAGACAATGACAAAAGGAAAACAACAGACTACTAATAAACACCAGTGACAGGCTTCAAGAGGGTTCATCTCCAAGTGCTTTTTATTGAAAAAAATGGTGGATAAGTTTGGCCTTGGGCTAATGAAATATAGTGGAAATTGTGATAGGTCTGAAGAGTAAAAAGTTTGGGGAGCTGCATTCTAGCAATGGATACTGAGAGATGAACTTCTGCTGTGGAAATAGTATCTTTTCCTTTGACCCCCAAATAATTTTTAGCAATTTTAACATCTATGTGAAATAGAACTTATGTTATTTTCCGTAAGCTAGAGAATAAAATGCATTTGTTTTTATTGTCTTCTTGTGAAGTAGCGTTACTCAAATATTTCCTTGTGTATCAGGGTCATCACATAAAGAACATGCAAAGATCCTGTCTGAAAGATTCAGTGCTTTCATGCCTGACTGAAGAATTGAAGTGGTTTGAGAAGTACAGCCTGGTCTTATGGCTCTGAGTTCCATGTCAGCCATCTACAAATACTTGTGTCTGAGTAAATGATAGGCAGCATTAGAGAGAAAATGAAAAAAATTGTGTAAAACTCATTCAAGTCCAGGTTTTCAATGTGAGCATTAATGTGCTCATCATTCTTCAGAATTGAGCCACTTCTCAAGGAAGTTCAAAAATAAAATATAGCAAGCAGGATGAAATATTTTCAGTCATGAAATATTTCCATTGCATCTTACAACTTGAGAATCTGCTGGATGAAAAATGCATTTCCAAGAGTAAAATAAAATAATATGACAATGTGAGAAAATGATTGTTGTAAAGTATTTACTCCCATCCCTGAGCATGTAAGCTCCTGCTGTCCTTGGTGGGGATAAATTTGACAACCACTCTAACAAGTAATGTGAACAAAAGGTGTATCATATCCACCAGGGTGAAGAAACTGTCTTCATTACACACAGCCATCATGTCTGCTGATGCTGAATTTTTCAACTAATTCTGTGTTCTCCAATTGACCTGCAACTTCCTTATTTTTGGAACTATTAGCATCCTCTACAGCTTCAAGGCTATTTCCTGAATTTGTCCTTTTTATAATGTTAGTCTAGTAAGACTGGCATGAAATAAAACCCTGACAAGAAATCAAAGAGTAAGTTATTTTCTAAAGGAGTTTCCCTGGAGAATCAGGTCAAAAGCCTACTTCCAGCCTTGAACACTTGGAAGACATGAAAGCAAGCTTTGTTTTAGAAGCTCAGATGTCTACACACAAAGATGATAATTGTTTTCTCTTTTTTCCTGTTTATTGCTTTTGAAGAAATTCAGTTCGAGACCTGGGATGCATCAAAGAAAAATGTGTATTTGGATGAGCTTTGTTTGATGGCAGGAGCTTTTCCTTGTTAAGTCATCAAAACAGCCTGGAATGAGAAGGTAGCAGAAGCTCTTCTGGAAAAAAGAGTACCAAGCATCACTGAGGACAATCACAGGGCACAGAAACTCGACAGCTTTTATGTTCTCTCTTTTTATGCACACACAATTAGGGAGCTGGATGTCACACATGAGAAGAGCCAAGGTGTCTGATCCAAAACTCATCAAGGCAATATAAACATGCCCTTTGACCTCAGATGAACTTGGGATAAGCCCTCGAAGATTTTAGCACCAATGAGTCGGAGCTTTTCCGACATCATTTGGATAATCTTCCAGGTGGGGTAGAGGAGAGTGGATTCAAAAGCAGAGCAGAGCTCTGTGGATTGGTTGTGACTTTGATCAGACAGGGAAGGCTTTTTTTGCATTCTTTATTGCAGTGCAAAGTCCTTTATGGGAATGCCAACACATACTCACCTACCAAACTTCTTGTTGCAACAGTCTAGGACAGTGATGTTGTGTTCCTATGTTACAACACACTCCATGGCTTTTTCCCATTACAGCCTATGGATATTGCCTATGGAGAAAACAGGGACATGCTGCCTACGACTTCACTACCAATATACAGAGGGATTGGGCTATTCTCCTGATTCTCTTTAGTCTTATGTGTATTGTGCATTTAGGGGCAAAAAAAAGGAAAAAAAGGAAAAAAAAGAAAAACAAAAAAGGAAAAAAAAAAGGAAAAAAGTAAAAAACAAAAAAACCAACAACAAAAAAAAAAAAAACAAAAAAAAAAACCAAAGCAAAAAAACAAAAACAAAAAAAAAAAAAAAAACCAAACAAACAAACAAAAAAAACCACAAAAAAAAAAGGGGGGGGTTGGAAGTGAAAAAGTAAGTGTATAACCCAAGCCACTAACTCACAGTTGCATCAGGACATTTCTCCCTGTTGCATTCAAACCTAAGCCATCTCAGCTTGTACCAGTCAGACACAGGTTTAAACCCAGTCTATTTTAGGGACAAGTAATGAAAATGCAATGAGGTCCTGTGAGACTCTGCAGGCAGAAGGTCCAGGCTAGAGGTGGTGTCACAGAGCTTTGTTTTTCACTCAAAGTTCTTATTTTTGTTTTCTGATTTTGTTTTTGCTTTTGAGAGATAATCTCCATTATCACATTCATTCCTGTTCAACGCTTTTTAATGCATGTATTATTTATCTTCAGAAGATCCTTTATGGACTTGTGTGAATTCCAATTGTTATGTCTCATTTTAATTTCCTTTAAGGCCCTTGGCCATTTTTTCTATTGGTGTATGGCTGGTTCCACTTAATAGAAGCATTGTTATGCAGATATATGAGGCATCTGTGCCCCACCTTTGAGCTACTGAATAAACAGCACCACTCCATCTAATATATTTTATACAGTCAAATACAAAAGAGATGACAGAGCCTAAAGCATGGGAAAAGTCATGCTTAACACTAGTATGTACAACAAACAAAAGAATTTAAATTAGGATAGCTGTCAAGCAATCTAATTTCCAAATTATTTTCCTTTTGCCCAGTTTGGATGCTTATCTGTATTGGTGGTGAGGTATATACACCTATCACGTGGACATGTATTTGGCCCACATAAATCTTGTTATACCCAAAAAACTTCATCAGAGGCACATTATAAATAACAAAGTTCTATAGCAAAGGAGGATGCTTCTCAAACTCATCTCAAGTCAGACTCAGAGGATTTGATCTCAGCATTGCTTCTGACGAATACTGATGTCTGAACATTAGATATTCAAGCAAATGGTACTGTTTGACAATACCAGTAGTAATTTCAAGTGTTTTCTCCTGTGTAATTTATTTTTCCACAGCTTATCATATCAAAACAGTTTGAAGAGAGAAAATAGCCATGACTTTTCTATTTAACCAAACCCTTGTTTTCTCTCATTTATTTGTTGCCTCTAATCATGACACAATAAAGTCAAGTATTAGGGTAAAGGCCCTTCCTTTCATTGCGTGTAACATCATTAGGGACTGTGTGATTTGGATTTCCATGTCTGAATAGAAATAATTAGAAAATATGATTTACACATTTTTTTGTTTGGGAAGGCTGTTGGGATAAATCCTCCCTTGCTCTGTGTGCAGTGAGAAAAACTGAATTGGGTCAGGGGCTCAAAGGCCGTCTAGAAAGCTGTATCCAAACTTCTATTTAGCTCCAATCCCCCTGCCACGGCCAGGGACATCTCCCACTACACCAGGTGCTCAGGGCCCCACCCACCTGGCCTTGAACACTTCCAGGGATGGGGCACCCACAGATTCTCTGGGCACAGCCCTAAGGACAGTGGTGCACCAGAACAGAAAGGGTTGTGTTCGCTCAGGTTTTAAAAGCTACATGATTTGAAACACAACCTTTTTACAGCCATGTGCCTGCCTATGCATGAGGAACCAGTCAGAAGGCAAATGTAGTGCTATGAAACATCTACTCCCTGTCTAAACATGTGAGAGTTTGGAGCCTACATTTATGTTTTCCACACGGACACCTAAAATATTTTCAGAGGTGCCCCAGAGAATGGAATATACACGCTTTGTTCCCCAGCAGAGGCCAAATTCAATTCAGTGCATTCTTGGTGATCTTTGACCACCACAGTCACCTTGCACTGGAACAGAATAAGAAAAAAAATATCATGCCTCAAATTCTGAGATTTCATCAGAAGGAAAAAGATCACAGCACTACTGAGAGCAACTTAAGTGTCAAAGTCAGGTAGAAAAGATCGCTCTTTGGGAGCCTTCAAAGCAACTGTTTCTCCCCAGTGACTTTATAAGGAATTTATGCACTTACTTTACAGGAACATCTTCACCAGAACATAAAATTTAGGTGAAAATTAGGCATCTACATTCCTTCATATGATATGTTGTTACTGGCTTGGCATAAAAAGTTGCAAGAGACTGAATAAAACGGCCTGAAGGTTGTACAAAATGCTTGCATATAAAAACATACATAAATGAATGTTACAGCTATATGCACAGACACCTAAGACAAAACTGAGTGCAGCACAAATGCTCACAGCAGCCAGAAACAGAAACACTCGGATTTGGAGCCAGGCTGGACATCTCCCTCTGCATCCTGCACATGGGGAGGGGGACACCACAGCCCTTCACAACACTATCTGATATTTGTTAAATCCAGATAAAAGAAAGGGTTTGAAGTTTGGGATTCTTCCCTGCTCCCTCGTGCTCAACCCCAGTGCTGCTGATGTTACAAGATATCCAAAGAGAAACTGGAGAAGGAAGGGAGGAACTTGCCTCAAGGCTACTGTAATGTTCTTGGTAATAGGTTAAAAATGTGAAACATTTAAAGTGTCTGATGTTCCTTTTGATATTCTTCAGGCAATTTCCTAAATCAGCTTCAAATTTTAGTCATTTTCGGCTTTAAAACAAGAAGTAACACAAATGATTAAAAGAAACAACAACAAAAAATTAACACACGCCCAGATGGTAACTATTATCTGAGCCAGAAAATAGAGACAAATACATCCACTTAGGGCAAACTAACATATTGTATTATATCACTATGATGCACTGTAATGGGATATGATTTACATTAAAACTTGTGAATTAGGGATTTAACTTATGGCCTTTCTCCACAAATTACAACAACAAACAAGAGCAGGAAAATCAGCTCTAATAACAGCATGCATCCCATCACAATTTGCTGGATTATTTCTAGACCAAAGCCATGGATAAAATATTCAAAAGTGCAATTTTGTAACAGTATTCCAGAAATGTGATTTAAGTGAAAATCCTGATTCCTTGCAGTCAGTAAAGGTTTTATGGCAATCTTCCCAAGAACTGGGGAGTTTTAGGTGAGAATTTGACTATAGAACACTCCAGAAGAGTGAGGCAGATGGTGTGACCATGGCTTATTATGTTAAATGTAAAGGTCTCGGCTGTGCTCCCTCCATCTGTTTGCTCAACCACCTCTTGTCTTGTATCATAACCTCATAAGATATCCATTTTAGGGACCATCTTCTAGCTGTGTGCTGAAACCCCCAGCACAAAAGAAGACAGTGCTTTGGGCTTCTCTTTGCTAATGCAACTGAGCTAAACAGATAAACAACTTGACAGGGATGAGTTTGCCAGATTTATTCTCTGTAGCAAATTGTACTTCTAATTGCATAAGGTTCTCTTCCCTGCGTGCTGTCATCTCGTTTGTGATGTGGTGCACCTCTTAAGCACTGCAAAATCCCTCTCTGAGACAGCTGCATTTTGTGATGGATACTACACAAACATACACAAAAACACAACACGTTTCAGTTCCCTAATTTATGTAACTGCTTCCTACAAAGATCCTAGGACTGAAATTTACTCTGAGGGGGAGAATGACATGGTAAGTGGATTCCAATGATTTGAGGTTTTTTCTCCCTAAGTGACTTGCCAGAGCCAAGCTCATCTGTATGCACCAATATTCTCTAAATAAAAAAAAAAAGGGGATAATGTTTCCTCTCCTGACGGATGTGCACTCAACTTTATCCACACTGTGCTTTAGCAGCTCTGCAAGAATTTAAAACAGCAATCCAATATCCTGCTTAAATTTGCTAGAAACAATCACTGAGATCATGGAAGGCAACCTCTCCCTGCTGAATGTGGGCCTGCCTGAAAGCTTGAGACTGGGAGGGGAATGATGAGTACCCACCTCAGTTAAAACACTTCTATTCCTTCCTGATCCATTGTGAAGAGGGGGGGAAAAAAAAAGAAGATATTTGGGCCATAATTGGGAAGCAATTGCAACTGCAGCACCTCCAGCAGTACTCAAACCAATGTTACTCTAGGCTCCTTGGGTACCAGCATGATGCTGGATCCTCAGCCACATGGTGAGCCACAGATGATATTTATCCTGCTGCACCTCCTCTGTTTTTGTTACAAGCTGCTGTGATTAAGGCTCGGATGGTGTCCTGACTTGTACCACAATCACAGCTCTGTTTACAGCACAGACTGACTTTTGCTTACTGACTGTGGAAATATGAATGATGCATCTCTAAATGTTAGCCCTTCAAAAAAGAAAAAAAATATATATATAGCTGCTTGTGTCTCCTTGGCTTTGGGAGAGATTCTTCCATCAGTAACTCATTCTTGAAATGAAAATGGTAAGAAGAAAGAGATGTGCAGAGAAGGGTGAACAAAACCCTGCTTGGGATGGGTGTATCAGATACCAAGCCTGGTGGGACTGCTCTGCTTGGGGAAACAGCTGAGATAACTTTCGTTTCTTTGAAATTTGTGGAATTTGTACTCACTGCCAAAGGAAAATAAGGAAACAGCAATGAAACAGAGATAACAGTACTATGAGAACTATGCCAGCAATGAAATGACAGAGAAAACAGTAACGGGAAACAGAATACGTCAAGGAGAGGTGGCAGATCATGTCACTGTGGTTTATTCCGCGGCAAAAGAGAGATCAAGTTCTGCAATGCTCAGGGTCAGGCAGTAATGAGGTAGGAAGCAAAGCCACAGAAGTGACTCACAAGCAGGAGGTTACGCTCTCCTGTGAAAACTGGAACTTCTCACAAAATTCATAGTGCCAAATCCATTTTTAGCAATTACCCAGCAGACTAATTTCTCCCTCATTTGCAACTGCCTAATACGCTTTTAGTAACTGCAGCTATCCACAAGTTAAAATAGAGAAGGCAGAGATTTTTCTTGCTACCATTTTTAGCGATTTGTCCTTTTTGGATGAAATGAATCATAATGTTTACTACGGTCTTACATTTTAGTCCCCTGTCTTATACTCCAGCTGGTATAGTGGGTAGAATAACCAGCACTCTTGCCCAGTTAACTCACAGTTGGTGTTAAGAGAGGACATAACACCTGAAACAAGATGGAAAACATACGTAGGAAGGCAAAGAGACATGCCATGGGGATTGCTCCTTTGCTGTTATGCCCAGAGGGACAAACTCCTGCTTAGCAGGGTGACGGAGACCCACCAGCTCTGCTGCTGCGGCTCCTGCTGACCCCAGTCTGAGCCTGGACACTGCCACCCTGCCCATGGCATCAATCTTACTCCCGCTACAAGAAATTAAAATGACAAAACTCCTGTAAAATTTGGCTCTCACCCAGTTTCAATGGCAAGCTTGTGCTTTCCCCCCACAACCTATGCAAGATGTGTCAGGAGAGCAAGGAGCAGTGTGTCATGACAAAGCTTTGTCACGGAGCTGCATTGCCAGCTAGGCATGTGGAGCAAGTATTGGTGCCAAAGTGCTAAAGAAAAGCAAACAGAAAGCAAAAAGATATGAAAGAGTAATGGTAATATGATTTAAAAATATCTGATGTAACTGAGAAGAGCAGGCAGGATTTAATGCATGCTTCCCCTGTTGGTGCTGTATAAATGTCTTGTTCTGTTCCATTCTGGTGTTATTCCAGGGTCAAGTATATTCAGTGTCCTTTATAATCAAGCTGTCAATATACAGTCTTGATGCTATAAATTGATTTTGTGCCACAAGAAAGAGGAAGTTATCCCTTTGTGTTCAGCACTGTCACAGTAACTTCATATTTCTTAGCCCACAATATTCAGTATCACCATGAAGACCAGGGTATCTGCCTGGCCCCACACATTTTACCTGCAGTTTCTACACATGTAAGTTCTTTACAAACATGTTGACAATGTAATGTAGCAATTTATTTAGAAGCAATGGGAAATCTGTGAGGTTCCAGTTTGTACCAATAAACTAGTTATACAAACTTCTGTGAACTATAAGGAAGATACAAAAATGTAGCACTTAAATAAAAATCTGTTCACGGAGTAAGTGGGAGCAACAATAATATTTAGCACTTATATGGTTCTGTCTCTCTAAATTACTCCAAAACTTCCCAAGAGAGATCAGACTGAGCCTCAGAGAGGCTACGTAAAGTGAAGAGTTATATGACTTGCCAAAATCAGCTTATAACAGAGCCAAGAAAATTTGCACTTTCAGTCCCATTTTCTTAATATTAAGCAGGTTGTTTTCTTGCCAATTTCCCCATGTCTTTTTAGCAATGAGCAGGGATGACACAAGGGCTCTTCACCTGAACTCCCAGCTACCTAAACTGCAAATGAAAGCCTGTAATGCTTTTTCTATCTATATGTTAGAAAAAGCAGATGTTGCCAAAGTGGTTCGACAAGCACAAAAATTCCATCATAATTGTCAGGTGTATTTCTTTATTCTGTGTCCAGACAGTATTTGTCAAGAAAAGTGTTACAAATTAAGGAAGATGAATTCAGCAGGAATGGAGACGCAGGGCTGAGCTTGCACAGTGCCAGTGCTCTCCCATTACAGGTTGATATTGGCACGAGCCGAGCCTGCAAGGTGCTACCTGAAAATGGAACAAGTGGAAAGCTGGAAGGAGCTCAGTCAGACACCTCACAGGTGGCACCCACAAACACAGCCTGACCCTGGTGTACACATCTCATTATCACAGAATCATAGAATGGCTCGGGCTGGATGGAACCCTACAGATCATCTTGTTCCAACCCTCCTGCCCTCCTGTCCCTGTCCTCCAGGGACATCTTCGATTAGACCAGGCTGCTCAAAGCCTCATCCAGCCCGGCCTTAAACACCTACAGGGATGTGAAGTCCACAACCTCCCTGGGGAACCTGTGCCATCACCTCACCACCCTTGAAGAGCTTCTTCCTTATATCTAATCTAAACCTGTCTTCCTACAGTTTAAAGCCATTTCCCACTGCCCTATCTCCACAGGTTTTTAAAGGCCTCCTGAGAAGACAATTCAAAACCTTAGCAAGGAGCCTAATTCAGTGTTTAGCTGGATCTGTCACCAGACTTTCCTGCCAGCTGACTTAAAGCTCCTATTTCAGTATTGCTTCCCAGTCAGCGAATTCCCCTTTTATACTTGTGCATTTGGGTGGGCTTTTTTCCCTCCTAGTTCCACTTCTATGTATACAATTGCCTTGCACTGACAAACCAATCAGTAGAGAGCCTCCTCTGTATTCTCCAAGCCTTCCTCTCCTCCCCGTGATCAACCACATCTGAACGCCTGTGAGACAAGCAGGGCACAGCCTTGGCACAGGCCAGCCCATGTCTTGGGGCTGTCTTGGGCTGCCCTCTCAGCTCCACCACTCTTCCTTGGTTTACTTGAGCAGATGTTACACGCGACCACAGCACAGACCTTATTCAAAACCCAACATACAACCTTCACCCCCTCCTTCTCACGGGCTGGAGGGTGCCCAACACCCTGCCACATGCAAGCAGAATTAGTTGGTCTTTTACTCTACCAATAAATGCCAATGAAGTATTTTTAAGTTACTCTCAGTGAAAGGTTTATTACTACACTACGTATTTGCTCTTTTCAATTTTTTTATTTTATTTTTTTTTTTGCTAATTTGAAAGCTTTTAACTTGCCAACACCATCTCCTTAGGGAGCTGGCTGACTCACAGTTTTCCTCCAACAGGATCCTGTAGGTCTCTGGATATTTGTCATAGGTGGTTGCTATTCCCAAAATAGACAGGGAAACTCTTTGAACAAGATCCACAGAAGAGTAAGATTCATCTGCCTGAATAAGATCCAGCTGAACTGTTTCCAGTGATTATAAGATATTTCAGAGACATTTAGTGGCCGCTCTCACTTGGCTTGCCAGATAAATGCTGAGGTCTACTTTTTAAACAGGCAGAGTTCAGATGACAGATTTCTAGAATTTTTACAAATTATGAGAACTACCATAAAAAAGAAAAGCTGGATATACATGTATATGTATTTCATAAAATAGGACCACACACTGGCAGCATGGGATGTGTGACTTCTTGAACTACCAGCTATCGATGGGTAAGATGAGCTGCTTCTCCCTGGGGCTCTTCTGTTCACAGCAGGAGGATGCTGATCCCAAGGTGCCATGTTACCCATCTCATCCTCCCTCAGCACATTTCTCATGCAGCTTTTTGGCCCAAGCTGCAGTTTTCATCACCTTTCCATTAGGCATCACCGATTGCGAGTGTTCATCATGCATGCTGAGTGGCACATTAAAACTACTTTTTAATGTCTCACTATTAAACTTGCTTTCAATATCAAACAAAACATTAAAGATCCATTATTTCTCCCTACCAGCTAAAGACTTTTTAATGAGATTAATTACAAGAGAAGAAGAACGTATTTTTCAGAAGATCAGTTTAATAACACATCAAATGTTTAGTAACTTTAAATATCATCTATTAGATCAGATGTTATTTGAAAAATGCCTGTGAATATTTATAGTATTTCAAGTTGTGAAACTAAACACACCTTAAACCTGCCCAAAATAAACCTGCCCATTTTTGTTACACGCCTGTTAGAGCTCTGCAGCTTTCATGAGTCTTTAAGATAAATCTATATGTACCTTGAATGGCAAATTATTTAATTTTGCAGAAACGCATAAATAAAATGTCCACCATGATCTATACATAAAATCTGAGATAAAGCAGAAGTTATCAGCATTAACCTCTCTTGTTCTGCTCACAGAAAGACTGTTTTAAAATGGCTTTGCAGGACAATAGCTCTGTCATGACGGCGGCAGGCTTCCTGCATAAATGACCAAATAGCAGATGTGAAGAAAGAAATCTATGTGAATAGTGAAAGTTAGAAACATTACATGCAGGCAGCAAAGAAAGAGTATTTATTACTTTATTTTTTAATCTCATTTTAGGCAGGGAGAAAAGAGACCAGGGAGAGTAAGCACAGGAGAAATGATGCTTCACTCGCTCACTGGATCCCCTTGAGGATACCAAAGACTTGTTTGAAAAAGAACAGCAAAGATCACCTATTTGGATTTCTAACCTCCCCTCAACCTTCTTTCTTGCTAAAGGTTAATGACTAAGCGAAAAGGAAAATTGACATACTTCTATAAAAGCCTAAGGTAAAACATAAAGGGCATTCTCAGGTGAACCACAGAATCACAGAATAGTTTGGGCTGGAAGGGACCTTCCGGATCATCTCGTTCCAATCTCTCTGCCATGGGCAGGGACATCTTCCACTAGCCCAGGTTGCTCAAAGCCCCATCCAACCTGGCCTTGGATACTTCCAGGGATTGGGCATCCACAGCTTTTCTGGGCAACCTGTGCCAGGGCCTCACCACTCTCAGAGTGAATAATTTCTCCCCAATATACAACCTAAACCTACCTTCCACAGGCACCTTTAGATGGTGGAAGATGCTCTAAGGTCTCCCTGGAGCCTTTTCTCCTCTAGGCTGAATGAACCCAGCTCTCTCAGCCTGTCTCCACAGCTGAGGTGCTCCAGCCCTTGGAACATCTTTGTGGCCTCCTCTGGATTTGCTCCAGCATGTTTCACATCCATTTTCCACTCAGCCTAGATTTGTGCTTAGGACTGCCCTGATGTATGTGCTGGATACTTTTCCAGCCAGAAAAAGCTGCTGCAGAATAGCAAAAGTACCAAGACTTACTTTTACTGCTACTTTTATTATTAAAACAATCTGTATCTGCATGAAGAGTTCTAATTTTGCCAGAGATGATAAATGAGAGAAAAGGAAATTATTAATGCTTAAGGGCTGGGATAAATCAAACAGCTGAACACAGAGAACTTCATGCAAAGCAGCAGAAGACTCTGCACAGATTCTGGGAAGAAAGATCTAAGGAAAGTAGTCTACTTCCTACATGGCCAACTAACTGAAAATGTGGCTAACCTGTTCTCATCGAGATACAGAGCTGAAATCCAAGTTGTATGAGAATGCTGAATGGCAATGGTTAAATGCAGTAAGAGGATGGAAAGCACCAGTTTGAATAATAGTTTGGATTCCTCTACACAGTGATGGGCACCTGTCCTTGAACAGGAAAGAACAGCACAGTTCTTTGTAGGGGCCTTGGCTTCAGACCTTGTGACACATTCAGATGTGATGGGTCTACCACTGGGTTCCCTGGTACTAAACCTGAGCCATGGAAATGTATTTCTTAGCACATGCAACTGCTTTCCCTACTTATTTCATAAACCTCCCCCACCTCGCACCACATTCAGGACACTTTTAAGAGATCTTTGGTATTAGCCAGTGGGAAAAAAACACCAACGAAACACATCTCCTCACAGCTTCACAATTTCACAGCTGAGATTTTCAAGGCAAATGAAAAAGAGCCACAACAACCATCATTCCTTCTTACCCTTTCCAAATCACACAATACTGCAAAACTTGCAATCAAATCACAAGAACTGGCCAACTTGAAGGATTTACAACATTATGAATTACACTGTGTCTCAGAGACTTGAGTACCTGGGAGAGGCATGTATTCCACAGCCTAAGGATGCGGCGGTGACCTTACTTTAAGAGAAAGGACAGTGCCACAGTTGATTGGTCCCTACATTAAAATCTAGTCCAGAAAATATATTTTTCAAATGTCCACCTAATCCTGAAAAAATCTATCAGTCTGCCAAAGCAAGGGCTTCAAGATTATTAAAGTGCCAACTACAATTTATGCCCAAGGTACCTTGCTGGCCTTCTCTCATGTCACATACTGCCAAGGCTCTCTGTCACCCATCCTTTGGGGCCTCCCAGTTTATTCTGATTGAGGTCAGGTCTTCTCATTCCAAGAACTCTGATGGCAGGACTCCGTCCCTGACCATGCTTCCCAGCTTCTTGCTGCTTTCTTCTCCAAAAATTCAGTATAGCATCAAGCCAGGTGGGCTATTCCTGCGTATTTTAATTTTCTTTCTTTCTTAATGCCCTACTGCTCTGTTCTGGGGAGTTGCAAGAACATCTGCTACAAGAGCAGACTTGTATTAATTTCTGCTTACTGCTGTATGGTGGTATGTATATGTACAGCATGTTTTATGTGTTTGGTGCACAGCGGGGCTGATATGAAACGGGAGAGATTAAAGGAAAACAACTTCAACATAGTCCTCTTGAGAGGTGGGAAACAGGCTCAAGCCTTGCCATAGCCTGGCTCCGAGGTGGACGCAAATCAAGTCCTCCAGTCTCCAAGAAAAGGTCTGAACTCCCATGTGGCTGCAATTAATTCACTTTGTGGAGTCTGCTGGATGGAAATATTTGCACTTTTCATCAGGAGAGAGAATATGAAGGTCTGAGTAATGCCATGGTGGGGATGATTCCCTTGCTGAGTACCCAGACCCATGGCAGGGGCAGGAGGAGGAGCAGAGTGGCTACACAAGGCTGGCTGCTCACAGGGGGATGGATCCAGGCTGTTCCAGGCAGGGAAGGGATGGCAGTCCTGGTCAGTGCCACACTCGGCACAGAATTGAATCGCTGAGTTACCAGGTGAAAGGGCAGCCATGCACTTCTGCCCCTCTGTGAAGCCTGTCTTTCTCTCCCCAGTTTTCTTCAAAGAACTAAGCCTTTTCTTGAGTGCATTGGACTCCTTTGTTTGACAGTAAAACCTCATTCTCCCTGTATTTTCTTTTTCCTCTTCATTTTGCAGCTCCCGTGCTGATCAGAAGGAATAGACCCAGTGCTGTTTAGCCACCTAAGAGCATTTAACTGGCGTTGGTGATGATATTTTTCAATTTGGCAGTCTACCAGATGGATCAATTATTTTCCAAGCCCTAATTTTAAAGCCATCCACGGTACAAACCGCAGGTCAGGACAGTAAGGGTTTGTTTTGCAATCAGCTTCTGGGCAAGAGCAGGATTCCTCAATATTACAATACTCTGGTGGCTCTTGAGCAGAGAAGCAGCTGTGATGTGCAGACACACTCATAAGCACAAACAAACCCAAAACTCTCAGGTGGTGCTGTTGGTTGGTCACCTCACAGATTAGTTGCTGTTTTAAGTAGGCAATGTCCCTTGGAGACAGCAATTTTTCATGTATTTAAATATCCTGCTTGTTCAAGAACAGCAGGGACAACAGGCAGAAAAGCAGGATGGTGAAATAGGCCTGTGGGCCTCTAGCAGCACAGAGCTGCTACTGTAAATTTACAACATCCCTTCTTTCGAGCCCCCTCAGAGCCCTGTTTGCCTCCACACACACCTGCCCTGCAAATACCAACACTGTTACATCAAAAGCACCAGACCATGGACAGAGCAGGGCTGCCAGAGCTTCTGGTACTGCCTTGCTGATTCCCACAATACAGCTCATTTCATTGCAACAGCTACCTAAAATACCTAATTTTGCTTTATTTTACTCCCACTGGGCAAAAACCCCAGGATGCTTCATGCAACTCAGCCAATGGAAAAGGGACAGCAGCAGGGATCAAGGTGGGAGGGGAGGAGGAACAAACAGCATGTCACCAATGTGCCACCTTGCTGCTCAATGCCCTGCTAATGCCACGAGTGGGGACACATCAGAGCTGAGCCTGGCGAGAAGGCTGGGGGGAAAAAGCTACACAGTGCTTAGTTTAGCCCTGCTTGGCCCAGCGCTGTGCCTGGGAACAGCAAGATCTCTCCTTCCTTGGTGCAAGATCCCCCACATCCACGGTGGGTTCAGCTCACATGAAGTGCATCAGCCTTCTTCCTGCTCCTCACCTCACCCTCCATCTCACCCAGCCCCCAGGCTTAGAAAAACAAAGTGGCATTAGAGACTATACTGCCTTCTTCATCAGAAGAAATTCCACCCTTTCCAGGAAGATTCTCCACAGGGAATCTGTAGTTGATTTTGAGCCTGATTTTGTGCAAGGTGAGCTCTCACACACTGAAGAATGCAATTGCAAAAGCTTAATGGAAGCACAGCAAAAACATAATTTAAAATGCAGGGAAGAAAGCGAGGAGAGACAGTCCTCAACTGTGAAAAGTTTGGGGTTATTTTACAATTTTACTACAGGATGCAGCAGACAAATCTGGTGCTATTATTTATTGAGAAGTGTCCCATGTGCACAGTAGGGCTTTGCAAACAAATGAGACAGTGTCTGCTCCAAGTCGAGACACAAACAGTTTGACATCTGAATACACCAGAGACAAGCTCTCTGTGAAGTGGTGTGGATATTTTCAGAGATCATTGCTGGAAGTCTTAAGGGAAATGGGGTGTTTGCAGGCAGAAGGCATTTCGTAGAGAGAGGCATTTCTTACTGAATACATAATGCAAAGGAGTTTCAACAGTAAACAGGACACAAAATGGGCAGGTAGCAGGCAGATTTGGGGAAAAATGAAAAATATGAGTATGAAATTGTTAACAGAAGGAAGTTAGGAAAGAAACTACTAAAAGGAACAATGAACAGAGAGCATAATTGAAAGAGATGTTGGAGAAGTCAGTGTGACACGACTGAAGCAGCGGCCAATGCAGACCATGGAGCTCAGTTGAGGTCTGATGGCACCCATGAGCCAAGTGTGCAATGGGTGACACCACCTGAAGACCTTCATGGCCTTGGGCTGGCAGGCTTTGCTATTTGTGAAACTGTAAGTGCTGTGGACAGGGTACCACACAAGAACACAGGGCCCCATCCAGTGCAGAATCCCTCTGGAGACCAGGATTTCGTTAACATCATCTATATTTAGACAAGGCACATGTGGAGGATCCCTTGAGAGCCCTCCATCACCACCTGGCCCACAGTGGATATGTCCATCATGAAGCTGTTTGCCATAGATCAGTTAGGGGTTGCAACACTCCAGTGCAACAGCCTCTCTTTTCTGAGTCTCAGTTTGGCTTTTTCAAATTTCAGCTGAGAAAGGTGAGAGCAAAGGCATCCTATGGCAATGTTACAGGGAGACTGAGACATGAGTACTGATGTCCGTGCAAGGATCTGTTTGTTTATGGAAACCCTTGCCATTCTGGAGCTACCAGGTACTTGCAGCGGAAGGAAATGCTGTGTCTGCCCAAGGATGCAGAGGCCATCAGTGTGATGAGCTGACAACTGCCAGAAATTGCTTATCAACTACTTGGTGTCCAAGTCAGACCACCCACTTTGCTCTGAAAGAAGCTATTTGTACAATTACTTCTTTCTAGGAAACTCTTTGCCAACCTGCTGAAAAGCAACTCCCAGACTGAGCTGGATTTGCCAGGCTCTGATGTGTGGGGAAGTGGGGGCAGCCCTCTGATATCCACCACCATCTGCAGAGGACACACAATGCACAGGATGCACTATCAACCACCTGACCTCTTCAACCCATAAAATTAAAACTAAAGCACAGGAAAAAGAATGGGAAATTCTTCTCTCCACAATAAACGTCCTTGGAAATGGACATTTTAGCTCCTATTTGAATTTGTCCAGTGTATTTATTAGCCATAATGCATACAAATGCATTTTGCTGGAGAAATGCAACACAATTGGCTTGTCAGGCGGAACGGGTGTAACTATTGAGTTACCTCAATCTCCTCTGCCTGAGAGGTGTGCTCAGGCTCCCCCAGCTTGCCTTATCATCTCCAGGGCTATGAAGGTTGCAGCCATGGGTATGGAGCCTCACCTTGAAGAGCTGCTTCCTTGCTATTTTTAAGCAATCCATGAAACTAAGGGTGGGAATCCTCACTAAATGACCTCCAGCCATCAGCTCAGCTCAGTGAGTTGTGTACTACAGGCTTTGCAAAGAACTGCTCTTTAGGTAAAAAATCCCTTTCAGTATTTCAGCAGCAAAGACTGCACATCTCAGAAGGACTTTTTGTTTATTTAGCTGGGTTCCTCCTTTCTTTGGGAGAAAAGTCTTTGATTGATACAGGCAATTCTTAAATGCCAATACTCACTCTCAAATGTATGGTCCACTTCAGTGTCAATTCAGGGAATTCACAAGACATCCGATATTAATAAGTACTGATGTGTGAACACGTGCACACACAGAGTGATGGTGCAAACCGGACGGCATGAAGCTTGGAATAAATGTGCAATGAAAAATAACAGATCAATATTTAACATGGCAATAAATTATTACATGTCTTCTATCTTGCTACATCAGGAAGATCTTAGAGGTATTATAATTGAAGACTGACTATTCTCCTCCACTCCTAAATGACCTCAGGGGCCCAACCCCTCACATCTGGGGTTAAAATAGAGCTTAAATAGACATAATAAAATGCAAAGTGGACCAGTTATGTACAAAAGTGCAGAAGCTGCCCATAGGAATCATGAACCAAAAGTCACTTGGGTGCTCCGCTCCAACCATCCTGACTGAAGTCAATGCCAAAACATCCTGATTTCAGCTGGGCAAATCCTGCCCTTAGTTTTTATTGAAGCAGGAAGATTTCTGTACTTGCTGGGGTAAGAAAGAAACAAATCAGAGAAGAGAAGCCCTCCCAATATCTGCACAGCACTGCTCATTCCTCTTTTAATGGCTGCACAACTGGAAGTGGAGAAAGTTCTTCTGAGACCCAGTAAAAGTCTTTCATTCACTCTCATTTTGGGGCTTATTTTAGGCTGTGGAAAACATGGCCAAGGAGCTTGGCTGAACTAGTACCTTCAAGCATTTTCTGATGCTGCCCTGGTGGTGCCTTTGCAGACCTCAAAATCCCTCCGTGTGTCATTTACAAATAACCCTGTCCATTACAAAAGGTGGGCGCATCACCCCGGCTGCACTGGAGCACACTGGCCAGCTCCTGGCCTTCCCTGTTGACCTGACAGTTACCTTGGAGCTGCTGCCTGCCTGGAGCAACCCCTCCATGCTCCGTTTCATGCTGAGAGTAGAGAAAGCCGAGAGCTTTCCTTTTTCTATTTCTGCATGGGTGGGAAAAAGGATGATTTGGAAAGGCATTCATAAGCCAGGCTGTATGCAAGGTATTCCCACAACGCTGCAGGAGCTTATGCAAGTGAAAATGAGATGGTGAGGGATGTGACAAGGCATTTTTACCCAGAGCAGCTCCTTCTGAGTACACATCATATAAAGGCGTGGTTTGGAAGGGACCTTAAAAATCACCTGATTCCAAGCTCCCTGCTATAGGCAGGGACACTTCACACTAGACCAGGTTGCTCCAAGCCCCATCCAACCTGGCCTTGAACACTTTCAGGGACGAGGGATCCACAACTTCCTTCATGTGCCTGCTGCAGAGTTTTGCTTCTGCTTCTTGGAGCGAGCCATCCCACAGCTGTGCTCACTGGCGTGCCCCTGTATTTACAGGGCAAACTCAGCAGGACATTAAAAGCCAGTGCTGGAACAGACAAAGCAGAGAGGACATGCTGCCTGGTTCTCAGCCTGCTCTTGGGGAATATTTCAGTCCTTTCCTCGAGCACCTAGGTGGCACGACAACTTCAAACTGTGGCCACCACTGTTAGCACAAAGAATTAAGTACATAAACTACATTAGCTATAATAGTGTTATAATGTACGTAACCTCTTACTAGGGAATTGGAAATTTAAGCTGATGTTTTCTTTTGCAGCAGAGGTAGAAAGCCAAGACAGCACGTTAGGTGGTGAAAGTTAGAAGGGAAAAAGAACAGTTTTTTTCAGACGCTTACTGCAGAGTGCCTACAATATCGTACAATAATAAGCTGAAAATACAGACTTTATTTCCCTTTGGAATTCAAACGCTTGTACATCAACAGGGCATCTCTAATATCTAAGTAATAAGCATAGCTGCTCCGTAAGGACACTATTGAAACCCAAATTCCCTCAATACAATTTCAGATTGAGAGTGTGAGCTCAGGGAAAGAGAACTTTATTACATTTCATAAGGTTCTCTTAAGCATTTTCTGAATTTAAAGCTAAAACCACAACCTCCGGTGGGAGAAAGTACTGCACTCTTCTCCTTTAAATCTGCATTCCTTTATCTGATACACTGGACAAAGTAAAAATGCTTTTATTATATCTGCAGACCTTGAACATTACATTGAAGAGTTCTGAGGACAATGACTGTGCAATATATATGCATAATGCTACTATTTAGATGTTCAGATTTGTTTGCTTTGCTTTGGTACATATAATGCACCAGAAAAGCTGATGAAAATTGGTGTATTTTCCCTTTCTTCATGATAGCTGATTACACGAGGCATGCCTAGGCAAAAAGCATTTGCTACAGTGCTTGAAAAACCCAGGTACAAACAATTTGCAGGCCATTAGATTATGAGATTTGTTAGTGAACTGCACCAGTGAAATGAATGTCCACACAGCAGTAATTGAGGAGTTAATGTTTTTCAGTTTCCCCAGATGAGTGCAATATTTCTGTGTCGTCTCAAAGTTTAAGATTAAACAAGTTAGGAGTTCAAAGTAAACAAACTGCCTAATCAAACAGCAGATGCCATTTATTCTCTAAATAAATACTATAGCATTTCATGCCACTACCTCCAATAACACTGAAACTCTTTATTTGTTTATGGTATCCCTGGTTCAAATGGCAGAACCTCCAGATCCCATTTAAAATGCTGAAGAGGTCACTTAGAATTGTTGACTGAACACGGATCAAACCATAAAAGAGACTTTGTAATGAAATAAATATTTACTAATCAGATTATCTACCCAGAGCAACAATCTTTGTTGGTAGGCTGCCATTTATTACGCTTTCAATCAACCCCGTGGCTTCTAATAAGCTGTGTTTCCACATTTCCCTTAATATAGAACTGCTTGTCACTCAGCGCTGGACAAGGCTCTGTGGTGCTCCGGGGGAGCCGCGGTGCCTGGGGCCAGGCAAAGGCTGCCGGAGCCGCTTGGCTCCTTCTTCTCCCAGAATCTCTCTTCCAGCAGCTCCTCAACAGGGTTTGGCAGGAGTTCCAGCGTGTCTCAGCAGAGGTCAAGGTTCATACAAAACATACAGTCCCCAAAATAATGTTAGGCCGTTTCAGAGATGCAAAGGGAACAAATAAAAAGGCTGCTGTGGAGAGCATCCTTTCACCTGTGCAAGGATGAAAGTGTTATTATCCACGGATGAAAGTGTTATTATCCACACGAGGCAGGGACAGGCTGTTAATTAGGAAAATGAGTTAGAAAAAGGCTTCATGAGGTGCATGGGTAACGATACAGGTGCTTCCTAAGTATAAAATATGCGAGAAAAATGAGCCCTCACAGAGTTTGAGGAGATGGAGTATCAAAAACACCCAGTTGTGCTGACAAAACATACACATCTGCTTTGCCAGTACAATTAAGATTTCTGCGCTCATGAAACAGGCAGTGGGATAAATAATTGCACATCCTTATTATTATTGCTGTAAGAAAATACTTAATACTTAGTATTGGCTCTACTTCTACAGTGAATGCATCCGTCCATGACATGGCTGCTGGCTTGAGTTGGAAGATGCAAAGCCACCTGACAATTTCTAAAGTCACAGACCTGCTAGAAAAATACTCCTACCAAAATAAAGCACTTCCTACCCAGAGAATTCAACTATTTTACACATCCACGATTAGTAGCTTCACAGAAATTTCCTGCATTTCTAAATCCTCAATCTGTGGATTTGAATCCTGCCTCGTAAGACAGCCACAGACGGATCCAGCGAGGCAGGCAGAAGGCTACAGCGATGTCCTTAACTCACCGCCATGTGTGTCAAAAATCCTACAAGCTCATCAGCGGTTAATCCGTCCTATCGAAAGTGCCACGGTACTCTGACAAAATTAGAAATACAAGTTTGTTATTTTAATGAGTCACTGACATCTGCTGCTTATTCTTAGTTTTCAGTCGCACTCCCCTGCTCTGACATCACGGCGCATGTGATTTTATTCGGATACCGCTCTCAGCTCTGGCTCGGTCCTTTAGATTACTTTGACAGCATTTCTCCTCATTCATTATTTAACAATAACTTTTGCTTACCAAGCACATTTCAACACAACTAACTAAACTAAAAGCATGTCCTAATCCTTAATGAAGCCCAAATGCTTCTCCTGGGAGGCAGGTAAGTATCATCATCATTTTCTGGATGGGAAAGCAGATATTAAGTAATCTGCCAAGGTCATGCAGCCTGTCTGTGGCACAGGTTGGGAATTAAGTGCTCTCAGGTGCTCTGACTATCTGTCCCCAGGTGTAAGTAACAACCTTAACCTGCTCAGGCTACTCCAGACCCAGAGCAAAAGCACAAAGAAGGAGTTTCTGCAGCAGGGTCACCTCATCACCAGAAGGCTGTGAGCCTTCGCAGTTGGCCAGTGACAACTTTCATTATCAGATCATTCTGAAACAAAGCAGTCAGTGCCCTACTCAGGAGCCCGAAGGTCTTGAGATAGTAACAATGTTGTGGTTTTTTTTTTTTTTAAATTCCTTCATTTCTCAGTCTCTTTTCAACTCCATGTTTTTAACAATGATGTTATTTAACACATGCCAGGATGAATAAGTTTATTCTTTATTCTGAGCTGCTCCTATAAAAGGAGCTTGTGTTACACAGACTGCCTATAATTCATTAAGCCAAATTCCCTTCCATCTGGAGGCTTATACAGTTGTTGAAAAGCTGTCACTATAACCTATTGTCACTGCAACTTTTTATGAACCAACCTACATTTTTATGTCAAAATTTATCTCAACAACTTTGCTGTACTTACTTTCAATTATTTCTATATCATCAGCCTTTAGGTAATGCTGCATTCAAGATGCTAAGATTAACTTCTCTCTTTGGCTGTGTTCATACTGAAAATAAATGCAGTTTTGGATTTCAACAAGAGCTACACAGAAGCAGACAGAGCTTCACGTGCACATCCCAGTGGATGCACAAACCGATGGCACTTACTGATTTCACCCTGTCCCAAACGAAACAATCACAAATAAATGCAAGAGTCTCATGTTAGAAGGAAAGAATTTCTATAAAAATGGAATTTTTCTTAAGGAGAAGGAAATGAAATTAGGTCGTCCTCATTTCATTTTACAAGGAAAAATCACATAAGCATGAAAATTCCACATGTTGATTTCTTAAAGAGTTGTCTCTCTATGTTTGTTCTTTAATACATTTTTAAGATAATTGGTGAAGATACATTCAGACAGATGGGGGGTTATTGTAAGTTTCTATTTGATAGACAACTCTAGGTTGGGGGTGAACCATCCCTGCTGCTCATGGCCAGGCTGGACAGGGCTTGGAGCAACCTGGTCTGGTGGAAGGTGTCCCTGTCCATGGCAAAGGGGTTGGATCCCTTAATGACCATTCCAACCCAAACCATTCCATGATTCCACAGTTTTATGATATCCAGAGGGCCCTAATCCTAAAACTCTCTAATAAATTCCTTCACAACACTTTTTCCTGACCTTTCATAATGGCTTTAAAACAGACTATGGCACTGCCTGTACTAGAAGGTTGTATTGGCATAAGCATGATATGACCAGGACTAATATTGTAGCAAACAGAAAGCCAGAATGTTCTCATAAAAATTAGAAACAACACAGAAACAGAGCTGATGGGTAGCAAAACAGGTTTTGGCATGCCTCTCCATCCCTAGATTAGCCAAGGGTGTATCTGTGTTTGTAATATGGCTTCATCCCAACATCACTATGTTTACTAATAAAATAAAAATCGCAACCTGAACTGGCATGCAAGTCTTGACTAAGCCATTGAATTAAAATACAGTATCAAAAGGGGGTGAAGTATCAGCCTTTTTCAACAGCTCAGTGTTGTCCAACCGAAATAGTTTAACAGGCAGGACTGGAAAAGGAAGTGTCAGTTTTGGAAACGACAAAGATCAACACGTCTCCAATATGGTATATCTGGCAAACTGCTGTGCAGTAAAATTAAGCATGACACATAACTGCTGAAGCAGTCTCGGGCCAAAACTCACGATTCTTACTCATCTCGCACTAAAACAAAACTCTGTAATTGAAATGAAGGCAAGAAGCTGAGCTGCCTGGGAACAGTAGGGCTTGGCTCATGCAATATATATGTGTATGTTCTGTTGGTAGCTCAGCTGCAGACCATACAAGTAATTTAAGATTTTATTTCTTTGGTAGAAGTATGCATGTTTGGGTGGAGAACAGAAACAGATGGAACCAAAGCGATCGCTGTCAGGTCATATGTTCCTAAGAGTATCTGTCTGGATATAGACACAGACACCCTTCCCATGTACCGCATTTTCTTCTGGTAGCACCTACCACCCTATGAGCTCAGGACCAAGGCAGTATTACATGAAATCCTACATGGACTAACAGCAGCAGGATGGCCTTGTGTCCCTGTATCTTATCTGAAAGGGAAGAACAGGACTGATCAAATTCTCTTGACCAGCCTTGGGACAGTCTACAAGGAACAAACAAAAGCCCAGTAGCTCAAATCTTATTCAACTAAAACTGCAGGGCCTCATTTTATCAGAAATGGGAACAGAAATTCCTTAAATCTATGGATCAGGGGCATCAGCCTCTCATGCTTGCCACAGTATTGGTTATGTGTCCAAAGGCCTTTCACTTCGTGCTGGCTTGGGCTTAATACCTGTGATTTTAGACCCACTTTAATTGCTGAACCTACAGTGGTCATTTCAAGGACTGACTGAGCTCCAGAAAAACCAAGTGGGACTGTAACTGTACTCATGGGGGTACCAGGAGTGTGGACACACACCTGCTTTGACCTCACGACACTTCCCCCACTGGGCAGGCTCTCCTGCTGTGCTCTGGATCTTGGCACCACACGTGCCATGAGTCTGCTTGGTTGTTGCACTGAAAGGAGTAGGAATAGGGAAGAGAAAAATATCCCAACGGTCTCAAAAGTGCTTCTCCTTGTTTCTGTTTTTGGGATAACACTGCTCTCAGTTACAATTCTAAGAAGGAGATACACTTTGCTTTCTGGCTGTGTAGTAATCCAAAGAACAGCATACTCCAAGTGGCACAAGTGGATTTTTCTCCTTCTGTTCTTCATCCACAGAAATCTCTATGCAAGACACCCTGAGCAATTTTCTTACCTTCTTCTTAACATGCTGTAGCTCTCATGCTGTGGCCTCCTTTCAGGTCCATTTTTCATAACTCTGACTAACAACAAAACTGACAGGATGTCAACAGGAGGAAGCGAAACAAACAGATTAGATAATCTATTTAATATCCTCCTGGTGAGCTCACCAGGTCTAAATAGCAGTGTTTTATAACAGGTACAGCCTCAATCTAAAAGCTACAAACTGCTCTCCATTGGAGATGAGTTCACAGCTCAGTCTGGCACCATGGAATGTGGATCTTGTATGGAGCACATGGCAAGGAAGCTGACAGGAAGGAAGAGGAAGCTGAGAGTTAACACCATGTGGTTGTATAATTGCTCTCTGCTAACATAGGGGGTAAACAAAAAAAATGAGGTTTTCTTGATAAAGAAGGGTCATGACCTGTCATTGAACACACGTGCAGAAAAGTGGAATTCTGAAAGGGCTTCTGAGCCAGTGATGAGGATTGAAACTCATCCTGGTCATAGTGCTTCACATAATATGATTCCATGCAACGTCAAGGGTTTGGATTCAAGGAGTAAAGATTCTTTTCAGGTCTACATCTTATGAGGGGAAAAAATCTTGTGTTTTAAAACACTTTTAGACCAGTTTCCATATAAATAAATGGAGGTCCATGACCAAGGGAGCAACTCACTTTGGATGGTTTAATACTCCTAAATGCCAGAGGAAGCCAAGCTTGGACTTAATATGGCTACAGGCTGGCACAATAGGCATATTTAGGATTATTCCTCAAGCTTTTTCCTGCTGGCTCATCTCACTACAGAATTTTTGCATAGTTTAAAATAAAAACACATTACAAAAATCTTTTAATTAGGGTAACTGATGTTCTGTGACCACAAAACCCACAGGTTTCAAAAGAATATGTAGACCTCTTTGGAAGTATAAGGGAAAAAAATCCAGCATGTGCTCTCTAGGGAAGGTCCTTTCTGGCAATTTAACTTCAAAAAAACAAGATCAAGACCTTAAAGGAGCACAGGGAAGCCATCACCCACAGCTTTCTCAATGGAACAGCCTTATCTACAAAAAGATAAGATTATTCTGCAATATCTGAAGGGGGTATTCAAAGGAAACAGAACAGAAAGATTTGAAAAATTATTTTCTTTTTCTTTAGCAATGAAAAGATCAGAAACAATGAGGATCTCCGAGGTGACCCTTGAAGGCCAGGAGCTGTAGTGGGAGATTCTGCTGCTACCATGAGAGAATCCTGCTCATCTGACAGTTCAGACAGTCTGTATGAAACGAAAGGTCCATTACGAAATGGATGTTTGCCTTTGGCACTGAGTGGCTCCTCTATGTGTCCTCTACAAGTGCCGAACAGAGCTGCACTCCTTACAGGGACACTGGATCTTGGGAGGAGAAACAACTGGAGAAACAAAGGAGGAGATTCAAAGTAGCACTGGTTTCTTGTAAAATGTGATGGCCACACATCAGCTTCTGGATGTGCTAAGGAAATGACAGTCACAGGTTTTTGATCCCTTGTATCCTGTCCTCAGCAGCTAATGAAGTGAAGAAGTCCAGGGCTGTCTGGGGTCTGTTAATATCTTTGATCTTTGGTGAGACCAAGGCCTCCAGGAGGCTGCAGTTCAGCCTCTGCTCCAACAACCACAATCTAATCTTGTCTTTTGGCAAAGACTGTGGGACAGGCTATGATGAAACTCTTTGGTCATCACCAGCATCCCCTGTCCTTTGCTGTCCTGAGCTGACACTTCCATTCCCACTGTGATCACACAGCTCCCACCAGCCAAACAGATCAAGAGGCACTGACTGCAGAAAGAGCCCAGAAGGCAAAACCTTTTGCTTGAAACTCTCTCATGATGAGGCATAACCCCATTTCTTTCACATGCCAGGGAAAATACTATGAGATTAAACTAGGAGACAAGATGAAGTGAATTCAGGAGGCTGGCAACAGCCAGTTTGGTGTTTCACACAGCTCAAAGAGATGTTTCCTTGTGATGTGTCTCCACCGCGGACCTGATGCAGGAAGGCTGAGCAGGGGGCGCTTGTATTTTCCTGTAAATACTGAAAGAGCCCAGAGTGAATGAAATTGAACAAAACAGTATTTCTCCAACTGGTTTCAAGAGGAAAAGCTGCCTAGCAAAAACTTGCCTGAAATGGGAACATATCCAGCATTTCAGAGGACAGTGTTTGATAAATGTGATTAATTTTTATTGCTAATGAGTTTATAAAAAGATGTGGCTTTCACACAGGCTTAAGAGCTAACCACTCTCCTCAGCTGGGATGGAAACAGCTCAGACCTTTCCATCTTCAGGGCATACCCCAAACCCCATCAATTTGTCAGGTAGTTTCCAGAGGCATCCCAAGCATGGAGAAACTTGGTTAATTATTGAGGCTGAACAGCTCTCCGCCCTTCTCCTCCTTGGACAGAATTTGTCATTATTTTTGCTACATTGTTGTTTTCTTTGCTACAGATTTTTCTTGCAATGCCTGCTGGGGTGCTTCAAACATTGAAGACATTTTTTAAAATGCTGAAAGGAAACTAATAATCATAAATAAATAATTCTTTAATTTCTCTGAGGAGTTGTCCAGCAAAAGGAGAGAAATTGCTGAAGTAGTTCAAATGCACAAAATAAGACAGGAGAAAGAAAAATGCATTCCAGAATGTCCCTCCAGGCTTTCAATGACCCATTGCAAAAAACCCCAGAGAAAATAAAAGGGGAAGAAATCTGATTTTTCATTTATACTGTGAAGGTGATCTACCCAAGTCCAAATTTAGGCTTGTGGTATATGATGGAAAGCAAACAGAACCCTAAGATCCGTTTTGGCTTATGCCTTTACAGACTATGTTTGCAGTCAAGGCACCAAGAGGACAAAGCCACTGTGGATTTGAGGATAGAATAAAGCAACCCAAATACAGAGATGCTGCCTTTGAAACTCCTCTGATGTAAAGGTGATAAGGAATATGTATTATTTTTTCTTCAGGTGATGTAGTTAGTCAAAAGAGGTTTCTTGTTTTCTATATTCTGCTGCTATGATTTTAAACTTAGCAAAAAAATAAAAAACAAACAAAAAGCCAGGCAGAAGTCAGAAGTAAAAATAACCTCTTTCTAGAAGACTTCTACCACTGCCCATCATGCAGAGGGACATCTGTTTACCTCCCTGCTTGAGGATGAGCAGGGATGGGACATAGGTTAAGATGAAGAGACATTAAAGAGACATGAAATGAAAACATACTTGTCTGACAGCTAGAAGTCGTTATAGTATTTTTTTAAAATTGTGCACTAAGATTTTGGTTATCAAATCTTAAATTCTATGTAATGTAGATTTTATGGCTCTCAACTTTCAGTAACAAGGATTTTTTTTACCTGTAAAACAATTTGTGTTACCCTTGATCTACATTAACCAGTATGTCTCATTCCAGTTTAATTCATCCATGTCAATCCTCTGGTTTTTTACCCAACTGACAGCACAGACATACAGGTGAAGTTGAAAGGGGAAGACCTTTGGACTGACCTTTGGAAGACCTTAGCGCCATAAGCAGATCTACAAAGGCTGAACTGAAATGAGAATTTAATGGAATTTTTTGAATTCACAATAAATTCTTCTCCACCGGACTAAGGTTATACACAGATGACCACAAGCAACTGAGTTACTGTAAAACAACAAGTAACAACCAAGCTGCAGTAACACATCATGGTTTTCTCTTAGTGTGCCCCTCTGGAGAAGCAAAATGAGTTTGAGCCACACGTGTACATTTGAAACTTAAGCTAACTTGTTTGCCTTTAGAAGTGAGGCAGGTTAAAAAGTGGCTTGAAATTCCCAAGGGAGCTTAACCAGCCTCACCAGAAAGGTAGTGAAGCACCGAATTAGGAGGCTCTGCTATTGCCTCATTTATTTAAAAAAAAGCCTTAATTTAAAAAGGTTTGCTTACCTGCAGTCTTTATATGTGCAAGCTCTTAGAGGGCTCTTCATTTTTTATTTATATGTATGCCCACGGCTTGAAAAACTGTGAAGAATTAGAGCAGTAACAAGGGATCTTCTTGTCACATGAAGGGAATGGACTATTGTCTTTCCCTTTGGAGAACGACGGCTTACAAAAATCAGCCCAAAGTGAACAAAGCAAATAAGCCAAATAATTAATATATGCCTTCCCTAATTCAGGAGCTGCTTTCTCATTTTGCTCAAGTTCTCCCAGCCCCATTTTGTTCTGATGACTTTTTCCCATCTACTCAGGGCTCAGATCTCACTACTGAATTTCAAAAAGGGTAGCAAAGACACTTTGGAGAGCACATTTAATTCTGTGTGTCTGTCACTGAGATGGCTGTTCAGGGTTTGTGTTGAATGATTTTTCATTTCTTTCCTAGACAATACACACTGAAGAAATTTCAAGCTGGTAAGAAGACCAGGGCCATCCCAAAACTGAAATTTTATACCCTGCTTAAGAAACCTGGAGTAGTTCCTAAAAAAAATTCCTGAAAACACTCAGTCTCTTGTTGTAAATATGCACTCTTTAAAATACATACAGGGCTCTCTCTTCTTACTGGTATCAACAACTTCTATAAAAATGGAAATTAGTATTTCAAGCTTCCAGAAGGTTTGTCAAAATAAACAATGAAGTTGTTTACTATAAATTTGCAGGAGTTATCTGCAGCTTACATTATGTTCTTTCAATGTTTATAAAATCATATTATTTAAAAATTATTGCAGTTAATTGCTACATCTTATAACCACTGTAATCAAATTAACTCCAGATTTATTCTTCAAGTGCCACCGAGATATTTTAAGTATTCTAAGTAGGTGCAATAAAACAAACCATGTACGAGGACACTGATCAAGCAGTAGGATTATCTGGGTAAGAACAATAACAAATAACAAAGAAAATAAGACAGGTGAAGCAGACAATAGCAGCCAACTTACTTTTTGCATTGCCTGAAAAGGGAATCATCCAAATCTGATGGTATAAAAAAGAACATTTCTGCCATTGTTTGAATTCTGCAGCTTACAGAATTCATGTAAAAGAATTCTTTGTAGCCTGAAGTTGGAAGGCAAACGTTCCCATTCAAAGAATTAAGTGATTTGCTGAATTACAGGGCTTTGCCCAGCATAATCTCAGTTTTCATTCACTACAGTGGATGATAGTGTTGCTACTGTGAAAAATATTCTTCAGGAGCCCTTCTAAAGATTACACAACTTTTCCATAAATGCATCTCTAATAAGATTATGAACAGGTGTACTTCATGCAGTGAAGGCACACAGACATTCCTCCTACCCTGCCACAGTACCTCAGACTTTGAGGGGTCTCTCTGTCCTTACCCAAACACATGGGATGAAATAGTAACTTCTATCAAGTCACTGAATCCAGCTGGGCCAGGACTGCACTTCTACAGGTGAGAGCTGGGTTTTGTCCTAGCCTGAGCAAACTGCAGTGAAAACAACAATGTGCACAAAAATCCTTAAAGAGCCTTCAACCCATCCTAAAGCATCCCAAATATTCACCGCTCTTACACACTGCACCTCCCTGTGCAGCTCCCCGCAGAGCATCCAGCAGTGGCTCATATCAGGTACAGGCACGTGGCACAACTCAAGGAAAAGATGTGTGTGCACTGGAACATCCTCATTTACTCTGAGTGTGGGAGGTGGTTTGGGGAGTTTATTTGGTTTGCTACATTTTTTTCCCTTGCACTTGGATTTATTGTGATGATATTGGTTGCTGTGTGTGTTTACACTAGAAAATGCAAGCAGGAGAAATGTACCTTGCACTGAAGGCAGGATAGAAGATGACCTGATGTGCTTTGCTAGGGGGGCATCACCTCCCAGCTGCTGCCAGCAAAGCCAGCCTTGCTGATGAAATGGAAGAAATATCCTTCAGAGCTACCTCCAGCTTTTAACTCTACACACATAAGGAGGTCTGGAGGTTCTGAGAGCACTCCCAGACGGACGAAGACTACAAATATGTATTCAAACCTCACTCCTGCAGCACTGAATCCACACCTGATGACCTTTAACTTTTTGGGTAGTGTTGAAGTGAAGGTGCATTATTGCTAAATAAATATGCAAGGTAAAAGTTCTCCGTGCATCTGCAGTAAACACCCTCTGCCCAATGCTGCTCCTGCAAACACAGGATATCTTCTCCATCTCCTTGTTTGCTTTGCATTATACAAGAGGAAGCCAAACAAGCATATACCCTTCCCAGAGGTTCACTAGATGCTATCTTACCAATGCAAGTGCTTTTGCAAAAAGGACAGGCAAATTCCAGCAGAGCCATGCTTATCACTGAGAGTCTGGCAGAAACCTAAAGCTTGAGGGGCATTTTTTTTTCAAACATTTATGTGCACACTGCATTTTTCCAAAACAAAACGCAGTAGAGGGTATAAGGACAGAAAGGTGTTTCTGTCTGCTGCTCTTTCTGCAAGCAAAACATAAATATTCACAGAGAAAGGAAAAAATCCGGAGTGAACTTGCATCAGACTCCTCCATTCTGCAGCTGACAGAAATGTGTGTTTGAGCAAATATATTTGTTAATACAACTATTTTTAATTATTATTTTGCTAGGGAATTAACACGGCATAAGCACCTCCTCATGCAGCACTGGGCTCACCCAGATTGGGTTTGTGGAGTCATATAAAATCTTTAAGCTGTGGGGATTTCTTTCCACCAACCTAAGACAGACCACAAGTGCCAAAGACCAGACTTTCTCCTCAGCCGTAATGCCAGGTTTCTTATTACAACATGAGATTACAGAGGATCCCAAATGCAACTTTGGAACAAACAGTTTATATTATGTATTTTTTTACCCCTGACCTTAAAGTACTTGCACGTCTCTTGGTTACCATGGTGCTTTCTGTAGATTACTTCATACGAGGCACCCTTAATTACAAATCCCATTCTGTAGCAGGCAGGGAATCCAGAAATCATGTTGACAATAAGCAAATAAACCAACAAGGGCATCTTATCAGAAGAGAACCACACAGCTGTCATGTACAACATACTGGCTTTGTGGAGATTATCGTAAGAACTTTTTAAGATGGGTGTACCTTTGGAAAGTACCTGGTGATGAAAAAGAACTTTAGAATCCTGTTTACACTGAATTATTAAGAAGGGGGTGGTGCACCTTAGAACTATAAACTGTCTTTTCTTTCAGCAAGGAAAAATAAGCCTCCGATTTAAACTGCAAAAAAACCCCCAAACCCAAGAAAAACCCCAAGAAACAAACACCAAAACTCCCCTAAAATATCAACATCTAAGCACTTTGTGTTTCTACAACAATTAGAAAAACATTAATAGGTCTAAAACTGTACCTCTCAGGGGGTGTGAACTACTAGTGTTTGCAGTGCTAAGGATTATGCAAGTTCTTCCTCAGATGCGTATTTGCAAACACTTTTATTTGGATACAGACTTTCCATATTATAACTGCTTGATTACATTTACACAAATGCTAAGATGTTTTATGCATGTTTTTATTTGATGCTATAAACAATTTCTAATATGAGGCACCATCTGAGCATAAAACATTTTGTTAACTGGGAAACTAAGACAGGAGACTAAGAAGATAAGAAACTAAGAATGAAAGGGTCCATAAGGAAAATGGATATTAAAATATAGAGTAAATAGTTGAGTTAAAATTTGGAAAATTTATACATCTTACTTTCAGACAGGTATGCTTAACTCCAGGGAATAGGAGTGGGGTTTGAGTTACCCTTGACAGAACTAAAAAGATAACTCTGAAAATGTCCTGGTCAAAGAAAAGATGGAAAGTTTTCCACTGAAGGAACAAAAGCAATCTGAACCCTGCTGCCAACTCACCCTCCCAAACCATATCCAGGAGCGGAAGAAGCTGGTGACCCAAACCTGAAGGAGAGGAAGGGCATGGCTGGGTCTGAATTCCACCAGCACCTCAACAGGTGATCCTGCAGCAGAAGCTCTCCGAGCTGGGGCAGGGAACAGCAGCTGCCTCATCAAACCTCTCCTCCTCATTCCAAGCAAATCCTCTGCAGCAAGAAACTGTCAGGACAAAAGATGCAGTGGCACCACCAGGAACCAGCAAGTCCTTGTGCACCTCCTTAAGAACACTTGGGCTTCAGCATCACTGGTGAGAAGGCATTTACCAAAGCACTTCTGCTTAGTTTGGGTTTTCTTTGCTTCCTCTTCCCCCCCAAACTTTTTAACAGCTTTGCAAGCTCCAATAAACCATCTACTTTTAATTTCTTTTTCACTGCTTTTATAATGGCATGCTGAAATATCTTTGTAATTTAACTGAGTAGCAGCTTTTGTTAGTCTCTGTCAAATCCCAGGTTGCACAGACTATTATTCTCAGAAAGGGAAGAAGAGCAGGACCTATTGAAAAGCAAGATTATTAGTATTAGTGTATTGACTATCTCAAAGGCTTCTTTCAGTGCTTCCCTCAAAAATCTTCCTTCAGTCTCTGTAAGTTATCTTACCTCTACATGTTTATAAACTGCTTAAAAAAAAAAAAAAGAAGTGCTGCAATGAAATTTAACCTGGATTAAACCAAAGTTGATTAAGAAAATATTGACCCAAAGGAAAAAACAAAGTGAAATTCCATTGTCATTCTTAACTAAATTAATAACAGTGAGTTATTCTGAGGTGGCATTAACTGCTGATTTTGGAAATAAGATACTTCAATCTAAGTTAATTTAAACTCTGCTTAAGGTATAATCTCTACTGGAGAATTTTTAATAAAGAGACTTGAAATGTCTCCAATGAAAAAATGGGAATGCAACAATCTTCTGATCTTCCACTAGAAAATCCTTTTCCTTCCTTTTTTAATAATAAAAAGCCATATTTCAAACTGTGATGAATCTGCTATGCTTCAGCCAGTGAGTCACCAGAAGGATAAACAGAAATGTGGGTGATAAATAGTATGAATTGCATCTATTAATTATTACAGTAGGGATAATTATTGACATTTAGCTGACCACATCTCCTACCTCTGGACCACAAATGCCCAGAGCAGTGTTCTGAGGGGCTCAGTCATGGGGAGCTCAGCAGCAGAGAAGCTCCTAATGCCTCACACAACCTTCCTTGCAGAGGGGACATTAACTGGAACCTCAGATCAACACTGAAAACATGATTTCTCAGAGAATATTCAGTTTAGATATTGGTTCGTCCACGCTCACTCATGACGAGGAGTCATTCACTCCTTTGAGCTCTCCTGCTGATTTTCAGAGTGATAAATTCCCCAGCTCAAGATGCAAGGCAGCTGTAAGGGCTACCCCTTGGTGCAAGCAGTGGAGTTGATACATCCTGTAAATGCATCTTTTTAGAGATGAGGGGCTTGTGTTGTCCCCCGGGGCTGTGGAGACATGAAAGGACTGAATATGAAGTCAAGAGGCAGAAGTGTTTATGTTAAGGGATGTAGAGTCTGCTGGCAACCTGAATTAAAAGAAAAGTGGAGGCTATCAAGATTATTAATATTCAGGCTATGGAAACATTTTTGTAATCCAACCTCCTGACACACCTACAAGGGTAGCTTTGAACTGACAGAAGTGTGTGGTTAAAGTGGAGAACAAGCATATGACCTGGAATAAATGTGAAATGGACTCTCCTGAAGTAAAACCAAAGCTGTAAATGATTGTTTTAATTGACATGGATGAGTAGCAGTAAACCTTCATAAATTAAAAAACAATACTTTATTAATAACGTGAACAAAAATGTAAAAGTTCAGTTGCTAGCAGCTATCCAGAATTACATGAGTAGCACCAAAATAATTAAAACTACTTGTGTTTCAAAAATAATAAATACATGTCATGACCTTAAGCAGCAAAACAACATGAAAATCTATTTGGTATGTAAATTCCCTCAAATGATAACAAATCACGTATCTCAAAAAAAGAAAAGAAAAAAGAAAAAGAAAGAAAGAGTTATTTACTACATAAATTATGAAAGGAAAATCAAAGAATGTAAAAATCTCAGTTGTGTCTCTACTCATTATTTTGCTTTAATTTCATCTAACTTTGTGAAAAGCCCCATGGGCTAGGGACATTAATTTCTTGCTTTTGCTGTTTTACTAATTCCTAATGGAGAATTACAAAAGAATTTCAGTCATGGGAAGAATTGGAAGCATGGGAGGGAATGGGAGAGAAAATTGAAGAAAACTGCAGGATACCCAGAAAGCTAAAAATAAATTAGTATATTCTAAATGCCTTTCAAAAAAAGAGGAAAAATGCCCATGTCACATCCACAATCTGAGCTGATTTCAGCACCAGTGAGACAGAAAGAAAATAATCTAGTGGAATTTAAAAGCAACAAATCTCTAGGACCAGATGGAAGTTATCCCTGGGTATTAGAGAAGATCAAGGAAGGAACTTTTGGGCTACTGGCAGACATCATGGAAAGGCTGATAAGTTCCAGATGGAATACAGAAATCAGTAAATATGGCACCAGATTACGAAGTGATATGAAATAACATTTTAGTGTGAAATTAGCAATAAATACGGTTTGTAACACGGCAGCATATCACAATTTTGACATAATTTGACAAGTCGCAATATAAGACACAGTGTCAGAAGCTATCAAAGCAAAACAAAACACATGTCCCAGGTGGTTTGCTGGGAGAAACGCAGTTATTTCACTCCGAGTCTTCACACAGTGCTTCCCGATTTCCTCCTGCCTAGGCTGGCAGCGTTTTAAAGTATTACTGCTTTCAACATGGCTCGGGATCCAAATGTGATCCCAGCCGTGCTGGGCATTGGCACAGCTCTGCAGGAGACCACCCAACTCCAGTGACCTCCTGTCCTAAATGGGTGAGATGGACAGCTCCCAGGAGGAGGTGTCAATGCCAGAAGTCAGGCAAATTTTTCAAGGTTACAGAGCTGGTTTGAGGAAAAGAACTCTGATTTTCTCAGTCTGGATGACTACACCCAAGTGTCGCTGCCTATGTGAGCATTCAGTGACAGCTCTTCACTTCCTCCTTTTTTTATAACTATAATCGTATCTCACTTCTGGCACTCTTTCCACCTTAGCAACTTCAACTTCTGCATCAGAACACTCAGAAGGAAGATGGTATATGGAATAATATTTCCATCTTTTTAGTTTTTTCCTTGCAAAATAAACCACTCCCAGAAATCTGACTTCTTTTTCTCCTGATGGCTTCCCCATCTCTTCCTCTACTCATCACCTGCCATGGTCTCTGGTAGCATGACAATGTCACTGCTTTCATTCCTCTTCCCATCAAGGACAAACTCCTGAACAGCAGAGAGTGTCCTCCATTCTCAAGGGCACATTCGATTAATTCACTGAAGTCCGTAACAGAATTTATGTGAAGCTAGGCTGAGGGACATTAATGTAAAAGGACTGCAAGCACGTGGGTAAATGATCAAGAAATGCAGAGATTTCACGTACTCCAGTATTTGAAACTGGGAAATTTTGGCTTGGATTTAATTCCTAAGCATGTGAATGAAGTGTCCCAGGCAGGTTATTCCCAAAGCTCCCTCCCTGGTCAGCAATGAGATGGGTCAGACCTTCACTGGGCACCCTCCTCTGATTATACTGGGATCATCCTAACTCCGGCACCTCATTTAAGTGTCTGAAATTAAACGGAGTGCACCTGAGTCTCTCGAAGCATAGTGTGAAATTTACACCACAGTATGATATGAATCACGGGAAAAAGCACTAAAAATAGACTCGAAGCAATTATTCACCACCATGGTAACAATGGGGTATAGATGTTTCATCCTAATCCTCTACCCTAGGCTGTGGTTGATGCTGTGTATATTTAAAAAAAGTAGAAAATTAAGGACTTCAGTGCTTGGCAGCAGAAAGAGGGACAATGAAGAAAAATCACAAAGTTTTTGTGAAACGAAGTTTGACAGAAATGTAAAGCAATGCACTGTGGTCTCTGAAGTAGGAAACGCATGTCAAAAATAAATGGAATTGAACTTGACCACAAGAAGGACTTCGAAAGTGCCCTGGAGTAATAGCGGAATTCACTCTTGCAAACACCATGGCAGTGTTAGGGAAGAGTCAAACAGCAGAGCGACCGCGAGGCAGAGGGCTGAGGCACCAATGTCAGATGCAAAATAAAAGCCAAAAAAAACAGTCCATCACAAAAAAGCATACTCAGAATAATGTTATGGGCTGTGTTTAAAATGCAAGAAGGAATCCAGAGTTAAGGCTGATAGTCCCGCTCTCAAATCAGCTGGAACTCACATTTTTCAAGCTACTAATTTTGGGACAGAAGATGGTAAGATATGGACCCTAATGAAGGGAATTCATGGTAACGCTGATGGACACATTATCTCTGTGACCTATCTCTATCTCTTCTAGTGAGAGAAGCGGTATCATGAAACATCACACTATCAAGACAAGACTTTCTGATCAATCATCATCCTTTCCTGGATCTGCCATGTCATAGCCTTGTTTTCAGTCTGAATCCTTCCTCTTTCCCTTTCCAACAAATGTTTTAACTAATGTTAAGGTATGAGAGAGAACAAAGCTGCTTTCAGGATTAAAAAACAGAATCTATGAAAATCACTCCAAGAAGCTTAATTCATGTAGCTGAGGAAATAAATGAAAGATATAATAAATCTACTTAATTAAAAAAGTCTTAAGTCCCAATCCTGAACCATTTGAAGACACTAGAAAACATATAAGGAATATACAGGGATCAATCAACCTGATGATAAACAGAACTGTGATCTGCATAAAAATATCTTTTTCAGTGATGACAAAGTAAAGAAATTGTGACTGACTGAAAGGAAAATGCAGAGGTTAGGTTGTACCAACCCCCTCTTCTCTCCTTCCACAGGAAATGTAGGGAAAGGTACAATTTAAATGTTCAACTGCAACAAGAAATGTTTGATGGAAAAGAAAAAAAACCCCTCCACAGTTATCAGGGGGTTTTGAAAAAGTGAAATGTCTATGTGGAAATAACAGTTACAGCTTCAAGATCTACCACAGCAACTTTCAAGGCTTTTTAGCTGCATTGATAAAAACAGAATCAGTTTCTAAAATGTTTTAAGTTTGTGACTCCACTAGAAACAGTGAAGTACTGCATCAGGACTAATGTATTACGTACTGATCATGTGTTCTGTGCCTCATCTCAGAGCATCATAAATTTTACTTAGTTACAGGAGTCATTCTGAGCTTGGTTATGCTATGCAATATAAAATTTGCCTTTTCTCAATATAATGTTTATTCTTGGGGTATACAGACATATTTTCCATGCATTAAGCTTTAAGATATTCTTCACACTTCTCAATTAATGTATTTTATTAATTGCAGCTTTCTCAGGAGCCTGTAAATCTGGCAGCTGAGCACACTTATTTATTTTCCTTCAATGACCTCTGTGTAAGACTTGCTTAGTTTTCTCTCTGTCAAGCACCTTGGGATCCATATTTCAAGCTGGATACTTTTTTCTTCTTATCTCTAGTTATTATTATTTGTTTGTTTGTATTACAGCAGCATCTTACAATCCCAGCTGGGGCTAGACACACCAGGAATACATAAGAAAGAGTACCTGCCTCAGGAGGGAGTCTCTAGCTCAAAAAAATTACAGAGAATGAAGAGAGGGGGAGAGGATGGCAGAGAAGGAGATGCACAGAGGTGCTGTGACTTGCCTGATGCGATACACACATAAAAACTGCCTGGGCCCCACCCTATCCCATATACACTGCATGACGAACCTTCATCATTAACAAAAGTAATTAATTTTAGACTTTTTTTGAACTACGTAAGAGGAAGAAATTCAGCTTGGCTGTTTTATAGCAACAAGTCCTGAAAAACCAATATAAGACTACTATTATTAATTATTAATGAAGACTATTATATTATTACTATTATTATTAACCTGTACTCATGTATGAGAGAAATAATCATAATATCTTAATTGGTGATAACAACGATAACAAAAAACATATCCCTGTTACTATGTTTTTTGTCTCTAAGAAATATGTCTCAAATCATGAGCCCTAGTCTACATTTCTCTCAGATCTGAGGTGGGGTTTCTGCTCTGTCTTCTTCAGCATCCACAAAACTGTCTCTAGAAAATATGTGTTTAAGGGAGCAGAAGAACAAACGACTGAAGTGGAAACAAAGAATAAAATAAATAAATAACAAAAATAATGTCGCATTGCCCAACCTTTTAGGTGACTACAGATACTAAAATCAATAATTAAGAGATGCTGGAGCTGCACTGTATATCCTGTTCTGTTCCATGCAATACTTTTTCAGAGGTGCCATGGCTTTCCAGTGTGGAGTGACAGTAAAACCACAGCGAATTCTGCTGCTCTCCATCCTCCACTCAGCCTCAGGGCAGCAAGGACCAGGCCAGTCACTACACTTGGACTGACCTGCAGCAACACAAAATGGTCCCTGCAGAGGAGCAGTCAGCTCAGGGCCCTGGGGACACTGCAGAGCCATGGCTGCAGCTCAGGTGCTGTGCACACCACCAGCAACACCAACCAACCATCACCAGGACGGTCCCACACATCCTCTCCGTGTCTCCTGCTCCTCCTCTCCGAGCTGTTCCAGAGCCTTGTTCCTGAGCACTCGAAAGACTGAGCCAAGTTGTTGGATGAAGATGGCAGTCAACTTCTCAGCTCATCAGGCAAAGGCAACGTGCCATGGCCAGGGACCTGCAGAAGGGTGTCCTGCCCCTCTCCAGGGCAGTAAAAAGCATCACTACTCACCCCACAGCAAGTTCCAGGTGGAGGGTAAATTTCTTTGCCCTTGTCATCAACAGAAATGACATCAAAGCAAACCAACCAAAGTAAACAAACAAGCCCCATAGCACTGCAGACTACATGCTCCCCAACACCGCAGTGCGATCTGTACAGGAGATTAAAGAGCAATTCACAGGTGAACTAAGTGACATAGGACTTTGAATCTCTGTTTTAAAACTCTGTCCTCAAAGACATTGACAGTGAAATAAATTGTAACCACATGGGTTATGAATACATATTTAGCCTACCAGAAACAAATTTTATTTGCTTAACCTCAAAATACAGTGTGTCTCAGTCTCCAGTGCAGCTGCAATTTCTTAGTGTTTTGAACAATCTGCTAGATTTTTTCAAACATGCTTTTTCAATTCATTTACCATCAGGCAAGAGGAGAATTGTATTTTATAAAAACTGTGATTTTTTTAATGGTATTTTTTCATAGAGAAGGCCAGAAGGGACCTTTTGAAATTACCCAACCTGACCTCTTGCATAATAGAAGCCACAGAACTTTCCTGAATTGATTGTCATTTGATCTATAGCGTATCTTGTAAAGAAGCATCTAATCTTCATATAAAATCAACAGTGATGGAGATTTAGTGTAAGAATCTCTTTATATATTGACCTCTTGGTCAACTGCCCTCACTGTTGAAAATCGAGGCTTAATTTCTGAATTTATCTGCATTTGTCAAGCTTCAGTCTCTCAACACTTTGTTTGGCAGACGTATTCCTTTTGTTTCACAAGCATAACACGTGCATTGTTTATAACAAACAAGGCAGGCAGAAAAATGCATCTTCTTTCCAACAGCTATGACTAAATATGAATACATTCCCAACAGCTGACTCATTCCCACACTTCAGTCAGGGCTGGTGCTAACAACTGCCTCGCTGATATTTCATGTCAAACGATCTGCTGAACCACACTGAAGATGTGGTTTCACTGTGGTTATAGTGCCTCTAAATCTGCTGGCTTGGCTCTGGTGGCAGCCTGGCCATTACACATCAGGCTGATGGAGAAGAGAGGGAGCGATCTGTCTCAGACCAAATGTGGACTCCGTGCCCCGTGTGGTTGCAGAACATCACACAGCACACAGGAGTAACCCAGAATGCTTTCTACAGCTCAGCTCACACAGGGATACAAAATCCAAGGAGGTGGTGAGGGCTCAGGGCACTTGGCAGCAGCCACAGTTCAGCCATAGCCACAAACAGAGAGGAAACCTCGCTCCCTGCTCTTGGCACCTTCTCGCTTCCCACCCCAGCTACAGAAGGCAAAGGTCCTACACTCTTGGGGTGCAAGCCCCGACTCTCTTCGCCATGGAGATTTCCATAGGCATGAATACATCTATGCCGAGTGGAACTGGTCTGGCAAGACTTGTTGGGAACACTTCCATCATCTTTGGAAAAATTCTTAACAGTCACCAAACCTGTACCTAAATAGCAACAGCCAGTACAACAATTAACAGGCTACAGTTAAGAACAGACCTTTGATCTCGGCCAAGTAACTCTTTTGTTCACTACTCTAAAAAGCTTAAAAATTAAGTCTGCCTTTACCCACTGCTTATCTTCAAGTGATAACTGCTCTGCTCTGCTGAGTTCAGAGTAATCTTCCCTCTACTGCTTTTATGCAATACTTTTTTGCTGTTTCTTTTTTTGTTTTTTTTCTTAGTTGGAAATCTATTTTATTTTCCAGGATTAAAAGATGAACCAGAAGACTCTTATACCTGACCTGACCAGAGTTCCAGTTTATTTCCCCAGAACCTACTGATGAATCACTAACACCTAAAACAAAGCCCGACCTGGATCCTCTTTGCAGCCTTGGGCATTGGTGATTCATCAAGCCCTGCACAAGATGCAGCATCACTTTCAAGTCAGGACTTTACAAATGCAGAAAATGCTGTTTAAATATTTTGCTTTCAAACACACTTGCGAAGTTCAAGGCTACACAAATATGCTGCTAACAATCTGGAGCGTTAAAGTATTATTTTAAAAAAAGGAAGTTATTTATTGAAGTGATTTCACTGCATTGCTAAGGCGCTGGCTGGCTGGTTTCAGCGAGGCTATTTCTCTTTGTGGATGTGCTGGTTTATAAATCACTCACTCATCGTGAATCCTGCTGGATACCAGAGGAATCCTATTTAAGCTTCTGGTAAGCAATTTACTTGGTTTACTAAATTTTCCAGTCACGCGTCTATGCAAAAGCCGCTTTCGCTTCCCACTCGAATCCTCCTCTATGCCCGCTATTTGTCTTTGCCACATCTGTGTTTATTGTGTGGCGCAGGTGATGCCATGCCCAGGATCTGCCTGATAACCACTACAGATCTTGGCTGCCTCTCGAGGGTGACCTGCCAATCAAGTTGCCAAATTTTCTCATTCATTTCAGGCCACGTGAGCCAAACCCCCCAGCAGAGAAACAAGCAGTAGGGAGGAAGGCAGTGCCTTGCTGCAGCATCACCCAGCCGTGGCTGGCTCCGGCTCCGGCGCATCCCAGAGCGCACCAGGCGCTGCCTTGGAAGTGCAGCGTGGCCAAACTTTCAGTTTACTACTTAAGTTTTCTCCTCATGCCGTGTGCTTCAGTGTTGACAGTTAACTCGCATTTAAAACAACCCTGTGCAACAGAGCTGTCAGCTGGAGATGTATCTGAGCCACACAGACCCTTTAAAATTCTTCCCTGGCTGAAGGGACATCAGTCAGCCAGGAGAGACCCTTACCTCTGGGTTAGGAGTCTGAGGGAGATACATAGCATAACCTTTTTCTCTTTTTTTTTTTTTTTTGGTCGGAAGGGGTTATTTTGTTCCAGTGCTACTATGCAGAAAAGCTTGAAGGCAAAGAAAATCAGGCCAGGGTGTGCAAAGGGAAGCGAGAGCATTGACCGAATTCCTGGGGGAAGGCTCTGTCCTGAGCCCACCATCGTCACCCAAATGCTGGTGAGCAGCTCCAAGTCTGCTGATGGGGCTTGAGGCAGCTGGGCCTTCTTCAAGGGTCATATTTTTCTGAATGGGGGCATTTTCAACCCTGTTAACATAGTCTATCCCTGCAGTCAGCCTTCAGCCAGGGTTCACGCACATAACCCCGAAACAGGGAACTTGCAAAAGGCATCTTGTTTGAGAAAGCAGCCCAGAAACTGAAAAAAACGTGTTCAAGCAAGGTTTTCTCCATGTACTAGAAAACACATCAACAACACCTACTACAAACCAGACTGGCCACATCAATAATTAAATATAGGTTTTTCCCACTCCAATTTTACCTTGCTGAAAACAGTTTGATAAAATAACTCTTTACGAATAATCAACAGCAACAACATTAACCCAGCAAGCTATAAATAAAATAAGTGAAGACTATAGAGATTCCTCTGTCACACACACACACACATGCATGCATGCAAGCCACTTGGGAAAGACAAACTAAGACAAAACCAGAATGTAGGTATTTCTCTGTAACAACATAACTGCATTAAAAAAAAAAAAAGAGGGAGAGAGAGAGAGAGAGAATGTAATACAGGGAAACAACAGGAACACCTCCAGCTATCTTTCATGTCAGATCTTGTCTTGTCCAGATACAACAGGTGGCCTCACACTTATCATCGAGCGTCCTGTAACCTTCCCTGACGTCCCATCCCAGCCCCGTCAGGCAGCAGTTTAATACAAACCAGCACTGACAGATACTGTAGGCATTTGCTGAACGCAACGAGAGGCTCTTTGGAGCGTCTGATCTACTTAGATCAGGGTGCTGTGTTCTGATTATTACTTCCCGTTGCCTCATCTACACTTTCTGAAGATTAAGGAATAGAACCAAACACCCCTGAACCCTCAGGAAAACAAACTCTTGTAAAGCTAAAAAAAAGAGAAAACTCCCATAGCAAATTGTTGAGGGTGCTTTTTTGCCTGTTTGCTTTTGAACATTCTTTTCTTCATCAAAACACAGGGTGAGATGATAACTGGGTCTGATTTTTAATATTCCCAACTATTTTGTTTAGATGTGTATTTGATAGGTCAGTGTAGAGCTGACCTACTCCCATATCAAACCCCACTCGATGCCCTATGAATCCGACCTGCCTGAAATCAATTCCCCACGGTTTTCCTGTCAACATTACATTAATTTACCAAGCTTATCTCCAAGAACAACAGAAAATTTCCAAATATGAAACACTCTTTTATTCCCTGTTCACCAATTATATTCCAGAGCACTGCAGCTCCACACAGCACAGACTGTGCAGCACCACAGGAGTTCTGCCAGTAAACTAAAATATTCATGAGGCGTAGGGTTGTGCGGGACTGTTAACATGACTTGCCTCTCATTTAGCACACCACTGGGCTGCACTGATGGCAGTGTCACCACCTCCAGATGACTCTTCCAGGAGCCAGCAAACGAGGCAAGGAGGGAAGAAGCCCTCCATGTTCAAGCACGGGGCTCAGGGAGAAGAGTGAAGGGAGATAGGTGTGTGGGAATATTTAATGGATGTCTCCTCCTGTTGGTACACGCAGATCTGCAGTCATGGATAGCCCTAAACCCAGAGGAATAACCAATTCCCCACCTAAAACCCAACAAAGATGATTAGAGGTGCTGAACACACAGCAGTGAGATGGTATCAGCGTTTTGAAGACTGCAGTGGCACAAACAAATGCATCAGCAGGAAACATTGGGGGAAAAGCAAATGTCTATAAAAGTCACATTCTGCTGCAGATGTAATGGGGGAAAAATAAAACAACTGAACTGCTGGTTTCCCAGTTGGCAGGTATTTTAGAATCTAAATGGCCCTGAAAACTTACTAGAGTATAAAACTGCTGTAATTTAAAAGACTTCTAATTAAAAAGCTATAACATTAACTTTTGGTCCTCTCCCAACCCCCCATTTCTTTTCCTTAAATATTTGCCTCAACTGTACAATAAAAGCGAAATAAAAATTGTATGTAAGGAACTACATTTGGCTGAAGATTTAGAAAGAGAAAAGTAAAAAATGAAAGAAAATACACACAGGTTTAGATTTACTCAAGACTGCTGAAATGTACAGCAACTCAAAGCCTTTATTTTCCATGAAATCCACAATGTAATTTCTTTTTTTGCTCATTCCAGCTAGAAAGCCATTAGCTTACCCAGTTCCCACTGACAGTGCAGGATTGTCTCCTAATATGGGTTCTACAGCGATAACCCACCCAATTATGCAGTCATGAGTAACAGGGCTCCCTCCACATGGCACTAAAGCTCACTGTTAGCAGCTTTCCCTCTGGCTTGGAGTGAAGTTGTTCCCTTTCCAATTTTTCTGTAAGTCCTCAAAATCCCATGGCTCTCTGGGGGGAATCTCTGCTGCCCCTCCATGAGGGACAGTGATGGCTGTGGCCGATGGCTGGTGGAGGGGACACACGGGGCCTCATTGCTGTGGGACTCACTCATCCCAACACCCTGCTGACTGCCTGCCTTTCTGCTGCCTCTGCAAAAGGCTCCACAATTTAGTACAAAATGAATTACCAGTGGTAGAGGTTCAGCTGCCTATACTTTAGTGTCTAATGCTGATTTAAATGCCTGAGGTGGCTCGCACATCTGCAGCAGTCTGGATGACACAGCACCAGTGCTACAGGAGATCTACATCCTTGTGCAGCTGAAGACCTGGTGGGGTTGCCCACTGCATCTCTAATATCTGTAAGAACTTATTTTTAAGGAAACTGAGTTTCATCTTTTCTATCTGAGGCAAAAAAAAAGTTTATTTCCATTGAAATCCTCAACAGATTATCTGTTGGCTATACTAACACAGACCTTCTCCGAGGCACAGGATGGTACAGGCCACAAGTGAGATGAGCTACACTTACAGACTGGATAGTCACACACTGCAGCCTTTCAAATGATTCGTGGGGCTATTCCTCTGTTCACACTTACCCAACTCGTGTTGCGTTGCCCCTTCTGACCTGCCCAGGCACATGGCCATTTATTTACACAATGTCATTATCAGCTCTTCAGTCTCACCTTCAAAATACCATGTCAGTCCTGCTGCTTGGGAAAATATGGGACTGGCTGCTGTATAAACAGCGCAGCAAGATGCCAATTTACTGTCTTTACTGCTTTGTCCACCTCAGTCCTGCACCAAACTTCTTGTGTAGTCCCTTTTCTTTTCCGGATGAGAATCCATTGGATTTACCAGTATTACCAGAATGATGTACAAGCTGCTTAAAGTTTTCATTTGGTGTTGCATTTTGATGAAAGCTCTGAAGGTTAGATACTAAAGCTTGCATCCAGAATAACCAAAGGCCATATTTAGGTGCCTAAATAAATAGTATTCTCACCATCTCAACCTCAAAACATCAAAGGCATCTAGAGTGGGATGAAACAAATTGTGCATTTCTACAAAACACAGATTTCTCTGCATCTCAGCAGATGGGCTTCCTTTGAGCTTCCCCCAACCCCTGTCCATTTACTTTAGCTGCTTTCAGCTGTATTAAAAATCTTTTGGTGAACCCCAGAGTGTAGGACTTGCTTGAAGAATTTTCCCTTTATGAAATATTGACCATGTCCCTCAACCAGATTAGCTGCCGTGTGTACTCCAGACGGGAGTACAAGATGTTTGAATTAAGTGATTCCGCTAAAGTTTTGTATTTTTCCCTATTGCACCAGAATTTTATTACCCCACAATGTGCTCTGCATGGGCCCCTGCCAATCACAGAATGATAGAATGGTTTGGGTTGGAATGGCCCTTAAAGATCCTTTAGTTTCAACCCTGCTGTCATGGACAGGGACACCTTCCACTAGACCAGGTTGCTCTGCCAGTTGTCCCCATTGATAGAGATGGAATTATTAAGAATTGTAAGGACACAGTAAAGAAAACCAACAGTCAGGACTTAGGTTTTACACTATTCTTTAAAACACAAATAGAAAGTCAATGAGAAATTACAGCTCAAGTAATTTCTTACAATCAAAAAGCAAAAAATTGATACCAATTAATCTGTCCACATTGTGGAAGTGGTGACCGCAGCAGGATAGGGGGCTGAATAATTCAGCTTTGCTTGCAAGGTAAGTTTTAAAACACAACATTGTAGAGTTTTTAACAAGACTCAAAGACTTAGTTCCTGTGGCCAGAAATATGGACCAAGAAACAGATCTTCTTAACATCCAATTAAAAATATCCTCAAAAACCTCTCTAAATAAATCCAAGAAAGATCTGAATGGAAGCAATGCGAAAAATGAGGCAAAAAGTCAAAGCCCACAGCTCTTCATCCCAAGCAACAGAACTTCAGAGGCAAAAGCAATCTTAACCTTTAGCTTCACAGTAGCACCATTAATCCTTATCCATTGTCCCCTCCTGCATCCAATGCTCAGTGGCTCAGGCTCACCTGCCCCAGAACCACGACCTGCTGCCCCATCCTGGTGAGCACCTGCATCACTGCCAGCAGGGCTGAACTGGCAACCTCAGAACCTCCCTCAAAAGATTCTGATGTTTGTTTCCAGGCCCTTCTAGGCACTATTGATACTGCTGCAGATTTTAAGCAGAAAAGCTCTGAAACCAGAGCCTTAGAATTTCACTGCTGAAGATGTGCAGGACTTGGAATTGAAGATTATTTCTGTAGCTTCATCTTATACAGAAGGACACAGGATTTTTCAACCATGTTTGCTTTATCCATGTTTTTCTGATCCAAGAAGAGCCCAGAACTCTGTGTCAGGCATTTGGACTTCATGTACCATCTGTATGTACATTTATATGTACATACATATGTATGTCTCACAAAAGCCAGCAAAGTGAGATGAAAACTCCCAAAAGGCAAGAACCTCATTAAATATCGGCAGCCCAACAGGAAAGCTGGGGGAAGGAGTGAGTCTCAAATCCTCCTGCACTTCATTTAGGGTTGTGTGGCTCTGTAGCCCCACTGTGGGATGGGGAGCTCAGAGGCAGGTTTGTATCCTTGCTCTTAGAATACTGAATGTTGTTCAGAAACGTTGCTGTGTTATAAAACAGCCCTGGAGACTCAGAAATCTAACTCTGAATCTCCTCAAACTCAGGAGGCAACTGAAGTAGCTCTTCTATTTCATAAGCTAGTGGTCTGATACTGTGGTTATTTTATAAAATTAAAGGATTTTTTTCGTACTGCTTCAGTACTTGTAACAATCTGGGGCTTGACTGGTGCACTGAGAACTTCTCTGCCTCTAACAAGGACAGCCTGGCTTCTGCCTACAGGGAAATGCTTCTCTCCAGGGCCCAGCAGCATGTGATGCCAGCTCTCTTACAAACCCTCGTTATTCAGATGGAGATAAACCCACCTCCCAGGCTTGCAGGTTCCCCGACGCATGCCGATGTAATTGGATTTTTCACCTCCAAAGGACACATGCATCCTGGATTTGCAAGCTTCAGTCTGACTTAGTAACAGACTGACTTGAGAGTGAAAACATCACAAGGATATTCTTGCAAGACCGCAAGTGTTATTCCATTATTTGCAAAGTCAAAATTGTATTTATACAAAACTCACCATAACCCACTAAAATTAAATGTATATTTACAGAAAAAAATTTCTTAACGTAAAACTACAAAGTTATGTGGCAGATCAGTTTGAGTGACTGAGAAACAACTCTTTTACCTTTATGTCACTAACCATAGGATCTGAACCCCAAAATTGCCCTGCAGGTCTGAAGACTTACCCCAGGACTATGAAAGATAAATTACTGCTGTTTTTTGGCTTTTTTTTTCTTCTGTTTTTGTTGGGATTTTTTTGGGTTTTTTTTTTCCTGTTTGGTTGGTTTTGTTTTGCTGCTTATTGGTTTTTTTTGTTGGTTTGTTTTTTAAACAGCAGGATGAGGCTTGTAGCTTGGCTTGCCTTCCTTTTGTCAAATGTAGGACATATCCCTTCATTCTTCTTCAGACCTTGGCTTTTTCCTTTCCCTCTTAAATATGAGCAGAGCATCCCCTGCCAGGTCTTGAAGGAAAAGGCTTCTCCAGAGAGCACAGACCTGACCCCAGAGCAGAGATGATGAACCTGCCACTTGGAATGCTCTATCCAAAATCCTCGCTCCCCACCATTTTTGACAGTTTTAAGATCTCCTGGTGCTATGCTGTTTGCAAAAAAAGAAAGTTGCTGCTGACCTGAAGCCTTGTATTCAGATTTCCTTAAATGCTTTTTTTTTTTTTTTTTTTAAATTTTGAAAGCCATACTCTGAGAAATGCCACTTGGTTGGTTTTGGTAAAGGACCACTTGATTTCCACATCGCAGACAAGTTTAACTGTAAGGTAGGGACAGGTCTTGCAAATACAGATTTCTAGCTGAAGATGTCAGGAGTATTTCAAAATTTCAAAAAGTAAGGCATCTGCAGATTGTAGGTACCCCTAGAGTTAGGCAGCAGGAAGTTTTAGGGTTAAAACTTTGGATTTTGGTGTTTGAACTTGGCTCCCCTTTCCCCTGTCCCCTCAGCAGTGCCTTCTTTTATGACTGACTAAAAGTGATGTGGCTACAAATGATTCCCAAACGCCACCTCTGTTTTAATTAAAAAAAAAATGTTTTCCAATGTTGATTGTTACAAGGAATAATGTGAAATGCAACCTGACCATATTCCAAAGCCTCAGAAGCCATAAAGGAAACAAAAGCAACTCTAAATTTATTATGTTGTAAAAATCTTAAGACTGTGACGACTTTGTCACAACATCAGAACATCTGGAGCTGACAACACTAGAAATCATGAATGCTAACCGGATGAAAAATGTAAAAAAATAGATAAGCAACATGTACCTCAACAGGGCAGATGCTTGAGTGTTTTATATCTATGTAAACATTTCACTGTTATGAGACTAAATGAGATTGGTCATGACTTTGAAGTCCATATTTTTCCCACTGTCACAATATGCCTACCTAGACAGAGCTTAGAAGTTTGAACCTGAGAAGTATTAGGCCAAATACAGAGAGGTAACAAGGCAAAATCCAAAAGATGAATGAAGCATTTTGAGCCCCAAACTACCCCATGTGGACACCCCTGCTCACTATCAGCTCAGCAACATCACCAAATGCCAGTCACTGCCACCTTCAGTGACGTGACAGTGTCTAACATCCGTCATGCAGTGTCTTTTAACGTCCCTCTCCTTTTGTACCCAAGTCTTACAGAAAGACCTACATGGGTTTACATACTGTCAGACACAAAGAATGGTCTCCCTGGTGCCCCACTGTGGAATGATCCTCAAACACTCAGTGCAATCAGAGTAATATTACACTGTGTTAACAGTTAACTGAGTGTAGTTATGTCACCATGTTACTGATAGTTACATAAAATGAGTGCTATGATGAAAAGAAAAATTTAAGAACCATGAAAGCAGGGGAGAAAACCGGGAAGAAAATAGTATTATACAAAGAAAAATGGTGGAACAAAAGGAAGAAAACAAATGTAGACATTTAGCAACTGAGAACCTGACATTTGCAGCAGACCTGGTAAAAAAAGTGTGGTAAAGTGCTAAGTAGGATTAGCACAGCAAGCATCTTTCTCTAATCATAATTTTAGATCCCTAACAGTGCTGCAGCTACAGGAATTTAATTCTCAGCCATTTTCCCTGCAAAGACTGTCACCCACTGGCATTGGCTCCTTTGGTCAGAGAGTGGTGCTAACAATCCCAAGGTCATGGGATTGATGCCTCTGTGGGCCATTCACTCACGAGCTGGACTCAGTGATCCTTATGGGTCTCTTCCAACTGAGAATATTCAGTGATTCTGTGAGGTCACATCATCCAGTAATTTGTTATTACAAGAACAGTGTTCTAGTGCATGCACTGAAATCTCCAGAAGGAATGGTAAGAGGTTTAAAATCAAGAGTCTTCATGGTTTAAAAAAAGAATTTGTTTCCCCCTAATTTCTGCAACTGACTGTATTCCAAATGAATTAGCTAAATATTTTTTACTACTGCAAAATAAATCTTCCAAGTGAAGACCTACTCAAATGAAAACTTTTCAAGAGGATATCAGAAGACACCACAATATTAGGTGGAAGATTGTGGTCCTTTAGTAATTTAAAAGTGCAGTTTTTATCAAGTGTTCTAGTTCTTCTAGATTCACCACCTAGGGCTGGAAGAACTCCTAGGATCATTTGGGACTACTTGATTTCCCAATACCATCTCACCGCTCCTTAGAGTCACTCAGTACTGTTTGCAAGGTTTACATGTTCTCCACTTCAGCTATTTTTCAATTTTTCAGCTCCTAAATAATAATCTTCCAACCTCCCTAAAGAAACTGAATAGACTGAAACACATTTTATGGCTTATTCTCCAGGCCTGGATAGCTTTTATGGTCCTCCTTAAGAACTGCTTTAGTATTTTTCCATCTTCTTCAGTCACGAATGTTAGAACTGGGCAGAGTATTTAAGCATCAGCCTTACTAATAGAATAGACTTTAATCAAAGAACTTTCACTACTTTTACTTGATATTTCTCCTTTTATACAACCAAGGTCTTTGCTGGCCCTCGTTAATTATGCTATTATACTGACAGCTAATTTGGAGGTGATTATCTAGGAACCTCTGATGCCCTTTCCCGAGGGCTTTAACAGAGAAGTCCTGGTGGTTTGAGCCATGAGGTCTAAGGCACTGCTGGCTCCGAAGTCCATCTCATGGGACAGCAAACAGAAGGTGCATTCAAACTTCAACTGCCGCAGCTGAGCAGAGCATCTCCAAGCAGAAAGATGGGTTTCTACTCATAAACCAAACCCCCAGCATGGGCAACAAAGCTGCAGTTACATATCCTCACCCTGGGAATCCGTGGCAAACAGGCAGACAACTGAGATATCTGTGTTTTAAAATGGTGCTACTGTGCCTCCCAGCATTCAGAAACTCTTCTCAAAGTCTCAAAAGCCTAGAATCATGTTCTTGCAGACAGAATCGTCCCAAAGGCATGACAATATCTTGGTTTCTTGCTGTCTTATTTTGTGTTCTCCTGGACCATGGAGTATCCTAGATTATGTCCCTTTATTTTCCCTACTCCCTTCAGTGAGCTGTAGTTTTTTTCTAGCAATGGTGATATACTATCAATTGGTAACATCTGGTAGAATTTAAATCAATTTACCTTCATGCTGATTAGTACAATTTGTTCTTGCACTATTCAAAAATTTGAAAACACTGGGCTCATGCCCTCTCTGACTGTTCAGAGTACAAATATGGACGAAGCCTTGCAGTCCCTCATCACCTTAAACGTGTTTATCCTCACAAGTATCTCCTTGGTGTGGCTGCTTTCCCCTCTCTAACAGTCACCAAAACAAAACATTGAAGTCCAGCTCCACAGCTGTCCACACCAACATTTTACTGAAATCAGGAGGCAATAGGTTTTCACAAATCCTGGATGATTTGCCCAAGACCAAGACACCTATGAAGAACATAGTCAAGAGCTAAAGACAAACCGGTCAGATCTCCCACTAGTTCCATCACCACACCATTTGGGATCCTTCACTACCAGATAACAGAGATGGGAAATGTTTACCTGCCTTTATAATCATGGAGATTAGATATTTAAAACAGACAACTGCACCTCCTGCAAGTGTTGTTCAGCATAGTGGGCTGTCAGATAACACACTCTGGAAAGAAGCACAAGCTGTGATTGTTGCTGTTGGCTTCAAAGCCAGCCCAATGGTCTGGCTTATTTTTGTCCCTTCTCAGTTTGAAATCAGTGACCCATCTCCTCAATAGCCTCAAAACTCAATTGTTCATTTTTATTAATTTTCCAGCTCCCCATGGCCTCTACAGAGTCTCCTATTCCTTTAATATATTCCTTTATAGTCCCCACAAAACTGAAAATGAGCAATTTGATCAGAGATGGCAAACTCCTTTGTTTGTGTGGATTTACCTCAAAATCTTGAGGCTGAGTGTTGTATCTGCAGAGAAAATAGTTTTCTAACAGCAAACTCCAATGTGATAATGTCACCAACAATCCAAAATGAAATTTCCTGACACTTTTCTGTTCATAAGAAAGAGCAAATACCTTGTTTATGACCAAGCCATGTGTAATGGGCCAAGCGTTTCCTACTAGCATCGCAAATGAGAAAAATTTGCATTAATGAAGAACAGCAAAAGGAAAAGCAAAACAAAAAGGGGAAATAAATGTATGCAGTGAAACATTGGGCAAAGTTTCTGGCACACAAATGATTCAGTATAGGCAAGATGTGATATTCTATCTCCCTCAGCAGGTGGATAATAATAATAATGATACCGATATTAATACTTACAGTATCAATAACCATTTGCAGAAATGTGCATTCATTTCACATTTAGATCTTTAAGTACTTACATAGCTTTTGCTGCCACAGATGGATAAAATGATAAAGAACATCAAGATGGGCTTCATTTCAATATCAGATTTCCAAAAGTGATCTACAGGGTCCCTCTGTGTCCAGTGGGAACAAAAATGGATACCAAAGGAGACCTTCAAACCACCTACTGTGGGGCGAGAAAAATCATCTTTTGGAGAGCACTAGTCCTCTCTGCTGAATAAAAAGAGGGACTACAAGCCAGCTTTAAATAGATGCCTAACATTTGGATGGATAAAGATACATGAGGTGAATCAAAGCTTCAAGGACTCAACAAAAGCTGTCAGGTGAAACAGAATCAGGCTCTGTGTTTCCCTAAACTTCTCCTTATGCCTCATCTGCTAGACTTAGCCTGTTCCCAGGAATGGAACAGAGAGCCTTCAGGTACCCCACACTGTTGAAGGTAACATAAATAGAAATGGATGGAGAAATGAATGGAAAGACATGGAAATAGATGAGAAGCAAAAAAAGTGCATTACATATGACAAATCTGTATAGCAGGCACAAAAAATAAAGCCTTCCAAGAGCAGGAAAAAAACAACAGATGAGCCAGTTCATTTATGTCTTATCTATTTCATTTTTAGTGCTTAAGTAATAAAACAAAACAAAAAAGATCAATGAAACAATTTGAGATTTTCTGATCTCATACAAAAAATTTCATTAAAAAGAAACAGCTTTTTCTATTTTCTTTTTTTTCATTAGGAACAGTGCAAATACAGCTGAAAGACTTGATGAGTCAGGAGAAAACTCAGCAGAGAGAAGGGACGTTGTGTCAGGCTCGGGAGGGAGGATGCAGATGCGCCGAATGGCCCAATGAGCCGCAGAGAGATTGCTGTCTGCAGGAACGCCGCTTTTCCCAGGGAAATACTGCCAAGTTTGCTCGATCCTAGCACGAGACACAGCCCATGAGCTCAGTCTTTCAGCTGACAGCCACAGCCTCTTGGCCAGGCCTTCAGGACTTGGTCTTGATGACACCGTCAACTTCTCAGTTGACTTCTCAGCCTCCCAAGGCCTGACAGACTCAGCTTGGGCAGCAGAGCAGGGCATGGAGGGAGCACTGCTGCTCTGCCACTGACCTGGCACGGCTCTGTTCCCCCACACAAGGACAAATGTAATTGCTGCAAACTTGTACTTTCACAGACACTTCTCTCCAAGTACTTCCATTTAGTTCTAGACAAGCTTTTTCCAAAGCAAGGCTCCATAGTCTGTACCAGTACCCAAATGTACAGATAGATCAGTATCTAAAATTACGTGACTGTGGTCCTGCCCTATGTCAAGTAGCAGTTTGCTTCCTCAAGTCAGTTTTTTAAAGCATTCATGCTTGTGCCAAGTCGCTTCTCAGGCTCTTCAAACGACTTTCCAGGATGGAAACACCCTGAAATGGTCTGAGTATCAGCAGGAACTGGACCTCTGCCTATGCATGAATTTCAAAGGTGTCCCTATTCAAATAGCTCGTAAGAGCTGCTCGAGGAATCCAGCAGAGACCGAATACAGAAAAGTAAATAATATTAGTCCTGTATCTGCAGGAGGTGGAAGCTAAAAAATATAATTAGTGGGAGTCCTCAAGGACAGTCACTAGCTACTTTCCCTGAATCCTGCTGCTCCAATATTGTGTTGTGTTGCAAATGTCATTGATTTTCATTTTCTTCCTCTGAAACCCCAAACCTGTAATATTAAATAAGACTGAGGGAATTTCATTTTGTATCCAGAATACACTAAGCAGACAGCAACCCACTATTGTCTGTCCTAGCCCATTAACTTTATTAAAAAATTCAACAGAGCTGATTTCTGAAAAAGCAATTTATCAGTCTGCAGTACAAATATGGTACCAGCTGAAAGTTATTTTATTTGAATTTACGTGTTCCTTGGCCAGGATGTACCATCAGTCTTTCTAAGCTTGTCAAGATTGATAAAAAAACAGGTCAAAAGTATATGATAGGTATAATTGCCTTACTCTTCCTTATCCCCCCTTTAACCAAAATGCATAAGCTTGTATTGCATTTCTTTACAGAAGAAGATAATTATTGCTGTCACTGTCACATCCACTTCTCGGTCTTGATAACAAATGAATTAAATCTGGCACCTGACCAAAGGTCCTTCAGTTACCCTGTCAGTGCTAATTCAGGATACCATACATTTTGCATAGACTGGAGAAGGAAAGGAAGGATGGACCTAGAGTATATAAAATTCAGAATTTGTTTAACATGGAAGACTTTGGTCCCTAGCCACACTCTGTGCTCCAACACAGTGGATGAGCCTCCAGACAGAGGGGAAAGAATTCAGATTACAAGAGCCTCTGGACATTAATGAGTATCCTATCACCAAATCCTGAAAATCAGTTGATATACATTGCCATCACACTGTTTGACCTCTTTACACTTCCAAGTCCAACAGGTATGTTTTAGATTCACAAGAGCAGTCAGACTGCAAGAGCAGCTTGATCTGGTTTATGACTTACTGTGGTTACAACAGCTAAAATAGACTAGAGACAAAAATAATCACAGCTCATGCTTGAGAGTACACATTAAATTGACAAGGAAATCTCCCTTTACTCAGTTTGCTGCAAATTTATTGAAAACACTGCAAGTTTTCCTCCAAAAACTTGCATCTTTACATACAAACTACTTAGACGAGATATCACATACAGTCTATCAATATTCTGCCCAATATACAGCAAGTTCCAGTTTTCTGAACACATATTTATCTAAGCTTTTGGCAGTGGCAAACTTTTTACGCAGCTGCAAGCTTTACTGACAATGTAGAACCAAATAAAGGTTTGCCTAAGAACTCCAATTCATAATTCGATGCCAAATTAGCATAAGTGAAATATGAGTATTTAATATAATAAAACATGAGCCGCAAGCACCGAGCCCATCCCAGGAAAAATGTGAAACCAGAAGGTATTTTAATGAAAATCTGGAAGCAAATATCACAGTCTAATATTTAAAAGCCATAAGAGTTAATTTTAGTTTGAAAGGAAATCATTTTTCAAAGTTCTGTATTCTGTTTAAAAACAGATTGAGCACGTTTATTAAATTAGCAGACCACTGCATTTATGAAATCCATAAGTCAGATCAATGGTGCACAGTCAGCTCTACAAAGTAATTGCTGGCTTCTCTCAAAATGGACAATCCAAAACTTCCAAGGACTAGTTTTTCCCTTCATTATTTATAACAAGCAAAACATGGTGCAATAGATTGTAATTCATAATGCTTTTTTAATGTTTTTATAGCACAACACTTGGACTCATTTCTAATCTCTTTGAATGACAGGTTGCCATTATTGAATTTCCATTAATATGAATTATGAGCACAATATATTTTACCCAATATTTTCTACCCCAGGACTAACGTGCTTCTACAATAAAAAAAAAATCCCATAGTCAGCAATTTTTTTAGAAATAGAAATCACTTACAGCCATCAGACATTAGTCTTCCTGCATCACTATGTATCTGACCTCAATCTTGCATCTATTTGACTCCACAGAATCATCAGACATAATTTACATGCACATTTATGGTCACAGAATCATAGAATACCTGAAGTTGGAAGAGACCCACAAGGATGATTATATCCAACTCCCAGCCCTGCACAGGACACCCCAAGAATCCCAGCATGTGCCTGAGAGCTTTGTCCAAACACTTGAACTCTGGCAGGCTTGGTGCTGTGACCACTGCCCTGGGGAGCTGGTCCAGGCCCCAACCACCCTCTGGGGGAAAAACCTTCTCCTAATATCCACCATCCTCCTCCCCTGGCACAGCCTGGTTGTTAAAATGCCAGTATTTAGGAAAGTGCCCAGCTATGGTTCCCAGGCAGCAGGTCAAGGCTGGCACAGCAGACTCTCCCTCCTCTGCCTAGGAAATTACTTGGTCATTTGGTCCAGGGAATACAAGATGGACAGACATGACCAAGTCCTGCCCTTGTGCATACCTCCAGACACTCCTGTGAGCTTGAGGAACTTGTTCTCCCTTATGAAAACAGATTTTAAGGATCAGGTGACTCAAGCACACTTCAGATCTTTTCATTTTGCTCACCAGGAGCTCCCTGGCCATGGAAACCTCTCCCTAAGAAAGTATCAATCCACCTAAATGACTAAAACCATACGAAACAGTAGGGATGGGAATAGCCAAACTGAGTTCAGTGGGGCTACTTGCCTGCTGGCAGGCAAGCCTATGCTTCATGTTTTATCACAGGGCATAAAGACAAAGATACACGTGGCAAATGAAATCCCCGAGGTGCAGCTGAGGGCAGTAGATCCTGGGGAGGGATGCATACAGTGTACCTACAGTATCAATCCCACTGGAGGCACAGTACTGAGCTGTATGAATGCACAGTCTCACCCACCAGGATTGTTGTTGCCTGCTACTAAATAAGATTAGCAGCTTAAAACATGTTTTAACATTATCACAATACCAGTGAAATATGGCAGCTTCTTTGGGAAAAAATCCTTTTTTAATGGTCACCAGTGAACTTTGCACAGACCTTGCAGTACCAGGGTAAAAAGGCAACATAGCATTTTCCTTTGATTTTCAAAAGACTTGTAGCAGTAAAAATCTATTAAATGAAACAAAGAACTTCCCAAATGCCAAGAATGATCTGGTCCCTGCCCTGCAGAGCTCCCATCCAAACATGACAAGAGAACGGCATGTGATGAAAATAACATGAGAAGCAAGTAGATGACAGGTAACAATGTTGAGTAGTACCATATGTGTTTCTGCACACACACTCCCAAACAAGTATTTGGCAAAGTCTGCTCCTAAATACAGATGCATTCAGAAATATTCACAATCAAGCCATAATCAGAGGATCAGTCTTTGCCAGCATCATGGTGGTAAATAGTTCTTTAGGAGAAATCCATGTACAAAGAGGGTGAGGGGCTTGCAAACAATCTCTGGAAGCACATGCCAGGCACAGAGGATAAACAAAGCATTTATCAGAAAAGCAAACAAAAAGGTAATCAAAACTGAAGTCCTTGGGAAAACAGATGGCAGGATCGGGGACACAAAAAGATACATGGGTGGAAGCAGAGAAGGGGGTTGTTTGAATGCTTCTGACATTTCTTTAAATGTCAGCTCATAATTATGACATCTTCACCACCACCTTGTAGGTAATACAGCCCCTTCTAGCAGAGGCCTCACATTTTGTGGAGAGCTGCACTTTAGCATTTCGAGCTTCCGTCACGTTCCCCTCTTTTATTCTGGTGAGAATGAACAAGCACACACCAAACTCCCACTGAACACCTACTACTTCTGTTTTCATTCCAAGGTTTCCTCGTTGTTCAGTTAAATCTCTGGGTCTATTATACAGATTTAGATGAAGAGCTACATACTGAGAATCACTGGTAGATAAGTGAGAGAAAGGGCAATATTTAAAGAAGTTTGGAGCACACAGCATACTCTATAAACACTCTGCTGGAGAAGGGGAAATGAGTGGGGTATAATCTTTTGCATACGTTTACATGTTTAAAACCTGTGTTAATAAAAATCGATCCTTGCTCACTATTTGAACACAAATCCCATTAATAATTCCATTAAGCTATCACTTCAGCTCATTATTTTACCCGTTTGCACTTCAGTGTGTTCACTGCCAGCATCTGCTGCTTTCCCTGGGAAAGAGGGCAGGCAAGGCCATGCAATCGCATTCCTGCTCAATGCTCTTCCCTTGGCTCGCTGGTGAGAGGCACTGAGAGAAAGGGCATTTCCACTCTGTCCTACCCAGAAACAGAATTCATGGCCTTCCAACACAGCCAGCCTCCATCCCACGACTTAACATCCATCCCCGAATTCAAACTGCCCAATTATCAGAGCTACTCAGCATGCTTTTGCTCTGTACTTTACTAAGCAGATACTTTAAAGAGGAAAGGGGAGGGAGGGAAGAAAAGGAGAACTGACATTCAGATGGTAATAGATAACAAGAAACATAACTTTATATTTTGAAAGTAAAAGCTTGGAGGGAACAGGGGACACAGGACAGACCTAGACAAAAAGCAAACCTTCCCCCCAAACGTAGCCCCACAACTTGATACTTCGATCATGTTAAACATTCAGGGAGGCAACAGATAACATAATCACAATGCACAGCAGGGTCCTCAGTGAGAAATGCGTACACGACTCTTAAAAGTTTATTACAGTAAATTTAAGCAAACCAATTGCACAAAGACCAGAGAGCAGCTAAACAGAGGTTTTTGGGTCTTGTGTTCTGATCACCAAGGCTCATTCCAACCGGCTGAATTTGATCTAACAATCAAGAAGTCAAATGATATGAAGAAAGATATTTCCTCCAGTAAATTGAAAAAGGTGGAGTGGGAGCTTATTTAGATTTGCTTCTTGCAACTGCATTTCTTCCTTTCTTTCTCTCTCCAAGCAGTGTAGCTCTCATAAAAGGGTTTCAGGAGTGGAATGCACATTTGCACACCGTGCATCTCTGTACTTTCATGCTGTCCAGGAACACTCACCTCCAAAGGAAAAGCAAACAGACAGGGCACTGAACACAATGAAGCAGAAACACAAAGGGAAAAGAGCTGAGAAAAAGAAGCTCATTTCCAACAGTACTGAACAACTACCCCCGGCTAACAGTGTTACATTTGACTGAACCTGACTGGCTAAACACCCCACTATTAACCCCTAAGCTGTTCATCAGACAGACTCATGAACTGTTCTTCTACAAAGGTACGATAGATTTGGCAGATCTTATGGTTCACTGGATGAAGAAAGTGAGTCCCCCAGAGGTCTTCAAGATATAACACCACAGGTGAGGTACGCCAAGCTTTGTTTCTAAAGCTTCTTCTGAAGGGAACTATCCCAAATATAACATATGGTCATGGATTTCTATCCAGATGCCATGATAAATGGATCAGTAGACATTTCCTATGAGAAATGCTTCAGATAAAATATTTGGCACTGAAAAGTCTCCAAATTTGTCAGCACTGGTGGAAAGTCAAGGCCATATCCACCCCACATGAAGACACACATACTAACTGTGCTGCTTTAATTTTGTTTGCCCATGCTGTGGCTGTGCAAGAGGGAGTGCATAGTCTGAAAGAGCCACATGTGCAAACACTAATTTTGGTTCGTATGATGACTAAAATGCTGAAGGTAAACTGAAACCTCAGGTCTCTCTTATTGCAATGCTAGTAAGATGTGCCAGGAAGGCGGTCTGGAGCTTTCTGCTCATGAAATAAGACTATTTCCATTAATAAAAGGCATTCATAATTTATCTAAAAAAACCCCAAAAAACAAGATGCATACATAACTGCACCTCAGACAGCTGGAAATGGAAATGCAAGGATGAAAACAGGGCAGGACAAAAGGATTTAACCACACTTCTGGAATTTCCCCAGTGCTGGCAAGTAGCACAGGTTTATTGGGCTTTCATTGGTAGAAAGCAGTATTATTTTCTATTCATTGCTGTGGTGAGAAAAGAAGCAAATAGACAGGCTAGTAAGTGAAAACCCAACTGTGCAGGTAGTGAGAGGTGTTTCTAGTTCAACACTTAATGACCATCATGATCTTTCATACCAGATATATGTTAACATCTGTCCAATATCTAACACAACCTCTTATTTCCAGATACAAATGAAAATATAAAAATTATTTCCTGGCACCAGGCACATCTACAGAACATATTCATTCCGGTACAGAAATTCAATTTGCCAGGAATTGGTGGCCCATGTGCAAAACCTTGACAAAGATTTCTGAAAATCAGCTCTAACAACTCCCTAGAAGATATACTTCTAGACTCCCTTACACTATGCATTTTTATTTTTAATGGAAAAGTGAGTTCACAAACTACTCAAGCTGCTGTGACAACTTATAGCAGGGACAGACCACACCATCTCAGTGCACAGGTACACTGGCCTAAAAAAGAGACAAAGTGGAGATGTGCTTGTGCTCCTCATTGTTCAGATACAACTCAGTCAAGTATGAAACTGTGGAGTCAAGTAAAACCAATTACACTTGCCTCAAGCACAAAATCATCCCAATAACCAGAAAACAAAACAAGGCCAGGACCTGTTATACAGCTCTAAAGCCAAATTATATGGCCTGGCCACGTTCACAGGATTATACACTTTTACCCTCCAAAACAAGGTGGCTATATCCAAACTGCCAGTTGGGAATGGCTGCTGGCTCTTGCTAATCCCCAGGCCATGCCTGGGAATTGTTTATGACAGCACTAGCTTGTCCAGGCTGAGCGCAAGGCAGAGCCTGTGCTAACAATTTAATGGTATAGATGGTCAAGTTCCAGCTCTTGGGCTTGTGCCCTGGCACTGCTTGATCTGCTCGGGGAGACCTCGCCAAACACAGTTGTACTGTGAGCAGAGCTGGCTGGAACACAGACAAAAAAAAAGAGTATCCAACCAAATTTAAAATCTCTAAGTGTTGTCATGATTCCCTTCCTTATTGTTCTGCTTTTTTGGTTTTTTTCCCTTGTTTTCCAGACAGCCTTATTTCCACCGAGGTGTTCCAGTTGCCAAAACAACAGAAGGTCAAAATAGCTGTGATAAGCGCCCGGTGTGTTTAATTTTTTTACCATGATTTGGTGGCAGCTGCCAACAAGCGATGGTGCTTCCAGTACAGTCAGGAGTGCTGTGGGAAGTGTCGGAAGAGTTTAAATCAAGTGTCTGATGGAAAATGGGGCAGGAGGATAAAGATGTTGAGACTGAACTAGAAAGGTAAAAAGATAAATGAACTGAACTAGAAAGGTGAAAAGATAAATGAATGAAATTAATTGGTCCACAAACTTTGCAGCATTGCCTATGCTTTGCTTTGTGACCTAGTTCAAAGAGCTGGATGCAAAAAGCACACTGCTCAACAGCTGCTGTGATTGCCTTATCTCTCTCTGGTTTTGAACCACTTTTCTTTGATCCATACCAAAAGAATGATACAAAAGGTCTTTGCTGCAGAGCGAATTCACTCCCTTACCAACAGCTCAGAAGGTGAGGTAAGCAAGATTGCCTTTGCAAACTCAGAGCCAAGGTCAAGGTAACTTCCATAACTACCTTTGTGCAGCAGGTGCCACTTCTTAGTTCTCTGAAGGAAGCCTTTCAGGAGAGTCTAGACCAACTTTTCCCCAAGATTCTTCTCCACAGCTTTCTCCAGGCTTTCACAACCAGAAAACAACCAGCCTGGATTCATTTAAGGGGCTCTGGAAAGGGACCAGGTACAATCCCTCCTCAGAGCAGCAGAGACAACACTGGATTGCCTGGGGCTTTGTCCACTTGAATTTTGGGTAACTCCAGGGTGTGCAACAACGTCTCTGTTCACCTGTGCCAATATCTGGCTACCCTCAGTGTGAGCCATCTTTTCTTTCTTTCTAACCAGAAATTCCTTTGCTGACCTTTGTGTGCAGTGTCCTTTCCATTTCCGCTTCTGAGAAGAGTCCACGGCGCTATTTTACAGGACAACCACCCAGCACCTGAAGAATAACACAGCCCACAGGGAACTGAAGAGGAAGACAAAGTAAAGTGGTCGGTTTGGGTCTGTCTGGGTGAATTTAGAGGTGCCTTGCTCTACTCTTTCACTTATGGTTGTTTTAGAAGGGTCCTCTGTCACCCCACTTTGTGCACTGCATCCAAGAGCACCTCCAGTCTCTACAGAGCCCTGACACCAGACTTGGGCTGCCCTGTCCCTTTGCAAAGCAACCACTGGCAACTTACAGGAAAACTTGGGAATTATCTACCTCACATGAAAATGGAAATGAAGGCTACAAGAATTGGGATTGTTCAGCCTGGAGGAGAAAAGGCTTTGGTGTTACTTAATCGTAACCTTCCAGCACCTGAAGAGCTGACAAGAAAGATGGAGAGAGACTACTTACAGGAACATGGAGTGACAGGACGAGGGGGAATATTCAAACTTGAAGAGTAGTGATTAGTGATTAGTGATTAGGAAGAAATTCTTTACTGTGAGGGTGGTGAGGCCCTGGCACAGGTTGCTCAGAGAAGCTGTGGCTGCCCCATCTCGGGAAGTGTCCAAGGTCAGGCTGAATGGAGCTCAGAGCCCCCTAGTCTACTGGGAGGTGTCCCTGGCCATAGCAGGGTGCTTGGAACTTTAAGGTCTCTTCCAACCGAAACCATTCTAAAATTCTATGAAGATGGATTTATCATAAGATTTGAAACAGCTGTAGAAATCACAGCTAAGATGACATGTAAGGAAACTTGAAATAACATCACCCTGCACTGCTCCCGAGTTAAACGTTACTGTAGAGCAGTTCATAGTTCTAAGCAGGCTGAGAAAACAAGGTGAATGGCAGCTTTGTACATGGCAAACAAAGCGTGTGTGATCCATATCTTCAAAACCTGTACACATCTGTGACTTCATCAAAGCAGTGCATCTGAGATAATTATTCCTGTGCATGATGACCCTAAAAGCCATCAATCCTACGCATCAGACACTTTGGGTCACAGGAAAACTGCCAGAGGAATTATTGGGAGCGGTGGAAAAAAATGTTTATGAAATGGTGTTTAAAACTTCATAAGCAAGAATGGAATGAATACACTCAAATTTTCCTCTATAATCCAGCTTGAAGAACCTTGCAAAGATAAATGCTAGACCTTTAAAAGCAGGGATGATAAAGATAATTAATGGAAGCTTAGAAAGATAATAATGTCTCAAATCCATGTGGGGTATAACTATTGCTCAGCTTTTGAGGAAAAGGAAGATAAATTATTCAGTCTTACTCCATCCCAGCATGAGGCAAAAATTCTAAAGGAAACAAGCTGTTCAAAAGCAAAACTGTGATGACTATGCCAAGATAGGAGTTAGGCTCAGAAGGCCTAAAATAAATCCTAAGTCCTGGTATTTATTGGCCGATGAGGATTCTGGGTATTGTTTTAAAGCAAACCATCAAAACCTCTGCCTTGGGAAATATATTCAAGAGTTGATTCAGTTCTAGGATTGTGTCAGGATATTACAGAATGCTTTTGGTTGGAATGGACCTCTGCAGACCATTTGGCTCCCTCCTGCTCAAAACAAGGCCAATTTTGATGGTGGATCAGAGTGTTTCTGGTCTGATCAGAGAGTTTGCAGTTTTTCCTATGGAGATTCCACAGCTCTTTTGGGACTTTACTTAGTTTTGGACCCTACACCTACACTAATGTGCAGCATGGGCAACCAACAGGAGGAATTTGTAGTTTGAAGAAGGGTGGGGATCAGTCTCTTCTCCCACCTAACAAGCAATAGGACAAGAAGAAATGGTCACAAGTTGCCCAGGGGAGGTTTAGATTGGATATTGGGAAAAATTTCTTCACTAGAAAGATTATCAAGCATTAAGAACAGGCTCCCAAGCGAAGTGGTTGAGTCACCGCCCCTGAGAGTATTAAAAGACATGTAGATGTGGCACTTGGGGACATGGTTTAGTGGGGGCTGGGTAGTGCTGGGCTAATGGTTGGATTCAGTGATATTAAAGATCTTTCCAACCTAAATGTTTCTGTGGTTTTACAAACAGCAAGCAGCACGGTTTTCCTGTGAGGGTGACAGACGACTGGCACAGGGGCCCACAGAGGACTGGAGCCTCCTTCCTTGGAGGTACTGAAGGTCATCTGAACATAGTCCTGGCCAGCTGGGTCAAGGTGAACCGCCTTCAGCAAAGGGGCTGGACCAGACAATCTGCAGAGATCCCTTCCAGCTGGAGTGATTCTGTGATTCCCCCTGCTCCCACACACTTCCTTTGTTCATCTGAGCTTGCTCAGGATTTCCATGTTCAGGCAGGATGGCCCCAGCCACGCCTGCTTGGCTCTCGTACAGCGGCTGAGCAATTCCTGTGCCACCAGGAGGTTGTCACTGGTGAACTACAGGATCCTTCTGCAGGGTCTTGTACAACACCTCTGTAAGCGCCTCTTACAAAGACAGGCACTTCTGAAAAAGAATATGGATTTCCAGGGGAACATGTGGTCAGATTTTGCCCAGCATCACTCTTCCGGGGTGTTTCACTTGCCAGCTGACAAGTGTTCCTGGATATATTATTTCAGTGGTTTTGAATGCATGGGCTTCATATAACACTTTATGTTCCTTTGGAATTAAAGGATAACTTTAATTATATATAATACAATAATATAAGCAGTATGTAATCTTAGAACATTCAAATTACACAGCCAAGAAAGCTTCTTTTTCTGGACATGTTTGTGCAACAACCTAGTAGTAGTAAATGTTATTCACATACTTCTCAGTGCTTTGTTTCAGGATTACCATAAAAGACTTGGGATCATAAACTGCAAGAAATAATGCTATGATATGAAGAATTTATTACTAGTTATTATTCATTATTTATACAGTGGGTGCATATCATTTTACACACAAACACCACTTCACAGACAGCACATATTTTTCTGCAGAACTTCTATAAGCTGTGTTTTCCAAAGTGAACCAGTTTGGTCATGCTAAATTGTAGTGGGTAACAACCACATACGTTTCAGCTTGACAGGAGCAGAGAACAACCAAACCAGCAGAGGCAGACCAACTTCAGGGAGAATTTGGAATAATTGGTTCCTCCAAACCAAAGTAAACGTGCATTTTATTTCCTGAAAAGTGCCCACTTCATCCAAGAACAGAGTGTTACAGCAGCTAACCATCACATGAACATTTAGTAATGTCTCAAAGTCCAAGAGGAAGCCCAACAAAATAACTTGTGTACCCATAAATTTATCCTTTTTCATATTCTTCTTTTAAAAGCAATGTTAAATTTAAATCTTCATCGGAGCTGCTTCTACAGAGCGAAACTAGAGTCAGGAAAAAGTGTGAGGAATCCTTTCCATGGCCTCCCCTACAGTGCCCTCACAGGCATTGACAGTGAGCCTCTGTTCTGCCCACTCCCAAGTGAGTCCATGTATTTCCATTTCTGCAGGAGATGTCTGCACCTTGCGTGCCCTGTGGGGACAGGACAGGGCATCGCTGCTGTGACACAACTCCTGGCACTGCTGCCCTCCCTCAGAGCAGCCCAGGCTGCCCACACTTCATGCCACGGAGTCACAAGATCCTCACGCTCCTCTTCAAGGTCTGGGCATTTTTTCAAGAGGATTTTCAGGATTGTAGACAGGGCAGTGGTGATGCTTTAACGTCAGTGTGGAGTGTCAGCCCTGGCTGCTCAGAGCTTCCCGATATGCCCGGAGCACATCAGCCTGTGTCCAGTGTTTGGAGGTGAAGCATTCCCAGCACAAACAGTCAGAGAGCAGAGTTTAATGTCCTGTTTATCACTCCCAGGGACAAATTTATTTTTGTGTCTATCAGCTTAACAGGCAAGTGTTGTATCAAGCAGGAACTCATAGCCCATAGAAATCATAGGGAGAGGAGAAGCTTTTCTCCCTTCTATTTCTTTCTTTTTATTTATTTGTTTAATTTGTTTTGCAAGCTGAGGAAACTGACGTCATCAAGAAAATATTATATTTGTCATATAATGCATTTTCCTTCTGCTGTTCATTAAAACCGTTTTTTAAAAATTACCATTGTTTTCCTATAATAATAAAAATTATGGTATGCAGACACCCCACCTGAGCAGTAGAGCAGCCCTCCAGCAAACTGTTTGCATCAGGCTCCTTTATGCCTCAATCAAGTCATCCCCTCCCTCAGCGATTTCTCTGACATTAGCCTCTTCATGCACCACCAAAATCAGAAATTACCTTGCTGAGCAAGGATCAGCTTTCTTGAAAATAATTTCCAGGCCCTACCTATTAAGCATTGACAGCAAAAGTAACAGGAAACCACCAAGTAATTCCTTGTAAAATTCTTTTTGTGGCTGTGTTTGATGGTGACAATAGCATTACGCTCCTAAATGACAGCAACCGACCTCAGGATTATATGCACCTATGACTCAGAGAACCTGCCCTCGTTTAGAAGTGCTGCTCCTTGGAAATAAACCCTCTAGTAACCCACATCAAATCACGGGCAAGGCAGCTCCCAGGCTTTTTTGGCCTGACAGGAGGCTGGGACAAATTTTATAATGAAACACCCATGACTCCTGAATGACAGAAGTATATATTTGGCTGTGTTTTGAATGGATAATCTGCAACTAATACATGTGAAAACGAAGTAATGCTGAGAAAGAAATAAGAAAATAAAAAGAACTCTAAGTAAGTTCAAAGAATCGAGCACTTAAATCCTGGCCAACACAAATTTTATTTAGGTTTTATGACTGATATTTATCCCTTTTGGAAGTCAAGAGACTTTTTCATCAAAGTGCCAAAGCCCAGAAATACTCCTTTTTCTTTATCCAAAGCTGTCATGTTTGTGACCTTGTAAGTATTTGGCGATGTCAATTAGTGCTTCGAAAATGCTGCCTTTCATCTTCAAATGGAACTGGGCCTAGAAACTGGCCAGACCTCTTAGCTCTTTCAACAGATGATAAACACACTGTGAGTAAAAAAATCCAAGCAGCTTTTTATGACTTTACAGATTAATGAGCATGCCAGGGCTTTCCAACCAATTTTGGTCCAATAAAGTATCTGCAAAAGTTGACAAATTAAACCCACATTTTGTATGTTCCAATTTCTACACTATTAAAAATAAGCGCAGATACATCTGAGAAAAAATACTGAAATGAGATGGTAAGAGGAAGTGGCAGATTATCAGCACAGTTTAAGCCCTCCCGAGGGCCGCAGATCATTAGGAATAGCCTTTTAGAGAGGAGTCTGAAAAACACCTGAGACATCTCCACCTCCTTCAAAGGGAAGAACTGGCTCCTCTACTTCAGTGCCTTCATCACATCAGTTTTAGAACCCATCACTGATCTCCCTTTGCTCTCTTCTCCCCTGGTGGTACAAATACTCCCCAGGAGTTGTAACTTTTTTGTAGTAGCATAATGAGATTACTTCAGCAGAAGTCATTGCTCAGTTCAATTCACAGACATTTTTGGTCAATTTGTATTTAGAAGAAAGAAAAAAAAGTGTCCTGAGAGTCAATGACCAAATATATGTTTCCCCCTCTCATTCCTGGTACAAGCTGTTGATTCCACAAATACATCTCTTAATGGAACTTCCTTATTTGAGGATATAAGGACAATATTATAATGGTATTTTTTTGTGGTGCACCCTGCTTGTTTCAGCCTACCTGGGCTGGTGTGATGGCACATCATGGCCAACATCGTACACTCTGTCTCTCTCTCCTTGCTTGCAGACTACTCACAAAGGCTCAGTCTGGAAGCTGCAATCCAGTTAAATGGTGTACCAGCCCAAAAGGTAAATTGTGCAAAACTTACTGCATTTTCAAGCCCAAAGAACCAGGAGAATGTGATTTGGGTGCCAGAGAAAACCTGTCCTTTTGTTCTGTTACAAACCATTAAGTGTTATATACTCTGGGCACTGCTCTGATTTCCTGAACTTTCATGTAATAGTCTGCCATAATCAGACCTTCTTGTGCATCAGCATCTCTGCTTAGGTGGGAACATGCTTGCATCTCATTTACCAATGAAACTAGACCTTACCCTATTTTAAAAATTTATCCACAGGTAAAAATGTGCTCCGGGAAAAAAATCACTTTTACAATTTGACAACCAACGACTGAAGCATTGTGTACCATCACAGTAACTTGTCAAAATAATCTGAGGATTTTTAACACAGCTTTTGCCTTGACTACACTTGGGCCGGACTGCTACTACTGAAATGGTGACAAAAAAATGCCAACTCTCACTACAAACCCTAGGGGAGTGGAAGAACAGCTTTCACAGAGAAGCTGGAAGAGCAAATTCCATATATTTCATCACCACGTTTTGAGTGTTTTCTAGCAACTGTTGTATTCCAATATTTATAATCTCTCTCTTTATGCAAACGTCTTATGTTTTATAATAAAAAGAGTACATAAATTTCAGTTACCGTAGCAGAGCAAATTGTTGTATGTAATTAGTCATGTAAAACATAAGGCGTAACTTGAAAAACAATTCATGTTTATTCTTCCTCTGCTTAATCAATATTTTAAATATTTGTGGAAGCCATACAGCAACTTAGGAAATCACCACCTCTGAAGCGAGAGAAACAGAATAGGCAACACAAATCCTGCAACCTACAGCAAATCATCTGCATCTGACAGGCTGCTGTTAAGGGAGCTACATTTTTTTGGCCCGTGAAGGAAAGAAGAATGTAACATTTTACTTCTGTGCTGTTTCCTTTTATTCCTTTTTACGGTGCATTCCTCAGCCACACTGACTTGTTTTTCCTTTACCTTAAGAATTTTCTTCCCTTCCCACTTGTTTTTTAATGCTATTTAGTTGCACCGATGCACAAAGTCAGTGGTGGATACTTCTTCCCCTTCAATCCTTGCCTGACTTTCCAGAGAGGTTAACAAATGTTTTATCATCACTGTCTTCCCTCCCACATCATAACTGTGGCTAACCGCAGTGGGATAAACTCTGGTAGCAGAAACACACAAGTCTTAAATGCTGCAGGAGTCCTGTGAGAACAGGAGGCCATGATCATGCCTCAGTTACACTATTTAAAGACTTAAAACTGCACAGCTATCCCTGAGCTCAACTACAGAAAATCTTATCAAAACTGAAGACTGGTGTTTTTGTAAAATTTGTCATAGGTTTAACCTTGAGAATAACAAATCATTAAGTGTTGGGGGGCTGAAGAATCAATTTATGTTCCAAGCAAAGGGTTTTTAAAATTAAGGCTGAAAAAAAAATTAGATCTCGCCTGGCGGTGCACAGATTCTGTTGATGTATCAATCTTTTCAGGCATTTAAAAATAATATAGAGATGATAAAAGTAAATGTTCTATAACCAAAAAATCTCTTGGTAATAAAATTTCAAATTACAGCCCATGACAACACTTCTAAATTGAAGCTGTGATACAGGAGCTTTGATGGAGAAAATTGTACAAGTAACTCGCAAAGTGATTCGGAAAAGCAACAAAGAATGAAGGTGCTGCTGAGATGAACAGAAAACATAGCTGGAATGGTGTGCAGCATCCTTAAATGAATTTCAGACTGTTTTGTTGCCAATATCTTAAGCAGTGCTGTGGTCTTCTAGGGATTTCTTGGATAGCTTCCTTCAACCAATAAATGACCTCACTGCAGAAAAATATTGAAAACCACCATCTCATACAGCATCAACCCTGATCTCAATCATCATACATGGCTGAGCTCAGAGTCTGACAAATTGATCCAAAGAGAGTTTACTGGCAAGATTTGCACCTTACTATCAAGTATTGGTAGAGGGGTTGAAGAAGTATCTCCAACAAAGGATTCATCCCTTCAAACTGTGCTGCCCCTGGGTGCTGGTCTGTGAGCCAACTCTTTGCATCAGGGTAGAAAAAACAAACTGAGTTAAAGAGCTGAAACTTTGCTTATAAGGGCACAGAATGAGCAGAAACCCCAAAAATCACTACCTCCGAGTGCCTCACTTTCCCTGTCAATATACTGGGTGTGTAGCATCAAACTATTTCTTACAGGTTGATGAGGTTTAAATAGTTCTTCTGATATTTTCTGGCAGCCTCCAATGAAAAGGGTTAAAGCAGTGCAAAATCTCATTGTCATTTTGTTCAGCAAAAAAATAAACCTTGGGAAAAGACAGCTTTTCTGTTTAAATAACTCAGACCAAACATCCGTAACCACTTAAAGGTGGCAGATCCACTGAGCGTGATTTGTACCAAAGCATCTGTGGTAAGAAGGTTACAGGTACACTTTGAGAATAAATTTCAAAGGTCTGCAAAGTATAATTAGTTCTAAAGTTCTCCTACACATTAATAATTAGTAATAAAAACCTTCTAAAGTCCTCCACAGAAAGTAGTAAAAAGCTCTTCCAGAAGCATGAAAACAATAGACCAAACCCAACCCCCTCAGAGCTAGTCTTACATATCCTAAGCTTCACCCTGAAGATGGCTTCATTTTTTTCTCTCCGATGCTTTTTCTATTCATATCACGTAAGTCGCGGCAAAGTCTTTAATCTTACATACATTTACATAATTTTAAAGACCATGGTTCAGCCAGATTAGGTAGACTAGTGGTCCTTAAAACAATTTATCTATGAATTCCCTGAACAATTCCACCACACAGCAACTCACACAGTCCAGTTACACATCAGAGATAAGTTTTTTCCTCCATTTTGAATTTGTCACTTTAGGATTCAGTTAACCTTGAGTTGAAGGATGGGAATATGACCAATATCTGCCAATACAGGTACCCAGAACACAGATCTTGTCAAACAGACTTCATTTCAGTCTTTGGCAAGACTATGGCTGCTTGATGACTTGTAATTGAGGATGATGCCATGTGTATGTATTTTTAATAACTACTGACTTAGCACTTTGGCAAAAAGGTCTGGAGCAATTACTAGCAGTACAGACATGGAAACAGAGGGAAGGAGCAGTTTTATCCCCATGCAAGGGAATGATGAGTCTGATGCTGAAAGGATGCATATGGTTTGGGTATCTATGTGGTTTTAGCACCCGTATTTTCAAAGACAAATGAAGAATGGAGGGGATGCAAAAAAACCCCAGTTATTTGGAGGTTACTGAAACTGGTCAACAGCAGGAAACTAGAGGAACAAAGGACCAAAGGACTGAACACAGATTAGATGATTTACAAAAAAAATGAAGCAAACTTTTAACTGGGAGGATAACTAGTAAGTAGGAACACGAACTCAAGGGCAACAGATGGTAGCTCTCTATGGTTTGAGACCTCCAAACCAGCTCAGGAAGATATGCTAAAGTCCAAACTGGTAACTGGATGGAGAGGAGGTCCTTCCGTCCTCAGCCTGGGGCAACACTGCTGGCTCTACCCATCTCCTAGGACAATGAGACAAGGAGAATCAGGTTACCAACCTTCTTATTTGTGACACCTTATCCACTGTGTCACCTCTTGTGTGGGGCACACCCTCGCCACTGAGTTCAATGACCTGCCATAAAGTTGGTGAAGGTTCAGTCTGCAGAAGGGCAGCTAAGCAATCAAATATCCCATTCCCAAAACAGAACTAAGAAATCCAGCTGTTAGATCACACCTGTCCCCCATGAGCTGGTACCCCAAAAACAAGGTGACAAAAATGGTTGCTAAGGGTAAGCAGCCTGTGATCTCGCCACAGCTCAAGGCAACTTAGCACATGCTTGGTTTATTTTAAAAATATTGTTACATTTTTAATTTTTATGTTTTTATCTTAAAAAGAAACCAAGCAACCATGTTGGTTTTCTAACTTGTGATCTCTTCATTACATGGATGTAATTTTTTATGCCCCAGACATTAGCTGGATTCCACCAGGGAAAAGCCCTGGCTGGTTACACTGCTGACCACAAGTGTAAATCTGCTGTGTGTGAAGGAGAGGGGCACAGTCAGGCAGGGTCAACAGGAGTGTGTACGAGCACCTGATGTTTTTTGTGACACTATTCCACATTATTAGCTGGAAGCTTGCTAGGCACCATACCCTCATATCTCTGTTCACCCTCCCTACCTACCCACCTACCTCACTTCTTCAAAGTTTTTTCCCCTTTAATACATGAAAATTTGAATTTTTAGAGCTTCTTAGCTGGTTCACAGCAGAAGAAGCTGGGGCAAAAACTCTATGCATTTTTACACATTTATTTTATGGGAGATTACACAGCTGATTAACAGTTCTCAGAATAAAAAGTGTCTCCTGTTACCTCCATTCTTGTCTATTTATTGCTTTTGATCTATTCATGCCAAAACATTCTTACTAATGAAAGTCATCAGAAAATTGTCTAATAAGGTAATTTAGAAGACAGTTCACATCTAGCATATGATCAAAAGGCACTTAACTTGCTGTTCCTGCCTCCTCTCCCCCAATAAACACATGGTTTACTAGCACTGATAAGCTTCAAAATGGTTTTGAACATCTGGGAAAAGGGCTGATCAGCTCCAGACAATTGTTGGACTCCGGGTAGACCCGAACAAAGGTCATGATAAATGAAACCACTGCTTTGGCTCAAAAATTGCCTCAATCATCTCCAGACAAAGCATGATTGAAATGCATCTATCAGTGGATAGCATCTGGAGAAGTCTAAAAGTGTTTTGATCAGAATATGAGTGGTTTCTTTCAAATGAAAATAATTTTAAGATGCCATGGCAAATTTTTACAACCAATCACGCTTTGGGCTAATGTTTCCTTCTGCTGCATTGACCTTGTTTTTTCTCAGTGTGAAAAAAATCAATATAATAATGGTACTGCAGCAAAATTTCAGCTTGCTCTTGGCTTACTTTAAATAACTTCATTGTCTCCTTTCCCTCTGTCTACATCTGCTGTATTTGGCACTCCCAGTTATTAAAATGAAACCAAGTTGAAAGAAAATGTTAAATATCATAAAAAGAAACCCAGCAGTGCTTCTGTCTCACTTTGCCAGTGCTGTGGTCACCTTCACCATTTGCCAGGGTTTTCTGTTCCCCAGCTGTTCTACCTGAATCTGCATGCAAAAAGAAAGCTCAACTTTCCCTGAGAATATCAACTTGTACTTTGCTGATCTAAAAGAGCTAATTTTTTTTAAAGGAAAAACCATCCTCTTCCCTCCGATAATATATTGGAACAAAAAAGCCCAATGGCTTACTAGTGATTTCAATTCTTTGGTGCTTAACATTTTCTTACTCCTTAGTGTGCATTTTTGCACAAATGAGTGAGACTGGTTATAGTTCCACTGTTCCACTCCACCCTACACTAAGAATGAGGCTTTGAGAACCTTACACAAAACTATCAACTAAAGATAAGAAAAAACACCATTCAGTCAAAATTATGGCCTTTAGTCACTTTCTACTCCCTCTGGATGAGAATCACATCCACTTGCTGTCAACCACAGCTCTGCTGTGGTGAACTGACAAGAAGAGCATTTCCAAAAGAAAAGTGGGAACAGTATGTTCCAGGGAAAGCCACAGAAAGCCCAAATGTAGGTAGTGCTGAAAGGTAGGAAACATTTGCTCAGCCTGGGCCTCTCAGAAGCATGAGGACGCTCTGCCTTGGAGCAAGAAACACCTACTCTAGTGTAAGCACAACACAGAAAAGAATAAAAAAGACACGGACCGCCCACAGAAATTTATTTCCTACCCTTAGCTATCCCACGAACACAAACTTTACAAAGGGGCAGGTGACGCTCCATCTCTACCATCCCCGCAACAGATCAACCCATAAACCCCAAAAAAGCTGAATTCTTACTTTGGTACTGGAAGCTGGCGAGGAGTTGGCCACCAGGCTGGTGATGACATCGCTGTTGCCGGTGGTGCAGGCGGCGGTGGCCGGCGTGGGGAGGCGCGAGGGGACGATGGGCAGGGGCAGCAGCCCGGGCCGGGAGCTGCTGGTGGTGCTGGCGGCGCTGCTGCAGTTGGTGCTGCCGACGTGATTCCCGTTGGAGCTCCAGTCCCGGCGCTCCCACCCGGCGCGGTAATCTCTTTCGAACCGGCTGTGGTGCCGTGACATCGCGGTGGAGGGCGGCTTCGGCTCACAGGGAACTCGAGAGCCTGCCTGCAAGATTAAAGACAAAGAGGAGTTAGGGATGAGGCCCCAGCACAGACTGTGCTCTGTAACCACCGGGACAAGAGCCTGTTGTGCCTCCTCTGCTTTAGGAGAGCAATGCCATAGGGAATGTTAAACAGGAATACAAATGAGAGAGTTTGGACAAGTACAAGGACACAGTGGAGCCCAGTCACACAGACCTGAAGAAACACCATTTGTCCAAAGTCTTCAGCACAATAACAAGCAACAGCACACAAATTGTGAAAAGCTGAGTCAGAAGAAAGCCATAATTCAATATTCCGATAACAGGAGAACATTCCCAACAGCTCCATCTTACAGTTTTCTCAGTAGCCTTCAGATCCTTTCTGTAGCCTCTTTCTTGCACCTGACACATGATCAAATATTGATCCCAAAGATCAAAGAGAAAAAACATCTACCTGCTAAATCTATCCATTACTTCTCTATTTTCCAAACCAAACACTGCTTCACACAGCCCCCCTCTCTCCTTTTTGCTAGACCTCCTCACTGGAAGAACCTACAGGAATATTTCGCTCCGTGACACCTCCCTGCAGCGAGGATGCTCTCCGGGACAGTCTAACATGTTCTGTCTCCTCCCGTGCTTCTGGCTAGACTTAAAACACTTAACACAGATAGGTGATCAAATGACCAAGTTGTTCTTTGTGATCATCCTGTCCTTACCATCCCTCAAGTCTTTGTTATCCACAGATTTTATCTGCCAGATGAGAGATGTCTGAACACAATGCTGGGAGTCAAGACTCCCAACATCAAACCTTAGTTCTGATAATTACATGCTACATAGCCTAGAGCAGTTACTGAAGTCTTCCCGGCCATGTCTCCTAATGTGCAGAATGGTGGCAATAATGCTATTTCCCCAGCAGAGTTCTGAGTAAGTGAAAGTTGACAGCATTTGCAATAGAAGAAACAGTATGAATAAATGCTAAATGTATTTATTTCCATAAATAAATAATGGCTATCTAGGTCACTGCAGCACCTGATTTATTTTATTTGCATCATACAATCCACTAAGTTCTTTGTAATAATGACATCAGGTTGGTGGAAGCAATGGTGGAAGCAATTTCACAGATTCTTAGATACAAAAATGAACGGTAAGAATATCTGTTTATAAGGACTGTGGATGCAGCCAGAGCTAAACTCACCCAGAAACTTAAAGATAAGAAACTTCTTAAGAGAGATAAAACTGAAAAGTGTTATAAAACAGTGTGCCTATCAACAATGATAGTTATTCACCTGGTAAAAATTAAAAAAGCAAACAAAACTAATTATGATGCCTAAAGGATGAAAGGTCCACCTGGTTTACTAGAGAGCCACTAGCCTGAGACCACTGAGACTCTTCCTCAGTTAAAAATTCAATAATATAAATGTATATTTCAAAACCCTGCCAAATTCCCTTCCTCAACCACTATGTACAACATAAGGCCAAACCAAATCTCCCAAGAAGCTTCACTTTCGATGGTTACATTGCCCCTCTGCAGGAATAAACACCTCCAGCAAGAGCCTACACTAGGCACCATACCATAGTGTTGTTAGTATTGACCACAAAATTAACATTCCTCTTAAGCCAACTATTCTTTTCTCCAGTAGAATGTGATGCAAGGTTTGACTCCATGATTTGAGGGCTGATGATTCTGGTATTTACCTGGATTCTTCTGTCTTGTATTTTTGTGGCCATCTGACATGTTCATTTAGAAAGCAAATTTTGTATTTTCCCGAGGACCATGTGAGCTTAGCTGTACAATGACCGCAACCAAACCCACACACACCAGTGCTGTGAAAGGTGCTGTAGTGAAAACAAAAACTTTTCTTTTAGTAGAGGTGAAGAAAGGAAACTTTCTCTCTAGTGAAAACTATCTCAGAATAAAATCAGTAACTAAACACAGTGTCTTTAGAAATTCCACAGGTATAACCCTGCTTTCATTTGTTTTATAACCATTTTGCTAAGTCAGGCAAAAAAGGAGTCTGTAAACTGCAAGCTGCAATTTCAAAATATCCTTTCATTATTCCTTGCCTTTGAAAAAGTTTCTTTTTAATCCCAACAGCCTCCACCGCCGTATGAGGCTGTCTTTTGTGACTGTTTGGATGGTGGCAGTCAATTGAATGCCCTTCTCCTTCCGAACTCGAGGATCTCCATTAGCTGTATTAGTGTACTGCTTGACAAGGCAACCAGGGAGAACCAAACCACATGTACCCCACCCACCCACACTGCTGAGCACATCTGACATTTAATTCAGCGGAGAGCAGCGGCACACATGCACACAAGTCAATAGCGAGCAGTTTTTGCCACACGATCCAAGACACCCTGCCCCCAGCAATTCTACTATCAGATGAGACTGACAGGCAATTACGTCAATAACAAGCAGGAAAAAAGCCTGTGACTAAGCCACGCATTAAGAAGTTTACTTAAAACCCACTGCACTCTTCATGAGCAAATTCACTTCTCGGTCCAGCTACTGGATTTCATGGTACTGCCAATGGAAAAATAAAAGCTGGGGCAGAAAACCACTCTTTTTTTCCCCTCCCAATACACTGCATTAAATATACACTACTTGTTTCAACATGTCATTTTTGGCTGGGTACAAGGATACTTGACAGCAACAAGATCTGCAGAAAAACCAGAGGGGATAACTATCTAATAAATGAGTATTCAACTGCTAGTGCTTGCTATTTAAAATTAGAAAGAATAGAAAATGTTTTCATAAATAGCTGCTGGGTGAGGTAAGAAATGAGTTGTGAACAGACTAGCTAATTTTTAAACATATTTTTAGATCCAGAGTTTATGCTTTGTCTAGACTATTGTTGATGATCATAATCAAAATAATAATGCGTTAAATATATTCTGTACTCCTAAGAAAAACTTCTCCAACAGTGTGTCCCGAGTCAAGCGTAATCATCACATTCCTCTGCACAGAACTTGACACAGGGCAGCATAAACCATCTTGAGAAACAGCAGAGACACAGGCCAGTGGAAACCTCACACAGGGAGGGCAGCAGTCACTGCAGAGATCACAGAACCCCTAAAGTTGAAAAATATCTCTAAGATCATCGAGTCCAGCCATCACCCCAACCAATTCCACAATACTTGATTTTAGCCTACAGTTTTCCAGATGTGGTCTTTGAGATTTTTTTCCCCTTAAGAATAAACAAAACAAAATAAAACAGAACAGACCTTTCTCTTGGGGAGACAGAGAAAAGGAGAAACATCAATGCCTAATACTTACAAACAGCAAATTCAGTAGCTGCAATTAATTAATGGGGTTTTTTTCCTTTTTAAGGAAAGTTTTCCTCAACATTCATGTGCAGGCATTTTTTCTTACCTAGCTTTAGAGCCCTCTAAACAGCACTGGGGAAGAGAAAGATTTTTACTCTGTTTTTCAGACACTGCCCCAGCTAAGTCTTAGCTGCTTATAGACATATCAACCTCAGTTATGGGGTTGATTTTTCAGCTAGCATGATACCGCACACTGCCACACATAGGAGCCAGTGCTAGAGCAGACAAGCTTCGAGCAATCTCAGACACATTTACCCTACACCAGAGCCCTAAAACCAAGATGTAGACACAGCCAGCAACAGAAAGAATGCATGATTTGTGCACCTCAGACTAGAAGTCCATGAGGAGGCATAGTGCACACTGCTACTGCTGAAAATCCCTCTGTACACCCAATTCAGCTGACACACTATCCTGTGAAGGTGCTAAAGTCAGTGAGACAGGCCCTCCCTCACCCTCTGCTCAAGACGTAATCACTGGAATAGCCGGGTGTCTTTAATCTCCACTAGAAAGGAAACGTGTTCCCGTTTGTCACACAGAATCAAAGGATTTTATGGTGCAGCCAAAAGGAACAAAAGCTCTCTTTAAGGGGAAAAAAATCCCCCACCCTACTAAAGAGAGAGAAGAGAGAGAAACCCATAGCAGTTACTGGATGAACTGATAAATTCAAAGCAAAAAAGGAGATCAATTGGTATTAAGGCGAGGGCTGCAGAAAGGGCTAAAAGCTAAATAAGAGAGATTGAGCAACCAGAGGTAAATACAAATCCCATGACAAATCTGAAACGAGATTTAGTGATATGGCAAGGCAAAAACTCCCAAAGACTGCATCACTGTGCACGTGCTGCAAAAAGGATGCCAGAACACAGCCTGCTTTGTTTCAGACAAGGCTTATGCAGGAGCCAGGCGTGAGGATTGTACACACACCTGACCCCTTCCCCTGTCACTATCTTTCAGAGAAAGATGGCTTTGGGAGGGTAGATCAGGGAAGGGCAACAGAGTCATGAAACAATACCTAACACCTTCTGAGGAATGGGACAGGATCTCTCCCAGCCTTACAAGGTCAAAACATGCAATGCAGCAGGTGAGAGAAACCGTAAAAAGAAATTACTTAAAATCTATCCCTCTCAAGGGAAAGTAAAATGTGAGTGTACCCCTGCTAAAGAACACAGTTTTTTCTAGAACCAGGAGTTTTAGAAATATCTCATACTAAGAGTTTTCTCAACAATAATAATTGAGAAAGTTTTTCTGCAAAATGTGAGTGTCTTTGGAACTCAAACGTAGGGCACCTACCCAGATGACAACATCCAGCATCCAAATTTACCCTGAGCACTTTGGCCATTTGGAAATCCTCCTACCTTCTTAGCACAAAAACACCTTCCTCCTGGTACTCATTTTTCACCACATCTCTTATGCAAGCTCATTTGTTCCTTGTTTCCACGGCTTACACACACACACACAGAGGAAAGGAAAAGACCAGCAGCGTGTGAGATAGCAGCGTGCTGTCCTCAGGCCTCTTCCCAGGTTCAAACAGATCATTGCTGCAGATTTATTAAACTCAAGTGGTTAACATTTCATTTTATGCTCAATACATTTAAACACAACCCTTCTTCCCCCAAGCCCAAAACACTCACTGTTCTGCAGAAAAAATGCTTCCTATTCATGTTCCTCTAAATGACAGTCCGGCTCGAGCCTTGGAGCAGCTTTTTCCCTGCTTTCCACGCTTATCTAGCCAAGGTCTCCTTAAAGCGCCTGTCCCCACAGATATAAATATAGGGAAAAACAGGCTTTCAGCCAGTCTAAAGCTAGAGAATCAGATTTCTTAAGACTATTAGTCAACTTCATTAAGTGACTTCAAAAATAAAGGTCAAGCTTTTAATTTAAATTTTTCCTGGGTAAGCATTTGTTTCTAAATTTACCTTTTAAATAATAACATTACAGAAACATGATAGGCGAGAGAGGTTGGGAGACAGCGACGGAAGTAGATACATGGTCATTAGGGAAATGGCAGAAAAGGAGAAAGAGGGAGCTTGAAACTTTAAAATAAGCAGCTAAATAATCTTACGTGTTTTCAGACAGGATAAATGGAAGTACAGGTAAAATAGCCCATTAGAGAGCTTCAAATGCAGTTAAGTGCATGTAACGCCTAAGTATTTTATGAGATCCACACCAAAAAAAAAAGAAGAGGAAGGAGAGAGATTTGCTGGAATCAGATCTAGCATGAAGAACTGTAACAGATAAAAAAGGAAGATGTCTAAGTACCTAAGCTTGAATGATTTCATATATACGCTGCAGGGGAAATGTTACGGCATGCAGTTTTATCAGAGCCTACCGACACAACAACCTCTCCCCAGGCACAGGTCTGAAGACATAATTTATGCATATGGCACCAAAATCACATAGAAATATATCAATATTACCATAAATTCTGGATATAACTCAATCGTCAGGTCATACATGTACACACCTTTAAGAAAATCAAAATGAAACAAGGTTCCAGCAGTCCTGGCAGCTTCAAGAGCAACTCTTCACTTCAGCACTGTACCAAGGAAAATGTTTTATTTGAGCTTAACGTTTTTTATAACCTACAAAAACTTTTTTAGACACATATGGAATCACTGCTACAAGCCGACATGGATCTGACTAATCAATTTTCACAATTTTTACTTCTTTTTTTTCTGTTTGGGTGATTTCAGTGAAAGAACTCTTTGTTAGACAAAGGCAGAAAGAATACAATCAAGAGATTCTGTAAAGCTGAACTACAAGCAGCTGTGTAGAAAGATAAGATCCAGAAATATTCGAGAGGCAAGGAAACAACTTTATTATCAAGCAAGGTCTACTTTTTTAAACCCCTGATTTAGTCTTGTAAACAGCTGTAAAGCTCTTGTAAAATCCAAGACAAGGCAGAGAGACTTGAGCTGCTTTGCTACAATCAGATCTTAAAGAAAAAAAAAAGGAAGGAAAAAAAGCCCAAATCCGAACCCTGTAAGTGATAAAGGAGCAGTAGATTTAAGAGATTATATAGGATTTAATTTTCCAAATATATGCTGGAGGAGGTGTTGCTTTGGGACATATTAAAAAAACTCTGAGCATCAACACAACGGTGTCTTCTCAGCAGAAAGTTCACTGTGCAAGAGACAAAAATGAGACTTTTGCTTTGCTATCTCAAAATATTGTAGAAAAGCGTGTGCAGCTTTTATTTCTGAGTACTTCAGATGCACATGGAAATCTTCCCTTTAGGTAAGTAGAAAGATAAACTAGACTATCCAACTAAATAAGAAAAACCCATCCACAAGGCGAGTGAAGTTTCACAATACCTTACAGTTTCTTTCCTTCACAGTTGACAGAGTATGACCTTGTTAAATAAGGAAGGTCATATTAGTAAAAAATCTCTAAATCTCTAAGTGTATGTTTTATTACTAATTACTGTTTTATCTTCAATATGATAATTTCCTATATATAGTAATTTGCTTTTCAGATACTAATTTTTTTTCAATCTGAGTGGAGCGGGTAACACATCCTTCAACTCATGGATCATGTGCACATGGATAAGGCAGGGTGAGAAAAGTTCACAAATATTCAGAGGGGTCCCACTGCTCACACTGCTGGAACAGAAGATGAAGATCTTGAATCCTGTTGCTTGCCAAACCTGGACACACGCAAACTCATGAAGTTCACATCAGCTGCAGGGGTTTCCTTCTGGGGATGCTCCTAACCACACAAGTTTCTTGGACTATTCTTAAAGGATTCCATCCACATCCTCAGATGTACTTATTGTCAATTATGAATGGATAGAAAATACGTCAAAATATACTGGTTTGGGATATGTATCTGGATAAAATTCCTAACTCCAGGAGAAAACTACCAAACCTCCTTCTCTCCAGGATTTTATCAGTAAGATCTCTCAGTTGAGAGAAAGCCCCCATGGCTTTGTTACAAACCATCCCTCCACTCTTACAAAAAAAGCTCAGAGCAAAATTTAACCCTCACCATCCTCCAGCCCCCCAAAACAAATTCTAGACGTCATTTGCTGTAGATTCTTGGTCTTTCCAAGGTCCTTCTACAGCTACAGGACTGGAATTTTACGCAGCAGTTTTCTAAATGAAAATCCACCAGAACTTTACACAAAGGCATAATAACTTCCTCAGATGTCTCCGCAGGGTCCAGGGTAGCTGGCAGTGTCTGGAACCCAGCCTTGTTAAAAACGGAGAGAGAGAAAAACATAATATCCCTCTGTAACACTCCTGCTTGCAAAACACTGCCCAAAACATTGACTTCCCTAATTAAATTATCTCATTAGCATGAAAAGCAAACGAAAGAAAACCAAATGCCAAGAGCTGCCGTGTTAAAGGCCACTTCATGGAGGGTTTGTGCAGGAAGACTTGCACGGCAGAGCCGGTGGCCAGCACCTCGGCACAGGGGCTGGCAGGATGACAGCTGGTGGCCAGGGTCCAGGGGTGCCTGCCGGGGACAGGTGGGGAGGGGAGACAGGGACACGACTGGATTTCTTCTGGGGAAATGGGCCATCTTCTCAAAATGCATTAAGTGGCTGCCAGGACCTGACATACCTAATCTTGCCTAAGACTTCATAGTTAATAAAGCAGAAATGTAGAATAAGCTACTGTCAGTGCTGCCAAATGTCACAAAATAAATCTCACAAAATTTAATTAGCAGGATTTTGGCTCTTTTGGGGATGATTTCTTGGGTGGGTGGGGGGGCAGGAGGACAAGGGGACTAGGTATTCAAATTACATTTTGGACAAGGCAGGAGAAATTTCCTTTTATTTACTACTACTCTCAATTTTCCTGGACCTGAGGAAGACTGATCAATCAGTCAAAACTATTACAAGGGAAAGCTCTCTGCTAAGGTAAGGGTTAAATGCAGCGTGATTTACAGCATAAGATCTCTGGATCACCTGTAGTGCTGCAAAATGCTGTAATAAAGAAAGCGTACTTCAAATTTCCCTCTTAGAGGGTACTTTTGGGTCATCCCACCCCATCAGTGTTCACATTTAAAAAGCTTCAGCCAGCACCAGGTGAAGTAATAGATTTTCCCTTCCAGGACTGATGTCCTCTGACCACACAATTTTCTGACACACGTTTTGTTAAAAGGAGACATGTATCACTCCCCCAAATCAAGCGCACACGTACACTTACAGCACGCAACAGTCCCTAACCATCTGGTATATAAAAAGAGCTTACTCTATGCAAAATGCCTCAGGAGGAAAAAGAAAAAAAGAAACACTATATCATAGAATCAGAGTCATTTAGGTTGCAAAAGACCTTTAAGATCACCAAGTCCAACCATTAACCAGTGCCAAGTCCACCACTAAACCCTAAGTGCCTCATCCACATGTCTTTTAAATTTATTGAACATGAGACTAGCACAGTTCATAGCAACAGGCATCCAAAGACCTTCAAGCTTTTAACACGATTTGTGGCACATTGAGGTACGAAGGTGCAGTTATCCCAATCCTCCAGTAAGAAAGTGAATTCCCAGACTCTATGGAAGACCCCTGAGCCATAGGGAATAACTACAATTTTTCCAGTTTCTGGTGCCCTAAATGTGTGACTGACACCAGCCTCCACTCACAAAGCCTCACAAGCTCGCTCTTCATTTGAGGAGACACCTATATTCTTCTCGTACTTTTAGAGGTCCCGGAGAGTCTGGAGAGGAGAGTTTCTCTGCACATTTCCATCGTTTTGCTTCATGGCACTGGTACCATTAGCACCAGTCCATCGGTACCAGGCACCCCTTCTCCTGGCTGGAAGTACTGAGCTGCTCACCCGCACATTCCTGGGGCTTTCGGATCGAAACGTCCCCTTCTCAGTGCATGTCACTGGACTTGGCCAGAGCCCACGGTAACTGTCCATCTGCAGTCACAGCTCATCACCTCTTGCGGCCTAACCACGCTTCAGAAAATGGATTGACTTTATTTTCAGCTGGTTCAATAGCGTAAGTATCACTTACATCCACTTGCTATTTTTGTTTTGTTTTGAAAGGCGATGCGTCAAGAACCAGAGGGACAGTGCCACCATCCTAATGAATTAATACCACAGCCAGTATCAAAGTTAGCTGCATCTCTGCTTGCTCCTCTGCTTCTCAAAAGCTATTCGTGTTACCACTTCTTCCACCCCCCTTTCTTGCTTCTCACTTAAAATTGCCCCAAGTGACCCATGTTTTCTCTTTTCAGCTGTTGGATGAAGGCTGTTTGCTGATTGCAGGAAATCAGCAGCCCACCTTTTCTACGCCAGAGGTCTGCAGCTTTTAATTAGCTGCTTTAGAAATAACAGAAATAAGAAACAGATCATGAACCACTCACCATATTCCTCTCAAGATATGTCAGGTGATGTAAAACCTTGAAACACTACAGAGAAATCAAACCATGTTTGGCAAGCACCTACTTAAATACGCATTTAAGAATACCAAGACTCTAGCTAAGAATGTAACTTGAAAACTACTGGATTTGCAAGCATTGGCCAAAATGTTTGCATTTTATTCTAAATAGTAATCATTCATTTTCATTCCACCAAAGCTGTCAAAAACTCTATATGCAGTCTTGTAGTGAGGCTGTTATATACATGCCAAATGCCTGTATAGCAAACATCTGGACTTGCTTCTGTTCCAGGATTTGCCAAAGCATAAGTCTATCTATTGTTTTTTCTTGTGACTTTTATTTTTTTCCTCTCTCTGCTGTGCCTCAGGTCGTTTTTCTTAAAATGAAATCATTAAAACAGGCAGAAAGAGCGGAGGAAGGAGGAGTAAGAAGAGCTGTAGCATCTGAGTAATCTTCCAGTGGGACTAATTTTACTAAGTATTTGTGCTACTGCTACCAGTCAATCACTACAAGTATTATTGAGAATCTAAAAAAAATAAAAATTAAACCACATTTAGGAAAGAATATTGGCATAGAAAAAAGGAAAAACACATATGCTGTTCTGTAAACTAGAAGCTCCGTTTACTGAAATGTCCTCAATATCAATATAAAATGTATTAACATAAAAACCCAACTTGCTGCTCCCTTATTTTGCATTCATTTTACATCCGTACTTCTCCGAGGCAACAGATCAGAATGGTGCATTGCCTTCCCCTCAGGCCAAGTGTAATAAACAGGCAGGTGTAATATAAGGCTGCAGTGTCTCAGCTCTCCTCCCCAACAATTGATCTTCCAGCCCAACGGTGTAATTCCGTCTTGGTAGCTCCCTTCCCATGCCTCATTCCTGATCGGTCAATTATTTCAAATCAAGCAGAATTAAAGTGTTATTTTTGTGAGGGAGGATGATATTCACCAGTGACCAACGTGAAACTAATAAACTAATTTCCCTTTACTGCCTTGGGCAAAACAGAAAAATCCAGGTCTACGGGAGAAAGACAGCAGCTGTTTCATCAGTCTGTTGCCCAAATGTGTTTGCCATTTACTATCTTTAAATTGAATTTTTGCTCACAGGACAATTTTGGGAACAGAAGACAACAAAAAGAAAACAACAAAAAAAGGCAGTGGTGAGGGAATAAGACTGTGCAAGACAGAGCTGTGCAGTGCAAGCTTCCTGAGAGGAGGGGACGGCACTCTCCCGCTCTCTGAAACAGAGCGTATTCCTCCTGCCAGTAGCAAATTTATCCAGTAGATGTCAACACCAGCAAAAAATACGTGTAAAGCCAACCTTAACAGCAACAGTAGTCACTTCAATTTACAGTAGCACATCAGGGGACAGTTTAATATTTGGAAGCATCACATATTTATTTGCTACCGTCCCATCCCTGCATCTTCCTGAATGGATCTGGCCTGGCTCATCTGTCCATAAACATATGTAGAGCAAAATAATTTGTTTTTCGCTTTTAGAATAATTTTGTCTGGTCTGCTGAAAAATTGCTGATGAGTATGTGATTACTTTCGGATTGGATCGGATGAAATTTTTCTGAGAAGGAGCAGGGAGGAGGGTGGGAAAAATACTATGCAGTGCAAAGCAACTACTAGAAGCAAAACCTTCATAGTTACTAAATATAATCTGAAGAGGTCTGTTCCCTTCTGACCTTCCACTTGCGTGGTTAAGCAATGCAATGATTTCATGGATTTTGCTCCTTCCTCAAGAAGCTTCTCAGCCTACCACAGTGACCTGTGATTCCCATGCTGACCCCAGGTCAACAGATACTTGTTGTTCCTGTGAGGTTTTTTTTCTTGTTTTGCTGTACACCAAGGACAGTCTGTTGTAAGCCTTTTAGTGTTATTATCACTCAAAAGACTGCATTTGCTGACAAGTTTTAACCATGCAAAAACACAAGGCCATTGCTGTTGACACTTTTAAATCTACTATTAAGATCTGACTGTTTGAACAGCTTGTGTGTAGAATCTGAAGTACAGATTTCTGTTTCCTTTTTGTTTATTTTTAGATAAACCTTGTGTTTCTACTCTGCAATGTTTGCATTTGGCTGCTGAGCGTGCAGTAACTGCATACATTATATGCATTGCTTAGAGACACTTTGCCTTGCAGCCCATCAGGTTTTTGGAATAGATGAAAAGAGAAGGGAAATAACAGATCATTTTCCTGATTGATTAATCTTTCTTCACATTGCCATTTCCCCATAAACATGAGAAGGATAACCAAAAGTATGTTGTGACATCTAATAGCGAGACGTTGAAGCAAATTATTTTAGTACTGCTACAAAACTTACTACAGAGTTTGTTTTCAGAGATCTAAAACATAACACGAAGACATAAATGAATGTATTACGGAGACATCACTGTGAGCAGTTATCTTCACGTGCAAATGTACAGCTTTTATGAGAAGCATCCTCTCAATGATGCAGTTGCAGCTTAACTAATCAGTCTGGCTAGAAATTCAAGCTCTCTGTGAAGGCACGAACAGTGGCCAAAGGCTGAGACTGCGAATTACCGTCATCTAAGCAGTTCTTAGGCATTGACAGAAGCAGGCACGGGAAGATCAGGCACAGGTACTGCACTCCCAGTAAATAATCCGAACAGACGATGGCACTTGAGAGAACAAAGCCAGACCTCTGAACACCAGGGAAAAGCATCAAATGCCAAATCCAGCCCCGTGCGGCATGAGGCGCCAGCAGCACACCCCGTTTTGGGAAGCCACGTCCTGCTCCCCAGCTCTGGGTGACAGCACGTACTACCCAAGACAGAGCCATAAATAGTTTGGAGATAAGACGCATATCTTATGAGGCACACCGCAGTTTCACAGCCAGGGATGAGCAATTCTTTTAATTACCGTCAGCATTTTCTCCGAATCCCCGTCTCAAAGAAGCGATGGAAACTTTTGATTTGCTGTGACACCTTGATTGCCGCACGGATGAGTCACCGCGCCATTGCTGTTAGTCTTACGAATTTATAGATTTTTAGGCCAAAAAGCGCAGGAGGCTGTTACAATTGCTCTGCTCTGACTGAACAGCACAGCTCTCCATGCTCATCCAGCAGCCTGCCTGCTGGGCACAAACAGGGACCAGGAATGTGCCTAAGCTTGCCCGTAAGCACCACAGAGTTTCCTCTCAAAAAAAGGGAAAAAATGTAAAATTACTGATCACTGAACTAACGCATCTGTCGACACCTTTCTTCCCAGCAGTTTCTCTGAGCTGGGGAGGCTGCAGGGGTAGTGCCTAAAGGGGAGGCAGAGGTGGCCCTGTGCTGCCCACAGCTAATTCCATGCCCCCACTGCAGGAAGCCACAGAGCCCTGCAGCCAAACTGGTGGGGCCTCTGTGAAAAATTCCTAAAAAAGGGCAAGACCACTGCACAGGCCATGAGGAATAAGCAAAAACGGTGTTAAGAAACAGCCCTGCTGATGCCAAGGTCAAAGAGGGAGGAGAGGAGAAGGTGTTCCCAATGCTGGTGCAGGGGGGACCCTGCTGCCCATGGAATGGACCATGATGGAGGCTGATCATCGCAGGATGGTTTGGGTTGGAAGCAACCTCAAAGATCTTCCATTTCCAACACCTCCTGCCATAAGCAGGGACACCTTCCACTAGACCAGGTTGCTCAAAGCCCCATCCAACCTGACCTTGAACACTTCCAGGGATGGGGCACCCACAGGTTCCCTGGGCAACCAGAGAATGCCTCACCACCTTCAGAGTAAATAACTTTTTCCTAATATCTGCTCTATACCAACTCTCTTTTAGTTTAAAGTCTTTACTCCTTGTCCTTTCACTACATGCCCTTGTATAAAGTCCATCCCCAGCTTTGTTTTTTTCCCTCCCAGATATCCACGCTGCAGCTCATGGAGGACCTCTCCTCATGGAGAGGAACCCATTTTGAAGCAAGATTCAGGCAGGAGCTGCAGTCTGGAGGAAGATCCATCCTGGAACAGGTTTATCTGGAGGAACTGCAGCCCTGCAGATTTTTAAGTTTTTTTCCAGGATCTCCCAAGGCCGTTCACACTTTCATCCTCTGTAGTAGTAGGGAGGATGGACAGAAAGGACTGAGTATTTCTGTATCTGCAATATATTACGGTATTTATGAAAGACCCCATGGAGAAGACCTCCTACATCATTTCACAGGCTGGGTTTTGCTTAATTTCATGCTTTGAAGACACGTGTGTTCCCAGTTTCCTTCAAAATTTTTTTCCATGTGTTCTATTATTATCTTTTTGCCTATCCACTTGTAAACAATTTCTAAGCTGACGTAAGTGAACGAGCTGCTTGGAATGATCTTCACAGATGGAGTGTTCTACCAATTGCTTTCCTGAATAAAGTACATATCCATACCATTTCCTTGATCTTCTAGGTAAGTAATCACATCCACTGAGGATGGATTAGACATACACTTCGAAATAATGACTGTCTATATAACTAGATGTCGTATTTCCTAGCACTCACATAATGGCCCCATTACATGCTTGATTACTGTGGCCAGGCTAAACAGAGACATTTGTTTAGAACTTTCTTTTCTTCTTTATTAGCAGAAAAGTCCAACTTTGTTTACCGAATCCTATGATGTTCTGAAGGTATTTTCAGTGTTCCTGAACACTGCCTCTGCCAATTCTTTAGAGACAGACTCTCCAGTGCATTTTGTTCAAAATTCTTAATACCCAATTTTGAAAGATGTCCTTTCTTCTCCTGCTTTGGTCTTCATTCCTAAAAGTTACAGTTTCTAGCAAAATTTTGCCACACAAGGTTACCCAGTTCCTTGTATTTTATGACAATGATAAGCATTTACGTGGCACTCTTTGTCTTCAAAGCACTTTACAAACATTAAATATTTAATGCTCATGGCATCCCTCTTACTCTCAACCCCATTTCACAGGTAGGGAAAGAGACTCACAGGTTAAGTGATTTTGTTTCAAGTCACATCACAAGTTACTGACAGATGTGAGACCAGAATATATGAGCTCCGATTTTCAGTCCCGTACTCAAAAGTAGACCAGCCTTGTTCTTTCACTTAAAATAATATAAATAATAATGAAAAACCTTGCTCTTGTTCAGAGAGAATTTATCTCTTTGAAGGTTCTAAATACAACACAAATAACCACAGGAAAAGCACCCCAAAATGACCCAGGAGGGCAACTACCAGCTTTGTAATCCATATCTTCCCTTGGTCTAGAGGGAAACCCACAACTGGACCTTATCAGGAAAGGGGCCAGCCTGAATTCAGGCATTTATATATAGCCATACACACACACACACACACACACACACACACATATTCTCAACCACTGCCTAAACCAAGAGCAGAGACCTTGCAGCCAGAGAAGAATTTGCAATTTAAAAACCGAAGTACATTTCAAAATGGCATCACTAAAGAGCTTCGGTAGTTGATAAGAAGATTACAGTATATTCAACTGCACACAGCAAAAGCCTTTTAAAATAAAGTACAGGAATAGTGAAGCCAGGCATTTGCAACTAGATAACACAGAGCTAATCGGGCAGTGCGAAAGGTGTGCCCTGCTGCAGGGAGCATGCAGGAGCCAGGCAGCTTTTGGAACTCAAATAATGAGGGGGTTTTTTTAGCTTTAACATTTTTCATAATCCAAGCAGGAGATCTAAACACAGGCTGTATGCAACACTAACTGTATTTCCCTTTAACAGGCTCCTATGGGAACAAATGTTCAGTGTCAGGCTGGTACTATACGTCCATTTAATTGAGCTGAGAGAACTCTACTGCCCTCGAAGAAAGCTCATTTCTTCTCTCCGTGGATGTGACTATGGACCTAGCAGATAATATCTCACTCATTATTTATACAACCACGTAATTATCTCCCAGAGACTCCCCATTTTGTAGAAGTTTCTTTTTTGGAAACATCATCTGTTGGATGAATGGAAAGCCAAATCCAGCCTCAGACACTGTGACAGTGAGTGCCAGAGCATCCTTTGCTACCACACGTAGGAAACAGCACAGAAGTCTGCAGTACCACTCACACAGGGGACATGCTCCTGGCATCACACTGGATCTGTTTCAATTTTCTCTTGCAAAATGCAGGCACGTGTGCAAGATCAACAGTACACAAAACACATCTAGAATTTTAGAGAAACACGGTAATGGTAGGAGCCAAACATAAAAAATAAATTTGCATATTGCACAATTAACTCCTTTGTGCCATTGGGTTCTGTCTTACTGCTTACATTGCTCCAGTGCCACCGGATCCAAACACCCTTGATACCTGTTTAACCACGACAAAATCTTCCGAGGACAAAAACTGTTACTATTCTTCTTCTTCAGCTGGCAAGCTGAGGATGGAAAGAATATGGACCAAAATGAGAAGATGCCCTTAAGTGGGGAGAGCAGAGCTCAGACACTATATCCAATTTAAACATGTGCAAAACCCCTCTAGGCCTATGTACCTCAGAGCTTGCAGGAAGCCACATTATCACTAATAAAGCTATTTAGGTGCCCAACATCCTGCTGTTGTATAAACCAAAGGGAACATCATTTGGCCATTTATCACTGCAGGAATGCTGGAAATTCCCAAATGAGGTACCAATGCCCAAATCCTGTGGTGTCATGTCATGAGCCCCTCCAAAACACAGGGATGCTTCGAGCTGAGCACCGAGGGGAGGTAATACAGTGTGACTCATCCTGCTGAGGGATCTGGTTTCCAGCTTTGGCTCCCTTATATAACTCAAGCATTACAGAAAGGCATTAAAGAAATCTGCTGGGCTCAGAGTTTCCATGCCAGGAACTGGATGCCGATGCACCTGGCATGGCCATGCTCAGCACTGGGGCTAAAGCTCTCTTTCAGGTGGTGCTGCTGGTTTTTAACTCCAGATTTAGACCCAAGACAAGGAGTGAGTATAATCCTCTGCTCTTTGAGATGCCCTGCGTGACTCCGGGCGAGGCTCAACAGAGCGCTGGAGAGAGATAAGAAAAACAACCAAGGATGTGCCAAATGAACACCACATCCCCACCACTGTTCTAACAGAGCTTTTGGGCAGGCTTAGCCAACTCCCACATCCCAGCCAAAGCCCATGGGAAAGGGCACTGGTGGTTCTGCAATTCAGCAAGCATGCCATTACCTTCCTCAGGCAACCCCATACTCAGCTACTGCATGAAGTACGTGATTCTGCCTTCCTGCTCCAATGAAGACTGGATGGTTTTTTGTTTTGTTTTTTTTTTCCATTTAATTTTGAAGATTATAGGATTTACACAAATTCTGGTAAAATATTTTGTAGCACTGCCATGAAAGAGCAGAGTGGAGGCAACACACACATATTATGAAAGCCCTAGCATTATAGTATGTAGCTTTTCTGTTTTAAATTACATTGACCAGCTAAAGTACAGGTTACAGGAAAGTCTGCACAAAGTCATATTGTGTCAGTAATGCACATATGGAAGGAAAAAGAAACAACAATTTTCTTATGCATTTTAATACACTTAGCAAAATGGCCAGGATTGAATTCCTTGCAGAGTGAAAGCCAAACCTTATTCATGAAGTCACTGCGGTTTGTCTTTTTTTTAGATGAGAAAAACAACTATGCACTTGTCACAACTAGAGAAATACCACATACCACTGGATTAAAGTCCTTTTCAGGAATGTACAAAACACAGTTTGCCGTTACTGCCTTTTTTTAATCTTGAACCACTGGCTCTCTGAAGCAGCCAAGAAAACTTGACTATCATATTAGTTGGCCCTACAAACCCTTTAAAAGGTACTGTGCCCATACCTCCATCCGTCCAAGGCCACAACTTGGGGGTAGCTCAGGGCTGTCTTTCCTGGCAGCAGTGGGTCCCCTGAGGGACAGGAAAGGCTTGAGAAAAGTTCAGTGAAGGAGATCCCAAGTTAGACTGGAGGAGAGTTGGGAGGGTGAGGGGGCAGCAACACTCCACCTTCAGAAGCAGCTTAAAATTGGGACTTTGCAGACTCTCATTTCTTTCCCAGTTTTCTCCCCCAGTGTTAATTAATCTTTCAATAAATTCTCCCCTGTATTCTCACCACATCTCCCATTTCTACTCACCACCTTCCTTTCCACCATGTCCATGTCCCTTTCCCTCCTTGCTTAATGTCCAAGGAAGAATTTGCCCAACACCTTCCCCCACTCCTCAAAAAAGACTGACTTAAATGGGTGGTTTGCAAAACTTTCTTTACTTGTGTACTCATACCTTTTTGACCTTGTTTTTTCCAACTTAAAATCCCTTAGTGAAATCATTAGGTGAGCAAGAGCGACCCGATGTACCAAAAGATTGGCAAGCTGACACCATTAAAAAGAAACAAAGGACTCGTATCCTATTCTCAGATGTGGAGAGGAAAAAACTGAGGCGAAGGAGCAGGAGGGAATGTAGTGGTGATAAAACGGAAGTGACAAGCTTATAATTTATTAAGTTTCTAAGTGTAGTTTCATCCAAAAAGCAGGGGCAAAAAAAGTTCCCTCCCAAATAAGGTATTGAGCAGAAACCTTTAAGAGAACCAGCAACTCCATTCTGTTCCAATTCAGCTGTCTACAGCTAACCCCTCACAGGGGACTTTAGTTTTGGACAATTAATTTTATTAGCTTAGAAGGGAAAATGTAAGCAACCAGCAGGAAAACCTGCCAGTCGACCAACCATTTCTATTTGTGATGGAATTCATGGAGTTAATCCCACAGTGCAGTTTGTTCCAGGAGCATCCCTGCCACATCTCAGTGCTTGGGTGCAAAAGAAGGGCCAAAACAGGAGATTATGATTTTGTAAGTAAAAACAAAGCACTGGCTCTCAATAGAATCGTTTTAAGGATGGCATACATTAATTTATTCGCTTCTGCACTGCCTCTGCATACCCGCTGCTGGCAATGTGACAACATATAAGCACTGAATGTTGTGCTTAGTAGCTTAAGAGCTCCAAGACAGATTGTCATTTTGCTCATTCTTCCTGGGCCAAAATGTGTTTTCCCAGAAAAAAATAAATAAATCCCCTCTTCCCAAAACAAATACACCCCCCTCCCTCCCCCGCAGTCATCTTCAATTTTCGAGAAGAATTGGAGTGGCACCACCCTTGGAGGAGGCAAAGTAGGGAACACATCCTCAGGAGGTTTTTATTCTAGACAGAGAGCCTCTCCCCAAGACAGCGTTTTGCCAACACATGGAGAGTTTTGAAAATGAAGGCAAAAGCCTGCCATTTGAGCGAATTCAATGGGAAGGCAGCACGGCGCACGGAGCACCGGGGCAATTTGCTCTTGGCAGCCTCTCTCGCTAAGTAGGTGGGCTGCGCTCAGCGCCAATTAGGGGCTGACGCTTTTCCTCAGGTACAATGCGCCGCGACACAGCTCGGACCGCTCCTCCCTCCCTGCATCTGTGTTTACTGTGGCTGTTCATTTTCCCCGTTGGCAAGGGGGATGGTTAATAAAGCAGGCCATTCCCCAGCTACAAAGGCGCTATATCATCCTTGGGTGTACGTACACATATGGTATGAAATTGAATGCAGCTAGAAGTCGAAGCAACTCCTGCCAGAAATTTTTTATGGCAGCATTGTAAAAGGGACATTGGGGCGCAATGCAGTTCTCTGTTTTCTGGTACTGGGTGAAAAGGGGAGAGACAGCACAGTGGGTTTAGCTCTGAAGTTAAAAGGGGGTCATAAGAGCAAAGAAAAAGCAGCAATATTCAGATTTCTAAATTCCCTGTTCCCAGTTCAAGGTTGAAGTTTTGTTTTGGCTTGTGCTGCTCTACAAATGGAGCCAAGGAAGTGCTCGATCCAGCTTTTGATTTCCTGCCGTGCTAAGCTACAGGAATGTTCACATCTAGGCTCTGCTTTGGTCCTGTCTCTAATTAAGGCAGCTTATTTTTGCAAACATGCTACCTGAGACCTGCTGATGTTGCTTCAGGTCATGCAGCCATGCTTCAAACTGCTTTCTAATATACCTAATAGTGCCACAGTGATATGTTCAGCTTATTACTGTAACAGAAGCAGTTGGGTCATGGTATTCTCTGCAAAATACTTCTGTAATGGAGTGGATTAATTTAATGAATGCCATTTACTGCAGCAGAAGTGACAATGATTTGATGTTTTGTTACAATTAAGACTCATTAGCCAGTGACTTTCTTCTTAGTTGTCTGACACCATAATAGATGTAACACATGTGAGATACAAAAGTTCTGAACTTCTTTCTAGTCATTTCTAATAGACATGAAGGAAGTGAGAATGAAAGTCTCGACACTGGGCTGCTTGAAGTGACCTGCTCAAGGAATGCCACATACACCTCCCTGCCTGAACTACCGAGAGGAAACTGCACCCGCGTCCAGGAAATCACTGGATCATACCTGGCATTGAAACTTTCAACCAAACAGCTGGAAGTTTAATCCAAAACATCCCACCACCTGGCTAAGACACAAAAAGGCTTTTGAGAAAGCGGACAGAGCGAGGTCTTGATGCTTTAAACAAGATCTCAGAGCTCTGCTGAGACAGGAATCCCTGCCCTGGAGAATCTGCTTGTGGAGGGCCCAGTGTGCTCTGCCATGCGACAGATGGGAAACTCAAATTCGATTTCAGTAACAATCTCTCCTTTCTCAGTCAGTATCTGAATGCTGAGGAATGATCCCCATGCTCTTCTACCTATGCAAAATCTTCTGTTCCTTGGGAACAAAACTCCTTTGCTTTCGCAAATCCTGAACAGCAGTATGCAGAACACTCAGAACCAGAAACAAAATCCCCTGATAAAGAAAAAGGGCATTGTCAAACAAAAACAATATTGGTCAAACCAATGTCACTAGCCTCCAGGTTATGTTTTCATGCTACATGAAGCCAAAAGCCAAAATAGTACTTTTGCAGATGCAGCATTCCCCAGCATTGTTGGGGACTCAAGATCACGCTCAGCTTTACAACCTGCAAACATATCTTACTCAGCACAGAAGGGAAGGTACCAAACTAATTTAATTGTCTAAGTCAATAGCATTTAAAATCTGGATAGCACAAATAGTATATATACTTATAAAAAACCCTCATCACTTCAAAAACATCCCCCCAAATCCTCAGAAAGGCCCATAAATGTAAAAGGTTTAATTTAAAGAAGAAAATTAGGTAATAGTTGAAGAAAAAAAATCTTAAAATTACAAATTATATATTATGCCTTCAATATTCAGCAACAATATTTTCTAAAATGTTCTCTGAGTCACTGATATTTTTTCTTTAATCAAGAAAAGGAAACCTAAAATTTTTAGCTTTTGGTTAAAGTAACAATTTGGTTTCACTAGGTGCTGTATAGAAGATCATTTCAGAATACACAGCTGTGAGTGAATAATCCAGCAACAGCAAAATACACATGCCCCAAAAACAAATGCAAAAGAAACATGAGAAGTGGCTTATCTGCCTTTGAAACCTAGCATAAGAAACACGGAAAAAATATAAAAGCTGTGAAGTCAAGGAAAAAATCACTACCACGTCTTTTGCAAATTCAGTATCATTCCCTCCCATTCTACCTGGGATGGACACACAGACATAAAAACCACACTGTGTTGCCAAAATTCCCATCTGATGCTGCTGATGACTCCTCGGGACCGACAGATCCAGCCCTGGCAGTCTTTAGATGTAAGAGGAAAGCAACAAGTAGGAGAGGGGTGAGGTGACTCAGCAGGCAGGACTGGAAGCCTGAAACTCCGATGTTTGACAGCAAAAAGCATCATGTGGGGAGTGCTTTAAAGCTTCTCCCACCCAGAGGCTGCTCCAGCACTTCTGAACACGACTTTGGCAGGAAAGATTCTCCCTGAAACTCCTTGCAGTGCCAGGTGTTTAGACACTGCTGACTGCAACCTGAGAACGAGCCATTTATGCAAACTCCCAACTCACTCCCACCTACCTGCAATCTCTGTTAACTCTCCCTTGCAGAAGCAAACCTGAGCAGTAATGAGCAGTAATGTGCTAATGAATGGAATACAAAATCTGGTTTTCCCTTCTATTGTAGAGTGAGGATCAAAATCACACTCCTGCTCCCTCAACTCATGCCAGAAGAGTTATAACCCCATGAAAATCACTTGAGTTAAAGATAAGCTGGGAGCTTCAACTTTATATTCATTTTTATCAAATCCTTGAAACTGCTTCATGGGGTTTATTTTAATAGGTATTTCTACTAACAATAATAACCCCCCTTATCTGTACTAAGGAAGAGAAAAAAGCAGATTGCATCATAAATCTTAGTCATGCCAGCTAATAATCTTCAAAATCATCCTTTTAACACGGATGGCACCTATTAAGTCAAAGCACTTTTATCCTGCCGGTTTAGGAATACAGTCTCATCCCAGCTCCCGTTATGAAAATGAAAGATTTTCAACAAACTGCACTGGCAGCTGCAGAATCATAAAATCCTTCAAGGGCCTGTGAAGCTGAGCTGTAAGCATGGCACCCCTTATCTGTAATTAGGAAAAGGAGAATAAAATCTCTACAACGCTCTGTTTAACCCCCCATCCCCTCACTGCAGGGCTTTATACCTGGGTTTTTCTAATAAGAGAATTTTAAGTATCAGCTGCAATGTAATCTTGTTTATTAAAAGCAGAAGAGTTATGGCAATGATTGTGTCAAACCTGAACTACAAAAAGGAACACGTATTTGGAGTCTTTTTACATAAGGCACACTGATAAACATCATTTATTTCACAATTGCCTATGATATGCCATACAATGTACACTTATATATGTTTAAAGCAATTTTATTCCAAGAGATGTATATCTGATTTCAGTGGAGGGTATGTTTTCCAGGATGCATTAAGGTCTAAGTAAATTTATTTTTTAAAGGAAGAAGAAGTGCAACTTACTACAACAGTGCAAACTATTATTGTCATAACAATGTAAAGTACCCATGGATTTAATACTACAATGCTCTATTCATCACAATCTCATTTGGCAATAGTGTCATTTCACAGTATTTTATTATCCAAACATTTCTCCAAGAGTGATGCCATCTCACAGCAGAGGTGAAAAAACCAGGGCATGTTCACTCCAAAGTATGTGAATTGTAGTTCTTTATCAAATTCTTTGAAAATAAATACAGTCACTCCACTAGCATTTCATTCTTCTTCCAAATATAGTAAGGATGCAAAGTTTTCTGCTCTAGAGCATGGAATATATCCTAAAAGCAGAGTAGATTATGATCTTGGCAAGATGGAGAAATTGAGGCAGGGAGTAAGTGACCTACTCAAGTCCCAAACTACACCATGAACAGAGTGACACAAGAGGTTTGAGATTAAAGTCCAGCCACTGGGCCATGCTGCTTCTTCAGCTCTTAGGTGCTACCACTGTATTTCCATCAACTATTTCTAATTAATGCATCGGCACAATGGACTAACATCAAAATCTTTGCTGTAACAGGGTGATTTGTTAGGTCACAATAGCATGTAATAAGGTGATTTATGCAGGCTAACAGGTGGTATGTGACACTACTGACAAAACTTCCACCATTTCACTGGTTCTCTGTGAACTGACTTTCTCCCATGCCACAGCATGAGATGCTCAGTATCCCTATGAAGAGCACAGGGTAGGGATCGCACTCACGCCCAAGCATAATCTTGGGAATTACCACTGATGCTCAGTGCCTGCTGCACCCAAACTACAAGTCCCCCCAACCAATAAAGGACCCTAAACACAAGGGAGCAGTCTGGGAGCCATTCTTCAGAGAAAGCAGGTGGGCAGTATCTTTCTATCACTTATGTAATTGCACAAGGTAGCACAGAAGTCCAGGTCCAAAGAGGATCTTATGTCACATGACTTAATTCAAAAGAAATTTCCACCACGAGGGAGAAAAGTTGGATCCAGACATAATCATAGAAACGTGAATGCCACTACCCGAGTGTGAAAGTACAAACTCTCGGTTATCCTCTAAATGCCCCTTTTTTGAAATCCTGGGGGTTTTTACAGTTTAGGTGCTATGAACTGTAGTGCTGAAATTATTAAACTGGATGTTCTTATCACCTTTCTTCCAGCCTTAGACCCCCCTGACATACATGCCATGCACCTCAGAGCTCAAACCTGAACCCTCTCCTGCAAAACCCTCCACGAGGCTGCAGCTCCCCAGTCTCATTTTGGGGACCTGCACTCTTCACCCCCACCCCAGTCTCCCCCTCTTTCCCTGCTCGCTGGCTGCTGTCAGATTTGCTGCTCTCCTGCAGCGCCCTTCCCACGTCTCCCTCTCTCAGATCTCGCTGCGATCATGGAGCCTAGCAACGTTAATCTGCCACTCATTTATCATATTTCAAGCTCAGATATACAAATCCGCTTTCCTTTGTCCGTTCGGATCGTTGTGATTCCGCTTTATGGTCTCGATTCCTCTTTTCTAGTCCTTTGCTTATGGGCTGTTGTTTATTATTATTTTCCTATCTGGAAGTTAATCTCTCTGAAGCCAGAGTCCTTGCTGCTGCCTTGCTCCATTCAGCATGAAGCGGGTGCTCTGTCAGGGCTTGATAAACCATTTGTCATTCAGGCGGTGGATAATGTGGCTGCACACATGCCCATTCTAAGCAGCATATACTAAAAGCACTGAGAATAAAAGTGTTAAAATACCACTGAAAGATTTATAAATACATGTGGATTTTTTTTTTTTCCTCCTGGAGAAAGACTGAAGGAAGGAGTTGTTTTGCTGGGCCAGGCTTGAAGAGGTATTTAAAACTTGCAGCTCCGTGTTGTTCCAATAAGGACTTCAGTGACCCTGGACTTCAGGTAGAAGTCCCCTTTTTGAGACCTCCAGCTGGACAACAATAATTAGAAAGACACACAGAAAGCCAGGAACTTCAATTCTTTCCCAGTTCCTTTCTCCAGTTAATACTTCTCTTTGTTGTCCACCCATGACTGGAGGTCGAGTTAGTGAATGGTTGGGAGGGGACGAGCATTATGGACCAACCTGAACTACAACCATTTCTGGCAGCAGCAAGGGTGGCAGTGGCAGCTCCCTGCAGGTTAAATAGAAACTTCCCTTTGACACAAATCACTCAGTTGTTCTCTGTATTCTTTGGACATCCCACTGTGTGTCACGTCACTGTCTGAGGAATTATTTCTACTTTCACACCATCTTATCTGCCATCTGACGTGGTCAATACTTACATGTTAAATATCTCACAGAACAAGAGAGACTTAAGAGATATGAAAAGCTCCTTGCTTTAATTCCTGCTGTGCAGGAGAATTATGGCTCCATTTGGGAGATTTTTGAGGTGCCAAAAAAAGGGAACTTTCCAAAACATTTGTTGAATATTTTCCTGCCCCAGGAGGAGCTGGAGAGAAACCATCCTCCCACCTCAGCTGTCCACAACTGTCAGTCCAGCTAATGGGTTTTTAAGATCATTTTAAGAACATAAAAACCAAACAAAACCACCAAACCCAAACCAGAGGCAGCTAAAGCAAATGATGTGTTTTAAACCAGAGTTTTAACCTGAGTTCCCTGATTACTTTGTCACAGGCATGTTGGGATGGCTATGGGCAAAACCAGCCAGAAACTAGGATACAGAAGGACAAAATTTCATTTTCAGAGATTTCAGGAGATTTGTGGTAAGCAAAGGCTGCTCAAGACCCTCAGGGAGGAAAAAAAAATTAAAAAATCTAAACAACTGTGTTCAGGTGTTATGAAGTTCTCCTGATATTATCACCAACAGGCAGAAACCTTCCAAAAGCAGAGGCTGTGAGGAAAGTGCCGTGGGGGTCTGGAAAACATGGAGACGAGGGCAAGCGCAGAGTTAGCAGGCATTTCATAGCAGCTACTTTAATTTCACCAGGAAAGAGTCTGGGACTTCATCAAAGCAAGATATGCAATACATTTGAGTCTTTTTTGTTCCTTTTCTTCTCTTTTTTAAAAATTTTTAATGAAGTCTAACCTTTGCTTTTCCCTTTTTACTTGTGACAATCTGAGAAAAAATGACAAGGAGGTCCAAGAGTTTTTTATGTGCCTCTAGCATTTTACCTATGGGAGTAAACCTGCAAATGCCTGAAACGAGTTTTTCAGTTAATACATTAGAACCAGTATGAAAAACAAAAATATCTGAAAATAAACAACCTCCCACCCTTATTACTGCCATAGAAATGTATGTGGAGATTCAGATTTCAAAACCAAACTGGTCACAATTTTTTTTGTTTGGAAAGTGGATTTTTACTATCTCAGTACAGGCCATATTTATTCTGAAATTAAGGCCATCCATACACAAACTTGCACAACTATAATTAAACTCATTTTTTGAAGTCCAGTTTAATTACTTTGGTGACAATACTTGCATATCAGCTTTTAGTTTTATAACTAATTAAAAATGAAAAATTTACCTTTTAAAAAGCTCTTTCCTTGAAGTAATTTGCATTTACAACAGGCATCCAGTTATAGTTTCTAGTATGGGTTAGCTATCTGCTTCTGCCATAGAAAGACAATAAAAATATCTGCCTTATATGAAGATTAAACCATCCCTCAAACTATTCTTACATGCCTTTTCACAGGCATTTTACTTTGTATCTGGAACATTCCCATATATTACAACATATGTCAGGGGCACCCAGAGGTTTGGATGGTCAGTGTATTTGACAATTATATGAGACTGAAAGCTAAACAATAAAGCAAAGGAAGAGGTAAAACACAATGTATATCCCACTGTATCCTCCTTGCAGGTTTTACCAGACAGCTGGACTATAAAACTCAATCTGCTTAATCTTCTTTGGATTCTGAAGACAAATTCTAGTAGCTTTTGGCAGTGTTCACAGAAATATTTTTTTTCCTAATAAAAGCTATTTGAGGTTGTGGAAGAATAGGGTCATATTTGGTTTGTGAAACCTGGATGCAGCTTTGGTTTTAACAAGTCTACCCTCTGTGTATCACACCAGTGTATCTCAAGTTTCCTTCTATAAGTGCATTAAAAATGAGGGTCATGTCAGTCTTGAGATGGACTCGACAGGTAAAGACACACCACAACAGCTTCTGGTCGAAGAAGGGAACTACTCTATTTTACAAGGCCTCTTTTATACTATTTCTAACATTCATGTCACATATCCATTGGCTCCCAATTCACCACCCCACAATGTCATTGGCTACCTATAGTTAGAACAACATCTTGCAATAACACCACCTGCGAGTCTCTTATTATTGTTGTTTATGGTTCTTGCTTGTTTTGAGCTAGAATCGATGCCTGTGAACCGAGGCAAACTAACAGTTCCCACTGCAAGTTAGTTCTCACTACAAGCCAGCAGTTCCCACAGCTCATGCTACCACTGCGCTGTGTCAATTATGTGTATTTTGTCCGAATGCTGTAAAAGCAATACTGCTATTTCTGATCTGCTGAAGTGGTTTTCAGTTCCTTCTCTTCAAAGTAATCTTAGACTGATTTCTCAGTTAGTACTTGTGAAGCCCAAGGTAGGGGAGAAAGGCTAGGGAACAGGTCTAATGTATGCACATCAATTTTTAAATAGCTTTTTTACGATCCCTGGGATGAAAGCGCATGCGGCTTGGCTCATTTACGAAAGTCACAACATCCCCCCAAGTCTCCTTCCCCCAGCTACAGCTGTGTCACTGGGGCTGTCTCCCTGGAAATCTCAAGCCTTGTCAAGGTCAAGGGCTGCAAGGCAGGAGCCTGGTCAGCCCTTCAAGCGGCTGTGCAGGGATTATTTTCCCAGACTGCTTGCCCTCCCCACTCTCCACTGTATCAGCATGTGCATCTGGGCTCTCCCTGCCCTCTCGGGCTGTTATCCCCTCCGTGCCCCCAGCACGCTGACTCCCACCTTTGATCAGCCATGTCAGCCCTCACCACCTCAGCACAGCGCTCCAGTGCCACTCGTCTGCAGCCCACACTCCTGCTCACAGTCACAGAACAGCTTGTTCCAGGGCACAGCAAAGCCAAACCTCTCCCTCCTTTCAAAATGTTTGGTGCCATGCTCAGAAGATGTGGCCATCTGACACAGGGTGTGCTATGGCTCCTGCTTAGCCCTCAGAATAATTGCTCTGCTGAGCTTCATCTCACGTGCTACCCTTGTCCATGCCCAGCCCATCTTTCCTGCATTACACTTTGCACACAGAGTACCCCAAGGGAGCCTAAATGCTGGTTTTACTCCATGTGCACACACCACCTCATATAAGGAGCCCGTGACCTCGGCTTGGGGGATTTTCTGTGAGATTAAGGAAATATATAATCAACTAGATTTACTACTAATAAAAGAAAAAAAAAAAAAAGGTAAACAAGAGCAGGTGATACCTTCCTCTGACCCTTTTGCACAACATTTTAACCTTCTCTGGACACAGTATACATTCTGGCAGTCAGGAGTTTCGACTACTCCAATTCCATCAGCAGCTGACTGACTACAGTGATCTCTGCTGCTCAGCTAAATGTTACTTCATGCTGTTCCCCAGCATTAAACACCTTTTATCATAGAATCACAGAATATGCTGAGCTGGAAGGGACCCACAAGGACCACAGAGTTCAACTCCTGGCCCTCCGAAGTACACCCCAAGAGTCACACCCTGCGTCTGAGAGTATTGTCCAAATGCTTCTTGAACTCTGTCAGGCTGGTGCTGTGCCCACTGCCCTGGGGAGCTGTTCCAGTGCCCAACCACCCTCTGGGGGAAAACCTTTTTTCTGATATCCAACCTGAACCTCCCCTGACTCAATGTCGTGCTATTTCCTTGAGCTCTGTCTCATCGTACCTCAGGGGTCACTGTGTGTCTGTTGTGAGACTCATCTACAGAGTTTCCAAACTCTGCTGGGATCTCCTGCAAGTGAAAAAAAAAAAAAAGGAAACCAAGAAGAGCTGGAGAGCTCAGGGGCTTGGGGACCACAGTGGCTCCCCAGTATCTAAGTGTTGCACTCCTCTCATCTAAGTAGACTTGATATTGTTGCTGTCTTCAAAATAAAGTCAAAAATGAAAAAAAAAGTGGAGCAGAAATTCACATGAGTGAATGGAAGCTTGTCTGTCTCTGTTCTACACTGTGGCATTCAAAATAAACTCAGATTTACTAAATAAATATAATATTGAGTTCTTATCTTTAAAATACTCTGGGGTATGTACACACATATTAAAAGTAAGGATGATTCTAGGATAAGTACTGATTAGATGTTTCATTTCTGCATTTCACTCTGCTTGGAAAGTACACTGCTCTGCTCCAATTCTATTCATAAGTGGTTTCAGTTTCTGTCTTTCATCCAATGGCACAGCTCTACAGTCATTAATTTTTTTAAATATTTAATGTAGCTGAAGTGCTATAATATGGAAGAGGTTTCCACACTGAAACAACAATTGTAAATATTTTCCTAAAGGAAACTGGAGGAGAGCTCTCGCTCAATCAGAGAAGGCACTTCTTTAGTATGTGGAAAAACTGCTGAAGTCCAAACAAAATATCTTCCATTGGTTCAATTTTTCCATTTTGCTAAAAATTTGTTTTCAAACTGTGAGTGGGAAGAGGGACTTTCAATGATTAAAACCAAACTTGCAGGCCAAAATACTGAACATGGCTGCTTGAATACTCCAGCACAGACATTTATTTGTCTGCCTCCCCCGCTAAAGGGAGGAAGGCTCTCTTGGATTACCACAAAGGCATTGCTATGGAGTGAGAAAGGTGGAGTTTCTCCATCCACGGCTTAACACTATTTGTGAAAAAGAGGTGAATCACTGCCATTCCTGATGCATTCAGCAGATGCTGTGAGGGAATTATACCAAAGATCACAGCATCTTTTGCAGGGACTGAACTCCTTAAGTCTGGACATAGAAAAGCCTGAAATACTGCCACACCACTGGAATGACCTTTGACACAAGGCAGTAGCTGTTAAATTCCAAATCCTTTATTTGACTAAGCCTTAAGAGTCACAGAGTCACATAGAATACAGAACTGCAGAGGCTGGGAGGCACCTCTGGACACAGTCTAGTCCTCCTGTGCCACACAGAGCCAGGTCAGGTACAGCAGGTGTCCAAGGGCAACGTCCAGTCAGGCTCTGACCATCTCCAAGGATGGAGACCCGAAATCACTCTGGGTAACCTGTTCCAGCATTTGACCCTCCTCACAGTAAAAGGTTTCTTCCAGGTTTAAATGGAATTTCTCAAATTTGCCGGTAATCTGTGTCACAGAAGCTCATAGGTAATCAGGAAGTCAGCACACGCAAGATGGCGAAAGAGCAAGAGATTTATTTACAATTCTTCCTTTATATATGTATTAATAGTCTAACAATTATTGGTCAACAGTTTTCCACCCACCAAAAGGATTGGCTGGAGTCTTACAGCATCCAGTACCAAAACAAAAGATTAGAAAAGCACAAGAATTCAGCTTATCTCTATTCCCCATGAGAAAGAAGAGAAAAACTTTTAGAATAGTGCATCCACAATTACTTTTAGAATAGTGCATCCACAAATCTGGACCTGAAATTCGAAGGTTTCCTTTATGTTGAGAACATAAGAACAGCTCAGATCAGCTGCACAGCTCTCCAAGGTGAAGGGTTGATTCCACTGCCTAAACACAGGCATTTAGCACCATTTGAGACCCTCCAGGGTGTATGAGACTTCCTCACAGAAACAGCAAGGCAAATATTGACAACAGACCTACAGGAAACCCATACCCATATGGCATGGCAAGCTGGAGGCACCACAGGAGACCCTGAGGCATCTTAAATGGCACTGGATGCTTATGTTGAGCCAACTGAACTGGCACCCAAGCAGTCAGATTCAGAAACTACTCACTTATTTATTTCAAATGCTCTTATGCCTATACTATTTACAGGGTGACATTTTCGAGTTCCACTCCATGACCACATGGCTACAAACCAAAATTCCCAGCTTTTACCAATGCATTTTTAGCACCAAGTCACAGGAATCCAGAAGAGTGAGCAACAGCAACAAATACACAAAATACTAAGACTCAGTTTAAGCATCCTGAGCTGGGTCCTCCAACACATTCTGCCTGAACACGGTTATCACCACTATATTTCCTTTTAATCAGCTTTCTGCAGATTGTCTTTTGAAGAAGCACTGTGGGCTACCAGCAGGCCCTGCAGCCCAGTATCTGTGCCTTGTGACTTTTTCACTCCTTCCCTTCAGGAGCAAACATCATGGAAACCTGTAACACCATTAGAGAGCTACAAGTTGGGTAAGTATTAGTTACAAGCTTCATGACCTTGCCTTCAAGACATCTCTACATTTAGGTACCACGAGTACACTTTTTTTTTTGTTTTCTGCATCTTACGTCAAATGAATCTCTCTGATGGAATGGATAATGTGGTTGTGTGAAAAAAAGAAGCTGCACAGGAGGGATGAGAGGGCAGAAGAGGAAGATGGACAGGCTGCAAACTGCAACACAAGAGCTGCAGGAACCTCGGAACCTGCCCTTGAAGAAATAAAATGCAGAATTACATGTTAAATAACACTGCAGAGCTTTGAGACATCTGAGTTTGATTCATGATGCTGGCTTCTTATGGAAGGGCTATGCCTTCCTCTGTAAAACACACACTCAATGTATCACTCCCAAATTATAATATTTGCTTCTTAGTTGGATGAAGAGGCTTTTTTTTACTATGCTCCTGCCTGAAGATATTTTTCCCTACCCCCGCTCCCTTCCCCCCCATGCTTTCTTTTTAATGTAAACATTACTTGAAATTATTGCCGTACAGATGAACAACTATTAATTAAAAGTGAGGAAGATTTATTGCATTAGACAGTGCTGCTGTAACAGATCAAACAGCAGAAGGATATGGAGCACAATGTGCTGCAATTGGAGGCTTAATGCCTTTTAGATCACAGCCCCGTGTGTTTCACCCGTGTCAGGGTGGGCTTGCACCCCACCACAATTGGGTTTCTTGCCTGCTTGCAGATATACCTATAACATAAGACCATGGCTTGTGAAGAAGGGTCAGATAAAAACACAGTCTTACAAGAAGGCTGCAAGAAAAAAAAATCCCAGCTGATTCTGGAGCAATTTCCTGCCTTTGTGTTCACTCTTACACTTGGCCTTAGGAGGCTTTGGCAGCCAATGGTTTCATTACTGGGGGTTCCTCAGCAGTGTGATCCACCCTGTGTTGAGGAGAGCTAAGGAAGATTTGCTCTAAGCTCAAGTGACAGATGCTCCCAGACCAAAAGCATGGGGCTTCAGAGCTGTAGCCCCCGTGCTGCTGCTGTGCATTTCCTAATAGCTCTGGGCGCATGTAATGAGAACCTGGTTGGCACTCGCTGGTGAGGCTTTTTACTGTGCTGCTCCTGGCAAAACTGCTGCAAGATCTATGAAGAGGTTTTAAGCAGTTCTGACTGCCTGCAAACATACAGAGTGCTGGCACTCCAGACCAGTCATCTCTTGGCAAAATGCAGAGGGTACCTCACTGTGAGGAGTGCTGTATCGCCTCGGTGAGATCTGGGCACGAAACCTCAGGAACAATCATCAACCTCCACCTACAGCTACAACACACAGGACAAAACAGAAATCCCCAGATTAAGCATTTACTAGTCAAAAAGGAATTCAGATGATGCAAGACTCCTGATTACATATCATGTACAGAAGCAATAAGGCACATGGAAAAAATCAATTTCTGAGATTAATAAAATGATCAATCCTGGTCATTAGCAGCAGTTAGGTCTCTAAGACAGACACTGAACTGAGACCAAACACATTACCCAAATGGTTATCTATCAGCCATAAACTGGGAACACCCTATTGTTGATTCAGCTCAGATCTGGGGCTAATGATTTGGGGGTTAAAGAGGCATCAATCTCACGATGAGTTCACTGAGCCATTCTCTGACAGTCATGTATGGGGGGAAAAAAACTACTTCTGTTCCTAACAAAAAGCCACGGAAGACATTTTCTACAGCTGATTTGTTATCTGCCCTTTTTTCCCTGACTAACACCAAGCACTGAGAAGCCAAGACCTGTTTCCAACTTGTGTGCTCACATACTTACTGCGGTGACAACTCTGAGCCTTCTTTCCTGAGTGTTAGAAAATGTCTGCACATATGCAAGGGAAAGAGTTATTAATTCTTCACAGCTTCAGCTTCGCTATTTTAAAGCTCACACCAGCTTCAAGCTTGGGCATGCTGATGGCAAATGAGAGTTACATTTCTAATTATCTTCTTCCTTACCAAAATAAATAAAATTTACAGATTCAGGGCTATGTATGCACAAAAAAGATACTGCTATTAGAGACAGGAAGGCTGTGCTAGAACACCCCTAGGCAATCAAAACAATTCCTTTCACAACCCTCTCTCCTCCTTCCAAAGACCTTCCCATTTATAGCCTGTCACTTACAGACACACTTCCAGCATTTAAAAATACTCCCGGTGTTTGTGGAACCATTTTCCAGAACAAAACGTTATCATTCATCAGGAGCAGAGCTGTTTGCAGTGTGAACAATTCGCTTTCGTTAAGTACCATATGGCTGCCCGTAGGAAAATGCCAACATGTTTCAACTCTACAGCTGGGCCACGGTTCCTTTATTCATCGTGCAGATGGTTGTAATTGACACCACTACTAAAACAGGTCTCGAGCACTTCTGTAGGATCATTAGAGTAATTAGTTATTAAATACAGTTACCATTTTTAGAAGGAAGGTTTTAAGACTTGGCATGTAAAATGCAATATTTTGTTATAATGAACGAGACAGGCTAAATGTTACAGGGAGGGGTAAAGCTTATGTGATCCTTTTTAGTATTTTATCCGAGAGGCTATGGAAATTGCTAGAGCAAAGTGAAGCACACAAAATTATTTGCTAAGGCAATCAGCTGAAACCAGGAGTATTCTTAAATAACCTCCTTGTGCCACTGCATACTAAACTGCAGAAAACAAACCCAGAATTCCAGGGGGGGTAAAGTGAAACTTGACTTATCACCAAATTTCACCACTGAACCCAACTTTAAATGTGGGATGTTAAGTACAGAAAAGATGACTACTGATTCCATATTCTTGATATTCTGATGTGCATATTTCCGTGATTAAAATCCAAACAAGTGAGGTTTTTTAATGGAGCTGCAGGGTCAAATGAATACATATTATTATATATATATAATAGGTCTGCAGTGTAGCAAGACAAGATTGGCTAAACCACTTTTCACTTGTAGACCAGCAAAGAAAATTCCTTGTAATAGAAAACTGCGTTTGTTTTTGAGTAAGATGTCTGGGTAAAGCCTCACGATAAATCTCAGTGGGAAATGCTATCATCAGAGTCACAAAGTCACATCTCAAAACTCAGAACTTTAGCAAGGAAACATGCAGCCTTAAGGAGCAGAATTATACATGGCTTCTGAGTGCTGCTGGTCTTCAGAGACGAGAAGAGTCAGAACAAGCAAGCTAGGATAGCAAAACTCTTACTGGTAATTGCAGCAGCTTCTACTCCAACAAAAACTCAAGTTTTTCATTACTAACTGAGTACTGGGTGTTCCAGACTCTATTTTAAACATTCATTGCAGGCATAAATCTGGTAAGGACTCTCAGTCATAACCCAGTATTTTCTTTCAGGGCTGATGAAAATAATCTAGAATTGAGGGACCCAACTGTACTCTACAAAAGATACTGAAAAAAATAGCATTGAGAGATCATGTTATAAACCTCCTCTAAATATAATTCGGTTAGAAACCAGAAAACTTCTAACCACAAGACAGGAGAAGAGGGGAACAGCTTTCCAAAAGCAGATTTAAGCTGAAGGGTTTCACAAGGGAACACAGTAAGTTCACAACATGGATCTCTCTCTTAGCCAGGACTTGGAGACTCAGGAGCTCTCCTCGGGCTGCCTGTTTCCATGCATTTCACTTCTCAAATTAGATTGCGTTAAAATACATTACATACAACTTTCATAATGAATATCAGAAAGCCTTTATATAGCACAGCAGACAGCAAAGCCATTTGCTAAGGAAAAAGAGATGCTGGTAAAGTGAAGTTATTTATCTCAGGTGGCTTCTGTTGAGTGCTTGCTGCTGGAGTGGGTTTTGCGACTCTTCACGCTTTGAACACCAGGGTGGGGCTGATGGTAATGACCCTGGGAGCAGCACTCCCCCCAGCTATTCTGGCCAAATTTGCCTTCTGATGATAACCTCCTGCCCACCTGCATTCCTCACAGAGGTTCAGCCAAAGGAGGGGCTCCTGCAGTGCCCACGCTGGCTGGGGGCTGTTCTGGGGAATGCTGTGCTGCTGCTCCGTGTGTGCCATGGCATGCTCCTGAGCCAAGTGACAGCCACCTATACAACTCACACCTCTGGTGCACATTTTCCTTAAAGTTATACATTCGCTCATCAAAAGTTGCTAATTTTTTTGTGTCTTTGCATAAAAAGGACTTTAAAATGTAGATTTTCAGCTTTGCATATTAAACTTTTTTTAGCAAGTCTCAATTCCCCAAGCAGAAAATTATGGCAGGATTTTTAGCATAAACATATATTTCTCGCATGCAGGAGCTGAATTGCCTGATGTAAGAAATATCAGTTCTGGGTATTCTACTATTTACTTGGAAGCTATTATGTGTTTTTCAAAGTTTCTAGCAACTTTCTATCAACTAGATCTCAAGAGTTTATATAGTTATGATAATCAATATTAAACAGAGCTATCATGGTAGGAGAATTCTAATATTCAAGCCACCCCTTCTTCCCTTAGAAGAGGCTGGGGAAATCAATACTCCATTGCTAAGAAGGGGTTATCATAAATTACCAACTGAGCATTAGATTTCTATGCAATGTCACAGTTATGCAGTTGAATAAATCCTTCAGTATATAGGAAAAACATAAAGAATTAGTAAAGCCAATACTGCTGTCTCTATTATAAAATGGTGAAATTAAATCAAAAGTATTCACTAAATAAAATCTGAATATGCACAGAAAACTTGGCTTAGAAAGGACAGGCTCAAGAAACAGTGTTATCGAGAAGGAGGTTAACAAAGCTGTTGATGAGCATCTCTAAAGACAGGTCTTTAATCCATCAGGAGACTCAACGAGAAGACAAAACCAAAATTAAAACCAAGACAGAAATAGTTAATACATATTAAATACCAGTTGGCTTCATGTAGTAATTAATCACTGGGAAAAAAACATAAGGATGGTGTGGACTTTTAATCGCTCAGAATTTGTAAACCAGACAAGTTAATGTCCTAGAAGATCTGCTATAGCTCAGACAGAAATTAAGGGTTTGAGGCAGAGATTACCAGGAAAGTACATTAGACTTTCTAATCATTAGGATGTTGATTAGGTTTGTGCTTTGGGATTTGGATCAGGCCCTCAAAAATAGATTGTGAGGCATTTTGTTGTTATTGGGGTTTTGGGGTTGTTTTTTCCTTTTAGGCTTTATTATTCCTGTTGGGAAGTTAATGTAGAAACTTGGTAAAATGCTGCTTTCAAATCCAATTTCCCATTTTCAGTCTGAACTTGATTCAAGAGACATATATACTCATTTGTGCACCAGTAACATTCACATGGTGCAAAAATAGCTGAGATGAAGATATAAAACATGCCAGGGTGTAAAACAAGCTGAAATTTCAGTGATTTTTTACAGGATGGAGGTCTACCAGCAGTGATGTACATAGTGACCTGAAAGCCCTCCCAAGCCTGGCATTCCCAAGCCTTACAGCCTGAAAATTCCATGAAGAACTTCAACATCTCTCTGCTCTCTTAAAATTATGTCTGCTCTGTGAGACACAAAGCAGTGAGGCATATTCACCTCTGCATCTTCAGGTTGTTGAGGTGTAATTGACTATTTGACTACATGCAGAATGGTTCTCAGGCCATGGAGAGGGAGATTAGAAGGGGAAGGAAAAAGATCATTTTTCATTCCAGCAAGTAACAGGGAAAGAGCCCAGATTTAGACTCTTTTTACCTGAACATTCAAGGCTTACTATTCTGACATTCATTCCAAATTTGAGGTCTAATTGACTCCCAAACAATGCAACTTTCTAATTGATTACAGAGTGTACATGGCTTGAAATCAGCATGGAATTGAAAGTGTTAATACAAAAAAAGCCAACTATAAAAAAAAAAATAGTACCATTATGGCCCCTTTATAATGTCAGAAGGAAGTTGTTAAGCTGTCATTCCACAGATGTTCATCCACACATATACAAGAACACAAACAAATCTCATGGGATCCCTAACTTCATGTGTGGCATACATAAACGTTAAAATTCTTCCATCATCGCACATCTCCCCTTCCTCCTGCTGCGATAACAACACGGGGAATAAAAGCACACCACTTCCAAAAAAAAAGGATTAATCGAGCTTAGAAACCACGGACTAGCCTATGAAAGAGCTAATGAAAAAGCATGGTCAACCTGAAAATGCACAAGAAAAATTACACTGAAATTACAGAGGAAAAAATACTGGCTTATACAGGTACGGCAATTATTCTTAACTACGACAGGTCTGCATATTCCCATCTGTTCTGATGGGTGTTTCTTTGTCTTTAAAAACAGAGAATTGCAACAATTTTACTATATAATTATATTCTTTTCCTTCAATAAATGTTGATTTTTTTTTTTTAATTGCAGGTAAAATGACAAAGCTCATCCATTTAGGCAAAACAGCTTAGAATTGATTTCCTGGTTTAAAACACTGGCAAACAGTAATAAGCTTCTCTGCAAAACTTTCTGAACATCAACATCTCTTTGTCCTTGTTGACTATACCACAAAGATCATCAGGGAAGGAGAATGCTTCTCATGGTACTCAGGACACAAGTGGTAGAATTTGGGCGAATTTCTCATCAGGAAAAGTTTGAAAGCAGGTCTTCTTAACTTTTAAATGTAAGAAATTAATGAAGACAGGTGGAGATCATACCTCCAAATTCGACCATTTCATCAAGTTGTGTGGTTGCTCAATGAGAGCAGACTACAAGGCTAAGTCCTCGAATGACTGCAGCTACCCTGTCATAAAAATCAGTATTTCTAGATAACAAAAGATGCTCTCATCACTGAAAGAGAAAAGCAGTATCCGGAAAAATTTCCCTGTAGGAAGATTTGAAGAAAAAACTGTAACAACAGTTGACCAGGAAACAAGAAGAGTATTTTGATAAAGAAAAATCCCCATTGCCTGGGATCAAAAAGCAGCTGAACCTCAAACCTGATGGCTTCTTTGGTTTACATATTCCCAGTGTGTTGCTGCATGTCATTTTGATCCGGTACAAATTTTGCACTGCCTCTCCTTAGAAGTTTATTAATTTCAAATCCTGTAGCAGTTGGGACTGTATGAATAACAGGATTTAAAGACAAAATTGGTGGCTAACCAAAATAAAACATAAAGCATAAAGTAAAAGAACTCTTTCTCTTTTTATAAGAAAATGTTTGGTTTGGCTCGGTTTTAGTAAAAATAGAGATGCTCCTAGAAAACTCCCCCCTTTCTCTGGGTCCTTCCCAAATTTCTGCTTTGGAAGCATCTCTGCTCTGGTTAAAGGTGGGGGAACAGCCAGCAGCAACACCAGTGGCCCTAATCCTGAGGCTGAGAAGCCTCTCATTCGCTCCAAGTCTACAAATGCAGAAACACCGTATGGAAACTGGAGCAGTTTTTACTGGCAGAGATTGACAGAGGCTGTCTGGTGCTCACAGTGCTCTGCGAGAGGTGTGAGATCTCCCTTCACATCCCATCAAGGACCCACACAGAGCAACCACCTCCGTCTGCCTGTTTGGGGTTTTTTTATGAATGGCACTGAACTGTCCTTTTGTCACAGATTTTAGTCAGCCCAGTGGTGTCAATGGTATCAGCACCGACACTAGAGGGTGAGGGCAGCCCTCCAGGGCTGCTAGCCCCAGCCAGCAATTTGGCCCCACACAGCCACTCCCCCGCTGGGGTGGGGGAGAGAATCAGAATGGTAAAAGTGAGAAAACTCAGGGGTTGAGCTAAAGACACTTAAATAGGGAAAGCAAAAGCCATGTGCACAAGCAAAGCAAAACAAGGAATTCACTCCCCCTTCCCATGGGCAGGCAGGTGCTCAGCCATCCCCAGGAGAGCAGCGCCCATCACGTGTAACAGGGACTTGGCAAGACAAACATCATCACTCTGAACATTCCCACTTCCTTCTTCTTCCTTCAGCTTTATAGGCTGAGCATGACACCCCATGGTCTGGGATATCCCTGGGGTCAGTTGGGGTCAGCTGTCCCAGCTGTGTCCCCTCCCAGCTCCTTGTCCACCCCCAGCCTCCTCACTGGTGGGGCGAGGAGCAGAAACAGCCTTGACACTGTGTAAGCCCTGCCCAGCAGTAATGAAAACATCCTTGTGTTATCAGCGCTGTTTTCAGCACAAATGTAACACAGTCCCACACCAGATATTCTGAAGAATATTAACTCTGTCCCAGCCCAAGCCAGCACAGCCAGCTAAGGAGCATCACCCTGCTCTGCAGCATGAAAGTCAAATTTATAGCCTCGCTCCTCTCAGCAAGAGCACAGAGCTGTGAGCTCAGCATACCCTCACAGCAGGTGGGAAAACTGAACATCCAACCAGCCCAAAATCTCTAACAACAGCTAATAAAGCCTGGAGAAACTCTGATGTGAGGACGGCAATGCTGTCCAAGCTTTTATCAAAGGGTAGGTAATAGTCTTGTAGACTGAGATGCTCATGACACAGAGGGAGCAGGTGAATTTTACTTAGTGAGACGACAGAGGGGCAAAATCTTTCAGAGTGGCTTGTAAGGCTGAGCTAGGCTTGAGCAAAAATAGTGGGTTTTTTAATGGCTTGTGATAAAATAAAAAACCTGCTGGTTCATGTCAAACTTGCAAAAGTAGTGAAAAGAAAAGAAAAACATGCTGAAAAAGGAGATTATAAACTGAACTCCTGCTGTAATATTGCCTAAAGCTATTTAGAGGTTACAATTGTAACTAATCAATGAAAGCAAACAACTTTCTCCTTAATAAGAATTATAAGCTCAGGAGAGATAAAATTAATGTTCAGATATTTAAATCTGAATTTTCACTTGAAAGTGCCATTACAAATCAAGTCAGCACGATACAGACCAGAGAAAAATCTTCACCCAGTCTAACAACCTGATGAGCTTTTTAACAAATGACTCAGTCTACTGTTCACTAGAAATTAAATCTTCCACTTAATGTTTGGCTTTTCTTGAAGTGATAGAGATGAGACTGAAAATAACAATGGTGGGGGGAAGAAGCAAAGCAAGATAACATCTGGGAAAGATGAGGAGGAGAAAAACTACTGGATAGTTCCCTGCTTTTAATTCACAGTTAAGTATTTATAGATGCCAAGGGTCACTGGTAGTCTCACTAGTAAACAACAGCAGGTGGTTGAAACTGTGCATCTAGAATTTCATTCATTTTTACTACTGACAAATAAATTCAGTGAATCAATGCCAATGTAATAGTGTCTGCACAGAAATATAAAAAAATAAGTTTACAAAAAACAACTCTCAGGAATTAAAAAGGGAAAATGCCATTATGACCATATCCGAGTCCATCTGTGTCACCTGGATTTAACTCCCTCTATATTTAAAGCCTTTCTGGTGGAGTTTTCTGCCTTGCAGCTGGTTTGGGTTTTTAATTTTGTTTTTTGGGGCTTTTTTGTTTTTGTTTTTGGGTTTTTTTAAAGCAATCCCAAAAGTATATGTATTTTTGCCTGTATTTTTTTGTACAAGGATGAAACCCCCAGTGCTGCTGACCGTTCCCTCCCTGCTTACTCACTGGTATCTCCTAATAACCTGCGCTCACGACCTCACTGTCTCCCTCACACCCGAATTAGCAGCACCACGTTATCTGATAGGGAATCTCATGTTTCACTATTTAATAGCTTTGTGCTCATTATCCACTACAGGCACTTGCAGCAGGGCCCCAGCCACAGTGACAGTCCCTTCTGGAAGTGCTCAGCCTCTCAGCAGTGAATAAACACCCTGCACATCTGAAGCACAAATACATGAGTAAGCAAGTAGGGCAACTGGTGGCTGCCATCACGGCCATGCACATAGCTAAAGCACGTGAAGATGGTGATTTAACAAATATAGGATGCCTTACTCTGCAAATATAGGATGATGATGCTCTGGAGGTTTCTAAAAATGACCTGAAGCTTACAGCACTTGTTTTGAGCTGCAGGAGAAAAATAACTCCTGAAGAGCCCCACTCCAATGTAATTTTCTTGGTAGAGATGGGGTTTTTTTTAATATGTATGTCTGAGTGCATGACACAAACAAAACTAAAAAAAAAAATAAAAAAATAAAAAAAAAAATCGCTATTTACAGAGCCTGAATTGGCTATTAAAAATCAAAAGGCTCCTTCTTTGTGTGGCTGTATCACCACATCTGTGAGCAGCAGACTCTGGAGTAGGTCTGACCACCACTCAAGATCCTTTCTCAGCTTAGGGAAATCTGATCCAGAATCTCAGGCAAGATTCTGGATCTTGCCTGTCCATCACAGAAGATTTTGCTCTGGAAGCAGCACTTCATGGCAGGACACCATCTATCTGTAAGATGCTGAGCAAATGGATACTTCTCTTCCACAGGAAAAAAAAAAGGTGCCTCAGTGCATGTGAATAAACAGTACAAGAATAAAGGTCAGGTTTGGAGTTTTAAGCTGTGACGTCCTACAGAGCACGGAAAAGGTTTCCTGGGACACCCAGAACCCCATCCCGTGCCACTCCCATCCCACTGGCTGCCAGCTGGGGTTAACCACATGTGTGGCTTGGCCAGAGGCAGAGCACTAACAGAAAGCGTGGCACCAGCAAAACCTCGCGAAAAAAGAGCACAGTGCTACAAACCCCAGCAGCCCAACCTCTCTGCATTGCTCCCTGGTGCTGAAAGGAACCAGGATGCCCCAACTTACTTCTAAACATGTCAGCTTCTGGAAAAGTCTAGCATCTTTTTCCTATCCTCTCATGCAAGTCACATTTTGAATGTGGGTTTTTTTTTCCTTGTTTTTATCCTCCCCTTCACAGAGCATACACCGCGAGACAGGAAAGCAAGGTTGGCCTGCCCACAAACTCGACACTGCTCTGCCCAAGCAAGCGAGCACAGATATATTGGCTTTTCACAGCTGGGGCACTGCAGGGGCTACACCTGTTGGCTCTGCACAGCTCAGGCCACACCTTTAATCTGTCCCTGGTGTAAATCTGGCAGAGTGAGAGCTGGTAGGTAAAAACAGCAGCTCTGTTGGGCTCCCTGTGGCTGCAGCACAGCAATTCTACCTGCCCCATGAGGTGCTGTAACAGTGGGAACAGCAATGGGATATTCCATCCCACCATGGGGTGCTGTGACAGTGGGAACAGCAGTGGGATATTCCATCCCACCACGAGGTGCTGTGACAGTGGGAACGGCAGTGGGATATTCCATCCCACCACGAGGTGCTGTGACAGTGGGAACGGCAGTGGGATATTCCATCCCTCAGAGGCATAGTCTGCCCCACAGCACCCACCCTGCTGTGCAGCACAAAGTCTCTGCACTGACAGCCTCCTCTCTGCCTAGAATGGAAACCAGTCTGGCTTGTGCCAGGCAAACCCTGGGGCTTCCCCTCATTCCCACACAGCAAGAGCCCTGTACAAGCAGGCCCTGGGCACAGGCAAGCAGCAGTGAGCTTCAAGGCTGTCCAGCTGTGCTGCAGCCATATGGCCACGGGTCCCCAGCGCAGAGCAGACGGCAGGATCTGACGGCACACAGAGAATCAGCGTCTCACTGCAGATTATTCCCCGGCTCCCAGGATTTCAGGCCACTGGACCACGCTGTGTCTGGTATTGCTAAGCTGCTCCTGAGCTGGCCCGAGGTCAGAGAGTACACCAGCTTCTTGGCTTGCAGCTACCAGCATGGAGCAAGCACCAGCTCTGCACCATACTCAGAGCAGTGACTTCCCAAAGCATCATTTAAATTAAGAGACCAAGGGAAAAACCAGAAAACCCACTCTTGGGCAGCCAGGCATGAATACTGACACAGAGCCAGTGCTGAGCAATCATTACCTGGCCCAAATACTGCACCAGCTACTTTCTGAAAGCATAGATTAAAGAAATGAACAGGATTATCAGTCCTTCCTTCCTTCCTTTCCTCCATTCAAACAGAAGCCCCGGGTGAGTGACAAGCACTAGCCACAGAGCAACTCTAAATGCAGGGCATTAGGGTGCTCACAGAAAACATACAGACATATTTTTAAGAGAACAGTACCAATTTTTGATCAAACAGACCTGCTGAAGACACAGATTTGCTGCACACTTTCCACTAGATTAGGATGCTCAAAGCCCCATCCAGCCTGTCCATGAACACTTTCCCCATAGCAATGCTACTGCCCTGGATCTGACACAGCCCTATGGGTCAGACATGCATAACAGATGGGGCAGCACATCCAAAAACCACAGTCTATGATGAGGGTTAAGCACATGTAAAAAAATCTGAATTGCAAGATTTTTCCTGTCTTTCAATCAAAGAAGCAAAATTTCAATGCAAATACCCATTTTTGTGCTTTTCAGTCACATCATTAGTTGCACCCATGTGCTACAGCTGCCTCTGGACTGTGGGAAAATATCTGGTATCACCATGGGTCCCCAGTGGGCACCCACCATCAGGGTCCTTGCTCTTTTGTGTGGAAAACATGGCACATGAGGAATGGTGAACAGTGTCAAGCCAGTTCCAGGACAGGTACTGTATGCAAGAGCTGGGAAATGCCACTAAATCCAACCAAACAGTGTCCAGGACAGCTCACTGTCCATTTAAGTCACGTGCCTGCTGGCAGCAGACTGGGGACTATCAGTCAGACCAATCCTGACAGTAAAACTGTTCACCCAGAATCCACTGCTTCTGGTGAAAAGCAGTGTTCTGTAACTTGTACAACACTTCCATTTGGGGAAAAATTCAGGCATTTTCTATTTTATTCAAAATTCTGCCATCTGCACATTACTTATTTATTGGTTTATTTATTTAGAAGGTATAGTATGTAGCTGGAAGCTCTCTGACCTGTGTTCCCCCCCTGGAGAAACACCCATCACAGTCTCCATTGTGCTATTCCTGGCTAAGCTGAAAGGCTGTAATTCATCCCTACTTTTGTTGACCTTTCTGCCACTTTACTGCCTCTGATATTTTCCTCTCCCTTGTTTCGCTTCCCTTTCCAGGGCTGCTTTTTCAGCATCTTCTCAAAGAGAGAAGATAAACAGGGGAGGCTCTTCAGAGCCAGAATCCAGGGGGACCAGAGAGGACCAAGAGCAGATCACAGGCAGCCACCACGACTCGTGCGTGGGCTCGCGGGCTCAGCATTTCCAAATGATTAGAGAGGGGATGTCTGCAGCTCCAGCAATGGGGTATGGGATGGCTCATGCATATGCAGCTCCCAGTCTGTGTGCACAGGAGCCAGGTGTGTGCTTCAAATCACACTAAGAAGGACTTCAGCTCAAGGACTCTCATTTTTTATTTCCCACTGTGCCTAACCCCAGCAGGGTGAGTGCTGACTTCTCATGTTTACAAGGAAAAAGAGACAACAGAAATACAAATGGCCACTTGTGGGATGCTTCAAAGCTACCAGACTCTGCTTTTATATGGAAAACACAAAAAAAAAGGAAGACAGGTTGTAAGAGGACAGTAAGTGGAAGGTAGCAAAACCAGGAAAAGAAAAGGCAAAAAAAAGTTGGGAAAATGGTAGATGTGATAGAAAGCAGAACATGAACTACAGCTGGGTGGAATACACTCTGCATCTGTCAGACCATGAATTTGAGAGAAGTTACTGGATATCGCTAAAAGTGCAGGACTGAATGTGATGAGAAAGTAGATTTGTTGTTAAAAGTGGCTACCAAGAATGTGAAAAGCAGGAAACCAGTGGGGGATCTGAGTTTGTGCCTGACAGCTTCACAGCAACAGGGTGGTAGGAGAGAAAAAAGGGGAAAATCCCACTTAAGAATGGCTGTGAAGTTATAACAAGCAAAAAGGAGAAAAAGAGACTAGGATGTTTCAAGTTGCAGAATATGTAGGAAAGAAACCTACAGCATGGATCAGAGAAGGAGATCAGAAAAGAAAGTGTCCTAAAACACCAAGGTGCACGAAGATGCCAGTTTCAAAAAAGAGAAAATTCATTACAATTTGAAGGTCAGGTCAAGGTCAAAGAATAAAATCAGAAGAAAACAGGAAAGAAATGGCATAGGAAAAATAAACAGAAAGCCATGAGAGAAAGTGGTGCCAATGGACAAAGAAAATGAGAAGGAAGAGGAACCCAGCATGGTGCTGAGGAGGAGGAGGAGGAATGGGATGCTGAAGCAAGCAGCAGTTAGAGCTGCAGAACAGAACAAGAGCTAGAGAGAGACAGCTCACCAGCATCTGCAGGCAGCACAAACCTCAGCCTGTGCCAGAGAAACATTTCACTGTTCCAGAAGAGAGAATTTCTTCTAGTACCTGATATCATTTCTTCCCTTTCTGAATACAGAATAGATGCACTTTTAAATAGGATTTAAACCTAGCAGCGGCAAGTGTTAATATTTATATAACTAAGTGGCCTTAAGCCAATGGAAAAACTATACACCGAAAAATGTATGATTATCTGATATTTGATAAAGGTATTAGAGGTTACCAAGTTTTTAAAACGACTTTATGTCATTAAGTAATGATTCTTTCAAAAGCAATAAAGAGCAGGCACTAGCTGAGGGCAGTAATTAGCATGGCCTTCTTTGAAGTGTAAGAAAATCCCATGGTCCACCTTCCAGGGCTGTACGTGGGTACTCACAGCTCTGGGGGCAATTGGCAAGTGCCCAGCAAAAGCCAGCCAGGCTCCCTGGAAGCTGGACAAGCAGCAAGCCTGCTGTTAGTCCTCATTGCCCCAATGTCTGTACTGTTCAAGAACCTCACAGACCTGATCTAGAGCAAATTGTCACAGCAGCAGTACGAGCTTGCAAGTGTGTAGGAACAAGAGGAAAAATATCCATCTTCCTTAGCTTCTAGGAAAACAAAAAAGCTAAATCCAGCAAAGGAAAAGGAAGAATGAAGATGTGGATAGAACAATGAGAGAAACCTTGCCATAATTTTTTTTTGTTTTGCTAGTTTTTTTGGTTTTTAAAATTTCTTAATAATAGGTATGATTTAGATGAAAAGGCTCTCAACTTGCCTTTGGATATCCCTCTTCATCTACTGAGTAAACTCAAGCCCATCCATGCATACGCTCACCAAGATGTTTTGCAGGAGGAGAAGTGTGAAGAGCTTTGCCTGGAGGGACCAGGTCTTCAGCTCCAAAGCCATATCCCCTGGCTCTGGCGCTGTGTTTCCCTGTCACAGCGCTCTGCTCTGCTAGCAGCTGAGTATAATGCACTAAAATCCTAATCTCTAAAGCACTGTGTGCCAGGGCTTCGGAGATCAGCATTTCAGTCAGTTTTACTTTGCTGCTGCCATTGCACACAAGAGAGTGGCACAGCAGGGGAAAAGCAACACAATGTGAGGCAATGGAGAAGCACGCTCGGCCGGGACGGGTGGGGGGCAACAGCATGGTAATGCAATAAAAAGGTACAGGGAAAATAAAAGGAAGAAATGGGGGAAAATAGGACTATTGTGCATGAATAGGAACCTTGGGCCCTGCTCCTTCCCAGCAGCCCTAACAGCAGGATGTCTCCAGCCTCAATAAATCTGCCGTTTTCTGAGCAAAGCCTTGAATGACCTGCAGGGTTTTTTTCTATCTCTTTCCTTGAAAATGGAAAGATTAGGAAATCTCTGCTACAACCCGTCTGTGCATGTGAGCATCTGTGAATATTTTAAGATTACTCCCTCCTGCCTCTACCATGTGCTTTAAAATTAAAAACAAAATGATACTGCAGAAGCTGGAAGAGCTGAAATCTGACCCAGGTACTATCTGAGTGCAGGCTATTCTGTCACCTAGACCCAGTCTGGCACAGTTCATACAGGGACACAAATACTCAACTGACCGAACAGAACACTTCCATCTTCAAAGCACAATGGTCACAGCTAAAGGAAAAAAGCAACACCTCAAAGTAATAAAATAAATTCTATAACCAAACACTAAAATAGTCAGGAGGATCAAAAATAACTCGGCTGTAATTTTAATATTACAGAGTTCATGGCATGTTAATTATTGAAACCCGCTTGGGGCAAAGCCTCATTGCCATCAATCAGAAGAGCAGAGTAATTTAAGCAAGTCTTTTAGGGTGTCGACTTTGACAGCATCTTAATGTCTTTGCTAAACCAGCATGGCCAATCCATGACACCAAAATCTACTTCACGGTACCTATGTCAGGCTAGAGTACCGTTACATGGGATTAGTGCAACACACTGATAATGCTCTTTGGAATAAAAGCTGATTGAACTTTGTCCCTTAAGAGTGTTTAGACGGTCTAGTGGTCTGCTAACCCATATGGGCTTGCCCATGGTTCCTCCACTACAAACAGGCAGAGAGCATCTCTGAGCCTCTTCTGCAAACTCCTCTTCATCCTTACTTATCTGTCATGCAGGTGAGAAAATGCTCATCAACCTCACCCCAGATGCCGTTTAGTCACTGATTTAGAAGTCACTGTGTAAATTCTGTATTAGTTGATGTCCCTTTTGTAATCCTACAGAAGGATGTTGTTACCTTTTATATCAGGGTGTTCTAACAGATATGCTCTTGCAGATTTAATGTCTGTGGTTTAAAACATTATTGCTCTGGCCTTCCGCAAAGGTTACTGTTCTCAGATCAACAGTAGCCAAATGGGATGTGTATCTCTGCCCCAGCAACCACAGCAAATGCTGGTGAAGGTGGACTTGAAACAACCCTTTCAACTACACAGCACCGAGATACCAATACAGCAGCTGCTGCAAGCGCAGAAATTGTCAGAGACACATGGTGAGAGCATCTGAAAGCATTTACAGTAAGGTGCATCAAAACCCAGCTGCCAAGTAGGAGGCCAAAATTCCTGGGGGAAGTTGTTTTATGGAGTTCCTACATCTCCCCAGCCCTCAAGTGTCTTGTTCCTATCCTTGCACACCACCGCGTCGTCCCTTGGTTTGAGCTGTTCCAGCTACCTGTGGGTTATTCTGCAAAGTGGAGAAACGATGCAAGTAGGAAAAAAAAACCCACCACCCCTCCCCTCCCTATGCTGAAGGATTATTTTTAGCCCAGACCAGTTGATAATCTGGTTCACGGCATGTCTCAAACTACAGCATCAGCACAACTGAACAGGCAGCATGAAAAGGCTGCAGGGAGGATAAATACACAGAAAAAGGGTGAAGTCTTTAAACCACTGCTGCTACTGAGGCTTTTAGACTGCAAAATCAGGGTATTTGACTGGTAGCTCCACACTGCCAAATAATCCATATTATCCAATAATAATCTAAGCAATCCAATCCAGAATTCCAAGATTTCCTCAGCTCCTGGTGCTCTTCATTCCATGTAAATGTTTTTGAGATCAAGACTACAACCAGTGGTGGAGACAGTAAGCCCAGACTGAGATGACTTTATAGGGAAAGAATTAGCCAGCGGTCTAACACTACCGGAGATGGATTTCCATCTGAAGGCGTCTCACACATGGTATAAATGTCACTCCTTCTCTGCTGCCCCCATTCCTCCCAAAGTCACTGGAAAACAAAAAGCCCACAAAAAATTTTGGAGAGAGGAAGTTAAAAGTGGAACCAAACCAAAAGTAAATAAAAATGTTTTACCTGGCTCCCCTGGGCATGCAACAGCAGGCCTGGCAATAATGAGAGTGAGGAATGAAATTTTAAAATGAATGCAAGAGGGAGAAACTGCAGAGAAAATTGAGACAGAGTTTCAGTGTTATTTATCCCAGACAAAGCATACATGCTCAGCTCTGAGCAATCCATGGCACGGGAACAGCTCCAGGATGGAACTCCGACACAACTAATCTTCCTTTTCTATTCCCTTCTGTGCTTTTGAGAAGGAAAAGGGAGAGAAAGCAATTTAGTGTAGTGATGCAACTTGTTTACTTCTCCATACCTGCTCAGCTATGTTGGCTGAAATATACTCTGGGAGGTGCAAACGGAAGGAAAGAGAAAGGGAAGGAAGAAGAAAGGGAATTACAGCCGTAGAAAGAAGAGAAAATTGTAGGACAGGCCTCCAATTTTGCCACTGCCCAGTGGTCCATGCAAGCAGCATCCATATGGCCACCAGCATGCCAGCAGAATTACATGGGTTAGTTATCCAAGGCTTGCTGTGCTTGAACCGTTTAAGCTCTGGCTCATTTGAACACGATGGAAATGCCCAAGCAAGCAGCTGAGATGGCAGATCTAATGGGGCACTGTGTGCCTGGCCTGATCCACCACCCCCTCCACCATGGGGGCTCCTCCTGCTGAGGCCAGACGTGCTCAGGCCCTTGGGAATTCAGCTCAGGGCACAGGGGCATCCTTAGCTTTTGGTGCAAGGAACACTGAGGGAGCCTGTGGGTCACTCTCTGCTCCCTGCTCAGCTCCCAGTGACTGCAGAGGGAAGAAGCATATGCAGAAGATGGAAAAGGGGGAAGTTTCTTAGCAAATGCTCTGTCATTTCTCCTGTCATTCTCTAAAGCTTTTACCTTGTCCCTAATAAAAACTAAATGCTATTACAAAGGCAGAGGTGGTCTCTTAGGTGAAGAAAACAACAAAATCTACCAAATCACCAACTTCTGATTGCTTTGTAAGCCCCTCATTAGAGCTGATACACTAATATTTACATGGCAGAGTCCTTCTTCTTAGAAACAAACCATTCTTAAAATACATTAACAACCTACATACTCACTGGCTCTTTGTAGTTTGCCTAACACTTCAGAAAGTGTTAACATCACACATAAAAGTTATAGTAGCCTAACACTCAGGAAATAAGAGTCCTTTAAAGGTTTAATTCAACCACTAATGGATTTTTTCCCAAGTTAGAAAACATTTATATATTGCTGATTTACTGCAGGTGTGGTAACTGAATTTGGCTTTACACATACCAGCTGCAAGCAAATCAGGGAAAAGGCTTCATAAATCAGTTTAAGGCACTGTAGGCTTCATGGTGCTTGGACTGGGACAGAATTTCCCTACACAAGCACACAAAACAAATGTGAGTTTATAATTTTCTCTGTCATAGCTCATAACTTTTAAAGGTTAGAAATCAAAGCACCCCACAGTGGAATTTTATACATCTGAATGGGATGGACATAAGGCATCCCAGAAAATGATTTATATCATCCCCTCTTCACACAACAAAAGAATGAAGAATGCAGTGGTGACAAAGGCATTGTCTAATTGTGTTACTTGGTAAATATCTTCTCTTGAAATTTCTCTGGCTAGATCAAGATTTTTAACTTCCTCTTTGTTTTACAGAGACAGTTCTCCAGCAACTATTTCACCTTTTTAAATGCATCTTCCAACACACACTATACTTTGCAGGTTTTTTGGTTTTTTTTTCAACAAGTTGCCCTGGCTCAGAGTCAGACATTGCAAGACAAAAAGCCACAGTGACTTTATCCAAGAAATATGAGGTGGCAGAGATCCAGTACGCCCAGCACTCAAGGTGAAAGAACAGCATGGAAAAAGATTCACAAATTAATTGTCAATTACGGAAGACTGCCGGAGTGAACACTAGATGCATGCATGGGATAATTTACCCAGGCACCTGCACAACTGAGCTGTGGATAGTGCTGAAGCAATTACTCTCTTTTTTTTTTTTTTTAAATGAGATATCATCATCAGGAAAGGACATAGAGGAAAAGGAGCAACTTTATTTTTTTCTAAACACATAAAATGAGTGCGGGTAAGCAGCAAGGACCCAAGTAGATGAAAAAACACTTTAGAAAAACAGGAGGTCAGAGTACCTGACTGGAGGAAGCTGCCTGTTAGGAAGTGAAATTAATTGCCCATACAGTTTTTCCATGGCACGCAGGCAAGCCAAAAGAAGTTGTTGTACCCACAGCTTCAACATGGGCATCCTGTAGCAACAGGTGGAAAGCACTAAGATCTCATTTCCCACCCTGTGCCACAGGAGAGTCACAGGTGGTGAGGGCCTCCACCTCCTCTGCTGCAGGTGGATCTGACAAAGAGCCTGGGTGGGCTCCACAGCCAGCTGTCAGTAATCCCTGGACACGCTGCACAAACTTTGGATCTTTCAGGAACAAATATCAGGGAAGCATTTCTTGGCCTGCGAGACTCAAGGATGACACAGCAAATTCACTTCTGCATCTGTGTTCTCCACATGGCTCCTTGGTCCTAGCTCCCACTGGCATGGCACAGGAGTGGGGGAAGAACTAGAGATTAGAGGCAGGATGGCAGCTGCTCCTCCTGGCTCTTTGAATACAGGGAAAACAGCTTTTGCCCAATGCATGGGGAATGATATCATCACGTTTGCAAGCCAAGAACAGAAGGACTACATCAAAAAGGAAACAGGAACAAGAACTTCCCCTTACAAAGCAAAACAGTCTTGCTTTTTTAGAGCAAAATCTTTGCCTAAAAAGCTCTCACAAAGCACCTCATGGGAGGTTTAGACCATTTTCAAGGGCTGGAAGAAAAACAGTCCTGGGGTTAGAGTGGTAACCTGGATCTGGGGAGACCCACTTCAGTTCTTTGCTCTGCCAAGTGTTCTTGCATGACCTTAGGCAAAAACACTGAAGCTGTAGCTAGCAGATACCTTGGCTTCAAAGGCAAAGTCAGCCTAAGAAGTTCTTGCCTTCCCCCGCTTGCCATTTGCTGCCTCCACACTTGCACTGCCCCAAGAGCCCACAGGCACTACCCTGTAAACTGAATTACTGAACAGGATGATGTTAAAAGCAAGTTTTGGTTGTATCTTACAGGCAGAAGGGTAATTTTGCATTGGACTGATTAAAGGATTCACAATCAATCAACCAGAGCAGCAGAAGAGGTGAAGCTGGGGAAGCCCATCCATGATGGCACGGGGGCTGGAATAAGCAGAGGAAGGCTGCAAAGACAAAGTGCTGTCCAAGACTGGTGAAAGAACCTCCTCAGCAATGCCAGATGCACTTGGACAGCATCAGCTGGCGGTGTTTGTGATGAACGTGGCTCCCTCTCCTCAGCTGCCTCTCCACCCCTTGGCAGGGGTGGCTGCCCTCCCACCAAGGGCAGCAGATGAAAAGATAAGTCAGCACCTCACCTGCTGCTGTCTGGAGGAAGAAACAGCCAGGAATTTGCTGAAAGCAGCACCACCACTGACTGCAGCGCACTGTTTATCCTCCTCCCCAAACCCTGGGCTCCCAGGCATCATTGAGCTGGGGATGGCAACATAGCTCACATTCCCAAGATGTTGGAGGGGGGAAATAGTCAAGGTGCTGAGACACCCCAGGTAAATGGGGGCCATGGGGAGATCAACAACAGAAAGCAGCAGCCACGCTCATTTTGGTGAGCTCCCATTTTAAAAGCTGACATGCAAATCTCTACTTACCCTACATAATATGAACATTCTCCTACAAACCCAGCTCCTGATTAACTCAGTACATCACTTGCCAGCGCGCTCTGAATGAGCCTGTGAGCCCAATTAGCAGCAGATGCAGCACTAACACTCCTCACCTGCTGTGCCTACCAGTCTTCAGATCAGGAAGGGAAGGGAATATATCAAAGACTTGCGAAGGGAAGGAAGCTTAGAAAAGGCTCAGAAAGGATGAAGGAAATAGATGTCTGCAACAGTTCCTCAGGCAAGGAAGCAGAGCCCTATACAAAAGGGAAAACATATGGGCCTAGGGAAAACATTGCTGCAGATCATGAAAAACATCCAAAGGGCTGCTGGAGCGCCCCGGGAGCGTGGTGCAGGGTGTAGCCAGCAGTGCTGCTGGGGCTCGGGGGACCTTTACCTTGCCTGAACCCTGGGGAGCTCTGCCACATGCAGAGCTTCTCTCCATGTGCTCTGCTACATCAGCACAGGCACCTCAGTCATCCTACATTTTCCATGAGTTCTCCTTGACCTGTCAATTTTATTTAGTGCCCCAAAGAATAAGGAAGGAGCCTCTCAAACCTACAGCGGCAATATTATTATAACCCAGATAGCAGTCACCTAAGTAAAGTTTTCTGAACTCCCAAACTCCACAGCTGCATCTGAGTTTTATTTCTGAGCATCTCTACCAGTGAACTGAGTGCTCTTACCCACCAAAGCATCTGTTGGCTTCTGCACCTCAGCTGCTGGCACTGGTTTTGTAACAAAAAAAGAACATCACATGCCAGTTTGGTCTTTTGGTCAGAGCAGAGAACCTGCCTTTGGAAAAGGTCCAAAAAAATAAGGTTAGGAGTAGATAGATGTGAATGCCTGAAGCTTTGACATATTGGGGAAAATGGATTTAAAGCTATATTTCATGCTATAGTTTTCTATCAACCAGAAGAAGGCAGCCATATACTCAAGACAAAAAGCCTAAACCTCTCCACTGTGTTGGGCAAGGAGAGCCCGGGCATGACATATAACCAGAGGCCAATTTAGTAGGAACTTCTACATGTCCATCTTTTCTAAACTTCAGCTGTACCAGCAGTAAAAGGACAATGGATTTTTTTTTTTTTTTTTTTAAAGAATAAAAAAATGTACCTTTTACAAATATAGCACATATTTGGTGAACCTTTCTTATTGTTCTCCTAAAGACAATTGGTGTGACTGTAAGATATAGATGTAACATAAATACTCTGAAAGAACAGTCTTATTCGAGGTTTAGGCAAACAGACCATCTAAGGATCCCAGTGCTGTACAATTTTGCTGCTCTCTAGATATTAACCTAGCGTCCTACAGTGACTGCTGACAGCTCCCAGGTGCTGCCCATGTCAGCCACTGGTTCAACAGCAGTCTCAGTGGAGAGGCATCACCCAGTCTGAGCAAACTGCACTGTGCAACACAGAAAAGCTTCCTGCAGTTACTGACCACAGTTTCCATAAAAAGTCTTCTGGTTTCCAAAATATACCACAAAAGGCCAATGTTTCCAAGGAATGCTCCCAATAGAAACACAGTGAAGGAGATGGTTTTGTTTTCTATGGATGCCTTCTCTTATCTTTGAAATGGGAATGATGGTGCATTTTCAGAGAGAGGAAATTAATATCTCTGTCACTGGGCTTTACAACTGTATTTGCTTTTCAGACATTTATTCCCCATCTTCAGCATGTGAAACTACTGCTACAGGTTGACAAAGAAAGCTCAGTGCTGACCATGCCACCAGGGTGAGACACTCTAAACCACACGTGAATTTCACCCTGGCAGGTCTGGTACACAGATCAGAAGCAGGAACACAGATGCAAAAGACCAGAAGGAAACAAACAGTGGAAGAGATTTTTTTGGCCAATACAACAAAGAAATTTTTAATTACTTTTCTAATCTAGCATTTCAAAGCAGAAGGAAGAAATCATGCAAGAATTAATTTAAACTGAGAAGTGAGGGAAAAATCTGTCCTTAACACTGAAAATAAAGGAAAAGAGCTGAGGCAGCACTCTGCTCTTCAGTTCTCTAGGGGAAAAGTAACAGTATACAGCAAGTCCAGCCCCAGGTCTACCACAGGATCTCTGGTCAGCTCCTGTCTGTTCCAGGAACCTCAAGACCTGGCACGCCCATGAGGGCTCCTCCTCTTGGCAGAGGGCATGGTGTACTTGGGTTTTAAGTCTTTATGTTTTTGCAAATTATTGGGATAAACTTAGCAGCTGGTACCGTGGAGGAAGGGACAGAAAGTCGACACCTGCAGGCATCTCTGGACTGCATGTGTAAGAGCTGCTGCCTGACCTTGCACAGAACTCAGTCTACATGGTGGCTTGTGACCTTTCACTTCTTGGCATACTTGTCATGTACCTGAGGAGTCTGACATTTTTAAAATCCTATCCACTGAGTACCATTTAATTTTTATGGCACCTGAAGATGCACAAGCATCTGCGAAATGAATTCCACCCAGCTGAGCAGGTAACATCATTGTGTCATGCCTCCAACCTAGACCACCAGCTTTAGCTGCAATTTCAAAAGATAGGCTAGTCAAGCTTGGTAAGAGTCCAAACCAACCTGCTCCTCTGGCTCTTGGACATGCTGGTACATTTTTCTTGACCCAGCATCATGATCATGTGATTTAATATAATTTGTGTTATTACCGAGCACGTGTGACTCTAAGGGACAAATACTGGAAGAATGGACTTCAAAGATCTGACATTCAGATTGTGCCAAGTATAGTCCTACATGCACATTCTATAAGTGAACATTTAGATTAAGTTCCACAAAAATCTCTCATTTCAAGACAAGCTATCACAACGGTCCAAACTTGTAATATATGAAGCATTCTGAGTTCAAAGGAATTTGGGTCATGAAACTCTGAGGAGCAAAATTTTCTTTCACAGGGCGAATCCTTCAATGCTTTTGATTTAAAAGCAGAGAAGTGCTTAGAGCGTGTTCCCAAAATGGTCTTTTCAAAAGTGATCCTCCCCTTCCCTCCCCGGCTTTTGCAGAGGGTAAAGGTGCTTGCCCTCGTGGTTGTCCAGCACACACCACCACCAAGGTTAGCTCCTACCTACCTGAACCCTGACCTCCCAGCACAGATACAGCCTCAACAGACAAAAACCACAGATCAACCCCCTCTTTTGGTGAGTAACCTCATTCCTCGTCTTACAGGGATTGTAACACACATGTTTTACCCGTAACTAAAATCATCTCTCCTGGACAACAGTGGGCAGCTCTCACTGAGTCAACATCTCATATTTTTAAGGATTCACTTCATTGTGTCTAGATGGTGTGAACATGGATGACTTCCAGTGGAAGGTGTCCCTGGCATGGCAGGGGGCAGTGGAACTGGAGGATCTTTAAGGCTCCTTTCAATCCAAACCATTCCACGATTCTGTGACTGAGGCAGTTGGCCAAAACGTCACAGCCACCAGCCTTGGCCAGCACCACCAGTACAAAAATGAGAACAGGGCCGCAGTAAGGCTCACCTAATATCAAATTAAACCCTACCCGTGGTGGATCACACTTCTCTGTTCTTGACTGTTGGGACTGCCAGGAAGATTGGGTTATTGACTGCTCTGAAAGCATGAAGTGTGACACTACTGGAGAAAATCAAAAGATGTAAATATTATATCCATATTTTTCTATCCCCACAAAAAAAGTTATTATATTATAAACCGTAAATAAATAATAAAGATGTGAAGCCAAGCACACCCAAAAATATACAGCTGAATATATCTGAGCTGAGACTTTACAGATGCAACTTGGGATTTTATACATAATTTGGGCTTTTCTGTTCTTCATTACTCATGTGGGAAATAAAAAAAAGGAATGAGCTCTGAAGTAGACTGCTAGAACATGGAGAAAAAAATGAACTGTACGATCCATTTGCACTTGGCTTGTTGATTGTTGTTTCTTTAATCAGAGAGAGAAAAAGACCCAATTACTGTTCTGAAATGAAAGATTCACTCTGGATAGTCATTGACACTTGTCAGACTGCACTTTAAAGCTTTTCTTCATGACCACCAGCACAATAAGCACTCTGTTTGACTTTCAGTGCAAACATTTTGAAACATCAAGTACATGGAAACAGTCTGCACAGAGTATGTTCGTGATAGTCCCTAAATGTCCTCCAATGTTATTCAAAGAAAAATATTTGTTCCAAGATATGTAAAAAAGGAGAAAATTTGATGTGATGCTACTTCAGATTAAAACCAAGCAATTTCATTTTATGCTTTATATGCTCTCCAGTCCCACTAAGTATAATTATAGACTTCTGTCTACTTACAAATCTCTCTGTACAATGGAAAAAGCAATAAACACAGGTTCTGCCAGCAATCAGATAACACTTACCGTAAACAATAGCTTTTATGATCTATTTGAAATGGGTTCAGCTACTACAACTTAAGATTCGGTTATTTTTGTTTTCTTGTTGGATTTGCAGCAGGTGGTAAGGACATGATAGAAGTGTTTAGCCACAAGAGATCTCAAAAAGGGACTAGTATTGCATTGCATATGAAATATGACAGAGATTTATTTTACAGAATCAGTTTTCTATCTCCCAGGGGCCTCTAACTAGTTTGCAGAGGCTACTTCTGAAACTTCGCTCTTCTTGGCTCTCAGCTCTCCGAGCACCATGTACAGACTGATGGCACACAAAGGGTGACCCACATTCAGACGTGACTCCTCGTCAGTTCTGTGTGCCAGTTTCTTATGCAAGTGGGAAATTGCACAATGCCCTAAAGTAAATGTTAATTGCTGATAGGGGTTCTGGAAAACTGGGAAAGAGCCCTCAGAAGCTCAGAGGTCTGAATGTCCTGCTCTGAGTGAATAGTGCACCGTGAAAATGCTACACATCACAACTGTCAGAGTACAATTTCACAACAGTGATCCCAGCAGGAGATCAGTCAGCAAGACATGGGACATAAAAATGCTTTACACACTCCCCAAATGAAAAACTGCTTTCTGTCCCATTGTCTCAGTCTCAGGAAGAGCAGATTCAATACGTCCATGGACAACTTCAATGAAGACAAGGGACGTTAGCATCAACACCAGGGGTCAAGGATTCAAAACTGATGAAGCCACAAAAAATTACTGCAATCTAACGTTATCTCTCTCCCTCCAGGTATATATCACTTTGAGTTGCAAGATACTTAAGGTTTGTACTTTGTTTATTTTCCTAAAGCAGATTAGCAAGAAAATGGAAGGCTAACAGAACATTAAGGTCGAGAATTTAAATGAAAAACAAGGAAAAAACAAGGTTGTAATTCTCCTAACCACTCTATGTCAACCATCTTGCACATATTCAGAAATTAGTGTTGTTGTAGAGGCTGGGAAATTTATGTTGCAGTATACCTGTAATATGAGAGTTGCATTTATTGTAGGAACTTTTAATTTCCTAACTTGTACATTAAATTCCCAATAAAGCGTCATGCTAACTGTCTTTTGCTGCTGGTGGTGGTTTTTCTTAAACTTTTATTTCCCATGTTTTTAAAATAAATGAATGGAACAGTGTTTGAATGCTGAAATAAATACAGATAACTTTGGCCAATTTTTACATACAATTTACAGACAATGTAACAATCCACCTCACATTTATACCTTTCAAATCAATTACTGAAATAACCATAGTCAGTGTGCAGAATCCAAGCACATGTAATTGGAGCCTTGCTTATTAACATATAGAGAAACCTTATGGATGTGTAAATCCAGAATAACTTCAGACAGCTCAAAAAGACACAACACAGTTAAGGTTCAGGGTGGGAGAAGGGGACTTGGAAATCCTAAAAGCTCCACCCGGAGGGAACTGGTTCATGTTGTATTAGCCTTCCTCCCCACCCTTCCCAAACCCCTCCTCAAAATCATGACTAATACAGTCATTTGACAAGTTTTTTTCTGTAACTGAGTTAATAAAGTCTGCGGGCCAAGAACACAGCAGCAGCTGCCCCAGCCAAGATGCCACCTATGCTTGCTTGAGAAGCACTTGGCGCCTTTAGTGACCACAGCTTTGACTTGAGTTTTTCCCACCCAACTCGAGCAGAACCCTTTTCGCATGACGCACTTAGCGAGGAATTTCTACCCTGATTAAAACTTTTCGAGCCTCCCGCAAATGGCCAGCAAAATTCACTTAAAATGTTCTTTTTTCTAACAACTCAGTAAGACATCAAATGCAAATATCTAGCACAAACCATTTCTACCCTAATTCGTATGGGTAAAGGGAGAGAAAGCCCTATGGTTCCCCCCCATCCACGCTGCCTTCAGATCAGCATCCCTGCCAGTACAGAATCCTCACTCCTACACACTCCTTTCTTAAGCTCACATTTGCTTCAGGGAGAAAAAGATGTATTAAAAGAGGGATCCAGGACAAACATAAGACCTCATAGCTGACATAACCCAGCAAATATCTTTAAAGCTTTGTCCTTCCAAAACTAGGACTAAGGTACAAAACTATTTAAAAGCTATTCTTCTTCTGCCCAAATTTGCAAGCTAGTCCAAACAGCAAGAGAACAATGACCCTCTCACCTCTCACAAAAACATATTTCAGAAATGGAGGTTAGCAACTGAGACATTTCTATGTTACAGCCTCAAGATGCAGAGCAGATCCCAAACACCATTTAACATCGCCACACTCGTTCATAGTTCAGCCCACCTTCAACAGAGGCTACCTTTGAAATTACTGCTAACGGCTCATCCTACTTTCCCAGACCAAGGTTTAAAAATCCCAAAATAGCTATAGCAAATGTGCCTGGTACAGACGTGGGGAAGGGCAATCTGGGTCGTCTTCTCCTCACAGAACGATGGTGAAGGCTGGCCAGACTCCAGGAATGCACATTTCCCTGCAGATGGCTACAGCAACATTTAACAGCAGGAACCATAAAAGACTTCCACTTCTAATTATGTATGTTTTTTTTTTTTAAAGCCGGTGGGCTACTCCCCTCCACCATTTTTTAAAAAAATTCTATTTAAAGATAGTCACGACATACTTATATTTCCCCTTTCAGAATTTTTTTAGCTTTAAGACACCTCAGGCCAAACAAATTTTATCTGTTCAATATATTACAGTCCGGTACATTTCAGAGCAGACAGATTAGTGCCACAGTACTATGTAAATCAAACCCACATGTTAAGGAAAACAGTAATGCAATGAGTGCCAGTCCACAGTCATTCAGCTTTAAGTGTCACTCCCACGTTTACCATATGAATAGATGAAGATTCCCTCAAAGCAACAGAATCTTAATTCTCTCCCCAGATTCAAATGTATGCATTCAGGAAACACTTCAAACATCAATATCTTTTCCTCCTAAGGCACACTTCTTGTCTGTAATTAGTTTCCATTGGTCAAGTGGGTTTGCTTCTATATATCAGGCTATAGGAATGCTTTAAGTGATGCTTTATGATTCATCCTACACTGTCTAATATGATTTTTTTTCCTTGTTAACCCAGAATAAGAAGGAATGGAGAGAAAAATGAGAGAAGGGGAAAAAAAAGATTGCCTGCAATCATATTGTTACACCGTGCAGAGTTTATGGCTGGCTCACATCCAGTTTGTGGTTGTGATAAGAAATGTGTAATCCTATTATACGGAGAGGAGTCAGAATGTACAAATAGGTCCTGGAAATAGGAACTTCTCCTGTAAGATTATTCTTCTCACCATAATAGTTCTGCAAGTAGGTCTAGACGGGACCTCTTCGCTCTTCTCCCCACTGCTAATGGAAAGCCAACTGTCAAAGCAATTCACGGTGCACGAGCTGGGATTTTTGCAGAAGACAAAAAGAAGCGGTTCTGTGCATCTGTGTACAACAGCAACGTTAATTAGAACGAGGGCTGCGAGCGGCACAGGCTGGCACATCAGGGGTGCATCCCATCACATTAAGAGAGCCCGGCTTGCTCCGACACTGCCACATCCTGTGAAGTTGCCAAATACTGCATGCTCTGCAGTTTCTAAGAAACATTAACTGCTTATCAGTGACAAAAGCTGGTTCTCGTGGCATTTTGCATCACTGCTCCCTTAAAAGGACACACAGAAACCACTCCCCAGGCATAGGGCTATCGGGCTGCTGGAAGTATGGTCTTACACTGGAAGTAGAAACCAAATACCATCTATGCATGTCAGGATCCCCCTGGAGTTAAATTCCTGAATAATTCCAGCCCGAATATCTATTTTTCTCATTTCCTTTGCATGACAATACTGCATTACCGTGGTTATGATTCAAAAAGGGGGTTATGCATTCCCCAATGTGCCCCATAGGCATAAATGCTTTTGACGTAAGTGAGATAAATTAAAATACAGGACAGTGCTCTCCTGAAAGACTCTCTTCACAAGGACCCTTGCAGCAGGGATGTGATGAGATCCATGCCAGAAACAGCTGTGGCCCCAAGTGAACAAGGTCAGTGATTAACCTTACTCCTGTCTGACCAAAAAATAAGTTCTCAGAAAGAAGGGCTTTTGAAGCATAAGATTTTAAGAAGGGCTTTTTCCTAGGAAAACAACCCACCTACAAGTATGTCATGCAGCAGTAAAGGACCAGTGATAGGACAAGAGGCCTCAAGTCATACTAGGAGAGGTTTAGATGGGATATTAAGAGAAAACTCTTCACTGAAAGGGTGGTCAAGCATTGGAACAGGCTGTCCAGGGAAGCGATGGAATCATCATCCCTGGAAGCATTCAGTAAACATCTAGATGTGGCACTTAGGGACATGGCTTAGTGGTGAACCTGGCAATGTCAGGTCAATGGCTGGACTCTTCAGAGGTCTTTCCCAACCTGAACAATTCTATGACACGGTCCTATGGCTGCAAGGTAAATATAAACACCATAAATCAGCTGAAGCATCAGCAGGGTACACAAGATTATGACGAACCCCATCAGACTGTGGGTAGAGTATTATGAGCTTCTGAACAACCTGGTTTGGTGTATTTGAAGATACCAAGTTGGACGGGGTGTATTTGCATGACGCTACAATTCCCTCTGTGACTGCAACATCAACACACTCAGTAAGTACCAACAAAAATGCCTTTAGCATCCTGTTTTCCAACTTGCTGCAGCAGCAGAGCCCACAGGTAGAAAATGTAATTCTCTTCTGGGTAGAAAAGGGAATCCGAGATGAGAAAGAAAATACACAGTTCTAGGAAAATCAAGATACTCTACAGTTACAGGCATAAAGGACAGTGACTAAATGGTGTCCTAGGTAAGGGGAGCACACACACATTTCCATTAAGGATGCAGGAGGATATATGTATAAACCAGAACTTAAACATAGTGAACAAGCAAGGTGTGTTGTTTTTTTTAACCTTAAATAGTACTCTCCCAATAAGATCACCAAATGCCGGATTTTCTCAGCCGCTCTATGAACCAAGCATCAGGCCATGCAGAGTGAGGGCAGCCTCAGCTTGGACTGGATATGAAAGGCCTGCCAACCTCAATGGTCCTGTGAATCTCTGATAATTAAATAATATTTATTCCTAGGAAAAAAAAAGGTTGAATGTCACAAATTCTAAGTGTAAAGTAACAGTGAAGGAATCAGATTTAAATGATTCTGCTGAGTTAAAGTGGGCAATAACGCATATGTTGCAACCCAATTAGCAAAGAAGCTCACACAGATGTCATTAAAGTGCCTTTTGCACCAAACTACCTTCACCTCATCTGACAAATGGCAAATTACCTGATGTAGCTGGACTCTGTAGCACATTAATTAAAAGAAAACAGCAGAAGAAAGAGATGGAAGGGAACTGTACAAAAACTGCATAATTTTCCTATTAATATGAAGCTGGTGTGTTAATATGAACCCAGCAGTTTGCAAAATCCTTCAGTAAGAGGCAGGTGATGAGTAGTTCAAAGTTGCGAAAGACAACAAAAAAAAAAATCAAAAATCAGCCTGTTATTAAAAAAAAATAGTCTTATTAAAAAGGAAATAGGGATTCTTTATTTCTTCTGTGATTTTCAGGGGGTTGTTTCATTTTTCTCCCAGCTTCTTCTCACCACAGTTAGTGCTGGCACTGCAGAAAGCAGCAGCAGATACTGATGCATGTTCATGCAGACACAAATCCTCAGCCATTATTCAGCAAACAAAAGCAATGACATAGCAATGACGTAAATGCCCTGCCCTACCACACACAGTCCTGTCTGGTAGGGCAGGGCACTTAATCAAAATAGCCCTTAAAACCAAAGAGTAAATCGTAACCATCTCCTGAGTTTCACTAAAGGTATCCTGCAAGGAACACATGGCTATTTGTTAATCCAAGTGCCACTTTGGAGAAAGCTCAAGAAGAGCAGGAGGGCGATGGGCAGCTCTGGAGGGACAGAGCAGCTGACTCGTGTGGTCAAGGTCCATTGTGAAGGCAGCACAGTGACAGTGCCCTTCTTGATCCTCAGCACTGGGCACACAGCCCACAGCCTGAGGGAAAACAATGACAACTGCAGCCTCAAGTCTCCACCACCACCCCCAAATGCTTCAGACGCGAGCTGTTCTCTCCATACCCATGCTGCACCATTGCTGGTGCACAGCCCTGGAACCGCCATGCACCTGGCACTGAATAAAGGTGTGCTGTTTGTAGCTAAGCTGTGCTCCCTAGCTCTCTTGTACATTCTCCATTCCATGAATGACTTCCTGGAGACCATTACGCAGCATCAAAAAGCAGTATCATGGTGGCAGAGAACAAGTTGTCAACTGGGAGGTACGTACAATAGTATTTTTGGATGGAAACCACCGTACTTTGCTGATGTGCTTTCTGTAAAACACTTCTATCCTTTGCTTTGGACATGTAAGGATGATTAAGAGTCATCTTCTGACTCCTCTTTTCTGTGCTGAAATTACATTGCTGTTGTTTTGATATCTGGCTAAAGTGTAACTGACGTCGTTATCAAAACAGAGCTCTAGAGAAAATGGAATCCACCCTTTTGCAAAATCCTTCAGCAAGGATAAATCACATTGCCTCTGTGTTCTATGTTTTACACATCAAAATGCACACAGACAGAAACAAACCAGCAGCTGGGGCTCCAGCGTAATGCACTCACGAAGAAAGATCCTCGCACATCTTCTCCATCATTTCCTGACAAACAGGCAGGCAGATAAATGGAGAATTTTGTCTGAAAATGCCTTGATGACTTGGAAGGGGCTCCTGATGCCTTCGATGCTGCTTAGGTTGTGCAGGAACAAACACTCCCCTTGTGCAAGCACACAAGACCCCAATACACCTTTTCCATGTATGTTGGAATGGAAAAGACCATTTACTTAACTTTTTGTCCATACAGAACACTAGATAAAATAAACATGTTTGCCTAATTACAGGTCATTCAACAAGTCATGTAACACCAGGAATGCCTAAAGAAAGGCAGAAAGGAATTGCATGCTTTGAAGACAGTATGCATGACTCTTCCCTGTTCTTCCATTTGTTCCTTGTTTTATTGTATATTCTGTAACCATGTTTTTTGATCTCTGTTTTAACTGTACAGAAAGGAAAAACGAAGAGGACAAAAATGCATGGAATAAGTAAAGGGTGCCAAAAGAAGTGTGAGTGAAAAGTAGCAGTGGAGGGAAAAGGAAAAAATTGTATACTGATCTATGAAAAAAAAGCAATGAAAACATGCAGGAGCTAAGAAAAATTAAAGATTACCAAAAAGAAGTCAGTAATTAACAGCAGATTTCCCACTGACCAGTTATGATCTGAGCAATTGTGGTAGTAACAACCAACTTCATTTCTTCATTTAACAACTAGACATACAGGAAAAATCTTCAGATGGAAGCACTTTTTTACAGGATCTCTTTCCTCAGAGAAACAGTAAAAACAGAGGTAGCCTATTAAAAAGCCTACTCCTGTTTAAATTGCCAATTAGAAGACTTCAGCCCAAGAAAATTCAAATATGAAGAAATGTCTCCCCACCTCTGCAAGCCCAGCCAAGTCCCCTCCTCATCAGTCTCCAAACCAAACAATACCGTGTGGGTCTACCCAAAAGAATGAAGCAGTTGCATTAAAGTCCCAATGCAGTTTTCATACGGTTCATTGTTTGAGCTAATTTAATTAAAAGAGGGTCCAGATGATGATTATCCTGGCAAAAGGAAACTGTACAGACAATACAATGGCAGACTGCCACAATCACTGTATCTCAGCTCTGAACAGAAAACAGAATTAAAGGAAGAGGATAAACAAGCCCACCTTGCTAACCTTTAAAGCTGACATCTTCCAACCATTCCCATGGGCTGGAATGACACTCAGCTGTTGCCCAGTCTGCTAATTTTTGGCACCACATTAGGTGCTGTGAACATGACCATGATCAGTTTAAGCAGGAAAATCTCCCTTCACAGTATGCTGCAATGACAGCTCAGTCACACACACCCTCCACCCCAGGCCATGAAGGAGGCATTATTTATGGTCCAAACACTGGTGTGAGGTTCAGGTGATTTGGGCTCCACTCCCAACACCATCATACAATTTACTAGGGAAATGTAGTGCTCCCCTCCATTTACAAGAGCGAGGTCATATCAAGTTTATAAGGTCTGTATAAATATTTAAATGTAATAAAATGATAAAATTTTAAGGAATATATAAAGAGCTCAGGGCTTGAAGTTCAGCTGTTCACAGAGCTCCACTCAAATCAGAAGCAGCAAGCCTTCTATGGAAACCTTTCTGAAAACCATTCTTGGATTAGGAATATTTCTTAAAACTCTGTAGGGACATAAATCAGTGCTGCTGATCTGCACATTCTCATAGTTCAAAGTCTAGTAGTACCAAACTGAATTTCACTGGCTGAGAATAACTATTTCCATGAGCAGACATTTCTAAATCAGGGATGCTTTGGGTTTTTTTATAACGACTGGAAGATATTTCTGCACGCAATTTCAATTCTCATCTACACACTCCCAGCTGAAAGTCTTTCCTATTAATGTTGTACAAGAATATAAAAAGAAAAGGAATAAATAAACAAATTCAGCCTCGGCCCAGCAGATGTATGTTTTTTAATAGAAATGCAAAAATGGAAGAAAAAAAGGTCAAATGATTTGATCAATGCCAAAAAGCAAGCTAGTGGGAAAGCTGGGAGTAAAGTTGAGCTCATGATTTTATCTGTAGGTTTCAGAGTTTGAGGCCAGCAGCTTATCTGATAGACCTCCTCTTGGCTTTTGGGTATCCAAATGCATACTCCAACCTTATAAATAAATAAACCTTCCTAAACCAGAATGAAGATGCTTTGGGGTTTAATCCCTGAGAGGAAACTAGCTGCTACAGTAGGAGGAGGGTCAAGTGTATTCCTTCTCCAACAGCCTTTGGCATACCACACAAACAATGGGAAAGCCAAAGATATCTCAGTAAAGCAGCAGCTGACTCTTTTTCTCAGGTACATCCCAGAAACAAAGAAAAGAGTCCACTGTCCCCAGATTGGGTTTTACAGGAGGTGCACTGAACAACTCCAATACGACTGTTTTGGAGAACAACTGACAGAGTGTAAAACACCCCTGCACGATGAGGCAGAAGAAATTCACTTTAAAACTGTAACAGAAACAGTCCTTTCAGATTGGTGTAGCCATCCTGTCTGCTCATCTCCAGGTTGGAAGAACACAACATGTGGAAGAGAGACCGTAAGGCAACAGGAGCAGCCATCAGTTATCTTCACCTCCAGCAATTCCCCACTCCCAGTTTCGAGTGCTTTCTGCACTAACACACACCCCATGGGCATCGGCTGAAGCTGCTACACCACCACTGAGCGATTCTGAGGGATGGGAAGAGAGCATCCTGCAGACACACCCTTTCCCCAACACACCTTTTGTACAGCAAGAAGTTTGAGAGTTTCTCAGCTCAGACAATTCTTCGACACAGCGTAATAAAACCCATCCACACAGCCAAGGATCTGCCCTCAGCCAGCAGTAATTAAAATTAATCATTCACAATTATTTTCATGAGCATGTTCAGAAAGAGACACGGCCAGCTCGCTGACTCCTCAAAGCTGACAGACCTTGAAATAGGCTGTGGTCAGGTACAGCGCGTCCCTGGGTTTCAAGCAGTTAAACACATGCTTTGCATATTGATTCACCCTTCCACCCACAGGACCTGCAGTGATGGCAGCCAGAGCTACCTCTGCCCTCCAGCCCAACACCTGAGCTGGCATCCATGAGAGGGATGGGTAAGAAAAGAGATTTTTCAGGTAACTATTGCTATGCCTATCATTACTGCTGCCCTGCTGGAACTCGGGGCCCTGTGAGTGTTAAAATGTCTTATTCTTGAATCTCAGTGTCTTCTGAACTCAAGATCCGTCCCATTTTCCACACATTTATATTATGTTTTTAATCACTATCTTCTTCCCTTTCAGCTTCACTGGTCACTGCTCATGTTATTCTGAGGTAGAAAAGTTTCTAAGGTACAGAGTAGCCTGAAGGTTATCAGTTTCCAGGCCTCAAAAGCAGCTGAAGAAATTAAAGAGGTAAGAGAATGAATGAAATTCAACATAAGGCATTAGGACTGTCACTTTCTGGAACACTATTTACTTATACAAGCAATTTTTATGAGACCTTACACTTACTATTCATGATAGCAGCCTTGATCAATTCTGCTCCTTTGAAACTTACCACAAAAACATAAAAGCATCTGTCTTATGTATATAAACCCAAAATGTGTAAGCAGTAAGACCAAGATTGTAACCAGAGCAAGGAGAAAGCAATCTCACACCTAACAGACTGCAGATCCCTCGGTATCAACTGGCACAGCGCTCATTCCTTCCCAGCAACTTGAATATTGATTTTTTACAATACCTACAGGAAAAAAAAGGTTTCCACCAGATATAGTGAAGGAGGAGCAGGATAATGGGATTGCCTGCTTCCCACCACGTGTGTTCTGTAGTTGGAGCTCAAAGCTGAATTAAAAAAAGAGATGGTAGAAGATCCAACTTCCTACATAAATCAACTCGGCATGGCTTTCAGTCAGAAGACTTGAAAGGAACAGATATTCTGCCTCTGCTAAAATAGAAAATTGTCTGATAAACATGCTTTTCTTTTTAACTAGAGTGATTTTTTTAAGTAGGTATGATGTGCAGGAAATAGGAGCACTGACTGGAGAGTGAGGAGTTACACAGGCAGGGCTCAGGAAATCTCTCTTCAGGAAATTTTAAAAGGAGGTAAACAGAGTAAAACAACAGCAGCACTCAAGCTCAAAAGTCTCTGTGGCCAACAGCAACACTACAGTGAGTCTGAAAACACCACCCCTGACTTCTTTATGTTTTATGCAGAGTATCAACTTAGTTTTTCCTATACTATTTATTTACCACATGCTTCTCTTGTATTTTTCACTCCAATTTTTAATCATCACAGTCTCCTAATTCACAGTAGATACACATTAAGCCACTTTCCCACTTAAAGATGGCATTACGACCCTAAAATTTAGGGCTCCCCCCTCAACCTCTCCTTTCTGCACCAAGGGCCCTGCACTTGCACTTGTAACTTTAGACCCAGTACGAGTATTGCCAACTCCCAGATTGGCTCTCACTTCATCCCCTCCTTCCACAGCCATGAGTATATGCAGCTCAGAAGAGCAGTAGGGATCAGTGTCTGCTGCCAGGGAAAGCCCAGCCAGTGTCCCAGCTTCCCCCCTCCCAGGGCATCTGACTACAAAGCCTAATTTTGACTTGTGCACTTTTGCCCCACCTTGCAAAAATTTAAAGTTATCTGGGAGAAGGAACTCAAAGGTGTGAAGCACAGAAATAATTTAGAAGGGTGGGAGCCTGATTTCATCATTTATTACAAGCACTTATCCCTTTGGAAAGTCAAGACTAAATTAATCACAGTTAAAATATTTTACAAGCTTGTACAAACTCAACAGGGACCTTGACTGAACTCCAGCATGTGGGGAAAAAGAAAAACAGGAAGTGGAGAGGGAACTGTTAGAAGAAGCATGAAGAGCCCCAAAACAACCTTGGGAAACCAAAAATAGCATCACAGAATGGTTTGGGTCGAAAGGGACTTTAGAAGACCACCCAGTTCCAACTCCTCTCCCAGGGGTGACACTTTCCACCAGACCAGGTTGTTCAGGGCCTCATCCAGCCTGGCCTCGAACACTCCAGGGATGGGGCAGCCACAGCTTCTCTTCAGGAAACAGCCAGAGCAGAGAGAGCAGTTGGATAGGCACACGTGTGCATGGGGAAGATGCAGCTCCCCGAAATTTCCTGGCTGTTCAATGTAGAAGGAAGACATCCCAGATGTGCAGGCACTGACTCGCTCTCCCCTGCGCAGAGATGTGGAGCAGCTCTGTCTGAGCAGAGATGAAAGCCCTGTATCCCCTTCCAACAGCCAGACAATCTCGCTAGTAATGGATTAAAGTGGTTTAAGTAACTATACATTTAATAAGGTGAAAAGGGCAACAACACAGTTACATTTTGATTGCTTTGAACTACATATTGCTTTGCATTTTTGTTCCCGTTTCAAATACAAAAGTTGCACTTTTTGCCAGAGCTGTCTGACATGGTATTGAGGATATAAGCAAGGCAAAGAAGACAGAGAAATACCATCTTTTATTAGTCCATTGACAGAGAATACAGATGAGCTTTCAGACACCAGGACCAGCAGACATGAGACCTTCACAGAGCAAGGACCATTCTTCTTTAAATACATAAACACAAAAAGACATGTTTATATACACACATATATACGAACTTCCTACCTTGCTTTAAAATCCGAAATGCTTTCTCAGTGCTGCCAATAACAAATAAAGCTCAAATTTCCTTGGGCTGGAGAAAGAAAACCACAGCTAAGAAAAACAGACCATGGAAGACCCCAGCAGCAGCAGCAGCAGCAGATGCCATTAGCTATTACCTACTGTGATTATGGAAAAATGCTATTTTTTATTCTGCAGCTTCTCCTTGCCATTCTTTTCATCCATCTTGAAAATTATTCCAGGATTTAAGGAAATAGGGTCATCTGGGGGTTGTGTGCTCTTGGCTAAACCTCCCTGGCCCCTCCCATGGGGGAAAAAAAATCAAAATCAAGCAGCAACAAAGAGAAGTTTTCAGTTTTCTAATGCTCCCTTCCCCCTTTTCTGATACAAATTCAGAGCAGTTCCTGTAGAGACTGTAAACACCCACACAACTTTCCAGGTGGGGAAAAGGTAAAAAACCTCACACCAGTAAATCTACAACAAATTTCTTTACCCTTTCTTTGCGAAGCGACTGGATAGACAATCTGTTGCTGCCTCACGGACACACACAGAGCCTTTGGCACAAGGGAGAGATGTTTCGGGGCAGTGTGAGGATTTGATGGCTGTCTTAGCTTTCCTTGCACACTGAGCAGTCTGCATAACCTAATAGCATTAGCTTACTAACAGATATATTAATAGGTGTGGGGGGAGGGAAAGGAAGAGGAGAAAAAAAGCCACTAAAACACATTCCACCTACACATCTCACTACTAATCATAAACTCAGGTAGAAAGCAAATTGCTTCTCCAGGACCAGGAGAAGACGAGAAAGAAGAAAAAGACTGAAGGGGGAAAAACACCTATTTTCATCTCTTTCTGGAACTATACTAATCACTGTATTTATCAATCCATGACAAGGAATGAGAAAGTAAAAGAAAAAACACCCCCCTCCCAAAAAAACCCAGCCAAAAAACCAAACAACTGAAGAACTGCCACAACATCTTACAGTTAGTAATTTCAGAGTGATAAATATAATGTTGGCCTCAGACTGCTAGAAGGATTAGATTTAGCTGTAAAACAAGCAGTGCAGTTAACAGTTGCTGTTGGGTCTGGTGTTAGGATTAGAAAGCACTGCTAATCACAAGAAATGCAAAAAGATTAAGAGGTGATGGTTGCCAGTAGGGTTTTAAAAGCATGTAAGTGCTGGAATTCATTTTGGGATTAAAATTCCTCAAGTGAAAAAAAAAAAAAAAAAAAAAAAAAAAAAAGAAGAAAAAAAAGGATAGATCCTAAACAGAAGCCAGTTCCACCTGCACTGTCCACAACCCTTTCCCAAGCATTAGGAGAGTTAAAAAGTGTGGAAGAGTGAAATGTATGCTGTGTCTTACACTGAATGGTCCTAGGGCAGCTTTAGTGAGGAGAATTTCTATTCAGGTATTTCTGTTCTGGCACCTATCAATGAACTATGGCAATCTACAACCTATTTGGGTTAGGAGATTTTGCTCACCAAAAATCTGACTGAACACAGTGGGGTTGCAACTTTTAAAGGCACTGTAACAGAAATGACGATGGCATCTTGTGTCTGAATCCTTCCAGTAGGAAGGATAAGACAACATGTTGATCTCCTAGTTTGTTTCCAGCTTGTATAGATTCACCTCTAAGATCTGTTTATGCTCTTACTTACCAAGGATAAGCAAAGCTCCCCACACAAAATAATCTGGAATGTGCAAAAGAAAACTCGCCAGGGAAAAAAAAAAAAGAAAAAGAAAAAAATTAGCTTGCAAATACTGCAAAGTAAACACTAACTTTTAAAAAACACATTTGAATTTTGGATGAAAAATTTTACTAAAAGGGCATTTGAACCAGGGCAAACCACAGCATCAGGGTCAGATTCCCTTACTGACAAGAGTGCTCTTCATCAGTACCAACAGCAAAGTCCATTGCTGGCACCTTGGCCACCACCACCCCACACTGCACAGTCACAGGACAACAACTCGAGGAGAACGCAGACCTCTGCAAAGCCCACCAGGTCCCAGCAGGCCTGACAGACAGCCAAAAGCTGCTCAGTGCTTAGGCCACCTAGAATTTGTGTCTCTCCCAAAGTGTCCCAAATTTATCCAATGATTCGGAGTAAAATTCAAGTGCTACCAAGACATTTCATGGCATTGGCTCTGCACAGATGCATTTCCTCCCGTGCCTCCAAGGAGCTCAGATGCTGATTCAGACCAGCCTCTCTTCACTCATTAGTTTACGTTCTGTAAACCTGGACCTTGCTATTCCAGGGCTTGGGGAGTGGTATGGAATAAGATCACTTCATCATTTTCTACACACCTTTCAGTTTAGTGCTCCTGGTGCGCCATCCTGGCTTTTCAGACTCTCTAAGTCTGCTTTTCCCTTCTGTTGCCCCAAAATGAACATTTTTTCCAGATGCCTGTAGCAGCAGCAAAAATAACCATCTTCCAAGAGTTATAAAACAGTCGTATTAAATAATAGAGGTGAAAGCACTGTGCATGATTTCTGCAGAAGTCTTTTCAGGAGAACAGAGAAATTTATTCACTGCATTATGGAACAGTTTGAGAAAACAAGATCATACAATGTACACTGCCTCTATTTAAATTGTTTCATTTCTATTCATGAGTGCTCTGATTAGATACACTGAAAATATCATCAGTAAGAAATAAATAATTCTGCCAAATTAATAGTTGTTGATTTCTTTTACCTGAAAACGTAAGTAGCATCTCATTCACACTAGACAAAGCTACTGTAATTTGGATATACTGATCTTGTTGTTCAAGTCCACACAGCACACAGAGGCAGGTGTGCATCTACATTTTCTTAATATCAAGCAATTTCTATAAAATCGTAAGTTCTTCCATGAGTGGAGAAGGGCTAATATGCACTTTGCATGGAGAGACTTAGTAGACAACTTGGGTTTTTTTCCAGTGGCTGTTTTCCCCAAATAGGGGGTTGAAAGAAATAAATTGCTTGAAATGCAGAAAATTGTTTAGAAATGGTATTTTAGGGAATACAGGTGAATTTTCTGTATCGTACAAAATTAATCCAAGCTCAGCAAATGCTCTTTAATTAGAAACACCTTTAGAAAGGAAGCAGCCAGAAGTAACCCCCACTAACATCTTTACATTAAGGGAGCTACTAACCAACCCCAAACCAGGGGCTCTCCAGGACCTCTCTCCCGGTAAAGTATTTTCCTGGAGAAGTGAGGGAAGGGGTGGATTTGTGCAAATGGAGCAAAATGTATTATTTAGCAGAAAGACCTGACTAATATTTTCTTGGGGAAAAAAGACCAAAAACATAGAGTTAATATTTTGTTTTAGACATGGCAAAATGATGAATGCCAAACGTCCGCTCAGTTTATGAACATCTGAGAAAAAACCCTCTACATTTTGAAAAATCCATCCAGTGTAAGTCAACAATGAATTCTGCTTTTAAGAAACAAATATAATTGCTGTAACATTTCAAAAAAATTTAAATGCACAGCTCAGTACCTTAAGAGCAGCCTGTTTGCACAGCAGCCAAGTGAAACACCTCAGAGAGCTACTGTTAGCTACTGCAGGGAAGATAAATCAAGAAAATGCTGAGTTGAGGTGCAATTTGACAGTTATTAGCAGAACAGGAGTAATTTGATGAAGGGAAAAAATCTGACAAAATCTCAGTGCACAGCAACAGATTTTGGATGCCTATTTGCACATAAATTGGAAAAAATAATTCTTGCATTAGAAACTGATGAAGATGAAACAATATACCCTTAATCCTAACATATTTTAAATTATTTTCTTTGATTCAAAGCTGATAATCCTGTAACAGGCAGTAACTAAAACAGGGGCTTTACCAGACTTGCTCTGCATGTTGAAGAGACTGCACAGCCTGATCCTGATCTGGGGCCATTCAACTATCAGAATAACTGGATTTACTGCTATTTGCACCTTTGTTTTTGCCATTTGAAAGCATCTACAGTGTGCAGAACACTAGGCTGTGTTTTAAGCATTAGCGGCATAAATATCCCCTGGTGTACCGTATACTTCACCACTTCTGCCTTCCCGTAAATCAAGCATACAACCAATCATCTTTTTTATGTTGGACGCTAATGGCAACTCTATTATTCAAATTCAGGCTGTATAGAGCCACCTCTCATGGGGATGTGAAGCAGCTCAGGAGCAGGATTATGACTCAGCAAGGGAAGATTCAAATTTGGCCATGATCTTCCCACTACAACCCCACCACCTCTTTCAATTTATCTGCATCTTTCAATTTATCTCTTCTGTGCAAAAGGCTTTTTCAAAAAAAACCTAAACGCCTATAAGCAGGAAAAACAAATTAGGAAGCCTTTTCTGCTCTTCAAGAAGCACTTCTTTGTGTCCCCATAAATGTTCAGCTAAATGTTTTCGCTCACATACTCATAAGCAGAGAAGCTGTTCTTTACGGCATTACAATTAGATGCAGAGATTAAGAGATATCTTTCATGTCATTATATCAGACTCTTCTACAAACATCCAAAGGGATTTTATAGACTGTTGTCTTTTCTGCTTACTACTGAATTCTCACACTCAGCACAAGATGCAGTAAAAGTGAACGATACTTTCCCTGTGTTTACTGTGCCCACCAAGAATCATTAAATAAAAAAAAAAAACCAACAACTTAGCTATGATTTCAGCAGCACAAACTGTTCTCCCATGGGGTTTCTCTTTTTTCCTCTCTCCCTCCACTCATCTTTCAGTTGATGAAGATAAGGAACATGAAAACTAAATGGATTTATGTGTAAATAATTCATCTTTTCAGGCACATCAAACTACTACCTGAGCTCATCCAAGGGGCTGGCCAGATGTAGCTGATTCCAGCGGTATTTTAAGCAGCATTCTGGAGAGCTAGTCACAAAAGGTTGCGAGGAAATGCTGAACAGCTGTGTTGACAGAGTTGTTTTTAAACAACACGTGTTGAAACTCTACCTATCCTTACTGAACACAGCTGACGGGGACATATTACACAGTCCTGAACTGCCACTGCGTTTTGGAGACTCATGTCTGCACAAGAGAGGCTTTGTGAGCAGGGTGAGCTCTGGCACATCTTGGGAAGACGAAGAGAATTACAAAGGCTGAGCATCGTTTTCCTGCCAAGTAGCAGGAAAACATGTGGCAACATAAAGCATCTTTAGGAGCACGAGTCCCACAGGGCAGACATCCACACAAGCTGAGCTGATCCTGCAAGCCAAGTTGCCTTAAACCAAGGTCCCATGGGGACTGGGAAGTGAAGTGATGGTAGTAACTCTGCTTCTCTTTAAGCCATGAAGGAAAATAGAGAGTATTTTGTGTATTTTTAAACATCCTAAGTACGAACAATGGATTTACTCTTGTGGGAAGTCCAACAATTAACCTTCACTACATTTGCATGTCAAGTCATGTTTCTTGTGCTAAATAAACCATACCGAACTCTGGCACCTAAAGAGGGCAAAGGGAAAGTCTAGGGACTTGTGCTTTTGTTCTGTTTTTACTCTTTTAAAAGCCAAAACCTAAACCTTTCCATTCTGCTTGCTTTAATAACACAAGTGGTCTCTCTCCTGCACGTTAGGAGTCTGCAAAAGGGGATCAGGGAAATAGGCCTTGTGCACAGCCAAGGTCTGCTCCTCTGATTTACAACAAATTCTTGTACAAACTGAATTAGAAAAAGCAGCAAAGAAATACAATTAAATTTCAGGATATAACAACCATTTTAGTAACAGTGCTTTGCCTGTGTAGGAAATGGTTCTTAAAGTGAAGAAATCATTTTGCCACGTGGAAACCTTGAGCAGGTTAGTAACCCACTACTGTACCAGAGATTAATTCCTGCAGTCAGGTTTGTATCTTCAAATTCACTGAAGTGGAGATTTATTGCAACAAAAACAGAGAAAGCCACTGGAGGGATAAGTTGGAAGTAGAGCAGGGCAAAAAGAAAACTAACACCGAAAATACAATATTCTCAGATTTGCAGTGCAATCCTCACTGATTTATTCCAAGAGAGTTTGTGTTTCCAGTCTAAACTAACATGGCTCATACTACTATAACTTAAATCACACAAAGATAAGAACTGGTGAAGAGTAAAGTTTTGCAGAATGTGCTTTGGATGAGTTTCATTAAAAATAGCTCAAAATAACTTTAAGAATTATCATCTTAATGACATCCTTACCCTTGAGGGGAAATGTTGAGCCCTTCAGCAGAAAGCAACCTCACTGCAAGCAGGATTTTAATGGCTCTGAGTTACTGTTTATGCAGTGGGAGCCCTCTAAATCAAACATGTTTAAAAGTGTCCTTGTTCTAAAGCTGCCTGTACTGGGCACCCCATCACAAATTTATGCCTTCATGCTTTGCACAGTAATTATGTCCACAGACTCACATAAGATCACTATGAGAAACATGGACTCTTCCACCTGGCTAGTCTTCCCACATTGCATAGGAAAATTAAGTGCCTCAGAGTCCTTGTGTGTGGAAGCCCCTCTAAACCCAAATGTGCAACATTTTCTGCCTGCAAGGTATGTATAAAACATATGTGATGAGGAAATGTGCACTGACTGATTCTGACAAAGAACCACCACAGAGCAGTCCACCATCATAACAAAATGCTTACAGTAATCCCTATCAAATTATAGTTCTGACCTTTGGTGATGTGGAAAACAGTATTTATTTCCTTACTTAAAAAACCAAAAAACCCTTGCTACAATCTCTTGCTTGAAAGTTCAAAACTGAAATTGTTCTCACCCTAGCCCAGCTGACAGCATTAGCTGTGGAGAAGCTCGCTTCCAGAGGAAGTGGAACGTAAAAACAAAGTTGCTGTGACCTTAACAATAATCCTGTTTGCATATTACAATACATTTTCCTACTATAACAAGGCAAAGTCCCTTGTGTTCCGGTCAGAAAAAGTCATCTTCCAGTAAAAGCATACTGTGATCAATAACATTTTCTTAATATATTATATTATCTCCCACTGAAACACTTTTTCACTTGGCATTTCAGGCTGCCGAGTAGGGGAAATTCATGACAAAACGAAGATAGTAAATGAGATACTGCAAATTAATTCCATCCAAGAGCAATCTTTTCGTTCGTGAGCAATTTGACAAGCCAGTGTTGTCTGACTTCAGCAGAAGCTTTCTCAGCTTTCAAATATACATGAAACAGAAGAATCTGCTCCACTACCATACCAAGCTTCACTTTAGCCTGCATAATTTTGTGTTAAAATACATCAGAGTTTCAACAGTCAACTCCGAGACCAGAACTGGTGGGGCATACTTTAAATATTAGTTTAGAAAATAGACTGAGAAGTCTGCCACATCAATTGTGAGCTCCTGTTTTCAAGTAACAGCCCAAGGCATGGCAGTGCACAGGAATTCTGCGCTTCCTTAGACAATTTGCCACAAACTCTCCTGGAAGCCAATCCTGAAAAGGCCCAAGAGATGACAATGCCAGGTGAAGGATCTCAGTTTGGTACTGGCAAAGTTCAAAAGGCAGCTTTGTCACCATGGGTATTATAGTAAAGTGCTTCTCCATCTGCACATGTGAACTGCCTTTTGCAATGATGAGTAGCAGCTTTATTGCCCCCTTGGAGTTTATTGCCCCCCTTCTGCAGGCTGAAAGGGTCACCTGGTGTGCACACAGCCAGGAGCAAAGCCCACCATTATTTCAGCAACAGCAGCTGTGGATTTACTGAGAGCAACTGGTGTTCAGCATGGTCCAGGAAGGCGTGATCCCACAGGAAGGTTGGGGTGCGTGCAGGGTGTCGGGATATTGTCAGTAGGATTACTTGCACGCACCTGATCTCGGCACCATTAGGTGAAGAATCACTGCTCTATTAATATTTCAGCATCAAGAATAAGGGGCAGGCAGCTGTTGAATATTCATGCCTTAGCAATGCACTCTGTATGAATTCTCTAGCAGGAACATGTAAAGGCTGCACCATTACCCCAAAGAGTTTACCATCCAAAACCCCAATTAAAGAGATACTTTAGTATGTACCCTGTTTTAAGCTCACAGGGCAGGCTCACTGACTAATTGTATTCTTACAGTGAAGGATGTGCTCCATTTTTTCACTAACTCAAGACCCATGTTGAAAACAACATAAAAGGAGCGGGAGAAAACGGATAAAAATTTAATTTACATCTGCAAATCCCAACACCTCATGAGATCAGAAACATGTAAAGGGCCAAACAACTCATCTACCCAAGAAGTCATTCATAAAAGATAAACATCCTTTTTAAATGTGAAGGAAATTCATGCAGGGAAGATGCACAGTACTCAACTATAAAATAATTTCAAGAAGCATCAGATACATTTGTGAGAAAGAGGAGGCAAAAATAAGATTGGTCCCACTGAAAAGCAGAAGCACAGATGATAGCACAAACAAACTAGATGGGAAGGGCAAAATAATCAGGGTTTTGAAGGACAGGACTAAGTTTGTGCGGGTTCCTGGTTGTGGGTTTTTGTGATTTTTTTTTTTTTTTAACAAAATAAATTAGGCAGCAAATCTTCATGTAAATGAGCACTTATAAAACAGCCTTTCTAGGTGAATCATTTCTTTTACGATTAATAAAATCTGCAATCTGAGCAACAACATTCTGATGACTTTTTGCCATTCGCAATTATCGCTCATCCCAGCACCAAAAAGCTCATTATTATTAAAGCTGACAGAAAGAATACTTAACTGCTTTTATGAAAGGACTTACTTTTTACAAGAACCAACTTTCTAAGCTTTGTTTCTACTTCCAAATCTTCAGCGTGAAAAATAAGGTTATCCTAACAACCCTTGTGCGTGTCATCTTTGATTTCCAACACAAAATTTGGATAAAAGCATCAAATTTGTACAGTAACACAACGCATTACAGAATAACACTTCTTAGGTTTAAAAGCAGCCTACAAAGAATATGGAGTTAACACAAACCTGTGCAACTAGAAACATATAGTTTATACCATAAAAATACATATTTTAACCTTTTTTATAGCAGGTTTCTCCCAAATAACTAAAAGCATTTAACGGTTACTGTAGGACTTGTAGCACTCTTGTGAATAGAGTACATAATAATCTCTATTTTAAAGGCATAGACGTTGAGGCACAAATATTACAAAGACAGCCGCGGAAGGGACAGGAATAGGAACCACATCCAATTCCACGCTCTGTGACTAAATTCACATCTATTTGACATGAATTGTCTACAGGCAAAAAGGAACACAGGTATTTTTGTTTTGGCACCTAGAGAGATGTTAGAGTGTGTGTTGTCTGTGCTTCACTCCATCCTTGCTCCCTGACATAACAGCACAGTAAAATCAGAGCCCTCTTTCAAAAAACTGCAAAAAACCAAAAACCCAAACCCCAACACAGCTGCTGTTAAATGGACTCAAACACAAAAAATACTGCCTGATTCACAGGTGCTTGGGAAACATTGATCTGAGCTCTTCGTAATCACAGATCTTCAGTTTGTCATCATTTAGTGGACGGTTTGAGGTCTGGAGCACGTGGCGAGCCAGAACCTTCCTAGGGCATGCAGTAAAAGAGACAACAGGTGAAAGCTGCACCAGGGAAAGCCTGATAAGAGATAAGGAAGAATTCAGAGCAGGTGTTAAGCAGCAGAGTGGCTGTGTGGAGAGGCTGCAGAGCCCTCAGCCCCACAGGTATTAAAAGGACCTGCCTGGACATGGACACAGCCATGAATAACCTGCCCTGCCTCTGCGGTTTGCCTGCTTTAAGCAGGAGCTTGGACAAGATGACCCCTCCAAGGTCATTCCCAAACTGCATTGTTCTTTGAATACCATCCCAAAGACAAGTGAGGTTGTTTGGTTTCTCTGCTGCATCCCAAAGCTTATCACAGATTCACAGAAGAAGTGTGACCCTGGATTTCTATGACTAACTTTTTCTACTTTATTCAGCTTGCTCCTTCTCCTGAAAGGGATAAATGGAACAAATCCAAATCTTTGCTTTCACCCACTTGAAAACTGTGAAAATGAAAAGCAAAACACAATCACTGTGTTCAAGCTCCTAAAGACACGTGGTCATTTCAGGTCTCGCTTGGAGTTTACACACCTTCCTGACCCTCTCTCCTCCTAAGACATACTCCAAAAAACAATCAGTCTGCTGTGCAGGGAGACCCACAGTTATTAAAGTAACTTTATCACCAAAACAGCACTCAACTTCATTTCAAATTCCTTCCCACCACCCGCACTGCCGTAAGAGGTGCTGCATATGGTGAAAACTAATTCAGCTTGAACCAGAAAACACTGGGGTTAAGTACTTCTTCAACTGGAATACAAAAACTGCAACCACACGTGACTCAGGATATACAGGGCTACAGTCAACATGAAGAAATACCTTTTATATTCATCAGGAAAACTGAGTTAAAAGGCCTTTTAAGGGGAACAGCTGAGCTAGGAATATCCAAAAACGCGTGAGACAGACAATTGTGCAACTCCTACATGCAGCCTGCTGAAGGAGACAGGGAGAGCCCATCCTGGAACTCGAGGCCTTTTCAGACAACTTCTCACATGTAAAAGCATTCAAGAGGACACCTGGACACACCTGGCTTCTCATTTCCAAATAACTATTTTTTTAAATTCTTATGTTACATATATTTTATATAACCAGATCACAGCCACTGTGGCAGAAACGCTCATGGGCATCCCACAGCCCAAAGGAATCACTTTGCAGTAACTGGATATTCAGCCTAGGATTATCCTAGACATTTCATACTGATGTGACTAGGCAATGTGGCAACTTATCACAAGCCAGATTTACCAGACATTCCCCACCACAGAAAGTGAATTAAACTGTCACTCAACGCTGTATGAGCTGCACTGGTGTAACTATTCCTTCCAGAGGGACAACACTTCTCTGAATTAAAACCAAAACACTTTGTTGCAAATTGAAGCCTTTATCCTCCTTTCTGTATGTTTTCTTTTTCTTTCCACTTCTCTTACTTATGGTCTGCTCAATTATTTTTCCCCCTGATTTAGTATGTTTAACCCTCTTTGCTCCACTTGTCCCTTCAATGCATTCTTTTGTTCCTCTCCTTGGTAGATATAAACAGAGGGATTTGTTAGGAGCTCCAGCCACCCTGGCCAAACTAGCAATTATGATTTCAGCACTGAATTGCTGATGCCCTCTTGGTCTTTCCCCTAAAGCCTAAGTCAGCAAAGCTTTCAGGAGCACAGGACTATGTCTTCTTTCCTCAAGGACCGTCTGATCATCATGTCAGGCTAAGGTTGAGACTGTATTCCTGAGTGTTTCTCTCTGGCATACCTCCCAACATACATGCTCTATTAAAATATAGGAAAAGCAGATACATTACTCATTGTGACGGCCACCAAAAAAAGAAAAAGAGCAGAACGTGTCATTTAACTACAATTACAGTTGTTGCCATCTGCAATTTGTAGCACCATACACACACACATGCAGGGACAAATAAAAAGAAGGAATATTAAACAAGTCTTGTTCATAATTCAGACTCAATTTCCAGGAACAGTTTCATATATGTATTATTATTATTATATACACTATTTATGGCTGTGTACTGGCAGCACAGAAGAAAGGATTAAGTACACTCTCTCATGCACACTTGTACACACCCAAGCATACACAAAATTTCCTGATCTATCGTGAATATACTAATGACGGGAATTGAAAAAGGATTTTAAATTATGAAAGCTACACAGAAAGCTTTAAGCTAGCTGCTCATGGAAATAAACCCATTTCCAAGAGTGTTTCACTATTTCCAAAGTGTAGCTCATGCACATTTATGGGAAGAGGTTGCCAGAAACATTATGATGAAGATGCACTGGGGATACTGAGATGTTCAATTAGGAATTCTGTGAAGAAAGAGCAAACGCTGGAAGTCAAGAATGCACGACAGTGTATGAGAAAGATTAAACAGACTGAAAATATGAAAAAATAATATGGGACTTGGTGGTCGTGAGAGACAGCAGGTACAATCTGAGCCAGCAACATGCCCTTGAAACAAACCCAAGTGCGTCCATTCAGGGCTGCATTAGTGACAGCATAGCTAGCAGGTCCAGGGAACCAATCCTCCCTTTTCAGGCAGGATTTGTACGCCCTCCAGAACAAGAGGGCTTTGACATACCAGAGAAAGTTCAGTGAAGGATATTGGTGGCTAGAACAGAGGTCTCCGCCAGATCTCACTATGTTTTCCAATTCCCAAAAGGGAAGGTGCAAAACGAACAGACTGAGCCCATTCTTAAAAGGGCAGTGATATGACAGGAACAAAGAAGCTGCAACAACAAAAATTCAGATTATATATAAATGAAGAAAACATCCTTCATGAGGTGGTGAAACATGGTAACAGGGGTCTAGCAAAGTTTTGGAGTCTGCATCCTTGGAGATATTCAAAACCCAACGGGATGCAGCCCTCAAGCAACCTGCTTTAAGTGACCTTGCTCTGAGCAGGAGGTTGGACTAGACAACTACACAGGTGTTTCCCAGCCTGAATTATCCCAGAAAATTAAGTATCTGATGGGAGAAGCCAGAAAGCTGGTCAAAGAAGGCCAAGAAGACATGAAACACCATAAAGGCACAGGAATAGTTCCACAATGAAAAAACAGAGAGGAGTGCAAAAAGAAGCTAGAAAAGGGAATAAGCAAAAAAAATAGCAGGTTGAAACAGAAGGTGAAAGCAGAGGATGAAGACTGAGGAGGAGACAAAAAACAAGAAAAATCAAATCTCTGTTCACAAAATTGAACTTTCCTCCTGTGGGAGGGAGGTGAAAAATTTCACAAGAGTCATTCAACAAGGAAGTCAAGTATTTTAGTTTCTACTGTAATGTGCATAGTAGAATTGGTTAAGAGAGGGAACCAGTTCTTTCTTTTACCTTCCCATGCCCCCAAGAAACCAACTAACCTTTAATCTCCCTTTTCCAAATATTTCAACTCAATCTTGCAAACTTCATGTTTTAACTATGCACACTACGAAGAATGTTTCATTTGTAATATAAAAATACATGCACTTTTATCAGCTTAAAACTCAAAGTTCACTACACCCAAATAAGCCTCTTCTAGCTTTTTACAGTTGTGTAAGATACGGCCCCATAAGTCTAGGCCTATATACACAAAAAACTTCGCTCCCTCTTGGAGCTACAACAAATTCAAATACTCCTGATTAGGTTTACAGCATCAGCATTTATCATATTGCAGTATTTTTCTATTATAACACAGATGCTCAGTTGCATGTGCTGCAACAGGGACTTGCTGCAGTCACTGAAAGGGAAAGCAAAGCCCAAACTGTGTTTGTGCAAGCAAGTAAGAGACCATGAAAGAAAAACCACAAAAAGAAGAGACATCTGCGCACTTACCCTGCAATATCCAGAATCTGTATCAAAATCAGCCTCAGGTGTAACAGTCAGTAAACAGGACAGCAAACCCTTGCATTTAGCAGAAGATTTCTGGGAAGCCAGATTACCTAGAAAGAGTTGAAAAAAGTTACTTTAATACACAAAGATAAAATCACCTATGCTTAATGAGAACAGGCTTCAAATAAATCACAGCACCGGGAAAAAAAAATGCAAGCTGCTGAATGGGAGACCACCACGATCAGCATGGAGAACTTAAACCCCAGAAGGTAACAAAAATTTGTTACAAAGCACGGAGAATTAGATGCTGGTAGACACTCAGGGTTTAGCAAAGAACATCTAATACCCAAGATAACATGGTGTTAACCCTCTAATCAAGGATGTGGAGGAGACCAGAAAGAGCACGGTATTTTGCTTAATTAGTTGCTATCAAAGAGAGGATGAGTTCAAGCACTTGCAAAAACAAGGCAATCTAAGACTATTTAAAAGTTTAATAGTGTTCTAGAGTCTTTGGTAACACAGAGTTTGCCCATGAAATCAAAATAATCCCTGGAGATAAATTTAAAGGAATATATCTCACTTTAATGCAGAGAGTAAAATGACTATTCATTAAAGCAAAGCAGTTTTATCCCTACATTCTCCATCTCAGATGCAATACATATTGAAGTAATCTTTATGACAGGAAGTGGCATGTAATCCTGCAAGAATGAACTGCTGTCGTTATCTGTAAATCAATACCTTTTTTTTTTTAAGTGGATATAACAGTACCTATTGATTTCATGTTTTTAGCACTGGAGTTTCAGTTTCTACCAAGAAGATTCTTAAAATGACAAGATTGCTGCATACATGTAATTGAGTTGATACAATCTGAATCTGAAGTTTACCGTGCACTTCTCTCTGCAATGCAATCAGGGCTTCTGTCCCACTGCCTCAGCTTAAGCCTTTTTTAATTTTATATACACTTTATGTTTTGTATATTTATAATAATTTTGAAATGGTAGAGTAACACTTCACAAATCCAACCTGCTAGCTATGGGAAGTTTACCATGCAAAACATCCCCTTGGATGTAATCTCCCTACCCTGCTAGGATATTATTTCAGAATATTTGTATGACTTTTGCTATGTTTAAATAGCCTGACCAAATAATTTCCCTTGTGCAAACCTGAAACTGGTTCAGTGCTGAATATTTACAGCCCAAAGAGGTGTGGTGAAGGTGAGGATGGTAAAGGTACAAGAGAAGGAAGCACAGAGAAAAACTAAATGACTTATCCAAGGTCACTCTGTGGATCAGTCAGGCAGTGAGCCCCATTAAGAGTTTAATAAAACTGCTAAATTCCTACTATATTTCTGCAAATGAAGCATACAGCAACTTTGGCTTGACTAGCTGACCAAATGGCTCATGCTGCAATGAATGATCTGTAATGAGAGCTGGCTGAGAGGCACAATGCACCATCAGCCTGAGAAAGGAGGGGGGAAAAAAGATCACACCACTAAAAAGAAGTTTAAAAGGATGAGATTAGGGCCAGATGAATGACATCCCAAACCAGGTTAGGAAAGCTAAAGCGCTGATAGAATTACATCTGGCCAAGGACATCAAGGACAAAAACAAATGCTTCTATAGGTATGTTTGTGACAACGGGGAACACTTGGGAAAATGTTGCTCCTCTCCAGAAGGAAATGGGAAACCTACTTACTTGGGATATGGAGAACATTAAGACACTGACTTTTTTGCCTCAGTCTTCAGTGACAGGCGCTCCACCCACACCTCCCGACTCACAGGCAGGGAGTGAGAGAATGAAGAACCAACCACTGCAGGATAAGATCAGGGTCAAGACCATCTAAGGAACTTCAAGGTGTTCAGTGACAGGCTGGATGTTGGTTAAGCAGCCTGATCTAGTGGAAGGTTCCCTGCCCATGGGAGGAGGCTTGGAACTATATGACCTACAAGGTTCCTTCCAACCCAAACCATTCTATGACTCAATAAAACACGTAGAACATTTACATGCAGAAAAAACTGAGTGCTGCCTAACCACTAGCCAGCTGCAGCTCAGTTTCTTGAAAATATAAAATAAAATAAAAGAGGAAGCACATGAAAGGCTGGGGAAGGCGTGGATATGTGAACATCTTGTCCACATTATCCCTCATCATTACAGTTCACTCCACTGTACAGAGCTCCATGCCCTTCCTGAGCCTATTATCTTTACAGATATGTACTAATTTTGGAACTACAGATTTTCACATAGCTGATCTACTTATTTGTCTATTTAACACTTCTTGAATACATTGTTGTGACTTTTTAATTGCGTATTTCTGACTTTCACAAGACGACTAAGGAATATAGCATGGACGGCCTAAAAAGGCTCAAACAAAAATAGAACCTTTTCTTTGTTTTGCTTTTAGTTTGTTGAAAAGAGCACTGTTTTCATGAAGCAGTTTATGGAAAGGAAAAAGGGGAAATTACTCAAGGGAGTAATTTCTGTTTTGCATTGTGACTCATCTTATCATAGTTACCCCATCATCTCCAAGGGCAACACTAGGCCAGAGCTACTCGGGAAGATCTCCTCAGGGAAACACTTCTCAAAGCCATCTCAGGATGGCTTTTTCCAGAACTTCACAGAACAGGAAAGACCTTTGACAGCAATAAAAATAAAATGGGTTTCAAATACAGAAGAAGCCTGAGAAGTCAATGACAGTTTTACATGAAGGAAACCTTTTTCTTTCTCACCTCAATAATGAAAGATATGAAGAACATTTACAAAACACATTGCAGGGTCTATACAGCAGTGTAATATAGAAAGGCAAAACAGAACTCGCAGCTAGATGTGGGCTATCTGAAGAAAGAAGAATCAGAAGGAAAAGGAGCAAGAAAAGCAATTATTTGTAACACCATGAAAACGGTACACAGACAGGACAAAGTTCAAAATCTGTTTGCTTACTCTTAGACATACAGTTCCAGAGAAGTGTAAAAATTACTTGGGGAAATACGAAAACAGACTTAATGGTCTTTAATGTATTGAAATTTACATTATTTACTAGCATTTGGGTGAGTTTTGCTTCCTCTGCTTTAGAAAATCTTGGTTGTTTAGAGGAAAGGATTTTAAGCTTACCAAAACTTTACCAAAGTTACCATTGAGGGGGAGCGACACCTGCCAGGCTGCTCTGAACCACTGAAATAAAATATTGAAACTGGAAAAAGCAGAAACACAGCAAGGAGCTTTCAACAGCAAAGGTTGTCTCTCATCACAGTGTACTACCCTGCACAGAGGTAAAACCTCCATTCCTGTATCAATTCCTATGAAGCTGAAGGTGCCCTACAGGAGCCTACAGCAGCAGCCTTATCTCTCCTTTGGGAGCCTAACTACTGCAAAATGGACAGGTTAAGTATTCTGTCCTGTGCCTAAGCTTCTAAATTAAGTGTCTTGAAGCAACTGGATCTAAAGCTATCTACTTTAGATACTGCATCTCCTCCTTTATGAAGGAGAAAGCTCTTTCTTCAGTTTAAATCAGCTGCAGGCCATGGTATAAGAAGTTGGCTTCAGTTCACCACCTCATCAACATGAACATCTTCATGAAGGGATGGAATAATCAGAAGTGCCTTTGGCATAAAAGACCTGGTCAGTGAAAAGCAGGCCTGGATCTTTTGGAGAGAGCAGCTGTATCAGTTGGACTCCCCTGCACAGTTCTGGGTTGGACAAAGAGTTCAGCTGCACCAGCAAACAATGAGACATGGTGACAGCACAAGCAGCTAGCAGAAAGCTCAGCTTTAAGTGGTAAATTAGAAAAGAGGCTTCCAAAAGGGAAGAGGGGATGAGGGAGACAATGATTTCAAGCCAAAACCACAATTTTGTTATGCAGCAAGACACTGTTTCAGAGCTTCTCCGTCACAGACAAAGTATCCAAAAGCAACACAGCAGATCTGAAGAAAGGTAAGGAACAGGCAGCAACATCTGGCACCTCAGTACTGCCACGAGGTACTCATTGTTCCAGAGCCTCCCTGAATAAGAGATCACTGAACAGCAGAGGAGCACAACATGGACCTGAGTGAGGAGGCAATGCTTCACGCAGTGCCTGCCCACGTGTCACTTGTGGTTGAAAAAAGTATTTGGAAAAGAGGAAGGATAAAGCCAAGGATGTGGACATAGTTACTGTAGGTTAATAAACCAGAAAAAGTTTAACACAAAAATATTCTATGCAAGCCTGCCTGTGCAGACAAGCTCTAAATCAACTCTGAAGCACAAAGTGGTTTAAAAATGCCATTTACAAGATGCTCTGCCCTGCAAACAACCTCCCTCATGTCAGGTACCACAGCCCAGGGCAGAGGCTGAAGAACAGGAACGAAATACTGGACAGGGAACACACTCTCCTTGCAAATAAACAAGGCAAAGGAAAGCAAATCAAAGGGAGAAAAAAAAAAGAGTCCAACATAAAGTACAAACACTTACTAAGCAGATTAAGTAAAAGTTTTATAGGCAGCAGAAGGGTGCTATAGGCAATGTATGCCAAATTACAATCAATCACTTCAAACAGCTGAGCTCAGCACACCTGGGAAGTTGTATGGACACGGGAGGGAGGTACAGACCAACACCCCCAAAGCTGTCAGTGCTGCCAGCTCAGGGACACAACTCTGTGCTGTTGTCTTGATCTGTTATCTTTAGCATGTTTAGCATGAAAGGCTCTGTAATGCCTCGTGTGACCTGTTGTCCTCCTGCCAGAAACCAAACAAGTGGTCTGAGAAGGGAGTAATTACAGATCCCACAAGAAGCTACACAGGCTCTGAAGTTCGCCAAAGCTCAGCCAAGAGTTGTAAGCTGGGATAGAAAAAAGAAAACAGGGCTGGAACTGAAGGATGCATCCATTTTCACAATCCCACCTGACTTTATGGGAAGGAGTGACTGCTCTGCACCACGATGTCTGCAGAATACTATTGTTATGTTTACCCTAATATATTATTTATTGCAGAATTTACAGATCTCTCTTTCCCACAACTGACAGCCAGCCAACTACTAATTTGCAAGCTAAAACGCTGCAAGGTCTGCAGATCCCAGGGCATTTGCAAGCCATAAGGATTCTGAAATGCTTGGGAAAAGCCTGGCAATGCTGCCAGTCCTCACTAAGGTCCAAAGAATTTAAGCCAACGCCACCTAAACTAAGGAATTACCTGAGAAAAAGTGACTACAGAAGGATGTCTGCACATGCATGATGTTCAAGTATTTATATAAAACTTTTTACCATGAACAAATGAGAGCATCACTGTACTAAGAGCTCTGGGTTTGAAATTATAATTGCTGGATACCTAAGGCTACTTGGAATGTTTCACTGAAAGTTTCTCACAATCACACTCACCTCTCTGAAAACAGGCTGGGAACTGTGAACATCTCTTCATCAAAGATTTAGACAGGCAGTAACCCTGAGGTCACTCTGTGCAATAGTTGAAGTCCCCCAAACTCAAAAATCCCCCAAAAAGTCCCACAAAAATGCTGGCCTGTGCTTCTGAGGGTTAAGAAGTGGAAAGGGAAGGGGAGAATAATATTCACTCAGCACCCCCCCGTTCCATTACATGGGCAAATTAACTCCTCCTATGACATCCCATAACTTTTGAGAAAACATTTGTGGTTAAGAACTGCCTGTTGAGTTTGTATTCCTGCCTGGATAATCACTTCTTTAAAAGGAAGTATACATCAATAATATTCATGGGGAGCTTTGTAAGAGCTTGGCAAACAGTTCTGACAAAACAAAAACCTCAAACAGAAGGATTACTCATAAAATGCTACATCAACAACTCTTTTGACAGACATCTGGATTATGCTGCTCTTTAAAGGGGAAAAACAAAGATGTCACTTCGAAGCTTAAATGGAAACAGTGAAATATGCCATTAAAAATACCACATCGTAAACAAAGCTATTTTTGCAAACTCAAACGCAATGAGCAATTATGACAAAGTTTGCCAAGATAACTTACAGACACTTTTTTATTTAAAAGATGTTTTCAAAACACTAAAAGATGTACAGATATTACAGGTTAGTAATGAGTTTATAGACCTAGAAGATCAGAGAGCCAGCATTAATAGTCTATCAAATCCCCCCTTTTTCTTTAAATGGCCTTTGGTTGATGCTGTAAATGAAGTTAAAGCATATACACCAAACCAACTGAACAAAGGTCCAGAAAGAAATGCAGATAGACACTTTAGCAGCCCATCCTCAGAGCATGCAATTCACTATCCCTCCCCCTAAACCATGCTAAACATAGAATTGCTTTATCCAGTTGACATTAAATTCTGTAGTATGCTGTAGTTAAGACTCAAAATGAGATCACTATAAGGATGCAAGTAAAAACTTCTAACTCATTCCAAGTTTATTTGTTTTTTAATTCCCATTAAAAGCTCAAGGAAAGCTGCTGATATGTCTGGGCTTAAAAAAAAAAGTAAAATATTACCATGCAAAAATAAAGCATTGAAAAGACTGTTTATTCAAAAATTACAGAGCTCTAATGGATTATAAATGTTCAGTTAAAAATTCTTAACCCTAATAGTGAGGGTTCTTAGAAGACAAATACATACAGTCTAGTGAAAAAATAGATTGCCTTAGAGTCAACTTCACAATCCATTCTTCACAATCCACTGAAGTCCACTGGATTTGCTGGAGATTGGATGAAGGTCACAGAATCACAGAATTGTTTGGGTAGAAGGGACCTTGAAAATCATCTTACCCCACCCCCTGCCATGGGCAGGGATACCTTCCACTATCCCAGGTTGCTCAGGGTCCCATCCAACCTGCCCTTGAACACTTCCAGGGATGGGGCAGCCACAGCTTCTCTGGGCAGCCTGTGCCAGGGCCTCGCCACCCTCATTGTAAAGAATTTCTTCTACCTAATCCAAACCTGCTCTTCCAGTTTAAAGCCATTCCCCCTTGTCCTATCACTGCATGCCCTTGTAAGAAATCCCTCTCCAGCTTCCTTAGTGCTGTCTTCCAGTACCTAAAGGAGGCCTACAAGGTCTCCCTGGAACCTTCTCTTCTTCAGGGTAAACAACCCCAGTTCTCTTACTGTTTCTTCACATGAGAGATGCTCCAGCCCTCTGGTCATCTTCATGGTTTTAAGAAGAAGATCCCTGGAGACTTTCTGAGCTATCAGTGCACATTGCTGGGTCATGCCCAGCCTCTCATGCACAAGTACCCCCAAGTCCTTCTCCTCAGGGCTGCTCTAGATCCATTCTCCACCCAGCTTGTATTTATGTTTGGGATTGCACCAATCCATGACACAGGACCTTGTGCTTGGCACCACTGAATTTCAGGAGGCTCCCACAGTCCCACCTCTCCAGCCTGTCCAGGTCCCTCACGATGGCATCCCTTCCTTCCAGCATGTCACCATCACCACCACAGCTCAGTGGCATCAGCAAAGCAGCTGAGGGTGCCTCAGTCCCACTGCCCATGCTGCCAACAAAGATGTTAAAGAGCACCAGTCCCAAAACTGACCCCTGAGGAATGCAGCTCATCACTGCTCTCCATTTGGACATTGACCCATTGACCCCAACTCTGAGTGCAACCAGCCAGCCATTTTTTTATCCATCAAGTGGTCCAGCCATCAAATTAATGTCTCCACATTTTAGAGACAAAAATGTCACATGGAACAGCATCAAATGCTTTGCACAAGTCCAGGTAGATTACATCAGTTGTGCTTCCCTTATCTACCAATGCTCTTAACCCCATCAGAGAAGGTCACCAGATTTGTCAGGCATGATTTGCCCTCAGTGAAGTCATGTTGGCTGTCACCAGTCATCTCGTGATTTTCCATGTGCCTTAGCATAGTTTCCAGGAGAATCTGCTCCACAAGACGTTGCCAGGCACTGACATAAGACTGACTGGTTTATAGTTCCCCGTGTCTTCCTTTTTTCAAATGGGAGGTATGTTTCTTCTTTTCCAGTCAGTGGGAACTTCACCAGACTGACACAGCTTATCAAAAATAATGGACAGTGGTTTATTGATGTCATCCACCAATTCCATAAGAACCCATGGATACATTTCATCAGGTCCCATAGACTTGTGCCCCAGCAGCTTCCTTAGGCGTTCTCAAACCTCACCATCTCCTACAGCAGGTGGTTCTTCATTTTCCTAATCACTGCCTTTGCCTTCTGCAACTCAGGCAGTATGGCTGAAACACCTGTCAGTGAATACCAAGGCAGAAAAAATCACCTGTCCCTGCCTTCCCTTTAAACCTGTCCCACAAGCTGTCAGTCAGCTTCTCATCAATCCCCAGGCAGAGCTCCATTCCCTCCAGCTGGCCATTGACACTCCTTCATCATCTCCATTTCCTGTGCTTCCTAAAGAGTCTGCATCCCTCTATTCCAACAATCCAGCCACAGGAACCATCCTGGCACGTCTCCACAGCGCCGGTAGGATCACAGCCCTGCAGGAGTGCACATCTCTAATTCCTCTTGTTTATTCCCCATGCCACATCTGCACAGTGGCATTAAGTTGGGCCCCTGAGGAAGCTGGCTTGAATTCAGGTGCTCGCTCTCCTGCAGACTTGCAATCCCCTCTCCAGGCTCTGGGCATCTCTTGCTGGCACTGCCATCAAGCTGAGACAAGTGGGATGGATTGAGGTTCCCCTCCCACTGGCAACTTTAGATTAAAGCCCTCTAAACTTTTAGTTTAAAGGTAGAAGGCAAGTAAGTACATTTGTTGAAGCATCTTTTATTTCTTTATTGAAGCAAAGACCAGCAAGGATACCTTCTTCTGAAACAGTTTGAAGGCACAGAGATTAAAAGACTGAAAGTTTTAGGACAGCTTGACTAACATATTTTTCCAATGTCAGTGCTTCACTGAAGCAGCTGGAGAGACTCACATTCAAAGCACTGAAGCATTTGAGACTGAGAAGACCTCAACTTCTCTGACACCATGAACTGACTTTCTGCAGTTCAATGTCTTTTCCAGATATTTGTCAAAATTCAACAGAAGCAGAACAAAACCTGTTGGTTTGCCATTTCCTGATGGTTTTTAATACAAAGTCCTACTGTTCTACTAAGACTCTCACAGACTGCTGGGGAGTCAGGTAACATAACCAACTGCAGGTGATGTAAGGGCAGCCAGATCCTGCCTTTTGTAGTGTGGGAGAAATACTATTAGGCAGCAGGAGAGCAGCAGGATAGGATCAGGCTGCTGCAAAAAAAAGTCAGGATGGTGTCAAAGTAAGTACTTGGCTCTTCAGAATCTTTGTGTCCCTCCTCATCCTATGTAAAGACCTGCACAATGCCAAGAAACCAAGCAGGAACTGCACTGGGTTCATCATGTACCATAGACATGAGGGATGATGACAGCTCATTCTGTTGGGTCTGATGCTACAGAAAGGGAAGGGAGAGCACAGCACCATAGCTTGGAAACAACAGCTTGTGCTCAAAAGGGCAAAAGCAACCATTTCTCCTATGATCTGAACTAACATTGCCATACACCAAGGGAAGGCGACATCCCTATGCAGTATTTTGGAACAAAGTAGTCTGAAAGGTAAAAGTGCAACCAAGGCAATAACACTGCTACAGGGTAGTAGGACCAGCAACATGCTGCATCCCAAAAAGATTTTCAAAACTATGAGTGTCTACCTAGATGATCTACACTTTGGATATAGAGGGACTGACAAACATCACCTCTGATTCTGCAGATACAGGCTCTATTTTTATAATGAATCTAAGAGCTTGACCAGAACAGGCAAAACCATATCCTCTTCACAGGGACCAACATACATTTTACAGACTATGTAATGGTAGCAGTCATTTTTTTACCTCAGTCTGATTTTCTTGCGTATTATAACGCACAGGACTTATTTGTTGCCTTTTTCAGGAAGAAAAAAACCCCAAACTGTCATAGTTACCAAATTTCTAGTGATGCCTTCTGGGTGCTGGCAAAAGATTTTAGTAATTAATTATTCTGGCTGTCAAAACCTATTTGGGGTTGTTTTTTGGTTTTTTTAAATTATTTGAGTTTTCTTGGCTTTCATTTCTAGACAATGAATCTTGCTGTATTTTTTTTAAACAGACTATAGACCCTTCCTTTCTTAAACTTTCCCAAATAGAAAAGCTAATAAATTCTCTCCTTCTCTTGGATTACGGTAACAAATGTCTGCAAGAAATCCCCGTGGCTGAAAGGCACCTTTTTCTACCCCTAGCCACCATCATCACTCTTCTACTCTACACCTACTCTACTCACTATCTCATCCACCTCCTAGAGGTGCAGAACACAACATTCTGGGAGTATCTGCAATATGGTGAAACCCAGATTTAGCACAGCCTCCCTAAAGTTCTCCTATGGATCTACAAAGAGATTGTTGAGACAGGCAACAAGAGCTTTGTCCTACAAGCTCATGTTCCCCTACCGTCAACTCAAGGGTGGAGCAATGACCCTCTCTCCTCTCCACTGACTTCAGAGTGTGTCCCGGAAAACTAGCTTAGGAGAGGGTACAAAATTGTAAATGGCTGAACTTGGGCAAGCTCAGTTCCCATCCCTCACACATGCCAAAACAAATTATATCTATGTTTCTATATTGTTGTTGTTTCTTAATCAAAATGGTATCACCAAGTCAAATGCCTTGTAGAAGCCATAAATATCAAACTTGTAATCACATTAAAAACACTTAAGAAGTATCAGCTTAGCTTGACAGGGTCTATTTTCCAGAAGCTTGTGTTGAGTGGCATTAATTATAATTCTTTTACTCAACCGTTTACCAGCTGTCCCATTTATTACACCCCAATTCACTATTAAAATGACAACCCTCAAACCCTCACACCTCTGAGGCACAGATCTTGGCCACTCTTCCAAAGGAATGAACCAAACTTCCAAAGCTGACTCCCAGTAGCACACCAGAGTAACGGAGCCCTAAATCCCCTCTCTCCACCTCCCAACTGCAACACTAAAAAAACGACCTGTGGTTTAATTTGTTGTCCCCAAAGAAACAGCAGAACAAACAGATCAGTTACAAAAGATCCCCTTTAGAGAAAATAGAAGAAACAAAGCAAAGACAGAAGAGGAAGTGTGGGAGGTGCGCAGGTTACAGTCAATCAAACTTTGGATTCCATGAGAATAATTAGAAAAAGAAGCAATTCCTTCACAGTAAGAATTTGCTCTCCAGATGCAAATTGTTGAATTTAGCACATATGACCATCACAGAATTCATTCAATTGCATGAGGAGATCATGCTGTTAAAATTGAGCTGCTAGATTCAATTTAAGAATTAGATTATATAAAAACATAGAGTTTAGGCTTTTTACATATGGTGCCAAGAAACTTTCACCAGTGGGTAGCCTGAGCACTAACCTTCCCTATGGAGAGTCAGCACTGCTTGCAGTCATCCAGATGCCTACACGTAACGTAAGTGAAGAAAAATCATTTTCCTAGAGGATTAATGTTATCCTGGCCATCACATATTTTCAGTTGCACACGTGGTGGGTGACACATCAGTGAAACCTCTGGCACCTCCCAGCTAGAAAGCTTCCCCAATAAGCTTGGAGGACTGTGGGGTTACAGGATATAAGTAGCAGAGCAACAGGCCTTCAAAGTCAAAATGACCTTCTGTCTGGTCCGGAAGAAGCCCTGGGACCAGTAAGAACATTCTGAACACAGGGGAAGTGGAATTGTGGGTCTGTGAACTGCTGGACCTGTCAGAAGTGAGAAACACCTTTTGTTATCTTAATACATATTGTTTACCTGTTGCCATAAAAGGTGACGTTGTGAAACACCACAGTTAACTGGGGCACTTTTTAGTGTACAGTTACTTCCTGTTTGTGTTGCAATGTATAAGGAATTATCACTGCACAATAAACGTCGTTGCTCACCGCCACCCTGCAAAGTCCGTGTCCCTTAAAATCACCGCAGAGGACAGTCTCCACACAACTACTCTGAATCGAGGCATTACAGCAAGTCATTTTACATCATTAAATTACTGCCATCTTCCTCATGCTTTGCCATATCTGTGGAGACAGTGTAGTGCTTCCCTGGATGCTTCTGTTTACAGCTCTGACTGAGACACGTGCAAGTTCAGCATCTCCACAGAGAGCAGAGAGCTCGCCTGTGCCTTAACAAACCAGCACTGGCACAGACAGGAGGTACTCATTTTTACAAGTCAGATAGCACCCATGGAGAAGACTACAGTTATTTGTCTTACAGCCTCAGGCAGTGTCCTGCAGCCTGTCAAAGGCTTTGAATAAGACTACCACACACCCATTTATTGACACAGAGAATATGCTGATGACAGAGAGTATGTACGACGATCATGCTCCAGCCCCAGGGATGCTGCTGTTTACATCCTCATTTTTTAACTCACAACCTAACAGCAATGTCAGGATTAGCACAAAAGCCTTCTCTCCCCAGCTCCAGCTCTCTAGTGATGCACTTTTCAGGTGCAAGCGCTCCATCTCATCTATCACCTTCATCCAAATGCTCCTCACTAAGCATCCTCTCTCATTGTCCACATTTGCCATATGCATAATTCAGAGACTCTCAAAACACACCCTGCTTTCATGTGATTAGCCCAGACAATTCTTTGGTCCTAGACCACTCCTACAAACACCATGCTAGAGGTACACGTTGCTGAGGAGAAGGTCTATCAAAACTGCTTCACTGAGCTGCATGGTTTCTGCAATAACCACGAGTCAGAGATGTGCAAAATAATGAATTTTCTAACAGTCCATGGATGTCGTCTATGCTCCAAAGAACTTCAAATATGCTGGTCTCTCATGACCCATCAAATGGGGAAATCCAGTTACCAGTATAAAACACTTCTTGTCTCATGTTTAACCAATTTTTTCCTCCTTCACATCAAATCCCACTGTGTGTGTCAATCCATCAGTTACTAACTCCTGACTACATTACTGCAATCCTTATGGAAACATGGGCATGACTTCACACCTAATGGAAAGAAGTCAATTTATTTCTGACATCTCAAGCACAGAAGTTACAGTTTGGCATCAAACCCATTTGAGATGCAGTATGAGCAAGCACCCATCACCTTCAGAGTAAAACACCCTTGTTCCAAATTCCAGAAGTGCGACTGCAAAAATGGCCATTTTAATCAAAATGTCAGGGACAGTGCAGGATCTTAATCTATAGCTCAGTTTATATGGATCTCTGTTCATATGACTCACCCGTTTCTTTGGACTTGCTCTCCCAAACTGCAATAGACAGCCCCAGAATTAATCTTTGTGATTGTAAGGGTAACTCCTTACCACAAGAACAGTGTGGCCATGGGTTATTAATGAGAGTCCTGATCAAGTGCATATTCAGTCCAAATCATTTGCTAAAAAGTTATCCTCCTATAGGCTATATAAATACATAATACATCTACATTAACCTGGGTGACACCGGAGCAGCCTTTCTAGCAATCTGGACTACTTTATCTCCAAAGTAGACTCTTATACCTCATTTGAGTGAGTGAGCACACATTTTAAATAATGACAAGAGACTCCAATTTTCACATTTTCATGGATGCAGTGTCAAATCTATTTGTAATAGGATCATCTATTATCTGTCAGTACTGAGCAAACTAGGTGAAAAAATAATGGTTAGTAGTATATTGTCTGGAATCCTGATGAAAATTAGCAGGAGGTATGTGAAGTTGAAAACAAAAATGTTACTTGTTGATTGCTTAATGCAGACTGACTTGACTACAGCTATTTCTAATAGAAGATCAGAAGTCACAGGGTTGGTTATTTTTTTCAACAGAAGTCAATTTTCTCTGCCCATTCAATTTTAAACATGGAATATTTCATCCACTGAAGCACTCTTCTTCACACAGTAGATCTGTTTCAAGCAAAACTTACACCAGTGCTAGAGAGGAAGAAAGGTTGCTACCAACTCATGAGAGAAGAATGGAAGCTGTGAGTTTCACCCATTTCAGCCCAACTTTATGGCTTCCATGTGGACAGGTACACCACTCTTTATCCAGACTCCCCACAGGTTACACAACGAGCTGAAAGGCTGGAATATCTCCTTGTTCATTTTCTCATGTCCAGCTTACAAAACCAAGGTGAACACAATCCAGTCAGACTTACTGCCCCAAGGTTTTCTGTCTTGGAGGGGGGAAAAAAAAAATCAGCACATGTTTGTGTGTCTATCTGGGGATTAGCAACACCACCACATTATGGAGCACTATAGACCCCAATGTATCCTCAACCTCTCTGAAACCAGATGAAAGAAATACTTGGTGGTAAGGACACCCATAGCTTGCTTGGTTTCTTATCCCTTCTTCACTTGCATAAACTGTATTCAGGTCTGAGTTTCAAATCACTCCTGCAGCAAGAGGAACCAACATTAACCACTGCCACCTCCCACCACAGCTCAAGTCTTCAGTTCCTTTCAGGGCTGCTGCGGAAAGGAGCACTGAAAAGCTGCTGGGAGCCAACATGGACTGAGGAACTGAGATTTGCTTCCCTAGATCCACTCAAAGCTCGTGCTGGCCAATGGGAAGAGGGTGAGGAATCCACATCTAAGGGGGAGGACAGGTCTCCTGCTGAAGTTACACACTAGAAGAGTGGAAACAGGACCTGAATACACCCACATGGTCTTTTCTTTGGTTTGCTCACAACACGGTCAAGAGTGTGGAGAAAAAAAAGTATCCAAAAAAAAACCTGGATAACAAATGGAAACATCCTGCTTTGGAGTTGGTATGAAATTTTAATGGAATTTTTTTTGACAGGTCCATTAAAACAATCCTTTGAGTTATGCAACAAATACTTTTATTTTTAGTGGCTATAAATTAAACAGTTTCAGATGTCCACTAAATGGAAATACTATTACAAGATAGTAAAATGTTGGGTTTTTTCCCTTAAGAAAGCATAATGAAATTCATACTAAGTTGTATTAAAGCAAATATTTCTCAGTTGCATGAGATTAAAATGTAATAATTTCAAATTTAATTTAAAAAACAAAGTATTAAAACTTTGGTTTAATATAAGGGTTTAAATAGACTAAGGTTTAAAGAAAATTTTATTGGATATGTTAGATGATCTGTAAAGTCCCTTCCAATGCAAACCATTCTATTATTCTGTATCAGTGAATTCTCTTCAGATTATGAGCAAAAAGATAACAACTTAAAATTAAACAAAAAATACCCATGGAAGATCTCCTTGCCATCTGAGGTCAACTCAAACATGTTTGTGTATTAAAATGTAAAGCTCAAGTATGTAGTTATATTATTACTTTTATAACTGCAAATATATTCATCTTTCCCTTTAGTAATCTTTCTCAGGAAATCTGTTTTTTCAGCCTTGGCTGTCCAGCAGTACATTTTTATTTTGTTTGTTTCAACATAGCCAGCTGTTACTCAGAAAGCGTTTTCTTTACTGGGACCAATTCACTGAACATAAAACCAAGGAAAGTTAATTTCTCAGTCACGGGCTGAAAAAAAGAGAACCAAGTGGGAGAGAAAGATATTAAAGCAGAATATCAAAGCCTTACAGGCATGAATCCCTCTAATAACCAGCTCAGGTCCCTAGAACTACATGCAAGTATTTTTTAAAAAATCTCACTACAGCATCTCAGTGCACAGACAGCGGAAGTTTACATAAATGTAATTCTCTGAAATCAATAAAGCTTAACTCTAAAGCCTAGATAGGCTATGTGGCAGGTTTTGACCAAAGGAGGACATTGTTACCCAATACACAATTCTGGCAAGTTTTACAAGTTTATATCCACAATGACTACAGTTCTCATCCCTCTGGTGTATTCCAGAAGCAGGGAAGAGACCCTGGCCTGTGGTCTGGCGCCATAACCATCAGGTCCTACGAGTCATAACCACCAGTTCTACCTTGCTCTGCATCTCCCCAACTCTGCTCAAAACAAAGAGTTTCAGTGATTGCAGCTGTAAAAAAAAAAAAAAAAAGTATGGCTTGCCATGGATTAATCTGTTAAAAATTTAATAAAGGTACATTATTTGTTACTTTGAGAATATAAAGCTTTAAAACCTAATAGTGTGCAGAGATAAAAGCATATTATTACAATTAGCAAAGAGTGGTATAAATTTAAGGTATTTAGTTGCAACTCATAACATTTCAATTATTACTAACTGGAATATATTATGAAAATAAGTTATAAGCAATACAGAACAAAAAGAAATAAATTACTTACACGAGTGTTCCTTGGTTTAAACCCTCAATAATTTAAATCCTAAAGACTGCAGTCATTTTGATTTAGAGCATTTCACCCTGATATACATTTGGCGTAAAAAACCAGAGGTGTAGTAAATCATCTCTAAAATAACTGGGTATATCAGGACAGAGAGAGACAGGAACTATGCTAGAGATGAAAAACACTTCACGAAACCATCAAGGCAAAGAAGAAAAAGTTGGACAGGATGTCAATAAGAAGCAGCTTCATGCCAAGAAGTACAGGAGCACCTTAATCAGTGAAGCAAGAGCAGGAAGGAAAGGTGTTTCTGGATGAGCTGCACTGGAGCACATGTGGCCTGTGTCAAATTCTTGGGGTCCATCACCCTCTTAATGACCCACCAGAAAGGAACAAAATGTGCTTTTACTGAGTGCACACCACAGCTGACAGGTGAATGGAGGTCTGCAGCTTTATTTTGAACGTTTACCTGAACGCTTAATGGGTCGGAGAAAAAGCCATTTGTGGAGTTTTGCATTATTCAGTAATTTCTCTAATTATGAAGTGATTTCAAGCACTGCTATTGTTGCAACCAGTCCTTTCCTATTAGGGCCCATTGTTTAAGAAGCTGTGTGTGAGCACCGAGAACCCCCGCACGCCAAAGTGAGCATCTCCTACGTGTCACTTCCACCCAACCATCACTCCTCCAGCAGGTAATGCACGCATTATCTACGCTGACCTCTCCTTAATTTATAGCACCTCTGTGTCATAAAACAATTATCAGCATTTGACACGAGCAGCACTTGCTAGCTTGAAAAGCAATTAAAATTTAGGAGCTGTCTCTCGCAACAAAAAGGCATTCAGAGAAGCAGCGCCTCAGAAAAGTTGCGGCACGCCAGCCATCAGTCTGATTCTGCCTCTATCAATCACACGAGGCCTCGCTAAACAGCGAAGCGCCGGCAAGCAAACAGCAAATGTTTACGAGGTGCAGCTGGTGGTACTTACGTTAACAGCAAAAGCAGCATCAGTTAAATTAACATTCTTCATTCTTTCATTGCTCATTATGGTTTGACAGACATACCCGCAGTCCACATAAATGACTTAGAGCAAGAGAGCTGTCTAGCATCCTGCCATGAAACAAGACCACCTAATGGGAGCAGCCACTGTAATTAAAACTCTGAAAACCAAGATTTATACCAGTTTAAGGATGCAGTGGTGGGTATTATGACCTACTTTAAATTTATTAAAGGAATTGTGAAAGCCTGAGCCGTTACTCAAGTGAAAAGTTAAGAGCCTACCATTTATGATATTTGTCCGATAAAAGGGACTCCAGCATTCTTTTGATCTAGGAATCATTTCTGTTGTTTCAGGTCTGGAGATGCAGGGGGAGAGGAAAGAAAAAGATATTACTGAAGTATTAAGTAATCAGCTTCCCCTGGAGAACGCTCTCCCTAAGTCTTACTCGTTCAAGTCCACAAGATTTTCTTTGATGGAGAATTGCAGCAACCGGTTCTGCTTAAAAATTTACAGCCACAGTTAATCTCTTCAATCAAGAAAAGTTAATTTCATCAACTTAAGCCTGTATTTCATGGAACTGTGTCAGAAATTAATACCACACCAGAAAAAGGGGGTGAAAACCCACCAGTATTTTTTAAAAGCACCTCCGAAGCACCAAAATGGAATCTGACCAAGTAACAGAATCAGCTCAGACTGGAACTCAAGACCATTAAAGAGGAATTAACATAAACATCAGGAATAGTATGTTTAAAAAAATAAAAATCACATTAATCTGTAGTTATACACCACCTTTAAAACAGTGTGGGAATGAAACTTAATACTCTTAGCTATTAAAACAGATTAGATCACAAAAGATGATTCAGTGTTTGCAGAAAGTGAGAACCAGAAAGGAACCTGCCTTGTGGCAGTGCAGGGCTCCACTCCCTGCCAGGCACCATGCAAGGCACACCAGGGCAGGGCTCGCACGACATGAGATACTGGGTGGGCAGCAGACTAGCATAAGCCCAGGAAATACATGGAGAGGAATAAATCATGAAATCTGGCCCTCTGAAGGTAAGTAAAACCCTCACTTCCGTTTCCCAGGAGTGATCTCCCTACTGGAATTTGCTCTGTTTCATCTCCCTTCCCCTCTGCCGAGAGCAATAAAAAGTGGAGCTCTTTCTGCCTTTTCCCCTTAAGCAGTTAGAAAGCATCATTCCCCTTCCCTTCAATGGCTCAGTGGTTAAAGCACTTGCCTTAAACACAGACATCTGTGCTTCAAACCTCTCTGCTGCCTGAGACCTGAAATCCCACCCGAAATCTGAAATCAGCCCCCAAGAGGCAGCTACAACCACCAGGCTATCAAAGCATGCTATGGGATGTGAGCATGCATGCAGAACTCTTCCCACTTCTCCCAGCAGGGAAGAAAGCAAACCTGCTCCCCACCACAGCACTCCCACATGGGGCAGAAACAGCTCTGCCATCTCATAGCACACACCTGTATGTACATACACACACTTGTGAGCTTCAGGCACCTAAAATCCCCCAAAATAGAACATTAGAAAGGTTCTTCACCTTAAGAAGTGTATCACACCAGGAAGAAGCATTCAGCAGCTCAGTGCCAATTCTCTGGTACACTGTAGCTGCCAGTCCAGTTGCCCAAACTCACCTTCAGGATGCATTTCTGTCCTGCCTATTTCCACAGGCATGCCCACACCTGGGCATGGTTTAGGGAAATCTCTCATCCAAAACCCAGCCCCGGAGCACGTGAACATCACCCAAACGCACAAATACACTTGAGCCGACGCCCTGGCCCTGTTTAGTTTACTAAAAGAGATGCAGCTATACAGAATCAAGCTAAAATTCAAATTAGAGCATTAAAAGCAACCTCAGGAAAACAAAGCCTAAAGAGGGCTGTAACAGCAAGCACCTCGATGGCCCAATTCACAAGTGAGGGCTTCAGCCCATGATGCAACTTACAATCATTAAGGTTGGCAAAGACCTCTAAGATCATGGAGTCCAACCATTGACCCAACACTGCCAGGTCCATCACTAAACCACATCCCTAAGCATCACCTCTACACATCTTTTTTTAACACTTCCACGGATGGTGATTCCACCACTTCCCTGGGCAGCCTGTTCCAATGCCTGCCCACCCTTTCAGTGAACAAATTTTTCCTAGTGGTCAGTCTAAGCATCCCCTGATGCAATTTGAGGCCATTTCCACTTGCTTGTTAACTGGGAGAATGTGGACCCCCACCTGGCTCCACCCTCCTGTCAGGGAGCTGTAGACAGTGATAAAGTCCCCCCTGAGGCTCCTCTTCTCCAGGGTAAACAGCCCCAGCTCCTCCTCCTAAGACTTGAGCTCTGATTTAACAAGGACAGTACTGGGCGAGGAATAAAACCCTTCAAACGCCACATTTGCTGTGAAATATTCCCACTTTCTGCAAGACATACTAGGCAGGAAAGGGAATTAATTACATAAGGTCATATCTATGTTTAAGAATTCTTCTGAAAGGACCCCTTTGTTCTCTCCCCTGGCCCAGCAGCTTCTCACCCAGAAGCTTGGTTTACAACCACCACCTTCCTTGCACAAGAGGGCTGAGCAAAAGCCCCCTGGGGAACTTGTTAGCACCGATCTTGTTTTTTTCCTTGCTAACTCCAAACTGCTGGGCAGAGGCTGTGGTTGTCCCAAGGGAGCGCACACAGTGTCTCCCCAGCTGCTGGGGTGACAATCTCTTACGCCTAGACGGCACTCCCAGCTAACCTCCACATAAAATATATGCAACTTAACTCACCAAGAAAAGCTTACTTTTTTTTTTTATTTTCCCCAGGAAGTTTAGCAAGTGCTGGGAGGTTTCTTGCAATATTTGCCTGAGGGCTGCAGAAAATGGATTTGGAGTGACTTGCTCCCACTCTTTTCACTGAAATCCCATCATCAGGGGCTTTGCTGCATGGGAGTATAGTTTTGCTTTACCACAATGAAATGACACGAATATCTATGGATGAATGCCGTTTGGGACAAACACGGGGAGAATGGCTGGAAAATACAGAAATTCGTGTTAGTTTTGCAATATAGCTCATCCATAATTTAATATAGGTAATTCTGTTAGAAGAATGTTGCCTGTCACAGAAAGATATGAAGAAACAGTGCTCTCCATCTGTTTTATTACATTGTTGTGGTTTGGTTTTTTCCCCAAGAGATAGTTAAGAAGAACTTAACCTGAACAACTGACATAGTACAACTCCTCTTGTATATTCCTCAGCCAGAACAGATATACTCTGCTTCCTAAAAACATGTTTACTTGGAATAGTGCTGGAACATGGAAATGCTACTTATTGTCAAACAGAAGACTATGCACAGACTCAGATACATAAACTCTGGAGATTTACATTTTCTCCAGATGACATGTTGAAATTTCAGGGGTCATGTGCTAGAAAGCCATTCCATTTTTTTCCCTCTCTACATCAGTTTGTAATATTAGAGCTTCCCCTAATTCTGCCTTGCTGGCATCTTAGAAGCTTGTGGAGATACTACCAAGAATCCTATATAAAGTCAATATATTTTCTATTAGCAAAATTAATAATCCAAACTGAGTGGTGGGGTGGGTGGTGGGGAACAAGCAGAACACAGGCCAAGTCGTTAAATCACTTCATTGTTCCTAGCACCACAGGACCTGATCCAAGGTTCCCAAACATAAACCACCCTTTTCACTGATTGCAAGGAATATTAGATTCAGCTTTAACAGTCCTTTTTTGTCTGCAGAAGAGCTGCTAGGAAGGACCTCAATAACCAATTTATGGATCCTCAAAGTTGATTTAATAACCCAAGTTCTAATCAAACAATTAACTGATTACAGCTACAAGAATCCTCCAGCAAGCAAGCTTTATTTCTTAGCAAAAATCCTCACACCTACAGTGGCACTTCATCTTCTGTCTTCCATTTGTGATAACTGTACATCTTTACTGTACATCAGACAGAAAATATCTGCATTTAAAACTTCTCCAGATTACTTAATTTAGTGACCCAGAAGCACAACAAAACACGTTTCAGCTTTTTTCAGAGGCAAAGTACTGAGTACCTCAGCACAGAGCAGGAATCAGCTATTCAAACTGAACCCATAACCCATGAGACAAAGCAGCACATGCTGCCTTTTTTTTAAACCAGGTGCAAGCTTGTGGAAATGTGTTATCGTGTTGCTAATAGCGGTCACCAACTGGGATTTCATAAAAGGACAACTAGGCTTAGTCTACCTCAGAAAGGGACTCATGAAAAAGCAGGCTAAGAAAAGAAAAAGCACTCAATGTAACAAACAACAAGAGATTATCCCCTGCAGCAGAATCTCAACCTGTGATTACATGTGTTATCACTAATCTGTAACACTGTCCAACATCCCAAGGAAAGCAGAGATGCATGCCTGCACATTTTTTCCACTGCAATTCCCTGTCACATAAATGAAAAAGACATTCAAATAATACTCCTGCTGCATTCAGGAGACACTCCTAATTTTTATATATATGACATACATATATAGCTTTATATGTATTTACAGATTTAGAATGACAGCCAAAAAACCTACATGTGGTACTAGATTGAAGATCAGCATCCCATAGTACCTGACAGCAAGGCAAGTATCATTTTGGACTTCCTCAATAGACAAATTTCACAGCTGCAATATAAACGGGTATTTTCCTGCCATGCACATAAAGCTGGATCTAAAAAGAATAATTTTAAAAAGTTTAAAAATTTTGCAGTCGTGGCCAGTCCAAAAGTATCTACTTTTTTGTATGCAAGGACTGAGCACAACCAGGAATAGGAAAGCATCCACCTCTAAGTAGAGAAAGATAAAATGTAGAATTTAACATCATTTGGGCCAGTGGTATGTTCCTGAGGATCTACGTGTGGATGTGGCAGAAGAGAGCAGAGAACATAATGGGAACCTTGCAGGCTACACCAAGAGCTGCAACTTTCTCCAGTATAGGCTACACCAAGCCAGGCAGGTTAAGAATAGTAAAGACCACAAAAAAGGGTGGTATTTACTGTGTTTCAGACCCACCAACTTCCAGTCACCCTCAGGAGTGAGCTGACCTGTCAAGCCAACAGAAGAACCCGAGTAGGGCAGGCTAAGTCAATAAGCCAAACAAGGCTGGCTCTGCACAAACCATGCTAGAACAGTATCTCAAAAATTGAGCCTTTAGAGAAATTATCTGGATAGGGAGGGTCTGACAAGTCAGTTGTGCCCGTGGACATTCACGAGCAGCTGAAGACAGCTACTATGCTCTGCCACTCATAATAGTAACCTGTCAAGTAATGTTTTCATCTCTACTGCGCTTTGCGAGCCTCTCCTTGCCTGGGTTAGTCACATCCCTTTCAATGACTTCTCAGGCGAGGCTGGCTGACAAAAATGGATGCTGGAGTGCTCCCATCTCCCCTTTTACTTGCAGCACAGCACCACACAGCTGGGGAAGGCACAGAGGAGTGGCAGTAACATATTCCAAATGCGACAGCAATTTCCAAAATGAGTGGTTCTCCACCAGCTACAATTATAGTCTTCCGGGATACTAGAAATCAGCAAGGTCAAAAGCTACACAAGTAACAGAAAACAGATGAGTGCGTTCTCAAAATCCACAGCTTATGCTGATGTTGAGGAGTAGGCTAAAAGATATAACTAAATATAAGAATTCATCATAGACATCATGAACCAAGATGGGAAAACGGCTCTCCCTTCCCTGCAGAAAGAACATTATACTAGGATTGCTAATGCTGAAATGCTGCTGGAGGACTGGGAGCCAATTAACAGCCAACTTCTGCACTTTACATGTGATACAGGAAAATAACAATTACGGGATTCCGCACACTGACAAAGGACTGTGCTCCTGAACCCGTATCTTGCTGCAAACCGTGACAGTGTCCTCAGCCATGACACCTGCTTACACTGGAGAGGCCTGACAGCAACCAGCATGAAATTCATAAGCTGCTTGGAAATAAATAAGTAAATAAATAAATTAAAATAATAATAAAAAAAGTCATGATGGCAAAAGACTGACAGAATCGCTCTGGGGTTTCTTGTTGGTGGAATATTCATTCCGCTAGTAAGATATCTACCCATAGATCAGATTAAAAACCTGTCTACTGGAATGAAAACGTAGCTCAACTTATCCAGGATATTAAAGTGTGTAGTGCAGCTGACATCTGATCTGATTACTTTTCATGCAAAGCAAGAACAAAACCCAAACTTTAAAAAGGCAAAATAAAAAGTACTGAGAGAAATCCACGTTGGAGGACTAAATACGATTACAGCAGCAATTTCAGATCAATATCAATAAGAGATTTTATAGACTGCAAGATGCATATCCAACACAATTCAGAATTGACATGTTTTAGGCTGTACACCAATCGCTTCCCACAATGGAAATGAATTTTAGAGACGCAGAAATCACAGGCAAGAGATATCTCTGTAGGAAAGATGATACAACACATTCAAATTCTCATGCACAGGTTCAGAGAAATCAGCAGCTGACATGAGGAATAAATTGAAAAGAAAAAAAAACAACCAGTCTGAAAACAAGAATTATGTAGTTAACCATACCAAACTGGTAGTTTCTGAAAGAAGCTAAAACAAAATGCCTTCTAAGTTCAGGGTCCTGACCCAGAAATTTGCTATCACCTACAAAGTGAAAGCCTGCACTGAAGGGAGGATGTCCACTAACTTTGGAGAGGTGCTAAGCAGGCCAAGTCTATTTAAAAACATCAGCTTTAACAGAGAAATTAAACAGTCATGGCTAAGCTGCTTAACATTTCACACCACAGACAATGGCACGAAAGATACAATAACAGCAGCTTAAGGGAAAGCTGCCAGTGGAAACCAACTGGAGAAAATGTTGAAGCTCTGGGATAAAGAGATGACTGATAAAAAAAAAATCCCCAAATTCTTCCAGATCTGGAAAAGCACACAGAGTAAAAACAGGAAAATTAAATTATACTCAAAATATTAACCCAACATGACTTAAGGAGATACTATGCTCCTTCCAACAGTAAACAAGAAGTTTCCTCCAGCATCATCTTACCCACTGAAAAAGGAAGCAGCAAACCCATAGTTAACTCACAGTCTTCCAACTCAAAATCTAACAAGTGCATATAAAATGGAAAATACTCTCTCTTTTTTGCCACCACAGAGGCAGAATAACCCCCTGTGATGTCCTCATGTTGTTGTAACATAGAACAGAAGTAAAACATCACAGTCTGCATATACCCTGCAAGGTTAAACTAAACTCAAATTCAAACAAATGGTGTTAAAATAGTTACTAGTGCCAAATCCCAACACCCACAGAGCCAACCAGCCCCAACACGCCCTTGTCCCACCGAAAAGGAACTATTATCCCAGACCTCACTCCAAAATGTATGAACAATTAGCCGCTACTGCACTCAGTTACACATTGGCACAGGCTGCCCCATCCCCAACAGTGCTCAGGGCCAGGCTGGATAGGGCTCTGAGCAGCCTGGGCTAGTGGGAGGTGCCCATGGAAGAAGGGTTGGATTAGATGATCTTTAAAGGCTCCTTCAAACCCAAACCAATCTGTGATTCTGATCAGAAGAATGCAATTTACTCATATATGTATCTTCTCTGAGTAATAACTCAGCCAATGCAGAACTAAACACTGAAGTGTGCAGGGAAAGGGAACCCATCCAACATTAAGTATTAACTGAACATATTTTTGTATTTGAATTTCGAAAATTTTTTTTAACACTAATTGGCTGCAAAACACAACACTCAGTCTCAAGTCAAGCATTTTGAAAGAAGGGAAAGAATACAAATGCACAAACAATTCATCATCAAGAAGAAACAAATCATTGGAGCACAGACAGGACACATGCTGGCATGATGTGGTCACTGGAGGCGGGGTAAGGGTGATGACTTTAAAGTTATTTCCAGCTTACTGTCTGGCAATGAAAGCGAAATCTGAAACTACAGCTGGACATTTGAATACCTTCAAAACAAATCCCCTGTAAAGGATCAAGTATTAAAATAAGTGAAGTCAATGAATAAACAAGAGTCACCAAAATTGATATTTTCCAGGAAAAGATGAAAGTATTTCAAATCTGTCATATTGATAAGGCCACAACATCTGCCAATATCTAGATGGGTGGCTAAACCACTGGAAAAATGCAGAAATGGCTGATAAAAATAATTCTGTGGTACCTGAGAAGTAATTGTTATTTGGTAAACTGAAACCACATCACATCAAAGAATGCTGGCCTTGACAGCATACGAAAGAAGCAAGCTTAGAGAGCCCAGAACGTAAGGCAGATTCACACCAGAAAGATGTATAGGGAGCTTTAGGTAGGCTTCTGGTTCCCTTCTCCAAGCTTTTAATTTACCCATTTGGCAAAAGGATGGCCTTCAGAAACTTGAGCTGAAGACAGAACGGACAGCTGGACTCAGAATGTTGGTTGTGGTTCCTAACTGCTCTTTCGATACACACCGAGACAGTGGCCCTTTGAGGGAAAAGCAGCAGACTCCAGTATGAATAGCTCACATTCGCACTGGAAAAGAGACTGAGAACATACCTCATTTTGCCTAACTTATTTTAAGCTGTCAACAACAGGTAAAATAAAAAGGGCATTCCTTTACTTCCAGAAATTTCAGTTCGTAATTAGTGAGCAGATACCAGATCATATTTAATAACTTTCTCCTAAGATTGATGCAACCCTCAGTATTTCCACAGGTTTCCATTCCTACCAGGGTATCTTTGCCAAAACATATTTTGTTTTCATGTTAATGTAAGAATGTCTTTCTTTTTAAAAACATCCTGGGCCATTTCCTAACTAAATGGAAGACAACGAGGCCAGATAACATCTGTCATCACTGAGCTATACCAAGAGGCAAATGAGAACGGCAGATTGCTCAGTGAAATTACAGATCATTGTGTTAGAAGAAAGTCAGTTGTGAGGAAGTGTGAGCTCTAGAACCTCTCGTTATCTGGTACACATGTTTTTTTAGGATAGCAAAGCAACAGAAAAGTACTTTCTTTTCTGCTTTAACCCACACCCTTCCCCTTTTTCCCCTCCATTCTTCCTGCACTATAGTTGTGAACTGGAAGACTGGGGCTGAGCTGCAGGTAGGTGCATCCTGCACCATGCAGAGCCCAGCAGATCACACTCCGCTCCACTTTCGTCACTTGTTAGTCAGTAGCATCAGTGACAGGACTCCATTTCCAGCCTGTGATTATTTGTTACTGCAGAAAATTATTTTCAAAAAAGGACAGGTAAAGCGTAGACCCAAGTGTTGTCTGATAAAATGACTGCTTATAAAAATGGATCAAAAGTTGAAAAAAAGTAGTTATCTGTGACAACACAGTGGCCCATTTCTACAATTTATATAAGCCCTTCCAAAGATTTTCCTCTGAGCATCTCATTAAGTCTAGGCTCCAAAGCTAGAATTGAGTGCATTTATATATTTCAGCTGTTGAATGCTGTCAGGATTCAAAGATAAACTACTTTTTCCAGACAATTTAGATTTTATAATATTTGTTGTCTTTACCAAAGATGAAAGACAGTTGTTGTTTTAAATCATTGCTTTGTACAATCTGGTTTGCATACATTTAACAGAGAGCCATTTACAGTCCCATCAATGTTTGGAGTGTGGCAAGAGAAAGGTAAGCAGCAACCGGGTACTTTATGAAACGAGAGCTTGATTTTCAGACAATCTTCATTTTCCTGAATTCTTTCCCCAATTTGATTATTTGGAAGAAGGGAGGATTTTGTTTTAGAGTTCCTCACACATCTGCTTTACTGAGGGTATGCTTCAACCCATTCATTTTTCAGTCCCATAAGCTTTTACTTTAGAGCACTCTTAGCAAGTACCAAAAAAAACCCCACCACATAAAACCAGAGCTCTGCATCTCCCTCTACAAAACAGCACTTCAGGCCAAAATCAACCCATCAACATACCACTTGCACTCATTTAAATAGCAAGTGACAGGCAAATTTAATTGCTTTTCAAAGGACTTCAAGTCTGCTTCATCTACTCCATGTACCCAATCCACTTCCCAACTACGGATGTTTTTGAGGCAGCTCCGTGCTGAACCACAGATGCCTCAAGTCAGGCAAGATGAAAACAACCCATAGGGTACCAAACATTTTCCTTCTGCCCCTCCAAAGGAAAAAGCAGTGAGAGTGCAGACTTGATACTGTCTCAACAACCCCTCTGTAATGACACTAATGAGAAATGATGATTATATGAAAACAAAGGAGAGCAAAACCCCTCTGCTTCCCATCTCTCACATCATGCATTACATTTTTCCAAACAGTGACCATCCACAGGGAAACATAACTTCCCAAGCACTCTGACCTTGCTTGCTCTGTTCCCTGCAACTGCCAGAGACGAATTACAGTGCCCAACTGCAGGACGCAGAAGACATCTTCCCTCTCTGTATGAGTGGCCTGAAAGCTGGGCTGGTGGCCAAAATCCTAGCAACTATCTGCTCTTCCTCAGGAGCACGCTTAGGGCTGGACTGAGGCAAAATTCAAGGGAAATCTATTGTATACCCATCCTTCAGGACACCTGTACTATGTTCTCTGCCTGGCCAGCTCCAAGGCTGCAGCATTCTGCCTGGGTGCCCCCACAGCAGCAGCCTTGGACACATTCAGCAGCTCGAGCAACCCTCTTTTTTGGGAAAGATGGGGAATACAGCCATGGCAGTGCCTCTTCTGGCCTGACCAAGCATCCCCTGAGCTGACAGAGGCACAACATCTCAGAGAATGTCTCTCCAGGCCCTCGACTGAAAAGCAATACCAGCAGCTCCCAGTCACTAACGAGCACTTACTCATGAGCCAAAGTGTAACGTTTGATAGCCTGTGAGAGAGAAGAGATTAACTTCTTCATTTGACCAGGTGCCACTGAGGGACTTTGTGTAGCCAACTGAACCCTTATCTAGGCCAATTTCTAACATTCTTTTTTGATATTTTACAACTTTGGTATAAACAATAAAAAACCCAAAAAAGTATTAATTTATGACAATTTCTGTCAAAACATTCCCAGCCTTTAAAAAAACTTCTTTTCAGCGATAGGAATAAATATTACATTCAGGAAGGTTTTTACATCCACAGGTCTTCAATTTTCGTTTATCCTTGCAAATCTGTCAACATTGTGATATGACTATGCCTAAATGGCATCTGCAGCTCTTCAGTCCCAAAGATTTGGCTGTCCTCTGAAAAGCTACAGAGCCTTTTTGGGTGGACAACAGAACTATTATTCTTCCTTTCTAGTTTATTTAAATTCAAAAAATATTCCAGCTTTTATCTTCCCACTTTTACTTTTCTTGGATGGTTACTTCTCTTTCATAGAAAATCTTATTGGTTCATTCATAGAGTCCAATGTGGCACTACACTTCATTTCATATAGTTTTAATTAATAGCTTAGTGGAGCTACTTGATTTTTAATACTGTGAGAAGCTACAATTTTCCTTCTTTCATAACTGTTGCTATGATATTTACAGTACATTTGAAGGCAACTTCCAACAGCCCTCTTCCTATGACCTAAATATTATCCTTTCTCTATAAAATTCTAGGAACTGGCTCACTGAAAATAGCTGGAGGAAAGAACAGTTTTCCCATTTCTAAAAGGAAAAAAAAAGTCCAGACATTAAATTACAAAGAATCTGTCTTTGAAAGAATTATGTCAAAATCTCTGAAAAAAAAAGAACAAACCCAACCCAACCCAAACCAAACCCACGATTCTCTTCAGTGCAATGTCAGTGCAATGCATTCATTTCAGCTTGAGCTTCTGGCGAGAAGTTGCTCTCTCCCCTTACATATATCAGTAGAAATATATATTAAATTAGTATTATTTATCAGAAGTCAGAACCGGAAAGATGAGTAAAGGGTTACCACTCCTAAAACAATGCTCATCTAAACCACTGAAGTCTAAGACTGATAGCCCTTAAGAGCTGCAGTGATTTTACTGCAATATCCTTATGCATAAAACCCAATCTTAGACGAAAAAGCATATCCAGTAATCAGCCAGGCTTACTGTACATTTGCTACCTGTGTCTCCACTCAGACTTCATGTCAGACAGATGGGGTGTTCACAGACCCAGCAGGATCACTCTCAACAGCCACAGCAACAAGAAACCTAAACAACAAGCATCTGGACAAAGTTAAATTATCAAATTAAACACAGGATTTGCAAGACCTCCCCAATGACCTTGCAGAGGCGTAGGAGAGGTTGAATAGAGAAGTGGCAAACATCACCTGAGAGGAACTGCCTCTTGTTCTTTTATGGGCATTTAGATATTAGTTAGCACTCCGCACTTACTGTTTTCATGTTAAAATCATTTGGGACAAACCACTGTCATAGCTTTATCTGCAATGCACAACTGGCACTGCCTGCTCTGCAAAGCCCATCAAAACAGCAGAGATGGCAGCAGGTGCAGAAAAAGAGGCAGACCCTACAAAAACAAATGGCAACAAGCATTACGTGGGTGGCATCATTTTGTAAATCCTGATTTGTTTTGTCTTTATGTTTCTGAGGCAATAAGAAAAAAAAGGGAGGAAAAAATGACACAGCAGGGGGGGATGAAGGAAGGTCCCCATATTAATAAAGGAGCCTGCAAAGGACACTGTGTGGGAAGACTAGAGGAAAGGACTCCAGAGCAACACCCTCTTCCCAACCCACAGCTTCCAGGCAGCTTCCCACTAGCCCTTGCTGGGAGAGGCCACCCCCAAACATCTCCACAACCTCCACACTTTTCTACTGGACACTGAACCTCATGTAGATCTTGGTCCTTTTCTCTCTTCTAGGACGTGTTACTTCCAAGGACCTTGCTGCAGCATCCTTGGAACAAGTGCTTCTCCTGGGTCGCTCCTCAGGTAGGATTTAATGACATGGAACCCTTCCCAGAGTTTCCTCTGGAAGGGATTACAAACTTACCCATTTCACAGCTTCAAAGGCAGACAGACAGGAAAGTTAATGAATTATCATAGGCAGTGGTGGATTAAGACTCATGAGCTAATGTCTCAGCTGTATGCTCATCCCATTAAAATGCAGAGTCCTGTTTAATATTAGAACCAGCCTCAGCCAGAGATTTATGGTCAGCACCACATCTGGAGATGGGTTATGGAGGAAGACCATGCACTTTATTATTATTATTATTATTATTCCCATTTAATACCATTATTCCCTCCCATAGACATTATGCTTGGGCCTTCCATTTGTTGAAATAACATCATAGAGCTCTAGGAAGAGCAGTACGTGTTACTTTAGCACTGTAAGAAGTATTCAGTATCACCCATCTCATTACTAAGGCTCTGGCTCCATGTTCCACCCCAATTCCCAAATATTAGGTCTGGTTGCTTACCAAACCACAGCCTGAGGCAGAAATACAAGAAGGTGGCACCTGTACAGAGCAAGTAATGAAGAACCCTGCCTGACCACTCATTTTGGAGAGAGGCAGCATGGCCTTCATCAACATCCCAACAAGCAAATCTATCATTTCGTAACTGGGTCTCATGCAGCCAGTTTTGTAAAGACTTTTGCAGAAAGTGCCATTAAATTCATGTCAATCCACCACCACCTTGCTGTAGGACACAAGCTTCACCGCACCTCCCATAATGTTTTTCTACACAGAAGGACCGAAGAGACCACTTCTCACACTACTGAAAATTATTACCAGTCCCCACATGATGGAATCATCAATAGTTTTTTTAAAACCCTTTAACAGAAGATGAAGACTGTTAAAAATCCCATGTTCACAACGGCAGTGATTAGACTTAGGTCTTTGGGTGCTCTTCTGCAAACTGTAGGATTACCATTACTGCAGGTTAAAGTTAAAAAATAAACCCAATTGTAATTGCTACAATGAATATTGGTAATTTAATGTAACAATTAAGTGAGATGACGGAATTGAGCAAAATAGTGTCTTCTAAAAAATACTAGTTATTAAAAAACCCAATGTTTTCCTTTACTTTTAAAAAAGAATTTAGGGCATTTATTGTCAAAATACTGCAAACATCTATCAACCATCACAGCTTGAGAACATGTTCTTTTTTCCATTTGAAATGTGGGCTTTCAAAGCCTCTGTTTATGCTTCCATTTTGGCAGGTTCTGCAGGATTATTTTATTTCCCCAGTTACCACAGCAGTGAAATTATTCCAACTTAAGAAAAAAATTCCTATGCTTTGGCTGAGGAGAAAGCACTTCAACCTTCCTGTGACATTTTAAATGAAGAACCACAAAATTTCCAAGTAATGACTTTAAAATGGGATGCTACAAACTAAACTTCACGTACCAAGGGGGAGATGGGGCAAGAAAGGGCATTGAAAACAGAGGTAAATGCAACAATAAATACATATTTAAAGCTGTGGTCCCTCTGCCAGCTGTCTGCAGACCCTTAAAATTACAACCTAAGGGCTCAACTTCTTTAGTTACCTTGAAAATATCAGCTCAGCTCGATGACATTCTTTGCTTGTCCTAAAGTTGTGTCCTACTTAAAAACTACTTGGTTTTGCCCCAGAGACATCTGTATTTCAGTTTTCTGGCTAATGACCACAGGGACTAGGTTGTGTTGTATGACCTCCATTTGTAGCTCGCAAAGTGCTTTGGGCTTGTTTAGAATAGGGGGAAAATATAAAAGGAGGAAGGGGTTGTGTTTAATTGCTATGTCTAGGTTTTCAAAATTCCAATATTTAATTGGATGGCTGGATTTCTTTTTATTCTTGTTTTTTTTTTGCTTCTTGAGGGAGAAGCCTTTAAGGCACAAAATGGCCTGAATTCACAGAGAACTTGTTCCACAGCCTTATCAGTTGAAGGCAATTTTCACAAAATGGAACGTTCCACATAGAAGAAACCAGAGTTTCAGCTTTTTTCTTATTCTCTTTCCATACTACAAGCAAGCATCTCTCTTCCAAATAGGCTGAAAACAAGATTTCCTTAGAGTGTACATGGACGAGGAGGTAAAAAAACACTTTAAGAGGCTATGTGATATTCCAGATTTACTGTGTTTCCTTCCAGGCTTCTATCTCAAGTCTCAGTTTACAAGAAAACATGCTCTCTCAGCATTCCCACAGTACACTCCTGAGTCACGCTGGAGTCTTTCCTCATTGCCCATCACTCCCAGAAGCACTGGGACTGCAGGCCAAGCCCATGCATGGGGACACCTGCACACCCCCCGTCCCCACAGGGCTCACACAGCTGATGGTGAGGCACAGCTTGGCAGAGCCATTGGTAATTCCAATTCCTGCAGCTGCCAGCCCCCCTGGATCAACGCTGTGCTGGCACTGCAAAACCAACAGGAGCAGAAGCATCGGGGGAATGGGGAAAAGAAAATAAGAAAAATAGACTCTGAAATACAGGCTAGAAACAGACCTGCTGAGCAAGACTTCACCTTTTTACAGTCCCTTTTCTGAAGGCAGTTATGTTAATACTTGTTTTCCACTTTCCAGAAACTAAAGCTACTATTTTTTTTGCTTCTAAACAACTTAAGCATCTGGTTTCTGAGTTATCAGCTTAGCAATTTTACCAAGGGCTTTTATTTTTTTTTTTTTGCAACTTTAACATATACTTATGCTACATTTTCTGCACATCACTGGGACTTCACAACATACATATTCACCCTGCTTACATTTATCTAAGCTGAATAGCATTTTGTGTACAGCAAAGCTAACTTTAAGAGTCCTTCATAGGTCAGCAGGTAAAATCCTGCTTTGATAGAAGTAAACAACAGTACACTTGAAGCTCCTTCTGCCTTTAAGGCAGTAACTGAATTATGTATCAGGAAACAGATCAAAATTACAGAACAGGAATATATTTTGGTATCAACCAAATAAATATAATTTGTTTTGCACAACTGCTCAAACTAAAATACCCATAAAGGAATAAAACCCCACAACTACCACCACCTTCACATCACTTACAAAAATATTATTAGCTTTGCAGCATAAATGATTAAATTTCTCCAATCACACAGATTCTTGAGCAAGTCATTACAAGTCACCACATGTCAGCAAGGCAGGTTCCCATCTGTATCCTCTTAGCTTGCAGGGAATAAGGCAAGTCTTTAACTGCTGTCTTTTGAGCTTAATTCCCTTGATCATGCTGCAAGTTGCACATGGAACTGCCACAGGCAAGATGATGCTGCTACCTGGCCTGGGTAACAGCCAAGATCACCTCGACTGTGTCAGCACCAAACAACACCCACGGTGTCTCAAAGCCATGCTCCTCCACACACTCAAAATGTTGTACATCACAGAACTCATAGCACTGGGTTCTTGCTGCCTCTTTCACCAAGCTCTGTGGGATTTTGGGCCAGGCCACAGTCTCCCTGCTGACCTCAAATTCAATTAGTAACACAAATACTTCCTTAGCACCTCAAAGGATGAGCTGATGTGCTCATATACTTAGCAATGCCAACCTATAAATAAAAGCACTATAAAACTTCTATCATCCAAACATCTCCTAGTGTTTCCTACCCCACAAATACACATTTTTAAGGCAAATCAGATCAAATACTACTCCAGACATTACGTTCTATGTTGCATTTTAAGAGATGTTGCTCTTTAGAGTCTGTGGTAAGGATAGAAAATGGAAATAACTAGTGTATCATCTCCTGAAACCAAAGCACTAGGAGAGACAGGCCCATATATTGCAGAGACACCAGCCTGCCAAAATACAAATATTTGCAAGTTACTGTATTTGGGTTCCTCATTAGCTAAATTGATATAATTTCCTGCAATAAGGAGGGGGAAAAGTTGGAAGCAGTGATCCTATTAGGTTGTCATACTGGCACGTAACAACATAATGTGGTAACATTTTTGTGAAGACAAAACACTGATGCTAATTCATACTGCAGACAGAGGCATGAGCCAGAGAAAGTATTTATATACACACTCTCTCATATTGCATTCAAAACAGAAGCTCTGGAAACTGGTATTTTTGTTTAAAATGAAGTGTCGAGCTTTTACCCTGCCGAGAACACCGAGAAGGCTCGCTGGAAGCGAGCAGCAGCACAGAGGCAGCCAGGGCAGAAAGTTTCATACTGAATTTGTACCAAATGCAGCAGCAGCCTCACATCCAGTGCAACCATAGACTGACACTAGAGTGGTTTTCTCTAAACCACCTTTTTTTCCCCACCCCTCTCCTCTGAATCGTTAATTTTTTTTTCCTTATGTCTAATCTAAATCTGCCCTCCTTCAGCTTAAAGCTGTTACTCCTTGTCCTGCCACTATAAACCTTGGTAAAAAGCCTCGCTCCAGCTTTCTTGTAAGCATTCTTTAAACACTGAAATACCACAGTAAGATCTCCCCAGAACCTTCCTTGCTCTGAACAACCCCAAGCGTCTCAGCCTCTCCTCACAAGAAAACTCTTCCAGCCCTCTGACCAGTTTTATGATCCCCCTCTGGACCCACTCCAACAGGTCCATGTGTGTCTCGTAGCCAGAACCCTAGAGCTGGAGGCAGCACCCCAGAAAGAGCAGAGGGGTAAAATCCCCTGCCTGACCTGCTGGCTGCACTGCTTTAGACGCAGCCCAGGACACATGGGCTTTCTGGGCTGCACACACACACTGCTAAGTCACGTCCAGTTTTTCACTGACCAACACCCCCAGGTGGCATCACCCAGTCTGCACTGACATTGGTGATGGCCCTGACCCATGCACTGGACCTTGCACTTGGCCTTGCTGAACTTCATGAGGTGAACAATAGGGAACAGGTCATCAGCACAAACAGGCCAAGAGAGACAGATGCTAACCCCAGCTTAACTCAGCACCAACAGTTTCACAACTGGCACACAGACAGGGCAATCTATTTCTTTCTCCTGTCCATGCAGGCACCCTGGGGCAAGGAACTTAAACTTAGATGTCTGAGGTAAGGGGAGACAAATCCCACCCTCACTGCCTCAAATGCAAACAGCTTTTATTTTAAGAAAGGTGATCAGTGCTAGAATGTGCTTGAGTCATTCTCGCAATACAAGGCCACCTCTCAAATTCTCCTCCAGACCTCCAGCATTGGTACAGACTCCCCCAGCCTGTCTGTGCTTCCTACCATGAGACATTATCACTGCCCTGTGCATCCCTGTGATCACCAACTGCTTTACCAGGACAAACCACCTGCAGCTGAGGCAGAATGCCAGAAAAACATTTCTTTCCTTTTATTTTTTTTAAACATATTTTTATTTCAGAACTGTCAGCTACAGAACTGTAAGCATCATTTATGTAGAGTGTTTACCAGAGGCAGGAGAGCAAAGGAGTAGGCTCTCACTGATATACAATTTTGAAGAACATTACTTACCACTAATGATAGCTTCGTTTCTTGTAGAAGTTTAATTTCTTTGCCAATTACAGAGAAATACACACTTTCCCCAGGCAGGTCCCTATAATCTGTGCTTGTGGTGCAAACCACAGCCATGTGAAAGACTCTGCTCCATAATAACATTAGTGAGATCAGTCAGGATGACTAGGTGTGTTTGCAAGACTTCATTCATGCAGAAATCATTCACTACTGAGGAATGTATTTCAGGTACCTTCATTTCTCCAGGTATAGTACCAAACTGATTTGCTCTCAAAAGCCAAGTAGGGCATATACAGGCTTGCTCCTACTGCTGTGAAGGTGTTGGTCAGTGGAGGCCAAACATGAGCTTAACAGGGAGAGGTGCTGGGTGGCTGATGTTAAAAAAATTTTTTAAAAGAACAAAGTAGCCAGAGTTCTCATTGAGACTTAGTACATAACTAACCTGAAAAATGGCTAAAATCTAGTCAGAACAGGCTGGCTAGCCAGTGGGTCACCCTGCCTGGGCAAAGTGAGTGGACCTGAACCAGCCCTGTGTAGCCTCTTGCACCAGCTGTACCTCCTTCAGGAGCAGCACAGCACACCTGTATTTAGACATTCTAATAACTTTGTATTTACACATTCCACTGACCGTCCTCCAACAGCACCGACACACCTGCACTGCTCTGTGCCACTACTTCCCCTCACCAGCCAGCAGTTTCCTCCTGTAATCCTGAATCTTTGCAGGTATTTCTGATCATTTCTTTCAGCTTCACACTATTTGGGGGGGCCCAGGGGGGAGGAGATAAGGGAATAAATCTGCAACCTAAATTGTGACTGAGTGAAGAGGACACTCCAGTTTGGATTGCTTTTACCACTTAGGAAGCTCCATGGCAGGTGGAGCTGTCATTAATCACACACAGTGACAAGCTGCTACTCTCAATCATGCTTTGTGATCAAATTCTGCACTAATCAGGAGCTTCAGAGCAGGCTGGCTCTTCAGCAAGGTTAAAAATTCAGATGGTATTTTCCTTAAGCTTCCTCTAACATTTAGTAACAGAATAAGAGAGACAAAAAAAAAGGCACAAACAACCCCCTGCTGACAAACATCCTACATATGAAAAGGAGCACCTACACCACATGCTTTCAGCTGGACTGTTTTCTATCATGCACACAAAGTTCTTCAAATGGACCAAAATTTGTCTTGTAGTTTTAAGGGTAATCAAAAACCCTCTTTCAAACCAGTATTACAGCTGCACTTATAGAATAAATAGATTTACTTAAAAATATCTTCAAAAAAAAAGCTATGTTCTTGTAAATAAAAGTTACAACAAAATATTTTTGTCAAGTCAGTATAAAGGGACCTTTATCTGTAATTTCAAGGCAATTAGGTATGTCAGGAATCATGTGTAACACAATGCACAAATACACAGTTAGCAAGTTACCTGTCAAAAGGTATTTATTTGTCTCGAGAGGGAGAACATGATGTTCTCAATGGAGGGCCCCATTTTAGTGGATGAGCTCCTGGCAGAAGCAGCCCTGTTCAGCTTTCCCATCATAGGTGATGTACAGAAACTCAGAGTATACAGGTTTTGATAGAGCAATAAGTTTCAGAAATAGCTAGAGTAAAGGCAAAAAGATATCTCGCTATCTTCGTTTGTGGGAAGCATTCTCTGACAAAGCCCCTCTGAAGGTGCCTCCTTTGTTGACTCTGCCAACCAAGAGCCTGCATGTGCCAAAAGACTGTGGTAAACTGAGCCTTCAGAGAAAACAGAACTTTACTAAATAAACACAGAGAACAAGGGCTCAGAATGGCAACACGGAGATGACTGCCATGACACCACTGCTGTCAAAGTCATCTTGCAGGTAGGGATGACACTCAATGTGTCCTTAACTCTCCCTTTTTCAATTCTTCTCTCTACCACTGAATTTAGGGCCATCACTGAAGCAAAACAGGAGGAGACCAATGTCTCAAATGCTGTTTTCTCTACCCATCCATGTAAAGGGCATCCTGCCACTGTTGAGCCTGTTACCCACAGAACTCAAAGGACAAAAAATCTGCAGCTTAAAGAATTTTTCTTCTAATTCTCTGAGAAAGCTCAGCTGAGCCAGAGACCAGTTTTAGAACAAACACTGACAAGGTTTCAACTATTTATTATCTGTAATTTAACTGAAAAGTCAGAAATTGAGTGACTTAAGATTCATTAACAGCTTACTCATAGAATATAATTTTGGCTACCTACTTCTATATAGGAAACACAGTAATATAATTAAAGCAGATGATCACACTGATTCCAAAAGGCTGCCTGCCCAGTTGGGGTTTTTACCAACTCACACTAACGAGTTGTAGGTTAAAACCCTCTGCAAGATCTTGAGTGACCACTCACTGACTCTTCTTTCCAAGTAATTAAATTAAAGCCCTCCTCCCACATACCATGTCTGGAGGGGGGAAAAGCAAAACAAAAACATCACAGACAGTAATGTCATGAGATCATTTACCTCGTCAGTTACTGTCAGCTAACAGAGCATACAGAGGGACTAAAGGGGAAATAAAACCCTCCAGCAACAAAACTGTCAGCACTTCAAACCAACAAAAAATAATAGAGAAAGGACTGTGACTTCATTTAACACAACACTCACCCTTTTGGTTTGCAAAGCCATTGCTGGTCACATCCTGCTGGTTTTGCTCTTTATTTCCAGCTACCAAATTGCATTTAGAGACTTACTTGGCATGCTTTCTGTTTCTGCATCCTCAGGAATTACTGACACACATTCACAGCTGAAGGGGAACAGAACAGGACTGCAAAGATGAAGACGTTCAATACAAGCATGGAGAGAAAAAAAATCACAGCAACACAGGGTAGGGAGGAAGACACCAAAGACAAGGCCAGGCTGGAAAAAGCTCTGATCCTGAAGGTCTCTTCCAACCCAAACCATTCTAGGACCCTCAAAGGAGCAAGCATACAGCAACATACAAAACCAGATGGAGATCTGAGAAAGTAAATACCTTCAGAAATTTGATTCCACTGCAATGAGTTGATTATATTTATTTTTTTGTCCCATGAACAGTGAGCACTGAATTCCTAAGACCCAGACAGCTTTTTATTCATGCAAGTCTTACTGCTCTAAGACTTGGTAAGCCTGTGCTCTTCAAACTGGAGTAGCTTCAGAGTCCTGGTGGGGGAGAAAATTCCAGGGAAACAGGGCAGAAGGCAGACCAGCCTGGAGGTGGCCTCTGGGAGAGATAAACAGACTCATTTGCACATGCTGCATACACAGGTCTTCCACAAGAGATTTACATCTTACAAGTAAGTACTGCTAACTTGCATTTACAGAAAACCTTAATTCTACTTAAAGACATTTAGATCTTCCTTCTATTTTGGGGGAAGTTTGCTACGGGTTGTTTTTTTAAGACATGGAAAAGGGAGGAACAACGATAGAATCTATGGTACTATACAAAGCAAGGACAGTAACAATGACATTGCGGAAATGCCCAAGGGAGTTCTAAGCCAACCAGATACCAAGAGATGCCATAAACGATAGAGGAGCAAAATGTCCTAAAGTTCATCACTTGGACAAAGTTTCCTTAGGCCTCCTATAAACTGTTCTTGGGATCATCAACAATGCAACACCAATGCAAGTTCCTGCATGAAGTCTCTGAAATATATGCAGGCTCCCTTCCGCTCTGCAGAACTCCAATTAGTGTCTAATCAATAAGTTTATTTGCCTGCCTAAAAGTATGATCCAACTTCTGGTTTACGCGGGAAGCATTTTTAATGAGGCAGGCTGATGCAGGTACTCTTTCTGGAAGGTAAATTGTTCTTGGAAGCTTTCCATTAAGAGACAGCGGAAACTCCACCACTAACTCTTAATTAAGTGCTCTATTGCTTTGGGTTTGTTTTTAATTATTTTTCTTTGTAGATAAGTCATTAATAATTGAGTATCTGCTTGCCTGAGTCATGACACTGTGAATATACTAAGAGGAAAACCAGTGGCAGTTGTCCATCCGAGCAGCAGTCAGTAGAGCTTTAAAGTGATCTAGAAGGCTTCTGTTGCTCCAAAGTAATTTTAATCAGTTTTCCCCCACCCCCTAAAATTAAGCAGAATGGAGAGGCTTGTGCTTTGGAAACAAATTCACCTTGTCAAGCAAGGCACACTGCCACAGCTGTGTATTTATTTTTGCCTCTATACAACAACAGACATCCACAAACTGCCGAGATGCTTTGAAGATAGATGTGCACACAGTGACAATCCCACATCAGCCACCTGAGAGAGCTGTACCCACAGGAGCATCTGCTGCTGCTGCATGAACTAAAGTGCATCTTGCTCATACTGCACCACCTCCCTTACTATCTAGACCAAAAAAAAAAAAAAAAATTTCTAATTAGGACCTAAGCATCTATGCAAGAAAAACAATTCTTCTCTTTAATAAGCTACTTCCAGATATTAGTCTAGGCAGGATTGTACATCCAGGACTTGATCACAAAACTGCTGTGCAACAGAAATGGTGATGCTCTCCCTTTGTAAGAGACAAAGTAGATTTTGGGAAACATTGCTTTTCAAAATTAATATTCTTCTACAAGTAAATCAGTCTCCCTCTCCAACAGACAGAAAAAAATTCTTTTCAGATCCCCTCTTCTGGTCAGCCCTGCGAAGCTGTTGACTCTAATGATTTTAAACGGCCTCATGGAGACAAGCCTGCAGGTTCGGGTAGGGCAGGGGGAAGATGCTGTTTCAGTCACTTCATAGTGGCTGTATCATTTGACACACAGTTAGTCAAAATGCTATCTATTCAACACAGTGTGCAGCTAATCTAATCTAAAGCAGCACGCAGGCACTGCTGTGCTATGGAAACATTCAACAATGCAAACATGATTAGCCACATAGGTGGAGCTTTACATGCAATTGTTTTGGGAGATAGATTTAGCACTGCCACAGTGACAACATGGCCTCCCTATTCACATCTGTCGTATCAACACTTCAGACTAGGCTTTAAACTGTGGCAGCTGCAATGTTCTTCTACTTTGTGCTAAGGTGTGGGCTCATCGTGCCTCAATTATGGCAATTTAATAAGGAGAAAGAAGTATTAATATAAGCATTTGCTGTTTGTTATGTTTTTGGCCAGTCAAGTTGCACTAAAGAGTGCTTAGATTGTATTAGGAAGCTATAAACAGATACTAAGAACAAAAAATATTTTTCATTTAACAAACACAAATCAAAAAAACAAACAGTAACCCATAACTCAAAAACATCAATCAGACCTAGAAATTAAACAAGTATATTAAATAAAACACTGAAGGCTCTGATTCAGGAATGCCCCAGAGGTATGGAAGAAGTGAAAGATTTCCTTCCCCGAAGTATGACTGTGGTAAGGCAAAACCCAAAGATTTCCAAACTCAGAATTTAAAAGAACTAGTGCTCTTTCTGCAACAGCGTTCACCTGCCACCACTCTGAGATGTGCCCATCTCTGTCAGCTCTCAAGTTTTCTCAAATTACTTTTGTAAATAGCATCCAAAGAGTTGAGTGGCATTTAGCTCAGTGCACTTCAGCCCGGCTAAGGTAATGATGTTAGTCAACCCCAAACTGCCAGCAATAAGCTTTTTGGCACAGCCACTGGGTATTTCCAGAAGTATGAGCAGCTTTATACAAGGTGAATGTCTGTATATTTAAGGGCTGTTCCTAAGGTTCAGCCAACCTCTACCCTGAGGGCTGGCTGAACATGCCACAGTCCAGATCTCAATCATCACAAAACAGGTTGTGCTCGCCTTCCCAAAATGCAAGTCTCCCTGCAGTTGTGAGCAGTCTTGTGCTGCAAACTGACTTGAAAATATTAAATAAAAAAGATTAAAAGTTCTCAAAGAGGATTTAAATACAGGCAGCAAGTCAGCACTTCACTTCCTACAATCCCTTCCGAGAGAGATTAGGGCACAAGGGCTCAATACCTTGAAAGTAAAATAGCTACAAAGAATGTTGATTTTCTTTCCTAGAACAGTGGCCGCAGAAGATAAGAGGCACAAGTACTTATGTTTTAAAACGGAATATGGAAGTATTTAAGAGATACTGCCAGTGAAAGCATTAAAGTGACACCATCAACTTCACACCCAGATTCTTTAAAAAAAAAAAAATCAAAACTTCAAACTAGAATTTGGACCTCTTTTAATTTATCATTAATTTTGTGGGCCTTCAGTATGTATTTATACCCATATACAACCATAAATACATGTACATGTATATATAACCATGGAAATACATGCTCACATACAAGTTGGTATCAATGATGTCTCTGGAATGTAAAGTGAAGTCCCTGAATTTTCACAAAAACAAATTTCAAAGATATAAATACCTACTACTTTAATGTTGCTGCTTATTAAAAAAAAAAAGAAGGCAGAAATAAAGGTAGCCTATTCTCTTACAGGTTAAATAGGACATTTGTCTAAGACAGGAGGCAACTGCAGTCTCTGAATGTCCAGTGAAAATAGTTGAAAATATTTGCAGAGTTCTGCCAATCCAGTATTAATACTGAAGCAGAGCACTGTTTTATTACTCCAAATCCTCCCTTGAAACCTCTGCCATTTGGAGACCCCCGTTCACTATCCTTTTGTGGCAATAGACCCACAGGAAGGCAGCTTTAGATAAAAGGTGACCTAAAACATCTTTCCCGTTTTGTCCCTCTGTACTTCCATGATGCCCCAGCAGCAGCTCCACTGGCCCCATCCCTCAAACTGTGTCATCAAAACTCCAACCCCGTTCCCTCACTTGTGCCACAAATAAAATAAAGCAGGAATTACACGTTCCCTCTGCCATCAGACTAAGCCTGAGGCAAAGAAGTTCTAAGATACCTTAATCCTTTTGGCTGCCTTCCGTCACGCTGTGCCTCCTCGATGCTCACAGCTCTCCCCTATCACTCTATAATAGTGCCAGCTGGCCTCTCTTAGCCAGCCTTTTTTTTTTTTTTTTTAAATAAAAAACCTTTATTATTAATTTTTTTTAAAAAAGGCAGAAAAACAAACTCTTGAATATAATATTTCATTCACGGGTTGGTTCTTACCAAGTTGTGACTTGTATAATTAATCATAATTCACGGCAGCATAGCATACGAACAATTATTTAAACATTTAAAAACAAAGTGGGTTGCTGGCTCTTTACAATGCTGACATATTTAACACCCAAAACAAATCCTTTTACTGCTGTCTTTAAAACAAAGGCACACATTTTTCTGCGAGTGAGATCTCATTTTGCAGCACTTTCCATACTCCTGCAGGAAGGCAGTCACTTTCAGTATTTCACAACTGTAAAAGTGGTTTTACTAAGTGAAAAAAAATACTTATAGTTGCATACCTAGTTGTTGACAATCCCCTTACACCACTGAAAAAGAATTTTCAAATAATGGGGGAAGTATAGAAAATTAATAAATATTTCCCTTCTACCAACCATGCAACATTAGGAAGGGGCAGACTTATTTTTAGCTGATTTTCTTCTGCTACCAATAGCTCTTTGAATACATTTCCTAATGGTTAAACTACCATTGCTCCAGCTTCTTTGCTCATAATGGCAACTATTTATTTAGGCATTCTGTCACCATGGGAAGAGCAGATCTCTATTCTTCCTTGCATCGCAGAGCCTTCTGGAGCATGCAAGTTTATTTTATATCCAATAGGGCACAATCATGTAGAAATAAAAAGTTGTGGGAGGGGGTAGAGGGTAGAAAGGGAAGAACACATCATGTACTCCAGCTGATAAACTCAAAGCACTCAGCAAGATTTAAATGACTGCGGAAAAGTTCCAACTCGATATTCCTGGTATGGAAGTTGAAAGCATGATGCTCAATTCTACAGAGTCTAATAATTTCCTCAAAATCAGTTTGGTCTCAGTTTTGGTTTTAATTTACACAGAATAAAGTCAGCTTAAAAAATCCCAGAGACTAGATCAAGACAGAATTGATGTGCCCCTAGTGAATGGGTTTTAAGAATCCCAGCTCCAATGGCTTTTATTAGAATAATCCTAATATAATATTCTTGCAATTATGTCTTTCTTCGGTGTTTAAGTTTTTAATGACAGGTACAAAAGTCAAAGTCCAACTGAGTCCAAGTGGTGCCAAAAGGCTGACGCTACCCTAGTCCACATCCTAAAGAGTCTCACTTCTATTTTTCCACTTATTGACTGGACAAGACAGGCACTTCCTGTGTTTTCACAGCACAGTGAGAGAACTTATTTAACTGTTCCTATGTCCAGTTTACCTCATGGACCTGAGCTCAGGAATTCTTATGAACTGAGAGGAAAGTGATTCTGCCCCTCTACTCCACTCTCTTGAGACCACATCTCCAGTGCAGCATCCAGCTCTGGGGCTCTCAGCACAGGAAAGACATGGACCTGCTAGAGCAGGGCCAGCGGAGACCATAAAAATGACTGGAGGGATGGAACACCTCTCCTGTTAGGAAAAGCAGAGTTGGGTTGTTCAGGCTGGAGAAGAGAAAGCCTCAGGGAGAATTTGTTGTGGTCATTCAGTACTTGAAGGGGGCCTATAAGAAAGATGGGGACAAACCTTAGCAGGGCCTGCTGCAATAGGAAAAGAAGAAATAATTTTAAACTAAGAGAGTTGATTCAGATTAGGTACAAAGAAATTTTTTACAATGAGGGTGGTGAAATGCTGGCACGTTTCCCACAGAGGTGGTAAGTGCCCCATCCTTGGAAACACTCAAAATCAGGTTGCATGGGGCTCTGAGCAACCTGATGTAGTTGTAGATGTCTTTGCCCATGGCAGGTGGATTGGACTACACTTTAAAGGTCCCTTCCAACCCAAACTATTCTATGATTCCTTGAATTGCACTCAGTATGAAGGTATCTCATTTGAACCTTAATATTTCAACCATTGGCTACGTACCTGAACAGCTCAGCATTCAAACATTCAGCTCTGTGTAACCAAAGATGTGCCAGCTAAGCGTTGGCCATCAATCACAGCAAAATAAAAATACTCATATGGAAATAATGCAAGAAACCTTCTCTTAGGCAGGAATATTAACCTTAACACAGCTCTTGGCTTTGCTGATAAGCCTTGCTAAATGAACCATGTTTCCAGCATGCCTGAAAAAAATTCTCAGCCAGAGACCAGAAGGTCCAAGCAAGCTCCAGTGTGGAGTTCATTCAGATGATTCCTCATGACAACAAAGAGGAAAATCTATCTCTGTAGACTTCAGTGATCACAGAATGGCTTGAGATATGACATCACCCTGAGTTGAGTTAGGCACAGATGACTCTTCCAGGGAGTTACGACATCCCATGGCACTTCATGCTCTAGCTACCCCAAGTTACTCATCAATCTGCTTTACCACAGGTTCTGAAATTAACCTGCGCCTCTTCTAAAGCCATTGGAAGTGCTTCAGCATTTTAGAGTGAGGTTGTAATAACCTGAAAATAAGGAGTTCAGCATCAAAGATAGCTATTTGTAATATTCCAAACCTGTCAGCAGTATGTAGCTAATGGTGCACTAGAGACCAAGTATAACCAACGCTTTCAACCTGGTTGAAGAAACTTCTTCCAAAAAATATCACTGAATGTATATGCCAATCATATTTCTAACAGAAGTAAGAGTTTGGTGACAAAACTTAGAATAAATTTATTAGAAGCACACTTCAGATGAGATTAATTAAGAGCATACAAGAAAGCACCAATTCTGTGCTGAGTTTACCAGGACATTATCAAGGGATACACCCCTGACCACAGATACTACAGACACCTATGCCAGGCAGGAGACACTGACCAACAAGTGCTTCACAAAGAGAGCAGCAAGCTCTTCCTCTGCTACCTGTGATGAAGAAACATTTAGGTATGAGTAAAAATGGCTTCTTCCTTGACATTCTGGATGTTAAAAACATTAAGCAGCTTCTGCTACTTCACCTCATCGGTGTCTTTACCACTGCAGTCTTTTCTCTGCTAAAAACCTCTGAGGCTCTTGGCTCAGGATCACCGTGCTCATCTTGTTTGAGTCCTGCTTGGTGAAGCAAGAAGAGATAAGAGTGGCATGATTCATGTTTTACTGTTACCCCCCAAAAATTGCCAAGATACCTAGGAAGACATATGGAACTGAAAGTGCTAACATCTCATTAAAACACAGTTCAATGAATTAACACAGTGTCTTTCCTGTACCTTACTCATAAAAAATTAAACAATCAAGAAGCCTCCTTGATAGAGGGGGAAGAATTCCACCCCACCTAATCATTCTCCAGGAATTAATGCACTTGCCAAAACAGCTCCTCTGCCACCTTCAGACACATGCAGAAACCACCTCTGTTGCAGGGATTTGGGTGGTGACTGTGACACAAACCAGTGCCTCATTCCTTATGCCAGTAGCATGGAAATGCTTCAGACACAGCCATTACCTCTCCCAACAGCAACATGAGAATTTCTTCTACAGTCAGTTTTCACTAATGGCATTCACAGCCTCAGAGTCGGCAAAGGATTTGGCAGGACTTGTCCCCAGTTTCACTTCGTACCTCCTGGAAAAGCTGTGTGTAAGAGGAGAGGCAGCTGCCGCTCCCAAGGGTGGAACACCAGAGCAGCTGAACTGCACCACTCACCCCCAGGCAGGGCAAAGTGAAGGCCAGACCCTGGCCGAGGCTTGGCCATACAGGAGGGTCTGCAACACCTCTGACACCTTCCAAAAAATCAAACCTGAAGCGCAGAGCAACTGGGCTGTGACACACAGCACAAGTTTGCTGCTGTCCTGGTGGGCTGCAAGTAGCTGGTTTTCCCCTATTATTAAGGAAGGCTTAAATAATGCCTTTAAATTCAAATCAAGCCAAAGAGTGCTTAGCAGTTTACTGGGCCTGGTCCCAATAACTCGTTTCTTTTTCTTTCCCTGTTCTCAAATTCGCCAGTAAGTATCACAATAGAATCTAATTAACGTTCACTAATGAGTGGGATACCAATTGCTAATCCAAAAGAATTTGGTTATGTGCAAGTAAGCAAACAAGTTAATGTACCATAAACTGTGTTTTGTTCATTTATTTTGACAAATGTAGTTTGCTTTTAATTATGATACTTCCTAGCAGACTACTTTGCCTATTTTGCTGAAGTTTGCTGAACTCTTATTGCTATTATGCTTTTCCTCAGAGCTACTATTACAAAAGAACCCCAATAAGCAACAAAACAAACACGATTAAAAAAACCCAAAAACAAAACAACAACAACAACAACAACAAAAACAAAATCCATCCCAAAACTAACTGATACAGCAAACACTGGCTGCCCGCTCTCGTGAGAAATGAAGTAGTGGAAGACCTTAAGAAAATTGCTTGACTGATGCTCCACATTTTGTGTTTCTGAACTTCCACTGCAGGGACGGATCCACTACTGATACATCATTGTGCTGGAGAAGTTTTCATTCAAGAATCTTTCCAGTGGGACTAACATCTCTTTGCAGAACAGATTTGGTATCTACCTGTGCTGTTGATTTTCTTTTCAAGCTAAAAATGTCCAGCTGGGTTCAAAAGGAAATCCTGTTCTGTAAAAGAACACATTTCAACACTTCCCTCTGATTTAAGTAAAGATTTGACCAGTTTAAGTTTTTTAATAGTTTAAGTAAGCTCTCTATCAGTGGGAGTTTCCCGATTGCTGCCCTGCTTAGAATATTGCTTAATACTGAACTTGCCAGAAATGCCCTAAGCCAGTAACACACAATATTTCTGAAAACACTCAGCACTTTCTTTTTTCAAATGTGTATTAGGCTTTTTTGGACTGTCCAATACATTTTTAAAGGATACTTTCTCAGAGTGTGGAACAACTATTTTTACTTTGTTGATTTTTGGGGTTTTTTACATCAAAAGCAGGGACTTTAGTCCACAACCATAAGCTTTTATCAGACAGTGTAAACCATGACCTTTCTCATGCTGAAAACACAAACCTTTGTCTCTTAGTTAAGATGCAGGTGAAAGATTGCATAGACAAATTATTAACATTAGATGTTGAGTGCACTTTTTCAAGACCATTAGCCAGGCAGCTGATAACTACAGGGGACCAGCCCAACTCCAGGGTTTGGCTTCAATTTTATGAAAAGACTGTGGTCTGGACTCTAGAGCTACCAAACATGTACATAATTTGGCACATACAAATTGCTGGCTGGGTGAGGTGTCACTGCCAGATGAAAGAAGTAGGTCACTTCATGAAACGCTGCCCTCTGACAGCCTCTCAGTCTGGTTCTCAAGTGGCAGTCAAACACAAAGAGCCAAAGAGGGAAATGGGACCTCATGACCTCTCGATCTCGGTCAGAGCAAGGCCTGCCAGACCACAGCAGGGTTGGCTTGGTTACAGGGAGTAAAAGAAGATGGCCCATTCGGTCTTTTAGAAAGAGCATGCTCCCCCAAAAGAGTGAAATACTTTTAAATGTATTCTCCCTCAACCACCATTCCAAGCTTGAAGATTTGTCCTAACACCTGCATAAGTATGTTCATGACTGACGGAGAGAAAACCCATCAAGTCAAGAACTAGGAGATAAGGCAGTTAAAGAAAATAACTAAAAAATGGGAGGTAATTGGCAGCATATTCTGAGGCTGGAAGCAGGGTCAACCTCTGTGAAAATACAGCTGGAAGACAGCTGGACAGTAATTTCCTCCTCAGATGGTTTTAAAATATGGGAATAAAACAATTCAAGTAATGCAAAGGCTTCACAGGTCTCAGCAACAAGATTAGTTACGAACAATGTCTTCAATTGTTACTTCTTCCTTTCTTGAAGCTTTTTAGAATTCCATAAAAAATACTGCAGCCTATCTTTAACTGGAAGTCACTTACTCCATGAAGAAAGGAAGCATTTTGCTCTCTGTAATTTTTCTGCTATTTTCCACAAACCAAGTTCTTTCTTCTTTAAAAAGGAGTGGTGTCTCCACTTGGGCCAGCCATGGCTGCATCCCTCTGTCAGCAGCTGGCAGCCACAGGTGCTGGGCGAGGACTGGTGCATCACTATGGCAGCAGTGCAGGAGGTACCTGGCAGCTGTCACAGCAGATTATCCCCTTAATTCTCCTTTAAGTGCAAAGAAGAAAAGCTCTATCATCTCCTTCGTGCACATCCCACTTTCCTTTCATGGATCTTTTCCTTCTGGACAGTGCCTCAAATTTCCAACACTCTACTTGCTCCAATACCTCCCACTTAAATATCCCTCATCTACACAGCAGAATTACCTACTGCTGCTCTGAGGTCTGAGCCCCAGCTCTGCGCTCTAAGGATACCCTCGTGCTGAAGAGTTTGAGTCCTACCCCACAGCCCTGGTTTTTCTGTGCTACTGGGAGAGAGACAGCTGACAGCTGCTGCTGGTGTCTGGGCATCAGACACCTAGAACAGTGTAAAGGGCTTTTCCTACCTCACGTGCCACTGTTTTTACAAGCAAAAACCCCACCTATGGGCAATACAGAATAATCCCCACAGCCATCCAGCAGCAACAGGATGAGGACTACTCATCGAGACAGCTTCTGACAGACCACGGCCCTGCACACAAGTCCATCAGTTCCATTCACTGCTGTGTCAGTGCTAGGGCTCCTGTACAGCACTAGTGCCAGAGGTATGACCTTGCACTGTACTGCAGATTAGACATCCACAAGTTACCAGATCACTGCTGACTCCTTGTAAGAGGCATCTCATTTACAGAATCGAGCAGTTTGGAGTAGCTGCCCCAATTCAACTACTCACACTAGCAGAAATTATCTAAGACAACCAAACCATTTAGAACCCCGTGGGTCTAATCTATGCTAACATCCAAAAATCCCCAAGCCAAAGACCATGAGTTCCCTTTCAGCATGATGACAGTTCCAAGGGAACCTTCATCACAGCCTCCTTTGCCAAGCTCAGAAAAATCTGCCTCAGTCACAGCTCTGAAATAATTTTTTTTGCCTGCTAGGGCTCAATTCCATAGTTTTTTTTGTTACTTCTTTGCATTACTGCGTTCCCCAGCTCCCTGGCAAGGTCTCTGGGATTGTCAGCCATCGCAGAGACACACTGGGGCAGACTGAGGGCATTGCCACAGGAGCCTACCACATCCTATAGCTTACTGTAATAAAGAACAAGTATTTCACAAAATAAAGTGGCAAAATTCAAGTGCTGAAAGCCACAGGCATTGTTGTGGCAGCATATAACAAAGAAGATTTCTCAGTCTTTTTGAGGTGAAGGACCACTTTGCTTCTGGAGAGTAAAAGTAAAATTATAAAATACTGTTGTCTTGTCTCTGTCTACTCTATGATGACTAGGATGGACAGGCACACTAGGAGTAAATTTCATCGTTACAAGGCCAACCAAGTCCTCGGCAGTGGGGCAGATGTGGTTTTCTTATCACCACAACAACCTGTTCAAAGCACAGGCAAAGCTTCACCTCCCCACGGCAGCCAAGAGCCACCAACCCACCCCTGAGGGCAGGTCACCTTGGAGCCTGCCCAGACACAAACAGTGCTGCCCTACAGGACAACAGAGCACTGGAGCCTAGAGAGAAATGTGCTAGTCGCAATTTCTGCCACAGGAGCTGGGAGTACATTTGATCTGAGTGCCTCAGGCAAATCCCTTCTCCTCTCAGCATCTCAGCTTCCCTGTTCCTACAGCTTTGCAAAGCCTGACATAAGGCACTGCAGAAATGCAGAAAGTCACGGAGCAGAAATGCAGAAAGTCACAGAGCAGAAATGGCAAGACGAGGGCCAAAGAGATGCGATCACCCCTGATTTTCTGAAGATGGTTATTTATTCATTCTTGCAGTGCTTCAGGAGTGCTGAAAGGCTGAGGCTGAAAAGCCTTAACTGTGATAAAGGTCCAATGGTTGCCAACTGAGTATTTGCTTTAATCACATTTGATGGTGTTCTTAAAGCTGCCTGCCAGCTTCTGGAGTCATTTGATTATATACAAGTATTACTTCAAAGCAAACAAGCAATGGATACATTTTTATTTGTTTGTTTCAGTGTTTATAAGTGATATTTTCTTAGAATTTGCAGCGTGAAGGAAATGCACAGTACTTATGTTTGGATCTAATTTTCATGAAAATTGAATAAAAACAGAAAAATACCAGCCACCAAAATTGCTTCTAGCCCCCAGTAATTAAGTTCCCATGAAGGGGGTGAAAAAAAAAAAAAAAGGAAACAAAACCTTGCTATTCTTGCTACTCAGCCAACTTTAAGATATATTTCATAAATCAGCCATGTTCAGCTTAAATCAGCACAAACGAACAGAGAAGTAGAAGCCTTGAGGCAACTGTTCAGACACCTGAGAAATGACAGCCAGAAGCCAAAGCCAGAGAGGGAAGTTGGGTTTGAGGGGGTTTTTTTTATCAAGTTTTTTTAAAGAAATTCAACTTGACTCATTATAAAGGCAACACAGGAAAATAGGTGGGATGGGGATGAGACATACAAGCAGAGACGAGCATTGCTCAGCTGGGGGAATCCAACACACACGGATGTGTAGACCTGGAGGACTCAAACACAAGTCTGTCAGCACTGAAGATAGCACTGCTCTGGCCTGAGCTGACAGACAGCTCAGGGACTGCAGAGCTTGTCAGACAGAGAGGGCATGCTGTACACTGAGTCACACTGCTCATTCCTCCCCTCCTCGCCATGATCTATCCCTGAGAGGAAAACCAGAGAGAGACAAAGCTTAGTGTCTAATGCTGAGCACAGTAAGGGAACAGGCAGACTTCAGCAAATCGCCATCTCCTGCTGATGCAAAGCTTGGTAAAGAAAGGAAACCTGTGGAACTGCAGGACCCTTGATATACATGTGAGAAATGAGAATTTCTTGACATTAGCGTAGCTCCAAAGATAGAGTAAGATCCAATTCAGATTCCCTGAAATGTCCTAATCTGCAAGACCGCTCAGAAAAGCCACTGATCTTAGCAAAAGAGAAACTCCCAACCTCAAAAACATCAATGATAACCTGTATTAAAATAAACAGAGTAGATCAAGTCATTTCATCTCAAGAAGAGCAATTCAGACTTTCAGTACTTCAGCTAAATTCATATGGGTACCATTCTGGAGAGGTCACAGAAAACCCTGAAACAACTGCTCAGTGAGGCAGGGAAAACAATACCAAGAAACCTTCAGTAAGTTAGTTTGAGGAATAATTCAGTTTTGAAGTGCCACTATCAAATCAACAGTATTGCTTCCGTACTCTGTGCTAGGCACCCAAATCCATAGGAAATACTGGAGACTCAGAGAAGGCTCAGAGGACCATAACAATAGTATTTTGGATGTGGAGAAGCTTATTTGAAGGCAGACTGAAGACTGGATAGCAGACTTTAGAGATGAAATAAAAATGTAAAATCATGACTAGCAGAGAGAGAATTCATAACTTCAGTTTCTCTCTTCTTGGTCACCTAACAAAGGGAAATCCAATAAATCTACAAGTTATAGAAGAGATAAAAATAAGATAGTTTCAAAAACATCTAACCAGACTGCAGAGCTTGAAGCCAGCAGCTGTCAAGGCCAAAAAAAGCAAGAATTACCCCGAAGCAGACACATATAATTAAGAACATCAATAGATTTAAGACTGTATAATACAACAAACCTTGGTACAAAGTATTTAACTTCTGGGATAATTCCTGAAAGGTATTGTGAGACAAAGATCATTACAACAGCCCAAATCAAAACATCATTTCTCCTTTTATAAATGGTTGGCCTTGGGAGCTGCTGGAAGTAGGTACTTGATTAAATGGACCAAAAGTCTGGCAGCTCCATCGTCAGCCTGTTTTTAAGCTTCACTTGGACACACATATGTAGGCCCTTGAAAACAGTGGAAAATTCTTTTTTCTGAAAAACACAAAGTGATTTTTTTTTTTAAAAGGAGTATCACAGAAACTTAAATTCAGACAAAAAAGCATATTATCATATTTCTCATCTTTCTGATGTCACAACTGGGCCAAGAAGGTCCATGTGATGGACCATGAAACATGTTCTCCATTCCTAATGTCTATCCGTTAACCACCTTAGCTGCTCAAGAAGATACAAAAACTGTAATATTAAAAATTATGTTCTCAAAACATATCCAGTTCTCCAGAAGCAGAACTTACTTGCTGTTTCCTAAAATAACTGTTTATTTTAGCAGTCTTAAACGCTGCCAAATTCCTATAATACTTATAATAACAAACAATACATGCAATCACCACCATATAAAGTTAGTTACTTTCAGTGCAGAAGCTACAAATCAACCTATGTAAAAAGCTTGTGGGTTGAGTTTTTTGGTTGAGTTTTTCACTTGTTTTGCTTTCTTTTTGTTGATTTGTTGGTTCTTACATTATTTTGAGGGTATTCTCATTAGCAATACCAAATAACCATCCACACAACTCATTTTTCATACGCAATTCATCAAATTGATCAAAAAGAAGTTCAGATTGGACATTAGGAAAAGGTTCGTCACTAAGAGGGTGGGTGGGGACCAAAACAGGCTCCCCAGGGAAGTCGTCACAGCACCAAGCCTGACAAGAGTCCAAGAAGTTCACCTTCTGCACCATCAGTGGGCTCTCCTGCTACCTAAGGAGAGTGCAGATCAGACAAAATGTTGGAAATGGCTGGATTTGTAACTAAAAACACATGGATTCTCCCCCGTTCTGTTCAAAGCTGAATATCCCAAAAGTATGCAAGTTTCTTCCCCAGGCTGCCAGCTCCTCTGTTTATTGCTGGACAGGCTGCCTCAGAGCATAAGTACAGTAACAAAAATAGTGAATTTGTTTGTTGTCTGCTTTATTTTGGAGTTTCCAAAAAGCAAAGACAGTCTTTTGCTGCTCAAAAATAGGTTTGAAGCAAGGTGATCACCTGTCTCCAATGCAAGCATTTATTCTCCCCCCATCCAGAGGTGCTTTAAATCAGTGTTTGACAGAAGACTGAGCAAAGCAGTAAAGTAAGCAAAAGGTGATAAATAGTTCTTTTTAATATGATAGGCTTCTGCTGAGGCACATTAAGATACTAATTCAAATACAGAATAATCAGCACCTTTGTAAGATTTGAGTCTGGTATTGGTTAATTCTGTCAAAAAACACTATTGGCTATGTGGTCCTACTAACAGAACAAGTAACTCAGAACTCTGTCAAAAATCTATATGCCACAATGAAAATATACTGCAATTAGATACATCTTTGCATGTACTTTGGAAGCAAAGGAACTGTTTCTGATACAATAACAATAGTGCTAATGAGTTAGCATTGACAAACAGCAGTCAGGTCAAACCCTTAAGTCACTCTGTAGGAAACCTAGATATGAGCTTGTTTTAGTTCAGAGTTACATTGAGACCTCATATGGTCCTTACTAATGAAACGAGAAGAAGCAGTAGTATCTACTCCCAGCATAACAGCAGGCAAACCAGATTGCAAGGTTCTTTTGCTAATATGAGTTACTATCATGTTGCAGGAGCTTTGCACTGTTGCAATAATTGCAGATTTAACAGGCTTTTTCATCCTTCTCACCTTCAAATTCTCTCTCCTTCAGAACAGCTTAGTGCTGCCATCTACTTATTTTTTACCCTAACAGGTTTGGGGTTTTGTATTCTAGCAAAGTTCTTAGCAGACTAACTCACCCACTGAGACAACACTCCCTCACTTCAGTCTTTACAGTTGGGTCCCCACGTATATATGTGGTCCAGCTCACCACAACAGGCAAAATTAAAACCAAAGGAAACAAAATACAGAATTACATCCACAGTCCTTTTAACACTAATTTACACTTGAGCCCTCAAATATTAATAAAACCCCACAACTCCCTCAACTCTTAACCACAAGACATCTTTTACAACCCTTGGAGATATTAAGCTAGTAAATTCAGAGATTACAAGGTGGCAAAGACATACGTCTTTATCAAATTATCTGGACAGTTCTAGAAAGCAGATTTATCTAGCTAAAAATGTTATTCAAAGTTTCAATCGTAGAGAACTAATAAAATTCTTTTATAGGTCATTTATTTGCACAGACACTAGCTCTGCTGGAAAAACATATTTTCTGGCTAAAGGATATATCATCTGAATAAAGAAGCTGAAAAACATTGAGGTAGTTTAGTAGGAGACTGCCTGCTGCTCATCAGGCAGAGCTAGTCTTGATTAATCCTTCACCTCACATTTTCATTGCGAACATTTTAAGGTCTGAGCAATTGTGTCCCCACCAGCATTTGTTGAGGGTCTTCACCCTATTTTGCACAGAAGAGAGTTCAGACCAGAGCACCATGAAACCCTTGGAATAAGGGGAAGCCAGAGCGCCTTGTGCCTCCCCACCAACAGCACACAAAGCAGACAGTGCATCCACACTAACTGCAAGCATCTGCCCAGGGGCTGGGCTCCAAAGAACTGCTCTTGTCCTGTATCTCTACCTCCCTTCATCCCCAACAAGATCACTGTCCTCTGCAGATAAGGGCCAGATTCTCAAAGATCACGAAGTCTCCAAATCTCCACTCAGATCATTCAGAGCATGTCCCACACACACACAGAGAGTGTTCTGCCTAGAGAGAAAGGCTTTCACCACAGCTCTGCCCACATGTCCCAGCACAGGCTGTGCAGAGCCTGCCCAGGTTTGCAGCTTGCTCTCATATGACCCCAGGCCTCTGCTGAGGCTGCAAACAAGTCACAGAGGCTCTGCTGGAGAGAATATATTTATCCATAGGGAATCGAAGGGAATTAATCACATTATATGTGCTGTATCAGGCTGACGAAGGTCACACATCTGAACTAGGGCAGCCCAACCTTCAGCACAGATGTCAACTTCATGAGGAAGCACCCTGAAAACTGGCCAGAAAAGGTAGTTTCAGGAGCAGATTTTTTTTTTCCTTCCTGCAGAGCTTTATTTCATAATGGAAGACGGATGAGGAAAAAAAAGCAAAAACCAAAATCAATTCATTTCCTAGCTGTCATCCTTGGATTTTGCATATCATGCCTTAGCATTAACTGCTGCCAAACACAAGATGTCAGGTCCATCTGGCAGATGTACACTTCCCCAGCTGCCAAGTGCTTCCTTTAGATCCAGGGGCTTCGCTATTAACTACATTCGCAAATTCCAGCCTCCTAAATGAGCAGGGCTTCTGAACAGCAGCCTCTGCTTCCCAGTGCCCTGGAAAGGGGGAGCAGGGCTACACTGCAATCATGCAGAGCATCTGCTGCACTTGTGTGCTGGGGAGGGCACTTTCCTGCTCACTGATGGCTAGACCAGCTGTGGGAGAGCTTTAAGGAATTCCTTTCTCCCCAGATTATCCCTAAGCAAAATTAGAAAGTATTCAGAAAGCAGAGGGGAAACCCAACCATTCAAGCCGACATCATTACTTATTTACATATAAATACAGCCAGGAAATAAGCATATGTATTTATATATAAACAAAAAAGCTATCTGTACAATGTTTCATACATTGCTTTCCCATCCAATATTTATTACTTTACTCATGACTTAAGAAAAAAAACTTTTTCCCCAAGAAACTGGTGATAAAATGCCCTCTGGTGGGCGTGACTGTGGACCTCTACATCAACAACCACCTCCGAAATAGTTTGGAGCCTTCGACATATTCTTGGGAATACTATTTTTAATGGACTGAGACAAAGCACATACTTGCCTTCCAGAAGAAACAGATACACCCCTGACTAACAAGCCTGTTTTACTGATAAGAATCTCTGGGTTAGAATCATCTCAAAGTTTAAAAAAAAATTCTATTAATATAATTTAGGAATCATGACATGTTTTAATGTTCATTTTACCTCACTAGGATATATTTTCATCTTAAAAAAATAAGCAATTAAGAGAAACAGAGAAGTGGCATTAAGTTCTGCTTTGCCTCAGCATAACAGAATCTTTGTTGACTGAAATGCAGAAAGGAGGGGTGGAGAAGAACAGCATTTTCAGAGCTTATGAATCATTTTTGTCCTGTTAAAGCACCAGGCACAACTAGGGAGGCAGCTCTAACTGTACAGGCAAAAAATAACAGCCCTTGTTTCAGAAGAGTTTATTGCCTAAACAGAAAAAGCAAAGCAGGAAAAAAACCCCTCAAATATAAACTGAAGTTAACATGATATGTTTTATCCCTCAGATGTTCAATAATTGTGGGTGGTGCTTTCATTAATCTGAAATGAGATAAATCTAAAAAGAGAGAGCTGAAGGTTTCAGATGCAGCGACAGAAGAGATAATGCAGCAACTTGGGGGCAGAGTGCATGTACAGCTACTCTGAGAATACGTATATATACATATATATAATATATATATATATAAAACAGACTGCCTTGGCAAGCCAGCCACACTGGAAGAGGAGAGCTACCAGGCAGATGGGACTGCACGAGCCTGACCCTAACATAGCCAAAAAAAGCTGCAGTTACACACAGAACTCAAACTGACCCCACATAGTTTCTAGGGATTTTTTTTTTTTTTTTGCAACAGCAAAGCTTCAGAGTGGCAGCTAAATAAAGAGGCAGAATAGAACACTGAGGCTGCATGAAGGGAAATGGAAGAATTCCATTGCCTTCCAGAGTTCCTTGGAAAGTCTTTGTGCTTCCATTTCATACAGAATATGGCACTTTCTTGGTTCACCAGGATAGTCAGATATTTGTTTCCAGCTTCCACAGTACAATTTGCCGTTAACTGTTGCTTTATGTCAAAAACATTTGCAACTTTCATCTATACATGGAACGTGAAACATTTCTGTCTTTTTATAGATGTTTCTGGGCAACAAAACTTTGCTCATGAAGTTGTTCTTGGGTATAAAAACATTATATTATTTAACATTCATGCCCTCCTTTTCTGACCTCAGAAAGAAAAACAAAACTCTCAAAACCCACTCATTTATTTGACACGTGTCTTTCTTCAAGTCCTGCATTCATGCTCTGTATAGAGATCCTTCCCTCTCTAGTGGCAGGCAGGTCAGATACCAATGCTCAGAGACTGCTCTGGGCTTGGTTAAGGTCAGAAACTTTTTAGTTTAAAATTCCTCTTTGCCAACAGCCCACCCAGAGATTCAGAGTTATATTTACCATTTTTTTTCTGAAGACAGAGGCCATGAGTTTCACAGAGCAACGCTGTCACTTGGTGCTCTCCTCTACAAACTTTCTGATCATCATTCTCACAAGCATCTCCAGACTCTATGTTGACTGCAGATACAGTGAAACATGTTCGTTTTGTTAGAGCAAAGCCCGGATCAAATGGTCTATTTGTGCACGCAATAGTTATACACACAATTCCCAGGCATTAATCTTAAATTTTTGCCTAAAATTAAAAGTAACATTATCTAGGTAAAATGAGCACTGACATTCCTTGGATCTTATCCTGGTGGTTAATCCTGTTTGGTTTTTTTTAATCTTTCAATTTTCTAATCAAGAAGATGGCCCAAGGCTGTAGAGTTCTGATTGTTGTTAAATTTCCAACCTTTTTAATATAAAAATAAGGGGTTGGTGCTTTGTTTCTAGGGTGAAACTATCCTCTTAAGCAAATTTTGAAGTGGCTATAGTCAAATTCAAGAGATTACTGGTCGACTGAAAGCCATGAACTGATAGATTCTAATTTTACAAGATTAAATATTTAGACAGGGAAAGACTTAAAATCTGCTGTCATATGTATGTCATTTTAGTAAATACCTTGAGGAAATCTGAGACTGTTCATGTTTTCCTAAAGCTAAACAATGGCTTGATAACCAGTGGAGCCTAAAAATAGTACGGAAATGGTTAATGAGGACTTCCACTGGAGCAAAGTCTAACCAGCAAAGTCTAACCAGCCCCCAGCTCCTCCAGGTGAACACCTGATGATGCCCTGGTTAACCATCACCTCCAGCCCAGGATACCTGGGCTCAAGCTGCACCTGCACTTCCATCATAAATTAGTGTTTGAGCTTCTCAACCTGACCCAACTGGGTGTCATTCTTGATCTGCAGCCCAGGCTACCTTAACTCTGCCAGCAGAGCACTGCAGCTGTGTTCTTTGAATAAAGACACCAGCTGGGCGCAAAGGTTGGGGGTTTTTTGTTTTACTTCTATTATTCTTGAAACACAATACTTCAGTAACTTAGCTGCTGCAACAACAATATTTGTCTAAGAATAGTTTTTAGAAGGCTTGAAGGATGCTGCTGTGAACTGTTCAAGTGTGATATTGAAACAGTGAATTTAAGGAAAACTGGCTTCAATTTCTTTTTTACCAAGAACATACCCTACACACACACAAATGGGCTTTTAAAACTTCTATTTGAGACCGAGGAAAAACAAAGAAACCTAAATAAAGAGTATTATGGCAATCATAATTCTCTTCTTCATCTCTGGCTGCAGGTCTGCATCCAAGTGCCACTTTTAAAGTCAGTCTCACATTTTAGAGACTTCAGGCAAGCCTTATTATTTCTTTAATTCCTACACCATTTCTATGCTCTGTTTTTTCCTCCTACAAATAACTCAAATATCGGCCACAACTTCCCACTGCCTTTTAGTTCCCAGAGAGACAAGGTTGTGACATTGCAAACTTTAACTGCCCAGAAGGTTAATCATAAAACTACACACTTTTCTTCCAAAAAGGAAAAATGTAGTAGGAAATAGGCTTTAATTTTGGAGATTCAATACACTTAAAGAATGCAAAGAATATTTATCAAATGTTTTCAGGGTACCAAATGTAACTTCATTTAACTGCACAGATACGGGCCAAGGACAAATTTAGCCCATTTTATATAATACAGAGCTAAGGTGAAAGAAGGAAAAGTATTGAAGCACCTGGACCATACAAACCAGAGACTAGCAAATATTTCCTTCCCTCTCTCTTGCATTTGCTGTCATCTACTGAGATTTGCAGACTTTTTCTTCAACCTCAAGACCTTCACAGTTGAATTTCACAAGTGATTTGTTCCTCAGGGTAGAGAAGCACTGTGCAACATCAGATACATATTGGAATATGTCAGCTCCACAGGTGTTAACTAGATCAGGATTTGGTCCACAGTTCAGCAGCTCTTGTGACAATTCACACATCAAGATCAACTGAGAGGTTCCCCAGGAGGTCCTACGCAGCCACAGCCCACACTCTTATGTGCTACAGGCAGCTTTTAATCACATCTCATTACATTTGTTTGCAGTCTTAAGGCTCAGACCTCAGAAAGCAAGCGGGTGGTTTTTACTTTCAGTCTCATGCAAAGACCATAAGGAATAAAATGTTAGCACAGACAGCCAAAGCCTCACGAATTCCGAATTTGAGAACGGGCATTCAATCCAGCCCGCAGAAAATCCAGACTAGCATCAGTGTAAAAGAGATAAGAGTTAACTCACCAAAGATCAAACCCAACTTTCATTTACGCCTATGCAACATTGATTTCTGTTAACTACATGTGTGTAACCGGGGGCAACATTTGATCTGAAGCCTAGTACCTTGATGCCCAGCTATTGTAAAACAGGAGCAAAAAGGTAACTACAAACATTTGACTGATGTTGCCTGCAAGCAGGGCATTGCAGACAGCTCGACCAGCAATTCCTATTGACAAAATTAAGATGGGGCATGGCAAACCTTACTACTAGAAGTAATTGCACAAATATTTGGAATGTCCTTAAAAAAAAAAAAAAGAAAATATGACACTGGGGAAAGGCAACATGAAGCCACAGACCAAGAAATAAGCTACTACATGCAAATACATGCAAGCTTCTCCCAAGTTAATTCTCCTCTTAATGGAATATTGATTGGTATGCTCAATGTTTAGAAATGTGAAACAATGTGGGAGAGAGAAGGGAAGACAGCAGTGACTTTTGTTTAAATGATACATACTTTCCTCATATGATCAGCCAAAAATAGCATAATGAAGAGGGCAGTGCAGGATATTTAACATTTTGCTTTGCATTTTATTAGCAAGTCTGTTAGAGATGACCTGGGACTGTTAGCAACACACTTTTTGCGCCCTTCTATAGGAAGAAAGCACAGTGGTTTTCATAACCTCTCATCACACAATATCCTTAATACACCTGGTATTTCTCTACTCCAAGTAGGATGGATTACAAGGTGTCTGGGGTAGTACAGAGGCTCTTCAGATGTAATCTATCATGCTGTTTGCACAACTGGGGAGAAACCCACTGTTTGGGTCTCACTGCAGAGCAGGCCACTGTCATGAAGAACATCTGGCTAAGCTCTGTTGCATCTACTCCTATTCCCAACTGAGAGAGAGGACAAGGAAGAAACAAGTTGCATCTTTGAAGAAGATATTTATATGATCCAGTTTTTTTTAAAAAAAACCCTTAAAATACAATCACATAATCAAGCAGCCACTTATTCCAGCCTTCCAGAAATTTCTACCTACTCCAGTGACTAGCAGCAAAATTTTAGAAAAATAGTTTCTTCGTTCTACTAAAAAGCCTCTCAGTAAGAGGACAAAAGAAAAAAGAAAAAAAAAAGAAGAAAAAAATATTTCAACCAGTAAGAACCAACTTCCACTGTCATCAGAGTTCCTAGCCTGGATAATCCAAGCAACAATATCATGCTAAATAGTTCAGCTCAGCCATCCCATATTAAGGATATACTTAGGAACACATGGGCACTGTCAAGGAGCCACTTCATTGTGTAGAGGTCAATTCAGCTGGAATAGTTTATACACTTCACATACATGCATATTTTTGTGCTCCACTGCTTGTACTAAAACATAAGAAACTTCATACAGAATTAGCAGCTTCTCCAAACTTCATAAAGGGTTACTGAATAAGCTCAAAAAGATATTGTCTAACTTGATTCTGTAGCATTTCATATAGTTTCAAAAGTATTTTCCAGACATTTATATACCCAACAATGTTTTGTAATATGAAGTGTTCCAATTTGGCATTGTTCCACCCTTGGCATGCAAGAGACAATAAAAATCAAGAGAAAGTGAAAAATTAAGTTTTTGAAGTATACAATATGTTAGGAATCATTTAATGAATTCAGGTGCTCAACAAGCTACAAATCAACCAAACTTTGCAATACGTATAGATTTCAAAGCACAGGTAAACACAGCTGCATCCACTTTAAAATTATTCCGTGTCGTGTGATTATTGCGATGAACTTCCTGGACTCTTTCACCTCTCCTTTTGATCTGGGGTTTACCTGTGGCTGGAAAAACTAACAGCATTTAAGTTCTTTTCTCTCTAATTAAGGGGAAAAGCATGTTTAAGCCTCAGACTGAGAAAATAAACCTTTCTTTGAGTAGGTACAGCATGCTGCAATCTGCGAATCCACCAACACTGCTTTTGCAGACCAAAAACAAAATCCTACAAAAGGTCTTACAAAGCATATCTTAGAGCAGAATTATCCGATTTAAATATTAATTACTCATCAGCATGGACTTTAAGAAGTGTCTGAAGCAAAAGTCCTTAAATCACACTTTAAATCCAGGATTTCTGAAGTCTGCATTGTCATGAAGATCATGGGTTTGGAGGGGAGGTTTTTGGGTTGGTTTGGGGGGCTTAAAAAAAAAAAAAAAAACCAAAAAACCAAAAAACCAAAACACAACAGGAGTAAAGATTGCTAATGAATCTCTCTCCCGGATTCAAAAATATCAAGACACATATGAATAGAGTCGGGCTCAACAAATTAGGCCCATCTTGAATTTGAGTCCTGCTACCAGACCCTGCTATTGCCTCAGATACCTCTATATCAACTTGAAGGATTCTTCACAGTATCTTTCAACTACACTGACAGTCCAAGAAACACTCCTACCACTGCACACTTCACGGTTTTTAGTTAACAGCAGTGTTGCAGAGGAATTTTATTAGTGGCAGATTTTCTTGTGAATTGCTGCACTGAAAGATTTCCAATGCACACCTTGAGATATAATCTGGTTCTCAACCATATTGCATACTACCGGTACTTATGTGGAGTTTAGCTCTGAAAGTGGACACCGACTCAAGAAAAACCAAACTTGAACAGAAATCCCAGCATTTAACATCACGCACCACATAGCGCATTGTAATGGATGGCAGGGAATTAAACAAAAACACAAATCACAGAACGCTACAAAAGGAACACTGAGTTCATTTTAAAATTGCCTTTGTCTGTAGTTTCAGCAGACTGTTTCACAGAATCAGTATTACTATTGCCAGCAAGCACTATAAATTACCTGAAATTTAAGACTATCTAAAAACTGCTTTTTTGATGTTAATGCTAATTATGGCTAAAATCCAAGCTGAGAATATCTGAAAACCTAAACCTAAGCATCACAGAAAAAAAAAAAAAGGCAGCACATAAAAATTAGAGAAAATGGTCCCATGTTCCACATATTCTAATCCACAACATAAAATTATTTATGGAAGAGTGTGCCTAGGAATTCAGTTACTGTCATTTATCAGATGGTCAAGACAGCACAGAGGTAAGTGGCTGCATAACAACAGCACCGGGAAGGCTTCTGGGCATGGCATGTACCAGGTCTGGTTTCACTGTACCAGGTAAACGATGCATATTCACACCCTGGGAAGCACTGTTGACTTGCAAAAACCTGACAGAAAGGCGTTCCCATAAGAGATTTCTAATCTATTTCCTTTTAATGTCTTTCTTTATAGCTGAGGAGGAGTTCTTTGTACTTCTGGTAACAAAGGAAACACAGAAGTGACAGAAGCATGTCAAAGCTGTTTATGTTTCGTACAGCCTCACACTCCGAGTTGCTGTTGGCAGTTTACTTCTTGAGAAGAGCATCTTAAGCCTTCACATAGGACTCCACCTTCCTAGAAGTAACTTTATGGAAGAGTTAACTGCACAGAGGGATGTTGAAACCTTTCCCCACACTGCGTAAGTCAAGTGAAAACCAGAAGAGAATTTTTTTTAAAAATGTGACAAAGGGTTAATGCAGTAATTCAGTTACCTGCAGGTATATTCAAGGCAACATTATATAATTCGTACATTTATGGGCTTTAGTATATAGGTTTTACACTTTCTTCTGCAGAGAGGCGAGTACATTAAGGAAGTGATTAGATACACAAATCACAGAATCTAATGATATTATGTCGTATTTAAGATGACTGAATCAGTACACTATGCAAAATGGAAGATCTGAAGGGAAAACAAAAAAAGCAGAAGGACCAAGTAAGTCACTAAGCCATGCTGAGATTTTTAGTTAGCTAAAGTCTCGACTGCGGCACAAAGAATTAGTGATCTGAAAATGATGTAGACTTCAGTGCTGCACTATGAAGTTGAGGCTCTGCAAACAGAGCAGCTTTGGGATCAGGCCTTCAGCTGTCTGGGCTCCCTGGGTCCATAGCCTATGGCAGCAAATCCAAGTGGATCGATGCAGTTGAGTGGACAAGTCATTACAAGAACTTGAGTAAGGTGATGCTCAACCTAAAGAAGGGATGATAAACTCAACAAAAATATTAAAGAGAAACCAAAACTTCAAAGTGGAATAAAAAACTCCAAATGAGTTTTAGATTAAAAAATAAATTGCACAAAAGGGATATGATGTAAGTTACAAGGGTTAAACAAGATGGGACAGCCTGGAATTTCTCTCTCCATTTACAGATCCAGGGGTACTGTTCCCACCCTAATGCTATGTGGAGTTTCCACCACAGCACACAGAGGCAGGAAAGGAAGAAATAAAGAATATTTTTTTGCCTCAATCTTTTTTTTTTTTTTTTTTTTTTTTTGCTGTGCTTCAGAAGAACTGGGTGCATCAGGTTTCGGAACTAAATTAAAAGGTCAGGAAAACAAGTAGGCATGGACAAGACTGAATTGCAGATGAGCACAGAGAAGCACAGAGACAGCAGTGGGATAAGCACCAACAACTGCAAATAGTCACGGTCCCGATTCCGGTGGCTGCCAGCGCAGTCCGAACCTGAGCAGCTCCCAGGGACACCATGGATCGCAGCCTGGGAAAGGAGCACGCGTGAGAGCAGAGCAACATCGCCGGAGAGACCATCACAGCAAACCCAGGCATCAGGAACTCTCCTTGCAAACAGACACTAAGAGTGATAGCACTAGATACAGTGCTCAGTAAACCCAAAAATCATATCCAATTCCTACATCCCTGCCTTCCCCTCCTTTCACTGAGAAGATTTCCAGTCAACATACACACTATATACTTTTTATTATTGTTTGAAGAAGAGCAGCAACCCTGGCAGCATGCTAATCTAGAAACCGACACAAAACAGAGCTAGTTACTTTCTTCCCTCAAGATTTCTGCTTAGAAAAAACAAATGAACAAGGGTTTGCTCCTGCACACCACCACTTCTTGTTTCGTTTCAGCAAGACTTTGACAAAATCTAATTCACTGTGCCATGTATCTAATATATTGGGTACCTGAAGTATGACCATCACTCATCAGAAACATAATTAAAAAGTGACAAAACTAGATCCCCCCTCCCCAGCATGCAGATGAAAACCAGTAACCCTGCCTCTATTTGTAACCATGACAACTATAGAATATTTTATTTCGGTAATATAATTCACACTGAACATTTGCTCATAGGTTTTGTTGTTAAGGGAAAGGTTGACACACTGTGCACACATTTCATAAGCTACTGGAGGCAACAAATGCAAGGAAGTCAGGCAGTTTGAGACCAAGAGCCCAGTTTGTATTTCAGAGTTCATTTAAGACTCTATTGTAAGCAAAATGAAGGCGAACAAAAAATCATCCAAACTAAGTGTTACAGGTCATTACTTGCAAGACAACTACTCGGTATGACAGGATGTTTTTCCACTTATAAATAAATCACAATGATACCCTCATATTTTCAAAGAGTTAGTTACTCAAACACCAAATGTTAATTTTCAATTAAAATACCACAAGCATTATTAGGAAATATCAACATGGACGTTATGGAAAAAAAAACCACCACACAAAACAAGGCAATGAAAAGCATAGTTTACATATGTAGGCTAAGTCTTACTCTGGATGGGTCACTAAATTATTTGCGTAGCTCCTATATGTCATCTTAAATTGAAGACAACTGCCAGAATACACACGATAAGAACAGGTTATAAGAAACAACAAACAAAAAAGACCGAATCCTGAACATTATTCAGAGAAGATTAAACAATCTCCTGAGCATAACTAAAGTTTGACGCAGATAAATGTCAGAGTAAAATATTGCTGTACTTGATTTTTCTCCACAAGAGAAAAAAAAATAAAGCCATTAGCAGTTTAAACCAGAACACAACAATAACAGAAAGACAGACTGTTGCTTTGGTTTGGAGGCAAACAATAATAAAAGAATAAACCTTGCTGGAATGCTACCCCTTTTCTCATACAGATCACATCTTTCAAGGAGGATTTAAAGTTTCAGCAGATTGCTAATTATAAGAAAGAATAATACTGTTACCTGCAGTCACCTTAAAGGTACATTAGTTTGGGTTTTTAAAAGTACCTCAAAAGAAGAGCCTGATAAATATGTTTAAATTGGTGCAAGAGACTCACACGTGCCTACACACACACACATGCACACACTTCCTCAGTTGTTTTCAAGACTATCAGGAAAAAGAAAGTTTCTTCATTTATCGGAAATATGCTCTATATAATCTTCCATTTAAACAAGTAATAAGCCTGCAGCAAACATGCATGGCTTTTTCCTTCATTGATGGAAAAGTGATTAAATCCCCCTTAATCTAGTTACCAGAACGCTGTATTTTTTTCTATGCAGTTTTCATATACAGTAACAAAAGATAAGCAGCCAACTACATGACCAGGGCTCCATCATTTTTGGTTGTGGTGGGGAGATAAATCTGTTTCCAGCATTCAAGGAATATTTTCAGTTTAATAAATGAGACCAGAGCAGCAAAAATAAAATAATCTTGAAGACGATGAGCACACACTGTTTATGAAGTGTACAGCAAACACCACCATCCATCCCTAGAAGTCCCTTCCTCCAGACCTTTCTCCACCCTCCGGGGAGGCACAGAGACCGGAACCCAAAATCCCGGGGATCACAGAACTGCATCCTCACACGACAAGGACAGCTCGCCACATCCACTCAATGTCAAAACACAAAGTAGCTTTTCCCTCCTAGCCTAAGGCAGACCTTCCGAAAACCGGTACCCAAGGGATGCACCTTTGTGCTCCGAACGGCACCAGGCAGCACTTGGGTTCGGAGATAAGTTACAGGAAAACAACCCTCAGGGGGAGGGAAAGGAAAAAAAAAAAAAAAAAAGAAAAAAAAAAAAAAGGAAAGCATCAATGGAAAAGCACAGCAGCAGCAAAACAAACCTCACGCCGGCGAGGACATGTCACCGGCATGGGAATCGTACGAAGTGCTTTAATATATATATACACACATACAGAAATACATATATTTAAGCAATATTGTGCCGAGAAGTTCCTCGCATGCATGGCGCGTGGGGATGTGGAAAAGCGAGAAGGGGGGAACGGGAATGCACGCCAGGCACGGGGAGAGGACGGGGCTGGCCGAGGCGTTCGGGAAGCATGCAGGGAGGGAAGCAGGCTGCCTGCGGGGTGCGCGCCGATCCACGCCAGGCACTTCCGCGGCGGCTCCGGGCGCGGGCCCGGGGATGGGCTGGAGGATCCACCGGGACAGCCGCCCCCGGAGGCATGGGGGTCCGGGGGGAACCGCCGCCGCCCCCGGGACTGGGGATTTGGGGGGAGATTGCGCGGCCGCCGCCGCTCCCCGAGCGAGCGCCTGAAGTTGTGGGGGCACGGCGGGGGCGGGGACCCCCCCACCAAGATGAAGAAGCCCTGGAAAAAACCCCAAACCATCACAGCAACATAGCGAGGGCCCGCCGGTCCCCGCGCGGCACCCCCCAGGCGGCGGGAGGCACGCAGGAAGTTTTTAATGCGGACAGCGAGCGCAGGCGCAGGGCAGCCCCAGCCCGGCGATGCCCGGCGCGGCGGGCGGGCGGCGGCGGGGGCTCGGCGGGCGCAGGGCACCGCCGGCCGCTTACCTCCCTCCGCGGGGGCGCAGGCGGCCGCGTCCTCAGGCGGCGGGAGGATGCGCGGCGGCGGGAGGAGGCAGCGGCGGCTTGTGCATCGCAGCCTCCGCCGCTAACGCAGAGCCCCGCGCGGCTGCGGGCGCCGGGAGCCGCGCTGGAGGCCGGGCAGGGAGGCGCGGCGCGGCGGCGGAGGCTGCTGCGGAGCCGCGACCATGCTCCCGTCTGGCCGCCTTCCCCTCACCTACTGCCCGCTTTAGCCGGGGAGGGAGGCGGCCTGGGCGCCGGGGCGAGGGGCGGGCCGGGCCAATCACCGCGGCGGCGGGAGGCGGTGGAGCCCGGCCCGGCCCGCCCCGTCCGCCGCGCCGCCCCCGCGGGAGGGAGAAAGGAAGGAAGGGAGGGAGGGATGGAGGGATGGATGGGTGGCGGGGGCCCCGGCCCTGCCGCCGCCCCGCGGGGCCGCCCCGGCGCGCTCCCCGGCCGGGCGCAGGTGCGGGCGGCGCCGGAGCCCTCAGCGCTGCGCTGGGCCCGCGGCGGGGCCGGGCTGGGGCTCCGCGCGTCCCGGAGGTCACCGCGCTCCCGCTGCCTGCGGGAAAGTAGCGCGGACTTGCAAAGAAATACTGCCCCGCTTTATTAAACCACCGCTCCCCGAGGCCGTGATCCCGGGCCTCTCCAAGTCCACAGGAGTGCTGAAATACGTTGGTACTATTCTTACCCAACAACACTTTTTTTTTTTTTTTTTTTTTTTTTTTTTTTTTTTTTTTTTTTTTTTTTTTAATATCCATCACGTTTGGAGTCACTAGAGATTTTCCGCGTGGAAATCTGCATCTGTCTCTCTCTTCTGTATAATCTTGTATCTGCGTGTGCTGCTTTGTAGGGATCTCTCTGATGTGCACACAAGCTGCATATGCTGTAGTTTTAAACATAGAACACTTTGTCTTTTATATTTCCTGTAAGCATAAAAATAAGCTTAATCAAATTCTTTTCTCCTTACTTTGCTGGTTAAAAAGAATGCATCTATGCTCAAACGTGTTGGAAGTAAGGCGCTTGTGCCAAGTGCCAGCAAAGGGAAGGGAGGGAAGCACACAACCCACAGAAATAGGCAAATCCATGTTTTTATTGGAAAAGGGACACACGCTGTCCAATGCCTGGAGGAATCAGGGTGCAGCACTAACAGAGCAATCTCATTTTCTCTCTTCCCAGCCTCATAAACAAATGAAAATTATTGCAGTGGACTAAAACATTTCTAAACCCAGCCATCATCATTAATATTAGAATGCTTTTAGCTGAATATGGCCTCATGCTGGAACAGGCAGGCTCCATACATTTTTGTCGTTAACATGTTGTGGATTAACATTGAAACCTCCAGCCCTGTACATCACAGTGGAGTGTGAGGGTCAGAAGTTCAGAACAGTTTAAATCTGAATTATTTAGCACGTGCACACACGACACACTCTTCTGATTTCCACGCAGGTTTTTTTCCCCCTTCGGTTTTCTCCCTTTTGAGCAGGAAAGCCCTGCCCGGTGTTATTTGCCCTGGTGCAGTGTTATTTGCCCAGCATATATGGTTGACCCAGAATCTGAAGAAGCCGATGAGAAGAAGTCTCAATGGGACTGTTGACCTAACAAGTAGCATGTCAGTCTCCCGGTGGCATTTGAATGTTCTCGCAGCGAATGCTTCAAGACAGGAGAGAGCATAAAGCAGAGATTCTTTGGAATCCTTAATTAGACACAGTGATTTTGGAGTACTGGCTTCTGCTGCTATCCTCCAGTGCCTAGTACTTTGTTTTGTGACCTTGAGGTTAAGGATACCAACCAGCCCTGTTTATTTTTAATAAAATCTTACAGTTATATGAGACAGTTCTAGGTTTTATTTATTTTTAGCATAAGTGCTTCCATCTTATCTGCCTCACAGGTTTATAGTGAGGATTTAGCTAATATTTGGACAGCACTTTTAAGCAATAAAGCTCTATATGTCTATTATACTGACCAATTTCTGCATTTTTCATTTTAGGAAGGTACTTTCCTACTCTTTCACTTTAGGAAGATAGAGTTCAAATCTTGACTTTAGTTCTCCCATCAAATTTTGTCAAATACCTGATTTACAAATGCTGACATAGGGTCAGATTCTGCATTTAGTTACAGGTAATGAATTTCAAAGAATTTCTTGATCCTTGGTGACTTTAGATCTGAACCAGTTCGACTCAGAATTAGCATCACAATTTCATATTCATGAAGAATAAGCATTTGATTACATTGAATATACCATTATACTTTAATTTTCTTGCTCCAATTTTATTTTAGTAACTTCAGTAATTTAAGAAGAAACTACTTCATTTAAATTTTTTTTTTCATTTCTTTTTTTCTCTGCTCTGATTCAGAGAAAAAAGCTGTCAGGTTTTGAAGAGAGGGTCAGGGAACTGAAAAGTTATTTGGTGGCATCCTGCTCCTGGTGAAGTAACAGTCTGCAAATTTTTTAAAAATGGAGATTAATACCTGGATCTGGAGAAATTCCCTGGTGCTTGGCATGCTATTCCTGGCACTGGAAAAGATCCACTACAGCTCACATCCTTTCTCAGCATTTGGGAAATCCTGTCCTCCTCTTATTTAGCTCGTGTTTTAAGGGAGGCAAACCTATGTCCATGTAATAACACCGAAAATAAGGATCCTTTGCTAATGAAACAGAAGATCTCTTTCTAGAAAAACAGATATTCTGGGGTGAGGGGTTTATTTGGATGGGGCTGTGTTTTTTATTAGTAGAATCTGTTACAGGGTTGTGTTTGACAGGCTGAGGATTGTTTGTAAGAATCCCAGTTTTGGATTAGGCAGCTGATAGCCTGCAAGACTTTGGTGGCTGGTAAAGCTTGCTCCTCTGAAAGAAGAGATTTACTCCTTTAGCAATAGATCATTATGTTACAAGATGTGTATTAGAATGAGAATAATACAACTTCCCCTGTCTTTGCTGATCATATCAAAACTAACGGCATCTTGAATTGTCAGAGCATCAAGTCCATCTTCTGATAAAATGTTAGAAGACACACAGATCTATTCATCTTATTGGAGATTTCATTTTAGTCTGAAAAAATATTTGATGGCAATGCCATTAGATTAGCTAGTGGGCGTGTATCACAGGGACCAGCATAGTAGTTGGGTACCAGGATTTTGCAAAGGGGTTTGTATTAATATTTCCTACTTTGTGTTAAAACTTATCTCCTAGGTTTGTACATACTTAAGAGAGTGAAATTCTTATTTATTTAAAGGGATTTAAAATATAATTCTTTAGATTGTTACTTAAAAATTCTTAATTTTTTTATGCAGGTTAAGCCATTTCAAAGGTAATGAAACTTCATTTCTGAAATTGTTGCCTATGATTTTTGTAAGCCATAGCCAAAGAGGAATGACTGCTACCCAAAGTTTAACCACAAGCTTTAACTTCTGCATTCAGCTAATGAAGGTCTCCTTGATTACAGGTTTACAACAAAGATTCTAATGTCAATGCATTATATTTCTGCTCTCTGAAAATGTTACAGATCTGGTAGAATATCTAGAAAATACAATAATAGATATTTTGTATATTCACAGAGTTTGGGGGTTGTGAAAAAGTCAGTGGAGATTTGAAAGATATCTTAGGGATTTTTTCAATCATCTATTTTTATTTATTTGAAGCACAAAGACTATTTGCTGATACTCTAGCATTCATATGTGCATATCTGTTACAATTATCCATAGCATTTAATAGAAAGATAATTCCCAAAGGAAGCAGGAAACGACATTTAAAGTAATTTTTATATGTGCAGCTTGAGTTAATTGCCAAAATATGAATTTAAGATGGATTAAAACTACTAACCTGTGGAATTTATTGAAAAATATCATTGACTTCTATGGGTACACCATGTTTAATGAAATACCTCCTTCCCTGAGCAAATTGTCTATCTTCTGCTGAGTAATGGAAGCTGCTATCAGGGATGGGAAGGCAGAGCTGGCAGGTACAATATCCTGTCACTGGGAGCTGGTTAGAGAAGGGTTCTGTCCTTCGTGCAGCCCAAACCATGCCCACCTCCATGTCATTTACATGGTAGTCATCAAGGCAGGCAGCTATTCTTGTGAAAAGAATCAACTTTCAGACAAGAAGAGGAGTGTCAGATCATCACTGTTTGGTTGATAACCTATAGAGGGACTGAAATTACTGTACCAAGAGATGAGGGAGATATGCGATCGTCTCCGTAATATCTGACCGTATTCCTGTAGTTTTTTCACAAGAAGATTATATTCTAACTCCCCAACTTTACATATCCCTGATTCCCTCAGGCATTTAGCTTTTTAACCTGACCACAAACTGTTTGCAGACACACACAAGGCTCTGCAGGCAGAGGTTATGAAGTCATTTGCTTGGAATTGGCGAAATAAAGATTTGTGTGATTTTAGGTGTATGAGCCAAAATGTCCTTGTCCCTGACTTGTCAAGGGAATGAGAAGAGTCTGATCCTCTAAGAGCAAGCAGTATATTGAGTTGATTTCTCTTAGCTATGACAGAACCATTTGCTAAAACTTCCCCCAGAAGACAGAAGTGGGTTCTGCTGGAGTTGTGATTGTGATTTCTGATGGGCAGTAATAAAAGTAAGATCTATTTCACTACACTGGCAGAGTCTAGAGCTCTGTCTTGAATTATTTGAAAATCCCTAATGGTTAGGGATAGCAGAGAAGTCAGGTTTTTGTTGGACTTTTGGAAAGTTTATGAAGGTTCTGTTTAACAACTTTATTTCCAGTCACCTCTAGTCCCACTCAGTCACATGGAGAGGCATTTTCATTGCCATTGAAATCATTGCATCAGCTGCTTGAGTTTTAACAGAGTAACTCCACTGCACTGGTTTATGAGGGAGGATGTGGGAGGAATTGGACTTTCAAGGTGATTTTGGAGAGAGTTGTGTTGTTTGATTTGTTTGTCTAAAACAGTAACAATATGTTTCCACCTATTCCTCATAATTATACAGGGAAGACTAAAATACATGCCATTTTGAACTGAATGTCTGTATTAAATTGGTTTGACTCCTATTTTCTGCCATCTGTGGCATAACTAGAACAGAGAGTGAGAACAAAAAATATAAATGACTCAGTCACATTTCCTTTAGGAGAGGCATCATGCCCCCCATTCTTGTCAGTTCCAACTCAGAATATTCTGTGATTCTGGTAATTTTAATTGTAAATAATTCATTTCAGCTCTGAATGAAGCAGTGTTATGACACCCTGGGTGTGGAGAATAGATGTTGCTGTTCTGTCATTTAATAGAGGGACCCAAATATATGCTATAATATTTTGGTTCAACAGCTACACATAATTTTTCTGTATATTTAGATGGCCTCCAAAACAACCTCAGCACAAAGCTGAGATGTAATTCAGCTTAATTAAATACTGAATTTTTCCTGTAAATGTTAAGTACCTCATAAAGCTGACTGTGGAAAGAACCAGAAGCAGGTTCACAGAGACGAAAATGGGACAAGTAGGTGCTGCTGAAGCCTCTCAAAAGACTTAGTGCCCGCCTGCAATAGTTGCCACTGATAATGCAGGGAATCATATCCAGGCTCTGGAGCAAGATGGAGACAGTGGTACACTCCACAGTCTTTGTCTTCCTTTTATCCAGACTGACCAGAGAAAGTCCCTCAGACCCATAGAAAACTTGATAGAGGAAGGTTGATATGTTGGGCTTTCCTAGGAACAGAACTGAAGTACAGCCAGGCATGCCAGCACACCTTGGAGCCTGGAGGCACTCAGAGGTCTCATGTATCTCTAGACACCTATTTTCGAAGGCCTGATTTACCCCAAAGTTTACATACGAGGTAGGTGTTTGAGGTAAACAGATTGTCCCTTCAGTACCTTACAGGCATCAAGGGAGCTCATCACCACAGCACCCTGGAAGGGGGTGGCATCATTGCTTTGAGGATAACAAGAATTTTTCCTCCCTTATACTTAATAATTACTTTAAGTCTTATAAAAGTCAGTTTAAAATGACAGTGGTGCTCCCAGTTTTTATTTGGTTAATGCTTTTCACAGATTCTGAACATTATATAAAACTCTTTTTTAATTAATTCCTTTAGGAATCAAGTTTTGAGCAAAGGCCAAATGTTTCTATCACTTATCAAAGAAATTATATAGAATCACGTTTACACATCGCACAGGTTAATGGTGAACAAATGGAAGAATAAGTAATAAAGAGGCAAATTATTATTGCTGAGTGACCTGAACTGCTTAATCATAGAATCATAGAATCATAGAATGGTTTGTGTTGGAAGGGGCCTTAAAGATGATCTGGTTCCAGTTCCCCTGCCATGGGCAGGGACATGTTCCATTTGATCAGGCTGTGCAAAGCCCCATCCCTGGCCTTGAACAGTTCCAGCTTCTCTGGGCAACCTGTGCCAGTCAGTCACCACCCTCACAGTAAAAAATATCTTTTTAATATCTAACTTAAACTTACCCTGTTTCAGTTTATGAAGAGGTCAAAATAAAATGAAAAAAGTCTGAACATTAGCTTAGTGCAAGGCACTCTAATAAAGCATGAAGACAAGAGGCTATGCAGGGCAGGGGCTCTTTTTGGAAAACAAGGACTTTGAAAAAGATTTTGGGTTCTTTTTGGATAAGCACCTCAAAATGAAATCTCACTGTTATTCTGTGGCTAAAAGGGCAGTGCAATCCTGAGATGCAAAAAAGAGTAATATCAAGCAGATAAGAGGATTTGATGTTGCTTGCTTGCGCAACAGTGGTAACGCTACTGTTAGGAACCGTGTCCAGTTTTGGTGTTTGCAGTTCAAAAGCAATGTGGAAATAGTAAGGGAAGTTCAAAGGAAAGGTATGAAAAAGGATTCAGAAAACAAGCATGACAACATGAGGCATAAGCAGCTCAGCTTATTTAGCTCATCGGGGAAGAAGCTGAGAAGTGACTTGGTCACCGCAGGTAGGTACTGACCCATGGAAAAGATACCCAAGAGTGGGGAGCCACTTTATCTACCTGACAAAGGCATTACAGGACCCAGTGTTTGCCAGCTTAAGTCAGACAAATCCACTCTTAAAAGAAGAAATGTTTTCCTAGCCTGCAGAGCCCTAAATAATAACACTGTTTGCCCTGAAAAAGCTGTCACAGGTAGCAATGTTTAAGAGGATGTTAAATATGTATTTTTAAATACTTCCTTTCATATGCTTTGTGGAAAAATCTGTAGATCTTTCTGTGCATGTGTGAGTGGGAGCCCTGTCAGGATGTTGGTAGCGGTTCCTTGTCTCACACTCTGAGAACCTGTTATTCCTGCTATTCCTCAGTCCCTTGTGAGGCTCCGGGGACCAGCACTGCCAGGGCTGCTCTCAGTATCCTCGTGACACCTGCAGTTTCAAAAGAGAGTAATTATTAGCAAATAATCACTCTCTCATTTTGTGGCTTTAGTGAGGTCTTGCAGACTGTCAGAAAGGATTTATTTTTTCTCTTGGATGAAACTGGCCACATATTATCTTGGTTATTTGGGAATTGTTTCATTTTTCTGCATTCATCTGGAGCATCAGAGATGAATGGGTGGCCTTGGATGGCTTTTTACCACTGTTCTGCACTGGTGCAGACCCACCTTCCTCTCATCATAGGTGCCTCAGTGCTGTACTTTCATATTTATGGTAAAATTAATTCCAATAGTTAAACTGATTTGGTCTTTTGCCTCGTGTCAGATTGGCAGGGGTCCTGAAGGTTACAAGGTTTCTCCAGTGCATAAGGCACACTGTATATACTGGGATTACCTAGATGTTTCTCATTTAGTCCATTTGTGCTTTTGTAGAGGTCTTGAGCTTGTTGACAGCTTCTTTCTGTTTCGTACTTAAATGTCCTCTCCCAAGGACTAAACTGCTGTGTTTTAATTTGGGGGTTTAAAATAGGGATAAAACATATTGCTTGGAGATATATAGGAGATGAGGCTCTCAGCTCTGTTTTTAAATGCTGTGAAACTTTCTATAAATGGTTTGTATAGTCAATAAGGATATGATTAACAATGTTGTGATGAATATTCTGCACAAAATTTTTACATTCAGAGGCTTTTGTATCCAAAAAGAGTGATGTGATGATCTCTCTGCCTTCTTTCTTTGAACAGTCTATAGAATTTCCCCTGGTAATTCTTGCACGGAGCATAAATCTTACAGATGAGCTAATGAGAACATTTACAAACAAACAAATGCAAACACCCAAATCTCGCTTCTCTTATAGTATTTCCTGGAAACTCCATTGCATTCCTGCCTCGGTTATTTGGAGTAATAATTAGCCAGGTTGATTTTCATAATGTTCTCTAGGACTAATCACAGCCCCGTGAGCATAGACTAAAATCCTGGCACCGGCTGAGCTGTATGAGGGTTTGGTTATGAATAACCCTATTCAGTTATGTCCCTTGTGCAGAGCATGGGTTAGTAAGCTGGGGTATGTACACAGCTACACACATGTAAATAGTAAGAACGGTGCCAGGGAAGTAGAATTGCTCCGTATTTAGGAGAGAAAAACATTAGTGAGAGGAATTTTTTCCTGCCTACCCCTTTTGAAGCTTTGTTTCACGGTAGCCAGAGGGAGAAAAAAAACACATTATATGAGTAAATTGTCTGGAGAATATAACCAGGGCCCCAGTAAACACTGAGAATGAAAACCCACACGAGTGTGTATTCAAGCAAGTATGCGCAAAGATGGTGTTTTCTGTGAGCGCTTTCTTGGACGAAAATTTTGTTCTGTAACTAAATAACTGGGGAGAAGTCGGGGTTTGGCTGAACTGCCTTGTGTTGGGATTTTCACCGAGGTCCCCTGACTTCCCCCTTTCATTTCTCTTTCCCTCTGCCCCAGCGTAATGTGTGTGGTTGTGCCCAATACCCTGAAAAAATTCAGATGAAATCTGAGATCCCTGATGACCAACGCTGATTTTCAAATTATCAGGCTCAGGCTGCATGATTTTGGAGTGGTAGAGCTGGGATATTTTAAATTCTGTTCTGTCAAGGAATGATTAGGACATTAATTTGGGCCATATTAGTACATCTCCCCTGTGTTGATGGGAGGATAGACCCCCTTTCATGTTTAATCTAAAGAGGGATTGATGACTGCTGAGGTTGTCTCACATAGGGACATCTGCCACTGAAATAAATGATGAGCTCAGAGAGTGAAAATGTTTAGGCTGCACTCTCTAAATGTGAATTCCTTCTGTGCCGAAGGCAATGAAAGCCCTTAGGTAGCGGCTCTGTAGATTTTTCTCATTGTGGGCAAAAATAGGGGTTTTTTTTATTATTTGTTAGCCCAAGGCTTCTTTCTTGAAGTTGCTATGGGCTGTTGATGCTGATTTCACGTTTCATAAACAGCCAAGTCATGTTCAAGAAGCAGAAAACTGACCTCAGAGATGACATAACCACTGGAGGCAGAGGAAAACGGCGGCATTGCCGCTGAACGACGGTGAAAGAAAAGGGCACCTTTCCTGAGAGTTTGCCAGCAACTTTTTCTTGATGTGTGAGTTTAGTACTTCTGTGTTAGAAGAACAGTAAAGTACCTTTGAATTAGAACAGACTAGAAAAGTTGCTTAATGTGCTTTTTTCACTCTCTTACTTTTAACCCACCACTGCAAAATTCCTTCTACCTGTAACGAATAATTTAATTTGGAAAGGCAAATAAGAGCTCATTAGCTGATGCACTGCTACAAAGTAAGTGAGCAGGTTTTATGCCTAGGGACAGACTTTTACAACCATTTTGAAATGGCACAATACAATGCAATAAATCCCGTAGCCTGTTCAGTGAAGAAGAGGGTAACACCCTCCCTCCTGTTTTACTTGGATGCAAGTTTTCTGCATCTTAAACCCTTTAGATTTGAATATTGGGGAAGTAGATGTATTCCAGGGGTTCCACATACAGATAAATTATGCATGAGTGCTGCCAACAAGTAGTCCTGTCTGTTATGTTTTCCCTTACTTTCTCTGTGCATTGTGGCTGGACAGACTCACCCTATCTGAGCATTCTCCATTACACTCCTCAAAAAAGAGGCAGTAATATTTCTGCAAAGTATTTTTCTTTGTATCTTGTTCTATGTCTGGGTATTTTGGGAGATGTTAAGTTTCCTTCTGTCTGGTTTGTTACTAGTCTCATTGTTTTAGAATAAGTGTTTAATATAAGTCTGTCTCTTTACTTCTATAATAGACATTAGAAGAAGCAGACAATAATAGCATGTCTAATAATAGACATTGTAAGAACGTCTTTATTGTGAGGGTGGTGAGGCCGTGGCACAGGTTGCCCAGAGAAACTGTGGATGCCCCATCCCTAGAAGTGTTCAAGGCCAGGTTGGAAGGGAATTTGAGCAACCTGGGCTAGTGGAAGGTGTCCCTGCCCATGGCACAGAGAGATTGGAATGAGATGATCTTTAAGGTCCCTTCCAACTCAAACCATTCTATGGTTCTATGATTATTTTCTACAAGGAATCTGTCTTTTATCCCAAATATCTTAGCGATTTTCAGAAGTAATCTAAATGATTTTTGTGAACACCCCCTTAGTTTCTGGCAATGATTGCATGTCGATGTAAAGCCCAGGCAGACAACTCTCAATAGTGGTGGAAATCACAGGTCAGGACTCTCTACATTTTACAATATTGAGTCTGTAAATGTTATAGCTAAAAATTTCAGTGCTCAAAGGATAGATCTAGAAGGTATCCAGAGGCTCAGATATCATATTATTGTCTTCTAAAAGTTGCATTTAATTTAAGTTTTGATTCAGTAATGCATAAAATATTCAAACTACAGTAACTTATTAGTCATTGGTAGTGGCTGAAATTGTGGCAGTTTCCACCTTCAGAGGTTTTGCTGTTACCCCAGATCCATGTGAGCAAAGCAGATTCATGACTTGTGAATCCAATATTAGCATGGAGTACATCAGGCACTTGGTGCAGCTTGGAGCAGGTTTTCTTTCACTTGGAAAGCCAGACAGGTATCATGGCAGGCATGAGTGTGTTCACAGGTGTTGTCCTTTTGGTTTGAATGGTGAGTTTTGTGTCTGAGCAGGTGTTTGCTGGCTGGAGCTCAAGGAAGAACCTTTGGGAACCCTTTATTTCCCACAGTACCGGGGCTGTAGGCTTGCAGACCCTCACTCAGCATTAAGAAATAACCATAATAACCTCTGATATTGCTGAAAATGGAACACGTTTGGCTGCTCTGGCAGGCGTCATGATTGGCAGCATTTCCAGGCGTGTGACAGCGTCACCTCTGCACTTGGGGCCAGCACAGGCAAACAGCAGGCGCTGGCTTCAAAACAGCCCGAGGGAGCTGTGCTCATGATTTGTGCTGGCCAGCCTCTCGATGCAGGACATTCTCAACACCGAGTGTGCTGAATGCCAGCAGTTTGTGTGGGCTCAGAAAGGGCTCAGATGAATTCCTGAAGGCAAAACGTCGGTGGAGAGATGCTGAACACAGAGGCATTGTTGCTGGCTTAAGAAATGCATTAGCTGCAATTAGCTGGAGTGAGGGAAGGCATGCTGGTGAGGTATTCCTGCATGAGCTCCCGGTTCTGTGTTCTACTCTAGGCATCCTCCCTTGGCCCCTGCTGCGGGAAAAACTTCTGACTTTAGATGGTAAGCTAAACCTGAGGAAAGCTTTTGGTGGTTGGACTCTTCTGGGGAAAATATGATTTTCAACCCAGTTGTGGATGTCCCATCCTTGGACGTGTTCAAGGCCAGGTTGGATGGAGCCCTGAGCGACTTCGTCTAGGGGAAGGTGCCCCCTTCCCATGACAAGGGATTGGTACAAGATGACTTTTAAAGCCCCTTCCAACCCAAACCATCCTGTGATTTTATGACTCTGTAATCTTTCTACCAGCTTTCCTCAAGGACAGTACAGACTGTCTGGAGGTGCAGGTAAGGCAGGAGGCCTGTGCTGCAGGATCATGGGGTGCAGACATTTCAGCAAGAGACATCAGGGAGTGAGGGTTGTTCTTAGCTGGGATCTTGGCAGCTCTAGATAAAAGCTTGTACTTCTGGGAAAGGACTACCACCACCTCTAAAGACACCTCATTACTTCCAAGTGGCAGAGACAGCCTCTTCAGAAAGAGATACTGAAATTTTCTTCCAGATCCCCTCTAGCACAAACTGTGACTTTTCTAGAGGTTTTAAAGCATAAGAAACTGAGGCTTAATTCTGCCTGTATAAGGCCATAAAAACTTAGTCCAGAAGAAAACAATGGGGAATATATTGAATATTATCTTTACTTTAAGGTCATACCTTCAGTGTACTTTTAACTATGGAAAGAAAACCCCTTCTGTTTATTTCCCTTTCTGTCAGAAACTCAGCATATGAATAACGTACCTAAATTACTGTGGAAATGCAACTAGGGACATACTAGAATAACTGCTTTGAATATGATTTGATTGGAGATACACAGTGATTCTAGTTTAAAAAAGACAACTTTAGCACAGTCAGTGAAGAAAAAAAGATCACCTACTTTGATATTTGTCCTAGGTCAAAATCTTCTTTCCATTTTCTTCTGCTCCTCCGTGACTTCTTCCCTTGCACCTTGGCATCACACAATTTCCGAGTAATCCCCACCATTTTCAAAAACTGTTTTAAAATGGGAATGCTCAACTTACTATTGAATTGTGGACTCACAATTTGAGGCTGAATCTGCAGACCTTAACAGCGATAAAATCCGTATTGACTCCAGGCTCTTTGATGGCATATGGCAAATGTCACTTGAGTTATTAACAGCCAAACAATAATGGGCTCTGTTCCGTATTTGAGGAAGCCTTTACCAATGAATTGGAGGAGATTTCTTCCTAATCCCAGATGCTGATTAGTTTATATTCTGATCCACACAGTTTGCTAACCTTTATGATTTTTATACTCGCTAAAATGAGTGCAGAAGCTGTTATTCAGCCTATAAATAGCTAATAATTTTTTAAATTTAGGATTAGAAATGTACATTAAGATGCCGAATTTAAATCTAATCCTCCGTTCACTCATCAGCACAGACTATTTCAGGATATTTGTTACTACACCAAAAAAAATCTTTGTCTATCTCAGAATTGGCATTTATATTTCCTATTTCTGTGCACCAATGACTGTTTTAAAGAGCAATATCTTGTTAGGCACTAGGGATGAAGCCTTATCCTTTTGTCCTGGGAAGATGGGATTCCTTTGTGTCAGAAATCCTCAGCCAGAAAAGCACACGTTTGTCACTTGACTTTCAGGAGTAATCCCTTGGTCTTCAGCTACTCATGTGGAGTTAGGCACATGGGTTAGCCTGTCCGGGGCTGGAGTCCCAAAATGAATTGCTTCCAGCGTCTGCTTTTGGCAGGACAGTGGTGTTGGAAAAGTGAGTTAGGTGGTAACATGATACTTTCTCCAACATGAAACAGAGGGAAAAGAAAACATTTTGACATTAGGGTCAGTGAAAACTACTGTGTTATCTTTTCCTTGTGACATTAATTATTTATCAAGATTCCAAATCAAATTGGCTCATCGGGGTTTTTTTCTCCTTTAACACAGCCATTCCTTCCCTGCCTGGTGTTAGGGCTGCTGTTGTGGGAACTGTATTAGCTGTGGCCCTGAGCAGTTCAGTCGTTCACCCAAACCTTTGGGTTTTTTCTGACTGGTGGCAAGCTGGATACGTTTCCATAAAACTGGGATGTTCCTCTCTGCGGGGGGGGGGGGGGGGGGGGGGAAGAAAAGAAAAAGAAAAAAAGATCATTAAATTATTCCAAATTCTAAAAGTCTAGCATGTTTTTTGCCAGCTCCCAGTAGTAGCTTTGTAGTCACTAATAAAATGTTTTACAAACCAGTGTGTTTCAGTGCAGTGTATTCTGATGGTGCCCATGTGAGGACAGGGCAATCAATAGTCAGCTGTGAAATGTGGGATCACTTTGAGCACAGACAGTGGTTCCTGTAGACCTGGATCAGGTCCCTGAGCTCTTAAGTGGTCTTCTGAGCACAGATGGGGGGATAGTGTTGAAGGGAGGAACTTCATGTGTGTCTCAGGTGCATGTGTTGCCCTCCCGGCAGCATCCCACACACAGGTACATCAGATTTTTAGCAGAAATTCACAGCACCTCTGTTGGGGTACTTTGGAAGGATGCTGTGTTTCCCAGGGTGTGCAAGAGGTTAACCCCAGAAGAAAGAACCCTTTGGCGATGGGAATCCCTCAGGTGAAGCCGTTCTGTGAGAGGGTCAGCAGGAATCCCTTAGGGAAGTTCTGTTTGTGCAGTCGATTATACATCCCATATAATTGTATCTGATATACAGAGCATTTTTCCATCGTTCTTCTTTGAACCCACCATGTGCACGACCCTGCCATGTGAGGTAGAAATAGACTTGTTCTTTCTCTGAACAGCGGGATGTGAAATACTTTTGTGATCTCCTTTCTGTAATGGACAAATGGCCTGCGTAGTTTCAGCAGCTTGTGGTTCCTTCAAAGTCGTCTACTGGGGGTGGGAAAAAAGAAAAACCTGCTGGAGATTCTGAGTTATAAAATATTTTAAAACCAGAGAATTAATTAAAATTAGTGTTTTTAAAAAAGCTAGAAATGTTTTTTTAAAGACTAAAAAAATAGAAATGTCTGTATGCTTTCAAGATGTTTTCTGTTGGATTCCAGAGAATCTAGAGGGAATAATTTGGTAGCAAATTGTAATCACAAAACAATAACCAAATGTTGGGTCACTACATTTAAGGAAAGCCAGCTGTAATCTGAACCAAAGTGTGGCCCGATCCAAATTTCCTAAATAATCTAGCCTATTTCAGTTGTACTACTGCTTTCCACAGTTTTGACTGCTGGGAAATTCTCTTAGGTGCATTTTTAAAAAAAAAAAAATTAAAAATAAGAATAACAGTGGAAAGCTTTCAAAGTTATGCAGGTATTGAAATTTCTAATTAAATAATTCATATCTAAGTCAAAGATGAAAAATCCAATAACTGTAATTGTATATAAAGCTGCTGAAAGGTGTTTTAAATATATGCATCTATAAAGCTTCATAGCTGGGTTTCTGGCCCAGTTTTCTGTACTCAAATAAATCCCTCTCTTTCCTCTATGTGTTATCCCATCTTATGTCTGTCACAGAGCACTGGGCTGAGTCAGGCACAGGGATCCTCCCTATAGACACAAACCATAAAAGCACTAATATTTGACCTTTTTTTTTTTATTAAGCCTCCAAAGTCACAGAAAGTCTGGTGACTGATGAGTAAGTGTATGGCTACAAAGATGGTCTGTTTTAAAATACTTCCCTGGTTTTATTGGTCATTTAGAATTTAAACTAATCACATATTTGCTACTGGAAACAGTTTTTGACAGAAAAATGCAGTTTGGAATGAATGGGAAAGTATCTTCTTTTGTCAAAAACTTTCTCCCCCCCTCCTTCCCCCCCCCCCCCCCCCCCCCCAGTTTTCACCATTGACAGACTTGGAAAATTTTCTGTCCCTTTCCTTCAAAACATTGTTCTGATGAAGACTATATATAAAAACTGAAAGTATATACTATACTAAAAGGCAGATTTTCTTTTGCTTTGGTATTTTTCATCTGCTGCAATATACTGTATATCTCAACTCCTTTGAAGTCAATGGGAGCCTTTTCATTGATTTTAATGGCAGCTGGATCAGACCTTTAGTGAAAAGCAATGTACAAAGGCACTGTGCTGACTTCAGACTAGAGACAAATCCTTTCAGGTGAGTAGTACCTAATGGCAGCCTGGGCTTTGCCAGGGGAGGATGATGCCTGCTGGGGCACTATTTGTTTCCACTTTCAGTGTTGGGCTATATGCAACCAACCTCTTGCTGCCCAGAGCCTGTTTATTTAGGATAGGAGATAGAAAAGGCTATTTTTTTACAGCAAGTTGAGAGTGAGTCTTGAAATAAAATACATGCAGGAGACTAGTAGGGTTATGGTGAGGGCGAGGGAGAGGGAGCCCTCCTGTATGGGGAGAGGCTGTCTATAATTGAGAAAGCTTTGCCACATTTGATTCTGGGAAGGGTGTTCTTTCAATGTGGTGTGTTTTGATAAGCGGTATGAGAATTTTTAAAGTCAATAACTTGGTTTATAAACTTCAGCTCAGCTGGACTTAATCCTGCAGCTAGCAAATCCACAGACCAAGTAGCCCAGCTGTGTCCTCATTTGTTAAGATCTTAAACCCAAGAAGATGTCTGGGATGCTGAATAATTTTTTTTTCTTACACATTTATAAAAAGCTTAATAAAGGCAGATAGGAATAAGATGTGTGGCAAACCCAGCTCTTTTAGCAAAAATAGGGAGAGGAAAGAGATGCATTTAAATAATATTTGGGTTGGCCCAAATTTGGGACCTGTGTCTGTAAACCTTATCTCTGCCTCAGGGAAAATACAGCAATCAGGCTGATTCGTGGAAGCACATAAGCACACGCCTACGGCTTCTTGTGTTAGGTGTATTTTCCTAAACAGGGGTACTTTACTGATTTAAAGCCCGTGCCGCATCATTGTATTTTATAGAATGAGACTCTCACCCTGTCACTCCTCAGCAAAATCTTTGGGGATAAATCCCAGGGCTTGTGTGGTTCTCTGTTAAATGAAACTGTGCAAATTTGAGCATGCACACAGCCCATGATAGGGCTGGGGATTTAATGAAATCTTTCTCCTTGCAAGAGTGAGAAATTATCAATAATTTAAATTATTTTATAGTGCTGTTTACACTGTTAATATTATCGATTATTTGCTACAATATATTAATACAGGCAATAATCACTAAAAAAAGAGTCTCAACATGGGCCTGTTTAAGAAAGTCACATATAGTGCAGCTGTAACTTTTTTTTTAAAGCCATGCATTATTTGTAACACCTTTTAAAACTGTTTATCGCTTTAGATTTAGCAAATGCTGGTATATCCTTCTCTCCTTCTGTTTCCAGCTATGTTAATATGGCATTTTTTGTTTACTTCAGTGCAGATGGTGAGATGTAGAAGGACAGCTTATACACAGAGCCTGCTCTGGTTCCCTGTGAGATCCATATGAATTTTGACCACTGACTGAAATGACAGCAGAAGTGGGCCTGGCATAAGAGATTGCAGTATTGTTTTGCTTGTAAAGGAGAGACTGAATGCAAATATTTATGATTACAGAGAACATAAATAAAACTGGAGCAGCTATTTATTTTTTCCCCCTACTCTTTTCCCAAGGGGAAGAGAAAAATAAGTGTATTTCATTGAAGTAGGTTGCATATAAATTTGAAGTCAATGGAAGGAAAAATTTCCTCATGCTGCACTGTAGACAGGCCGTTAAGATAATGGCTGCTGTGGGTCAGAGACCCAAAGTAATTTTCAAAAGTATTCAGTAATTTTGGGGCTCGTGGTCTCAAATAGTCATGTCTCAGACTGAAGAGCACTGAGTAATTCCTCTGGCAGTAGTGCAGTCTTTCTTCACTTTCAGAAAGGACATCATGCACTTCTTCAGGAACCTAGGGTGAAACCTGGCTCCCAGACAGGTGAAAAACTCCCTTATTCTCCATGGGGTAATGGTTGCTAGCCAGGTGCAGGCAGGTTTTTGGTGAGATTAAACTCTCCAAAGGCAGGATGAAAACTACAATTCTGGCTGAGCTCTCGGAGTATGCTGCTGGAATGAGTCAGCAAAGCTGAGCAGAGCCTTGGTGGAAAGGTATTTTAGTCAATTTGGCTGATAATCTCATCTGGCCAATTTGGTCAATAATCTCTTTTGGCCAACTTGGCCAACTTGACCAAAGCTTTAATGGGTGGCTGTTACTCATCTCCTCCAGCTCATAAAAGTACTGTGGGTTAGAGTATATTTACGTGAGGGATGAGGCAGGCAGAGCTGCCCAGACAAGGCCAGTGCAAAGTGATGGAGCAAACTGGTCTTCAGCAAGGACCAGCGCATTAAAAAAGAATGTTTGGATTTAGTTGGAGAATCCTGCAGAGCCCCTGTACTCATTACACACTGCCCCAGTCCCTTCAAGCCCCAGGCTTTGAACCCAGAGCATCAGCATTGCTGGAGTTTGTCAGAAATTGTGCTTTTCATTGTTCACATCTGGGGAATTGTTGGAGTCACAATAATCTGGGGTGAAGATTGGGATCAACATTTTGTTAACTTCCGGCACAGGGAGAAAGGGAGGTGAGTGCACTTACTGCATGTGTTGTCTGTGTGTTTAGTCATTTTACATTGCCAGCAAAAGAGCCAGTGGGTTTATAAAGAAGGGAGAGGGAAATGGAGATTACAGCACACTGTTGGTCAGATTATAGATATTTATTCAAGTAGGTCAAATTTTGCGATTTATCTGCTTATCAGTGCCTCTCAAACAATTAAGCATCACTTTAAAAGTTACAGTATTTACGCTAATGTAAAAGTGACTGGAAGATCACTGACTTTTATTTCACCACCTCACATAAATGATAATTGCCACAAAACCCTGCTGTCTCAACAAGTCCTTCCAGTATCTTGTTACCCTGTTCTCAGTACAGCCACAAGTGATGCTCAGACAGCTCTCCTGGGAGGCCGTGCTGAAATCCGTGTTTGTGCTGGAGTCCGCACACAGGGAGCTCATTGTAGGTCTGGGGTCTGAAGCCTCATTATATTAAAAAAAAATACAAGGTGTTAGGCTATTAAATATCAACAGAATGAGACTCAGCTATATTTCCCATGATAAATGAGTACATTTGCTTTAATATTGCCATATTCACATTTAGGTTTTCTTTCTGCAGTTTTATTCACTTATTTTCTAATTCAGAAAATGCACTAATTTGCAGGTTTGCCCATTCCTGGTATGAATTAGGGTTCTTTTACTGTGTAGTAAAATTAAAAACCACAGACTAGCAATAATATCTGTACTGCAAAACACCCTCCTTAATTAAGCAATAGGACATGAAAGGCTGTATATTTCTAAGTCATTATGGCACACCTCATGTTGTTTTATAAGGCATGAAATCTAATGCAGAGTGACCACCCAAGAATTGTAGTAATTGCCCTAAAAACACTGCCTGGAGTGCCTGGTTGCTATTGTGAAATGCAATCAAGATGTAAAAATAAGGATTAAAGAGAAACCTGTGTATGAAAAGAACCCTCTCAGTTATGGCTGTTGCCCTCCATGACAGCCTCTCACTCCAGACCTGTCTTGTGGAAAGTTTTAAAGAATGTAACTGAAGGGTGAAAGTGCAATTAAAGATTTGTAAATTCCTTGTAAACAGAAAGGTGTTCTTGACATCAAATTGTTTAAGGGAATTAAACCCCCTTATAGGCAGGATCTCACATGCTCGCCTGAATTCTTTAGGTTTTTGTTCAGCTTTTTACAGACCCTCCTTGTTTTCAAGTTTTAACTAGGATTTTTTTTGGCATTTAGTTAATCACTTCTACATAAACAATAATTAAATGGCCATCACCTTGGAAACTGGCTGCAATGTTAATCTTGAACTCAAATATAGGGTCTGGTACAGCCAATAAAGCAATTAACCCAATTTGTTCAGACCATAAATACAAGAGATAAAATGTTAAAAATATCAAACCTTAGTCAAAGCAAACCTGAGCCATATTTTTCAAGCAGTTATGTTCCCTGCTAGTCGAGGGAGTGCTCTGGTTTTGTATGTTGATGTGTATAAAGGAATCAGTAAACACCCATTCTGCTGGGCTGTTCAATTTAGAAAAGGATACGTGGAGTCCTGGGTAGTTGTGGTGGGTACCACAGGGTGTTTGAACCAGACTAGGAGTTACGAAAAATAGTGATTACAGCCTGCTATGGATGGAATAACTACTTTTGATATGTCCTAGTAGCATCCTGCAGTGATGCAGCCAAGGGGGAATACAGGTAAATGTAGTTTACCCCCTTCTAACCTGGGCAATGTTGAGTTTATACTAAATGCGTAAGGATATCTATTTTTTATTTATTACTGCACCACTGGAATGATGCCATTAGGGTTCCTCCCAAAAATTCTGCAAAACACATGTCAGTTTAAATGGATGCTTTAGACTTCCCTTCAGGAGACAGGAGGAAAAAAGAGAAGGTGACAGACAGCCATAAATACCTTTGCTGGAAACTTTCAACCCAGCCTTTTTTCTTCTTTTTTCCTTCTCCATTTTCGTTTTGAATTTTCTTTAATTGAAACTTCTGTGGCAATTCTAGCCTTCATTGAGCATTGAAATGCCAATAGAGCTGCTCTATAGTGGAGGGCTCGGTAGCAAGACTGTACAATAATATCCTGGTGCAATATAACAGTAGGTAGCTGGGGAATGTAATCGATTTCCAAAAGCACTGGAATGACCCTCCTCACGGACATGCAGTTCTCCTAAACTCCGCTGACTCCAGCTCTGATCAGTTCTGGTTCACTTCCTTCCTTAAGAGAAGGATGTTTAATCTTACCAAGAGCCAGTATGCAGCTTTCTTCCTCCCTTTTTGCTTTAAATAGTGCGTGCACCATTGTGTCATCATCTTTATTTACCTGCCACGCTTCACCCAAATGCCTTTATTAGGGTATATTTATATTGTAAATGCCAATAATGCAATTTTTTCTTTGTGGGCTGGTGATTGGGGTTTAACATCAGATGCCTTCAGTTGAAAGTGGGGAGAATGGAGCAGGTACTGAGAAGGGAAATGACTGAATTTAAGAGAATCCAGGATTTCTCCCAGACACATCCTGCTTTTCTGTACGAAGGAGTTCCGATCAGGAGAGATGTGCTTCCACTAGAAAAGTCCTTGATTGTGCATTAACTTGTAACCTCATTATGTATAAGCAACAGGTACAAAATGGTTCTGCTTGGGTTTTAATGCATCTTTCAATTTTTAAGAATTTTCCTTCTGAGATGCACTTGCTGTGGGAGATACACACACATGAATATTTACAGTTCTGAAATGAAATTTTTTGTCTCTGTGTGTATCCATATGTAGAATCAGGATCTAAGTAAAGTTAAGGGGCTATGCTTTTGTTGTTTTTTGATTTATCTCTCCACATCATATAAAGATCCTTGAAGGGGTAGCACAAAATGGGGCTTGATTTCAGAAAAACTTGACAGACCTTAAGATGTATTTTAAAATATTTATTTGAATTACAGGTAGCAATGCAAAGTATGAGAGTGGTCAGCATTCTCTCCTTGTAATACCCCTTGTTTTATAGCAATATAGCACTGTCTCTGTTTAAGTGAGAGCATTATGAAACAGCGCTCCTGATTTAGAAAATATTTTTCCCTCACCTTTCTGTTTCATAAACATGATCTTCATCTTTCTGAAATCTCCCCTTGCAGGTAGAATTGATGTCAGTTCCCTTTTATAAGTGGTTAAATATATTTTAATTTCAGATAAAACTGTCAGACAAACCAAACTTTCCTCTTCAGATCCCTCTTATGCTGCTGCCTGTGATAAATACAGGGTTTATTATTTCCTCTTTCTTTTCGTTTTCCTCATTTCATGTCACCGTTTCCTGTGTCTGGACTCTGCTTGCTTAACCTTTCCTACATTCGGTGACATTTAAATGATGTCATAAGTATCCCTGTTTCATAAAGCCCATTTCAGTCACAAACTTGAAATTCGAAATCATAAACTTGAAGTGATCAAGAGGAACACTGTTTGCCTTAATTAGGCTTCATCCACACATCTTGCAGTTTTGCAGAAGTAGGGAAATGAAAGCATTGGTGTTTGTTACAGTTTGGAGCCATTGCAGAGTGCTTGCAAAGCTTGAGTTTTAACTAAAAAAGGGTAATATAGTGAGTAAAGGAAGGGTAGAACAGCCCTCGGTGCTGCTGGGCTCTGTTCTCCCTCTGCCTGCGCGGCGCTGCCCGTGCGGCACGAGAGCCGCGCCGCGCACTGCGGGCTGCGGCCGCCAGAGGGCGTGCGCCGCGCTGCTGCTGCTGCTGCTGCTGCTGCTGCTGCTGCTCTGCTGTCCATCCCTGCCTGCTGTCCATCCCTGCCCGCTGTCCATCCCTGCCCGCTGTCCATCCCTGCCTGCTGTCCATCCCTGCCCGCTGTCCATCCCTGACTGTCCGCTGTCCATCCCTGCCCGCTGTCCATCCCTGCCCGCTGTCCATCCCTGCCCGCTGTCCATCCCTGACTGTCCGCTGTCCATCCCTGCCCGCTGTCCAAGGCTGTCCGCTGTCCATCCCTGCCCGCTGTCCATCCCTGCCCGCTGTCCGTCCCTGACTGCCCACTGTCCATCGCTGTCCCCTGTTCATCCCTGCCCGCTGTCCATCCCTGACTGTCCGCTGTCCATCCCTGCCCGCTGTCCATCCCTGCCCGCTGTCCATCCCTGACTGTCCGCTGTCCATCCCTGCCCGCTGTCCGTCCCTGACTGCCCACTGTCCATCCCTGCCCGCTGTCCATCCCTGACTGCCCACTGTCCATCCCTGCCTGCTGTCCAAGGCTGTCCCCTGTCCATCCCTGCCCGCTGTCCATCCCTGACTGCCCGCTGTCCATCCCTGCCTGCTGTCCATCCCTGCCCGCTGTCCATCCCTGACTGCTGTCCATCCCTGTCTGCTGTCCATCCCTGCCTGCCCCCTGTTCATCCCTGCCCGCTGTCCATCCCTGACTGCCCGCTGTCCATCCCTGCCCGCTGTCCATCCCTGCCTGCTGTCCATCCCTGACTGCCCACTGTCCATCCCTGCCTGCTGTCCAAGGCTGTCCCCTGTCCATCCCTGCCCGCTGTCCGTCCCTGACTGCCTGCTGTCCATCGCTGTCCCCTGTTCATCCCTGCCCGCTGTTCATCCCTGCCTGCTGTCCATCCCTGTCTGCTGTCCATCCCTGCCTGCTGTCCATCCCTGCCTGCTGTCCATCCCTGTCCGCTGTCCATCCCTGCCCGCTGTCCACCCCTGCCTGCTGTCTATCGCTGTCCCCTGTCCGTCCCTGCCCGCTGTCCATCCCTGCCTGCTGTCCGTCCCTGCCCGCTGTCCAAGGCTGTCCGCTGTCCATCCCTGCCCGCTGTCCAAGGCTGTCCGCTGTCCATCCCTGCCCGCTGTCCATCCCTGCCCGCTGTCCGTCCCTGACTGCCCACTGTCCATCGCTGTCCCCTGTTCATCCCTGCCCGCTGTCCATCCCTGACTGCCCGCTGTCCATCCCTGCCCGCTGTCTGTCCCTGCCCGCTGTCCATCCCTGCCTGCTGTCTGTCCCTGCCCGCTGTCCATCCCTGCCTGCCCAGTGCCTGCCGCTCCCTCCCGTCACCCATGGGTGCTGATCTCAGCGTGTCCCTTCCCAGATTCAGTGTTAGCACATGAGCACATCCCTCAGATCATTCATTGATACCCTGAGCCTCTGTCCCCCCTGCCCCGCTGTTCATCCGGCACTAATGGGTTCACGGTGTCATTTTTTCCATACTAAATAAAGGCGTTGTGGGACTGAGGACCTTTGTAAAACTCATCACCTCCCATTTTCCTCGGCACCTGCTTCTTTCACCTGCCTTCTCCAAAATAAGGATGGACAATTGTATCAATCTTCTCCTTTCTCCTGTGAAAATCCCAGTTCCTTTTAAAACAAAATGTTATGCTGCACACACAGTTCACCTTAATAACAAGAGGAGAAGATGAATGATACCTGAGAAGTATTTATCATGTCACTGGTAGTGCTATTGGTGAGCAAGGGGCACTACAAAATTACCTTGACTAGAACGGAATTCAAATGTGCCAATTTTCCCTTTGTTTAGGGAAATGGGGGAACATGAAGGAGCTGCTGGGGAGTATTTTAAGAATCCATTTGCAAACAACTGTTAGAATTGCAGGTACATATTTAGTAGCTTTAATTCAGTCTTTGAATCTCTCAGGGTTTGTGGGTCAGTTAATAAAGTACTCTGCATTTATCTTCAGAATTAAACCTGAATACTGAGGTTGGGGCCTATACAGTATTCTATTCTTCTGTGTAGAATGGTCCCAGTCTGGCACTCAGCTCATTGGAATTGGAGATTCTGAGTTACACAGGCCATGATAAACATTGCTGTGTAGCTCTTTACCAATGATCTTTGTGCTACAAATCCAGGGTTTCAGTCCCAAATGTCAGTATCGTCCAAATCTTCCTTTCTTTCTGCAGGTGGCCAACACTCTGTTTTATGTTTTTCTGTCCTCTCCATCCAGAGATGGCCTTGTGGGTATAAAGCCTGTACAGCTTTTTTTTGGAATGAACACTGTTATGCAAATTGTTGCTTGAAGGAGAGCACAGACCTACGCAGTGTAGGTTCAGACTGAGCTTTCACTGAGATCAACTCTAATGCTTGTCTAAATACCAAGAGGGTTTGCAGAACCGGACAGGTATGCTGCATTTATTGATATAAGATTTTGGAGACCAAAAGGTGAATTTCAACACGTCAAATGGCAGCAGAACCATTTCTGTCTGTCACAAACTCTTGTCTGGATTTAAATTATTTCTGTTTAGCTTGCCCAAGTCCCTCCTCAACCTGCTGGATACCCCAGGGTAGATGACCACTATGAAGTGGTCACTAGGATGTGACCACTAGGAAGGACAGACCTGTTGGAGTGGGTCCAGAGGAGCCATGGAGATGCTCAGAGTGCTGGAGCATCTCCCGTATGAGGAAAGGCTGAGAGAATTGGGATTGTTCAGCCTGGGGGAGAGAAGACTTCAGGGAGAGTTTGCAACACCTTCCAGTACCCAAAGGGAGCTTACAATAAATCTGCAGAGGCACTTTTTACAAGGGCATGTAGTGGTAGGACAAGGGGGGATGGCTGCAAAGTGACAGAGGGCGTGTTTAGATTAGATGTTAGGAAGAAATTCTTTACGGGGAGGGTGGTGAGGCCCTGGCACAGGTTGCCCAGAGGAGCTGTGGATGCCCCATCCCTGGAAGTGTTCAAGTCCAGGTTGGATGAGGCTTTTGGCAGCCTGGTCTAGTGGAAGGTGTCCCTGCCCATGGCAGGGAGTTGGAATGAAATGATTTTCAAGGTCCCTTCCAACCCAAACCACTGTGTGATTCTATGTGAAAAATTACATCTCCAGGTAAGACGAGTCTTAACCTCATGGGACAAAAAGGACATAAAAAGTTTTTGATGTTATTAAGCTAAGCAGCCTTAGTCATCATGTGGCCAGAAGGCACCCACAGGAATTGAGTTTTGAAAGAAAACAAGATTAATAAAAAAAGTTTGAGGTAGGACATACAAAAGGGTAGAGGTTATATGAATTAGAGGTGCCTGTAATCTTGTATCAGTGTTCTCAGAGGAAAGGACTGGCTTTCGTATTTCTTCAGCTGAAGCAATCAAAAAAGTAGAGCATCAGTCGGTCTTGTACTGATGTGGTATAGCTGCAGTAGGCTGGAAATCATGTTTGTATCCTAAAGGTGCTGCCCAGTGACTTCTTGTGAAACCATGTCTCCTTAAAATGATGAAGAAAAATGTTTTTGGGGAAATGTAAAAATTTGGTGAAACAAAACCTTAAAATATTGTGCTTCTGGCCCCATTAATTTACATATTATCTCTTCTCTGAGTCATAAGCTTTATTAAGTCTAGGTGCTAATTTTATCTGGGTAGAAAAAGTTGTCACAGAACAGACTGTGCTGTTTAGGGTCCAGGGTCTGAAAGGGTAAAGGCCAGGACTGTGTTGGCCAGAGAATGTCTGAGGCATGGATAGGCACTGAGATTGGATTTTCCTTAGCAATTTGTAATTAGTTACTCACCTCTAAAACAAGATTACAAAAGGCAGTTCCTGAATATTGCAACAGGTTGCTCAGCAAAAATATTCAAGTAGTTTTTAGGACATTGGGTGGCTGCATGTAGGAAACCTTCTGTGAGGGTGGAGTAGGTCTGTTTTTTATGGACTTGCTGGATATATTGCCATTTACAGTAGTTGATACAGCTGATTTCCATGGTTACCACACAGAAGGATTATTCACCTTGTTTATAATTTTGGTTGCATGTTTAGAGAAAGAGAGAGGGAGGGATAAAGAGCATATTTGAGAAGTCTAGCCTGTACTTAACTCATAGGGGTCTTGTAAGGTTGAATTAGCTAATATTTTCTGCTTTGCTTTGGAGATGTAAAAACTACTTTTTCTTTATTACTGTTATTTTATATTTTTTTATGTGGACAAATCTTGCCAGGTTTAAGAAATCACATTTCTTAAATAGCTTAACCTTTTAGACCTGCAGGAAGAATTTTATATTATGGAAAACCTTTGCTTCTGAAAAGCATACAAGACAGATGATGCAGTAATTAAGGTGCTGAGCTGCACCTTAAAAGATTTCAGTTAAGTTTCTGGCTGTGAGGCATCCTTTCTCACAGTAAGTCACTTTATCTCAGACTCACTTTACCCTCAGTGGAGGGAAACATTTTCTTTTCTCACCTAGTCTACTTTGTAAACTCAGAGCCCAGAGACTGCCCTTGACTACCTGTTCACATCTAGTGTGGCTGTACTAAGAACCCGATTTGAACTGTGAATAATGAACAAATTAAAGGATAACTATTTTGCTTGAGATGTTTAGCTTCCATCAGTGGATAGTGAATAAGGCAAAGGAGATGTCATTGAAAATTAGCTACTTTTTCTGACTTAAGCTGTACAAACATTCATAGTCAATGGACTGCAGTTTTATTACAGAGTCATGGGAGCTATTTTACTCTGGAATCTTTAAATTAACCAAGGTGTTAACTAGGCTGGTAAAGATAATGACTCTTTAAGGCTTACTGAATCTCTGCGCAGACTGGGAAGCCAGACCCTCAGCATGCAAATGCTCATGAAGCAACAGTGTCATCACTTCCCACCATCCAGACAACTGGCTCAGTACCCTGATATTAAAGGATAGATTCCCACTTTAAAACCTTAAGCAAAGTGGAGAAGGGATGTCTCAATTACTCTGATTCATCTTGAAACTGAGTCTCAGAAGATTAATGAAAGCTTTTGTAGATGTGAATGGGAAGATGTATAGAGAAGTAAGCTTTTTTTCAATCCCTTTTGTGACAAAGTTATGTTAGAGGGCCACAAACCATTATCCTATCTTGGACATGCTGGGCAGGATTGATATGAAACGTCAGGAATATAGTCTGTCCCAATTCCGGAGGGCTTGCTTATGCTGAGCTCTAAAAGGTAAAATACAGTCAGAATATAAGCCAGCAGCTGAGGGTGCAAATTTTAGGCATGCGGGATAAACTGAAAACCATGTGAACTCCCTCTGCCACGCAGAAGGGTTAAAAGTATCACATAAATCCAAGCTGAATGCTGGAGGCCTTTTCTTCTTTTTCTTCCTAAGCAGATCTCTGGTAAGAATAATTTCTGTGCCACCAGAGAGCTCCAGCAAAAAAGTACTCTAAAGGCTGGTCTGGTTGAATATATTATTTCTTTGAAATATTTAAAAAATGGGTTTTTATTTGGTCTTACTAAAGTAATGTGAAAGTACTAAGTGCTTTGTGTCTCTGGTATCTAACCTTGCCTCCTGACTCTGCAGACCAGGTCTACAAAACAAAGAGAAATGCATCCATGTGATCCCTCTAAAATGCATGAAATCCCTGATGCAAGTTATTCCAAAGAAGAAAATGTTTTTTTCTCGTGTTGGTAGATATATTATATATGGTACTCCTAGTAAGAGTTTCTGAAATAGCTATGCTGTGTAAAAAGGTGAGAAGGATGCATAATTAGGTCTAGACAAGAAGTCTTTAAAAACATTCATCTAGGAGTTGTATCATGAAAGAAATTATATCCCAGTTTTAATTTGTCAGTAAACTGGACAACTGGATGCCAAGGGATCACTCTCACAGAACATGGATAGTCCAGCTGCCTTTTCCAGCACACATTGCAGTGAAATTTCATTTTTTCCGTCTGCTACAGATGCGTTTGAGTCTTTGTTTCAGTGACATTATTTAAAATTAATCATGCTTTTGAAGTTCTGTAGACAAGAAACAGAGGATAATCTGCAAACCCCATGAATGAAGATATTAATATTCTGCATAAATATCCCCAGACTTGTGCTGAGGAGGAGAAGGTACCTGATCAGAGGGTTTTCTTCAACAGGAAAAGGAATTCCAGGCCTCTGAGCAGTGGAGTGGTGACTGAACACTTGGCTTTGATGTCTTTAGTTGTATCTCAGGAAAGAGGTGCCAGAAGGCGAGGTAGGGTTGAGAGCAGAGAGAGGCTGTTTTGGCAGTCCCTAGCTGCCAAAGCTAGAGGCTCTCTGCAGTGCTCCCTCTAACTGGAGACTGATCCTTCTCATTTGCCATGCAAAGATGGGGTTTCATAGTAAGTGCCAGGATTTTAGGGCAGCAGAGCAGTGGAAAGGATGGCTGTTTGTGCTTGGTGTGGCTGCAGTGAGGTCACTGGTGCTCCCGTCTGGCAGCCCAGGTCCCCTTGTCCATCAGCTCCTCAGCCAGCTGTGCCACTTTGGGCACAGAGGGGTAGAGGCAATTCCAGCTTGTGCTGGATGCCTCTGGTGTTTTGCCTGTGTTTTAGTCCAAACTACTTCACACTGAGGGTCCCCTTCTAAACACTGAATTAGGTGGACTCTTTCAGAACTTCATGGGTGATAGCTCTGGAAGTAGAAAGTCTTCATGACTCACTGAGTATTGTCTGTGAGGAATGATTGAAGCCATCTACTCTCAATCCCACTAATCCCCTGCCATGTCCCCGAGACGGGACATCAGAATTCCTCTGATGACTGTATCAAATGCCATGCTGAAGTCCTGCACGAGCAGTTATTTTTCAGAGTTCCGATAAAGGAAAATGTAGGTTATTATGAGAAATGGATATAAATTTAATAACAAGGTCTGATATAAGCAGGAAGGTTTTTTACATTGTCTGTTCTCCTAAGATTACGGACAGCCTCTATAATGTGATGTGCCAGCAAAGCAGAAAAATGTTTTATGCTATTACAGCCTGGTGTTGGGAGTGTGGATCTTCCCTTTTCAGTCATTCAAGTGTAGTGGAAAGATATTTGTGTGCAAATAGCAGAAATGAGCAAACAAACATAAATTCAATAGCTGGGAAAATCTTTGGATAGTGTAACTGTTTTCCCAGAGAAGCTGGTAAAGTGTGTCAAAGAAAATGCTCCAAAAATCTAACTGCCCTTTTTGAGTTAATTCAGGAATTTCACTGATTTAAATAGAAAGCTCTTTAGGTAGGGCACCGCCTCTTAATATAGGGCGTGAGCAGTTTGCTATCAAAAGCTCTGTGAACATTTGCAGCTGTGATGAAGTAATTGACAGCTAGAGAAACAGATCCTGTTGGAGTGTTTGCACAATTGGGTGTTTTTGAGGAAGAAATACTGTTGAAGTAAGAGGGAATAGCTCTCCTTTTGTGAAAAGGTTGATTTACATTTAAATCAGTAGCCTTTGCGCTGATGATTGCCTCAGAAATACATAAATGTCGTGGTTCTGCTGAGTGTAGAATTATTTAGCAAGATCTTTCAAGGTTGTGTGGTATCAGACCAGTGTTTCTGGTTTGAATTCAGTGGATTCTGCAGCAGAACACAGCTGGGTTAAATACAGGAATGAATCAACCTCAAGAAACCAAAAAATGATGATGAGACTTCAAAGAAAGAAATCAGATGGGAGACTTGATAAATATGTGGAGAGACTTCCCTTGCTGTTGTAGAGTGAGTTGGGTTTTGTGACCGCCTGAAAGAAACAATGACAGAACATGATGCAATTTCATAGCAGAGGAACATCCCAGGATATCTCAAAGGAATGTGAAGACAGCAAGGTGAGGTACCCGCAGCTCTCAGCTGGCATCACTGTCCTTCAGCTCCTTGTTTTTATTATGTCACGCTCTCTTTCAGCAGGACCCATTTTTCGGAGTGTGCCAAGAAGGGCACAAGTCACTGAATTGAATCTGGTCCGTAAGCGTATCCTCAGCGTGCAGGGTAAGGTCCCCATCTCATTTACTGAACACTAGTCAAATATTGTTTCAGAGTGTTTTCCCTGCCTTGTAGAGGGATGCTTGTCACCATCATGTCTGAGTGCCTGATGTATGTTGACAATTTTACCCTTTCCACGTCCCAGCGAGCGCAGGATGTGGTATTAAGAGTATTTCGTATATGAAGGACACAGACAGTGAGAAGGGAAGTGATTTATGTGAGTCCATTCAAGAAGACTGCAACAAAGTTGGAAAAAAATACCACCATGCCTGTGCTTACATTACCAAGTAGTGGGGCACTGCAGGAGTGAGCTGTAACACTGACAGCAGCGGTGCTGAAGACCTGGCATTCACACTAAAATTGGTTTGGTGGCTTTACTTTGGACTGGATCTACTCTCACCCAGGGAAATGAGCTCTTGTTGGCAGCTGGATTGCACCTGGTGCACATCCTTTGGTTTAATCCAACCATCCAAGAGTCCAGTTTGCCTCCTCTGAGACTACTCATGTTATGAGCCTACAGGTTTACTTCTTTACTTATCAGATTTACTTCTAGCACACAGTCCTGAATGGAGCTAAAGCAGTTCTGCAGAAACACCCTGTGTCTCCTTCCCCACTTGGTTCCTCTACAGTATTTAAGGTGAATCCCAGGAGGCACCTCCCACAGTGTCTCTGACATGACGTGTAAAATCAGGCAATTGCTTGCAGATTATTGATACTATCCTTGGCTCACTTTTCTCATTTAAAACCTTTCTCTCAGTGAGCTTGCTGCCTCACATGGCTTCAGCTATCTGCTTTGCATCAGTGACTTACAAATCTACCTGTTCTCTCCTGACCTCCCTGCCTCCATCAAGCTCAGCACCTTGTCGTGTTTCTCTCTGAATCTTCCCTCTGAATGTCTTGCCCTCCATTTAAACTTCATGTGGCAAAAACATCATAGCTCAGTGAGCTGCTTGAAGTCATTACAGCAGGAGCCCAGACAGCCATTAAACATAATAAAATTTTACATATGTCTTAGGTTAGTGGTAGAAAGAAAAATGTTCTAGCTAATTGAGCTAATTTTTTATTAGGTATTTTATTACAGTATTGTATTAAATAAGTGTACTTCAGTAACTGTTCTTTAAGAGTTTCATAAATGATAGAACCAAGTTCATCTGATATAATGTTTAGTTTAGTTTTTGAAATAAATTTCTCAGGCATCACAGAAAGCAAACATCCATTCTTATACTTGTGGATCCCTCTGTCATGTTTGACATTGTTGGCCACAAGCTGCATTTGATTGTCTCAGGGAGGCTGTGAGCCCCAGGGTAAAGAGCTTAAATGGTGTGAGACCTATTGCAAGGCTCAGTTGCAGTAGGCACTGACAGGAAACAGCACTGCTGTCAGGAGACCTCTCACTGATATGATCCCACACAGATTCCTCTCTCTCAACAGTGTCATTAGAGATTTAGGTAGCTCTGAATCTGGGAGCCAGGGTGACTAAATCCTCATTCCTGCAATGCTGACCAAGGTTATGTTGCCATAAAAAGGCAGTGGATACCTTTTCACCAGACAACAGGGCCATTAAATGACTAAAATGGAGTTATGTATCTTGATGCTGTCAATGGTAAAAGGCAAGTCTGGGGCAACGGCAGCTGTTCTGTGATTCACAGTGAGCCTAAAATGGAGATCAGGAAGGAGGAAACAACTCAGAAGAGGTAGCACTGTGTCCTGGGGCAGCAGCTCTATCCAGCCACCCAACTCTCCTGCCTTTGTGGGCAGCCCTGCCAGAACCTGCCAAACCCACCTCCCTTACTGCCAGTACTGGGAGTTGTGTGGAAGGTGTTGTGTTTCAGGAATTAGTGATCCTGCCCAGGCCTTGTCTGTTCCATTGGCCACTGTATTTAGGGCCTGAGAAATCCTTATCTTACTGATATATTCTGTAAGTTAATAACATACTTGGGACAAGAAAATTCTGTATACATCAAGGGGTGGAATATATCCATCTTGACTGGGAGTGATTGTTGGTGACCCACACAGCCATTGCCCAAGCAGCTTGTGCCATGTTGCCTGTGCTCCACATCCAGAGTGGCCCCCAGGCTCTGTTGTGCTGCACAAAACCCCCTGGTCACAGGACAGCCTCGGCCAGATCACTGTGAGTGATCCCACAGGCAGCTCCCCCTGGTACCAGCAATTACACTGCTTGCTCAGCCTTGCTTTTATCGAACAGTACAGTGAGAAGCTGTCATGCAAAAGTCCTTTGTGAATAGGTTTTCTATCAAGGAAATTACATATTAGCTGAAATGACCAAAATGGAGATACTTATTTCTCTGGATGGGATCCACTCCACACAGTGGGCCATGGCAAAATCCAGGCAGGGTGTGTGTGATGCTGCACAAACACAGGGTGCTGGCACAAGCGGGATGTAAGATTTATTTGTTATCTGTATTCCTCTTCTTATTCTGTCTTATTAAAGCAGTTATTGATCTGCCTTACCCAACAGCCTGATGATCACTGAAGAGCTGACCAAGGGAATGTGAGCTGTCACCCACATCGTGTAGTGGCAGGATTGTCAGTTTTGGACAAGTTCTGTAATGAAAGATTTCAGGCAATTTTTTCCCAGTTCCTGCATAAAATGTCCCTAGACCCTTGCAACATGGCCAGTTAAAGCTGTTTCACTTCATCTCATGAGGCAGCACAGGGTGTTGCTCCCCAGCAGACCCCAGAAGACTTACCTTATCCACACATCCTGGGCAAGGCATATCTCTGGATACTTCTATTTGTCAGTCCCTCAACTTGCTGGTCTTTGCCTCAGCAAGAGAATGTCTGCTGCGGTTAGTACAGAGAAGAGTGTAAAAATCTCTGATTTGGCAGAAGTCCTCCTTGATTGATTTCCAGATCACAAAAGACAACCAGCTGCCAAGCCTCGGGAGCACTCCAAGTAAGTATTCACACAAGCAGACAGCACACGTTTGACAGATGTTAGTCACATTGCTTAATGCTCCACTGGATGCTACAGATGTGAGAGTGGTATAAGAACCTACAGAAGAAAAAAAGAGGATAGAAAAAACCACCAAATGACAATTTCCCTTAAGAGATCATTTCCACACTTCCTCGTCTAGATTCTCAATGCAGGTTCTGTTGTATAATTAATAGCATATCACCTTTATTCCCATACCAGTCTTACACCTTACAGCCTGTCATCTAAAAACACAGGCGCAGATTTTGTGCTGTGCTAGGTTTCAGCTAGGAAAAGGTTATGGGAGAATGCTAGAGTCAGGTAGAGAATTTTAATTCCAAATTCTTAACCTATATATTCATACATAGATATACATAAGACTAAGCTGACCCATGGTCCTGTCTAAACCTTTGCCTGCTAAAGGCACCCAAAGTGATTTCCCTTAGCTGCAGCTAGGGAGGTGAAGAAAGGCAGGAGCAGATTGTGTCTACTTTGGTTAACAGAGCTATGTGGCAAGAAGGCTCAGCCACAGGAAATGGGTCTTTACCAGTGTGGTGGGCTGACCCTGGCTAGACACCAGGTGCTCACCAAAGTCACTCCATCACTGCCCTTCTCAGCTGGGCAGAGCAGAGAAAAATATAACAAAAGGTCTGTGAATTAAGGGCAGGGAGTATTGTGGGCAAAACAGACTCAGCTTGGGGAAATTGCTTTAATTTATTGCCAATCAAACCAGAGTAGGATAAGGAGAAATAAAACCAAATCTTAAAGCACCTTCCCACCCCTTCCTTCTTTTGAGGCTTCACTCCTGATTTTCTCTACCTCCTCTCTCCCCAGCAGCTCAAGAGGACAGGGAATGGGGGCTGTGGTCAGTTCATCACACGTTGTCTTTGCAGCTCCTTCTCCTCACGGGGAGGACTCCTCAGATTCTTCCCCTGCTCCATTGTGGGGTCTCTCCACCGGAGACAGTATTCTACAAACTCCTCTGAGTCCTTTCCAAAGGCAGCAGTTCTTGATGAGCTGCTCCATGGGGTGCAATTCTCCAGGGACAGGCTGCTCCAGCATTCATCCCCCACCGGGTCCCAGGTTCTGCCAGCAAACCTGCTCCAGCGTGGGCTCTCTCTAAGGGGCCGCAGGTCCCGCCAGGAGCCTGCTCCAGCGTGGGCTTCCCACGGGGTCACAGCCTCCTTTGGGCATCCCGCTGCTCTGGTGTGGGCCCCTCCAAGGGCTGCAGGAGGATCTCTGCTCCCCCGTGTGCCCCATGGGCTGCAGGGACACAGCTGCCTCACCATGGGCTGCACCAGGGGCTGCAGGGAATCTCTGCTCTGGCACCTGGAGCACCTCTGCCACTCCTTGTCACACCGATGTGTGAGAATTCTGCACATTCTCACTTCTCTCTCTGGCTGTAATTGAGCAGTTGCCTTTTGTCCCCTTTCTTAACTCATCCCAGAGGCGCTGCCATCACCACTGATGGGCTCAGCCTTGGCCATCAGTGGGTCCATTCTGGAGCTGACTGGCACTGGCTCTGTTGGATGTGGAGGAATCTTCCAGCAGCTTCCCATAGAAGCCACCCCTGTAAAACTCCCACTAGCAAAAGTTTTGCCATGCAAACCTCATAGAACTGGTACCCTCTCCTGGGATTTCTTTGGAGCTCCACACCGCAATTTATATTCCTAAAATTGTGAGGAAACACCATTGTTCCTGAAAACAGCTCTTTGCTTTCTCCAGTTACACTTGCCATACCTCAAGAAAAGCATGAGCAGTGAACCCTATCATGCAGGACAGAGATTTCAGATGTTGGCATCCAGCTGTCTCCTGCATCCTTTTCTTTATGAGCTCAGAACAAGGGCTCTAACAACATAACCCGGGATGTCTGGAAGGAAGGATGACTGATGTTGCATGTTCAAAAGATTAACAGGTTTGGGAACATAAGTTCTGTTGTACAAGTATTCCTCGGGGCTGAACATATCCCTAAATTTTTTTACCTCGTACCATCATTACAAAACACAGTGAAATCTCACTGTGAAATCTCACAGTTAAATATTTTGCTCTGTTATCTGCATTACATAAGGCTCTGGAATAAAATCTCAGACAATTTAGCTCGCTTGTGTGTACTGAGCAATAAACAGATACAAATTCAAAAGGAAAAGGAGAAAAAATGCCCTCAAGAAAAGTATGAATGAGCTTGAAAAGGGCAAATAAATAGCAGAGACATTTATATTGGTCTCTCCTACTGCTCTGAACAAAACAATTATGAGATAAGAGAGGCAAGAATGGGAGGAAATTCTTTCATTTTTCACGTTGGAAGTCCGAAGGATCCAATAGCCTGTTTATGAAGAGCAATAAAGAAGATACATGAACTCGGTAAAGATGTTGTTACAAATATATTGGCCTGTTTGGAAAGGCCAGGAGTTTGGGTTTTTGGGGACTTTTTTGTTGGTGTTTTTTTTGGTAGTGTTGTTGCTTTTTATAAAGAGCTATCAGCTAAGGTTTTAAGGGTGGAGGTTTTTTTGTTGATAGAGCAATAACTGACAAGAATTGTTTGTTATAACTAGCAGAGAGGACTAATGCTTTTATTTAGGATTTGGAAATGGTATGAAAAAAAGGCAGATGGGAACTGGAATTTAATGAAGCTTACATAAGCAAATATAACCTTGGCCTGCTTTTAAACAAAGTTTAAAACAAGCTATTCCTTGTTTCTAATGTGGAGGTTTAAAAACCAGAATGCATTTGCCTGGTGCAATAAAAAATGGTGACTGATACTCAGAAGGGAGATTTATCACTTTCTCTGCTTTCTAGTCTGAAATGTGTGTTCTTTTGTAATGGTGTGGGGAAGCCCATCTTTCTACCAGTTAAGAGATGATGTTCACAGCATTATGGCACTTTAAAAGTCATAAAACTAATGTACATGTATTTTTTTCCTGATTTTTTCCCTCTCTTGTTTAAATAAAACAAAATAATGTATTCCAGTACAGAAATGTGAATTTGTTACCAGCTTACTAGGGACTGCATTATCCTGTGGAAGAAAATCCAGGCTTAGGAACAATACTAAGGTCTCTGCTACCCTGCCACTGTTCCCTCTACCAAGAAGCTTTTTTACTTAGCAAAATCTAGCAGTCTAAATGATGTGAGAGCTGCAATAACTTTTACTGCTGTATTTCTTTATCACAATTAGACATTAAAAAATATTTAGACCAGAAATCTCTCCAAGTCAAGAAATAAAAAAATTAAATAATTCCACAATCTTTAGAAATTATTATTGGTGTAATAACCCCCTCCGGGGATTAACCACCGTTGCAAAGCCTGTGATTAAAGTTTCTTAGTCCTTATCATTGTTGAGCTCTGTTTTCAGTGGTTTATAACTTTGCCAGACTGTAATAATTTGGATTAAAACTTTCCAAAAAAGTGAAAAGCGCCTGTGTTTAGCTGAATATTTTAGGAAGCTTTAAAAAAAAATGAATCAGCACTTTTTAAAACTGGGTCAGGGAAAATATGTTTTTCTGCCAATATTAAAACAAAAATCTTACAGTTGTTTTATTAGCAAGTTTTTGCCTGTTCTGCTTTTAGCTGTTAATTCAGGCAAGGACTTGAAGTCTGGCAGATAGATTGCCTGTGTGTCAGGGAAGTGCTGTCCTTGCATACAGCTACCTCCACTTGGCCAAACTGTTAGTTTCTGAAAAATATTTATATGCTTTTTTTTTTTTTTTTTTTTTTTTTTTTTTTTTTTTTCCCCTTTGTTACTGGGGAGTTATTCTAGGTCATAAAGATTTCAATCCCAGTGAGCAACCTGGGTGAGAACGTGGGGCAAGCTGGGGTCTGCTGCAGCATGAATGGCTGGGACACAAAACTCAACAGGAGGAGGAAAACAGACACAGCCGTAGTGGTTGGGATTGGGAGCTCAGGGGTGGAGCTGCGCTTTCAAAATGGAGTAGAAAAATAGAAATATCCTGGTAAAAAAAAGGGGATGATGTGTGAACAATACCTGGAATCATCAGAGGAGCACTGAAGGAAGTATTCCATAGAATTGTGGAATCATAGAATCACAGAATGCTTTGGGTTGGAAGGGAGCTTAAAGATCATTTCATTCCACTTCCCCCACCATGGGCCGGGCCACCCTCCACCACGCCAGGCTGCTCCAAGCTTTGTTTTCCAAGGACAGCCTGCTCTACCTGCAGGTCAGTGTCAGGGCACATGCAGTACTGCAGTTTATCCTGTTATGTTTTTTATCCTAGGCCCTGGTACACTTTCGGCCTGCATAAATCCCCACACTCCCAAATGCTGCTCAGGCGTGGCCCAGTGTGTCAGGGACTACTTGCAGGAGGTATTTTTGTGTAGGCCCCGGGTTTGGGGTGGTGGGGAAGGTGTGCTGTTTGCAAATGAACCATCCCATGCCACCTGTCTTTAGCTGTAAATCATATTGGAAAAAAGCCCAACTCATTTATTGACCTTCATCTGCATCCAGAGGATGAAAGAGAGGGGCTCCTGTCAGCTGCTCTCCTGCTTCTGCTGGCAGGCTCAATGGAGCAGATCTCCAGGTTTCTGCCAGGTTGGAAGAGAGGACAGGAGGAAATGTGATGCTGTCTTGTTTTGCAGTTCTTCTAAAGACTCGAGTTCACGAATGTTTCAGAAGTTGCATACAAAAAAAGCAACCAGCAGGAGAAGAAAATTTGGCTGCAAAAGGGAAGTGATGTGGCAGGAGAGGGTGAAGGAGGCCGTGCCAAGCCAGACTGTCTGGGATGGCTGTGACTCTCTCCTCTCTGCCTTTTAGTCAGAGTTGCCCTACGACAGCAGAGTTGGACAAATGCTTGTGCTTTTGTGAGCTGCAGCCCTCTGAGACATCCTGAGGAGTCTGATGGGTGTGCTGGCCACCAGCTCTTTACTCCTGGAGCAGACCTGGGCTCCATGCTTTTTGTTGAGATTGCTGGCATGGGCTCACAACCTCCTGGCAGGGTTTATTTCAGGCACTGAATGAATGGACCACAAAATGGGTGGCCAATAAATAAGAGAGTGGCCTGGTACTTGGTTACTGACTGGCTTGGCATCTTCTGCTATGCCCTTCCCCAGGCTGCACATTAGATCAACAATTGTGTATTCACGTGTAAATAATGTGGTTGGGAACTGGCCCAAAGAGGTGCTATCCTAGGAATCTTTTGGGTCATTATATTATTAAAATGCCTCTGAGGAGAGATGTTACATTTCAAAGTTTCTGAGCAGTCCAAATGGGTATTTGTCTAGTGTAAGGAGAACTAGCTTTGAGTGCTAAAGAGGTGGTAGCCCAGGATGGATTGCATGGTGTGAATCAGTATTTTGTAAACTTTATTAACTGTAAGGTGTTTCCACATAGAAGCTTCTGAAGCAAGAGACAGACTTTAGCTTTGCTTAAGGACAAAGTTATCTGGTTTTTTATTTTCCTTTAAAAAAACCCCAGCAGATATTCCAGTCAATCTGTAGATCTGTAGGTTAATCTGTTCCGTGTGTGCCCAAAGATGGAACCTTTTCCTCTTTGGTGGGTGTCACAGACAAAAATAAAAGAAGACAACGACGAGATGAAGGGTGGTGGGAGGAAGACTCCTTCCCAAGCTCTCCTTTATTTGGGTTGAGGGTTGGTGGTGATCGGGAGGGAGCGCAGGGGAAGGAGGGCCATATCCGTGGCGATGGTGCGGCCGAATGGCAGGAAAATGGCACCGACTGCCTGGGTGCAGCCAGTTAAATAGGGGAGGGATTGACCAATGAGGAAAGAGGGAGAGGACGGGTACAAGCATACAAGAACCAATGATAACATAAAGGGGTGGGGTACAATTCAAAGGAGCCAATAAGATACGTAACGGTAGAGAAGGGTCTGGAGGGATGGGCGGAGCCAAACCCTGCGCACGCCTTGATCCACACCCCCAGGGTCGGGCCCAGCTCCCAAGATGGACGGAGCTGACCTGGGAGGCGGAGGCATACTCAGAGTCCTTTCCCGCCCAGGCAAGGCTCTCTTCCCTAAAGGGTGGGAAGATAAGAAGCGTCAACCTGGGAGGCAGAGAATCCTGGCCAACTCCCCACCCAGGTGAGGCTCTCTTCTCTAAGGGATGAGAAGATGGGAAGCATTAGCCTGGGAGGAAAAGGGGCGATCCTCCACAGGTGGGTGTGGTTTTCTTGTGGATAGTTTGTGACAAAACTTGCTATGGTCCCCAAGAACAGTGCTGAATCAAATAAAAGCTGACAGAGGAGACAAAGCAAGGAGGCAGGAAGAGAGACCTTTTTGCTTGCAGTGATGGGTGGAAATGAAAGAGTTTGGACAGCAGGTCTGTGCTTCAGGAGGAAAGACCTTACTTTTGCTTCACTATCCTTAGGTGTTTGTGAGCAAGATAATGTTGTGGACAAGGCTGGAATATAAGCAAAGCAAAGGAAATACTTTTATTTCTGATGATGATTGAAAAGGTCTTCTTATTTCCAGCAATGTGGAAGGACATCAACACAGATACAGAATAGTTTTGTGTATTGATAACATATGTGTGCTAGAAGTGCCAGTATTGCTTTGGGTTGATTTTACCTCTTGGTGGGGTTTACCTCTCCTCTGACAAAATGGGGACAGCAATGTCATTCTCATCTGTTTTATCTATTTGGATTTTTAATTATAAATTATTAACTCAGATCTTGGGTGCATGCCTGTGCAAACACATCTGACCATCTTTCGCATCAAATCAGAAATCAGAAAACTTCTGAATTATTTAAGATTAAAGTACAGTAGCAATATTTTTTTAAATGTAGTTGTGCATAGAAAGGACTATGGTGCCAGAACTGACAGCAGAAGAATTAATGCTTTCTCCAGGCCCTTTTTATCTTAGAAATGATTGACAAAGTAATTTTCTTCTTGTACTTTAATAAAAGTGTATACATTATACACACCAACAAATCCTCACTGGGCCAATTACACATCATATGACTTATCTTGTCACAGCACCTAATATCCAAACAATAAATTAAAAGGTATGCTTTATATGCAAATTTGCATATGAGGATGTTTTCCAGTCCCCAGACTCAATTGTCTTATGAACACTACAACATACAAGAAAAAGAAACAAGCTGGCTAGGATTTGTGACTAATAAAACCTGCCTGGTGGAATGAACTGCATCTGTATGACTTACAAGGGTGTGCTGTATAAGTAACATTTGTTTTACATATTGAAATTATATTGGGAGATGAAATACTGAGCAAATATTGAAGCGCTTCTCTTCACACAAGATATTCTGCACACATGCAAAGCTGTATATGCAACACAATATATTTGATACCCATTCATACCACTCTGCAAAGTAAAGGAACCTTTCCATAAATGAGAATCTCACTTGTTTTCCATTTGCAAGTGTGGATTTTAATGGGACTGGAAATGCCAAAATGTCCTTGCATCCTGGTGGTACCTGCTGGACTTTTAGAAAGCTTTTTTTTAGATCTGAATATATGGTTTCTAAGAATTATTCTGTTCTAAAGGCACAGGCATGGTGCTGAGTTTTCCTTAGTGAGGGCTATCAGCCTGGTTTGTCCTAAACTAAACTGTTTAATAACGTGGAGGTAGTAAGGGGGCATTCATCTTTATTTCCACTGTCCTAAACACATTAATTCCTTGCATCTAATGCAACATGTGCAGAATTCCTCCCATCATCTGCTGTGGAGTGACCCATTCATTGCAGAGAGCAACTTCATTGAAGGAATAACCTCCCCACGGACACGGGGAAGTGATGGATTATGTCATGGTTCTGCACCTCTGCAGGCTTGGGCACTGCAAGAGCCTGAGGGGAAAAAAGCTGCTCAAAATAATGGAGCTGAGACGGTTGTGCTGGAGGGAAATGGGGAAAAGATTGCAGCCTCTGAAAAATAGTCCATTTCCCTTTCCCCTCTTTGGCAGTGAATTATCCCACTGTTCCTCCCCTGAGCTCCTGGTAAAGCTGCAGTTTAGTCCTTTGTGAGTCTGTGAGTAGAATTAACCACTTAGGTGCAGTCCTGTTGGTCAGATAGCATGCCTAAAAGTCAATAAATTGTTGACCAAGCCTTTGGGGCATGCATGACAGAATTTTGAAAGTATGCAGCCATTTGGCATTGGGGCTTAGACTTTGCTGAGGGAACATAAAAGCCCAGCTATCTTTCCCCACTTCATATCAATAAGCACTCTAGCAGGTTGGCCACAACAGATTAGTCTTCTTATTCTTGTCCCTTTAATTGATCCTGTCTGCTAGTTCAGACTCAAAATGGGTTTAAATCACTGAGCTTTGCAGTTGTTTTGTACTGGTGAGATGGATTCTTCTGGGTCTAAATATTTTATTTAAACTACCACTTTCACAAAAACAACTTCAGGCCCTAATCATTTCAGTGCTGAAGGATCTAGAAATAATTAGTTAATACTAATTGGCCTGGGCACTCAGTTGCCCAGCATTTTCTTGTTTCCTCAAAACTGCAACAGATAAAGGCTGACCTCACTTTTCATGAATCATGGATCAGCGTTGCTTGATCTCCATTTTCACAGAGCCAGCAAAAGGAAATGTGGCCAACTAATAGACCTTCTTCAAGGTGCAAAAGAATATGTGATGCTGGTGTTAAAGAAGAAAAGAAATGAATGAGGGCGTTTTGCTTTATGTGTCATCAGAGAGAAGTAAAAATGGAAAGGGGGAGTGTAGATAAACTCCTGTCTTTTTGCAAGCATTTTAAAGGTTGGTGGTGTTTCCGTCTAGCTTTAGACACTAATCTTTGGAGCTTAAGTTATGAAATGAATATCACGAGCGTCTTTTGCTGATTAGTAGAGAGTTAGAAATTCCTTCAAAGGATGAATCTGCACAGCAGCTGATTTGAGGTTCTCTTCAGAAAAGCCAGTCTTGCTCCAGCATCAATAGTGAGAGGCTTGGATGCCCAACCCTGTAGCTTGGGCACCTCCAGCAAAGTGTCTGACTTCATGGCAGGTGAATATCACCAAAGACTTTAAGATTTTAAGGCTTAACAAGGAGCCCAGGACCTGCAATTCCTATTTGTAATGCCAGCCACTGGATCAGAACAACAATCCATGTCAGGTCATACAGACACTAATTTATGATGTTAACTTCCAGCATCTAATTGAGGGCAGCGAATAGAATTAAGTGTGTTGCCAGCTCACTAGCATGTCCCTTTCTTATTGCACCATTGACTTCAACCAGCAGTCAGCAATTCACAGTCTGTTATGTGATGGTGAAATCTCATTCCATTGTGCTTAGCAAGGATAACATATTATTGTTTGTCATGAGAGCACTGTAGAGTTTATGATGTCTTTTCTGCTTCATTTTCTTGCTTTTAAGGTTTGGTATTTTTAGCAAAGTTTCCTAAGAAAATGAGACTGATGCCACCATGCTGTCTGTCAGCTCCCTCCTTGTAACTTCTGAACCTGGGGGCCAATTTCAGCTCTGTTTGACAGAGGAGTAAAGGTTTCAAAGATTCTACATTCCTACAAATTTTGTGAAAACCAACAGCTTGGTAGATGTTTGTGTATCATTGCTCCACCTGAAGACGTGTCAAGGACCATTCAACCCATGGTTTATTTGTTCCATCTGGCAATGGCCAAATGGCCATTCCCTGTGCAGAAATGCTGAACTCATCGCAGCCCAAGTCAACTTTCACCTGCTTATTAGGCAAGCAAAGTTGAGAAAGAGGATCTGAAGGTGGCTCTGGGAAATTGAGAGGGATTTTTTGCTATTAGAAATGGTGGGGAATTGTTGTAGGGGTATGTTTTGAAAAACGAGGAGGAACAGCAAATATTCTGATGGGAGGGATTTTGGAAACATGTCCCTGTGAAATTCATTATTCAACAAACATCATTCTTCTATGTTTTGTATTGTGTAATTAACTGAAGTTATAATAACTATACTGATGGCTTAAAAATGGGGTAGGAAGGACAATCACTGGAATAGAATGAGATACAAAATTCTAACTGTTGCATGTTTGTAAAAATAAAAAAGAAAAACATCTTTAAGAATGCGTTGCAAGCAAATTTTTACAATGATCCAATGATCTCATGGTCTATCATCTTTTCATTAGCCATAGATGAAATTAATTAGCAAATGATCCATATGGAAAATAATTCCTATTAGGTTTTGCTTATTCTTTCACCTTCAGTAATGATCTCCCGTAAGTTTTCTAACAGTGGCATGTTAGGATCAGAGGAACAGCAGCACAGAACCTGCTAAATTATTAGTCTGTTCCAGTATCCACACTCCAAAAGCCATCATAATGAGACACATCTAGGGAGGAGGCAGCTAATCTCCTAATGAAAAACTGTAACAACCAGACCTTTGGGGAGATTTCTGCTTAACCCCAAACAAACAGCGATGTGCTTGTGCCCTGCAGCAAGAGGGCTTATGTCCATAATGAATCTATATTTCAGTTATTTAGCTATGGACAGTCTCATTAATAATATAAATGCAATAACTCAATGTTGGGGTTAAAAAAAGGAGAACAAAGTGTAGGAAAGAAATTTTTAGTGCTCAGTGAGCACAAGGATGGAAAAAATTGGAGTTTGCAGATGTGACAAAAACACCAGTGTCTAATAAAATTGCTTTTATTAGCTTAATTTGCCACATATAGCGCAAATATTTAACTTGAATGAGGCATGAATTAGTAGAAAAATATGTGCTGTGCCATTTAAAGTGCTATACTTGAATAAAATAATGTATATCTTTTCATATGCAGTCCTTGAAGTCACACTACATGCATCTTTAATTTCTTCAATTAAGAAAAAAATGAACAAATGGAGTTAGATTTTAATTATTCATAGTTCATTTGAGAAAAATCTTTGTAAATGAGAGGAAGGAGAGTTGTGCTATCTATCACAATGAGAAGAAGAAGAGATAGAAAATTCATTCTATGAACTATTTGACAATATAAAAGCTTCTGCCTTCACTGGGTACTGCAGTCTGACACGTAAAGGAAGAAGCAGCAGAGGAAGGACTTTTTAGGAGCCATATAATGGAGACTGCCCCCCAAAATGCCAAACTACTCCTTGGGAAGTAACTACACTGCACATTTGCTCGGGTCCTACTGAGGGATGTATGTGCAGGCATGTCCTTTAATCTTATTTTTTAAAAGGTTGGAATATATGGAACTGCCCTTCTAGATCAGACTTGGGATCCATTCAGACCGTCTTTGTCTTTGGAAAGGGCCAAAGCCCTGAGTCAATGTTCCCCCATGTGGGAGTGCTGCAGGAGATGTGTTCAAGGAAGTCCATAATCATCAGAGTTTGATTTAAACCTTGGAATATTTAATCCTTCTAGCGTACTTGGTCAATTTGTTAAAAGGAGGGATATTTTTGTTGTCAGTAAGAAAGCTGGTTCCTCTTTGGCTTTTACTGGACTATTGATCTCATGACTGCTTTGCTGCAGGGAGTTGCACAGTCTTATCATGTACTGGATGAAAAATTATTACTTTCTATCAGCTCTGAATTGATTATCTTTCATTTTCATTGAGTGTCTCATTGGCAAAGGAGAACAGAGCTTGCAATCTGCCTTTTGGAGCAATTCATTATTTTATATGCTTTTGTGTAGGCTTTCTAGGTCTTCTAATTTGCAAAGTCAACAATCCCAATTTTTTCATTCTGATTTTACATAAGTGACCTCTGTGCTCTTAATGATTTACAACCTGTCTCTGAACATGTAATTTTTAATAACTTTTTTGAGATAACAGAGTCTGTTTGGATACAATATTATAATGGCACATCATTATTTCATATACTGGTATTATGAATTTTCTTGTTATTAAATTGCATTTGCTTGTTTAATTGCAAGTGCAGTCTTTGTTACATGGTCACAATTGCAACTAATCTCTTTTCTAACATAGTTTAAAGCAGCGTATGCTGTATGTGTAACACAATTTCTTTCAGTCTGATATGTATTACTTTCCATTTCTCAGTGGTGAACTTTTTGGTGTTCATTAAGCTAAGACCTGCATGTGTTAAATTTCTTTGAGAATCCCTGAAATGGTAGCCAGATCTCATTTATGTAAATAATATATTGTCATTTGCAAATTGAGATACTTCACTGTTCGTCTCCTCTTCCAGGTGTTAACAGGTATGTTAAATAATGCCAGTGCCAATGTAAAATCTAAAGGCATCTGCTGTTAAATTTTTAACTTGGCCATTAATTCTAACTTTGTTTTCTGTCTCTTAGCCATTTCTTAATTCACACTGGTACTTTGTGTGACTTTCTAAGTTCAGGAGTACCATGTTGTTGGCAACCCTGTCAAAAACTTTGTGTAATCAAAGGAATGTTTTCTCCTTTACCTGCTAATTTATCAACACGTTCAAAGAATATTAATAGAGTAGTGAGGCATAGTTTCTCTCTGCAGACTTTGTGCTAATTAGACATTGTTTTATCTTGATTTATAAAGAAACATGTTACTCTACATGCAATAATTTTCTAAAAAATTATCAAGATATAACACTTCTACCAGTGTATAAATCCAGCCTTTTCTAAAGTATAGGTGCAGCGTCTGCAGTAAGTGTAATAGAGCAGCTATCTTGAAAGAGAGGTTGTGTATTTTGCTGTCAGCTCAGCTACTTTATTCCTAAAATCCTTGGAAGGTTTGAACCATAACCTCCTTTGTCCAGGAAGTCAATCAGTACAAAGAGAGAATCAGTATGAAAAGGGGTTTGCAACAATGGCTTCCAAAAAGCAAAATGCACCTAAAATACAGCTGAAGCCTTGAGTAAAGTCCAAGACAACAAAATCTATTCCAGTCGAGATAAGTGTGATCATTTCTCTGATACATCCACTGCATCAGGCACCTTAAGGAAGGGCATCTCCTGTAGGAGGAGCTGGGAATGAGACCCCGAGCAAAACACACCAGGCCACTTGGCAGCCCACACCTTCAGCTGGGAACATGATCTGCTGCCCTGCAGGCTGCCAGGCTCCTTCCCTCTGCCAAGGAGAATTTGGAAAACTGGTGCCAACAGCACAGCACTAATCCCTTTCCTCGGGAGAATATTTTCTGCTCACCTTCCCTGAACCGGGCAACTGAGGTTAGCAATAAAGTTCCATCTGGGTGGAGCATCCTGTTGGCTGTTTTTTGCCAGAAATGCACTGATCTCCTCTTCAGTTCAGATTTTCTAATCTGTTTGACCTCCTGCGCTGGTGTTGGTCCTGGAGAGGCCCAAGAGCAAAAGTTGTAGTTGCTGTGAATGATATTTTTGAGGAATGTTTTAAGATGACCTACTGGACCCCCATGTTTGGTATAATCAAAAGAATTTTTGTTGAATTGCTTTTTAATCTTTCTTTTTGTATTTTAATTAATGTATGTGGTGCCTAGAGCAAAGGAGGCCAGGCCCTTCCAATTAAATTAAAATTAATAGTAATAAAAGATACAGAAGAAGACTGGAATTAAATCTGAAGCATAAGGATTGAAATATATCACATTCTTCTTGGCTTTTTCTTACCATATGTAGGAGGGCAAAGTCTACATCCAACTTAAAATATATTCTGGAACTCTGTCAGTTTTCTGCTAATGGAAAATTGCAGGATTCCTAAACTCTGTGGTGGTTCCATTGCCACATTAAACTAGATAATTATGGCTTTCTCCAGCTGAGCTAGCCACTAGAAGGAAGGTACAGCTGTGTTTTAAATTTGCCACATTGTGTGTATTTTCTTGGAGTTTTGTTTTGTTTCCCTGATGATTTCATTTTTGACAGAAATTATGCTGTTTTCAATCCAAAGGACACCCTCATGTGCCTGAGAAGAGCCTCTCTGCCGTGAGTGGATCATCTTGTATGAATAAGAACATCTATTGCAAACAATTATTTGTCGAATTGCATCCTAAATGTATTGAAGCAACCATTGTTCCTATTTTGATGAGACTTGAAGTAAAGTGGTGGGACAAAAGACTATATAAAAATAGAAAACCTTCTGTGAGAAGTGTGTGTGCCAGGGCATTATTGCTCCTTTTTACACAGACCTTGACTTGCACAGACATGCAAACACACAAATGATCACTCACACTGTCACAAACCATTGGAAATGTGGTGCTGAAAAAGACACACAAAGAATTAGTAATGTCACCAAAAAAACCCATAAGGTTTTCAGAACAACAAACTCTGAAAATTGTTTCTCAATGATGTAAATTATGGGTCTTCATGCCTCAAAGTAAAAGGAAATATTCATTTTTAAGTCATTGCAATAGAAGTTTTGCACTTAAATAAAAGATGGTGGTGACAGGAGTTACAGAACAGTAACTTACTTTTAAAATGTTCATATCTCACTGCCTGAAATTATAATATACATCTGGTTTTAGGAATATGGATGTAACTGTTCTTTTAATTTTGCTGAAAGTATCACACAAAATGAAGTGTTTCTGTATGCGCGTGTGTGTTTTCCAGAAAGAAATACAATAGATCTGTGTCCTAGAAGACCATATTCCCTGATGAGGCACCTAAATCTCAAATCACTTCCTCTCAAAGCAATGTTCCTCCAGAGTATGACACTGAGCCCTGCACATACTGGAGCCTGAGAAGCTGAAGTTGGGGAATACCTGGAGCAGAGGCAGATGCAGTAGGAGCTGTTTGTAGGTTCTCCATACTCTAACTGAAATTGCAGGCATTGGTTTTAGATTCATGTAACTCCATCACAGACTGAGAAAACAAAATACAAAAATAATAACACACTTTTGGTCTCCTTTGTATGTTTTCTGTGTGCACACCTCTGAATTTCTTCTGCCTGACTTACATCCTCTTTCTTTCTTCAAAGCCTTCTTAAAGTCCTTTCATGCTGTCTTAGCAACACAAACATGGGATTTTGTCATTTAAAACATCCTTCCTATATCTCTTTGTCTTCTTGTTGCTTCATCTAATTGTAAAAACATGTATTTTCTCCAGGCTCAGAAAAGCCCATTGTTCAGCCACCCAGGACAACTTAACAACCAGCCTGGACAAATGTAATTTAATTACTTCTTGCTCACTGGCTAAGGTGCTGAACTGCATTTAAAGATCCTGTGTGTTCTCCAAACTCATGCTGAAAAGAAAACTAGCTTCCACCTCAGTTTCTTTTAAGTGCTGCCTAACAGCAGGAAAAGAAAGGATGGCTTTGTTCAACCAACCATTTTGTCAGCTTCTACCTCTGCCTTGTTCACCCAGTCTCCTTAGCAAAATAATGACAGTGCTGACATATGTCCCAGAAGCACCAGGAAAGCTCCCATTCTTTGCCAGAAAGCAAATTTACAGATTTTTTTTTTGGAGAATCACCTGAAAAGAATGCACCTGGCTTTTAACTCATCTTTCATTCTCTTTCAAAATGCAGAGTGCTTTCACAGTTTCATTTAACTCTACAAGAGGTTTAAAATTAACAGCTCCTTCTGGCCCTCTCCATCTCTTATGATGGGCCATGGACCTTGCCTAAAGTTTCAAGGTCTAGTGGGAAGAAATTGGTGACCACATCTCCTTTCTCTGTCAGATCCACTAAGGACCCAAAGGTTTTCCACTTCCAATTCCAGGTCTCTCTGAAAGGAAGGCAACAGTTCCAGGGTACTTATTCCTAAAATTTGTACTCAAGATTTTTTGACAATCAGTTTGACAGTCTCTTGAATAAAACATATTCCTGAAATGAAACTTCATTGTGATAACCACTTTATTTTCAGAAGCTGCAAGACAACTTCTTTCGTCGATTATCATCAAGATGGGAAAAGGGTATTTACAAAATCCCGATTCCCTGATTCTGCTACCCAGGAGGGAAATTATATCTAAAAGGAAAAATAGCTTAGAGGTTGCAGGGTCTGCCTTGGACTTTCTGGAAGAGAAATGGCTTTCCCTGTCAGTAATGTCCTGTGTAGCCTTGGTCAGCCCCTTGGGCTTTGTCAATCCCAGAGCTCACACAGCCAATTGCACTCAATCTGGCACAATTTGTAGCTACTGCGGGTAAGCTATCTCACGTTGTGATCAGATCCAGCTGTAATTTAAAAGCACAGATCTGTGGCTCAGCCTGGGTTTATAGGTGCGCTTAAAATCAACCTTCCTGAAATCAGTGGCATTTAGGCTTCCAAATGACTTGGGCTTGCTGACTAGCTCCAAGCAGACTGAAAAATGTGCTCTGCAGTGATCCTGGTCATTCACCCCCCACATTTGGGATCTGGATAGGATATGCCATAGCCCCTTCCAGCCTGCAGGCTGGGATTTCCTTTATGGTGAGGGCACAGGGGGCGAGGGGCAGTGACAATGGGACCATGCAGGGCACTTCCCACGCTGCCAGGCTCCCCTGCTCAGACAGGTCTCACTGACTGCTGTAAAAGGGCAATGCTAACATTGCCTTCTCAGCCTCACAGCTGGATGGGGAGGAAAAATCCATTAAAGTTTGTGATATACTGATATACTATGGTTCTGGGAGCCACAGAAGTACCTAAGATAGACAGCTAATTGTTACAGTTTTGGCAGTACATCCCATGATGAGGCACACTGCGAGCTCTGCAAAAACTCTTTTTTTAATAGATGATTTACTAAAGCTATTAAAAATATACAACTTTATTGTTTGGTGCATTCCAGAAGCCTAGAGGCCCAAATTGAGAGCGAGAGCCCATTGAGCTTCATGTTGTCCAAAATGATATTAAGAGATGTTCACGTACTGCCCTGATGAGCTGAGTATAATAGCCGAGAACTGAGGGTGGTTTGTCATTGCAGTTTTATTGATGAGCTCAGACACAGGAATATGAAGCCTAAGTCCCAAGATCACAGAGCAGGATTCAGGACCTGTATACACTGTTGTGCCAGATCTGTGGTCAGGCACAAGACTATCAGTACTCTTTTATTATTGTTTTTTTTAAATACAAATAAGTTAATTCTGAATTCCGATGCTCTCAACTGTTGCCAAAAGTATGCATAATTGATCACTTTTTTTCACTTCATTTTACTGGTTCTTTTGCCTGGAGTATAGTGTATGTTGTGTTCAAAAGCACTAGAGGAGCCTGTGGTCACGCCATCACTTCATGAGGGGGCTCCATCTATATGGCAAACTAAGCAGTGCTAAGGCCTTTGGCTATGGCATGACAGTGCTGGTTCTTTAACTCAGGGTAGCTGCATCTGATGTGCCTGCAGGGAATGGACCAGAGCCAATGCTAAGTCCTAAACTATGTCTTCAAGTTTTATTTTTTTTTTAAAAGCACGCAATGTGCTGCTCAAACCGTGTAACAGGACAGCCAGTTGGGCTCCCCGGACTGTGTAACTTAGAAGTACAGATGTAGCCAGCAGACTGAGTTTGGGTATCCTAAATACAAATTCTTTTTGTCCTACACATATGCCATCCTCAGACAGCTCCTGTTGTGTTTCTGTACTTTAGATCGAGATAAAGGCTGATGGAGTGAATACTGAGATTCATTCATATTCTCCAGGTAGCTTTGAAAAGCCAACCCAATTCTTAGGACAGAAAAAACAATTCAAAGAGAAAGAATATGAGATAATTTTAGACCTTCAGCACTGTGATTGCTTCAAGCAGTGCAAAGTTGTAATGAAAAACTACATTTTCTTGTCCTCACACACTGGCATAGGTACATGCAGAGAAAGTATGTAACAGATATATCAAGAAGCCTAGTGCTAGTTGGTAAAAAATGTCACATTTCATAGCTTTCACGTAATAGCCATCTTTTTTGAAACTGAAATACAACATCTAAATGTCAGCCTACTCTGAGTGTCTTCAAATCCACTTCTGGGTTTTTTTATGTTTTATTGTTCACTATATTGCATTTTTTAGTTTCCTCTTGCTGTGATACCATGGCATTTGATTTTGTTCTGGCCAAGAGGCCAGAAACTCAGTTCAGCGTCAGGTGTCTCACTGGTCCATGGATTTGCCGCTGAGGATGCCACCATGGATGATTGATGCAGCCAGTGCACCACCTTGCATGCAACAGGAACCTATAACGCCCACTAGGAACTCATTCTCCACCTGGTTTGGGGCCAGAAGTACAAATCTGTTGTCATGCTCATGTCTTCTGACTCTTTGACCCAATGTGTTAGTACATCTTTCTTTGGGTTTTTTGGGGGTTAGTTTGAGGGGCTTTTGCCCCCTTAACATTTTAAAGGAGGGGACCTCCTTTAGTATATTTCTTCCACAGGTGAAGGACATGAGCTCCTTATTTATTTTTATGAGGTTTTTCATTTTCAGTTTTTCAGCAGTGTCTAGTACCTTTATATAAAAAGCAGTACATCACTCCCCTTCTTCTACTCTTCTTAATGGAAAAGTAAATGGTTATTCTTTTCTTCTACCTGATGTATGCCTTCAAAATACTATAAAGATATGAAACCGATGGAGTTTCTAAATTATAAAGCAGGAGTTCTTTTATATTACCGTGAATAACAACTGGAAATCCAGTTCTTTATAATAAGTTATTTATTCTCCATTTTGAGGTTTTATCCACACCCCAGGAGGTGGCCATGTATTTTTCAACAGGTGCTGCATCAAGATTGCTATGATACTCTCAAACCATATTAGATTGTATCCAGTGGAAAGAAATGAATTTGAAAGCAAGACTTACAGGCTGATGAAAAACGAAAATCTTTTCTCTTGTTGAATGCAAAATTTTCTATTAGGTTCATAGCTGTTATCAGCATCAGCCTCATGTAAATACATATTTATGATCTAATACTGAGCACTGACAGTGTGTCTGGGAGAACAAGCGTGGTGTACTCTGGCCAGAAAATTTACAGAAGCTTCCCAAATCTTCCGAAAACTGTAACAATAGAGTTCTAAAAGGACAAAGGTGGTGGGCAGGAGGAGACATTGCAGTAGGATCATAACATGCTGTGGTTATTTACTTGCTTTTAAGGAAAAGTGAGAATATCTGTTTCTGATTCATGACAAGAAGTCAGGAAGGAGAAAGGCATGAAAAGAAATGACGATTTTTAGAAGAGAGATACCATGTCCTGCTGGAGGAAGCTTTTTTTTTAAATTGAGTTGTTCTCCATTTCTAGCAAATGCAATGCCTCTAAACCATGACATTGTAATAAGAAAGAGGATGTATGTGATTTTCAGTTTCTAATGACATGTGTGTTAAAGTTTCTGTCTATAGCTCATGCAACCCAACTTACAAAAGTACAGAAACACTTTCTAATCTTCAACGCTCTTTTCCTTTCAAACCTGAGAAATTCTTTTGTCCTCATCACTGCAGATGAAGCGTGCAGAGAGAAGGGGCTATTTCCATGCAGTAATTTCAGGCGGGGTATCTGATGTTTCTCACCCTGTGTCTCTCATCCATGAGTCTCTTGGGGTCCCAGATATTTACTTTTTTTCTCATGTAGCCAGAACATGATCTGCAGAAGAAAATAACCTCTTAGAAGGTCTTTTTTTTTTCAAATAAATCTTTAGCCCAGAACACTTATATTTATATCCAGCATAGATAAAGCAATGTCTACTTCTGAACCTGCTAGTGCTGAACATATACACAAAGAAATTTGCTGCATTGGAAAGGACCCTTGCAAAATGAAATTTCTGGGACCTCTAAGTCCTTCTACCAGTACAGTAAGATTTTCTTCTTTGTTCTTTTATAATTCACTGCTTTTTATACAAACATATATCCACATACATATAAAATGAAATATATAATCTAATTTTGACTTTATTTTTGTAAGTGCAGATGGCTATTTCGCAACAGCTAGGATTACAAGAATGATAATAGCAAAAGCCTTATTTCTGTCTGTTTGACAGGGAACAGGAACCACTGTTCCTACAGACCATTTTTTCCAACTGCCTATCTCTTGCCCAAAAAACTGTATTAAACAGATGGGGCAGATTTGGAGATTAAGAATCTGAATTTATTCATCTTGTAGGCAGATGTCTATAGCTACTAGGCCACGTATAGATTCTTGGCCACAGATATTATTCAGAAGAGAGGTAGTAATGGGGTCAGTGCAGCCTGAAGAGACATTGAGATGGCCAGCAGCTTGAAGTGTGATACAGCTGTCTGTGCATTCATCCAGTGACATCTGAAATGGCCTACAGTGTTTGACCTGCATGGGAAGTCTGTGAGACTGCTTTGGGTCTTATGCCAGCCCAATGAGGTTCTCTTTCATGGCATTAGATGCCTCTGTGCCTATTCAGCTGCCTTGGTGTAAGACACCTAATGTCATCTCAGGTGCCAAGGGCTACCCTGATCTCCTCTTCCTGTCATCCGCCTTATGATATGAGGGTCCTGACCAGCTTGGATGGTTGCAAGGAGCTGTCTGAGAAATAAGGAGCACAGCAGCTCCCACCCTTCCCTTAGGAGCTGCATTTAAGCAGTCTCTTCTTGACCTTTGTTGACCTGTATGATGATGAACAGCCATGCCTGTGACTGGCAAGCTGTCCCACTTGCCCTGCTGTCATCCCTGCTCCCAGCTCCCCTTTCCTTGTGGGAACAGCATCAGCCCTTGCTGTTTTCTGGTGCATGTGCTGTGTTGGATCCCTGCAATGTCTCAGTTGACACCATGTTTAGTCAACTGAGCTGAACCTCTGCCTACTTTGGGGTCTGCTAAAGCAATCTGTAGGTGGCATTGTCTGTGCTGACTCCAGGGGAATTTCCATGTCCTTCTGAAGCTGCAGATGGAGATATTAGGTCCTCAGGCATTTTAAATTGGTGTGGAGATCTGTTATGGGCTACTGAAAGAGCCTACAGTGCTGGCTGACCAGGAAGTTATTCCAGGTTGTCCATAAAAGTGGGCAGGCAAGATCAAATATAGGAAGTGACTGAAATGCGAAAAACAGCAGAAGCTTAGAAGCGACTCCCTTAGTAAACTGAACATTTTTGAGGGGCCTTTAAAATTAATTACAATCTTTTCTTCTCTTGCAACACATCTAGGAGATATGCTGAAACTTTACATAAATGATGGGCAGAAGCAACTTTTTCTTCGGGTCAAGGAATCTTTTTCCCTACTTATCTGAAATGTGCACAGTAATAAAATGTGGGATTAATGTGCATTAATGAAACTTCAGGCATACATATTTATGCATAGATTTTAGCATAATGATATACAAAAGAAAATTTCTAGTGAAATAATAATAGTAAAAAAAAATCAGTTAATCTTTGCATTGTTTTTCTTTCTTTTTTTTTTTTCTTAATTCTTTTTTCAGTAACTTGGGGCACTTATCCAGCTATTACTTAAGCCTCATGCCTATTAATGTCGTTGAGGCTACTCATATGAATAAAATTAAGTGAATACCTAAGTGCTCTTCAGGACTGAGTTTTCTGTAGCCAGACTCCCAATAGGTATGTGTATTTGTTTTGATTCTGAGCATCTGCTCTACTTGGCCACAGCATCACCCATAGCATTTGTGGGAAAGGTATTTCCTTTGCTAAAACACTTGAGAAGAAGTAATACGTTCTGAAAGGCTGAGAATCTGTTTTGGTTTTGGCAGCAGAATAAGTATCTAAATATCTCTTGAATGGCCATTCATGTGGAGCTTGCCTGCTTAAGAACAGTGGGCTTAATGAAGGTTAAAACATGGGGCAAGCATGACTGAGGGAGTAATGTACATCTGCCTTACCATGAATTACAGCATCCAAGAGATTGAAGGGATGGGATAAAAAAATCTGGGATTTCCTGAATACTAACCTTCTAGGAAAGTGGCAAGGTGATAATGTCAAAATCCCACCATCTGGGATGTCAGGTCTGAAACCAAACACTAACCTCTTCCCTTTCCATGCTGGGAATTGTGGACACCTCCAAAATGCTGTTCTGTTACAGGTCCTAAAGATTCTGTCCTGCTTTGTACCCCTGTACCCCATGTCCTGTGGGACACATTTTGAACCCTCCTGTGCCTTTTTTGGATGCTAGACAGGTATGAAGAAGAAGCCCAGAAGGAGTCCACTGTGCAATGTTGAAAAACCCAATAAAATCAAGTAGGACCACCAAACAGTAAAACCAGACATGATTTCTAGATAGGTCTGCCCTGTAAAGCAGCAAAGGGAGGGGGAAGAGAGCAGAGGCTATGAACTGGAAGTGGGCACCTGTGATGAACAGAGCAAAGGACAGGTAAAAATCAAAGTAAAATTTGGTTAGGGCTTGACAATTCCCCATTCCTCCTTTGTGTAAATACCCAGATCTATATGCAAAGAAAGATAATCACACAGAAAGATGGCTGCTATTCACCAGTGGTTATTTTTTTGTTGGCCTAATGGCCTAAAAAAGTCAAAGCCATCCAGTCAGGAAACAGTGTCAAGTGATGTAAGTGCCCTTCAAAACCTGTGAGAAAAGAATTGCAAGTAATGAAGGAGCTACATCAGCTTCCTCCATCTTGGGAATCTTTTTTGACAGAGGTGATTTAGAGAATATTTGCCAATAATGCATATGTTTGCAGGAATCAGGACTGCTTTGCCTGCTGTTAGGAATGATGCTCATGAAGCACAAGAGTGACTAAATCACAAGGATCCTGTTTTCAGTTTGTGGTCAAAGTTGTCTCCCATGAGCTCTGAAGGTGGGAGATTATTTACCAGATGAGCCCAAAAATAATTGTGAAGACCACTGGAAGGTTTTTCAAGAGTGTTGCTTTGCATTTTATCCAAGCTCTTTTCAGAAGGCAGGAAAGCAGAGTGATAGACTTAGCTGTGCTGCTACACTGAGGCTGTCAGGGTTTAAGCATTGCTGTAATGTATCATGAGGAACACTGTACCACTTGCATTGGATATGTGTCAAAGCTCTTTCTTTCTCTCTCTCTCTTTTATTTTTATTTTTTTTCTCTTGAGCTGCAGAAGACAGGAGCATTTGTAAGCCAGGAAGCACAAAAGACAAAACAAAAGCATTTCTATTACTATAATTGAGAATTTGGAAGAGGGGAGTTAAGTGCTTGTACCTAATTGTACTGCAATTACCCTGTTTAATCCAGCAACAGGCTTCTTTCAAGCCTCATCACTATACCTGTGTAGAAGAATCTCATTTCACCACTTGCAAAGGCTTGTCACTTTGGATATCAAGCACAATAAAACTTCTCATTTTCTCTGCCTCAATTTTCCATAGGGATCATTAGAAAGATAAAGACAGACAATGCAGAATGTGACCTCATTAATGACATTTTACCAGGAATTAATGGGATTCAATGTCTGCAATATTTACAAACAAGTAAGACACAAGTTATTAGTGTCTGATTGTTTACCTTATCTTCATTACTCATATGTTCATTGGTACTGGTGTAAGCAAACTCTTAATGGGTTTCTCTTCTTGAAATCCTAGCAGAGTGAGGTGCTGCTATCCCTGATGTATAGATGTAGAAATGACATTGAGAAAGAATGTGTCTGGTCTTTTGAGGACATTGCCTTGTATGTAAGTCAGCAGAAACAAGGTGCCCATGTTTCTCTGTGGATCTGAGCCCAAAATCATGTACAGAGTTCCAAGTCCTTTAATGATGAGTCTGACCCTCCTAGGTATTACTTATAGAAGATCTGATTTTGTTTTCACACTCTGCCTGAATAACACAGCCTTCCTTTTCTCCCTCTTGTCTTACGTCTGTTTAGGAGTACCTGATATGACCTGTCCTCTTATCCCTTCCTTCTGCATGTGAAGAATCTAACCATTCATGGTTCCATTGATGCCCTAGTCATGAGCTATCGTCCTCCTCCCCTTGGCTGTGTGATGTCCTCACTCACCTCCCCGAGGCTGCTCCAAGGGACTCTGAAATACTTTGCTCTCTTTATCACGATACAGGCTGCTGTCTGTCTCTCATTTCTAGTGGTCCAAATTATTCTGGTCTCAAGCTCATGGAGAAACTTGAGGTATAAATAGGGTTTTCTGGTACTCAATGTGAATGGTTTAAACCTTTTCTCTTTGTGCTTAGTCTTCTTGTTAGATAATGCTCTGTTTGAGCCTGATGGGATAAACTGTGGTGCTCCTCAGCACTCTAGTCTGGCTCCTCTGCTCTTTAGCATTCATGTGCTGGGATCCTTCTTCCCTGTCTTATAAAAGTTTGATGTCACCTAAGTGCTCCTCCCAGCTCAGAAGGCAGTTGGGTCCTTTGTGGTTTTGCTGTGCTGGTATACCCAGGCAGTGTCATCTTTACAGCTCTTCCATGAATGCTGGACATTTGAGGCTGCACATTTAAAAACTGGCTCACAATCAACCTCCATAAAATGAGGATTTTACCAATAGAAAAAACTCTGGTTGTCCACTGGCAATTTCCACATTTTAATGATAATTCAGTTCATCACTTTAGTGATAATACAAAACCCTGTATTTTCATAATGTCCTGTTTCCCAGAGGATAAAAAAAGCACTTCACAAACTCAGTCTAATCTAATCCATCTCTTCCCACAAGAATGAAATGCAGACTCCTTTGTAGTGGAAAGAAGTGGATGCCTGAGTACACAGAACAATGGTGCTGAGGAATTTGGGATGGTAGCTCTATACAGGCATATAAAGAATCACCATATGCTCATTGCTGTCTTTTGATGGGAAGTGGGAGGCAAAGTCACTTGGAGAAGCATCTGAGGTTTGGTTGCAGTTGGTCATAATAACACAGCTGCTGCTGCAGGAGCAAGGAAGGGGACAGTGTAATCTGGGAGGAGGAGAGCTGACAGGAGGTAAAGCTGATATCCTGAAGCTACAGAAGGTAGGGGCTAATCATGTGAAATGCCAAATATTGACAGTTTTCTGAAGTGAATCTTGGCTATAGTAAAATATGCTCGACTAGAGTAATCGGGAATAATTAACTGGAACATCCATTCTCTGGTTTGAAAACAAAGTCTGTTTTTGTTCAAATTGACTCCAATCCAGTAATTTCCCTCTTTCCCTCATTCCTGGGGGAAAGGTAAACTGCTGGCATTTTATCTTCTTTTCCCTGATCTTTTGCACTGCCAGATACTTACCATACTCAGACAGTCTGTGTCTAACTCACTTCTGTCAATATGCTATATTTTTACAAAGAAGACCCATAGTTCAGAATTTGGGTAAACAATGACCTCACACTCATGGATGAGTGATAACGGTAAAACATGGTTGGATTGAATTTCACTCTGTAGTTTGCAAATAGTTTATTCCCCATCACTGTTCCTTGAAGCTCAAGTTGATTATTTCACATTAGCACTTAATATGTGTGACTTTTTCTTGCCATATGAAAGGGGTTAATGCACCAGTGAATGATGCTCCAAACATATGTTTAGAGTGACATTTAGTGTAGCTATAGTTATCTGCCCAAGAAAATATCAACAAGCAAGACAGGTAATCACTATTCACCTTAATTATTGTAATAACACGTCCAATATTCAGGAACAGTCTGGCTGTACTGTCCGTATTTATTTTATTACTGACACACATATTTGAAGTTGTGTGATTAATTAATGCTTTTCCCAATAACTTCAGTATATCTACTAGTGTGAAGAGAAGTTATGACACTGAGTTTTCAATCACTTTAGGTTGTGGGATATTCTTATTTTTCTTATTTTTCTTTTTCTTTTTTTTTTTTTTTTTAACCACAGAAAAGCTTTCTGACTTTTCTAAAAATTTCCTTCTCCATTTTGGCATTAGGGAAGAGTTTGTGGCCTGAGCCCCAGAAACCACTTGGCATCTTTAACATAAAATAGGCAATGAGGAATTCTAGTGTAGGAATAGGAGGTGCTGATGCTTCTGTCCCTTTCAAGGTTGGCTCTAAAGGACAGATTCCATGAAGGTGTGGGACTTCTGACCAGCTTACAAAGAGCCCTGGATAGTCCAGGCAGACCTAGGACTATTTTAGTTTGCATTTCAGATGGCTTATATCCCCATCCATCTCCCAGGTGGTATAAAACCATTTCTGGTCTTTCTCTATTTTCAGCTAGCAGAGCATACAGTCTGCAGGTCTGCAGCCCACCTACAGTGTATTTTAGGGACAATTAGATAATTTTGCATTTTCAGACACACTCTCAGTTCCTCCCTTGGTGCTTTCAGGTGGCTGTGTATGCTGGTAAATGCACCCGGCACTGTTCTGTGACTTGGCAGTCAAGCAGAAGAGAGCAGACCGTGGTTGCATTATCAGACTTTGTAACCACCCGAAATGAGATCTATCTATCCAAACAGCTTTCCAGGAATGGTTCCTGGTTCCTCTTAATGCCTTCACTATGCCCATGAGTTAATGAGCTTGTTAGCCCAAGCCAAAACCATGCAAGCAACTAGTGTAACAATTTAAAAGTATAGATTTAATATCGCAGGTAATTACTGTAGACAGTCATTAAGTACAAAGAGACAATGGTCAAGATTTATTAGTATAAATCACTCCATTGTCTCAAATATAATTTATAACAAGGGCCTTGGAGCAAAATAATCTTCTCTGTATTGCCAAGGAGGTGAAATATGTGGGAAACCAAACTTGAGGGTGGTTTGGATCAAAAGATGGTATTAGCACATCAGGAAAAAGTACAGAGGGCTGTGTTAAATGTCATGGGGCATGTGGTCATCCTTATCAGCATCCAAGTAGGAGTACGGGTAAAATTAATTTCTAGTACAGACCGAGCCAAACTGAAGGGATTATCAGTGAAATTAGTTTCTGGAAAGAGGGGTTGTTTTGTATTAAAGTCTTGTTTTATCTGAAAAGCTGAGCTTTGTGAGATGGCATAGATAAATGCTTTCAGTCTGGACACGTCCTTCAGTGCTGGTTGATGGCCCCACAGGAGGAGAAAGTAAAGTATCAATGCAGAACAGAAAATGGCACTCATTAGTTTGTAATTAATGACAAGTGAGATAGGATAGCAAATGGAAGTGTGGGAGTGCTCAAGGGAATTCTTCTACAGCTCATCCAAAAATATAATTTAGGTCTTTATGTTTCTGAATTATAGTGGAGCATTTGCATTGGTTAAATCACCAAATTTACCATGATGTTGATAATTCATGATAGGCTGTATAGAAAGAATGATTAGGAACCTTGACTGAAATTTGTTCCCATTGTGATTGGTCTTGTGTGTAGCAAAAGGCAAGGTCAGCAGAAGGGGAAGAAAAAGCATTTATTTCCTTCTTTTATAGATCCATGAGAAGAGTAATGTAGTTTTCCCAAGGTCAGGCTGGAAGTCTATGGAAGTGTTTGAGAGACTCTTTCTCTTTGGGGGACTAATTCAGTTCCTTGCCTGTAAGAACATCCTTCTCTCCTACACTAACGGTTGAACACCAGGACCTGTGTTTTCAGCATCACACCAAGAAACATTGACCCAGAGAAGTGGAAAAAAAAAAAGAAAAAAAAAGAAAAAGGTGCCTTAGAATGATTGAAGCTGAACATTATCTTTGTCTTGATCAAGGACGAAATGTAAATCTTCACTGAAGGTGTGGATTCTTAACAACAAACACAGTGAGAAAAGCATTCAGGAGATAAATGGAATTTATCTGACAGTGTAAGTTCAAACTAAAATCTAAAGTAATGCAGTGAACAATGTTTAACAAGATTTCAGTGACTCCTGGTGCCTTTATAATCTTCCTAGTCTTTTGAAAATGTTTCCTTTATAAATGTTTATCCCAGCTGTCTAGTGAGATTAAGAGCTTTTCTCCTTGAGTGCCATGTTCGCCAAGAGTCTGGGATTTATTTGCATTGGCAGTTCCTCTGGCATCAAAGGTGTGGTCACTGCCCCAGGCTGTCATCTTCAAGGGGTCATACAGTTAATTCCCACAGGAAGAGCTGAGTCTTATCTCGTCATTTTGGGAGAGCTAAATCTTAATGCCGACGAAAGTGCGCATTTGGTCAGCGGTCAGTCAGGTCTGTTGCCCTTTACGGTTTGTTCACACATTGTGTTTGAATCTTGACCTACAGAGCTGGTGGCCTTGCGTGAGGGCCTTTCTGAGATGCCTCACAGCATCCACGGCTACAGCGCAGGCTGGCAGATGTGTTGCAATCCACAGGGAGCCTGAGTCCTTCTGGACTGGCAGGTGGACCCCTGAAATGCGTGTAGTAGCATAAGATGTTGATATCTGAGTGGCCCAGGGGCCGGGCATTTCAAGGTCTCTTTAGATTTCCCTGAGTGCCCTAAGCAGCAGTGTGATTCAGTTATGTATCTAGGACATATAATGACAGGCTGAGAGACCATAGTATGTCCTGACTATTTTCCAGCTGCTTCTCCTGACAAAGGCGGCTCTTGTAGGTCATGTGCAAAGCAAAATCAGGATTTTACCGCAACACTGGATACTTTCAAGATTTCATTGGTCATGGTGCTGGGCCATCTTGTCTAGACCATGATTTTTCCTGACTGTTGAATCAGGTGACCACTGAGGTGCCTTTCAACTTGGCATTCTCTGGCTCAGAATCAGTTCTGAAATGTCCTTTTTACAAACATTACTGTGGTGAGACTCCAAAGCTGGATTAAGCATGGAATTTCATCACCTGCACAGGACACTGGAATTGAGAAAGTATTTCCAAGATTCAGGCTCAGCTTATTGTCAGCTGTCCTCCCCTACCGTGCCTGGACAGCTACTATGCAAGAATAAAATAGTGTACATCAGAGTTTCATATAATCACTGGAAGATTAAGTCATAATCAGAAATATAATCATAAAATGGTTTGGGTTGGAAGTAATATTTAAAAAATAATGTAGTTAAACCCCCTGCCATGGGCAGGGACACCTTCTACTTGATCAGGTTGCTCAGAGCCCTATCCAACCTGGCTTTGAACCCTTCCAGGGATGGGCCATCCACAGCTTCTCTGGGCAACCTGTGCCAGGGCCTCACCACCCTCAGCATAGAAAATGTCTTCCTTGTGTCCAATCTAAATCTACTGTCTTTTTAATATTGGGGATAAGATGCTTTTTTGTCCATGACTCGATGGATCTCTCTCTGAAGCAAATCCTTGGCTCAGGTATGAGGCATTGGATCTGGTGCTGGACTTGTGAGTTAAACTGGTATACAGTCTGTTAAGTGAGATGTTGAACTAGATTATTGCAATCATTGTTCTGCTCTAGCTTTGATGTTATTCAAGGGTAAAATCAATGCTAATATAGAGATTTTTAGCATTGCAGGTGGAAATTTGCCACGAAAATACAAAATGAAATCAATTTTAATCATGTGCTTATGTGAAGACGGAGACTTAAATGTCAAGGCTTGATGCTAGCAAGGTGAACAGGAAGACCACCCATAAGGATCATAGCAAAAATTGAATTTTAGCTCCCAACCACAATAGTTAAAAAGAGACTTTGACAGTGCCAACAACTTGGTAACTCGGAGCATAAATTGATTTATGACCTATATAAGAAAGGGATTCACTGGGGCAGGTTATCACATCAAAACTATTAAAAGATTTATTTTTCTTCCTCCAAAATCGGTGATGTTTACTGTCATTGGGGAGCCAGGATTAGATGGACCTCTGACTAGATCAGGAAAGTAATTCTTCTATCAGGTATTCAAGACAGAGAAATTTTCCTTAGGCTTTGGACACAATTTAATTCCTGAAGTTGAAACTATACTTTTTCTGTGTTATGAGTTAGAAATTGACTGTTACCTTCAGAAATAAGACACTGCTGCATTGATCAATTCTACTTCGCCAATGGCATTTACAGGGTTAATGTTTTCTGAATACTCCACCTGGTAGATTACTGCTCCTACACTCAGCTCAAACTCAATTTCATTCCTTCAAGGTTTCAGTAATCGTATCACCAGGCAATAGCTGAGTTGAAGTTTCCTTTGAATCTGAAATTGTATAATTGAACTTTTGAACTGAAGTCCACCCATCACTTTCTAGCCACACTGCTTGGTGAGAGAGATATTTTTCTTTAGTTTGATGATAACTGATTACTAAATCCTTGGCTTTTTCTTTACTTTTAATGTGCCACACAGTATATTTGTTTGTGATTTTACCTCAATCGCAGCAATCTATTATCATTGGTACTACTCCTTACAATTACAACTCACCTTTCACTGCAGGCTTTCTAAGCACTTGAGAAGCATTAGGCTCAATAAGGAGTCTATAAGGAAGATAAACAATTACATTGTTATATGTCTGGGGCAGACTGTAGTTTTCCATATTTTACCAAAGCACCATAGAATGCTGAGCTGGTTGGCCTCTAGGCACTATTTTTCTAGACACCGTTGCTCTATAACAAACGACGAGGAAACTGAGGCACTAAGAGACACTACAGAAATTTTCAAAATCTGGACCTTCAGAAATTTTTAAGGATTAAAGACAACACATGTAAGGAGACAAAGCAGCATTTGACATCTGGTATAGATACACTTTCTCTATTCCCATAGATCAGACACCCCTGGAAACTGAGTAATCTATTTGTCACAGGTGCATTATATCAAACCCTGCTTTTGGTTTCCAGTCCTGTTAGTCACTGTGCTTAAGAAGAGATGTTTTTATATCTAGATAGACCATAAAGATGTCTACTTACACAAGCAGGTTCAGATCTCCAAGTAGGGAGCGGGGGGAAGGTTGCCTGACTCACAGTATAGAGCCAAGCCTGCTCTGTGTAGTTGCTCATAGAGACCAATATCAGAAAATCTTCCTCGTGCTGCTTTGCAAATGCATTTCTTTCTCAAGGAAGAAGAAACACAGAGATCCTAGGGAACTGGGGGTTAAGATCCAGGTGTAATCTCTGGCTGAGGGGATCAGTGCTAATAAATAATGCACCTTTTGCTGGTTACAAAAATATTCTGAGCTTATTTGTTTCAAAGCTTTTGCAAAAGACATCTTCAGCTATCACATGGGTTGCTTGGTTTTTCTCCTGGGTTATACCTGATATAGCACTCTGAGTGCAGGAGAGAGCTGAAAAATGCTGATGCTTTCAACTTCTGCTTGGGGTGTTTTTTTTTAACACTGCCTGACAATCATTTATTCAAAAATGATTTCTTTACAGCACAGCAATTATTGAAAAGCCTCATCCATAAAGGTTTGCATATACATAAGGGAGCATGATCAGTGGCCAGGTCACTCGTGAAGGAAGCTATTAATTACAGGACAGAGAGACGACTGTGGAAGTAGTGCACTTGTACATGCAGTTGTAGTCACAGAGCCCAGCTACAAATAGGCAGTAATGGAATGACAGGATAAAGGAATCTACAGGCTCTTTAGAGGGAAAAACATTCAAAACCAGCAGCAAAAACATTGATTCATCAATGTGATGCTGCAAATTAAGTTAGCAATGCTTCCCCTACTTTCTTGTTCGGATCTACCCGTCTTGTCTCGCCATCTCTAAGAAGATACACTCATTGTATGGGACTCAGTGAGGCTGGTGAGCTCCAGCCAACCTCCTCTGACTTACTCATCGGTTTGGTGATGATGGTGGCTCGTAGATGAGCATTTTGTTCTGCTTTAAATTTTCTTGAATCAAATGGAGACCATGAAGTCATCTAAATGAAGAAGAACTCTGCTGATTTCCCAGTGATTCTCACTTTGAATTTATACAGGTGCACTTAAAACTGTTACCTGGCTTTCTGCTGACTTTGGGGACAGCAGGTGATAGGAAATAAAAAAACAAACAAGCGAACCAATCAAAAACAAAACAACCCCTCCCACCACTACCTTAGGAATGCAACAGCTCATATTTTATTAGCCTTTTTAGGCCTCTAATATTTTTTGGGTAGTATTTTCAAACATGATCTCTTAAGAAGGGACCTAATTTGGCTTCTCAAGGTTTTCAACAAATCTCCCAGGGCTTTTCTTGTGGTGAGTGGAGAGAACAAGACTGCTGAGCTCAACTGAACACATTCTCAGTCTCTTAGGAAAAGGACATTCTAAGCTTTTGGTCTTTGTGCCATTTTTTTGTGTGTAGCACAACATAAAAAGAGCCTTGTTCACTCGGAGTCTTTATATACTTCTGTAGAAGGAGTAGCTAATCTTAATGATCCATTGCAAACCATGTGTGTACCCATTTAAGTATTTGGGTGTGCAAATAAACCATGTTGCCCTACTAAGGTTTCAGAAATGGACCTGGTTGTTCACTGGACTTGGTTGGGAAATATTGCTTCATTGGAGCATCATCCTGACACTCCAACAGCTTAAAAAAGCCTCCTTTTCTTTCTCATTATTATTAAATAGCACACTTTCCTCCCTTGATCAGGGAATAGCCCTCTACATCTGACTCCATCACCTTTTCGACTTCTGCACTACTGAAGGGCAGAACGGCGAGTTAACCATCTGTATTGGGAATTTTTCTTGCAACTCATTGTGTCCATATTCTGTTCTTTTATGAATATAAATGCCATAGAATATCTGGGTCAATGATGTCTAAAGTTCTTTTGCTCGCATCTTTAATTGACTAAACTTAAAACAGGCCCTTTTATGAACTTCTCTGAGCTGTATTGACAGCAATATCTTTTAAAGAAAATGTCAGGGAATCTTGCTTTCAGGATTGAAAACACTCTATGTCTTATATGTATCTTAAACCATTTTGCTGGAATGGGGCTTGAAATGCACACACTGCTCAAAATTTGAATGTTTGGATCTGTTCTCCACTTTATTCCTCCTTGTCTGTGTTTTTAAACTTTTGAAAGAAGGCAAGTTTTATGCTCTCTCTCTGGTGCCATTTGAATTCATTTATAGACTGCTAGGATCTCACAGAGATTTACAATACTAATTAATTAACTTTCACATTTCCCTTGGGTTGCTGGTAAAGATTATTATCCCCATCTTACAGGGGTCACCAGTGCTCTCCTCTTATTCAACCTCGTGTAAATCAGCAATACCGCCACTAAAATCAATAGCCTTATACTGCAGTAGAATTGATAGGAGTCAGGGAGGAATCTGGTCCAGAAAATGTACAACCTGAGCTTAAATGTGCTTAGTTGTGTGTTTCCTTCATGGAACTTCAGTACCTAATGGGACCCTGTAAGAAATATGGAGAGAAACTATTTACAAGATCATGACAGGACAGGGGGAATGAATTCAGACTGAAAAAGGGTAGGTTTAGATTGTATATTAGAAAGAAATTCTTTACTGTGAGAATGATGGGGCTCCAGTGAACAGGTTTCCCAGAGAAGTTATGGCTTTTCCATCCCTGGAAATGTTCAAGGCCAGGCTGGATGGAGCTCTGAGCAATCTGGTCTAGTAGAAGGTGTCCCTGCCCATGGCAGGGAGGTTGGAAATAGTTGAACTTAAAGGTTTGTTCTACCCAGACTATTCTGGGATTCTATGACTTTGAGAGATGAATGGGGGGGGGGGGCCTTAATGGATCTTGGACATGGTCTGTCGAAGTCTGGAAAAACCCTGAGGGACAGCCAGGTCCTCCAACATTCCTTGGGATCAGAGGCACACTTAGCAGTCACTCTTAGCAAAGATGCTCCAACCAGCTGTCTGCCCACAGCCTGGGAACTTGCAAGCCTTCTAAAGGGTCCATGAGCTGGGATATGAGATCCACAGGCTGAGTGCAGAGAGATAGAAGTGAGGCTGGCAGAGGAATTTCGTAGAAGCCTGGTTCCCTTCCAGGATTTCAGTGCAGTTCGCGCAGATGAGATCTGAGCGTGATCAGCCGGTGCCTACCCACAGCGATGGTGTGATTCACAGCCAGTGCAAATACAGCTTTGAGAACAGATGCCACCCTTTCCATTCATAACAGAGTACTTTGGCAGGCTCTGCCCTGCAATGAGAAGCACCTTCTCTGTGCCTGCAAGAAACAACAGTGTTGGCAAGGCGTGTTTCTAGTGGCTTTGTTAGTTTGGGAACAGACTGGTCAGTACTTTTCAGGTCTAAGCCCAAAATAACTTCTCCAAGGTCAGACAGCAGAACAAGAAATAAATATCGGCTCCCATATGTTGGCTCTTGCTTTTGGATTCTTTCCCCGACTAAGTCTTTCATTTAATGCGCTTGGTCTTGAACTGTGCCTGGTGGTGGTTTGTCTCTGGACTCTGCACAGCAGCTGTATTTATGGTGGCTCCACAGGCACCTCTTGATCTGTCTCTCCCAGTAGAATTTTCTATCAGCAATTTTTATGGGCTTCTTGATTTAGAATATGTATTATGAACTTTGTGAGCACTATCTGGACAAAGACTTGTTTATGGTGCTCACGTCATTCTTAGTTCAGAGTGTTTATGAGCCCAAGTGTCCCTGTCACCATATTACTTTGGAATGATATAGAACTTTTTCTCCTGTGTTCTAGAATTTTCCAAACCATGCAGGAGACATACCAGCTATGCAAGTCTTAACAATTTTCTCATTAAGGTATTTTGCACCTTTCTTCCCTAAAACAGGCAAGTACAATAAGACAATTCTTTTCATTTACATGCTGGACATGCATCTGGACATTTTATCTACTCCTTCCATTAAATTACTGTTGCTTTTGCCAGATTATATTCTCTGACTGCTTGAAAGATAAGGCTGGCAAATTAGATTAAAAATAAACACAATTATTTTTAAAAGCCCTTTGTGCATACATAGTTTTTGGAATCTTGGTACAATTAAGCCCTCTTTTTCTTCAAAGAATTCCATCTAAGGCATATTATCATTGCTACTTGAACTTTGCTGAGGGCCATTCTTTCAGTTGGTGTTCCCATGATGCGAGGTGCTGTATGAAGAAAGGAGAAAAGACATCTTGACTAGACAGAGGATGTATTTTGATCCTTGTTTTGCAGGTAGGAAATTGAGGAAGAGATGCTCCCCAGATTGTCAGGAGACCTGAAGCTAGACAGAAATTGAGAGTGTTCTTGGGTCCCAATCTAATACCTCAACCATTTGACTGGGCTCCCAGTTGGGAATGGGAGATAAGGGCTTTTGTGGGCCTTGTGCAGGCTACATCCTTGCAGCTGGCGTAACAGATGCTGCAACTTTTTTATTAATGTGCACAACTTGAAGGAATGAGATGTAGTAATATCTTCTACTTCTTTCTCCCTGTGGCTGTAGCTTCTCCATTTTCTTGCCTTTGGCTTTGCCAGCTGTCTTGCCTTATTGCTTGTCCACACACTCCATGGGTCTCCTTGTAATCTTCTTGCTTCCTTGTAGAGATAGATCTTACAGTCCTTACCCCACTGTTGCTTTGCAACCCTGTATTTCTGTACAGCAATAAATATCTAGGCAAAAAATATGACTTCTCTCTGATTATTTCATAATTAACATCACTAGTCTCTTTGCTCATCACTGACATTTTGATCCCTTTTCAGACATCTGTGCTCTATCTGTTGTCTTAATCTCTCGTTGCTTGCTCCTTCTACTTTCTTTTGCTCTTAATATTTCTGCTCACAGTTCATTCTGTCCGAGGGGAAACTGAGTTAAGGAGACATCAGTCACTGCTACAGAGCCTGAAGGAGAAACAGCAGCAGGGGGGCAGGATGGATTGTCCTGAAATGCACCATTTCAATGGGAAAAGGCAGTTCCCAATGCAGCAGGAGCCATGCAGGCACCTGCTTTTAGGGGTGGTGGCTCTAGGATACAGTGATTATCCCATAGTTTTTGAGGTTGCTTAAAGGTTGGCTTCCTATTGTATTTTACCCACTGACACTCTCTTAATTAATTTTCCAATTTTCCAATCTCCCTTACTGTTCCCATTTAAGCATGCCAACAAAGCTACTTTCCTGCACAGTGAAAACCTCAGGAAAACCAATTCTCTGAAGTTCAGAGGATAAAATGATGACTCTTCTGGGCTAGCCAAAATAATTTTGGACAGTGCCCAGCACCATGGTGTCATAATCTGTCATTTTGGCTCCTGTGCAGTAGGTCTATGGCTTGTTTCATTTAACTTTTAAGTATCACAAAACTGGCCAGTGAAGTATGACCTAGTCATCCTAGGCTTCCTTTGAGAGACAGGGCAAGTCTCCTTATCTGCTTTAGAAACCTGTCTGCTCTTGGGATAAATTATTATCTGGGACCTCCCCATTTTTTTTTTTTTTATATTGATGGATACATGTTTTGTGCCTTCTGGGTGATTATGTCAGACATAGACTTTCTGACGTCTGTGATGTGCAAGGTATCAAGGTAGAGCAGGATCTGGGGCAGTAACAATAACAACAGTAATGGTGATCCTGTGTTAGGGATTGGAAAAATCTTTTGAATTTAGAAAGACTAGCCCATCAATAAAAATGATAGGAACTGCTTTAAAAAAGAAAAAGGAAAACAAAACAAAGCAAAACAAACACAAAATGTGGATCAGAGCCTGGGGGGAACACTGGTGAGGTTTCACTGCACAGTGAAACCATTCAGGGTAAATGGTCAGGGTTTGATAGTGTTCTGCTCACCAAAGGCAACCCCTAAGAGTTAAAAGGTGCTGTTTTGGGTAAATCGTTCAGCTGAGGAGGTTTCTGGGTGCACCATTAATGCTGTGTCCTGTGTGGTTCATGAAAAGCTAAGCCCATACTAAAGCCTGGGAGAGAGCTGAACTGTTGTGTAATTGAAAATTTTTATGTTATTTACAAAATATGGCAAAATCAAGAGAAGGTTTTATAGTGCGTATTAAGCTGTCTGGTGAAAAGAATGGCACTGCTAAAGCTGTGGTTAAAATAGCTGCTACTCTGGACAAAAGCAAGGAAGAATGAGAAGACTGGAGCAAGTCAGGTTCTTAACAGAGTACTCCTAACAGCCTCTGCCCAAGCACACTCTGTCAGCTGTGGAAGCTTTTTTGCTGCTAGAGAGCAACCAAGAAACCTGTCTGGAAAAAAGAGAAGGAAGAGAGTGCAGCAAAAAATCTTGCAACAAGATGGAAATTTGAGGGGATGTGTGAGCAGAGACACTGGGACAACCTAGAAGGAACCTTCATTTCTTTGCATAATGTTGCTTCCAGATTTGCTAAGAGCTTTATATTCTGCTTTCTGAGAACAAATAACAAACTACACCTACACCAGTTATCCCAAAAGCTCCAGATCCTCAAGGCTAGCTGTCCTTCAGACCTAATGTTGAAGTTTGGACACATCCATTCCATTCCTGGGCTCTGGAAGTTCTCTCGTTCCCAGAACAGGAAGGGTGGCTGCACAGAGCCTGAGCTCCTTGGGGAGCAGTATCTGAGCACGCCAGGGATCTCAGAAATGATTTAACAACACAGAAAACCAGGCTTTGGCTCCCATGCACAGCTGAGTTGCAAGGTGGAACAAGAGTGATTCCATTGGACTTACAGGAAAAGCAAACCGAGTGGACAAGCGGCATCTTCCTTGAAGTATTAAATTGAAATAGATATGGTGTTTGAGCCACTCTTGGGACATCTGACGCTCATGATGACTTTAAGAGATGCAAGAATAGCTCCTGTAAAGCAGAAGGAACACTGAGGCCAATGCTGCCAAGTTCTGCTTTGGAATGGATTTCTTATGCCAAAACAGGGACCACCTTGGAGGAAACAGGCTGAGGTTTCAGGTAACCACAAACTATCATCTGGTTCTAGGCAAATCCCAGATTTGTTTGTGTAAAGGGGCAAAGAGGAACACAGAAAGGACAATAGGGAAGAGCCAAAGCCCCCGTGGAAAATATTACCACTAAGGACCTGGAAAACAGAAAGGAAGGAAAAAGAAAAATAATGTCATGGGCAGAACCCAGAAGAATGTTTAGAACTATGAGCACCAGAGTTGTTCAGGGAAATGGTATGTTGTGTGCTAGCTTTGGGAAAAAGCCCAGCCCAAAATATGAGTGCATAAATGGTATGTGATTCACCATCGTTTTTCTTCTTAAGGGATCAGCCCTTGTGCCCTGAAATGTGAACTGCTTGAATACAAAATAATATTCTCCGTTGTCTTGACGCAAGGCCTTGACAGAATGTGGTTCCTTCTGTTCCTGGCATGATCAAAAGGAGAACTGAATGAAATGATGTGGCAACTGATAATTATAATTAATGATATACCAGGTCTTGGCAATATATATTTTTTTTGCCAGGCTTAGAGAACATATTTCCTAAAATTCATGTGTTGCATCACCCTCACAGAAATGATGCACTCCCTAAGCACTCCCTGAAATTTTATGTGGTGTGATCACATCCTGTTCTCAGCAAAACCATGTGAGCTTTACCAAGCAGTGGATGCTGGATGTACAAGGAGAAGCAAAAATTTCTGTCTTCACATCAAATATTCCCACTAGTCCCAGAGCTGAATGTTTTGCAGACTTAGTCAGTGGAGAGATGGACGAGAGGAGAAGAGAGGAGATGACACATGGCGTAGGAGCACATACCTGGCAAGTCAGGGCTGTTTAAAATTAAATCCATGTCCTTTTAATTTTGTGTGATGCCATAAATCTGTGCATTTTGGCAAATGGAAGGTGGGAAATTGAGACTCAGTGCTCCATGTTGTAAAGCAGATTTAGTAATAATAATGAAAGAAAAATTGATCCACTTGTGTTGCAAGATTTGGTGGTTTATGTATGTGCAGAGATTTAAGGATATAAATGTTGAACATTGTTGTTATTTAACAATGAATTCCAACAGGTTTAATAAAACATTTGCTTGTCAGTTTATGACAAAATTGCTTTTAATAATGTTCAGTGAAAAGCCTTGCATTTCAGGGATATATGATATTTTAGTGTTGTTACATTTGGAAAACTCAGCATAAACTTGTCTTTAAAATAACTGCTTTCCTATTCTGGCCTCTGTTCTCAGTGAGCACAAATGTCTCTGTCAATTTTGAAGAAATTATGAGGGAAGAAATCATGAGAAATTGAGGAAGCTCCTAACAACCTGTATAGAATAAACTGGCTGGATACATTACTTAGCCTTTACTTTCTCTGAGCACAGGTGTATAAGGAAATATGTTCACTTTTAGCTACATTCAATATGTAATAAAAAAGAATTTTTGAGTTTTTGAGTTGTCTGGATGAAAAATGCATCTTTCCCTGTTAAAGGACAAACATATTTTCCTACTGCAGTCTAACTCAAATACAATTCATCTACCTGCCTACCCTGCAGTGGTTCACCCTTGTGCTCAGTCAAAGCAATGAGAAAATGAAGCCCTATAGAAATGTTGTTTTTTTTTAAGTTATGAAGGGTAAAATAGAGATCAGCAGAGCATTAACTTTGTGGTTAAGACATTGGTGTGAGAGTTGGGAAATTTCTCTTTGTTTCTAAGCTTGGTTACCTCAGGCAAGTGAATTAGTGTCTCTTTGCCTCAGTTTCCCATCCCCAGCATCCCTCTTTGCACACTCTTTGGGTATTTCCTATATTTAGGCTGAGGTCGGGTTATTTCTTTTTATTAAACAACTGTATACTGAGGAGTTATGTCTGTCTTCTTGGTGCTATTTTAGCATACCTCAAATAATTGTGATAGCAGGAAGAAAAGTGTAATTTTACTGCAAACATTCATTCGGGACCGCTGTTTGTGCATTTGTTTCCTTGGCAGAGGAGCCCCCACCTGAAGGTAACTGGGATTTCATTTTTGTTGGCTTGTCAGGGAAGTTTATCGCAAGCTTCTGAAAAACAGGGCTTAAAACTTTTTAAGCCAGGTGCTTTCCATTTCTGCAGACTTGCTTTTTTGCAGGTGTCACAAGCCTTGCAGCTCTTTACAGACTGCGGTGGGATTGGATGTGCTCTGCATTATTGGATGTGCTCTGCATTGAGCTCCACACCTGCTTAAAAGCACTGAGAAACAGCAAGAGCCTTCTGACAGTTTTATTCTGGGAAAAACTCCAAGAATGGATAGCATGACTTTTGGGATGTATTTTTGCTCTGGCTTCCCAAGTGTTTTAAGGAACAAAGATGACCAAGTAGAAAAGTTACATTCTACGTGCACCACCTTCAATAAGTGCCACAGGTTTTACCTCAAGAGTTCATGCTGCAAAATGATTTGACATTACAATGGAAATAGCACCAAAGTCTGTTTTGGCCCTGTGGTATCTAGTTTTGGGGAAAAAAAAGTAACTTCTTAACTTTTCCATGGCTCATCATCCTTTTTAAAATTTAATCAATAAAAATTTGACTAATTTATTGAATGAAAAAAATATGCAAGTGTTTTTTAATAAAGCATAAATCCAGTTCTGAAATGAATGAAGAGGATTCCCTTGACTTCAGTGATATAATACTTATTTATACAAGAACTTTTCATGTGTCTAAAAGGTATATTAATTTCATTGTTAAAAATGAAGTTGTAGGAAGAGATCCTGTATGAGGCCTAACTTTATTTACTGTAAAACCTGCATATTCACTTCTGAATTAACATGTAAAAGGTGTGCTGTATTTTAAAGTCTTTTAACTGGAATCCCTTTGTCAAAGCTGCTACAAACTAGCTGCCCATGTAGCTCATTTTAATCTTTATCCCTTCTCTGGTCTTTTTACTACCACTGGTATTTCTGAAATAATTTTGAATTGGCCCTTCATGCCATTCCTCATCCTCTAATTGGTGAATTTTGAAGTATATTTATGCTTTTTCCAATCCATGGTAACTTAACAGAAATATACCCTAAATTATCACAGCACCTGCTTTCAAATGCCCTTTAAAAAATGTCTTTCCTGTGGTGCCCTCAAAAAAGGGGATGAAAGTCTGATTTTATTTTCACTAACTCTGTCTTCATTCATAATGAACAACTTCTGCCTTATCATTTTCCTATGTCCTTCCATCAGAGTACACCCATCTGCTGTCTCCTGTTTTATATTCTGATTGTAACCTCTTTAACATAGGAACTATTGCTTTCTCACTTCTTTAAAATTATCTGGAACAATTTTCTTCTTGTCTGCAACTAAGACTCAAGTGTTATGGAAGGAAAATATAGTTATTAAGATGGTTTAAACTTAAAAATAAAATCATGGTTAGGTAGGTGTCTATTTTGAGTGTGTTTCAAATTTGGCTTAGGATCAAACAGGTTATTATTACGTGGGCTTACTGAGAGGATATTGAAAAAAGTCTCTAAACCCCTTTTATTTAGAAGACTTGCAGTCTGATAGAAATTTCCAGGTAATTAAGGTGGCTTTGCAAGTATTGGGCTGAGTCATCAACATTCCTAAAATAGTTGACATTACTTCTGTCTTTTCTCTTCAGGATTTCTCTAATTCCACTCTTTGAGTGGCTATTCAGAGGGCTTTTATTATAGCATTTTTTTTTTCCGCAGTGGGTGTTTTGTTCACAAGGAAGAAATTGCAAAAATATAAGTACCTAGTGCCATATGAGATGCCCAGGATATCAGTGCTCATCTTCTGCTGATGCTCTGGAAGGGGGCAGGTCTCCCACAGGTCTTAGTCTTATCCCGAAGTACCTCATCCATCACTGGGTGTCTCAGTAATTGAGCGTTGCTCTCAGTGCCAGTGGCTCTGTTTGTGATCTGTGGTTGTATGCATGTTTTTGATCTCTGGTTGTATTCACGTTCATGTAGGTTTACAAAACAGCAACCTTTGTGTGTTTCTGACAGTCTGCACTTTGCACTGCAAGGTGAAGCCGTGAAGATCTCTCTTTCGTAATTCGTAGAATCACAGAAATATTAGGGTTGGAAAAGACCTCTAAGATCACTGAGTCCAACTGTCAGCTGCCAAAATGTTCACCACTAAACCACATCCTTGAGTGCCATATCCACAGATTTTTGAACACTTCCAGGGGTGGTGACTCCCCTACTCCCCTTGGCAGCCTGTTCCAGCGCTTGACAGCCCTTTCCGCGGAGAAAGTTTTCAGTGTTCACAAAGTGTTTGAGCAATGATTTTGGATACATGGTTTAAATTTTAGGCTGCCCTGAAGGAGCCAGGAGTTGGCCTCAATCATCCATGTGGGTCCCTTCCAACTCAGGATGTTCCACAACTCTGTGTTTCTCATTTACTAGCTGAGATATCTGTTCCCACCATTTCTGTTCCCCCGGGAGAAAACCTACTGGCCAGGCAGGTCCCTCCTGGTTACACCTTTCTTTGTGTGCTCTTGGTGCCAGCAACAAACCTCCATTCATCCACTGATGATGTACACTGGAGTTTCTACAAATGCTTTATATCGCCTATACTCTATGATTTCAATTTTCAAAAAATTGTATCCTCCTAGCCAAGCTCTGAGAGAAGCTTCACTCTGAGCAGCTGTGATGGGGCTCTCAGCTGGCTGTCCCAAGCTAGTTATTTCCTGCCACTTGGGGGAAATGCCATCAGACTTCTAAGGAAATTTTCCTCATTTTCCATGTAAGAACTCAGCCTCTCATCTTGAAAACGTGTATGTGTTTTTTCCTCATATCTTCAGAAACAGGTGGTTTATTTCCTTTGAAATGTTTAGTCAACTGGTTTACTTACTTTGAAATGTTTAGTCAGGGGACGTTGTTTCCTAAACACAAGACCTTCAGTGCTTTTCTACTCTCTTCTTTTCTGTGTCAGCCTGGCAGCATCTGCTCCTTCCAGCAGACCTCGAGGTACACGGAGCTGCTTCCTCGCCAGCCTGTCTTTTTCTTACAGAGCATAAGAAGTGTCCTTGGTATCGGAAATGGAAACCAGGATGAGGGTAGTATTTTTATTAACTCATCTGGAGGGGTAATTTACACAAACTTTGGAATTTAACAAATAGAGAAGGCAAAATAAAACTCGAACTTCTTGAAAAGTTGGTTTCCTGCTCATTTCTCATGTTACTCTTAATAATGCCTGGTATTCCATATAACATCAGTGATTGATTGGGCTACTATTTTATGAACACTGAACCTCTCAGAAACCAGATGGGATCATGTTTTGGTTTATTTAGAGGAAAGTTGTCGTAAAAATATAGGTAATGAACCAAGACTTCACGGGAAATAACTGGCCGAACTGAGACATTTTTTGAAATCCCCTGTTATCTTTTCTGATTTAAGGTGTTTTCCCCCTGCCCCCTTCCTTTCTTAACAGATATTTCTTGGTTTTTGGTCTGCAGCTCTTCAGGATGTGGTCCTGGTAAGTGAAGTTTGAGAGAGTATTTAAAATTGAACCTTCAGTGAAATTCGTTCATTTTCCATTTCAAAGATATTTGATTCATGATTCTTATTGGATGAACATGCAATCAGACACACTATATTTAGAAAAAGAAGAAGGGGACTACGTGGTCTGTATGTACGCAATATCTTTAAAAAAAAAAGAAAGTTTTTTATCTGGAAGGCTTGGGATTTTATGCTCCTTAACATCGAGTGTATGATCTAAGCAACTGTCTCATGGTGTCCCTCTGAGAGAACTAGCAAAGTTCAACTATTTATAGTCTGAAATAAAACACACCTTTACTTACTGTCCTTTACAGTAAATGGACTTTCATAAGCACAGGGATATGAAAGAAGAACAATTTTGAAACACTTTTACTTATTATTTTCAACACAATAAATATTCTTTTAGAGATCTATGTGAATTTCATTTGCATACTTAAAAGGGATAAACCTCAGGGCTAAACTCTGTTCTTTTTTTTGCTTGCTTTTAATATAATTTTTAAAATAATGGCCATGAGCTAGTAAAACAACATAAAACATCCCATGAATGACCCTCAAAACACTTTTGTGTTTAGTGAATTTCTCTAATTTTCCTTTGCCGAGTCAGAACTTGATGAAACACCTGAGAAACTCGAACGGTGAATCTTTATTTGTCCAGGCTCAATTCTTCCCTGCTGAGTCCTCCGATAATTTACAGCCTTTTGAAGAGATGTCAAGGTGGGTGTGAAACAGTGACATTTGGTTTAATCATCTTTTTGATCCAATTTGGTTTCCTTTTATCTGGCTGCAGATGCACAGACAGGGTGCCTGACAAAAGAGAATGATTATCACTTTGGGGGGGTGGGGGGGAAAGGATTTGCATACTCCAGATTTGGCAGCACCATGGCAGAAAAAAATGGTGAGTGACTGACCTGAGCATTATCTTGGAGGAAGACCTGGGAATCAGGCTGCATTAGAGCAATATAATTGAGAGCTTTCCAGAGGGGAAATATGACTGGGAGCAGCTCAGCTCTGGCTGGGGCCACACAGCAAACACTCGACAGTGTGACCTTTTGTTACGGGTCTACCTGACAATTTACAGCACTGAAATCAAAATGAGGGAGCAGGAAGATACAGCAGACCAGCTTTTAAACTGACTAGGCTAGAAAAGATGCTTGGAGTGCAGAAAGAATAGTACATTGGCACAAAATTCCCTGGATTTGAACAGGAGGAGGTGACAGGTACAGGAAACTGTGTAGTGTGTGTGTGTGTGTGTGTGTGTGTGTGTGTGTGTGTGTGTGTGGGCTCAGGTTTGCGGTATCATAATTTTGAGGAAAGGGACAATATTTTAGTAAGCTTTAGTCCTTCTGGCACTTAGATCAATCTGAAATTGCCTTTTAGACACACTTTTGCCTGGGAGCTGAAATTTCCAATTTATCTTATTTAGTTTATGTAAATTATGAACATTACTTCTAAGACACATACATGGATGTTTATGAGAATGCCAGGATTTTTCTCTCATAAATCAGCCAAAAATATCTTATATAAATTCTGTGCTGTAGAGTGGCTATTACAATTGCAAGATCAAAATTATTCTTGGAGGTGATAGCTAACACAGCAGCCAAAGACCTTTTGTTCTGTTCTGTTTCTTTTTCTTACCAATTATAATACTTAATAGAGGAAGTCAACATGTTCCTACCACTGCAGAAAATGGATTACTGAAAAAATTCACAGCTTTGGTGTATTTAGGGACTTAAGCTTAAAAGCATGATTTCTTGTAGTTTTTCTTTGATTTTTTTTCTTTTTTTTCTTTTTAATTTAGATAAAACACTTCAAACTCCTACAATACCATGTAATTGTAAAATAGAGTCTAATCCTGCAGAACATTTCAGATGGAATTCATTTCAGCTGAGTTTAGCTGTCCAGTGAGTCATCTGCAGTCAACAGAAATATTGGTGGGTGGCTCAGTTTGTAAGATAGGTGTCTAGGACAAACAAGATGGATTAGATTCTGGAGTGTGTCTAACCTGAAGAGATTTCTCTCCAGGGGAGCCAGAGGATGGTGGGGAAATTCCCAAGTTTTAGTGAGGGTATGGCTGTGGCCAGTGCCGAGCCACGAGGCTTTGAAGAACTTGTGAATCCTATGATTTAGGTACAGATGCTGTCTCTTCCTTATCTATAGATGGAGCACAAACATAGTCCACCAAGAGACTGAATGCTGAATTCAGCTGTGATGGCTGCATTTTTCCGCTGGATAAAGTGATGATTCATTGCAGTCATTTCCCTGCTCTTGTGGTTCTTGCCTTGCAGCCCACCCCTTTCCTAGTCCAATGCAGAGAAGCTCCCCATGAAGTGGTCTGGGTGGCTCATTCAATTCTCAAATGAATGGCCATGCTCGCTTGGCCTCATCGTACATGGGGATAAGGAACATCCTCCCTCACGTGGGAGCATGTGTACATTTTTGTCTGTACATTTTATGTGCTGTATGTGCATTTTTATGTGTATATGTGTGTAGGGGCAAGTAAGTGCACCCTTGGCGAACAGAGGACAGGGATGTTGGGCAGTGATTTCACTGGTTCCAAACATATCTTTAGGGAAAGAGTAACATGAAGGCTTTACAAGTCTGCATATGAATCTGAATAATTTTTAGGTTTAAGCATGGGAAAGGCAAAGTATCCTCTTAGAGGGGCCCAAATATTTACAGCTTTGACAGCATTTCTCAGAAATCTCTAAATAATGTAAGTTGAATGGCCAAGAGCTTTGGCTAAGTCTGTAGAGAAATAGAAGTTCTGTGGCAGGAATCTAGACTTTCTTTTAGTATTTTCCCTCCCCCATGAAAAGCATTTTCCCTTACAGGTGCCTTCCAGTACCTGTAGGGAACTTACAAGAAAGATGGAGAGACACTGTTTACAAGAACATTCAAGTGATAGTGGTATAAAACAGCTCAAGATCTGAGTCCCTCAAGATTTAAATCAAACCTTGCAATTGTTTTTGGGTGTTAGTCAGTAGCTATAGCTGGGCAGTTATGACTAAGCAATTGCACAGTGACTGTTGTTTCAAGGAAAAAAAAAGACCATCCCAAGACGAATGGGCTGTCTGGACAGCAGCCTGCAGGAGTGAAGGCAGCAGAATTGAGCAATAACTGAGAGAAAGGTAGTGCTGGCTGTGGGAGATTGCTGCCACCAGCTCATTGACCACCACCCCAGAATGAACCTCCGTTCAAATGGAGGGAAGAACTGCACCTGTGCACTAATTATCATGAGAAACAAGAGACATAACTAACAGATAGGGGTTTGGGTACTAATTAACGAAAAAGCTATGTAATTTGTAACCAATTAATGATTACACCTTTCTTTGTTAAAATGTATAAACAGTGTAAAGTTTTGATAATCAGGGAGCCAGCTGAGTTTCCACCAAGCTCCCTACTAACCACAAACTAGAATAAAATTAGAAATACCTTGCCTTGGTGTATGAATTGGTGCTGCATAGTGGGTAACTGCTTTAAACTGAAAGAGAGTACGTTCAGATTAGGTATTAGGAATAAACTATTTACTCTGAGGATGGTGAGGGGCTGGAACAGGTTGCCCAGAGAAGCTGTGCCTGCCCCATCCCAGGAAGTGTTCGACACCAGGCTGGACAGGGCTTGGAGAATCCTGGTCAAGTGGAAGGCGTCCCTGCCCATGGCAGGGGGTTGGTACAAGATGATCTTTAAGGTGCTTTCCAACACAAATAATTCAGTGATTGCACGATGATTTTAATTTGACAGCCACAGAGCAGCTGAAGATTAGCCTGACGGTTGGAGAGAGCTGTAGATGCCAGAGCTGTGGTAATAAAATTGTATTAACCTCCTACCTGTGCATTGTGTCTGGATTTACTACTACAAGAAAATATACCTATTGGGCTACTAAGGTCTTCTTTGGTTCCATCTTCATGGCAGCCCAGACAAGACAAGGTTTACCTGTACCTCAGCCTACTCCATGCTCATTGTTTCTCCTGATGAAAGCAAAAAGGCTTCAGCTTTTTCTTTGCAAAAGAGAAGGTCTCAGCATGCCTCTAGCTGTAGCTCTGAGAGTTTGTTCAAACTGCTGTGAGGCCTTTCACAACATATGTTTGGAAAAAAATTAAGTAACCCCAGGAGATGTTTTTTTTTTTTCTCCTTCAAGTAATAAAAACGCTAGTGATGCTTTCTGGATTATCTCCTTCTGGGTTTGGGCTAAGCTTGCTTTGTGTCAATGACATTGCAAAGCAGTTTGTACTTCATAAAACTAATAGTTAATGCAGATGCTGGTGGTAGGAGACTGCTTTCACAAACAAGGCTTTTCAAACAAAGCATCCTGCTGAACAGAGGCTTTAATAATGGAGAGCTCGGATGGCCAGCTGTCTGTCAAACCTCTCCCTCTGCCTGCTGTAATAAACTCATTCTCTTTGGTGACAGGCCAGGGAAGTTAGGCTGTGCTTTGCCTCTGTATCTGGCCTGACTTCCAGTGGGACGGTTTCTTAAAAGCAGTACTTTTCCTAAGTATCAAGCTGTGTTAGAAGGAGAGAAGGGTTCTTAGAATTCTTATGAAATTGAAAAAGGTGCCCTACCTTTTCCTGTAGGGATTAGAGCTGTAGCTTTACACAGTCTTCTTGCAATTTTATTTTTAGCTTTGGTCATGGCCCACTGGTCTGATTTCCCTTGAATGTCCCAGTCTGTAAACAGGATGCTTGCAAAATTTGGCATCAGAGTGCAAGCTGGAAATTTTTTTCCATGAGTTCTTACTTTTAACAGCTTTCCTGGACCAGTTATTTGGACTCTCCCTGGTTTTCAGCTCTGGGGAAAAAAAATACCTAGAAATATCCTCTTTTACTTCACAATGCAGGATTGTATCATATGAAATTAACAGCAGACCAAAGCACAAGCTTTACATAGTGAACAAATAAAACCTAGATGCCTTTTCAGCTTTTTTACAGGTCACTGTAGAAAAAAAATTAAAAGTTATTTTTAAATTCACACCTGTAATTATCAAAACACATGTGTAATTGCTAACCAAAATAATTGGTGAGAGACAGTAGAGCTCCAAGGAAACCAATGTGGCTTAGTTTCCCCGAGGCTGCAGGAGCTGGCTGAGAGAAGAAGGCAGGCAGACGACGTCAAGATGGCGAAAGGGACAAGTTTATTTACAGAAGGGTTTTTATACCATTAATATTCTAGCAACTATTGTTCAGAAAAGAAATCCACCTCCTAAAACCATTGGTCACAGCCAAATAACACCTGATACCAAACACAGAGATTAAGAAAGTAAAAGAATGCAACTTATCTATGTTCTCCCTGAGAAAGAGCAGAAAGAATTTCAAAACAGTGCAACCACAGAAACCCAGCATGAACCCGCTGGGATACAGGAATGTTTTCAGGCTCCCATTTTTCCTACAGGGGCAAGAGGGGAGCAGAAGCAGATAGTAGCCCTGGTCTGGCATGTCTCAAACAGATGCTTTGCTCCGAGGCTAATACAAAAGGTGCTGTGATTTCCACCTGGGATATGGTCACATCAGTGGGCTTGCCAATGAGCTGTTTTGCACTGCTGGAGTTTCACAGAGCAGGTTTAAGTGACTGGACAGTCAAAACCTTCCCCCTGTAATGCTGTTGGCTGCACCTGGTGACTTCAGCACGGGCAGGGTGCTGCTCCAATAACCTCTGCTCAGTAGAGGTAGAGCAGAAGAGGCTGCAGCACATACATTGCCTGATCATCAGCCCCAACCCCTTCTGGGAGAGGCTGATGCATCTGTCAAGGTGCCCTGTTGGTGTATTCTGTCTTCAGCACTGTAATGATACACAGTCATTGCATCAATCAGATGTTTTATACCAATGACCTTAATAAACAACTGCCGTATGTATTGAGTCTCCCATAAATACATTTCTATAATTTTAGTGGAGACCTTCACACTTAAATGGTATAACATTTTTTACAGTTAATCAGAGAGCATAAACAACCAATGCAGTGGTGTGTACGTGTGGTGAATACACAGCTCAGTCTCATTTGTGGAAAGAAAAATCCCCCCCCTCAAATCTAGTAATTCAAAACTCTCCAGATATAATAATCAAAATGCCAGTTCTGTTCCTACCTGCCACATCCTCAAGTGCTTCCCTTGCTACATTTCCTCAGTATGTTGCATAGACATGACAGAAAATTGATCTAGGCAACCATTTATTGATTTACCTTCTGGTATGAAAAATTGTGTATTAACCTGAACTGAACTAGTTCATCGTTCCTTTCCTTCTCTCACTGACATTCCAGAAAAAGGAAAGACCCTCTTAGGAAAAGAGATCCCTAAATTTCCATGATGCGTGATCGATTTGTCATTCTTTATGCTGATTTTCTATTGTTTGCATGAAGATGCTGTCCAGTGCCCAGCCTGGTTACAGAGTGGTGGTTATTTCAAAACAGGTAAGACTCAATTATAGCCTGAATGAAAGAAAGGGGCCACTCTGGAGTCACTACGGCCCAGACACAGGAGAAGCCACATGGAAGATTATCTTCTATGTTCCAAAACAGAACAAAGATCTTAGTTGGAGCATACACTTTGTTACACAGAGGGGGTGCAGCCACAAGACATGATTCCTGAAAGAATAAGGCTTTATGAGTTTTAGTGTTCATAATATTAATAACTAACTTTAAAGACCACTGTTAATTATTGAATTAGATTATTAAATAATAAATAATATAATGAAATTGTGTTTCTTGGAAGACATAGATATTGTAGCCTGAGGGAAATATTTGTCACAGTGACATGTGCACGAAAAACGGGAAAAGTGGAATTAAATTGGGTTTTGACCATTTTTTCAGATGACCCTTTATTTGAAAGCAACATATGAGAAATTAACCTTAAGAGCATGGAAGATTTAATTGATGTGAAACCCACATAACATCAAACTTTTTGGTACGTTTTTGGCCTCTCTTTATGCTTCTGACTGCAATCAACCTACATTAAAGATATCCATGACAGATTTTAAAAGTTCTGAGAATAGCCCAGACCTTGGCCATTTTCTGAAGTTTTGAAGCAGCCAGGGAGGTGTGTTGTGAGACATGAGGAAGGTTCTCACTGTTCCAGGATGCTGCTTAGGGGGGGCAGGTGGGGTCACCAACTCTAGGCCTCCTTGTAATCTCGATGGAGGGACGTGTTGCAAGACCAGGCGAACACATAACTTTGCTGCTTTGGACCTAAGAGAGCTTAGTACATCTGGTGACCTTTCAGTAGAATTGGGCTTGGGGAAAGAGGAAAATACATGAATTGCTGCCCATTTGTCTCCTTAGCTGTGTGGAGCACAGACAACAGCATCGTGCTCAAACCCAGTGCCTCACTCTTCATTTCTGTGTTGGTAGGAGACCAGAACAGAACTTGCTTTCTGTAGTTCCCCCTGAAGAATAAATAATGACTTTCACAGATATGAAATCATAGTGGATGAGTCTTTCTGTTTTATCGCTATGGGTGCTTAAAATAAATCAGTATCTAAAACGTAGAAGAAAACAAAAGCTTGGTTCTCATCTGATGTAAATTGACGCAACCCCGTGGAAATAAATGGAGCTCTGCCAAGTTGCACAAAAGGACAATATTGTCTAAGCTCTGTGCAGATTCCAGTCTCTTGTGGATGTACAAAGAAAGAGAAAAAGAACTCTTACGTGTCCTTTAAAAGAAAACACTATTTAAAATTATTAAAGGAACCTCATGAAACCTGGGGAATTGTAAATCTGGGTTAGTTTATAACCACAAAATGTTAATTTCCTCAAACTATTGAGGTTTTTTTACTATAACTACCATTCTCTACATGGCACATAATATAATTATGTATATTACAGTAATTATTATTAGCTATTATGCTGTACATAGTATTATAATAACTTCCAAAATGAAAAGACTTGCAAGCAATGGATCTGGAAACAGAGGCACTGAGCTGGCATAGCCAGCCCAAGAACACAGAGCAGATCATTGACAGAGTTGGGAGTAGAAAAATGTCCCCTGGCTGCTGGGCTAGTGATGCCTCATACAGAAGTGTTACTGTAATAATAATAAATAGGGGTGGGATATATGCCTTTGGCTCTGGGAGAGGATTATTTTCCTTGGAAAGGTGAACGTCACCTTTAGTGTTGCAACTTTTTCAGGAGGAAAATGTATCTAATTAAGTAAAGTGATTGTCAAGTGTATTTTAAGTTTAACAAAGCTCACATCATATTTTATTTCCCTTTTACATTCTGTACAGTAATTGTGTAAAGTGCATGATTTACTGTGGCAGCATTATTCAAACTTAATTACAGTGTTAAGAAGCAACCATATCTTGAAAGAAAATAGCTCCACTTCTGTGGGGATCCACATGGCAGCTCTATTTTTGAAGAAAAATTTTTCTTTTGTAAAGAAAATAAATTGTTTAGAAAAATTTTTTGGCTCCTAAAATCACATTTAAGATCGACTTTCAGTAGGCTTCTTAAAGGATTGAAACAGCTATTTTGTCAAGGGATTTTAGATCTTTCTTTCTTTATATCCATCTTGTGATTCATCCCTATATATACACCAGATGCTGTCCAGTCCTTAGGGGTACATTCTCTTATATGTGGGGCTGAATCCTAAGAAGGAAATAAAAGGATTTAAAATATTATTATATAGCAATAGCAAGATGTCTCCGGTGGATCAATACGTCTGCTACATAGAATACATAACAGACACCATTCATTCAAAGTACCACTTTTATACCAGCTAGGGAGATAACTAAAGAGTTTTTACCCACGTTTTTCCTCTTTTAATAAATGAACTTTTTATTTATGAACTTTTAGGACTCCTTTCCCTTAGACTTCTCAGGTCTGCACTCTGTAGCAAATGATAGATCCTGGGCTCTTATTTGTCTTTGCAGGGTAGATGATAAAGGGGAGACCAGAACATCTTCCTTGCCCCAGACCCAGAACTGAATCTTCATTCTTTAACATTTTTGGTGTTTGAAATCCCTTGCATTTTTGTGAAATTGAGACGTTCCTTGTGATTTCAAAAGACCATTTATTTCCCAGGTATTCTGAGCAGTGCCATGAGGTGCCTATGGCTGAGGTAAAGCGTAGGCTGCAGAGCCATCTGCAGTTTACAGGCACTGATCCTATGAAATTCAGGACCTGTGTTGTACCTTTCTGATTGCCATCTGCAGGTGTCATATTTATTAAATCTTTAATGATACAGAGGTGTAGATGACTTCCTTAATGAGGCCTGTGTTGATAATTATTGGCAACGAGATCTTGGTAGCAGTAAATAGTTACCAATGCTTTCTCCATTTCATTTTGTTGAGATTAAGGGTGCTGGAAAACTGTTCTGGGGTAAATATCCTTTTTGTCCCTTATGATGCTTTATGAAGGGAGGGAATGGGTTCAGCAGAATTCCAACTCAGAAAATTCTTCTTTAATTTGGGCTGGCACATAAAGAAAATGTGACGTGCTGCATCTTAAATAAATGTATCTAATATTAAGGCTTAAGTGCATCCATATGATTTCTCATTCCATGATCAGGTTTCACTCTTGAGCTGTTCCTGTTTCATCTGATGAGGGATCATTTTCTGCTTTGGGTTCTGCTTATAAGTTATAGTTGCTTTCATCTTCTTTGGAGAATGATGACAATGTGGAAATTGATCATACCCCAGTTTAGGTCAAAGTCATATATCTGCAAAAGGCCATAAAATTCACTTTTTGAGTTGGGCTTTGCTCATCTCCCATAGTTTTCTACCTGCCTGTTTCTGTGAACAGACAAAAAAAATCTATATTAGTGCATATACAGTGCATTACATGCACTTTCTTGATATAATTAGTTGAGTCTCTTTTGGCTTGAGAGAACTTTTTCCCTTGAAGAAAATTGATTTTTTAAGTTATCTGATTTGTATTTAATAGTGTATTCAAATCTCTTCCTCTAGAATCTATAGACCATCTTGCCTAACCTACACCAACAATGAATTTCTCAGAATACATTAATCAAATACAGTTTCCTTGAATTATGTGCACTTTTCTTATTCCTTGCTAAAACGAGTGACATTTGGTCTATTTTTCCATTCAGCTGAAAGTCAAGTTCTCATTTTCTCTGTTAGTTTTGAAGCTGAAAGTGCAGCATAATAACATTATATAGGGAGCAGTTCAATATGCATATACTGATGTATACCTTTTATGTGCATGTTTTCCCACCTGTTGTCTAAGTAGGGTGGCAGACAAACATTAAAATGAAATGCACAGGTTTTTTCTTGCAGAACCGAAGGTCATTTGTATACTTGGCAAAGACACTTATATTCTGAAATTCACAAGGGAGTCTCCACTGCCAGGATTCAGCAACCACAGGCTCCTGCTGCCACTTAAAAATATTTCATTTAAAATAAAGGTTGTTACTTTTTTTACCCCCCAAGTTATACTTCTGCCCCTTCCTCCGTCCCTCCCCATCAGTGCTCATGTAAAATGCATGGGATACTGATTCTGGAAAAGGATACTCCTGCCTGGACAAGTGGCAGAGGGACTGGGTGTGTCTGCACCATTTGGAAATCACTTTTCATGGTGGAGACAGTGCTTTCCACTGCCGCATCTAGTGCCACATGCAACTGCCACATAAACATCACAGAAAAGCTTCTGTTCCAGACCATTCCAGGCCTCTGTTTTTAATGGCTCTTTCCCATGATGTGGTTGGGATTTCAGTTTCTTATCTTCAGCTGTCTGGAGCCTGGGAGTTAAGCCTAAATTGTTTTTCTAGCTTACTCTTGGAGTCACAAAGGAGAAGGAGGGACATTCAGAGAGTGGAGAACAAGTAGACTTTTAACAGAGGTGAGGTGAACTGACTTCTGGCACTGTCAGTCCTTTGGTTATTGAGGAACCAGATAAGTAGTGTGAGCAGGATCTCCAAATCTTTAGACAACTTAGATGAATTCCACTACCTGTATCATCATTTTTTTTCTTCTAGCATTTGCAGATAAAATATTGCATGCAAGAAGCATTTTCATGTAAAGAGGAGTCAATTTGGATTAAAATCCATTTGTTGTCCTCACAGAATTAAGCTCTTTGCGCTCCTAGTTTTTCCCTATATGCTTAAGTTCCTGTTCCTCTGATCCCTGCAGGATATTTCATCCTGAAATACCTGGTTTTACCAGGGATATAGCTGAAGTTCTTCACTGTAGCTTTTAAGGTAACATTACATTGACATGTTAATAATAAATAACATTAGCAGTTTAATAATAGCATAGTATTATATAGCGTTGACAAAGAGGAGATGTTTTTGTCACAAGGAGTTGGGAAGGGACATAGGCAGGACTGCAGACCCTGACTGACTCAAAAGATATTGCATTCCATATAATGCCGTGGTCAGCAATAAAACTGGTGTGTGTCTGTGTGTGTGTGAAGGTTGGCTGGGACTGACATTTTTTGGGCACTGACTGGGCCTTGGCTGATGGCTGGTGAGCACTTTGGGGTTTTTTGCATCACTTGGTTTTGTTTCTTTTCTTGTCTATTTGTTAATTTGCTTTTATTTATTAAGTTCCTTTTATCTCAAAACATGAAGTTTCTCATTTTTACACTTCTGATTCTCTCCCCCATCCTACTGTGGGTGTACTGAGCCTACCAAGGCTAAGATATGACAAGCAACAAACTAATTTCCTTCTTCCTCGTATTTCTTCAATGGATCAAAAGATTCCCTGGTGTCCCCACCCATGGCAGGGGACTACATGGACCTAGGTGATCTTTAAGTTCACTTCCACCCAAACCACTCTGTTATTCTATGATTCTATGATTCCAGAGTTAGAGTCTCACTAAAGCATTTTGAAAATCAGCCTCTGAAAGTATGAGTAACTATTAGACACTATAGACACACCCATATAAGCTTTCACACAAGTATTCTGAATTTCAGGAGCACTGAGTAACTGCTAGTGCCATTTGTGGGGTTAGCCAAACTGTATTGGCTGCCTTGGCTCCTTGGGGGAAATGTGGACCTCTGTGAAAGAAACAAAGGAGAAGCAAAGCCCAAAGAAGCTGAAGACTGCTTCCCATTAACTACTGATATATTCCTTGGAGTGGCTTAAAGTAACTTAACTGTCTGAGAGCTGCAGAGAGGGAATATTGTTTAACCTTCTTCAAGCAGAGAAATTTCAGTGCCTCCTCTATTCATCCTTGAAGCATAGAGAAGGCACCAAACTCGCTGTATCCACACTGTGCTCCTGTAAAAGGGGACAGAGACAACACCCTACATCATCTGCAGAGGAAAGCTAAAGGCAAATGAAAATGACAACCTTGTTCACTTAATATGCAAAGTAATTCAGTGGGTGTTGAATTCATTTGAATAGAAATGATGCAGTATAGACACCTGCTGCAACTGCACCTTGCATCCTTGTTACATGAGTGATTTCTCCTAGTGAGAGCCAAGAACATGCTTCAAAACCCTCTGCTTTGAAGTAGTGGTGATATGAGGCTCCAATACGCAAGTGTTGCTTGTTGAGGAAATATCTTAACATATTTAAAATGCTTTGATGAGGAAAAGAGAAGCTTAGAGTGTTGTCATTGTCATCTCCAGGGCTGACATTTACATTCAAGGTAGTGGGTTTCCATTCCTTGTCATGAGGTGCATGTGCAGGATTCATGGTTAAACTGATTTACACTTGACTTATTTTTGCCAGCCCAGGTTAATAAGCTGGTTTCTCTTTCTTTTTGCCTGTTGTCTCTGTTCGTTATCAGGTGGCACTGGAGAGATCAGATAATTTTTAGATGCCATTTGTGTCACTTCTTCGTCGTTCATTCTTTTTGAGGGGGAGTTATGGTGCTGCTGTTTTGCAGTGGTTCGGAGGAATCAATCTGACCACCTGAGAACATCCATCACCTGTTCGATTAGACAATGCAGTCAGTGAGTGGGGAAGAGCATTCTGTGGCACACACCTCCTTCTCATGAATCTTCAAGAAAAGAAGAGCAAGCTGGAAAGCAGAATGTGTCAAATATAATTGGTTCAGTTTTCTTGGAAATGATACTGCAGAAAACACTTCCATTTTTAGAGCAGAAGTTAGAGAATCTGAAAAATTTGGTTATCAGTGTGGGCCTTCTCTCAAAAGGGAAAATTTCACCTACATTGTAGCATCTATCAAGTTTAGCTGCCAGAATGAAGTCTATTTATATTTAGATTCATGAAGAAATCTTTTTGAAAAGGATTTGGATGAATTTTTTCAAGAACTCAGTACTTGCTCTGTGTTTAGAACTCTGATACTTAAATCAATTAAAAAAATAATTTTGACATAGTTGTCTGAGATGGTGACAGTGAAGACACCTGTCTCATTAACTATACAGAAAGGATGGAAAATTAGCTATTCAGATATTTAAATAATGATTCTGACATTTGAGATCAGAAATTTTAATTCCCATTGAAAGGTGAATTCAAATATGCACACAGTAAACCATAGAAGTCTCTTTTGTGTGTACATGAAATTTTTCAGCTGTATGAGGATGAAAAGGTGGTGGAGATACATTTTATTGCTGGTTGTTGCTGGTAAATTCACTTAGCATTAGATAAAATACTTTTCTTGCTAGAGTTTATGGAAGAGACTGTGGCTTTATATCTATTTCAGACATACACTGCATGGAAGTATTCCACAATTATCAAAGATTTACTGGCTATTGTTTCTCCTACAGTTCACATGAGCATATTTCATGAAGCCATGGAGGAGGCGAGAAACACTTATCCATACAGTTTGTGGCTGTCAGGTTTATGTTTTTGTCCCTGTTACAAATAGATAATAACAGGGAAATTTAGGGAGGGATTCAGTTTCAGTTCTTGATCCTTACACAGGCAACTTTTCTGCCAAAACAGGAGTGTCAGCTGGCAGAGGATTGGGAGGATGAGAAACAAAATAGTAAAGGACAGTTGAGGATAATGAGGAGAACACATCTCTCCAGCTGACTTCTGCTTTATCTTCCTCTCTTTCTCAGGCTGGGATAAGATAATGAGAAACCCTTTCTTTGAAATCTGGACCCTCCACCGCATTAAAAAAAGGTGTAATGGGAGGAAATATGTCTAATGAAATGACTGAAAGGTGTGCTTTTCTTTGAGTCACTTGGTTCTTTGCACTTTGAAATACTTCAGGTTTTTTCCTTAACGGATGGTGGCTTGTAGGATTTACTGTGTTCAGCAAAGTATGGCTGAGCCAACCAATGGAGCTGCAGAAAGATGAAATGGTTTTGTATATTCATCCAACTTTTCACAGCCAGCCTTGCCATAATTGAAGTGAGAAGCAGTCTGACAGACACGGTGTGCCCTGGGGTCTGGTTAGAGCTTTGGGCATCCTGCACCTGGAAAACTCTTGTCCCAGGGGGTTTTTTCCTTCTGTCTTTGTATTTTCCATCATTTTTATTTTTCATAATTTATAATATGGGTGAATCAGAGGTCTTGGTGAGAATTGGAATCCCACTGTGCTTAGCACTAATTAGATGTGCCTGCTTGTATGTTTGTGTTTGTGTGTGTAGGCACCTGCACATATGGAAGCACCCCTGAGTGGAGGAGTCTGGGTCTAAAAGACACAGGAATAACTGAACAGTAGGGAAGCAGGGAAATGACGTGGGAATTAATCATCAGGCACTGATTAATACACTTTCTTAGTTGTATCATGTTTGGTTGTTTGTATTGATATATCTACAACCAGATGGTGATGTTTAAACATTTGTTTGGTATTTAAAAATGTACCACAATGTTTTGCACAGACAAATGTTGATACCACTTGTTCTGGGTGTATTCAGTAAACAGGGAGCCTATGGTGAGTGGCTCAGATGTAGAAGACAAATTTTCAGTACCTAGTTCCAGTGAAATGGATTTTGACCTGAAGGTAAAGCTGTGCTCGTTTTGACTGGGATAGGGCTAATTTTCTTCACAGTAGCTGGTATGGGGTTGTGTTTTGGATTTTTGCCAAAAACAGGGATGTTTTCATTAATGCTCATCAGTGCTTACACAGCATCTAGGCCTTTTCTACTCCTCATCCCAGCAGTGAGGAGGCTGGGGGTGCACAAGGATTTGGGAGGGGAGCTGGCCCCAGCTGACCCAAGGGTTATCTCATATCATGTGGCATCATGCTCAGCAGATAAAGCTGGGGGAAGAAGAAGGAAGGAGAGATGTTCAGAGTGATGATGTTTTTCTTGCCAAGTCACTGTTACACGTGATGGGCGCTGCTCTCCTGGGGATGGCTGAGCACCTGCCTGCCCATGGGAAGGGGGGAATGAATTCCTCATTTTCCTTTGCTTGTGTGTGTGGCTTTTGCTTATCTACTACCCTGTCTTTATCTCAACCCATGTGTTTTCTCACTTTTACCCTTCCTATTCTTTCCCCCCATTGCAGCTGTGGGGACTGAGCTACCAGCTGGGGTTGAACCATGATGAGAGCCCTGTTCCAGTTCCTGGGCTGCCTAGAATTTGCTCTGCTGGGGTCACCCTCCAGCCCCCTTTGCTGCTGCCAACAGCTGATGTTTTGAAGGGCTGCATTAGAGGAGATGTCTGATCTAGGCTGGAGCTTATCCTAAGAGACTCACCAAGGTTTCCACAGCCAGCCTACAGAATATCAAGGATTTAAGTACAATCAATTCAAAACATTTAAGTCCCTAACTAGTGGTCTAAGAACTAGAACTGGCTCCTTTGTGCATTCAGTAGATATGGTCCTGTTACCTGTTTCACAGCCTAAATCAGACTTCTTTCCAGCACTGAATGGTGTCATCCTGGCACCATCTGTACTTTGAAGGGCATTGCTAACTCCTGCTTGCCTCAGGGAAGAAGCAGTTGAGAAATGAAAAGGGTTTTTTTTCTTATTCTGCCTTTGGATATTGCGCTGAGCAAGTTAAAGGTTGATACAGGTTGTTCTTGCAGCCCTAGAAGGGATATAATCTGCTGAGACATCTTTAGTACAAATGTGCACTGTCCCTTGTACGAACAACAAAGCGAGATAAGTCCACATTGGATGGGCCTAGACTGTCTTACAGGGCTGAAGTGCCAGCAAGAGAGTCTGCAAACTTGGAATTGGGGGCTTAAAATACAATTAATATGCTAAATGCGTTATTGCAATATACATTTTTATAAAAGGGCAATAAGTGCTGCAGAAACAAATGCAGAGCATCAGGTATGGGCAGAGAAGTAATTCAGAGATGCTAACAAGTTATTGAGACATTGCTGTTGGAATAACAACATCCTTCCCCCCTCTTTGGAGTATCAAACCCAATTTCTGTTTCCCTGGGCAGAAGACCACAGGATCAGCCTGGGATGCCCCAGAGAAATGTTTTTCACCATCATATTAAATCATGTCTCATTGTCACTCTTCTATGAATTGTCAGGTGGAGAGTTGAATCTGAGTTCATTTGTCTTAGGTTAAGGACAGTTCCAACTTCCGAGATTTATAGAGCTTTCTCCAAATTTATTGCAACTTTTTTTTCTGCAGTGCTACTGCACTGAGATTGAATAACATAGACACAGTAATCTTTCATAGACCCAAACAGTTGCAAAGCGGAATATTCAATTTCCTTTTACTTTTCAGCCTTGTTTAGTGCACCTGGATAACACGGGCTCTCCACATACTATAAGTAATTTTTAAATCCTGTTGTGCTCCACACTGTCTGCAGTGTGGCATAGGACATACATCCTTACCACTTGATGATATTAAAGGTATGCTCAAACTGTGAACAAAAATCAGGCTACTTAAAACAACCCTTCTGCAGTAAACTTTTGCTGTGGATGGCCACTGATGTTATGGTACTGAGGGTTTTTTGGTTCTTGATGGCTGTGCAAGTTTCAGGTAGCAGTATGTCCTTATGGAAGGTGAAAGCTTGGAGGTTGTGATCATGACCATGCACAGGAGCCACCATGTGGGGCAGTGCCACGTCAGATGCTGTGCACATGGAATAAACCTGTGCTTGCTACTCTGAAACAGGGATAAAAAAAGCTGGATAAAATAATCCTGTCTCAAACGGGTTGGAAACATGTTAGGAACAAATGCCAGGAAGTGGATCTGGGTTAACATTTGGAAACTGCATACATGTCTGCAGGGTGGTTTAAGCAGTTCTATTTTTGCTTTGAAGGGGAACAGAAGCACTTTCTATGTCCGTTCTCAGCTGACAGGATCACATCTCTTGGGGGGAGTGGGACGGGAAATGAATGTTAAGGCTTAGTAGCTTATTAAATTGTTCCAATTATGTCACTGTTTGAATATGGCAGAAAGCTGAATTGAAGTAATTTAGATGCCTTTGAAAACTTTTTTTCTTTTTCTTTTTTTTTTTTCTTTTTTTGGTGGTGTCAAGTTTTAGGGCAGATTTCTGGGCTGATTTAACCTTCAGAGAGTACAGATATTTCAGATAGATCCTGATTTACAGTTTCCCATAAGTAGGCTGTTCTTGCCTAATGACGCCTTTCCTAATGGCAGTGTTGGGTTCAAGTTGGGACGTTGGCTGGCAATCACCTATCAGCTGTGGATTACAGCAGGATTAGATCCCAACTAACAGTCTTTGCACCTAAGTTCTGCAGAATTTACAAAGATGGTGCTGTCAGCTGAAGACACAGGTAGATGTGTGTTGTGTTCTAGTTTGCTTTCACTGCAAAAATCAGGCATGAAAAGTGTGTTGAGTTTGCAGAAACAACTGAGTATTTCCTGTGGGCAGAAAGCAGAGCTTCCTGACTCCATTTGGGTAAATGTCAAAGCTCGTGGGTCAGCAGTGGGCGTGAGCAGGGACAAGCAAATGCAACATCTCACTAAGTCAGAGACATCCATTCCTTACTTAACTAACAAAGTGATTTTTCTACCTACAAGCTGATGGCTTTGAAGCCACTTTGTTTTCTTCGAAAATAGTAATTCTGGTGCAAATACAGCTGGTGGATTTTTATCATAGCTATATCATAGGTGTATCACTTTTCTAATCTTTGTTCCTGGGCAGTATCTTTCATGTGGCTGGACTTTGTGATATGATAAACATTGTTTCTAACTCTGCTTGTCTCACTTGTCATTTGTAGTGACTGAGGTATTACAAAGCAAGGAGCTGACATACTTTTTTTGGTGAGCAGTCGTCCAACATGGGGTGAAGAATGTTTTTCCAATGAATTAATTTCTCTTGCATTCCTATTAGGCACAAGCTGTTGACTGTACTCCTCAGCTGTAAAGGTAAGATACTTGAATGGCTCTATGAAATCTATTTTTAACCATATGAGCACAAAGCACCTGATTTAGCTCTTGCTGACATTGGTTTAAATTAGAAGGATTTCTGTTAAAGTCATTAAAACCTATGACAATTTGGGTTAAAACCTAAAATATAACGAAACTAGGCTAAAGTCAAAATAGCACAGACTTATGTAATTGCAGACATAATTGTTCCACTGAATTTACTAAGTCATGAAATATGCTACTGTCTGAAGTTTTTCTATAGAAAGGTATCAATGCCATATATTATCTGCAACACATTTATTTTTAGAAGGCTATAGCCTTTTTAATTTCTTTGACATAGTGGAAAATCTGGAAGTCTGGGTCAATTTGTCTTAAAATCAGGGCACTGAGCCCAGTCCTAGACTCTGTCTCTCTTTTATTAGGCCAAATAATACTTCTCTAGGTACAAATTTACTACCTGGTTTTACATCCATGCATCCATCCATATGCTAATAAACCCCTCATCAGTGCAGAATTTCAGGGCTCCAGTGAACATTTCTGCTAGTCTTCAAAAGAAAAGAGCTTTAGTAACCCCATTTACTGTAATTTCAGTGCTGTAACTGAATTAGGTTCAGCTCCGTGTTTTCTGCAGAAATCTGATCACATCTGGGTAAGGGTAATTTAAAAGGTACTTTCTCCCCCCCTTGCTTCCCCTACTTATCTGATGCTGTTAAACACTCAGATTTGTTCTCTCCCTTACTACTTTGTGACTTTGTGACTGTAATGGTAAATCACATTACATTTCACCTTTTCCTTTGGTGTGGCTTTCTGAAGGTTTGCATTCTTCAGAGCTCTCTGTTTTGATCTTTCATAATGCCATGTGACTGAAGGGGAAAATGATAAGCAAGAGACTCTCTTTAAACTTTCTCACTGGTGAATTTCTGCCCATCTTTTTTGAAATACATGATAGTGATGAATGCCTCTTTGCCTAGAACTTCTGTACCTAGGGGCTTTATACTACTTTATCTATAGAAAGATAACATTGGATGACATAAAGTAAGATAGCAAGATAACATTAAGATGAAGCAATAGATGTAGAGATAATAGTAATTATTATTTATTTTTAATGTTTTATAAAACCACAGAAAGAAAATGCATTGCTTTCTCACCATATACAAACGGATTTTTGCTTTCTTTGTAAGAAGTTTCAGACTCTGACCAATATTTTTGGAGCTGTATGGACATCTAATGGTATAGCCAAGGAATGGTGAGTGTGTTTTTCAGCAAAATACCCTTGTCTTTTTGAAAATGCCCATGTGTTCTTAACTCTATTTTTAGTAGACTACTTCCCATTCCAAATAAAGCCCCAGGCACACAATCCAGTAAAGAAATCAGTGCAAAGATTGACCACCCCAGATGGGATTGAGGTATGTTTTTATATGAAAGGATATCTGACTTGTATTCCAGCTGTTTCTCCACTGGGTTGTCCTGTTGGTCAGAAAAGTCTGTGCCTTTGGTCCTGTGGCATTTCTGTCACACTGCCACAGTCCCCCAGCCTCCCTGGGGCACCTGCGATTCAGCAACTGAATTACTTACAGAGTTTGCTCTGAACTGCCCTGCAGCAATTCCTCAAAGCCAGGATCATATTCAAGGGAGCCTGGGGAATTTTTAACATCAGCTTTCATGGAGGAAGACATCCACAGCTAGGAGGAAAAGCACAGTTCTTGAGCTTTCAGTGACATTGCTGGTTAAGTGGGTGTGGGTGCCTTTGCGGTCACAGTGAATACACACTTTGGGTGAAAATCCTATGCAGAAAGTTGCTGACATTTTAATTGTAAATGTGAGGTAATATAAAGGAGATCTAAATTCTGCCCTTTGGACTGAAGAAAATACTGGTGTACATGTACATCGACCTGAGGAGAGAAATTGGCTCTGATGTGCCATCCTCCCAGGCTGAGTAGAAAGAGAAAACAGCCATATGACTCAGTTTCATTCTTCTGCTACCAACCAGATCTCCCCTCTAACATCACAGTGCAGAACAGCCTCTTAAATGGACAGGAAATCCCTCCGCTGGCATGAATGGCCTCTGCCATTTAAGTCCTTCATTTCAATACCTTTCCCTGTAGGTTGCCCTATATATAGAACACAAAGGATATTTTTAAAGCTATCTACAATCTGAGGAGCCATGTAGGGTTTGGCTCCAGGGGCCTAGAGACTTTTCAAGTCTCAAATCTCTCATAATGCTGCTGTCTGTCCTGTGAGAGAAGGTAAAGCAACACTAACTCACTGCCATGGTGGGACACAGCAAATGTCACCAGTGGGCATCTGCCCCTTTCCCTGGGACAGCCCAATTTTGGATTGCCTGAAATGTTCACTTGTGAGGGTGAAGCACGCCCTGCTATCCAGTGCTCTGGGGCTATTTTGTTTCACATGCACAGTGACACCATTCTTAGGTGCTGATCATGCTCAAGAAAAGTAATTAAGTCCCAGAAAAGCAACTGTTCCAGGAAAACAACTCTTTAGATATATCACAGAGCTCAGAGTTTATCTTGCCTCCCTCGTTTCTGCTAGGCACAAGCATTCTGCTTGAGTTTTCAGAACAAAGCTTATTTCTTTGTTTCTTGAGCATCATCTAAAGCAATAAGCTCTGGAGGACATGTTATATAATAGAAACACAATGTGCTCAGCACAACCTTAATGTTATGCAGTCGTTTATACCTGTGTGAAAAGTGGCTGCAAACTGGCTGTAAAACTCTCCTCTGACCTATGCATATCTGCGGGGAATTCCGCCGTGGGAGCTTTTCAGATAGTTTTCATGGAGTGGAGGAAAAGTTCAAGGCAATTGCGTGTCTGGCGTCTCTTCCTCCACAGCCTTATTTTGCATTTGATCATGCAACTCTGTTGTCTTGAAAGCACGAGGGACTCTGCAAACAAATGTATTTATGGTGCACAAGTACTAATAGATTCATTTCCATTCTTTTTGCTGTGCTGCCTGTGCAAAGCTAAAAGGAGTGAAAAGCAGCAACTTATTTTTGCCGACAAATAGATGCATAATCCCTGAATGCACCAGGAAAGCTATCCATTGAGGAAGAAAGCAACATGTTTGCAGACTCCACACCCCATTATCAGGTGATTTGTTAAACCTGTCACTGCATACAAATCTGCTGCCATCCTCGTCGAGGATGGTGATTTCTGAAATAGTTGGCTGTAGACTTTTTTCTATCTGAATGGAGAATTTTCTTTTTCTTAAAATATGCTAAAAGACAAAATACAGGGAAGTTAAATTGTGGTAGGAAAGAGCCGTGAGACTCCACTTATTTTCTTTCCTAAATAACTATCTATCTCATTTTTAGTAGCATGACTCTGTTATTGATTAGACTAATATACAACCCTTACCTTAACGAAGAAAATGCAGATCATTTGTCATTACTTCTGTTCATGCTTGCAGCTGCTGGAATTTGGGTTTTGTAATGCTATACACAGAAAAATATCTATATTCAGCTGTCTATGTTGCATTCTGATTTTTAGCATCAGCAGCCTAAACGATTGGAAATAATTTACATATACATTCCTTTTCAGCTCATCACCTTAAAACAAGTCACCAATCATAAGTTAAGCTTCACAAGTTTCTGGTGAGTGGAGGAAAGACTTATCCCGATTTCACACGTGGTATAACTGAGGAATATAGAAGATGTGACACTTGCTAAGTCCACAAAGAAAGTCTTGTGGAAATGAGGATGGAATGTAAATGATTGGGCTTTCTGTCCACTTCGTTAAACATAAAACATCACTTCTGCCTGGAGGCATGACTGTTAATAGATACTCTGAGGTTAATGGCCAACTGACTGTGAATCATACTCATGTTGTGAAGAAGATGGATATCACTAAAATACTTGTCAACAGTTGTTTTCATTTCTCAAAAGGAAAAAAAACCACCACCAAAAAACTCAACAATTCATCAAGGACCTGTGGCTTCTCTGTGTAGTTATGTGACATTTATTTTGTGGTTATTGTCTTTAGGGTGCTTCTAAGTGCTTTTGACAGCACAGGTTATGCTCCCTTCTGATCTGTGTTGACATGACAAATCTGGGGAGGATTTCCTGTTGGTGTAAGTCAGAATGGCTCCAGTTGGAATAGCTTGAATACACAGATGCCAATGTGCATGATATTTGGTTATTTTCAGCATATTTTCTCATCCCACATTTTGTTTCCAGATACCGACAATTGATGTTAGATTTCTAGACAATCTTTTAGAAAGCAGTTTCATTGCTGTATTTTCTTTGAGACTGTTTTTAAAGAAGGTTGACAGTCTGAAATTTCATTAAAATAAGAGAAAAGAAAAGGGAATGTGTTCTTTTAACAAGTTAGGGAGCAAAGACTCTCCAGATTGATACAGAACTTATTGGTTTCTCTGATATAATTGATTGGACCACCTGGTGCCCAAGGGCATCTGCTAAGCTATAGAGTTGAACTAACTTTGATCATGCAAAAGAGAGATTGGACTGTGCACTTTCCTCCAGTGACTGGAAAAAGGTTACCAAGAAGGGAGGAATTGGCATATGTGATCTGTTTCTGCTGTGCTGCTTGACTAGGTACTGATAATTCAGCAATCTGACAAGCTATGGCTTGGGAGAACCACACAGTCATCTTAGATTATCTCTTTTAGCCTAAAATGTAACAAGAGGAAATATGAGAAGTTGTGAAGTGAAAATAAATAAAATAATAAATCAAAGCATAAATGATATCACTCTCCTAAAATGAAAAGCTCTTGTCTTTTCATTGTATTTAATTTGTGAAGCATGAGATAAGAAACCTGGGACTGCTAAGCGAGTTCAGGAAAGAAGTGGAAAAATGGATTGAAAATTTCAGAAACTTTTTTTTCTTGCTGTAGAAAATGACATTTTAAAGAATGACAACAACAACCTAAGAGCCATTTTATGTTATGTACAGCCATGACTGTGACTGGAACTGGAACCTGAATGATTTTGATTCATTGCTCTCCAGGTGTTGGGGAGCCCTATAGGAGCACTTCGGAGGACAGTGCAAAAGCTAAGGTAGTATTATCCTCGCTGACAAATCAAACTTCAAAAAGACAAACTGTTCTCTGTTGTACAAGGGTCATTGGTTTGTACTGAGTCATCTCTGCAGAGGCAGGAGACAGCTGGTGGCACTGGGAAATCACCAATTCCTTTAACAACTGGCTGCTCTGTGTTTAGTTTGGCGTGCATGTATATACACATAAGTATACACTGCAGTGTTTTAAAATCTATGTATGTCTCTGTGTGTCTGTGCTTATTACTGTCATCTTGTGGAATCGGTCCTTTCATGAAATAATTAAAGGTTTCAGGCATTTTTGCCAACTGACTGGCATTACAGGTGTTCTGGATCATATGCCTGTTACACTTGGTTTTATAAACTGACAGAAGGTGAATCCTGGCATTATCCATGTGCTTTCACACTGTGGTTATGTGGGAAATAACGTCTCTAACCACTTCTTACTATTCAGGGAATTAATAAACAATAGCAGTGATACAGAGCAAAAGAGCAGTCATGCATTTTTCAGTCCTTTGGAAATTCCCTAGCCATGGGACAACGTGCCCTTTTGTTGACACTCTTCCTGGGAACTTTTTTACACTGAAAATGTCTCTGAGTAAGTTGTCTCCTTTTAATATCTGTATTGTTCATAGGCTATTTTTTTCCAATTTGTTCACTGGAGTGTGAAGGAGAAACTGTTCTTGAGGTGGAAGTCTCTTCTGTTTGGCTCCCACACAACACCAAATTCCTGCATGTATTTAGGGGTGCTTCAGGAGTAGCGGGTTCATTTTCAGATAATCAGGACATATTAGGATTCAAAAATTCTGGGAAGGGCTGGAACATGAGTGACTGAGCTACTGAGATACTAGAGTGTGTCCAGAGAAGGGCAATGAAGCTGATGAAGGGTCTGGATCACAAATCTGATGAGGAGCAGCTGAGCAATCTGCGGGGCTCGGCCTGGAGAAAATCAGGCTCAGGGGCGATCTTCTTGCTCTCTACAACTCCCTGAAAAGAGGTAGCAGCCAGGTGGGATCAATCTCTTCTCCCAGGGAACAAGGGACAGAATGAGAGGAAATGGCCTCAAATAGCACCAGTGGTGGTTAAATTGAATATTAAGGAAAATTTATTTGCTGAAAGACTTGTCAAGCACTGGAACAGGCTGCCCAGGGAGGTGGTGGAATCATTGTCCCCAAAAGGCATTTATAAGACCTTTAGATGTGGCACTGAGGGACATGGTTTAGTGGTGGACTTGGCAGTGCTGAGTTTCTGGCTGGACTTAATGATCTTAGAGGTATTTCCCAACCTTTATGATTCTATGATTCTGTGCATGTGTGTGATGGTAAGACTGACCTGGATAGAGCCAACTCACTCTCTCCCTTCCAGGTGTGCAGCAGGGTCTCAGGTCACATCTGAAGCTGCTCCTTTGACTCCATTTCTTGTCCATAATCAATTTAAAATAAGTAATAATAATGAAAGAGGAACCATAAGGCCAGAAAGTCTCATCAATCTGCATGGCTGTTGCTGGACCTGTCACTGGATCCACACCTCTTTTCCTTCCACTCCTCTTGCAAATAGATCTTCCTTCATTTTGACAGGCAGTGGGTTCTCTGCCATAATCACATCACTCTTCAGAGGTTCTGCAGCTGGGATGGACCATGGTCTCCACCTGATTCAGGTGCTCACTGATGGAGCCCAGCACACCATCAGCTGCTCTCACGGGTTGCTCATTCACACACTGCTGGCAGGAAGCCTTTCCTTAGCAGGTAAGTGTGGGTTGCAAGTCCCAGACTTGCTAGGGTTAACCAGCTGGGGATAAGCTGTCAGGTTATCACTGAAGGGGGAATGCCTTCAGTAAACCTCCTTTCCCTCCTCTCTGAACCCCTGTAATCTGTTTCAGGGTGTTTTTTCCAAAGTGTTTATTTTGTAAAATGGACAGGAAAAAAAATCACTTCCTGATATAGTCTTAATTTTGGAAATAAATGTTAGCTCTGTGATGTGTATTGCTATGTAGCTTTAGGCACAAATATGAGTATATAGCTTTAAAAATAAACATAATAAACACATTGTTTCACTTGCCTCATGATCCAAGAGAAGCTAGTTTTTGGCACATCCCACAGTGTCTATCTATAATATTTGGTAATTTTCTGGAATAATTGAAAATTTTAGCTGTATCTGGGGTTGAAGCAGGCATTTCATGAAATGACTGAATATTTTAGACCTTTTGTATAATAGCTATTTTACTGTATGGCTGCAAAATATACATATGAAGAATTATTGAGGAAATAAGGGGGATTGGTGGCTTCAATCCTCTGCTTACTCCATTTTCTTCTCTCCATCGTCCCCAGCCTGGACTGCTCTGCAGTGCTGTGCTTTACAGGAGTTTTCTCTGGCTTTAGAGCAGCAAAATGCTGCCACTCTTTGTGGATATTGGGATAATTTATGCCTCCCCTCATACACAGACTGAGGTGCACATGCTTTTTGCAACTTGCTGTTTGTGTGGAGCACTAACCTGTACCTCACTTTTACTTATTTGTATGAGACCTGCCTCTGCCTCCTCACTGCAGCTGTTTCAGCAGAAAGTGCTACACTGATTATTGGTGAGTAAAAGTATAGAGATTATTATATTGAAACAAACAAAAAAATTGTTTTGACCCATAAGAATTATTTCGAAATATTCTGTTCCAAGTGGTAATGTGCCCATAGACAAACATAAGGCTTGATGACTTGGGTATGTTTCCCATCACAGCCCAGGGAGAGATACGCTCATGGCCACACTTTTATTTCATAGATTTTAAATCTGTAGGTTAGGGAAATTAATGTTTTGACAAAACTGTGTATCTTTTGGGATTCTAGTTTATTTCAAATATTTTCTTGTGGATCCTGGGATGTAGGGGGAATTCAGTTAATTTATCAAGAATTATTTTCTAGACTGAAGTTCTTTTGCCTTAGTCTTGTTCTAATGCTGGATATCCCTCTATTTCAAACTACATCCAGGTTATATACATTTGAGATATGGACTTAATAAGTCTCTTGGTTATATTGATTTTTGCATGAATTTGAAATGCAAATTCAATGTCTTTCTGGTCCAAACAAGAGAAGTCATGATTCTACTTAACTGAAGAAGGAACCATATTTGGCAACATCTAGAAAAGATAATGTATTCCAGGGAATCAATTCATGCTTCACTGGCACTTTCCAGTTAGATAATGAATAAAGGTGCAAGTTCTTTTTTTTGGTGAAGCTGATTAATTATCTTCACAAAATTTACTTTATTCATGTGGTGATCATTTGAGGTTAAACAAATTCCTAAGTATTTAATGTACTTCTAGTCCATTAAGAAAAGATCTATTATCCATCCATCTACCCATTCCTAAAAAGTTATGGTATTATCATTGGCAATATTTTGGCTAGGAGCAATTGATCTTGTATTACAAGGCAAGATGAAACTGAGAAAAACAAAAAAAAATTCACTAAGATAGGGCAAGATAAGATCACTTAGATACGAATTAATAATCTCGGTACATTTTTACGTTGGTGTCGGACTCTTGATACAACACTGTAACTACCTGAGACCAGATCTACAAGGTCATGGAAGTTTGTAATTGATATTGATTTCAATGGAAGCAGGAAAATCTAAATAGATTTCTAGATGGGAACTTAGGACCTTAAATTATTTTGAGTAGGGAAAATCTTTCCTGTGACTGATATAAAAATGGTGTCCAGATCCATCCACTCCTTGCAAGTTGTTGATGTTACGTGGCCTGATGGTCACCCTTGCTTTTTTTATTTTTTTTTTTTCAGGATAATGAGCACTGAAATGTCTGAATATCTTGGAGAGACAATTATCACAAAATAATAAGATTAAAATAATCAGATTAAAACACCCTTCCCAAATAAAAAATATTTAAAAGCTCACCCATTTAATACAAACAAATATCTATCTGATATCTACTCATAAAAAAGAGGTTACTGTTCACTGTGGCCAAAGGAGTGTATAGGTATTATGGCTAGCTAAGTCCTATCTATAATATATCCTTTTTAGTCAAAATGCATGTAGAAAATTTAAACGACAAACTGTGGAAAAGGACTTGTGGTCCTAAAAAGCCTTAGGCATTTTTGAAGAGTTATACCAGTTATTAATTTCACTGCCAAAATTTTTGCTATGGTTTTTATATCTGAATTGTCCTTATTACATGCAGCTCTTATAGACCTTCCTTGTGTAAATTATCAGTCAAGGTTTCAGCATCTTTTGAAGTCTGAAAGAATCTTGCAGATAGGGTGTGTGAGCTTAAATGGACATAGTTGAGTAAAAATCCAGAGGAAGAACCCCCGAGTCTCAGTTTTATTTGAATTCAGCTGATGCAGACATTAAAAAAATACACCCTTTGGCTAGATGTGCAAAGATGCTCAGGCTGAACTTACAAATCTCACAGCAATTCCAGGAATACAAATCTAAAATCCTGTATTAGTTCCTTCATCTGAGGAAATGGCCTCAAGTTGCGCCAGGGGAGGTTTCGATGGGTTATTAGGGAAAATTTCTTCACAGAAAAGGTTGTAAAGAATTGGAATGGGCTGCTCAGGGAAATGTGGAGTTACCATCCCTGGAAGTGTTCAAAACTCCTGTGGATATGGCGCTTGAGGGTATGTTTAACGGGGAACATGGTGGGGGTGCTGTGCTGATGATTGAACTTGTTGCTCTTAAAGGTCTTTTCCAATTGTAATTATTCTATGATTCTGCAAAGGAGGAGCAGAAGGCTCTTTGTACCAACGTCTCCACAGAGAGAGTCAGGGGATACACCTGGGTCAGTAAAAATCCCTGGGTGGAAATGTTCACGTTCCTCTGTTGGCTGTGATGCTGCAGTGCTAACACTGGTACCTGATGTTAAATTAGGCAAGATGCATCTGTTCTCCTTTCAGAGCCATCCAGTGTACAGAGATCCAGATTCCTCCCATCCAGCCTTCGATGACTCCTTAGGAACCCTGCTAGACCATCCTGGGTTTTGGTTGTGGCCAGTGGAAATGATACCAGGCTGATCCCACCCAGCAGAGCTCCAACTTGCACTTTTAAGTTGAGAGGGATATCCCGAGAGACATGCCTCACCTGAGTGTCAGAAGTTTGGAAGGATGAATCTGGCCTCAATATGATGTTTATAATCAGCTAATGGCAGACAATTCTATCTTGAGAGGTAGTTAAATCCCTTTGAAACCCAAAACCAGTGTAAAATTATGATCAGCTTCCCACAGTGAGGTGGTTCTTATTATAAAGTTATTAAATTGGTTTTTTTATACCTTATTTCTATGCTGACATGTCTTACATGGATGGCCTGCACCTGTGTGGTAGAAAGAGAGTCCGAGGATGTGACTCTGTGGGGTGCACAATGAACATATATATTTCTATTGAAAGTCACAATCTGCATGGTGGCAATGGTGAATTTCTGGCAGGTAAGAGTATGGATGTTGGTAGAACACACATGCTTTAGTTCATACAAAAATGCAAAAAGACAATGAAGTAATCATATTTTAAAGTATTTTAAGTTTTGGAATATGTCTTCTAGATACTAGTACAGCAATATAAACCACTGCTGAGTTCTTAAATCTCCAGATAAACTCCAAAGATGATATTTAGACCTCATTGAAATTACCAATAATATTCTCAGAGAACTAAGATTTTGTACTGTGTGTTATCCAAATGCTCAGCACCACTCAGATTATGGCCTTTGCATCGAGTTGTCATCAGACTAAGAAACACTCTCCCAAATATATCTGTGGTGCCTTTTAAGTGAGATGAGTTTTTAATTTAAAGTATTTTCCTTTGAGTTTGAAATAAGGGCCATTGATTTTTCTTCTTTTAGGCTTTGATAGAGAAAAATCAGTAGACAAAGGTTGTGTACCATTAACTACAAGTGAAGGGCTAGTTGACCTCAGCTGAGCCATTGATGAGGGAGAGGCTAATGGGAAAAAAATTGATCTCTTCATAATTTGTCAAGTGAAGTGTGGTTAGCTAAAAAATCTCATTATCAACACTGTTCTTGGGAATAATAAAAAAATCTGTTAAGTCAATTTTATTAAGCTCTTCCTAGGTATAGAAGGAGTCTCAGTTGTCAGTCACTATATAACCCAAAGTTGCTGGCATGTAGGTGTCACACAAAGTGATTGGTGATGCCATTCTCAGATTTCTAGCAAAGGAATAAGTAAATCCATTTTCTCAAAATAAAGAGATGCAATTTAATAGAGGGCATTAAGGATTGCTCTTCAAGGGAGACCTATGAATTAATTTGGGAACTCACATGTTCTTTGGCCTCTCACAAAGTACAATGGGCTTTTACTTTCTTTTTTGGCCATCAAACATTTATCATAGGACTCATTAAAAAATCCTGTTAAATTATGTTTCTGTAAGTTGTGTCTCTCATGCACTTGGGAAAAGTGTGAAATGTCTTTTCAATTGAAGGCACTTTTCGTTTATATGTGTAATACTTTCTTGCTTGGGGAAACAAATGATGTCTCCATAGGGTGCCTAGCTCAGCATGGATGCACCGTCTCTGTGTAACCCTGATATGTAGGACACCACTGGAGAGTGTGCCTCGGATATCAAATGCAAAACCTCTGTTGATTGAGTGAAAGGACTTACCCTCCTGGAGGCAGCTGTAGCAAAAATATTCTCTGTGGATCAAATCAAAGCAAACAGCAACTCTTGGAGGAGGGGTAATGCTTCTGTATGGCAGAACAGGATGGTTGGGGCTGAGTTGAAGGCTGTCCATGCTGTTAAATGGTCCCTGGCTGCCACTTCTGTGCTGAACAACTATCATTGTTGCTAGCAATTATATGGTCAAAGATTTTAGAACAGGGCAAGCAATATTCTCCTAATGGTATGGGTTTTTCTGTCATGTTTTGGAAAGTAAGAGAGTTTAATGACATGGGAATGGCCAACCCTGATTAGATGCCCCCCAGGAACAGTTTTGTGTTAGCACAGGATTAACACATACAGCCCTTTCAAAAGAAAAAATTGTCCATATTGTTCTGGATTAGGACTTCCCTTATCAGGTCTGAATTTCCATCTTCACTCAGCTGCTGCTTTTTGGCTTTGGTCAGATCACTTCAACACCCTTTATCAGTTGACTTCCTCTGCATATTTTTGATAACTAATGTATTTCAGAAACTAATGTATTTCACAGGTGTATGAGAAACATATTTATATATGTATATATGTATATATATGTATGTACACACTTATGCGTAAAGGTATAGGTAATTAGGTATGATTAGGTATGATAATTGGAATAGACTGTCATTTTCAGTATAATTATAATTTCCCCCAATTATTTATTACAAGCAATAACTCTTTATTACATACAGATGTGCCCATGGAGCAGATCCAAACACCATTCAGGCTTACCTATCTTGAACTGTTCTTAGGAAGTAATTCATTGTACAAGTTTAGGCTTTTAATTCTTACCTTTGAAGAGGCCAAAATTAATTGGGTTTTTATTAATTGAAAATATTTAGTGAAGGTTTCATGTGAACATATGTGAGCTCACAGGTTCACCTTTGAACTATTCAAATCACGGGTAGCTTTAGCTATTTCACTTTTTTAACTCGAATAGCCTGATCACTTATGTCACATGTTTTTTTTCTATGTTGTATCTGTAAAATCACCTAAAAAAAGGAAGGGACAGGTGTCATTTGTGGCACAGAGTGGTTTGCAATAAATTGCATTCTATATGTATTTTATAACTATTCATGTTACTCTCACTATGCCAATATTATTTTAAATAACATCTGGAAAGCAAATACAATCTTGTTAAGCTAAACCAGTGATTATCTAAAAGAACTTTCACAAATGCCCTTTTTTCACTGTTCTAATGAGTGGGGTGAAGTAATGAGAATTCCTGCAGAAAGGATGGCATTGCTTCTTGTTCTGTTCAAAAAGTGTCCACCAATACTCCCTAAGAGGACCAGTAAAGTTTGCTTAAACTCTCTCAAAAGGCAATAAAGGGGATCACTCTTTTAAAGCATAGCCTAGGGAAATACAGCGGCACATAAATTCCATTGGAAATTGCTTGTCAGGTTCATTTGGAATGGTAAAAGCCAGAATGAGCTTCCAGCTAATAATTATTTCTGAGTGGGAGGGTTGTCGGAGCTCTGGGGAAAAACAAAAGATTTGAGTGCTAGGAGTGAATTTGTTTCTGGAATGTTTTGCAAAACAGAAAATTTGTGACTTTTTTTTTTTTTTTTTTTTTTACCCCCACCCCCACTTTTAAAGTCTGCTGCAGCACTGGCTGCAGTCACAGGGGACATGATCATTGAGTTGGCAGGGTCCTGGATAAGGCCTGTAGACTCCTCACAGTCAACAAGGGAAAAAAGGTCTGATTTTTCAGTTGAAAAGGTGTGTGGTCTCTTAGAAAAGGCTGTTTAAGTGTTGTGTCTATGCAAATGCCATTAAGAAGTAATGCTAAGTAATTATCGATATGCAAGACTTAGTGACCTGGTATAAAAAACAAAACAAAATAAATGCACTTGTGATTTGGGAGTAATACATGCAGTTAAATGCATCCTTAATGGGCACTGATTCCCTTTTGGTGCCAGTGAACTCACAGACAGTCACAGTGATTTCACTGGGCTTTGATGGGTGGGATTCATCAGCCTAAATGTAGACATCTGCATCTGACCTATAGTTTAACCTCACTTCATAGTTAGGGAGGATAAAGCAGCTTTTTTTTAATGGTTGGGGTAGAAAACAGCTTTGTTTAAGATGCATTTCATCTCATCCTAATTTAGATGCTTCAAAGTGATTTTGTGAATTCTGTCCTAAAACTATTAATTTCTCTCCATTGGCTATAAATGGAGGCAGAGTGACCAGTTGAGATGGAGATGAATCCTCCTCTCACTGAGTGAAAAGGTCAGCATCTGCTGTTTGTACAAGCTGCTCTTTGCTCGACTTGTGGTGTAACCCCAGCAGCCTGAGACTCTTCTCCTTGCACAAAGTGCTTCTTTGTACCCCAACAGCATATACAAGGCAAACTAATGCAAATGGATAATTTTCTCCTGTCAAAGTTGTGTCATTCTATGGTAAATGATTCTTGGACCACACAGAGGTATTTGAAAATTTAGCAGAAAAACTAAAGCAATTTTTGAAAGTGTAAAAATGCTTCAACACTGAAAAAAAAAAGTGATTTTCCATTTCAAAGTGACACTTCAGTTAGAAAAGTAGCAAACTTTGGTCATTCAAATTTACTTCAAATCAATGAATAAAGTACCAACATAAATCAAAGTTTATTCATTATCTGAAATATATTTTAAATTTTTTTAAAACTTATTTTTTATGACATTGCATTTTGTATTTTTATTACTCCACAAGCTAACAAGAAAACACCCCCCAAAATCAGATCTTCTATTTCCTCAGTGCACAGTAACGTGTGTTAGACCCTAACAGGATGCTTTGTCCAAAGTTCACGTATTTGTAAAGCCTGTGATGTGTTTGCTTTATCTCCGTATTTCAGCACTTGTGTAGTCTTTGCCTAGGGGCAGGTTTTCATCAAAATTTCTTGAACTGCTGCAGCAAGGGACTGCAGCCACAAATGGCTTTTAATGTCACTGTCCCCAGCAGGCTGGTGCAGAGCTGGGGCAAACCCACACAAGTCAGTGACTTACCTGAACTCCAAACTTGTGCCGCAGTTTGGGACATTAAGGATGGAGATTGGCAGATACTCACTCGGTTCAAGTGGGGACAGTAAATTGCAGCACATCCCTTGCAGTCAACGGAGTCATACTCTGGTAACACTTTCTACTTCTCACTTAGTTCAGCCTTTTCCACTCCTTATGGCAGGGCCTCCCCCGATCACGCTGTTGGCAGTCAGGGGAAGCTCCTTGTTCTGGAGAGAGGATGAGGTCTCGCTTCTTTGCCTTCTGTTCAGCAATGCTCTGTGGTGCATGCAATGACTCCAATGTATTCACTCAAGCAAACTTCCTAGGGAAGCCCATATATCCTTGAAGTCAGGGATTCCTGGTTTGTTTTGCGTTTTGTCCCTTTCTTTTCTTTTTTTTTTTCTTTCTTTCTTTTTTCTCTCTTTCCCTTTCTAGAAATAGATTTATTCTCTGTTAGGCTGAGAACAGCCATTGTCTGTGTTCCTGTACTGTTGAGAAATTACTGTCAGAAGTGTTTGCTGACATCTAATCAAGGCAGAGATGAGGGATTTCTTAAAAACAGTACTTCTGATGCATGTCAGCTTGCTTTGCTTGGTCAGTTGTTGTCACCTCAGCGCTAAAGAATTTTAATTACAGTAGCTGTTATGAACACATTCCCTTAGGGGAATATCATTTTCTTATATTTGAATTAATTTGTGTGAGCGCAGTTTACCTTCTCCTTAGAGCAACTTGTCTCATGGTTTGAAATCTGAGCTATCCAAACTTTCCAAATTTGTGAGCAGATGCTACTGGTGGGACTCCCCTGTGTGCCAGTCATTTTTTTCCCCAAAAGGACGTGTGCACACAGGCAGGCTGTGGGCACGCAGCTGTGCATGAGGAGGCTGAATCCAGCCTCGGGAGCAGGCAGCTCGGTGGCTGCAATGCAGCCAGAAGGGAAAAACCTCTTACTGAGTTGTCATCATTGCTCTTAGACAAACCCCAGGGACCTCAGGGCACCTGCTTCATGCTAGAAATTTTGGAGCAGAAGTTTTTATGTAAAAATACATAAAATGCAATCTCCTGTTCACCTGAATTCCTACTGAAAACAGGAATTTAATCTCCAAATTCTTTTTGGCACTTCTGAACTGTTTTTGAAAATTACTACAATCACTGATATATTTGCAATACATCAGAGCTGTGTCCCTGTGGAAGTTTCATCAAGTTGTATTGGTGGGAAGCTAATGTAAGGGTGCCTTGATTTAAGCATTTGGATATTTTCCTCATACTTCAAGCCATTTGGCAATAGTGTTTACTTGGATCCAGGAAGAATGAAGACTTGCCTGATATGGGAACGTGATTTTTCATTTTAAATGCCTTTCTCTCTTCTACAGCTGTCTCAGATCTCAGTTGCAGATAACTGCCCTCAAAGGATGCTTTTCCAACAACTTCATACTGTTTATCTGTAGAAGTTGCAGTAGCTCTTTTATTCTTAAGCCAATGACAATAACAAACTGATTAATTTCTCTTCTGTCATCCTCTACTTTGCACCTTCTATAATGCTCCCATTACCATGATCAGTACTTTTATCTCAGGGGACAGATGAATTTCTAGTATTTATGACTGTTTACTCTTCATGGCTATTTTTTCAGAGAGGAGAGAATTGCATTTCCAGTTTATTCACCTTCTCATACCTTCAAAGCTGTAAGCCATGTTCTATCAACTATAAATGCACTTGATTCCTTGGAGTACATGCTCTGAATTTTCAACAGTTTGGTACAGAAAAGTCTTTTGAGACATTAATTTTGTAATTCAGTTTATTCTACTTGAATTATGAGCAAAGTAATAAATCTACATTATTTATCTGCACTGGTGATTCCCAGCCAATTGTGTAGGCTACTCTTTGAGGAAGCTGTCTTCAATGGTGTGCTTATTTAAAGATATTACAGAGGTTTTCCTTTCTCTGATTGCACAGTTTATGATGTTTGAGAGGTCTTGTTCAGCCTTTCAATTGTATGTATTCCTACAGTGTCTTTGAAATTGTCTAAGCAACTTTTCCATATCCAAGTAGTGTGTACCTTCTCAAAACAGAGTTCTCAAAACCTCATTAGAAGTTTGGCTTTTCAAGACCTGAATCTTCTTCAGAACGGAGAAACACCATAAACATTGGATTATGAGTGGATAGACACAGATTATAGCAGATCTTAATATAAAGATTTAGGATTTTGGGCAGTTTTTGCATCAGTCTCCATCAAGAAGATTAGACATAAAGAAATGGCTGGCAAATTAACAGTAGCTAAAGGGAAGAACTTGTGTGGAAATGGAAAAGGACAGTTTAGAGGCCCCTCAAGTTAGATCAGTTGTTCTTGATTAAATCTTCCATGCAGGACTTAAGCAGTGGCTGTGGTTCTCTGACCTCTGAGGATGGTTATTGGAGGATGGGCAAATTATGGGCCAGTCAGATGATCATCCATTACCAGGATGGTGAAACTAACAGAGCTAGGAATCTAACAACATAAGCACCACGTCAGTATAACTTGAAAAGATCAGATTATGTCAGACAAGAATAATTTACATGTATAATTAGGAAAAAAACAGTGACCAGGAGGGACGATATATAACTTGACTCTAATAAAATACTGATCTTGTCTAACAGGACACTCTTAGTAGCAAATGGGGTTTATAAATCTGTCATGAGGTGAGAGCAAAACTACTGGGGATAAAAAATAAATGAAGGGATTAAGAGCCCATTCTCGAAGTGGAAGAAGTACTGCTTGCTGTAGGGATTCTCTTGGCTTGGAGTGTATGAAACAGTTTCATTAATCATCTTGCAAGGTGGAAGAGGGAGAAGAGCTGTAAATGCAAACTCTACCAACCTGGAAGGGGATTGCAAGCTCTTAGGAGGAGAAATCTGAGAGACTGAAAGCAAGATTCAAAAAGATTCATGTGTGTCTTGACACGCTGAGGAAAAAATCTCTGGGAAAAATAGGAGACAACTCCTCAGTGAGGAAAGCTGCAGAACATTATCCTGAGGAATAATTAATTGCATACATATAAGAAAGAGAGCGCTCTTGGCAAAGCAGAATTTAAACAGACGCCACTGAATCCCTGACTGAATGTGAGTGAAGAAACTCACGCTGTGAAAAGTAAGCCACATACTAGGGTATATGGCAGACGTGCTCTAAGTTTTACTCCTTCTGCTTTACTCAGCATTCATAAGACCTTGTTCTGTTCCCAGTTTTGAGCAGTGCGCAGTAACAGATGGGCCAACTGGAGGGAGTCCAGCAGAGCGAGTGCTGGTAATCCACAGATGTAGAAAACATGACCTTTAAGGTGAGATTGGAGGAATTTGTTTTGTTTAGCCTGAAGATGAGAATATTGAGGAGGACATGGTCACAGTGCTCTCTAGGACTGCCAGCAAAAGGAAAGAAATAATCAGTTCCCAGTGTCCACAGACATGACAGGAAATAATAGCTTAAAATGTAGCATGGGTTATTGAGGTAACACATTAGATAAAAGCATGTCACTCTAATGATAGAACGAGTCTCTGCCTGGAATGATTTAGATATAGCAGATCCTGACTTTGGACCACTGCTGGATAAGATAAAATTCTCAGCCAGAGATATGTTCCTTTGTGGGGAACGCGTTACTGCAGCAAATGAGGCATGAAGCACCTCATTGTCCCAGAAGTCATACACTTGAAATGAGGCTCAAAATAAAATGTGAGCTAAAAAGTTGAAAGGCACTGGAATAGTTGATGGCAAGGTTCCTTTCAAAGCCCTCTTTCTCTGCCTTTAGGGCATGTCTTTACATAACTCGATTAGGGGTGATTATCAAACCTGATTTCCTTTTACAACAAGGTAACCCACCTGGTTGATCAAGGGAGGCCAGGTGATGGAATATTTTTGGATTTGAGTAAAGCTTTCTATCTGTCTCTCACAGTATCCTTCTGAACGAAATGTCCAGCATTCAGCTGGATAAACACATCATGCCATGGGTGAGAAACTGGCCTGTGGGTCAGGCACAAAGGATGATAGTGACTGGGGTGACATCAGACTGGTGACCTGTCACCAGTGGGGTTCCACAGGGTTCCATCCTCAGCCCTGAGCTCTTCAACATCTTCATTAACAACCTGGACATGGGACTGGAAGGGACACAGAGCAGGTTCACAGACAATACAAAACTGGAAGGAGCTGCTGACTCCTTGACGGCAGGGAGGCCCTGCAGAGAGACTTTAACAAATTAGAGAGATGGGCAACCACCCACCATGTGAAGTTCAACAAGCGAAAGTGCTGAGTTCTGAGCCTGGGATGAGGCAAGCCTGGATGTACAGACAGACTGGGGAATGAGAGGCTGGAGAGCAGTGCCATGGAAAGGGCCCTGGCAGTCCTGATTGCTGCAAGTTGAATCTGAGTCAGCAGAGCCCTGGCAGCCAGGAGGGACATCACTGTCCTGGGGGCATCAGGCACAGCATCGCCAGCCGGGCAAGGGAGGGGATTGTCCTGCTCTGCTCTGCACTGGGGCGGCCTCACCTCCAGTGCTAGGGGCAGCTTTGGGTGCCACAAAGATGGTGAAGGGCCTTGAGGGCATCATGTGAGGAGCAGCTGAGGTTGTTGGGTGTGTTCAACCTGGAGAAGAGGAGATTGAGGGGAGACCTCACTGCAGTTACAGCTTCCTCGTGAGGGGAAAAGGAGAGGCAGGCACTGATCTCTTCTCTGTGGTGACAGTGACAGGGCCAGAAGGAATGGCCTGAAGTTGTGTCAGGGGAGGTTTAGGTTGGATATTAGAAAAAGGTTCTTCACCCAGAGAGTGGCTGGGCACTGGAACCCCTGGGGCAGTGTTCACAGCTCCAAGCCTGACAGAAGTGTGGAAGTGTTTAGACAATGCTCTCAGGCACAGGGTGTGACTCTTGGGGTGTCCTATGAAGGGCCAGGAGTTGGACTGTATGATCCCTTCCAACTCAGCATATTCTGTGATTCTGTGAAAAGTGTAGCATAAATAAAATAAATAGAACTGTTGTGACCATAGACTATGCAGACAGTTTGTTTCCTGGCTTCACATTCCCTTTTGCTGAAAAGAAAGAGGACTGAACTGGAATATTTCTTGCTTCTCTCACCTTGAAGTTGTGCTAATTAGAGTCTTTTATGCATTCTAGAAACTTTAATTTTGCTAACCAGATTCAGTGATTAGACTCTGAGAGTTTTGATATTTTTCTTCTCAGAGTATGATTGCAGACACTGTTTTTAAGAGTCTTATTTTTCTGAAAACGGAAAGTGTCACCTCTTATAAAACCCTCCCACTTTCCACACAACTAAATCTTGCCCTAAGATAATAAACTAATATAATGTTGTTATGCTATGGCTATTATGATGATGTAAACCTTCTGTCCTTAAGGTAAATTTTAGTAACTTTCCCAGTTTTTGTTCAAAGAAAACTATTTTATTTAGACTTCTAAATATGCTGATTTCTATAGGGTTGTTCTGGAGGACTACCTAAACTACAGCAAATACTTTGAGGTTGCACATACTGAAGAAATGTTAAACCACCATATCCTGTCTGCCAAAGTATTGCTTTATGATAGGGAGCATAGATGAGCATAGTGACGGATGGATGATTCACCCTCAGAAAATTGGAATGTATTTTAATGGATGAATTTTTTGTAAATACTTTTGCATGAGGGAAGAATGGTACACACACAAGCAGAGGGTAATAAAACTGCTCTCAGAAATGCATGGAAATCCAAAGCTAGTTCTGTTAATGAGGAAGAATCTGGCATAAGAAGAGATCAGGTAACAGTGACTCATTAGCAAGTCAAATATTTTCTTTAAGTTCATGACTTTTTCTGCTTGCATATGTCTTTCCATATGACCATGTCTCTTCTGTTCCCCAGACATGGCCTAGGTTATACAAGGTTTGTATGAAAAACCCATTCGATCCTATATTCATATAAATCAAACTAAATAGATTTTCTAATGCTCTAAATAAATAGCTGGTAATCTGTTTGCAGTCGCTCGTAATGGTTTAACATGGATCTGAAACTGTTTAGCTTGTTCCTTCATCTGTTTCTGCAATTTAGGGAGAACATCTTCTTGTGCTGTATGTGAAAGTCATTTCCTATAAACAGAATGAGCCGTGAGCGCTCTATTAAGGGACATTCATTTGGAGAAGGAAGGAGAAAAGACATAATGGCTATTAGGTTGTTTCATAGTGTATTCATGAGGACTCAGTTTCTCATTTCCAAGGCTGTAACTCAGGACAGCATTAACACACCTAAGACAACTCAGATTTTACTCACTAGATTGCTCATTTTCTCCCAGTTAAAATCAAGTTTTTTCAGCCCACTACCTCCAAGGGCAGCATGTATACAATTAAGGGTATATTTATGAGAAAATATCACTGGTCCTGGGCTATTTTACCTTCCCAATGGGTTCTCCAAAATGCAACATTCCATGTTGTCTCTGAAACCTTTAAGCTGTAACTGCACTATATACTTACTTACTACTTAGAAACTGTATTTTTCAGAGCATTCCCACTGTGGTGTAGATGTTACTTTTATTCAGCCAGCAGGCTGAATGAACAAGTAAAACGGACTTCTGCTAATATGAACAGTATGGAGCTAGCTTTAATTGAAAAAGCTGTCACTATCAGAGCAGATTATATTATATTTCTTTATGCAGAAAGATGTCTTTTTCATTTTCTCTTTCTCTAACATCACAAAAAAAAAAAAATCAGTCCGGCAGGCAAGTGATTATTTACTCAGTTTTAAATAACTTTCCTAATAAATAATGTATTTACATTTGGCAAATATAAAGTCCTAAATATTTTTTATTCTATACAATTTTTTAATGCTGCAGAGTGGAGTGGTAGCACAAGCAACCGTCCAGTGTCCAATTTATCACTGCTTCTGTGTGCTGTTTTGTCATTGGTACCAACATATTGCATCAATTTTGAACCAGTAGAATTAATTCCCCCCAAAATTAGATGTCTGTGCAGGTTCTGGGGATGCAAATTGAGAAAGGAGAGGTAGCTGGTGTGAGATCATGTCCTGGTGTGCTCTCTGACAAACTAGACCTAGACAGTGTGATAGGACACTTGAGTTTTGTTATGCTTGTGAAAAATCAGAGTTGATTTAACAGGAACTGAATTTAAGTTCAAGTTGCAGTAACTTATGTAAGAAGAATAATACTTACAGGCACAACTCTGTAATATCATCTGCTTTCTTGAAGAACTCTATTTACTTTGTGCTCAGCCCATTTCCCATTTTTTTTCATGCGAAGGATATAATGCAGACTCCCATAGCTTGATAGTTTTCCCTTAACAGCCATCTCAGGACACAGATGATTTTGAACATCTCTGGAATTTTAGCACACAAGTTAGCTGGATTTGTTACAATGTTCAGCAGTAAAATAGCTAACAATGTCCCCATTGAAATGGAGGTAGTTAGGTTTCAGACTTAACATTCTTTTGGGAAGTAAGGGAAAAGCCATATCCTCAGAGATGTAATTTCAGGTGTTTATCTTTGCAATGTCCCATATTTCACTCTCTCATGTTTTCACAGTCGTGGTGATTACTGGTTTCATAATAATACAAAAGTAAGCTGAAACTCCTCTACAGCAATGTATAGCAGAGCATGGCTAATTTTGTGGATGGGCTCTGCAGAGCATAGCTCAGGCTGGCAACAAATGTACTTTTCTCAGCCCAGCTCTGCTTGTGAGGAGATTACTGTGCATCAGTGCTGACTTGCTCTTATTTTCCAGCAGAACTGATTGTGTGAGTGCTTCTTCACTCGTTTCAGTTACACAAAGCCATATTAGCTTAAGTAATGGGAATAGGTCATGGTTAACCCATTTTTGTTCTTTTTTTTCAAATGAAAATGGGTTAAAGAATGACAAGAGCTGATTGTGGAAGCTGTGATTTTGCTATGGAAGAGAGGCAGAAGACAGTCAGTGGACAAACCTGTTTCAGGGGTGTGGATCCGTATAAAACTTTTGAACAGTTTTGCACGTGACAAAGGGAGAGCTCCCAGTCTTCCTTCCCTGGATGAGCAATGCTCTGTCTGCAGCAGGAACAAGAAGTGAAGTTTCAGCAAAACGTAGCCCCTGCTTGAAACCTCAGGACAGACAAAGAACATCCACCTTTCCAGTCTCAGACATGCTGAGTACAGTGATGAGGAGAAGTGAACCATTTAATTCATTTGAATGCTTCAGGCCAAATGATGAGACTATGACTGATAAAAATTAGGATAGTGAAAATCTTTAAATGAAAAGAACAAAAAAATGTTAACAAATGAAGTGATAAAAAAAAATTGATACAGCAAATGAAGATTTGCTCTAACTATAAACAAAATATATATTTACTCAAGCCAAAAAACAAACATAGTATTTGAACAGAGCTTTACTACAGTTAGAATCCTAATAGCACTGGTAGAGTATCCTCAATATCCTGAAATATTAATATACAGGAAAGTTTGTTTATATGCTTTAGACATTCCTTTGGTAAGTGTGGTGCAGTGAAATAATGTGGTTAGGTAAATGGTCCACACCATACATTCTTGAAATAGAGAATGACAGCTGAATGCTTTATTTAAAGCACTATACTTCCTGACACTTGAGAAACAGACCAACAGCACATGATCTACTTCACAAACAGTTTTGGATAATAAGACAAAGCAAAGTAATTCCAGACTAGAGTTTTTCAATGAGTAGTAAATCTGCTGAAAAATAGTATTTGTGAGAGACTGAAAAATTCAACTAACCAGACAGAATTCCCTTTCAGCCTTTAGCTGAAAAGAATTGAGAAAATTAAATCTGAGGAAATGCTTCGCCCTGATGTTTTGAAATGGAATGTCTCGTTGAAGAAAGGGCAAAATTTTTTTTTCTACATTTCTTAAAGAACTATGTGACAGTTATAAATGTGAAGCTCAAATTCATTGTGCAACCATGGTGCAGCTCAGGCCTGTCGCTGTGCAAACCCAGTGCACTTTAGACATGAGTTCCCTGGGTGTCCCAGGAACTCCTCATCCAGCTGCATAGATTAGATAATAGACTGATCTGAATCAGTGGAGAGACTCAAGACAAGGTGAACTTAACCCTTAGCCTGCTTCACCACAAAACATCTGATTATCTGGTTCAGGAACTCTCCAGGTGGGAATTTCAGCTTGTCTTGAAGCATTTTCCCGGCAGCTCCAACTATGCTTGGACCAATCTTTATGCTCAAATGTGTTGATTAACACTGAGAGTGGAGAATGTGATCATTCCTGAAGCTTCTTGAGTTGATTCCTGCTGCAGAATTGATCAAATTGGACACCAATAAGACATTTCAAATAGCCAGTGAAAACTCCTTCAACGGGTGCAGAAATGGTCAGGTGTGAAAGTCTCTTGTGTATGGTAAAGATAGATAAGAGATGTTTTCCATGTGCAAAGACCACAGGGTGAAAGAATTGAGTATCAGATCAGAGGATTGGAAAGTTTCACGCTAAACAGCTGAAGGTGCCATTGCAAGGACCCTCAAAATTCGCTCATTGCCGTCCAGGCATTGACCAACCATCCTGTTTGGGATGTCTGATTCCTCTTGTGAGCATTGTATAAAGATCCAATAGTCAGTCTGCGAGTGTTCAACAATTCCTCATTTATAAGTCCATCAAATAGTAGGGGGAAAAGAAATAAAAAAGCTAAGCAACTGTAGACGAAGTATCTTGGTGTTAGTCAAATCAATTTCTTCCATTTTGTTAATTTCCTCCTTTTTCCCAAAAACAAACAATCATAGAACCTCAATAAAATTAAATCCCAGTCATACAGGATTTTTTTTAAATTAGGTTTTAATTCCCCATCTCCTGTTTCTGTTTCTTCACTTTGTGCTCTCAATTGATTAACAACCCCCCTGCCCCCTCCAAACTTTCAGATCTTTCTGTTAAATATTTGAGCTTAAATAGAATAAATTCTACATGCAAAGCTGGGTATGTTATCATAGGATTTGTGCTTTTATGTCCAGTGTCATTCTGTTCACTACAGGGTGAATAGCTGTATGCACATTACTCTTTTTAGAAGGTCAAGAGGAAGGTCAAGGGCTTCCTCCAGGAAGCCATATATTCACAAGCCAGGTATTCATAAACGTCACTGTCTTCTGGCACTTTTACCTCACCATAACCCATCCTAATCATGGTAATTGCAGCACTTGAGAAAATATCCCACAGATGTGACCCATTCCACTGTGAGTTTGTTCTATTCATGCAGCATATTATATTTAATAAAGTTGTGTAATATAATTTAACCAGCTGTTGATTATATTTGGGTATACTGAGCACTGGAGAGAAAGAATCTGTTTCATGGGGTGCAGCAGAGCAAATGAGAGAAGGAACCAGCTGAAATTTGTAAATACCTTCTAAAAACCGGACAGGCTCAGCGCAGCTTCTCTGGGCTCCAAAGCCCTGACTTCCTAAGAGTACAAATTCCAGGCAAGGCGACTGCTTGGGTTGTGCTGACCACTGTCTTATACTGACTACAAATACAACTATGTCTTCCTTCAGGATCTCTTTCATGAGCTCTTGTTGCCAACATCACCTATTTAGGGAGACAGGGAACTGACAGCAGGATACTGGGCAAATGTCTGACCTAGTTGAATTGCTCCTAGAGGTTCAAGAATTGTTAAGAGAAAAAGCACATTATCAAGTACAGCAAACCTTTTCAGTCCTACAGAGTCAGCACAGAGAAAAAAGCCATATGGATTTTTCAGCTCATGGTGGTCTGGAAAGACCTCAGGTAGTTATGTTTATATAACATTCTGGGCTTTGTCTCAGCTTAAATTGCTTAAAAACCGTTTGGGCATGGGAGACGAAGACTTCAGTAAGACAGGAAATACAAATAAAAGGCTCTTCAGCCTTTAAAATATGCCTCCAAAATAACAAAGTACTGAGGCAGCAAAAGAACCCCAGCTTTTAGGCTACAATTCACTCTGCTCTCACCCTAAAGTAACTTAGGCAAAACCCAAAGTCAGATCACATGTAAGTACTTTTTCCTTCCCACTTGCTTTGGTTTTATTTGGTTCTTACTCAGAAAGCTGCTGTGCAGAAAGTGAGAGAACAAGCTGTGATTTACACCAGGTAATTATAGCTGCTGCCCCACTGTTCTCTGCACACAGTATTGCTCATACCCTGTGTCGCATTATGAGGAGGAATTCCTTTCTTCCTTGCATTCCTACCCCAGACCTGGCTGTATATCAATGACTGATGTTATCTGCACATAGCTTTCTATTTACATTTATATCCCTTAAAGCCAATGAAAAGCTTGAACAATACCAAGTGTACACAGTAATCAGCATGTAAAGATTGTCGTGTATCCCAGGATCTTTGGATGAAAAGCTTTCTATATGCATCATTGCTATTAGTTTTTCCTGCATCATTTGTCAAGATAAATACATAGTGTTGTTTAGCACAATGTACTGGAAACTTCTGACTTGCAAATTAATCTGAAATGTAGAACCATAGAAAAACATTTTATGCATCTAGCACTGATGATTTAATTTTTGCTCTTGAGAAACAGTCAAAAAGGAAAGTTAGCAATACATATACACAAGTTAAAAGAACACATGTAATGAATTAAAAATCATTGCCTTCAGTTAGACATCGATTGTCACTATGGAGCAGTGACTATGATGGGAATTAAATTAGATTAACACAGCCAACACAAAAAGCTTCTATTGCTGATAAAAAGAAAAGAACGGGACCTTTCAGAATGCAAGAGCAGATTCGGCCATAAAAAATATTGTAGAAATCTAATTCTAGCACTTTTCATGGAGCTGAGCATGTAATGTCTGCTCACATGTAAAGATACCCTTGAGGAGGAAAAGCAGGAGGAGGTGCTTTATGTTTATGCTTTGGGTTGTCTCTGTGGAAGGAAGCTGAAGAAGTTATGAGGTTGATTAAACTTAAGATGTGGTTGGGAATTATGCACAGATCAGAAATGAAGGTTGATGCTTCAAGGTCTTTCTGGTAGCAGAGATGATATTTTAAATAACTTTTATATATTCCACTTTACTCAGAAGTGTCACACAGTAATATGTTACACTCATGCCGTGTTAAGACATTTTCAGGAGGTCCACATGAGATAATATGGGAAGAAATCTGAGACACATTATCATGAGAAATGGCCCTTTAGGCTCTGTGAAATAAAGTGGTTTTTCTTTCTGGGAATTTTTGTCAACTGTTTGCTGTGTTCTTTACTCTGTCCCTGTGAACAAAGACAGAATAAGCTGGGAAGCAGCTCTTTTCCCCTTAAGCCCTGCCACTTTCAGCTGTCACAGAGATTCTCCACCCTTTTTCTAGACTTGGCTCCTGATCATAAAAGATGAGCCCCTTGGGCAGCTCCAGTCTAGTGCAAAGTGATTGTGGACCCTAACTATAGCTAGGGGAGAAAATAAAAACAGAGCAAAAGGTGTACCCTTGAGCATTGCCAATCACTGCCGCTGAGTGTGGCCGAGTGGTCTCTTCGTGGCCTGCTCTCTGCACTGGACGAGAAGCACCTGCTGGCCCTGGGAGGGGCTGTTTATTCTGAATACGGACCTCAACACAAAGCAGAAACAATGCCCCAGGGAGACCCCCAGATCTACACCCAGTCACAACTAGCTGAAGAGCAGCTGTTTGTTCTTGCTTATCTTCTTCAGGTCAAGCTCTTTGGAGAGGCTCACAGGACATCGGCCGTGCCTGTGCTGGGTGGAGTAAGTCTGGGAACGCTCATCGTCAGTCCTCATTAGCACAGCAAGCCCACACAAAGACTGGACCTGACCTCAGGGGCCACTGTTTAATTTCTGCTTTTTCCTCCCTCTCTCTCAGTGGTTTATTTTCTCATAAATGTTCTGACTGCTGGGGTCGGTAGATAGTCTTGCAATTACGCAGACTTTGTTCCTCATTTTAAACAATTGCTAGCCCTTGAGGAGCCAGATTTGTCAATATAAATCATTGGAGTTAAAAGTTCATGGAATGGTGGGAAGATCTCCTGTGTGTGTGTTCCTAAGAGAAGGATTTTGCCTCTAAAGTGGAACAAGAGAATGTGAAAGCTAGAGAGGAGACACCTATGCTGTTGGCGAATCTCCTGCCAAGCTGATGGCAAACCTGCCAAGTCCCATTCCCCAAAACAGAGGCTCACAAGTTAACCTCAGCAAGGTACCCCATATCTAAACCCGTTTCACTGATTCTGTTCTTGTGCTCCCATAACTTTAATATTACTGGATGTAATAGTTGTTTGGATCTCCATAAATCATGGAACGAGTAGTAAATTTTGCAAGGGATTACTCTGAATTAACTCTAATTATTTGAAACCAGTTTACACTGTAACCAAGCTGTCTAGGCCACTCCCTACATAAGATTACTCATGGTAAATAGGCGCCTCAAGCCATGAAAGATGATCCTGAAGTCAGCCTTCAGTGAGCATACAACCTGGGTAACTAGTTTTGGGTAGATCCCTTATGTTTAGATGACTAATGTTAAGGTATGTATTTCACACAGCAGAATTTTCCTATAATTATCCATCCAACTTCCCTCACTGTTGACATGGAGAGAGCACAAAATGATGGTAGAATGTGTATTCCTCCATTCTCCTTTTTTTTCTTCCCTTTTCCATAGTGTGCTAATGAGGAAGGGGTAATATGATCCAATGGCAGTGGTAACATTTGAATACAGTGGTTGCCGGAGTGAGATAAGCAAACTCACTTTTCACAGCCAGCCAGATACATCAGCTGGGAGGAATAGAAGCAATTTATATTCCTTAGATAAAAAATATTCTGTTAAAAACACTTCTGAAAGATATTTATATGAAACTTCTCACTGACAGAATCCTAGTCAAAAGTCTATTCATCTTTCCCTAAGAGAGGTATCTAAGATAGGGCAGATGAATCACCTTCTGGAGGTGCCTGTCTCTGAAGACTTCTATTCAGACATTTTTCTTTGTCTGTGTTGGGTGAGGTAAAGCTCTGGCAACTGCTGATTTTAACCCCGGTAATGAAAGTGGCTGGTGACAAACTAGAAAGAAGAGAGAAAGTAAAAGATGCTTTGTTGCAGGTGACATGAAAATGCCAGAATAAACTTAGAAATAATTAAAAATTAAATGCTACCACCTGGGAAATTATTCAAGAAGAGGTCATAGGTTTTCGGCTTCCTGAAGAGATAAAGCTCACTATTCTGGGAAATCTAACATTAGTAAGAGTTTTAAATGCCAGAAGAAAGATGTCCTTGAAGAACTCCAGAAAAAAAAAATAAAGAAACACTTCAGATTAGATTCTCATTTACACTAAAATTTTTTAGCACATTTGCAGTATGGACAAGCCTTGCAGCAGGTGCAATTCCACTTACTTTCTGCTAATTACTAAAATGGTGTCAATTATATTTTCTGAGATTGGACTTTCCTACTTCCCACATAAGAGGCTGAAACTATGAATTGAAACTATGTATGAACAAGTCACTATGAAGACTCACAAGAACTCAAATATATTCAGCAAATTACAACTGTCTTTTGTTATTATATACAAACAAAACATTTATCAAACTACAGTGTAGTATAGTCTGTTCAACTTAAGCTCTCATCATGTAAGTGTTCCTCATATGGAAACAAATGATTGCAGGTTCAAAATATTTTCATAATTATCTTTAAATAATATAACATTCAACAATATCCAGGATAATGTTTCAGTTCTGTGAATTTCTAGCACAAGCAGCCTCAGAGACCATAAAGAAATAATGGGACACAGGATAAGAAATGAACACAGTTCAGCACTGATTTATTGCCTCCTATTTTTAACCTGGCTTCCTAAGAAATCAATGCCTACACGTTCATGCTGTGTATGTGTGCAGGTATTAAATTGGGCTTACTGGACAATTTCAACTACACCTGTGTGGAAAGAAATCTCAAAGATAGTGAGGCTGAGAGTAATCTCATGTACCTTCGGATGGCTGAAAGTGTCGATAGGTCCATTTGAACTCAATACCCCAGGCTCCCTTCATAGGCAGTACAGGGGAATCATCACTGTATATGGTGATTTATGTTATCTATTTTAGACATTTACTGTAGGATGGGACAAACGTTGCTATAGAAATAGAGATGGTCTAAATGTAGCAAAATACAAGCACTGAGGCTTCCTCCTAACATCTGTTTTCTGTGAGGGTTCTCCAGTGTGTAATAACAGCTCAGCTCACGCTGCATTGCTTCAACTGGTGGCATTTTGTGGTTAAATTTGGATACAAAACCACTTTAATCTTAGATATAAGCTATTTTAATAATTACACAACTCCCCTGTGATGTGGAAGAGGTGATGTGGTCCAGGTGAGATGCTGCAGGAGTCTGCTATGCAACATCCTGGAGGAGGGTTGCAGGTCCTTTGGGGTCTCTTCAGATCCCTGTCTCCTCCTGGAGCTGCAAAAATCCCCACTCCAAGGACACAGAGCCACTCATAGTCTCTCTGGTTCCTAGGTCCTCCTCCAATATTCTTTATTAGGGAGGAGAATATTGTTCTGTTGACATCCATTGAGGTTTTCTGATTTACTATCAGGAAATGGCTATTTCACTGTTAGTGCTCATGACCTGCTTATTCTGAACATGGTTGCCCTTCTTGACTATCAACAGGTCGTTGCAAGGTTTGTCTGTTTCCTTGCATGCACTAAAGTTATTTAAAGTCCATTCTGTTCTGAGGTACAAGAGGTTGGTATTATTTCATATACTTCTGCTTAAACAAAAATTTGATTAAAGTTTGTCCATTCCTACTAATACACAAATTTGGTTAAAGTGCCATCTTTACAGTCCTGCTAACGAGGTTTTACTCTTGCTGTCTACTACATGATGCCACATGGATTTTTTCTCCCACTCCTGCACTCGCCTGACCACCTCGCTGTTTTGCAACCCTGTTTGCTTCTCATCAGGCTTCATTACCCCAGGTGGTCAGTGGATTACTTACTCAAGCTCTAAAACGAAAGCCTAGCAGTTCCTTGTAGGAGATTGAAGGAAAGAGAAACAGAGCTGCTCCCTTTATAAACATTTCTTGAAGCCATTTATACAAAAAAGCTGTCAACGTGACTCTACAGGAAGATACAGAGGTAGTCTTGGTAATGCTTTTAAGTGGTCTTCAATCATACCTGAAATATCTTTTCTCAAAGGCACTTGAATAAAGCTCATGACATTTTGACTCAAAAGCTTCCATTATGTGGTAGTAATAAGGGTGTATAGGAGCTCAGTTAAACTCTGTCTCCCTGAAATCTAACAATGCAGTAGCTTTTAGGAAGCTATTTATGAGAGGAGTTGTTTTCATTGGAATTGCCCCCAAATACAACCTTTCCCTAAAGAGCTATTTAACATTATTTATTCATTATCTAGACTATGACGTGAAATGTCTGACAGGTTGGTAGAATAACAAGGTACCAGGGAAGAAACCTTAGGTGTTTCTATGGCAAAACTAAAGGGCTTTCTGAAAAGTATGTTTTGCTCAGGCTGCTTGAAAAAGTTCTTTGGCCTGGGTGAGTGGCAGCTGGGAGAAGGATTTGCATTCCCTGATCATGCTTTTATTCTAGGTCTGTGTAGAATTGTATTAAGCCAATGATTACAATCAAAGCTAATGGCTTTTGGACTTTACGTGATTATCTGTAAGAGTCAAGGAGGAATTTTTCCCCTGCTGCCAAGTTTTTATTCTTTTTTTCTTTTCTTTTTTTTTCTCCCCTCAGAAGTAACAGAAATAAGCAGCAGCTGGGTATTGGATAGGTCGCTGATTTGGTACAGAGAATTCTCACAGGTGTCTGAGTGGTTTATTTTCTCACACACTCAGAGTCATATTTGTTTTGAGATATGTAGCTGAGAAGGAATTTTGTCCTAGATTATTCTGAAAGGGCCTTTTTGCTTTTCACTTTCTTCTTCACCTGCAGATATATCTCTTTAGCTGGCACACAATCAGTTTCCTTCTTTCATGTGGACCTTGTCCACCTCGATCTCTACACTTTTTTTTTTTTTTTTCTCTACACATCTCACCTTCTCAACTCTGCTGTGTGCCTGCATCTGCCTCTCAGGTTTTTGAGGACTGAAACATTCTTTACAATTAAATATGTAGGCTATGGAGATGAAATATAAATTTCTCAGAGAGACCTGGAGTCAGATTAGGTGAGCCAATTGTTCCCTTTGGCCTTGTTTTCTGTGGAAGCATAGACTGTACAGAATGTCTGCATACTGGAAGAGGATAAATTTAATCAATGCTCAGATTTAGTGGTGAACAACGGTTAATCAGATCTACTGATCTGCAGGAAGGCAATCCAAGTACTTCAGAATCTTGCTATTAAACCAGACAGGGACTAAATTATACCAAGTGTTGTAAATGAAGATATTTCTTTTGACTCAATGAATTTTGGACGAGCTCCCAGGTCTTAAAACCCCACAGTGCTGTTGCATTATCCTGATCTTTCAAATTGATAAAGTTTTTTAATGATGCCATTTTTGTTCCACATTGCAATTTCTTCTAGAGAACTAGTCTGGAAGAGAAAAACAATTAGAAAAGCTTCTTACTTGATGTCAACTCAAGGTCTTGTTTATTTCTACTGAGTCAAAATTGAGCAATAGTATGCAGTCAATAGTGTAGTAAGTTCTTGTATTTGGTGTTCCATTTCATTGAAGATATGCTAAATTCACTCTTTTTTTTTTTTTTTTTTTTTTTTTTTTTTTTTTTTTTTTTTTTTTAAATAAAAATATTTAAACTGCATGTACTCAAAACATTACTGGAATAATTTTCCAAATGAATAAATTGTATCTTCTTCCTCATTGAACTTCAAATTTGAATTTATCTGTTTGTGCAGTTTCCTGCCCTTTGTTTCAGTGACCCTCTTTCAACCTGTCTCACTCACCATAATTATTTGACTTATTTGCCAGTGAGAACTCATCTTCTTTTTCTCAACCGTAATTACTTCATTGAGCATTAAAGTGAAAAGGCCATTTTCCTCTTGTTGTTCATCTTTTCCAGATGTCAAGTTATTTACAAAGCCTTTGAATTAGTAATGTTGTGATGAGAATTTTGGTAAATTATATGTGAGAGAATTAGGCCCATTATAATCTTGAATTCTCATTTCTCCTGAAACATTTTTTCTCAGATTTCTAGTCCTTGCAGGAGCGGTTTATTATCGTTTCAAAGTGTTCTGCCTATGACATTCTGCTTAATGATAGCAGGAGATGTGACCCAGCCAATGGTACATTTTTCTGACAAGCTACCAGGATTTCAAGTGTTTTGATCTCTTTCTTTTATAAAGACATGAAACTAAATTAATATGAATGCGGCTGTAAATTCTATCACTCTTAACAGGACTCAAATCTTTGATTCCTTCCAATAATAAACAAAAAATGGTTTCTTTGAAGATGCTCCTCTGAGCAGTGTCTGAAATTTACTCATTTTATCAGTTTTCTAAATTTACCTTTACTCAGTGAAATAAAGGCTCACATTTTTGTCTCATATCTATTAATTTTGGATGCTCATTTCTGTCAGTCAGAAAGTTAAAAAGTTATTGAAAAATATGATTTATGTAGTTTTAGACACTGTGATTTTAGTCACTAGATTTATCCCACTTAATTTTAAGCACGTTGTAGACATTTCTGTCTTATCTCTCTGACTGCTAAGGAAGAGCAGCTGACACCTCAGGTATGAATCTGATCCCAGGTGAGACAAATTTCTCTCTGGAGAAATTGCTTTATACTGACCATAAAGAGTGCCTACAGAAAGAAACACCACACCTCCCCAACTCTGTTGTGTGCCTGCATCTGGGTGGGATGAGTTTGTGTACAAATCAGGAAAAATCCTTACCTGCCCTTTTATTTATTGTTTATCTAGGATTATGAGAGAGATCCTAGGAATTTTCCCTGGAAAACCTAATTGACTTGTAGGAATATTCATGTCCAGAGCACCGAAGAAGGTCCAAAAATACAAGTTTCATTTGAAAAAAATAAATTTCCTCTTACTTTTATTTAGCATATCTATATAATTCATCTATGGTAAATGAAATTAAAATTACATGATTCTGGTAATTTCAGTTATTGTCCCAGTGCCACTTTTAGTAGAGTCTTTACACAAAAGTTGAACCTTAAATTATAGATCTTAGAGTGTTAAAAGACACCTGGTATGGAATAAAAGACACCTGTCAGAGTTAGGTACACTCGCTGAATTCTGTGAAATGAAACATGGTGATATTGTGTTGGTGCTTGAGATACAACCTATCTGTTCTTGACATTTCTTTGATGACCGAAGAAGTACTTGCCATCGTAAGATTTTCTAAAATGTCAGTAGAAGACTCCCAGCTACAACTCAAGAAAAATGTAATTAATTGTCATGTGTGCCATAGTTTTCTTCTAAAATAAAACCATGAAATCACAAAATACTTTTGACATTAAAAGATTTAAGTAACTGTATCCAAAGGTCTTGGTAGTCCAGAAGCAGTGCTGTAGCTCACAGAGCTTTGGAAATATCCTGCAGCAGTTCCTGTTTTCATTCTTCATTTCTACAGGACTGGGAAAGCCCAGTCCCTTAAAAATGCACAGTCCCTCAGAAAAGGGGCACTTTCTTTCTATAATGATACTACAGTGTTAATTTATTATGTTTTGTAATGAACTGCATTTTATAGTTTTATTTAGCAGCATAGAACCAGTTAGAATAAGTAAAGAGAATGATTTTGAAGGCTCTCTATAAATCTCTAAAGACAAAAAGAGTCTGAACATTAAGATGAGACCTGTCTAATGGAAGGTCTTTACCAAACTTCACTGGAATTACCAATAGTCCAGGATCTGAGTTTTCATCCTGCATCTCCTGCTGGAAGGTCAGACTAAAAGTGTACCTCAGCAAATGCATACATGAATAATGATGTAACACCTGCCCCATTGTGGTCTGATCTTCAGAGGAATGTGCTAAGCCGCTTCTACTTTTTAACATTTTCAGGATTTTCATTCCATCTATCCCCCTGCTGTTTTTTCACTGCAGTATCCACTCAGCAACATTTCCTGGAGCAATGTTCTTCTGACGTTCCAATGTTCCGTTGCAGTCACAAGTACACATCAGGATGTGTCGAACCAGCAAAAAAATCATCAGGGAGCACAGCTGCTGGATTTTCCTGATATGCCTGGAATGTTGCAGAGCAACGAGAGACTTGGAAAGTTGCTTCCATAAATCAGCTTTTGTAACTAAGGCACATGGTTTTGGTATTCTTTTTTTCTTTATTCTTTACTTTGCAGCTCGCTGTGCTGTGCAATCACTTGCTCCAAGGAAATCAATTAGTGCAATCAGCCTGGATTTTCTTTGTTCTGAAGATGGATGTTTTTTTGAAATTGAGAGTTAAACATATGGAAAGAGTGCCTTGTTTTATGTGAGAACTATGGTGAATCAAATCACAGAATGTTTTTCCATTGTAATTTAAACCTAAAATTCTGAAATAAGCTGTAATCATAATTTTTATATCTTTTGAACTAAAAAATATCCAACCATGGTGATTTGGACTAGTGACTGATAAAATAGTTTGGTTTTATTTTCCTTTTTTTTTTTTTTTTTTTTTTTTGGCCAAAATCCATAGTACTTTCAAGTTCATAAAGAAAAATTATACAGTTTTTCCTGACTGAGAAAAGAGGGGCTCCTAAAAATGCCCTTACAGTTGCATAAATGCATAGTCATGTTGAACAGAGCACAAAGTTCCACACTGGCATTTTTCCCTTCCCAACTACTTAATAATACACCTCAAACACAGAGTTTGCAAATCCAGTCCTAAACTCTTAAAAAAATTATTAGGATATATTGCTCTTTTTCAATGGCTAACTTTTGGTGTTAAATTAACATAATTTAATCTTGAAGGCACAGTGTTCAAGTGAAAAGGTTTAGCCTCTACATAGTACTGATTTCATACCATGTAATAAAAGTTTAAGGGGAAATAGTAAGCTTTTATGCCAGAAATATAAAATTGGTTGGTCTGTGGTATTGGCTTGGAATTGGCACTTGTGATTTTTAATCTACAGCTCGCATCTTGTTTAATTTATACATTAGTGTAATGTTTCAGTGCCTTGCCACCACCAAGGGTTGGTAATTTTATACCTATATTCAGAAAGAGAAAAAAAGGAGAACATTCTCACACTTAGAAACTGATTGCTTTCATCAGGTTTAATTAGTTGCCTTAGCACTTTTATAAAGAATTGTAGCTGGTGTTTAACTGTTTGGGTTGCTTGCACCAATAGTGAGAAAGGACTGCAAATAGAGAAGGTGCAGCAGCTGCTTGAAATGGAAATATTTAATTCTCTTGTGATAATAAAATAAAGCTCAGCATGTTATTAATTTTTTGAAAAAAGCAGAGTATCCTCTTCTGGAATACTTGTGCCATCTGCCTGGGAGTCCCTGTGCTGCTTTCAGGCTCTATTCTGAAAAGGAGACTGAAAAGTTTAAGTGGTCAGATGTTTGTAGGGAGAGTTATGGTAAAAAAAACAATTTGTACCTTTTGAACATACAAGCTTTTATGACACACACCCATGTCTGTTTATGTTACGGAATAAAGGGGCTTTTCCTTAATCTCCTGAAATACCAGTGCCTGAATTGCATTTTATGTGTGTGGATTGTATCTACATGGACATACATACACAGACATAGCCAAAGCCTTAGTATTAGTATTGCAAATAATAAAATCAATTAAAATGTTAAAATGCACACTATCCCAATCAAAATTACGCTTTTTTTGTATTTCTTTAAGTAGTTCAAAAGAGTGAAGAATTCTCTTCCTTATTTCCCCAATGGAGGCAGAGTTAAAATCCTATTAGAAACATCAGTGAGAAAAACAAGCTTTCCCAGGAATCTGAAATCCTTTTCTGACCTCTCCTTGGCTGAATCTGGGCTACAAAACACAAAGGGGCAATATGATGTGAAAACTGCCAGTCAGGACATCCTTACCATATATTCCCTGGAGTGCAAAGGGATACTGGGTGCAAAGCTTTATTTTAAATCAGGTTATCTAGGCTGGCACTGAAACTTTAGCATACAGAAGCTGTTAACCTCATCTGGATGTGGCCTCAGCTGCAGCTATTAATTCTGCTAAGTCAGAAGTAACTTAAGCTTGTTATGATCTGTTATTTTCAGAAATTTTTAAATTAGCCTGATGATTGGCAGAAAGCCTCATAACAGAAAACAAAAATGTAGTTGCAGCTGGTCTGGAAAACATATTATGCCTCTAACCATGTAAATTGTTCCTTTATGTCAATATGATAGCATTTTGGTGGAGACCTCTGTGGAATCTTTCACTGCTGCTGCCTATGATTTACTTTTTTTGTTACATGCATGAAAATAGTGTTGCTCAAGGGCAGAAAATTTGGCAACTTTTTATAAACAAGAATTATAAACACAGAGAAAAGGGATAGGTCATTTTATACCAAATTTAACTGCTCATTTAGGGAGTAAAAAATAAATAAGTGCTTATCCATTAAAATCCTTCTCTGTTGTCTCAATCATTTGGGAGAAAAAAGTACAAGAAAACCATTGACTTTGCTGTTTCCTTTGGGGGAAGCACAGACGTGGAAGAACAGTTTTTAACACCTAAGTGATGCAGCTTATGAACTGTGTCTAAGTTCATTCTAAGCCCTCCAAAATACCGAGTACATTTCCACCCAATACACATAATAACTCAGGCTATGATTCAACATGGCTTTTAAAGATGCAAGTAGTTCCTCATCTGTTTAAAATTATATTTGCGCTATGCACTGTATTTCTCTGGGGTCTTATTTCAGATTTCACTTGTCTCGTAATTCTTGTATATGTATTTATAAAAACTACCAGCTTTATTTCAGCACATTACAACTTTCTGTATGGAAGTTTAGTTTTTGAAAGATGTGATGGCAAAAGGAAATGACAGCACAAGATTTTTCTCACCTTGCTCTACCAACTGGATTTGTCTCTGTTTTGGAAGGGCTGCCATTCATTCGGGAGACTAATGTGGTCTGATACAGTCTCAGGGCTTGTTGGATTTTACCCTCTTTACTGAGGCTGTGGATAATATTAGCAAACAATGCCATTTTTTCATGGTGCTTTTGAGAGCCAAGTGCTCCCACTAGGAAAAGGAAAGACTGAAATGCAGTAGGGTGTCAAAAAAGTCAGCTTTGTGCCTGTTCTTGCATGTGAGCTTAACTTCAGAGTCTCTGGTAGTCTCTAAGATGCTAAATATATACAGTTTTTTAGCCTGCCTTGTACCTCTGCTGTAGAAATTGTGAGTGATATAAATCATTGTAGAGAAAGATCGTAAATCTGAAATATTCCCAAACTGTCGATACCATTCCCCCCTGCCCTTCAACCAGGGTTGACTGCAATAAAATGTAGCAAAAACTGATCCTGCATAAAAACATAGAATCTCTGCACATTTTAGGATAAAACAAAGATAGTCAGCCCCAGTCTTTTTTATGCACAGGCTGGGGAATCATTGTCTTATTTTAGAGCTGTGCCCTTCCCAAAAGTGTGAGAGCCAAGTACAGTGCAGAGAACACAGCCAAACCCATGGCCACCATCACCATTCCAATATTAATGCAGACAAAGAATTCAGATTTCAAACTCTTCCCTCTGTAAAACCAAGCTATCAGCACTTCATCCAACACAGTAAGAAACCCCCAAGAAGCTGGTAGATCACTGCAGGATAGATTTGCTGCAGTGAGGGCTGAGGAAGGACATTTCACAGGGCTGACATTATGGAAATCATCAGAGGCTGCTGGAATGTGTGTGGAGGCAAAACCATCTGACTTTCATACAAACCCAAGCAATCAGGCAGCACTGAACTATTTTTGTGGAAATAGAATATTATCCATTTATGAATTCCAGATGGGAAGGGACAGCTGTCGTGCTTATGACATCATTCCCCTTAACACTGGAGGACAGAAAAGAAAAACTGGGAGTCACATGTAAAGTGTGTCAACAGTGATGACAGGACTGGGCAAAAGAATGTGAGAATGTTGGGCAAAACTATTGCCATAATGGCTAAGACAAATAAGGTCAAGTGCACCCTAAAATGAAGAGGAAGCCACAGGACAGGGGCTTAGAAGTTTGTTTGCAGAACATTATCTGTCATATGTTCGTGTGCTAAATACAGGAACAAAACATCAGGATTATTAGGAGATTTTACGTAACAAGAAACTGATTTATGATTTTTTGTTATTTTCAAAAAGACAAAACGTCACTGTTCTGTTTCTATACATTTTGAGAACTTCATCAATCCTTATTTAGATTACTTCCTAATTCCTCAACAGCTAATTAATTTCTTGATTTTTTTTTCTTTTTTTAAACCTGTTGATGGAAAGAAAGTCTTAGGACTGAAGAGAGCAATACATTTTTGCAGGCACAAGGGGATTTTGGAAACTTGTTTGCTCTTAATAGTAAGGAATAAAAGACAGACAAAGAATTTTGTCCTGAGATTGTCTGCTGCACTGAAAATGAAGTAGGATTTTATGTGTCATCCTTATGCAATGCTAAAATATTCTGAAGATCCTGGGCATAGTGGAATGTGGGAAAGATTAATATTTCTTGCAATTCAATTATAAGAACCTTAATAATGTTCTAATTACCAAGGAAACTCTCTGAATAGCAAGAACTCTTGGATAACTTGTCATTTTATAGTTGTATTTCAAATGTCTAATTCCCAAAGACAAGACTGGTGCAAGCGATGATTCAATGGAAACTGCATTTCTATGGAATAAGAAATGAAAGAAAGATAGGGAGAAGAGAAAACTTGGAGAAGATTGCTTTGCTGAATGAATTTTGACTTTGTCACTAAACTTATGTGAGTGGCAGACCTTTAGAGATAAAACAGTGTATGAAGGTACCATCTGCAGGAACCGGGAGGCTGGCGGGTGTCTCTTATTGAGCTACAGGCATCAAAAGTGAGGCTGACAGCCCTAGATGCTGAATTTTAAGGAATACTTTTCTCCTGCAGGCACAGACAAATGGTCTCTTGCAAATGCTGTATTGCAGGGAGGCACCTCAGAATGTCAGGCAAATCCTTGAGTTTCTTTCTTTTCTCCTGTCTCACATCTTCCTATCAGCCTTTGGTTAACCCTCTCCACAGCTCACATGCTTCTGTTTTTCAGCCTGGAATTGGCTGGGATTTCTTATGCTATTGTAATGCTGTTGGAGAAGCTGTCAGAAAGGTGCTGGGGCAGTTCTGTGTTTCATCTTCAGTTTAGGGCCACTCCAAATCACGAACAAGAATTTCTGTCTTTTTAACAAATATTTCAAGGAATAAGCACTGTGTCTGTTACATACAACACCTGAATAAAGAGCACGTATTTTTAGACAGTTTCAGATAGATTAAGGAAGCATTTCTTGTTAAACACACATAAGTTTTGTAAACAGCCAACAATATTATTTAAAAGCATAAAGTAATGCTTTCTTTTGCCCACACTAATTGCAAAGTTTACTAGAACTCTTCTGTCAAACACAGAGATTTCCCTCAGCTGGAGCACTTCCAGATTTCAGATCACATAATTTCTTACAGAGGTACTAGTTTTATCCAGTCATCAACCCCATCTCACAAACTCTGAATCTGCAGGTAAAGCTCCTTTGTCAACTTATTAGTTACCTTTCTGTTCCATTCATAACACGGAACCACAGTGTAGCTCTGCACTGAAGTTCTCACCCAGTTTTTGTCGCCTTAAGCCTGCCTGCCACACACAGCCAGGTGCTGGGTCTCATCTCATGCTGATGGATGGCTCCAGGCACAACTATGCTGAACTGTTGGTAATACACTGTCAAGATGGTTGTACTGTCGGAATTGTTGGTGCCCCACCTTAGCTCACCATGTAGATGCTGCCTTCTGGAAGTAAATTGTGCCAACCTCTCATCAAACTTAGCACAAGAGACGTGCTGACAAGCCATGGTGGTGTCACAAGTTGCTGATGGCAAGACATTGTAAGTATCATATTGCATGGTATGTAAATATATTGGCTGGTAAATATGTGTTATTGCCACATGAGACATTTAGGACAGTACCAGAACATTCAAGAGGGAAGATAATTACCATAATCAGAAGAGGAATGATTCCCTCCTTCTTTAGGAATGATTTAATGTTGGTGGTGCTGTGCACTAATTATCCTGTGCTGCCAGGATGCTGTGGTCCTACTGTAATAATTTCCTCTACATGTGCCCCCAGTTGACTCAAGGTCATCTGACCCTGCTTGTTTGTCTGGTTTCACACTGGAATGGAGAGCACTGCTGAGAGCTATCTATTTTGCATTTCACAGTTTGTTTGCAGGACAAGGAGGGATCCAGAGATCTCTTGTTAAGACCCCTTTCAAAAACTATCCAAGGATATACACCAATTACTTAGCCATATCCTGGCCCTGTGCTGGTAAGGAAATATCATATGTAATTTCAAAACATGACATGTAAATGCAAAACATTGTATGTAAATGAAAAAATATGTAAATGCAAAACAACATATGTAAATACAAAACATCATATGTAAATGTGAAACATCATATATAAATGCTAAACACCATGTTTTTCTCTATCTTTGCAGATTCAGGTTTCAGCTGCTGCTTCTGCCCAAGGATAGGAGAACAGATTTTGGCACCACTGAATTCAGATTAAAGGTGGAGCTGGGCTGCTCATCAGCTCCCACAATCAACTCACCCCCTACTGCACAACTCCTCATATCCCAGAGGCAGATCTCTTCTCCAGGCTGTATTCTCCTTATAATATCTCCCACATATATGACACTTTCCTCTCGGAATCTGTTTTTCCTGGGATGTAAATGTTATGACAGTTTGATATTTTTACCTGCCAGGACCACTGCAAAGGATAAGGACTTATATAGTTCTTCCTATCATACACTGAGCCCCCAAAACAGATGCGAACTACTAGGCACATAAATACTTTTCTGTTGCTGTGTGTGAAAACTATTTAGTAATAGCCCCTGTGAGCCAAATATGTTGAGTATTGAGGCAGGTTATGCAGGGTATGGGAAAGCCCTGAAATCTAGGGGTGTATGCAAGAGCACTCCAGGGACTACATGAAGAGACTAATAACCAAGAGAGAGTTTGAACAGGAAGGGCAGCTACTCTTAGAGGAGCCAGACCTCATTATTTGTAAATCACAGTTAAGAAAACAGTTTCATAGAGTACCTGCTTGCTTCCTGGGACCATCTGGAATCCTTCAGAACCTGCTGAGATGAAACATATCCCCTTTAGACAGTGACGTGTGTCAGGTTTCCTGCAGTAATTGATAGACAACACAAATGCAGTTCTGGTTTGGCTGTTAAAGCATCCTGGCTAAAGCATTCCTGTGAGGATAGGACTGGGGATGTGCCTGTTCAGGCATCTGCCCTGCTTAGCCATGGAGACACAGTGGGGAAAAGGCAATGTGTAGTGTTCTTGTTTGTCTGGTGCCATGGCCATGGTCACCTGTTAAGTGTTATTTACCTTGCCAGTGCCCTCTGTCATGATATCCCTAGATGCAGATGTGAAAACAACTTTCCTTCCTTTTTCTTTCCTTCTCCCCCTTCTGAGAGAGACTGTTACCACCCCCTGAGATATCTAATTTCGGAGGCAGGAGTTTTACTTCCTCCTTGCCTTCCTCAGATTGCTATTGATGATTTTTTATAGTCCTTCAGATTTTTTAACCTCAGTCTTGCAGAATTTTCTATAATTTGTCAGGCAGCAATCTACATCTGTAGGTGGTGCAGATTTTGGGAAACGTTGCAAATGTTCTAGTTGCATTTCTGTCTACAGAGATAAATACACAAGAGTCCTCTGGAGGCCAAGTCTTTGGTAGGGTGGTGCCATCATATTGCAAATGCGAAATGCTGTCAAACCGTAAATGTGAAAGATCTTTGTTCTGTTCGACTTTTGGAAATTCTGAGGATCTCTGAGGGGAAATTTGGCTCATGCTACAGGGCTGATTCACAGCTTTGTAGATAGAGAAGCTTCTGGGTGACAACTTGGCTGAATGGGGGAGCACTCCGGAGGGCACTGGGAGGGCTGGGTGCCTCAGAGATATTGTTCCCTGGCTGGCGAGAGCACTCCCTCTCATGCCGCATTGACAGGAATTCCAAGGAAAATACAGCATGGGCAACAGAAAATAAAGCAATGAAATGTAGACTATTTCAACTGGTATCCTCATAGAAGGCTTTTTATCTGTGACTCCTTTGTGGCTACCATGAAGGTTGGCAGTAAGAGTTCCCTTGACAGCTACAGACCTGAAAAGCAATATCAGCTTTTGGTTTGCAGAAGCCTGACCAGGAGCCACATTATATAAAAGAAAAAGCTGTCAATAGCTGGTTAAAGGGAGTGCATACACCCCTTTTTTGCCTCTTGATTTTCTTGCTCTTGATTCCAGATTGTTGTTTAATCCTAGAAGACTTTTCATCTTGTTCTTGGGCTTATGCAGACACTGGTTTCTTCGCTCCTGACATTATATCTGACTCACTCCATGACCCTTGTTTTTTCTCCCCTTAGGACCATAACACTAGCTGTGTGTGAGAAAACACTATATATATTGAGAGCAAATGGTTCAAAAAACATTTTTCTATAGCAGAAGTCATATGAATTGTGGGATTCAAATCTTCCAGGGCCCAGTGACCCTACAGAGGCACCCAAGTCTTGCAGCTACCTCCCCAGTCTGCTTAAAATGCTTCTATCAATTAAAATTTCCTATATAACTTCAATTAAAAAATTCCTAACAACCTGCTGAGCACATCTGATAACTACTGCACTTTGTATCTAGTTCTTTATAATTGAGTTGCACTGCACTCTGTAGATATGTATTGGTAGGGTATTATTTGCAAAATACATGATTTCCTGCCAGTGCATAGTTTCCTCTTTCAGACTAATCAAAGTCAAATATATCAGAATAGATACAGGGGGTTTCACAAAAGAAGACCTAGTGAGATATGTACAGGCAGTTAAATACAAAGGGGGAAAAAAGATACAAATGTTCTTATATTAATTCATTGAAAAACTTGATAATTGGAAGTAACTCTTTTTCTGCTGTTGATTTACTTAAGTTAGATTGTGGAAAACAATGAAAATAAAGTCATGGCTCTGTAAGGATTTTGTTTTGCTTTGGACTCATATCTCACACTAATATAACTTCCACAGAATCTATGTCTCTTTGTGCATAACTTGCTCACTAAAACAATGGATTCCCCTTGAGTACAAGATTTGCATGGCATTTTCATGGTCAATTGCTTTTGGTATTATTAGAACAAAGATGTCTTAGCGTTGAAGGGTATTAGTAGTCACTGAAAAATGCACTTCTTTTCCTTGTCATCATGCTTTTCCTAGCCACTTTGTCTAGAGCTAAAGAGGAAAGAAGCAACTGAGCTATGTTCTAGTTTATTCTCTCAGTTCCTCCTCTTTTGAGAAAGATGGGGAATAAATACATAAGGAAAGGGAGTGGTGAAAGGTGGTGGTAAACTGGTGACAGAAAGCATTTGTAACACAGGGTCTGTAATACAGTAGGAAATTCATCCTTAGCGGTACTGGGTAAACACAGCTGGGAATAAAGGTTAGGAGAAGGTGAAGGAATGATGCTTGCTGTTTAAGGTCTGCCCAGGAAAATACTTTATATTTGCAGTTAGAGTCTTTCTGGTAATGGGCTTTGATCTTGATCAAATCCCCATAGAAAGGCTGTAGCATCACCACCCTGCCTGCATCATCATGCATTACGTTTATGATGAATACCGTATGGCATATTAGAAAAACAGAAAAGCTTTTTAAAATGTGTATTAGGTAATATGGGCTGAGATGAGTTGGCTGGAGTTAGAATAAAACCATTTCTTGCCAGAAATATGTGATACAAAGGGGAGGAGTAGGAAATCCAGGGAGTCTTTTAATAACAAAGAGGGCAGTCACCATAGACAAGTCATTGATTCTTCATTTGTTTTGCACTAGATCAAGATTACCTATGCTAGTGTATTAAAAGAAGAGACAGAAGTTTTTCTACAATCTGAGTCAGAGTTGCTATAAATGCAGGATTCTGAGATTCTGTATTTCAGCTGAGATATTCCAGCACTGACAGACATCATCCTGTTAATAGAATTCCTTTTACACTTATATTTATATATGTTTTAGCACTTGCAGTCTCTTGTATCTGACTTCTACCACTACCCACAGAGATTTACCTTAAACCTAAACTCTTACATCTCTCATTTGTTTCCCTGTGAAATGTGCCAGCCGGGGTCAAGGTGCCTTGTCCTCACAAAGGCTTTGGAGCAGTGTGGGATGCACGTGCCCCAAAGGATGTGCTTAAGCAGGCAGTCGGGGGAATGAAGCTGCCTCCTGAGCCCCAAAAGACAGACTGAGATGAGATATCAGACTGTACTGGAGGCTGGAGGCAGCAAGCACAGGTCTACGGACTGGAGGTGAGATGTTTCCTGTGTGAGGATGTCCAGAAAGCCAAGTCCTCTGACTGCAAGCTGCTGTGCTTAGAGCTTCCACTGGTTTTGTATATTTGACCACATGGTAGTCCTTGGGTTATCAGCCTTTTTTCATGTGGCTGTTCTAGATTCGGTGATTAGCTAATTACTTCATTTAAAATCTAAAACATTCAACACTCAGAGTGAATAATTATTGACTTTCTGAGTTCTGTCCATATACTAGGCAACATAACTTTGAATTTTCCATTTTTATGTTTCTAAACTAATACTTTCTTCTCTGTGAGACACATTTACTCTGGCTAAGTCAGATCCCAGTATCCCTTGTTGAATAGCTTGCTTAGTCATATTTGCAAGTAAGCAGTTTTCCAGATTGTGTGAATGTCTCTCACCTAGTTATTAGTTATAGCACATTTATATCACATTGAAGGCAACTAGACTTCTTGTTTTTTCAACCTTCATGGTATTACCTTGCCTGCACACAAGGATATAGGCTGCCAAATCTATTAAAATGTGATGGGATTAAGAAGCATGACTTTTTTAGACTCTTTTGAAAATTCAGGCCATAAGTAAGTCATAAGTTGTGTATAACTGGGAGCATTGCTTTCAGATGTAGCAACCTGATTTTTTTCTGTCTGCACTGTTATAAAAGTGGGCTTATCTGTGAAAGACATTAAGCTCTACCTAGACCCACACAGAAGTTAATTAAAATCTTGACCTATAACAATGACAACAATCATCATCATCATCATCATCATCATCATCATCATTATTTTTCTGCTTTTATTTCTTGCAGTATTGTACTAACTATCTTATAAACACACACAAAAGATAGATATCTTCCCAAACATAACATCAGTAGCCTGCGTAGATGTCAGTTTGCCAGTGCAAATCTGAAAACATGTTACTTGTGTATAAAGTTTACAAATGTAATCTTGAGCATGGAAATAATTAACAGTTTCTCTAGGGCTACTGAGGAGATGTCTTAAAGCAAAACCAAAGTCACCCCAAGAAAGAAACTTGAACCAGAACAGATTTGCATGCAGAGTATTGATAGGCCCATTGTTATTAATAATGCAGACTTCCTCAGTATGAATATACTGCACATAGAAAGCTCATTTTCCTTGTCCATTACTCAGGCCAGTTATCACAAAAGCATAAAATGTAAACATGATATATTATATTTTGGTTAGGATGAACAGTGAAGATATTTTGTCCTATTAGGTTTTTCTAATGCAATACCTCTATTGAACTTGATTTAGGCAGCCTCCTATGATCGTGCAATATTGAAAATGAGTGGATGTCCAGAGCCCGTTTTTATAACATGCTGCTACTGTGTTATGTTTGAGCCACAGATGGAATGCAGTGTTTAATTGCATCACAAAAATTCCTCAGAGACCAAATTATTAGGCTGGATTGGCTTGATCCATACACATTAGACCTGGAGCTAGGTTTCAAGAGAGTTCAATGTTTAGAGTAGTTTGAGTGCTAGCTTCCACCTCATATCAATTTCTTAAATCTCAGTTTTTGGCATATTTCAGAATATGCATCCAAAGCCCTGCTTTTGGGCAGGACTCTCTCCACACTACTGGAATATGGTTGCATGTTTTTCCACCTGCCAAAACAATACCCTTACTCCCTGAATTTTAGGTCTGCCAAAGGGAGTCATCAGGTCTGTATGGTTACACCAAGTGCACTAACACTCTGTTAGGAGAAGGGGATTTTTCACCTCCTTTCTTAGTTCAGGAAAGATTCCTGCCTTCTTGAGCACCCCATATCATCAGGCAGCTTTGCACTATCCAAAAAGTTTATGCTTGCTTTTCAGACTCACTTAAGCCCTCTACTAACCTTTAGAATGTTTTTTTCATCCTGGAATTGAAATACCAGATTTTGTCCTCTGCTTGCATCTCATCTCCAGATGAATGAGAGGCAGATTTATAGATTTAGAAAGCCAAATCTTCTTCCAGGTGATGACTTTTCCTGAAGGTGTGGAGAATTGCAGACGCATACCAGTGGCTGTACTTATAGCATGTGAGTGATGTAAGGAAAGCACTGATGTAGGAAGTAGATTTAGTGTATGATCCAAAGTGCAATGGAATATTTTGGGTTTGGACACCAGGTAAATGTCTTCAGCTTGGTTCTCAGTTTTCATCTGTGGCATCTTTCTGCCCAGAAAACTACAAAGATTTTACATACTATGATACTGTGAGGAGATGTTGTGGGCAATGTCACTTTCTACATTTCAGCAATAGGGGAAACTGAGCAACGAACTCAGTTATTCTCTCAGCTATTGCCACTAATGCTAAATGTCCTATTAAATTTGCCTTATGCCACCAGAAGTCCTATTTAAATCATTGTGTATACTTAAAGAGAAAGATATTGATGTAGATAGCTGATAAGAACTTACCTGTTGGGAAAAAGGTAAATTAATTAGGGCCTTTTTAATTATTAAAATAATCAGAACCTGCACATTAATGGATAAGCATCATATGTATACATTTTTCTGTAGCTCTAACTCTATGTTTTCATTAAAAGATTAAGTGCTGTAAGCAGAAGAGCAGAATTTATATGGTCTAATTGTGTAACACAGAATATCAAATCCTCTGTGTGCACTGTGCTGGAATTGAGACTACAGAGTCCATTGACTTGAACTGGGACAGAATTTCAACTATTATTCTTAGCACTTCTCTCTCTCTCTCTCTCTTTTTTTTAATGGATATAAATTGGTCACTTCTGACACGAGTTGGCACAGAGGATCTTTCTTGGTTAAAATGTAAATTTTAGTGAGTGGAATAATAATAGAAATGAGACCTTTGTCTCTTGAAATTAAAGTGCTGGTAAAGCTCAAGCTGCCAACTTTGTATATTAGAGCCTGAGGAGATAATATATTGAATCATTCATTTCCTTTTCCTATTCTTTTTGCTCTCTTCAAAAGCACGTTCTGTTTCAAGTAATTTCAGTCCAATAATGAATACAACACTGACTGACTCACCGTCATACAAGATCTGCTTTGGGATATACTTTATCGTGTTTTGTTTCTGTGCAGTCAGAGTACTTAGAAAAATGGAAAAAGTAACTTACCACGTGGTGAGCTTGTGCTACTTCTTGATGCTTTTAAACCACTGGGCCTTTGTGTGATGAGAAGCCCACCTGTGTGCCTAGATGACTCTAATTTTGGCTTCTATCCCTTATTACCTGAAGAAAGCAGCTTTCTAATTCTCAGTCTGCACAAGAAGAATTAGTTAGATTTAGTGTTCAAATTATTTTTGCTGTGATAGAGGGCTGTCTTGGCTTCAATACTCTATTTGCATGAATAAGTTGTATGATGAAGTAGAAAGTATTTTTTGTTAAATTTTTCAGATGGCATTGTAGTGTTTGTATGCTACAGGACAGGCTTGCAAATGACAATTGTACTGCTAAACCTGGACATAGCACAGAAAAATGGATCCTGTTGAAGAAATGTAAAGTGCTGCACACAGGGAGAAATGAGCTGCACAAAGGCAAATGTGTACTGACTTGGAAGAATTGCTGCTTGGAAGCAGTTCTGCATAACATGGAAAAGGATGGAGGGCTCAAGCTGCATTTTAATATTATTTTAATATTATTGCATGTTCTGAAAAAAATATGCAAGCTGAAATGCAGCTCAGAAACCTGATTCCTTGACTCTACTGGAGTCCATTAAGCCTTAGGCAAGACACTTTGTCGAGTTTGAACACTGGAGTTCAAAACAAGAGTTGGGTCACTGAGCACTTTGTGGGAGAGATTGGAAGCCTGCAGACATGACCCAGGAAGAAACCAGGGAAGAATATACCAGGGTTTGTGTTAAGGTGCTGTGCTGTGTTTGAGTGTCAAGGTTTCGGCTGGGGTGGGGACTAAAGGGGTGGCTTCTGTGAGGAGCTTCTGTCCCCTGCCGAGGCACACACACACACACAGGAGCGTTCCAAAGCGGGATGAGGGATTGTGATGTGCAGGGGGATTTCCTGAGCTTGGTAGACCCCAGGTAACCTCCAAGAACCCCAGGAGCTGGCAGCTCTTATGAGAGCAGCTGAACAAGATGTGTGCAGGGCCAGGAGTGACGATGATCACCCCCCACTGCCACGAAGGACATCCCTGGGGAGTGTGTGGAGAGATCCCAGGGCAGAAGGTGGAACTAGGAGGTCTGTAAGGTCTCTTCCGACCCAAACCATTCTGTGATTCTCTGATCTTAGAACAACAGGTGTGATCTAATGGGGATTATGAAGAAAAATTCATTGATGAAGTCAGCGTAATTGGGAGTTTTCTTAAATGTGGGTAAAAGCCAGTTTATTGTATATTCTACAGCTGTACAAGATGTAATCCACTTTAGTGGACATTCTGTGCTTGGCCAAGCAAAAGAAAGAACAATAGTGGAAGCTGTCATTAATTTGCACATATGTTAGAAATTTCCATTGCTATCCCTCTGTTTTGAGAACAACAGATGTGCTGTACTGACTTGATTACTAAATGGACTTATGTTGTTCTTAGAAGCTGAGTGCCAGTGATGAGGAGAACAGAGAAAACAAAATAATGACTTTCAAATTAAATTCTTATATAATAATCCATATATCTTTAATAAATGTCTAATACATATTGAACTCCAGCAGAGGTTGATTAGGGTTTGAGGGTCTACATATGTTTTTCAGCACTGGATTTGCACAGAGTAGATGACTATGTTTTTTAGAGCGAGGAAAATGTACAGGGGAACATAGTTCACTTATCACAGGTAAGAGCATGAATTGGGAATGATACCTGCACTGATTTGAAAGAAAGCTTGACAGGCTCTGGATTAAACTTTTCCTTAGATTTAAAAAAGGTGAATGCTATTGTTTGACTTGTGAGCATTTTTGTTCATTTCAGAGCATGATTGCATACAAAAATATGCCCCATTTTGATTCATACTTGTCACATGATTTGTTCCTATAAAAACATTTCCAATTTACATGCCCAGCTGATGTGAAATAGCAGACATGAGCAGATTTAGAAAGCAATCTATGAAAATTCAGCCAACTAGGTTTGCCCTAGAGTGTTATTGAGAGTAATATGAGAACACCATGAAAAGTTACAGCCTTATAAAATATAGTGGACTTTACCTTATTCCATATTTATGAGCTGCAGTGTTGATACAGCTCTGTTATGAAGTTGAAATGGTACAAACATTCTTAGGGTTTAACCCTGCCAACAGTGACTCAATATTCCACTAGTGATTTTAATCATGTCCCTGTGTATGTTCAGGATTGGATTTTTAATCTGTATTTTATGTTGTTAGTCACTGGTTAAAAGGAAAGACTTATGTGAAGAGGAGAAATTTAGCAGGTTTAGTGTTAGTCCAAAGGTGTACTGCACTGGAAAGTTTGAGGAAAATTGGTTCAGCTATTTTTGAGTTAGCCAAGTGTTTTTCAGCTGTTAAGAAAATTGTTTCAGCTATTTCATGCTTGGCTAACTCGGTCTTGTTTAAAAACATCAGACCTGGTGCTCATGTAGCCTTGAAGTAGAAATGGGTATTCTGCATAGCAAGAAGGAAGCTTCCTTTGAAATATTAGAGGGAATAATCATAAAACATTCAGGGAGAAGGTATTATTCCCTCCTATCTTCGTCTAAAAGATTGCAGCAACATCTGCTCCCTCCAAGTTTACTTATCCAAAGGTCGCCTATAGGTTCTGAAGAGACTGCCAGTATTTCTTGTTAGTAAATGCAGACCAGCAGAGGATGGATTTCAAAGGTGTGGATGAACTTGTTTCATTAGACCTGATTTAATATCCTATGAAGGTTAAGTGTTGCTGGACCTGGATATTGAGAGCTGCACCAGATATCACAGTGTATGTGGAATAACAGTATTTTTTTGACATTCAGCCAGTTCTTAAAAGTCTCAAACAGGTCTCAAATCTTCAATACTGACTGAAGAACCACAGTGCCCTATAGTTCAGGAAAGAAAGCTATCTTTTATTGTTATTGTATTTAAGAGTATATTTTTTAGATTATACATTTTTAATAGACAGTTTTATCTTGCAAAACAATTACGTTGTGGGCTAAAATTGTGCATGCTGTGCTGAGCCAGAGGTTACTCTGCTCAGAATGTGTGCAGGAGGTTTGATAGCATTCTTCTGCTTTCCTGGGCTATGCATGCAAATGAATCTTAGGTATTCTAGTGGTGAAATAATTTACTGAAATCCTCTTCTTAGAAAGGAAATTAGAGAGAAACAATACATTGGTGCAAGAAGAAGGTCAGTTTTAATCCTTACTATTCAAGAAATAGATTTGGGTTTATCACAAGAGTGCTTCCACACAGAAAAGAAAGGTAGAGAAGAGGCCAAAGCTATTTGTTATTTTTCCCTATTGTTCAACCAGCCTCTAGGTGTTTTAAGTTCATGGAATTACTTGAGCCTGATATAATTTGTCTGCTTAGAATTCATTAGCAGAGCCTTCACTTGAACCCGTATGTGTACAACTAACAAATTTTGGGAAATTTCAGAAGAATCACCTTCTTTGGGAATAACCATGTCTACTTGCTGGCTTTAAACATATTTCTATCTGATTTCTTTGGATGACTCCCAAATCTTCAAATGGCAGTTTCTTACTGGTACATAGGCAGTCTGTTCCAATCTGCCCTTCCAGGACTAATCATGATTTTGTAAACATGTAAGAAGAAAAGCCTATTCTTCAAAACTATTCTGTAAGTTAAATATTGGTAAATAAATTGTCGTCATACAATTTAGATTTTTATAACTGTAGATGCATAAAATTAATAATTTGTATTTTGTACATGTGGTGGGTGAGATTGTAATGCCATATTCTCCTAAATGTGTCCAGGCAAAGAAGTGCTGTAGTAACTGTAGGAGGTGAAACTTTAATCTTTCAGTTTTGTGCACAACACTTATTTAGGGCCATCTGTACAAGTCATACTGAAATTAAGAAGGCAATTATTTGTACTATGTATAACTTCTGTGAAGCTTCATCTATGAGTAAGTGGCTATGGCCGTGGGTCTTGGTCTTTCTGTATTGCAGGGCCCACACTGTGAATCTTGTAAATTGTTTTCCAACATCCCACACTTCCCAAAAGGATATGGAAAAAAAACACGGTTTTGGAAAATTTGTGTAGGTATTTGTACCATCTTTGGTGGCACGACATATCTATCATCTGTTTCAGGCATCTAAGTGACCAGTGTCAGTGTTTTTCCTCAATGGAGAGAGATTTTCTCCCTTTCAAGTGGGTTTGTTGCATAAGCACCCTAAGTACATACTCTGGAATCCTATGCTAAGTTTCAGTTGACTATTCAGGGAGGCAAGAGGGAATATCCATACATAAAATAAGTGGTGTGAAACCCTGCTATTGTTTAAGGAAAATCTTGAGGAATGTGGCTTGAGGTTAGAGGACCTGTAGCCTCCTGTCCTGAGCAAGTACAGGTCTCTGACCAACACAAGGAGAACATGCCCACAGTTTCATGGATTAGAAAAAACTCTTGAATCCTCACATTTGCTTCAAGGACTGACCCTTCACTTGCTCAGAAGAGACGAAACATTTCATGTGGGTGCCCAAGGGAGGACAGACCTGACTCCCTTGTACAGAGAACAGAGGAAGAGCGACATCCTTATCTGAACTGATCTGAGCAGGTCATTCCCATTCTGATGCACAGGAAGACATCTGCATTCTGCTTCTGAATGCCTCAGAGACAAACTGAGCTTCTTTACTCATTCTGGAGAATATGAGAGTCCTTGAGCAGCCTTGTAATTTAAATGGGAGTAATCATGATGGGCGGTACTAATCAGTGGGAATAAAAGGTATCAGACTGGCCTTAATCAGTATGGTGTGATCTGGGAAAAGAAAAATAGCAACAAAAACTTTCAGCCTGAGATTTAACAATGTATAGCCTGTTACAGCATTTTTAAATCAACCATGTGCACTCTTTAGTCAAAAACATATCAAAATGCACTCTCTGTGCGGTTTTTTTTATTCTCTGCCTACAGTGTAGTCCATATACAGCCAATCTGTGTGGTTACAGACAGCTGAGAAAATTTAGTGCAATTTCAGCTTCAATGCTCAAATTGTTTTTCTATAGGCCAAGTAGTTTAAAACAGCTTTACCTCTGGTCCCAGGTGTTGCTGAGGCAGCAAAGTCTCTATGAGCCCCCACAAATCAGCAGGGAAAACTGCTGAAGCAAGAAAAATCTTTAATTGTGCAACCAAAAATGCTAACAAAAAATCAAATAAACAGATTTTTTTCCCAATTAAATGTTTCTGTGTTCCCATCAATGAACACATATTAGAGTTTTTGATATTTTCTCTGTGGTACCTGGCTTTTAGAGGGGTTATCTTGGATCTTTGTTGCAATCAGTCTACCTGCTTATTAGAAATAACTTTGTGGGGAATCTTGGATGGAGTGTAAAATTCCATATGAAATACATTTTAAGTGACAATTAAATGCTTCAGATTTGTGTGACCACTCAATGTGACAGTAAACCAAGACTGTTTTCTGACAGAAGAGTGTTCAGGTAATAATCTGTCATCTGTTGTAATTGTCACCAATGAAGAGGCCTGAGATGAGTAAGAAGCCTGAATGATGGTGAAAATTCACTAAAGGATGGAGACTGGGAGCAAAGGTGAGATAGAGAGAAGGATATGTCACAAGTGCTGTTTCTTCATTGCTCAGTTAAGAAAGAATGACTAAAGTCCATTTTCTTTGACTTTTAATTTACCAGTTTATGTAAACAATGAATTCACTTCTCTTATCTCCAAGAAAAAATTACAGAGAAATCTATGCATTGTTGCCTTTTTGTATCATGTCCCATAGTCTTTCCACCAAATGCTTCATACTGTCATGAGGCAAAGGAATATCATGTCTGCCCTCTTTCTTTTTCCAGGGTGATAAGAATCCAGCCAAGTTGGCAGCAGCAGTGATGGAGATTTCAATGTTGGCCAGCACCGATGGTCCAGCTCTACAAGACAGCACTTCATTTTATGATAAATATCAGCTGGATGTCATGCTGGAGGTGGTCACCTGCACCAGGGACTCTAAGTTAGGCCTGGAGACAAGGAACTGGCTAAAAGACCGTTTCTTGGACTTAAAAAACTTGCCCCTAACCATGCAAAGAAACAAACACCCTCCCTCATCCTCCTCCTCTTCTAGCCCTCAATCCTTCTGCCCAAGCAGGGCACATGAGAAAACTCTTTAACTAGCTTCAGCTTTCCCAGTTTTCTTGGGAACTTTCCTAATTTCCGTAGTAGGCAGTAATGTATAGGTTAGAAGGATTCTGCCAGCAGAGCAGACCTTCAAGAAGATGTAACACTGGTGTGAAAATATTACCCACTAAACCTGTTTCAGACAAAATACAGCAATATATTAAAAATCAGGGTGAATAAAAATAATTGTAGTAAGGTCATATAGATGAATTAGTGTACTCTCCGATGGCGCAGAATCTCTTGAAAGTCTACTAAAAGAAAATTAATTTGCAGTGTAATTTATTGAAAGTATTTTTTGAATAAGAGAATGTTTCTGAAAGTGGTGAAAATGCTTTTAAAATGCTTTGATATATTGATTGGTAATTTGTCACCTGCATATTGTTATTTAATGTTGCTGGCTCACTTAATGTTTTTCCTGAATATGACTATTTAATGGTCTTGTATAGTGATCATTATGTTATTTTAAGCTTAACAAATTGTACAGACCCCTCAAGCCTTTCAGAGAGGTGTTTTTGTATGCAGTCATAACAAAAATAAAGTACTGTCTAGCTGCTACTCAATCTTGGTATCACTGTAAGTGGGTTTCTGATAGGCATTTCATAACAAATGGGTAATTTTTCAGAGAGGAAGAAAGCTTCTGGGCAGCCACCAGCACCAAATGGTGTGGAAAGAGAGAAAGGTGATGGGGTCACACCAAGTCTCAGCTGTTCAAAGAGGATTTTGTCATTTAATCAGCTGATGCACTTTCTGTATATGAGAATAAGGCAGGTTTTTAAAGGTAAAGTGAACTCTTGGCATACAGTCAAATTGTTATAAATGGGCCATGGATAACTTCAGGTTGGAAATTAGAGAACACTTTTCTACCATCTGAAGAGTGGCTGAAGAGTTTTGATGGGTTTAAGCTAGATATTGCTCATTTTGTTACTTTGAACAGCAAGAAAGCACACTTGATATTCCTGGTTCTCCTTCCATCTTGTGACTGAAAGATTTGCATCTGAAGTACTTATGTATAATTTCATGTACATGGAAAACAGTGTTAAAAATATTGAGAGAGTGCATGAGATCTATAAAGAGAATAAATTTAGAACTCATTTACCCAAACACCGGAAATGGGATTAAACTCTTACAGTTTTAGATGTCATGTCCACATCTAGCTACTCTCCCAGTGATCCATGAATGGCCAGTGGTGAGAAATAAACAATTTCATGTCTCATGTATCTAACTTCTTTTAGATATCTACTACAGAAAGACAGAAATCATATCCTAGAAACAGAAGATTTTCTCAGTTTTCTATTACATTCCATCTGGATAACTCTATTTCTTTGTAGAAATCTAAACTATGGTCAGACAGAGGTTATCCATAATAATTTTGCCAATATTATTTGGTTTGATATTAATTAATTAATACCAATTATTATTGATATTTTGGTGTTATGATCAAAGGTTGCACTTTATGCTTCTGGAGGTCTTTTCCAATCTTAATGATTCTATAATTCTATGATCTTCCTCCCCTCCTACAGGAATATTTACTCCACAGCAGCTACGATCTCAGCCTCTCACAACCAGGCTGTGGTTTCCCCTCTGTGATATTTGGACCTGATACAAGTGCAGATCCCTTCAAACAAAACACTTCTAAACCTGCTCTTTCGAAGCTGATTTTCCTTCTCTCAGGGTTGCTGTCTTGACGAACTCTGAAGGAATTTGGGATTTCCAGGTGGACAGAACTAGAAGTGATCTCCTACCATGGTCTGTACCTTGCCATCATGGGGAACCATAGATAATGATCACTTTAGAAGACATTAAATTAACACAAGACAATGTCAGCGGAGTTGGAGGTGAGAACAGTAAGGCTGTGGCTGCAGAACAGTGTTGTCTCAGGTTTTGAAGTCTGGCATTTGCATTTAGCATGACTATTTGAAATGATCTTGAGCATCTGTTCAATAAATTAGATTTTATCCATAATAAATGCACTAGAATTATTTGTAAGGATCAGAGACCTCATAAACAAGTAGATTTCCTTAATTGAAACCAGAATCATCTTGTTTTCCCTTACACTTCAGAAACACTTAAAAAAACCATAAAAATCTGTAAGCTGCATGAAGGGAGTACATTCTCTTTCTGGCTTTACAAGACTTTGCTCACTGATATCTTGGTGTGTGACAGCAACACTCATAATAAGCATTAATAATAATTAGTTGTTAGTTTTATGGTCAATGAATCTACTTTTTGTGATCTGTTTTTAACGATGATTTAAAATTGTAGCACTTGATACTGCTGCCATCCCTGTGAAAAAAAGTTATTTAACTCATATTAAGAAATCAGTTGATTAAATTTTTTTGAAAAGTGCTGTCAAATATGTTCTAGGCACAGACCCTTTGAAAGACAAGTGGCTTCTTAAGGGGAGATTCTGTTGCTAGGAGACCATAACCATAAAGTTTCAGGATAAAGTATTTTTTTTATTTTAAATAAGAAATGTTGATTAATGAACATGCTTAACAGGCTAAGAACAAAGCTATCCCAGCTATCTCTATTATAATAAAGACCAGTTGAAGCATTCAATAGATCTTTTAAGAAGTATAAAGAGGAGGTCTTCAAGGGAAGTCTTGCCAAAGCTAGAGAACCAAGGAGTCCAGAGCACACTGGTATAACAAAAGTGGCCAAGCATCTGTAGGGAATATTAAATCTCACATTTGAAGTTTTTGAATTTATCTCTGCCAGCAATGAAAATTAGATTTACATTGTGAAAGAGAGATTCTCTCACCTGTATTTTCCAAACATAAAGGTTTGACTGAATGAAATGGTCTCTTGAGATTTCTTCTGGGCCTGCCCATCTGGATTTTGCAGATTTCTGGAACTTCTCATGCTACTCATCAGTGGAAAACAAATACTGGCCTAGAGGGTCTTTGGCTTTGATCCACTGTGGAAATTCCTAAGTGTGTCAGCAATAGGTACCTATGTACAAACTTAGAAATATTTTTAGAATACACATGAATAATTCCAGTATCATAGAGTATTAGCTGATGGTAAGTGAGAGTCCAGTATTGATCATTTTAGTTTCACTGAGTAGCACCTTAACCCACAAAAAGAGTACTGAAGTCTCAGAAGATTTCTTTTAGAAAAAAAAGCCCAAGTACAGGCATTAAAATCCTGCCCCACTGGCTCAATATTTATCTAGTTGTTTAATCCCACAGGTCTTGATCTAGTTTACAACTGCTGAAAATTGACTCAATAGTAGACTAATTAATAAGTTCATAATAGTATCAAAGAGCAAGAAATCTTTAAAATGGCTATTTCTGCAAGGAAATCAAATTGCTTTCTGAGAACTAGCAACATGAAACAAAATGCAGACCTCTTCAAAGAGAGTTACATCACTTTCAGCTGTAAAACTTTGTGACTGTGTTTTCTGTAGACATCCACAAAAAAAAATTAGAAAAGAATCTTCTCAGCAGGTAAACTTTGGTTTCTTGAACTACTGAAAGATCCTGGTTAGGTAGAGAATATCCCAGAACAGAGGTAGAGGTAAAGAAGATAGTTATTATTAGGAATACTATATATAATATAATACAATACTATATATATTTGGCCACCTTTGCAAAAAGCAGCAACTCAACTAGGAACATCCTGAAACACCAGGAAGAAAATGTTTCCCCTATGATACATTCTTGATAGCTTTTATTGATAAGGTTTTATTGAGAGTAATCTCCCTGGCAATTCACGCCAAGACATCCTCTGTCAGCTAAATCACTCAGGGTGCAAATTCACAAGTTAAGGTGTGGAGGGCAACAGTGGGACCTGAATGTCTCCCTGACACAGGGTGAGATGTGCCTGTGCCGAGGGACAGTGCTTGGAAGTGTTTTGCTGAAAGCTGAGGACTGATTCCCTGTTAACCACCTGTGCCTATTGCTTGTTTGCAGTTAGGAGAAGAAAAACAAGAAATGTTGAGATTCTCCTCAGACTTTGAGGAGAATAAGGGCACATGCTGCATATTCCTGTCACCTCTGGCTCAGAAGGGAATATGCATATATTTCTGCTAAAGTATGAGTTGTTTGGAAGGCTTACATTTGAATATACACAATAATAATGAGATGTAGAAATCTGTCATGGATAGAAAATTTACTGTTTGATAATGTTCATTTAATGTACAGACACTGTTTATTGTGTTTCAGACTGCTTATAAGATTTTAAGAATGCCTTAAATTTTTGTTTTACTGAAGCGAATATGTTCTTCTCTCAGAATTATTAACATGTCCTTATCAGAAATTTGCATGAATTAATCCTTTATAATGCTTTGAAAATTTCTGACTATATGAAAGTCTGGCTTGTGATGCTACAAAGAGTTAATCTCAAATGCCAGACTACAGACAGTAAAGCAGAATTTATGTATCTCTGAATGCATATAATGCCTACATTCTGTTATATTTGTATTTCAAAAATTTTTTTGTTTTGGAGACCAATGATAAAGTTATAATGTTCATCAAGCAAAAACCAAAAGAAACTGCAGGATTTTATCTCTCCTTTGTGGGAAAAAAAAAAAGGTTCAAGAAGTATAATTCTTGCTCTGATGGAGAGGCCTTGGTGCCTTACACAGGAACAGGATCATGTTGATCCACAGCGGATTTTTCAAAGAGAACGACAGACATCCAAATGCTTATTAGCCCTGCATAAAAGAAGCTTAACAACTTCAACCAATTGTTTCCCACAAGGTGAAAAACACCCAAGCAAGTTGGGAATGAGAGCTAAATCAGATTGCTGATGGATAAGGATCCTTCCGAAGGCTAATTACAAAGGCTTACCACAGGCAAGCAACGGATTAAGGATTTTAAACCTCTCTATGGCTACCGCTAAGGAATCTGGCATGGTAATTCTGCAATCTGTAGCTCTTTGGGTTTCTATCAAAAATTGTGATGAAGAAAGTACATAGACATGAAAGGTAATTGAGGGTTTGGTTCCTGTGGAAGCGGGTGCTGAGGCTGGAGTAGAAAAACCCACGGGTTAAGGTGGTAGAGAAGAATACAATGAGCATGAGAGAATGGGAAGAACTGTTTCCCTTCATGAATGTTTTGCTGTGCAACATGTTTAGCTCCTGTTTGGGGGATTAATGGGTCCTTACATTAACTAGCTTTGAAAATGATCTGGGCTGAGTGTTTGAAAGCTAATAATTTACTTTATAGCTGTGTGTTGCCTGATGCACAGTGGCTGCACTGCTCTGAGCCCTGTCAGGCAGCTGTTTCTGTAGTGAAGCCAAATGCATGCTATAAAACTTGCTTTTCACAAAGCATTTGAAGGAAATGGAGTTTTCAATGGACTTATGTGATACATCTTCATTTGGGCTTCATTATTTAAGAGATATTTTGCATGACTTGTAGCTTCTATGTGATAGCGTTTTTCAAATCCAGTAACACTGATTAGACATAATCTACAATGGAAGGGATATAAAAATGATTGATTGCAGCTGGCTTCTCTTTTAAAAGAACCAAGTATTTTGATAGCTAATGAAAGAGAAAAAAATGGCAGTTATTGGCCCTGTACTTTTCTACATGACCTCTGTCTGAAGACCATCACCTTCCTTCTAATAGTTTGATTTGTGTTTCAAATAAATTATTCAATAATTTCAAGCAGAGAAAACTCTCTGTCTCTTTTGGAGTGTGACTTCTTTTTTTTTCCACCCAACCGAGTTGCAACTAAATGCTTCACTGTGCTCTGAACCAACTTTGCAATTTATTTCTGAATTTCTAATGCTTTCAGCACACGTAATGGCTTTCAGAGGCAACAGAGGTGGTCCTGCAACTCACACAGTCTTCTGCTTCATCTTTTAAGGTAGTAACAGATAAAAAAGGAGGAGAGTAAAAAGTTATTCAGAGGTTAGAGAAGGGCAGCGTAGATTAAGAAATAAAATGCTCACAAAGCAAATCCTACAGCCTCAGTTAATTGAATAGTTAAAATATCTCAGCTTCCATTTGTAAGTCCCGAAATAGTCTTTTGTAACGGCTTTATTTTTTGCTTCTACAGACTTCTGCTAAGCTTGCAAGTCTGGCAAGCTGCTAGAAAGCTCTGGAAATGAGTGATCTCTGTTTGCCCTATGGATTTTTCCAAGACACCCCGAACTTGCAGTTTTATTCTGCATATAAACCTTAAGCACAACGGGGCTGAAAATGGTGTCTTAGACCTTTCAGATTTTCCTGTGTCAAGAAACACAATAAAGAAGATACCTGTCTGTGCCCATACCCCGATTTGTCTCCTGCCTGTCACTTTTAAAGTAGCAATGGTGGAATAGTGCCTTCCTCTTGAGAAATTCTCTGGGCTCCTTCCCTGTGGGAAATAGCACAGTATTGTGATGCAGATTTCCTGCCAAATCTCACAAATCCCTCACTGTGGGGATTTCTCTTTTCAGTCGTCTATCCTCCTGCCTGTAGAGCACTCACATTCAATACAGAAGCTTATCACTTCCTTTTTAGAACTATAAGAACCAACATCACAGCCTGCAAAAACCCACCTGGTGAGCTAGATCTCATTTATTCAATTTTTGAATCTCACTGAGGACTGCTTTAGAGAGGAAGAGCCTCTGATAAGTTATTTGCAGTTTCCTTTAAAATATGCCTGCCTCAACTGAGTTTCAAGAGACTCCTGCTTTCATGCACCAGCAGATAGAGCATAATTATATTTGTTGCTAAATGGATAGCTGTGATGCCCGATATTTAATTAGTACCACCTGTCTAACAGGTTACATGCAAGACTGCGACCATGAATTTTGTCAGTGCCTCTCAGACATAAAGAAGGGAAAACCAGGCATGGTTTTTAGGGACACAGGCACATTCATGGGCTGACTCTGGACTGAAAGGCAGTTTCTCTCTGACTGTTCAAATTAACACCTGACCAGAGCACATGGATGCTGACATCCATCGAATATGCTCAAGTTTCCCATCTGTGACTTGTGCTTTGTGCAGCCATGCTGCGAGGGGACGTGCAGAGATTTGGGTGTTCAGAAGTGCTCCTGGATCCACATTTCAGAGAGAGGCGAAACTGCCATTGCAATACATTGGTCTTGCATCTCTCTGCAGCTGTAAATAGGATCTCATGTGATCAAGACATACATCAAAATGTTCTTGTGGAGAATATTCCACATGAACATTTGGCCAGAATTGAGGGTTAGGCCACTGCATTTGCCGCTGTTGGGTTATTTTATTTTTTCTTTTTGGTATTTGCCTCTCTTTATATATTTTTTTCTCCCAGAATTGAAGGAAGAAAGTTGCACAGTTGTGAAGCAGAATGCAAGAGCCTGAGTGTTGTGAGGCATTGCAATAATATAACAATGAACAATGTAAGCAGTTAAATCCAGCTAAAAATACACTAATACACAAATGTATTTATATCCTTTCATACCCAGGGAATAAATTAATACTTTTTGTTCGGATAAGCCCTAATTTTGACTGAAAGAAAAAAAAGACAAAACCTAACTGAACGCAAAATGGATGATTGTTAATGAACATAGAAAATTTTTCTAATAGCTAATAACAGGATGTACTCCATAACATAATTATCCCAGCTGCAGTTTGACCTAAATGCTAAAGATAGACATAAGAATGTCGATGACTTCTTTGCAGACCCCAAATGACCAGGATTTAGACTTTGTAATTCACCAGGTGAGTGACAGTGACATGGAGGTCCTATAGTATGACAGACAGAACTCTGATTCAGCAGAGACCTGGGATATTTCCTGATAAATTACTGTCATTTGCTAATACCTGTGCAACACCCAGGCAGAGCCTACTGTTGGAATGATTCTGTTCCACCTGGTACATGCTGCATTTAAAAAGAAAAGTGATCTGCCAGCAGTAATAACACTGTCATAAATCTGGCAGTCCTAAGCCTAGTGTTCTATCTTCTGGCTTCTTAAGTTTGCTAAATCATTACTTTTAATGTTTAGAAGAGTATTATTATACTATGTTTCTATAGGTGGGTCTCTTTTTAAGTGGGCCTGGATAATATGAGAGCCGTGTTTTAATTCTGATTAGGGCCTTAATATATTTTACAGGCATTTCAGGCACTTATGCAGGGATTCTTATTTCAGAAACCATGTAATTTTTGCTCAACTTCCTTTCCTCTCCTCTTTTTAAGTTTCATTGTCTTGTGGGTCTTTTTTTGTTTTTGTTTTTTTGTGGGGGTTTTTTGTGGTTTTTTTTGTGGTGGGAGGTGCATTGTTTTTAATTACTATTTTTTTCTTTTCCCCATGGTTCCTACAACTGTGCGAAAAACATTTTCAGAGAAGTTGTGATGGAACTTCGAATATGAGAACTAAGAGTGAGGTGCTGAGGGAGATACTTCTGTTTTATTTGCAGTGTCTTCAATCTAGCATTATGATCTAGCTTTATTTTTACATTGATGACTGCTAGAACCCTCCCTTTGACAGTTTATACTATCTGTTGTGGTCCAGCCTTTTCTAACAGCGAGGGGAGATAACTGTTTAACTACTTGACCTTTCTGGCAATGGTCTGGTAGAAGATTATAATAATCTTTCAGCCTCCAACAGTGATAAGCTAGTATCCAAGCAGTGTTTTGTACTGTATTATTTATGAATGATCTGTGGCTAAAATTTCTCTAGGAGAGAAACCAACACATTTCTCATCTAAAGGATGCACTCAGATGACATGAATATGTAATAATAATTTATTTTCAAACCAAAGGAGCTCTTTTTTACTGTGCTTCCTCTAGGAAAGAATGGACTGGATGATCCTTGAGGTACCCTTCCAGTCTGGTGTTCCATGATTCTAAGATTCTGTTAGCTGGTCTGGAAAGAGAGAATAATTGACACTGAGGGAAACCACTGGATGTAAAGGCACCGAGGCAGACTAATCTCCTTTGCCCATGCTTTCAGCTCCAAACACAATATAAATAACCATTACCTGTTTTTACCAAACATTTTTCTACCTATTTCTTCATTTGCTACTTCACAAGTCCTTCTAACAGCCAAAAGTCTATTTTACCTTTTTTTAAAAAATGTGTTTATATGTGTGCATGTTGTGAGATTAAGTGTGTTTATACACTGTGACTTTCTGATAGAGTGAATAGTGTTTTGCAGGGAATAAAGAGCTACTTTCACTTAAAAATATCTTCATTTATTCTTAAATCCTTCTTAGCTGCAATACTTTTCTAGTGTGTTAACAGGTGCCCCTCTGCTGAAATGTTAATTGCGAATTTATTCCATGAAAATAAGAACCTCAGACTAAGAAAATTATGATGAATTTGAATATGTGCGAGACTCCATCATGAATAAGGCAGCCTTGTGAATAAGATTTTCTCCATGAATGACATGCTGGAATACTTGGTTTTAATTTGCTTGAGTTAAAATACAATTAAGGCAGTGCACAGAGTTATGATCTCTTTCTCTTTTATGAACTTAAACTTTGACTGAATTAATTTTTCTGATTTTTGAATAAACACATTTATACAGAGATATATCTACAGCCTGATTTAAAGCTTTCTGAAATCTGAGAGTTCTGTGGGTTGCATTGAGGTCTGGATGAGTGTAGTTGCCATAACCCTGCAAGATCCTGCAGGAGGTGGAACCTCTTGAAGACTGACATAAAACTTCAGACCATGGTCCCTACTGATGGTTCAGTTTAGACAATTTGAACAATTTAGACATTGTTTAGAAAATAGTTTGCACTTGTCACGCTGATTGTCTCTCTGCTTCTTACATATGTAAGTTAAAAAAGTCTTATACAATGCCTAATTCTTGATATTCGCAAACATTCATAGGGAGTATTGAAATACTTGGAAAGGGCTAAATCTTGGAATCCTGGAAATACAGAACTGGAAATTATTTCTTGTTCTTCAGATGCAAGCTCCTGACATTATGGACACAGTATCATATACTTAATTAAGTGCTTCAAACACCATATTAATAGTAGTTTCATGTTTTGTCTCCAGCACTTTACCTGGAAGGTGATTTCAGAATCTCCTTTGCTTTGTATCTTACCGCATTAAAATTCAGGTTTTGGCCATTTATTACTGTATAAAACACTCTTGTTCAGTGTAAATAGCTCCTTTATCTCCCATATTTGGACACTGGTTTACATACAGGCACCAATCACATCCCTCTGGGCTGCAAGGTGAATTCTCCTCTTGTCTGATTAGCTCCCGGTGCCACTCAAAGGATAATGGCAGTGATCCTTCTCTATGCCTATTCTATTTCATATCTTCCCTGAAAATAAATGACCAGGACTGTACACACTATTACAAATTAATTGTCATTGTGGTTTAGTATAGAATTTATTCTTTTCTATCTGGGCTGGAAACACCTTGACTGATGTATTGCAGGATGGTATTTGAGTTTTTCCATGCTTGCCATCCCTTGATAGCTCATAGCCATCCTGCGATCAGCTTGTACGCCTGTGTCTCTCTCTTCCCAGCCACTTCTAACTGACAAGTTCCTACTGAATAGCAGAAATTCTTATTCATAGTCCCCAATGACCTCACTCTTTTTATTTTAAATTTAATTTGACTTAATTATGCTCACTCTCATCCTCAGGGCCATGCAGTTCTTTCTAGGAAATACCCTAATCCTCTTCAGTATTGACAGTACCTTTTAGCTTTTCATCTAAAGAATACTTTTTGTTTGTTAATCCACAGTTATTTACAGAAAAAAAATCAACAAAATTGATCCAAGGCCAACCATTTGTTACCTCTTTTTTTATTCTCTTTTGATACTTTAGATACTTTTCTACTAGCTAATTCTTTGCTCACCTCACAGTTACAGTATTCATTCCTGTCTTCTTAACAATAGAATCATAGAATATCCTGAGTTGGAAGGGACCCACATGTATTTTATTTTATTTTATTTTATTTTATTTTATTTTATTTTACTTTATTTTATTTTATTTTATTTTATTTTATTTAACTTTATTTTATTTTATTTTATTTTATTTTTATTTTTATTTTTTATTTTTTATTTTTTATTTTATTTTTTTTTTCATTTTATTTTTTTTTTTTTTCCACTTTAATTAAAATAGCCCTGAAAATGCGTATTGCGTGATTTCATGGCTTTGAGATTGTTGGATACCTTGTTCTCTAAACTTTGTCGTCCTAAATGTCATGTTGTATATTCAATAAATATCTTTATTACAGTACTTAAGCATCATATGTCAGCACTTTCAGACCTTTTGTGGGTCCAAAGTAATTCAGCACACAAACCCCTGGTTTCTTCACTACCTCTTTTGAAACACAAAATTAAAAACAAAGCCTTGAAAAGGACCACTAAATAATTTTTAAGTTAAAGACAAAATTAAAACTTTGAATAATAAATTTTATACTACAACAGCAGCAGTTATTTTCTCAGAGCACTGGTAATGAGGATTGTACCTAAATGTTTATTCTTTGGAAGCAGTCTGTGTACGCTTTTTGAGAAAAGATGGGCATCCTTCATTGCCAAACATTGAACAGGATTGGACCAATAGTGAATAAAATATAATTTCACCAAAGTTAATTGTTCTGTCAGGCTCCTTAACCATTGCTTAAACTCAACATTTTTCTTGTGTGGAAATTGTTTTCATAACAGAAAATATCCAGAAAGGTGATATTTTAAAGGAAAGCAGTGAACTTCAAGATAAAAGTAGCTTAAAATTCTGTCTAATGTGTTTAATTTCAGGCAGCTTTCCAAACTAAAGGTGAGCATACTTTCCCAGAGTGTTATTATTCCTTACTGTCCTGAAATATACAGTGTCTCTTTGACAGTGGTGCAGCTGAAATACATTGTTATTGGTTCTATTTTCTAATTTCCAAATGCAATTTTAAAACCCTTGAAAATGATACAGCAAATTTCAATACCTGAAAAAACAATAGGATTTTCAATGGCAAATACTTTGCAATAAATCAGACTGAATAGACAGAGGAAAACAATATTCTCATCAGCATTAACTTGTCTTTCTCTTTTCCCTTTCTTTTATTTAAATTTTTTTACTTTTTCAAAGATGTCCTCAATTACAATATAAACTGAATAAGGATGTAAAAGGTTGGTTCAGAAGCTGGGTTATCAATGTATTACAGAAAGCAATAGTAAAAGCTAATAGATGAAGTGTATATGACCTTCACATCGGATTAGTGACCAGTGTAGTATATTAGCAAAATATTGTGCATTGTACTCAGTAGCACAATAAGACATTTTTCTTATTATAATAAAAAAAATAATGTAATACAAATATTCATTCTAGCCTGCCTTATCTGGGATTTCCATGCTGCATTTCTAGCCTGGTCTCCTGCTTAGTGGTCTGGTTTACATAATGGTATAAGTATAAAATGGACTGCACTTTTGAAATGAGAAGGACTAAGGTAATGAAGGAGGAATAGGGAATGTAAACAAAACAGATGAAAGGGAAATTGGGAAAATTATAGAAAGGGAGAAGAAAGTGAGACAGGCTATGTCCAAGTAGGAAAGTAAATAGGAGCACACTAAAAAGTAAGAAGCATAAAAGAAGAATTATTAATGGCCGAAGGTAAGCTTATCAGTTCTTATGCCCAAATTTGAAGTTGAGATCCAATATTCAGCTCTGGCTGAACTGATTTCAGCTCGGGGATTGGTATATGTGCGTTAAGATGGCCTTCCCTCATAGTTTCAGCAACTTGTTTCTTGGAAATGTCTTTGCAGATGGAAATTAAAGCTGATGTCTCATTTAATATTGGAATTCAGACTCAAGTGCTGACAAGTCTGATTCGTTAACATAAAGTTTAGGACTTAATGGAAACCATGCCATGTTCTGCTTATGCTTTTGGCTGTTTGACTAAGACAGCATTTATACATTGATAATTCATCTATATTAATGCAGCCTGAATACTTCAGTGATGATTTGGTATTACTTTATTCTCACCGAGTAGTACTTTGAACAATTAAGTTAATTTAGGCCTTCTAAAACTAACCAAATACTTATAGGAGTTGGCACCACTTTTTCTGAGGGCGTAACTGGATTGCTTGTAGTCCACAGGTGCTAAGTAAAAGAAAGAAACAAAATAATTGTATATATTCTGTTTATGCTTAGATGGAATGAAAACTGTTTCTGATTAATTTATCTTCTGCGTTAAGTCCTCATCCCCCTGGTGCTCATGAACATGGAGTCAATGGATGTGAGCTCTTCCTTCTCCTGAGGATCAGGTCTTTGTGTCACAGCATTATCATAAAAGCATAGCATACATGGATGCGTATAAAGAATGGCCAAATGGGTTAATAAATGGGCCGTCATCAGTATACTAATCTGTCAATCTACACAAAATCAAAAGCCTTCTCATGCACATGCATGAGTTTGGCGAGAGAAATGTAGACATCCTATTTGGAGCCTTTGGGCAAGTGTGTTCTTCCAAAATTTCTGCTGTATGCGAGACAGAGATTGATTGGGTTATAAATGTGTTTGAGATGTGGAGGAAAATTATTGCAAGCTAATTAAAAAGGAAAAAACCCCAATTGTTGAAATGTTAAAACTCAGCTGTTTGCCTATTTTCGCAATTGCTCCTCCCTGTCTTGCTTGCAAGTTGTCTCCCTTTTACAAATGCCAAACACAGGTCCTCAGTGGTGGATCCAAGAACTGTGTTACCAACATCTCATCTAAAACTCACTGAAGTTTTCTAGTTGTTTCACAGGAAAAACTCCTTACATAAGTGCTGGAAAAAGAGCTTCATTAATAAGGCACAATGGCATTTTGCTGTCTGTGACAACTGCAGAAGAACCCACTACGCAGAACCTTTTAGTCAATTATTTATGTTAAGCTGGTCAGGACTTGGAGCCAGCAATTTTTCTGTTGATTCAGGGAAGTCAGGGCTTCATTCCTCCTGTTCAAAAGCATTCTGTTCAATATCAGATAGTATGTGTTAGACTATTTGAGCTCAGTACCAAGCCATCTGCTCTTTAATCGGCCCTGATGGATGTTTATTTAGTTTGTTCCAATGATGGTGAGTTGAGAGCTGCCTTCAGTAATGTGTTAAAGTGTGTAACTATTCTTTCAGTTAGAGAGTTCTTCCTAATGTCTTATGCCCCTTGCTGCTATTTAAGTCAATTAATTCTTGTCCTATTTCCAGTGGACATAGAAATCATCTGATTAATTTCTTTTTTGAACCATCTGCTTACATAGTTTAAAATTTACCATGTCTACCTTCAGCAGTCTTTGCTTTGTATTAAGTAAAATAATTTCTGACTGGCTTCAATAATTTTGCTTTCCAGCTTTCTCTTTTTTTCCTCTTCTCTATCTTAGACCTTTGTGAAACTGAGTGCAGGATTTCGGCCTTTGTCTATGGCAATTGAATATAATGAAAACAGCACATCTTTTGTATGACACCTCTGTTAATCCAGCTCAATCTGACTGCTTTCTTTCAGCAGGATATGTAGACAACCCAAGTGAGGTTGGAATATCCTCCTTCCAACAGCAAAGCTGTACAAAGACATTAATGGCATTATCACAACGCTCTGTGTGCACTAATTAACCCTGCACTAGCACAGCAAAACTGCTGCTCTTTATTTCACAGCTCTCATGAGCATCACCACATGAGACTGCTCAAAATGGTATAGAAACAGTTGTTTGTAAGGCACTGTGCACACTTCAGGAGGGATGGGTAGGCAAGAAGTATCCTAAAAAGTGTAGCTACTTATTTTTGTACCTTGAAGTATCAACAAAACTTTCTGTATTTAGGATAATGAATAGTCACTTATTACTCATTAAACGCACTGTCCTCCCCACCACTTTCTTAATGAATATGTTGCCAGAGGGTAGATTACTTACCAGTTTGAAAAATCCCTATTTGCCTAATGAGTTTCACTTATTTCACAGTAGTCCTAAAATTGGGCAGATACTGGTTTTAGTCATTATATTTGTTGATTATCCTGGCTAAAACTTTCAAAATAACTTACAAGCTGTCTGAAAGTCAATAGAAAATAGACACCTAAAACTTTTAAGCATTCTTGAGGATTTTACTCAGATTAGAATTTATTCAGAGGCCAGTTACATCACGGTCATAGTTTTCATTTCTGTAAATGAAGCAGCTTCAATGAAAAAAAAAATTGTCCCTGAGCTTTGTTCTATTGCTCATAGACCCAGTTTTAGAAATAACTTTTTCTCCTGAATAATGAACTCTGAAATAAGGTTCACAGACTTGCTGATACTCCTCCTCAAAAGTCTATTTGCATACTGAATATTTCTTTTGTTTCTATTTTTAAATATTGGGTTTCTGGAGAATATTTTGCTTTAATTTTGGCCAATTACCAGTTACTTATGTAGCAAAAGATGTCAATCTTCTGGGTGTCTCTATTCTGCAGGGAAGCATCTTTGAGTGTAGACAGAGCTTGGTGTTTCCTAATGAGGGAAACGTTGTCCATTTGTGTATTCACAGTTTTGCATTTCATCCTGCAATATGAGCTAACCTCATAACAACAAACTGAACCAGGAACTCCCTGAAATGTCTGGGATTTTTGGGTATAGGAATTAAAAAATAAATAAGAAAGAGAGGGAAACAGCTATTTTAAGGGTAATGGTTGTACGCGTGTCCTTTACAGTAACAGCATTTCTTTCATGTAGTGTTTGACAAAGGATCTGCCAATGCTTAGCAAGAGCTGCAAAAGTCATTTCCTGCTGCCTGAAGCAGCCTGTGCTTCTGGTGAGGTGAGAGCAGAGTTCAGAGTCATCTGTTACACGAATGAGAAGATGCACATGCTCCAGGAGGAAAGCAGATGAAGAGGGTTTTCTTTCACTCCAGTAACTCACAGCAGGTAGTATAAATTTATTTCCCCTTCTCATGTTGCTTTCATTTTGCTGGACTGTATCAAGGCATTGCAGATACTACAAATAGGAATGTACCATCTAACTTTGGGAGTAGGAAAAAGACCGGTGGTGGTTACTTCATCCAGACCAGTATTTTCCCTTGCAGTATTTACCTCCAGTTAGAGGAAACTGTAGAGACACTACAGCACTGCATAACAAGTAATTTAGAATTAGCCTCTTGTGATTATAAAGTTTGTTGGTAGATCTCAAGAAAACCTACCAAGCCTCTATATAAATCCTTCTGGTTGAACACATAAAACTTCTGCCAGGGGTCTAACACTTACCCACTGCCATCTTTTCAATTCCATCCCAGTTTCTTGTCCCAAAATATAAGGTCAAGTGCACCTGGTCACATATGCAAAATCCCTTCACTGCTCACTTTCAGGCACCCTCTTAAAACTAAGACTGGTCAAAAGAGGAGTTTTCCCTTTCTGCTTGCCTTTCCAGTCCCCCTCCCCCTCTGCTGTCTTTTACTCTGCCTCCCACCATATCCTAATACCACTTTGTCTCTTACATCCTCTAGAGAGAGGATTAAAGCACGCTCAGGGAGCAGAATGAGAGTCCAGAGGAAAAAATGATTTTGCAGTTAGGAAAAGAGATAAAAACGGAAGAAAGTTGAAAGCAGAGGAGGAAGATGCACAGGAAATTTGTGGTATATATTTGCTGAATCAGTTAGACAAAAATTTCTCAGGTAATGGACTATTGACAAACTCATCATCTCTTCATTGGTTTTTATTCACTATTTTTGTGCTATGGTGACAAATATTTTCCTGCTCTTTGGCTGGATGCCTCATGGTTTTTTAAGCAAGGGTATAAAAAAGAATAAGCTTCAAACATCATCCTGTGCACTGGCAGGTTTTGAGTTGTCTCCTGCTTTAGCAGCTACATCAGTGGGAAAATCTATCTGAAGCTGCTTCTATTCCAACAGGTGCACGTGGTTCTGCTCCCTCTCTGGATGGCCAGCTGGCTTCCTTCGGTAGAGCTTGTGTCATTACATCCTCTTAGCCTCCAAAACAGGGTGGTGACATCCACCTTATCTGTTGGAAATGATTCTTGATCTCAGCACACTGCCAGTTCGCATCTGCGAGTCTGTTAGAGCTTGGCTGGTTGTCCACGAGCCACAACATCCCAGGGACTGTTCCAGCAATTTAACAGTCTGTGTGAGAAACTCCAGGAGTGCTCCATGCCACTGATCAATTTGCTAGTATAGATTTAGTTCAATACTCTTCTTCCTCTAGAGCAAACAAGGAATTCTTTGCTATGAAAGGCCTGGAATTTAAAACTCTGCAGATGCCACATCATGCTATCAATCTGTGTTAATTTTTTCAAAAGTGAATACTTTATGACTGTTCAGCTAGAACTTGGCATTTTCCAGTTTTCACAAGTAATCATGAAACTTGGACATACCTGGGAATTCTCAGCTGGGCTATATTGGCTCCTGTTTAATTTCTCAGATGCCAGGATTCTCTGAAAATTAAAAAAAAAATTGAGAAATTGTCTAACATTTGTATTTGCACTCATTGATCTCATTGATTCTATAGAGCTGGAACAATAATTTTGAGCAGTGAGATGCTTACAAGAGATCTAGTTTTGTGGGTGTGGGTACTGGACATGACCAGGCTGGGTTATCCCACTGCTCTGCTCCAGTGTTTTAGATTCTGTATGCTGACATGGCCAAACTGCTTCCCAAATCCCATCCAATGCATAAAATTCAACTGCAGAAGCCTCTACAAGGCACTTGTGTTCTGTCTGGAGCAGGTCACGTCTCCAACAAAGTATTCTTATCTCTACACCTGTTCACTAGATTTTTTGGTGTTCCTAATAGGAACAAGTGGAAAGAAAAGCATCAGTTTGTAGAACTTATTGGTGGTCATATTTGGAAAAACCCACCAAGATTTGGTCAAGAATGAGCCTAGAGAGTAGTAGAGAAAAAAACCTCCCTCGGGATCATGGTGGATTCTGCTCTGTCAGTTTCTAAGTGGGATACCTGGGAGCTGTCTCCTACACAGAGCTTATTTTGGGACAGTGGAGCTCAAACTTCAGAATAACAGGCAACTATGGGATTTTTTGTGGTGGGATAAATGGGGTTTAAAATACATTCTTCTGTTCCATTTCAGTCAGTTCTACAATTAATAACAGAGTGGTCGACCTAATTTCTTGAACTTCAGGCTTCTAAATTGTCCTTACCTTGAAGATTTAGCTAATAGCTGTGACACCTTTCCATATGCAGATACAATTTCATTATAAATCATCTACCTGTGGCTGGGTCAGCATTACAGTGGCCTCAGCTCTCATTACTGTATGACAGCAGATGTGAGATGCTGACATTAGAAAGACAGAACTATTTTAACCAAAAATATTTTTCTCCCTTTGCTACCGTCCTTTCTCCTTGCCAGCTCTATTATTTCTTCTCTCTGTTTTTCTGTGCTTAAATTTTCCTTCTGTGCATTTTTAATCTTTCCTGTATTACCTTGTTTTCCATTTGGCATAGGTATCCTCTGCTTATTTCTTTCACATCGTTTATATACCTCTGGAGAAATTACAATAGTGTAATTTATTAAGATAATTGCATTTTAAGTACTTGAGAAACAAACCATATGATCCTTCTCATTCTTGCCATACGTATTGGAACAACTTGCAGTCACATGGTAGCAACCAGCCTCCTGTAAAAATTCTGCACAGAAATATGTACAGTGGCCTTTTAGACACTACTTCCTATGTGTCTGTGTAGTTTTGAGCAAATTTATGTAAGGCTACACAGATAATTTGGTATGTATGACCTGCTCGTGGGCTTGTTTCTTCAACTCCACACACAATGCACAGTACTCTGCAACAAAATTATATTTATATTAGTTTTAGCCTCTTTTTGTTGAGGACTCCTGTCCAGCCATATGCCAGACTATCGAGACTGCAGCAAGCTGGTAGGAGGATTCAGACTCAGATGTTTGTGGATGCCAAAGCATTTAAAAATATTAACAGATGCATAGCCTAATTTGTATGAGGGCTGTGGAAAAAGAATGAAAGAGAGAGTCCTGTTTCTAGGACTCTGAGAAGAAGGTTGGTACAAAGAGTGTGAAAGCTGTGGGACTGAGATTTCAGTGGTGTGCCCACACAAAAAGGACAGAAACTGGAAGAGCTTACTGCCCTTTTTTTTTTTTTTAATTTTGTCCCTCTTCTGTTTTCTGTTTCTTCTTCCATTACCTGTTTCTGTCCCTTTATACCTTTCACTGCTTTGTCCTCTCCTCTTCCTGAAACACCCCAGTAAGAATATGGCTGTTGTCATCACACCATAGTCTGCTCGCAGTTATGGTTTTACCTTCTACAAGGTAACTCATACAAACGAAGAAGAATGTCTGATACCTCAAAGTCTTGGAAGTTCACCTTCACATAGAGAAAACAAAGAAGGGAGTACTTAGTGACTCTCTTTATGGATGACTAGCAGTATCCTGCTGCTGTTGGGCTCTGATGCTTCTGGAAGCAAGCTGTGTGCCAGAATGAAACCTGAGACTTGAGCCTGTAACTCATAGACTTGTCTTTTGCACAGTAATTAGTATTGATGGGGTACTTAAACAACCCATGCATCAGTCAATACAGGAACGGAAAAAGACAAAGGCTTATTCAAATTTATTGGTGACAACAGTTGATACTAATAGCAGAGAAAGCAGAAGGAGGAAGACCCTTGTAGATTGGACCATGATTGATGTAAAAGAACTGCTTGGGGAAAGGAAAGTGGAAGGCAACCTGGGTGACCAAAAGCATTAAACACTAAATCCTTGATTCACAGGAGTACAAGGTGGGAGAGTGATAAAATAAAGTTTCCAGGAAAGAAGTGACTCTTGAAAACTGACTCTTGAAAATGGTCTGCTGGGAAACAAGTGTAATAAAAGGTCATCTGGAAATATTTTAAGGAAATAATTATCCCATCACAAAGAGCATCACTGAAGGGTAAGGATAGTGACTTAGAGAAATGATGATATCTTTCAAAACTTGAACATTTAACAGTCATCACACAGAAGAAAAATACACTCAGTTGTTAAGAGCAAATGTTCATAAACAAATGTAAGTAGGGACAAAATCAGAACGGTTAGTACACAGGCAGGAAAAAATAACTAACTGAGAAAACAGCCAAAAAAATATATTTATTTGTTGTAAATAAAATGTTCATGTAGAATAATTCAGTGGGAAAAGTTTAACTTCTTTCAGTAAAGCAACTATTACTCTGAGCACTGTAAATGGGAATATTGTGTCCAAGCTGTAATCTTCTCCTCAAGGCCGATAAGCTTCCGACAGGACACCACTCTTCAGGCAAGATGTGGATCTTTTAAAGAATATCCAGAAGAAAGAAATGAAAATTTTAAAATAAGCCTGCAAGCTTGGAAAAATGGGTTTGCCTTATCTTGAAAAGACTGATAGGGGCTAAAGAGATGATCTGAAAACAGCCTTCCCATACATAAAAGGTAGCTACAAAGATTAAATTAAATAAACTCTACTGTGTGTCCACAGTTATAACGAGAACTAATGAATGCGAATTGCATCAACAGTCCTTAGGAGGACATGTCTTATCTGCAAAGGAGAGCATTTTCCAGGAAGTTGGTGGACTCTCTGCACCACTGGAGTATTTAGTATGATATATTCCTATTTTCAGACTCATTGTAACCAGTTTTTTCTTGACAACTGAAGAACTGAGGAGTTAAGAAGCAGAAAATTGGAGGTGTTTAGGCAAATCTTCTCTCCAGTGCGACTTTCATATTCATGGAAATTCATTCACAGAAATGTTGGAATAAATTGGAAACAGATGAATTTTGTACTAACTCTTGTAAAGATGCCAAAATTAAGAATCTTTCTTTTGATATTTAAAGGTATTGTTTAGTGCTCTGGCGTTCGGGTGCATAGTTATACAAATACTTACAGAGTCTGTGCTTCTTCCCTTAGAACGTTCCATGGATAGTGTATTTGTATCAATGACCATAGCTACAGGGCTAAAGAAAGCATGATGGAAATTGGGACTTGCAGACCTATTGGCTTGGTCTGGCTCATGTCCACACAGAAAAATCTCATCAGAAAAAGTAATTTGGCTATGCCTTATCTGTTTGTTTGGAATCATTCCTGGTTTGTGTTATTTCCCAGACTATGGCTAGGAATTGTCTGTGACAGTGTTCAGTTGTCATGGGCAAAACCATGGCAAAGTGTGAGATACCTGTCAAATGTCATGGAAGGAGAAGTTTAGAACAACTCTTGGACTCAAATTCTGAATGTCCCTCCATTACTTTTATTGAAGTAGCCAAAAGAATTACTTGAGAAAGCAGTTTAAAGTGTCAGGGTTTATCTGCTTCATTCAAATACTAAATTTTGAAGCAGTGAGTGCTACTTGAAATATACTCTCCCCAAAAATGTATGTGAACAGTCTGGGACATATCACAGAGCAGGGCTAATCCTGACAGCCAGTAGAACATGATGATTCTGCTTTTTTGGGGGTAAAATGAGATTTTGTTGATTATTAAAATGTCTTTTTCTTATAGACTGAGGAACCAAAAGGTTGTATGAGACACTCAGATATAATTTTAAAATACAGTATATTTATAATGCTGTTCTTTGTACAGGAACTGGTGAGGGAGGGAAGAGAACCATGTCTACCAAGTTGCAAAAGCTGCAGAACTTAATTTTAAAGCCAGTCTTACGATTTTCATTGCTTGACTCATAATTTGAGAGAGCTTATGGTTGGAAATATTTCAAGATTTGTGAAACCTTTTCTGCTAAATATTATTATATCTTTAATACAGAAAGCCAAATCCTTACCCAACAAACACTTCCTGCTGAATCTAACAGAAGCTCCTGGCTGCAATCCCCTTGGGAATTTGGCTCTGGCTTCTAATAGAAAATATGGACTTTGTTGTGATTCAGGAATTTTAGAAAGCTACTACTTAGTAGGATGTCTGACTGGGACTGAACGACCTTACTTTTCTGAGATGACACTGATCTCATTTAAAACACCTCACATGCATATTTTGCTCTTACTCCTACATCTAGGGAAGTTAGGCAAAAGTTTCTTCCCAAAAATACCAAGGGCTCTATGAAATGCATAGATGGACTGAGGTCCAGAGGAGTTTGGACTGCAGAATTGTGATTTTGCAGGCGTGAATTATACATTCATTAAAAAAAAAATATATATATATATACATACACATGCTATCTTACTGTATATGTGTAATTTTATATACATAAACTATCTTAACACTCACCTAAACAGGTATTCACCCATTACACAGTGCACAGCACACTGCAGTCCACTTGCCACTGGCATTTGGATGCTACTATGATGATACTGATGCTGATTTTCATGGTTATTAATATTAGTAGAGTTACTAGTGGTCCTATGAATTAACAGTTTCACTATTCATGACACTCCAACATCATCTATGCCAACAACAGAGTCAGGATTCTTCAAGTAGTACTGAAATGCTAAAATAAATGTAACTTTTGGAAAAATGAAAGCCAACAGAAATCAAGCTCGTGTTTGATAGGTATAGGAAAGTCACATTCTGAATTGAAATTCCCATTTTTACTGATATAATATATTGCTCTAGAGATATGATTCATGTAGTGCCTCAAAAGTTTAATAGTGTCACTTCTGTAACTATAACCAGAGTTCATGTTTGAAAAGCAGAGTTGGCACTTTCACCACATACCTGCAAACATCATTAAAGTTAATACAACCTCCACTAGATTTTTGTCCCCTACTAGACTGTGTTCCTATCTTCGGCCTTCTAAAGCTACAGTATATAATCAGGTGGCTTGTTAAGGGGCTTAACAAGGTGAAAAATATCACTCCCCTTGTTTACAATGCCTTCACCGTCCTGTAAAATAAAAACACACTGCCTGCCCTCATCTCCTGCACTGATTAGATCTATTAGAGCTTAGTTGAGGCAAATTCTGCTAAAAAAAAATGCTGCTCTGAGTTCATTTTTCTACCCACAATTATTTTTTTCTAATCAGAAGAGTTTGTGTTTCCTCTATGGGTCTTTCCTGCCTGTGTTTTCTAGTTAGCTGAGTATGATATATAATCACCTTCTCCAATTGGATTATGAGCTGCCTTGTTCATGATAATTTACTTAATTTATTCATCCTCCTTGCTCGTTCTAATGATTTTTCACATGCTTCCTCTTCCGCACTGACAAACGATACAATGATAAAAGAGCATGGTGAGCCCTATTTAAACACATCTCCAGAACCCATGTCCTTTTTATCTTCAGATGCCCGATACAATCCTGGTGGCTGTGCAGCCCTGACATTAAGGAATGTTTCTGAAGCAAATTCAGGCAAGTCTGACAACCACCATCTTATCTGACGAGAGCAGAGTAGACACTACTCGGCACTGTTTGTACAGAAAAATTAAACATGCCTGGGACTGTTCTAGGGTGCAGAGGCCAAATGGGTCGAAATACCATTGAGTCTGGTCTCCCTCTGGCACAGGAGGGTTTGCATCTGGCCTGTACATCAGGAATGGTTCCTCCTGTTTCTGTCAGGCTCTGTTCTGGGGGCTGTTTGCTGCCCTCACCAAAATCACCACCACTGACCTGCCTGGTGATTTCACTGCCTGGTCAGTTGAGTTTTGGTGTCTTGGGAGACTCCCTGGCACTTTCAGAGTATCAGGTCAGACAGAGCCCCAGGATACTTCTCTCTGAGAGCTACTCTAAACATAGACACAAACATTTCATGTGACTCAAAATAATCCAGTACAGTGGTTTTTGCTAAAACTCCATAAATATTCACGAATATTTGCCAACCAGGCCTCCGTAACCACAAGTTTTAATTAGGTTGCAGCTCCCTTGCTTGGGCATTATTGAATGATTCTGTCAGCAGTGCTGAACCATTAAGTTGACTTGAAAATAATAGGAATGCTTTTGTTTATGCCAAAACACGAACATCACTTTCCTGAGTATATTGTGCCTGAACCTTTTTTGTGTTTGTTTATTTGTGTTAAAATCACCAAAATGTTGAGGCAGCATATTATTAGATCAGCAGATGAGAGCGGAGCCCTGATAAGAACACATTTTTGTGACGTGTATTAGAGAACAGTAATAGCGACACAGGTTTAATGACAGTGCGATAAATAAGATCGAGAGGAAAGTTGAGCACATACCGGGTGTTCATGCATAATAGAGTAGGAATGCATTGTCTGCTGTACTTTTTCTATGCCAGTAAATTGCCTTTGGATAAAAATACCATGCTTATCTACTCTAGAGAAATACTGATGGAAAAGTAATGCTAGTGGAAGGATGCTTGCATGCAAACAGCACCAGCTAGGTTTTTCCAAGTGTTTGCTGATCTTTCTGCTCATTATTATTAAAAGTAGCTGAGAAGCAAATGGTTGGTAAATGAAGGAAAAAGGAAACCAGATTTCTTCCTCACAATTCCCATTGGCCTATGAGTGAGGCTGCAGCATTTCAGGGCCAGGACAAATCGGGAAACACACCGATTCCTTTTCCATAATTTAAAGCTACTCCCTAATGAGGAAAAACTGGGGGAGGGATGCAGCATTTATCTTTGCTAGGCTGCATCCATTTCTCTAGCACAAAGATGCCGGCTGGAGCAGTGAATCTGGTTCCATGTTTGACACAAAAGTGGATCCAATCTCCCCAGTGTTCAGTGTTGGTAGACATTAATGTGAATCACAGGTAACAGGAGATTAGGATTTGTGGACAGTGTGTTTAATAAACACATTGCTGTGGAGCTGTTGTGGAGGAATTTGCTTTCCAATCAGTGTTTATTTAAAAGATAAAGTTTCATTTGGATGAGAACCTTTACTTTTGTCTTCTATTCACCTCCAAAGTGTGTTGCAGGAAGGAGTTTGCTGGGAATAGATTATAGAAGAACCTGAAAATTTAAATGGAAGTAGAATACATTGGATAATGTCCATCCACATTTCTTACATTATATGGCACCTCATTTCTTCATACACCCTGTCTGGTTTGAGTGTGGCATGTAAATTGCACAAACTGGTCCATGAATAAATGTAAAAAATGACACAGAGTTCATAACCATGAAATGGTTAAGAGTCCAGACGGTGTCCCAGTAGGACTGCTGGGTAGAAGAATTGTCACATAAAGATTACTGAAAGGGGTTCATTGGTACAGTTGGCCCACAGCCCTAGGCTTTGATTTAATGTATACGTAATTTCATAGGACTTTCATAGGTGCTTTTTCTTCTCTTCCATTTCCTTATCACCACAACTTTTATTTGTGTAAATTCTCAAGCACATTTCCATCAAAAGAAAAACATGTCTAGGAGTGGGTAAGTTCTTCTGGGTGCAGTACCCTCTATTGATCCTGCTGGAGCTGTGAAGAAAAGAATGACTGTCCTTTTAGGATGCTGGAGAGCTAGGGAAAATATATCCTGCCTGACCATGGTTTGCTTGGAAAATCTTAAATAATGACAAATAATGGAAATAGCACCTTCTTACCCCCATGGGCCACTATGAGAGATAAGTGCACTGAAGTCTTTAAATCACTCAGGCAAAGCATAAGGGTGCACAAGATGTTCATGTCTGAATGTTTGTCTATAAATGGGGGAAGACCAGTGAGGGAAAGAAATGTTCTCAGGGAATGTCAGGGGCTCCGTGGGTGCTTAATTGTTTTGTTGTCACTGTTGGACTTATTCAGTGGGACAACGATTCAGCAAGTTGCCACTTTTTATTTCCGACTTCCCCTAGAGTTTTTCTTGTACAAGGTGGCTTACCTTTCCCTCCCTCTCTGACTACCTCTGGTGCTTGTTCCACAGCATCTGAATATCATCTGTATGCACTTAATGACCAGATGTTCTCTGTTGCACTTCTTCCAAAACTAGGCTGGAGAGTGAAAAAAAAAAGGACTCAAACTAAATCATCCAGGGATTGCACTAACAGAAAATGATGCTCTTGGTATGGAAACTATTAAAGAAAACTTGATTTTGTCTTTATATACTAGGGTTCATTAACTTTCTCTCTGGTAGGGCTAATGACCTGAACAGAAGCTGTGGTTCATTAGTGATCTTTCTCTCTCTGCCTGGCAGTTGAACAGAAAAAGAAAGAGCTGCAAGGAGACATAGAAACTCTAAGTGAGACAGAACAGCATCACGTGTTTCCAGGTCAGGAAGCAAATTATTTTTCTCTTCCTGTCCTTGTGATAGGAATGATAAGATACTTACAGATAAAATCATTCTTTATGCCAGGGTTGGTTTAGTCACCTAAACATGAGTTAATTTACCCTCTCTTCATCAATTTCTTGTTCTGGAGCTGCCAGGATCTGTTCCCATCTGTGGAGCTTGTAACCTCTTAAGGTCTGTCCTGCCTTGTGGTGACAGCTCCAGGGGGCATTGGCAGCAGGGAGGAGATGCAGGGAGGTTCAGGAATACCCTGGCCTGATCTGCTCTGCTGTTATCCAGCTCCTGCAGGACACTCCTTGGCACTTTGCACTGGTGCAGGATAAGGGAAGGCTGGACAGTGCTGCTGCCTGTGTATCCAGCTCAGGTGTGCTGCTGATGGAAACCAAAGCGATCTCAGGGAGCCATTAAATGCATTTCTGTTTCCCTGTATGGAAAAATTTCCCCTTTTTCTGTGTTGCTTGCGAAGGCCTCCTTTGTAGAGCTGTGATTGTCAAGGAAATCTGTTCCTCTTCATGCTGTTCTTATAGCACAAGAAAAGGTCTTTAAATTCTATTGAATTGTTATTTCATTTGAAGGAGGGGAGAGAGGAGAGGGATGAAGAAAGAAACACTGCACCAACATTGTAATGTTACATAACTTACAAAATAATATACTAAAATATTCAGCCACTTGTCTTTTCAAGGCTGTTTATTTTTTTCCTAAGCATAATTGTTGTTATTTTTTAATGTCACAAAGTCACAATAAAATTGTCACAATGTCACAATAAAATTTAATGTCACAATAAAATTGATTACCTCTCATCACCTCTCATGTTTAAACTCAACTTTCTCAGGAAAGGATGTGCAGTTTGTGACTGTGACTTTAAAATGAACATTATGAAACATAGCATGTGAATTCTAGGCAAGTAGCCAGTGAATTACCTGTCACTGAAGGTAATTTTCTCTCTCCCTACTTCTTTTTTTTATATAGTGTTACACTAAAATATAGATATTAAATGTTTTTTAAGGGACTTGTTCTTACTTGTAATCAAATGAAGAGAAGCAGTATGTGAAATAACTAATATTTGCAGATAGTTATTGAAATAGTAGACCTGCAAATGCAAACTGTGTGCTTTGATTTGGGTAGTTAATGCTTTCAGAAGGCTTGAGGTGAACAAAAGGATAATGTATAAGTGGACAAAGAGTCAGTGACAGATATTTTTCGACTTGAAAAGGGATCCTGAGTCATACATAATGTTATCGTATACCCCCCAGAATTAGACATGGAAAAGACATGTCAGACAAAGCAGTCTGTTCCTTTTTTAATGCAGGACTGTTCCCTGAATGATATTGCTTTGTCCAATCTAGTTTTAAGTATTGGAAACAGTAGATCATCCCCATGGGAGTCTGTGACACACTCTAGTAGTTCCCACTATCGAATTTTCTGTGATGTTCATCCTGATTTTCCCTTTGTTTAATTTCTTCCTGTTGCTCCTACTTATATCTATATTCTCAGGCCTTTATTTATTTATTTTAATTAATTTTAATCCCACTGTGCCCATGTCCTTCCCCAAATGTACCAAATAAAAGCTTTGGCGTCATTTGTTTTACAAGCCCTTTTGGGATCCAGAGGGCCTGTGAGGTTGCCCACAAAGGAACCATTATGGTACCCAAGGATGAGGTGATTTACTCCAGCTGGATGGGTTAGGTCCCTGTCACTCATCTGCACCTGAGCTGGGATCAGCCTTTGAAGGGCCATGCTGAAGCGATGAGGGATGAGTTATCCCTTAGACATAACCAAAAGGAGAAACTATCCCTGAGGAGATGCTTGAGTTTATCCAACCCATCTTGTCCCTGGTCACACCACAGATGTCATCTGTTGCTTATAATTTAGAGGTTATGCAGACCAGATGGCAAATAGGATTAAGAATCATGTCAAAAGTCCTTGATGCAATTCAAATTATTTGTCAGTTTCTGATTATATTTCATATCTAGATCATCAATCCCTGCTGTGAGCTGCTCCTTTTTTAGGTCACAGATTGCAGGAGTGGCTCGAACAGCTGCAAAAACTGATGTTCAATGTGCTGGGCTTTTAAAAGGTTGTGTTGTTAGTCCGGATGTCTGGACGAGGACTTTCCTGGCAATCAAAGACGTGAGACACTGACCTTTCTGTAAGGGTCTCATATCCTTATGATATAGTAGTGGATGAGAGTGATGCAGGAAAATGTTTCCATGATAAACTTTTATAGCTGGTCTTTAGTACTGCAGTGTGATGTAGGTTGGAAAGGATCACTGTAAATCCCGTGGTCTCACCTATGTGCTCAAATCAGGGCCAGCTTAGACCAGGTTCCTCAGGGCTGTGTCCTGCTCAGTTTTGACTGCCTACAAAGACGAGGCTCTTGCAGCCTCTCTGGGAGACCAGTTTCAGTGTTTGACTCTCATGGTGAAAGAATTAATGTATAATCGTAATTTCCTTTGTTGCAGCTTGTGCCTTTGCACATCTTTGTTGTACTTCATGTTCTCCTGTTTATCCAGACATTGTAAAAATAAAGCCCTTTTGTGGTATCACTTTAGGGAAGTTTTATGTTCATTATATTGCTTTAGTAAAGAGAGTGCTGTCTCAGTGTCATGGTTCGGCCCCAGCCAGTAAACAAATACCACAGTTGCTCACTCACTGCCCCACCAGTGGGATCAGGGAGAGAACTGAAAGGGTAAAAGCTGGAAAAACTCATGGGTTGAGACAAAGACAGTCTAATAGGAAAAGGACATGAAAACAAGCAAAATAAAACAATTCATTCAGCACTTCCTGTGGGCATGCAGGTGTTCATCTATCCCAGGAGAGCAGGGCCCCATCACCTGTAACGGGGACGTGGGAAGACAAATGTCATCACTGCAAATGTCCCCCCATTCCTCCTCTGCCCCCACTTTACACACTGAGCATGATGTCATGGTGTGGAATATCCCTTTGGCCAGCTGGGAACAGCTGTCCTGGCTGTGTCTCACCCACAGTCTCCTCACCAGAATGGCAATACAAAAAGCAGAAAGCTCTGTGTATGTCCAGCTCAGCAATGAGAAAAGAACATCTCTGTATTATCAACCCTGTGCTCAGCACAAATCCAAAACACAGTCCCACACCAGCCTCTGTAGAGAAATTTAACTCAGTGCCAATCAAACCCAGCACACTTAGGTCAGCGGTAAAAGTGTCGTAATCTTTTATGCAAGTGGAAATTTGGGAACCCTGGAGCTGAAGTTCTGAAGTTCTTACTGCCCTGTTTCCCCTCTGTAGAAGGTGTCAGTGTCCTCTTCAAGCGCTGACTTGGCAGCCCCACCAACACCCTCCCGCCCTCAACTTTGATTGCATTATATAGAAATGCTTCAGGCACTGGGACTTCTCCATGTGTGTATTGAAAATTGCAGCATTGGTCTTGTTTGTCACTGACCGAGGACCCAGTAAAGTACAAAGAGAAAAAAATCAGCAAGGATAAGGTGCAGTAATGCCTCTGCTTTGAAGGTGAACCTCCATGTGCAGCTTACTGGCAGCACAGTGATCCTTACCATTGTCCACAGCTCCTTGAAGGCCCATCAATCTGAGAACAGGGTGTCCTACTTTCACTGACCTTTCTCATGTATCGTGTGACCTGCACATACTGCCTGTGTCTGGGCTGCTTCAAAGAGCTGCTGGACTGCAGCTCTCCTTCTGGTGCCTCAGAGCACCAAGTTCATTATAAGCCTGAGCAGCAATTCCTGGTTCCAGGAGCTAGTTACACAAATGCCTTTCTTACTGGCAAAAGTGACACACATTCATAACTGAAAAGCAGAAACAGTTAGAATATTGTCCTGTATCTCTGCTATTGCAGTATGATTCATAAATAATAATAATAGGGACTGGCTGGAGGATGGAAGGTGAGCAGGAGCCTTTTGGAAATAGCTCTAATAAGAAGGATAAAAATGAAATGTTGTGGTAGTGTATGATGTTATAATTGGTCGGTGCAATTACATTTTGTTTACCTTATGGTAATGGAATTTATTTTCACAGGTACACTTTGAGAATCATAAGTATTAAATGTACTGCAGAAAAGACCCTGACTGCACTGATGCATTTCCCTTGGACCTCTGTGGGCTCGGGAAGAATAGGATCACATGCAAACAACTCTTGACAGGTTATGTGGCATTGATTTGCAAAAGGGGTTGTGCTTTGATTTTCTGAGTATAATTACAGAATCTCACTGTTTTCTTTCTCTGTTATTGATGGCTGAAGGGCTTTCAGAGCCGTGAATTTCATCTCAGGAGAACTGTGATCTGTACCTTTCTAAATTGTGGTGACATGTTGCTGTTGTCATTTGTACTAACGGCTTATACAGGTGGCGAGGAATCACTGCATGAATAAGAAAAGAAATGCATCTTCATTTTACTAATGAAAGCAGAAAAGGAGCTCATCTGGCTCCAGATTTATGGCTCTGAAGACTGAGGAACTTCAGGGTTGTTTAACTCAAGTGGTGGAATTTAAAGATACTTTATCCTATCCTAGCAAATATATTCCCTACAGGAAGGGTCATGTTAGTCTGTTGGTCATAAGCACCAATTAATACTGGCAAAATGTGGACAATTATCCCTAGCTGTATTTGAGCTGTATTTGATCTGGAAAGCCTGAGTCCAAACTTGAAGGAAGCTAAGAACTGAGGTGTGAATGCGAATTTTTATTACATACTCTCTGCAGTTTGGAAAGAATTTGGCATTTTGTGGGTGAAACAGAACAAATTTTTCATTTGGGATTTTCAAAAATTTTCAAATAAGTGCTCTGTTTTCTTGCCAGCAGCATCTGAGCACCAATAACTCAGGTACTCCTGTTTTCCATGGGCTGTTTCAGCCCAAAAACCTACTAGACTTTAGGGAGGCTGACTTGGCACCTGAACTCCTTTCCCCACCAGGCACTGACAGGAGCTGACAAGAAATAGGTGACATGGGCACTCCAGGTTCCTGTTGCAACATCCTTCTGCAAGGCGAGAGGAAAGGCTCTCTGACTGATAAAAGCTGCATCCCCTTTGGTAGGTGAGCACAGTAAATGTGGTAAGATAAATAAAAATAAATCAATGTACGTCAAGTCAGCCCTTGCCACTGCTGGCCAAGCCCTCCTGCAGAGCTGCAGGAGCCCTTCTCCTGCTGGTTTGTCTTGTTTGCACACAGGTCACTTCACACTGTGATGTGGTACGAAGTCATCTGCGTGCCTGGGGTCACAGTCGGCGAATCCAGCCTGGAGCTGGCTGAGGGCCAGGGTGGGACTGGGCTGAAGTGAGACCTCTGCTTGGTTACAGTTCAGAAAATGCTCATGCTGACAAAAATTGCACGATCCCCTTTGCACCTCTTCCCTTCTGATCCCTTGTGAGCTGAGCAAGTTGTTCCCAGACAGGCTTCAGAGTGAGAAAAAAAATAGCAATATGTTTTGAAGAGCTCTTTAAGAGTTTTATTTTTTACATTCCTTGCAAGCTACTGCTGTGCTTATTTGCCTATCAATTCATTTTCTCTTTGCTGGTACATTTACTCTATATTTAGCACATTTTAAGAGGACAACTAGATTGTAGAGACAGAAAATCACACAGTAGGGTCTTATTTACTATACTGTAATAACTGTGTTCATAAATCCAACCTCTCTCTGGAAAACTCATATACCTGTCGTTTCTTTCTCCCCTTTGATTCCTGTCTTTGACTCTCTCTCCACTGACAGCCAGCAGTAGGAGCTGCACACAGTACCTCTGAGTATTATGGTCCATTTACTTAAATGTGGATGCTGATATTAAACTTAAGGCATCCAAGTTTGACTCTTTTGTCTTACTTACATTTTTGTGGTGGTCTGTTGTCTATACATTTACAGTGAAAGACATTTCTGGGATATTAAGATTTATGCCAGGCAGGAAAGCTGAGAGTGGATGTTTATCTGAAATGCAGTTTCCTCGGTTATCTGGGTTTTGAAGGGGTCTTTAAATGTTAAAATGCACTTAGACTAGCAGGTGATGATGTATTGAGAGCCTTTCCTGAAAAATTATTTAGTAGGATATTTTTAAGGACATACACTTAATTTTAACTTTTGTAATTTATAGCAGTGCAGTTTTATAATAATGGTAATAAAATCTACATTGTATAATTAAAAATTAAATGCTACAATATAACAATATGCAATTTATTCAAATATTTATTAGATGTATTTTTTTAAAAAAAAGGACTAAACAGATAACCTGCTATAAAGTAAAATTAAAAATTATGAAAATCAAATATATTTCTTGGACTCAAACTTCTCGTAATGAGACTAAATGGTGAGGCAGAGGGAACTCATAGAACGGTTTGAGTTGGAAGAGACTTTAAAGTTCATCCAGTTCCACCCTCCCTGCCATGGGCAGTGACACCTTCCACTGGACCAGTTTGCTCAGAGCTCCTTCCAGTCTGGCCTTCAGTACTTCCAGGGGTGGGGCAGACACAGCTTCTCCAGACAATGTGTTCCTGTGCCTCATCACCCTCACTATAAAGAATTTCTTCCCAATAGCTTATCTAAACATACCCTTATTCATCTTAAAGCCATTTCCCCCTTATCCTGTCACTACAGGCCCTTGCAAAAAGTCCCTCACCAGCTCCCTTATAGCCCTTTAAATTCTAAAAGGTGCTATAAGGTCTCTTGGAGACTTTTCTTCTCCAGGCTGATCAACCCAGTTCTCAGTGTTTCCTCACAGAACAGGTGCTCCATCCCCCTGAGTGCTTTAGTGGCCTCCTGTAAACTTGTTCAGCTCCCGAAGGGCCAGACTGAAAGAACCTGAAACCAAGATTTCTTAACAAACCTCTGTCACTGGTCTTGAATGGGAAACCCTACCCTATTTTGTGAACCATATTGGTAGTCTGTGGAGCTGTAGGCCCCCAGCTGCTCTAAAAACTTTCTATAATTTCTCTTGTATATGCAGTAAAAAGCCTGAACATGGAGGGATACAGTTATTCATGGTAAATGTTGAATATTGCCTTATTTCTCAAGATTTTTGTGAAAATGTTCCTCTGTATGGAAGATCAAACTGCCATGGCACTGCTTTCTGCTTGAACAGCTCCATCTTTGTCATCCTGTTAATAAATAAAAAAAAAGGTAAAAACAGAGCATATCAGCACAATGAAATGGAGACAATCTGGTGAAGGAGCTGGGAACTGCTCTGTACCATCCTTTGAGAAAGCAAAAGCCCATTTGCCTTTGCCATGGAGTGTTAAATGTGTAGCTGCTTTGGGGTAACTATTAGGTGTGAGATGCAGCTATTCCTGAGACTCAAGAAGTGTATGGTACCTAAACCCATTAGACTAATTTGAAAATACCAGTCTAAAAAATTGCACATTGTTTCATTATTAACACCAGTGTAGAGAGGTATTTCTCCTAGGTTTTTTCCTGGAATAGGAATGGTTGTTAAGCAGCCACTGATTTTTGCATGCTGCAGGGAGGGAAAAGCATGCTCTTTTAATAATATTCTGTGTATGTAAATGTGCTCACTGCCATGTGAATATTATGATCATTTTATTAACCAAGCAATAAATACACAGAAAAGAGGTGGGGAACTGAGGTTTGTAGTTTTTTCTTACAAAGCTCTAAGATAATCCGTTTCACAGTGATGTGTGTAAAAAAGTAGGCATAACTTTCAGTGTCTTTCAGGTCCATCACTCGCTATTTTCCTTTGGTGGTCTCACCACACTTAGGGAGATAGATGGGTATATCAGAAAATTATCTACACATAATTTGTCATATTTGGGCACCAGTGACAACAGAATCTCTGCTTTGGAAGAGCCTGGGCTTAGCATGGTAAGGAAAAGAAATAACTCCTTATCCTGAGGGCATAGCTCTTCCCATGCAGCACAGAGGGCAGCTGAAAGCTGTGTGGGGAAACTAAACTGCTGAAGCATTTTGTGTTTAACGTGGCATGAGAATACGGATGAGATGAGCTGCTCTTCCCCATTGCCAACCCTTGAACTTACGATTGAAAGAAATCCTGATGGGATTATTTCAAAAAGTTCCCCTGAAGAAAGTGGAGAGGTTACAGAAACAAAATCTATTATCCGTCATCCCGTCATTAACAAAGTGGAAGAACTGGCAGAAGAATTGTTGGCCTAAACTTGAGACGTCAAAAAACAGGTAAGAAAAATAGACTGGGGAAATATTCCCTGGGAAGGGGAAGGGATTGGATAGTACTGCTAGCCCTCTTCATCTCTCATTTTTAGGAGTCTATTATGTTATTTTGTAGAGTGAAGAGCGGTTGAAATGATTAATGGGCCGCAGGGCTCGACGTGCGAGCAGGCGGCCACAGAGTGAATGTGTGCAGCAAGCTCAGTCGCAGGGAGAGATTCCTGAGTGCTGCTGGCTGGGCAGGCAGGGGTGCTGCACCCTGCAATTTAAGGAGGTGTAATTAGCTGAAACAAAACAACAATTAGCCAAGAAAATCTTTCAACACGGCATTTTATTGTGCCTACCTGTGATCTCTGCCAGGAGTGACAGCTCGCTCTGTGCCACTCAGCTGCAGTGCTGGCATCTGTGGCTCACTCACACTCTCCCAATCCATCCATCCCTCACCACAGCTCAGGGCATGTGCTCTGCTCCCCAGTCTGACTCTGCAGCCCCCCTTTATCACAGAGACACCATGGGCTGTCTCCCAATAACCCCTGGAAAAGCTGGAAGGTGTGTTGCATCCCATACTGTGTTTAAATGACGAGGGACCACAGGTCAAAGGGGGAAAACATCCCAGATGAAAAGAATAGGCTGGATTAGATAGAGAAGGTGTATAATACTGATTTCAGAAAGGTTTCTGCAGGTATGAGGGCTCTGCTGACACCACCCCCGGAGGAACCAGCTGGGGTAGAAGGACTCCTCCTTCACGGCCATCCCCTCCTACCTGCCGTGCCAGACCAGCTGCCAATTCAGCTGCAGACTTGGAGCAGGAATCGAGAGCAGCAGATGTTGCAGCCTGCTGAAAGCTCGCTGGTGGCTGAGTGTTTGAACTCCTAGAGAAGAGCTCTTGTGGAGAAGGCCGCTGGCTGACTGCAGGATTGCAACACACCATACTTTTGGATGATTTCAGTGTTTTACTGTGAAACTTATGGAGGAAAATGTATCAGAAAAATGTATCTTCCTAGCACTCTGTATAACCACTCAAGTAAAGCTGGTCCTGCCTCTTCACTGCCTTGCTGGAGCCTTGCTGAAGTGCTGCAGTGCTGTTGGGTGTCTTTGTCCTGCGTTGTTTTGGAAAAGTGATGAGACTTCTTATATGTATAGTTAGATTTGAGTCTATTTGATTCCCAAGGAAAGGAGAAATGAAATGATATTGTGTGAGCATCTTCTGTCCAGGGAGAAGGGAGGGGAATATATTTTTAAAAAAAAAAAAGAAAGAAAACATTATCTGGGTTTTTCACTTTTATCCTGACACAATCATGTCTCATAAGCCCTTAGATATGAAATAAAACATGCACAGTTTACTCTTGCTTTAGGCCCAAATTCTGTCAAATAAATCTCCCAGAATGTGAAACCACAAAAACTGCTCCACTGTGTCAGAGCAGAGGCTCAGCTGCTCCAGCTCTGCCCTTTAACACCACCCCATTATAGCTTATGGAAAGGTTTCTTGTCCGCACACTGGGTTTCCACAATGGCATAATGCTGTTTTTCATTTTACCCTCTGCCTTATGCTGCTAATTTTTAATAGTCTTTTTGTCATTCTGGCCACTGCTGAACATTGAGGTGAAGTTTTCAGAAAACAATCTAGTGTGAGGCACTGCTGGTTATGTAGAGTTGTTTCTCACTGTGTTCATTGCCTGGCACTTGTTAACTCTTAATTCTGTCCGTGCTCCCTGTGGCTGGCTTTGGCTGATTGCAGGTTCTGTGAGATGGGCACCAAGCAGGGTGCTGGACCTGCCTGTGATGCTGCATTATGGCAACTAAATTATTTGTATTTTTCTTTTTCTGTATTTGCTGATGAGACTAATTAACTTCATAGAAAACTTGATAAAATAATATATTAATGTCGTTGCAAGTCTGTTTCATTCTTCTTTGTAAAAGCTGTGATGTTCATCTCCAAGGTAAATGAATATGGTGTTTTATTCTGCATAGCAAAAGATGTGATGGAAATTGTGACTGTTGTGTAATATTAATATAAATAGGGTCAACTGTACATTGTCTGATGCTCCTGTTTTACTTCTCTGTCTTTTTTATTTTACCTCCTCAGACCTCGTAGTTACAAAGTGATTTTTTAAATTAAATTATTTATTGTAGCCAGATGATTGATGTTGTTTCACTTTGGTTCTTTGCAGCTTCCCAATTCTTTAGTTGTCAAAATGACAAGCACTCAGTGATTAATTAAAACCTTGATTTTGCTCTGTTATTGTTCATCTTCAGTCAAATATAAATTCTTATGTATTCCAGAAAATAATAAATATTCCCCAAATGCAGGTTTCTAAAATTTAGATCAAGGAATACCTTCATTTATTTTTCATTATTAATTTTTTATCATATTTAATTTTTTATATATGCACACATGTATATCTAAAAAAATTTTCTTGTGAAAGATATTAAATAGAAAGCTCTATACAAGAAACTTGCCAGAATGGCCTGATCTTGGATGGCAACCACAGTAAACTTCCTCACAGAGCTCTTTTTTCTGAGAAAGGTGAGACAAATTGAGAGTGGCTCCTTGTCAGGACTGACAAACCCCCTCTCTCTAACTGGCATTAATTGTAGTGCTTTTTTTGGTGGTGTGGACATATAGCATGGATTCCTCTCCGCTGTGTTGAAGTGTTTGGTGTTGAAAGATACATCTGAATTATTTACCCTAAGATCTCTTTATAGTTGCTGGAAAGAAATAAGCACTCTCAAAGGTGCAATTTGTCTCGTATTGAAGAAGATATCTAGCACGGGGTGCTGAAGTGCATCCTGTTCCCTGGTAAGAACGAGACAAGCCTTGAGATTTGGTCAGAAATTCCCACTCAGAGATACTGGGACTTGGGCTGAGAGGACTGATGTATTTTGTGCTGCTGGAACCAGAGAAAGCATCATCTCCCTGTGCCGGGCCTGGGAAAAGCTTCTCCTGTCCTCTGCTCTTGTGTATAAAAGCTTAGTGGCAGTGAGAGCAGCTGTGAATGGCAGAGCAAGTTCCTTTGAATTAAGTCAGACCAGTCCATGTGCAGAAGGCACCAGCCCAAGCTGGTCCAGCCTGTGCAGGGTGGGGTGGGACTCTGCACAGAGCTTTCTGTGCGTGTTGGAGGGAAGGTTTTGCCATGGTAGAGTGACCACAGGCACTGAGTGTTCTCCACTGGCGGGCTGCTGGACCAGCATGCCAATCAGCCTTTACCCCTGGAACAGCTGCTCTTAATTCCTCTCGGGAAGAGCTGATGTGTTGGCTGGAAATGTTTTAAGGTATGTTTGGCTTTCTGGAATTGCTTTCACAGACCAATTTCTTTTTCATGGGGTCTCATGTGAGAATAAATTCATTAGCTTTCTGATATGATTCCCTGAATGGCTGACTCATGAATTCTTCTAAAGTTTGAAATTTTCATGTACGTAGCACATCAGATTTTGCTGGTAAACTGAATTTAGCTTTCCTTTCAGTCTTTGTTTAGGTTTTTTATCTAATTTATGCTGGTGCTTCTCATTTCTTGCTTCCTCTGCTTAATGTTCCCAAAGATGTGATTGACTGCACCTGAAGTTACAGCTTCTTGGCCTGTTAGAAAAAGAAATGAATCGGCCCAAGTAAATTACTAAGCTAAAATTCATATGATAATACTTTTGCTGATTGGTTCTAGTCTTCCATTGTGGAAAACTCAATAAACTCTTAATTAGAAAAAAAAAACCCACCAAAAAAACAGATAAGGAAAAAGCAAGTAAAACCATTTTTTAAAATGTCCTGAAGTTCCCTATTCTTTATCACTTCCTTTGATGGTATTGAATAGATACTTACTCTGCTTTGGAACTCTACAAATGTCATTGCTGAGCTACTGATTCTGCTGAAAAGATGAGGATCAGATGAGGAAAATTCAAGGTATGAAAGAGTGTGTCCACTGCCAAAGTGAATACCTGTGCATATTCCATAAAAGATTTCTGCATATGTGATTTTCAAATTTTTGCCAGCCACTCTCATGTCTTCCTGATGTATTGTTATACATGGGATGACCTTTTCATGTCGTTTCAGTTGTGGAGTGTAAAGAAACCTCCCCACCATTCTGCATCGTGAATGTGCACAACAGAAAGGGATGAAGAGATTTCTTCCTGTTATAAAATCTGTTTGACTGTATTGAACCCAAAAAAATGAAAGACAGCAAGAAAGCAAATTCGACACGTTCCTCCCACCCCCTTTTTTGCCAGAAGAATTAATTGCATGTTTCCCATGAAGCAAAGCACAATAGGGTTTTATGGTACATTTCTTGTAGTTTTGTTACACTGCCACAGAAAATACAGAATTTTCTGCAGGTATATATATCTGGTGTTAAGCATTTCTTCACAGAAATCTGAACAAATGCTTAGGGCTCAGATGAAGAAATGGTTTAGATATCACGACACTCAGAGTGGCAATGTCCCCTCAGGCTGTACCAGGGACCAGGTTAGAGACCATCCTCTGTGATGACACAGAACATATTATTATACTTAGATATACACAGTTTAACACTCATGTTACTTTCTGGTCCATATAACAAGATTTCTACTTTCAAACTACATATTGGGACCATCTTTGGGCTGGGAGAACTCCTGGGTGATGACCAGGCATTGGCTGGGGGATAATGATTTGGCAAAGGCCATATCAGGGACAGCACTGACACTTGACATGTCTGATTCATCACATGACAATGTTTGAATCCCTTCACTCCATTTTCTTTCTTTTTTCTTTTATTTTTATCTCTCCTTTCCCTCTGCAAGGCAGACCCTGCATCATATGGATTAAATGGGAAAAAGCTAGGAAACCAAGGTAGGGTTCAACAAGTTATGAAATAATAAAAGTACTTTAATTGTTTTCTGAATGTAGGAACCTGAGTTTTATAATTAATATACTTTGATTTAAAATATTTCAAGATAATTATTTATTTAATGATGTATCCATGTACATTAATCCCTTAGACTTCTGTGTTCAGTTAGGTTTTTGCTTTTTTCCCAGATGTGTCTCAGGCCATTCTTCACAAAATCAACAGTTTATTTGTCTGCTTTCCATGGGACTTCATTCATTGTCACAGAATTTAAATTTGACTTTAGGCTGGCCTAGACAGTGATGTTGGTGAGTCTTTTGTTTCAGTGAGTAGTGATACAAAGGATTTAAACCCACTCCGTTTGCTGTCTTCATGAACATTTGATGCTGGAGGTAGCTAAAAAACACTTTTGTGCTTTTCCACCTGCTGCTGTGCGTTTTGCAACAAATGCCATCGCCTTGTCTTTTAAAACATTTGTGCTTTACATTTATTAAAGATAATGGGATTTTCCCCCATATACCAAAGGAATATATCTGCAAACTTAAATGCAAAGAGCATATAATTCTCTGTAGGAGGGATCAGAAAATTGTCACTGTACTTTCAATAATATGTTACAAAATATTTAGATCAAAATAGTTAAATACTATCATATTTAACATGGTGTTTGGAAGTATTGTTTGCCTCTTCCACAATCAATGAGACTGAGGTCTTAAAAAAAATTGTTACATTCTAAAAATAATCATCCTTATGCAAAAACAAAAATTGAATGAAATTTCCTAACTCTAATAGTTTCAATGTTTGGGATATTTTATTTTTAAAAAATAAATTTTAGCTTTTAAATTGATCATTTTATACATAATTTTCATATATTTTCAAAGATTGAAAAACATTGTTACATGGAAACTGAACAAACTTTTTATCAAAAAGGTTTGAGTTACAAGCCTTCAATACTGCCTAATTTTTACCCATGAGTGAAAATGTCAGCTAAGTTTGCTTGTGATTTCACATTCTATGGCGGAATGTCCCATCCCTGGAAGTATTAAAGACCAGGTTGGATGGAGCTCTGAGCAACCTGGTCTAGTGGAAGGTGTCCCTGTCCACGGCAGGGGGGTGGGAACTGCATGGACTTTACAGTCCCTTCCAACCCAAACCATTCTGTGATTCTATGATTCTGAACAGCAGGAAAAATGCAGGGAAAATATGACTCCCATGTCTTGAAATACCTTCTGTGAGTCGAAGATTATTGTTGGAGTCTGGTTTGGCTCAGTCTTGGTACCTTGGAAATTAAAAGAGCTGAGGTAGATTTTCCATGTGCTGACTTCAGGAGCTTTGTGGGGAACCTACTTTGGCCGTGCCTTTCTTCTCCCAGGAAAGGGCTGCAAGGACTGAATCAGGACTCTGCTGTCCTGCATGTTGTGAAGGCAATGGTGTTCAAACTGTGATCACAATTAACATCAATGACAATGAGGAAGAAGAAAGACCTGCTTTGAATATGCTTAGAAATTTCTGATTCTCCAACCTTGATGAAAGTAAGCTCAGGTTTGTGAAAACCCTAGCTGAAGCAATCCCAGCAGTCTCATTTGAGAATGTGTGGAGGTAGATCAAGGTTTGGAAGACTGGAAAGGGCAAACATAAGACAAATTAAAAAAATAAGAGGGAAGATTATAGAATGATGGGCCAATTCTTTTTGTTGGAACATACTAGATGAAGAAATCCAACAGTATTTTTATAGGGCACCTAAAAGAACACCATATGAGTAAGTAGTAAGCTCGTTGGCAGTATGCAGTGAGTGTTAACTCATTTGTCAGGATTCAATCACATCAGATCAATCCAAAATCGTTTCATGTGAGGTAACATGCCTTAAGGGTATAGACATGGTATAGCTAGGCTTTGTGCAGGGTCTCACATAACATGAGCAAGTTGGGGTTACTGTAAAGTGGGGACAAAGGTGTGTGGGGATGCTGCATTCAGAGCAGCTGCCAGAACTTCTCTGTTAAACTGCTATGATGAATTGAGGATCTATCCTAGGCTTAGCATGTTCAATGTTTTCATTATAATCCAATACCAGGTCATTAGAATATGCTTATTAAACCCACAAGTGAAATGTATCTGAAAGAGGCAGCAAACAGATTAAAAGATAAGAGTTAATTCAAAATTATCACAACAATTTAGAGAAATAGTGTTGAAAACAACATTGAATTTAATTAACACAAATGCATGGTTCTGCACTTAGGTGGGGATAAACCGCTGAGAAAATACAACAAGAAAAACAGAGATAAGACAGGTAACTGTCTTGCAAAGAAGTATTTGGACATTATAGTGGGTCACAAAACAAAGGTAGGTTAAGAGTATTGTGCTGTTTGTATTGGTTTTGCTGTGCAAGGTTTGGGTAGCTGACAGCAGGGGGGCTACAGGGGTGACTTCCGTGAGAAGCTGCCAGAAGGTAGCACCTCTGGGATAATGTATTCAAGAAGGGTGAAAAACCTGTGCAACTGCAGCTGGAGAGAGGACTGAGAATACTTGAGAGCAACAGCTTTGCAGGCACCCAGCCCAGTAAAGGAGAGGCAGAGGTGCTCCAGGTGCCAGAGCAGAGATTCCCTGCAGCCCCTGGTGCAGCCCATGGTGAGGCAGCTGTGTCCCTGCAGCCCATGGGGCACACAGGGGAGCAGAGATCCACCTGCAGCCCTTGGACGCTGTGACCCCATGGGAAACCCTTGCTGGAAGATGCTCCTGGCAGGACCTGTGGCTCATGCAGAAAGGAGCTCATGCTGGAGCTGACCTGCTGGCAGGACTTGTGACCCTGTGGGTACCCACACTGGAGCAGCCTGTTCCTGAAGGAGCTGCAGCCTGTGGAGGAGCCACGCCACAGCAGTTTGTGCAGAACTGTAACCTGTGGAAAGGACTCCGTTTGAGGAGTTCATGGAGGACTGACTTCCTTGGGAGGGATCCTGCACTGGAGCGGGGGAACAGTGGCAGGAGTCCTCCCTTTGAGATTAAGGAGCAGCAGAGACAAACTGTGATGTACTGACAACAACCCCTGTTCCACATCCCCCTGCGGCACTGGGAGGGAGAGGCAGAGGAGCGGGGAGTGAAGTTGAGCCTGAGATGAAGGGAGTAGTGCTGGGAAGGTGTTTTAAGATTTGGTTTTATTTGTCATTCCCCTATTCTGATTCGATTGGCAATAAATTAACCTGATTTCCCCAAGTGGGGTCTGTTTTGTCCATGACGGTCACTGGTGAGTGATCTCTCTCTGCCCTTATCTAGACCCATGAGACTTTTATTGTATTTTCTCTCCGCTGCCCAGCTGAGGAGGGCAGTGACAGAGGGGCTTTGGTGGGCACTTGGTGTCCAGCCAGGGTCAGCCCACCACACTGCTGCCCAGAGGTCAAACATTACACTGGGATTTATAAACAGCAGCATAGTCCATAAAATTTGCAAAGTAATTCTTCTTCACATTGTTATGGTTTCGTAGATGTGAACCAGCTGGAGGGAGCACAGATGGAGGCTCTGAGGAAAGTCTGGGAATCTACAAAGAATAGGGTGTTTGGTCTCCTTAGAAGACACAAGATAGAAAGGAACGGTTGTATCAGTGTATGAATGCACAACAAAGCTGCAAAAAGAACGTTTCCTATGGCCATGAAGAGTAAGGCAAGAAATAAATCTCAAGCTGCAGACAGAGAAGTTTACTTAGAATTTTAGGAGTGGTTTTTCTCACAATAGGAATTGGTAGGCATTTTGGTTGCTTAAGAACCTTTCACAATGTTCATCACTAGACATATTAAAGAACAGGCTCAGTAAGCAGGGATAAAATAGTTTGGGAATATGACAGCTAGAGCAGTTCCTTGTTACAGGAAGAAAAATGAAATAGATAATCAGTTCAAGTGCCTTCTGAGCAGCCTATGTTTGTGCAATTTTGTTGTCCATCTAGACCTGGTACAGGGGAAAAAACTGTAAGAGCAAACTGTCTCCCTTTGTTCTTATCTGCACCATCCCCTCTCCCCTGCAGGTCTCTGGCAGGTCCAGAGAGCATGAGCTCAGCTGCAGTGGATCCTCTATCATAGTGATGAATAATATTTCTAAGTGATAATAGTAATTAAAAATATATGTATAACATATATATAGACAGCACCAATCTGGGCTTGAGTGTTGGTCTCCTGGAGGGTCAAAAGGCTAAACAGAGGGATGTGGACAGGCTGGATTGATGGGCCAAAGCCAGTGGTATGAGGTTCAGCCAGGCCAAGTGCTGGGTCCTGCACTTGGATCACAACAACCCCAGGCAGTGCCACAGGCTGGGGCAGAGTGGCTGGAAAGCTGCCCAGTGGAAAAGGACCTGGGGGTGCTGGTGACAGCAGCTGAACATGAGCCAGGTGTGCCCAGGTGGCCAAGAAGGCCAATGGCCCCTGGGCTGTACCAGCCATGGTGTGGCAGCAGGACCAGGGCAGTGACTGTCCCCTGTGCTGGGCACTGCTGAGGCCACACCTCAAATCCTGCAGTCAGTTTTGGCTCCCTCACTGCAAGAAAGATACTGAGATGCTGAAGTGTGTCCAGAGAAGGGAACGGAGCTGGGGAAGGGTCTGGAGCACAAGTGTGATGAGGAGCAGCTGAGGGAACTGGGGGGGGGCTCAGCCTGGAGAAAAGGAGGCTCGGGGGAGACCTTGTTGCTCTCTACAACTATTTGATAGGAGGCTGTGACCAAGTCGGTGTTGGTCTCTTTTCCCAGGTAACAAGCTACAGGATCAGAGGAAATAGCCTCAAGTTGTGTCAGGGGAGGTTTAAATTGGATATTAGGGAATATTTCTTATCAGAGAGTGCTGTCAAGCATTGGAACAGGCTGGCCAGGGAAGTGTTGGAGTCACCATCCCTGGAGGTGTTAAAGGATGTGTTGATGTGGCACTTACAGACATGGTTTAGTGATGGGCTTGTCAGTGCTGGGTTAATGGTTGAACTTGAGGATCTTAAAGGCCTTTTCTAACCTAAACAATTCTAAGATTCTATATTTGTTGTTGGCCAATGGCCAATGAAACAAACTGTTTATTCAGACACCTATATAAATGTTCTGACTCCCAAAGGTTAAACAGCGATGACTTCTACTGAAAGTACTGTGAACTTCAAATTCTTGGGACTTCTGCAGTTTAGATTCTTCTGCAGAAACATTTAATGGTCTTTAAAAGGATAAATTATTTTTATTAAAGCTGTTGCTTACATTCAAATCAGAGCTGACATTTTGAAAAGTCAATGTATAGTGAAATGCCAGAAAAATATTTGTTAGACTTCTTGTCATTTGTGGTCACACTACCCTCCCTGTTTTTATAAAAACAGGAAGATATTAACCTCATGTATGTCTGCAGTCAATGTAAGAACTCCTGTTCCCTAGTGATCTTCAAAGCAAAAATACCTGGAATAAACATGAGGGCTGTGCTATATCATAAAGAGTCATGATTCTTCCTTTAGCACAGACTTTAAGAAAAACAAGCAAACTGCAAACAAAGACCATGACAGCCTTTCTTCCTGATGTCTGTACGGTGTATTGGTGGATCTTTCTTTTGATGCTGCAATAGTAAATAACAGATTTTGCTGTATGCTTAGAAGACTTCAAAGCTTCCTGATGCTTTCAATTTTATTAAAATGTTCCACAGCCAGGTTTGTTCAATATGTTTTTTGAATTTCATTGGCAATATCACTCACTATCTGTGCTTTGAAATGTTAGTGGGTTTTTTGTTTGTCTGTTTGCTTTTTTGTTTTTGTTGTTGGTTGCTCGTTTTCATCTGGTTGTTTGACCATAGTAATACCATTACCAGCCAAATAAACTATGAGAGAGAAAACACAGCTTTGCAAGGTGTTGCTATTGCTCTGAAATAATTACTGCAGGTCCAGTGCAGGAATGCTGGTGGCCACAAAGATCCTTCAAAGGTGAGTGGTCGGCAGCTGGATAATAAACTCTGTTCTGAATTAGTCCCCGTTTAAACCTCCGATGGAGAGGGTGAAATGGGTTTGTTATTTCCCTTTGATGGTGTGTGTGAAGGCCACATATAGCTGAATTCTTAGCACAGAGCGGATTGCAGAGCCTGCTGCCTAGCTATGGGTGGGACCTGCAGTTATGGTTTGGCATTCTTTTCCCCAGTGGATGGAGGAGTACAGTGAATATAAATGTCTATTTCACCGTGTGGAGCCACAGAGAACTCCCAGCACTGGCTGGGGAATGAGTGCAGAGATGAGAGGCTCTGTGGTGGGACTCAGGCTTAAGAAGGACTATTAGGTTCTTCAGAAATCTGCTGCTGCTGTCTGCCCTTTCCCTCATTGTGGATGCCACAGTTTTCTAGGTAATGAAAGACATCATCTGACATAATTCTGAGGTATTTTCATAGTAATGGTTCCCATATATTGGTAAACAAGAGTGAATTCTCAGAACTGTTCTAGGTACCACACTTTTCTTTTTTTTTGAAATTACTCCTTACTAATTCAAGCAGGCCGGGGGGTCAGAGACAGTTTACAAGTGCTTCTGCTTTACATGGAATGTCTTTCCTTTTCCAGCTGTTGCTGAAAGCTTAAAATTATGGGAATATTTGTTTAGGGCAGGCCAAAACCACAAAGATTTTATGTGGGTTTGGACTAGCAGTTTGTCATTTTGGAAATTCTTTTAAGGATGAGCCTGAATTCCCAGGCTTATAATTATTTTTTTTATTTGGACTAATCCCTAAATTTTATTCCCACTTCTATTTTTATTCTCTCATGAAAGGACAGAATATCTGAAAAAAATGGCAAGTTCAAACAACTTCATCAATCATAAAGAAATTAACCTGCTCTTCCCTTCTTCCAAACTTCCTTTAATGAGGGTGGTATGTCTCTGAATGTCTGCAAAGGCTTTTGTGAACAAAAGAGCTATTAGGACTCTAGCTCCAAAGTTCAACTCTTTCTATGAAACTCTTGCTGTGGGGATGTCCAGGCTGTCCTTCTGCTGTGTCTATCATACAAAAATTCTTCAAACAAGAACATCTCATACAGTCCACAGATGTGTTACTGGTACATGCTTTGATGTGATTCTTCAACCTGCTTGCTGTTCCTCATATGTCAAGAGTAAAGATATTTGCTGAAATGTAAAGGTGATTATTTCAAACTGGATAAAAAAATGGAATGGACAAGCAACCCAGTGTTTGAGGGTGGAACTCCTAGAATTTTAAGAGATAGATAACAAGGACATCTAGAATACAGGCTCTTACTACCAACATTTCTGGAAGGAAAAATAAAAGCTCATGCTTAAAGATTTATGTCTGACTCTAACTCCAAGGTTCAAGGCTGAGATCTTTATGGAAGCAGATTATTTTTATCTTTTCTTAAAGCTTTCTCTGAAGTATCTTGTGATGGTCATGAACAGGGATAGGATATTGTAATAGATCAGCATGAGCTGAGGTGACTTTTACTGGGTGATGTAGTCCTTCCTATCACTGCGGCTGATCATGGACAAAGCTGAAGGGAGCCCTTGGATACCTCTACTGTCCTATGTACAATTTTGTTGCACACTCTCTTCACAGTAAGCAGCAAAATGTTCTGTTTTTCTCTCTGTTTTTCTGACAATTACATCTTCTGTCTAGAATTATCTCTGAAATACCCCAGAGTGTAGGTGTTCAACATGAAGATGACCAGTAGGCACTGTTTTATAAGTGCAGAAGAAAACAGATTTGGAGTGAAATGGACTTTTCCAGACACCATCTTTTATATTTAATGTGATGTGAGCACTGATTGTTGCTGCTCGCAATGATGTGAAAGCATGGAAGATGTAGAGCTGTCCTCCTGTCTGCTGCTGAGAAGGCACTGGGAGCAGAGCATGGTCCTTGGAGAGCTCCAAGGGCACAAAAATGAGAAGGTTCTCATCCCCAGATTCCTTGGCTACCTTGTAAATTTTTAAAAAGTTCACAGTGAGGAGTCTAAGGGAGAGGAACCTATGGACTCACAGGGGCAAAAGCACCAACCAGACTGGGCACAGAAGACGAGCACAGCAAATCCCTGTTTTGTGCAAACCCTTGCCCCACCTGCTCAGAGGTTTCTCTTTCCACTGCCATCAGTACCTGGTTATGAGCAAAAGCATTGCTCTGTCCTCCTCACAAGCTCCGTATCATCAGAGATGGGAGCTGCACATACATATTCCAGTCCTTCCCCCACAGATACTTGTCATTAAATGTGACAGGCTTCTGAAGAAGTATTGTTACTTGTAAATAAAACATGGTTGCTAAGAAACACTATGATTAACATGCTGACAATACAACCTTCTTTGATTGTTTGGGCACCAATTGTCTGCTTCTGTAATCAGTGAGGAAATAATTTTTTGGAGGGGATTTGTCAGGCTGAGAAAACTAGGGTTTTTTTTAGTTTCTTTTAAAAATTAAATTAGAGTCTAGCATTTCCATACAAAGAAAGGGTCTCCGAGCCATAACTCTTCTATTTTTTTTTTATTTTTTTTTTGGCACATCATAAGTTTTGTGTTTCTGTTTATGTTAATTTTGCAGCTAGGAAAATAAGGTTAGCGTTAATAATGTATCTGTCAAAATATTCAAATAAAGAAAACTGGAAGCTCGGGCTCATTAAATTTTCATGTGTAAATTCTATATATTAATTTTCTTTTTGCTGGTTCTAGTCTCATTTTGAATTTCTCCTACTCTCAAATTCTTACAGTTATTTCAGACTTTTGAAATTAACTTTTCTAATCTATGTCTAGAAACCACCCGTGCTATTATTCCTGTACAGGGCAAGGGATTTGAGTCTTCCATTAGGGGGAGACAAAAAAATGATTCTTTTCCCAGTAGGTTGTCTCTGGTGTAATGGGTGAGACGTGGTGAAAGGAGATGAGCAGGCAGAACTCATCCTTCTCAGGCTGGAAATTACCCTTCTCACCTCCTGTAACTGGATGTGTAACTGCACTTGCATATGTTGTAACAGATGGTGTTTCACTGAAGAATGGCTGAAAACGACACCTTCCTACCCAATGTTTCTGCCTGCTGTGTGCATTTAGAGTCATGTCTTCTTACTACAGTGTTTAAAAAAAAGTTGTATTACCTATTAGTCTTGCAGAGCCAACTGAGAGATGATGGGTGGCATCCCTTTTCCGCTAATGTAAATGGTATTCCTGGCACAAAGCACCTGTGCTAGCACATGGAAAGCAATGGTTCTGCACAGATACCCATGTAGGCACAGCCTGCAAGCAGTGAAAGTGTCTGCTGGAGTCCAGTTCAGCCTGGATGTCCTCTGCGGTGGTGACAGATACAAGGATAAAAATCCCTCTTCTGAGACCTTACAGTAAATGTTCATTTCCAGAATTCCAGAAAAATAAACTGATTATACTTTTATTTCTACTTGGGGATGGACTAAACCGTAAGTTTTGCAACACAACACCTGTGTGCTCCCTGTTCTTGTGTAATAAACACAGACGATTATGCCACAGGTGAGAGAAGGGTGCCTTGGAGAAGCTATGGTTGTTAAAAATAAACTTAAATGCATAGATGTTTACCTATTGATCGAAAAGCACTATGACTTTCAGAAAGAGCTGAATGCCCTAGCAGATAAGTAGAAGAGTAAAGAAAATAGGTGATTTGTAGTCTGTCGAGCCATACAAAGAAAGGTAACGGTTTTGCTGTTAAACACACAGACACAAAATCAAATTTCCCCTTCCACCAAGTGCAAACAGATTATATCTAACCAATGTAGCATTACTTAAATAAATGTTCCTGGGCTCCACTGGACACTTGACTGAAACCCTGAGGGGTGGTATTTGAGTACAATCATTGGCTACATGCATATCTACCCACATAGTGATTATGCTGAGTAATATAGGTATCCTGGTTATCCTATGGAACACAAGTATTGGGGGTAGAGAAGATGGGATTCTTGGTTTGACAGATTTCAAGGCCAGAAGGGTGTCTAATCCAAACAATTCCTCATGCTGGAGACGCAATTTTTCTGAAAAACTGAATTATAACACCTATTTGAGAAAGCTATTTAAACCCATCTTAACAGCTCAGACTAACTGTGTGCTGGCACCCTTCCTCATAAAATATCATCTTCTATGTTGTGTCTTTTTTCAAGGTTAAATTTTCTAACTCCAGCTTCCAGTCATTATGTCTAATTATGATTTTGTCAGCAGGTTTGAGAACCATACCACAGGATGTTGTTTTCATGTTCAAGGATCTGTACAAATGTGTCAAGTCAGCTTTTAAACTTCTCTGTTAAATTAAGTTGAGCTCTTTAAGAATCACATCTTTATATTCCTTTCCCAGTCTCTGGCCTATTTTCTTTTAAATTATTATTTGATTTCCATGTTCTTCTGGAAGATCTGAGTCCAGACCTAGGTGTCTTATTGTAGTGGAAGTTTTAGAACAGCAGTAGCACTTCCCTACTTCTATTTAATAATCATCTTTTACATAAACAAAGATCATATTAACCATTTTGTCAAAGCACTTCTTTGTGAACCTATTTTGAGATGATTGTCTACAATGACTCACAAGTCCTTTTCTGAGCTACTGCATTCCAAAAGAGAGTCTCACTGCACCTATAATTTGTGTTCCTGGCCCCCAGATGAATTCTTCTGCATTTGGGTGTCCTTAAATTATTATTTTTTAAAATTAACTGATTTACCAGGTATTTCAAGTAGTTCTGCACCAGAGCCTTCTCTTTGCTACCTACTACCCTGCTCTGTTTTGTTCATGTACTCTTTCTATTCCATTGCTCTTTCTGTAAATTGGGCAATGGCTATTTGGGGGAACCTTGTAGAAGCACCTGTGCTCACTGATTTCTTTATTGCTACTTGTTGAATTCCGGGAGATATTTTAGTTGTATCTAATGTACAGCCTGTTAATTCTGCACAATTCAAGTTCTTTTTTTAAACCAAAGTGTTTTGTGGCACTAAGTCAAGTGCCCTAAAAATTAAGACTTGTGTGCCAACACATTCACCTTTATCAACAGGGCCTATAATCTTGTCATAAAAAACAATATGTTTGTTTGACAAGATTTACTTTCTGCAAAACCATGTTGAGTGGCATAAATTATATGTTTAGCCACTGTTTGTTGAAAGAAACCTCATTTAACAGTTCCATGCACATCAGAGAAATTTTTCAGTGGTCCCCAGGTTATCTCTTTTGCCCCTTATTAAACACTGGAATTACTTTGTTTTCTAGGACATTTGAATATCCCAGCTTTCTAAGATCTTTTAAAAGTTACAATTGAATTAAAAAACATTCTTCAGCCCTTAAAAAAATCTTTGGATCTGATATGTGTTAAATTTTTTTATTTTTTATGTTATCTTATTCTAGTACTTTGATAGAGACGAAGTTTCACTAGAATGGGTATATAGCACTTCTTGTTTTAGATATTAAGATGTATTTATGACAAATGTTACACTTATATCATTGAGAAATCTTCCATCTGCATCTCCTGAAATAAAACTTACAGCTGACCTAAAATCACCCTCCTTTCTAATACATATGAACACTAATCCTCATTTCCCAAAATCTAAGCTATGCCTAACAAATTAATGCAACTAACTTTCTCAGGTATCATCTGTATTTTAAGTGTTTCACCATTCATCTATTTCCTATTTATCCATGTTACATATAATTTATTGTTATTCCAAATCTCATTTTAAAACACTGGTGTTCTTGTTGTAAGAAATAAATTTCTTGGCTTGTGGAATTTTTTTAAAGAACCAGGAATGGGGTTCCTCTCTCTTTTTAGATTTATTAAACACCTAAATTTCAGCAAACCACTCTGAAATTTTTTACGGAGAGAAATAAGCATTTCTAAGGGGTGATTCAATTGATTTATCTTAGAGATCTCTTTTAGGATGGGATGAACTGCCTAATGGAACTGCTGATTTCTCCCCTGAGGTACCTAGGTTAGACTTAATGCTACTGAGTTTTAGATATCTGTGTTATGGTGTATAACTCCCACCTTTTGTTTTTAGTAATGAACTGAACCAGTTGTCCAGAAAACACCCCTGAAGTTGAGGTCACCCCTCGTAAATCAGGCTTGCTTTCTGCATCCTCAGGAGAGGTGTTTAGGGAGGCTGAGTGAAAATACATGCCCATCAGTAATTTTTCTCTGCTAATCCATAATCATTCAAGGTTCTGTGACTTTGAATCATAACGATGAATGACAGCCACCTCCACCTCTTCCCTAGCTGTTACTGAGCCTTTCAAAACTGGCATAGAAACAGTTTTTTGACTATGAAACACTGATCCTTTATAAGCACAGTTCTATGGCACTGGTTGGAATATATCAGTGTTTTTACCGTGTTTGCAGTTGCAACCTCTCTGTGCTGTCCATGTGGTTTAAACAGAGCAGCAAATGATGCTGGGATGTATCACTGGAGCTGCAGATCCTTTCAGCCTGTTCCTTTCAGCATTTGAGAGGGATATGGTGTTTCCAGTTGTGGCACTGTTTTTTAGGTAATGGTACCCCTACAGTTCCTCTCTGCCTCTCTGTCCAGCCCATACAAGCAGTTTTTGGCCAGCTAGAAATCATTTGTAGATCATAGTGCTATTCCAGCTGGCCAAAATTTTTTCTTCAGCTTTGGCACTTTTAGTTTCCTACTGCTTCTTATCTTTTGGCACGAGGTTTGGTACATGCATCCGTGAGAATTTTGCAGGAGGACAAGGATGGTCTCCACCTGTGCTTGGATGCAGTGGTGCAGCTGTGGTAGAGGCTGTGGTGTGCTCAAGCTGATAAAGCCTGCAGTGGGGCAGGGTGCATTCTCTCAGGCTCAGCTGGGTGATAAATAGGACTTTTGGCTCCCAAATCACAGCTGGCTCAGGGGAAAGTACACTGAGATGGCTTCAGCCAGGAAAACACAGTGTAGACACAGCCCATGCCTGACTAATGAAGGAAGTGATGAATCTTTGATGTTTAATTCCCTTGTAGATGCTGGTAATTTGCTGTTATTTCTACTCAATCCAACAAACAAGCAGTAAATGCAGCAATGGTCATGACCATGGGAGAGAATGCAGAACACCTCTTACTAACAAGCATTTCCTTTTAAAGTTGCTCAATTTTGATTTATTTTTTATCAGTTAAACCAGGATCCTGCCAGCTCCACACCAGTTACACAACTTTGGTGCTGATCAACAGGCTGCTGTGTTTCTCTCCCAGTGCAATTCTGACTTTTTTTGTTTTCCTTCCCTGTTGTCTCTGTAGCCAGCCCTCTGGGAAACTTTGTTCTTCTACATATTTTATCAGTTCTACTTCCTGAGACCTCTGGGATGACTTTTGAATCCCTGAATGTAGAAGTCATTCAAGCATAACCATTTTCAGATCTTTGATTCTCAGAAACCTTGACCAATTTAGGGGCAAATGGTCTTGGAAGAAAATAGACACATGGATTTCATAAGGTTTAATAATGAATGAAACTTTTGAAATCACTATTTATTTTGAATAATGTCCACTAATTTATTGAAGTTGTTTTCCCCACACTCTACTTCCCAGGCATGTGGTGTGATTCTTGGAACTGTCCTGTGCAGGGCCAGGAGCTGGACTTTGATGATCATCATGGGTCCCTTCCAACTTAGGATATTCTCTGATACTATGATGCCTTTCTTATCATAGAACTCTTTAGAAGATGGACCTAGGCATTGTTCAGAATCTGTCTGACAGGTGTGGATTTGTTCCATTAGAAAAGGTATTTCTTCTCTGTTGCATTTTCCTGTGTCCTTATGTCTCCTTAAGATCTGTTTTCCTTGTTCCTGTCTTATTTTATTTATGATTTATCTTTGGCTAAACTCTGGAAGGAGTGACAGTCCTCTGGTTTATTAGCGCATCCAATTACAATTTCTAGCAATGGACATACTTTTTCCCAAATAAGCTGATATTTAATAAACAGGTAATAATCAGTACCAGGACTGATGGCCAAAACAAGCATATCTGGTCAATGTGTTGTCTTTCCTGGAAAAATAACAGGATGTTTTTCTCTGCCTCTGCATTTCATTGATGCTGACCTGTTGCATGTCTTAAAAACACATTCATCACATGTGTCAGGTTTGCTTTTTCATTCTTTTCTTGACTGTCCAAGGACATTGCCTAGGCATTCCACACTCCAGCCTGGAACTCCACAGTCTCCCCAAGTATAGTTCCCTAACTGCAGGACAGAAATTAAGGTATCCTGCCCCCTGTGTGCAGGAAAGTAGATAAGATTCAATGCTAAAAAATATTAACAAAAGTCCAGTGTGTTTCACCCCAATTCTCACCCATCTGATTCTTCATAGTGACTTTAATAAAATCCCCAATACACTCTGTAGTTACATTTTGGCATGGAAGTCCTGCCTTATGCATTCAACGTCACCCTCTAATTTTTAGTGGCCTAGAAGATTTTCCTTCAGTCAGAAAGCTGAAACCAGTAATTCTTCCAAATCCAGTAAGTAATCCCTCAAAATATGTTCTCACAATCAAAAGTAGAGGCTAGGCAATATGCAGAATAAACACAGTAGAATTCCTCTCCCCCTGACTCTGGAGGGATTTGTTTTCTGCAAATCATGAGCTATCAAATATCAAATAATTATTTGCTAAATAATGAAAGGGAAGATTAAGATATCTCTTAAGCTCTGAGGAGTCTTGGAGGACAGTGCCTGACTATTAAATACCACAGTGTTGGTGTGATGATGCTTAAGTCACTTTGTGAATCTGTCCCCAGTGATGGTGCTGCTGCTGAGGGCCTCTCTGAATACTTATTTGTACTGTGTCCCTCCTATGGATAGAGAAATAGAAGCTTCATAAAGGTGGAATTGTATAGCCCTAGTAGAAGACGGGAAGGTCCATAGAAAAGAGTGAACTGGAATTTGTGGCTCACTTAGCAAATTTGGGATGCTCTCATCAGACAGGAAAGGTGAAGGTGAGGGTGTGAGAGCTCAGAAAGGGGATGTTGGAGTCCTGCTATAAACTGTGACTAAATGGCATGATTTACTCTCAGGTCTGAGAGAAAATGCTAATGTGAGCCCTCTGAGGGAAAAGGAGTTCTTACATCATTGTAGTATGCCACTAAAAAGAAAGTTTTACTGCTTTCCCCTGTCTCTGTCATTGGGGCTGGATCGAAGGATGCTGTCACACTTGTAATCCCCCGGGACCCAGCCCGCTTACAGACACATTGGAAAACTATTACTGTGTGGTATCAGCTTTCCTACTCTGACTGAAGACTCTGTAGGGATAAGAACTTGAGTCCTGTGGGGAATAATCATGTCTCATTCTCTTTTTTCTTGCCACTAACAGGGAGGCCCTGAAATTTCTCCGTTCTTAAACAGGAGGCTTCCACCCCCAGCTGCTATATTCGTGCCCATCGGCAAACATTTACACAGCAGTTCTTAAGTTATTCTCCAGTCACCCTTTGAACCTGTGGCTCTGGAGTAGTCTGTCCCATCCCTTACTCCACATTCCCATGAGACAGGGAGCCTGGGTTAGATGAGGACTGAGAGATTTGCACTCTGAAAATTAACCCTTCCAGTTGAAAGCTCAGGTTAATGTCTTTGATGTTGGATTTCCTTGTTCTGCCTCTCATTTCCTCTGCCACTGGAGGTCAATGCCATGCACTGCTTTGGATAGATTATCACCTAATAGGGTTTGTGCTCGCCTACACAGAACCATCTCTTCTTCTGCTGCAAGTGTGCCTACAGTGTGATTGGCACCATGTTGTAAATAATTAGCGAAAGTAATGATATAACTCCCAGTGGTAATCTCATCCTATTTAGGATACAACTACAATCTGAACTTCAATAACACCTTTGACATAATCAAACATCCCAGAGCCCTTTACAAAGCCATAAATTACTCACCTGTAAAGTAATGACTGCAGGGAATTACAGCAAGCAATGAGTCCATTGATCGGTGCTGGTACAAAATGAAGGAGAGGACGTACAACAGAGGCCACTCCAGAACTCTTTTCCTTTGGAAATTTCCATAGCGCCTTTAATTTCTGCAAGTATCTCTTCTCTTTCCCATAGAGACATGAGAGGAGGAAGACCACCTTGCTCTGACAGTCAAGGACACCTTTATCCACACTGATCTGTAAATTCCACCTGAAAGTGATGGGATTTTAGGCAGGACACAAATGTATGGGTTTATAGCCTGCAGGGAAAACTGCTCTTTAGCCAGTGATGCAAATAAACAAGTAAGTCACTTCCTTAAATTTGCATGGGCCATTTCTGAAAGCAGAGTTTTGCTGCTGCTTTTAAACAAAAAATAGCAGTGATTGCTTTGGACATCTCAGATGATATGCTGCACGCAAAATCTAGGCTGCCTCACTTTCTACCTCCTCCTAAGATACCCTCTCTATGGTTCAGAGTTGTTCTCACTTTATTAGGTTAGTAGGAATTATCTTCTTTATCAATTTCATTTAGTATGGGGTCCAGTTCTAGAAACCTTAAATTAAGAAGTCCATATATCCATAAGCACTCTGACTGAAAAAAACTGGAAGTGTTTTGGTAGGCAACTCCTTAGCATGAGAAAGAATTGCTAAATGAAGAACCTTGTTATTTATAGGATGATAATGAAAAATAAGGATTACATTATTTTTGCAGTTAAGGATACCACTGTGATTAGGAAATGTTTTGTATTACATGAAAAATCTCAGAGATTTTATTTTCTTAACCTGATGGAAGACAATGGGATCAGGCCTTATATTTCTAACATATTTCTTAGCACCACCTGGAGCTCTTCATTTTGCTGTGTTTTGGGGCTATATGTTTATTATAGCCTTATTCTGGATTCCCAGAGTATTACTGCACTTGTTATTGTGGTGCCAGCTTGACACCAGTGGGACTGCCTTATGCATGCCATTGAGTGTGGATTTGAAAAGTGCTGCCTCTGAGATAACAAATATTTTGGCAAGATGGGAAAGTTACAATAGCAAATATTTTGCCTGGATCTTGAAGGTATACTGCAGTTTTATAACTTGTGCCTTAGTTTAAAACTGTTTCGTGTTCTTAATTGCTTGTCTTGGGTATTGGACATGTTGATGGACTGAAAGCCATGGGGACTTCTCATGGAGAAAGACAGCAGTGTTTGGTCCCAAAGGCTTAATTTTGAAATCCAGCAGAATTGTTGTCCTTGCTCTTTGGATATGACAAGTTAAAAAGAGATTCATGCTGAATTTAGAAGGCATCTTTTGAAGGGATAGGGCTGTTTTGGACTAACACACAAATGAATAATTTAAACTATCATAATTTAAAAAGTAGGTTTAATTGGATTATTTCTTGTGGTCTGATCTAAGGAACATTGAAGCCTGCAAGACCATTTCTATTGGATTCTGTGGTCTGTGAAACAGACCCTTATGTTGTAGAGGATAGGGAACCCTTCAGGAGCTCCCTGCTGAGCTGTGTATGGTGTCTCAAAGCAGGTGCAGACGGGACAATTAAGCTTCTACAGGACAGGATGCCACCAGTGTCCTCCTCCTTGGGCTGTCCTCAGCATTGCAGCTTGTTTGAGGCAAAGCTGATCTCAGGAATAAGCAAGTGAAAAAAATGAAACAGCCTACTCCCCCATCAACTGATGTGTGTTTTTCTTTCCTTGCAGATTTTTTAGTAGTTTATCTTACACTCAGTGTCAGATACATTACAAACATTGACAGGAGAAGACATTGCAATTCCATGGCAGTTCGAGAATTTTTGCTGTCTTTTGCTAGCTACGAATTAGTCCCAGGAATTACAAGTTTCCTCATTCAACAGCTTTGCCTTTATTTATTTTTTTTAATAGTGATAACTTTCTTTATCTCTGCGGTCTAACAGCAACAGAACAGATGAAAAGGTAACTCTCGGAATACTGATTGATAAGCATTATGAGCCCTTGTCTCCTGAAATCATCCCAATGAGAGCTTTAAGTTTTAGCTCCTGAAATGTGGTAATTCTCTTTGCAAACTGTTTGGTTACACGTTGGTGCTGGTTTTGCATTCTGCAAGGAACCATGATGTAGCATTTATTAGCGTCTCTCTAATTGTGCTGAGTTAGTATGCATTTGGTACCCTCCGTGGGGAGATCTAGCTAATTAGAATAGCACCAAAGAGTGATTATTACTATGTTTCATATTTAAATAAAGAAGCTCCACACCTTTTTATATTTCAGTGAAAGTGATTTAGAAATTATTAAATCCAATGAAATAAGATTGATATTTTTATCTAACAGGAAAAGAGATAGTTATTGAAACTAGAAAAAAAGATTGCTTTTGGTACATGGGAAAACAGATTTAAATTGCTGTGTAGTATAACAATTCCAATTTTGCAAGATGAAAAATGATTGTTTCACTATTGCCTTGTCTACTTTTGTTTTTTTCCACCTGTTCTATCCAACTCTCTGTTTAGAAAGTAGTCTCTGGGGCAGAGAATTACATTTTTTTATTAAATATGTGGCAGGCATCCAGCACAGAAGGGCTCTGATTCCAGACCCTGCAGCTTTGCATTAGTGCAACACAAGTGATAAATATAGGCCTATACCATATCAATCAGCAATACTGTAAAAGTATGATTTATTATCAACTCCTATTTTTATTTTGTGTTTAAGGTGGGGGATAATAAAATGTAAAATTATTAAATGGAGAACTGCTGTTTAGGCAAAATGATGTATTAAAAATAAGCAAATCATTATACTTTGCTGTGAAAATGCTGTATTGGAGCAATGAATTATTGTATTTGTTTCTAAACTCAAGGCAATGCTTTCATCCCTTACCTAAATTAGTTGTGAGGCAGGTGGGTGCCACGTTCCTCTCCAAAGAACAAGCATTTATGAGCATGGGTGAATGGAAAAAGTTCACTATCCAGGGCCTTCCAAGCCAGTCAGGGAGATCTTTGGTGATTTTAGTTGTCCATGGATTGAAGCTCAGGAAATGAGTTGTACTCCATTAGCTATCGTGTTCTTGGATGACTTTTAGATAACTTAGACCTCATTCTTAGGGTATTGACCACAAATAACTGATGTGTTGGGAAAAAAAGGGATCATGTGAAAGGAACAGGGAAGCAAAGTAGTCAACACAAGCACTGAACAGCATTTTGTTGTCAAAAGGAGTAGTATGACCCTTTGAGCGTAAATAATGAAACACTGATTGGGAGTGGTGAGGGAGACTTGAACTGGAAAGAACATCACATGCAGCAGATACGTATCCATTTTGAAGAGAAAGTTGAAAAACTAAAACAACATAGAATAGATGCAGAAAAATGGGGTGAAAAAGCTGCTGGTCTACTTCATGAAGTAGACTTTATTGTGCAAATCCAATAATCCAAAGAGAATGTCTGATATTGCAGGTCCAAAGGCTCGTAAAAATGGAGAAAATTAAAAGGATGTAGCTGTTCTTGGCTGAAATAAATTTTTGTCAAGGAGGGGTTCTCTGATCCATTGAATATTTTTGTGCATTTTTGAGGCATACAATTTGACCAAAGGTATTCATAGTGAAGGGGTAAAGAGGTATTTTTTTTAATGTAAGGTCAGGATATTTGATCAAAATGTATTTTTTTTTTTTGGTCTTGAAAGCTGTGGTTCTGATAAACCTTTCAGATTGCACTAACAAACTGTGTTTGAATCCACAAACTGTGAGTACAAGGTTCTGTATCCTACTAAACATTGTCTTGGCTAATCAGCTCTTCCCTCCCCTATTTTTAATCTTTAAAAATGTTAATTGATCACCATTCTGATAATTTCAAGACTAAAGATTTTTTTTTCTTTCCAATGGACACATAGTGATTAAATGCTCAGGAGGAACAAAATGCAATTATGCAGGTTTTCATTCCTCCATACATGCTAATTAGAACAGATAAACCTTTAGCTACAGCATTTATAGTGTTTTTGGGGATAATGTATCTGGGAGATAAAAAGGGACAATATTTCACTATAATTTAAACATGAAGTATTTTCCATAATGCATCCATGGGGAATGGTTCAGTTATCAGATGCTGAGGCAGCAGTGTATTTATGAAGCATTATTGTAAAAACACATACAGCAATGGCAGACTGCAAATCACAGCAAGTCACTCAAGGAATGTTATAGCTCATGGTGGAAAGCTATCAGTACAGAGTGGCTCTGAATTGTGACACTACCAGCACCTGCTAGGTCATTACAAAACTTGTCTGGAAACTTTATGCTAGGTCTAAGAGGAAGGAATGGGAAAGAAGTGTCAGAAATTATGATCGTCTTTCAGAGTTTTGTCATCTGTGATAAATCTCTTTCTATAGTTAGAGGATCTCCTTTATTGTAAGGATTAAAAAAGAAGAAGCAGAAAGAAAAAACCCTGAGAGTTGATGAAGCTTTATGAAACTTAACTTATGCTTTATTTTCTTTTCACTTCAAATCTCCTTAAGTTCCTGGGATTGGTGTAGTATCTTTTAATTTAGTCTGACTGGAGAGAGATTGTATTTTAGACTGACAGTTTAACTCTTGAATAAAATGAGAGATGTTTCTTTTGGACATTTATCTCTAAATCAATGAGGCTAATTGAGCACTTGTTAGAAAAATGTGAGGGAAATCACTTTGCAGTATTTTACTTTTATCCATGAAAACACTAAATGCATACATGGTCTTGTTACTCATAAATCCTGAATTGGAGACATCCCATTGAACAGTTAATTTCTATTTTGAAGTATAACTCCTCCCCCTTTTGTAAGCCAAGATTGTTCTACTGTTAAAAGGAGAGAGAAAAATACAATGAAGGATGACAAAGGAACAGTTGAAATGTGAGTTGGGAATACAGTGGGGAAAATGACAATAAATGACAACATGGGAGATTCTACTTAATAGTCTTGAATTAAATTTATGATGCATGGTAATGACATGAAGAAAAAAAAACCCATATTCCCCTTCAACGTGTAAAAAGAAAAAAAGAAAAGGTAGATTTTTGTTCTTTGTATTTCTTTGTCTCAAACAGAAATTAGGACATTGAGTGTACTCTTAGGCTGCACTTGTTTGCCAGGTCCTGGTACACTGTGACCCTTCATAAATAACAGTCTATTGCAATGCTTTGAGCATGCAGTTTTGGTACCCTGCACCATACAGAGCCTTTCAACTCTGCCCCCACAGCCTTTGCATGCGGAAACAACCTGAACTGGAGACCTAATAGAACCTAATTACTAGAACAGTGCCTAAAGGGGTCCTACAGGAAAGCCAGAGAGGAACTTCTGATAAGGCATGCGGTGACAGGATAAGGGGGAATGGGTTTGAACTGACAGAGGTTAAACTTAGATATTAACAAAAAATTCTTTGCTGTTAAGATGAGGCCCTGGCACAGGTTGCCCAGAGAGGTTGGGGTTGCCCCATCCCTGGAAGTGTTCAAGGCTGGGTTGGTTGGGACTCTGAGCAACCTGGGACAGTGGAAGGTGTCCCTGCCCATGGCAGGGGAATGGAACAGGACAATCTTTAAGGTTTTTTCCCAACCCAAACCATTCTGTGATTCCATGATTGTCTGCAAGTGCTTCTGTGCTGCGTCACAGGCCACACAAACCCTGCTCTGGTCAGCTGTAGAGTCTGTATGTTATTCCATGCACTTTGAAATGGAAAAAAGCCCAACAAACAAACCCACAAAATAATCGTTATACTTTGAACTTATGTGTCCTAATGCTTGGTACCACTGAGAAGAGCCTGCCTCCATTCTCTGGACCCCCTCCCTTCAGATGCTTACATACCTTGATGAGTTGCCCTCTCAGTTGTCACTTCCCAAGGCTGAACAGGCCCAACTCTCTCAGCTTTTATTTACAAGGGGGATGTTCCAGCCCCTTAATCACCTTTGTGGCCCTTCGCTGGACTTGCTCCTCCTTGTCCTGCCGAGCCCAGAACAGGACTGAGCCCTCCAGATGTGGCCTCCCTAGGGCTGAGGAGAGGGACAGAACCACCTCTCAACCTGCTGGCACTGCAGTTCCAGTGTATCTTCAAACACCCAAGAAGAATGGATCTGGATCCCTCCTTCCTTTCCTCCTCCTCAACCTGTACTCCTCTGTCATAAATTAATGTGCTTAGAGATGGTAGTGGTGTCAAGAAATAATTACATTTCTTTCAGACTGTCTTTCTCACTAAGCATGATGGAAAAATATGTTTCCTAAAATAACTTTTGGAGTCAATAAAAGGAAGTGGTAGCAGTGGTTAAAGTTCTGGAAAGGTGCTGGATGGTGACAAGCTATCAAGACTGGATGACATGCTGAAGGAATTTAAAGAAAATGCTGTCAAAATAGACATAATCCCTCATTAAATTAATCAACCCCAGCTGAGGAGTTTGATGGAGAAAGTGTAAGCACCTTTTAAAAAAGTGTCAGAAATTGTACATTTCAGTTTTGCTTCAGTATTAAAAGAAAATTTGAATCATAAATGAAGATTCATTTTGTTTACAGAACCCCTTGATTGGTATAAAAAGGTAAAGCTGAAGAAATATGGCTGCCATAAAAGAAAATCACACATCTCTGACTTACAAGTATTTGAACTGAATTGCAGGCACAAGAAGGCAGTTATTACAACTAATTTGGAATTTCAACAAGCAGTTTATGAAACCCCTTGAAGAAGGCTTTCAAGGAAATGAAGTAGCCCTAATACATTAGAGGTGAATGGCACTTACGTGCCAGAAACTGCTTAAGTGACAGAAAACAAGGGGAAAATCGTCTCATCCTAGATGAGATGTCTCACCTTGTGGAAGTGCTTTGTGGAGATCCACTCTCTCAAGGGAGCCTTGGTAACTAGTTTGGACTGCATGTTCCACTTTTAGACAGGGAAAACGTTTGATGAGTTAAACTTCACCCCTCCCCTTGAATATAAAACCCACCATGTTCTTCATAGTTTGATATATTGGTTATTAATGACCTAGTGAAGAGATGAACTGTGTAAAATGATAACACTTGAGTGTGATGCAATTATTTCACTGGAGAGAAATGAAGAATTCAATGTTTAGGAGTGTTTGTTTAGGTATTATGAATGTAAATTAAATTTCAAATCCAATTGAAAAAAGAGAATAATTTGAAGCAATTATGAGTTAAAAATAAACTCTAACTCCTCAAACAAATAAACCATCTGTCATTTGTGTAGCTCTGTGATTCACATCTGGTCCTGGAACAAGAGTCACTGTGGTTTCCCCATTTACTCATCAGACTTCCATCACAAAACCCACCTTGCACTCTCCTGATACTTCGCTTCTGATTTCAAAGCCAGATGCTTTTTTTCTCCTCTCCCTGCTCAGCTGTTGTTTTGCACTTCCTCTGGTCACTGGAGCTGAGTTGCTGCAGGGAGTTCCAGGACAATCGCAGGGTGAGGTGAGCTGAGCACCATGTGAAGGTATTGTATGTATTTGAAAGGTGCTGCTGGATTTTTCTCCATCCTTGTTCTTCTCTCACTGTTCAATGAAGCTGAGGGTGACATAAGAGCAGCAAGTGGGCTAAAACTGCTGAAATGAGAGCAGGAAGGGAAATCTCTGCAAGCAAACTCCTGCAGACAATGTGGGCAGATCTCCTCTTGAGAGGAGGGGTAGCCAAAGCCAAATATCACATCTTGTGCTATGGTGAGGACTAGGATATAAAGAAATCCTGAAGATAATTTCATTACATAGTATAAATAATGATTTCCCTCATCTTGGTTGCTGTGGTCTTGTGGTCATACTAGTGAAAAATAAAACAGAGCAGTCAGAAAACAGGACTGAGAAAAGTCTTGATAGAAGTATATAAATCCATGTATGTTTTAAGAAAAATTAATAAGTCCCTGTTTTTTGGCCTTTCTGCATAACAGAACAATTACTTTTCATATGATGAACATTTGTAAAGATTCATGGGTTTCTGTGTATAGACAACCGTTGTGATATCTTTCTGGAGTATTCAATATTTATTTATTTTATTAACAGTATTCTTGTATTGTAAAACTTTGCATTTTAAATCAAGGGGAAAACCCAGAAAATTTAAATTACCACATCTCAGGTGGTAATTGTTAGGAGTAGGCATTACTGGTGTTAACATGTTCATATATAGCTTGAAATACTTTGTGCTGATCTTCTCTGCTTATTAGTTCTCCAACCAAACATGAAGAGAATTAGATGTGTCATTTATACCAGTTTGTATATTTTCAAAGGGAAGATTTTCCCTGTTCACTAACAAACGTTTCATGTTTGTTAATTTCTTTTTCTGCTGCCTGCCTTTCCTCTTTCAGGTAAGAGGTAATTTTATGACATTTTATCCTCAGACGTGGCCCTGAAAGTGGAAACTTGGGCCAATCACTGTTGAATATTTACAATAGTTTCATTAGGTGTTGGTAGAATATTTAGATTAATTTATTCTGCCTTTGAAGGCTAAAATCATTTAATGCTAGTATTTAAATCTGAAGTCAGGGATGAGTAGCTATTTTAAAAACATAAAAAATTAAGCTTTGTGATTGTGATGTAAGCTTCTACACACATGCCATCTCTCCCCCAATTAATGTTGAAAGTTCTTGTATTTCAGTGAGGACACAGTAAGAAGTAAGATACAGAGAGCTCATTAGGTAATGTTGGGATGGAAAGCCTTTAGCTACTCATGTTAAAAGAAATATAAACAGCTAGAAATTTCCCAGGTCTAGTAAAGCAGAGGCATTTATATGAATAAAGGCATCTTTGCTAACAACATACCTGAAATATAAGCTACATCTGAATGAACTCTGTGAAAAACAGAGGCTCCTAGAAGGAAGTTTAAGTGATTTAAGTTTTCCACAGTCTACATGAAGGCATTAAAAAAAAAGGAAAGTAAAATAAGAAGAACCTCCAACCTTCCTGCAATATGCCAAACTAGCACAAAGAAAGATTTTTGCATAGCTTGCTTAAAATATTCCTGAAACAGATGAAAAGCCAAAACCCAGACATTTGAACAGACATAGGCAAATACTGAAAAAATGATTGGCAAACATATTGGTGAATCTCAAACATTGGTGGATTTCCTTTTGTTGGTAACTTTTGTAGCTGAACTTTTTATTCTTTAGCAATCGTATGAATTGAAGCTCACAGATGTTTATGAAAAGCAAATTTTAGATCAAGATTCAAGATTTACTTAGGCTCTGAGACAGCAGACCACTTAAATATATGCTTAACTTGGAGTCTGTGGAAACATTTGCATACTTACAGTTAAAGCTGTTATGCATTTCAGTGTATTGGGTCTAGAATCAGAAAATCAGACTAGGTTTATGATTAAAGGAATCACATGGTGGGAAAAAAAGTTTGTAAAATTTAAGTCAACAATCCTTCTGATAGATAACCAGTTACAGTCCAAATACAGTATACCATTATTTATGATTTCTATCTTAAGCAATTCAAAGAATTAAAATCATTAACATATGTTACTTGGGTGGTGAGTGAGGTCCTTGAATACAAAATTGCTGCAAACAGTGCATTCTTCACCTCCAGGTGTTTAACCAGGTTTCCACACTGCTAAGTAGAAAATTCTGGGAAAGATATAAGGCATTGCACCTAAATACAGACACACAATAAAGCTAAAGTGAGCAAGAATTAGGTTTATTTTGATCAAGTCTGATGAAACAACCATGAGCCATAAATTATTCAATAAAACCTTTAAAGTGCCAGTGACTGCAGTGGAGAAGCCAAAATTGTCCTAAGGGTTGAATGAGCAATGGCAAGTTTCTTCATCAAATCAAACTGTGTTTTCCACAATGTACCTCATAGGCACAGAAGGAAATGCTTTCTGCATTCAGTACTAATAATCTTGGATATGACATTTGTCTATTTTTTTAATGAACTTAAAGTCTAACCTGCCTGAAGACAAGCAAAATATTCAGGTTTATTTTTTAAAAAATATTTTATGTATACAGAAAACATCCATTTTTGTCATAATATTCAAATGCCTTGTGCTAAAGCTTTCTGAACTATGTAATAGAATGGTTTTGGTAGATTTTTGTTTTGTTTTTTTTCTTCTTTTTCCATTTAGGTCTCAATAAAATAGCAAGCAAAAGTCCCAAGCATATAGCTTTATTTTTCCTAAATGCCAGTGTAATATGTTCATAGGCAGTGCAGGGTAAAGAAAAAGTCAGTGTTTTTCTCACCAACTTGTCAATGAGAAATGTTCCAGTGCTAGTGAAATGACACCTCTTGAAACTTTAATATAAAATCTTGAGTAACTTCTTATCCCTTGGTGCTTTCTGTTGGAAGTATGTTTGGCATCTTTCAGAGCTTAATATCAAGGACTCAAGTTTCTGTATTTCAATCTTATCTTGGGAATTCACCTTGGTCATTGGCTTCTCTATATTTATCCTATTCCTTCCCTGAACGCTTTCAATTAGATCAGGAGGTACTGCTAGACATGTTCTGTTTTTCTCATTTTGCATCTGATTTTGGAATATTGGAAAGCAAACAAGAGAGCAACAAACCATAGTCAGTGAATGTTTCCCTTTTCTTAGAATACATCAACTGTAGGATCTTCTATCTGCATAAATCCTTGAGAGGGTGAGCTTACATTTTTCAGAGACTTTAGATAAGCCATTCACCACACCTAACTTTTCACACTGACAAAGAATTGTCTCCCTAGACTCTCTCTATAGCCAATCTGTTGACTGTGCAATAGTTGCTTTCAGTAGCCACCAGGAGCCTCATTTGGGTCACACGGAGTGCTCCCAGTTGTTAAACTTGTAGGTGAGCACTCAAACCCCCAGACTATTATGCAATTGTGCATAAAACATGTTTTAGGAACTATTGTATTATTGCTTCATTGCAATTTATTTAGTTCCCAGTGTTCTCTTCTACTTTCAACAGTGAATTTAAATAATCTAAAAAAACGTTTTAAAAAGGACACTCAAAGCTTAGCTTGGCTCCAAAATATGTGTCTAGTGCCATTTGCAATGTCCTAGATTTAACAGGGTGTCTGCACAACATCAAGTACATCCAAGACCTAGACAAACACGGCTAGCCTGGAAGCTGCAGGCCAGTCAGGATACCCTAGAAAACCTCAAATTATCTTAAATTTCCATGTATGGGCAATTGGAGTTAATAAATGAGAAAAGTTAGGCTCAGAACATGAGTGTGTCAGTAGGTACTACCTCTGAGGGCCAAAACCAAATGGGATGTATAATAAGTGAATTTCAATTATTTAAAGTAAAAAACAGAGATAGCAATTTAAAACTGTGTTCTTCTGTTTGTTTTATGAGATCTGTCCAAACTACCCACAGAAGTGATTCTCTTTTCAGTAAATAAAATTTGGCTTCCTCAGGACGTGCAAATGCAGCTATGAGTTGCTCACATTTTTTAGTGATGATAAGACCTCAGGCATTAAGATGGATCTGCCAACAGCAAGCACCCCAAAAAGGCTAAAAAGGTGTTAAGCTATGCTACCTCCTCTGAAATTTTATAAATCTGGTGGGCTGGAGTTGGCTTGCAGCCCAGCATCACCACCTCTCTGGGCAACCTGTTCCACAGTTCTACAACTTTGATTGTAAAAAACCTCTTGTATCTAATATAAATCTACATTCTGTTAGTTTTAAACCCCGTTTCCTATCGCAGCAGGTCCTGCTAAAAAGTTTATCTGATTTACCTTGTAGTCCCTCTTTAAGTACTGAAGAGCCACAATAAAATCTCTCTTGGTGGGATCTTGATGTGTCTCAGTTACCTTTGTTGTCCCTCTGCTTCCTCAAATATTCTGTTAGCCTTCAGACATTTCCAGCTGAATTTCCAGTTGAATTTCTTTTGTCTTGGAAGGCTGTGCTCTGTGAGAATAGAGCAGGGGATGTCCCATATTGGACAGAGCCAATTCCAGTCAGCTTCAGAATAAACCCACTGCAGGCCAAAGCAGAGCTTCCTAATATGTCACCATGTATTCTGTTATTCCTGCTCATACCCATAATATATCCATGAAACAGGTGAAGCCTAAGTAGTGTCAAAGTAGAATCAAACATGGTTTTTCTGGTTAAAATTGTATTTCAAAATAAATAAGATCAGCAATACACAGTTATAAAAACTTAATTTAAACTTAGGAAATTGCCATATCAGCTGAAAACTGGCAGAAGGCCCACTAAACAAGATAATTATAGATGGGATCATTTATTGAGTTGGAAGGTGGAAGGTATTGGGATGCTCCAGAGCTATGAGTTTTAGGACGATAGTTCAGGCAGAGATGATACTGCCAGGGTCACAGAGGATACAGAACAAGCTTCATAGAAATACAGAAAAACCCCAGAAATGTGCTAAGAAATTTCATAAGGAGATTCAAACAGAGGCACAGCTGTGAATCCTGTTCGGGAAAACAGTGCAAAATGCAAAATCAAGGAAAAAGAAATGAGGCTGGGTTGCAGGACCATCTATGTGACAATGAAAACTGTGAAAAGATGGAATAGTTCCCTACAGGGAGACATAACAGCTCCTATGCAAGGTAGTAGAACAAACTGGTAATTAATCTGAGCTTGGCAGATGACTAGGCTGGATGAATTGATTTCTTTGCAATAGATATGTTCCAGCATACATACCCCCTACTAGGTAAAGGAACCTCCAAGTTAACAGATTTTGGTCCCAAGAAGGTGCTTCCTGGACTAGAATTTAAAAAAACAAAAATTTACATTATGAAACCATTAATGGAAAAGAAATCTGGGGAACATTACAAACACAGATTTACCCCATTATTTTAGCCATCTGTTTTTGGTATACTGTTGATATAAAACAAGGTTATAAATCAAAGAATTAGCTGATATATCAAGTCAGTGAAGTACAACTATATCTAAAATCTGCTGCAGGTAAACCAAGGACACTTATACCAGGTTCCTCACCCAAGTAATAATATAAAGCCTATCTGAGTCCATTTGAGATTTCACACTTAGAAAATCAAATGTGCAGTTTACTCCTGATGATGACAGTTTCTCTTATGAGCCCTCAGAATGCTGTGTTAATCAAAATACTAGTTTTCATAGGCTGAACTCTGAAGCAGAATTACCCATTTCATTTATTCTTTCAAATTTATTCATTCCACATATGACCACGGCATCTGAATCCCAGACTCTCTTCCCCAAATCCCCATCTAAGATTTTTTTTACAGTCTCACACTGTCACAAAGCTTTCTCTTCCACTGGGACTGGTGTTGACTGCCTTGTTGGTAGTATTGTTATCTCATAATATTGCAAGATAATACAGCATTATTATTTTTTTACCTTGCATCAGCTCTGAAGGTGTTTCGATGTATTCAGGAGTATGTGTGTCAGAGAACTTCTTCCAATACAATGCCTTTTCTGCCAAATTTCCTGAACCATGTAACTCTGTCATGCAGAAGACTAGCAGGAAATCTGTTGATTGAGAAATCTGAAACACCCAGTCTAGGTTTTCAGGAATGTCCTTTGAGTTTTGTTGACCATGTTAAGGAGACTAGCAATTCCTTTCAAATGCCCATATAAAATAAAATATGCAAATCAAAACTGGAATTGAAGTAATTGCACACATCCTCCAGAGAACGCGAGGTTATTGCAGGTGTGATCCCTGAAATGCCTTCCTAACACCATTTACACACTACCTCCATACACCATCAGTGTACAGTACAAGTGTGCTCCATTTCCAGCATAGTATTTGAATTTTTGGCCTGCTTAACAGTTGCTATCGATATGCTTTGCTACAGCTGTCAGATTAGTCAGGGCTCGGGTTTTTTTTTTTTCTGTTTTATCCGAGTTGGCTTTATTCCCAGATTCCAGATAAAAGTGATAGTATTTTGCTTGACCATCCCATTCCAAGCGTTAAACACTGTGACTTCAGGCTTGGATGCTCTAATGGTGTGTTAAAACTGTCCAATTTTTAGTGCTTGCCCTCCCCTCTGCCCACACATGCACACACACAGCAAGCCACAGGAATATATTGCTGAGGTAAAAGCAATGTGTGGAGCCTCTGACTGGGAGTGTGTTTAGCTGCAAGGGGTTGGAAGCTACAGAGTAATTGCTAGGGTTAAAATAAACAAAAAGAAGAGTCCACAGAATGTGGCCACTGATAGAAATTGAAAACAAGTGGTTTTCTCAGGATTTTCCCTTAAGTAATAATGGGGCACTGACCTCACAGATTTTTGTGATGAGAAATTACTGAGCAAATTACTGACACTCAAATGAAAAAGAAACTCCATCTTCTGGGAAGTTTATCAGCAGGATGATTTTTGATAGACTGCTTGCATCATTTGGTATTTTATTTACCCCACTCAGGTCTCTGTTTGTTTAGCACAGCAAACCTGGTGTGCAGGACTCTGTTAGAAACCAGAGATGTCTATAGATCACTTCACAATGCAGTGGAATTCTGTACCTCACACACTGAACTGCAAAACTGCATCTCTCTGCGTCTGGATTGTTTTAACTTTCATTCTGTTGATGCCACCTATGGTCAGATATATAAATGGCCCAGTTTAGGCAATCTTTAATTCCTTTACATATAAATGGTCCGGTTTAGGCAATGTTTAACTCCTTTACTCAATTTAGCTGTTAAAACATAAATTACAGTTCTGTTCTACTCTCCTGGCTCAAAAATTACAGAAGTTTTCACCACACATGTCTTTGATACGAGCAGCTAAAACTGTGATGTTGGAGGGCTGCTTCCTCTCACCTCAATAACATATTTGAATGCAATTTTAGCTTTAGCTTTTTCTTAAATCAGGAACTCTACATTTCTATACATCAGTTCCTGAGACAGAAGTCAAGGTGCCCAGTACAGGCACCATTATTTGGAAGATATTTCTTACATTTCTGTCACCTTGCCACATGAAACATGGAAAGAAGATTATGATAATTTTGGGCCCCTACTCAAAGTGATAACGACAAATGGGAAAGTATTTAGTGAAGGGTGTTTAGGGTGGTTAGGAAACTGTGGAATATGACAGGTGAACTGAGGCTGATTAAGGTGGCTTGCTTAACATGGGGGTGAGAAATTAAAGGGGATCGTGGGAATCTAATTGCTGTCTTCCACGGCTTGCAGAGAAGATGGAGTCAGGCTCCTTTCAGGGGAGTGCAGTGAAAGGACAAGTAGCACAGGATGGAAGATGCTACCACAGATAATTCTATTTATGGAGAATAACATTCACATAAATGCAGGCAAATATCAGAACAGGATACCCAGAGATGCCGTGGAACCTCTGCCCTCAGAGGTGTTCAATACTCAGCTGGTGGAAGTGCTCTTCTACCTATTTTAATTTTGCCCTGCTTTATTCTGGAGGTTGGATCAGAAGATTGCCAGACATCCTCTCCAACTCAAATTATTCTTTAAGTGTGTAATTCTATCAAAATTATCTACAGTGCAATAGCAGTCAAAACATCTGCGGCAGATCCTCTAATCCGGAAAGGCAATGTAGAAGCACATTAGCATTTCTTGCTTGTTCTCCTTTTCTTTGGAATTCCCCAGAGCACTGTCATTTGCTACTTGTCGCATTAGAACAAAACAGTGCATCTTTTGGCACATGTAACATTTTATAAACAAAGGAACTGAGTTGTTTGGATTCAGCGGAAAGCCAGAGGGACACTAACACAACCATGCAAAACAGTTACAGGAGTCAAACTTCTGAAAGAGCTTCTTAATTTCAGCTTAATCATGTATTTCGGTGAATATTATGAAAACAAGTGTTAACTATAGAAAATCCAAAATGTAATTGGGAGGTTTTTTTGTCTGTTTGTTTGCAGATTCTGGCCACTGCTAATGTGAAACTGTTCTACTCTGAAGATTCAGGCCTCCATGACAGCTTCAGTACCTGTCATTTTGATTCCTTTTCATTTCAGAGATAATCTGAAAACACTTTTTTCTCCCTCAAGCCAGTATCTCATTCTTTACCCCCATGCAGCTACTAGGAGTGAAAGATATGCGTGAAGAGTGAAAAAGGATCACATGATGAAAGCAAATTAAAATCCCCTTAGAACATATCATAGTCAAATGCATAAATCCAGGGCTTCTTTGGAGCTGGATTCTGGGCTGCAAGGCTTCAGTGCAAGGTTAGGTTCTTATATCAGTGCTTTTATTCGACTTTAAGAGAAGAATGATTTACAGAAAATGATGAAAGACAAATAAAGAGACCACATGCTAGCGTATAAAAAGACAGAGACAGAAAATTGTTTTTTTATGAACTAGGAGCAGCCTATTACTTTATATTTGAACCATGCCACTCTTAATAGATCATAAAGTGTAACATCTCACCTCTTTTTTGCCTTACTGTTCAAAATTGATGACCAGGGTTGCAGTTTGACTCTCCATTCTCGATCCCCCAATACGCAGTGGTCAGGCCATGTGAATTCTGGTTTTGGTGCTCTCATCTCTTTCCTCACAGCAAAGATGCAGCAAAGCTGTGTTGGAGTTGACACGGCACAAAGTTTCTCCTGGCACCAGCAGACCATGGATACCTCCCTCCCAACCATCCTGCTGAGCTCACTACATTTTCTACCTCTCTAGACCTTAGGCTGTTTTCTTCATTGTTTTAGGGTGAAGGTTTTAACCTCGTCTGCAGGCTCAGGCTCAGTCTCTCTTGCCAGAAGGCCAGCAAGAAATTTCTTTTCTCTTTCCCTTCTGGCTATGAGGGCCACCATTGTGCTTTCCCCTCTGCAATGTTCTTTAAAACACCTCTGTTTTTACCTTCTAACACTACCTGTGCCCTCCTTCCCCAGGTTTGTCAGGCCAGTTAAGCAGGAGAGATGGGATGGGATATGGAGGAGTGAACTATTTACGCCTTTTTTCACTGACTGGCTTAAATTAGCAGGGTTAGAATTTGAGGTCTTACAAATATGAGGTTTTAAAAATTCCCCTGGGAAATTTAAGAGAGCCCACAGAGGTTTAGCTGAATCTTAAGATTAATGACCTACATATTTTTTTAACTGAGCTGTTTATTGTCTGGAACTTGATTTATTTTACTGAAAATACAGAGAAAAAAAGAGAAAAAAGACAGGGGGAAAAGGGGTTTTTTTGGTAGGTGAAAGTACTTTAAATGTTTGTATGACTCTAAGCAGGCAAACATATTAAACCTCTGCCTTCCCAACAAAAAGTTGGTCTGTATTTTAATATTTAGCACAGCATATAATGCCTATGTCAGTGTATGGTTACTGTAGTAGGAAAGACACATTTACTATTAAATACATTAAAATACTCTTCTCTGGAAGTTCATATTTTGTAGTATTAAACTTCACACCTGGAATGTTCAATACAAATTTTTTGTGTGTTGGGCAAAAATCAATTTTAATGCTAAATTTGCTTTCGATATGGTCCAATAACAATGCAAAATGAATGAAGTCTAATAAAATAACACAAAGTTAAATGCAAGTCTGAATTCTTGCCTTCACTATCATTTTACCTGGATTTGATAAATGACATTGCCTGCATTCTAGACAGTATGAGTTGTCATATTTTTCTAAGATCTTGTCTAGTGGAAAAGTTAATGCATTTTCTCTCTCTCTCTCTGAATTTCTCAGTGTGGTAATTGCTATGTATTTTTTAATTTAATTTAATTTTATTCTTTGAGATGAGAACTTTAAGTTGTTCTGTCAGGATGTCCTTTGATGCCAGGTGCATGTCAAATTTGTGGACACACACATGGCTTAGAGACTCTATTCATACCTTGCACATTAACAAATGAATCATCTAGAAACCATATTATCAAATTTTCTTTGACAGCCCCAAATTCATTTACTTGACATTAGCAGGTTGTTTTTTTCTAAAAGGCTTGCATAAAATTTTCCTTTAATCTACCCATTTGCTATGAAAGAAGAATGTGAAGAATGTAAAGAATTCGAACTTGCTGACTTTTCATTAATTATTCTTTCCTGTCTCTCACTTCTTGGTACCAATTTTGCAAAAGATATTTTTGCTCTATATTAACATTTGTATTCTAAGATCTTTTTTTGTTTGAAATACTCCTGAAGATTAAATATACAAATTAAAATATATTAATAGAATAATATTGTTTTATAAGATTTTCTTTTTCTACCATTTTGGAGTTTTTTTCTAAATAAAATTTCATTGAGGAAATAAATTTATCTATGTTTTCATTTTGAGGAGAAAAATGCTGACTGTAAAGAAAATGGGGAAGAGGAGCTAAGGGAAGTGTGGGTCACAGAAAGTGAAGGTATGGTCAGGTTTTGGACAGCACATTTATTTTCTTCATAATAGCTCTTACAGTGCTATGTTTTGGATTTGCGACTAAAACTGTGTTAAAAATGCATGAATGTTTTAGCTATTGCTGGATTGTGCTTAGACAACATCAGGGTCTTCTCTGTTTCTAATGCTGCCCTGCCAAGGAGTAGTCAGGGAGTGGATAAGAGGCTGGGAGGGGACACAGCCAGGACAGCTGACCCCAACTGACCCAAGGGACATCCCAGACCATGTGGCACCATGCCCAGCAGATAAAGCTAAGGAGAAGAGGATGGGCATTCAAAGTGGCATTCGTCTCCCCAAGTCACTCTTACTTGTGATGGAGCCCTGCTGCCCTGGGGATGGTGGAACACCTACCTGCCCATAGGAACTGGTGAATCAATTCCCTGGTTTGCTTTGCTGGCATGTGCTGCTTTCGCTTTTCCTATCAAACAGTTTTATCTCAGGCCACAAGTTGGGTTGCATTGTCTTCTTGGTGGAGGTTCACATTCTCAGACTCAAATTGGTTACTAAACATCTTTGAAGAATTTATGTCCCATAAGACTGAAAACTACAATTTCAAGATTATTTTTTTGCCTCCCTCTCTAATCATTTGTGACACACTTCCTCAAACTTGTTGGAAACACTTCATCTTGAGGACTTGGACACTGCCCTCATCTCCCCTGTTCCCTGTCTGTAGGTTTGGCAGTACTTCAGGCTCATGGTCTTTTGTTCTCAAGGTTCTCAATATGACTTGGGGTGCTTGGAACCATTTATTACAAATACGTCAAGACTCCATTTCCACCAATGCCCTGCAGAAGTACAAGTAGCTAGGATAAGAGTAATTGTAACCTGCTGAGGGAAAACTGAGTTTGAGATAGATGAGTGTCCCTTGGTAGCTGCAATTACATCTGCGCAATGCTTCTGCTGTGGGTACAGCCACCTGGCACCACTGTTTCTCCAGGGTATAAATTCCTTAATTGCATACACGACTAGAAGTGGGAATTAACCTACATAAGTGTGAGACAGTTGGGGAGTGTAACAGGAAAACTTGCACACATCGCATTTTTTGCTCGGAATCTGGGTCCTTTTCCTTCATCAAACCAAGCCACCACACTCATCTCATGGGGGACTTCTGAGTATGTTTGGGTTTAATTTTTGTTCTTTCTCTGTGTTTCTATGCTTGAGTGTTGGGTTTAATTGCTGTTTTTTCTATGTGTTTCTTTTGCACCAACACGTCTGCAAAGAAGTATTGCCTGCATTTGTGAAAGACACTTCCCTTGAACATGTTTAACAAAAACTTTAGTATTATAAAGGAATTAATTACTATTCTGATCAGTTTGCTGGTGTCTACCTGATCCCTTCAGAGTCATATATACTTCTAAGATAGCCTCTTTTCCTCCACTATAAGCCAATCTTCCTTCATAACTTATGCACTCAGACCCTTAATCATTTTGCATGGCCTTTGCTGTGCGTTTTCATTATCAGCAATGTCCTTCCTATAATAAGTAGAGTTGATTCAGCTGATACTCATTAGATATGCTGTCTCCTCCAAATATCAAATATTCCTGCAATATTCAGAGGGATTTCAGTGAACGTGGTGTGGGGAGATGAAAGTGAGGGACACAGCCATCTAATCTTCCAAACTAAAGTGTCATTTGGTTTGCAATGACTTTGAATATCAATTTACATAGCTGTGAATCAGCTGTCATGCGTGGTTGCACACTGTGCTGACTCCATGTATGATCATGTCCCTTTCTAACACTTTCCCCTCAATATAATCATACAGAGGGAAGAAAATTCTGCGTTTGCTTGATACAGTGATGTGAGCTGATGAAGCCCCTTTAGTCCCTCCAAAGAGATCCCAGTTCACTGTGTTAGGAGATAAATGGGGCACTGATATCAGCTTCTGCAGATGCTGATTTGTTTCTCTGCCCATGGGCTTGATCTATAACTAAATGACATCCCAATTTGGCCCTGAATTTCTTTAGCAGTAAGATCAACACTAACAATATGAGATCAAAATATGGCCTCTGTAATTCTGATGGCTTTAAAAGAGCTGTGTTGACAGGTAAATTAATAGGAAATTTGGCTTAAGGAGACCAGAAATGCACAATATTCCTAATGTAGTCTCGTTACTGCCCTATTTAACAAAAAAGGACACTGATTATATGTACAATGTAAATCCCAAGGCCTTTTCTGCTTCTGCCAAACACTGTAGAGAGGGATTTACTGCATTATCCATTATCATGTCCAAGTCTATTCTTGGTTTGTATTGTGCTTCATTTTAGGCTATAGTCTCTGTGGATAGTTTTGATCCTCCCTTCTCTCATTACTTTATACTTCTCTATGCTGAACTGCATAAGCCAATTATCAGACCATAAACCTCATCTATCCAAAACATTTTGAATGCGTATGCTCCGTGCCTTTGTGGCTGCTGCCCTCCTACTATTTTGTGCCATTATCAAACAAAGGCATATTTTAAATATTGTCATACACGCCCCCCAGCCCCTTTCAAAGTAATTCTTAATTAGATAATGATTAATTAGATGTTTGTAAAGTACTCTGAAAAAACAAAATGCTATGGAAGTGCAAAGTATTATTATTAATATGCATCATCGTCAGTGTTATTAACACAGAGCTTTGCTGTGGCAGCCCTGTCACTACATTTGTCCTCCTGAATTGTCTACTCTTTGCCAGAACAAACCATTTCCTCTTTACAAGGCAGCTTTTAATCCAATTCAGTGCATTTACCCTTTGTAATGTGCTCTCTGACTTACTAAAGAAATCACTCTGTAGTGTCATGTGGCACCAGGAGCAGTTGTGAAATGCAGACGGATTCTATGACCATCCTTTTCCCTTGCATTAACAATCCAGCAACGTGTTCAAAGAATTCGAGCCAAATTGGCACACATGCTCTTCTTTTCAAGAATCCGTGTAGTATCACCCTTACTGGGGGTGTTGCACTATATTGTGAGTACTCCTGTTGTGCGAAAAAAAAAAGCAGAGAACAAGACTGCTGACCTCGTCAGATGAAGCTCGGCAGGAATGCAGAAGATTGGCTTGGTTAGTTTCAGATGCTGAATTAAAAGAGAGAAAAGAGGGAAGACACATTTAAAACGGACAAAGCATTTCTCCATGATAATGCCCTGTTCCACCCCAAGACAGCTCCTACCTTAAAGTTTATGGAGGTGCTTGCTCACATTTTCAAAAAAAAATCTTCTAAAGGGCAATAAAATAGTTCTAAGCCTAAAGCCATCTAAACTGTAAATAGCCTTTCCTTCTGAAAATTATGCTTTCAGTTAACACAATAGATGCAAATACACTCACTTGGCAGTCTCTGCTCATCTACATCTGTTAGAACAGTGTGAGATCTGCTTGCCTGTTGGTCAGAGCCTTGCTCCAACATACAGGTTCCAGGCAATTAAAAGTTTACATAGGCAGACTTGAAAACACTGTGGAAAAATTCGCTTTTCTTCAGGAAGTCCCTTCACTGTGCCAACTGAACAACATTGTAAACATATGCCAGCTAGAGTTAATTACACTAGCTTATACTAATATGACATGCAGAAGGAAAGGCAGGCAGAGAGTCCATAGTTCTTTCTAGTTGCCAAAAAGAAAAGCTGTATTGCCCTAGGTGCTGCAAAGCCCATAAAGACCACATTGGGGCATAAACATTAGAGCCAGGTGGAAGGAAGAAATATTGAAATGGCTAATAAAAGAAATTTGGAACTTGTCCCAAGAAATAGCCAACAGTCTACAAGCCCAGCACTCTGTGGTAGTCAGCAGCAGCCTTAAAGCACAAGGGAGAAGAAAACAAGATCTACAGTCAATAACCTTTACCTCTAGGAAAAGATGCTGAATGGAAGTGTGCATAGTGCAGTTATAGCTTTGCCTAGCAGGTTAGCCATCTGACTCCTAGCCCACAGTCTAAACTGAGACAAAAATCAATAGCAAAAAAACCCTATAGCTACATGATCCAAAGCCAATAAGGCTGGAAACATTTTCTGGAATGAAAGTTGTTTTGTTTTTATGCTGCTGACCTTCCCAAGGCTAAATATGTAATCAGTGATTCTATTGTTTTCTATGTTCCTTTTGTTTGTTCTTGTACATCAGTCTCTGCAGAACTGAGTCTTTGTTCCTTGTATTTAATAGTCATATTAACATTAGATGGCCTTTGAAAAGACATTTTAAACTTCACCCATATGTTTGTGAAAATAGCCTAAATCTTCCAAGAGAACTTATATATATCAACACGTGATGACCAATAAAAAGCTTAAGATGTTCCAAGAGAATGAAAATCTGTGTTTTCACAGGTAAAGTCAGCACATAGGATACACCTCCAAACCAATTGGTCATAATTCCAACAGGTTCATGTCATAACATCTAAGCAGGGAGTCTGGGCTAGGTTGCCGATTTTCTTTTGTGTTTTGTTCTCATTACAAAAGTTAAAGAAGGTGACAATCCTGGACTTTCCCAATAAACAGAAAATATGTTTATTACAGAGTAACTGGTTGTGCAGTGTTTCAAAAGGATGCACACCCTATACTTTAGGGCAGATGAATAGTGATGAAGTTAGCTGTGCTTTCAACCAGTGAAAGCTTTCTGGTCTCTGCTCTAAAAAGACATCTTCCATATTTGTTTAAAAATGTGCCACAGAAAGGTAACACCTCATTGTTGCTGATTGCAGTAGGTTATATCACTTTCTTGTGGGAGCTCTACAGGGGGAGATGTGCCAAAGTCAACTGTTGTGTCCAGGGTAGTCACAGGGAAAAAAATTGACTCTCTGCTTGGGATTTCCACTATTAAAAAAAAGAAAAAAAAAAAAATATATACATATATATACACATACCTATATATATATAAAGAAAAAAATGGTGTTTAATAAAAAAATAAAATTCAAGCTGTGGAGATCTTCAGTAAAAACTGGTTTTAGCTGAACTTCTCTATGACACCAAGAGACAAGGAATAAAAATTTTGTAAGTCCAGGTGCATGCATCAGCTTGAGTGTTACAGCTTGGTCAACGTATACATGTATATTGGAGACCTAGATAGCAAAATAGTCAACTGCTAGAAATATCTAATTGTTTATAAAGAAAATTTGGCTTGTAAAATGAAGAGTGAAGATGAAAGTCTTGCACCACACTGCTAAGACAGCAGTGGGTGAGTTGTGCCTGGAGCAGTGTGAAGGGTCACACACATGGAAATTTATCACAGGGTCTTTATAAATCAGATTTATATCTCCAAATTTATTTCTTTCACTTTATAGTTTCTATTGTGCTCTTTATCTACACAGGTAAAATGTCCTAGTACCCCCTCCTGATATTTTTTGTACCCTGCCTATCATTTGCTTCACCAATCATTCCCAAGTTTGACCATGCCCAAATGAAAAATCCACATTTATATGCTTACATAATCAAAGCTTATGTGTCTGGATGTGTACCTCTTTTTCTGGGCAAATCTTAAGGTTAGTGTAAATTAATTTAATTCACTTAAAAAAGTAAAAAAAGAAAAGAAAAGCTTTTTCTTTATTTGAATAAAGTGAACTTCAGGTCATGATTAATTTTATTTTGTGTGCATCATATTCAACAGCTACTCTTCAATTATTTCTTTCAGACATTTAAAAAAATTCCTTGAAAAAGAAGAATATATGAAAAAAATAAACTCTGGGATCACAGCTGGTGGTTTCGACTTAGCTAATATAACTGGGTTCATTAGATATGGAGTGCGTAGTATAGATATGATGCAGTGTCTCTTGAAGGAAAAAGGTTTCCTGCTGCTTTCTGGCACTTTGGGGCTAAGCAGAGTGAAAAAAATTTCCTTTACCATTGACTAAGTGCATGCATATGGATAGATTTTGTGGCATAGGCAATACACAGCATCTTGGTTCTCACAGGAAATTGATTGTCAAAACTTTTAAATGGCCATAACATGGAAAATATAATTACTTAGATGAAATTTTAGTGTCTCTAATTTTCTAATTTTCAGTGTTTCTTTAGTGTCTACAGTGCCTATTTTCCTCTAGGCTCTCTTTTGAAAGTTATGAAGTCCCTTTTTCCATGTTAAATAACAGAAAATAGACGTAGAGATGTTTGTAAAGATATGGATTTAATGACAAAAATCTCAAAATATATGTTAATTGTTTGGCTTAAAAAGAAGTATTAAAACTTAATTTGTCTGACATTTGTGAACCATTCTGATTATTACCCTAATAATAAAAGAAAATACACAATAATACATGAAATTTGTCCATAAAATGATAATTTTGGTAATGGTTTCAAGCAAAGCAAGCATTTCCCAATATTTTTTCAAAAAATAATTTTGTAATAGATATAATGGAAAAAAAAAAGAGTAAATTTAAAATATTTTTAATAAATCACATTATAATTTCCTAAATTTCAGTTAACCAGCTTAATATTATGAATATTTCCTTTGTTGAGGTACCAGTGGCTGGGATTTTACATGGTACTGATTAAACAGGTCTACTATTTCTCATTTTATGGCAAAATCATTTTCATAAAGAGGTCTTATTGTGTAGATAAGAAGAACATATACTTTTATAGACAACAAGGATACAGTCTGACTGTTCTGTCCGAATGGGATAAAAGAATTTCAGATAATAGGATTATCTCCATCTCACTTAACTTTTTCCACCCAGAAATTAGATGTCTATCCAGAGGTAGTTGTGTAGCCTCTCTCTGTTGCCATTGTAGCCAGGGAGGAAGCAGAAGGAACCTGCAGGCAGTTAAAATTTTTTTTTTATAAAAGCACTGCTTGAAAATTATTAGTTAAACTGAAAAATAGAGATCAGAGTAATTTCTGAGGCATTCAAATAAAATGGCATTTAGTTGCGTTGAAGGAAAATGTAGTGGTCTCAAGACAAACTGCTGTTGGTATTTTTTGTGAACTGGTTTTCAGATTAATTTTTTTTAATATTTTAATTAATTTTGACTGAGAAAAGATGCAGAGATTGTTAAAAATGGGCTGATGACCAAAGAGAGATGTTGCAATACTGAGGAAGATAAAAATCTCTCAGGAACAACTGTCTGACCTTGAGACAATTTGGTCTTACTATAAGTGTATAATGTAAATTAAAGTTATAAGTCGAATGGAAATTGTATCAAGATTTTTTGGGGAAAAAATCGCAAGAATCAGGAAAGGAATGGAAGGTCCTGAGAGCACAAGATTATTTTAGAATGACTGAATGACCATGAATGTCTGAAAAATCCATCAAAACATTAAATTTATTCATAGTATGGATGAGGAAAAACATTTCAAAATATTACAGAGAAGTGTACTGACATCAGAAGTTGTGATAATGACTTTCCATCTAGAATTTTCCTCAGTTCTGTAGCTGAGCAAAATAAAGATTATATCTACACTTAAAAGAAGCTGAAACTGAAGCCCAAAGTTGCTTAAAAGACAAATAAGTTCTCATGGGGCCTAGATAAATTTAATCTGGATAATAACAGATAGATTTTAACCGCCAGAGATGTGAAGTTTTGAAGTGGTCTTCCCACAGGAGCAACGAGAAGAAAAATGCAAAATAATTTTATAATGGGATTTATTACATTTTTAATGAGATTCTATGACATGGTCACCTGAACAGGAAGAAGCTTCAAAACTTAAGAGATCTCTTTCACTTATGTGTATTTATGTCCCAGGATGCTTGTTGTAGGCTGAGTTTTGTTTCATTAGAAGTAGTGGCAATATTTTAAATGTTGTAGTCTGCTTTTCTCATGCAGGAAGGATACACTGGAGATTTCTCTCCTGGGTCTGTTTGACAAACAGACTGAGCTCAGTTAAAATGGTTAAAAATAGGTGTTTGTCAGACAGGTCACCTGTGCCTTCTGTGGAAAGAAACACTCTAAGGAGAAAAAGTAATTGGGAAGAAATATTTTGGTTTAGGAGGAAAGACCCCAGAGGTGTGAGTTACATAGTGGTTTAAGCTGAATTTCTCTTCTTTTCTACTCAATTTATATTCACTTTTTTTGCATGCTTGGTATGTTTGTTTTTGAACTAAATTTGAAAATCTTGGAGTTTTAAAGATGAGAGATTTTCTTTCACCTACAGTTTCATCTTGGAATGTGTGACAGGGTCAAAGGCAATTAATCTAACTGCTGGAAGACTGGGAATTTATTATGATACAAATCTTAGGTAGATTTTATCTAAAATACAGTTAAAAAGTAATTGTTCGTAATCAAATATAAGATACGAAGCCCTTATCCTCAGGTAACATAATTGTTGCAGGTTTTCTACACGTGAAAAAGGAGGAAAACAGTATTTCTTGCAAGTATTTTCATCTATGAGAGTTTCAACTAGCCAGAAGTTCCACAAGGCAATTGCATAAATAAACAATTGCCTTTTAAAATAAGGCTTAAGTAATTCAATTGAGCCATGGGAAATCCAGTCCAAGTTTTGTGCTAATGAGGAAGTGTCATAAATATTCACATTTTCTTGCCATTAGCCTTATAATTTACTACCTACAGGTAGAGCGATAGATGAAGAATCTTGCACTTAAACTTTCACTGCAGAATAATGAAGAAGGAAAGAAAGAAAATTAGCTTATCCGGCTACATTTTTAGTGAGCAGCCACTAGCAACAATTGTGGAGGAACATCATTGATCTTGGGCAGACAGACCAACAAAGTCAGAAACAGAGTGATATAAAAAGTAGAGCACTGGAAATGTAGAGCGAATGGCTATGCCGGCAGGATATGCTGTAACTGTGAGAGGAACTCTGGGGGTGTCTATTTATTATTTGTATGCGATATCATGGGATAGAGTTCACAAAAATTAAATTTACCAAGACCAGAAAAGTATTCTATTTCTGCGTCTGCACTGCTGAGGCCAGCAACTGAAATAATAATTTTGTCTTGACCCTGTGCAGTCTGCAAATGGTTTATGAATGGGAATTATACAGACTCACTGTTTTGCATGAGCATTCACTCCCTTTGTTTGTACACACAAAAAATGGTGATGGACTATCATTATCCAAATTGATAGCAGCTGTGCTTACTAAAAAAAATATTTTCCTCAAATCTGTTGACATGTCAGTGGTAATAAAAAAAATAAAATATGTCATATGGCACACTGAAACTCCTGAATTACTTGTCACAGCCCATTTAAATGTGTGCTGCATTCAATCCAAGAAATCTTCTGTTAAATTAATATATTTGCTAGGCCCTTTAGTACAGATTCTACCATCCTCCGGGGAAGTATTTTGAAGATATCCTTAAAAATCTAAATATTTAACTTCCTTTCACATTTGCATAATTTAACTGGAAGAGTTCTTTTAGCTTGTTTTCTTTTTCTTTCCCAAATTTCAAGTTGTGCACCATTTTGTTTCTTGAAACTAATGTACTGTCATATTAACTCACCAGGGACCCGCCCTGTAGTACCAGGGGACTGGAAATTTATTAACACTGTGTTTTGCAGGAGGAAGCAAGCATGCTCTCCTTGCAGCCAAAACTGAGCAGAACCCATGTGAATAAAGGTCCTGGCTAACAACCTCTGCTGAGTGTCTGGGTGCATGAAGTGCTGCAGGCTCCTGTGTCCTGCCAGGCTAATCACAGCCGTGGCTTCAATAGCTGCTATTAGCTCTCTCTCAGAGGCCACCTGCAAAATATCACACCCCAAAAAAAGCACTCAGCACTGCTTGAAGGTATTTGCAGTGAGTAGGTTTTTTTTACTTCAGGTTAATATGAATTTTTGAGCTTATATTTTGAAGGCTGCATTCATGGTCTATTAGATTGGATGCCTATCTTACTTTCTCCATGGGCACAACCCTAGGTTTCTGGTGAGATGCAGACATGGACAAAGGGAAAAAGAAAATAGGGAAAAAGGTTTTTAGAGGTCATGTTGCAACCTCACAGGAAGCATAATATTCCTTGAAGTTCAAAAAGTGTGCTTTTTCTGAAGACATAATTAGCTACTACATAGGAAAAGCCCTGCCTAGTCTGGGTGTCATTTGCTGGCACGTCTGATTTGATTGCATGGTGCCTACAGACAGTAAGTGCAATTGAGACCTTTTTCCTAATGATGCTACAGACACAGGCAGCAGATGTGTGTCCCTGCTCGGTGCAGCTGACAGTCCCAGCTGAACAGACAAGGAGACCTCAGGGAGATGAAATAACTCACTGTTGTTCAGGACCTGAGCCAGAGTTAATGCTAGTCTTTCAAACCTCAGTGCAGTGATTTGTCTAGTACATTGCCTTACCTCCTGTTCTCACCAAAAAGCAAAATAAAACGTACAAAACCAAGTGTTGTAGATAAGATAGACTCTACAACAAGGAGATCAGAGAGAGGCAAAAAGCCATTGGAAACCTGAGTTCAAAACAGGGAGCGCAGTGGAAATACAGAAGGTCACAAGCGGCAAGAGAAAGAAAAGGGAAAGATATTGTAAGACAGCAAATAGCGCACGTGTTTCCTATCCTGAGAACAAAATACCTGTCTGCTCGCTGTGCCCTCTCAGAGGCTTAAAACTTCAAGTAACAGAAGGCACCATTAAGCCAATTTCACTGGCTGTGTCGTGATGGACTGGCCAAGTTCTCCCTTCACAGGCCTGGAAAATGTGGCTCCCTGCTCCAGGAGCAAAATCAGGAGATGAGGTCACTCATTACCTGATTTCTATGGTAACAGAAGGCACTTCAGTCTCTCATCTGTTCCTTTTGCTTCTCCCATTTTTTCTGGGAACTGAAACTTCTGTCTGTGGATTTATGCTCCAGCTGATGCTGACATTGTTTCCAATGTGTTCTGGTATTGGCTTGGATAGAGTTAATTTTCTTCATTGTAGCTCTTATGGGACTATACTTCGGATTTGCATGAAAAAAATAATATGCGACTCCCTTAGAAAGAGTGATATGAAAAATTCAGGAGAATGACATTTTCTTTCCCTAAGTAATTGCAAAAAGAAAGGAGATGGTTTTGAGGGAAGGGGGCTGAAGACAGAAGCCACCTATTTTTGTCAAGGCAACGTAGAGTGCAAAGATATATGGAGTAAGTATAATTGTCAGTCACTTTCCCATGAAGGATATTTTATGCAGTAATAAATGAGACAAACAGGCACTGAATAGGGCTTTATGGGAAGCAGTTTTGGCTCAGTTGTACCTCTGCCTCTCAGGGTGTCTCCCATTAGTCACTCAGCTGATGAATTTGCTCAGCAGTGGTGGCAGTTTCAGGAAAAGAAGAAACAGCTCTCAGAAGATTCAGCAGTTTAGTTTAAATACATTTCCTCTCCCACGCCTGCTCCACGCTGAGCTCGTGTCTCTCTCTCTGCAGCTGTTGCCTGTTTCACGGGTACCCTCTCCTTCATGTTAATCACCCCCATCCATCCCTGGAGGCAGCAGAGCCAACCAGCACCATCTTTTCACAGCTATGTCATGGGAAGATACCAAGGTTTCAGAGCCCGCAGAGTTTAATCTGAACCCAGAAGAAACTCAGGTTTTTGTTCAGGATTCAGAAGTGCTCAGTAATTTCTTGGGTTCAGAAGTTTTAAGTTCAGGTCTGATATCTCCCTTGAGGTTGTGATTGCCCTCTGGTGTGGCTGGCAGGGTTACCTGGTTGATGGAGCTGCCTCTGTGTGAGCTGGCTGTGCATGAGCCAACCAGAGCCTACTAAAGCTAAAGAAAACAGTGTGGAAAAACTCAAGCTGTCTTTGCCCAGAGCTTGCACTAAATCTGTGCAGCTGCAGTGCATGGCTCTTCAAGGAAGGCAGCGCGTTCACGAATATGTCTTTGGCTTGAGCTGACAGCAGTTTGAGAAGTTCTGCTTTGCTTTCTGCAATTTGTTGTAGACACTGTTTCCACCTATTTAAAGTAGAGATAATGTTACATGCAAAACATGCTGGGATGCGTGCTGGGATGTGAATTTGAGGGAGTATTCCAATTCCTCTAATAGCTTTCTTTCAAACTCTGAAGCAGGGCCATGTGAATTGTTTTGTCAGCTGAATTGTGGGATTTAAGTCTATTTTTGTGACTGACAAACACTAATCCCTCATAATACAATATATTTTCCCATTTACCCCTGACATGGCATTTGATAAAGTAAGCTATTAGGTAATAATTGTTGTAGTGAAGGGCAGTGTATTTGCCCACTGTTAGACCTTTTTGAGATATTACTACATGGAGCTGTTGCTGCAGCTGTCTTAGATCTGCAGCTGCCTGTCCTGTTTATAGCATGTTCTGGATGCTATAAGTAAACCCATTTTCATTTACTCAGTGGAAAAAAAAAACAAAAATTGCTTTTTGCATCAAGTTGGTTATTTAATTGGAGTAGGTAAAATGAGGAAGCAGAGGGAAAACAATTAGGTTATCCCCAGCAGGAGACTGAGAATAAACACTTTTTTGCTTGGAAAAATCCCTGATATCAGTCTTTGTCTTGAAATTACTATTACCCTCTGAATTTTGGTCACAAGCTAGCAGTCGAATCTGAAGATGCTGTAGGAGTTACAGAGCTGAGGTAAGATGAAGCAATTTCTTCAAAGATAGTGGCTTCCGCTGGGCCTTGGATAGCTAATGGGATTGAAGAGTTTTCCCTGGGGGCTCTCAGTTGCGACTGAACACACTAAAATGAGAGAACAGCTCAGTGGCTTATGTAAAATGAGATGGTGGCATGAGTCCAACTATTCAGTTCACAAGTATCTCCATCTACATGCTAATACTGAAGTTTGGGCCCAGTGTGCCATGAAAACAGCTGATGGAGCAGAGAGACCACCTCTTATCATGGACTGCAAGGCTCCAGCTTTCTAATTCCAGCAGCAGGGAGGACCTTATTTTTGTACAACTGGGTCTATGCACATAAAAGTATTTATATGTTAATAAAGAAGAGGCAGAAAACTATTCATATGTCCCAGGAAATGGTTCCCACTTTGTGATGTAGAGTCGCCTTCCCTTTATGTTGGTCTCAGGAGTCCCAGGTTCTACCATTCCAGGTGAAAGAGTTCCAAGAGGTGGGGCAGAGACAATATTCTCTATCCTGGCCCCCTATGTGGTAGGAGATGATTACAGAAACTGCCAAAAACTGGAATCACAAGCACCATCAAAACCATTTTCAGTTCCAGGGATAACCTTACCTAAGAAGTCAAACTCTAATGTCTTTAAATGAGGAAATCAAACCTCTGTGGGTTGGAGTGAAAAAAAGATACTATTTCAGTTTTCTCTAGAATTTTGTGGGAAGGATATAATTAGAAATATATACTTTACAAAGTACCTAAGGATAAAGGTCTTCATTAATTTTCTAGAGTTTTCTAGAAGGGATTGGAAAGCCCTACTAGAACTCTTTCTATAAGGAGTTTGGAAATGTTAAATCACCTCACTTGTGAAAGGCCTCCTCCACTGCACTGGGGTGCTTGGGGAAATATTTTCTCCTGTACCTGCTGTGCAGATCCATGGACCTCATTCATTTGCTTGGTTAAAATAACAGTGTCATTGTAGACATGATGATTTAAGGCTATAACCAAGTTAAGTTTTGTAAGAAAGGTAATATTGTTTGTTAGGAGAAACCTTATAGCATAGTACAAGTTCAGGAATCACTGCTCTGAATATATAATGTTTAGCAGCTACTATGTCTCCTTTTGTTGCTCTACAGTTAGCAACTGTTTTTCTCTCCATGGTTTTAACTGGTTAATAAAATCATGTAAAACTTGAAACAGTTCTTTTCTACCTGTATGTAGCTGGAAGGCTGGTGTCTGGTTCAAAACAGGAAAAGCATACTCAAAAACATTATTTTTTTCTCTCCAGCTACTGCAGCTAGTTGATATGTTTAACACACCAGTGGGAAAAACCTCTTTTTGCAACCCAAATCTAAATTCTTTCTTTTTTTTTAAAAATTTTTTTAAACTGTTCGCATGTACCACTTTAAAAAAAAGAATAAAAATGCATTTTAATGCCCTCAGATTAAGGTCAAAAGCAGCTTCACACTTACTCCATTGACAGAATCATCTTTCTGACTCTGACCCTCTGGAGGCAAACCATTTCTGAAATGTATTGTGTTTACAGGGCTTTTGGAGAAGAGATGAGACCTACTGTGTAACTGCAATTTCGTTGGAACATGCAACTGTCATGTAATGCAGCAAACAAATTATGAAGCATATTACAAGCAAGGATTGTAGATTTTTTTAAAGCCAAAATACAACTTTTTTTCCTTTGCTTTTTAAGTGGTTGTCAGTGGAGAAAAAGGCTTTAGCAAACTGTAGAAACACTGAATTTTATACGACCTCAACAGAGAATCAGTCCCCTTATTATTAATGCTCTCTGTCCTTTCAAAATATTGATTAAAAACTCATCCATTCCATTTGACCTATGAGCTATAATATCACTGTCTCACACCTGTTCTGGATCTGTATATATGTATATATACATATATACATATATGTATACGTAAAGCCTGTAGATTAATGACATTTTGGGATGTGGTTTTAATTTTGACGGGGATGTATTACTGCTTTAAAGCACAGCTAGTATTCTGCAATGAGGGAAGAGTTACATTTTAGTTCAGTGCTTAAACCAAACCAAAACAATACATTTGCATTGACCTGAATTGACTGTGTGGGAAAAGGAACAGTGAAAGAGAGGAAGGGAGAATTGCTCCATTCCTTGCTTTGTTAAATAAATACTTTACAGTAAATGGAATTGGAGAGAGAGAGAAAATCTCTACCTCAATTTTGACTTGCATTTAATCATGGAGGTGGTAAATGGGAAAGTTCATTGATTCAGCTTGGGAGGCCGCTTAAATGGTATAGGAGAGCCTTAGTAGTATAGGACAGAGTCTAAAAACTTACTCATCCAGTTCTTACTGGCCTTGTGAAAGCCATCTAAAGCCTATGGCTAATCTGGCTGGAGAAAATAAAACATTTAGAGAACATTAAAATTAATCATATTGACATTTTCAGAAAACAGTTCCTGTTTTCAGTTGAGTTGGAACCATTTCCTAAATTAATCTTTAGTTTTGGTGTGGTCCGAAACTGCATTTTTTTTATGATTAAGCCATCAAAACTATTACCCTGACATTTTTTGAGTGCAGGAGAGAAACACTTTCCCCTAACTCTAGCTAGCTCTGATGATTGCTCATGTCATTCACACACTCTTATTGACCAATGATCCAAATCAAGGTCTTGGGGGTGTGTAATTGTAGGCAGTGTGACATCTTCCCCAAAAAACCTTATGATTTTATCTGTGAGTTGAGGAACAAGATGGATAGAGCAGAGAGATAAGGGAGAAGAAGGCAACAAAATGTGATTAACATTAGTGTAGTAAGCAGTGATTAAAGCACAGGAGGTTTTTTCACATGTCAGAACATATCCCAGCAGAGGTGACTTTTAAAGACCTCAGCACAATTAGGCTGTAGGTGTCCCACAGCTCTGCTCAAAGACAAGGCTGTGACTCCAATGTCCACATTCCCTGGCTGTGACTGAGCCAGATTTGTCATCTCTCCAGCTGCAGGGAAGGAGGAAGGAGAGGGCCCTTTCTGGGGCAGTGGAGGATGTGTGGCACAGCCGTGGCTGCTGCGGGAGTGGGGCTGCGCTGGGGCTCCCCACAGTGCCTGGGGCTGCCCAGAGTGCAGGGAGAAGATGGAGCAGGAGATCAATGTGCTGCCCCTGCTCCTGAGACCACTGTTAAAAGTGCGGTACTTCATCAATCACTGGCCTCGGCAGAATAGAAAATAAGCCATTATGCATTTTTATGGTCTTTATTAGCTCCAAAGCACCACATAGGTGTAGGATGTGATTATAAAATCACAATATAAATGTACTTTCCTAGATGTTAGACTTTTTATTTTTTTGCATAACTGTGCAAAACTATATTTCCCAACATAAAAGTTTTATTTGTTTTTAAATTACATCCATAGGAAACAGGCTTGTTTCCAGCTTCATGAAGGGAGAGAAATAGTACAGGATGAAAGAAAATGCTTGAGTGGAATACTATGATTCTGGTTGTGCTTGCTGCTGAACTATTACTTTGTGGGTTTGGTGACTGTAGTATAAGAATTTTTTAACACTTCAAAACAAGGCTAAAGAAATTCCATTACTACTAACAATTCTAATACTACTAACAAATGAACTAAATATGAATGCGGGATAAAAACACCCATAAACCTACAGAAGCCTGGAATTAGGGAGAGTGAGAGGGAAATTTAAAGACTAAACAGAACAGACTATGTCAAGCCAAATTAATATTTTCAGTCATGCACAGATAACAAAGCAAAGGAAGTAGAAATGGAAATTAAAAAGGAAAAAGAACCCCAACATTTGGAGAAGATGTAAGGAAACACTTCTTTATTCCAAAGAACATAAACTTGTGAAGTGGCCTACCAGGCAACACTGTTGAACTTAAACACTGGGGCTATTCAAGACACTACAAGGTAGTGTCTCAAAGGGATCATGGTATTGAAAATGTAATGAGACGTTACTTATCCCCGGTGATCTCTGATCTTACATTGTATATGAAAGCTATTCTTGCAAAACAGTAGCTGAGCTTGCATGCAGCCTTGCAGGAGCATGCAAAAGTAAATCCACACTGTCTTTGTGTTGATTTTTTTTTAATGCTGCTTATATATACCCTGAGACTTTCCCTGCCAGCTTTGCAGGGAAATTGTATGCAGATTTTGTCTCTGGTGCAGCTTCATGTACAGTTTTGGCAGGAGGTCCAACAGGTTAAGAAGAATAAATGAAATCTTAAAAGGGAAGGTTCAGGCAATGCACATCTACATCTTTCTGATCATGCTGCTGCTGGGGTTGGAGACAGGATTTTGTGCAAAGAGAAATTCTGATCTGTTTAAATGTAAAGAGACAGAGATATGAGCATGAAACTCTGCTCTTGTTAATATGGCCTCCTGTGATTTTGATGTTGATTCTTCTCATGCTCAGATGCCGTGAAAAAGGTGTAACCTGTTTAGCTTTCTCTCTCTTTGATGATGATGATGATGATGATGATGATGATGATGATGAAGATTTGTTTTGTCTTGTCAAATTGGCTTTATTTCTATCTTAAGGTCTGCAGGGTGAGGAGCTGACTGAACTAGTATAGGAAGGGACAATTTCCCTACATTGAGGAAGGTTAGGTTGGAGGCAGGGAGGCAGATGGGGCAGAGGTAGGGCAGGGAGAGAAGGGGAGGAAGGGTCTGGAAACACAACTGAATTGTACTCAGATCCAGGAAAAACAGTGCCTCCCAACACTCCTCTGGTCTGCTCTTACAGAACAGGGCAGGGAAATGCACATTGTTCTATTAGCTGAGTTACCTGCAGGATAACAGCCCACTTCTGCTGCCTGGATTAAATCAAAGGAAGGAGGTCTCTGCTCTGGTGCGTTTCATTTATTCATGTGTTGCACTGTCCCAAAAATGAAAGGTAAAATGCAGATAGCCTGTTGGTAGAGATAGTATCCAAAGCCCAGGCAGCAATGTGGGCTCTTTTTTCTTCAGCAGTTTCTACTCTTCTAAGACTCAGTGGGTTCCTTGTAAACATCCTTTATGGACAGTGGAGGAAAGGCACCATTTCACTATCTGTGTTTAGTTGTAGCCCAGATTTAGGAGCGTCATTAATCTCCTCTTCTTCACAAGGGAGGCCAAATAGTGCTCAGTCCTTCTGATGTCCCTGCTGGCACCGAGGGATGTGTTCAGTCCTGTACCTGGGGACCTGCAGTCTGCACCTTTCTCTCCTTGATGGCTTCTCAACCCACAATTTTTAATTTCCAGCACAGTGTTTTAGCCACCACATTGCAGACCAGCCTTGGGGGAAGCATTTTCTGTCTCCTCTAATGTAAGAGTGACTCAGACACAGATCAATGGTCCATTAAGCTGTTTTCTTATTTGCAACATTACTCTATAGTGACTGCTCAGGGATGACCACAGAAACTCAAAACCTCTGTGAAGCAGTTCATTCCCTCATATATCACCCAGCTGCACAGCAAATGTGTGCAGGGGCTCTAAAGTGGAGTTTTCTCTCAGACCATGGGACTTAATTTTTCAAATCTATATAAAAATATATATATATCAATTGTTTCTCAGCCTCATCTTGTGACGAAGAGACTTATGTTTATTTGCATGCCATGTAGAAAAAAACAATTTTTTTGCTTAAACTTGTTGCTTAATCATTTCACTGGTACCTCTGTAATTTGTATGTAACCCTGTTCGCCACTTGATGACTGTCTCATTTCTTATCCACATCTAAGTCAGCTCAGTCTGTTCCCATGGAAAAGATAGACCATACTTGCAATTGCCGTTTTTTGATGCCTTTTTCTCCATCTTTTCAAGCCCTGATGTAATCTTTTTTAGTGGGGTGGTTGAAACTGTGCACAGCACTCTAGATGCAAGCACAGCATGCATTTACATAAAAACATAAAAATGATTTCTGTTTTATTCTCTTTTCTTTTTCCAATAATTCCTACCATTCTATTGCATTTTTGACTGCTGCTGAGCACTGAGTTGATGTTTTCAGAAAACTATCCACAGTAACTCTAAGATCTCTTTCCTGTGTGGTAATGGCTTATTTACAGCCCATCATTTTGTATGTATAGTTAGGGCTATTTTTTCCTATGCACCCTTATCAACATTGAATTTCATCTTCCATTTTATTGCCTATTCACTCAGTGCCATGAGCTCCTTCTGCAAGTCCTCACAGTCAGTTTCAGATTTAAGTATCTGCATAATTTTGTATCGTCCCCAGCCTTTTTTACCTCTTTATTTACCTCCTTTCCCAGGTAATTTTTTAACATGCTGAGTAGCACGGGTTCTCTAGTAATCTTTCTCCATTGTGAGGACTAATCATTTATTCTTACCTTTTGTTTCCTGTCTTATGCTTGATATTAATTCATCAGAGGACCTCCCTTCTTATTCAGACAGCTCAGTTACTCTAAGAGGCTTTGTGAAGGATCATGCCACAGGATTTTGGAAATGGAGAAGTGCTGCACAGATTGGATCGCTGTTTTCCACATTCTTTCAGGCATTCACAAAGATCTCCTTCTGAAACACAGCTTCTCTACACAGGAATTATTTGGCAGGCATGTCGTATTTATCACTGTCATGATTTTTGTTTTTCTTTTTAGTTTTTCCAAAACTCCAGGATACTTGTTTCTTGTCAGTTGTTCACCTGATCACTCTGAAACCCCTGGTAAAGACTTCTAGTAGATTTTCCACCTCCTGTTTCTCTGCTATGGAAACAATTAAGGGATAAAACAGAACTGCTATTAGCTGAGAAAGCTCACAATGAATACCTTAACAAACTCTTAATTTTCCTTTTTTTCTTTTCCAAAACATCTGCCATTGTCCAGTCAGGAACAGTGCTTTAGGCTTATTTCCTGTACAGTTCATCTGACCTTGTGCTTCCTGAGTGGTATTTGATGCCCATTGATCACCCACCAGTGATCACTGGGAAACATTTGACTTCTGACATGTCCTATGGTTAGCTTCTACACATTTAACAAGTTGTTCTTCAAAAGCTTTTCTATCTGTCTTGTTGCACTTCTATATTCAGCTTCTCAAGGCTTATACAGTTTTCTATTTTTCTTAAGTAGATACAAATCCAGTTCTACTGAAGGATTTTTATTTCTGATAAACTCCTCTACTGTTTGTACTTGCAGAGTTTTTTTAATTGATCCTTTTGGAGCTGCATTTTTTGTTTGTTTATCCTGGGCTTGTTGTATATTGTTTTTAAATATTCCATAGTGCCACTTTCAAACAATTTATGTTGTTACATACTCCTGATGTTTTTCCAATGAACTCCCCTTTTTTTTGTAATTCACCTTTAAAAATAAATATGACTATTGCAGATTTTTCTCTTTTTTCCCTTTTACTTTGTTTGATTTATTTTTATTACTGATTGATTTTTTTGGTATAGTCTTATTTTGAAGCAGGCCCTGAAATCACATGGGAATGCTTACTGTCATCTGGGTTTCTGGCTCCAGAAAGATATTGTTTATGATTACTGCAAGTGCAGCCTTCCAGTAACAAGGGAGTTTTGAATTGTTGTTTTGTGGGGTTTTGTTTATTAATTTGTTTGGGGTTGGGTATATATTTTTTGTTTGGTTTATGTTTGTTTGGGGGTTTTATTTGTTTTGTTTTTGTTTTGGTTTTTGTTTTTTTAATCTCCTCAGTGTCTTTTGAAATCCCTTGGCCTTTACTATCAAACCAATGCAGTTAGCAGCACAGCCCTGGCAATCTGCTTATCTGAGCAGGGGAATTCTGTCCTGTGATTTCTGGAGTATGGTTTGATCTTGCTAACTTATTTTGCTTTTGATCTTGTTAACTTATTTACTTTTTGACTGTACACCTTAATTTGTAATTTCTGTCCCTCAAGCCATGAGATGCCTTTACCATCCACACACACAATTGGTTTTCTGACGCCCAGAATACCTTCAATGTGACCACTTGGTCATCCACCACTGTCTTGTGGCTTTTGGCAGCTTTTAGTTTTACTTGCAGGCTTTTCTTCTCTCTCCTTTGCCTTCTATGTATCAATTTATCATTCTCTCATCATTAATATGCAAAGAAATTCTTTAGTTGACCTCTCCCAGTGTGTCCAAAACCTTCCTGGCCTTGATGGCTGTCATTCCTTGAGCAGACAAGAATGCAAGGGTAGTGAGGGTAAAGGACATCAACTGAAGGAAAGACTTGGAGCTCTGTTCAGGGTTTCTAGGATGTTCGTTTCACATTAGACCACTCACAGAAAACGAAACCCTAAATTCTTTCTTCTGAGGTTCCTAACTCTCTTCTCAGATAATGTAAAAAGTCAGGGTAAGCTGGTGACAACAGACAAAAGATTTAAGTATTGCATTGCCTACTGCCTGGGATTTTGCTCTTGCTTTTAAAATTATACAGACAGCCTCACTGCCAGAAACAGTTCCCTGAAATTTATTTTAAGTTCCCCTTTTTTTAACTTTGACCCACTACTTCTTGGAAATTTTTTCTGGCAACATAGGAAGTAATTTCTTTCATGCCTAAGGGGAATGCAAACATCTTTCAAACATTTGCAGATGGTTTCATGCCCCCTAGTCATCCCTCTGCATGTTACACATTATATCTTTTTAATCCTAAGGCACAGGTTGCTCTATAAAGCTGAAAACTCACAAGAGCACTGGACTATGTCTCTGCCTCCCTTTTTTATTTTTTATTGGTTTTGATTTTTTAATTTTTTGATTGGTTTTAAAAAAAATGTCCTTCTTTTTTTCTATTTTCTTTTCCTGTACAACTTCAGCTAGTTTCATCGACATTGGCATATATGCATCCACAGGCAGAACCTGTCCCTGAATATGAAGGAAGCTCTGGCCAAATGAAGCTTTTAGTCACACCAGTGGGACCCCGTTGACTTTGGTTTTACCTTCAGGTGGTGGCCTTTTGTGTGTGCTGGATGAAAAGACACAGCTCAGGCAGTTCTTAGAAATATTCTGCTCTGTTCAGGGCAAAGTGCCACAAAAGCTAAATCCCAAAAAATCCTGTAACTTGTCCATCTGGAACAGGTGTTTACAGTCATATAAATAAAATAAAATTGTTTTTTTGCAGACCTAGAGCTAACCCTCCACTAAAATGTCTGGCACCTACTTGAAAACCAAGCAAACCGTGAACAACAATTGGAACAAATGAGGGAGTCGGAGGTAAGGGAAGGAGGGTAGTGCTGAAATGAACTAAAAAGCCATAAAGATTCAAAGAGGGAAAAATATCCTCAACAATCTAATGCAAAAATTCCTGTTAGTAGCACTGCAATTGCTAACTTTCTTACAGTTTTTTACCTCATGGCAGTATGTACAATTTGTAAACTGCATGTGAAGTCATTTCACACAAAAAATCTTAGCCTTTTAAGCCATTGTAGCCGGATATCCCCATTTTGTGGGGGCAAAGACAGTTAGAATAACGAGTCACATCAGAAGAAATTCTCTTTGCCCACTCTTACCCAACTTGTCATCCTCTATTCTTTGGGACGGCACAGGTCCTATTGCCTTCAGTGGATCAAGCTCTTTAAGTTGAGCTATTCAAGCTGAGTTAAACACTAGTTTCTTTACCACACCTCTTGTTAAAAGACTACATGCTACTTGATGCCATAAACCATAAAATCCTAGCAAGAGAAAAAATAATATGTTCCATAGGCGAAATGCTTTAACACCCTGTAACAAAGGAATAATGGATTTGAATGCTCAGAGTTCTGAGTTTTTATGACTTGCCCATGGTTACAGATTTGGTCTAGTATTAAATCTAGGTTTCCCAGGGATTCCTGAAGGGAAAACTGGAAGTGAGAATGGAAAAGGAAAGAGTTGAGAGACAAATAACAGTGTTAGAGGCTGAAGAGAAAGAGAAGACAGTTTCCTAAAGAAGTGTGGACACAGTCACAGCCCACAGATAACGACAGACCAGAGTTGGGAGACTCAGGATTCAGTGTCTCAACGCCTTATTTCAGTTCTGGAAATACAGTTCTTATGATTTTTGTTTCACAAGTTTACTTTTAAAAGTATTTGGGTAGGGTTGGATTTTTTTCTAAGCTTCAAAGGATTCACCAAATTGAAAAGATTGAGGACTAGTAGTTTAGGAACATGTCTACAGATACCACTGCTTTTACAGGCTCACCTCCACTAGCTTTAAACTGGTTAATCCTGGCAGGGTAATGCAGTTGTGGTATCAGTTGATTGTAGGCAGGATCATGCCAAAGTATTTACCTGGGTGTCAGTCAGGCTTTGTAGCCTGAGTTCAGCTCAGTGCTGCCTGACTGCACTGGGCACTTAGCTTAGCTAGTTTAGAGCTATTATGGCTTGATCCATCTACATGAGATTGCAGTGTGGTTGTAACTACAGTAGCCAAGCTTTTCAAAAGTCTTTAACCACTAGGATACATTACTGCATCTCTCCCTTTTGGCTTTTATATGTTTTTCTGTAATGTTGCACTACTAAAGTAGATCTACTTTGGCAACCTTTAAGGCAATGTCGAGCTGAATTGAAAATATTTACTCCCGACTCTTCATACCATAGTTTACACAGGGTTTTCTTCCCTTTTCCACCACCTTGATAGCTGTATGAATGAGATCAATCTATTCACTGTGGTCTACAACTCCCATAATATACTAAAGTGTCATGCAGATTTCTCATGATTTCTCGCTACCTGTGTTAAATTATATATTAAAATTACTTCAGCATGATCTCTTAGTAATATTTCCAATATCTTTCTCTCAACTGAAGTAAGACTTAGAGGACTTGTCCCCTGAATCTTCCCTTGATTCTTTCTAGAATCTGGGAATAGCTTTAGTACCCCTTAAGTCCTTGGGTATGACTGCATTCCTTAGTGGCCTGTCAAAAACCTTTGCTGAAGGCTTTCTTATTTCCTTTGTTACTTCCTTCAGGATTCTGGGACACAATTCATCTGAGCCTGGTGCTTTGTCAAATGTAACAGTCCTAATTGCCTTATTATCTTCTCCAGTGCAATAGCAAAGCCTTTTAACATTTTACTTTCCCCTCCAGGAGAATGTCTCTCAGTCACAGAGAAGCTACATTCCTATTTTTTAAAATTTTTCTCCCCACTTCCCCCCAATGAATAATGAGGTGAGGGATTCATTTAGGCCTGCAGCAGAATCAAACTCATCTGTCACTAACTTTCCACTTACGTTCTTCAATGTCTCTACTGTCTCTGTGTCTCTTGTAGAATTCTGAATATATATTTAGAATCACAGAATCATAGATGTAAGGAATGGAAAAGAGCTATTAGGTCATCCAGTTCATTGCCCTGCAACTGGAGGATTGTTCTATGAAATATATTTCTCACTTTTTTGTTCAATCATTTTTTAACATCCCAAATGTTTCCTTTGGAGTCACTTTAATGTCTCTCACAAGCAGGAAGTTTTCCCAGATGGTTAGCTGTTTTCTCTTTCTAAATGTTAAGAATCTTGTCTAAATTAAATGGTCTTGTTTCACTTCCTTTTTTTCCTCTGTTCATCTTTTATTTCATGTTTTTCAGCTTTTCAGATAGATATAGATGACCCTCCTCTTTTGGGGAGACATTTTGACCTTTTCTTCATTCTAGCTTTTTGGAGCCTGAATTTCTCATAGACTCATAACGGCATAAAGATGATACTGGTTTAAAAGATCTCAGAATAGGTGGAAGTTGTCCCTTGAGTGTCACACCTTTTCCAGCCTGGGTGAAAGCACCATGAGAGCATTTAGAATATCCTGCTCTATAGGTGTCCTCTGGTTCCCACAGGCATCATGAACCACAGTGAACGTGGTCTGTTACAGCAGTCCTGAGCCAGGCAAAGAGCTTTACATCCAATTCCAATCCTTCTTCCAAAGCCCTGAACTATGAGGCTAGGTGGATGCCAGTTAGCACAGATTTTGTATTTATCTGTTCCAGTATCAGGGCTGCTGGTGTCCAGCCAAGGGCAGATACGCAAGGCAGTGCAATACAGAGCTCACCTGTGACCCAGAAGGAAATTGCTTTCTTTCTGCAAAAGGGCTGAACACAAACTGTCTATTCTAGATAATCACAGCTGGACTTGTGCCTGTGTTTTACAGCACCTTCTTTACAAATGGGGTGTCTGGCTCAGAATTCCCAGTATCCAAGGCTGCCAGGCACAGGCTTCTCGCACAGAGACCACCAAGTGTAATACCTGACGTAAATAACCATAATATCCTACCTACATACCAGCTCTTCACTGCAAATGGAATAATGGACTGTCTAAACCACTCTCCTGAATTTGTGTACTGTAGCATGAAAATCTGATGTCGAGATGAGACTGCACCCCTAATGCCTCTGGCCTCTCCCAGTCTAGCTCAAATTCAAGTTATTTAAAAGTGAGCACAATATTTTAGATTCCAGTTATCAGAGCCCCATTGGCAGCTTCTTGCAGGCCATGAGATTTTGCTTGTTATTGTTTATTTTGCTTTCTTTGCTATTCCATATAATTTATTACTCTACTGAACCTTATTCCTTTTTACATTTCATAACTTTTTTAGTCTTTTCCCCATTTATCTTTTGTTCTTTGATATTTTCAGGTGTTCAGTGTGGTTCAGCAAGGTTTTAATTTTCCTCATCAAGCTGTGAACCTCTTCCCTTTTTTGTTCCAGACAGCTTAATACAGTTTGACATTTCCTTCCATTTCCAACAGTCTGTAGCTGCTTCTACATGTAGCCACTGTGATTGGAAATGACTGCATATGATTATTGTTAGACATAATATTGTGATTGTACTGCTGCTGGGCATTGCTTTGAACGAATGGAAACCCGAAAGAAAACATATTCTGTTCCCAAACATTTTAGTCCTAAAAACAAGGCCAAAGCATGAGCCAAATAAGCTTACCAGGATGCAACAGTGAAAAAATACTGAGTTGTTAAAAAACAGGCAGCCAGGATTACACATATCTTGAAAAGAATTACAGAGTCAACCCAGTATACTTTCAAAGTAGGAAACGATGAAAAGCATATATTCTGCATTATATTTTGGATCTTTTCCAGTATTCCCAACACTTTAATCATTCCCTCTAGGACCTGTCCCAGCCTGCACTATATGTAAGGAAATGCATTATATCAAAACTGATAGTATTTGCATTGCTCCTTACATGAAAACCAAGAGTGTTACCTGCACCACATGTTCTCATTTGCTTGTATTTTTTCTTTTCATATGTTAGAAGAGAAATTTGGATAAATTATAACCCAGCAGCAAACATGCTTGCAATTTCCAAAATTATGTGCATATTTCCTATAGTCAGATCTAGTGTAATTTTATTTTCTGAAAACATTGTGAGAAAGTATTGCCTTGCTATGACAAAGAGTTTTACAACTTAATAATGTACTTAATGTGGAAAAAACAGATTTGTTTTAAATCTGAAGCCTGTGATTCTCAGTCAGCATTTCTTGGCTCATGTCAAGAACACATAATAAAACACCTTTTCTTGCTCACCTCTTATATATTTCTCATATATTTGTACACATCTGCAACATGTTTTCCCAATCATGTGCTAATGTTACAGGGTAAAAAACATTTCTTACTAAATCAGGGATCTTTCAGGTGGGAATGGGTTTAAGGATAACAGAGGGACTTGGGGATCCTGGTTGTTGGCAAGTTGAATATGAGTCAGCAGTGCCCTGTCAGTGCCCTGTCAGCCAGGAGGGACATCCCTGTCCTGGGGGCATCAGGCACAGCATCCCAGCCAGGCAAGGGAGGGGATTGTCCTGCTCTGCTCTGCTCTGCTCTGCGCTGGGGTGGCCTCACCTCCAGTGCTGGGGGCAGTTTTGGGCACCACAATATAAAAAATAAATAAAATTATTGGAGAACACCAAAGGAGGGAATCAAAAATGGTGAAGGGTCTTGAGGGGAAGCTGTATGAGAAACGGCTGAGGGCACTTGGTCTGTTCAGCCTGGAGGAGACCGAGGGGAGACCTCACTGCAGTTACACCTTTCTCATGAGGGGAAGAGTAGAGGCAGGCACTGATCTTTTCTCTGTGGTGACAGTGACAGGACCCGAGGGAATGGCCTGAAGTTGTGTCAGGGAGGTCTAGTTTGGGTATTAGAAAAAGGTTCTTGACCCAAAGGGTGGTTTGGGCACTGGAACAGCTCCCCAGAGCAGTGGTCACAGCTACAAGCCTGACAGAGTTCAAGAAGTGTTTGGACAATGTTCTCAGGCACGTGTTGGGATGCTTGGGGATGATGCTGTACAGGGCCAAGAGTTGGACTCAGTGATGCTGGAGCATCTTTCCAGCTCAGCATATCCTGTGATTCTGTGATGTGCTCGATGGTCAGACTCCTTCCCTGAATAGCAGCTGGGCTGATCTGTGCTGGGAAAGGCTTTTACACCACCTGGGCAGTGGTGTGTGAGTGCAGCTGGTGCTGTGAAGTCAGAGATTACAGTTACTTTGTGCCAATTGAATGGCAGAAAGGAGCTGAGTTAACCTACTGCTGACTGGAATCAGAGACAATTTCCAAAATCTGCAAAAGTCAGTTCTCTCCTAGAATCTGTGAGTTTAATTTACACTGGTGGGATATATGAGGGAATTTACAGGAACACACAGGTGCAGCTGCCTGGTGCTGAGAAAAGGTGTTATCCTTGAAAGCCATTGGCAGGGATTTGAGGGCAGAGAGAGTGTACCTGGTGTATGAGGAGTGCAAAAAGAAGAGACAACAGGAGGTTTGTCAAGAGGAGGAGTTAGCCAAAGGGGGTTCCCAGCTACAAGAAGCTTTTTATTAAACAGAGGCCCCATCTTTATCATGATTTCAGAAGAATCTGACCAAGAAGAAAAGGCACTTCATGAACTGATGGGGAAAACCCAACCATTCTTTTAGATATTTAATATCCATTTTACTAGGTGGTTCCTGTTACGAATGGAGATAAGCACACCCAGCTGCAGATCAAAAAAAGACTTGAAGCTAGACATGCTTATTCTGTGCTGTGCCAGACTCTTTACCAGAGAAGCTGCCAATGCTGTGAGTAAAACACATTCACTTTGTACATACTAGTCAATTTAGGATCAAACCCATTTAACATCCTCTTCAACAGGGACTCAATGCACCTGCACAACATTTGGTTTTATCAAAACCATTTAGCCCATTTAAGCTAAGAATGTGGAAAAAAACTCTTGAGTCCTTGTGTTCAGACCCATTGCTTTTTATTATGGATATGCTGTCAATTAGCCTTGTCTGCATCAGCATCAAAATTAACCTGGTAGTGCTAAAATGATGGAGTTGAAAAAATAATTAGCTTTTACCTGCTATTTTCATGTAAGTGAAGATGAAGACAAAAAATCACCACAAATCTTTCAGTCTAACTTGGCAAAGATTTTGTTACATTTGTTTTCAAAAAGCACTTCCACTATTAATAAAACACAAAACAACAGCCCACAACAAAACAAGTTAAAAAGCACAAACAAAAAAAACCCCCAACAAAAACAAAAAAACCCAAACCCAAATACCTCCCTGTGAACATAAGCAGAAGAAAAGCTATCCAAATATAACTATTTAGCTCCATATTCCAACCAGTGAATCCAAAGCAATTCAAATTTAATCCGAGAGTGCATTTATGCCAAACTCAAATCCTTTCCTCCCCTCTGCATTTGATAATTTCAATTCTAAATGTCTCTAAGTGTTCTCTCACCACAAATTCTTGCCACAATGGCAGCTGTTTAGCAAATAAAATAAAAAATAAAAATGTTGTCATTGTGAAATAAGATATATTTAATTAAATAAGATAGAGAAGTGCTATTACAAGAACATAAAACTGTAAGGCACAAGATAAAACTAAATTACTACATGGCTGCTCAATTCAATCTAATCCTTGAAGATAAAGATGGAGCCAGAAAATTGCATGTATTGTGAAATCAACATAAGCCCTAAGCAAATATTAACTAGGGATATATAAACTGATTTATTATAAATACAAGTGTGAATGCTAGGATTAGTTAAGGAAATGCAAACTGAGACACAATAAGGCGTAAAATACTCCAGTATTTCTCTAAAATACTGGGAAGTGTACGCAAAAACATATGCAATGCCCAGGACATAATTTTTGTTTACCTGATTTGACACACTGTGGAGGGGAAATTATGGAATAGAGAGAAAAATGGTACATTTGTTTTTAGAAATTTTTGATAGCATTCAATTAATAGAGTTTCTTTGTGTATTAAATAATGGGGTATGGTTTTTTAATAAGGTGTTCTGCTTTGGTTTTAACTGTTTGTTTTTTATTAAAGTTCTACCTACTGAACTATTAGGAGTATGTATTAGACATTGAAGACTGTGCATGAGATGCTTCTTGGTATCAAAGGACTCATATTTTTGTATGGTATGAACAGAAGATCGTCTCAAGCAGTTTTACTTACTTGCACATCTTTCCTGGGAAGTCTATAGAATATACATGAACAAGAGAGAGATGAGGGTCATTGAAGTCCATGATAATAATGGTTGCATACTGAAAATATTTATATGTGCTCACTTTAAGCCTAGGTTTTATCTGTTAGAGAGGGAAAGATGCAAAACCCTTGAGGCCAGACCCATCTCAGTTACAAAATGCTGTCAGTGGACTTTATTGCTTGTATTATACTGACCCGCAAGGCAGATTAATGCCTGTTAGACTGACCTTACTGTACCTACAGGGAGTGAGAATTTTATGTAGTTTGCAGCAGATCTTTCCTGCCTTTTTTTTTTTTTTTTTTCCTTTTAGTGGCAATCTTCTCATGGAAGGATAAAAATAATAAACTGGGAGCTTTAATGGTGTATCTTGGTATCTCGTTCTATACTGTGAAAGAACATCCTGAACTCTTTAGAAAGACCACGGCTTTTTCTGTGAAGTCAAGCCACCAGAAGGCATTGCCCCAGGCCATACACTCTGCAATGACCAGAGATCAAATAGGCACCATCTGGGCACTGTCCATTCTTTGCCTTGAGCGAGGCAAAGGGTCCATGGTGTACCTGAGAGCAGGAGGGAATGAGGCGAGCAGGCATCGTGCTGGGACACACCTGCTTTAGAGCAGGGCTGGACCCTGAAGGCTTTCCGTCCTTTCTAAGCGGGACCATTAACAAGACCAGCTTTTCATTGTTTGTCCTCCAAAGCTCCATCTCTCCACGTTTAACTCTGCTGTCCTGGATTCTCAGTTATGTACAACACTGATCTCTTAACTTACATTTGGGCTCTGAACTGCATTAAGGAACTATTTTTGCCCCTTTGGCGGTGGAAGTCAGCAGTGGGCAGTGGGTTACACTGCGAGCTGACCTAAGGCCATATCCAACCCAGGTTTGTGATGTGGACAACCAGACTTGAGCCTTTCAGGTGCTCAGCAGCAGCTACATGCCCCAGGCTAACCTACCTGTCTGACTGTTCCAAAGCTTTTCTTAAAGTCCTGTTCCTCTTTCAGATTTCCATTTATTCTTTTTGTTGTTCCAATTATGCAGCTTCCAACATTGTTTTCTAGGCAAGGACTCTTAGGAATCTTAGGCTTCAGCCTCTCGGCTTTACACACCAGCTCTTAATCCAAAAGAATTTAATCCCTCCAGCCAAAGTGATCCCAAGTTCATTTTTCCTTCATCAAATTCTGGCTTGTCTTTCTTTTCTGCAGTGATGTTCAGTGCTGGTCTCCTTGGATAGTCACTCTCGGCCAGCTGTTATCTTCTCCTTGTTTCAGCGCCCTTGTGTGGCTGGTCCATCCTGTCCCCAAATCCCAGTATTCTCTTTCTTTCCCTCTACCCTCTCCTTCCTGGTTTGAAAACAGATCCCTCAGGATCTCCCTCACAAGAGCACTTACTTGGGTGCCGGTTGAGACTAAGGCAGTCACTCTTTCTGTTCTCGGTTTCAGTTTTCAATCCTAATCAGCTTTATGCAGCCTCCAGAGGGAAAACCAAGATTTCTTATGGACTGGATCATATTTAGCCACTTCATGACATCAAGACTTCTATGATATGGAAAACTGGAAAAGGGCAAAAGCAGTCACCAAAGAGGGAATGAAGCATGTTGCTCTTATAATTGCAGAAATTCTTTATGAATATAAGAAAATTAACTTACTTATTTGAATTTTTAAAAAAAATTAATTCCGACATCTACTCTGGGAAAATTCAGGTATATTTTCCACAGAAGTGTCAAGAAACATGTCAGACATGAGCGACAGTCCTTCCCTGTTTAAATTATTTTTCTCCATCCCAAAGGATGATGAGCATTTCAAAGAAGGGTTGCCATGAGAGTTTGAATGTTGACAAAAGATACATGTACTTGTGCTAGTCCCATTCTCACTATCAATTTAAATTTGAATGAAAATTATTATGCATGTAGAATAGCATAGATGATGTCAACATGATAGCTGATATTTATATAGTTTTGAAAACAGAATTTTAATGTGAAATTTTGGGCAACTTTACTTTTAATGGTGGTGTAGTGTGAATTTTATGTACTTATTTTTCTGAATTTATTTATGACAGGTGAATTCCACTTTCTACTCACAATATGTGCTGTCATTCTCTGCTTAGCATGTCCTAAATATTATCCATGAGGTTATTATGAAAGTTCTCTCTGCAGCACAAAACCAGACGAAGCTCTTCAACCTTTCCTCTGGAGATTTTCATTCACCCTGGTTTAACCTATGTATGATTTGCTGCTGCAGGGCAAAGAAAAAGGGGGAAAAAAAAAGGAAGTAATGCCAGATGGAAAATGAGAACACTTAGTGAATGGATGCTGATCTCTTGCCCGACAAAATTTTCATGTCTTTTTATTGCTGCTCCACAATCCTGATATCCCTGTGCAGTAAGGTCTTAATCTTTTCTGGATTCTCAAGTTCAAACACACTGACACATCTTTCTTTTCTTTCCCTCTTTTTCTCTTTCCAACTGTCTGCAGATAATTTATACTTTCAGGATTTCTTACAAGGCCCTTAAATCCTTTTCCCAGTCAGTTCACAGCATGATTTTCTCATTTAGCCTTGCTCTGGAAGACATCCCTTTGCCATGATTGTGCTTGTTATGATGAAGATAAGGCGAAACATTCTACTAACAAAAGTTAGAACAAATAGGCGATTTTTAGTTCAATTTTTTTAAACAAAAGAGAAATAACTGAAGAACAACAAACACCCGGGAAACTTCAGAACTGGGAGAAAAAATGAAGCTTCTATTGTTTCATTCATCTAGGATCTGCAGCTTTGATGTTACATGAGGATTACCTGGGTTGTTTTGTCCCAATTACTGAGAGCAAAGTTGAAGAACTTCAGTATGCATTAAGTCTACCAACTTTGATGTTATGTTGAACATTCCTGGCTCAAATTTGGGTTGTCAGAATTGGCTTAGAAAAACTGAATGCACATCAAAATACTCAGAATATAAACAGTGCAACATCAAAGTATATATTTTGATGTTATTTTCAAGACCAAATAAAACAACAGTTAGAAGTGTTGATCAGCTGGTTACCACCAGATTTTGTGACAAATTGCAGAAGCCATCCCTTTGCTTCTGTCTCAGCTGGATTGGTACCACCATCACCCCCTTCAAAATTACTACCAGGTAATAACAGGGATATTGTGCAGGCAGGATGTAGGAAGTGACTTGGGCGTTGAGATGCAGATACCGAAACGTCTAAAACTTAGATTTCTAGTTGTGGGAATGGAAATTATAGTATTCAGTTGAGTTCAACACTCTATTGAGTGGAGAAGCAAAGCCTCTAATTTGCACTCACAGCAACTGGCAGAGAAAGGGGTGGAATTTAAATTCTTAATTTCTTCCTCCATTTACTAGGGTATGAAACCTGGATCCAGAACCTGGATCCACCATTCCAGCATCTGTGTCATCATCACCTCAGATAACATCAATAACTTCTCATGCCTGGCAATGCCTGTAAGGTTGCATATTTTTTCTGTTAAATTATGGTATACTGTGAAGTATTCAACAACTTCTGATTTACCTTCTGATTTCAGTTAACTTTAGAGTCCAAAACTATGACGGAGTAAAAAAAAACAACTCCTTGGGGCTTTTTCTTTGAGCAGCCTGTTATGACAGAACAAATGTTCCAACTTTCATACACACATTCTGCTTGATTTCAACCTTCTGTGTGAATTTATTTTCTTTTTAACTTTAGATATTTACTGTGAATTGATTAAGTACATCTTGCACCAAGCAATATAAATCTTGAAAAATCTTTGGAAAATTCAGACTTTAACTGGCCAGACTCTGGTGTTTTCTGAAGCACAGTTTTGAAGATGTGGTGCTTATGGACATGTTTAATAGAGGTTAATGGCTGGACATGGTGAATTTAAAGGTCTTTTCCAATGTAAATTATTCTATGATTCTATGATCAAGTGTTTTTTTTTTAAAGCAAGCTAAGTTGTCCCATTTTAATCAAAACCTGGAAAATGGTAGAATTAATGAAAAAAATAGTAAAAATTTAATGTCTTGTGCTCACAAAATTATGTTTTGCAACAAAAATAGTTTCACTTTTTGGAACCTTGCAATATAACCTTTAAGATATGTATGCACTTAAAGAAGGCTGAGTACAGTTAAGGAGAATTTGCATTGTTTGGTGGACTCCTAATTTCTGACAGTAAATGAAAGAAAATCATTATTCTCATAACAAAAATTATAAGGACCCTAAAATTACATTATAATATGTCTTATGCAGCCGTTTTCATTCTCATTCAAATTCTGTCTAAAAACTATCATTTTTTCTGAGGCTGGCTAGAATTACAAAGACTGTCATATGGGATTAAAATGGTTTAGTCTAGTATACCATTTCTGAAAGTAGTCTATATCAGCTCCTTGAGAGAAGCACAGAAGGAGTCTTCTACAAAATTATAGACATTTTCTCTATATGCTTTTCTGTTTTATTTAGCCTTCTCAATTAGAATTTAGCTTTTGAGCTAAAGCATAAGGATTTTTAAAATCTTGAAAATATTTTAAAATTAAGGAATTCTTTTAAATAGGCCTAGCTGCTTCACGTTCAAAGCTATCCGAAGTGTAGCTGATCTTTTTCTTCTGCTTGTCTGGACTTTTCCTGCACTTACTGCATCCAAAAGTAGTTGACACAGATCTGATGGATTTGTTGCTTCAAACAAGTGCTGTTATTTGTTCTTTCCCCAGGTTTCTTTGGAAAAGAATAGTCAGATAGCAAAAAAAAACAGTTGTGTCTAATCTTATAGCCCTGTGTCTTAGTGTCAATAACATTGTTATATCTTACTGTAGTTTTACTCAAACTTCTGCACTCTGCTTCATTTATAATGCAGCCTCTAAAATAAGTTCTGAAGAGGAATTTAGTTTTTTAATCATAGAATCATAGAATGGCTTGAGTTGGAAGAGAACTTAAAGATCATGTAGTTCTAGCCCCCTGCCACGGATGGGGAACCTCCCACTAGAACAGGTTGCTCAAAATCTCATCCAACGTGGCCTTGAACATTTCCAGGGATGGGGCAGCCACAGCTTCTCTGGGCAAACTGTGCCAGGGCTTCAGCGCCCTCACAGTAAAGACTTTATTCCTAATATCCAATCTAAAGCCTCTCTTTTAAAAGCCATTACCCCTTATCCTGTCACTATAAGCCCTTAAAAAGTCCCTCTCCAGCTCTTTTGTAGCCCCTTTCAGGTACTGAAAGATTTCATAAGGTCTCCATGGAGCCTTCTCTTCTCCAGGCTGAAGAATCCCAATTTTCTCAGTCTTTCCTGAAGCTGTCTAACAGGAAGCTGTCTAACCCAAACTCCTGCTCAAAGCATGGCTCACTGCAATGTTATATCTGGTTTTGCAAGACTGCATCCAGCGGAGGGCTGAACCAAGGATGGAAAGCCCACAACCACTAACTGACCACTCTCGCTTTGGAATTTTAAAAAATAAAAATATATTATATTCACTCTTTGGCCTAACTCCCTCTCTCTTATACACTCGTCAGCTCTTTGATGGAAATTAATGTGGCCTAAATTCTATCTCTGTCCCCATTCAGGGTATTTCCTATTGTCTGGCTGAAGACCTTCAGAGGCACACTGTCAGCAGGGAACAGCAGGGGCCGGTCCTTGGTTGAAATGTAGGGCACTCGAATGTAGACTTTTGACTCTGTCATCCACAGCTGCAACTTTCCACCTTCCTGCTAAATACCAAGCACTTTGTCTCCTGTCACACAAATCAGACAGAGCCAGATTTTTCTATTCTAGCTGGGTTTGTGTGCCTTCCTCCTCACTGGGTGCCTTCCAGGAGTACATTAATCAATACGACTCAGGGCTGTCTCTGGTGTTTTTGTTGATTTCAGTCAGCTTCTCCTCAGAGGCTACAGTCTGGCCACCTTACAAGGAGCACAGCTTTCCTCAGCCTTTCCCAGCTGTAGGAAGCAGGGAACATTGAGAGAGAGGATGAAGTTCGTTTGGGAGAGATGAGATTTTTTTACTTGAGTGAGAGATGAGACTTTTTTGTTTGAGAGATCTCTTTCTTTTGATCTACTGCTGTCATTTTCCGTGTGAATTTCTGGGTTTGTGTTAACTGCTAGAATGTCAGATCATTGTGATGGAAGCCAGATATTGAGAGAGATAGATACACATATGCAGGAGTAAGGGCATTTAATTGAGACCAGCAGAAAACTAATATTGTGGTAATATTTAAAAATGGTAAATGGGACAACCCAAGTAATTATAGTCCTGTCAGGCTGACATTGATCCTTGGTGAAATAAGGGAACATCTGATATAGGGCTCAGTTAGTAAAGAGCTGAAGAATGGAATTAATGCCAATCAACATAAGTTTATGGAAAATAGATCCTGTCAAACTAACCTGATATCTTTTTTTTTCAGATTACAAGCTATTTTTTAAAGTAATAGTATTGATGTACCATACTCTGCAAGCTATTTGACTTGATAGTGCATAACACTTTCATTAAGAAACTGGAAAGATATAAAATTCACATGACACACATTAAATGGATTGTAACCTTTTCTTACTGATGGATGATAAGATCTAACTGTAAGTGTACTGTCATTCTATGGTAGAATTTTTCAGAATATTTGTTCCTCAGCTGCATGCAATTTAACACTTTTTCAGAATCTAGGACGAAGTACAAGATTATCACTGATGAAGTTTACAAATGATCAAAGAAAAATTTACTGGTGAGGAGCATAGTTCACTTTTCCAGTGAATCTGTGAATGTTTGATGAGCTGAACACAAATCCTGTCTAAGACCAGCTGCGAAGTCCTACAGCTAAGAAGAAAGAGTTTACAGTAATTCTATTTTTGTATGTTTAATGGTCAAAGGCTTTAGAGAAAGAAGAAAGTAGAAGTCATATCCTTTGGTTGGTCAAAAATGCAGTTAAAAATGTGGCCTATCTCCCTGGCTATGTATGTGTCTTCACTTCTTTATCTAGATTATCCGGTTTAATAAAGAAATTTGCTTTTATTCTAGACCTTTCCTTGCAAAGAATGCTGGCCATACAAAGTTGAAGATTATCTCAGAGCAGATCATCTTTGAAAAGGCCAGAAGGTTAATCAGTAGTTAATCTGTGGTTAATTAATCCATCACAGTCTGGTTAAGTGAGTTAATCTAATTCTCATGTACATAAGCAAGAGACTCCTGTGTTGCCATTGCAGCAGTTAATTGTTATTGGTTTTGAAATTACATTACAAATTTAGGGTGAAATAAGGTACAGGAACATTTTTTTCTTGAAAAACCCAACTGGCACTTGGATGATAATTTCTTAGCCAGACTGAATGATTTTCTACACCAGATCCCTGAGAAACAGAAACTCACTCAGGGCATTTATGTACTTTTCTTACCACACCCCTGCTTACAAACCTCTCTCAGCCTTCATGAAACCCCAATATCTCAAACTATTTTCCATCCTTTCCCAGGAGGGAATACTACAGGTAATACTGCTATTAGGTTGTCTTCCTTCTTTTTTTCTGACTCTCTTAAATCTTCGTACTGTGATTTCCATCAAAACCATCCCTGAGTAGCACTTTCTTCCCTTTCCTCCCCAAAAGTACATGCTGTTTACTACCCTCCATTGGTATTTGGTAGCCACCATTGGTATTTTGGCTCCCTGTCAGTACATCCCTTCATTCTAACCAAGATTTTACCCGTAACACCTGAAAACCTTCACAGACATCTTGTAACCTGCCATGCCATGACCCTTGAAGCACAAACTAGTGTTTATGCAGCATGGCAGTGAAGTAAATCAGAATGTATTGCAATACCTGATCTTAACAGACACCACCACATGTGTGCCCCAATGTGACAAACTTTAAAGAAACCTTTAAAAAAAAAAATCTAGACCTGGATGAATCAATTGACTACAGGATATTTCTATTTGGCATTTCATCAATGTTTCTCTTAGGACTTGTCTGCAGTTGCAAGTTAATTCAAACAAAGGTGGGCTGTGAATTTAAAATGAAACAACTGCTCCTGAGTAAATCCACATACTCTTCTGCTGGAAAAACAGTGATATATTCTTATTTAGTAAATCCATCTGGAAAGTTTCCTCTTTTCCATCGGAAACAATTCAAGAAGGCTTTTCAACACTTGTGTTTGGCAGCAATAGAATAATTTCTGTATAATTTCATGAGCAAAAAGCACTTTCTTTACTTCAAAGTCCAAATCTACCTAGTGGACCTACTCTGGGCCTATCTTTTCTCACTTCCACATTGTCTGCCAGTCCCACTGGAGATTACTCCAGAGCCACTGGCCTTTTCTTCAAGTGATTTTCTCTTACAGTAAATAGTAAGAGCTCCAGGAGATATCTTTTGACTATACTCTAACAAGTCCCTTTTCAGCTTCTCTAGCAGCATTTTCTACTAAGATCCAGGGAGATTCTGCTTTTCCATCCTGCTTTATGCCATAAATTAGAAGCATGTTTCCCCTAGGATAATTTCCCAGTCTTCTGTTACACTGAGTTTTCATGTGTTTCAAGACCTTTTGGGGGAAGTTTCCACAGACTAGTGCATATTATTTTATTTTCCCTCATTTGTGTATCTGTATTTCCTCTGACTTAATTTTTTTGTCATGCTCATCACCCCCTACCCTTCCCTGGGGCTAATTTTCATTTGAAGTTTATGGACTGGTGTTATCTCTCTTTTTCTGTATATGGACTATTTTTGAATTTATAATAGTTTTTGTTTTGCCCCATGGAGCAATTTTTTCAACATGAAATACAGATTATCAGTGTGTGTCAGATATCATGCTTTCATAACTCAGAGTAAAATTGTATAAATTGTGTCTAAGTATTATAATTGTGCCCAAAGGCCAAAGAGATAAAAAACAGATTGGTGTTGTGTAAATGGATGGATAATAATTGCTTGTGTCCCAGAGGTCTTACAATCCAAAAATTTTTTTTTGTCTTCTAACTTAATTGGAAATAATTAATATTTATCACTTTTAACATCAAAATCCCAGACTGGGATCTGTTTTCTCCACCCCACTTCCCATTCTATATTCCTGTCTGCTTATTCAGTCCACTTGAGAAATAGTAGGTAGAAATAGTGCTTTAATCAGCCATTTTAGGGCACACTAAAGAGTACTCCTGACTGAGAATGGTAATGACTATCAGATTCAAATATCTATTACCTGCTACGGAGCAATGAGGCTGATGAAGTTTGTGCAGGTACTGCAGATGTATTTGAGATTATCCAAGTTCAATTGAGTGAAAGTAGTTATGGGTGATTTACCCACTTATGCAAAGAAGCAATTTTTGCTTTTCCTGTGTCTAAGGACCCTTTAGAACTAAATTAGCACCTACATTTTGGGTTGAATTAAAAGTAATATTTTTAGTAATATGATTTCTTCAGCATCTATCTAATATTATAGCTGTTATAATGATGATAAGAACTTCTACCCAGTGAGCTGAGCTGTCACAGCTCTATACTAGTCTTTTTTGTGTGTGTGTGTTCTTGCAGTGCAGCCTATCTGGAGAGAGCACATTGTAAAAGATCCCCTACTACAAGGCATCATCCATGATGGTGACTGGATCAGGGTTTTTTAGAAGTCAAACCAGAGCTGTGGTAATACAAGGCAAAAACTAGGCGAGTGTTTATCTGATAGTGCTACAATTTCATGTTCTCTGTCTGCTGGGATTGTCCTGACAGAGCAGGTCACAGGCCTATATTTCACTAATGAGGTTAATCAAGACCCTGGGAAATGGGTACAGACACTGCTTTCGGGGTTAGGCTATACACATGGGGTCTGGTACCAAACCTCTGCTGTGACACTTGCAAAACTCCTCTGGCAAACAATAAATCACAGACCACTTATTCCTATACCTCATTATTAATCTCTGAAGGACTTAGATTCTGTAAGAGATATTTTAGTGAAGAAAATGTTCTTCTGCAACAAAAAATTGTTGTTCCCAAGCATGTATTTTGACTTTCCTGTTCTTGGTAACTCATTGTCAAATTATTTTAATAATGATAAAATTATTCAGCCTTTTAAGAAAGAGGAAAACAAGCAAACAAAGCTGAACCATGTTGGTTGATTGTGTTCCTTTCATCAATAATAAATTGCTTAAAATGAAAGATATATCCTTTTATTTCATCTTCATTTTAACAATTTTGACTTTTTTTTAGGAATCCTTTACTTTTCTGCCATAAACAATTAAAGAGAGAGGTGCAGTTTTGAGGATGTTCCCTGCGTTCTGAGTTTTCAGTGCAGGCTAATGTAACTGGTATTTATTAGATTAGGATTTTTGTTTTTATCCCACTCTGTAAATGGCTGATACCCTGATGTGTACCAATCTAGGTCCTTCAGGCTTCTAGAGGAACAAATTACTACAGATCTCATGGATAACAGTGTGTGGTGGAAATTCTGTATCATTTATGGTTTTTCTTTTATGCTTCTATGAAGCAGCCAAAGTTACTACAGGATCAAGAACTTTAAACTGAAGGTGGAAATTGTGAAATGTATTTGTCCTTATGGTGGACTAGGAGTATTATTAGAAAAATATTTAATTCTGTGCCTTGAAAATGTGATTAATTGTCAAATGAGCACCATCAAAAATGGTATTGTGTATGAGAAAATCCACCCTAAATATAAATGCAAGATGTAAAAACCTTGCTATTTAAACCCAATAGAGGAAGACAGAAGAAATGGCCTGGTAGGGGGTTTTAAGTGGCCTTCACTGTGCAGGTGTGGAAGGATGGATGAGAGATTAAGTGACATTAATGCTAAGGAGCAGACGGAATGGTCCAGTCCTCAGCTGGCAAACATTTGTGCTGCTCATTGGTGCAGATGGTGTCAGCTCACCTGAGTGCAGCCTGGCTCTGGAAACGCTGACTGCACCTACACTGTGAGTGAAACAGCTTAAAGATGACCGACCGTCAGCACAGCTTGCACATGCACAGATAAATTCCCTTAACCCTTAAAACAGCATGGCTGTGGCCAAGCTTCAGTGTGGGGATGTTCCCTGGGCTACTCTGGCCCCTGCACAGTGCCTAGGGACTGTCCTGAGAAGGTCTGACAAGCTCTTGGGGTTTGTGGCAGGGAATATTCTAGTGAGGCATCCATGGAGTGAAGCTGATTTTGCATTAAGTGTTTCCCAGCCCACTTTCAGTGGCAGGCAAATTCAGAATAAGCAGAGTTTGTCAGTAGGTAAGTTATAAACAGAGAAAAGGACTACATTTGTCACATTGGTGATTTTCTCTCAATTTCTCACTCGGCTCCAATTCTCGGCTATATCCCAGCTGTCCTGAGGATTAATTAGTTAATATTTATGGAGCACAGTGAAAATGAAGACTTCTAGAATGGTGGTAAATGTTTTATTTACATGGTTTATAAACAGCAGCCAGTCGGTCCCACATGGGGTTCAGCCCATCACCGTGTTCACAAATTTCCACTGCAGGTTGAATCAGGATGGCTTTTATCATGATGTAATGTATTTTTATTGCTGTAGCAGAGCAAATGTATCCTTTAAATTATGTGATTAGTTTCAGTACAGCTCACTCTCCAGAATAGCTATCATAAAGCGTGAGACTTTGAAAGCATTGCCAAATTTAAATTTAGACTTCAGTGTATGATTTCATGTCAAAAATTTATGCACAGCCTCATTTGTCAGGCAGCATTATTGATTTTATAATGTGTAATGTTTTTCTTATTGAAAAAGTGTTCCCAGGCCTGAGCTTATTAACACAGTGTTGATTACTCTTTAGGGGCAAGCAAACGGTTTTTCCATTTATTAAAGATGATAAGAAATGGGAAATCATGGTTTTTATATACACATTATTTGAATGAAAATTATGGTTACTGATTAAATAATATGAGGCTTGAAAATTAAAGTATAACACAATGCTTCCCCATTATAAAGTTGTGCAAGTTGATAGAATGTCTGCCTGTATTTAATAGACATATTAGGAGTGCTACCTTTGCCTCTTTTTTTACTGTGAACAAAGTTTACATCAAAGCATAATATTGTATATTTGTTATCAATGCCCATATCAACTAAAGTGACAACACTCTGCTTGAGACATCATCATGCCCATAGTGTGCATATTCTAACATACCAGAGGATTATAGTTTTTGTAAGGAATAAACATTAAGAATACAGATGACTGCTAAGAAACCTAAAACTGAAGGGTTTGGGAGAGGTGAGGAGTGTTGCATTTGGCTTGAGTTTGTTTTTCCTTTTCTCAAAGACAATCATGGGATTCAGATACCCAATTTTTAATTCTTTTTCATTAGGATGATGATGGCCTGTGAAAATCTCAGTTAAAGCTCTTACTAACTAAACAAAGATACAAGGAGCCGTCTCTTTTACCATCACTTCCTGTAGGATTATAATGATAAACACTTTATAATGCTGTAGTAACACGGCATATTAAATCAGTGAGGTAAAGACCAAGCTTCTGGGCTTATTGGTGTCTTTCTAAACTCCACTGACTACAGTATGGCCAAGACTTCATTAGTTATTTCCCATGACACTGCTCGGCAGGTACTCAGTCTTTGTACCCTGATGTGTACTCAGTTCTCAGTTCCTCAAATGAAGGTTCAGACGGAAGAGAGGATCAGTTCATATTTTTCCCTAAAAGCTGTCTTATTTGCACATTCTGGTTTTCACTAGGGATATTGCTGGCAGGAGCTCCCCTTACGTTGTGTAAACACATAAATAAGCTTTGCAGCAATTAATATTGGTCCACTTTCAAGACTATCCCCACATCTCCACTCCTTTGGAATCCATTATCAACTTTTTCATTATTAACACACCACTCAATTTGGCTTTATAGATTGCCTATAAACTCCTTCTATTATGCCATGTTCATGTTTATATCCCAAGTCTTTCCCTGCCTCCCAGAGGAGCCTGGGGAAATACGTGTTACTTCCAAAACATGCAGCACTGGGCTGTTATGTTGCAGGGTTGATAGTGCCTGAATAGGCAACTTAGAAGTAATTCTTCATGTCCTCTCCTCCTTGATAGCTCAGAGTCTTGGTCTCCTCTAGAGACTCAGTGGCAGATGGTGGTAAAGTTGAAATTAGCTGAAATCTTGCACTCTTCCAATTATTATCTTCCTCCCTGGAATGCAAAGCAAGAGTAGATATTTTCCTTAAAGGAAACTGATATGGGTCTTGGACAGGCACAGCAGGGAATTCATTGCAATATCTTCTTGTGAGTTTTCAGCCTCCTCTCCTCCTTGAGTCCACTTGGATTTTTAATTATCTTTCAGATCCTTTTCTCATTTTGCTTGCTCAGAAATGCAGAATAAAGCCTACCCCCTGTTTTCCATCCAATTCACTCACAGTCTTCTGTTGCAATTATTGTTCCATAATCCTCTCTCTCTGTTTTAATCCTTTTCCATAGTCAGTTTATTTCAGAATTAGGGTTCTTATCCTTTGATCTATTAATTTAGAGTTTAACCTTATGCTCTCTTTCTGCTTTTTATTTGGGGCATTACTGAGGATTGTTTAAGTGGGGAGAAGGCAGAGCAGGGCCTTCTTATTACACATTAAGGATCTCTGAAAGGAAGGCATTAAGGGAGTCCTCCTAAGGGATAGCTACTGGGAGAAAAATGCAATTTGGATTTGGATCTGAAAGCTAAGCAGTGTAGGGAAGCTCGAAATGAAAGAGCTGAGCAACATTTCTCTGATGTTCATTCACTGAATGAAATATGTTATGGATTAATTTGCTGACTAACTTCGAATAAAGTGCATCTGATGCATTTAGAAAAGCAGAAACCCCCCTCCTCAATACACATACACCACATCCTGTAAATTGTTTTGATTTCTTTCCAAAGTGAGTAGCCTGCCTTTGGTACCATATGCTTGAGAATAAAAAGAAAAAAAAAACCAAACCAGCACCTATTTTTTTTTAAATTATTTTTTTATTTTCAATAAACTTTAAATTGAATGAAACTTTTTCTTTGAAGTTGAAAAATCTATTCGTTGCAGGAGCCTGTTTGTGTATTGGAGGTAGCAACCTTAACGGCAATATTGTTTAATAGAAAATGGGAGAACACACAAAAAAGGAAAGACAGAATGGTTGCCTGAGTGGACAAGACAGAGAGAGCACTACACAGCTAAATAGGTGGACCCAGCACAAGTACGGAGCCATTCCAGAAATTTGTAGCTATTTTTCCTCATTTTCTTTTAGGTGCTGCTGCATGTTTCCTCTTTTGTGGGAGAAGGGGGGAAGAGAGAGGTTAGAATCAAGGAACTCATTCACATTTGGATTGGCAGAGACGTCCATGGGGAAAGAGTTTCAGGAGCCCTGACGTGAAATAGTTCTTTAGCTTCATACTTCCTACCTAACTGCAAGGAAACAATCCCATGATTCAATTCCGCTCCTACGAAATGGGAATAATACATCTCTAGCTCAGAGAGGTGCTACAAAAGGGTAAACCCAACAGAAGAAATAAGGCTTTGCAATGAGAAAGGCCACTAAAACAATCTGCTGAGGATCCTTAGCCCCACCTGACCTCAACCGCAACCTCTGCAGGCTGTGGGGTCTTCTCACAGCAGTGTACAGGTACAATGTTGAAGAACATTATTTTTAAAGTAAATAATAAGATAGAAAAGGCAGAAAAAAAAAGAAAGTTGCAAAGATTGCATGAAAATGAGAGCAACAGCTTCTTTGGAGTCTCTACAATCTGTCATGTAAATAGAAAAGATTCAGACATCTGCAAAGAACTTCTTGTACATATGGGGACACATTTCAGATTGTCTATCCTGCACCCAAAACATTGCACTGTGTTCTTTTGCATATTGGTGCGTTTGAAGCAAGGGAAAGTGAGAAAAGCTACAGTCACCACCCCCTATTTGTCTGCACAAATTAAGTGTACTTCAAGGTCTGCCCTTAGTGTGTCTGCCTTAAGTGCCCTTAATTTTTTGTCCAACTGACACACAGCAAGTTAAAAGTATTTGCCTAGAGGAGAGCAACATTCACACCCCTCTACAGAAAAAAGCCAATTTGACAAAATATCAGACAGAGAAAAAAAATCTGCTTCAAAACCAGGTCTTTTCAGGCTGTGACTTTTGCTGAGGGGAAAAATAAAAAGTCATGCATTTGCTTATCCAGATAAAAATAGTAGCATTTCCAAAAATGTAAAATCCCTAAAAAATGAAAGTGTAATAAGTGGATCAATTCCTTTTAAGTCACATCTTCAAATCTGAAACATGTTGTGGCCTAATTTAAAAAAGCCTTGCCTGTAGTGAATTGTAAATATTTTAAATAACCACAGACAATTCTAGTGTCATCTCTTAATTTATTGGATGCATTTTTACAAATCACTATAATGTCTTAAAATCCTGATGGTGTGATGAATGCTGATGCTACAATAAACAGATATGCGAAAATTTATTGTCAGATTGGAACCTTGTGCTCTCTGGTGTGACATTCTGCTGTAGTGATGCCAGTGGCCAACACACAGTAAAAGTGACACTTCTCTTTATCTGGACACAAACTGCACATGGTTTTACATATTTTTGTCAAAGTTTAATAAAAATTAAAGCAAGTTGCCAGACTTCAAGTACTTCAAAACAGACAGCAAAGGCAGAGGATTCTGCTAAGTCCTGAAGCTGGCCATGGCTTCTAGTTCTGGGTCAGGTGGTCTTCATGAGCACAAGGAGGCATTTCTCTGAGTAGCACTTGCTTTTTCTACCTGAAAAGGTTGGTGGTTTGCTGAGTTTTATGCATATTTTTCTGTGACTGCTTTATAGAATACAGACAATCAAGGAGATGGGAAAAGATGTCCTGTTGTCTAGCTCATTGTTAATAGGTCTGCTTCTTTAAAAGGTCAACCTGTTTTAACAATCAATTCTGCACAAGAAATGTTTTTTTGAAATCTTCTGATTTTGCTTCTCTTAACCCCTCTGAAAAGTAATAGAGGTATAAATATTAAACATCCCATTTCCTTTACAGCTTGAATTGATTGGGGTTGGAATTCTGACAGCCAATGTGATTCATTCCACAAAACCAAAGAAAAACGCTCTGTGATAGAATAATAGAGTACAACAGAGCAGATTAGAACACACTTCATCATAGGTACCAGCCCAAAACCTAAATTGCTATGGTGTTAGGATTCAGACACCTGTTCTGCCTAAGCAAGAGCTGTGGATTTGTCCTCACAGATCATGACTTCTTCTCCTCACTTTAACCTTTCTCTGTTAGACTCTCCATCTGTATCTCGGACCTTGGTTTTACATTTGAGCTCCACATAAACAAAATTCCTCAGTGGAGATCTTTAAGGCTCAAAAATTTGTTGTGTGGGTTTGATTGTGAACCAGGAACTAATACTGAAAAGAGTATTTCCTAGAGTGATTGTAAACCTGAATGCTGAGTTGATTCATTCTGTGATAAAGGACATATTTGGTCAAAAAAAGGGAATGGTGCATTTTCAGTAAGTACAAATACTTTTTGATCTTTTTTGTGCTTGTTTGTTGCAAAAAAATAGCTTTGATGGCTTAGAGGCTTTGAGTGGAGTGTAATTTAACAGTATTTGTCCTATCAGTTATGAGAATCTCAGGATCAGGTTGCATGCCAGGGCAGCAGTGAAATTGCTCTAATGAATACACTTATTCATCTGTGGACTTTATTGTACAACCAAATGGTAATTGTCTGACTTCCAGAAATTGTCTGACAGACTGAGCTGTTTGAAAATGTGCTCTTCCCTCTTTTATTTCCAAATTCCTGGTCATGAACATTTTTTTCTTTTCAGCTGCTTGTATGACAAAATCTAGGGAAAAGGCTGAGTTACTTAATGCCTTTTTTGCTTCAATCTTTAACAGTAAGACCAGTTGCTCTTCAGGTACCCAGCCCCTGAGCTGGGAGGCAAGGGACAGGGAACAGAATGAAGCTCCATAATCCAAGGGGAAATGGTCAGTGGCCACCACCTAGGCATGAACAAGCCTGTGGTCCCAGAGGGGATTCACCCAATAGTGCTGAGGGTGGAAAAGCTCACCAGGCTGCTCTTCTTCATGTGCCATCAGTTCTGATTAACGGGGCTGATTAACACCTGGCTGGAGTTTAGCCAATGTGATGCCCATCTACGAAAAGTCCACAAGCCTGTCAGCCTGGCCTTGGTGCTGGGGAAGGTCGAGGAGAAGATAACCTTCAGTGTCATCATGCAACACATCCAGGGCTACCAGGGGACCAGGCACAGAGAGCATGGATTTCTGAAAGACAGCTCCTGCTTGGTCAACCTGATCTTCTGTGATAAGGTGACCCTCTTGGTGGGTGAGAAAAAAACTGGACCTTGTCTACCTGAACTTTACTGAAGGCTTTTGCACCATTTCCCACAGCATTTTCCTGGAGTAGCTGTCTCTTCATGCACTCTTCACTGGGTAAAAGCTGTCTGGATGGCTGGGCCCAGCATGAAGTGGGAAGTGGAGTCACATCCAGCTGGTGGATGGTCACTAGCGGTGTTCCCCAGGACTCAGTATTGGGGCCAATTCTGTTTCATATCTTGAGGGGATCGAAGGCGCCCTTCGTCAGTTTGCCAATGACACTAAGTTGGGTGAGAATGTTGATCTGCTGGAGAGCAGGAAGGCTCTGCAGAGGGATGTGGACACGCTGGATCAATGGGCTGAGGTCAATGGTGTGAGGTTCAGCCAGGCCAAGGGCTGGGTCCTGCACTTGGGTCACAACAACCCCAGGCAGTGCCACAGGCTGGGGCAGAGTGGCAGGAAAGTGGAAAAGGACCTGGGGGTGCTGGTGACAGCAGCTGAACATAAGCCAGGTTTGTCCAGGTGGCCAAGAAGACCAAGGGCACCTGGGCTGTACCAGCCATGGTGTGGCCAGTGGGGTTAGGGTAGTCGTCCTCTACATGTCAAGGGAGACCTTATCACCCTCTATAACTGCCTGAAAAGAGACTGTAGCAAGGTGGGGATGTTCTCTTTTCCCAAGTAACAAGCTACAGGATGAGAGGAAATAGCCTCAAGTAGTGCCAGGGGAGGTTTAAATTGGCTATAAGAAAAAACTTCTTCACGGAAAAAGTTGTCATGCACACTCTGCCCAGGGAAATTGTTGTCACCATCACCGGAGGTATTTAAAAGATGTGTCCATGTGGGGCATGATTTAATGGTAGACATGGCAGTGTTGGGTTAATTGTTGAGCTCTGTGATCTTAAAGGTCTTTTCCAAACTAAACAATTCTATGAGTTATGTTCCTATGTCTCTGTGACCTAGAAACCTTTTCTTACTTTAGGTGAGTACATATTGATATATATTTACGTGAGACATCTGAAAGTAATGTACAATGATAAACAGTAATTCTTTGTGCTGCAATTTGTTATACCCAAGGAAAAAACAACCTTTGTAAATGCTGAATGGTTTCATGCAACAGGGTTTATCTGTTAGAAAAAAAAAAAAACCACCTGACTAATAGTAGGCAGGGAAGAATTAAAAAAAACAATTAAACATACAACATTTTTCACTATTGTTCACTATGCATATTTATGTGACAGGGACATGTTTAAAACCAGTTTTTTTCGTGTTATTGCCCATCAAACAGGTGTTGCAACAATATTGTTAAATCACATGAGAATAAGTACCGAGATGGTAATGAAAGACTTCATATTTCAGTGTGTCTCTGCCATTCTTTACCCTTCATTACACCTACACAGTATTTATAAGTATTTAAAGTTAATTAAAATGAGGATTGAACAGGGTGATCTGAGAAAGAAAGAAAGAAAGAGTTTCAGTCACATTCTTTTTTATGATTTCTCAGTGAATCTCTGCAAGGTCTGTATTTCCTAGAAATACAATGGAAGGGTAGCTGGATTTCTCTGGGATTGGTAATATGATGTAGAGTCTTTTATTTCTGCTTTGTCAGTACAATGCCAGTCTAAGTCTGTGACTAAAAGTTGTTACCATCTGATGGCTCTTCAATGGGCTATTGGAAATGAGTTTCATGGTTCCAGTTTCCAGCAGTGAGGCATCCACATCAGAAAAGCCATCATTGCACTTGGCAGTACTAATTGGCACCCTTGTCACCAGCCAAGGACTATAATGGGCTGATGGTAGTCCCTTCAGATCAGAGCTTAGGAACATTGCTGTTGAAGCTTTTATTCCTGCTCCCTGTGCAGTACATTTTTTTGTGGACAGACAGAGACATTTCCAGAACTGTCAGTCTGATGATACTTTTTCCACAAGTTACTATACTCTAATAAAAAAAAATTTGTCATAAAAATTTTTCAGAGATTTACAGTGTTTTTGTGTTTTATTTTTAAATATTACTTTTCAACAAAGATGGTTAGAGCATATTAGGGCTCCCTATACTGTACACTTACATGTTAATAGTTTTGGTGAATATAATTAAAATCATGCACTATCTTGGGTACCCATGTTGCTTCCACCGTGTCACAGAATTTTATCTTCTTAATGTATTCTTGCTGTATCCTTTTGAGGCGAGAACACCTAGTCTTGTCATTTCAGAAAAGTGAAATAAGGGATGTGGACAGATATCCTCTTCCAATTCCAAATGTGCTGGTTTGTAGAAATATCTGTCCTCAGCTGCCCTCCTCCTAGAAGTTACTGACTCCACTGCTGCTCTGGCAGAGCAGTTTATATGAATGTCCCCCATGTCGCTCCAGGGAAAATCAGACTAACTGTTTCAGACCACAAATTATTCTGCTAGAAGTAGCCTTGCAAATTTTGCCTGAAGGCACTTTGAAAAATTTCATACAAGCTTTCACCAGTGTTTACATGAGCTCAGTAAATTCTCGTAGTGTATAACAATGAGGCCTTAATTTTCCTCTTCTTACAAAGAAAAAGAAAAAATTTTTCCAAAATGGAGGCACAAGAAACCTTACTAGATCTCTAGGGCAAAAAAAGTAACTTAGGCAAGTGCTAGGCTAGCTGAATGACATAAGCACTTAGTTGGGATACTTGCTGCCAGATCAACAGTTAAAAAGGACTAATTCTATTAACAGAATTAATTGCAGAGCCAAAATAAGGCCCAGTTCAGTAGGGCACATATCTTTCTTTTAGGATATTAATATTTCTTTAAAGTCAATGGGATGATTTACAGATTGAATCTCAGGGACTTGTTTGCATACCAAGATGAACTGGGATTTATGGTTATAGCAGCATTAAAAAATCTATGAAAAGGGTTAAAGGAACTTGGGGCATGGAGAGACAGAGAACAGGAGAAAAAATAGGAAAGGAAAGGAAAGACAAAGATGAAGATAAGAAAGAAAGGAAAAATAAAGACAATGCCTTACATTTCTACTCTTTTGCTAGAGCCAAATGTTATTTAGGATTCTGTAACTTGTTTCAGAAATTACTTTTAACTTTTAGTATTTTGCCTGAGATCAGAATTGGAAGTGCCAAAATACTATGATAAAAGCTGTTTTAGTGTTGATTTCGGCCATGGACAGAAGCAGAAGTGTGAAAACTCTCACCATGAGCAGTCTTTCACATTACATTTCCTTCCAGTTTGAAGTCTCAAACAGTTAAGACTTTGGATCCTAATCGCAGTTGAACCTAAACCTTTTCAGGTACTGCCATCATTAATAAGGAGAGTTGAGTGTGTGTTTACATAGTAATAAATAGCTATTGAGAGCTGCCTCTGAGAAGATATGAGATCCAATGAACTTCCATTATATCACTCCTTCAGCAAAGTATGATAAATTAAATGGTGGAAATCAATACCATGAACTCTGATCAGTGTGAAATTTTTGTGATTATTATAAAATCTTTTGAGTCTTGAGACTTCTACTCTCAAACTGCTCAGGTCCCTTTTCAGTGCTTGTAACTGTGATAGCTGAATGATACCATGATCTCTACAAATCCTTTTTTCCAGGCACTGACATTCATGAAGAACGAATCTGACAGTTTGTATTCTAATAATTATGATGCAGTAAGGACTAATTATAGATTTTTCTTATTAAGCAGTCTATGTTACTAATGAGAATAGTATTTGTGATAAAATTTATGAATGATCTGCACACATATTTGAATAAAACAAAAAAAAGATGTCAAGTAAGTTTTCAGAAGAGGAGGAGCTTTCTGGTATCCATGGTTTTACAAAACTGACATGCTAGATATATTTTTGTACGTATTGCTTGTAAAGAAAACAAAATCTCTAATAATACAAAATACCTTTGCAAATGGAGAAGTCCCCTCTTAAACTTAGCAAGGCTAAAGGAAAAACTAAAAAGAGACTCTCTTTTTCCAAAAGAAAAGAATTAAGATTGTAATCTCTTTTTGTAACTAGAGATAATGTCTGAATTAGAAAATGATAGAAATTGATGTCTCCCTTTTAATAAGTAATATACATTGCACACTACGTGCCAAAATAACTATACATATATCTAGACCTGTTTTTCCTCTAAGTTCATCAGTCTAATGACAATCAATCATATTTTGTCATTTTGAGTCAGGTTCACTGCTGTTGCTGATCTGGGTGGGCAGTTGTGTATGTATGTATATATGGTTTGAATAAGTGTTTTTTTGCGGATGTAACAAATGGGAATACATTCTGAACTGTGACACCAGTTTGACCTTGGGGTCAAGCTTGAGCTGAGGCCACCAGATAAACACCAGAGAAGAGAATGGCTTTTGTTAGAGAGGATCCTAAACACAGGTTGGCATAAGGAGAATGTGACTTGGAAATCTGCCTTTAGCTTTTGATCATTATTGGTGTCAGCTACTCTTTTATGTTATTCTGACACTGACAGGATACAGTGGGGTGTGGGTTTTTTTGTAAACTAGGGAGTCTGGTCTTAATTTTTGGTTATTTTCTCTGAGGAGAGGTACTGCAAGATGATTGAAATGCAAAGATGTGGATAGATAAACTTACAGGAAAATAATAAAGCCACATATATGGACTTCATGTTCTTTAAGGTTATAAATTCTGTGTGCTTGGTCATTCTTTATCTCTTTATGGAACAAGTATTTTACTGCAGAACACGCTGCGAAATAATTGCGTATCTCTTCTCACATGAAAATCCCTGAAAACCACAAGACTTGTGTTTCTGATAGCATTTTAGAGAGTGTGACAGGACTGGAGAATCTGGGTGGATGACACTCATTTCAGAGCCTGGGCACTGTCCTATTGCAGTCATAGCTGCTGCATGTTCTCTTACTCTGTGGTTAATGCAAGACAATTCATGGTAGCTTGTCTCTCAAGAAGATGATTTACCTTGAGTGCTTCATTCTCAAAGTATTGCGAGAACAGCTATTGTGAGAAGTGGGTACTCCTGTGTAAGGTGGGTTATTTTGTGTCAGAAGTCTCAGCAAATTTCAGGAGAGTATTCACCAGAAAGATTGGACAAGATCACTGGTAATGACACCCTTCAGGGCTGTGTCTTGAAATGAAATCAGATGTTGAAAGTTATGATCTAAATGTTTAATATGGATATGTGTCTCACACTGTCACTCACACAGAATTATGCAAAACCATCCATGATTAAGGGGATCAAAGATATTACACAATTAGCAGAAAATCTTGTAAGCAATGGCATGGCGTGGATTTGACTGTAGAAGGTGCAAACCCCAGACATTTTCAGCCAAAACAATCACCTTCCTTCGGATACTGCTCTGGTTGTGACGGCCAGATGCACTATAATTTCAGAAAAATTGAGTTATTGTTTCAGCAAAAGAACAAGTGCCTTGATGTGATTTCCTTTTGTCCCAGATGAACTGAAGATACGGAGGCACTAAACAGCTCTTTTGAGTGTTGAACATCTGAAAATTGTAACAGGAGAAATTCAGAGCAGTATCTTTTCCCCTTATTTCTGGAACTCATAAAATTGCTCTGAAAAAGAAATATATACTTTTATAGTAGACTAGATAGTGATAAGCAGAAAGTTTTTGAAGAAAATAACCTGTTGGGAAGAAGGCCTTAGATAACTCCAAAAGGTTTTTGTGGACCACAAACACACCACTGTGTCAAGGATGAAACATATTTTCAGAATAAAACATAACCGCTGATAGAGAATGCACTTCCTATCTCTCCATTTACCAATGATTGTCTTCCTCCTTTATTTTACTTATAACTACCTCACCTCTTTACTTTTTGTATTTAAACACAGACATAAGCTGGTAGATTTCTTTGAACTGTGTTCCCTCTGGGGACAGTGCATGGACCTGTCACATACTGGGGATCTGTGGGTTCACGTGTCTGTGGCTTTTCTCAGAGCTCTTAACAGGTAGCCACTAAAAGCAAATGTTCAGTAAGCTCCATTCCTGGCCCAGGGTTTGACCAGTGCTGGAATTTATTTAGAGATCTATACAGTGAGCTATACCTACTCATGTGATGGCTCCAAAGCCAGCAATTTGTCTTTCTTCTCTCTTTTTTTAACTTTTTAAAAACCATCTCTTATTGAGCAAGATAGTGACTGTGAACCAGGAAAGACAAGAAAAGCAGAAATGCCAAACCATTGACCCCAGCTCTCATGTGATGATGAAAGATTAGATCAGTTGAAAACAATTGTCCTGTTCTATCAGCCTGTTTGTAGTTGTCCTTTGTTGCAGTTTTTGTTTTAAATCCATAATGATGGCTGCTACCTGCCAAAAGCCTGGCATGGCTGCCTCACCATTGTTACAGAATATCTACTATTGTGCTTCATCACCCACTAAAAATGAGCTTTTCCTGAAAGGATTTCAGGAGTTTTGTGTTTATTTCAATAACTATCTCACAAGTTTTCCTTCCACCAAGTAAGAACAGTTCTGCCCCGTGGGCTGTTCTCTCGTTTAAGCTGATAACGCCGTGTGTGTGCTCCATCTGCAGCGCTGCTGCCACACACAACTGGCTTGACTGAGGACAGGGACAGAGGGCCCTCCCAGCAGCAGAATTAAGACACAACATGTTTGTTTTTCTCCTCATTGCTCTGATTTTTATCTTCTCTTCCTTGGTGAACAGTTTATTTTCCTTCTTGTTAGCTGCAATTTCCTCCTGCATTTCTCCAGTGATGCTCATCTCCCCAGGCTCACGGAGGTCATTCAATCTGGAGACTAATTTTTTTTTTTTTTTGGAGCTCAATTGCCAAGCAAGTCTTCACAAGTTCTCAGAGCTCTGCATGCAACTAAAGTAATTACAGGATTAAACTCATTATTAATATGCATAGAAAAATTGCTCTTCGTACAGAGGGAGCTCCGGAAAAGGGAAAGATATTTAAACATCACTGATGTAAATTTCTGTGTATATCTCTGTGTGTATGTGGACATCATGAAAACAGGTTGCCCAGAGAAGCTGTAGATGCCTTGTCCCTGGAAGTGTTCCAGGCCAGGCTGATGAGGCTCTGAGCAACTTGGGATAGTGGAATGTGTCCCTGCCCATGGCAGAGTGGTTGAAAAGAGGTGATCTTTAAGGTCTCTTTCAACTCAAGCCATTCTATGACTCGATGATTAAATGATTTACAATCTGTGTGTGCGCTTCAATCTGTGAAGTCTGATGTCTACACACTGTTGTAGCTGCTGTTGCAGTATAGTTTCAGATGGAACACTACTGATAACAACTCTAAACCTCACATCATATACAGTAAATTCTTTTAACACCCTGTACTTACATTGTACAGCAGATTGTACATTCATTACCAGATGACACATGAAACAAGACACCGATAACAAGGCTCAATTCTTTGTACATTCACCTTGTTTTCCTCTTTTTTTAACATTGTTTTTTCTGTGGATTTACTGAGCTTGTTGCTGTGAGGTCTGTATAAGATACACAATCCTTACTGTATTCAGGATAAACAGGAAATTCAAATAATCTCTAAAGCAAGGATGAGTGGGAAGCAAAACCTAATAGTTACACAGGGCTGTGCAGGCAGGGGCAAGGAGTAGGACTCCACAATGTGTGTTGAAAATTGCATAAAACTTTAGGTATGCATGGAAGCACATGCAGAGATGGCATTCTTTATTATTGATGGGACCATAGTAATTATTACAAAGAATTTTAATAGTGAAGTAAAAATTAGATGCTTGCTGCCATAATAATAGTCCTTAATGTAACAAAATCAAGCCAGGAAGATTGGATTTTAGTTATTCATCTGCTCTGTTGATAATATACCACTGCATAGAGTGATGCTTCAAAAAGGGTTTTGTGTCATAAGTCTACTTTGGTCTGTTCTCACCACGGTGTCTTATGGTGCCTTCTTATTAAGTTTTTTTTTTTTCTCTTTTTAATCTCAGACTAAATGTGATTTAAATATTCCTCACAGGTGTCATCTGAATTAAAAGGGATGACTATTGCTAGTAGCATGCTTTCTTCTTAATAGCACAATGCACACAGCTTCTTCTGCTCTCCATCCTTATGCTGCATGCTGCTTAACTGTGGCTTTTGAGGTTTCATCAATTCCTACCGACACCGTACTGATAAATAGGTTGTTCAGAAATTCAACTGCATCCTAGGCTGTAGGGTTATGAGGCTGAGAGGGTACTGAATCATTTCCTTGGTCTTTCTTTCACCTCCCACAGCAGGCAAACCCCACCCAGTAAATCGTCGATGAATGGATTATAAATATTAAGGAATGCACAAAAGTAGATTAAATATCCCATGAACAGGGCAAAGAGGCACAGCTGGATGTTCTCCCCATTTGAGCTCAGACTCAGCAATGCAATGGGGTGACTATTCACCATCCCTGAAACACAAAGCGCAAGATCCTCATCTTCCTTAGCCACGTAGGCTACAGCTGAGCCAACGCTTTCTGGGACTGCTCTACAAACACAGTGGAAGCCAAACAAACACCTGGTCAATGGATATCCCAAAACAGGCTTCTGCCTTGAGCACGTGAGCTGAGGGAGGGATGATACTCTTCATTGTGTGGTCTGATGTCCAAGTGGGTGGGAGGAGAGGGAGCAGGAGGGTTTTCACAGCCTTGGTGTGGTGCCAGCCTCACATCTTGCTCCTTTCCATTATCTTCGTTTTTGGAGTGGGATTATATCCTTCTGGACGCCTCTCCTACAACAACAAATGAGAGAGGATGCACAAGTTTGTAGTGCCACAGGGCCAATACCTCCTCCTCCTCAGAGAAGGTGAACTCCACAATGGGCAAAAACACTACCAAGAGAATAGTTTACATTTGTGCAGATCATCAGATTGTTAAGTCTGGAAAAGACCTTTGAGATCATCAAGGCCAACTGTTAACCTAAAACTGCCATCTTCACCACTAAACCATGATCCCAGGTGCCACATCTAGAGATATTTTCAACAGTTCCAGGGATGGTGATTCCAGCACTTCCCTGGGCAGCTTGTTCCAATGCCTGAACACTCTTTCAGGGAAGAATTTTTTTCTGGTAACTATTGTAAACCTGCACTGGCACAACTTGAGGCCATTTCCTATTGTCCTGTTACTTGTTACCTGGGAGAAGGTATCACCTACTGATAAAACTTGAGTCAGAGTAGCAACACACAGAATTAAAGCTTAGCCCATGTTGTCTCACTGGTCGAGAAAGTCCAATTTCCTTTGCTCTCTGTTTCTTCCCATGGTGTTACGGAATGTTTCTTGTCATAACATAGTTCTTAGAGGATTGTCTAGACTACACTGTGGCAGTGTGCCACGTTTTTTTCCCAACTGGGTTGTAAATTGTACTGAAACCTTCTACCTTCTGTTTTTTAATGATCTTTAAAACTAGTTATTGGACTTCTGCTTTTTGGGGAATCTACAAGTGTCTTTTTATGTGCAGACCTAAACTGATAAGAGCTCACTTAGATAAACATATGTATAGTCCTGCATATTGTAATTTTTAACCAATTACATTGATTTATTGCCCTTATTGATTCACTGATGTACACTGAATGATCTGATTTCTTAGATTTCTTTGTGGGGTAGGAGTGAGGGGAGGAAACAGAGGCTTTTTATTAGTATCTATTTTTCTGTGAACCTATAAATGGTAAAATGCCAGGATGCAATGTGTTCTGGTGATATATTGGACACAATTAAATTGAACAATGACTTGCTTATAAATCAAAGCAAAGGAGGAATCATAAACCATTTCTAACCAAGTGACCATAGAGATTTTGAGATGAAAGGAGGATCACAGTTGTTTTTCCCACGACTGATACTCAATTATTTTGTGCTTTGTCATGTGTGGATAACAAACAAATCTTTAAATTATTTCACTTTTATGTGTTCTCCCTTTAACAGCTTTAGAATTGATTTTTTACAAATTTTATTTTATTAAGTAGTGGTGTATATTTAGAAAGTAAATCATAGATTAAAAAAATAAAAATAGCAGCTTGAAAAATAAGCTGTGTTTTTCTTTAAATACCCTGAGACAAAAACATAAAAAAGTAAGGTGGGTTCCTTTTCTTTTTTCTTTTCTTTCATTCCTCTGTCAAATAACAGGCAAAAGAAGAGAAAATCACATTTATAACTTATTCAGCAGATTTGATTCTCAGGGACAATATGTTCTAATGCAGTTGTATAATCAGTTCTGTCCTCCCTCTCCTATAAGCAGGGCATTGTGCTGCGATATAGCACAACAAACTGGTAAAAAAACACTAAAGGACTCTTTGCTAGAAATAGTCTATTTTAAAGGCAGGATATTATTGAATTGTCTCATATGCTACTGCATAGACTTTGTAAACCGTAATGTGGATAATGTTGACAAAGTAATGCATCTTCTTGTTTTATCAATTTCCTGCTTTATTAATTCAAGCCTTTTAAACGTACTTGAACAGAACAAGCACAGACTTGTGATAAAAGCATCAAAAATAAAGTCAGTCAGAGGACCTGGGCTCTATTCCTGATCCTATGAAGATTTACTGCAGAAATATTACCTTAGCCACCATCTTCAAAGTTCATAGACATTAAGTTTGGATCACTTTTATGATCATCTCTTCCAGTCTTCTATATAACATAGGCAAATAACTTTTTCAGGATTTCTACTTCAAGCCTATATTGTACTTGAGCTGGAGAAAATTAGACACTTAAATCTCAGGCAGAAGGGGCCAAGGATTTGAATCCTCTTTGCCAAAGTGATGAACATCTTCCATTTTCTTCTTGAAGTTAAAGACAGCTGTGCATGTTCAATACGTCTAAAAATAAGGCCATCTTCAACAACCCCTACCATCTTTCTGTAAGGTTATTTATATTTCTCTCCCTGTCACTGGTGTTTTGAATTCACAGATATTTGTAAGGAACTTGATGGGAGGTGTTACAGAAATTGAAAATATAGCAATATATCATTTGCATTGACTTGAAAGTGCTCTGAGAGAGTGAGAGAGAGAGATATCTTTCTAGATATGGAGACAGTGTATGTAAAACGCTGTTTTTCCTGTCTCCTGCTCATGTACTTATCTGTACACACAAAATATTTAGAGGTATCAATGTCATATACAGAGGAAACAGATTTAAGACACTGGGGAGCTGAAAGAGAATAGGTTAATAAGAAATCAGAAAGGTAAAGTAAACTAAATGAACTCAAAAATAGGAAGGGCAGTGCAGAAATGGCTTTACAGTGGGCACTTTTTTTCCTTTGAGCAGAAGCAAAGCAAATACTTGGATGATTTAAAATGCAGCGTTGGAACAGCCTTACTTCTTGCATAGGTCTTCTGAATGGGATTTGGGTCTGTGTGAAATTAAATGCATTGCATTTCTAACACCCGGGACATATTAAAAAGTGATCTGCATTGCCTTGGGGTTTTTAGCCCATGCACAATTTGACTATATTACCACAACAATTAAAATGTAAGCATACCTTCTCAAATAAATACTTAATCTTTCATCAGGGCAAAAACATTTATATGTATATAACATATATGTATACATGTATATAAATATTTTGATTTTTGTTTTTGCTTTGTTTCGAGGAGGAGTATTGAGCTAATAATATGAAAAATATCTTTCCTTAACGATGCAGTACAAGTAAATCCCCACAGAAAACATGCCAGAATTGTCAGGCATTGCTTGGAATATCTTTAGTACAGAGCAGGACACATAACAAGATTTACCCACTGCCTTGGAGACAGAGAAGGGGTTGTCACGAGGACAGTTCTTAAGAGTTTTTACAAAAATGCATGGCTCCATCTGTCTTCCCTCTTTTCCTTGGCTACGAGAACAGCCTAGCAATTTCAATAACCCAACAAGGGACCTCATGCACCAGGAGAAGTGAGGAACAGATTTTTCAATTTGGCACCATTCTGATTTATTTTTTTTTTAAATGGCAGTTGAAATAATTATCCGCAACTACAGGCAGCTGATGGATAGCATGTTTAATCTATGGATCCAGCTTCACACTCTGCACTGTGTACTGAGGATAAACAGGGATGTTATGAGTGAGAGAGCTGTATGAAATAATTCAAATACAAATCAAAGCTAGAATGGTTTGTCTTTTTACTAACTTCACAGAAAGGAAACTACTGGAGCTGTTTTACAGGCATCACCTGATCTTCACAGTGTCTAAAAGAATAAATAAGATGTTGATGCCCTGACCCTGAAATGCTCATGTTTAAAGCCATACCCACAGCCATACGTAAAATATAAATATGTGTATAAACATATACACACAATCAAAACATATGCATATAATCAAAGGCCAGCTATATTTTAGCATGAACGCACAGAAAAACTCTGCTCACTCACTGCCTAGGACATATCCCACTGTAAATTTCAAAACTCACTATGATTTTTTTTCTAATGGAGAAAAATAGGAAGTTTCAGTAACACTGTATTCAGCAAGCCAGTTAATATTTTTAGCATGGTTTTGTAGCCCAGTGAATTGTTTTTAGAAGATTTAACATGTTTCAGGATTGATCAGTTTTTGATATTCAGATATTGAAGGATTTTATAGACTGTTTAATTGGTTAAATGTTATGGGAAGCACCCCCAACCTTCAAATCACAGGTGATTTATTTGAGATTTGTTTATAAGACTAATGCAAGAAATATTTCCCTCTTCAAATGCTCCCACTACACAGTTTTTTGCTTTTTTCCCCCCTACTTCACAGATGGTGTTTCGTAGTCATAGGCTTAAAGGACAGACTTCCCCAATGGCTACAATTTTCTGACAGTGAGTTTCCTGGTAGTTTTGCAATTACTTTCCAGAAACAATAGCTTTTTCAAACAGTACTTTGAGCACAGGGCAGAAGATGCAGCTGCACACATTCTGGCTAAATTTTGACCTCCAGGTAGATTTCTTTTATATTGTTCTGCTGCTGTTATTACGATTTCAGATATAGCAATACCTAGAAGATCTAGACTTGGACCAGACAAAGACCTAGCAGTTATTGCACTATGAGCTGTACAAACAAAGGACAAAATTAAGTCTTTGTCTCAAAGCTTACAGGCCATGGATCAGATGAGAAGTGCAAAGGATGAGTGAGCAGAAAAGTATAATAAAAAATACTGTTTAGCATCTTGGTATATCAAAATCTTAATTCTTGCAGCAGTTTTCATAGAGACCAGGGCAAAGGCGAGTTATAACCATAGATTTATAGGAAGGTAATGAAACAGCTGTGCTCATAGGGTATTCCTCTTATATATGAAAAAAATAGAAATCATGCTTAAAATCCAGCCCCAGTAGATGTTGGAGAGTGGTTTTTGAACTGATCAAAATAAACATTTTGTCACTTTAAGATGATGGACAAGTTGGCTTTGAAAATGCAGCTAATTAGCTGTTATTGGATGCACTATTGAAGGAGGGGAACAAAAAAAAAGTGATGAAGGAGAAGGGCGTGAATATTGCATGGATAAATCTGAGGGGCTGTGAAAATGGCCTTTACCTCAGCCTTAACAACTGTTTGCTGTGGGACAAAGCTATTTGCAGCAAGAGAAAAGAAGAACTTTGCAGGAGTTGAATTTTAGAAAGGGAGGATTTCAGCCCCATGGGTGGGGGGGAAACCTGAGATTTTGCTGTGGTGCTGAGAGAGCACCTGGAAGACCCAGAGAGATTCCTGCCTCATTATTTTCATGTCTGCACTACAGGGCAAACACAGTTGTGTATGAGCGCTGGACATGCCCATTGCTGCTGAGGAAAATGCGCTCTGACCCCACCTTAGAGCACAGCAGGGTCTGTACAGACAGAAAGGTGAGAGCCACCCCTGGGGAGGGTGGGAGCTCCTGAGGGCACTGGCAGTGTGGCTGCATTTGCCTTTTAAAGCCTTTACATCTGTGCCCTTGGCAGCACTGCTTTTAATTATTCTATTAAGCTCTGCCTCTACCCACTTTAGCCAGGAGAGCACAGGGAGAGATTTTCTTTCTACCTCTTCAGAGTCAAGATGGGTTGCTTTGTTTTTTCTTTCCCTTGAATATACCGATATCAGAGACACTTCATAATTACCCCTGTTCCAGCCTTAGCTGATCCTTTTATTCTCCTTTCCCTTTTGGTGACTGATTTTATTTACTTAAATTTTATAAAGAGTGCTTTTTAATTATGCTTTTTTGTTGCATTTTAATCATGGTTTTATTACCCCTTGCTGCACCTTGAGCATAGTATAAATATTATCATAGCCTTTCAATGTTTAAAGGATACTATGTCTGTTATGATAAAATATGTCATTACTAAATGTGTCAGGAACAGTCACGTTTTTTTTCTGACATGGTCTTTGGTTGTTCTGTAGCAAATATGCTTAACAGCCCTCAGCTTAGCTTTGCTGTGTGAAGAACTAGGATATAGCCAGTCTCTGTTGTTTTTAAGAAGAAAGAAAAATCACAGCCTCTGGCTCAGTTGTTCAGCTAATGTAAAATGGCACAGTGTTATTAAAATCAATGAGACCTGGGCCAGGTTGGTCTAGCCAGGCTATGGAGTGATACTAACATATCATACAGTATATTACATTTCTAGAGTAATAATATAGCTAGAAATTTCCAATGGCCTCCCAAATTTTAGTCTGATTCACTTACAAATTACAGTGCTGGATGAAGGGCATCAGAAACAACAGTCTTGGTACTTCTTTCAGTGTAGGTGCATATTATTTTTCCCTGGGTGAAATTCTGGCAAATTTTAATCTTTGTTGGGTCCAGCAGGGCTTCAAACCATGTTTTTTAGATATGTGAGGGTTTTTTAGAAAAAACCTGTTTATACCCCATTCTTGGTGCCTTTTACACTTCATGATTATATTTTCAGAGTTATTCTTCCAATTAAAGCATGGAAGAAACAATAACAGAGCTCTGATTCGAGAGCTGAGAGCATCTGCACAGGGTGTGATGTGTACATGTCATCTCATGAAAGGCTACACTTAGTGTAACACAACTTTATGCCAGAGCAGGAAATTGGTAGGGGGTCTGTGTGGCCTCAGCAACCCGACTGTACACTCCCATACACAGGATCAGGGCCTCACTAAGTCCTCTGTGTGAAACATTCCTCCGAGAAGATAAAATAAGGACCATCACAATGGAAGCATTTTGATCAACAGCACAAGAAGCAGCTGCTTGCACAGAATCACATGAACACCTGAGACCTCGGCATGGCAATGGCAACTCCCTGCTGCATCAAAGACAAATTACAAGCACACGCTCTGGGAAATATGCCCCTGATGTTGTGCAGGTTTTTTTTATGTCTGCGTTTGGATTTTTGTTCTTTTGAATTTCAATATCATAGGGAAAATATAGCAGATTTTAACAGATCGATTTTAAAGACAGATTCTGCTGGGTTACTTTCTTGGTGATGACTGGGGCTTTAACATTATTGCATGGATTAAAATGTCAAGCAGTTTGAAAGTCCCAAAATCACTGTCCCTTACTGTAGGGCTGTGCGGGACCAGCGTCAAGAAAGGACTCTGTACGGGTCTAGCTGAAGAGGCTTCAGGGCAACCCCATCTGTATGAAATTGGGTAGAGACTGTATGAGATCCAAGGATTAAAGGAAGTGTTTAAAGGGCTGTGTTCCTAACAGTAGTAGCAGGGAATCACACTTATTAAGCAGATTACAGAAATCCTGGAAATGTGGAATTTCTGTACTATTGGAAGATTTTTTTTTTTAAGAAAAAGGCTTTGAAGCCAACAATCACAAACTCCTTCATGAACTGACATTTTGGGGAAAGAAGCAATTTTTCACGTCAGTCAAGCCATTCTTTCCCCATAAAGGACACTATGTTTTGCCCCTATTTTGGAAGAAGTTTCTGCATGATTTCACCATAGATCACAGAATCACAGAATCATAGAATGTGCTGAGTTGGAAGGGACCCATCAGGATCAGTGAATCCAACTCCTGGCCCTGCCCAGGGCACCCCAAGAATCACACCAAGAGCCTGAGAGCATTGTCCAAACTCTTCCTGAACTCAGACCAGCTTGGTGTTGTGACCACTTCCCTGGGGAGCCTGTTCCAATGCTCAACCACCCATAAAATACATACCAAGAACAGGAAAATAATTCTATTTAAAAGCTGGAAGCCAAAATATTGCATTTCAACACTGTTAAAATAAATTCTAATTAATAGTATAGGAAAATACATTTATTTATTTATTTATTTATTTTTAGATTAAAAGTGGAAAATGAAAGAAAGCCTGATTCCAATGAATCACATTTTTTGAAGAGAAGAGTTGCAGAACTGAGACATTTTTCATCTGGTTTTAGTTGCTGAAGTTTGACTGTCTTTCTGCATTGAAATGAAGAGAGTTATGAAAACTTTTGCACATTCCCTCTTGCCTTTCACCTGTTTTCAGAGAATTCACCATCAGCTGAGTCTATGTACACACTGAACTCTGTCTCTGATGAGGTTTGTTTTAATGAAAGAAAAGAGAAAATAACTCATGGGTGAATACAGTTCTCCAGTAATATCGCTTGTAATGATAAATGTCATAATTTGCCTAAGTCCCTGTGTACCATTCTTCCCCTCTCACTGCTAAGAATCTTTTGATCTAAGGAACATCCACGATAATTTAAAATACAGTTTCAGATGGCATAAAAATTTAAATTCTTTTTGAAATTAAAATTAAAAGCATTTAGCAAGCAATCATAACTCCATTCCAGTTAACAATTATATAAGATAATCAAACATCATGCTCTAAAACTCTAGCAGTGGGAAGCAAAACAGGATTTTCTTGCTTTTGCATTTTACATAATTATCTATCTTTGTTACAGATGGATTTTTAAAACCTCTTCTGCACTTAAAATATCAAATACGAGTTGCAGGGTAGCAGAGGGGTGGCTAATCCTGCGTGCTTTCATGTGGCTGTAAACCATAGGACACATGGCGAATCAATGGGAGAGATGATTGAAGAGCAATTCACAGACGGGAGATGACAATGGCTCATCATGACTCCTATTTTGGGAATTGGTGGGGCTCTGCGTACAGTCTCTCAAGGTCACCCGGAGATATCAGCCTCATTAGCCCCTTCTGGCTCGGTGCTTCTGTGAGCAGGAGAGTGTGATTACCGCCGCGGTCCCTGTGCCAGCACGGCCCATTGCTCCTCTTCCTGCCATGCCATTCGGCCCTGGCATGGAACCCCCACTCCAGCAGCTCAAGAGGTGCACGTGGCTCAAGGGCCACATGTTGCTCGCTCCTGGCCTGAGACAGTGAGACACAACACTGGCTTGATTGTCTCAATATTCCCTCATTAACATGTATCTGCAGATTGATTTTTAGCACACTTTTGATGGAAATTATTTCTCTCAGAAAAATCAACAGTTGTGCAGAGAAAATCCCACAGGAGAAGGCTTGATTTCTTCTTTATATGCTACAGATCATGGGCTCTTTGGGGCAAGATAGGATCTAACACCTATTAGAATAAATGAGCCCAGTGCCTGGTGGCTTTAGCAAGGAGGGGATGAGCACATGCACAAAACTTTCACTACTTTTTTTTTCTTTTTTCTTTTTTTCTTTCTACTTTTTTATTTTTTTCTATTTTCTATTTTCTTTTTTTTCTATCTTCTTTTTTCTTTCTTTCTTTTTCTTTTTCTTTTTCTTTTTCTTTTTCTTTTTCTTTTTCTTTTTCTTTTTCTTTTTCTTTTTCTTTTTCTTTTTTAAACAGGAGTTTAAAATAGAAAGGTTCCTTCATCTAATTCATCTAATCATCTAATTCATCAAGGGTACTTTGGAAATCCTGTCATTGGTACGGGAGGCTTAGCTGCTCACACAGAACAGTTTTATCCTTGAAGCTATTTGGTCATGTACTGGTGTTATTGGTTCATTGACCAGTACACAATGCACATGCAAATGTGTACTGTTAAACTGTGCTGACAAAAATATAATTCACCTAAAAAACAATTTGCAAATCACATACTCTGAATATGCTTTGTTGCTGTGGAGACTTGAGGGTGCTTGACTGTGTCTGCTCTGCTGTTGGTGTTAAACCAAACCTGTGTACTCCATGACTGAATTACTCTTGTGTCTTTGGTTTCCAGAGGGACAGAGTTAAATGCTGCCTGTGTATGAAATGCTCAGCTGAATAGTAAAGCACGGAAGCTCAAGCTGCAATGAGCAGTCTCTTTCTTTCCTTTTGTACGACGATCACCAGCCCAGTGGAACAGTGATAATCTCTTTTGGTAGCACTTCTGCTGCTCTTCTATCAGGACGATTCATATTAAGGATGTACACAAGAGTCTCTGATCTTCCAGTGAGCATGTGAATACAGCACAATAGACACAACTCTCTTGGCTCTGCAGGGTTAGGAGTCAGAAGGCACAATGTCACCGGAATGGGCCAGACTGTCCTGTTACTCATAAAACTCACTGGCATCGCTGCTTCAGACTCCAGCATTGCTGATAACTCATTGCTGTTCAAAGACATTATCTAAGTGTTCAGAGTTAAAGCTGCAGGACTCATTTTTAGTTGGTGTAAACTGGCCAGGTGCCCATCAAGAGATGTCTACTATTATAAGTTTTTTGGTGGAATGGTTCTGTATAGTCCACTCTGGTCTTCAAATTCCATAAACAATAGTTTTGACATAGCAACTTAGTCAGGAAAGCTCATTAAAGAGCACATGGCTTTCACTGATGACTTGAAAATGTCATGCTGAATGCAACTGCCCACAGATGTTGAGAAATTTTAGGCTTGTTCTCTATTTGGATGGGAAAAGAACCTTAGGAAAAGCAGGAAACCCATTTTGGCATCCTTGGTGACCTGACAGATAGAAAGGAAGTTCCTGATATGCACCACTCAAATATCACTCTTGTTTTGTTGTATCCAAAGGAAATAAATATTTCTACTTAAACAGTTTGGGGTAGAACTGTTTAGAAGTCTACTTTTGAAGCAATGACTAAAAGGGAAAATCAAAGATAAAAACAGGAAAACAAGCAAAGAAGGAGCTGTAGCAAGCTGCCCGATATAAATCACAGATGTGAAGTCCTGCAAGGAGCAGGAGTGCTTTTTTAATCTCAGGAACAGCCATATCCCTAATTGTCTAGTGAACACAGCACAGCGTTGGATCTGCATGAGGCAGACAGGCCAAGTTTTGTGCTTTGCCTGGAGTCAACTGTGCTGTTTACCAAGTGAGCACACTTACTCACACTCACAAGTTGGAAATGCTGGCCATTGCAACCAGCAGAGATGAGGAGTAACCATAGAACTGCACAGAAGGTGGTCAGGCAGTAACGTAGAGACCCTTCTGAGCAGAGGCAATGATACACTAAGGGTGTGAGGATGCCTGCTGTGGGTCAATGTTAGTGTCTGGGAAACATCTGAGAACAAGCTGGGCAGAAGAACTTCACAGAAAGGGTGATTGGGCATTGGAACGGGCTGCCCAGGGAGGTGGTGGAGTCACCATCCCTGGAGCTGTTTAAGGGAAGACTGGATGTGGCACTCAGTGCCAAGGTTGGGGTGACAAGGTGGTGTTGGGTCACACGTTGGACTTGATGATCTCAGAGGTCTTTTCCAACCTCATTGATTCTGTGATTCTGTGATTACTGGCTGAAATGATTTAAAACTTGCTGAAAGGAGTCTCAGGCAAGTGTGCAGAAGCTGCTAAATGTTGAAGAAACAGCTGGAAAATACCTCTGTCAACTTTCAGCTCTTCCACTTTTTCTGCTGCTTGGCAATGCTATCTACTCCTCCTTCCTTACTGTAATGTACAAAGGAACAATGCCTTTTTTTTTTTAATAGGTATTGTAAGAGCCCCTAATGGCCAGAAACCTTAAATGCAAGCAATTATTGAAGATTAAATGAATATAAACCTAAAAAGAAGTTAAAAATGCGTATGATATATGCTTCTTAACAAGGTTTTAGGGCAAAATTTTACTGTTGACATTTTCTTGCTTTAAAGTTCTAGTTCTTTAAGTTGTATGTCCTTAAATATCTGTCATGCAGTAGGCAGTCTCTTTAAATGACTATGATTTTTAATTAAATGCTGAAATCCTGGCTTGGAATCAACACATGTTTTTGAATTTTCAGGCTTTTTTTAGGGTTCTTAAGTAAGATCTCAGCATTGTAATTTTTGACAGGTATTTTTGAAAATCCCAGTGTGGATAGTGTTATCTCAGCCAAATTAATTCCTAAAGTAATTCAGTTTGATTCATTAAGGACTTAGTCCTTGTGAGATTTTTTTTTGGCATGTCCATTGCCTTAGAGACGTAATTGTAGAATTAAGTATATGTAAACTTTTGATCACCTACAAATTAAATTTTATCCATCCATTAATGGCATTGTTGTTTTCCAAGCATTTGATGATTTGTGTAATAGTGTCACTGTGCTTGAGAGAGATGAGAATTTCATGTGCGCCTTTAAAGAAGTTGTGTCTTTTTCACTTTAATCTCTGGAGCAACAATTTTCCAGCCCTGAAAAAAGCATGCATTCTAACTTTACCTACTGATGTTTTTTGAAATATTCGATGTTAGAACTTTTTTTTCTTTTTAATGAGTCCTTATTTGCTTTTCACTGTCTTCTTCAAGGGGCCAGGGGCAAGGAGAAAAGGTGAAAATCAGATCTGCTGAGGGATGGGTAGGCAAGCTCCCATCCTACTAAACTCAATGGGAGGGTTGCTATTGATGTGAATAGGGCTCTGTCTGATGCACGCAGCTCTCCTGTAACATTCAGCAGGTATCCCAGCAAGCCAGTACAAGCTTTGGGCAGAAATGCATAATAGGGGGAGAATTCATGTCTAAAATATTCCTTTCTTTTTTACTATTTTAAAATTACATTGATATAGAAGGCAGCAGACAGAATATACAGTCTCTTCTGTGTGTCTGTGAATAACTGCTGAGATTCCTGCTAGAAGCATTCACACAACAGAAAAGCAAGAATGCCCTGATAAAAGCCCTTTAATTTCCCTTCCCCCTCATTTTTCCTCAGAGTGCCTTTATGTTCTTTTGATAGAAGCAAACTGGAATTAAATATTGAAAAGAGTTAAAAAATGGGTAACCTCTTTTCTCAGACTGAGAAAAAAAGAGATTTCCAATCTGCGAAAGATGATTTTGACCACCTAGCTTGACCTCCTGCAAAGTACAGGACATGGCATTGTTAACCCTGTAAAGGTCCTGTAACCTGTGCTGGACTAAGGTAGAGTTTCCAGAAATACATCTTGACTTTATCTGGAGAAATCAGAGAGTGTAGGATCCACTACTTTGTTTGACAGCTTATTTCATTATTCATCTTTTTAGAAAGTGGTGCTATGTTGTTAATAATATCAGATCCACCCATTGCTTTGGAAATAGCTGCTGTTTATAGACTTTGCTATGTGACTGTCTTCCCTCCAAGTCCAAAGCCTTAATTTGAAAAGATCTGTGCCATGGATAATCCATTCAGAACAGGATTTATGGAGATCCTGTGGGGTGCCGGTTTCTGTTAATTAGCGTAGGAGTTAGAAGCCAGAGAAAACCACAGGATCTGCCTGTCCGGCTGCTGAAGCAGAGAATATCCTTTTCTTTGCACTGATACTGAGCTTCTCCACTCCTGGAGACTTTGTCATCACTAAGTTACGAAAGCTTCCACCCTCATATCCTGAAATCCTGTGAAAATGGTTCCTTTGGCATATTTGCAGCCCAGTGAAAGAGATTTCTTGTGTGACTTCCTGCTGATCTGCAGTGCTGGGGGTGAGGGGTTAAAAATGAGGTCATGGTAGGCCAATGGAGTTTTCAATGACAGCATCTACCTGATTCCTAGAACCAGTATTTAGGAGCTACAATGGGGAAAATGTATTTTGCAAAGTAGAGGAGAAAAGGAGAAAAAAAGAATTTATAGGCAGCTGTGCATGTGCTAAGATCCCAAAGGGAAAAAATGACTTCTACAAGTCAGAGAAGAAATGTATTTTTCAGGCTATAGTTAAGAAGCAAAAGGGGGGAGAGGAAAACTTTTTCCACAGCTGAAAACCAGTGCACTTTTCAGGCAGCTGTTTGGAATACATAGGAAAACAATTATTTTCATTAAAAAAACCACAGCGCACAAAGCAGATATACTAGGAGAGTGCTGTAGTAATGAAGAAAAGACTTCATTATGAACTGATTTATGAGGACTCACCTGACCCTTGCAGAGGTGATGGGGATGCCAGGCAGCAATATCAATGAGACCTCTTGTCTGGCACAACTCAGCCTAGCGCAGGAGCTGCTCTGTACGTGCTGTGCTTGAGGCAGCCTTAGACATAAACTGGAGAGGAAGGTTGCTCAGCCTCATTCCCTGTGCTTTTCTTTGGAAAGCAGATGAGAAAATAAAGTCTAATCCATTAAATGTGTGGTGTGAAGGAGGATGCCATCTTCCCAAAGCAAAGATGGAAGGTAGTTTTGATCTGTTTGCCTAAAACATTAAAGCTCTGCAGCATCTCAGCTGCACCCTCTGAGCTCTGTGCTGCCATACCAGTATTACTTCCAGCCTGTTTGCTAGTACATGTGTAAATTCCTTCCCTATTAAAACCTGAACAATCCAATAACAATTTTGAGTGGAAGATGAGTGATGTGTAACTTCTCACTTGCTGCCCTCCAAAAGGAAAAATGTGTGGTTGGCGTCTTCTCGTGGTCATGCTTCCTCCACACAGTCGTTAGAGTAGTTTTCAGCCAGGTCGTTTGGCAGTCATTTTGCAGAGATTCAGGTTCAAACATACATTGATTCGTCTCTCTGCTGGTAAGAGTCAGTTCTTGCTTCCATCCACAGTTAGATGGAACTCTCCTTTTGTGTCCTGGTTCTTCCACTCATTGCTCCGTTGCTGCTGTTGGCAGGTGACATGCAACCTGCAGGTACAGTCTGGGAAGGTACTCCTTGCAAGTGGGGTGGTAAAGTGCTAAGCAGGAATGGAAGCAATTTTTTCCATGAAATGATTTACACTCCTTGTTTTTGATCTTTTCTCCTGGTGTCACCTTGCTCTGTGAGCATGTGGGTGACCCCCCCCATCATGGCCTTTGAGATAGGGATGAGACTTACTTAATCATCTGTTCCTTTCCTGCCACAGCAGCTGCTGCACTGCGGTCTTAATAAAACTGCTCTGTAGTGATATACGTATGTCCAAGACATAATCACAACTCCTACAATGCGTACTGTCACTGCCAAAGATTTCTTCAGGAGAATACCCATGTGATGGCTGGGATCGTGCTCACCACTCATGGCACCTGTCAGTGATATTTCAGCAGCTCCTGCTGACAAGACAAAAGTCAGGTCCAAGGCAGTTAACAACAGTGCCACTGCAGCAGCAAGGAAGTGGGCATGGCAGGAGGGGGAGACCCACAAAAAGAAATCAGACTATTCAGTGGCTGAGCAGGAATTAGATAGCTCAGAAGTTGGCATCAGTCAAGCATCTATCAGATACTAACAGCTAATGTAACCTACACTTTCTTTATCTGCATTTACCACTAAACCAGCCTTCACTTTTGTTACATATCTTCATTAGACCCTTTCTGTGTTCTGTAAGGCTTTTCAAATTTGATCAGTACCTCAGTGGTTTCTAAGGTTATCTTCTGATAACCATCAGTGAGGTATCAAACAACAAGGTAGTTTAACTGGGAAGAAAAGGCAAGTGAGTTGTAGGAATGGGACAGAGAGCTGTATGGGAAGGTTGATGTGGGAAGGCAGAAGATGGGGTGAATGCATCATCAGTGGCATATGGTCACTATGACAGTATTTGGACTGTGCAGATCCTGAGCTCTGGCACACATCCCTTCTTTACAGAGTCTGGGATTGCAGGGGAGCTGCATCTTCCCTAACTACAGTTTATTGTTGCCTTCCCTTCTGAGGTCTTGAAATGCTGTCCTCCACTTCCTACAGACTGTATCTCCTATTGCAGGTGGGAGCATGGTTTTGAGCTGCTGCTGCCCACGCAGCCTGGGAGATGGCTGCTACTCCTTGCGTGGTCTGGATTGAGTTGTTTGTGCTGCTGCTGCTGCTTGTAAAAGGGAAAATCACCAACCACTTCTTCACACTGGAATTGTCATAATCATTCTTGAAAAAGTGCCCCAAATACATTAAAGTAGCCTTTACCCTCTTTCCTACCTGACTATCTGTACTCACTAGATTTAATGAAATTTAATATTTCTGCCCCTGCCTCTTGCAGAACAGAACAAGAAAGCAGCATAATGCTGTCTAAGCATGATGCAAACAGAACACATTTATTTATTTCTGTTCATTAATTAGACTGCTGTAATGCAGCCAGTTTCTCCTCCGTTTTTCAATAGACGTAGGTTTTCATTCATCTAATAATGATTTTACAACTTGCAAAATGGCACAGAGTAAAATTTCACATGATGAATGTGTCTGCCTGTCTTCTTTGGTGGCTTGAGTTTCTGGACACACAGGAATAGAGGGAGCCCGGTGGAGAAATAAACTTGAATTATTTGGGTCTTGGCTATAAACACGGAGCTGGGAGCTTATTCTGTCTGACTTTGTGTGCGGCATCATTCTTTCTGGTGCCCACTGGATAGTGAAATCAAAGCAAAACTTCAGCAACCCAGAGAAAAGAGAATGAATAGAGAAGAGAGATCAACAGAAGAGCTGTTAACACTTCTTTGCATATTTTAAGGGTAAATGGCCTTCGTCTGACTTCTTATGTATTACAGTTGCATTTCAGCAAAGTATTTCATGATTGAATCCAGGAGCTGCCAGTTTAAGCCACCAAGTTTCAAAGCACATTTTCCACAAAGGAAACAAGAGGTGTAAATCTGGTACCCTTCATAGTTTGTTCCAATGGCTAATCACACTCACTGTGCTTTATTTCTCATTTGAATTCATCTGGCTTTAGCTCCCATCCACTGATTCCTGTTATGACTCTCTGCTAGATTGGTTTAATTTTACTTCCCACACCCTGTTCCTTTCAGATTTACTGGCCAAGTTCTTCTAAAAATAGAATAAAAGCAAAAACAGTTGGCAGAGGGAGGGGGAGAGGAGAGGAGAGGAGAGGAGAGGAGAGGAGAGGAGAGGAGAGGAGAGGAGAGGAGAGGAGAGGAGAGGAGAGGAGAGGAGAGGAGAGGAGAGGAGAGGAGAGGAGAGGAGAGGAGAGGAGAGGAGAGGAGAGGAAGGAAAGAAAATGAGCACTCTTTCTCTTCATGTTTTCCTGAAGTGGAATTCATTGAACCATCATGATAGTATTCAGGGCAGTCAAACCTAGAGTCACTGTCATGAGTCAAGATTAATAATGCCATAGAAAGACCCATAAGAGTCTGTCACATCTGTCACATTGGTCACATTTACCTTAAGGGTGCCCATTCTAGAGTAACACAGGATGTTTGGCTTCTAGGCACTCATAAGGTCAAAGTATTAAAAATAATGATAATAACTTTAAAGTTTTTTGACACTGGCTCATTATATCCTTTCCTTCATAAATATTTTTCATAGACACAGAACTTTTTCTGAAAGTTGAGTATTTTTTAAAACATGGCTTTGTGCAGGGCAGATTAAGAAGAACGCTTGAAGTTTTAAACAACTATCCTACACTAGTCTCAACTCCTGTTCACTGTTCTTCTTCCCCTTTTCTGCATGATGTGCTTTCCCTGTGTAACCAGGGCTCAATATACTCCACAGAACGCAGCTCTTCTGCCAGATAATCTCCAACTCTTAGTGGATTTAATCATCTTCACTTGATCTCTGGCTTGAGAGCACTGGTGGAAGGGCACACCTGAAGAAAAACCCTTCAGTACCTCTGTTTATAACAATTTTAGTTGTTCAGGTACTGGAAGAGACTGTGAGATAAGCTGTGTATTTTGCTACTGTCATGTACATAAGCAACCATATGCACTTGAAACAAGAGTCCAATGACAATGGCTCTGTTATCTTTGAAAGCCTTTAATGAGCTCCATATGTCTAGCAATCTGCAGCACAAATTCGAAGCACAAATTAAAATGTGGCTTTTTATCTCAAGGACTCGTTGGCTTATTACTATGGGCCATGTTCTGACACTGGGAGGTGGATGTCTCTGGATAGTGTGACTGGTTCCTGATCTGAAGCCTGTAGCAAGCCAAGGTTTGCAGAGAGAGGTAACAGCTTTTATTAAACTAACTGTTGGAAAAAGTAGAGGAGGTGTCAGGAGCACAGACTTTGCTGCCAAAACTTGACTATTTTTTCCCCTGCTTGTATTAGTTTCCTTAATAAAGCCTCTTTTTCCAAAATTTTCTAGTCCTATACCTTCAGATCATTATGGCTTCAGTAATAAGGGTCTCCATGAAGAGACTGAGAAGGTCACATTTTCATTCTCGTAATGCTGTAAACATCTAGACTTGCATAAAAATAGACCACATGCCATTAGTAGAGATAAACCAATGACTGTTTTCTCAGTACATTTTTACGAGACTCCATTTGGAACCAAATTTTGTTTCCTGAGCTCATGTACAATGACAACAAGGTGGAATTCTGTTTTCCATATCTTACAACAGTGTCATGGGCAGCCACAAGCTGTGTGTGATTGCTAGCTTATAGAGTAGGTTATTTTAGCAATCTACTAATTTGTCCACTCTACCTGGCATTTGATACAACATTTACTGGCAAAGTCTTCCCTACTGGCAACAGAGGTTCATTGTTTCTTCAGTCACCTTCAGTCTCAACATCCCAGTCTCAAGGTTTGGGAATAATAAAGGGTCTCATCTCTCTTTGTGAGGTTATGGCCTCGCAGCACAGCTGCATTTAGTGTTTCTCATCCTCATGGCTTAGCCAGAGGTACAAACAATGAGAAGTTAGCCAAGGATGTCCATCAGTCTGTAGTAATCTTTGGTTCCTTCAGGCACAAAAAAGGCCACAGATATTCAAGTTACTGGCTTCCTTGCAGTGGTAGTAGCTATAGATTTTTTCCTAGTGTTTTTCACAGTAAAAAAACTGGTGAAATCTGGTTATTTCTTGGGCATTTAGCTTCAGCCAAAGGCTAAGTGACCTCTCCTGCTTCTTGTTGATAGGGTGAAATAACCTCAATTTGCTTTATATAAGAAATTGCCTTGAGATTATCTAATGAAGGTATTATTATCATTATTATGAAGTCAATGGGAAAAGTGTTTGTATAATTGGCAGAAGAGAAAATGAGAACAGTGAACAGTTACAACTCTGAGGCCCCTTGGCAACAGATACCTTCTTAAGTGTATGTGAAACAGGCAGCTCCCTTGATCAGCACAGACCTCTCTGCTGGAGAGGCAGCTTCCTCTAGAAGCATAATTGTGAATTTAAATGCATGGGAACTGAGAAGCAGAAATAACAAGGTTCTTGATTTCCACCCCTCCCACTAACTAAATATGCATTTACTGCTAATTAACTTAGAGGTATAGACTGCATTCCCTGGCAGGAATTTGTCACCTACTATTTGTTAGGATGAATAGCAAAGGAACCACTTTTTCCATTTGAATTAACGTGTCCCTGTTTTGTTTCACTGTGTTGTTTTTTTTGTTTTGTTTTGTTTTGTTTTGGTTTTTTTGTTTGATTTCTTTTTGAAAACCCACCGCTTGTTTTACTGCTAGAAAAATATGTCCAGATTCCTCCAAGGAGGGATTATCTTTCTGCTGCTCCACAGAAACACAAGAGTAAAAGTTGAAGCAAATATTTTAGGATAAATGCTTAAAGCAGCCTCAGGCCCTGTCTGTGCAACTGCCCCTCCACTCTCAGGAGCTGAGTAATTGCATCAGGCAGGTGAGAGCCTTCAGTGCTGCTCTGCCCAGGGAGGGTGATGTGTGGTGTGAGATCAGCTAACATCCCAGAGTGCTGAGGTTGGGTCCTTGCTGCCATTAGTGGTGTTTTTTTCCATCCTGGGAAGGTCCATGTGTGACAGATGCACATCGAGTGCTTTTTGCTTGACTAATTTTTTTAAATTTTAATTTGTCTATTTAGTCTGACTTTTAAACACAGGGCTCAAGTGTCATTTTTTTGGCCATAATATATTCCACCTGGCCTCTGACTATTGTGCTTTAGAGCTCCCCATGGTGCCATGTCATGTCAGCCAGCCTGGTGCAGATCTCTCCAGCACCATCCCAAGGCCAAGAGGGACCCAGAGGCACCCATTTAGACAAGTGATTTTCTTTCTCTGCGTGTTGTTCTGGCATCATATATTTATCTTCCCCAAAATACTCCTGCTAGTTGTCTCATTGGCATAGTTTTCAGGGACTAGGTTGTGTGTGGAAAATAGAAAAAGCAACCCAATCTTAATATTTCTTCTTATAGGAAAATATACGTTTTTATTCTTGGTAGGGATATTGTTTATAAATAGGGGATGGGGAGTGACCTATGGTGGAAACTAATCATGCATTCCTTTCCTCCTCTTTTCATGTTCTTGTGATTTTTGTTGTATTCAGAAATCCTTTGTTGTCCAAAGTTGCATGTTATTATGTTTCTAAGCTGAAGCCTTGGAATGAAGGACAGTAAATTTTGACTCTTCTAATGAGATAGGAAGCATGATCGAATGTGTAGCGACTGTGGCGCTGTGTGGTAGCTGCTGAAATGACTGCTAGGAAAGGCAATTTTCTACTTCATGTCCCTTTTCTCCATTCCCACTCATTTGTAAAGGCTGTAAGTTCTTAGCATGTTCCTATGAATCTACACAATGCCTTTTACAACATCCCTTCAGTAGGGTCCTGCAGAGCCCCTTGTCAGAACGTATAATATATACTTGCAAACAAATGGCAATAAATTCTAATAGCAGTTAGTGCTGCATGAGTGTATCACAGAGGCACTGATTGTTCTTTCATTACACTGAGAAAAAGAAACATTCAGTCAATCAACACAGTGAGTTCAAGGCCTGGCTATCAGCACTAATAATGTCACTTGTTGCCAAACATAAGCAGAAGCCTGTCAGAGGAGGAAAGGGTGAATAGCTACAACCCACCTCTAAAGCAACCCAACATGACACAGCCAACATCATTTTTCCACGTGAGATTTTCAGAGTGCTTTTCTTTTCTTTTATTTTTTTTTGTCCCTGAGAATAAACCACTGCTAAAATAAACCACAAAAGCCACAACCCTCATAGCTCTCATTTGCCTCCTGCAGTCTGATCACAGGAATAAAGTATGAGAGCGTGAAGCACCTCTCTAGTCAAGCTGAAAGAGAAGGAGCTGACAAGCCAGGGAAATGTTCTCCTGTAACCTTGAACTTGTATTCACTTCCCTCTGAAAACAAGATGTCTCAAGGCAGACAGGGGTGGAGGTGAAGTACTTCACAACATCAATACCATGTTATAAATACCTCAGAACTGTGGTAGCCTGAAGGTTTTGTGGGCTCCATGGAATTTAAAATCAACCTACCACAGAGGGTTTATTTAACACTGAAAAAAAAAAAAAATATCCCAGTTCAGCTTGTTGCAATTATAAACCAGTGGAAAAAGAGGGCTGAGCAAAGGAATAACTCCTGTTCAGTGATTCAGTGCTTCACTGACAGAGAGCTGAGCCAATAATCCGGGTGATACTCTGGAGAACTACGGTAGGACTGAGGAGCTACACTCAATTCTTGGCACATCCACAAACTGTATAATACTGGACAAGCCAGTAAGTCTGATTTGTTCCTTAGTATATCCTTTCTGAAACGGACACACTCCTTCTCTACTTTACAACATAGTTTTGGGAATAAAAATCTTTAAACTCTGCTACAAATGATTTGCACAGACAGAAGGACTTATTGCTCGTGACATTCAGGCATCCTGTCGGTTAGCAGATAGAGGGAAAGGAAATACAACCCCAGAACTTGGTCTCTCCATCCTTTACATACTCAGCACATTACAAAGTGCCTGGAAAACCAGGGTAATATTGGAAATCTTGTCAAGAGTCTGTGTGTAAAGGTAAATACACTTTCTGTAAGAGGTTGAGTGTCTTGGTATTTTTTTTCTTCAGCTTTTCAGACCATCCTGAGAGAAAAAGGGTTAAAACAAATATAAATAAATACATAATTCCAAAACTTTGCTATTAGGAAAAAGAACAGAGAGAGAGAGAGAGAGAGATAAATAGATTTTATGAGAGCTCAGAAAACACAGACTTGGGTGAGAGCCATGCAAAGGTAGGGAGGTAGCAAAAAATCTGAAAAACGTTCATGTCTCTGGTGGTGTGAGGAGCAGATGGGCTCCAGCAGCTTTGCTGCTTGGTTTCGTTGCTGCTGGTGTACACTGAGCAGTTCCCCCAGCAGGGTTAGTAACTGAAGTCCAAGAGAAGAATAAAGAGGGATGGGCTCTAACAGAAAGCATCAGGAAAAAGAGTGAAATAAAAATTTTTTGTGCCCCACACTGCAGTGGAGTTCATTACTGCTTTTTTTTTTTCCAAGCAAGAGCAATGAGAATTACAAGGCTTGTTGGGGAAGACTGAAAAAAGGTACAATAAAGGTTTTAGAGAAAAGTCGTGTGTGGAAATCACATGATAAATCTTAGATGCAGCATTGGAAAACAAAGAAATGAGAAGACAAAAATAAAAAAGATATTTATTTTAATTTTTTAATTTTTATTTTACTGTGTAATTTAGTCAAATCTGTGTTGGAAGAACAAGACAGAAACATGGAAGGTAATAGGATATTATAAGATAAGGGAAATAGTACTCTGCAGGTACTTACTTTTTTCCTACTTTTTAAAAAAACTACTTTAAGACAGCAAAATTCAGTGAAATGAATCTTACCTATGGGACAAGACAGCAAAGTACTGTACTTATCCAGCCATTAAGCTATAATGTCCTTTTACATGTTCATAAATTCCTCCAGCTTTTATCATCGTGACCTCAAAGGATGTTTCTTAAAATGCTATCTGATGATATAACTTTAGAAGAAGTGCTTTCTAAACATAGGTCACAACAGGCATTTTAAAACGGAAATGTAGCGAACAAGTCACTTCTCTTGCCTGCTGAGGCTTTATAAAATCCAGGAATGGGCACCCGACTATTATCAGTGGCTGATTGCTTTATTGCCATTCTCAAAGTAGCTAGAACTGATCTAAAAGTGAAACTTGGATTTTAGGAAATTCATATATGCTTTTATTTAAAGGGGAAAGAAAAATAAGGGTAAGAATAAAAGCCAATGCTGTGCCTTTTGTCTCCGTTTAGCTTCTTTAATAAAGACCCCTGAAAACTGTGGGTTGGTGTCTGTCTGCTGTTCCTGTGGCAGTGCTGCACAGAAGGCATGTGATGGGAGACTGAGACAGGTGTCTAACACAGACCTGCTGCAGATGAAGAGTGGTTAATAAGCAGGGTGCTAACACGCGTCGTTCAGATCCATGTAATCAGACCAGACACATTATCGAAACCAGGATGAAGCTAAAGGCTTCACTTTTCTAGGCATCAAAAAAAAAAAAAAAAAAAAAGGAAAAAAGAAGGATGTGTGAATGAGAATGTATGCACAAAATCAAAATACGTGCACTCCCCTGTTGACATGAAAGAGACTAATTAATTATCTAACTTGTCACATCCCCAGCTTGTCTGCATTCTGTCTCGCATGCACATTCTCACTCCATCAGAGGTTATTTTTTTCCTAGGGATGTAAAGCAAAATTTAAATTAAACACCTATAATGCTATGTCTGATATTAGTGATCACATAATTTTAAACAAAACGAGAGAAGAAGAAAATATAGATTCAGAGGGGAAAAAAAATGAAAACCCAAACCCACAACACAAACCCAAATCTACAGAAGGAAAATTCAGGGAGAGGTATAAAGTCTCACAAAAACACACAATAACACGGGAAACAAATGGTGACATGAATGTGTGCAGACACAAGCGCACACTCACAAATCTCTTCTTGGGTTAATAGTGCTTTACAGATGCATCTAATATTTCTGGTAAACAACTACTCTCTAGCAGCTCTGTTTCTCTAAGCTTCCAGACTATTGTTTCTGAAATAAACAGAGCATCAGGCAGCTGTCCTGTCTGGTTATTCATGTTTAACCATAAGCTGAAAATCAGTCACTTCTAAAAATAAATGAGTAACCCTTTCCATTTATTACAATCTAGAATTTTATTCTGATGTAGTTGTGTTTTCCTTATTTCATCAAATTTCTGCATTAATGTCCTTATTCTCTCCTTATTTCATATCCTGCTCACTGTTTGCTGTGCTTTGTTGGACTTGTGAACAACATCAGCATGGACATAAAGTAGAGTCCAACAGCTTATATTTCCCACTGACTAATGTGCAAGGATTTACTGCTTTGAGATCAAATGAAACGGAGACAGAAACCAAACCAGGATTTGCTTTGCGAAATCCCAAACTTCCTTCTTCAGCCCTTAGTTTGCACTCACTTCAGAACAAAGAGTATTTCTGTTTCTGTCACAGGAGAAGAGTTTTTGTACATACTAAAATTAATAAATTTTATACAGTTTTTTAAATGGAAAAACAGAAATTGCAATGCAAAATCCAAGGAAATTCAACTGAACTTTTCAAACTGCAAATAAAAATACAAATAAACACTCTTCCCTGACTTCAGTGTAAAACAACTCCTTTTTAAAATAATAAGAATTAAAAAGACCACCATGGAGAACTGAGATATTTTAAAATAAGAAAAAAATAAAAGCAAAATATTTGCACAATAACCAATTCTAAACTATTTCTAAAGAAGCTCAGATATGACCATTCAAACATTGAACAATTAATTTGGCTTCATAATTCCCGTCTCAAGCCAAATAACCTGAAGATGAACTAAAATATGTGCCACAGAAAAATATTGATATTTTTCAAGGTTTCCAGAGATAGGAGGTCTACAATAGGGTGTGATTTGGCAGTTATTTACTTGAATCATTAAAAATGAGCTCCTTTATTTCCACTTTGAATTTCCTGTTATCCATCTTCCAGTCCCTGGTTTTGATTATACCTGTCTGTGAGATTAAACCTCTCAGCTAGATTTGGAAGTTGTCTTCTCTTGTAAACATTCTCCCCATTTTGATATACATGACTATGTCTGAAAATATCCCCTTTATCATCAAAACTGAATGAAATATGATATAGCTCAAAGGCAAAACCAGATGTCTTGGTGACAATTTTTCATGGTGTCTCCAGCTGAAGACAACAACACAATTAAAAAAAAAGAAAAAAAAGAAAGAGAGAAAGTGAGGGTAAAAAGTCAGCCAAGAGTAAAAGAAATTGGAAAGAAACTTGTAAGCATATCAAAAAAAAGGAAAAAACCCCTCAAACACAGGCATCCGTACTCATTCCAGCATCCCTGCGCGCTGCCCTGGCTGTCCCTCCTGGCTGGCTGCCGTTTCCCTGCAGCATTCCAGGGGATGCTCAGCCCAGGCTGGGCAGGGTAGTGATGCCATGAGGCAACTTCTGGCAGCCCCAAAGCAGACTCAAACTGCTGCCTCTCTTGCTCCAAGATTGCTCCCTACTGTTAGAATATTTTATGCTATGCCAATGTTCCCTTTCAGGTTGTCTTCTATCTTTCAAGAGTAACTTTGAAATTCCCCGCTGAATGTCCAGCCAATACTTATTTATTTACTGTGATGGGGTTTGGCAAACACACTCCAGAGACTGTTGTCCATTTTATCTGTGTTCTTTCGCATTTTCATCTTAACAGGGGTTGTTGCTCAGGCCATTTGCCAGGATCTTGTGTTGCAGGGAGTGAGCAGACACCTGCATGTGGCCAGGTGTCATCTGCAGCCTGGCTGGGCACAGGTGGTCCATGGGCCTTTAGCCATGCTAAAATACAGTTACAGTAGATATCTCTGTCCAGAGAATACTGATGTGTAGTCAAAAGGTATTAGGGGAGAGTAGGATGGAATCTGGCTTTCCTAATATCAGATGTCAAAAAATTCATTGGTTGGGTCTAGGCAGGACACATTTTATAGTTAATGGAGAGGAATCATTACCGGAAGTTTATTAATCTCAATTCTCCAAGAGAGTAATTTTAAGATGGGAATTATTTCTTTCTGTCAACTCTGAAAGAAACCTATAAATACTTGATTTGATTTTGACCAAAAGCTGCTAAATGTCTCAAACACAGAACAGTACTACAAGCTTGTGAGCAAAGGTATTTAGAACTGTCTCCTGTTAGCTTCTTTTTTCATCACCTGTTTTGTTAACACTGCTTTTTCACGAATTCTCAAGTTTTCTAGCTCTATTGAAAGAAACACTCTCAAAGACAGGCAAATAAGAAGGATTAGTGGGTTTGATCATGAAGTAGGAATATGTTTGGAGAGAATATTTATCAAGGGAAAAAAAAGATGGGACATAGTAAGTAAGTATTAATCATGAGGGGGTTGGACTGAAAAAGGGAGCCAAGTTTTTTCCAGGATTAGCAGGGACTGTCTCAGATGCGATCTTCACCATAGATCTAAACCAGGAATAGAGGTCATAGCACTGTGCCATAACCAGTAATAAATTTGCAGGGTATGATGGCTTTCCCTAATTTTCCAGGAAATTGTTGAATCTCTGTTGGAAAGGTGATTCTTTATGTGTGTAATGCCTAAGCACCTACTTTCCTTTCCATGGGGTATTTTACATATAATCAAGGTTTAGAAGTAGTTTGAAATATGTTTTATATGCCACATACTGTTTGTTTTGGAACAGTCAAGAAAGAGAAAAATAAATCCTTGAGCATACACTGACACAGAGCCACACATGCACAGAAAAACAAAGAGAGAATTGTTATGAGGCAGAGGGCCCCTGGTTTTGAAACAACCATCAGCCTGGCTTTACATTTACATCTGAGCAGGAGAACAAAATACAGGGGGATCATAACAGTACACTAATCCGATCTTATTCTGGCTCTTTCTCTGCAAAAAAGAGACTGTTTCATAACATCTGAAAAGCATGTTTTTTCATATCTATCTAAGCACTCTTTATCCCAAGCCATGTGGTTCAATTCGGCTTGAGATGAGAAGTCAGCCAAAGAGGGGGCAGTGGCATAGAAGGGATTCACACTCGGGAGAACTGCCTGCTTCCGCTTTCATTGCAAGACAGACACACACACACACAGATTTTGACAGCTCGGGTACCTCATAGCCATCAAATTCTGCCTGTACTGGAGGTGGTTTTTTGTTTATTTGGTTTTCCTGCCTCTGGATTATGAAAATGTTCTTTGCAATTCATCTGAAACATAACCCTTGCTTTCCTGTTTATTCAGAGTAAAAAAACCTCGACCCAAACCATAGCAAAGCACAGCACCCTGCTTTCACTGATTGCATGAGACATTTAGAGACTTGGAAAAGTGTTGGATCCTACTTCATAGCAAAGCGCTGCAAACCAGCAGACCAAAACAGAGCCCACTCTGAACAAACAGAGGAATTTCCAGGCTTTTTCCCTGGATACAAAGGATCCCACTGCTTCATCCTCCTCATCCAGAAAGGTGAAGAGGAGATGGGCTGTCCAAACATAGCTGCCTCCCCTGGAACAACTGAAGGATACAGACATCTAACCTGACAAAGGTGTTCTGTTTCAAACTGGGAGCTGTCCCACTCCTCAAGAAATCCAGAGGTTTCCTTTGAAGGATTACTTTTTTAGTGCCTTGGATATCGCATCTCCAGAGGACACCAACCCTTCTCCAAATCAATAAACGCAAAACGCAGCAGTCGACTGTGCATAGTGCCCTGCAATTCCAGCTTAGCCTGGCTCTGCAGACTGTCATTGCTCTCTTGCAGCAGATGAACATCCAAGGCCACAGGAACGGATCCGTTCTGACGGTCAGCTCTCTTTCAGACAATCATTTTCTCTGTAGATGTAGATCTTTGAATTAACCACTCCAGTTTTTCTTGTGGCAGTATGTACCACACGGAGAGGCAGTGGCATCCTCAGTAACAAATTTGGGTAGGGAATAAGGTTCATTTTTCTCCCTCCTAGTACCAGGCAGGCTGCATAGGGGCAAAACCCACATATTTTGCTAAGCAATCATTATGCAGAAAGAAGTGAGCTTTTGTGTAGAAAGGGGACTGAGAGAGGCAAAAGCCCCACAATAGCATCTTATATGTTCCTCAGGTATGGTTTTATAACCGAATACTAGCAGCTTTGAGGAAAAAGAAATTATAAAAATTTTGCTGTATTGTTGTAATGGAGGCTGAGAATTTTTTGCCACTTCTAGAAAAGCGTCATTCTCTTCAGAAAGGATGAATTTGTTTCTTCTTGGACTGCCTAATGAGATGAACGAATATCAGACAACAATAATTTCTTCTAATTACAGGAAGTTTAGAATAAATTAAAGCAGGGAAATAGCTATTTCTCTCTCTTGTTTTGTTTTTTTTTTCTCTGTACAGCAGCATTTTTAGTGTTCATCAATGTTGCCCCTAAGGCAGAAACAGAGTCATGCATGATCAATTTGTCTTACAAGTCTTCCAAAATAGTTCCCTGTCTCCATTTAGCACTGTCAAGGTTTGTTCTTATTTGCCGTTTCAGACAAGATTTAGAGCTTCCACACTTTGATTCTTGGGATGAAGGAGGATTAAAGTTTTCATTGCTTGTTTGTAATGAGGCAAATTGTAACTCTAATTATGTAACCAATTTGCTGCAGTTAACTCTTGAAAAGAACAGCCATGGTCCCAGCAAAGGATCATTTTGCACTGATGAGGTCTGTAGCCAGTGCAGAAAGTGCAAGTTGAAAGGCAATAGGATCTGGGCGCCTAAAATTGACATGGTTTTGAAAAATCCAATGATAATCATTGAGTGGCTGGAAAAATAGTGCAGATAGCAATGACCGCTTAAGGCTAATGCAAGGAAATCCAAATCTCTTCTTGTGTTTTCCTTCACATTAATCCTGTTCTGAGATCAGAGGAATTTCATTAAAAGACCCAAGCTAGTTAAGATCTAGCCTCCAAGTAATGCATTAATCAATTTCAAGGGAAAAGAGACCTTTCTGATCACCTGCATTACACAGGAGGCAGACATGCACACTTCACTTTTTATTGGAACCAATAACTTAATGCCAAATTCATAATTTCTAAAAAGATAACTTGTCTTCTTCAAAGGACTCCTAAATATGGAAAGTTCACTGGTAAATTGCCCCAGTTTTTAATTTTACTCTTACTAAAAATGAACAACTTACTTTTCATTGCTTTTTGCTTGCTTCAGCCTCCAGACTTGGGATTTTCTTCTGTCTTTAATGATACCGCATAAAAAGGACATGCATGTTTCTGGTATCTTCTTAGGTTAGTATTCTTACATTGAGGTCCAATTTTTTGTCTATATTCTGTGTCACTAAGTAAATGTAGGCTGGATTTTTTTAAAAGATTCACATCAGAAGAGTATTTTTTCAGGCCAAGGGAAAGAATTTTGGACAGAAGAGAGCATCTGGCAGGCCTTGGTACTTCTTTGGATCAATATTGTGGCCAGTTTATGTCCATATACCTGTCATAACCTTTTTGGAAATCTCTGTTCTTTCAAGGTGTGGTCCCACAGTTGACATGTGCATCCTCACTTTTCAGTCCCAGATGGATTATGCTTTGTTGTAATACAGAACAGGTTATTTGACCACAGCAGACTTATAACATTTATTGACTCAGTACTGATGACTGAATAAGACTCTTAGCCAATACTCAGCTCTTTATGTTATCAACAAAACTTGCAATTATGTTTTCTTTCTGTTCATTGACCAAAACTATCTGTGAACAATGTGTTACAAGCACTGTAAATAATTTGTGCTGCCTCAGCGTGCCAGGCACATATGTGTGTTTTTGTATTGGTGAGTACTTTCTAAATATCCATTCTTTTCCTGTGGCTGTCTGAGTTTCCATGTACAGAATCAAGTGCTTTGTTAAAGTACTGTGCAATGTGTAATGGGCTTGTTGTCTTGTGGGGAAAAAGACAACAGCAAAGTTAGGTTTGCTACCACCTAAGAGATACTCTTTAATTCAAGTGGCTGGGTGGTGATAAATATTCCAGTGCTGCAAGTGAAAGATTTTTGGAGCATCCTTGGGTCATTCTTGAGTGTACAGGAAAAGAATAAAATATTTCAGAGACCACTGCAATTGCTTACATTTTTTCTGCTTGTTGGCAGCTTAAAACTGCAAAAATGAGGGTCTCTTTTGCATCCTCACAGAGTTCCAGTGTGCTTCAGAAACTCTTCCCTGAGATAGCCAAAGTAATTGCATAAACATATTTCAGCCCAAAATAAAACCCACAGTTCCACATTGGAGTTATTTCTTCTTGTTGAGGCTTCATAGACAATACTTTTACTGACAAAAAGAGTTTATCTGTTTGAATTGAGAGAGTTGTGACTCTTATTTTAAGATCCAGAGCCTCTTCATTCTCGCCTTAGACGTGCTGTGGGGCACAACAACAGGTATAAATGAAAAATCTATTCCCTCAAAAAGGAAAAAGAAAAGAAAAAAGAAAAAAAGAAAAAGGAAGCATGAGAGATTTGGAATAGTTTATCATGGAAGAGTTGGGCTACTTTGCCAGTGGGTTTGTAATCTAAATAAGTATTTTCTGGCAGTAAGCATAGGGGAAAAAATGAAAAAAAAAAAAAAAAGATGAAATATTTCTACATGAGGCTGGAAAAGTGCTTATTAATACCCAGAAAGCCTCACTCATTTAAGAAAACTTGATAGGATCAGGAAAAACAAGCCAAAACAATAGGAGCCTAAAGTGACCTTTGAATTAAATATAGGCACTGACATTTAAGGAAGTGAGTCAAGTGATTTCTCACTGCAGTTCTTGGGGTGCTGGGAGATTCTTCCTCAGATTTTTGGGGTTCAGAAAAAAGGCATCCTTAAATTAATTTTTCATGTACTTGTTGGACTACACTGAATTCAGCTGAGATTGTGGAGGTGATGTTACAATGTGCATTGTTAAAACACCCTAATAGATTGTGAGGTCTTCAGGTAAGTGAGAATCTTGAGATTCAAATATTTAGTTCTAGATTATTTCCAACATGAACTGAGGAAGTGTTTAAATACTCTTGAGACTATCAAAGCAACCTTTTTGTCAGCCTGTTTTGTAATGCTCTAATTTTAATTTGTTGCTTGCAAAGTGTCCCTTCTCCTACTAGACAGTCAGAGTGTGTCTTCTTTGGCATTTGCCACAACAACGCCACTCTCTGGACTTTGAAAATAGTGGGTTCAGAACACCTCCAACATCAAGCCTTCCCCTTCCTGCTCAGGCGTTTCTTACTCAAAAGCCACAATGACAAACTGAAGGGATTTCCTTGTGAATTTTGTTCCCATCTTCCTTTAAGAAAACAATAGGCTTGAGCTATATTTCACAGAGGTGCCTTGCTCCACACCTGTGTTCAATTTAGAGAAAAAATTTCTGATATCCTTGCTCTTGACACTTCCTGGTGTTGCTAGCTCTGAGCTGCTGTTAGTTTTGTTTGGCTGTTGTAGCTCTGGGACTGGGAGCAAAGCCCTCCCTTGTGCACAGGAAACAGACTTGCTTCAGCACAGCAGCTCCCACTGGAAGGCAGAAAGTTCAACTTTCTTGGTCTGGACCATGCCTCTTAAATGTCCAGAAAACAAGCAGTGGTGAAATGGAATGAATCTATGGACATCATTGACAACTGCAAAAAGTAAGTCTGAAAGGAGGACGGAAGGCATGAAGGAAAATCGTCCCAATGCAGTGCTGGTATTTGTGAGAGCAGCTCCTCAGTATTGTCATGCCTGTTTATACCAGCAGTGTATTTGTCCTGCTCTGTGCACTGAATAGGACAACAGGGATTAGCATTTAAAATAGACTGAAGACCTTTTCATCTCTCCCCGGATAACTGTGTTGATTTTGGAACTCCTGTTAAGTCTACTGCTCTGTCATATTCCCAGATATGGTATTTTATTTACTGGTACTGAATGGTTGTCTGTGTCTGCTCATGTTACACAAACAAGTGGGGTCTTTTCTGGCAGATTTTTAGGTTACAGTCTCTGATTGATGTAAAGTACAAAACCACAAGGAGCATATGAAATGGTGAATGTGAAATGTGAATTCTCACTATTTCTTTAGAAGGAATGGCTTTCTCCCCATAGAAGCCTTGCCATGCAAAACAGTGAATAACAAGCAAGATTCCCTTTGCAGTGGGGGAAATAGAACACTGATCACCTGTGGCAGTGGCAAGGGTGAGCATGCAGTGTGGCAGGACAATACTTTCAAAGTTCTTGACAGAAAACAGGAAATAGTGATGATTATTTGTTTGTCATTGGTTCTTTCCTTTGTCGATGCTGGTCACCAGGACAATATTTACTAGCTGGCTGTCATGAACCTACTGTGTTACACCTGAAGCTTTTTCAGATGCCATTAAAGTCTGTGTTTTCTTGGCTGATAATATTCCTCTTGAGCTGAGTTTCTGTATGATTTGTCCCACTGTTTAAATGAATTATTTGCTATGGCATTGCACCTCAAAACAAAGAGCGTACTGGTTGTGAATGCCCCAGCCTTGGAGGTGTTCAAGGCCAGGCTGGATGGGGCTTTGAGTAATCTGATCTAGTGAGAAATGCCCTTGCCAGTGGCAGGGGGAGTGGATGAGATGATATTTAAAAGGTCCCTATCAACCCAAACCATTGTATGTTTCTATGATTCTTTGATATGGAAGACAACAATAAGAGAGGACTCATGGGTGTGCTGTCACATGTGATTGGTCCGTATTGCTGCTTATAGGCTGTCTGCAAAATTTGCTGTAGCCAGAGCTCAAATTATTAATGCTGTATGGTGGAAGAATGGAGCTCAGTTTCTCCTGGGTGAATATCACCTTACCAGGGTGCATTTAACATACTCCTATTGCTAGAGAAGAACAAGTGCAGTTTTGGCCTGATCTGTGGACTGAGATTTTCTCCTGTGTCGCTGGATTGGCGACTACACCTCAACTATGTCTCTCCCCCATGGGAGAGCTCCACAATTCATGCTGCTTGAGGTTTTTGTGAAATTCTCTGGTACCTATGATGGGTGGGTCTTATAATGTTCTGAGCAGCACTGAGCTGAAAACGTAACTATACCAAAACACCACTTTTGGGAAGAGGAAGGTGAACAAGGCTAAATATTGCTCCTGAAAATGCACCCCATTTGTGACAGTTTATCTCTAATGAATTTCAAGAATTACAGTAGAGCTGGAAAGTAATGGCTGTTATCAGTTCACAAACACATCTAAAACCTAGAAATGTTGACAGTGGATACATTTCCTTCAGCCACTGCCTTTTGGCAACAGATCAGATTATCTGTGTGAGCCACACAAATCACACGCTTTCCCAGGTGGGCATTAGCAGAACCATCTGGCAATTAGAAGTCTCCGGGGCAGTCAATCCAACTTTGAGCTGGATTAACTTGGAAGTTTCAAACACTGTCATTGCTTTTTGATAGTCAGAGAGGTTTTTGGCCCTTGTGAATAAGACAACTATTTGATCAGGGACAGAAAGGATTATTCAGTTATTTATCTTCAGCCCTGTTCAGCTTTCCATGAGGTCAGTCTAAATCATCTCTCTTAGAGCACATATATTGAGGAAATGTATATGCATGGCTCAAATCCATCCAATTTTGGGGATGAGTAAGTTGGCTGAGCATGCAGAGAAGATCTGTAGCAATCTTGGAACTTTATGTGGTGTGGCAGGCTGTGGGTAATTTTGGACAGAGAGTACCCGGTGCTGTTATTTCACAGAAACTGTTTAGCTTTTGCTGTATTTCAGCAGTGACAAAAACTCCCACAGCCTCTCCATAGGCCCTCTTGATAACAACTGAAAAAATCTGTATCTTCCAAATACGTTATATCATTAGATGAAGTGGACAAAAACAAAACAAGTATGTTTATGACTTAGCCTGAGGAGATAATTAACTTCTGAGTGCTGAGATCCTTGATTGCATTCCTAGCATGATCTTAATTGGAAGTCTGAACTTGTAAAAGGTTGTAGTGTTTGGAAGATATCTGAAATGGTTCACTGAGAAATTGTTTGTTCATAAATTTGAAAGGTAATCCAGACAAATACCTTTTACTTTGCCTTTGTTGTAATTGTTGCAGTTGATGATGATGATAAAAATAATCTATTACAGCGGCAGCAAAAGCAGCCGACTATTCAAAGAGAACATGTATCAAAATGTATTGAGCCACTTCAGGGAATTTCAAAAGAAAGAAGTTTTAGAAAAAGGGCTGAATACATACCAAATGATAATACTTTGAAATCTGTATTACTGCTCCAGAGTGTGGCACAGTACTTTTCTGAAACTATTGACCTCTTGTGTGTTCTCAGCAAGAATTGTCATGTTACAAATTTTTGCATGGAACTGTTATGTTGCACATGCACGACAGTAGATTACCGGTATAGATGAAAATGCAATTCTGTTCTGCTGATTCATCCTGCTGTTAGGTGTGGAAGGCCCTGCACAGAGTTGAAGTAAGCTCAGATAACTGAAATGCTAACTTTATGGTTGGGAGAATACAGTTTTAGTATTTTGAAACCAGCTGTGAGTCTTTCTGCTGACCTGCTGGACTGGCTGAATCCTTTTAGGCATTGGTGTTGCCAGCCAGGTCCACATGGCACAATGTTTTTCCATGCAGGGACACTAAAGCTATGAGCTAGTGAGGATAGCAGCAGTAAAGCTGCTGTGATGGGCTGCTCTAGCCACAGAAGGAATAATTAGCTCTGCTGAGACCCAGACTGTAATGGCCTAGAATGACCTAGCACTGCTTCCCACACTTGCACTAGACTGTACATTGTGCTTAGGAGACTTCTCCTCAGAAAGCTGCAATATATATTAAAGAGTGGATTGATGAGGAGAAATAACAAACATCTTCAAGATAACTAATAGAAAGAAAAGCTAAAAAAGAAAAAAAATAAAAAAAAATCAGAAACACTTTTGTCATACTGTCAAAAATCTCTGCCTTTTTCCCATCCCAGTTTTAGGCACTTGCCTAACCAGGAGTCCCAGTTCTCTGTGATCAGTGCGGGCCACAAATTGCATCCTTCTTTCTGAGAAACGATGAACCCATACAGCGGTGGAGATCATCTCCATCTCACCTAAGCTTAGTCATTTAGAGGTTGGGAATAGAAGAACACAGTCCTTGGTGCTTCCTAAAGTCAGTGTTGAAAAATGGATTGCAGTTGATTTGACATGTCTAATTTAAATTTGACAGGGGAGGCCTTACTGTGGCCTTTCAATATCTAAAGGGGGCCTAAAAGTAACGTGGAGACAGACTTTTTAATAGGGTCTGTAGCAATAGGACAAAGGGTAAGGGTTCTAAACTAAAAGAAGGTCGATTCATTCTAGATATAAAGAAGAAGGTTTTTACAATGAAGGTGGTGAAACACTGGCACAGGCTACCCAGAGAGGGGATAAATGTCTCACCCCTGCATACACTCAAGGTAAGGTTGAATGGAGCTTTGAGCTACCTGGTTTAGTTGAAGATGTCGCACATTGCAGGATGGTTGGGCAAGAAGATCTTTAAAGGTCCTTTCAACCCAAAGCATTCTATGTTTCTAAATATATAAGATGCAGAAAGTAAATAAGTATCTAAAGAGGTTGTTGAATATATGCTGAGCCTTCCCTCTTGACCAGCCTAGACTAAAAAAACGGAGATGTTCAAGAATTTTGGTGAAATTGGGATAACATAACTTGAAAATATTATTTGATAATTCCTTTTGATCCCTGAGGAAGAATGGCAGCAGAAGTATGGGCAAGTACCACATTACCTGTGCCCAGGAACCAGTGTCATCCAGCCTGACATTTGACAGAGCAGCCTGCAGTAAGAGTGCTCCTGTTATCGTGCAGAAATCACAGAATGTGCTGAGTTTGAAGGGACCCATCACGATCATTGAGTCCAGCTCCTGGCCCTGCACAGGACACCCCAAGAGCCACACCCTGTGCCTGAGAGCATTGTCCAAACACTTCTTTAGCACTGGGCACCCCACTGCCCTGGGGAGCTGTTCCAGTGCCCAAACACCCTCTGGGGGAAGAACCTTTCCTGATATCCAACCTAAACCTCCCCTGACTCAGCTTCAGGCCATTCCCTTGGGTCCTGTCACTGTCACCACACAGCAGAGATCAGTGCCTGCCCCTCCTCTTCCCCTCACAATGAAATCGTAATTGCAGTGAGGTCTCCCCTCCGTCTCCCCTTCTTCAGGCTGAACAGACCAGAAAGATAACACTGAGCTTTCAGATGAAACAAATTAACACCAGTGATAGACAACTAACTGGAAGGATGGAAGCTATCGGAGCAGAAAACAAACTTTGGAGCTCTCAAGGGAACAAAGATGCTGTGAAGGTTAGCTCAAAAATGTATTGTTTTATAGAAATCTTAAAACTGAAATATTTGTGCATCTCTCCAAATGGAGCAGGTACTTACTGTCACAAGGATGTACTACAAGGCAGGGCCCCCACACAGAGATGAATGAGATGGGACACAGTAGTAGACCTGAGCTGGACTAACCCAAGAATAGTTAATTAACTGTAGTATCGATAAGCAGATCATCCGTGGTCTGTGTTGTAATCAGTTCAGAAAATCAGAATGATTGTTATCCATTAAAAAAAGAAATTCAAGAGACTGGGATATACGCAGAATAGAATACTGGGATAAAACTACTAACTTGTAGAAAAGAGCTGAAGAAATTATTTTATAGGCAAAAAACTCCCATTCAAATAAAATTAAATGACACATACAGAAAGTATCCTATGCCCTGCAAATGTGGGAGATCCAGAGAATAGTAGATGTTTTAAAATGTTAGAGAGCTGTGCATTCAGGGGTAAGAAACATCCTTTGAGAAAAGTCTCTAATGAATATACAAGTTTAACCTTCACTTGCTGCTGCTGCCATTGAGGCTGATGGGGTGAGGGAAATGCTGTTGGCTGGAAAACACCTTAGGGAAAGCAAAGAGGTGGAAAGACATTGTTTTTATATCTATTTACCTTTCCTTTTATTTCTCCATATCACTTCTCTTTGTTAAATTCAAGGCCACAGCCAAGACCTTAAATTAAATAGCTTTGTTTCCAGTGATGATATTGGGGTTTATTAAATTCATGTTTTGCTGCAGTGGATAGTATTTATACAATTTTCCTTGAGGAAGTTAAAAATAGCTTTCTGCTCCTTAGGGTTGCAGGGGCTGCTTTTGCCTATGCTGTTAACTTGGCTTGTTGTATTTTTTAAACACAGTAAGTTAAAAAAAAACAAATAGAAAAGGGAAAGTTGGGCCTCTCTCTCTCTTGTACTTTTTTTTTGTAATTGGACATGAAATAAAAGCAAGTCAAATTGGCAGATAGCATTGTGTTCTGGGTGGTGTGAAGTGCCAGAAACAGTGTTCTGCCTGCACACAACTTGTTTTTTAATAGTCCTTTTTATTTTTCACTCATAACAACAGAAGTGAACTATTAAAAATCAAATGTTGAGATGAATTGAACTAAACAAAAACATGCCGAAGGCGACAGGCAGGGTTTAACACTCTGTAACTTTTATCTCTCTGGTGTCTCTCTTTGACGTGGCAAAAGAATTCTCACAACACTTCTGAATCCTGATCACTTTGCTAATAACAGCAAGACTGCCACTGCATCATTTCTACTCTTGAATCCCTCTAGATACAATTCCTTGCTTACCCACTTGATATTCACATGACACTCCTCAGCAAAGATTTAATGAAGAAAATGAAGAAGAAATTCCTATGGAATCAACAATGGTGGTGCATTATTACTATTATTATTATTATTATTATTATTATTAATTTTATCATCAGTGGTGCCAAGGGAAACCAATCATGGATCAGTGCTTTGACCTAAGATGAGGCAGATAGATCCTCAGTGGGGTATAGTACCCTGTAAGTTAATGGAACTGGGATGTTTTAAACCAATTAAGATTCTATACTTCCAACAAGCCCCAAGCAGTGGTGTGAGGTGCGGACAAGTAAATGAAAAATTGAGCATGTTTCTATAACCATTAATATAGTCTTTGCTCCACAGACTCCCTAGACACTATCAGTCCAAAAGATTGCAGGGACTTATAGAGGAGTAATGAAGTCAGGGCTAAAGAGATTTCAGATGTGCTAGTAATATTCTTAAAGGTTTTGTCAGTTTTCTCTCTGTGGGGAAAAGGTCTTTTGTGAAGGCACTGAGCTGAGGCTCAAAAGATTTGCACTTCGTTCCTAGTTCGTCGTGGACTCCCTCTTTGATCTTGGAAAATAACCTGTTTTGCTCATGTGAAAATAGGAATGCTAATAATAAGCCTTTGCCTGTCCTGCAGGACTCGGTAATGTGAACACTGTGGGCAGTGGCATCCAACATCTGTGTACAAACAGAAAGGGATTGCACTTAGCAGCATCTTCATTGACTGCTGTAACAAAAACCATCATCAGAAAACTAAAATCACACAATAACAGAACACCATTAGAAAGAGTTTTTATCTGCTACATTTGTTATATCCATCCAGTCCAAAAAAGCAGACTTTTGCTCCTGTGTCTCAACTTCTTTTCTAAAAGTAGAAGTGAAATCATGGTCAGAGGTAAAAGGGCTTTATGATGGAAGGTGAGTCGGTGTTTTCAAGCTTCTAGGAAATCAGTTCCTTTCTGATTTTGTTAAATGCTGATGATTACAAGGGGAAATAATGTGCAGCTTTGAAAGCTTTTATTAGAACTTACAAGTCTTTTACATAAAGCAAATCAAATCTTCCTGTTTCAGATTGTCACCATGATAGTATATAGACATATAGGTATGGTCCACAGCCTTTACATAAAATCTTCCCTGCCTTACTTGTGTTTAAGCCTTGTGTGTCTATTTAAAATGGAGTGAAGTTGCAAGTTTTCCTTCTCCTATCTCTCTGCTAGAGCTCTGGTTCCATTTCTAGGCAGAAAAAGCAAATCAAGGACTATATCTTTACTGGCAAGTTAAACAGAACAAAAAAGAAACCTGAGAGCTTATGTATGATCACCCGTCCTGCTAAACTGTGGACAAATTGAGAGCACTGAGAGGGTGGGCAGGCATTGGAACAGGGTGCCCAGGGAAGTGGTAGAATCACCATCCCTGGAAGTGTTCAAGAAGTGTGTGGATGTGACACCTGTGGACAGTTTAGTGGTGAACATGGCAGTGCTGGGTTAACGTCTTTTCTGACCTTAATGATTCTATGATTTGAAACTCCATGACGTGGAATCAGCTGGTGTCTGGTAACACCACAGCAAACATTGCCTCAGGACAGTGAGGGCTTAGCACAATTCAAGCATCATTCCCAGCATCTACTTTGGGGGTAATCTCTTCCTTCTTGGTTAGGGTTGGGAGGTTTAGCTGTTTGAAGGTGAGCTGTGCCACACTATACCTCAGAATGAAAACACTGTTGTTAGGTGTTCTTAATAGGCAGGGCAGTGAAATGTGCACAATCCAGCATTAGCTTAGCAGAGCCAACAGAAGCAGCGTTTGTATGACAGCTCACCATCGCTCTAAGTGATTCGTTTAGATGTGTAAACAAGTAGCTAGTAACCAATCTACTGCTTAGATATAGAGAAGTAGAAGATGTATATAAGTAGCCTTCTGATCTGGAATAAACGGCTTTCACCTTGATCATGTTGATCTGCATGTGATTGACCCATGCCTCCGCAGCACACTGTCCTTAATCTGTTTTTTTTTACTGATACAGAAGCAGTAAGGCATTCATTCGTGTTTGGAGAGAAGAAACTCCTGAAAGATTTGAGTAGGGAAATTGTGATCTGAGCATCTGTCAACTGGTAATGAAGTCAGATTAAATATTTGTGCAATAGAGTCATAAAAAATAACTGTGGGAGTGACATGGGTGCACTTCTTAATCAAAATCAAGTACAGTAAAAGTGTAGACAGATGTTTCTTCAGGTGCTTCCAGATGTTTTTAAATGTCTTCAATGATGAAGAAAGCGCAGACTTCCTGAGTAATCTATTCTAGATCTGAATTAACCTTTGAGATGGACATTTTTTTTTCTTGTAATTAGCCATTGATTTTTTTTCATTCTTCATGTGAAGAAGAAAGTTCTTGGAGTTAAAAAGGTCGGCAGTCTACTGCCAGTCATATGAGCATCCAAGATCCCTTGATTGTTGTTCTTTCTTCCTATGGTAAGGTTTCAGAAGAATAAGGGAACTTTAAAGTGAAGAAGACTTGCAATAAGGAATTGGAAGGATGGCAGCTTGTAATTTGTAGCAAGAACAATGTATTATATAAGATAAAAATAAAACTTGGACAAGGCTATATTTTGGGGTCCTAGTGGCATCATAAAATACTCTTGTTTTTTGTTTTTATGGCTTATTTTATTGTCAGCAGAGCCCTGAGCTATATATGTAGCCTTGAAGTTCAAAACTGTCTTCTCTTTTAAGCATTTGGTTTTAAAAGAGGTGCATTTGTAAGTGGAAAAAAACCTCTCCATTGTGAAATATCAATTATTTGTAAGTGCTTGGATTAATTTATTGGATTTTATGGGTAAAAGAAATGGAAATTGTTTCTTACATTAAAAATTAATATTTTACATCCAGCTGTGTCTGGCTGGGCAATAAATCAGCTCCTTACAATTACTTATTTGTCAGTCAGCATGTTAGTTCAAAAAGCAAGGAGCTTGCCTGTGGATCCTGCTCTACTTGAAAGCACGGAGAGTTCAGGTCAAATCAATTTGAGCCACAGTAATTAAGAACAAGATTGAAGATCCTTTCCCACCTATGTAGTAAGCATCTGGAGCTCCTTTTTAGAATGGATCCACTTCTCAGCAGCAGCGGAGAATATTGAAGGCAGACAACAGCACTTAGGAAGAGCTTTTTTAAAATGCTTAAGAGAGTTATATATGAACAAAATACTCAGGCTCTGAATAAATCTGAGTACTTCATATTTGCTAAGCAGGGAAACATTTGTCTTTTCAGCTTGTCTATTTACAGCTGAATATCACACAACCTTCAGAGGATGTATTTACAGAGTCTCTCTACACAGGAGCAAATTAGACAAGGCCAGGATAAGGTAGTGTCCCATGATCACCAAGACAATGTCAATTGCTGATGGTATCTGTGTATTTTTTGGTCACTACTGTCCCTGATAACATCTGAACATGTTTTAGGAGTTAAACTGGGGACATCCTAAGTACAGTGTTTGTGGACCCTTATTTGGGCAGGTAATAAAGTTCATCTATGTTAAAAGAACATTTTGCACCTTTAAACCCAGGCTTGGAAAATGAACACAAGCTCTTTTCACCGGTGTGGATATAGCCAGAACATTTGAGTTGATGCCAGCAGAATGGAAACCTGATAGAAAACTAGTATCTTTATCGAAAGGGATGAGTGAGCCACAAAATTACACTAAAATAATAATAAAAAAACCTCATAGCTACTGATGTAAATAGAAAGTTTCCCTCAAATATTTCTTTATTTCTTTTGATTTGGCAAGGCAACAGAAAATCTTGTTTAATTTTGATAGAATGTAAGTATTCTAAGTTTTCCTTGGCCATCAAGATGAAAAATTGACTGTAACCAGAGCTCTAGTTGTACAGTGTTCCTAGTGAAGAATTCTGTCATGACAGGGAAACTAAATTAAGTCAATCATATCCAAGAAAGATAATTAGTTGCACACTTCTCGCACATGCAATATCATATTCAATTAGAAGTAAATTAAATAACTGTGGAAATAAGGTCACATGAACTCCTGCAGTACAGAGGAATATCAGACCTCTGGAAGTCACAGAGGGCGAAGAGAAAGCTCAGACCTCTGCCTTCCCAGAAAAGCTCATGTATTAACACTGCTCCCTTTCTCCTGTACTGGGATTCTGCTGTGGAAGTGCACAGAGTTCTCGGGGCTGGGGACTGAGGGGCACAGGAAGGGCTGATGCTGAAAGCAGGGGGTGCATCAGAAAGCACATTTTTCACCAGCAGCACTACAGAAACTCCCATGTCAACTCACCCTACGTCCTATGTCCTGTGCCTGAACAACTTGTCTATTACAAGTGAAGTTTTGTGTGTCTCTACACCCATCCCTCTCATGCAGTCATTTGTCTCACAAAGTAACATTTCTCTAACTAAAACTAGAAATAATATTTGGCACATAATGAGGTTTTACTGCTTCTATAAAACCTATGTATTTCTGAGTGTCAGTTACTGGCATAATTTGATCTCATATTTATGTGTACACAGACAGTCATTTACTGAGCCTGGTGTAATGAGAAAAAAGCTGGCTGGCGAAATCACATCATCCCATCACCCACCTGTAAAATATAGCTAACTTGAAAGCATTTGAATGATTATATATGAACTAATTAAGGGTTGAGTGAATGATTTGTGAAGTTGTGGATAAATAGTCCAAAACAAGGTGGTTACAATAAATTGGCAGTGGTTATCTCAAGGTCATGTCAAAGCTGTGCTGTCCAAATGATAGCATTAGCTAGCAATGGTCTAATTAAAAACTGTATATTGAGTTATAAAGACAGCGTACAAGAGTAAACAAGTGGCAGAGTCTAGATTTATCTGCCATGCAATGGAAGCAATCACAGCATGATGTTGAGGTGTCCAGCACAAGGAATTAGGATTCATAAATAAAATAACCTCTGCAAGCCTGTGTATTTCAGTATAAACAACAAAGCAATAGCCGGTGTCTTTCAGAACATGCAGCCATGGGCTTAAAGGCATGATGATGAAGATGATTAAGAGTCACAGTTCTTTGAGAGCTCCCTATCAATTTACAGATATTGTTCTGCAATGGATTATTTTGTGAGACCAAAGACAAATGACTGAATCGAAGTGAATTTCATCAGGGGCAAAAGGTGTGTGCAGTGGGATCACAGCAAGTGTAAGCAGCAGGAGCAAGGCAGCAAAAACCACTGTGTCACACATGCTGGGAGCAGGAAACAGCCTCCCTTGGCTATGTCTCCGAAAATTATAGCACATATAAGCAACCACAGCACAGAGAGAGAGGAAGAGAGCTCTGCAGTGGAAGTGGTAAAGGGCATTGTCCCATTGACTTCAGCAGAAATCAGAAGATTCTCAATAGTCTAGGTAAAGAACCTCTGGTTCATTGCAATGTACAGCTAATGAAACAGAATTAAGAAGATATTAAATTAAAATGGGGTTTGGTTTCTTTGGTTTTTAATCCTATCTGATTGGAAATCATATTATTTAAGCCCTCGAAGTTAATTCCTGTTTTTGAATCTGTCTGAGAATAAAACCACAGAGACAGAAAAGAACAACTATTTTCTTTGTGATATAAATGTAGAACTTTCATTGGAATTTTGGTGCTGCATTCTGTCCTGCACACATATGATCATGCATAATGTGACTTCCTGTAAGATGTCAGTCTTTCAAATTTTCTGATATGCCATGTTACATCAAACTATGGTATTATTTTCCTCTTCCATGAGCACTGAGCACAATGTTTCAGGTAGGGGCTGACCAGAACTAACTAAATCAACACTTTTATTTCTATTTTGGATTCTTTTTTGTAATAAAACCAAATATTACATCTAAATTTTTTTTTCTTGGCTGTGATATTGGAGGTTTCCTTTTCTCCATTAGCCCTAAATAACATTTTTGTCATTGCACTGAACAATTGAGCTATTTCTCCCAAATACCGTATTTGTCATTGAACTGAACAATTGAGCCATTTCTTCCAATATCCTACAGACTTTTCTGTTGGCTCAAGAATAATTATTCCACAAAGTACCTGTGAGGTACTTTTGTTCCCCACAGGTCTAATCATCCAAACCATCTGAATCTAGCTGAATTTGAACACTTTTTCTTCATTATTTCTCTATACCTCCAAGGAAGTAAGTGTGGCTCTATGGCCTGGTATTTTTGTGCACTTTTTGCTGTATCACACATCATTGTTTGTTGGTTTCTTAAGAGGTCTTATTGTTTTTTGTTTTGTTTTGTTTTGGGTTTGTTGTTTTTTTTGGTTTTTTTTTTTTTTAATTTGCTGCTAGCTTTTCTGTTCTTTAATGATTTTGCCTGGAATAGTCCATGTTTTGTCTCTATATGAGATTTTCTTCTTAAAATTAGAGTGAAAATAGAATAGTCAGTTTGGAGAAGCTAGTTCATATATACTTAATTAAGACTTTTTAAATTTGTCTTTTTTTGATTGAAGAAGGTATTTCCATTTAAACAAGTGCTAAACTGTGGGAAGCTAGACGTCTGATGGGATTTTTTCATATATCTTAAATTTGACTGCCTTGGAAAATTATGGGACTATCAACAATGGAAAATAATATTTTTATAAAGGTTTCTTCATGTTTTGAGTGTTCTCTGGGACTGAACACGTTTTCAGACTGCACAGCAGACCTGAACAAGAGAGATGCAAGACAAAATGGGTTGGTGCTTTCCGTGCCCTCTTTAAATCTCCTTTTGCCTAAGGCTGTGAGACAGGAAAAGTTTGAGCTTTTTTGACATGTATTAAGAGCCTGACTTCCAGTTCAACTAATTCTTCCCTCAATCCTTTCTCACAAGTGAGTGATAACATGGCCTAATACTTAAGCTTTTTTTAGCAAGGTGAGTGGGTTTAAAAGAAAGCTTAAAAATATAGTAAATTGAAATTCATGATTTTTAGAACCAGTAAAATTGCCCAAGAGAATACAAAAGTGTAAAGGAAAAAAATAAAGTTGGAAGCTGGAGGCAAGAACAGTAGTTTTTGAGCATTTAGAGCATGAAAGAAGTTGGTTAGGTTTAAAGCCAGCTAGAGAAACAGTTTCTAAAGGGAAGTTAGCAGTGGGAACTAAAGGAGATAGTGATGGTAGCCAGGAAAGACGCCTGAAGGCCATAGCAGGATGGGGGCTGCTGGCTGGGTAATTATCGCTCATCTCAATAGAAGCCCTGAATTAAGAAGTAAAGGAAGAAAAGGCACTGACAGTGGCAAAGGGACAGCAAGACCTGAAGGGTGAAAGGGTCCTGTAATTTACAGACAAGCACAACATTCTTTGCTTCAATATTCCTTCGTGCAGGCAGGCTCAAAATCTTGTGTGAAGGTGGCAGAGGGGACCTGAATGAGCTGACCAGGCTGAGGTGCTCCCCAGCAGTGAGGCAAAATGTTCCTCATCTCTCTGTCCTCCTTTAAATGCTGTTCACATTAGGGGCTGGATGCTACCTGCGTGCTTAGAAGCATCTTAGTCTCTGGATACTGCACAGGTATTTGAAAGTATTTTAAAGCAGTATATTTAATGATGGACGGTACCACCCGGGAGCCTAAGTGAGACTTCAAACTGCCTGAGCTAATTGGATTTCTATTATTTGAGATAATCTTATTGGGATGCTTGGAAATGAGTTTTATTCTTCATTAAAAGGACAAAGGGCTGCGTCTTTAAAGGGCAACACTAATGTATTCAGAGAGGGCAAAAAATAATGCTCTGTAAAGCTCTCTATGGGTTCCTGCCAGTTGTGACTAATGTTGGTGCAGGTATTAGGAAAACACAGGCCAATGTGATGATGAAGAGAGAAGACTGGAGATTAAAAGAAAAGTGGCTTGAAAGCTCTACTCATACTGCTGTATGAAGAATAATACATAATGTGGGTGCAATAAAAATGATAATGTGTTCTGTCATTTCAGGTAATTAGACTGTGATCCTGGAAGATGTTTCTTGTGGCTGAAGCACTGTATCTGGTTAGAGTTCTCCTGCATTTATATTTTATGTTTAGATTGGATGTTAGGAAAAATGTCTTCACTGAAAGGCTTGTCAGGTGTTGGGACAGGCTGCCCAGGGCAGTGGTGGAGTCACCATCCCTGGAAGTATTTAAACATTGTATAGTCATGGTGTTTAGGGAATGACTTTAAACAGAAAGAAAGTAGGTTTAGAATAGATATTGGGAAGAAATTATTTACCATGTGGGTGGTGAAATACTGGAAAAGTTTTCCCAGAGACGCTGTGGATGCCCTATCCTGTGCATGGATGGGGCTTTGAGCAACCTTGTCCATAGCAGTGGGGTTGGAACTCGGTGATCTTTAAGGTCCTTCCAACCCAAGTTGTCCCATGATGCTATGTTTTAATTGTGGCCTTAACAGTAGTGGCTTAATGGTTGGACTCAATGAGCTTAAAGGTCCTTTCCAACCTAAGTGATTCTATGATTTTCTGATTTCCTGTGTTTTCAGAACACAGTCCTTTCCTGCTGCCTAGTTTGAGATGCAATGGACCCATGCCTGAGGAGATATTGATGCTGTGATGTTCTCATGGGACACAGTGACAAAGTCCAGGTAAGGTCTCCTGATGGTTCCCAGATGTGTGGAGTGCTTACGTTCAGGCTGAGGTCTCGAGGGAACCACCTGAGGAGTACTCAAGCATAGAGGAAGGAGCAAATGGGGCTGGGTACTCTTAGAAACCACCTCTAATGCCCAGAACAAAACTGCTGCTGGAAGTCATGGCAGATTCTGGTAGGAAATTGCAACTCTGTTCTCTTGTCTTATTTTTGCAAGGCTTTTACACAAAAAGATCCACTTTGCGTGGCTGTCTGCAGAGGAGAAAGTGAGGTAGATGCAGGAACCTGCAGGAGGTCTAACTTCTATGCAAATGTTTGTCAAAATAATTCTCTAGGAGCAAAGAATACTTTCAGTGACTTTTCGGAGGCTATTTTTCTCCACAGTAAAATCTGTCAGTTTGCTCATTTATATTTTAAGTGCTTTCTGAGTATCTCCAGCAGAAGGAAACAGGATACTGTAACCCGGAGTATCAGAAGATCAGTAACGTGACTCTCATCAAAGAAAACAAAGGCAGGGAGCATATGATCTACCCTCACCATCTGAACAAAGCACTCAAACAGCCTCACAAATAACCCAGTGCTACTAGGTGCAGACAGAGAGCTCCTTGGTGAATAACTGTGAATAGCAAATGCAGGAGAATTTGAGTCAGCCTGTGGGAAATGTCTGAAAAGACAAAGTGGGTACCTTTAATAGACAAGGTATTTGCTAACATGCCTTGCTTTGTTTCTCTTTCTGTCAGATGCCACATTCAGCTGCGTCTGAACTGCTGACACCAGCCAGAGCTGTGGCTCTCTACTCTATCCCTCTGCTCAGATCCATGGGGTATAATTTGCCTATTTGGCTTGATATAGTGGTGTCTTAGACAATATATAGACAACTGGTCGTGGTAGGTGATGAATACAGGCGAGTAGAATTTCGGTCTGCAGGTTCAATATAATTAATGAAGTGTTACTAAAGCGTTTTAGGAGAAAGAGGTTCCTGCATTTACAATGTGCTGTAATGATTTACTTAGAAGTCTCCCTTTAGAATCAGTATACAAGTTACAAATGATGCAAAATGTTGCTGATCAGAGATATTGACAATCGCTCATTGGTATTGACATATGCAAGATTCTCCACTGGTTGCCAGTGCAATTATGAACTGACTTTAAGGACTTGTTTCTGGTCAAAGGCTAGAAGAGGACCTTATTTCTCATCTCATTCAAAGTTTCTCCTATCTTGCTCTTCAGTTGTTTCCTCCAACATATCAAAGTAATAACAATAATGATAATAAGCAAAAAAAAATATTGTCCCAGTAAAACTTTATTTCAGTGGGATATTTGGAAATAGGCTCAGCTTTCACATTTTGAATATGTTCTTCAAAAAAGCCTAAGTGATAGAAGAAAAAACTTCACCAGCCATCCCACTGAACCCAGGGGTTCTGATTGAACCAGCTGGATTTCTACCTAAGTCCCTATGTCCCGTGTTTCTTTTGATTAAGAATATCTGAAAATACCATGGAGCCTTGAAAATAAAAGGAAGACTTGGTGTGTTCGAGAGGTTTCTGAAATAAATTAGTAGGAAACATCTCTCCACTTAACTAAGACGAAAAAATTTGCTTCATGCAAACAATGGGTCTGAGAATCACAGTGAAAACATCTCTGAAATGAACTGGATTATAGACTCATTATAGTTGGAAATGTCCTCCAAGATCATTAAGTCCAACTATTAAGAAGGTAAATTAGGGAAAGCAGGACTGGTTAAAAAGATTTAGTCAAACTGCACCTTTCACCTGTGCACTTGCTTGAAAATCAGGGTGCAAACTGACCGAATTTTGTAGCTGAGATATATTTCCTTTTGTTTCATAGGAGTATCAGACAGGGACTCTGTCAGCTGAGGTGCATTTTTCTTGACACAGCCTGAAAGCAAGCATTTGCTCCTTGAGAATGTGTTACACACAGCGTGCAGGCTCCTGCTTCAGAAACTCTGTTGCTCGTTATAGAAATGTTAAGTTTACTCTCCCCTCTCTGGCAGCTCTGCTTCGGCAGAAAAAAAAATAATGCATCCAACAAGTTATCCTAACACCTATGGACTAGCACCAATAAACAAATCTCTGTCTCCTTGTGCTTGAAACAGCTGCTGGTGATTACCCTCCTCCCGCGGAGACAGAAACACATCTGGTGTCTGCAGAGCAGCGAAGAAGCAGAGAGGAGATGAGCCAAAGAGCCATCCCTGGTGTACGCAGCTGCAACATCTCAGCATTGCTGCTCCACCTGAGAGCCATGGTTCGTGCAAGTAGTGGGTCAGGATGGGTATTAGGAAGAAGAGGAAAATATAAAGGGACTTTTCCTTCTTTTTGTGGCTCCTCCTTCCCTGCTGTGACTGAATCATTTGGCTTTTTCCTAGGATTTCTATGTGGTGTTCACTGCTCCCATTCTTCCATGTTCCTCGTGATCATGTCAAAAACACGACCAAGATGGCCTAAATGATCATGTTTGTAACCTTTGATGAAAATTTCCCTATGTGAAGAAGAAAAATGCAACATCTTACCATTCATCAGTTTCTCTAATGGCTCATATTGTGACCTGTAGAAATAAAGCTGTGGAGAAGTTTACTTTCTGTCTGAAATATCATTGTTTCAATATTGTCCACCAGAAAATACATCAGACTGGAAGCCCAGACTCTGTAGGTATGAGGTGAGTTTTAAAGAACTTTAGGATTAAAAAAAGAAGAAAAGGTAAATGTACAATGCCCATATATACATTGCTTCATATGTTTTTAGCGTTACGTGGCAGGATTAAACCTTAAAATATTTGGCAAAATATGAAAATGAAACGTGAAATTCTCACATGTTGCCCCATATTGATGCTGAGTTTCATAAGAAAAGTAGAAAAATACTAAATATTGTGGAAAAATTGGCAACATGTTTGTCTGCCATAGTTTATGGCAGAACATGTCCATATATTTAAATTGTTTTTTCTCTTACACTTATGAATTATAAGTAAGTTTTAAACTTCCTCTTCTTCTTCATTACTCCCCAGAGCAAAAAGAAGCATTAATTAAAAAAAAAGGATTCCAAGCAAAAAATCCAAGTTTTGATTTTCTTTTCTTTTGACAATGGGGCCTTTGATATAGAAAACATGTGCATGAAAAAGAATTTCAGTGTTTATTCAAAAATCTAATTTCTATTCCAATTGGTTTGCTGGGAAGCCATTTTCTGTCACATGAAGGAAAGATCTGACACAAGTTGTACCATATTAAAACATGTTCTAGCTGGAGCCAAATGCGTTGATGCAAAATCAATATAGGCTGGATGCTGGCAAAACTGCTGTAATCTGGTATCAGCTATCATCAGGGTGAACTCACTTGACTTTACATCTTCATATTTATCTGTTTTCTTCACTTCCTTTCCACTTTGCCTCCCCTGTCAGCATACCTTGCTTGGCAGCTGAGAAACCTTTATTATTGTAGCTCTCTCTTCTATGCCTCGCTGCTATTCCCATTAGGAAAACCCTTTTTTTTCTTTTTTTTTGTTTTGTTTTGTTTTTGTTTTTGTTTTTGTTTTGTTTTGTTTTGTTTTTGTTTGGGGTTTTTTTTGGTTTTTTTTGTTTGTTTTTTTTCACTTGGTTGTGAATAGCCTTGATTTTATTAGATTAACATTTGTTATCATGCCAAACAAAGTGTGCAAGTCAGAGAGGAAGACTCTTCTGCAATTAATGCCAACTGTGAGAGTGATGAGAGGTATTGAGTAACTTCAAATGCAGGAAAGGCAGGGATACTCCTCTGTGTCCAAGAGATTGTGACCACAGACAGTGCTGAGCAATAGTAATTATATTCCTGTATTTCCTATGCTTATTTGAAGTTCAAACTGAGACTGGGTGATAATGTATATTGTCATGTCATATCCAACAGAAAAATGGTTTGTTTTCATCAAGATTTACTTTGGTTCCAGTTGTTCTCATTTTAGTTTTCTTCCTTTCTTCCTTTCTTCCTTTCTTCCTTTCTTCATTTCTTCCTTTCTTCCTTCTTCCTTTCCTTTTCCATTTTATTTCTCTATTAATGATGAGATGAGGCATAAATGTCTGGTACCACGGGAAAGGAAGAGCTACCTCTATCTCTGAGCAGGCTGAGTTGATACAGACTTATTTTACTTTATTTATTTAAATTACTGTTTTCTCTCCAAGCAAATTGCCCAAACTCCCTCAGCTGAGAATGTGATATCTGTTGAGGCTGAATGTGTGTAAAGGAGAGGAATACAGAAGGCTCATACATTTTCTGAAGAATTTTTATGAGAATCACTTTTTACAAAATTTCCCAATTGATTTCCTGCGTTATTACTCCTCTGGCTCCCAATAATGTTATTTAGACAGAGAAATATTCTGACAGCATACCTTCCCATTTATACTTTGCTTACAGCAGTGGCCTATAAATAGGCCATTATAGTCTGGAAAAAAAATTACAAAGAATAAAACTTTTCCTTCATGTTGCTTAAAATATGCTGTCTAACTAATAGTTGTCCAACATGCATCTGCTATTATAATTTAAAATTCTTCTACCATGCTAAGCATGCAGAGGTGGACTAATTTGTTTAATAAATAGGTAAGAATAATAAGCAGGTAATTTTATATCCACAGTGCAGTCCTGATTACTATGGAATATCTCTGTGTTTTCAAGGAAAGAGCTATGTCGGAGCAAGCCTAGCAGACCCATTACTGTGACATGAGTGAGTTTTAGGTCAATGAGGTTAAAAAATCTTGCTTCAGACCAACCCAAATCTAGCTAATTAGTTTAGACAAGGTAGCCAATTGGTACTAGCATGACCTCCAATAGAACTAATGTGGTAGTTCTGGGCCAAGTTCTGCCTGTCATGTCTGGAAAGTAGTCCCATTAGCTTCAGTTATAATGCAAGTGCAAGAGGCAAATGCATTAGTAAATTAATCAGAAGAGCTCCTTGGAGGAGGCAGCAGGTGGCAGATGCCTTGAGGGGCTGCTCTGGTTAGCTGCTTGCCCCACTTCTATTCAGAGCATTAGTCTCCTACTGCACCAGAAAATACTGGAGCCAGGGACACCTGCTGGTGTAAAAAAAAGACAAGGTTTAGATAATTGCAGGTGTTCCATTGACGAAAATGTCCCCTTCTATTTTGTGTGTGTGTGTGTCCTGGGTGTTGGCTGTGTACAGAGGAACCATATTTAGTTCTGAACCTGTGGTGCGTCAATGTGAAGTCTTTGGACACAGCAAATTATAGTTCCAGGTTTACCATCAGTGTAACTGATGGTAAAGGTTATCTAGAATGTTACATTTATTTTTGTCATGAATCAGAGAAAATTCCAACAGAAATTGTTAATCTTCTCTAACATCCAAAGACAATTTTAGCTGTAGCTTCATCATTTTTCAGCAACAGCAATGAAATTACATAGGTCTGCTGGCTCTTGAGAAATTAGCAGATTTACTTCAGTATAAGAAACTCTCAGTGTGTTCTGTGGTGCTTGAATAAGAGACTTTTAAATGGAACTCTGGATTTTGGTATCCAACCTGCATGAATTCACTGCATGAATTCTAAAATTTCACCAAGATTTCATTCTCTGCAGAATTTTATGTGATAGACTGACAAAAGGATGCGTCTTCTGTGGGATTCTGCTGAATAAAACCAGTAAAGGCCTAATTCTGCTCACTTACAAGTACTTTTTTCCCCTGAACTAATGTCCTATTGTATGACTTGGAGGTGAACAGTATGGCAACGGCAGTCAACAGAAGTCAGTGATTCCTCTTTTGGGGGATGCAGATACTTGTTGGGAAAAGTACACTGAGAAAATTGAGAAGGGCTGTGCCAGTGAGCCAAGGAAATGTCTCAAGGGCTCAGGCACAAGGAACTTTTGAAGGAGAGGAAAAATGACCGAGCAATCCCTGAGCAACAGCAGTGAACTCTGTTCGCTCTCAAGCTGTATGAGGCTTGGAAAGAAGGCATGTGTTTGGATGGAAAACAAAGATAAAGGCATTGATTGTTAAACACAGGGTTATAGTAGACATTAAGAGGTGAAATGTCTGTATAAACTGATATTGTCACAACAACAACATTGTATAAACTTGCCATGAGCAAATTAAGTTGCATATTAAAGTGTTCCCAACCACCAATGTGATGCCTGAGCAGCCATCTCATAAAAGTAGTTGAAGCGAGAAACTGTTTTCAGGGGGAACTTGATAACAGGATTATGTGATGAGGTTACAAGATAAGACTGGCAAGATGCAATTATCTAGATCCCTTCCAGGCCTATTCCCCTAGGAAAAAAGAGGAAATCAAAAGCAGTGGCTTACAATGCACTGCAGGTGTATATGGGGTCCAGTTTATAACCTCAGTTTGCCAAGGCTGGATATTAATCCAACTAGTCTGGAAGTGTTGTAATATTCTGTTCTCCCCAGCAGTCCCTAGATAAGCATGCTGATGTTGAATCGACTGTCAAAAGATATGGATTAATATGCAGTTGTTGCAACTACTTGTCCTTCACTGTAGCAATGTTCCTACCTCCAAATGAATCTTATCCTTAAAAGACATCAACAGTTTACAAATACTAAAAACTCAAGTAAGATGGCACTGATGCTGCTAGAGAGAAGACAGCATTCAGGAAATTTTTCAGCTCCTTGGCCTCTTCCAGATTTTTGTTTGCAGATACTTATCCGCAATTCATCAACTTGTCAATTTGCCCCATAATCTGTGAGTGCTCTGGTGAAGCTCTAGCCTAGCACAAGCAAAACCTTCCCTCCAGTTGCTAGGTAACTCCTGTGTCTCTTCATCTGTGGTACCTGGTATCGGCTGTTCACATCTCTATTTACTTTTCATCTTGACCATAATAATGGGATATAACTGGACACAGAGCTTTCAACATTTAAAAGACTTCACTCAGTTACCGGTGCTGCATCTTTGGCTGCCCTCCTCAAAAATGTGTGTGATGTTCTGCTCAGGTTAAAAGGGGGTTTAAGTTCTCAACTTTGGTTGGTTCTGTGTATATTTTAAGACTACTTTGGAGTTGTGAATGGGAATAATTTCATAAGAGATTTGATGCTCTAGTGCAATGGATCACCTTGTAAACTCTAAATACAGCCGTCTGATTCTGGGGAGGGAAATAAATAAGGGAGCAAACAAGTGGAAAAAGGCACATTCCCTTTAGAAACTAGGGACCACAAACTCATCAGCACCTGCTAAAAGAAACAGAAAGGCAACATCAGTATTTTCATAACTTTTAGACCACCCTTAGCAAAACCAACTACTTTCCATAGTTCCTCTTTGAGAGATAATGAAAAGACAGAAAAAATTATGTATCATCATGTTGCTGACTGCATTGTTAAGAATTCCAGTGAGAAAAGTGACATGATGCTATATGCAAAGCAAAGGAATAGAAGAACAACTGACTTTATTTTACTGAATTGCAGAAGATTCTAACAGGCTTATTCTGTTCCTCTAACAGAAGAAAACACCTATCACATGTGACAGTGAAACATTCTTGACATCATTGCTCTGACTACAAATCTAGGTATAATGTGAGGGTGCAAAAAACAGAAGGTCAAGGCAAGTTGTAGACAACCGTGGGAGATGGACTAGGAAATGATCAGTATATCAGCTGCCTACCCAGACTCCAGGGTTTGGAGAAATAAATTTTGACACATCTTTGCTCACATTACTGTCTGCCAGAGGAAAGTTCAGCTGGTAGTGTGTTTTACATAGAGGGATCTATATATGTCCACCTGTCTATATCTCTGTCTCTCTATAGAGAGACATTTATCAACTAAATACATACAGAATTTATTAAATTATTTATTAAGGAAGGAATAAGGAAGAAAATGCAGAATGCCTCTGGCTGGAAAGAAAAACAATCCTGCATCTCCCCAGTCACTAGCAGATGACCCTTCTTTGCCTTACTTAGAGAGTGAATGTATAGTATTTAAGAGATTTCCTTCACAGAATTTCTTGGCAACCAGGAAAACATTATGCACTTCAGAAGGATTCATCAAAATACTTTTGAAATCAATGAATCTCCGGATATAAATATACAAATAATAGAGAAAAATTTTCAAGTGGTTGCTTACAATGTGCTCTGAGTGGTACCAGACACTGTTCAAGTGCTTCATCAATTACTTACTATAGGCAATTGGCTGAATTTCTATCATAAACAGACAGCCTTCTCTATGGAAAGTGCGCAAGTAAAAAGCTCTAGATAGATGAGCACTCCAGGATGCTCTGCATAGTCAAGCCTTATTGGCTGGTGCAAGAAGTCTCTATATCTTTTGATATTTAAATCTCCTCAACTTCCCCTTTTCACACAACTTTGCCTAGAAAGCTGGAATGTCCAGGAGTTTCTCATTTAAGATGTTACACATTAGAATACCTTGAATTTTTATTTATGTCAAGGTCTCAAAGCTAAATTCAGAACTCATAGCACATTTGAAAATTTTTTTCACACAATATTGTTTCCTTCATGATGGGAAAAAAATATGTCTTGAAGAAAATCTATATGTTTTACCTTTAGATCATCCATCCACAAAACCCAGGTTTTCCCTCTGCCAAGACAGTTCATGTAATATCATCTATTTTTATTTATAGTATGCCAGATATATATGGAAGGCTAAATGTGTAATAGAACTCAAAGTATTTTATAGTCTAAAGCCATGAATTTATCAGATGATTGAGGCCTTCCTGGCTGTGTCCACTAGGTCTATTAGAGTTGTTCTTCAACCAGGAGTTTCTTTCACTGTCCATTCTTTCATCCATTTCCATCTACCTTATACACTGAATAAAATTGAAAACAAGTCTATGATAGATAAATCAACATCACAGACACAAAAATCAGAACTAAGTTGTACAAGCAACCTTAAAATACAGTTTGAGTTTCAGATTGTTGGGGTATATAGGTTTTGTGTCGTTGGCATAGTATTAGTGCAGTATCCTTTTAACCCATGCACATGTACAGTGTATGGGGGGCAAATAAGGCACATCTTTCCTTAGAAAGGGAGACAGTTTAGGAGGTTCTGGAGAAATATTTAGTGTCTGTGTTTTGAATGAATAGCATATTAGCTTTAAGTAGACAATGGGATTGATAAATCATATTCAAACTATCTTCTGTAGTTGCCCAATTTAAATGTTGTTGTACCAGAAATGGTTTCATCTAAGCCCCCTTTGCACTGCCTTGTAGAATCACGATTCCCATTGTGACTCTTCTTTCTTACATTCATTTATTCCACATGACCCATTTTCAGCAAGAGGGCAAACGTGTGTTTGAGATTAAGTTATTCTTTTGGGAGATAGAGCCCCCGGACGATGAGAAAGGACAAGAGTTTAGTTCTTGCACATTGTTGAACTCTTTAATCACCAGAAAATGATATGGAAGAGTCTTTGCTTGGCTGATTTTGAGTTGAACTCAGTACTCTGTAGGAGTAATAAGGATAATTTGTCCAGGATTAGGTGGTGCTTTTGAGTTGCTTTACAATACAGGCACCAGTACAGCTCAAACTGGGGAAAGGGGTTGAAGATTAGATGTCTCATGGAACATATAATTTAATATAGATGGTAAGTACCACTAGAGCCAGGTTGTCTCTGACAGAAGGTGAGCAGAACTGTTCTCTATAACTAACATGCTTAAAATCCATTTAAGATTATTTTGATATTGGAAGCTATGAAGGGAGACACAGGTGATTTGTAGGAAAAAATCCAACAAATCTCATTCAGCGATTGAGGCATCCAGTCCAGAAGGATGAGAAAGAATATTCTAAGTGAGAAAAATGAGATGGAATGCAGTTTTGTCTTACCAGAAAAAAAGTAAGAATAAATTGCTTGCACCTGTACTTTTATATTACTGAATGGCATGTCTTTAGATCTGTGAAAAGGAGTGGGTTGCAGTCAGGTTAAACACAGGCTTCTAAGTATTTAGTATCACAGGAAGGAAAGAAGTAAACAAGACAAATCTGGTGGATATCTTTCCTGGAAATACCTAGGAGGAAGTGGTGCTTTCCCTTGCGTGAACCCACAGCAGTGTTTGTCATATCCAGCTTCATGGAAAAAGAATACATGATGAGCAATTAAAAGCAAGAGCACTGTCTCTGTCTCATGAATTCCCTGAGCTACAAATCACTGGAGGCTAGGAGAATTTTGGGTAGGTGTTATTGCATGTGTTTTGTGGCTTCTCTGCCATCTGCTTGTGTTCTCAGGTTAATATGAACCATCTGAAATGGTAAGTCTAAGCTACTCTCCTGAACTGTTTGCTTAAAAGATGAAGACATGCTCTCCAGAAGATTTGCCCTACCTTAGTACTTTGTCAAGGATAAAAAGGTAACTCTCTGGTACTGCCTATCCTGCACTATTAACCTGGAAAATAAGTAAATGGCTACTTCAAGTTGGTTTTTTAACTTTCAAGTAGATAAATCCAGGCAAAGCAATTCCTGCTCTTAGGAACTGGTAAGTTACATTCACTGGTCTAGTTTTTATCTTGTCAGAAACAAGAGTAAAAGGCTGAGCAAGGCTGTTTCTTCTCCCTTTAACTTACAATGCTCAAATTCTCATGATGATGCCCAGCTACAAATCACTTTGCTTTTCTCACCTGTCTTTCATAGATGGACACTTATCTTCATCAAATACACATTAGCTGCTTCTGTGGGTTTATCTGCTCAGTCTCCTGAGAACCAGCATTATTACACCTGCTTTTATTTTTTCTTTTCAGTTTTTTTTGTTTGTTTTGGTTGTGTTTTTTGTTGGGGTTTTTTTTTTGGGTTTTTTTTTGTTCCACTGGCTGCCTTCTCGTTAAGAGCCTTAATGGATCTTTTATTAAAAATCACTCTCCTTTGTTATGGGGAGGGGGATTTTTTTTTTTTTAATGACTGAGCAAAGTAAAAAAAACCCATAGATAGTACTCTCTGGGCAGAGAGCCAAGTCGGTATTCCAGGCTTAGTCACAGTAGAACTTCACAAATCTGCATGACAAGAGTTTTACTGATTGGGGTGAAAGATGATCTTTTTCCCTTTCATTGCAAGGCCCAACAGGAAATATTTTTGAGTTTGAAAGGAGGGTGAATAATTTTACAAGTAATGTCCTTGAAAGATTCTCTGTATTTTCAACTGGAAATAAACCAATGAGAGAATAATGCCATTGATTCTCTTTATCAATTTGGTTAGTTAATAATATACCTAAAGAGAAGACTTATAATGGAACTGAAGCTTTGACCTTTCTTCACCACAATAAAAGATGTCATCTTATGTATATTCTCTAAGTGATTAATTGACCTTACATCAAATTTCTTCTTTTCTCGCCAGCCACGTTTCTCCAAATATATGTAAAAATTTAATGAAGATTCCTAAACTCACATTCACCAGAGGCTGACTCTTGGGTTTCAACCTAAATACTTGGATATTACAGCTTTTTTGTGAATCTGAGACACACATTCGCACTGATATTTCTTTGTAATAATATCCTTCAACAGAAATCCACAAATACTGGTGATCAGTCAGTTGTTATGTTTGAGTTTTAAACTGGTTGAAGAAAAAAGTGGCACATTTTTGTATTTGTCTTGCAGACAGTATCTTCGTCTTCTCTCTGCTGTTAACAGGTAACATCTTCAAATTTTGAGTGTCAGTCTCAAATATTGACTCTTCATCACATAATAAAATGGAATATTGGGAATACTGCCATTTTCTGGGTTGCTGCAGATACTTGAATCAACATAATGCTTGATCAGAATGTCTGCTCTGTGCTTATCACACTGCCTTTCCTGTGATAAACACCAAAATGCCCTAGCACCAAATGGTGATGTTTTTTGTAGTTTATAGCTAGCAAATAAGTAATCTGCAAGGAGAATGGGAGTCGGAATACAAATACGCTTATAGAAGGTGTTTAATTTGGGGAGTAGCCCCCTTCCAGCTATTTTAGTGACTTTTCTAGGACCGCTGTATAACATCTTTCTCACAGCTCAAAGTACTTAAATCAGTAGGGTCCTGGTGCTCAGAAGCAAATGAAGTACAGTCCATCAGCAGAGCAAGATGATGAGAAACGGCACCCAAAAAGACCACCACATTCCTCCTAAAAATATACTTTAGGTGCTACTTAAAAATATTGATTTGAAAATATTGATCAAAACTTGGCTTAGGCCAGTTACGCTGGGCAGGCTGCAAGCCCAGTGTGACATCTGGTTAATGTTCTGTGGGTGCTCATTTCTTCTGTAACCTGCTTGTGATCTTAGTGAGGAGTCAGAAATGGATTCAGAGGGCAGAATAATTACAAGCCTTGCCCTCATCCTCACAAGGCCTAACAAGCCCATCCCACCAACTTCTTGCAGGTGGCATAAGGTTCCAACTTCTTGTCAGCCCTGCACAGACTCTCTCCAGTTCCTTACAATCTTCTTGAACTGAGAGGGATCAAGACAAGACTAACACTGCTATTAACATTCCAGCCTTCCTCTTGATCCAGAACTCAAGTTTCCAAAGCTTTCCTCCCCAGTCCTGGGCATAACAGCAAGTTGAGCACTGTCCTACCAAAATTGCCACTGGTGCTCTCCCCTCCTTCCTCCCCTAGATATGAGTTTCAGGCAGAGATACACTGCAGTATTTTTGAGGAACTGTCACTGCCACAGTATTGGCTTGAATGTGTTGAGTTTGTTGTGTCTGATTCCTGAAATATTTCTGGAAGTCCTCCACTGGAGCTGCGCTGCTGAGCAAGGCTGAGATTCTGTTTTGGCACAAAAAATTTTAGTGATATACAATAATCATGTTAAAGAAAATTTCCCCTCCTTTCCTGAGGTATAAAAAATCTTTGTCCTGTTACATTTCATTAACTTATCTTCGCTACTACTCTTTGGAGTTTGAATTGCTGCAGGTTTGAGCACTAGTATTTCATCTTTTGATTGTCTTTCAATAAAACTGTGATAAGAAAGAACTTAAACTTTTGCAGGTTGTCAATTTTGTCAAACAAAGTACTAATTGTATCATCATTCCCACCAAAACAGCCTTGGTAACTAACTAAAACAGTGTTAAAGCCTGGAAATACCTTATATCACACAACATATTCCATGAAACTCATTAAACAATTAAGTTAATTTTATAGTAACTATTTGAAACGGGTGGAGTGTGAAAGTGTTAAAAAAGTCATGGATACAACCTGAATGACTTTACATGACTTTATAGTGATTTGAGACCCTCTGTACCTGACAGTGAGGAAACCTGGGATATTTGGTAAGCATAAGGCATTTTTGCAGAAAAAAGACCCAGAAATTTCTTCTTTTCTGGCATATTTTGATCCCAGCTTAAGAGTTGTAGCATTGCTGGATCACCAAGTCTCCAGTCTTTTTAGGTTCAGTCCAAAATGTACCTGGATCGTCCTTATATCTACCAGACTCCTTCAGACCATCTTAGTGATCTGTATGTTATATTTGTACACAAAAATATGCTGAAAATTTCCAAAAACCAATTTCTCTTAGGATTAAAAATATGCAGTCTGATCAAAGGTAAAAGAATATTGGCCAGAATATTTGTTAACAATCAAATAAAGGGAGTATTACAGTGGTTTTGGAAATATGGTTGCTAATAGAGCGACTCCCCATAGGTTGTGTTGTCCTCTACATAGAGATCACAGTCCTCTTCATTCCAGACACATTTCTGAAATACATAAATAGAAATTTATATTAATGTTGATTTATAATTAGTCCATGATTGCTCTGTTTCGATGAAGTTAAAGGCATATTAATCTGGAAATGTATTGGTTTTACATGGCAAAATTTTGATAGCATAGGAGTACAGGGTTGCCTTCTGTAAAAAGCTGCTGGAAGGTTCCCTGTGTACAACAGAGCCAATCCCAGGTGGCTCCAAGAGGGACTCGTCACTGGCAAAGGCCAAGCCCTTCAGCAATGGTGGTAGTGCCTCTGGCACAACAGATTCAAGAGGAGAAAAAAGGTATTGTAAAAGAGCAATTGCAGCCAGAAGAGAGAGAAGTGTGAATGTGTGGGAGAAACAACTCTGCAGACACCCAGGTCAGTGCAGAAGGAGTGGCAGAGGTGCTCCAGGTGCTGCAGCAGAGATTCCCTGCAGCCCCTGGTGCAGCCCATGGTGAGGCAGCTGTGTCCCTGCAGCCCATGGGGCACATGGGGGAGCAGAGATCCTCCTGCAGCCCTTGGAGGGGCCACAGCAGAGCAGGGGGATGCCAAAGGAGGCTGTGACCCTGTGGGAAGACTGTGCTGGAGCAGGTTTGCTGTCAGGACTTGTGACCTTGTGGGGTACCTGTGCTGGAGTGTTCCCAAAGAATTGCACCTCATGGAAATGTCCCAAGTTGTAGAAGTTTGTGAAGAACTGCATCTTGTGGAAAAGACTCAATTGGAAGAGTTTTTAGAGGATTGTCTCCTGTGGAGAGACCCCACACTGGAGCAGGGGAAGAATTGAGGAGTCCTTCCCCTGAGGAGAAGGAGCTGCAGAGACAACGTGTGATGAACTGACCACAGCCCCCATTCCCTGTCCCCCTGAGCTGCTGAGGGGGGGGAGGTAGGGAAAATGGGAAGTGAAGCTGAGCCTTGAAAAAAGGGAGGGGTGGGAATTTGTTTTAAGATTTGGTTTTATTTCTCACTATCGTACTCTGATTTCATTGGTAAAAAATTAAATTAATGTCCCCAAGTTGAGTCAGCTTTTCCTGCGACAGTCGCTGGTGAGTGATGTCTCCCTGCCCTTATCTCAACTCATGAGCCTTTTGTTATATTTTTCTCTGCCCTGCCCAGCTGAGGAGGGCAGTGATGGAGTGGCTTGAGTGGGCACCTGATGTCCAGCCAAGGTCAGTCCGCCACAGGCAGCTAGAGGAAAAAAAATCTTATGATTCCTAAAAGAAAAAAAGTTCTTGAGTATGAATGTATTCAGGTTGTCTGTAAACAATGTCTTTTTTATGCGTATACTGCATATATCTGTTCATTAAATTAATCAAATTTCTCTGGAACAGAAGACAATTTAATCAAAATACTCTGTTTTCTCATTTTTCAATATCTGTTTGTTAAATAGTTGCTGAGAGTAATCATTAGTATAGTATTCTCATGAATTACATAAAGATTCTAACAAGATGGGCCATGTTTATGAAAATGTTAATAAGTTTCATTGTGTGTCAAGTCTGACCTACCTGGTTATACTCCTTTTTGTTTGATTTTTTATGAAAATGTAACATTTTAAATTCATATTTTACATTTTTATAAAGGTTTTAAATTTTAATGAAATATAACAAGAAGAAATGGGCCAAATATGCTCCTTAATGTGACTCAGTTGTCTTGAGATAAATGTATTTTGGCTCCATTTATTTGTTCAGATTAATGTACCTTGTATATACAATTTAGCTCTCTTGTTTACCAAGGACTTTTTTTTCCTGCTTCCTGAGTTTCTGCTGTTTTCAGGGGATTGATCTCACCAACAGATAAAATTTTCTTTTTTAATGATAAATAGATGTGGCATTTTACCTTGGGAAAGGCCTGAAACGTTTTAAAGCTTTTGAACTTGTTTAGGTTGCTGAAAGCTACCAGTCAATGGGAGGTGAGTGTGACTAGCTGAAAGCAAAAGGCTCTTGGTAGAGTCTTTGTCCTGTTATGCCCATATGTGTAAGTGGCTTAGTTTATGTCCTGTATCTCAGAGTCACCTAGTGAACAACTGAAGATTAATTGCAGATGTCAAGGTCTTCAGTGAAAAATAGCTGATACAGCCTCATTGTTTTCAGTTAAGTAGAACTGTACCTACTCAGTGATACCTTTTCCTATGTATTTCTTCTCCTTAGAATACCTTTTGTGACTTATCACTATCTATCATGTTTCCTAGATCTTATTCTGCCCTTTGAAAATAATTCTAATGCTGCTCTGCGACAGAACCTTTAGAGGCTGCAGTAGTTTCAAAACTTCTCTGCTGGCCAAGGACCATCTGGAAAAAAAAACGAACAGAGCCTGTAGCAAAAGTTCTGCTAGGAGATAGAAGGGAAAACAACCCAGCACCATGAAATGTCAGGGTGCAGGTAGGCAGCTGGGAAAAGGAATATGCGGGGTGGAGTACATACAGCTTTGCGTACCTTCCTCAGTGATCCACGTGGAGCCACCTGGCTGTTGGATCCCAAACCCAGAAACAGCCTGGATAGGACTGGACTCAAGCAAAGCACAAGGTCCTGCCTTTCAAGACTTTTCAAAAATAAGGTTCACTACCTATCTGTATTTGCTGATGTGCCTTTGTGATGGTACTTTTAATGGGCTACCATCAGAAAAATCAAACACATTTTTAATACTGATGGAAATGTTTTACTGGGTTATACTTAATTTTAAAATGCAACATTGTGTTGATAAACATGCAAGTTTCAGGTTGCAATGTTTTATATGAGTTTTACCTTAAGAAAAACTTTTTAACTGAGTGCTTTTGAAATGCCATCAATGGGCAAGTTCCCATAAAATAAAACTTGTGGGAGTAATGTAGTGTTAGTGACACTTAATATCATGCATATATATAAGGAGACGCATGTCTTTTAACTCTAAGTGCTCAATACACTTGGAATCATAGAATCGTTTAGGTTGAAAAAGGACTTTAAGGTCATTAAATCCAACATTAAACCTAACACTGCCAAGTCCACTCATAAAACTTTTCCCTAAGTGCCATATCGACACATTTGCTAAATATCATCAGGGCTGGTGACTGCACCTCCCCGAGCAGCCTGTTCCTTACACAGGCAACTACCGACCATTGAGACACTCAGAGATCCCCTGCCTGACTTCCAGCTGCTGTTCCACATCTGCTTGGGTCTCTCCTACAAGTCCTGTATCCTGTCTGCAGCTCCATGTAGATGTCTCAGATATCTGAAGATGCTGAAGGATTCAAATGTCTTCAAATGCCCCTGTTTAAACAAGTGAGTTGAACTCTGTGTGAACACTTGCTGTCTACCCTGGACTTTATGGTTGAGGTCTTTCAATGAATAATGGACAGAAATTGAGTACTTGTGAGGTAATTTTCTCATCTCATCCTGAGAGGAGTCCAAAATAGGGAGGATTAATATCTGAAGGTATTTGTCTTTAGTGTTGTTAAGTGACAGCCTTACAGTCACCTCAGCCCCAGCCATCTCCAGTGCCCAACATGTTCATCTGACCTGGTCACTCCAGGGTCCACAAATCACCACTAAAGAGAAATGGGCACTTTTAAGAAGAAATTGGTTTTACCTACTTTTTATTGTCTAGATGACATAAAGCAATAAATTCCACCCTAGATCCTTAACTTTTAAAACCCTTGAAAGTTAGGTGAAATTAATCCTAGATACACTCTTAAGACAAAAACCTTCCTTCATTTGCACATACATCTCCCACTGGTTGAGTCTGGTACAGAAAAAACGCAGATACAAGACCTCAAATTACACTGACTACAGAATAGTCACATAATGACAGGTTAATAATGCAATTATTGAATATAAATTCTGAAAGTATAAGTAGGATGCTTGTGTTGTACAGTCTGTGTTCCAGCTCTGTCTACAGGGGTGAATTTCACCTTGTGGATGAAATCTTGATTATACAGCTCCACACAGCTGTGGGATGAGAGTTATAAAATTAACGGTGAGCGCTCAAATCCCAACATGTAGCCATGGATGCACACCTGCCATGCAGTAATGGGAGTGAATTTCCTTTTAACATGCACGTATGGGCTAATGTGGACCACACTGTGATTTTTTCCTCTTTCCATTGGCAATGGGAAAAGAGGAGTGGAAAAAAAGTGAAGTCTTTATTACAATTTTTGCTAGCACTAGTCTTCATCTGCCTTCTTAATTAGTCCTGCTGTGTGGTTGAGACTCCACATAGGCTGTCATGCCACAGGGAAGACCTATATATTATAATATAGCAATTATATTATTTAACCTCACACTTTCCTGCATGAGTGACTGATTCTACCTCTCATGCTGCAGGCATTTGTATTTGGCAGATATGTGGCTGCTGTTTTTAATGACTGAAACCTACTTGTTTCAGAAGGGTTGGTCCACTCTAATCCAGTCCCTCCAACCACGAGTGGAATAAAAAAGGTGAAAGGGGAGCAGTCAGTGAAACAAATATTTTTTATATCCTTTTTTATACCATATACTTTCAGGATTGAAGTTCCTGGTGGATGGGGAAATTATTACAATATAAAATTGAATTTTTGAAGTTGAGGATTTATTTCTAAAATTCAGAAGTTCCTTCCAGGATTATTTAGCATGTTTTTTTGGGATATGTCCTTTGAGCTCTGTCACTTCCAGTGGTCTCAAATATGCATGAGATAAGAGAATATTAATTATCATTATTTCTGGTTTTCTTCTACTGCATTTTTCACACTAGAATTACTAATTTATGGATCTGTTTTTGCCATAGAGATTAGAGATTTTCCTTTTATCTTGCATATTTTGCCACATAGTTTCAGACTTACAGTGTCTCATACTCATGGTCCAGATGTTGAACAAATCTCTTCCATGAACTTTGGCATTCAGCTTCTGACAGCATGAGAGGATCTTCATGATTGAGTACGCTGTGAACAGCCACTAAAGAATTATGCACATCAAAAATTCATAAAGCCATGCAATAAAGTTTATCAGAAACTCACGGTTAACACTTTTTATCAAAACTGACTGTATAAAGGTTTCAACCTGAGCAATATTCTTAGGGGATCAGTGAAGTGTTTAACTGATTTCAGAAAGTCAGGTTTAGTCTGGGTGACTGTCACTCACATGTATCCATGTATGTTAGCACAGGATTTGTGTTTTTATTTTAAATTACTTTCCCCCTCACTAATAGAAAGTGGGATATCACATTTCATCTTCCTAAAACCCAAAGCGAGGGAGGAGAGAGAGCTCCAGTTCATATATGCAGAAACCATACACTGAGGGTATCTGCTTCAGAGCATTATATGTTTCTGTCTTTTTTCATTTGTCTTAAAACTATTCATTAATTTTCTGATTCTCCAGATTCCTTGGGATTACATTTGAAGCTCTGTTTTATTGCATCTGTAATAGTGTACTGTGAAAGGGTGAAGGTTGCCAATTCAATGTTAAATACCATCTTGGGTTACAAATATTCATTCCTCATTCTGCTCCCAAATCTAAGGTTTCCTCTGTGCTTTTCAAGTTACTCTTTTATTTGGATGCATGTTCAACATGTCATCTTTCTACTAGAAATGAGATACTGATGTGACATAAGCAGGAGATATTATCATATCAGGGAAATATACACAAATCTAAACTGCTAAATTGTGTTCTTAGCATGTCGTCTTACAGGCCTTATCCTTTGTCCATCTTTGGGTGTAAGAATCCATTGAATCATTTCTAAAATGAAGAAAGTAAATTTGAATACTATTGAAATAACACTGTCTATAGAAGCACAACTCAATATCAAACTTCACTGAATTTAGTTTAAATGCCATTTTAAGGGAAAGAGTGTGACTTTTAAAAGCATTTAAATATCTGCCATTATACCCCCACTTTTCTTAAATATTCTAAATAAGATGTTTCATTTTGTTTGGTTTACTATCTTCGGCTTAAACACTGTTTTTTTAAACTTAACCTTTCAATTTAGAATGTTCTTTAAAAAAAAATAATTTTCATTTTAATATTAGCATGAGCTATTTCAGCCAGGCCAGACTGACCTCATATAAATGTTTCAGTTCATACAAAATTTCAAACTTTTGGTTTGATTCTGAATAAAAATGACAGCTTTTCAACTTTCAAAAAGTACATCAAGGCTGCAAATTTATTTTTTTTATCCCACTCCTTTTTTGTGTATTGTGATTAAAGGGTTACCCTGGATTCAGTGGGTTTCTACTTCCATACTGTTTCCTACTATAAAACAGTCCAGAATTACTGGCAAGTCTTAAACACCCATCTACTGGGTATCTGTAGTCATATGAGGTGAAATTCAACCCATCCCTGTAGGAAATGGAAAATATTAAGTCTCTTGTTGCCTTCTCTGGAGGTGAGGAAGAAAACTGCAGTATGAAAGAGCAGAATGTGGCCAGGGAATTTGGTTTCTGTTCACTCCTAGACGGAATTCATGGTTTTGATGTGGAATCCACCCAGCTTTGCTAGGCAGGAGTAATCATTGCCAGAATAAGGAAGCTTCCATGGAAGAAACACTTTTCACTACTTCAATTATCCATTTTGGGAAGGTACCTGAGAAGGCAAAAGGAATTTAGGTGGATCTGGGTCAGTAAACGACGGGTAGAAAGGGGCTGTGTAAAGTTACAGGGCAGTGGTACATATAGCAAGGAATTCCCTGAAAAGTTACCAAAGTACATCTGTTTTCGTGACCTTGTGCTAAATCATATGGTCTTAGACTCTTCATAGAGACACTGACAGACGTTAGTAGGGAATTCAGAACCTGGGAATCCATGTGGAGGATTTAAATGCAGTCCTTCACAAGAGCTCAGTGTTTTATCCACCAGATATCCATGCAAGGTATTTGGCAACTCATTCCCTCATTTGACCCACAAAAGAGTTAGCCAAATTCTCTTCCAGTCCTTCAACAACCTGAGCAGCATCTTTCAGGCACCTGCATTTAATGATGAAAATCACTTGAACTGTATTTTGTATCTTTAGTATTTCCATGTGCTTTTTCCAAAGAAAGGAATGAACTCCTTTACGTGGATCATAAGGATGAAAATCACACAGAATGTTTTTGTGTGTATATGTGTGTGTGGGGGCAGCTACAGAGGAGTGAATACTAAATGAATGTGTATGCAACACTATGGTGACATCTGATTGAAATCAATTCCAAGTGAGTGGTGCACTGTTCCATGTCACAGTTACTGATGCGCACACCCATCCACAAGCATAACATTTTGTTCATACAAGTCCCATTTGCTGTGTGTATCTATCAGCTGATCACCCAGCAGAGACTGCTATTTAAATTGCTGATTTCTTTTGCTGGCCAGTGGGCCTTAATGACCTCGGGACAGAGGACCCAGAAAGCGTTCTGTATTTTTTGCTGTAATTGTGTATACAAAAGCCCCATGTTAACAAGAATCATTTCACTTCCTCTCTATAAGATGACACATGCTCTTTACTGGCACAAAAAAAAAAGAAAAAAGCTTGCTTCAGGGGTCTGATCCTGCAAATGTGAACCTTTTCTGGGATGATTTCTGTGCTTGTCACTCCCCTTTATCTCCATCACCTCTAAAAGTCAGGTGGTAGTGCTGTGAAGAGCTCTGAGCTTTGCTTTCCAAACCCTAAAAGGACAAGAGTTATTTACCAGATCCCTAGTATTGGATGATATTGCTTAATATGATATCCATTCCAAATGCTGAGAAAATTTAGGTAGGCAGAATGCAATTTCTCAAATTGGAATTTGGCCAAGACACTGGGGATATAGTGTTGTTACAAGGGCAATGACATTTTTAATCCTGCCTGAAGAGAAAAATCCTTTGTAATAGCTACTCACTAACATCTTTTTTTTTCAAAAACTCTTTTTTGAAAAACACCCCTCAGCAGTGTCCCAATTAGAAAACACTCCCCAAGATCAAAATTAAAACAAAACCAAACTAAAACCAAATTAAAAAAAAAGAACTTGGAGATTTATATTTTGTTGTCTTACGTATGTATGTTTCTTACATAGCACTCAGCCAGTGTTGTGTTCCCTACCCTAACGTAAGAGAGTAGCTGTGCAGTAGTTTGAAACTTGGAATTTCCATTTAAGAGAAATCATGGTATTTCCATCTTTTCTCTTCTGAAATAAGATAAGACAACATATAGAGCCTTCTGACTCTATCAGAAGGAGAAGCTCAGAGTAAAATGTTTCACAGGCATTGAGATAAAAGAAAAAATTATGATGCTCTTGAATCAAATGTAGCATATTGGTTTCTGGATAAAAATTGGATATTTTGTTCAGACCATTCTCTGTGTCTGCCTGAATCTGCTGAGCCATTTAAGAACACAAACTGAGTCACTCGTACTTCCATTTTTTGCCCAGGTTTGGAGTTAGTGCTGAGCAACATTTCTGAAAATAATTTTCATTTTTGCCTGTTGGCACAAGAGATTGAACTTGGGTTGGCTCAGCCACAACCTGTGAGCTCAAGGTCTCTCCTCTCCAAACGGTCATGGCTCCCATTTTACCTTAGGAGCAGAAAGGAATTACAGTTTCCACAATGATTTTTTTATAATTGTGTCTCTTCCATCCTTTCTTTCATGGTATTTTTGGACACCGAGAGCACAACAGAGCCTTTTCAGACTACAAAGAATTGGTCAGCCACCTATATTTGTAGAACAAAGACAAAAAGGACTGAATACATCAATGTTCTTCAGTGTTTAAGTATTCAATATATTGATATCCCCTTAAAAAGGGATATGAGCCAAAAATCCAAACCCAACCATAATGAATTTCAGTTCTAGCAGAAAAAACAATTGGACAGCTATGATGAATCATCTCCTATAAAAAGAGAAAAATACTGTAACTTTGTATTGTTTTCAGATCAGACACGGCGCTGCTGCTCTGAGAAATCTGTGAGCTGGAGAGGTATTTTAGGGGGGCTGCTGATGTGTAAATAAATCCACTTAATATTTTCCTCTGCTTTGAACTTCTCGACATTGGAATTGCCACGCAAAAGAGCTCTTTTGTCCTGCCATGCAGGAGAAAGAAATAAAAAACCCCATACTGATATGTTTCAAGCTGCTGAGTTTATTCAGGATGGAGCCAGGTCTAAAGGGACCAAGTCCTGCAGCCTGGTGTCCGTCACCCACCTGCCTGAAGAAAACAATCTGTGTGCCCTTTTTTCTCATGAAAGCTGTCTCGCTAGAGCTGTGGGCAAAGCCTGCGGCTGGAATTGCTCTGCGGTGTCGCTGGGCTTGATTACAGCACGACACTCAGGGCTGATGGGATGTGAGGAGAGATCTGACTGAGACCTTGGGTCCACCTCTGCCGCCGTTTGATCTTGGTAATGCTGCTGTGGAAGTGGAATAATGCTGGGTAATCTAATCAGCACAAAGCCACAAAGTGGGAAGGCATGTGGGTAAACTTTAGATATTATTTTTTTGTGAATCTGGGCATAGGGCTCTAATGATGGGCAATAAATCTCAGTGTAGTTTCCCGGTAATTCTTAACCTCTTCTGAGAGGACAAGATTGATTTTTTTGCTACTTCAGGTGTATGCAATTCAGAAGCAACTCCAGTAAAGCCAAACACATAAGCTTTTATGGACTGAAGTCAGTATAAAACTGGTTAAAGGAAGATAATATAAAATCTGTAACTGTGCTTACAAAGTCATACATACACAAATTTACTACTTTTTGCCACGGTAATGTTAACGCAAAGAGATGATATGGCAGTTTCAAGTTAAACTTCACTTTTACATAAGCTGTTAACTTATATAAGCTTATCAACATATCTTTTTTTGGACTACTTGAACAGCGGAATTATCCTCCGTAAAAAATTTTTATTTTACTTACTATAGTGAACACACCTGAAAAAAACAAATTATTAAAATTTATTGAAAAAAGAAAGCTTAACAGACCTTCTGATTTGAAATCTTCAGGTGAAAAAGTTGATATTTTTACCAGATTGAATTTGGTGTATTAAACTGGACTTTAAAAGAAGTTATACATTGTTTGTCCCAAAAGGAAAATAGAAGAATGTTACTGAATCCTGTAAGAATACTATATATTTGTAAATTATCTGCAGGTGGGAAAAAAAGTATTGATCTCTGAAACTCACAATTCTTCAGCATTTTTATTAATATACATTTTTAATAATGCTGGAGAGATCCTGTACTAGCTGGAAGCTCAGTGCAGATGCGAAATGATGTTCCTAAGACAGCTTAGCACTATTATACACATATAAATACTAACACTAAGTACTAAACCATCCAATTAATCTATTTAAAGTAGCTCGGTAAACAAATGGGAATTCTGGAATTAGAAACTCTAGAAATACTAGTCCCAAATGTTTTTGCATGCTTTGGATGTGTGTGTGTGTGTGTGTTTGCAGATATGAGTTTCTATATTAATGATAGCTAAAAGGTACAGGTACGTAAGTTAAAGCACAGAAAAAAAATTCATGAGTGGAGCATCACCTGCCCCCTTAACAAGTTCAGTCTGCCATTTCTTTGTTTGGAAACAGATTAATAAATATCTGCCAAACAAAGACAGATGATTTTTTTTGGATGCCTGATTATTTGGAAATGGAGTGTGGTAAACAGGGAGTGGAAGGAATTTCTGAGAGTTCAGAAATTTAAGAAAGGTAATTCTATAAACCACTTAGCTCCCAAATTTCTGTGCCATTTGTTAACATTTTGAAATTGTGAAATAGCCACAGAAATGGAAAAAGAAGGGAACAAGAAGCATTCATTCCACATACTATTCATTTATGAACCACAGAGCTACCCTTGAATTTGATTTGTAACAATGGATGGATGAACAAATATATTTTCAGGGCTAGAGGTACCCATTTTCCTCCACAGTTTTGTATAGAGCTTATTCTATATATTTTTGTTTCGAAGTTCACTAGGAATTCAATTATTCAAGAAGTATTTTCAACAAAATTAAATATTAATTTATTTGGAATTCTACCCAAACAAGTGGCTACCTACACACTGTACTTGGTACATAGCAATGCAGGTAGTAAATAAATATAAGAAAATCAGTTAAATTAAAGTTAATATTAATTTCTTCTAGTCCCTTCTGCTTATGGAGTAAGACAGTTTTTCAAAGGTTCAAAAGAGTCTATTTTGCTATTGAGATCACCTGCTGAATATTGATCTTGTTTTTTCTTTGGAGTAGTAGCAAGTCAAAATGACTGTAAAATACTGAGTATTACTTAAGATTGAATGTAGTTTTTGTCTTGGACTACTCATCATGAGGCTGACCTCTCTTCTCCTGTTCAGCATGTTCCTTGAAGATTTATTTGGAATTATATCTTCATTGAAAAATCTTGTCCTGTTGACACAGCAGTACTTCCTATAATGAAGATCAAGTTATTTTCTATGTATTTTCTCAGGACATTTTTAGTGGTGAAAAATACCTCTCTTCAGCTGAGAAAAAAGTTACTCTGCAAGATAATAAAGGGAATAAAAATGTGTAATGGTAAGAGGCCACAGAAATGCCCAGGTATTACTCCTGTGAGTGAAAAAGAACCTGCACTTAGCAACCTGCTCAAGTCAGGAGACTTATTGAGTGTTGCACTAAGTTCTGATTTGGAAAGGCATTGATCAGGCTCAGTGCTAATTCTTTCACCATGCTTTATGGGAGTGGGCTAAGTTCTCTTCCCATTGAGCTGATGGTAGCTCTGCCATTGATTTCATTTGGAGTAATAGCATCAGTCCAAGCGTCTGTTGCAGGACAATAAAATACAGTTTATTTAAGTGCATGAGAAGATTTTACGAGACAGCAAAGCACATGGGCTGCAGAGAGTAGAAGCAGCAAATAAACTAGACAACTAAGACAAACATTCCAGGCTTTGTTCTTTGCAATCCACCAGTTTTCTGTATCTGTTGGTTACAAATCCCAGTTTTTTTCATGTCTTCTGTTGTTAACTGCACACATCGGTATTTTATTCAATCCACATTCCTTGTCTAAATAACGCTTTTCTTCCTGAAGAACTTTGTCATGTTTTTACTCCTTACAAGCTTAATTGTTTTTTCTTTGATTTTCTTTTTTTCCCATTGAGTTGTTCCACTTCCTACTTTATCAGGTCATACTACCTGAGCTTTTGAAATAAGGACTCTCTCATGGCGGTGTTCTCTCTGAGCTCATCCCTATTTCTAAAAATGGAATAAAGGAAGGCCTGGGGAGCTAAAGGTAGGTCTTCCCCACCAAGATCTTGCCCAACAAGATCATGGAGAAGATCTTCCTGTAATTTATGCTGACACAGTATCTTCTCCAACAGAGTTACAGTGTTGGTGCATAAGGAAAGAACAACAGACATCACCTACCTCAGCTACATTGAATAGCTTTTAAAATGTTCACCCCCCCCAGTTATTGGACAGTGTTGGAAAAATAGAAACGGGAAAATAATTAATAAAATAAATAGTAACAATAATTAAATAAAAAACCATTTTCAGAACTTCAACTGCAAGGAAACAGAGAAGTACAGTACAACAGAAGGTGTAGAGTTCCCTGATGGTATCATAGATATTAGAAATGGATACTGATGTGCAAGAAGTGCATATTACCTTTCCCCGCAATATGTTTAGATCACCAAAATATCTCTAATTAGCATTTGAGTTGTTCTTACCTTTTGTGAAACTCTGAGAAAGAATTGTAGTAAACCAAAATCTTTTCTTGCTCCTGATGAGATGACAATCCATTTTCTAGGGAAGCTGAATTTTTCAGAGTCACTATCAACAAAAAGAGAATGAAAACTTTCTAATAGAGAGTAAATTTCCCCTTTGGTCTTTCCTAGTTTTAATTTGTATTATGTCCTTTCCTACAGCCTTCTGGGTTTTGGTTTGTTTGTTATTTTTAAAAATTATTATACTTATTGTGATTGATTCAGGCAAATCTTTAAAATTTATATTCCTAATCAAGTTATACATTTTAATTCTTTTTCCATTCTTCTTTTCATTTTCACTCACCTAAATTCCTCTTTCAAATATGTATTTTATTTTGTTCTGAAGAATATCTGAATGATGATTTTTTGCACTTCTCATGAAAAAGCATAAAATATTCCTCCAATTAAAAAGGGACAGAAACCCCTGAAAATCAAGGAAAGGATCAATGTTGTATTATTTTATTTTTACAGATTTTTTTTTCTTATATTTTCCTATAAATATTCTCACACAGTGTTAGGATAAAATAGAGAAAAAAGGAAAATACCACTCCTTGTATTATCTCATGGAGAACTTTTAGTGTCAGATAAAAAGTGATAGAAATATAATGGGAAAAATACTGGGAGGCGTTGGTGGAAATATGAACAGATATGGATAATTAATTGTAATAGCAGTAACACAATTACTTTCAGCCTACTTAGTTGTTGCAAATATGGCCCAACATTTATATTCTTCACTCTTCCTGAAAGCTTTGAATTATATTCAGTAGAATATATTAAGAAAGCTATAGATCATTAAGCTGTTTTGCCTTCACTGATGTTGAGATATCAGCAGAACTCACTCTGAAAATCTTTGAGCCAAAATTGTGAAATAATTTCACAACATCATGTAGGTGACTTTGAAATCTAGAGGTAGGGAACTGTGACTAAAACTATGGTACTATTACAACAGCTTAATTTTCAGATGGCTCATTTATATAGCAGTGGTGGGAGATTTTAAAAGAAAAGTTCTGGGGCAATACAGGTATCAGTTTTAAGGAACATGCATTTGAACTAGAAAATCTGTGCTACATTAAGTCAGTCCTTTGATTCAGAAATGATCACCAGCTACAAATGGTTTTGCCGAAAACATTTTATCCTCTCCCCCAGTTTTCGGACAAAGAGTTTGAGAACATCAGAGCTCCATCTCGTTCTGTCTTAATACGGTGTCTGTCAATTAATACTTCTGTGGGGCTGTTTGCAATGATGTAGCAGAAGTTCCCTGAAGAGCCCTGGGAGAATGGGACTCACACAGGTACACACCCTGTGACACCTTTGAGCACATTCACCACAGGACATCATTAACATACTGAAGGAGCTGGTGAACTGAACAAAGTGTGCTGACATAAATCAGTGTGCTCTAATCCTCCTTGCCACTCGACAAAGAGGGCCATGAGCAATTCTACCTTAGTGTCTTGATGTGTTTATTAAGTTCTCTTTCTATAAGTGTAAAATTATTAGAAGGAACCATCAGATATCATCACCACAGAAGAAAATAATTTGAATGCATGCAATGATAGATATTCCTTATGTTATATACCAATGAAACTATTTCCCTCTTGTAATAGAGAGCCTGTTTGAAGCAACTGCCCAATGATGAATCAAGATAAGGCAGAAATGAAATTAATATGAAGGAGGAAACACTACAAAAGATTAAAAAATTACAATGTCCTTCAATACAGGGAGTCTTCTTTTTTCTCAAAACCACGCTTAACCTTGAGGCCATCCTTTTTTGTCTCTGGTTTCTGTTGTCTTTGCTTCATTTAGCGACCAGCCAAACAGTTTTGCCTCAGCTACATTAATTATTAGAGAATTGCAGCCCTGGTACCTGTGCAAAGGGTGGTGATATTGAGAATTGCAGCTAGATTGAGATGTGACAATCGTCCTGCTAAGGAGCAAAGAAGAACAAGAGTATGTCAAGCAACTGCTTCATCTCAGCACTGGCTTTGTAATTAATCTCAATCAAGATCAACTCCAAATGTTTCAGACCTGGAGTTTCCAAGTACCTGTAAAATAAAAATGGTAGAAAAAAGTAAGTTTTCCTAACTTTTGAACGACTAATGAGCAGTAATAGCCAAGTCTGTAGTATGGCAGAGGAAGGTCATGTGGCAATTCTCAGACTGAAATTTAAACAGCCATCATTTGAAAATCCTTGCGTGTAAAGCTTCCATACTGGGACTGATTTAAAACAAACTTGACACTAACAATGTTGAAGCTACAGCTGAGTCGATTTCAATAGATTTTAAAAATAATTTCTTAAATAATGCACATGCAAAAATAATTTAAATTTTCTCTATGGATCATTCTGCTAGTTTAAAAATAAAATAACTTGTCAATATTTATGATATTCATACATGTCATGAAGAATTCTTTTAACCATTATTGTCCATTCTGAAAATAAAAACAAAATCAAGTCTAGAAACACTGCAAATTGTTTTTCTTATTATGTGCCTTCATCTTTTCAATATATTCTAGTTCTTTCTTTATTATATTTAAGGCAAAAGCAATAAAAAACAATTGTTTTCATGAAAGATGTGACTTATATATATTTCTTCAGAATTGTATTCATGAAAACAATGCCCAGGAGATGGTTTAAAAGCCACATAATTTCAAGAAACACACATCTTCAGTTTGGCTTGAATCCTGTACAGTTTGCAGACATTTACTTGATTTAACTTCTCTGCTAATACGCTTAAATGAGGTGTGTGTGTGTATGTGTGTGCATGTGTGTGTGTGTGTGTGTGTGCAACATTTGCTACTAATGAACAGGGATTCTTCTACTGCAACACTTGATTATAGAGAGCAATTACACAAAGAGCATATCCGAAATATTTTGCACTTTTAGTGTGAATATACAGTAAATTAAAGGGAAAACATTTTCCCCATGCTGGGCTCTGATCGGATATTTTGAGATATTCCCAAAATAGATAAATGGAACAATTATGAAGAAAAAAGTGGAAATTGAGATTTGAAGGTAAGAAAGTTATCTATTTATATATGGGACAAGGCACCTCCTTTTCTCCAGATAAATCAGCAGTACTTTACAAAGGATGAACCTTTTGAAGAATCTAAGGATTCAGAGAGACGTCTGATACAATTTTTAAAATCCTGTAAATATTTGACTCCCACTGATTTTAGTTGGAGCAGATGCCTGAATTTCTTTTGAGAATCCTGCACATTGCATGCCAGTGTTTTAAATGCTCTTTGAAATCTATCACTGGATAAAAAAATTTGCATGTTTTTCTTCAAACAAGAAAATAATGTGAGTAGTTCTTAGAGATATGCATTCATCTTTTCAGAGCTGAGGCCAAAAGTTTAATGTACACTGTATCTAATTAAGTGAAATAACATACAATTCACATTGAAATTCAAAATATAGACTTTTGACTCACAGTTCTTAGCAGAAGGGTTGAGAGTTTTCCTTTGTACATTACTTTTTTGTTGATCAGACAAAAAATAAACTGGAAAAGACATATTTTTACCTAATAAAATGCAAGTTTTAACAGACATTATGAAAAATTAGTTGAAATATCATAATGTTTTATTATAAATACTCACATATTCTTTAGTTCTGGCCAGATCCTATTTGGTCAAGTTAGGGAATAAATAGCATTAAGATTTGGATTTATCTCAGTACATGCAAACACCTACAGTATTAACAACTGTGCTTGAGTGAGTGTCCATATGCTGCCTTGGAGAGATATGGACAAAACATCTTACTGGAACTGAGGACAAAATTAATTTAATCCTGAATGAACATCTAAAAAAGACTGCAGATTATTTCTGCCTGTGACTGTCCACTGGCTACAAAAGGACATCCATATGACAAGGGTAGAAAAAGGGTTAGGAAAGATAAGTGACAGCATCCCCTGACAGGAGTGGGCTGCATTTCCTTAAAATAAATCTGACATGCATAATTAGCAATGCTTCATGGGAGCTCTCATTTTACCATGTCTTTGCCTGCTTTATACATACCACTTCTGTAGTAAAGCTGGACTGAACTGTTTGATTTTTTGTGATTTGCATGTAGAAATACCTTGAAACTAAATTTCTGGTGATGCATGACAGAACTCAGTTTATTGATTTTTATTTTTTTGGGAATAGAGGACAATTTAGGAATCAGGATAATTTATCACAGTATTTTATTTCAGAGACTTCTTTTATAAAACCAAACACCAGTATTTGGGCCTAAAGTATTGTCTTTGGTATTTTCTCTATTAACTTAAAGGATAACTTTGCCAGGCAAGAAAAATCACTCACTTCCAGATGCCAGTCAATTACTTTAAGAACTGCTGGCGAGTTTCACTTCTGAAGAATTAACTTTTTTGCTCTCAAAAGTGACAAATTGCCTAGCATGTAACTTGAAAGATCATGTGGGAAAGCGAAATTTAGTGCTATTTATGATTTCCTGCCTGGAAAGAATTGATTTTTTCATTGTTGTAGAAGCTGAACTGAACACGAGGTTCATGTTCTGGGTTGATCATTCACCACATGCTCCTGTTATTTGCTCTAAGAGGAGCATCAGATGGTCCCACTAGAGCTTGAAGATCCTGTTGTGGATCAGCCCTGCATTTTCACTGGTTCCAGATCAGACAAGTAAAGGGTCGCTCTTTTTTAGCATTCCTCTGGAGTTCCTGATGGGATTTATGAAGGTAAATGAATCAGACTTCATGTTCTTCAGAGCAGACCAAGGTCCTCTCAGGTGTTTGCAGGCACTTCCTGGAGTGTAGATGGCTATTCCAAAACCAATCACAGTAGTAACCAAGAAACCAGAATAATGAACTGCTCGGTTTAGTTAATCACAAAATAGTCTAACATAACTATGGCCTACAAAGTAAAAAGTTAAATCCTAAACCCTGGAAAAGCAAACTCAAGAACTTAAAAAAGTGTCTCAGAATTGAGAAACTGGCAATTTAACTTTTTCAAAATGTCTATTTTGACACGTTTTTGACTACACAGGAGCACTCTCTGAAACATGAATATTATAGATTGACTTGTCTCATGTGTAATCTCCCACCAATATGTGATGCACTATGTTCAGAAACAGACTTGATGATGGTGATGGTGCTGGGTTGGGATTTGGAAATAATTTTATTGAATGCTCTCTGAAAAATAATGTCCTTATTTTGTACATGGTGTTGGCATTTTCATAGATGAAACAAACACCTGCATGCACAAACAGTCCTAGCCTACAGAAATGCAAAGTTTATGAGTTTGGACATCTGTGTTTGCTAACAGTTGTCACAACAATTTAGAGAGTCTTGGGAAGCGAAGGGTTATGGAATTAATCTTGACACATATTTCTGAAGGTGAGTTTTTATCTGTAGACTATCTGCTCTATGTCAGAATGTGTGTATATTTTATTAAAATGTACAGTATATTAAGGCATAAACTATTATAATTTAAACATGGATATTATTTTCTATTTGTACAGGTCTAAATTTAGGAAGACATTTAAATATTTATCTATCATGCTTTCAATTACTTCTCTTGGTGTAAGTTAAATAATTTTCCAAAGCAAGAAAACATTTTCTGTCTCAGGGTCAGTAAGACATTGTCACTAGCTCTGCAGTTATTTCTTTGTATCAGTTAATACAATAAGGGATGCATATTTCCCCAAGGTCACATAAATGTTGTTATATAGAATCCAGTGATTTCATTGGCTGGTTAATTGATTTTCAGGAGGAGAATAAAAAAATGACCATCTCATTAGCAGGCAGAGCTTAACAGCCAGGATCCACTGGTTTGGGCAGAGGGACAGAAAAAGTCACAGATGGAAAAATAAAAAACAAGTAAACAGAAAATATTGCAGCCAACAGCTCCAGTCATTGTTCAGTTTTGTCCAACTTGTACTTTAAGGCCTTAAAGAAGGATTTTTAATCTCATCCCTTTTCGTTTACAGTGGCATGTAAAGCAAATATATAAAATGCTACACTGTTAGGAGAACAGGTTGTTTTGTTTATTAAGTCAAAGTGAAATGTTGATTTACACTAAGAACATAAAAAAAGCAAAGGGAAGATGATTACAGCTTCACTTTGGCTGCTCAGTTTCTAATAATCTTCTACATGTAATGAGACTGGGGAATGGAGAAACCTTTTCCTGACAATGCTGGCAGCAGGGTAACTTCTACATGCTATTGATTTTTCTTCATTGATTGTAATCTTCCTCTTCCTGAGCGTCTGTCTTTGCTTCTCTGACATATTGAGCACTGAATAGTCCCTGAGTAATTCTTGAACAGTTTGGGATCATTTTTATTTTCACAGGACAGTTGAGACCAATGGAGAGATTTATGTGTACTTTGGAAGGCAAAACAAAACCGTACTTCTCCGGGAATAACCACGGACACAAAGATTATGGGTTTTTTGAAAGCATCCCCCTCTTCCCTCCTGTCCAACCCCCCTTTACTTCCACACTCCAATAATTTCATAAGTATCTGCCAAATCATGTAGAGGAGAACACTAAAGCATAAACAGCTCTCACAGCTGTGATTTCAGCCATGACTGATGATGAAATACCACTGGAGGGATAGCAGGAAAATGAATATTTATTAATGATATAAAGTGCCGCTGGTTTAAAATCCAGCAAGATCCATCATTTTATATCCATGGGATGTATGCATTGAAAGCAGAATGTTCAATAAAAGGAGCCAAATACCTTAGTCAAAACATAAGTAATTCCAGTGGGCTGCTGATTGAATTCCTGTCTTAAAATGAGCTAACCATAGTGGTTTTCATAAAGATTTTATTCCCACTTTAGCTGCCATTAAGATTACATGAATAGTAGATCATGTAGACCTAGCCAAGAAAAAATTTGCAGTAGCAATAGCTTTAACATATTATAAAAACACAAAGCTATCCACAACTATCATCCACATACTAACATGCAATTTACAATCGTTTTCTGCAAAGGCTCTGCAATTGTTTGATGTGTAACAGTTGGCTTTTTCTGCCATGACTTCATTAGCTTTCATTTTATGAAGCTGATAGGTCAGATAACCTGTACCACACCGCTACAGGCAACTTTGAGCATTTTTTTTATTCACAGCAGAATTTCACTCTGAATGATCCCAGTCTTTCAGAAGTTAAATTAGGCAATTTCTTGCTTATCTGATATGCAAAAGAGATTTTTAAAAAATTTTGTATTGCAAAAGAAAAAAGCAATACAAAGCAATCCTTGTGTCTTTCTCTTTTAAATGTGGGCCCGATTAGGAAGTATTGTCCTGTGTTGATTCTTTTTTTCACTGTGATGTTTTTGCAGCCTGTTATATGGGATGAGCTTCTTCAGACAGTAAAAAATGTAGCTGATGTGTTGACAGCAAAGGAGAAATTGACTGATGGAATTCAGCTGCATAATTTAACATACAGCTTTCAAGTCAGGCTGGAAGTTCCAGAATGTTAAACTTTGGCTAATGGATAGTGCTGAGAAAGACAGGGTTCAGAGGAAGTCTAAAAATGGATCAAAAGCATACTCAGGGCTAAAAATGCAAGAAAAATACTTATTTATGTTGTTTGAGGGAAAGAAAAAGAAAATAAAGTAAGGATCTAATTGCTTCTGTTGGCATTTGGACAGTGAGAAACAATGCACATGCTCTACCCAACAACAGGAGGATGATTACATTGAATGAAATTATGAGGAAGCCATGAACAGTAAGTCCCCTCTCCCCCTGGATCAACACTACCCTTGTAACAAAGCTTCACCAGATCTCTGGGTTCACTGTCATTTCACATGGGCACAGCCCTCAGTGGTAAGCCACCTGCCCTTCTCACTGTTTATTTTTGTGTTACCTGGGCTTTGCTAATAATGAGCCCCAAGGACAAGGGCAGGGCCTGGGGCAAAGAGGTGGGAGAAGGGGAAGGAGCTTTGGTAGCTAATGGTAGCTAAATCCCTGCACACCTGATGATGTCTCTTGTGCTCAGTGCAAGGATTAGCAGCTCCCACTGCCACAATTTGCAAAGAAAGGGCTGGCGACCCTTTCTGGATCACAGCAGGAGAAAGAATGAGAAAGTCACATTTTTTAAAATAAACCTGCTATTTAATGACCTTTTGCCATATAGTCTCATTTAAAAAAAAAAAAACAAAACAAAACAAAATAGGAGTTAAAATGTTAAAAATAATAAATTGTAGCACAATTAATTATTGTGAAAACAAATGAACTGAACACAGCTTTGCTTGCCCCAAGTGCTGAGTAAGCATTTTGCCATGGCTGCCTTCCCAAGGTATTCCCAGTAGCTACAGTGTGAAGGGAAGGTTAGAAGTATCTTTTCTGAAAAACACCCATTCTTGTGTGAAATACAGTGTTAAGATAACACTCATTTGGGAAAAAAAAAAAAGATGGTGATCTGTGTTTTCATGTGAGGAGATCAGAACATTTCCTTTAGGCAAGTAAATACATATTGCAGGTGAACTGAAAGACAGAAATCAACAAATACTCATAATGACAAGGTTTCTGATTATTTTATCTAATGCTACTGTTGGGATTCAGATTGTTCCTCAAACACCTGAGTCTCACTCTGCCTCTATGGACTGCTTCCATGTGAAATGCCCTAGAGTATTCTTTCTGCCTTCCCAAGTCTTATCCGGATGGATATATATCCTTAGGCTGCTCTAGTGGTTCTGGATGCCCGGGTGGGTCTCTTAGAGGTAACTTCACCAGGGAGCTACAGCCCCCAGGGGTATCCCTCCTTGTTGCAGACCGCTTGGGCTGCTTCCCGGTGCCCCGGCTAGCGTGGCCCTCGGTGGCTGCGGAGTAGATCGGCTATAGCCCGACGGCCAGGCAGTCCCCACCGCTGACACACGCCGCTGTCCCCGTGGGGCCATGGGCGGATGGATCGCCTGGAGGCGCGGCGGTTCAGGGCAGTCGGGTGCCGCTCAGGGCGTCGATGTCCAAAGAGGCGCGGAGAGACAAGAGGCTTGGAGTCGCTGGGTCGCCAAAGCCCACTTTATTGAGGAACGGGGAGATGTGATACGGACCGTAAGCGAACTGGGCAGAATCAGCTCGGAGCAGGGCTTGACACGGGCTTAAGAGGGGGGCAGCCCGACCGATAGGAATGTGGTAGAGGAGAGGGTACAGAATCACCAGAACCAACAGAACGTGAACATAGGCGGGCCCTACAGCCCATAACCAATTAACTCGACGGCAAGGCAGAAATAGCCAGAAGAAGGGGTGGGGGCTGGAGGGAAACCACTCCCAGGGCCAGCCCCTGAGGTGGAATGGCAGGGAACTGGCCAGAACAATGGGAGGAGCTAGGGATGAAGCCACTCCTGGGCACTGCCCAAGGGGGTGTCATTAAACCTCAGTGTCCGCCTCCTCAAAGCTGTCCTCGCTTATCAGGGCGGAGTCAGCCCGAGAAAGGGTGGCAATAATGGTTTGACCCTCTACGCCTCCTTCCTGTCCTGGTAGTGGCAAGATTTCTACAGCTCCGTGTCCGCAGGTTGGGTGAGCAGAGAGGTGCATGAACACACACACAAAATAAAAACAGCACTGGCCACACACACCAACGCAGCGAGGAAAGAGAGTGCTTGCTGCCACACACATGATGGCATGCAACACTTTTGGCCCTTTGCCTGTATGTCACATAATAGGTTTTGAAGCCCCAAAGTAAGGGGTTTTTTTTAAGCACACCACAACAGTTTCTTCACAGACCAAAAGTCCTCGTCTCTTGCCTCCCATACTCAGTCCTGTAGAAAGTCATCTCTTTTAGTATGCAAAGTCCTCATGGGAGAATTGCAATGGTGATTCCAGCTTTGAAGGACTTAGGCACATATCTGAATATTCCATCAGTTTGAATCAAATTCAACTTGCATCACTCTGCAGCTGTCTAATCCTGGAAGTACCTACAGTCACAAAGAAGTCTTTCTGGTCTGCCAGAATTTCCTTCAGTTCCCTTATTGAATTGTAATTTCAAAAATGTGTCCTACCACTATTTGCATCTCAGCTGAGAAAGTAGGGGAGCTTGTACAAAATGATTAAACTTGAGACAAGGAAACAGTTCTGAGTCTGATTTTATAGTCATGTGTCTCAGGCTTTTTTTAAATTAAATGAGACATTGGTCTGGATGCTTGTGCTTTTACAGATAAATATGTAAGGAAATGTAGGTCCCTCAACTTCTCTTAACTGTCTCCTCAAAATTTATAGACTAATTTGCTGCTCTTCCAGACTTCAAACTCTTGCATTTTTGTCTGCAGACTTCAACAGGCAAGATGAGAAGAGATCCATTGTACTCTCACGGACAGATAATTATTTCCTGTCAGCATATCCTTATGAGAGCAGATTTAAAAAAAAAAAAAAAAAAAAGAGAAAAGAAGGGTGTAGACACTTTTCCAGCCTGTACTCCTGCAAGAGTGCCCCTTTCAAGTACCCTCTCATGGACCTGCAATGAGGCTGAAACGCCTTATTGACATAGATAGGGCTAACTGTTTCAAGGCATTTCAGCATTTCCAGAAATATAGCAGAAAAGGAGATGGACAGTTGACCATAAGGGAAATGGATACTCTAGAGGCTAAAGATCTGCAGTGAGAAAGCAGAGCACTAAATTATTTTTAGCCTGAGTAAAATGTATCCAGCTAACATGGGATAACTTACTTTTCTATACCTATATTTTCCCACCTACTAAGGCAACTATAAGTCAGAGAAGTATAGAGCAAATCCAGTAGGATGCAAGGTTTAAAGGTATTAATACTTTTAAAGCCCTGATGATGAAAATCTGGCAGATTTATTCTTTATGCTTGCATATGGATAAGAAATATCAGATTCCAGTAATGAACTGGTTAATAATATAAAAAATAAAGCAGTAGAGAAGTGGAAATAATGAAGCTGGTTAAGATTCTGTTGCTTCTCACAGGGGAAAAAAGGGCTTTATTGTGATTCAAGCAGAGCAGCCAGATTTCAAGTATTTGATACTAGCAGGTAATGGGAAATTACCCAGGTTTTTCCCGTATTTCTGCTCCAGCATCTTAACTTGAGCACCCTACATCATTCTATTTCATGGGCTCTGACACTTGGTAAATGGGTTTAAAAACTTTTAAAAAGAAGGAAAAAACCCCATAAATTTCTTTTGTTTTGAACTATTACAATCACAATTTTCAGAAAGCAGTATCTGTATCCTGGGCTGAAGGTTTGGTACAATGGTGTGTCACATCTGAATAGATCAACCATATAATATCGTTTGACTTGCAGCAGGTTTGCCAATTTGAGGAAAGGCACCTCTGTCTGAGGCAGCAATTCCAAACACATTTCTCCTCCCAGTCTATAACATGTGCACCTTTGCCTCTTGGGTTCTGTATTCCTCCTTTGGCTGGTGGGGTCATAAAAATTAGGCTTCAGTAAGGGAATATCCACACTGCTGCCAGGGCCTCCAGGACCAGAGTCTTTATAGAGGTAGCTTATCTACCTTTAATCTAGATTTCTTGGGTAAAATCCCTGGATTGAATGTATTAAAATTGTCAGGTTTGGGCAGACAGTATGAAAGTGATGAGTAAAGCTGTTAAAACCACCCAATCCAAAACCTGCTTGTGGAGTCCTGTGGAATCTTCCCTTCATTCCTTTCATGAGGGTTAAATATTTACATTTCACCAGAAAAACAGTCTGATCTGATTGGTGCAGCTGCCTGTATTTACCATGTCCCATTTCTCTAGCACATTTCTTGCTGCAAGTATTTGCTACCAGTATTTGCTTTGAAGGCAGGTAAGGTCCATTTATGAGAAGCATTCCTGAAATGAACCAGACAAATATTCTTATAAACTGTGGAGGTCCCAACTACCTTTTAATGGGCAAGCTTTAAACTTGTTTCACTTTTACTTATGAAGTTCAAATGGCACATTTAATTCTAGATGCATGTTTTGTGCTGCTGTAACCCAAACAGGGGTTCCTGAAGCCATGAAAAAATTATTGAAATAGATGTAGCCACAATCTCTTGTTAAAGGACCCTTTAGCCAATGATTTAAGTATTTTAAAAGTATAGTTTTAAAGATAATCATATTGTCTTAAAATGTATATTCTCTGCTATTCCTTTATGTGGAGAACTGTTAAATCAGTCCTGGAAGCAGAATGAAACAATAGGATTTAAGTGACGGAGACAAATTGCTAAGAGTAAACAGTCATGTTGAAAAGTCCCCACTAATCCAGATGATGACAGATAAACCAGACCACTTGGTGTATGATGAATAAAGTCTGCATTCCAGCTCTTAATTAACACAGTGAAAATGCAGGAAAGGTTGACATCCACTTGGGGTAAGATTCATCTCATCTGACTTTAGACACCTACGAAGCAGACGTCTCCATCTAAATGGCTGTCTACACTCCTTCTTTAACTGATGAAGAGGAATAAGAGGAATAGACACTTCTAGAGCTTTTTTATTTTTTTTCCTTGTCATTTTGTCTCCTTTCCAACATAAGGACGAAATTAGCTAAGCTCTAGATGGGGCAATTTTTCTCAATCAGGTATGAAAGGAGTATATTCACTGGCATCATTGATGCAAATATCTGCACGGTAGGCATTTGTATTTAGCCAGATGAATCATACAGACTGACAGTCTGTATGATTTTAACTCTTCTCCATCCTTTCTGATACAGAATTATTTTTACTTGCATTGACACAAAATAAGAGAATTTCATTTCAGAAAGACATATGCATAACACTTGTGTACTGACAAAATGACCAAGGCAAGAAACACTTGAAATGGGAGGAACCTGCAGCATTCAGTGTTACACAGTTCTTTTTGCTTTGGAGACATCAAAATGAAAGGAAATTGCTATATTTTCTACCCTTCGTCTCTCCTGATCTATATTGCTAACAAATCAGATAGTTGCAGTAAGACAGAAATAAAATGTATGTGCACATATTCCCAATCAAATTTGGAAATCTTGACATTTAAGGAAATTACATTTCATTTCCATGCCACTGTTTTAAAAGTGCAGGTGAAACTTCTCAGTTTTATTTTTAAATCAGAAGGCAAGACCTTACAAATATGTTTCAAACAAGGTTAGTTTTGCATCTAAATAGTAAAAACTGATAAGTCAAGACAGCAAAAATAAGTGGGATTCAGAGATGAACCCTCAAAATTAGTAAATGCTTGTGTTATCATTTCTAGACAAACCTTATTTTGATCAACATATATGTGCATCATAATAGCATCTTTATAAACATCATCATGTTTTTAACTTTTTTTCGATAGTTTTGCTTTCCTTCTCCTTCATGCATTTTATAGGATGGATATTGTGTTTCAAAGATATTGATAAATCTGCAATTTGCTAACTTTTAATGACCTGCCTGGGCAATTTTAAGTCAATCTGAGTATCTCATAATTAATAAACATTTTCTGTAAATCTTACAGATTTGATGTTCAGGATGCTTAAGTTTCCTTAATGCCAGTGTAGCAGCATAAACTCGTCCCACGCTTTCTCTGCTGAGCTCACACCGTGTACACCTGTGCCTCGGGGGGCTGTCTGTACTCATCATCACAGCCTGGTTCAGAAAGCACATTTTGATATGTGTCAGAATCCCCAGATTTAAATTTTTGACTGAAAGCATGGAATTTCAAGGACTTCACTTCTGAGTGTTTTTTATGGCAGAGGCTTATTTCTGCTCAGAAAGTGAGATGAGTCTCGCCCTGTCCCCTCAGATGAGCAGGGCCAAGGCAGAATGCTGCAGCTTTCTTCTCCTTGTATGATAAGTAGAGGTGGTTAATAGGAAGATGACAATTATAGCTGCCTTATGGGCAGATATTTTATTTTAATGCTTGCAATGTGGTCAGATGCCATGGTATTAATAACAGCATGAACAAACAGCTATAACAGCACTAATGACCTTGTGAGACAGTTTGCAAATGGAAAGGAATTTCAGCTTGCTCCTTATTCAGTCTTTTTAAGAAACTGCACTTACCTTCCTTCTGTGAGGGAAAGGAGACAGCAAGTGTGTTCTTTATAGGCACCAGGAACCTCATGGGATGTAGAAAATTATGCATAATGGATCTGTCAAGAAACTTTCATATTTAGACAAGAAGTTGACATAGTTTTGGCTTTTTGCCAGATCTGAGGAATTCTATCATTTGGAAGGTGAAAAGTGTGTGGATTTTTCTTTATATCCAATGGCTCTCCTTTTTCTTGACTGATCATAACCCTTTAAATATTAACTCAGCTGGGGAAAAAAAAAAATATTTCCACACAGGTAGGACCAAAACATCCAGGAATTTTCTTTAGACAACATATAACACAATTCTATTCTTTGTTCTCCAAGCTATGTTTGAGAGCCACAGCAGAAAAAAAAAATGTATCATGCACTTTTCATTACCAATAAGCCACAGAAATGAATAATATTTTCAGACTGTTTAGCTTGCACCCATCTACCTGAGCTTTAAAGAAAAATACTGCCAGCACTTTTCATATTGAGGGGCTGCAGGACAGCTCTGGGCCACCTTGCAGCCACTCTGCTGAAGCTTGTTATTAATTGTCAGACTGTTACCATGCTTGTACTGCTCAGAAAAGTCTAATGCCTGGAACTTCATCATGCAAACAGAACTAGTAAAGGAATATGTTGATAACTGCAGGACATGATGTTTCCTTATGAAGTTTGAAATCTCAAGGCATTTTCCTTGGGACGGTGCACACAGCCAGCCATTGAGACCTGACTGCATTCGCAGAGCATTTCTGCCCTTGCCTCATTATTGAAGAGCACATCCTCGGCTCCACACAGGTCCTTTCCTTTGGCTGGCACCTTCCTCCTTCAATGAAATCCAAATCTGGTGCAGGTACTCTAAAGTAGTCTGAAATACTCTTATCCTCCTTTCCGCTCTGTTTTAGTCTGTGGGGACAGCAGTTAGTGTGCTGTGGTCCAGTAGTCCTGGACTGTGCTGAAAGATAGAGTTTGCTCTCTGCCTGCCCTTTGAAACAAAACAAGAGCACTGCAACCATCAGTCCCTTCTCAAATATGTTCAGGTTTCAGCCACCAGCTCTGCCTCATGGCTGTTATTTAAGGGAAACAGATTTGGGATGGGCCTTACACTTCTATTTACAAAATAGATGTAAAGAAAACCCTTAATTTGGATCAGCACATGCTTATAACCACCACGCATAGAGCTTGTGGTGGCAACTGCTGAATGAAGGACCTTATAATATTTTAATTGATTGTCTTTGTGTGAATCACATCTGCCTATTATTAATTCAGCTTCATAACAATCTTTGTTTTCTACAAAAAGAAAGGAAGATGTCATGCCACGCAATTAACCCTCAGAAAAGATCTAGACTTGCAGTCCTGCACAACTGGAATCAGAAAATGAGACAGATCAATAGAACAAAATATTATCTAAAATAAAAAAAAGATTATGGACAGTGTGATTCACAATTTTGCCCTGCCTATTTCAATTTTTCAATAAGATATATATGGTTTTGAACCTTTTGCTATTTATATAATAGTTTATGGTAGAGGGGTTTTCCTATCAGTAAAATTATATAGTATTTTGCTCTATTTACTCCAAAGGAGTAAATTTACAGTACTTATTTAGCCTAACTTCTTGAATGATCCTGTGATGATGGGACATGTGGTTAATGTACTGTAACTGGAGTGAGACCATCCCTGAAATAGCTGAAAGGCTTTTTGTGGACAAAAGGGAAATTAGGACCCAGTATTATTACTGCCACTGCTCACAGCAGCAACTGAAAGAACACAATAGTAGAGCAAATTTGGAAGCTATTGCTTTAAGGAATCTGGAAATATTCCTTAAACATGTTCACTTCTGATGCTTCATTATACACAAGCAATTTAAATTGCTACTATTCATATTTTCTATACAATGTTATTCTCTGATCCTTGTCTTCCTTGTGCAGTTACTATCCTTTCTCTGATAAGGAGGTATGTGTTATAATTCTGTGTTTAATATATTTGCATTCTTTATAGTTCATGATTGGTAATTATACTTTTCCTATTAATAGAGTTCTTTCGTCTTTCAAACATTATCTCATTGGATTCCAGCAAATCCTTTTAGGCATACTGAAACTTTCAGGCTTCTGTTACCTAATCTGTCTTCCTGGCTAGTTTTAAAGTACTCTTTTTTTTCTTTCTAATTTTTTTCTTTTCTGTATTTCTGGAGTGGTGAGGTATTCGAGATTACACTTCCCCTAGGTAAGATACTGTATCTAGCTATCGACTTTTGCTTAATGATTGAGTTTTTTATGTGCACAGCTTGTCAATACCTCATAGCTACAATTTCATATCACATTTTTTTCATGTGAATGTCCCTTTTCTGTACAATTAAGAAACCAAAGAAATATAGGAAACTGAGGGAAGTGTGTGAACTGTTGCAGGTTTTTCTCAAGGGCTTTACGTACTTTTTGGAGTCATTCATATGGTCTGTAGCTGTATGTTCCTGTGGGTTGAGACTATAGCAAGACTTTCTGGAAATTGCCACAAATAAATTGTTGGTACAAAGAACTGAACACACCTGCTGTTGGTCCGAGAGAAACAACCCTTACAATTGGTGCTTTCCAGTCTGCAAACCCCTGGGAGCCAAGGACTTTCTTCTCAAAAGAATTCTCTAACCTGGGGGCTTGTGTGTATGTCATGACATAAAACACAGTCTGAATTAATTATTTAGTATGGTGCAGCCCACTTTGACTTATAAGCTATAAAAAGCCCGCCTGAGAGAGAATTAATTATTGCTGGAAATAACATATAATTACAATGTTGCAGGGAAAAGATAAGAATTAATGTGCCAGGTGTAAGTAGATTAGACCAGCTTGACAGAAATGAGCAACTAAAAAAGAATTTATAGATGAAAGCTTACAGCCTTGCATCCATAGTGACTGGAAAGCATTACCATGTGATGACTGCTTAGTGGCTTATGCGAAATGAGATATTGGCTTTAGACTCATTGCTCAGAGACAGGTCTCTATGTCACAAATCTGACAACAAAATGGAGTGAATTGAACATCTCATCAGAGAAATGAGGAGAGAAAAACTCAGAGGCTAAATTAAACTTATTTGCCTTCTTGAAATTATCTCCTTCGGCAGGAGTCGAGGAGCCCTGGGGCAGAGAAGGGCTTTGTGAGGATACACATTTCTGTTTGTGTTTACATCCTTGTCCAGTGGAGCAGGACTGTGAACTCCAGGGTGGAGAGCCAGCTGAATTTCACGAATAAAAATGAAAAATACTGCTTTATTCATGGTCTATCAAATGGGGGTGAATGAAGAGGAAGAAAGAGAAAACAAAGTTATCATGGCTTACTGACTTTCTTGTTTTAAGAAGGAACGTCTATAACCCACTCTTTGACACCTAGGAGGTGTGTTATGCCTACTTTGATGGCCAAAGAGTGAGAGAAGTGATCTTTGCCTACTCTGTGGAGTCTAACCAGGAACACCAATACCCTGAATGAACATGGAAAACAATTGTACTGATGGTTTTCTTCACTAAGTCACTACAGGTAAGTCAGAACTAAATGAAATAAAAATGTTGAAGAATTTAAAGAACTGTTATGACAGGCAAAAGAACAGTGACTCAACATAAACAGTCTATGGAACATTATGGTAGAAATCCATATCTCATTGGAATGGGATAAACATCCCTCTAAGCACGCCTGATTCCATTTGATGGGCATAGGAATTTTGCAGACTTGTACATAATTTGTGTTCTTAAATTGTTCAATTATTGGCAAAAATTGGGTCTGTCTTCAGGATGAAATAAAGTTGGAGAACCTTCTTAGGATCTTTTCTTATTTTTTTCCCTAACTCACCTGCAATAATGGTTTTTTGTCTTTTGGTGTTGTAATAATGTAATATCAGGTACATGGTTAACTCAGCAACTGATCACAGTGATTCCACCTTGCCTACCACTTGCCGTCTTTTTCTGTATTAGCAGTTAAGACTAGGGATCATTGCAGCTTCTTGAAGAAATTATAGTTTAATAGAAACTGCATTAAAGTTACCAAAAACCTACTTTTAAAATTTATTTATTTATTTTATTGTTGCTAATAATTTGTAGATAAATTTGAAGCTTAACCTTATTTTTCAATACAATTCATTGGTACATATTTTTTTAGCATATTTCCAAGGCTGGCTAAAATAGCTTACACCCAAAACAAAAAAAAAAAACCCCACCAAAATGTTACTTTAACATTTAATGTTATTAAAACATCCATGTCACTGTTGATAGTAGTTTGTTCCCCTTACTTCAAAATGCCGTATTAGTTGTTCAGATAAAGTAGTACCATTGCATTCCATTTACAAAATCTGTCTGACTTTTATTCCATTTATGTGGAACTAAAGCCAAGACTTTCTGAAACATTGTTTAGTAGAATAAAATGTGCTGTAGTGTTTTGGGCTTTTTTTCAAGTTTTAATGAAAAGACAGTCTGGCCTTGTGGTTTTGAGTATAATTCCTAGGAGTTTTGGGGATATCAGTTTAAAATTAGTTAATCTGCTGATGTGAACGTATGTGAAGAGGACCTCTGGAGGTTTGCTTACTATTGCTTAATACTTAAATAAATAAAATGCTAATATACAGATCTAATTTTTGGTTGATTGCCTCACAGAGATTGCTAGAACTAAAGCACTTTACAGCATGAATCGATCCACGGTTTTGATTTCAATTATATTGGGCCATGCATAATTATGATTGACTCTTGTGAGGATTCACAAATTCACATAATGAAGAGTTTAGTATAGCAATAGAATCAATACAGAGAAAAGCTCTGTCAATGTTATTTAAGACTTTACAATTAAGATCACAAAAATATCTCAGAGAAGTTAATGTTTCAGCGTCCACATTAACATTCCCCAGTTGCTGTTTCATTGGCATTCATTTTATAACAGAAAGAGACAAGAATATAAATAAGAAGAAAACTGATATATGCTCATCCTACACCCACATGGAGTGTAGTGTCCTAATTGCCACTCACATAGAGATTATGAGTTTGTTGTAAAGTTTGTAACAACCCTGTTGCTCAGGCCTGAAATGAAAAATACCTGGCAGCAAGCGCACAGAATCCATATGGAAGATCATAGCTCATCTGTGCTACACCACCAGCTAAGACTGTGCTGATACTCATCGTCTTTCTTGGTTGACTGAGACACACTTGGGTGTATCCCTGTGTGATCCCTGTGCGATCCCTGTGTGATCCCTGTGTGATCCCTGTGTGTGTGATTTGCACAGACCACATGTATGGGCTGTATCAATATTGTGTCCAACAGCCAAGCCTTGGAATTTGACTTTCTGTAGTATCGAAAGATTGCAGTTTTCTCTGACATGTTTTGATTTGTGCAACCTGCTTTTCCCAAACATTTCCAAGCCATGGTACAAGAGTCAGGGAAGGAGAGGGATGAGTCTCTGGGTGTTTTCCAGTGGCTTTCATATTGGGTAGAAGAATTCATTAATATGGATGTGGGTCATTCAATGCCCTGTTGCTGCAGTGCCATAAACATGTTGCTTTATTAGAATAGCTGTAGACAATCTAAACACCAGCCAGTTTGGCTTTCCCATCTTTATCCCTTAGCTCAACTGGGTGTGAATTTTGCCTATTCATATATTTTGTAAGGTAGGACGTTTTGTTTTCTCAGTACTTTTCCATTCAAAAAGGGGCAATTATAACCAAAGAACACAGACAAACAAAAAAATGTAGAAAGAGCCCTGTGTTTAAACGTGCTTCACTACAATAAGAACACACCACTGGAAGGATTCTGATCATCAATTCCAGCCCCTTCTGCCCCTGGCACAGACACAAAATCCCTCCCATAAACTGATCAAGCTTCAGTTATTGCAGCTCGCCTCTGAAGTCCTCAGCTCATTGAGTCGAACAGGTTGGCTCCCCGTCTCGTCACTGTCAATATGTGACAAGACTGTTTTCTGAAAGTTCTCAAAATAAAGGAAGGAGAGGAAGAGGGAGGGTAAAAGCACATTTTAAAATGGAAGATTGATTTTGCAAATTAGCACAATTCCAGGAAGTCACAAGGAAGTTTCTTCCATAACCACAATTAGTTTTTGCCAAACATACAGCGGTATTTGGGGATGGATTTTGTAATGCATACTTTGGTGAATAATATGTTCTTTTCACATAAATTGTTTAGGCAGAAGGCTAAAAATTATTAGCTTCTATAAAACATATATAATTTTTAAATTCTTTAATGATGACTGTCAAATGAGAGGTAGGGCTCATCCTCAAAATCTGTGAACTTCAAATTCTTATTGAGAAGTGATATAGGTATCTATGACTTGTGTTGATATGGTTAGTAACAAGCATATTTAAAATGGAGTTGTGATCACAACAATATGGAGCATCGTGGTAATGCCATATTTACCCTATTTTTACATTTCCTTTGGCATCTGCTCATGGCCACTGTGGGAGACAGGATATTGGGCTGTACTTGGATTTGTCCAAGTGAGACTATTATATTCTTCCCTACTTTCATTAAATTCTGCTAAAAATCTAATCACATTCTCACTGCACAGTGACATTTTCTCATTTATTACCTAATTTGAAACTGCTTCTAACTTTCAAGAAACATTTATTTCTACTCCTGATCTCTAAATGAAGTTGATAGGGTGTTTGGTTTGGTTTTAGATTAAGAAATCTAAATTTTGTTATCTAGCACAGATGTCTACTGTTGCACTAGGTGTCCATGATCCTGTTACAATCAATGAAGACCTCGTCAATACAAATCATAGAGTCTCTCCAGCTCCCTGGTCTTTATAGATTGCATTGATTGCATCTCCATTAATGATAATGGGAGCTTATATAACGATCTTGATTCAGTTTCCTAAACATAGGTTCCTAATACCTTTTGAAAAGCTATACTGTATCCCCTGGCAGCTGACTGTTGCTTCAAAAGGATGCAAATCTCCTCCAGCAGGTTCCTTGTCAGATCTATGAACCCATTTGTGGGTCTCTTGAATAAACTGGAGAGTTTGACAAGGACAGTGTTGGGGCAGTAGAATGCAGCCTGTTGTGCACAGGTGGACACCTCAGTTTGGTATGATAATGAGAGTCTCATCTTGGGTTTTATTGCCTCTAGGTTGGTATTGCTGCTCACAATTCAGTAGAATTCCTTAATGGAAAATGAAAAATATATCAGCCCTTCTTGTGTGCTGAATGAAATCTGGGATTTCATTTTCGCAGTTCTTTGAGTGTCTGCAGTTCTGTCACAGTAGCAAAGTGATAATGAAGATAACTGGAAAATGAAGACTAAGAAGGACTTGGTGCATATGTTGTCTTGCTGCTTCATTTAACTGTTTCCTTTTTCATGTATTATGTTTGCCTGGGGGTTTTAGCTGGCAGGGTAAGCAATAGTTCTCTCTAAATGTTTGTAGATTTTCCCCAAACACTAGACCCAGAAACCTTTTGAGTAAATCATTTCAGTATGTGTTCAAGACTATAATAATTTAAATAATACCTTTCAAGACAAGACCACCTAAAGCACTGGCAACAAGTCCAATATTCAAATATAAGTGAAAGCCCAATAGTGGCGATCTCAGTATTCGGGAAATGAGAATCAGGAACCCTGGAATTGTGTTATGGAATCAAGCATCTTATTACTTGTCTGATTATGCATCGTCTGCACTGTGCACCTGTGCCACATTTACAAGATTCTCTGTCGCCAGAGAACTGAAACTGAAACACATAGACACCCACAACCAAAAGGAATCTGAGATTTCACACTGCTGGTTTCTATAGGAATGGAAGATTTAAGTTAAAAAAAGACAACTGCTATGAATATTACATTGAATTTGTGGGCTCTTGTGACATGTCTGGGTGCCCAGCTCTGTCCTGGGGAATACAAATGAGTATTCGTTCCATCTGAAGCCCCTATGGCTGACTTCAGTGGTCCAGCTGAGGAATTTCTATATTTAATCATGACATATGTCACGCATTTTGTTTCTCAAGTGACAAATGTAGAGACTGTAACAAAGACTATCCCTATGAAGCCAAAGAACTCCATGTGAATACAACCCCTCTTACTGAGTGGGACTGTAAGGCCAGAAACGGAAACATTAACAAATAGAACTGGTTTTGCTTTCCCCTGTCATTTTAAAAGGTACTTATTTTTCAGAGAGTGGCTAGCGGAGTCTGAGAAAGCCATCACAAAGCCCAGAGAATTTCCCCTAAAGGCTGGGACAGTTAATGCTTAGGGAAATGGTTTGCATTTCCTATTCCACCTTGTTACTGAATGGAGGGTGAAAACCGACATATCATCTAAACAGCAATGGCCTTTAATCCTCAAGATAAGAAGTCAAGCATTAAGAACAGCAGTTTTAGAAAGGATGTAGGATTAGTTACCTGAAAAGTAAAAGTGATTCTGTCAATGTGCAAAAGCTGGGTGAGTTTGCTGCTCTCACAGCAGACAAGAGGAATTTTTTCTTTCTTTTATTCTGAAAATTGACCTTTCAGCCCAAATAAAAGAGTGGAAAATGTCCAGATGAAAGCCTATTTCCCTAATAGGTGTCTGAATCTTCATAACCTCTTTAAAATGAAAAGTCTTCATTAAAAAAAAACCTAAAAGAAAACAGAAGTGGTAGCAGATACCTCTAGTATTGATTCTGTGGTGTGGAGAGGGATGAATCAGGTGTACATTCAGATGAGCAAGGTTAGTCCTTATAATAATCTTCCTCTTGCTTTGGATCATTACAGTGTTTCAGACCAACCTCTATCCTGCCAAGTGAGAACAAACCCACCTATTCAATGATGAAACAAAAACATAGAGAAGTTCAGCAAACTCTGACAATATCCAACACCGTTTCCATCAAGAAGCCAGGATCCAGACAAAAGAGAGCTAGACATGAATTTTCCTCAGGACACTTTTCTGCTTAGCTTATGGTAGTCCAAGATTGTGAACAGCTGAATTAGGATTTAAAATACTAGCAAATCTTGCGTTTATGGTCTTAATAACTTATAAGAAAAATCTGAGTTAGAGTAGGAAAGCAATTTTTACATATTTTTCTGCCATTCCATGTAGAATGGTTCAAGCTTTGCTCCAGGCTGACACAAAGAATTACATTTAATAAGTCCAGTGAGAAGCAGGTAGTCAGTCATTAAGATCTGGGAAATGAATCTACCTTGTCACATCATTTTCTTGGCTCTGAGGGCTGGTACATCCTGAACATCCTAGTCTGCTGTACTGACAAGTGTGGGACAGACTATTGATTGTAACTCTGACCATTCTTATTTTCTAGATGAAATGTCCATTCCTGCTAAGCTCTTAATCTCAATGTGGATTTGGCCAGTTTAGCAGGGTAATTGTAAAGAAGTGACAGCGGTATAGACAGGAGGATGTGATGTTTTAATCAACAGTAGACATAATATTTCTGGGAACAGCTGATCAATGTGGGTTAGTGGTGGAAAACATATTGAGAGGATTGTGGGAAATAGTGTCTACAAACTCTCTCATGGGCTTTGAAGCACGGGCCAAGAAGAGTTTTAATAGAAACAGAGGTATGATCAGAACAGACAGGAAATGAGATAAGGTAGCCTCTCTCTTCAGAAATGCCATTTCTTTTGACTAGCTCAGCAAAAAAAATATGATATGTAATGTTTCAAAATGCCCCTTTGGTAAACAGCAAAATAAACAGCATTAACAAAGCAGTTTAAATCTCCTTAACCAGCTGCAGCCTCAGTTATTTTTCCAAAGAAGTAGCTGAGGGGGATCATTTTGAAAGCCTTATGCTGATGACTGAATCTCCTACTTCCAGGACTTCACAGATCCTTGCTGATCTCTGCTCAGCCCGAACAGCTCTCAATGGAAGTGAAGCTGTGACAAACAGCCCTTGCTTTGTCCCAGCAGGACATCTTCTCTACCACTGAACCAAGCTTACACCATGGAATGAATCCTGGTTCAAACTGGAACTGTCTCTGTTGAGTTTGAGCACAGGTCTGTTTTTCTGGAAATGCTACAGCTGTATATAATAACACATAAATTCATTTCTACAGAAAAAGGAGGAAGGAGCAGTTAATTATTTAGTTCATGGTTATAAAGAAATCTATGAGTGAACCAAAAGGAAAAATTGGAAAGTTTTGTCCCTATGGCTCTTATTTAATCATTGGTTTACACATGTTTTTCCTTACCTGGATATTTATCTGATCTTGTTTTCAGCTGAGTATTTCAGCATTTGTCTTGAATATGCTGTGAATTTTGCACAAGAGGATGTATATGATGCACAGAGAGGAGTTCTGTCTGCTCATTGCCAAGATTTCACTCACAAAGAGGAAACACGGAGCATTTGACAAGTTTTCCCCATGGTGCCAGAATCTTTTTTCTATACACTTTTGTGTGAGATCACCTTGTGAGGAAGAGATGGAGAGAGGCAATTCTGAAAAGCAATAAACTATGGTGTGATAATGACAGGAGAAAGAAGAGGAGTGGGTGGTGGTGGCTCTTTCACTCTTCAGACTTTAGAGGTCTCCTTTAAGGTGTGTAGGACTGGTGGATAAAGAGACAAACTTGCAGTGATGTGTCTGTCAGCACTGCTTAGCAGTGAAGAAGCAAGGTAGAAAGAAACTGCACAAGAGTCTATTACTGTTGCTTTCCAGGTAGTCTGTAGGAGACAAAGAGTGAAAAGGAAGAGCTGCAGTTTACAGTCACAGTTTGGCAGCTATTCCCATCCTGTCTTTACATATTTAAAGTTCATTTTACTGCAAGCATATGAAGGATCCCTCTCTCTCCCTTGCTGCTGTGACAGTTCCTTTAAGGGGGCAAAGAAAAAAAAAAGTAAATAAATGATGTGTCCTGCTCTGTATCCATTTTAAATGCTGGGTGTTTTACTCCCTGTCATTTCTGTACACACATCTCACATGCTTTTTAAATTTTTATTTTTATTAAGAGAAAAATTGAGGAATCAGTCTATAAACCTGGACTACATTCCTGTTAACAACTTGCTCCTTTCTGTTTACTCATTATCCCTGCCCTTGTCGTGTCTGTTTCCATCACTGTCAATAATGAATACACCCCTTTGAGCTCCTTAGAAAGTTAGATCCTGTGAAGCTACAAATTGCAGCCCTTCTGGAGTGATGACCATCTACCTATGAAAAGGTGAACCTTTATGCATAAAAGTAATTTTTATTGGCTTATGAGTTGCTGTCTATACTGTAGTTGTTCAAATCACACATAAAATAACTTAATAGAATTAAAGAATTTGAAACAAACTTAATAAACAGTACAGTTTAAGGCTTATGGCAGGTATAAAATGTTGAGAGTTAATTCTGTTTTGAGTGCTCTTTTATATTTTACATTGAATTTAGAAGTTGAGGGTTTTTTTGAATGAATGAATTTTACATCCTCATATTTTACAGTCATACTTAAAAGAGTGAAGAAGAAAATTAAATCTGGCTAATAGAGTCTTACTTAAATAAGCATTAAACAGCAGGTATGAGGTGAGTTGACTGGTAAACAGTGTGTGGGTGATATTATGATTCAATAACTTCCTTTTTTTGGCTTGATCTCATGCTTTTCTCATCTGACTCTCACTATGGGATACTTGGCAAACAGATCAACTTTTGGTTCAGTGAGCTGCTGTGAAGAAGTTGTACCTTTGCACCAGCTGGGTATGCAGCTGATGTCAGCAAAATAACACCAAACTGCTGGAAATTTTTTTTACAATGGCAAAAATATGGTTTTCAAGGCCTCTTTTATCCAAACATTTGTATGAGAAGTTGGGAGCCTTTCTAGAATCTAAGAAATTACCTGTCCGAGTAAATCATAAGGCTGTCCAGATTAACACCCAAGCATAAATTGTGTACGAGCAGCAAGTAGCTGGTACCTCTAACAATCAGGGCATTTAGTTGTGTTTTGAAAGGGGCAAACTGAAATATAAATATTGCCTAATATTGCCGGAAATGCAATGCTCTTCTCTGTCCTAGAAAGGGATGGCTGCAGTTTTTGATTCTGGGTAATGGTTGGTCACAGAAGCACAGTGTCGTTCATGTTGGGAAGGGCCTTTTCAGAGCACTGGTCCAAGCTACTTGATTCAGGCTAAGTTGAAGAGTTTTTAAATGAGATGAATGGAGAAAATGTGCCAGCACAAACCACTCCATCTTTAATTCGATTTCCCCATAAATTCTTAAAAAGACAATGCACAGAAAATTCAGTTCTGACAGAATAGATGTTCATAATATAGATATACTTTTTTTTAGTCCTTACATAATTTAATGACTCTCTGAGTAAATTTCACACTTAGAAAGTCCTGAAGTTATTCAGGGACAAAATTCATTTCTTGTGAGTAAAGATGATTTGTGATTCAGGCTGAACTGGTGAGTGTTGTTTAAATAATATTTTAGGACAGGGTAAGGGAACATACAGGATATCACAGTCCAGTTTTCTTCTCCTCCAAATAATAATTAGCTTCTTCCCTTCTTCTACTGGTGGTCAGTAATTGCAATTTATGAACCTGCCCTTCACATTTTGAAAGAATAAGCTATGTGTCCTCTCACTCCCATCCCTCCTCTGGTGTACTATCACACAGGTCAAATACCAATCTATGATACAGTAATTGCATTTCTGGACTGTTATGTAGACACATGTTAAAAAGCCCTAGAGTTCAATGAACCTTAGTGGGATGAAGAATCCAAATGCAGAAAGTTAATTTAAAACATGGCCACTTTCTGCCTCAAAATAGACAGCAATTCTTCCATCAATTTATCATAATATTTATACAGCCTCTAATACTCCACTAGTGGATTATTTCACTGTGTTAGAAGAAATTATAACCAAAACACTTTTTTAAAGGCAGGAAAACATTATTATGCCCATTTTTTAGGTAGGATAGCAAGGCACAGACAAAGTGAAGTTTATATTTTTAGAGTTAGGCACATATAAGAAGAGAATAGGTGCCAAGCTGAATGTTCAGAAACAGCAAAATAATACCAAAATTCCATCAGGAGCCTATTGTCACCATTACTTGCCTAAACACCTCTAGAATTTTGTCCTGCAGCCACAGTGCCATGTGCCAGTGCACTACAAGCAGAAATGTACCCCTTTACAGAAGGCAGCTTTCATGAATTGATCTGATACCTCCTCTGCAAGTAGAAACAAATTCATTTATCTGTTTTTAACTACCTCTCAGACCCCTCCCTAAACACTTTAAATGTCACTATTTCCACAGGAACTGAAGGTGTGCTGAATAGCATGTCCTGTACAGAAATATGATAATCTCTCTTCAATGTTTGGCAACTAGTATCTATTAATTAAGAATCCATCATTTGTACTCTGTAATTATATTTATTAAACCCTAACTCATATCCTAACTATAATTAGTTCCTGCTAATTAATTTTATCAAATCCCTCTAGATTCATATCTAAGGTAAATATTGAGTAGCCCTACACTAATTATTTCAATCAACGTGAAATGCATTTCAAATGACCGTGAATAGTTTCTATTAATTAAATTTAGTATAAAATAAATGTTCAATACAATATATTTGTAAACGTTAAGATTTTAAGATAAAAGAGAATAAAAGACTAGTATAATGTGAAATACTCATTTGCACATTAAACCAAGTTAAATAAGGCAATTCTAAGTCAGAATTTTACACAAGAAAACAAATAACTTTTCATATGTGAAAAATATGAAGAATTATAGCTGAGTACTATAATGATTTACCTTGAAAAGTTTTTCATATCCTTTGAAGTAGATGGGACTCCCTATGTTTTAAAAAAATCTGTTTTAATTAAAAAAAAAAAAAGAGAAATTTAATAATATTTGACTTTGCAAGTAAAGACAAAGCTGATAGCGAAACAAGTTTGGATGAAGTGCAACATTTTTGTCAGAATGGACTGGGGGAAGCTTCCTTACCTACCAGAACTGAGAGACACCATGCTTGACTCATAGAATCTTGGAAGAACCTGATTTGGAAGGGAGTTGCAAAGATCATTGCCTCCAGCTCCTGGTTCCCTTGCTATTGATAACTCAACTTGGTCTATACAGCAAACAAAATGATGTTGTCAATTTAGGTTCCTTAAAGCAAAATGAGGTAGCAACAAGAAGTCAGCAATTAGATCACAGCCATTTTGGACTCCCTGGGTTATTCATGACCATTAGCTGGAAGGATCTTGTAAACACTCTCTTGGATCTTCCATCCATTTACAGATGCCTCAGCTATCCCAAGTCATCTAAAATGGTCCTTCACTTAAGCTTCTGCAATCTGCTGAAAGTTTCTAGGCTGCAACTCAAGCTACTTACTGGAGTTAAAATGCTAAAGATTTTTTGTCAGTGCTGTCATCCAAGTATGCTATATTTCCACTTATACGCAAGGGTTAGAAAACTTCTAAAGTACTTCAGAACTCTTCTGTTCCGGAGAGGGGCAGAAGGGGTACTCATCTCTCCTAATATTAGAAATCCATGCTGTACTTTCTGTTCTTGTCTTCCCCTAAATAAAACAGGCATTTTCATCTACCCTATTACAGATAACAAACACAAACCAGGAAGAATCACATCCTTAAAGTGTTTATTTCTTTCTGCTGTCTCTAAAAGGAGGTGGTGTGACCAGCACAGATAGAACCATTTCTAAAATGCAGATGCCTTTGATAACATTACTCCTGCCTGTTGAGACTGTGGAGGTTTTGAGCAATGCTGAGTAAATAAGAGTGGAAACAACCCGAGTTTTTGTATTGGTTTTGTCAACTGTTTTGGCTTTCTGGAATTACACCTTTCATAAGATTTAGTGACTGCTGAGAAGAGCCTGTATTATTTTTGAAGGATGACAGTTTGCTGTCATGGGCGGTTACAGAAGTTGTAGCATTTGGTGATGAAGAGAAAACAGATTTCAGCTCTGTATCTGCCATGGGTTAGTCTTGATTTCAACTAATGTAACACAGGTCAATTGTGTAAAGTAGCTTCCATCTGTGGATATTTGATTTTAATTAACAAAGAATACAAACTAGCAGAAGTGGAATCCTAATCCAAGCAAGAATATGTGGTACTATGTTTCAGATATATTATGCTATGCAATTTTAATCTTTTGCTAATAATTTACATTATCACTCGCTTTTTGGCACTATGACAGTCATTTTGCCACAGAGATCATGTCAACACTGACTTTTTTTAATTTTGAGTTTATTTAAGAGAACCTCAAATATGTCTTTAATTTTTAACTCTTATTTAAACATAAATGTACACACACATAAAGCAAATTTAAATATTATGGTCTGTTTTGTATCACTGTGCATATTGGTATCAATGATTTGTTTTTCATGTGCCATTTGACACCACTTCACCACTCCAAATATGCTCCTGGGAAAGCTTTACAGATTTCTAGGATAAAGAAACCATTAGTACAACTCTTCTGATGACGTATATTTTCACAGACTTTAGATTTCCTGCAGCTGCTTCTGTTTGGAGCTCAGTAACATGTGGTTGTATAAAATATTTATTTTCCAGAAAGATATACAATCTTATTTTTGATAGTATCAGCAGATGGTGAGTCTACTTCCTCCCTCAATAGTTTATTCCAGTGGTTTATCATTTATGCCATATGCTTAAAATTAATGCCACATTTCCCATCTGATTTTGTCTGACTTCAATAAAGCTACATTAATTTCCTTCAGTTGTTTACCCATATTCAGGCCTGTTGGGTTATTCAGGGAGAATCCAGATTGCCCTTCACACTTGAAGCATCTGAGGTGTGCCATTGCCTGCAACCATCTTCTGCTCCAGCAAGCAACACTAGTCAACCCACTATCAGTCAACAACTCTGTTTTTATCAGTTTCAGTAGTCTGTGTTTAATTTAATTGGTTTTTGCTTCTGGATCTTTCAGGTATTTGTCTGTCCTTCACTTGCTTCTATCCTCCAAAAGCTCATATTTATACTGTTTCTTTTGCTTCATTCATCCATCTCATAGATGGGTCTGTTTCTCCCACCCTTTTTTGTTCAATCTACCCATATTGCAAAGGTTTTAATTCCTTTCTGTTAGCATTGCATTCAATGTACAGTCAAAAAAAGTTAGGCTACACAAAAATACCTGAGGGATACTGCCTGTTACTGATTCCTTTCCCTCTCCCTTACTGCTATAGCTACTTTTTTATTTGCAGGAGTTCCTTCCCTCCATTTAGCTATGAATTCTCTGGATCTGTTTGTTTTATTTGCTAATTGAAAAATTTGGTCTATTTGTGACTTTAGGAAAAAAACCCTCAACAATCAAAACCAGATTAAGCCATAATCATTTAATTTTCCTTGGTTGGTGACAAGCATTTGTAAAAGCTCGGACCCTAGACAGAAAACTTTTGTTTTTCTTAATGATTGATCAAAACACTTAGGATTTGTTCAGACATTTGGTGTTTTTTCTTTCACTGATGTTAAATCTGGGCGCCCAGAATTTCTGTCCTGAAGAAGAGGAAGTGAAGGAGGAAGATTGTGATCTCTGTGAAAAGAGTGTGAAAAAATGACAGCGATCTTGCTGGCAAAGCTTCTGGTCACCAGTTTTTTCACACCCAGAGATTTTTCAGCTTTTTCACAGCCATTTTTTTGATTAGCACTCCGATGAGACTGCACACAGAAAGTTTTCCTTCTTTGCTAGCCATCCCTGACACATTGCTGGCCGTGCTGCCCATTGGCTGCAGCACTGCTTTAGGTCAGTCTAACCTTGTAAATAAGGAAGTAAAAGAATTTCAGACAACATGCAGTCAGAAATTGTTCTTAAAATAGTAATTTTTTTATTTTGTCTTCATTGATGGCTGATAACTTTGTTGTAAAAGCATCATCAGCCACTTTGAATGACCGTGGATTCCAGTGTTTTTTCCATGTCATACCATCTTCCCCATCAAGACCAATTGTCAGTTTGAAACAAGCTTTACTTTTCTTTGGTAAGTTCAAGACAGTGCCACTTTTCTACTCCTATTGATCCATCATCTTTTTTCAGCAATCAGATTATACAGTGTTGGCTTTATAAATTACAGAATTATTTTAAGATATAGCAAACGATTAGCAAAAGTATCACTAGTGAAGGAGGGAAGCCTATTGAATGTCATTTCACATGTACAGCACAGATTCTGGAATTCCCCCCAGTTTGACATACTTGGGAAAACTACCAGAATGATACCGAATTTTACACAGAACTTCATATTGTCTAAGACTTGAGAAATGAGTGGGCTGTGCTAAAGATATGTGCAGAAAAGTGCTGAATTTGCATAGATGGTATTTGCATATTTCTAAGGAGGGTGATGTATATGCTGTTCAAGAATAAGTCAAAAGTACTTGTGCACTTCAGAAATGTACTCTCACTGCCTTCTCCACCTATGTGTAAATGCAGGTAGGAGTGTATTTGTTGCAGGACCATTTCAAAGTATGGTGAACTAGATTATTTCCTTTCTCTCTTTAAGCAAATTAGATTTTTGTGATGGTACCAGGAGCCATGCCTGAAGCCTAAAGGACAAGAATTTGGCATGCTGATGGCTGAAGTGAAGACTGCACAGGGAAAACTTCTTGCTTGAAGACTTGCCCTTTTTTTTTTTTTTGTAGTCTGCTGAGTTACACACATGTTGCAGTCTAAGAAAAAAACTGAACAAATCTATTCCTTGTCCTCACTCCATCAGAGATAGAATTTCAGCAGCGTGTTACTATTTGAACAGATACGGTATAATCCATTACTCCTCAAAAGAAGAAAAATGCAGTATTCATTAACACATGGCACAGAAGCTCTGACTAATATTATATTTAGCTTTCTGCTTGTCTCTTAATTATGAATACTGTTCAGCACATTTCCTTAACAGTCCTTGGGTCATCGGATATGCAATGCAGCCCTTCTTGCAGCATCTGCCCATATCACAGGAAGTTCCGTCTCCTTCTCCTTCTGTACTCCTACCTTTTAAATAATAATGGGGCTGCAATAAGTAAAAAGGATTAGTGAAGCATTTCCTGCCTGACAGTGAGCCTCTTCCTGACCTATTGCTCACAGACTTGTTTGTGTCCTTGTCCCTCCTGATGCTCTGCTCATGGTAGTGTGCAGACTGCGCAGATGTTTCTGTCATGCTATTACATGGCTATTTTCAACCTGTTTCTTGGAACAGATGTTCCCACGTTGTGCTCTCCCTCCTCTCTCTGCTGACACACTCTCTGTATAAACAGCAGTGTGCATTTCTGTAGTCCTGGTTTGTGGAGAGAATGAAAATCAAAACTAGTGACAGCATCTCTGTTTCCAGGCTGCTCTGTAACAGGGCATGTTAGCCTGGTCTTCTTCTAGTCTTTTATTAAGATGCTTCAACTCTTGATTTGTGTGATTTTGATCCATTTTATTCATGTCATGGGACAGTGTTTGGAAGTGCCCTGTGTTTTGCCACGTAAAAAGCTATCTCCTTCAATGTGCCGCCCAGTGGTTGTTCCTTCTTTCTAACCACAAATGGCAGGGTAAATTCAACAGTGTGTATTCTGGGATTTAATCTAAAAAGAGAAGCATCACAGTAATAAAATCTCATCTCCTGCCATCTGTCTCCTGCATATTTCTTTACAGTCCAAGTGCATTATATTTGAGCCCAAATGCTTCAGTATTGGCAACAGTGGCTGGTTATGGTAAGAAATCCCCCATGAGTTGAAATGCAGAAAGAAGTTGACATATGGACAAAATACACCAGGGATGGTAAGGGCTGGAGTTTTATTTCTAATGTGTTAGAAGTTGTTAAGATTTCTGAACAATGGTATTGCTGGTTAATAGCAGCATTGATGTATTTTGCACATTGCCTTAGTCCTACAGCCCTACAACTAAGAACAAGTGGGGAAAATCAGAACAATTTGGAAAAATGTAAGGAAGGAAGGGAAAGCAAACCTAGCCTCAAAGTGGATTATGTTCCAGATCCTCCTGAGAACAATTAATTAGGAGCGGACACAGACAAATTGATTTTCTTTCACTGAGGAGGGATAGAGGACATTCGCTTTCAAATCAGGCTTGTTGTTCCTGAAATGGTGACAGTGAGCAATGTATCACTTAGAAATGACATGACTGTACTTTCCATCTTGCTCATTTATTTGGAAGATATTGCTTTTCTCTGTTGGGATATATGCTTTCTAACATATAAAGTGGTTTAGAAACTGGAAGCTGGTCAGTCTTTGGTCATGTCAGGTCTCAGAATGTCCCAACATTCAACCATTTGATGCAGCTGCTAGGGATAAGTAAAATTAGAAATTCAACATACATCAATATAATAAATATCTGCACTATTTGGATATCATCTTTCAAGAATAAACATAAACTGATTCTAATATTTAAGGCATTTTTTGCTAAAAGCAGGCTGATGGTTGGTATAAACAAAGGAATACAGCAGATCAGCAGTGGACTTTTTGGTGCTAAACAGTGAACTTTGTCCTGTCATGAGAAAATGCACTGGAAAAAAAATGGTAACAGTGCTAATAAGGTATTAGTTTATCTATAAACATATATTGCAGAAATTTATAGTGTACATAAGATAAGGAACTGCAGGGAAGTCATAAGAGGAAGGACTGGTTTGCTCTACTTCAGATAACTAAAAAGGAGAAATGCAACCACTCTGCCTGATGCTTTCCTTGGTTAATACACAAAAGGAAATCAGCCATCAGCCCTTGGGATGATTAAGGCATTTCTTTGTCTCTGATGGCAAGAGGATCTGAACTGCTTTGACTGTTATATATCTAAAGCAAGATGAAATAAATCACATTATAATTCTTTCTTTCTTTTTGGGAGTTCAGTCGGGTGGCAAACTTGGTCAACTGGGCCAAAAATTTGAAAATTATCAAACCACATGTGATTCATCTCTTTTATCCTATACTTTTAAAAAGTCTAGCATGTAAGTTTGTCTCTTAGACAGTCACAGGAGAAAGAGAAGTTTGTCCAGAGGGCATGCCAGTCTATATTGCTGTTAGGTGACATGAATTTTCTTTAGAAGGTGAATATTTGGGCTGCAGAGACAGGCTTTTCTTCTTAACAGAGAAGTCTAATCTTTAGATGGCCAAAAATAGCTGAGATGAATTTTACCCTGTGTGGTTTCATTAATTGTTAGCTGCAGAGGTGATTTCTGTGGTGGTAAAGTGACATGGCAGGACACTTTAGAGTCTATTTGAGAACCAGTGGGCGATGATTCGTGGTATAAATAGGCTGTGCAGCCATACTGAAGTTCTTCTGAGCACAGAGACCTACTGTAAAGATTGTTTTCTGGGGACTTGACTGATTTATGGGATTCTGACAGCAGGTGCCCCTGCCCAATTGGAAGAGAACAAGAGGAAAAGAGGATTCAGCTAACTGCAGATTAAAGGGAGATTGTTCAGCTCCCCCTTTCTTTTTTTCTCCTCTTCAAGAAGCTGGCATTCCTTGTGGAGAATTTGGAAGCTGATCCATTGAGACTGGGAAAAAGAAATCCTATCAAAAAGAGCTTTGAGACAGTTCATGGAGGTGTTTTAGCACCGTGATTGTTGCATTTGAGATAGCATAAACACTAAACACTAAATCCTTGAAAAGAGAATGAAGCAGGACAGGAGGCCTTGAGAAATATTATCTTAGTATTACCACTGGCCAAATTCACAAGAATCTCATGGCTGTAGCTGAATACATGTGGTCTCTGTGTTTAGATCAGCAAGGAATAGACACTTGTATATTTTAAAATCAGTGCACAGTTTTGAAGATATTTTCATACCTCTTCTGTCCATGCTTAGGAGTCCAGTGTAATTTGCAATGAACTGGACTGTGTCAGGCTGGCAGGGCTAGCAGGTTTCACACAGGACTTATGGGAAACCGTGTGCCCTCCTGCTGTGGCAAATGGAAGTCGTGTGTAGCATTACAGCATCTCATATAGCTCTGGACACCATTCTGTGAGCTACTGAATGAACCTTCTAGCAATTTAATGGGTTTCTAATGTTCTGCACACATCCCAATGCTGTTATTCCCACTCAAAAATAGCATCTGCAAACAATTAAGGCTCTTAGAATCATCAAATGATTTGGGTTGGAAGGGAACTTTAAAGATCATTTAGTTCCAACCCCCCTGCCATGGGCAGGGATCCTCTTCACTGAACCAGGTTGCTCAGAGCTCCTCCCAACCTGTCCTTGAACACTTCCAGGGATGGGACATCCACAGCTTCTCTGGGCAACCTTTACCAGTGCCTCACCACTCTCACAGTGGAGTTTCTTCCCAACATCTAATCTGAAGCGACCCTCTTTCCATTTAAAACCATTAACCCTTGTGCTGTCACTGTCTGCCCATAAAAAGTCCCTCTACCTCCTTTTTATAAACCCCTTTAAGGTATTGAAAGGCTGCAATGAAGTCTCCCCAAAGCCTTCTCTTTTCTAGGCTGAAGAACCCCAACTCTCTCAGGCTGTCTTCACAGGAGCGCTTCTTCATCCCTTGTGGCCCTCCTGTTGTGGTGGAGCCCTCTAATTGTGGTGGGATCACTGTAAATGGATGTGACCACTTTTGTGCAAATAGAAAAACCCTTCTGTTGAAGGGTGCTAAGAGCTTCCTGCTCAGGGGTCTCGGATCCACAGACAATCGCAGACGTTGCTAAAGGCTGTCGACATGTCAAATGTTCTGTGTTAAACACAAAGTGCTGTACAGCCCCTTTGGACAGTAAAACCCAGCTGCAGGCAGCAGGAGTGAACACCTGGAGCAACAAACTCTGTCAGACAGCAGAGCAGCCAAGGTAACTCAGGCTGACAACATGCAGGCTGCCCTTGCTTGTAAATGCACAGGTAAAGAGAACAGCATTTTAGAGGGGAAAGCCACGAGGAGGGGGTGAAAGCTGAGCTTTGTGGTTTTTGTCTCCAAAGTCTATGACTAGAACTGATGAAACCACACTTTTTTAACCTTTGCGCTTCTATCTACAGTAGGATTGAGCCACCCTCGTGCTGTGCTGAACCTGAGCTGACAGCCCTGCCTGCTCACAGGGCTTGTTAATTCAACTAGAGATCAGCTAGTCTCAACTCGTTGATTTTGAAGTGGAAAAGAATTGTTGCTCAGTATACTCTGGCATTTCCATGAAAACAAAAGGCTATCTATTGCTTTACTCTTCTGTCCCTTATGAATTAGGATTTCCTCCTGACCCCTTAAGTTCAGGCAAGAAAATATGGTGTCCTACCTTTATTGCCTCTGCTGAGGTAGAAGTGCAAAAGAGACCAATATAAATGGGAGGATTTCATGACCACAAAATGATTTTAAAATCAATTCCCTGATCAAATTGTGTCAATTTTTTTGCATGGGATTTACCAAGCATAAACCTGTGCATACTTGGAATGAGCAGTGGGCTTGCACTCTACACTCTCACTGAACTGAACATCTTGCAGATATTGCAAGTCTGACATGTTCTTAAGACTTCAGATTTCCTGAATTTTAGGAGCAGAATTTAGGAGCAGGGAGGCCAAAGTCTCCCTCTCTGCATCTGTTCTCCAAATTTACAGTGTGCATGCACAAGACAGGCTGAGAGCCTGCACATTCCTGGCGCTGGTGCTGCAACCAAGCTGACAGATGTCAGGAAATCCTGGAGGAAATTTAATCCAAATTCCTTGAATTTTGGTCATATAAAAATTTAGTCAGGCAAAAAGGAAAGACCAAGGGTCTGCTAATACTACCTTGACTCAAAAAATTAGGCTTTTCATAACCTGATTTTTAGTTTGCGTGATGTTACACTCTATTCAACTTTCTTGCTGAACAAAAAATTTAGGTACCACAGATGTGACCACATAAGTATAGTTACAATAACTATAAGCTGGCAACTCTGCCCTTACAAACAAAATGGCATTTTCTTATTCACCTGGCTGGGGATGGTGTTAATCTGATTATAAAGTGTTAGATATTTTGAAATACTAAAAGAAAATGAACCTCTCAGAAGTTGGAAAATGCATATTAAATTATCTAATGAAAAGATACTTGCATTGCTTGACCTATGCAGCACAGGGACAGTGAGGCAGGGCAGAGTGGAAGAAGTATGCAGAAGCAGAAATAGCAATGGCAGAAGCTGCTGGGGTGGCAGAAGGAAGAGCCTCACTGACAGCAGAAGAGAAAGAAAAGCTGTTTTCCAAAGCTGCAAGTACAAGGTTCGATGTTTACCTGCTTGATTTATAACTGACACAGTGTATAGATGGCAGACTATTTACATTTTAGAATCTGCTAAAGATATTTGGGGACAAACCTCTAGTCACTGTACCATGTTTTCCTTGGATATTTTCAAGCGTTTTTATAGATGTTACATATGTGCTTGCATGTTGGACTATGGAACAATAATATGAGCCAGGTTTAGACAGCAAGTTGGTCTAAGAGAGAGAAAAAACACTTTACAATTATTTTCCATACACATGGTTTCTGAAAACCAAACAAACCCATGCTTTCAGTCGTATGCTCTGTAGCAGACACAGAGAAAAATCAGATGGTTCAATTCTGCAAGCTGCTGAGTGCTCTCAGCTCTATCTGATATTAAAAGAGCCTCGTATTTTACAGGTTTATGCTCAGGAAATGTAGATCAACATAAAAATAGGCATACAATGGGCGACTAATATTTGTCTCCTGAAGTCCCTCCTGCCTCTATGAGTGACTTTTGTCATCCTGCCTCTCATCGCTATGAAGTCTAGCCCTAGTGGTGCCTTCCAAAGTGTCCATTTTGCATCCTTGGCTTCCACTGACAATAATGAGGATTACAGATGTAATGTAATGTATGCTGAAGGCAGAACAGCCTTTCAAGTGTCAGAGAGCCACTCTGCTGTTCAGCACTGCCTTTAACCTAAGCAACACACAGCGAAGTGCTGTCAAATAAAAGCAAAGTTCCAAGTGGTTCCCATGTTAGAAATTCTTTGGGATTTTTAGGGAGTGCAGATATGATTGCCAGACTTTACAACATTCACTCTTCAAGGTCAGACATATATGCTTGCAGAATGGAGGAAAACCAGCTGCTTTTGTATGGTACAAACAGAGGTTTCTTTCCTCCTTCCCTGTCCTCTGGGAAAACTGGCATCCTGAATTCCTCTCCAGCGTAGCATTTGGGTAATTTTCATCCAATACATTTTTAAAAAATGATACAGCCTGGAAGAAATCAAAGACACCTATCAATGAGAGTTGTGAAGAAGCATAACACTGACTTAACACTTTCGCAGATAAGTGTTTAATTCTGTAAGGCAAAACTATATCTTGGACCATAAAGGTCATATTAATCACACAAAATATTAGATCTCTACAGCTTAGATATTTAGATCTGAGAAAATAATCTAGTTTCTTTTTCCTGTCCTTTGAAGAAACAAGCACTTCTTTGCTACAATTCATCTCAAGGTAGATCTCTAAGCAGCCCAGATGACTCATGTTGTAGAAATGCTAATTTCTCTCCACTGGCTATAAAAGGAATATGGCTCTTATGAAAGTTGAGGTGGTTTCCATACACATCCTGGAAGGCTTGTAGGACTATAGGAAATAAGCATTTTTATCTCAGTGGAATGCTGCGGCACAAAGAGCTCCAGTATTTTCCAGAGTGTTAGTAGGAGCAAGTCAATAAGGGACATGCTCAGAAGTGTATGTAGTACAAACATTACAAGGACTGGAGCATAGCTCTGCTTTTGTACTCTGAGAAAAGGCCTCAATCAGTTGATGAAATGTATTTGTCTTGTGCTGCTTGAGATGCCCTAGGATATCCAAGACATCCACACACAGCTGATGCAGGATGGTGGAGGTCTCTTGCCTGCCTGATTTGCCAGCTGGAGGCCAAGGGAGATACCCCAGGATGTCTTAAGTGGCAATAAGTGTCAGTGAGCTCTTCTTTTGAGACCCTATTCAATAGTCATTAATCTAAGCAGTGATTCATCTCACCCATTTTCAATTAGCTGACTTTTTCTCTAAGTGCTGCTGACTACCTTGACCAGATTGTTATTGATTTTAAAGGGAGTTTAAATGGGTATGTGAAATACATGTGCACATGTAAAATGTATTTTACACGTGCACGTGAGATTATGAAATTAAGTTGACTAAGTCTGGAACATGTGGCATGATTCCTTTGCCTTAACTTTAGTGTCTATTACCATTTGTGATGCCCTAGGATAACCTACCTGGACTCTAATTTCCTGTCAGAAGGGCCACATGTTGTTTGAAAGTCCTCTTCCTGCACCGTGTTATGTCTTAAATGCCTGTGGATATCACAAATTGTGCTAGATATTTATAAAAATAAGTCACTTACATTTAGCTGGAGATGAATCCTGCCCTGTCTCCTATTTTAAAAAGGGTATTGAAAAATTGCAGAGATGGCAGAAACAGTTAACTATCTATTTTTGAATTAGAGAAAATACAAAAGAAAATGCTTTTTTAATCTATTTAGTTTATTGGAACCATGACCAAAGATAGATGTAATTACAGAGTAGAAATATTTTCAGTAGATAGAGAGTACCTTGTAGTTCAAAATAAGTTTAAAAATAGAAGAATAATCAGCTAGGTGAAAGCAAAGAATTGACATTTTCAGTTTGAACATTAGGAGGTAAATCCCTCTTATTAACTAATGGGAAAAATCTCCAAGGGAATTGATGAAGCCTATGCTCCTTGAAATCTTCAAACTAAGACAGGATACTTTCCTGAGGTTATGATTTGCTGAAAGCAAGTCTGTGAACTCAGTGCAAGGGTAACCGAGGGAAGTTAGCTGGCATGTGGTAGGCTGGAGATTAGACTAGATGGCCTGTTGATCTCTTCTGGCACTCGGTGCCACAAATTGTGCCAAAATAAGAAGAGTATGACATGAATTCAGCTGTGCTTGCTGCAAATCAATTATTTTTTTTCTCACCAGAAAATGGCAAGTAGGTTTAACTTGGATAATCTTTATATGACTTCCCTCCTCCCTCTTTCTATTAATTACGAGGAAATTGCAGAATTCTCACAGGTATTTGCTGTTTGCAGTTATTTGAATACTACACATTCACATCTGTATTTGTTAACATTCTTCAAACCCTTCTTGTTGCCTTCTGTACCTTTTTCTTTGTTTATTCACCTGTTGCACATTATCCAACTCTCAAATTTGTGACTCTCTGGATAAATACTATCTTCATGCTAGTTCTTTATGTCTAATACAGTGAGGCATTGATTTTTTCTTCTTTTTTCTTTTTTTTTGTTACTGAACTTTCATTAATAATAGTAATTCAATTCTTTTCTTTCAAAGTAATTCTTCAGCAAATTGGAGAGTGAGTATGAAGATTATTCACAAACAATTGATTGATGATGAAATCCTCTATGTGTCATTCAGCTGTGTTAATGAGTGCAGAAAAAGAACCTCCATTAGCAGATGATATATGCAGCTTTGTCTCTGTTCTCAGACTGTTAATTTCTTATTCAGTGTTGCTAGTGGGAAATTATGTTACATCCCCCTAAAGTGTTTATCTTACTCACAAGATTTTTTATTTAGGGGCCTCAGCCTGTGTTTATCACCACAGCAGCATAAGAAACTGCAAGGTCCCCCTTATGTGTGGTACTGAGGGTGAGTTCATGTCGCCTTTTTGGTACCATCATTTATTCTTATATGAGTCCCCACTGCCCACTTTGCTTTGTGCTGAGGTGCAGCAGCTGGTTGCCTTGTTAAAGAAACTCAAATATGTGTTTAGATGTTTGCACTGAAGATGGTACAAAAATCTATCTAGAATATTCCATGGTATTTATACACCTAAAGATACCGTGGGGTTTCACGTGGGGTTTTCAGGAACATCAAAGGTTCTGGATCCAATGAAATAAATTTGGAACATGAAATCTGCTCTTTAGTAAAAGAATGAACAATTTCCTCATTTATCTTTTACACATGCCCCTGTAGTATTTGAGCACTCTGAAAATGTTAACTGTTCTTCTTGATACTCCTATGGGAGAAGAGATGGTACTATTCTTATTTAATGCCAGTCAGTAAGATCCAGCATTGAATAAGTTTTTGAAAGCCATTAAAAATGTCCCAGATGTTTTCTTTTCCAGACTTTTTGCATTTTACAGTACACTTCTGTTTCGCTTAAGCAAAATGAATTCCAGTATTCCTAACATTTGAGTGATCAGTTCTGCAGTGGTACTTTGTCACCTTCTTCAGGTGATATTTGCTTTTAAACTACATCCCAGCAATATCCAGACTTTTCCCCACATACCTATCATCCCATGTTTTATGTCCTGTTGCCCTGGCCAGTTTCACTTATTTTCCTGTCTCAACTCGACTTCAATCTCTTTTTCTCCTTTCTTTTACTTTTATATCACATTCTCCACTCTTGTATGTTATCTCCACTGTTGCTATACCTGTCTTCCTCTTATCAAGGCTGAATCCTCTAATCATAGTGTCCCCAGACTGGTTCTTTGTCTCAGTCTACTCTCTTTGCCTTATTGTACTTCTGCTGTTTTTCTGCTGCTGTCCTTTGTGTTTTCTAGTTTGTGCAGCTGAAGAATCATTGAAGACTCATAAGACACAATAACCCTGCAGCCATTTCCTCTGGATGACTTTAGAGGGAAAATTGCCATAATTTCAGTAAATCCTTCACCTCCTCAATGTGCTCAGAGCCATCAGAGTTATTTGCAGGGAAGCTTCAGTATGTCTGTGGTGAACACTCATTTTTTCCCCCAAGCTGATTGCTGACTTGTGGATTTCTGTTGTGGAGGTAGAAGATGCAGTTCTGGTATCACGATAACTGCAAAAAGAGTAAGTGCTGTATGGAAAACACTAGACTAACGGACTGTTTTACATTTTTTTTAATAGCTGAAAAGGTCGCAAACTTTTTTTGCAAATAAGCGAGAAAAACATATCCACCCTTATCCGTTTTAATTCCAGAGCGACTAAATGCATGAATTTCACTTAAACTAGTGAAATTTGGTCAACTAAATGTATTCACTTCATTTAAACTAGTTAAATTTTGGCAAAGTTTTCCGCCAGATTCTGTAAATAAAATCTTTAGATGAAAACTGCTGAGACACCTTACTAATATTCAGTGTCAGCAGTCCTGTTTATAACTTGGTGTGTGCAGAAAATCTGCATGACTTGAGCATAAACTTGTAAGCTCTTTGGAGACAGTAGCCATTACCATTATCTAGCATTTAGCATAATGGGAAACATCCTGACTGAAATATTTTCACAGATCTTTAAATAGGAAAGACCACAAACTAATGAGGTTGAATAGTTTAAACTGAAAAAAAAAAATCTGCAAATGATAGAATAAGAAAACCTTACATGTCTCTACCCACTCTGCATCAGATGTGGACCAAAATGACTTATTCTGATTACAATGCAGGGAAATTAAAGAAAACCACATGCTCTCTGCTTCAGACTTACTTGCTGAGTTGTGCTGGGCAGAATAGATTGTTAGAACCATGTTTAAAACCCTTGGTAGCAATGGATTTTTTGTAAAGGAAACTGATATACCTGGCAGCATTGGTAAGCCTTTTTACACTCAGTATGCTGCAAATTTCACCATCTCCTTTGCCTCAGATTTTTCAGCTGAATAGGCAGAATTTCTGATATCTGGAACCTTTTCTTGTGAGTCCATACAATTAGGTAAGAAGATGATTTCTGTGTCACACATTTAATGTGGGTTCTATGTACCCATTTTTTGCTCTTAAGGTATGCTAGAAGTGAAATCTTGCTTACAACAGGTGTGAAAGATACACATTACATTTGACTTGCCAAAACCAAATCCAAATTTAGTAAAAAAAAAAACAACCAACCCTATAAAATGAAACTAAAGATCCATATGCAATTTCATTGCACAGTTTTTGCACACAATAAGTTTAAACCTGAATCTTTCAACATGCAGTAAACAACAAAGAGTAAGCATGAGCTAATGGCTACCTGACAGTCTTCTCCCTGAATAAGAGCATCATTTCATTTTTCCTTTACATACATATCATTCAAACATCCATAGGACTTGGAAATAAGGTGTAAAGTGCAGAAATCTATCTTCAGGAGGCAGTGTGAGGCCAGTGTTTGCCATTAAACTTGACACCGTTAAACTCATGAGCTGTTTGAAGCCAAAGCCCCAACATGCAAATAGCCACATGTGGCTCCTAACTTTTAAGCCAGTAGCTCTGAGTCTTATACCTGGAGATGGTAGTGACAAAACAGGTACGGAGGAAGAGCTAAACGTTTCTGGAAGGCAGTGGGAGGCCCGAGCACCAAAAGGGACTTCCAAAAAGGCTGCAACTCTTTTGAGTGTGTTCATCCAAGCTATTCCTTATCCACCGGATGGTCCATCTGTCAATCCATGTCTCTCCCTTTAGTGACAAGGATGTTGTGTGGGACAGTGGACAACTGCAAACATTTCCAATGTCCTGGAGTGTCTCTAGCTGTCTCCAGAAGGCATGTGCTTCATGTAGATTATGCAGTATATACATCAGCCCCAAATGGCTTTCAGGTATCTGAGGGCCCCTAAAACACTGTTAGATGATCCTGCCAAATATTTTAAATAGATATAAAACAGAGAAAAAAATGCATTCCGTTATCTCTTGATATGTCTTGTCCCTTTTTTCTTCAAAAATTAGCATGAGCCTCATCACTAACTGGTTACCAAAAGAAAGTTTTAATTCAAAACATGATTTGTAAATATTCTATATTTTTCAATACATTTATGATGATGTTTGTACAAAGGGTAGTCCATAAAGAACTAGTCAAAGTCCCACAGTGTATTTTCAGAAATAAAGATGCCAGGGAAGGGACTTATTTCACCTTTAGCACTTTCAGATGTGTCTGGGCCTGATGGTTTCATCAGTGTTACTGCACTAGTCACAGTCGGGATGTCAGTAACATTTTAGTCTTCTGCTCTTAAACAGAGAATGCTGTCACAACTGAGATGAATGAAAGAGGCACAGTATCAGACCACTTGCTCCCAAAAGATGTCATGGAAAGAATAACCAACAGACTTCTCTTCAGCCTTCAGCAATCCCTGAATCATTTTTGGGTATGTTGGAACATGACCAATACTGTGGGAAGACTGATTGTGTCTGCACAGATTTTATTTGGCTTTTTATTTGCGGTATAAACTGCTTCTTCCTTTTTTACTAGTATTCCTTGGCTTTCCTCACCCCACTCTTTCTCCCTTCATTTGCCTTGGTGGCATCACACACTGCAAACACAGAACAAGGAAGAAAAATGGACTGCCACACTCATGATACCTTCAGGAAGCTTAAGGGAGGATGTACAGCATTCACAGCAAGAAGGCAAGGAAAATGTGAGAAAAATGTTTACACTTGGTGAGAGCTTCCCAAAATAGTTTTGTCCTGTGCTGACAGAAAAGGGGCCACAGACAGACATCGTTGTTATTCCTCTGGCTGCTGTGGGAACAGGTATTTGCATGTTCACCTTCGGCATGGGCAAACATATCACACTCAGTGAGTCACTCCTTGCAGTGTCCCCATGGAGCTCTTGTTTTGCAAAAAAACAGGTTTGTTTTTCCTGCAAGTCAAAATGTATTACAAATGAATAATAGGAAAAAAGAAACAGACCCAGCAATGACAACAACAGCTAAGAAAACCCAAACCAAAACATTCATCTCTTTGTATTTTTAGTTCAGCCAAACTGGAGACTCATCAGATAAATTATAATTTTTCCTTCAAAAGGTTTGATCTTGCAGACTTCTTTTACAAAGCCTTTTCCATTATCCCCTTCTCCAACAGCTGGCATCTCATTCTACTCTTAACAGTTCCAATTAGGGTAATCACTCTAAAACTTTAGTAGAAAAAGACACACTGAAAACAACTGCTTTATCTCTTTCAGGTATTTCTTCTTTTGCATAAATACTTAAGCAATTTAATTTTGCCTGAGTGCTTTCTCAAAGGAGAGTTCTCTTGAATAAGGACAACCATAAATCAATATAAGCCAGCTTTTTTTTGTAGCCTCTTCTTTTTAGTACTCACAATAATGAGATATAGCTGAATTATATTAACAGTGATTTTTATTATTATACTCCTCTCTAAAGCATCTGTTGTCATGCTGGATGGTCATTTTACAAAGTTAAAAAAAAAGTCAGCGAAATCCTATGAAGAAGAGTTGTCTCTTCTCTCTTATTGTTTCCAGTTCATTTTATACTGTTGAGATAATGTTGGATGTATGAAGTGATGTGTTGAGTAGCCTATTGCATGGTTTATTACAATAAAACCACAACCCCCCCCCAAAAAAAAAAAAACAAAAAAAGGAAAATAATTGTAATAATGTATTGTGCTCTGCAAATACAAAACCTGAGCTCTGGGCAAATGAATGCCATTGTAGTGGCCCTTCCTGGGAGAAGATATGATATCGAGTCTCATGGAAAATTGAACATGAACCTCTCCAGCCAAAATTTATGGTGTTGGAAGCAACTAAAGCAGCAAGAGAGCCTGGCCAAAACATTTTAGTCTCCTGTGTCATGAAAATGTTAATTCAGAAGTTAATATGTAAAAAGCTAATTTTTGGTTGCTCAGAGCAGACCCAGAGCTAAAGATACCAGAAATGTAGACATTAGGAAGAACAGGCCATGATTATTTATTTGATAGATTAAGGAGCTAAAAAGAAGGAACATGTTTTATCTAGGTCCAGCAAGCCCAAATGAAAGGCTTCAATCTATTAGTAGGGGTATTATTTACAAAACCTGATTTTACACAATGGGGTGGGACCATAGGAACTGATTTATTATCTACCCTTTAGCTCAAAGCATCATTACTTTTTGCATCTTTACAGAACCTTGTGGCTTAGCTCTGTTCACCACCACAAACCTGTAAAATAAGTGTGGAAAGTACATGTAGGCATCGCCTATTACAATTCATTTCTCAGAAACAGGCTTTGCTGTACTTGAGAAAACCCTGGAAATACAGGCCAGACAATCTCACTTCCACACCCAGCAAGATCATGGAGCAGGATCATGGAGCACATTCTCCTGCTAAAGCACATGTGAAATAAGGCAGTGACTGATGACAGCCAAAAAGGCCTCACTGAGGAGAAATCACACTTGACTAATATGGTGACCTTCTGTGAGGGGGTTACAGCACTGATAGATAAAGGAAGAGCAGCTTGACACCATCTACCTGAACTTGTGCAAAGCATTTGACACTGTCCCACTCAAGATCCTTGTCTCTAAACTGAAGAGATTTGGGTTTGACAGGCAGACCACACGGTGAACGAGGAATTGGCTGGATGGTGGCACCCAAAGAATTGTGGTCAGTGGCTCAATGTCCAAGTGGACACCAGTGAGGAATATCATCCCCAGGGGTCTGCACTGGGACCGGCGTTACTCAGAATCTTTGTCAGTGACAGGGATGGTGGGACTGAGGAACCCACAGCATGCTTGCTGATGCCACTGGGCTGTGTGGTGACAGTGACATGCTGGAGGGGAGGGATGCCACCCTGAGGGACCTGGACAAGCTGGAAAGGTGGAACTGTGGGAACCTCATGAAGTTCAGTAAGGCCAAGCACAAGATCCTGCACCTGGATCAGGGCAATCCCAAGCACAAAACCAGTCTGGGCAGTGAATGAATTGAGACCATCCATGAGGAGAAGAATTTGGGTGCTGATGGTCAGCATGACCTTGCAATGTGCCCTTGCAGCCCAGAAAGCCAAACGTGCCCTGGGATGTATCAGAAGCAGTGTGGCCAAAAGGTTGAGAGAGACGATTCTGCTCCTCTGCTCTGCTCTCATGAGACCCCACCTGGAGTGCTGCATCAGCTCTGGAGCCCACAACCCAAGAAGGAGATGGACCTGTTGGAGTGTGCTCAAAGGAGGATATGAAGATGCTCACAGGGCTGGAGCATCTCTCTTATGAGGACAAGCTGAGAGAATTTGGGCTGTTCAGTCTTGAGAGGAGCATTTGAGCAACCTGGTCAGATCAAAGCTGTCTGTACTCATGGTAAAGGAGTTGAGCTAGGTGACCATCCCTTAAAACCCAAACAGTTCTATGATTCTGTGATTCTCTGATTCTGTGATTTACCATTCCCAATACATTTGTGTGTAATCTGTTTCTGAAAACCTCCACTAATATAAAGGACTGCAGTGAATATTCAAGCCAAACCTTCCCAGAATGCTGAAGTTCATTTTTAGAGCTCACCACTATTAAACAACCTTGTCTCAGATCCCACAGTAAACAGCTCTTGCTAACAGGTTTGCCACTTGCCAATCAGTCAGCAGATTGAAATTAGTGTCACAGGAGCAGCAGACAGAAGGGGGTCACACGGCTCTCCTCCCCTGCTCTGCCAGTTATAAACACAAAAAGTTTCCTATTTGAGAGCATTTAACAGGATTTTAAGACACTGTTGCTGACACACATAGCTGGTGCTTCACTCTCACTGCATCTGGAAGAGATGATGTGTCAGAAAAATATGGAAGAGTAAGGAGAATTTCAGAGTATTATGAGTAGTCACTGTCCTAATTTATGTCTTATTTTGCCCTTGTGCTCATTTCAAACATTCTCCTTCTAATAAAAACATGCACAAATTAGACATTATAAAGTCAAATGAGTCCTTTAAATGCTGCTTTGTGACAAACACTCTGAACCACGGCTGTATAGACAATTCTAAAGGTTTACAGAAAAAGTTCTCCAGGGATGCAAAAGCATCGTGGTAGTTATCCATGTGCTGTGTAAACTTTTCTGGTCCCAAAGAGCACTACAGCTCCAAAAGTACCCATTAGTTATTGAACAATGGGCAGAGAAGAAGCTATCAGTAGAAAACCAATTATCTATTTTTTATTTCATTCTGAATTTTGGGAAATATGAATAGAAAAATCAGTAATAATAAATGGACCTTAAAAAGAGTAATGATTAAAGTCTCTGTGGTTCTGACATTTGAGATTAATAAAATAATTTCTGGTCTTCTTTTCTGTTAGACTCCCCTATCCCTCTCCACAGACACAGGAAAGTTTCTCTCTACAGCAATATGCAGCACCACAGGCAGTGCTAAGTCAATCACAGGTTCTCCAATTACTAGAACCTGTCAAGTCTAGCAAACATCAGTTGATGCTTGAAGACATCAGTGCTGTTATTTATATCACTGCTCACTAGACTTGTATAATTTGGTTATGCTAAAGACTGGAATCTGCATTTTTTTTTTTCCTAAGTGCGGAGACCAACTGTACTAACAGAATTCATGAACAAGCTTCTCATTGTTTTGAACATAAAAAATTTATATACACCTTACAGGTCTACCTGAGAGGTTATAATTAAAAAAGGCAAATTTTACTTGGAATATTTGGTAGGTTTTATTCAGGTCAACATTCTTACTCGCAAAACTGTCTTTTGAATAAGTATATGTTGCTGGGTCAATTGAAATGTTAGAACAAAACTGCATAAAGCCAAACAAATGAACAAATGCAACTAACCCAGAAGATGTACTAGAAAAACAAGACAATACAATGAGAAGAGATTATATAATATGACATATACGACTGCCTTGATCTTATGCCTTGATACATTGAAATAACAATGGGGAAAGAGATCTATGGAGCCAGGTATTCTGTAAGTTAATGCCCACGAATGTGCAGGGCTCAGAAAGTCATCTGGGAACAGCCACACGCTGGCTGCTTTGTCCTAAATAAATCTGCACCTAGTTCAGCTCCTGGGGGAGAGTCCTACTGAGATCAAGGATATATTGATCAGGCATCTTGGTGATAAATCTAAATTTCAGAACCTGGGTTCTTGCCTATCTTCTGGAGTCTTTGAGAAAAGAAATGGAGAAGAAACATACAGAAGCCTTGGTTATGATCTCCATGAATCGTCTGAAAGTGTTTATTTCCACCATTCTTCAAAATAATGAACAGCAAGCAACAGTATGAAAACTCATAGAGCTAAGCCTAGATGAAAACAAAAAACCCTTCCCTGCCCAAAAAATTAGATTAAAAATATCTTCATATACACAACATATGTTAAAGTACACAGGTTTTTAATCGGAAAAGGACAAAGCATTATTTTAAGCTCTTACCCAAGGACCTTATTTTTTCCAGGTTCAAAGTGTGAAACAATATCCACAAAAATGCTTATCTGCAGCAACTATTGTCATACAGCCTGAACTGAAAATGGTGCCAGACATTCCATACACAATGTCAGTGACCAGCTACAAGTGCAAAAGTGGTCTTGGGACCTTTGCAAACTATTTGACTCTGACCTAATTAGAAAAGACATGGTTTACACCTCCACCCAGATAGTTGCTTTCCTGTTCACAGCTTGTGAACATTGTTCTCTCTGCACTTTTTCATATGCTGGCTTAGCACACAGGTGTTGACATCGCTGTCCTATATTGCCTGAAGATTGTGTTCACCAAACATCCTCACACTGAGAGGCAAGAGCAATGCACAAACATAAAAACAACCTCCCTTTCAACACCACGGAGGATGTGGGATAGTTATGGTGGTTCACAAGCAAATCAGGTACCAGTTTCACTCCTACAGAAGCATATACATAATATTATGTTATATTCTGATTTTCAGTGACTATTTCTATAGAGATAATTGATGTTGCTCTTGTACATGAAGGAAGGATATGTCTACATTAGAATGTATGCTCTAAAATTTCAAGGACTTGCTAAACTTTTTCAGACTTGAAAAAAATCATGCAACACCTAAAACTGCAATATCTGCAACTTCAATACCTCATAGATGTTGTAAGCATGAGACTTGTGAAGTGCTGAGATATTAAACCTCAGGCCCTGTGGTTAACTTAGGACAGGAAGCATAATAAATATGCTTTATTCTCCTTTCAGAAGAGGAAAATAACAGAGATCTTGCAAATAGTTCAAGCTTCCAAAAAAAAAAAAAAAAAGGCAAATAACAGTACAAGTGTTTTTTTTCTTCTGCTAGCTTTGACCAAGAAAGGTTATTACAAAGAAGAGAGGCAGAAATACCCTTTCTAATGCCACATTATTGTTTTGCAGAGTTTGCCCCTTCGGACCACTCCAGTCTGGCTGTCTAGTGCTCTGAGGAAAAAAATGAATACATTTATTAGCAATATCGTATGGAGTACAATTGATGTCCTGAAAGAGGCTTTCTAGTTTATGGTAGAACCTTGGAGATATAATCCTTCAGCTCTCTGTGATATGTTTTAATTACATAAAAAATGAATGCATGTGTGAAATTTGTTGCATATGTTTAACAGTGCCTTGAGATTGGTGAGTTGTAATAAATATAGTGTGATGAATTAAAATTCTCTAAAAGGACCATAATTACTTTATACATATGGATAAGAGCCTTCACTACCACTACAATCTACCCCCTCCCAAAATAAACTCCAATTCTTCAGAAAGCACAGCCCATTTTCAAATAAACTAGAAATATTCAATACTCCTTGTAAAGAAAGACTGGGGTTTACTTGCTGTTTTTCAAGAACTTGTCTCCACATATGCTTGTCATCTACCTTCAGAGAACCCATATGAGATATAATGGAAAGTATTGAGGGTGATGAAAATGCCAGAGCATCTGTCAGTGGATCACCTTATGACAGCAAGTGATAAGCCTCCTAATGCTGAAGTGATGAATGTGCCTGAATGTGGATGCTATGCTTGTGTGAGACAGCTGAAAAACACAAATATGAGCAACTAGACATGAGGACATGCCTCTGGGGAGACCCCACTGTTTTTTGCAGTACTTGACTGATTCTGGAAAGCAGGACATTTTTACGATCAAGAAAGATAAGTGTGCTTATCAACACAGCTCCATGGCTCAGAAGAGGAGCAGTTGGGATGCAGGGAAGCATTAATCCTATCTAAGTATCAAATGTGACCTTTTGTGTATGTTCTCCTTGCAAACGATCTTTCATTTCTGTACCTTCAGTTTTCATAATGCATTTGGAGTGCTTTATAACTGAGCAGTAATATAAAGGCAAGCTGCCATAGGCTTATTCAAACAAAAATTGCATACATTGAAGTCAATAAAATTACCAAAGTACAAATTACTTCACTTGGAGAAAAGAAGCACAGGAATCCTGCTTGTAGTCACAAACAAAACACAGTGTGCAAGTAGGGTATTATTTACAAAGTGTGAAGGTCTAATGCAGACAAACATGTTTACATAGGAAACTAGAAATCTATAGGGGAGGAAATCTATTTTTGATATATAGCAAAAGGAGGAATATGGCTGGGAAATACGAAAATATATTTCCCAAGCTTAGTGAGTCAAGAACCTATAATATATCTTCCTGTTAAATGTTTTTCAAAGCTTTGGAAAGGCCTTAATACTGATTTTATTAAGTTATTTCACAGGATATACACATGAAATTATACATCAAAATTATTCAACAAATTTAATGACAATAAATATGATAAGGAAAAACCTACCAGTTGAACAGCCACAAGAATAAATATTAGTATATTGGAGATGGATGCAGAAATCTATATTACAAATGGATATAAATAAATTCATTTGTATTTCTTTGAGCAAGATGTTAAAGAAGGGAGCAATCCATATTATTGACCTGACTTTAATAATTTCTACTTTAGATTAGCCCAGTAAAACCACACATCTCAGCAACACTTCACAATAAGCATCCTAACTTTTGGCTAAATATTCTGATCGATAGATTCTTATACACTAAACAAACAAACCCACCACCTGCAGTAGTCAGGTCTCAAAAGGTAACAGGCATTTTCTCAGTTTCTAATAAATGAATAGGGTAGTATTGACTGGCTGGTCATTAGCGTGTTTGAACAGACAAAGCTTTTTCTTTGTTTACTGCTGCGCCTTATTGCACACAAAGAGGCTGCAGTAAGGAGGGGGGCTGGGCTCTCTGGTGCCAGGAAATGGCAGTGCTGAGAAGGCACCTGTGGAGGATTGTCTCTCTCCTGTCAGGTGGATGGAGTAGAAATCAGGGCCCTTTTTCAGCTAACTCAGGACAAAGCTAAAACAGAAGAGGAAAGAGAGAGGTGAGCCTGAGATTGTGTCTCACTGCAAGGTGAGCAGGATGGCTCATCCAAAGTAAAGCCATGAAGGAGGTACCTGGTTAATCCACAGAGACAATCTTCTGTTCCTCTGACAGGGGACAGGCAAATGGTGCTTCCAGCTGTTGCAGGAGCAGCATGAGGAACAGGAGGGCGACTCTGGGAACAGCAAAGCTGCATGCTGTGTCTCCAGGGCTAGGGAAGGGGGAGGCCAGGGAGGAAGGAGCACAAACCTCTGGGATGATGGAAGGCCAGGACAGTACCTGAATCAGCACCCTTTTCCTTTCTCAGTTTGTGCCAAAGTTCACCCAACAGCTGCTGATAAAGCACCTCCCTCATGTCAGTACGCAAATCATGGCAGAAATCCTGACTGTCACTTAGGACAGCCTCAGGTGTTTCCTGGAAACTGCCCATCACATAACCTTCATGGAGCTAGGGGAGAAGCTCCTTTCCCTAAATTAATTTCTAGCTAAATGCAGCCCTGCAGGAATGGCACCTCAACGTCTGGCACAGGCTGTGTGAGCTTCACCAGCTGCCTGCTTTCCACCACATGCCCAGTCTAGAGCTCACCTTGAAAACCAACCCTTTCTTCAGGGGAAGCAGATGTGAGGGCCGTTTGTAGCTCATGTATTAGCTCGGAACTCTTATCCAGGGCTATGCCCAAAATTTACAGCTGACATGTCAGAAACAGAACCACCGAAGCAGGACCAAGGTGACCTTTCTTCGTGCATAGACATGAGGGGTTATTTTGTGCAAGTCTGATCCTGAGGGCAGACAGAGCATAAATGGGCCCTGTTTGGCCCATTCAGCCTGGGACTGCTTTTCCTGCTCACTGCACACCACGGACTACTACTGAGATGCCTCCAAGAGTGAAAATCCACTGTGGAAAGACTGAAAATGGAGATTCCAAGAGCTTTTCGAGGGGAAAACCCCCAAAATTTAGAAAGAAGTTCACAGGTTTAGTCACCATTCTTCCCTTCTTCAGTCCCAGTATTGTCCCTAATCCATTTTGTGCTTCCCAAGTCATTCTCTGCACTCAGGGAGACAAGTTTCTCATCTGCTTGAACCACATTTTTCACCTTCTTGATACTGATACACACCAGCTGCTCGATCTCTGCTCTCATATGCACTGAAGGCAATTAATCAAAAGTAAAATTTAAAAATCCCTTCCCCTTTTTTGCTCATTAACTTAAAAAAAAGTGTCTCACTGAGAATAATATGAACAATTTCAGCTTGAAAAGTAACTCTCTCACAAAGTTATAAGCCAATTCTGAACGTGACCTTTCAAATGGAAAGCTATGCAACTTTAACCAGGCTTCATGCTGGGTCCATAGAATATTTCAAAGACATTTCTTTCAGTCTAGCCCATTTTTCCACCAGTCTATGCCATGGTTTGGTTTCATATTTCTTTGATCTGTGCAGCAAATACTTTACATAGTTTAAAAATAGATCCATGAAGCTCTAGCTCTACTCTTTAGGACTGAAAGGAAAGCGAGCTAATAACCAATGTAACAGTCTAACAGTAGTGTACTCCTTGTGATGCTCTCATTGGAACAAATTCATTCCCACTGTAACTCCACTGACATTAACAGAGCTACCAGCTGAGATGAATTTGCCACATTTTTGTAAAGTGCTTTAGAATTTGATGTCATAATTCTCGAAAGACACCATAGGAAAGATGTCTCTTTGCCTTTCTCGGCATGTGTTCATGCACATGCCAGTTTTCCCAGCTTCTTGTGTTCCTTACATTTCTTTTCACACTGTCTCCCCACACTCTTTGAGACTCTCCTGTTGAGCAGATATAATGCACCAGATACTCTTTGAAAATAAGTGCCTTGAGGTAATTATAACTCTGTTCTTGCTTTTCATATGTGAAGGTGAATTCAGCAGTAGAGACTGACGACTTGAAACCTGTTTCAAAGACCCTCATGTAAAATTGTCCTTTTTTAAAATGGCTCCGCGTTCTGTTGCTCAAAATAGGTATTATGACACAGGCTGGACTAAGACACTGTTTTTCAAAATTTTCATTGCTGAAATATCGATGATTTGAAATTAAATGATGTTTTTACAGATCAGAACACATAACTGAAGGAGGTTAGAAAATTTGCAACAACTTTATTTGCTAGAAAGGGCTGATTTTCTGGAACTGAATACATTTGCAAAAAAGTAGTTTGACTTAATTTCTTTTTAAAAACCTTCGAACCTTCCACATTCTTCTAAAAATCTCCAGTTTTGTGATTTAAATTCACCTTCTAGATTTTAACTTTGAGTTAAATGCAGTACTTTTAAAGTTATTAGAACTAAGTAAACAATTTCAATCAAAGTGAAGATTACTTTATGATTTAGGTTTTTAATATTTTTTTATTCCTGCTTTTTCATTCTAATTTGGGAAAGAAAAAGAATAAAAGCAAAAATAAGATTAAGAAACTGTTTCTACATACTTTTTTTTTTTTTTTTTTTAATACAGTTTAATCTTGTTTCTATCTGTGATTGGAAGCCACAGCTTTTTGCTGACTTTCTAACTGCGGCTCCCATCATGTGGCTGTGGCTGCAGCATATAGAATGTCTCCTCAAACAACTGCAAAGGTCAGTAACTTTTGAAATGCCACTTAGTGCATGTTTTGTTTATTGCTTTCTTCCTATTAATTAGACCATTTGATGTGTAGCTGTGAAAACCATTTTGAAGACATAGTGTTCCTGTTAAATCACTAAATAATCATTTAGACAACTAAAAAGATCTCCTTTTTAGCCTCAGAGGCTTGTATGGTAGTTCCCTTAAGCAATATGGCTGAAAACAGGCTATATATTTCATATGCTGCAGGCCTGGAGCAAATATTTTCTGACACTATACAATAAATCATGTTTTCCTCAACAGCAAATAATAGAACTGTACAGTACATTATATCTGCAGCAGCAACAAACAATTCATCATCTCTGACCTTTCCATAATGACAACAATTTGAAGAATAGAGACTAATTTAAATTTTTATATAATGTTTAAAATTTAAGGACTAAATCTCCTTTATACTAGATCCACATTGCTCTGGTAATAAAAAACCTCCTTAAAGTGAACACAAATGCAATTCTTTTTTTCTCTTCAATCTCTTACAAATCAGCAGAGCAGAGGTTTCTCAGAGGGCTTGGACCTTAATGCAGTTCAGGTAGATGCACCCAAGCTCATTTTTAAATGATGAAATGGTAACAAATACAGCCTGCAGGACCCTAGAACCTTGGGTTTGTACTCTGTAGTTGGCTATGCTGTTAGAATCACACATCTGTGAAAAAAAAAAATCCTCACACTGATAGTGGGCTCCTTTTATCAGCTCACACATAATCTATATGTTGCTTGCTTTGTTCCTGGGAAGGGTGGAGGTCTTTCAGCTGGGAGATGAACCAGCAAATTATAAGAAACTTCCCCCTGACACTAAACCCAAGAAACCAGAGGTGCCAATAGAAATAATGCCCCTCACTGCCAGTCCTTCCTGATGCACATCACCTCTGGCCTTTCTGAAAGCTTGGGTTTGAAATGCACACTGAGGCTACTTCTCAAACTGTACAGATTTGGGCTCTTTCATGTCTAAGGTCTAGCTGTTTCCAAAGATATCCCACCACAATCCCTTTACCATCAACTGGCCTCATCTTTTAATGGAAAGAGCCTTCATCCTGAGCAACAGATATGACTCATGTTCCTTGTGGAAACTGCGGGAGGGCCCACAAAAATTGTTATGAGAGAGATTTTGCAAAGTTCCAGTTTTATAAACAATTGTGTTCCCAATACAACCAGAAAGGATGGAGCAATACATCTCAGGATCTCCATAGCTAAATGCATATTCAGGATGAGCTACTGTGGGACTGGAAACATTAAAGTTGCTTCTGATCCTTAGAAATTACCTGTTCAATTCTGAAGTGAAAGGGCGATGACTGCTCTGCCCCTCGCTGTAAGGGCATCATCTCACCCTGCACCTCGTTTCACCCCACAAAAGAGCCACGAGTCTATAAGGGAGCAATCTGTGCCTTTTAGAGCAGATTTGAAACTGACTGATACTTTAGCTTGGTTTGAGGTCAAATGAGACAATTCCTACCATTAAAACAGAGAGAAATACTTCTGGCAGCCCGAATGAACTAATATTTTTCATGTGTCTTTTTAAGTCATCACCTCAGGATATTTTATGGATGCTCTCTACAGATGGTGATACACATGGCCCTACCTCGATTAGCTCAAATTCTTTCAAGTACTCTACACAAATAATGCCCAAAATGCATCTGATGTCTGTAGCCTTTTCTCTAATGAAAGCTCAAATGCCCCTATTCCTCATTATTGTACGTGTCCTTTTACAAAAGTTAGTTTCTTTGACTGCTATAGAAATAACCCCAGATACTGAAGCCAAATATTTAATTGTCTTTATTGTTGCAAGAAAACAGAGATCAAACCCACAGTTATTCAGAGAACTTTGCCACACAGAACATTCAAAAAAGAGAGAGGAAAAAAGTCATCCTTGATTACTGTATCTGTAAAATTACTTGGAATGTATACTGTATAATTAAGACTGCTTATCAGCTTAAATTTGTTGGCTTTGCTTTTTGAGAATACTGTCTTCTGTGGACATGAGGTTACTGAAACTGTACACTAGTGAGGGAACAAAACAAAACAGATGGTGCATTAATAATGGAAGTATTAGAAAAAGGGTACTCTTCCAGATTTCAATGTATTCATTAATACATTTTAGACAATTTAATTGCTTCCTGAAACACTAATTGAAAGAGTTTCATTTGCAAAAACCTAGTCCTGGTAATACAAACTAGGCACAGTGCCACAAAGAGCTTGAATGCTATAAGGAAATGAATAGAAGGGTTTGGGGTTTTTAATGTGTGTATGTTTATTGCTTTTAATGAAACCTTTACAAAAGCACACAAAGCATCAGGAAAAGAAAGATTTACAAAGAGAAGCCAGGTTTAAGAAGTACTGAGTGTTTAGAACAAGCAAAGAGTATTTTTGGTTTTTTAAAGTCAGCCCATGTCTAGGGACTGTGAGTTGGATTTACTGAGAATAAGAGTCATAAATTTATCAACATTATACACTCCCAGACTTAGCAACAATCTATGTAGAGGATACTTTTAAAATATTTTCTTCTGAAGATGTCTGCTTAAACTGCTTCAGTTCCTCTTCTAAATACTGATGGGAAGGTAAGTTTTTCCTGATTTTGAACCTCCTCACCTGTTGCATGTTGGAAAATTTGGGTCAAACTTTACTGTGATCAGTCTCTTACACATCTCCAGGAGACTGGAGATGAAGGGCAGACAGAAAGGCAGAAGAAAACAAACTAAATAAATGCACTGAAAAAAAGCTGAAGTCTGTCAAAGAGAATATATAAAGCAAAAGACCAACAAACATGCAGAGAAACCTGAAAGAAAAGATCAATAATAAAGAGAAAAAATCCAAACAGAAGAACATACAGTTTCTAGAGCAGCTACTTTTCAAAGTCTTACGGGGATGGGCACAGACAAGTGATGCAGAAGGTGGTAAAAATAGTTTCTCTTGGGCGCTATTTTGACAGTTGCCCACAAGAAGTGTAATTCCCTCTCATACCATACTTGGGTGTGATTTTAATTCCCAGTTACCAAGGATCCATGGCTACTCACCTGTCTAGTTGGAAGGAAGCTAAATAATTCTTCAGAAGTTTAATCTGTATTAGCAGCTGGAAGATAAGCACACAGGCCAAGGCCAAACTTGCTGCACAGGTTGCACCTGAGCTGGATGGAGGTGTTACAGTCTGAACATCCCTCTACCCTATGTGGGCAATAATTGCTCCCTTAGACCTGCCTGCGAAAACATGCTTATGTCAAAACAATACAAAAAAGCCATCACTGTTGATGTTAGTCGCAGTGTCACCGGGTTTTCACTTACAGCATTTTAATGAGTGGTAGCCAGACATGAGGGGTTCTTTGCAAAGGATTTTGTGGTGACTGTCTTTGTTGAGAAAGTAAAGGAGAACTGAGAACAAGACAGGAGCATTTTTCTCTTATCTTGATTCCTCTCTGCTCAAAAACACATCTAAACGCAGACTCATGCTTCAATAGACCCTGCCCACGCATCGATTGTGTGTAATATAATGGTATTTGTTAGCTCCAGGACTTTTCCTAATTAAGTAGTTACAAGGGAACAACTCCCTTTATGGATATCATTATATCATGGCAAAAGGGCCTCATGTTATAACAGATGGCAGAACTATATGAAAAGGTAAGAGAGGACCTGGACCTATATTGTATTCCCTTTCAGGTGGTATCTGTCCTATCAAATATCATAAGATGTTTGTGAAAATCTTAGAAAATTTTTTCTTTCTCAAGAAAACCACTTCTTGCATCCTAAATATTCATACACACAACTATATAATAGTGACACTTGTATATATGACATAAAGATTCCTTACATCGAAATTCCTTTTTGTCCTGGAGTAGAGCTCAAAATCAATATATAAAATTTTTTGTGAAAGATATTATTCTAAAGTATTGATGAAATAGTAAATAACAAAATTGTTGTTACATTTTGCTGGAAAAATTTAAACATTTTTTTTTTCCTAAGTGGAGTGGCCTTGATATGCTGTGTAAGTTCTAACCCATGGAGTAGAAGATTCCTTTTTTCTTTTCAGTCAGAAGCCAGGAGGTAACTTTCTAGTCATCAAAAAATACAATATGTATAAAAAATTTAGGCTAGACCTGAAAGAGAATGAGGAAGTGATATATCTAAATTACAGCATTCAAAAAGTCCCTGTGGTAGCTCAAATTGGGACTGCTTAGTATGACATTGATCTAGAAAAAATAAACAGAAAAAATCACACAAAACCCCCCTCCCACCTCAATAAACATAAATACCCCAAAATAGTAGAATTTATGCTGACCAATTTTAAGAGAGTTAGCCTAATGCCATTTTGAAATATCTCTGAAGTGTGAAAAATGTTAAACATTGAGATCTAGTTCTACTTTTCCATTTCAAGGAGTCGTTTTTTCCAGATTTGTTTTCATCTACCAGAGTTATCATCTGTAAGTAAATCAAGGTAGAGAGACTGAGTCATTAAAACCTGCACCACAGTTTAATTGCCCACAGTAGGCTACAAAATTACTGGCAATTTTAATATTTAATATCTGATTTTGTATCTATAGAAGCTAAGGGCTTATCTACCTCATCTAGAAGAAATTACAAAACTAATACAAAAACATGTCTATGCCCTCCAGAGCATTAGTAGCAGCTTGTTTTATGAATCATTACCGTCCTTTTCAAATTACCAAGAAGGAAGCAGTACACTGTTTGACAAATGCAGCATTTTAAAATCACGGTAAAGAAATATAAAAGTTTAACTGTAAACACTTTTTTTCCCCTAGGTTCCTTAAGGATGTTTGGTAGAGTTACATTTAAAGTCAAATCCTAGCTGAACCAGAAAATCTATTCCAAAGCAATGGCTTGTTCTTGCTATCTTGGAGCTGTCGCCATACGTGCTAAAAGCCAGCTGAACTGTGTTTTGGTTGTTTTTTTGTTTGGTGGTTTGTTTGTTTGTTTGTTTTTTACAGAATACTGCAAAGTGTGAGGAATCTGGACTGTTGCCAATGGCCACATTTCCTCTCAATAAGCCAAATCCCAGTTAAGGGCCTCTCTTGGCTACTTAATTTGTAGGCATGGTCCCCGGAGTCTGACTAAATGCCAAGTCTGATGTTTGTGTGAAATGCCTTAAACCAGGCAAATAAATAAAGTATTTTGTATTCTAACTCTTAAACTAAGCAAATGGAATGTGTTGGCTCATAATAGTTCAAGTAACACGTGGAAGTTGTCTGCTGGTTTTTAGATAAGTGATAAGAGATGAAGAGACCTCCGAGGAAGGCTGCAGAAATGTGGAGGTAATAAATTGCTTGCCTAACATTGTTTTAGATAATGAGAGAATAGAAGAGGAGATGAATAAGACCAAAAAGCTGCCTGCATGCAGAATGCCTCCAGATAGTAAAAGATATTGAAAATATTTCTGTAGTAGATCTGGTGAATAGAAGGTACATTTTCTGAATGTCATTATCTAGGGAGGTCTCAGTGCACCCCGTATGAGAGTAGAACACTGTGGTAAGCTAAAACAAAATGGAAGAAATGGAAATAGCATTTCATAATGACACTTCAAATGGAAAGAAAGAGGAAGGACATTTTAGCATTCCCCAGCATTGTAAAGTTGAGCTCTGCAATTCCTGATTGTTACTACTTACCTTCAAATACTAAAACTAGGTCAGTATATGTTTGGAAAGATGGGAAAACTTTTATCGAATGGCAGAGTTGCCTGCACAGCAGAAAATGCTAAAACTTCAAACTGCAGAAAGTATTATAACTAACAACTTAGCATGCACATATTCAAATATTTTTGCATAAAAATAAATAAGAATGAAGAGATAAGGTTATTACTCAGGTTAGTACTGCTCAGGTTATTACTGCTAGCATCAAAAAAGTTGTGTGTGGGTTGCATAGTTCATGATCTTTCTTCTTCTGTGTGAAGTCTGCCATTCCTATCCATATCTTTGCTACTGTAACCTGGATTATTGTGACATACTCTAACTTTTGGGGGCTTTTTAGTAAAGCAGAAAACGTATCCTTCTGACTGAAAACTAGGGATACCTGTTTCTGATGGCATGAACTAGCTTTCTTTGAATTTCTGCCTTTTGTTCACATTCACTTAATCTCTGATAGAGCAGGACTTTAATTTAGATTGCATTTTATAGACATTTTATATGGAAGGTAAGGAATTAAAAATACCTAAAAAAAAAACTTTTAAAAAATTTACCCCTTAAAATAACGAAAGATTAATTGGTGGGGTGGATTAACTGAAGCATTGGGTTAACCCCACACAGCCATTTTCTCACCCCTCCAACCAGTGCCAAAATCCCTGTGTTATCATCCTCACTTTGGTCACAAATCCAGAACATAGAACTATGCAAGATGCTGTGAAGAAAATTAACTCCACGTCAGACACACCCAGAGTTGAGCATAAAGAGCTGATTTACTTAGCATTGTCTTTGTGCCTACTCGTCTGTCTGTAATGATGATAGTGGGTTGCTGCACTGAGAAAATTATATATTTTTTCTTTTCAGTAAAATGAGAAATTAGATTGGCTCAAATTAAAATTAGAGATTAAAATATTAAGAAACAAAGACCTTTAAAAGATCTTTGTTTAGCAGTTAATCAAAAGTTTCCTCTTTCTAATCCTCTGTTGAGGTTTTGTCATTGTAATTAATAAATGGGAAATGACTGAGTGACATATATTGTTGGCACTGCTTAGCCTTTTGAAGTGTTAATGGATCAATTTGGCTTTTCACATTTCTTTTTATTGTGAATCTAGTTATGAAGAGGTAGAAAGTTTCAATAACTGTTTTACTGATTTTTAAATTAAAATACTTTTATTCTAAAAAGGAAAATGTTGACAGTGTTAATAACTTGAGAGATGCTAACTTAATTTTTAAAGAGAGGACAATTGAGACAGAGAAAAGGCTTAACTCAGAAAACACTGCCTGGATTTAATGGTATTTTAAATATAACTGTAACTTTGAGGATAACAGGAAGCCACAAAAATCCATATAAGCTGTTGCAAGAATGCAAAACCAGAATATCTCTAACAATTCAGGGGTTTTTCAAATATCATCAGAGAAATTTTGCTTGAGAATATGAAACAGATTAAATTGCAGTCTAAAGCTGATAGTCTTGTTCGGCTGATAACACACAAATAATTTTTCATTTGTGGTAAGTCATTCGCAAATACCTTATTTTAATTTAGATAAAGCATAATGATACAGTTTAAAACTGTCATATATAGAGATATAGGCAACAATATAGACAGGCAGGCATTTCACACAGGAAACCTCCATTGTGTCCTCTCTCACAGCAGAGCAGGGTGACACAGGTTACAGCCAAGAGCTGGGGTAAAAGGCTCTTGAACCACAGCCTCCAACAAGTTCTGCAGGCACAGGTGATGATGTTTAATGATAAGCTGGCTCAGAGCAAGCATCTCACCTAAAAATAAAATATTTCACATAGAACATTTTGTTTTGCTGAGAATTTCTGGTTTTTGCCTTGTTTTCTTTCATGCAGAAATGAACAAAAAGATTTAAATGCTGTTGCAATGGAATTTTCTCCAGGAAAGGTATTCTTATTTAACTTAGCTCTACCTGGTTATGTTTGTAAGAAAGCCCCACTTGTCAAACAAGTTGAATATTCTCCTTATTCTTCTCCTCCTCCTTTTTCTATATTGAGGTTTCCCCACAGCTAACAGAATAAAAATTATAACTTGATTCACTCTCTCATATGCTTTGATTTATAAAATATCTATTTACTATACTTAGATTTCTATTTATTAAGCACAGAGATGTTTATTATATCATATATGACAATCAGCATTAGTTTTTCCTCTATTTTCAGGCATTATTAAAATGCTCTGAACACTGAGATACGAGAACTGAGCAGTAGCTAAAGATATTAGTGTATTCTGTATTCTTATAGCCTGTTGGGGTTTTCTCCTGGTAAATTATTGGTTATTTCAGGAATACGAATATTACTCTTTCTATCTCCTTTTCTTTTTGTGTCACTGGCTGTCAGACATTTGTACTGCTTTCATTTCCTTATGTCCTGGATTTATCTGCAGGTTGCTGGGATTTGTTTCAGTGGATGAGGATGCCTTTGGAGTGCTGGCTCCTGGAACCTGGGACTCCAAGACCTCTTTCTATTCCAGGCTGCTTCCTCACTGGTTTCTCATCTCCCTGTGTACCGTGGCTGTCCACAGACAAATCACTTGTTCAGAACTACAGCGATGCGCTGGCCCGAGCTGGTGAGGCAATGAATGTACATGACTGCAAGGAACCAGTTTCAATGATCTAGGTGATTTCTTCCAGTCCCAGGCTTCAGTTTCCCAAGGCAGTATTTTAGTTCTTCATTTCTTGCTATCAGCTTTTAAGCAGACTCCATTTCTTTGGTATCATTCTTTCTTCTCTTGCACCCAGCCTATCACTATCCCCATGATTTGTTGCTTTTCAGCAGCCACTGTGCCTGCCTGCAGTATAATACATTATGTAGTGGGAGATTCTGTTCCTAACAATTTTTTTGGGGGGGAAATGCTATTAATTTTACAAATGAAGTTTAACAATATTTGGGTATTTTTACCCCCACTTTTCTCTTTCTCCTGAAACTAGCAGAAAGTCAAAAAGCAGTTCTATGGGAAGCTCTTATCAAGTAAATGAGTTTTACTTTCAGTGCTGGAAAGACGTGGAGGCATACAGACCTACAGCATGAGCATGGTATTTATCTGAATATTAGCACTGAGAACATTCTGTTCTATATCATAATTTTCCTGGGTTTGACCAGACTTGTACATATAGGTGGACAGCAACAATCTTGGAAGTTGAGGAGTGGGGTTTCTCTCTCTCTCTCTCTCTCTCTCTCTCTCTCTCTCTGTGCTTATATTTTGCTACTCAGAGATAGTTTCCCCTCTTCTCTACAGTTATAAAATCATCTTAAATTGGATTGTTTCCAAAAAGAAATTTTAAATGTTCTTACCATACCAAAATCTCCTCCAGACACTGATGAAACAAGAGGTTGCTTTCAATAAAATTTTTCTTTCCTGAAGTATAAGCAGTTTTGAACACACATAGCCCAACAATTGTACATAATTTAAAAAAACCCAAACGAACAAAAAATGAACCAAAAAAGACCACACACTTCCATTGTCAATTTGTATATTTGTAAAATAAATCATGCACCTGGTTTACAAGGGGTTTAACTTTGTCAATGCTTTATTAGTTAAGACTAAGATGAATATTCACTTTTAAAAGAAAATAGTAAAAACCCCAACAATTGCAAAGCAATAATTCCTGATTTTCATAAACTTTCTCTTTACTGACTAACAGACAATTTTATGTTTTAGTATTACAAATTGATGTTGGATGCTGAAGTATTTGCTTTAAGCTGGACTAATAAATTGGGAATCTGTGGCCTCATTTAACATAGTGGTATCCCTGCCTGAGGAAATCCCCTAGGAAATTTCAGTCTTTATGTATGCACACAGAACAACAAAAAAAAAAAAAAATGCAACGTGGTGCTCCCAAAATTTTCTATAGTGTCAAATCTGTGTGACATAATATATGTAGTGTGATCCAAGATCACAAAGCTGTATTTGAAATTGATATGTTTAAAATAATGAATAGAAAATCTGTAAGGCATTCACTTGCTGACTATAGTTGTATGAGCTCTTGGCAACTAGTCAATAAAAAAATCCGAAAAGTTAAGAAAATAAAAAATCAATTGAAATTTCAAGAAAATAAAGGTCAATAAGATCAATACTTAGACTAAGCCTACTTAATCTTAGCTATTCTTCCATTAGTTTAATCAGGATTTAATTCTAAAAGATGCTGTTCTTCCTATGAAACTGCAAATCATAGTCATAGACATAACTACAAAAGCAAGAGGGTAATCCTCCCGAGTACAACTGAGCTAAAATCTTGCTTGACATTGAACCCTTTGAGATAGATTCAGAAGTATGAATACATGTGCATATGTATATATATATATATATATACACACACATGTACATTTTGCACAAAGAGTAGAGGAATCTTAGTAGGAAGTGAGTGTCCAAATAAATAACTCATATTATTAACATTAATTTATGTTGTGACTCTTGTGTTGAACATTAGGAATCTCCCTTTCCCGACCATTATACATTATACCTTTTTACTCTTTTCTTTTCTTTTCTTTTCTTTTCTTTTCTTTTCTTTTCTTTTCTTTTCTTTTCTTTTCTTTTCTTTTCTTTTCTTTTCTTTTCTTTTCTTTTCTTTTCTTTTCTTTTCTTTTCTTTTTTCTCTTCTTCTCTTCTCTTCTCTTCTCTTCTCTTCTCTTCTCTTCTCTTCTCTTCTCTTCTCTTCTCTTCTCTTCCCTTCCCTTCCCTTCCCTTCCCTTCCCTTCCCTTCCCTTCCCTTCCTTTTTTCTTCTCTTCTCTTCTTCTCTTCTCTTCTTTTCTCTTTTCTCTTTTCTCTTTTCTCTTTTCTCTTTTCTCTTTTCTCTTTTTTCTCTTCTCTCTTCTCTCTTTTCTCTTTTCTCTTTTCTCTTTTCTCTTTTCTCTTTTCTCTTTTCTTTCTCTTTTCTCTTTTCTCTTTTCTTCCCCTTTCCCTTTCCCTTCCCCTTTCCCTTTCCCTTTCCCTTTCCCTTTCCCTTTCCCTTTCCCTTTCCCTTTCCCTTTCCCTTTCCCTTTCCCTTCCCCTTCCCCTTCCCCTTCCCCTTCCCCTTCCCCTTCCCTTTCCATCATCTTAATCTTTATCATCTTTATCTTTTCTTATCTTTTCCTTTTGTCTTTCCTTTTTGTCTTGTCTTGTATTTCTCTGTTGATCCAATGATAAATTCAGGCTATGAAGCAATGCTACTTGATGCTGAAAAAATGGCAATGTCAGCATTTTCCCACAAATTTTTACTTTTGATTTCCTCCTGTCAAGTCAAGCATCTTAAAAATAGCCTTCACTTGCTGCTTCAGCTATAAAACAATATGTGTTGAATGGAAACCAAATAGATATATCAGCTATTATTCACACCCTTCTTTATTTTGTTTTAAGTCTGTGTGCTGGCTCTCTTATTTCAGCCTAAGTGACCTATTTTGATATAATTTAAAGCTAATTCTTTTCCAATTTAACTAAATTTATATAAAATCACTCTTATGTTAAAGTAAGAGTGTCCACAGAAAACTTCAACCCAAAATAGGAAAAGCTGTGATTTACTGTTGAGATTGTTGTTATGGTTCCACTCATGCTGTAGATAAATTCAAAATCATTAATCTGGGTATTAGTGATCAATTGAATAAAAAAAGTTCACAGTTGTCAGAGGCTTCATGGCTTGCATTTGCTCTGCTCCTCAATGGAACTTTCCACTTATGTGTAGCAAAATAAACTGGATCAAATTTTATCACATATTGATTTATTTGAAAAAGTATTAATTGTTACTGATAAATAGATATTTTATTTCTTTTGGGGCAACTGCATTGTTCAAAACTTGTTATAACATTTGAGTAGAGTAATTCCTGACTGATACAAAGTTCCTGACATTGTGACTCTCAAATATTACGTGAGTTTGGTGATTAACAGAGTCCATGCACAGAAAATGTTTTATGATGGCAATACAGTGCCTTCTTTTGAAAAATCACTAGCTGCTTTTTTTCATGACAATTGAGTATGTGAATTTAGGAAACCTGGATAACCTTTAGTATTTGAATTTTTCTGCTGTTTTGAATACAGTCTTTTCTACTGAAGAGCAAAGCTAAAGTAAATTATTTGTCCTCCTATGGCATTAAATCAACATAATTGTCACAAAGATTCAATTTCTTTTTTCCTCAACAAATCTTATTTTTGATGCATTATTGGAATTCCAGCTATTGATTACTGTAAGTTCAAGGTTTATCTGCAGGTAAAGATTTCTGTTAAGGTCCCTAGAATCTCTTTATGTGAATAAAGGTTGTGTGCATGGGAAATATTCTTAGATTCCAAGTTTCGGAGTTGTGTTCTGAGCTAGGAATAAATGAGGGGGTGGTGTGCATTTCAAGCTATTTCAAGTAAAGCCTCATGGATGCAGAAGTCAATGAAACTGATCAGAAGCAGCATTAAACTTGCCTATAACGATAGATGTGGAAATAAACTGCATGGTGGATACCCCTGAACTATGGTAGAAGTAAGAGGTTAAAAGGCAAAAAGGTCAGATGCTTTCATATTAGAATAACACACACACATATACACACAGAGGAAAAGAAAATCATGAAAGTTTAAAAAGGAAAATAGAAGAGAAAAAAAAATTTAAAGAAATAATCCGAAGACCCAGTAGGGAGTATCAAGATAGGATATTAAATTGGGTTTAGAAAACTGTACTCATAAGATTATGTGAAGGCAGAGATTTGAGGATCAAAAGAAGAAGAGTTAAATGGCTCAAATGCTTTCACTTGATTCTGAATCGACTCAGCACGAGCAGCTTGCGACGTTCCGCTGCCTATCTTCCCTGGATATGTACATTCTCTTCCTAAAGCCCTCATTGTGATCTTTGTAAAAGAAATTCACATACTAATGATGTCCCTTAGTGTACCTTATGAAACATTCAAAATGGAATGTTATGGATATGGAGTTTAACAGGGAGCAACTAATTGTTTATGCTGGGCTAGCCTGAGGGGGTTTCATTTTAAAACTTTAAAATTATAAGACCTGAATTTCCAGAGTAAAGTTTCTCTAATAGATGATTCAATAGCACATGGCTAGTCTGTCAGAAGCGTACTGTGCTTTTGTCACACACACACACACATATATATATATATATATATATATATATTTGAAACTCTCTATAGACTATGTTCCCCTTATTTATGAGGCTGAAGTCTGACTATGCTAATAGCAGGGGAAAAAAATCAGACAGCCACCCTACCTGCTCACATACTAGAATACCTGTTGTGCCACCTTCCAAGCTGCTGTTTTATTAATGATCTTGAAACTGAAATAGTAGGGCATGAAGAAGTGTTAAAATGACTTACTGATATGTCACAGACATTTGCCAAGAAAATGAAATGCATTGAGAGGAAAAAGCACCAGGGAGGCCAAATAAGGAACCAAATGTTCCATATTCTGATTTGTCTGACCTTCGCCTTCCTGAGCTCTAAAGAGAAACAAAGCTGTGTTGCTCGTACTGGGCAAACTTGGTATCTGTAAACTCCAGAACTGTGTAGAATATGTACAGCATTTCATTCTTTTCATTAAAAATAAATATTCTTTAAATCAAACATGTCTTTGCTTAGTTACAAGGAAAAACAGGAGCGCAGACACTCCATCTTGCCTCAGACTCATCAGTGCTTCATGCTTGTTTCTTTGCATCTCTACTAACAATTTTTTAGACAGGAATGAATTGGGAAATGCTGATATTGAAGACAGTCATAGCAGAGGAAGAAACAAGAAGTGTAAACAATTGCGTAGTTTCAAGCAAAGGACAGCAATTTTCACATATTCTTTTGTTCATGTAGTGCTTCTGATGGGCCTAATTCTGTGTTTTTTCTGGGTAATAACTTTCCTGTATTATGTCACAGCACATGCTGTAATAGTTCTGTGTCCTTGACAGGGGTCCTTGGGTGCAGAATTAATTTCTATTTTTCTAGCAGCATGGCAAATGAAGACTTCTTCCCATAGCAAAAAGCAGTGCTAGTAGCTAATTTCCCTCATCAACTCTCTGTTCTATTTGAGTCAATTTCTGGTGACAAATTTCACCAGAATCTCTGTGGGGATGGAGGCATTCCAGATGAATCTGAAGGAGGACCTCTGTCCATGCACTTTGACCATTTGATCTCCAAAGAAACTAAGAGAAAACCTGAATAGGACAGATTTTCTCAAGTGTCAGAACTGATGAAAGTGTTTTACCTTTAATAATTTAAAAATCAGAAAGAGGACTGAGGAATACACATAAGCAAAGCAGACAATCTTGTCGGATTGTCAGAGAGAACATAAATTTTGAAGGATTTTTTTCTTTAGAGATGAATTTTTCCCATACTATCAGAAGGCACTTGGAAGTAAACAAGCCTGTTATCTTTATCTTTTGTGGATTACATATTTCATACCCTTTTTTCCTAAGGTTTCCCCTGTTTTTTGGTTTTTTTGGTTTTTTTTGTTTTTACTTTTGCTCTGAGATTAACATACTTGAAGTGCAGAAGAGTATTTTAGATGAATGGGTGACTTCATTTTGCTAGTGAATGAAATAATGCTTCACTCACACGTGAAGTGCTTCAGGGAGCTTAAATGGCTCTGTATAAATATGTTATCTGAAATTATTGCATACCATAATGTCTATGTGGCATCCTGTAGCTCAAATGGGAGCTGTAACTCTGAATCTCTGCAGTGAACAGATATTAGAGCCACTAAATGATTCTAAGTTAGTTTAGACTTTTCTGTTTGTCAGATGGATTTGGCGCTTTTGGAGAGACCTGGGTTTGCTTTGGGAGGCAGGAGACCTTTACCCACAGCTGACACAGAGGATGGACGGCAGCAGTAGCATCCCACACTGCCTTCCAACAGCTTGTGGCACCAGCTGGGGAGGTCTCTTTGAGGATGGGGAAGATGAAGTCTGCAGTTGCAGCATCCCCGCGGAGGTCGCTCGTGAACATGACTGACGCCACTCGCTGTGTGCCTGCGTGCCTGAGCTGATCACAGAAACAGGGTTTAGCATCCCAATTCATCTCTAATTGCTTTTCAGTTTGAAGACTAAATTTTAGAAATGCCCGAATTCCCGCAAGACTCTTTGTTTCCATGAGACTCTAAAGGGTAAAAGTCAGAGCAGGCTTTAGCTCTCTGTCATGACTAATTTAAGCAAGGTTTAGACTATTAACTGAGAGGTCAAAGGTTCACTCTGTTATCACAACATCACCAAGCCCTCCAGCCTTTCTCTGCCTTCTGATAATTGTGTTTGGTTTCTGTTAGAGGCCCAGAATGCTTGTTAGATGCTAAAAAGGTGTAAAACATAATCCAGTAGCGTCTCCAAACTAGTACCCTGGCAAGCACAAACAGTGCATCTAAGACCATGTTAGTATTGATCTTGAGTCAGATCGCATTAGCCCTTCCTGCGCTACCTGGCTCGAGCCTGCCAGGGAGTCAGCAGTGCAGAGAAAGGCAGAGCCAGGCAGCCAGATCGATGGATTCATGACGTCTGTCTCCTTTGTGCAACTTTACTTCCTACATATCTCTCTTGATCCCCTTGTGCCCTCCCTGGAAATGAACTTTCTAAAGGTTCAGAAGACACATAACACAATTTTGTGTGAGTAATGCCTGGATAAAAACAAATATTAAAAAAAGAAGCATGACAGTAACACATGTCTAGATCTGTGTATGCACCTACACTCACACATATATAGATTTTCTCTCACAGCAGAGATTTTTCTTGTGAATATGTTGTGTTCTCTTACATCTTAAACTGAGACATAGATTTTTAGAAAAAGCAGGTTATCTCTGGCAGATGGTCATGTTTACATGATACAGGGAACTGTATAGTACAATTTATAAAATTTCCAGTGTGTGGATGAATAATAACTATAAACTTTCCTAAAGGATTTCTGGGTTTCTTCTCATGTCTCTCTTTCACATCTGTCTTCCTTTGAATTATTAGGATTTCTCATTACTAATTGGCAGCATGCACCCACCTTCACACAACCATGGTGGATTGAAAATAAGTTTCTTACACTATCAATAAATTATTATGTCAATTTTTCCTAGTTTTTACTTTATAATTTAACACACAGTTTTCAAAAATAGCATGATGTAGCTAAATATTTCACTGCACATTACTCCATATGCCATTCTGCAATTTCTTTCCAAAACAAAACTCCTTTTCCATGTGACCATACCTTAAGGTTTATTTAAACCCTTTTCTTTATATATATCCATAATTTTTTTTTTAAATGATATTTTTCTGCTTGAGTTACTGACAAAGCAATATCAGATCTTTCTGATTTACATTCTTCATCAGAAGGGATCTGCCAGGGAGAAATGTGTGTAAAGCTTCCTATCTTCAAATATTCTCTTGTAAAAATATCTGTTTTTTTTTTCTTCCTATACCATTCTACCACCTTTACTTATCTCATTCTTCACCATTTTCCTCACATATTTTCAGTCTGCCTTATTTGACATTATTTACATAAGTTTTACTGCCTTAAACCTATTTTTCCAACCCCTTCTGAGAATCTCAATCTTGTATTTCTGATTACTTGTATTACAGAAACAGCTATGGGACCTAGATGAAACCAGAACTCTATTTTATTAGCCCAGATTCATGCTGAGAAACAATATTTACTCTGAAGACTTGATAATAGTGGGATCCGGACTTGGACACCCCAGAGAGATGTGCATTTTAAGCATATAGTGAGGCAGTAAAAAAAACCAGCCTGACTTCCTCACACAGCCAGCGGGAATGCCCATGAAAACTGGAGCAACCTACCCAGGGGTGGGATAGAGACCCCATTGCTGAAGTTTTCAGGATGTGATTGGATGGGGTTCTAGATAATATGGGTACCCTTTGCCACAAAATGTTGGACCAGATGATCTTTCAAGGTCCTCTCACCTGAGCTGCTCCTTCATTATTGTAAGCAAGAAGCTCTCTGCTCCTCTTGGAAACTTTTGAGGGCCTCCATCTCCTTCACTGACCACTCAGGTACATCGGGCTGAATGTTTATCTTCTCACGTTAGTTTGGACTTTTCCTCACACCAAAGCTTAACCCCTCTGAGCATCAGCACAGTCTGTATGACTCTTGCCTGTGTCCTTCTTGTTTGACGCAACCTTTTTCCCTCGGGGGGAAATTCCCCAGCAGAGGTGGGTGATGGCTGATGCTGGGCAGCTGTTCCCACCCAGGTGATAAAGCCCAAAATCTGAACCATGAAACAGCACAGCAGGTAAGGTGACACAGAGATTGCTGCTAGCACACTGCTGGGCAGGAAATCTTCATTAAAATATTGTTTTTTAAAGCACAGGTTGGACATTTCAGTTGTGAAATCTGGATCTGACCAAAAATCAGTAAAGGAAAGACTAGCAAAGTAAACAGAATGGGAGTGATTCACCCAATGCTGTGCATCTGGTCCCAGTCTAGCATGGAGCTGGCTGGACTCCCTTGCCTCCAATCTGATGAGTAGTTGCTCATATTTACCAAGCACCAGAGAGGAATACATTCTCTCCTTTTTCTCCCCTCACAGATTTCCTGGTTTTATTTGGTTTGTTTTGTTTCTTCCCAGTGATCTAACCTCTTCATTTGAAGACTCCCTCCCTTCTCTGGGCAGACGTGATCTGACTCTTTAAGGCTTCCTGGGCCAGCTGGGGTAGGGACATGGGACGAGTTCCCAGAGTTCACCACAAAGGGATGGGGAGTAAGAGCAGTGGTAGAATTCAAAAGCAAGCCCAAAGCCTCTGTGACTCAAAGGTCCTGCTTTTAGAGGTGCCATGAATGTCTTTCTAGCCTATGTGGCAGCTGCACTGCAGTTTGGTGACCGGCTCATAAATTTGAATTATAACTCTGACATGCTGCAGAGCTCCCTGTGTTTTTGTTCCCCAGAAGAGCTTCGTGCAAGGAAGGATGGATTCTGCCCTCAGTTATGACCATGATTACCTATGGCTTCATTACATATGCAACAGATTCAGTTCCTTATCCTAGGAGAATGGGTTCCTATAAGTATAACTATAAGCCCACAAAGATGCTGAATATTTTATGAAATTGTATTTTAGTTTGGAAGGGATCTGCTAGGAATGTATTGCTTTCTTCCTGCTGAACTCCCTGAACACTCTTAAAAAACTTGATAATGTTCCTGACAAACCTTTCAAGGCTAAGCAATTTCTTTCAAAACAGGAAATAAATTACGCATCTGAAAATTGTTCACACACTTGATCTATCCTGATCAAAACCCCCATCCCTCAAGACTGGACAGGTTTTCTTCGAGGTGCTTTATACTGGGTTCAAGTTCTTCTTGTTAATTTAAGAAAAATGCTATAGGCCAACCATTTTTTATTATTTATGACTATTTTCAAAAACTCATTTTCCTTTTCCGATCCCTCAATGAGAACACTGGTGGCATTCTGCTTTATGGAGCTCATATTGACATTTCCGCTAACTCCGCGCTCACACTGTGGGATTTAAAACTGCTGCCCATCACAGCAGTGTTTGAACACTCATTCTTCAGGACCCTATCCAACAAGCTGCTCCTTGCATCAGCATAAAGATCCTTTGTCTCTTTCCTGATACATTAGGAAGAGATATTTTGCAAAATTTACAAATGCAGACTATTTAACATCAGAAGTTAAATAAATTCCTTAGACATTGGGATCCTTGTGCAGCATGCCCTAATATCCATGTTTTGGTATCAGCTGAGTTCCTGTGAGCCACAGTATTTTAGCAAGTGCAGGGCTGCACTTTAAGTACTTGCAAGTATAAAATATTCATCCTTGCTAGTGATAAGTACACAATTACAGACTATCCTGAGAATAATGAATCTGAAGAACTCCTATATTTTATATCTGTTCATCATGCAAGAGTAACTGTATGATTTGTCTAGACCAAACATGAATAAATCATTTGATTGTAAAGATAAATATAGATGTTTTTGCAAGCTATTTGTGATTAAAGCCTTGCTGTGCTAAATACTGTGGAGACAGAGTCAGTCTGTGCCCCTGACCTTAAGACCTGACCTCACAAAAATAGAATAAAAAGTCTGAAAAGAGAAAGCAGAAGTAATAAGGCTTGATTAAGATTATTTAGAAGGTCAGCTAACACAGTAAGGGTGAAACATTGTTTTCAAGTCCAATCTAGGCCAAATCTCCATTCATTAAACCATGCTGCATTTTATTCCAAATAATTCTGTCTACTTGCTGCGAGGCCTATTTCTTCTTCTGTAAGGTTGCTTCCTACTGTGTAGTACTTCTAAGATTATTCATTACTTAATGGAAAAGGAAAAGCAGATATATTTGCTGAAGTTGAAAAACAACTGGAAGTACACAAAATCTATTAGAACTCAAAGAAATCATCCAGTTTTTGAAATGAACAAATAATTTTCTGGTCCTGTTGTTTAGGCTTGTGAATAAAATTAAACTTTTTCAACAAAATTATTTTATTTTCCTCATTTTATTTGTAAAAAGAAAACCATTCAAAGTCAGAAATATCAGTTGGAAAAAAGGGATTTGGCTTAAGAAGAAATATAATAAAAAACTATATAGAGAGAAACGAGAAAAACAAAACAAGAAAATTTTCACAACAATCACAATGGAGCTCCTTAAAAAATATTACATGAGAATAACTTGGAAACTCTTTTAAAGAGAATATTTTTGTTCTCTGACCAACTCAATATCCGAAATGTATTACTTATTCTTTACCTAAACCCAAGAACACTATAAGGTTTCAGTCCAAGATATAAACGAGGATGTTATATAAATTCTTTTTGTACAGACTGACTACAGGAAGGTTCATTACATGTGGTTAAAAAGAAAAAATAAAAAACAAACAACTTGGAAGTAGTCTCAAATTTTTATGCAACAGTGATCACATTTTTACTTTACAAGTCTCAAGTCCAAACCTGAAATCTACACAGACCTTATTGAAGAGAAGTTTCAAAATTCTAGCAACCTTTTTTTTCTCAAGCACTGTGCCTAAATTTATTAATTCAAATTTATTTTAAAAGAGAAAAAATATTTATTACATTAAATTCCCTAGAACTTCAAAGCAGTTAAGAGGATTTTACTCTTGCTTTCCTGACTCATTCATTAATAAGGTCCATTTCAAACCAAAAGTAAGATAGAGGAATTTCTAAAGTTTCTAAGTTTCTAAAGAGATAGGTTGTAGTACCTTCTTTGTCAGGCTCAATGCAGGCTCCCATGAACAATAAAGTAGGTCAGCCAGCACATCCCTCAATTTGTGTGCATCACAAAATATGCAGACTCTGAAGGTTTATGGCTGTGCACGTGGGAAGGTCAGGGCTGGATCTGGGGAGACTTTTCCATGGTTGTGGTAATTCAGACCAAGAACTCCGGTAAACTCAATTTTGAACAATTCCATTAACATTATAAACCTTTTTTTGCCAAGCTTTGTGGCCATAGGTAGCAAAGTTTTTTGTACAGGAAGATCATTGTTAAAATCTCTGTCTTGTGGAGAATGAGATAAAACAGTTTGCCCAAAATCACCTTGGAGTTGAGGGGCAGAGCCTTCGGAGGAAATATGATCTGAGACTTTCCAGGCTGTGTTGGCACACACTGCACAGCACTTGGCCATCCCTCCACTGCAAACTACACAGCTTAGAGCAGGAACAGGAATTTGGAGGCTTATAAACATCTGAAGTGGATAGGCTGCACATTTTGTAAGGATGGCAACCTTCAGTTCTAACAGGGAGAAAAGGAGCCTAAAGCCTGACCTGATCCTGTCCTGTTCGAGTCTCCAGGCTTAAAGCTGAAAATCTCTTTTCTAAGCTGTTACAGCTTGCTTGAGAATGAAGTGTTGAGAGGGGGAAACACAAATAATTTCCTAGGAAAAAGAAAGAATGCAAAAGCCTGGTGCATTGCTGCATATCAGGAGCAAGATTAAACTCGTATGCTGTGACTAATAATAATAATAATACAAATAAACATGGTAATGTGAAAACCCAAGAAAATATAACTATGACAGAAGTTGTACCATGTTTGGGCTAAGACATGGGTGTCCATCAGGCAATTTTTGGCTTGTCCACAATATAGGAAAGACCAACTCCTTCAAATCTCTTTCTTTTAGAATACTAATGTAGAAATGAATATAGCAACATTTTCTATTCACCAAGACAAGGAAGGGAATAATTAAAATCTATTTTTAAAATACTTGAAGATCTTCATGCAAAAGCAAATTAAATATACTAATTTCAGTAACATTTCATCTGTGTAGATTTAGAGAAAAACCTTAATAGAGAGAAGAGTAGTTACGTAGTAGTATTCTGTTACTGCCTGTAATTCTGTAATTTCAACCCTGGTTAATATTTTGCGCATCTGAATCATTCTCTATATATGTGCAGATAAAACATTATTTAGATAGCTAGAATTAATTCTGGAATTAGTATACTAGTTACAAATTACAAGCTAATTGTGTAAAATAAAAAGAAAAATTATTCCTGTGGTCCATATTGTCCTTTTTGGAATATGTATTCCCAGACAATATTATATATTCAAATTAAAAAGCTCAGTGCTGAATATGTCCAAGGTCATCACAGTTTGTCTGTTACAGTATCCCTCAAGTTTGATAAGAAAGCTACATTAATGAAAATGCATTAGATTGAAAAAAAAATAGAACGCTGCTAAGTTCTTGTATGAGTGATTATAATTTTGCATTTGACACAGATTTTAAAAGAGTTTCTCTATTTGATGGTGTATTAATATCTGTACTGACAAATCCTTCAGCATATACTATAGCTGCCATTGCCTGGAGGGAAACCTAAGGACATTCTAAAGAGCACTGTGGAGGGAAGTTGTAAAGAAGTACTCGGTTTGGAGTTGTTAGACTGAAACCAAGCAGGAAGGTTTGATGTATTGCCAGAAGGCTTTATCTTCTCAAAAAGTTTATAATCAAACACAAAGGGAAGTCTACTGCATATTTTGTTGTTCAGCAAACATGAAAAGTTGTTTTCCTTTCCTTAATGCATCTCTCTTTACACTCAGACTTATCCAAAACAGCACATTCTGCAGATATTATTGCCACTCAAAGTCCAGGATTAATTCACTTCAGCAAAAGTTTGATTCCTTTTAAAAATTGTTTTTAAGCTGAGTTTGGCAAAGATATTTGAATCAGAAGAAAGGAAAGGGAAAATACAAGTTGATACTACAAGCTTTTCCCGATTGCCCATGTGGAATCTCAGAAGTATTTCACACAGATTATGAACCAGCTCCCTTAGAACAATCTGATTTAGGAAGGCCTCACTTTCCATGGGGAAAATGTGGACTAAGGAATTAGTTAAAGCTATATATATTTCGGAGTGTGGAACAGTAAATGGAATTCATATCCCATTCTCTTACCCATAACCTTCAATTAGTAATATAGGGTGACACTCATGAACCCACACATGCACAATTGCTCACCCCCTTCCACCCCACTGGCCTTGTTGGTGAATCAGGTCTTATAATATCCATGTCTACGGCTTCATCTAAGCCAGGATGGCTTTGGCTTTAGAACTCGCTGCACGTTTCTCTTAAAATTAATGGAGAGTCAGTTGTTTTAAGACATGATCCACTCAATCTTATGAGGTGGCAGCCTTAGGAATGGTTAATCACAGTCCCCAGTGCCAATCTTTCTTTAGTGATGCTAAATAGAACCCAGAAAAGTAGCTCAGAAGACACACATTTAGAAAACTCTGCCCACAATAAACACTCGAGCATTTCCTAGCATTTTTCTGTGATTTTTTCATTAAAAACAATTGACAAGTACATGGCTATGAATATTAAGCAACCTTTTAAGGTGCTCATTCTATGTTTTGAATGTACATAAATCAGTTAGGGCTACAGTTTTAAAGGCATTTAGACATCTAAAGGTAACATGGAGATTATGTATTATGTGTGTTTTCTTACTTTTCAGCAATAAATAAGAGATATTAATGATGTTAATGATTTAGGAAAGAAATGTGACAAAGGAGTATGAGAAAGAGGCAAGCTACATGAATAAATTATTTTAGAGATATATTAGCCCCAGATGAGCTATGCTGAATAATATCACCTTGGCTAGGGGATAAAATTTTTTCCTGCGGTCATACAAATTACTAACTAACTTGCTGTAAATATGCACCTGGGTTTAGTCTGCAGGCTTGCTCTTAAATATCCACAGAATATTGTTGTATTATATGTAGACGGAAAGCAATCCACCTCCAAAACTTGGAGAACAGCTGATATCCTGGCTACAAAAAGTCAATAGAAAAACTCCCATGGAACTGAATATGACGAGATTATCTATTTTATTTTGAGTGTCATAGAGCAGCAAATATGCTAGCCAATACATTTAAAGAGAATAATACATTCTGTCTGCGGCAAAAAGAGAAAGAGAAAAAGATCCTGCTCTTCTCATTGGTTTGAGTGTCTTTAGGCTGAAAAGAAAGAAACCATTTAGCTAATATTTAAAGAATAGGAAGAATGAATAAGAGATGTGTTCTGGGAGACAAAACTAAAATGACAAAATCTACAGAGTGGGTATGAGAACCTGTATGGGATAAATGGACAAAGAACAAGTCATGGACATAATTCAGTATTTTGCACTCAGTGTTTTGCTTCCTCTTTACTGAAGTGCAGACCACAGCCTGAGAAGAATCTCTTCTGCTCTCAGCTTGAACAGAGCTTCATTTAAAGGATCTTAATAGAAATTAAGTATAACGGTGTGAAGAAAAGGAGAGGTAGCTTCAAGCTGAGTATTAAGCCAAACTTCCAGAGAATGAAATCTATTCAAACATGCTATAGTGTAGTGCTGAAAAACACAAGGAATCATGCTCCTGGGAACATTCCAGTATTGGCAAGTATATTACTATATGGCTTTCCAGTCTCAGTATTGATGATATGGTAACCAGTTTAGCTTTTTCTCTTTGCTCCTGTTGCAGTTTGTGTTGTTATGTTGTGTTAGATGTGGCACAAGGAGGTAGCAGCTTCCTTAGTAATGACAGGAAGTGTATTTGAAAAGTGATCATAAATTGTGTGGTTGGGGTCACTGAAGGATTAATTCACAGAGATGGCACAGGGCATGATTTTGCTTAAATGTGCTGCAGTTCTCCTATATGGCCTTGTGCAAGTGTTGCCTGGGACAGTTCTTGTACTGCCATGCATCACCATGGCTATATCCCAGTATTTATGTTCCAGGTTCCCAGAGGGATTCCAGCATCCTGTGTCAGATGCTTTGGCTTCCCATACAGTGTACATGGAGAAGTGAACATTCCAAGGTGGTATCCTTAAGCAAGTTGCTGCCCAAAGAAATACTGGTCTGGATAGGCATTAATTTCCTAGATGGATGATTTCTTCTCAAAAATATGGATTTTTCTCCATTTGGGTTTGCAGCCTAGTTCCTCTGTTTGGATGTAGTATCCCTGCTCTCAGAGCTCAAGAAGGGATTCTAAATAAGTTTTTATTCCATATTAGAGTAGCAGTAAGAACACCAACCATATTTACACTCTGTTTTTTTAAATCAGCAGTTTTAGGAAGACTGGAAGTCCTTTTGCTTCCTTCTGCTTCTCTGCACGAATCCACAAAGTTGGTAAAGAACTTATTTTTATTTATTCATAATCTAATATCTCTGTGTATGATGCAAATTTTAAGGGACTGGGTCTATTCTAGCTGAGTATTTCTGCAATTCTTTAGCTCAGTGAGGATCTGTTTCAGTTAAAGCCTGTAAGTGTAACTTTAATGCAGAAAGATCAAAGCAGTTTTCATATTTTCGTGGTGTTCATTACCTTATATAAACACATACCACATCTTGTGTTTGTTGGTTTTAGTGTTTTGGATTCAGGTAGTTAATCCAGAAATAAAGTCAGTCTATAATTTTCTTAATAAACGTGTGAGAGCACTTTTCCATAGTTTATTTTGACTTTTCTTGGTATTTTTCCTGCCCTGAGTGACATTTCCTTAATGCCCTCAAATATTTGAAACACAAAACATCTTAGTGTTGCTTGTCTCAAATGTGTTATTAGATGCATTTTTTGCAGTATTCTCTGAGCTTCTTAGGCTTCAAAAGTACACATGGATCAATTGTAATACGAAAGGGAAAGAAAATTAATGCACTTCTTTTTCTAGGAATATATTATATTTTAAACAGTCTGACTGTTTTCCTGACTAGAATTAGAGAGTACTGAATGGATATCACCAGAGACTTAATGAACATCTTTCTTGTTGGAAAAGACTCCTTCCTTCTTCCTCAGTTTTAATCTCCTCCTTCCTGTCTGTGGCAGATGGCATTATGCTGATGAAGAAGAGACATGTCTGGTTCTCAACAGCTTGTGCCAGCAGACCAGCAGTGCCTTTCCCTGCAAAACTCATTTTACGTAAAGAATAGAAGGCAATTATTATTAAAAAAAAAGAAAAAAAAAGAAGAAAAAAGAAAAAAAAGAAAAGAACTCAAAGTTCATCAGTTAAACATACTCAGAAAAGACATAGGTACTGCTGAAATACTGATATGCTTGGGTCTTGTTAAACTCTTCAATGGGCTGAAAATCTTATTGATTCTGCAGGGCCCTGAGCAGGGTGTATAAAATGCTGCAGCTGTGGTGCATTTTGGGGGAGTTATTCTGATCAGATAGTCTAGACCAAAGCTTTTGATTTCTCAATGAAATCATTAAATGCTGCAGGGAAGTAGATGCTTATCACAAATGATTAAGCATGCTGTTAGGTCAAAAGCCTGGTTTTGCATTTAAAAAAAAAAAAAAAACAAAAACAACAACCCACCAAATCAAAACACAGCTTTCCCTTGCTTTCATACTAAACAACAAATTTCAAGCCAGTGAGACATTTGAGCAGAAGTCTGTTATTGGCCAGCATTATTATCTGGATGCTGCCAAATGTTAAGTACCATGACATGGGAAACCCAACAGGACATATTTTTCATTTGAAGGCTAGAGGTTCTCATATTCAGTTCTAATCAGCTGACTTTTAGGAATGTTATCTCTTGTTCTAAACCTTAAGATTAAATTTTTAAAAAACACACCAAAAATTTCATTAGAGACTGATTAATATTGACTTTCAAGACCTAGGGCTTGCTCCTGCGTCTCAGGCATTTTTTAGAAAAAGAAGAAATCTTATCTCATACTTTTACGGACAGTGTTCAGTTTTCAGGACAGTCATGCAATGTGCAGATAAAAGTAATTTAAAAAAATAATAATATGCAATAAAATATTGTTTTCCAGAAAATGAACTGATAACATATTTAATATGGACCATTAATGGGTTTTTTGAAATACCATTTTCAACCTGTGGTAATCAAAACAGAGAAAGAAATGTTTTATGCTTATACCAAAATGTCATACTTATTTAGCTTATTTTATTAAAAATGATTCTTATGTTATTTAAAGCCCAATGACAAGGCTAGATTTCCAAGGGAAAAACATGGAGATCATGATGCTGGAAACACAGCATGAATTTAGGATGAAAATGGGTTTCCAAATTGAGCTTGATGCAATATAATCTACTGGCTGGTGTTTATGTTCTATTGACCTCTGGAGGATGGAGTGTTGGGCCACTGAAATGCTGTCTGATAACTATTCACCAGATATGATGACTTTCTGATGAATTTCTGAAGGGCTGCAGCTAATGAAGACTTTATTTTGCTTCACATGACAGGAGGCCATGAGTTCAAGTAGATCCTGGGTAATATGGCCATGGTATTTTGTTACGGCAACTGTGTTTTATTGTGGCCATAGCATTTGTGATGTGATTATGGTATTTTGCCATGCAGAATGTAACCAATGTATTTGCTTTCTTAGCTGATTCTTTCTTTTATGAACGCCTCCCCCCACAAGAAAAAAAATGAAATGAACCAACCAATGAACAAACAAACAAACAAAAAGACCTGAAACCCAAACAATAAGAAAACTTACCAAAAAAACCAAACCAAACCAAACCAAACCAAACCAAACCAAACCAAACCAGAAAAACAAAACTAAAAAAACAACCAAAAAAAACCCCCAAAGCCCAAAATAGCCCTAACAACAGAACAGTGTTCTCAGATTTTAAAACTCTGAGATGGCTCAGATTTAAGTTTTACATTTCCCCCAAAAGATTGATTATGCTCTTGCCACATTCACATGCCAGAAGTATACCGTATTGATTGAATGTCTACTGCTTTTAGCAGTTAATAAATCCCAAGTTAGTGTTTACTGGCTTACAAAAGAGAGAGAGACACAATAACATTGCATATATTAATTGTGCTTTTAAAATTAAATGTCGGTAGCATATCGGAAAGGTGGAACTATTTTCATTAATGCACCAGGTTGACAGCAAGTTGTGTTAACAAAGTTCAGCAAAATGTCTTCAGTGTCCCTGGGATGTTCATAAAAATAAATTAGCCTTTGAAGACAGCATGCCTGGGGGAATTCTAACACATGTAATTGTACCAGAATGCAAAGCAAGCCAACAGGTTTGCTGAGATGATTAACAGTTAACTGAGTTTGGAATATGAACAACTCTTTTGCATACCCATAATTTATTGTAATTTCTTTAGGATGGCTACAACCTGAGACCAATTCAGAGAAGGGAATGCTTATTTATCTTTGTTTTCTTTTGGGTTGTGAATGAGATCACTCTTTTTAACTACATGGTTTCTGACCACAGACAGCACAGCCCAAAGTAAAGGTGCTCACCGATGCTGAGTAGATGAGAAGGGACTGGTTAGTACATCTCAAAGAACTGCTCTGCCAAGTATTTGACTCTGGGCCTTGATGTCAGCAGTCAGGATGGGAAAGGTAATTGCATTAATTAGCTTAACAGGAAAATTCTTCCAAAAACTTCTGTCTGTTTCAGAATGAGATAAAATATTTTCAGGATGGAAATATGTGGGTCATTGCTGAGTAGAAATCTTAGTTGAAGGCTGCAACTTTGAATCTCAGTAAGCAGGGCTGGAGTCAGCAATTTAAAAGTTGAGTACCCAGAGCAAGGTGATCAGTGAGTCTCTTTTTAGAGACAGGACAGATGTCTTGGACCATTATTCATTCCCTTTCTGAAGCATGTAAGGAAGGTGATCTGAATTACATCCATTGATATGCTGCTCCCTTTGTCTTCAAGTACTGTAGCAGGAACATAAGTGGCTAAAGGGGAACACTCAACTGCCCTTCAGTGAGATGACTTTCATCCTGACACGGGTCATTGATGCATGAATTATTGTAGCATTTATTGCATCATATTGCAGGACACATTATTCCACAAAGGTGGGTGAGGTTTAAGTGACTTCCAGTGATCTGAGCAGGTGGACATCATTGCTTTTGACAACATTCTGACCTGAGTATCATATTCACTATCCTTTACCTTCTGTTCATTCCCTACTCTAGAAAGTAAGCTGGAAGAATAAATTTAAAAAATAAAATAAAACAATAATTAAAAAAAAAAATAAACAGTTAACACATATACACAGGTAAAATGAGATCAGATTACCAGGAGTCAAGAGCACCAAGCACAGCAAACAGGCCAGACTGGAACAGACCTATGATGGAGAGTATCCTAAATATGTATTGTTAGAACAGAAACTGTCACTGTTGATTTCTCTTTACTATTGTACCAGAGGATATTGTGTGACACACTCAACATCACAAAAGTTCTGTTTTCACCAGATTCAAAGTCCTTATATTTTTGGACACATGAAATACCTGACCTGAACAAGAGACTAGATTATTATTGTTAACCAAGGCTGAGGGAAAAAAAATTATGTAAATGTTGATGGAAATTTTTCTGTTCAGAGTGAGAGATGACCATTGAAAAAAAGAGGGGCTATCAGAAAAGGAAAAGAATACACAGAGTAGTAATATACAGTTTGCTTGGTAATCATGGAATTAAATGGGGGAGGGAAAAACCAAACAGAAAAATCATCTACATTAGAAAAATTTATGTAAGGCTAGACTTTTCATTGACCAAGGTTGTGTCTAGAATATATATAATTTCATAACTCTTTATGCAGAAGATATTATTGCAGCAAAAGAAACTGCATCAACAACGATGTTTATGCTTTCAACATGCTGCTAAAATTGAAGAAAATTCTGAAAAGAACACTATAAAACATTCAGGAGCTGGAGAAATACAGTTACAGACCTGCTAAAATTCTCAGGCTATTACATTATCCATAAGAATGATGAGAGGTGGTTTGATCGCACTGAGTATGTTTTTTTCTAAGGCTGAAAATACCAGATATTGAAGAGTTTTTTAATTTTGAAGTCAATGGTTTGAAACTGTAACTACACAGGTTTTAACTTAAGCACATTTAGAACATGAAGATCAGGAAGAAAAAAATCCAGTACAGAGTAGAATTTTTTAATTTATGAAGGACAGTTTTGTATTTGATATGAGCTTGGGTGCTGAGGAAGAAAATACAAAATTACTGTCCACTTTAATGAAAAAACCTTGCTTCAACAATATTACATGGAATCAGATCAACAGCCACAGTTGGGCCAATATCATCTTCCTTGGCCACTACTCTAAAAGGAATGAAAAAAAAATACTTGTAGCAATTTAAAATACTTTGATGCATTATTTACATTTATATTTATATATATATATATATATGTAAGAGATTAAATAGCTTAATTTCTCTCCATTCAGCACCTTGAAGATATTTTAGCAGAGTAATGGCAGAATGCCAATTCATAACAACCCAAATAGGTGGAAAAAATTGCTTGCTGAAAGTACCTCCTCTTCTCTTCAGCTGGCTAAAATTAGCTGCCCAGTTCCAAAATGCTGTAATAAGGTGGGATAAATCCCATCATAAAAAGAATTCAGTGAAAAATAATCCATGAGGAAGGGTATGCTCGGTGGAAAAAGTACTTACCATCATGCATTTGGTGTAATTATACTTTGCTTTTCAAACCATAATGAGCAGTGTTTCATATAAATGGTAGGTTAAAAACATGACTAATTTGTTGTTATTGTTATCTCTATTTCTGTCCGTGATCATTTTGATATATGTGTTGTTAAAATGTTGGTATATTATCGTCATTGAACTTGCAACTCTGGTCATTGGCCACTTTGCACCTGAGAGCATTCATGCTTGGAGACATTCAGTAGAGCAGTATCTCTACTTTTCTGACATTTTTGTCCCTCGTCCCACTTTCTAGTATCTAAAAATTCCAGAAAGAGTTCTATGAGAGGCACACGCCTACCAAAAAAAAAATCCTCTGAGAGAGAATGCCAAATGGGGGAAAGCAGGAGTGTGAGGTGACAGGAGCATACAGATGTTTTGCTTGATTTCCAAAGCTGGGGACATGTAAAGAAATAAACCCAGGTGGGCTGAACAGGACTGGTTGGTTTTGGGAGACCGAGGGCTCCAAACTGTTCACAGCTGGAGTGTTTAATACAAAAGGGAAACAAATTGGTTTGTAACCTGGAAGACATTTTTACCACTTGCTTGGGATAAACACATTCCTCCCAAGTGGGGCTGGAACTGAAAGAAATTCCCTGAGTCAACTACATCTGGCATGTGCTTGTGGGAGAAGTCACAGTGTTGGGCTGCAGGGAGATGCACAGGATCTAAGGGAGAGTGTGCTGAGAGAGGATGGATGAGAAGCAGATGAGATGAGAACACTTCTGTGAAATCTTCTCTTGGGTGTCATGAAAGCTTCCTACAATTCTGGTTCTGTGTATGAGCTTATTTTAGTGACAAATGAATCAAAGTGTAAAGACACTGAAGGCTGGTACTCCTGTTAGTATCATGGAGTATAACTGAGAAGGCTTTTCTTTCATCTTTTCACTTCCTGAGATTCTAGCCCTAAATAGTTAAGAAAAACCCATTTTTTCTTAAAATTATTGTTTCCCTGTCTGAAATTTCCACACCTTGTCTCTTTTTTTGCTCCCCTTTGTAGCAGGCTGTTAGATTATGTTTACATTAAGACTGCCTATTTGACTCTCATGCATTGGAGACATCTGTGAGGTGGCTTTGAACTGCCTACTTCCTACAGCTGTTAAGAAGAGAGCCATGGCAACACAAAGAGTGCTGAAGGCTTGAAAGTGTGCCCTTGAGATAGAAAGGAGGACAACATAATAAGCCTTGACTACCTTCCAGATTTGAGTCAGAATTGATGTTAATTTGTCTGTTTGTATATTTTCCTGCTGCTAGTCACTTGTAATTGCTGTTTACAGACCCAGGTTGGAATGAGGTCATCGCTTTGCCCCCAAGCTTTGAAATATTAAGCAGGATTTCCTAAAGTTGGGTTGTCAGGGGTGCTGCCACCAGCTATCTTCTGCTGTGCAGCACACATCCATTCTCAGTCCTATATCTCATGTGTCTTAGACTTATCTGCATAAGTTTGGTAATAAAAAATACCACAAAAAGGTTATTTGCTCATTCTTCATTCACCTTAAAAGTACCCCCACCATATTTTAGGAATGTCTTCAGTGAGTACCTGGTGCTTTTTTCACTTTTCTTCAACATTCTCCTCCTTTTTCTGATCACTTTAGGCTCCCTTATTCCTTTTTCTAGGGTAAAGTGGAGTTAAACTAAAAGCTCTTACGTGATAAAGAAAGAAATAATTCTAGATGTTAAAATAGGTTGTCAGAAATGTTGACAAGTGTAGATAGAGTGTGATTTATGGACCTTTAACTTTTTAAATTAAAATCTTATATCCTTAGGTAATACAGTAGTGCTGGTGTGCATTGAATTCTCACACTGCATTCCAAATTATCTATAGTACATTAATTTACCATAGATCTGTTTCAGTTGTTTGAGTAAAATGGACAAGATAAATTGAATTAGTCTGAAGTATAAAGTCTGAAGTATAAGATTGTGAGGAAAGTGAAAGTCCATGAAGACTGTCAGATGTAAGAATTAACTGCTATCCCTTGAAATGTTACTTGTGGAAAAAAGACACTCGGAGACATAAATTTGGATACTCTTTGCTTTCTGATACAGTGGATATCCTGTTCTGGGACATACAGCTTGGGGGGATTTGTAGCATAGTTTCCTTTCAGGATGTCTCAGCTAGAAATTAAAATTTCACAACTTAACAGAAGTCATATAAAGTTGGGCCAATAGCCCATTGGATCTGGATCCTGCCAGGCTCGTGACAGAATTCAGAGTTGTAGGCCAGAAACCTCAGAAAACTTATATTTTACAACAACCTACCCACAAAGAGTTTTCCTTCTTATCACAATTAATTGTGAATTTCCTAGTATCCTTAAGTATAACAAAACAAAAAATCTTGATTATTCTAAATTTTAACTTTTTGAAATTCAAATGAATAATTTTTAAGTTCCAGTTTTAAATGTTCTGAGCTAATGCAGTCTAGGGATAGATACTGCAAAATACTTGGAGAGGCTGTGTTGGTTTTTTTTTTCTCTTCAATGTGGTCAATAGAAAGCATTTAAAGTACTGTGGAAGGCTTTTTTCAAACTACTTTTGGCTTGGGCAATCAATATTTTTGAAAAAGGAAATCGAGGAAAAATAAAGGTCATTCAAAATTATTTTAGGTCCTGAAACATTTGTTCAAATTAAAATTTAAAAAGAAAATTACAAACCATCACACAGTATAGACTGAAAATATCTCTTTTCTTATAGTTATTTTTTTTTCTCTAAAATTTTGGACTTGATCTACCATGATTTATGGAGCTTTTCAGAGACAAAAAGAAAACAAAGCAGATAAAGAACTGTATTACAGATTAAGATGCATTTGCAGTCAGAAATACTTCATATGGATGTTTCCGGAATTTCAATGTCCCTATCAAGCTATAGCACTTAGATGCGCTAATAATTACAGATGAAGATTAAAATTCTTTTACAGATTACAAACTGGTGAAGTCGTAAAGTGAAAGAAAGACAAAAAAGGAAAAAAACCCCAAAACCCCCCAAACAGGTCACAGCTGGATATCTGAGGATTTCAGCCAAGACTGCATTATTGATCATACATTGGTATTTGCCAGAAAAAGCTGGTCCCTTAGGCTGTCTTTACAGGGGGTAATTATAAAGGCATTTCACATCTCAGAGGTATGAAAAGGCCTATCAGAAATACTTACCTGTTAACTTCCACTGAAGGAATTCAGAAAATTAGGTTCCTAACTTAGACCTCACCAGTGCACCAGATTTGAGGGATGAGCAGAAGTTAAGGCTATTCATCAGAGCTAATCTTCCAGTCTGATTGGTTTGATCTCCCCCACTGCTTTGCTTTAGAACAGCTACCCTCTAAGTTTCATCAGAAGCAGACAACTACCATGTTACATCATTTTCTCCAAAGGCAGGTAGGAAAACCATGAAAATAAGCATGATTATTTCTGACATTTCCATATTTTAGTGGAGAACATAGAAGAACAATATGCCAAAAGAAGTGCAAAGAATTCAGAAAAATGTCTAGCATTTAATGTATGCAGCTCTTTTTGCAGCTAAAACCAAAGCATTTCTTTGGGAACGTGTCCTTCAAAGTCAGCGCAAAATATATTAGCGACCAGGATGGAGATAGATGATAAATACAAGAATTAGTTTAGAAGACCAAGCAACATTCTTCCGTGACATCTGAATCCCTAAACATGTCATTTCAGCTTCATTTCCTGGTGTGGTGCTTTGCAGCGTTAGTGTTTGTCTCAAGATGGAAGTCTGCAGGAGGAATATTGGTAGATTTATTGTATAAACTTTTTGTTTAAATTCAAATTTAGGTAAGTAGGTTCCTCTTCTGGAATCCTCAAATGCATTTACTTTCTACTCTGACTTTCTAAAAATGTAGGTTTTAGAAACTCTCTAGAGGCCTAAAATTTTAGGTGTAAATCTAAATTAAATGCATTCTATAAGCTAGCAATGATCTAACTATGTATATATTTCTGAAATTCTAGAAGATGAAGAACCTACCTGAGCTTCAGCAAAAACGTAAATGAGATGCAGGAATTGCCTCTATCATATATACATATTTTCTCAGGTTTTTGACATCTAATTTTATTTGTTTACAGTATATGTAATTAAAAGTATCACTGAAATTATCAACTACTTCAGAAATATCCTAATCTTATAGTATTCTGATTCCTTTCACCCACCCCTTCTCAAATGAATCTACATTTTCTATGCTGAAAGGAAAGGCAAACTTCAGCTTGGGAATGGTATTGGGGTAGATCTCTTTCTTCAGTGGGTGAGCTCTCTCTTTGAAAGTTGGTTACATAACCTAAATGTCTGTGCCATGGTGGCCTAGACTGAAGAAGCAGGAAAGAATTTTGGGTAAGTCTGCTTTGCTGCAGTGCCCCTCCTCTCACAAAATAACATTTTTTCAGTATGCAGGGAGGTCATACCACCATCATACCATTTTATCATCATCACCTACTTTTATCATCCATGGCTGTTTAAATTCAGAATCTTTCCATTTTACATAACCTGGGTGGAACAAAAGGAACAGAACTCAAGAGAGAATTTGGCTGCTTGTCTGTTCAGGTACCTCAAGACTATGTATATGTTCAGAATTTTAATGTCTATTATCAGCCAGGATTAGACACATTTTCCCCTTCATCTAAATCTAAAAATGCTGAAAACATCTTGAAAAATGTTTTGCTATTTTACTTTTGGTTCAGAAATTATGCATTGCTTGGATTTGTGTACCGGCAGATAATGAGGGAACATCACACAATATATGATAACAATAACACTGAAGTAATGTGAGAAAGTCATTTATCTTTCTGTTTCCACTCTGCCTGTTGGAATCTGAAAATCACTACCATTCCCATTTGAATAAATATTTTGGTGGGAAACATTCATTTGAATATAAAGGACTGTGGAGTTCAGCTATTTCCTGTATGCACAGAAGTTAGATGGGAAGGGAAGAAAGAGATGAAGTACTGCTACCTATCAGCAATATAAGCTGTGTCTTTTGAATGTTTTGTCAGTATTAAAATACCTTATGTTTATTGATAATCTCTTTGCCAGACATATTTTGTAAGTCTATTGCTCAGAAAGGTATCTCTTATTTCCCATGTCTCTCTCTCTCTTTCCCCTCTTCTTCTAAATTGCTTAGCAGCTTGGAGGGATCTGTCAGAAATTTCGTTAAATCTTCAATATTTGCATGTACAGGCAGAACTAATTAATTTTACAAGAATTATTAGAAAAATGTATTTTCTTCTTGCCCTTTCCAATGTTGATATAGGAATTAATAGTAATTGATTATGATCTGTGCCCAAATTACATTGAAAATTTTTAACTCCAGTAATGCAGCTAACTCAGGCACTTAAGAAACGTGCTAAGGATAAAGGATCTCAGCTTCCCTTGTGAGAGATCAGAAATAGAAAAAATACATCAATCTCTTCTGTCTTTTTGTGCTTCAGTTCACATGAAATAAACAGGGGTCAAGAACTACTTCTTTGGATGTGCAAATTGTACCAGAAGGAGGAGAAGGTGAGGTCTTCCTGTCTTATATCTGGGATTCATCAATGATCTGGAACCTCAATCTTGAGGAAACAGTTTACTTTCTGAAAAAGTCTTCTTAATGGTGTCAGAGAATTGGGGTGATTTGCTCTTCTTTCTGCTCTATTGCAGTGCTGCCCAGGATTGGATTTTTGCTCACCATCCCAGGTGACTGAAACATTTGACCTGACCTTAACCTCGATTTTGCTCATTTCCAGGTCTGGCAAAAATAGATGAAAAGAAAAAGGCTGTCCAACTCCCTTCTTTTTCTAAGTCTGATAAACTTTATCAATGTTTCTTCCTTCTTTTTATCCTTGGTAAAGAAACACAGTTTATTTTTGAATGTGAGAGGGAGCCCAAAAACCCCAAAATTGCCTTGGTTTGGGGATTGAATGGAGCCAGTTCAGGACTGTATGCCACCTAATGGTCCAAACTTCACAGGCTAGAATACTTGATTAGCATATAGTCCTTCCTTTCTCCAAAATTCATGGGCTGAATCCATTATTTTAGCTGACAATCTGCTCTGAGTTCCAATCTAACAAGAATTTTTTTCTGCAATTCTGTGGTTCCTGCCTGCCAAAGCCATGACATTATCTTATCTGATCTGACTTTGTAAGGGTAGTGCCACTAATTTGCCATGGCAGGAAACTACTACAAAACAAAAAGTGATGTTTACAAATTTATCACAACAATCTCAGCTCTGATAATATGGTTTTGGCCTGCTAAATTTGAGTGTGCCCTTTGAAGCTTACATTGAATTTACTGTCTCAAAGTAAAAAAAACCAAACAAAACCACAAAGGAACACATGAGCAGCTGGACATTTCCTAGTATTTTGCAGGAACTTCCAGTCTGTTTTAGACCAAACTCCTTGTTGAACATGTTTTCTCTGATTTCTAAGGACACCTTGTATTGGCATTGAGAGACACAATTACTCTGCATGTACTTGCCTAATTCATATATTACTTGACAGCTACAGATGCATAAACAAAATGATATTCTTACCTAAGTCGATTTGCAGCCCAAGCTGCAGCCCAAATTAACGATAGATAGGCATATAAATGAACTCTGAAAAAACCCTCACTTTTCTATTTTAGTGGGGAAGTAGATTTACTTTTCGTTCATAAATTCTAACAGTAGAGACAACCACCCCCCTGTGTGAAATAATTTCCTGAGAGGAGCAAAAATGATTTAAAAACAAACATTGTTTTCACCGGAGAAAACCCTGAAATCCTACAGTTTTCATGACTGTGCTCATGTTCAGCTACCTTAAAATATGAAGCTTGACCTGGTGCTTTGAAACACCTCTCACAAATGAGACATGAAGATGCTATACTGGGACTAAACGCTAAATGAAGTGGTGTTGGTGGTCCATTAGTTAATGGCTTCTTCATAATCTGTACTTATGTCTTAGAATGAAGTACTGTGTTTTAGATGAAAAGTAAAACAGAGGTCCCTGACCATTTTGTTTCATTAAACATCCAATAACACTTTTAACCAAAGCAGAGGATGTTAAGTTCAATGTTCTTACAAAATTCCTATCTGGATAATTACATCCTGCTCTACTAAACTTCCTCCTAGAGAAAATTTAATTAAAATGATTTGATGTCTCTCAGGCACAGAGTAGACAGGTGTCTGTAACACAAAAGCCACCAGCAGAATTGACATAAATTGATGCTCTTCTGTGGCAGGGAGAGCAAGGATAGAAGCATTACTTTCTCCTTACCAGAAATGGACATTCCATTTCAGGCACGGGGTATATCCACATTATGCTGCTGGTAACAAAGTGCTAAATTCTTTTGATATCTGCCCAGAACTTCTTTTAAGGAGTAGGAACTGAATTTATAGCTCACAGCCCTTTTGGCAATCAACTAGGTTCTTGGTAGGTTTTATTAATGATATAAGTAGTGATTAAATAGATATACACAGGAGACAAGGAAGGGAAGGCACTTTTGCAGTGCAGCTGGGAATCTGCTACACAGACATTCAGAAAGTCTTTTACATTAATGATCAAAGAATCACAGAACCACTGGGGCTGGAGGGCATCTTCGGAGGTCACAGAGTTCAACACCTCTACTCAGAGTGGGATCAGGTAAAGCAGGTTGGTCAGGACACTGTCCAGTCATGTTTGAGTTTCTTAAAGGATGGAGCATCCACAACCCCTCTGGGCAGCCTGTGCCAGTGTTTGACTGCTCTTACAGTGAAAAAAAAACAAACCTATTTTTCTTCTGTTTAAACAGAATTCCCTGTGCTTTGACATGTGTTTATTACTTGTCCTTTCAGTGAGTACCACTGGACCTGTCTCTAATTTCTTTACTCCCCCATCAGGTATTTATACACATTGACAACGTCATCCCCTGAACCTTCTCATCTCTAGGTTGAGCAGACCCAGCTCTTTCAGCCTCCCCTTTTATGTCAGATGCTCCAAGCCCTTAGCTAAGTTGTGGAGCTTTGCTGGACCTGTTCCAGCACATCCATGTCTCTCTGGCACTGAGGAGCCCAGAACTCTGTCCCTAGGGCTCAGTAAAGGCTGATAAAAGAATCTACTTGTACTTCTTCCAACTGGACAAATTACCATCTCCTGTGTTCTAAATATTTTGGCACCAAGTGACAAAAGGAAAAGAGTGGTTTTTTTGGAGGAAAAGGTTGATAAACTCAAGGATCAGATGGACATATTCTCTGGACCTCATATGTCTTGCAAATATTTTGCTAGATCCACTTCATATGACTGTCATTCTTTACCAGTTCTCTGCAATAGCTTAGCCTTTTAAAGCTTTAATTAAACTGTCTTACTAATGGACAGTTAATGATTTAAAAGGAAACAATTCACCAATGTCATGTCCCTCCATTATACAGTACACATTTTAATGGTTCGTACTGAATCAGTTGCTTATCGAGACCTTGAATATCTCAACAATCGTACCACATTTTCTCAAAATAACATAACATGATACAATGTGGTTAAAGTAGAGTGACAGCAGGAGCTGTGGCTTGAATGTAAATGCTGTGTTATACCATGGCAAAGAAATGTTCCACAAATCTAATGAGTCAGACATAGCCTTGAGTTTGGATGATATTCAGCATAATGACACAGCTCAAAAATAATTGCCAAACAGTCCCTCATCACTCACAGAGCCTACTCAGTCATCTAGACCCTGTGCAAGCAAAACTCCCAGTGACTTCAACAAAGTAATGCCTTCGAAATGAACCCAGGATTATTCAGGAGAAAAAAAGAAGTGAAAGTCAAACAGAAAAACAATCACTTTAGAATGTATACAGCTTCCATCATCATAATATCTCTGCACTTCACAATCTTTTCCCAAAATGCTATTAAGTATTCATAAAGTAACAATTTTATGAATGGGTGTCTGATGAATCCAAGGTCATGCAAGAGATGTGGCAAACAGCAATACAACAATCCACCCCAGGAGACAAACCTTGTCCCAGGAGAGAGGGAATTCCAGCAGTTGTCTAATAATGACTAGGGTCTGCTAATAGGTAATTTTATGCATCAAATTTTAGCATTAAAATACATCCATTAAAGTCTGAATCAATATCGATATTCAGACTGATTTCCTTATTGTTATTGACAGTAAACTCCATCCTGAGATAAAAACTTTCCTAATAGCCAACTAAAATATGCCCTTCTGCAGTGTAGATCACTTGCAATTCTTTTCCAGTTAATTATAATAATTGACTCTATTGATCCCACGCTTTTTCTGGAAATGTTTGCGCATGAATAACTCAACAATGAATAGTTAGAACAACTCTTCTAAACTAAAGATTATCTGCAGGAGATGACCAAGGATTAAAAATAGTTATGAATTTAGTGAAAAACAAAATGGTTCCCTCTACTGACAAAGCAGCTGTACCAGAGCATTTGTGGTTTTTTTTTTTTTTTTTGGTTTGGGTTTTTTTTTTTTTTTTTTTTTGGTGGGATTTTTTTTTTTAATGCAGATATCTTTATTTGCCCACATCTTTATTTCCTTTTAATTTAAGAGTTCATGGCATTCATTATTTAGCATTTCTCTTTTGTCATTTTAGATTATAGGGAGAGGAAGGTAGATTTTATATTTTAACAAAATATAATAATATTTCACTACAAATTGCTCACATTTAATTTGTCCTCTTCCTGCTACAAATGTTTCCAAGCTTTATCACAGGGCTTTATTTTAAATTCTAAGCTTTATGACTTTAAGCTATTGCTGGAAAGCGACTTTATTACAGCATGGTCACATCCCTTACTTTGTAAACAAATTGACTTTCTTCCTTGTTTCTGTTTTGTGTGGCTGAGTAATTGTCTGTTACTTTCTTGCAACGTTCTCCTGGTTGCAAAGCCTTGTTGCACTATTTTAAATAAAATTGGTGGACTGACCTTTTTGTCTATGACCATGTCTTTATTTCCTTTTAAATTGAGAGTGAACTCTCACATAGGAAAGAGTAATCAAGGAACAGAGTTTTATTTATTAGCATTGATTCTACAAATCACCTGGTGCAGCAAGCAAACTGTATGAGCAATACAATAATTTAGCAATTCTCCTGAATCTCAGACTCTGTCTTCTGACCCTTGCCAGTGGTACAAGGAAAACAGACAAAACAATGAGCAACAATCACTGTTCTTTACCCTTTTGCCACTTTATGGCTCACCACACAATAATGTAATTTACTGCGAGCAGGGAAATCCTCAGGGAACACTTTAGAGAGTGGGAACTGGTCTTAGGCTTTTATGGGGTATTTTAAGGGTACTTTTTTAAGGAGGAAAAACCCTACAGTACCATTCTCTTTCCCCTATCTTCTCTGCCTCCTAATACCAAAGTAATAGGTTGGCATGAACATGACAGAAATTACTCTCAATTTGTAGACTGTGGGGCAAATTGTAGAAAGCATTGTAAATTTGGTCTTAGGCCCAATGCAGTTGAAGATTGGTTCAAATCCTCATCTGCTCCTTACCAGGAAGACACTGACCTATTGGTTTGTATGCTAGGCAGGCTTCCACAGAATTAGAAGTTGGTGTCTTTGAATGTCTCCTTACCCAGTGGAGAAAGATTAAACTCTTCCAGAGATATTCCAAAAAGGGAAAGGCTGAGATGAGGTGCATCTTGGAAGAAGAAAATGTACATAAATTCAAACTGATACGGAATCACACCTCAACCGTTTCCTTCAGACAGAGCAAAATAAAATTATTTCTAAAACATGATGCTAAGAGTACAAAAATATTTCTTTATCAGTCAGGCTGGTGGGATATAAAAGGAATCTACTTCACTTAGTGTGAAACTGTACTGTAAGGAAAAACTGCACCAAGTGGTATTACTAGAAGTGAAAAACTATTTCTAGTGCCTATAGCTCTGTATATCACTGAAGAGATGCTGGAGCCATAAAAGCAGACCAACTGATATTTGTGATAGGAAAGAAGCCTGGAGAGCTTCAGAAAAGCTTTTATTCTTAGACGATAACACTGAAAAGCTACCTTATGGTGGAACGTTTTTTATCTTTTGCAATGAGGATGACATATGTTGGACATCCATTTGCTCTCCTCATTTTGACAAGTTGTATATGAGTTCTTAGTGGCAAGATATAATCAGGAAATTTGATTTCACACTGGATCCCATCAGGCTGAATTTACTAAAACCAGACACTTCAGGAAATTTGGAAAATTTGGAAAGCAGCATTTTAAGAGAAGCCTTCTAGTCTTCTTCCTGTGCAAAAGAGATATTCTAGATAAAAGGGTAAGAATTGTAGGAATAGTTTTTTGATACCTGGCAGTGCCAGTGGTGAGTGTAACTATAACTGAATAGCATTATCAGAGGAGTAGGGAACACAACCTAAATCTGAATCATAGCCAAACACAAATCACTGAAGAAGGGGCGATTAAAGCTTGTGACAGATATGATTTGGATAAGTGAAAGTGCCAATGCTATATAAAGACATGGACCTGCTAGAAAGAGCTAGAAAGTGCATCAGAATTGGTGAACTTTTTTTAGTTGTAGACCAGAGTTGGTAGAAGGCCCATTGTTTCTGTAAAAACAATGTTATCAAGAGAAAACAAATAAGTGTTACATATATGTGCCTTTTACCCTGAAAATGGAAGATAAGAAAACTGATCAGAAAAATATATTATTGAAGAAAATGAATTTTATATTGCTTCAACTAAATGTCAATGGAATAGTCACTACATTAAGGTTGCACTAACACAACTGAAAAGAGTCTAAGCATTTCCACAGCCCTTTGGACAAGGTTTTGCTTTTGCCACCACTGTAGTGCCCACTAATATTTTCAAAAGGCCACTTAAAATTCAAACTTGTTGGATTTCTTCTTCATCTGTGCTATTTTGAGAAGGACAAGATTGGCTTAAAGATTTGGAGAGACACATTTCCTTGTAGAATTTATCTATCAGTGGAAAAGAACTATGGCAATTGGTGAGAGGAAAAATAAGATTTGATATAATACAACTTGAAAAAAAAATTATAACATCAAAAAAGTTTCCTACGAGGCTTTTCCCATTCATATGAGAGATTTTGAAATGAGAACAGTTGGCTATGAAGAATTGACTGGTCATGAAAGAGAAGAAAACAAATAATTTTAAAATAAAGGGTCTGAATGCTAGAAAAATATTAATGAAAATGCTAATAAGGAAAAGACAAGTAAGAGAAAAGAGCAAAAGAACTGCATTTGGAAGGGAAGAACTCCTTGCACTTAACCATTCTGGATTTGGAGGGCAGCTCTGGAACAAATGAAGAAGATAAAGCCAAGCTCTTCACATTGGGGCACAATATGAGGATGTGAGACAGTAAATATACCCTCAAGGAAGTTCAAATTTGATATAGAGAAGAACTTTTTTATATTTTCTGCCTCTTTTCCTTTTTAAATCAGTGTCTTGCAATGGGGCAGGTTGTCCAGAGAGGCAATGCAGAGTTTGCCCTTGTGGGTTTTCAATATAAAGCCCAGAACAATCTGTTCTGACCTAACAGCTGATCTCCAGAATGTCTCTTCCAAGCCTTATTATGCTGTGATTCCATGATTTCTGACTGCAGTATACCTTAATGCAGAAGAATTAATGCTGGTTTTCATATTTTTATTTCCTTTATTGAGAGAAAGTATTGGATTAATGCAAAGTCAGTTCTTTGTACATCCTTGCAAATACATGCTTAGCTGAGGTATAGAAAGCAGGAATTTTTCTGAGAAGTTTTGCTAATCAAAGGCCATTCTGTGTAGGTTTCCTTTACAGGAAACAGTCCAAACTGTGGTGATGGAAGAGAGAGCTCAGGTAGTTTAACTCCCCCGACCTGCTTGAAACTAGCAAAACACTGGATAACAGTGTTGTGATCCCCTTGGACTTGCTGATGTTAAATCAGGTAAATCCTCTGCCATGCTCTGCATGCCACGATAAACACAGTAAATGAGAGGAAAATGTAATGAGGGATTGATTGGCAAAGCTTAGCATAGATGTTACATCATCATTACACTCACTGTATTCTAAAATCACAGTTTTTGTCTCTCCCAGAGCTGCAGTATCTTCTGGATTAGATAAGAAAAAATATAGACTAGTCTGAGACAGCCTTCAGATTTGTGGCCTAGCTAATTCTCTCTTTTTCTTTAGTTAATGGAGATGACTGGGGCAAGAGGCATTGTGTTGGATAGCTTTTCATTCTGAAAACATTAGGTTTGTGTCAACTGTGATACCTGCCAAAAATAAGGGCAGGGAAGGCAACAGGAAAGCACAAAGGCAAGGCTTAGCAGTGGAGGAAAATAAACAGCGGACAAGGAAAAAGGAGAGAGGGGGGAAAGGAGGTCACAAGTGTCTTGTGGGACATAAGGAAATCGGGACAATGAGCTAAAAAGAGAGAGAAGACATACAGTGAGCGACAGGGTTAAGTGCCCCCAAATAAATAATAAATTACAAAATCCCAAACAGATTCACAGATCTTCCACTGTCACACCTGTGCAGAAAGTGAGCATGGCAGCAGGTATTTCTGTATTTCTGCTCGATGTAATTACTGCTGTAAGCCTGGAGCACTGTTATACAAAAAAGAGAAGTTAAAATTGCTCAAGCTAGCATTTTAGGCAACTTTCTTCAAGACACATTTCTAAGCAGTGCCACTAACCTGAGGGCAAGCTAAGTAATGCCAAACCAAAGTTTGCTTGTGATTCACTGCTGACTTAAATCTGGTAAAGTAGTATGCTGAAGGCAGTTCAAATATGGCCAGTCACAAACATGGGTTAAATTAATCTGGTTCAGCTAAAATGCAGTGCGTGAAATAAGAGCCAGTCTAGTCAGTCTATGAAAATATAAACTTTTATGACTTCAACTTACTGAACCCACGTTTCACTGGAGTGAGGAACCTCTGAGGTATTTTTAAAGCCCTGAGAAAAGTGACAGGAGCATGATGCTTGGATTTTAGCTGTACTCTTCCTGCCATCACTTTTAAAATGCAAATGCTCTAACTTTTGACTACTGTTCTCTGGCTGACAGTGAGGAAATTGGGTGAGGTACCCCTTCTCCTCCCTGGGCATCATTTCCATTCCAGGCTGGGAGTGGCCAGCACAGATACAGATCCTGCAGAGAAGGCATATTCCATGTGACATGTTCAAAGTGCCACATACAGTACTGACTGACTGCAAAACTGTTCAAGCTGCAAATCCTACTTCTGGGGCAGCAGGAAACTGTGGAGGATTGCTCCTCTTCCCCCAGGCTAATGCTTTCTATCTTCTCTCCCCTTAGAGACAAGAGCCTCGCCTGGGTGGGCAGTTGGCTGCCTCCTCTGCCCCCCAGGCTGACGCTTCTTATCTTCTCACCCCATAAGGAAGAGAGAGAGCATTGCCCCGGTGGGAGAGAAGCTAAATTTACCCTGCTGCCTCCCAGGCTGATGGGTCTGCCCTGGGGGCGTGGAGTTGGGCGTGCCCAGGGGCCTGTATCCGCCCTTCCCTCCAGATCCTTCTCGTCTGTTATGTATATCATTGGTTCCTTTGAATTGTACCCCACCCCTTTATGTTACCGTTGGTTGTATTCGCTTGTACCCGCCCTCTTCCTCTCTCCCAGTTGGCTGTACTGCTGCCCATTTAACCGGCTGAGCTAGTGCTGTTGCTGCCTTTTCCCCTGTACTTGACATGGGCGCAGGGGAGATGGTCAATAAACTCCTGCCACCCTTTATTTCGTTGGCTTCTTCCATCATTATGTGTCTGCAACAGGAAACCACCGTTGAAATTCCAAAGAAATTCCAACATTAAGAAACAAAGAGGGCAGAGGGCAGAAAAGTAGCTGGTGTTTATTCCTCCAGGGAGAGCCAAAGAGATCAGAGGCTTTAAATCCACAATTATTAATGGAGTGATTATGTAATGGTGTGTGCATGGGTGTTACAAAAGGCAGAGCTACAATTTCACATAAAGATTGAACTTCAGAACCAAGGAGAAAGCAACAGACTATGAGAAAGGAGGGACTGAAATGAAAACCAGTTGTTCCATGAACTCCAATTTTACAGTGCTCCAAAACGCACTGAGCTGTACCAACTGGCATATCATCAAAACTGGGAATAACATAAAACTGCCCACCCTTGAAGCATGACATGAGGAAATTTTGCAATTATGGAATACTGAATATATTCCAACAAAACAAAGTGCCAGGCAGCTCGTCTCCACCTACTTCCCATGCTCAGAATATAAATGGAAAAGGGAACATCAGCAAAAACTCTGGTTGGATCCTTTGTTGCTGAAGGCTTTTTAAGCAACTGAAGATTAATCATCCTTTTAATCAGAAGAAGATTGAGGACTAAGAACTTATCACCAAACAACTTATTTGGGTAAATTACTCAAAGCACCTAATTAAATTGATATACTCTCTTACCAGGATGTAAACTTTAAAGTCTGAAACCCTGTAAACAGTACAAAGGTGCTTACCCATTATCCATGATTCATTTCTCTGTTGGTGGAATGGATAACAATAACTTTCTGAGAGCACAATAAAAATTAATTTAAAGAGTGTAGTAGCCACATAAAGACTCTTTTCTTTCTCTCTTTACATCATAAATTGCCAGATAAGGCACAGGGATTTTTTATTAGATATGAAATGGTAAACTAACAGCAATATTTACAGCATTGTACATCATCTAAAAAACATGCCTTGAGCTGTTTGAAGCTTTGTTATGCAGTTATTATTGCTGAAAAAATAATTGCATCTGCTCCAAAGTTTGCTCAGTTCTATAAAAAAAATTAGTAGAACACAATTAAGAACAAGATCTGAGTTCATGTCATCATACTTTATTCTATTCCCTGAGTTGTCTTTGTAGGAAGCCTGAGCACGATGGTTTTCTTTGCTGCTAATGGATAGCAACTGGTTCCAGATCAATCTTGTTCACTACTGAACAGGACTGAAGATCCTCTCTCAGGCCTTTCAGTGAGAAAATAAATTTGGGTGGGACCTTTTATAGATCTCTTGAGTAGGGAATCTTAGGTCAGATTATAAGATTAATACTTCTTCCCTTCTTTCTTTGAGAAGGTGTCAAACCTCTGCTGCTGAAACAGATATTTGATCAGAATGTAATCCATATTAGCTTCCTTTTGAACGTGACCATAAATATACTAATATATTGTAATGAGAACAAGTATATGAGCAGCCTTGTCTGGTGGAAGGTGTCCTTGCCTATGGCACAGGGGGGTTAGAATTAGATGATCTATAAGGTCTCTTCCAACACTAAACCATTCTGTGATTCTGTAAGCATTTTGTAGCAGTGTGATGTCACCGACAGTCAGACAAAACATATAAACATTTTACATAACAATTTAAGTGGAAATAGTCAAGGCAAGGGAAGATGAATGTAGCTGCTGGTAGGAGACATTCAAACAGTGATAATTTGCTAGACAAAGGAGAAGGAAAGCTCAAATAATAGCAAACAGATAATCTTGCTGAATACAGGGAAGATGACCGGCAAAACCAAAAACCAAGATAAGCAGTCAGGAGAAGATAAGGCAGATGAGACTGCTCCGTTTGGGAGGGGGGCAATAGGAGCAATGTCACAGGGTGAAAGAAGATAAGTCTGACTCAATTCTGACTTCTCTAATCAAGTAGCTCTGAAGTCTGATCCAGGCTACCACGCCTGGCAGTGGCTGCAGCCATCGGTGCTCAGTGTGCAGCTGTGGTGCCGGGCACTCATCTCTGATTTAGGATATGGGTACTAAAGGCTAATAGCTCTGTATGGTGCTAGTGATTAATAGTGTGTACGGATTAACCATTAGCATCTGTGCTCTTAAGGAATAAATTAATTCAGAAAAGATTTGATTTAAACTGGACTGATCCAAGCATTGCCAACTTAGCCAACTCTAATTCCCTAATGGATATATATTTATATATATTGCCACACTTGTTTTCCCAGACCTTCCCTACATTATCCCCACCCTTGGTGAATAGCAGGGAATTTCTCAGGGGAAAATCTTGCTGTACTTCCTGTATGCCAGAATATAATCCAAACAAAACTCTCAGAGTTCCATCACTTTTTGCTGCCACCCTATGTAGCCAAAGATATGATAGCATTTTTTTAAATATCTCTCTCATACTGGTGGCGTTAAACAAATAATAAATATCAACAGCTATTTATAGTTCTAATTCATACTTATCCAGTCAGACACAAATGGAAGAAAGACAACTGTGATCAGACAAGCAGAGCGGAATTGTATACATTTCAGACAGAATATCAGTGAATAAATGCCTTGTGTTTATAACTAACATGTTTGATTTTGATTTTCACTTATTTGCTTTCACTTTTTAGAAATAATAAAGAAAAAAGAAAAGAAAGATAATTGACTAAAATAAATAACAGCAACAACAAAAAGAGTGATAGCTAGTCTAGAAATGGAAACTTACTAAAAGTAATTTTTGGGAAAAATATCCCATTGAGAAAAAAAAAAAAAGATTTTTCTGGCTGTGATATATCTTGGGTTAATAATAGATCCCCTACAGGAAATCACGCATAGTCAATAGCTTTTTACAAATGGATTGGAAAATGCTCAAAATATCCCAGAAAAAGTTTGTCTTGGGAGAATGGTTTAGTAGTTTTCTTCCATTCCTAACTTGTAAAATACCTGTAGTGTTTTATTCCAGTTAGAAAATAAGAACTACTTAGCTGCTTTCTCACTCCCTTCCCAGGCTCTGCTGGGGAGGAGAATTGGAAAGAAAAGGTAAACCTTGCGGATTGAGCGAAGAACTGTTTATTGAAATAAAATAAAATAAAATAAAATAAAATAAAATAAAATAAAATAAAATAAAATAAAATAAAATAAAAATAGTAATAATAATAATTATAGTATAATAATAATAATAATAATGATGATATTAATAATAATAATCATTGTCATTGTAAAGAAAAGGAGAGAGGGGAATAAAACCCAAGGGAAACAAGTGATGCCCAGTACAATTGCTCCCCCCCACACTGACCAATGCCCAGCCCATCCCCAAGCAGTGATCGGCACCTCCTGCTCAGCTCCCCCAGTTTATGCACCAGGCATGACTTCCTTGGTATGGAACATCCCTCTGGCCACTTTGGGACAGCTGTCCTAGACATGCTCCTTCACAGGTTCTTGTGCAGCTCCTCACTGGCAGAGCACAGAAAACTGAAAGTCCTTGGCATCGGGGGAGCGCTGTTTAGCAAAAACGACAACATCAATGTGTTGTCAACATTATTCTCATATTAAATCCCAAAATACAGCACTATAATGGCTACTGAGAAGAAAACTCTATCCCAGCTGAAACCAGGATAACAGTTTTGCTGGTTTTAGGAATGTGATCTTTAGCTACAGAGACAGATTCTGATGTTGTTTTATCGTTACACAAACATTTCTCCAGGTTAAACTAACTTGAAACAGGGAAGAAGTTGTTATTCATTCTTTATGATTTGCTGCTCTCGCCTCGGAAAGGGAGAGAGCAATATTTATGAGGGAGGAAGAAGACACATAGACGTGTTGACAAATAAGTGTTTTTCTGTACAGAGCCAAATTGTTATGATTGTAAATGGACTTCAGGTAATTGTTTTGACAGCTTATAAATACAGCTTATTATTTATTATTATCTCTTCTTCTTCTTTTTTTTTTTTTTTGTTGTTGTTATTTTAATATGTAAAATGTGTTATTATTATAGGAAAAGTTGAGCCTGAGAAAGCCAATGAAAGAGTCAAGAGATCTCTCAAAGTATGTTTACTTTGACATAGAAAAGACAAAAATTAATTGTAACGACTTCAGACTCCAATTGTAATACACCAGTATCTGTACAGACCATTGACTTATTTCATTCAGAAAATGGAATCGGCAGCAAATTAGGATTGTTCTGTTTGTGACCTTGCACTCTGTTAGAGCTAATTGTCATCACTGGTTGAAAATCCAACTCAAAGACCCAATTCATGTCCTGACTGCAGGATAGCTGGCAAAAGATGTGAGTACAGGAAACCTGGAAAAAAGAGGGACAGATTGTTTTTCTGGAGCTTTATTGGGGCAGCCCTTCAAGAAAAGCTGCATTAATTTCAATAGGGGAAGAGCAAAGACTGACCTAATTTAATTTAGGGTAAGTTTACATGGAATGGAAAATGATGTAAGGTGCATAAAATGTCCATGAAACCATGGTGAAAACTTATCTATTTTTCAAGTTTTACACTTAATGGAAAGAAATAATTTGGTTTATGTCGGATGATTTCATGAAGGAAAACCTGCCAAAGAAAACTAAATCTTTGCTGGGTTAGGAGATATTTGCACTCTTCTGTCTACACCATTTTTTTCATAAATGTTACCAAAAATTAGAACTGATCTCATCTTCAATTAAAATCTTCCAGGATACAAGGGAAACTCATGGACTGTCTTACTAAGAAGGAGACAAGGTTTGGCTTTTAAAAAAACAACTTATAAATTACCTGCAACAAGTCTAATGTTTTAAAACACTTTGAATAACTTTTCTGGTGCCTGAAAATTTATCACAAAGTTAAAACATCTGAGCTTCAATGACAGACTCTTCTGTTCTTGCTTGAAAAGAGAAACAACTAAAATACCTATGTGTATGTACTAATGAAAGAAGATGGTAAAGCAATAGGCCAGTTTATCATTTGTTATTTTTTCAACATAATGACTGTAGATTCCCTGCTCCCCAAAAAAAACCCCAGCCTGTTAATTTTTTTAATGATGAGCTGCTACCCAAAAGAAACAAAGTGGCATTCTGTTGACACCATATGGTAGCTGAAAAATGGATTCCATGGTATTCTATTTGTTAGAATGTCTTCTGAGTTTCTGTATCCATAATTTATGTTGGGGCCTTCTCTGATTGCCAAAATATTCAAATGGCTTTCTCTTCACAGGGTAGCCTGCGTGGGGGGAAGAAGGTTTTCAAAACAGCAGGACCTGAGCAATCTCCTACTGCTCAGAGGAGAAATCATTTCCAAGCTTCTGTCCTTCTGGCTGCTTTCATTGTAATAATAATTTACATCCTGTGCGAGGAAACTGTTTGCATTCAGAAGAAACCTAAAATAATAAATAAAAAGGGGGAAAAAAACCCCAACAGTTTATGTTCTTGCATACTAATACAAGAATTTGTGAATATTAAGCATCAATTTAAAGTTTCATTGACTCCTAGGCTCTGACGTAAGTAGATAGCTTAGGCTTTCATATCTTAATGGAAAGCGATATGCAGAGGTTATTGAACAGTGCAGTTTCCAAATGATTGCCTCTGCAGCTGGCATAGAGAGATCCAGAGTGGTTATGGATGAGCTAAAATAATTAAGACATATTTCTCCTGGTGTCTACTCGGTTATTACTCACTTTTTAAGAGGCCATAATTTAGGCAAAGATTTAAGTACGACTGTGAATTACAAGCAGATATTTCATATGGTCTTAATACGGTGTATGAGGCCACTGGCATTATGCAGCAGGATGTGTCTGTTGTAAGCAGCAGGGATCCTGGAGACCCATTAAAAGACTGATCCAGTCCCTCCTTTTTCACCTTCCTCCTCTCCTCGATCTATCACAGCTAGTGCTTGCTGCTGTTTGACCAGCTCTGCCTCCCTCTTGCCCCTGGGATGTTGGCAGGAGCACGCAGGATGATGAATGGACACCTGAGTGTGGGGGGAGCTAAGACCAGCTGCAGCTGGGTTATTAATGTTTAGTAGAATAGGATTAGAGGAGAAGGAGCCCACCTGTTGCGGGGATCTTCTTAAGAATTAGATTAGACCTATTTGACCCTGAGGTACTGTGGTCTCAGAAGATTATTTATCCTCAGGAGTAAAATGGAGTTATATGGAGGTTTTATTTCATTCCTCAGCTTTGGGAAGCATTCCTTCATTCTTGACCCTCTGGCCATCCTGAGCACACAGCTGAGATACTCCAGCTGAGGTCTGTGAAAGTAATTTAGCCAGTATCAAACTTGGATCCCATGAAATTGTAGTTTTCATAAAGAAATAGAATGGAAGCTGGATATTCTTCCAGAGCATCTGGAAAAATGCTGCTGACAGCTTTGCTTATTCTGAAGATGTACTGGTTTAAAAAATGGCTTCACTGTAATAGAGATTTAGTGATGTGAATACATATTTCTTGCATGTCTGCTTAATAACATAGTCTTAGAAGTTCAGTCAATATTTAAATGACATATTCTATTCCAAATCAAAAGAAAGAACTTATACTCCTATAGGAAATGAAAGTAGAAAACCTGTGACCAAACTAAATTAAATTTTTAGAGAAGCATTATATATGGAGGAAATCTTGAAATACTAAAAGTAACTGTATTTAATCTGGAGGGAAAAATGAAGGAAATTTCATTCAAGAATTGTTTCTACATATATACTACAAATAGTTTCTGGGAAAAGAAAAAATGGGCCAAAAGTTCTAGCATCATCAGCAACAGATCTAAACATCTGCAAATTTCTTTGCAACTGATTTAAGATAGCCCTCTAGAAAGGTTTATCCTGTCCTACAGAGTAACTCTCCAGACAACCTGAATTTAGGATATCAGACAAATTTCATTCATATGAGCAGCTCAGTTCAAGTTGTTTATGCTAGAAAAATGATTGAGACCCCAGTATTCACCTGGACTAATGACACTGCTAAATGAATTTCCTTTATTTAAGGTTCCATTTACCTTTCAGGCATATCATCCTTTATGTCACAATTACTAGTCCTTATGTCTGTTTTTGTATACAACTGCAACTGAGGTTAAGACAAGTTGACTCTCAATGTGAAGACAGAATCATTACAGGAGAGAAGGGTGAGAAGACAGCCTGAAACTGATTCTATCCCAAGAGTGATGTTTGTGAAAATCTACCACAGAACCCCCTAGACGTATTAAGATTCAGCTTCAGATTAATTTAGGTGATCACAATGTTGGTGTTTAGATGCAATCCTTTTGTCTAAGGTTCCAGTGTAGTTATTGGGATTCTCAGGTAAGTTTCTCTTACCTTCTATGGGTCCCTGCTGCAGATTGGGCTCTGGGGGCTTGAGACATCTCCATAGAGCTTGTAGTATGGCATGGAAGCTAAGAGAGATCTTTATCCTGCTGAAGCAAAAATTGGAGGCTAGATAAAATCTGAGCATGGGTTGCCACTCCAGGCAAATAACGTCAATAGAGGCTAAAGAGCTGGTTTCTATCAGAGACACAAATTTTACCAGCTGAACTGCTCTTTTTGATCCATGGGCTGCCCTGATGAACTCTCTGATCAGTAACATGGGATTTGAGACAGGCAACTCATGGGAGAAACTTAGGTCTTGTTCAGCTGCCTAGAAATAGTTGTTTACTGCGATTTGAGATCCAGAAAGGTTGTTATAGAGTGTGGAAGTGTCTCTGGCAGTGTATAGCATCTGAAATAGCACTGGGTGCCTCTGTTTACATAATCAGTTTGAGTTTTTGGAGTCCAATATGAGAGTTCGCATGCAAACACTCACTGTTTGGATTTTGGAGCTGGATCCCTACCACCCCCACAACTGCAGATATCCTTTCAGCACAGAATAATTTGAAGTTCTAACAGTGCACCTTTTTCCCCCATTGATGTGGGCATTTTCTGTCTTTTCCAATCATCAGGAGTGTACCTGTTTAAAGACATTTTCCCTGCCAACAAAGATTCAACAGAGCACAGTTTGGTGCGGGTAATTGCAACGGTGTTTTGCTCTCAACCTGTAGATAGATTCATTGCTGGAGAGAAGATTCAAGGCAAACAAAATGAGGTGATAAGTTTTATCACTAAGTTATTCCAAGTACTATTTGTGTCTCCTCAATCGAACTTTCAGAACTTTTCTCATATACAATATTGATGCTTTTGTTCCCTAGAACAGCTGCAATAATTTGTTATTAAGGTGTCACGGTACTTCTAATTTTGTTTCTTCATTTTCTATTCTCCTCTTCTTTAATTCCTTTTGCATGCTGCACTGAGAATAGATGATGAAATGAGCTGTAACTCCCTTGCAAAACTTTCTTCTTGTATGCAAAGTTATTTCTTTTTTTCAGAGCAGGACCATGTGCTCTAGCTCTAAGCTTCTTTCTCCTTTCTCATTCTTAGTTTTCAAGGTCATGTGTCTAAGTATTTCAGTTGCAAATATCAAAAGTGCTACTCGTTTGAGACAGAACTTTTCCTCCCCTCTCTCCTCTTGAAAAAACCCACCATGATTTCAGGTATTAATGGATTAAGAAATTTAAGTGATCTTGATTAGGGATTATAGCGATGAGAATGGCAATACCCATGCAGCCTTACAATACATTCTGATCTCGGTATATTGATAAGAGAAGACTTGTAGGACTGAATTTACAAGCTGCATAGAATGATGGTGTTATAACATGGAAATTGCTTAAGACTGGAATGGTACAAGGAGATGTTTACTCCCATCTAGTAGGTTTACTACCAAGCTGTGAACACAGAAAGAAGACCAAGAAAAGACTGATACGTTGTTCATTAAAACATCGATATGTGCTTGTAAGGTTCTTTGAAAGTGAAATATCATGATTAGACCAACTGACATTGGTGTGGGGAAATGACCTCTCTTTCTGGCTGTAAATCTGTTTAGCTCAGGGAATTTCATAACGCCCACCTTCCTAGGTTTGCAGATGTGTTGAATACCAGGCTCTGATTTCCCCATCCTTTTTTCATCCATATCTGTTAGCTGGGTTGAGCTAATCATGGCACCTGCCCCTCCAGTGCACCTCCACAAAAAAACGTGCGGGAAGTTCAGATGGGAGATACACATACAGGCTTTGCCTCTAAATATTGTGATTTCAATAACACCTAGACCTGGATAGTTCTTGAGTTGAGATTTTAAACAGGGAACTCCAACCCATGACACTCATATTATTTTTCCTGTCATGAAAGCTTTATATCAGCCTACAATACTTGACTTGATTGTGTCTATAGACCATTATATCCACAACAGCACTCTGCTACAAAATGTGAAATGCCCAGTGTTACATTTTACTCTTGGTAGCATATGACAACAAACAGGTTTTTTTCAGGGCAAATGGCACTGCTTAAAAGAAAAGTCACTGAGAGGCTTATGTGTGTATTCAACAACTAAATCCTGAGCAAAACTAAAGAGGATGTCTATTGTCAGGAGGGTCACTGGTAAAGCTGCAATGTAATTAAAATTCTGGGATTTTTAATTCTTTTTTTTTCAAAGGACTTGATTCTGTATTTCACAACACTGTTTTAATGCCTAGGTACTTGTCTTTAATCCAGTGGAGATGTATTGATGTAATGAAGAATGGTTTCCAATATTATTAATTTCTTTTATCTATTCCTTTTTGTTATCTGGGAAGATTAGAAAACAAAATGATAATTAATTTATAATGATGTTGATCCAGTATACAAAGATGTGCCTGCAATATAGTCTGTTATATTTTGAAAATAATCAGTTTAAGCCATTATTAAGAACTCTAATTTGTATGTAAAAAAGACCCTTACTTGTGAGATCCTGCCCCCTGACAGAAAAAAATTGTCACCTGCTTGAGAAGAGGCACACTTTGCTGTCATTATCTTAACTTCAAAATAGTTATTCTTCATTATTCAGAGAAAGTCTTGAACCATAAAAGACTTTCAATGAACCCTTTACCTATAGGGAATACAGGTTAAGGCCACGTTCTTATTCTCTAAGAAGGCAAGAAATCATACACACTTCAAGGATGTCTGAAGTTGGCCTAAAATTTTGTGCTTAGACTCTCCTTCAGAGAAATGCTGGGCACAGGAGGACACATTGATCCACGGTGTGGTCTTCTCCAGCCTGGAGCAATGCTCTAGACCTCGCGCCAAAGACCTCAGCAGTGACGAGTGGAGCTTTCGTTGTTCTCTACACCTTTCAAACCAGTTTGAGTGCTGCAAATGTTGGATGCAGTGCAAGAGAACCTGTTTATGAAACATTTCTAGAAGTTAATTTGTTGGATGAATTTCAGATACATGTCCAAGCTTTTAGGTAAGTACCCAAACCACCAAACTCATCTGTCACTCTGGCAAAGCAATGATGGCTTTAAGTATAATCTACACTCTACGTTAATGTTAGCAGCAGAATACTGCACTTACAGGCTTGACAGCATGTTTAATATGTTTTGGTTTGTAAAAAAGTACATAATACTATCTGTCATTACACAGAAGATTCCAATGATTTGTTCATAGAAACGTAATTTTTCATTAATAAATATTAACTGATGTGTTAATGAATGAAACATATAAACTCAGTTCATCAGCTTTGAAAAGAGCAAGGATTACCTCTGTAATGTGACACTTGATTTTCTTCACTTTTGTAAGAATTACTCTATTGTTTTTCAACCCCACTATCACAGTCCTTCATTTTGTGAATGCAAAATCAGTGTGTTCTGAAGACAGCAGGCCAAAGCCAGGCTCATAAAAATTTAGAACTTTTATTCAGGTGATTAACTTCAGTTTATCTACACTAAATAATTTCCAGTATTTAACAGAGAGATATATATGTATGGAGTCAATATTGCTCAACTGGGGTCTATTGGAAAAAAGGAGGCAGGAACTGATGCAAAAAAGAGTGGAAATGGTTCATGTTGATCTTAGCTGCTTTCTGAACTTATGAGTAAAGCAGGACTAGAAGAGGAGTGTCACTCCAAAAGATCTGGGCTTACTTGATCTCATACTAGAGGATAAATTCATCTTGTTTATGATCTAAACTGTTTTATTTCAGTAATTTATGTATGATTTGCAGAACTTCTATCGTTAGTGTCTCAGCCAAATAGTTACACTTTGAGGGAGGAGAGTGGGGAGGAGAAAGAAGGGTGTTGAATATAACCTTTGTTAATGATTTAGTTTATTGCCAGTAATTTTGTGTTGATGTTGCCTTTTCCTTATCTGGTTTTCACACATTTCCTTCATTGATATTCCTGCATCATTCTCAGCTGTTCTCCTTTTATTTATTTTTTAAGAAGCTCTCCAAAGTCTGATTTCCTTAATCATGGTTGCTGTATTTACTGAAACCATGAGGGTTAGAAGCCTTGCATTTTTTCATTTATTTGGATTCTCATTCCACTATTTTTATGCTGTGCATATACAGGTTGCTACTTTAGAACCTTTTCACATTAAGCTTAACATTTAGCTTCTTTGTAGTATTGTCAAGTACTCCATACCTCACATTAATTATCAATGCTGTAGAACTAAATGGCAGCATCATATAAAGAAATTAAGGACAGAATTTTCCACAGAAAATAATACTCTTACATAAAAAAAAGAAAGACATAGAAGGTATGTTGGTGAACATCCTTGGCTGGTTAACATAAAGCCTTTGAAGACAATAGCATCAAATGAGTTTACACTTGCTGAATATATGGTTTGAGGTTTCTGTATGCTGTACCAGGGATAGAAGGTACTGAGATATTAAAGGGAGTGTGAGTCCCACAGTGATTCCAAAATGAGGTGTTGGAGAAGAGAACCTGGTGAGAGACTGCAGCATCTTTCCAAATGGGAATCCCAGTTTCTGTTGCTGGGAGACTATTAAAGCCATTTTTCTAGAAACAGAGAGGATGGGTAAACCAGAAAAGCCCATTGTTATTTTCAGACCTGTGATCCAAAAGTGGGATTTAAAACTGGTCACTCAGGCCTTGATTACACATACAAGTTCCATTATTACTATGATTAGAATCACAGCAATATATGCCATGATTTTATTTTAAAAAATAATGGGTTTTTATTTTCTTCAGTTGTTTCAAGCCAAACCCTTAGAGCTACATAACACAGGCTGTCATCTCTGTTTCACTTTCCTTTAAAGTCTGCTGGTCATGATGAATTTTTTTCTTCCTCATCATTCTGGTTTGAGAGAAGTGTCAACGATTTTAAAGACAAAAAGAATTACTTAAAAGGATACTGACTGCTAAAAAGTATGAAAACACCATGAAACTTGGGACTAGAAATTCAACTAAAAATAAATTGCAAATTTTAACCCTAATAATCAGCCTGATGATGATAGCCTGATGATAGCCATCATAGCCTTATGTTTTGATCAGGCTAATCAAAATATTTCCTCTGAATTAAAAATAAAAATAATGACTGTACTTATTAAAATATTTTTGTGAGTTGTCAGCTATTTTGACCATGTGATAACGAACAGTAAAACTGGGGAATAAACCATAACCTATTAAATGGCCAAGCCTTCATGTTAATGAGTAGCTTTAGAAGACTACTTCTTAATGATGTATTTAAGCTCTAGAATAAACAGTTTCATTCCTTTTAATCACCATGCAATGCATGGCATTGATTGTCAGTATAAAGCTATGTCAGGCCTCAGGCCATTCTTGTATATCAGTTGACATGAATTCTGCTGAAAACATTAGTCATGAAACATTAACTTCTTAAAACAAAAATCAAACTTCACAGGCATCACAGCAGATGTGTGAACAAAGGAAATCAACAGTTGTGTTCGTTAAGGTAAACCCATATGAATATATACAGAGCCTTGACTTGTTCTCTCTTTTCTTTTATTTTCTTATCACTCTCCATACTGTGCTCAAAATTCCGTTCTTCTCCATATTCCTTTTGGGTGTGATCCTTAGCAATTCTACATGCTCCATTTTTTCAGGTAAAAGGAGAAAGAATACTTTTCAGTGGAGGAAGTTCTATAATTTCTGATCACCATAAATGAGAGATACCACAAATGAATCATACCCAAAGGAGATGGCAGAGCATCCCCTCCTTTGCTTGTGCCTCCAGTGAGACCCTGTTAGGTGCACACAGTTAATTTCACATACCTGAAACCACGTACCTGAGGTCCTTCGTCCTCACCTTATCCACTGCAAGTTACAGGATTTCCCCTTCAGTCTCACAGGGAGTCACCGTTCTTTTCTGGGGACTCTCCCCTGCTCACACAAAAGAAAAGTAATCCCTGGTTTTCCAGACACTAATGCTTGTGTTAGTATGCAGTGTATGTAGTCTGTCTAAATCTTGGCCTGGATTAAGCAGGTAAGGAGCAGATTGATGACTATTCTGCTGCCATATTGATTTCAGCTGAAGCTTGTTGAGCTTGTTGCACTTCTGTATGTGGCATTAAGAGTTCCTTTCAGATAAACCTTTAGTTATCTCATTCCAGGTACAGTATAATGATAATAAATCTTAGACATTCTTCAGTTTGTGTATGTGTCAGCTTTATACCTAATGGTTTGGATGTCCACCTGAAGTTTACCAGTATTAAAATTGCTTTGGGAGTCTTGTGCTGCCTAGGGGTGTTAAGGGATTCCCAGCACAGCTGTTATCAATGCAGGAAGGGAGGCTATTTCTGCCACTTTTGGTGACAAGCCTATTATAAAAAAGACAAATATTTTTAAGAAAAAAATGGATGTCATGGATGTTTTGACACATCTAATAAACATCCATTTGAATTCTATTCTAGCACTGAACAGAAATTCCTGTTTTACTCAATGTGCCTGGAAGATAAGACACATTGGCAGTATGGAAACAAGGGGTTAAGGGAGCAATATTTGGACATCTGGAGGGGAACACTTCTCTTTTTTATTTGCAGGTCAAAGTGTGTGCCTTTTAGCACAGGCTTTGAAAATATTGATGTCAATTTAGTGCCGATTTCATCTCTCTGTTTTGTAAGAGGTTCATATTTACAAACAAATCGAGCCAGAAAAGTAAATTTAAAGTCAATTCTGATGGAGAAATAGAACATATGATGATCAGAAGTGGCAGTAAGAATGCAATGTCCCAAATCTAGATAGCTTGTAGTTTCCTTCACTTTCACGTTTTCATTCCACTTGTCTCACTTGATTGTTCTCACATATGATATGGACCATGTTTGAATTGCAAAACTCCAAAGGAAATAAATCTGCAACGATTTTGAGGAATTAATGATAACAATGTGGTCTGAATTTGGGGCTTTTGTTCTTTCATTTTATGTATGCAGTAGGATTAACAAAGTGAAATCAGATATGCAGCAGTTTAGAGAATTATACAGTCAAGAACAGAAGAATCTTTGAATTAGCATCTGTCTTTAGACTTCTGCAGTTGCAACACAAAAACAATAGCAGTTTCTTCTCACTCCATTTGCTGGCACTTCTTTTCTGCTTTATAGACTTTCCAGTGGCAGATGCATATCCACTCAGTGTATCTCCCATTGTTGGACTATTATGGTCCCTATGTATTTTAAATCTTTTCAGCGGCATTGGATCAAGAAGCATCACAACTGAGGCCACAAAGCTTTTTCAGGAATGTATTGCAATGTATCAATCCTTGTCGTAAAGAGACACAAACTGACATTTAGCCAGTGTGTGCAGCAAACACGGGAGTTGGCAGAGGATGGACAGAGCAGCATCAGAAAACTTGTAGATGGTGGATTGATAAAGTTATCTATACCACAATAAAGATAAGCAGAGTTGAATTTTAGAGAACATGGTATCTCTCTAAAGAAGGATCAGGACAGAGAACATTTAAATCTGGATATAAATAAGAATATGGGACCTGATGAGATGCCCACATGAGTTTTGGGGAAGTTGGCCAATGTAATTGCAAGCTCACTCTTTTCGGAAGCTAATTTTCGGAAGATCATGCAATCAGGAGAGATTCATGAGGACTGGGAGAAAGAAACTCCTATCTTCATGAATGCCAAGACGGATGGTCCAGGAAACTGCAGGCTGGTCATCCTTGCATCAATCCCTGAGAGGCTGATGAAGCAGTTAATCCTGGAAATGATTTTCAAACTCATGAGGGACAAGGTGGTTGGGAGAAAACAGACTGGATTTATGAAAGGGAAATGATGTTTGATCCACCTGATGGCTTTCTAAAATGAAATTGCTAGCTCAATGGATGAGGGGAGCTCACTGGGAGTTACTTTGATAGGTACCATCTCCCATTATATTCTCATCTGTAAACTCATGAACTAGAAGTTAGTAAATGGACAGTGAGATGGACTGAAAATTGACTGAACTTCCAGGCCTGAAATGTTGTGGTCAGCAGCACAGTGTCCTGCTGGAGGATGGTCACTCTTCTCAGGGGTGGATAATATGGCCAGGGCTGTGTAAGCTTTTCATTAATGTCCTTGATGGTGGCACACAGTGAGCTTTCAGCAAGTTTGCAGATGATACAAATCTGAGAGGAGTGGCTGGTGGACAAGGTGGGTTTGCTACTGGTCGTGGAGGCCTCCAAAGACAGGAAAAATGTGTTAATATTCCTCATGCAAATGAAGGGAAATGTGACGTCCTGCAGCTGGGGAGGAATAACTCCCCACACCCATAAAGTCTGGGGCCAGACTGGAAATCAGCTTTGCAGAGAAGGACCTGGGGGATCCTGCTGGAAGCACAAGCTGACCATGTGCCAGAAATGTGCTTTAGCTTTAGGGAAAACCAAAAGCCTCCCAGGCTGCAGAAAAGAGAGCACTGTCAGCAGGTCCAGGGAGGTGATCCTTCCCCTCTAATGAGTCCTGGGAAGAGCTATCTGAAGTTCTGGGCACTCCAGCACAAAAGAGAAATAGGCACACTGGAGTGAGTCCACCAGAGAGACAGGAAGATGATTGAGGCAGTGGAGCATCCACTACCTTAAAGACTTGCCACAAGGAGGCTGAGAGATCTGTGAGTGTTCAGCCTGGAGAACAAAAAGGCTTGGGGGGTCCTCAGCAATGTGTAAATCTGATCAGGGAGTGTAAAGAATACAGTCAGCCTCAGTGGTGCCCAATTAAATAACCAGGGACAATGGGCACAAATTTAAATACTGAAATTTAATGTAAACATAATAAAACATTTTCTTTCTTTCTTGGGAGGTCAGACAGACACTGGTAATGGCTGCACAAAAGGTTGTCGAGTCTCCACCTCTGGTAATATTTAAAACCTCACTAGAGTTTGTCCCAAGTAACCTGCCCTGATTTAACTTGCTATTCATCCAAATGCCTTGGACTATTTGATCTGCAAAAGAATCTTCCAACATCAGTTGTTCTGTGATTTTGTGATGTAATATTTATACATGGCAGCTTTTTAAAATTCAACTGCAAGTAATACTGGATTCATTAACTAAATGGAAGATTAAATAATTATCTACTCAAAGGCTCAAGAAATTCCCACAGAATAAAAATATTCCAAATGATATTTCAAATTCAGAAATTCTAAATAGCTGGTGATTATATTTTTGAGACTGTGATTTTAATTGTCTTAGATGTTTATGAAAAATTGTCTTTGTTGATCTAAATGGGTGATTGTGTTATAGTGAATAGTATTTTTGGTAATACTTATGCATTAGTTTTTGTATCATCTACACAACTGAGGAAAATTGCTATTTGCCTCCATGAGAATTTAGTTACTTTATGAAAAATATTGTTGCTCTTCTGTTTGTTTGCATGGTTTTCCTTTTTGCTTCTAAATTTAGCCTTGTTTACAGATACTATTCTGTAAAGTGGTCTCTAATCACTGCAGAATTAAGTAGTCACTAAGCATCTCTTGAAATTCTAAAAATAACAGAAAAGTCACAGGAATGTGAAAAGTGATAAACTTGATTGCACAGCTGAAGCTGTGGGAGAAAAATATGGATATTTCTTATGGAACTTGCCTTTTTCTCCTCATCTTTTCACATTGTATTAATCATTAATATTTTAGTGTAGCTTTTATATAAACAGAATATGGAGGCCTCGGGAACTTTGATTTCACAAACGCCTTTGCAGGACTAAGTTGACTCAGTCAAACTATCCCCATATGTTAATGCTGTTTGAGTTCTATACACAATTCTTTAAAGAGAATAATTTAAAAGTTTCTCACTTCAAAACATAGCTATAGTTTAGCTACTGAAGAGATCCAAACAACAACATATTTTTTGGTGTTAAGAATTATCTAGGCAGTATAAAGCCAACTAAAGCATTAGAAACATTTGGACTGTAATTGAATCTTTTGTCCTTCTTTTAAGGGGAAAAAAAATACAAAACAGTTAAATTAATAGTAGTCTCATTGTGGGCGATATCATAGATATCACCCACATCTCAGATTCAACACTCTTCAAAGTCTGTGAGGGCTGTCATCTGGGGAGTCAAATCTCAGGCTCAGTTCTCTTCATTTACAAGAAAAGAGACAATATAACTGGCATTAACCAGAGACTGCTGATGTAGTGGCTTGGTTTATTTTTCATTTTCTTGCTATCTGTGTGTTGCCTGTAGCAAATTAAGTTATTTTCCCTGTGCTCTGTAAGTCAGGTGCTGCTGCTTTGTGCAGTCCTACAGGTCCACATGCATTGTCCATGATGTGGTGGATCTCTCTGCCTTCAGTGTGGCTTTGCACATGTGCACTTTTTAGTCCCTGTTGTCTCCCATGACAGAATAGATGCTCTAGTTCTTCAACAATGGGCAGGTGGAAAATGGGAGTGGACTTAGACTAAACTCTCATCCTCTGTGTTGAAGGACAAACATTTACTATCTGTATTCTGAGCAGAACATTTTCCCTTCCATGTTAAATGATTAAAAACCGGGAAAAAAAAAAAAAAAAAAAAAAAAGATTATCTCCTCAGCATCAATGCAGAGGCATTTTTCCATTACTGTTATTAGTTTAGTAATGTTTTCATCACTGTTGATCCCAAGGTTTCAACTTGAAGATCTTTAGCATGCTCCACATATAACTTAAGGGATTAACCAAGAATCTGTAATTGATTCTGTCTTTTTGGGAATACAATGTAGAAGAAAACTCCTCACAAAACAGCAAAATTTTCAGCACGTACAGCTTTACAGAAAGCCCTGTATCCATACTTGTGTGAGAACATTTAGATTTTTAATGATTTTAGTATGGGGAACATTTTTTCTTCTACTCTCCTTGCACAGTGCTTAACACAATATGGGGATGCTAGGACATGAATAACAAATAATAATAAAAAAACCGACACCTGGAAAGCCTAATGCATTATCAGTGACTGAATCTTTGTTGTCTTTTTCTTTAGATATTTTTCATACTTTCATACTTTAAATTAAATCTGGTTTGGATATTTGGGGGACAGGGGAGGTTGTTGGGTTTATTTGGTTTTGGTGGGTTTTTTGTGGATTTTTTTCTGTTTGCTTCTGTGGGGGGGTTGTTTGTTTTTGTTTTGTGGGGTTTTTGTGGCTTTATGTGTTTGTTTGTTTTATCTAGGATAATTGTCTATTTCGCACTTGGAAGAGAATAGGAAAAGGTAACGATAAAAGACATCACCTGAATTTGAATTTAAGGAAGAAAATTATTCTTGCAAGATGGAATTATAGGTCATACACTTCTGTGTGTCCAAACACAAGTCTGTTTTTTCCCAGCTGATCTAAGAAAAGATATCATATGCCTTACATCTAAAGATGTAAGGATCTCACTAATGATGCAACTTCAAGTTGCATCATTAAATAGATAACTTTCAAGAACTTTAGTAAGATCCTCAGAAAACTATAGAAACAAAATTATACTAACTTAACAGAAAAAGTCATGGAGTATTAGATCAATGACAGGAAAACAGAGAACCAAAATCCTTGGTTAACATCTTGACAGTGAGGCAATTAATCAAACAAGATAGGCAAAGATATGTGACAGTGCCCTTTTCAAGCAGGATTGTAAATGCAAATACAATTACCATGCATAATAGTGACAAAAGATAATTAAAGGTAGCTTTCTGTACATTGCTAGTAAATTTTGGCCTAAGTGGTTTATTTCTCCCTCCTCAGTTATTTTTATTATTATTAAAAATTCTTGCTTTTATTAAAAAAATGAATCTAAATATTCATATATTTATAAAAGGGAGGACTGCCCTTAAAGCTTTATTTTGCAAAACTGTTCAGAACTGGATTCATTATCTTGCCCTGAGGCCACATGAATAATCCTACAACCTCCTTCCCTCCAAAACACGGTGACTGCATCCAAACTGCCTACTGAGACAGGTCCCTGGTTGTGTTTACTTCAGAGCTATGTCAGGCACTGTTTGAGAAGTAGTTTTGGCTGAAAATAACTGTGACTAGCTGAATAATTTAGCAACACGCATATTCAAACTCCTGCATGCAAGGCTGAAACTTAGCATTTTTAATTTTCTACCTCTTTTGTAAACTGAGAGTGGATCTGACTAGGAAGGAGTTAACTTTCTTTACAGCATCCTGCATGGTGCCACCTTGAGTTCGTGACTAGAACAGTGTCAATAGCACACCTTGTTTTGGCCATCCTGGATCAGTGCTTGCTCAGAGTAATGATTTTCCTCTTTCCCCCAGCGAATAGACTGTGAGAGGACACAGATGGGATAGCTGACCCAAACTGAGCAACGGGATATTCCATATCGTATGATGTGTTCATCTATAGAAGCTAAGGGAAAGGATGAGGAAGAGGGAACTTCTGGGTTTATTGCGCTTGTCTTTCCTGGGAACAATTCTGTGAACTGAGGCCTTGCTTTCCAGCAAATGGCCGACATCTGCTTGCTGATGGGAAGAAGTGACTGAACTACTTATCTTGCTTCACTTATTAAATTGTCTTTATCTTGACCCAGAAGTTTTCTCACTTTTGCTCTTCCCAGTCTCTTCCCTATGGAGATTTGTAGGGAGTAAGTGGAAGATTGAGTGGAGGCTTAGCTGCTGGCCAGTGTCAAACCCACAACACCTAATATTCTAAAGAACAGACCTGGTCTCCTCTCTTGATGCCTTTCCCTCAGATGAGCTCTCCCTTAAGACAGCAAAATTAACATGTCTTCCACTTCTAGAAAAGCAGAGAGAGACATAAACAAAGCGATATGACTTGGAGAACCCAGCCACAGGACTTGGTCATTTGCTCAGTCACTTACATAACTTGATCAGTTACTAAGGCAATTGCAATGATATGATTGTCACCATGGTGATTGTGATGAGAAGAGAATATTATGGAAGGGACATTTCCAGGAGAGAAATGAGGCATATGGAGTGATGATATAGATGGAGATCCCTCTTCCATTCTGTCTCTGCAGGTTGCTGTAATCCCGGTTTTGGTCCATTCATTGTTTGAATATAGCTCACATAGCCAGATTTCAGAATATGACCAAACAGTCCAAACCCACAGACTAATTCAAATATGTGAATAAAGGGAATGCAATTATGAATAATAAAGATGAAAGGAACTGTATCATCTCCAGTGTGTGTATGTGAGAATGCCCAAATCCCACCAAAAAGAGTAAAATTCAGTTTTTCCAAACTCATGGATGACCTTCTAGCCAATAAATACTGTACGTTGAACATTTTCTTCACTTATTTACTCTCTCTAAAAGTATTTTTGGTGAGTGCCGAAGAGAAAAGAGATATTCATGTGCTAATTTGAATTTATCACTAGAGTTGAATCCACTGAGTTTCACAGAGTAGTGTAAAACCAGCCTTATAATCCACTACCGAGTTACTTTGCACACGCTCTTATGCACGATCCCAAATCCAGCTGTTCTGAGCACAGACGTGCAGTGTTTAAGGAGGGCCTAAATGAAAACCCAAAGATGTCAATTGGAGCTTTTTGGTTGTGCACAGCAAGGCTGTATTAAGGCATCTCTACTGGAAGGCTTCCTGGAGTGTGTATGCCAATTATAAAAAATGGGATATAGCTGTTAGGAAAGGAAAATGTTGATGGTCATTTATAATGTGAATTTTCATTAAAAGCTATATGTGAATCTGAAATGTACTTCAGGTTTTTTAGAGGCAGAAAATCTGTCATGCTGAAAGGTATTTATTTAAACTTATTTCCCTCTAACTGACTTTTGTGCCCTCTGCAATGTTACTAAATAAGAAAGTTCACAAAGTGAACCTTGGCACCTGCAGCAAAGTTGCAAATAGAAGAGATACTTCAGAATTCAATTTACTTTGTATTAACTTCAGATCTGATACTCATCATCTGCTTTAACTGCTTGTTTTATCTAAACTGCTAAAGTCACATGAACGGGAAAGAAAATTAAGAGATTTCAAATTTGTTGCTCTAAGCAAAATGACTTCCTTATCTAATCTAATAAGAGGCTGGATGAGTTTCCCTGTTTTAATAATCACTGTGTTCCAAACTTCCGTTCCATTAAAAAAATTAACATAAATTGTCTGGAGAATTTATCTTACTATAATCAAGAAAGTTTTCTTCACTACCACCCTAAAACATAAACTCGACAGTAGGCTGACAAACTCTCGTTACAGACTTTTCCTGGCATAGTAGAATTGTAATGATGCATTTAAGATTTCGGAATAGGAAAATGTGCCAGAAGGATGCTGACATCTCAGTGTCAGTAGCTGATGTGGACTTGGGTGTGATTAGACTAGGCAAAGACTAGACTGTACAAAGAAAGTCTGTAAGGAGTATTGTTGATTTAAAAGGTGGCATTTGACTATTAGGCAAAGTATGAAGTACTGAGACATGAAATCAAGGTGTTTAAAGTTTTTGTGCTCCATGTTATGATCTCACATTTACCAGTCAGAGTCCAAAGCAATCCTATTAGACTTTAGTGCTTATTCTGGAGTCCATGAGATTTAAAACTTGGTTGTTGCTTCTCCTGTCATTTAATCAGCTGTGGTTTTTAGCATAAACAACAATCATAATTACTCATGGAAGAGAGCTCATAAGTATCATGATGAAGGGTAGGGAGGTCACATCCTTAGGAGGAGGGGGAAATCATGTATATCATAAACTATGGAGCTGATTATTTTGATGGTACTGTATTCCTTTTGGCCTGGGTGTGTCACTGAGGATTACAGACAAATTTCATGAAGGATTAAAAGATAGGTCATGACTTTATTTTTCATACATATAAATTTACTTAAATCATCACCAAGCATAAGTAGTGTTCTCTTGTCAGTGAAGGATTCCCTGCTATGGGAAGGTACTAAATTCTGTAGGACTATTTAAGCAGTTTTTTTTTTTATTAAGCAGTTATGGAATTTGCCTTGTCCTTCTAGCACTGTAGTTCATGACCATGAGAAGAGTGACAGGATGTTTTATTTCCGAGAGGGGATCTTAGCTCTTGGAAACCATGGACTTCCACTGACCCTGCTGCAGGGAATGCCAGTGAAGCTGTGAACAGAGAAATGTCTTTTTGTCAACATGCCTCTGTAAAGAAAGCTGAGGACCAGCTTTAGTCCTGAACAACCTCTCCCTGAAAGGCAATCTCTTTTTTGACTTTTGATACTTTAGTCAATGCCCTAGAACGTTTGCTACCTTCAATTTAGCCTGATCAACAGTGTATGGAAAGGTGGTACTTTAGCAGTTTCTCAGCTGCCCTCAAAATCCATGGGAATTCAGAGTATTTTTCCTGTTGCATTAGCACAACTCACTGAGGATCCCATTTTAATGTCCCTCTCAGCAGCTGCTTGGGAAGTACATATAATTCCTTCTGCCTTACTTAAGTGTGATTTTAGACCAAAAACTTTCAGATTCATCAGATGTTCTTTATTGACGACTAAGTTCCTTTAAGCCTTCCAGTATTATAGCTGAGTGATTTATCAATATCTAATAAAAAGAAATGTAACTATTTTTTAAAAATTTTTGCCTGTCAATTCTAATAATGGAAATTACATTTTTTTAAAGATTTTTTCTACAACTTTCATATCTGATATCCCTTCCCTTGCTGTCCTAAGAATCCTGCAACATAGCTGAGTCCCGGACAGTGAGCAGCAGAGTGATTCTTGTAATGACAGTCTTGGCTGTAATTTCTGGTCACACAAAGGCTAGATTATACATCTGTGGCACTTTAAAGCGATCTGAAAATGAGAATAAAGTGAAGTTGTGTCCACCAAATGGACCATTATATTGCCATGAAATGTAAAATGGCTTCTGTGAAACTGAGAAATAGGCCTCTGTTGATTTTTAAGGATGAGTAATACTTCATAATTATAAGATAATATATTATTTTATGGATGTATATATTGCAGCTATGGCATAAAAAATCAAAAGGCTCAAAACTCATGAATTAATTTTAACATCTTAACACACAGATATATAATCACAGAGTCATTTAGGGTAAAAAAGACCTCTTAGATTATTGAGTCCAACCTTTGAAAGATCATCGCCTCGTCAACTAGACCGTGACATTGAGTGCCATGGCAAGTCATTTCTTGAACACCTCCAGGGATGGTGACTCCACAGCCTCCCGGGCAGTCCATTACAAGGTTTAACAACCCTTTCTGTGATGGTGCTGGGTCAGGCCATTTCCTCTTGTATTGTCACTAATTGCCTGGGAGAAGAGGCCAACTTGCACCTAACAATATTAAATATATATGGACATGCTATGCATGTATATTCATGTTATAACCTATATAAATATAGCATGGATTTTAATACGTAAACACACACAGATGCATATTGATACAGTTTCACACATGTATATTCTTCCCAAACCTTTTGCAATTTACCTACTAATGACATTTTCAAGCTAAACCACAACCAATTTTTTGGCTTCAAAATTCACTCATGAAAAATATAGAAGATTGTATCATAACCAGTTTGCCTCCAGAATAACATCTTTAAAGTCATTACCAACTGTTGTAACACTTGTGAGAAAACCACAAGAATTAGCAACATTGATTCATAAGGAGCATGGAATCTACTCACCAGAGTCTTTTGAATGTAGAACAATCACGTAAAGATGCATCTCGATATACTTTAAAGGAACATACCTTCATGAATTGAATCTGTTCAGTAACTATCTGGAATAGATCCAAATTTGCTTTGAAAGCTAAATTAATGCATCAGAATTCTGAAGCGGTGACTACAAAGTAATGTGAATATCTGCTGGAGAAACTTTCAGGTAAGAAAAAGAGTTCAACACCATTCAGGTTCAAGTGTTAAAAATGAGGCAAAATATAAACGATGAAAGCACCCTGAACCTGTGCTATCTTTCACTCCTGCTAAGGGAATATTCAGGATAAGAAGGTGGGTTTATTTTTTGTGGTGGTATTTTTGGTTGTTTGAGTTTTTTTCTCTTAGAAGGGTTAGTGCTAAAATTCTACCTCTTTATATGTTCAAATCCCAGCTCACTAATGCAGATTTTTGGATCCAAAATTCAAGTATATAGTTTTCTATTGCATTTTGATCATGTTGTAGTTTAGATGCAAAATTTCACTAGGGAAATGTTAAAGCTTTCAGGCTACTGACTCACAAAACAAACATTGTCCAAAGCCAGCTCCTGGAGGGATCCACACTGTATGTATGTCTATATATGCCAATAAATTTTCCACTAATGGACTTTTATCCTGATCAGACAGAGAAGAGAACAGCATGAGACTGTTGGTACATTTTGTGTTTGCATGAATATTGAATATTGTTTGTGCTTCTGTCTGTGTTGATCTGTGTGGCTGGCCATGTGTATATTTATATATGTGTTGTTTACTCCTGTCTGTGTGTCTACTGGGAGCACATGTTGAGCCTTGTTAGGCTGAATGTGGGGAGATGGAGCTCTTGGGCTCGCCTTTGCTGGGCTGCAAAACTCAGCAGCCTCTACAAAACCACAGGATAATTCAGCATGGGAAGGACTGCAGTTGTTCTCTAGCCCAGCTCCCTGCTCAAAGGAAGGTCAGCTGTGAGATCAGACCAGCTCACTCAGGGCTTTCTACCCTGACAACTTCAAAATTTCTCTGGCCACTTGTTCCAAAACTAGACTACCTTTGTGGTGAAAAAGTTTTTAACTCTAGCAAGTCAGAGCTGTGTTCCTTCTTTTTCCTCTGTGCTGTTCATTTTCTTCAGAGTAGCTGGCATGGGACTGTATTCTGGATTTGTGCTGGAAACAGTGTTGATCACAGAGGGATATTTTAGCTGTTGCTGAGCAGTGCTCACACAGGGTCAAGGACTTCTCTGCCCCTCGCACTGCCTGGCCTGTCAGGATCTTGGGGGTGCACAAGGAGCTGGGAAGAGACACAGCTGGCAAAGCTGACCCCAAGTGACCCAAGAGATATCCCATACCACATGGCATCATTCTTAGCAATAAAAGCTCAAAGAAAGAGGAGGAAGGGGGTATTTGGACATTTTGCATATGCTGTCTGTCTTCCCAAGTAAATTTTACACATGATGAAGCTCTGCTTTCCTAGAGACAGCTAAACACCTGACTGACAGTGGAAAATGGAGAATGAATTCCTTATTTTGCTTTGTTTGCACGTGCAATTTCTGCTTTAGCTGTTAAATTGTCTTTATCTCAACCTGTGAGTTTTCCCACTTGAACACTTCTGATTCTCTCCCCCATCCCACTTGGGAGGAGTGAGCAAACTGCCAGGCCACGTTAAGTCACAACACTCTCCCATACAAAACTGACTGTTCTTCAAAGAAGATGCCTTTTAAAAATTTATTCCAAGGTTAGAGTAACTTGAAGTACTTTCCAACAGCTGAGCACTCTGACACATTGCCTGGCCTGCCGCTTGGACATGCTGAGGATAACTTTGTAGTAAATGATACACCTGCTACATGAGCAGAGTTTCATATATGGCTTGGGGTTTACTAGACTAAGCTGTAACAGCCAGCAATTCAGGATTGCACTGGACATTCAGAACTCTTCCATATATATGGAATATCAGCTAAATAGCATCTTCTCTCCTGTTTTAATGCTTACACAGACATTCACTACATTGGCGGGCTCAACAGAAATTTTTGCTGGTAAAACTGTGGTATTTGCTTACAGGTTAAAGTTGGGACTCCTTCCATTTATCTTCGAGGTTTGGGGCACATGAATAAGAGGATCATAAACTTGTATTTACTAGCTGTTAGGAAAAGTACACAGGAAAGAACTCCTTTAAATATATTCTGTTAAAGTCCTGGACATGTTATACCTATTATTTTTCAATAATTCACTTTAGTAAGCAAAAATAATAGAGGCCATTTATACTGCTTGCAAGTAAACTCTCCATCAGCAGTTCCTGAAATCCCTGGTCTAAAGAAATTATATGATGAATGATGCACTATTACTAGAAATTGTTATTTCAGGTTTCCAAGCTAGCAGACAACTTACCCATATACAAAAAAAAAAAAAAAAAAAAGAAGTTAATTCCCAAGTCATTTTTCCCAGAGCTTTCTTTCAGTGACTTAAAGACTTCAGTGTTGATCTCATTATGTATGTATGACTCTATCTATTCTTCAATATTGACAAATGGAATTTTAAAAATACATATGTCACGTGAATGGGTGAGATTTTTTTCTCAATCCTTGGTGTGGGGAGATTTCCTTAGTGTTTGACTTGTCTATCAGCTCCTAGGAAAGCCAAGAGCCTTGTGCCTGATCCATCTGTCTATCCCATTGTGGGGACTGTTCACTGAGCAGTCCTGCTGTATTGGAGGGTAATTTGACTGACATAATCAGGGGCACAATCCCACAGCATAAGGGGGACCCCTCAGTGGGTCTCACCACCTTGAACTTTCAGAGGGCAGACTTTGACCTCTTTAGGAGACTGGCAAAGACAGTCCCTTGGGAGGCAGTGCTGAAGGGCAAAGGAGCCCAGGAAGGCTGGTCATGCTTTCAGAAGGAAATCCTAGAGGTACAGGAGCAGGCTGTCCCCACAGGCCAAGAGAAGAGCTGATGGAGAGTAAGACTAGGCTGGCGGAGCAGAGGGCTTTGGCTGATACTCAGGGAGAAAAGGAAAGTTTGTGACCTTTGGAAGAAGTGGCTCAGCTCAGGACTACAGAGATGTCATGAGGTTATGCGGGGAGACAATTAGAAGGGCCGAAGTCCAACGAGACTTTAATCTGGCTAGTGCTCCAAAAGACAATAAAAAATATTTCTATAAATACATCTGCAAGAAAAAGAGGGCCAAGGAAAATCCCATTACTAAATTGGATGTGGAGGGGAACATAGTGACAAAGGCTGAGGAAAATGCTGAGGTACTTAACTCAGACTTTGCCTCAGCCTTTAATAGTAAGACCAGTTGTTCACTGTGGTTATTTGGAAAAATCCTTTACTGAGAAAGTTGTCAAGGATTTGAACTGACTGCCCAGGGAAATGGTTAAATCGTCATCCCTGAACGTGTGTAAAAGATGTGTAGATGTGCTGCTTAGGGACATGGTTTAGTGGTGGACTTGGCAGTGCCAGATTACCATTAGACTCAATGATCTTAAAGGTCTTTTCCAACCTAGATATATCTATGATTATATGACAAGTTTTTGTGATTTACAAATAGTCCAACAGTTTAAAGGATTTAAGAGCCTTTTCCAAAGATGAGCAGAGGAAATAGGGAAACAAGTGCTTGAAAGTTTGATATTGTAAGACTGTTTTGTCATTCTATCTCTGTGCTTTGTTTTGTGAGCTTTTTGATTATTGTCTGAGTGTGAAGCCTTTGTTTTCCTGAAAAAATTGTCACATAAATATAGGTATTACAGACAAAATAAGCGTATTAGATAATTTCACCCATTTCCTGGTGTTTTGGGTCTGGCTGAGATGGAGTTCATTCCCCCACAGCAGCTCTCAGTGCTGTGCTATTCATTGGTAGCTGGAAAGGTTTGGATAACACATCAGTGTTTTGGCTGCTGCTGAGCAGGGCTAGCACAGCATCAATGCTGTCTCTCAGCATTTTCCTCCCAAAAAGAGGCTGAAGGTGAGCAGATTCTGGTAAGGGGACACATCTGGCCCAGCTGACCCAAATTAACCAAAGAGCTATTCCATACCATGAGATGTTAGCCCAGATATAAAACCCAAGAAAAGGAGGAGGAAGTGGGGGCATTTCTTATTTACAGTGTTTGCCTTCTGCAGCAACCACTGTGCAGTTCCCAGCTCCACCTCCTCCTCCAGCATCTCAAGGAGACAGGGAATGGCGGTTATCAGTTCATCACATCCTGCTCCTGCCACAGTGCAGGGAGAGGAGTCCTTCCCCTGCTCCAGCACAGGGTCCCTCCAATGGAAGACAGTTCTCCATGAGCTTCTCCAATGTGAGCTCATCCCACAGGCCACAGTTCTCCACAAACTGCTCCAACACAGATCACTCTTCCACAGGGTGCAGTGCTTCAAGAACAGGTTGCTCCAGGGTGAGTTCTCCACAGCGTCACAAGTCTTGCCAGGAAACATGCTCCAGGGAGGGCTCCTCTCTCCATGGATCCGCAGATTCCTGCCCTGTTCCAGCACAGGCCTCCCAGGGGTTCCCAGCCTCCTCTTAGGCATCCACCTGCTCCAGGGTGGGATCTTTCATGTGCTGCAGGTGGATCTCTTTTCCCCTGTGGATCTCCATGGGCTGCAGAGGCACAGCTGCCTCACCATGGTCTTCACCATGAGCTGCAGAGGAACTTCTGCCCCAATGCCTGGATCACTTCCCCCAGTCCTTCTGCACTGACCTTGGTGTCTTCACAGTTCTTCTCGCATATTCTCACTCCTCTCCTCTCTGGGTGCAATTAAATCTGCACAATACGTTTTTTATTCTTCTTCTTAAATATATTATCACAGAAGCATTGCCATAATTTCTAATTAGCCAGTGGCACATCTGTCTTGGAGCCACCAGGCACTGGCTGTTCTGGACAAGGGGAATGCTTCTGACAGCTTCTCACTGAAGCCTTCCCCACTACCAAAACCTGGCCATGCAAACCCAATACACCTTGTAAGTGCAAGAACATTTCCTATGTTAAATTACCTAGTCTGAGCCTAGACAGAAAACAAATCAATTTTGTAAAAAATGCAAAACAAAATAAGAACACTCTCTCCCTACAAAGGTTTCAGCATTCATTTTCATTCTGAATCAGAAGAACATTCAAAACTCATGAGAGAACCAAGAAGATAGAGAGAGACCAGTACAAAACAAGTACCACCGGTGTGAAAACTCACTGGGAATTTGGAAAACTTGAGTTCTTATTTCTGACAAAAGAAGGATTTGAATGTACCTATCTCACATCCTGGCCAAATAAGAAGACTGCTAACAATTCTGAATAAATACATCTCTCTTAGAAGACTTCTACTTGAGAAAAGAATATATAGTTTAACTTTTTTTTTTTTAATTTCTAGTTTAATTTTACCAACATTAATTTCTAGTTGGTCTTAGTGTATAACCAAGTTTAAATAAGACCACCTTAAATAATTTCTCTCTATCCTTGGTGTTTATAGCCTTTAAATGTACATAGACAGTTAACATCTCCCTTCCCCCTTTCCCCCTCCAGTCATTGCTTAGCAAGTTATACATATTTATTTCTTTTAATCTTTCACTGCAAGTCAATCCTTTCAGCCCCTCAATAATTTATGTTGCTTTTCCTTGAATTTCCTCCAATGTGTCAAGATTTTTTTTAATACTGTGAGGCCCTGCATATTTTATTCTAGACATATACTCAACTGTTTACATGGGGAGAGATAGAATATCAGTAGCTTGTGTTTGCTGCTTTCTTTAATTTGCATGCTAGGTGTCTGGGTTTTTTTAGAATACCATAAACAATTCTTGTTATTTCTCTACTTTGAGTGTACATGCCACATATATGTTCACGCACACATAATTGTCATGCCATGTCCTCCTGAAAGATCACCTGACATTAAAAATCTGGTAAACAAATCAAAGCTACAAACACAACTCAGTCAGATATCTGACAGCTCTAGCATCTTCAAATGCAGAACTCACCTCTCTGTGCTGGGGATCTTACAAGCATTCAAAGAGGTCTCCAAGTGAATATGGCTTAACAGTTTCCAGTCTTGGAAGGTGGTATGCATACCTAGCAATCTGAGTTCTACCAAACATAACAAAAGAGTCTCTACAGAAAATGGGTTATGCAAGGGGTGTAAGGCAGTGCTTGATTTCACAAGGCGGTTTTGCAAGTGGATGTTGATGGCAGTTCTGATGGAAGGGAATTCCTTCACATCTAGAAGACTCCCCAGAGCTTGAGGAGACTTACCAAGTGAGGTTAGGATCAATGCAAAATCAAGCTTTTCTTCAAGAAGAGTTGACGATGCTGCTGAAGCAGTGTGGGATTTGGTCCTTGTGAGTGACCGTGTTATCAAATGGGAAGATCTCTGGAGGGCCTTAATCCATTCTGAGGTGACAAGACACTTAAGAAATATTGCAGTGTGAGGGACCAAACAGAGAGATAATTGTTAGGATCTAGCTGAGTGTGTTGGTTGTATTCAGATTGCTAGTGCAAACATTACCTCAATGGTTAATGCTAATTAGAAATCAAAGTTGTGCAGGGTGAAGGAGGTATCAGAATGAACAGCAGGAAATGACAATTTGTTCCAGCTTTCAGTGTCTTCATAGATGTCATTGTTCCTAAGAGTCATTTAGTGGTATTTATTATTATATTAAGTAAATTGTATGATTAAAAAAGAGATTCAACATGTATAAATATATCATCTAATCAGCTACTCAACATCTCTGTTATCTCTTAAACAGTATTATCATTCTCAGCTGCACAAAGCTCTCAACAACAAAATACTTATTGTTTCTTTGCAAAATTGACATTAAAATAAATGTATCTCGGGTGCTTTCAGAAAAGCATGAAATAATCCACCATAAAGCTTCATTTCAGTTATTTAGAAAAGTTTTGTTTTGAGTTTTACTCCTCAATTTTAAACTATTTATGGGAATAAATCAGCCGACATTTCAAACCATAATGGATGTTGACAAGTTTTGATTTGTAAATTATTGAAAATAAATTATGAATTTAGAGAAAAAAAGGTGACTTTTACAATCATTCTTTCCACCCAAACTATTGCAATAATAAAAGATTTTTTCCCAAACACTTCAAAATTCTTTTTTGTTCGTGGTATCGGGCAATAATGAACAAACTTGTAAAAACCAGTAAAAATTTCATTTTCACCCTTGAATTCATTTCACCCTTGAAGAAAGAAAATAATCTACTGCCATTAGAGAGTCTCTTCTTTTGCAATAATCCATACATTTTCTGTGTTTTTCTGCCATATGAAATTGTCTATGTGCTCAAATAAACACCAGTTTCCTTTGGTGAAATGTTTGATTTTTTCCGTCTCAGGATTTCTCTCCTTTGCTGTTTGGTTTGTGTTTGTGTATTTACCCATGATTAGATTTTGGTGGATTATTTTGCAGTGTTCAATGATTCCTTTCTTTTTCTGCAGTTTGTAGCATATGACCATCAAACAGTTTAGGTATGAGGGGACATTTAAAAGCCATCTAGTCAAACAGCCTTGCCATGGACAGGGACACCTGCAACTAGATCAGGTCTCTCAGAGCCCCATCTGACCTGACCACAAATGTTTCCATGGATGGGGCATTTATCACATTTATCTGGGCAAACTGTTCCAGAGTTTCATCATCCTCACTATAAAAAAATTCTTTATCTCTAGTCTAATTCTACCCCCTTTTAGTTTAAAACCATTACCCATGTTGTAGTGTTACAGGCCTTACTAAAAAAATCTGGTTTCCATAAATGTTCAAATGTTATGGTGAGTGGTTTGGCATGAGGTGATGTTTTCTTAATTTGCTCTCTGACCTTTTATTCATTATGTCTGCGTCATAGCAAGCTGCTGTACTCCAACACTTCATATTTCTGATTTTTAAGTGATTCAAAATATGCTTCTACAATGCAACCGTCCTTCTTTTTGTGTAGTGACGCCTCTCCTAATTTAGTCGAATCACATTTTATTGTTTTAGTACCACATCATTCTCCTAAGGCAGTTTAATAGATCTGCAGCACATACATAAATATGCCTGATATTGATAGCTGTGATGCTCTGCCACCCATCCCATCCATATTCCAGTTTCCTCCTCGAAGTTATATCTAACCTTGCTTTTTCACCCTCTGAATATGTTCATTTATGCATTTAATTTATTCCTCTAGCAAGTTTACTGACTGGAGAAGCTTTTCATTTATGCACAAAAATACATTTTTAAACAAGCTATCATACTTACAGGACACTTTACATTTTAGAGGATTTAACAGATAGTAACCACTTAATCTAGAGAAGAGAAAACAAAATTGAATAATCTCAATTTTAAAAAGACACAATTGAACAGAAAGATTTAGGTGAGTTGCTCAAGGTTACATTGAAAATTAGTGGAAGATTCAGAATGATGACTCAGTATTTCATTGGCAACATTTTATTCAAACATTTGGGAAACACTTCTTCGTACTTTACTTTCAACACACCTACAATAGCTTTCTTAAAATTTGTCACATGGCCCTGGAAAATATACAATGATTTTTCTCCTTGTCAAATAATTTTGGAATTGTTAATCTACAGAAATCAAACCTTTACGTTGCTGGAAAAAAGAATTTGAGAACCTTTGGAGAATCAGAAAATTTATGCATGGGTGTGACAGACCTCAATATACTGGATTTAAAATCTTTGCCATATGTAATATGAGCGACTTATATTTTCCCTTTTAGAATTCATGTTTTTGTGCACATAAATTTTAAAGGATGCAAAAATTTAACTAATGTCTTTTACAAGAAAAACCTTCTTCAAACAAGTGTGATGTTCTTCAGAACACACGTATGAGTTCATGATCTGCAAAGGAGGAAAATATATCAGAATGTCCATAATATCAACAAATAAGAAAGACAGTACATCCCTTCTCTCAAGAACTGTAGCCCTCTTGCTGATAACTCTTCCTGACAGTTGGTGAAGAAAAAAACCATAGGAATATCTTGCCTAATCCAATATTCTCTCTCTAGCAATGGTCAGCGGAGAAACAGGAAAATGCATTAAAGTCTGTCCCCAGAAAGACTTCATTCTGTTACGATTTCATTGATCTCTCAAGACTGTCGGAGATTGAAATGTTATAGTTTATGACTTAAACATCTTCATGAAGGACTTTTGCCTATTGTAGCAAAACTGTATTACAAAAGCTGCAGAGAAGACCACTATGCCCTGAAATGGCCTTCTGCCTGAAGCCCTGGACTGCTCCCTGATGGAGATAAGATAAACAACTCAGAGCTGGGAGGAATACAGTTCACGGAGGGATCATGCTTGGCACCTTCGGGGTGGAGACCACAGCCCCAGGGCTATCAGCTGCCAGGCCAGCACAGAGCCTCACACCAAAGGGTGGGTGGAGAAAGGCTTTGGGTGTGTGGTGAAAAAGCCTCTGCTCAGAAGCTGTGAATGCCCATCCTCCGCTGTGCAGAGGAGCTCAGCTGTGGGACCCTGCACCCCAGGAAAACCTGCAGCCACATGAAGGACAGCCGAGGGGGTGTCATGGGCCATCAAAGGTCCCCCAAAGGGGTCCCCAGACCCTGCAGCAGAGATGATGCAACAGATCCACAGTGTGGCAAGAGACTGTGTCAAACTAGCCCTTCCCAAGGGAGACCTATGGGTGTTCCCACCTGGCCTCAAACATGTATTAATCCACTAGATTCTATACTTTTCAGTGTGGGGGCACAGCGGGGGACCCTCACCACCCAGAAGAGCGGATGGAGGGGAGCAACAAGGCATCGGTGGGACTCCTGGAAGGGTGGTGTGTTTTTATCTGTCACTTTCTCCCTGTCCTCCCACCCCCCCCCCATGCACAACTCTGTTTATTTCTTTCTTTTCTCTTTCTTTCTCTTTGCCTCTTTTACTATTAAACAAAATATAGCAATTTTTTGGCACCAACGTCTAACCTCGTTTGGTTTTAATCACTTCTTTTGGGTATATTTCGAACTTTTCTGGGTTTGATCCATTTTATTCACAGAAGCTTAGCTTTCTTTGCTATTCTGTATTTAAACTGAATCATAACAAAGACTGAGGATTGTAACGGCTCTCAAAGTTTTTTTTAGCATTAAATATAATAGTTCCAGCTACTCTTCTTATCAATAAATCCAAGAAATTCTTATTCTAAGCCTAAGTTTACACTTAAAACTGTTTTCAGTGAGGACTGTGACCATCATAAATCAAGGTTCTAAGGGGAGAAAAAACCTTATATCCTAAGAAAAATAAATCCCATTTGAACTTGTTTAACTGAGTAAGGAAACACTTGGATAAAACTGTTTTCCTGCTGGTGCACATTGCTTATCTACTACTGCGTTCAAATACTGAATTGAAATTGAAGTGCAGAAGTGTAATGGTAGACTGAACCTGACCAGGTATCATGGATAACTTGTTTTGGGGCAGAGCAGTGCTCCTGAAGGGCTCCACTGGAATAAACTTTAGCCCCTCTTTTGTTGTTTTCTGTCCTAAAGAAAGGAGGACATGAAGTGGAACAGCACACACATTTCTTGGTCTGATGCAGTATTTGCAAAAGGCCAAATTCTGTATCCTTGTGCTCGAGGTACAAAAGGTTCATCCTCCCTGCCAGTACAGACATAGGATTTGGCTTTCTGTGGCAATGTTTTACCCCACCTAAATAGGATGCACATGGAAAATAGGATGTTTAAATCTGTTTGTTTCAATGAATAACCTTTTGCTTTTGTTTTGTGAGAAGATCAAACCTGTGTTTTGTGGGAAAACAAACACTTCATATGGTTTCTCTATAATGTTTGAATTTGTCTATGGCTCATGGAAGCAATTTCAAGATACATGAAAGGCATAAAGGTGGCTGGGGATGGTCAGCACCATTGGGTTTTGACACAGTATGCAGTAACAATTGTATGATGGGTTATGGTTAAGATAGAAGACCATAAGTTGGGTGGAAAACTGACTGGAAAATTTTGCTCAATTTTTGTAGTTAGAGGCAACCCAATGTTCTGAGCCTCACACCTCTGTGGGACCACATCAGCCCATCTCCTCTGCTACCTGTGGTTTATGAGACTTCCCACTCCATCCTCCAGACTACTGAGCTTGCAATCTCATTTGCTGAATCTTTACAGTTGGATTATTTAGAAAATTTGAACATGCTGGGCATGCAATGAGAATCTAAGTCCTCCTGTGCTCTGTATGACTACATACACTTGGAGTACCAGATATCTGTTTACTCCTCAAAAGCTTGCGAGAAATTAACCAAGAGTTGACATCTCTTTTCTACCACAAGAGAATCACAGCCATTGCTGTCTTTAGATGCTGAGATGGGCAACAAGCAACAAATCTATTATGCAGAAAAGCTATGAAGCAACAAAGGGTGATCCAGTCTCCCAGAGCTGTCTCTGAGGCACTGTGTCCCTTGGGACACTCTAATCAACTCTGTAGGGAAAAAAAAGGCCTCTTTATGGCTTTATAACTGTGAAGGAAATCACTGTGATCTGATAGCTCATAATCTCATTGTGGAGAGATGGCTTTATTAATGAATGCATTGTATTTTAGTCACACACTGAATTTTTTAAGCAATTAACCACTGGGAAAAAAAAGGAAATTAAAAGCAATTGCCTTATTTTTGTTTGAATGTGATTAACTGAAAAGATGATATAGTATACAGTATATTAACAAAAATATCCTATGAATATTTACCAGGCATACTTAATCAACTGAGAATACATGCAGTCAATGAATCAGTCATTTTCTGAGACCTTAGGTACTCCGAGAATAATGTACTGAAGCAGACTAAACTATTGAGATGTTCTCTTGGGTCAATTATCAATTTATCATAAAATGCTAGAGTCTTCATGTGCACAATAGACAGCAAACTTGAAACCAAATTTTACAGTCTGTTGAGTATATAAAACAAATTTAGATTTGTCCTAAACATGATAGCTTTATAGATACTATGGGCAATAAACATTTTCTTATTACCTAGAATACAACACATGCACGCATAAACACACAGAATCATAGAATCACAGAGGATCCTGAGATGGAAGGCACCCTCAAGGGTCATTGAGTCCAGCTCTTGGCCCCACACATGACCAATCCCCAAAGTGAATCCTATGCTGACTCATATACTAGACCATCATGTTTTCCAAAAATTTTATGTGACCTCCTGCAGGTTTACCACTACTCAATTACCTATCTATGTCTACCACAGGAAATTCTGGTAAACGTTATGTGATCTGCAAACTCTAAATCTTTACGCTGAGTTAAATTCATGTCCTCATACAGTCACTTGAACTTCAGTGTGTAATAGTTAGTAAAAGCACAATTGAGTACAGTTTAGTGAAAGGAAGGCAAATATAAGCAAGACTGGAGAGCTTGTCACTTCACAACAGGATGCTGAGTTAACAGATGAGGCCTTACAGAACTTAAAGCAGTCCTCAGGTGCTCAAATTCATTCTAGGTTTTAATAGCAGTTATAGGTCATTATGTTATGACAACGGGATGAATCTTCATGTTACAATTTGCTTAATCTTTGACTTTGCATTCACCGTTAGTTGGGTTTAAGTGACTGGTAGAGTCAGTGAAGGTCCAGCCCTGACAATTTTGGACAAGTGATGATTCTCTCATCTTAACAAATCTTTGACTCTACCCATCAAGACAGCTTCCAGATCCCTTCCCACCGCTGAATTGTTTATTAATATATGAAAAGTTTTTTTTCAGAGCCTTATCTTGTGTGCCTTAGTTTCCTCGTGCTGTCAGCAATAACTGTACCTTTATAACACAGATACGTAATATAACCAATGGCTTAAAGACTAAATTTATTAAACTGAGAGATAAAGGACTTGCCCCAGTGAGTACTTGCCTGGAGTAACAACAAAAATTGATGCCTTTCTGTCATAACGTTGATATATACATATGCACGCTTAAAGCTTTTAATCATAAATACCCTTCAGTCCTGCTTTATGACAATGAATTTCAAAACTGTGTGTTTTCCTCCAGAGCTAGCATTCTAAACTGGAGTTGAAGTAAAAAGCTGAGGAAAAGAGTGAAAAAAAAGGAATTATCCTCTTTTGATGAACTAGCTAAGAAGCAAAGAGCTGCTTCTGTTGTCAGATTGTATCATCACAGGTGCATAATAATTTCCATTGCCTTCAGCTTCAAGCATTGAGAAGGCATTCAGTTCATACATGAGCTCGAAAGTGTACATTTTACAAGATTGCAGTAGTATTCTCTCATGCTGAGGTACACAACGAAACGTGCAGTCAATCAAAAACCGCCAAAAAAATTAAATAAGAGCCTACTGAGAAACACATTATCATTTATACTACCTGCAGTCAGGTGTACTTTTTATAATTACTACAGATAATGAAATCAGTACAGTATCAACACCTGAATTCTGACTTCCAGAAAGACCTTTCCTAATTCTTATTTGCCTCAGGATATTTTGTTTCTACAATATTACCAGTTACACATATCTCATGAGAAAATTGGATGTATTGGTAGGAATCCTTTGATAAAAGGGTATTTGCAGAAAAAAAAAGATTCAGAGATAGCAAAATTCCCATGGGAACTTCAGAATTTGTTTTATGAATTCAGAATGAGAATTACATTTAATGAGACTTAGCTGCTGAAAAGCCAGGTAGCAATAAAATTCCATTATCTTTGTGAAAGCTTTCTCAAGTCATAGAATCACTAGAAAACAGGGCTAAAAAGGAATTCAAGGGATCATCCAGGGAAGAGAGACCCAAGGCAAGATAAATTATTGCTGTGTTTTGTGGATAAGTGCTTTTAAACTTCCTATAAAAGATATGTAATGATGGAAACAGAGTAAATTTCTAGAGCAATTAATATTAGTACTAGTATGTTTTTTCCTCATGTCCAGTCTAAATTTTGCTCCACACTCGTCTTAGTCTCCATAGATTTTAAGCACAGGTTTTTCCTTCCTTTATTTCAACATCTTGCTACCATATATTTCAGTTGCATTTTTTGTAGATGCAACAAAAATAGTTGCTTTTTTGGGGTTTTTTTGTTGTTGTTGTTTTGTTTTGTTTTGTTTTGTTGTTCATATGTTTTCTAGACCTTTCTTTTTTCTCTTCAATTAGGTCAACTTATTGAAGTGCAATTCTGGACACCATCTCATGCTCAGACTGAAGTGTTCTCAGTCCTTAGTGGGGTTTAGCACTGAGTTTAAACTTCCTGACCCTTGCTGTACATCAGAGCTATGCTGCAGTTTATAAATGTTAATAGAGAATTTATTGTCTGCTGTCATATGATGTTTCCTTCTTATAGCCTTCAGATGTTCCTTAAAGAACTGCTGACTAATTAGCCATTCACCATCCTCTATTTGCCCTTGTTTTCTGCCTGAAAATAGAATGTCAATTTTTCTCCTGCCATTATTTTTATTCCCAGGTTATTTCTTCAATTTGAAAAGGTAATTTTTGATTGAGGTTTTGCCTTAAACATACTCAGAGTCCCTCTCAAGTTTTTACATCTGCAAAATCAGTCAGTAGGCTTCCATGATGATCAAAGTTGTGCATTGTGATACTGAATGCTACAGCATTTGGATAGATCCTTGAGAAAACCAGTCAAGACTGATGTTAAGGTTCATATTGCCTGATTTATTCCATTTGTCCTACACGGTCTCTGAGAGAGAGCAAGGCCCTGGAATGTGGTCTGCTTGCTCAAGACTGCACTCCTCCCGGAGCTGACTTTACAAATTTCTTTCACAGCACGGTGCTGTGGATGGATGCACTCACCAGCTGCCTTCATTTGTTGATCAAAGTTCTCCATTCTGCCACAGACCTCTCCTGTTTAACCAACTCCACGTTTCCCCACGGGTAATGAACATGAAGCACGTGTATCTTTTAAAAAAAATGAATTGACTATCATCACTTTTTTTCACATGGATGATTATTCCACCAAGGTGCTGGATGGTCTGTGGAGATCCCAGATGCTCCCTTTGGACTTTTTTTTTTCTTTTTCCCCTGAAGAAAGTAACCTGTCTATTTTTTTTTTCTTTTGTGAGAGCACAAAATATATTTAGGTGGTAACTGCATATAATTTGTTTAAACAGAGGACCAAATTGTCTTTCAGACAAATCCCCTCAACATCATAGCTTTTTAAAAAAAAATAGTATCTGCCTAGACTGTACCTCTGGGCGCTGTTCTGTTCCTCTAGTCACCAATTCTGCCATGCTCTGGTGAAAGTAAGACAAAATCAATTAGTTATTACCTTCATCATTGTAAAATGCACATATGGAGTGACAGGGAAAAAAAAGGATGTTAAATTTAATTCTGGTGTAAATATTTATTTCCAGCAGATGAAGATATTCTTTGGACTGAATTTTTTTATTCTACATTCTAGTAATTTTAAAAATATTTTTTCTTTGGCAAAGACAGAAGCAGGTATGTCTGGTCAAAAGTGGTCCTAAATTTTAGGTTTGGTATGTTTTATTTGGTTATTTATTCAATATAATGACCTGCTTACCCAGAAAAATGTCCAGGCTATTCTATTGATTGTAATACTGGAAACATTAATGTCTGTCTGAATAGGGAAGAAGGTGTTTATTAATTATCAAATATACAAGGTACTCAGTTTTTTCTTGCATTTTCTTTATAAGGGAAATTATGCTTTCTAAGTTGAAACCCTTTTTAGTTTAATACTGTAAATTTCTCAAGGTCAAATGGTGCAAAAACAAGATGAGCTCAATAACAGTTTAAAAATTACTTTTAAAAACAAGCAGAATAGTAATTTTTACTTAAGATTGAATTTGAATATTTAGGGTAATTTTCTTAATCTAGAGAAACAGTTTTCAAAATTAATTTCAGATAACATGCACCAAAGAGTAAAATAACTCTATGAACCAATTTCAAACTTGTCCATAGAAACTTCCTCAGGAAATGTCCTTCATACTAGTTCAGTTGTTAACCCTTTCGTGAACTTACAGTGGGCATGAATGTGGTGGACATGTAATATAAATACTTAAAGCAGCACGTTGAATAGAGAAAATAATATTAAAGTTTAGTTCTTGCAGTCCACATGGCACAAAATAAATATTTGGGAAAAGTGAAAAAAAGTCACTATTGTGGTCTAGTATTCAGATCCTCGAAGTTGATGGATGTTATATTGTCTATGTTTGTATTCCTTAATCTCCAGTTTCATGTTATGAAAACAGGCAAGTTAGAGATGGGGCTGTAATAGATCATTTAGGTGACCTGTTTTTAAATAATATGTTGATTTTTTGGATATCATGTAGCACAGCAATTCACTTGAGTGACTGTTGATTATTACCTGAAACATATTTTCAAAAATATGGTTTTTTTTTTGTTTGAATCTGATTGTCCTTGAATGAAGCAATACTTTTTAAGCATATAACCTCTTCTTTTCATGAGCAAAGTGGATAAACTGAACCAGATTTTGATAATGCAGAAGCTGATAAGGAAGTTACTATTTAAAAGGGCCTCAAAATTATAAGGAGAGGTGATTAGTTTCACAGGCTTAGAAAGAAGACAGAAGGCAAGTGGGAGCTGGAGGAACAGTAATTATAGTGAAGAGATTTAGGAACAGGAAGAGGCAGAGCATATCCATGAGGCGTGGAAAAGCTGCTAAAAGCTGAGGAGATCCTTCTAAGAGATCATTTACACATGTTAAAGAAAATGAAAGACCACAGGACAAATCAGGGCATAAATGAATACAATTCTGTGACATCTAAAGTAATCCAGTTTCTTGTGATTTGTCATGTTTTTACCTTGTGTATTTTGACTTCTATTTTCTGGGACTTAAACTGTCATTGGGTACCCAGCCCAAGAGTCCCTGACTAGTTCCAATTACTAACACAGATGTAGCTAGAGAATCTCTAAATTGTACCTCTACATGGGTGCAGCACTCTTAATTAATATGCTTTCCCTCCGTCTTCTTAATATTTGGGGAATAGCTATAAGACAATTTGTTTACATAAATTATCTAAGTCTCCAGTGGCTGAGGAGATAAGCTTCAATATCGTGCTGTGCAATAAATGTTCAATAAGTCACAAGTGAAAAATACATTCTTTTCGGAAATTCAGTGAGTGATTTTATTGAGAGCTTATCAAGACTTCAGCATTTTCAAGACTGTCAAGGCAATTGGCAGGTTTTAAGTACTTTGAGCACCATTATATGTATTTCCTTGGTGTCAACACTTTTTAGCCAAGAAACAGGGGGAAAGTGCTGAGTAAATATAAGCTGATATGTTCTCTTTGGATATTTTTGTTGAAGACACAAAGCATTTGCTCCTTTTAATCATAAAAAGGAAAAGTAAGGAGAATAAGCTAAAATTCACAGCTTAAGAAGAATTTCAAAGGCTGGTAATAGACACCATTTTAAAACTTATCCACTGTACCAAGACTAGAAACGCCTTTGGAAGTCTGTTGTTGAATTAATTTTCCCCTGTGTTAGTGGTAGAAAGTGATTTTTGCTTTGCTCCACTGGCTGTATCAAGTACACTGCTCCCTCATGTACCCAACTTCTTAGCACCCAATTCCACAGTCAGAGCACAAGCTTTGGTCACTGCAGATGGACTGCAACTGTGGAATCATGGAATTGCAGAATGGTTTGGGTGGGAAGAGACCTCAGAGGTCATTTGGTTCCAACCCCCCTGCATTGGGCAGAAAACCTTTGTAATATTGCCTTCTGTGACAGTTACAGCTATTGAGTTTTATATCTCAAATTTTGCAATTTTGGAATAGTGATACCTGCTAGTAGCACTGTTCAACCTTTCCCAAAGTATATGTGTTTTCTTTTCTTGAAAATGAGCATGAATCTTTTGTTAGAAAAGAATGAAGAGTGACACTCTCCTGCTGTACCAGTCTGGGCATTTTTTCATTGTGATCTTATCAAGCTTTTAAACTATTATTTTATGGAAAAAAACCCAAGCAAACCAAACCAAAACAGGAAATCAGCACAAAGACATTAGAATTATCAAAATATTCTTATAGAATATATAAGATCAGCAGATAGAGTGAGATGTCTTTTTTTGAGTGACTGATAAAGACAAACCTCTATTTTAACTTTGGTCAAGGGCTCTGAGGAAATATTAGAAAGAAGGGATGTTTTAACTTCATTGTTTTGACACAGTTCCAGCTGCTTACATTCATCTGAATAGAAACAATCTTGAAAGGTACATTTTTTAATGACATGGTCGCATATTTGTATATTTAAAGTGCTCTAGAGTACCATTTGTTTTAGGTTGATGTGTGAAAAGGAAAGTATGCAGTTCTTATTGCCGTGCAGCTAATGACATCATTTAAAGAAGGACTTCATTTAAAGTTGGTAATGAAACCAAACTACCTCAAATACAAAAGGTGATTCTCCTGTCTTCCAGGGGAAGTCATTAGCAAGTCAACAGAATGAGGTATTTTGTAGAAAAATGTTTCCTTTTTTTACTTTACTTTTTTCCTCCCTGGGGTCAAGAATCCTGAAGGTAGCAAGTGATGATATACTCAAGAACACTCCAAATAGCTTAAAATGTGATGTTTAAAAGAAAATAGAGTAGGCTCTCCCTGCCTTTTTGAATAAATGATGACCAGTTTGGGGGGCGGGGGGGAGGGGGTGGGAATGTGTGCTGTTATTGTTTATCTGTTTCTTTGTTTGAACAGCAGCTGCTGTCTTTACTGTAAGAAAAAAATAAAAAATTCCAACTTCCATTAAAGTGTCACAATTTTTGTTCTCCTTTAAAGACGTATTGGTAAATAATTCAACTGCTTTGCCACCTATTAAGACTGGTGATCCATATGGCAACTTTGTATTAAACAATTCACAACTTTAGACCAGATAACCACTGAAAATTAATCATCCACAGAGTGCTGAGCTGAGCAACCCTTTGAATCTCTAAAGAAGATCACCAGTCTATTAGACTTATATACTGTAATTACATTATATTTAACTGTGTAATTTATAAGCTTTAAATTAGACCAACCATCTATTAGGCTTTATAAAAGAGAAAACTTATTCATCAGATTAAAAAGTGATAAAAAAGAAATTAACCATATTTGGAATTTACCTCCCTACTAAATGGAGCAATTAGGATTCTAGACTTTTAAGAACAATGGGTTTAGCTGGTATCATCCCTTTGGATTTTTACAGTAAGTTGGATGGGGATGTCCTATTTCAATTCTTACAAATTCTTGTATAATTCACTGTGATATTAAATCCTGGATAACTTTGGTTCATTTGAGTTGCTCTTGTTTTGCACACATAAAAGTGGCAGATGAACCAACTGTGATAATCTTTTTACACAAAATCAGGATAAGAATTCCAACGTGTACCTTACACCATAAGGTAGATAAAGCTGTCAGTCCAAATTTTGACTTTTAGGAAGAAAAAAACTTTATTTTGGTCCAGTTCAAATCCAAATTTTCTGGTTTAATTTATGTTCACCTTTTGAAACACAAAGTTGAGATAGGACATACTCAAAAATGTAGATCTAAAGGAAGTGCAAAGTAGGAAATACCCCCTCAGAAAATGACTAAACCCATTTGACTAATTTGTTCTGGATAATTTTATTTCATTTTTTCTGTTGCTATTTAAAAAAAAAGTCTTGTGGCTAGGTACTTACTACTTCTAGGTAAATTACTGGGTTTACTTCTGGATTTGTGGAATTTCCAAGCCCCTTGTTATTGTACTGGGTAATTTTCATCTTTTACAATAAGACAACACAGCAGAACTCCATTTTCCTGTGACTATGAACTTACACTGATTCACGTCTATGAGAAGAACTTCTTTTTAAACCTCTGCCCCCCAAAATGGAAAGAACAGAAGAAACTGAAGCTCCCTGATTTGTCTATGACAGAGCCAATAAACCTCAACCTATGACACCACACCTGAGAAAGGACATTCTCAGGTGCCCCAGTCAGTCTTGAGGAGGCTTTATCAATGCTGATATCAACACAAAATTTGTCAGCATTAAACATCTAATATTTGACAGCTGTACAAAACTAAACCTTCCTAAGCCAGAGAATTCACCCCTTAAACACAAAACTAAGTGAAACCAGAGTGCAATCTTATTAATAGCCCCTTGTCATAACAACCATATTGGTGAAGACTGTTTCTGGCCTGTTTCCCCTCTTACTTATCAGGATAAGAACTCAAGCAGCATTCTTGCCCTAATGCAGCAAGTGATTGGTGATAGGAGTATGCATGGGAATGTTTATTTCTTGCAGTATTTATCTGAAAACAGTGCTGACAGGATAGTTCCTCAAACACTTAAAACAGCCCCTGGGTAAACAACTTTGCTGTCTAAAAGATCACACATGCATATATTTCATGGGTTGGAAGTTGTACGTTTAATCTTGAGAGCTCATGTTGTTTTCACCTAAATTTGTCATGTGAATTTGAAATGTAGCAATCTGTGTCACCTTGGGATGTTTGTATTGGGATGTTTTATTGAAACCCTATTCTGGCAGGAAAGAGACGAAGTATTATCTTAGATTTGTAGATTTTCAAGCCAGGAAGAATTCTACAATCAGCTAGAATGTCTTCCTGTGTATAACACAGGACCTGCATAACATGAGGAGCTATAATTTGGGCAGGCTGCCTAATCTGGCATTGGTTTTAACTTGGCAGTGATATGACCCTCATGCAGCCAGACATTTTGCTGGAAATGCTATAAATATATATTGTTCAGAATTGAGACTGACAGCATTCAATCACTTTTATGGCTGATAGTGAAATAAGGTTGCTGTCTTCTCAATGATAATGTAACACTTGAATGGCCTAATAATTTTAATATGTTGGACTAGGTCTGATATTTAGGTTACTTTGAGAATTTGATATTAACCACTATTATTTTGATTTTTTTATACATGCTTTATGATTTTTCTATTAATAGAGATTAGTTAAAATATGTGGAGTAATAAATCTATGTTTTCTATGAATGTCTGTGCAAAATCAAGTTTGGAACCAGACAGATCCCTGAAGAAGAACACTGAGATAAGAGAGCCTTCTGTGACTCAATCAGGTCATATAGAATTGTCCTAATAGATATTTCGAGTAATATCTGTGATGACATTTTAAGGATAATTGTTTTATATTGATTACTTTTCCAAACAACAAATAGAAACTGCAGACTACTCTGGCTATTTGTTCTCAATTTAAAGTTTTCACAATGGAACACTCAAGAGTTGTATTTTTATCATTCCACATTATGATTTAAAACTGTTTGCAATTTTCCCTTTTGTCCCCCTTTAATGTCTCACATCCCCAGTTAAAAGTTGTCATGCTCCTTATTAAAGACCACATTCTTGGTTACTTCCAAAACACCCCAGAGCTGCTTGTTCCCTCCCACATAGTGTAATTGGGGAAAAAATTGGAAAAAAATTAAAACTCATGGTTGAGATAAATTTAGGCAGAATGGACGCCCTGAAATCCAGGAGGAAGTTGTTAGTGGCCTGCTGGGCTCTGTATTAGGGCCAGTCCTGTTTAAATGTCTTTATCTAAGTTGTGGATGAGGAGATTGAGGGCACCGTCGTTCAATTCACAGATAACACAAGTTGGGCTAAAGTGTTGATCTGTGGAAGGAAGGATCTCTGGTAGGAAGGCTCTGCAGAGGGATCTGGACAGGCTGGATTGATGGACTGAGGTAAATTTTGTGACGTTAAACAAAGCCAAGTGCCAGATCTTGCACTTGGGTCACAACAACCCCAGGCAGTGCCACAGGCTGGGGTAGAGTGGCTGGAAAGTGTCCAGTGGGAAAGGACCTGGGGGTGTTGGTGACAGTGGCTGAGCATGAGCCAGGTGTGCCCAGGTGGCCAAGAACACCAATAGCATCCTGGCCTGTATCAAAACAGTGTGACCAGCAGGACCAGAGAAGTGACCATCCCACTGTGCTGGTTGAGCCACACCTTGAGTGCAGTGTCCAGCTTTGGCCCCTCACAACAAGAAAAGCATTAAGGTGATGGAGTGAGTCCAGAGAAGGACAATGGAGCTGGTGAAGGAGCTGAGGGAGCTGGGGGTGTTTAGCCTGGAGGAAAGGAGGTGCAAGGGAAGATGTTGTTCTCTACAACTACTTGAAAGGAGGTGTTAGCAAGATGGGTGTTGGCGTCTTCTTACAGGCAACCAGTGACAAGACAAGAGAAAGGGCCTTTATGTTGGGCCAGAAGAGGTTTAGATTGGATTTTAGGAAAAATTCCTCACCTGAAAGGGGGTGTCAAACACTGGAACAGGTTGCCCCAGGAAGTTGTTGTGTCACAATCCATGGAGGTATTTAAAACAGGTTTAGATGTGGCACTTAGGGGCATGGTCTAGGGGTGTATTTGGTAGTGTTAGGTTAATGGCTGGACTTGATGGTCTTAAGGATCTTTTCCTTTCCAGCTTCAATGATTATATAACTTATTTCAAAGAGATGGCTAATTGTTGTATTGTGCAATATAGTAAATTCTGTTCCAGATTATTTTATACATTCAAACCTGCTTCTTTTTTGTTGCTTTATTTTTCTTCTCTGTACTTGCTTTCTACCTGATACTGGTTGTGAATCAGCTGTGTTTTATTACTGTGCTTTTTCAAGCCTTTTCTGTCTTCTTAGTGATTCTGTGTTATATATTATGATGGGATTATTATGATAATGTTTTAATACTTACACTTCATCTTTGTCCTTCTATTTGCTCTGTGTTTGCATATATTTTGCCTTTCTGTGTATCTTCTCTGTATGGTCATCAAATATAACTACACAACACAATTATCTGGCATTATTAAAGATGAAATTTTAAAGTTATATTTGTATTATGACCATGATATATCAAACATACTGAGATAATATAATAATTGAAAGTATTAGATATGTTTATGTTTCAACATCATGGTTAGAACTAGCACCTCAGTGAATTCAAAGATTTCCTTTTAGAGATTTCATGATATTCTTTTGTCTTAGCTTTTAATCTTCCCTTCTAACTCATCTTCTTGTTTTATACCTGCTTTTGATAGGTCAATCCACATGCACCAAAAATGCTCATTGACATACTTTATAGTTTTCCTACATAGTTTGAGATCCCGCCCTTTTATCCCTGTTAGCAAGATTTTGGTAGTTTGCATGTTATTTGCAGATTCTGAATCCACTTACCACACACTTTCTGTTCACTGCTCATTATTCCAATAGGTCTATAAAAATAACAATAGAGAATGTGGCAAGAAAAATAAAAGCTCATTATCTTCACAGATTGCCAGTACTCAGAAAACTGTAGTAAAGTCAGAGCCTGCAAATCCTCTTCACTTTCTCTTCCCTTTAATGACTCAGTCATTGAAGAGAATATCCATGACTGCACTGTAGACATCTATGTTTGAACCAGCTGGGCCAGACTCATTTTATAACCCAGAAAAATGGGCCTTTCTAGGTATTAATTTGTCCTGACCTAGTTTAGATATATGAAGGAGGAGGATACGAATTACAATCTAGCAGTGCCCATTTCTCTCCCCAGACTACAAGGACAGTCTGCAGAACTAATTGAGTGTACAGAGGTTTGCACCAGAGATATTACATTAGGTGAGATGAATCCCACTTTCAGCAGTAAATGGCAAAACCCCAACATAGAAATATTTGCATATCCAAGACATTTGAAAGAAATGTCTTGGTTATGAAGAACTTCATACTTGGACAAATTATATTTTTCAAGAATAAAGGCATGTTTCTCCTGCTTTTTGTAAACTTAACGAGCTTTTGTTCTAGTTAGACAGGTGCATGCTCTTATCTAACAAGTTTTACAGGTAAAATGTAGTAATCAGGGAGAGAATGAATGGAAATTTAGGTAAGAAATGTCTGTACTTTAACATTGTTTTTCACATATATTTTACTGGTGAGTATGCTATACATTTATACTGGAAAATGTGACACAATGCATTACATATTTGCATTTACTTCTTGTAAACTAAAATATTTGGATCATTTTGTAAATGGAATATATATTCATATGCTTCAGGATTTAATAATTTTAATGTCAGGAGGGATAATTCTGATCATTTAGTCTGACCTACTGCTTAATCCATTCAAGAATTTCACTGAGTTTCCATATTTTTTGAAATAAACAACACAAATGACGATACCCCAGAAACAAGTTTGATGAGGAGTTGGCTAGTAAATACATAATTTTGTAGATCTTTATGCTAATGCAGATATCTCAAAACAGAACATAACAACCACATAGAACTGGATCACTTATTTGTGTTACCTCCTTGAGCAGCCTTTTCCTCACCCTAGGGAGTAAAATCTCACCCTGCTTACAACTGGCTCTGCTACAAAAGCATTTTCCAATCACATGGTGAGATCATGCTACAACTTTCCCTCCAACCCTTCACTAACTCCCCCTTCTCAGATACATTAAAAATGAGCTAGTGGTGTTTGCTTCCAAGACTCTTGTATTTTCAGTCTATCTATCACTTCTGTCAAACAATCCCCAGGCTTCAAGTCCTTAGACTGGCTCCAGCCTGTTTGAAAGACCTCCAGAGTGCAAGAACTAAGAGTCTGCCCAGAAAATTGTCTTCATGCTTTAATATCTTTGTATCAGAAAACTGATATTTATTTACTGGAATGTAAGCCAACTATTTGTCTTTTCTGCCATGATTATGGGGTAGGAAGGAGAGAGTGCTCTAGTTCTCTGGATCTTTGAGGTCTATTAGTGTGTAACTTTAACTGTTGCTTCTTTAGAGACAGCATTTGGGCCATGTATTATACACCAAACTCCAGACTTTCTTCAAACACTTAATTGCTTCCCTTCTCATTTCCTTTTAAAGTTGGAAGAACTCCACAAGTTGTCTCATTGGCTTCTTTTACCCAGGCTAACAAAATAGCTACTTAAAAAAAAAAAAAATCTGGCTGCTACAGCCTTTTTAGATGCTATTCATCAGAGTAAACATTTCTTTCCACTTACCTTGCTATTTACAAATATATTTATCTGTCCTTCATTGTTTCCCATGTAGAAAAAGGAGTTCTCTGTGGCAAGGACCATCTATTTAGTTTGGGTTTACCAAACTTTACAAAGGACATACTTCTTTCTGACCGAAAGCATGAAGCAGGAGCACTGTACAATTCTCACAATTTTTACGTAGTTCTTCTTTATGACTTGTGTTTCTACATGAGGCAAATAATCCAAAATGTAATTAGTAATATCTATATGTATGAGGAAGTTTGATGAAATTATGAAGATATTCCTAATGGAATTACATTAATGCCACACAGCAAATTCACTGGTAGATTTATAAATGTGCATATATATAGATAATCTTTGTATTTTTGAACAGGAGTGAATATTTTCAGCATGTGCTATGTTAAGTTTTGGTCCATTAACAGCTCTGCTAGTAGAAATAAATGATAATGATAATCAATTACTTTTTGCTGTCTGTCTTGAACTTTTGCACGATAAGAATATGAAAACATAGATTGCTGTGAATTTGGGCTTTTGTCTTATATATTAACATATGTATTAAAAAAGATTTTGATATTCTTAAAGATGTAATAAAGATTATCCCTGTCACCTGAAAGCAACTCAAGCTATAACCTGACTCATTTAGTTGTACGAATAGGAAAATATTTCTGACTACTAGTTTGTCATGTAAAAACAATTGAATTAAAACTGCTTCTAAAAAAATGTGGGAAAGAGTTGTCAGCATTTTGTGAAATGTGAATGCTTCCTTGAAATAATAGGCATGTCAAACTGCTGTTTCCAGTAAAAGAAGTCATAGATAAAAAACCATCCTGTGATATGTCACTGATAGTTTTGCTCATTGTGCTGGAGCCCAGATTAAATTATGTGAGAGTGTGTGTGTCTGTGTATATACATAGATATCTGTATGTAATACATACAGATATATTAAAAACCAAGGGTTTGATTCTGACTTTAATTATCTGCTTTCACCTTGAATTTTCCCTGCCTGAAAGGAAAACTGATTGACCCTCATGGTATTTCTAAGATTGTTTGATGTAGTTTCATGTTTGAATCATGTGATGTGGAGGTTTTGCCAGAGCTTTGGTCTACACACACTATTAGGTTTGTTCCCTGCATTTTGGCATTTCTAGGTTGTCTATATCGATTCACAGATTGTGGTTTTCTCATCTATATGTATTATTTAAAATTATTTGACAAATTCTACAAAATATCTTTATCTGAAAAAAAATGCTACGGGTGTTTTTTTAAAAACATCCTGTCTATGAAATATGATTGTAATTACATTGGCTTAAGGCTTTTCGACAAATCATGTGATATTTATTTTATTTTCTGATGTCTTACTGTATGACACATAATTTAGTTTCTGATTAGAAACCTCTCATATGCCAGCAAATAGGTTTAACTTAATATTCTTCTTTGCAAGCTCTTTCCATCAACATTACTTCTGCTAGGTACCTTAACTACATTCTTCTATCTTTACCAACTTTGGGTAGCCCTTTATGCCCCATCAGCCTTACTCACCGCCTGTGAACATGTGACATGGGAAGCTAACCAGAACAAGGGAGTGTGTTCCAGCTCTTAACAGCTGAAACCTGTAATCCTCACATTTTCTGGTCTGAATAGAAAACATGGGAACTCAGTGCTCTGAGGTCATATAATAAGAGCTGAAAGAGAGGATGTGTGTGATGATGTGCTCAGTACCCAAGTGATGTTGATTGTGGATTCTGTGGTGGGATGCTGTGGACACAACCCTTGAAAAATCTGCTAGTCAAAACGTGCAACATGAAAACTCCCTAAATATTTAAAAATTATTTATATATTGGATGCATATATTCATATACACTTGCATAATCACACCAACATATGAACTTCGAAGAATTGTTATAATAATAAATTTTTGGCCTACTCGTTCTGCTTATTAAGAGTCCTTAGCCATTGAAATGAGATTTAGATTTCAAATCAGATTCACAAGACCTTTTAAAATAAAGCTATTTTGAATCTGATTTGAAATCTGAATCTCATTTTTCTTTACTGACCCATAACAGGAAGGCAGAAAGGACAAATATCATAACATGTAAAAATATTTCTGGACTCAGTAGTAACCCCATTGATGTAATTCATCTCACTGAGGTGCTACCATAACAGCAGAAAAAGTGGTGGAAAGTTTAGAGACATTAATCTTCTTATCTGTGCACTGAAACTCACTCTGAAAAGATAGATGAAGGAGGACTGATGAATGCTGCTTCATTAGAAGAATTTTAAAATGCAATTTGTCTTAATGAAAACGAGGGATTACACATTTCCAGCTTTCTCCTGTGCCTGTTAGAAATATTTTTTAAGCAATAACCTTTGATGCAGAATAGTCTTTATAGGAGGACAGTAATTATTATAGAAGAGAGGTATGTCCTGGTCAATCTGTTTGTGAATCACAGCAGTGGAGAATCTGAGACCTGCGGATTCAAATTTCCTAAATATGATTATGTGATATCAGAAACAAAAATTCCTTTCAACTAACTTGGCACTATATTCAGTAGATTACACAGAAGATTTTCATAGTGCTTAAGGCAAATGGTGCAGGTGATGAGCTAAAACTTGATTAATCCTTGAAATTTGCAGGAATCAAAGAGCTTTTTCCTAATAGAATATTGGATGTTAGAATAACTTCGTAATAGAATAATGGATACTCTTGCTGTTACTTACAACTTAATTCCAGACTTCCTAAGAGCATTATGACAGGATTGTGCAAAATGTGGAAGAAAAAATGAACTGAAAAGGTGCAGGTAGGACATCTGGAAATAGAGATCAAAACCTGGCTGGGCAAATGCATCTTGCTGGGATAATGAGATTTCAAAAAGTTTCATTGACTGATTGCTCATTTCCTGCCTTATCGTGTGTAACCCTTGGACATACAGGGATCTGAAACCAAAGCCAGTGAAGCCAAAGGACAGATTCTCATTAATGAAAATACATAATAGACTAGAACTTACAGCAGAGTTTAAGAGGAGGAGTAATGGACTTGGCAATGCTGGGTTCATGGTTGGATTCAATGATCTTAGACATCTTTTCTAAACAAAGTGATATTATGATTCTAGGAATATATTCTTGTGTGGCATGATAAAAGTTCCCTGTTTTTCGCCTTACCCACACTTGCTTGGATTGTCAGCCTTCTGCACAGAGGTACCCTTTCCACGTTACTCTGCCTGATCCCACTTAGAGTGCTCTTTAACGGAGGTGCAGTGGATGAAAAGGCTAAGAGAGAGGACGCTAATCCAACTCCTCTGCTGGAGTGTGCTTTTACATCCCTCTTCTGCTGTGTATCCTTTCTTTTTCTTGTTTCTTTTTTCCATCTTTTGTATGCTCCCCTTCTGTGTACCAGATCACAAAAAAAAAAAAAAAAAAAAAAAAAGAAGAAGAAATTTTAATCTTCTGGTAAAATTCACAGCCCTTCTGCTTAACAGAATGGTTTATTCCTAAATAACCGCATCAGCTCTGCTTGGTACCTTCTCCACTCATGGTGCCTTTCCAACGCATTCTGCATAACAATTCTCTGTGCAGACTGAAGCCTACTCTTCTAATGGCCAGAGTTCTAATGCTGCTTCCCAGCCTACCACCTCCCTCTTGATTTTAACTCTGAAGCTCTTCTCCATGATCACTGTCACCAGGCTCTCCCCATTTGTGAGCAGTGGGTCGTGTTCAGCATTATCCCTGACTGCCCCCTCAAGCATTCATGTAAGGAAACTGTCACTGGTGTGACCTAGGAGCCTCCTAAGGCACATACCCAGTTCTATGTTGTCTCCTCACAGATGTTCAGATGGTTCAAATTCCCTTGTAACGTGAGGGCCTGAGAGTGGGAGGCTGCTGTTAGTTGTTAAAGTCCCTATGTTCTCATTGTGAGGCTGTTTAAGTGATGTCACCATCTCGATATTCACTTCATAAAAATTAATTGTTCTTGGGTTCTGGAAATCTGGTCTTACAGGGTCAAAAATTTCAGTTTATTTCAGTGGGCTTTGAGTCAGGCTGCTCCAGACATCATTAACTGTATTGGAGAAATGAACCTGCCACACACAGTATGTTTAACATGACAGCATCACTCATCTCATCTTCACTAAATTTTCCTCTCCATCTCACTCCTAGTACTGCTCCCTCAATGTTTAAACCTAGACAGTGTTGAAAAGTAGGTGGAAAGACACTGCAAAAATGAATTCAAACTTTTAGATATGGGAAATGGAGTGTCTATTGAATAGACAAAAATTATTCCAGGCCTAGGCAGAAAGAATCTGAAAACAAGACGTAAGCAGCCATGCATAAAATGTCTGAAACCACAGAGGAAACAGCCGACAAGATGAGTGGTAACAAGGTGAGCAACATATCAAAATGAAAAAAAATCCCTCTAGAGAAGACAAGATGGATGAAGGAAGAAAGTTATTGTATTTGTGAGAGTGTGTTTAATATACTCAGCTCTGTAAGGCCTTCAGGGAAAAGATCACTGACGCTATCAGAAAATTCACTGTTATTATGGACTAATGCTTCTATCAGACAAAGGACACTGGTGAAATTACAGGTGTATCTTCTCCCTTTCCACACAGTCCATAAAGTCTCCCCACGATAAAGATTAGCTGAATAGCTCAGGTCTGGAATCACCCAGGGAGTTCAGGAAAATGTAACATGTACAGGAGCTGTCTATCCACCTATGGAAGTGTTATGAAAGCACACTGGAGATGGTGGGGGCCATCTGTGTGTCCATTTGCAAGGAGAAAGGCAGCCAACAGATCAGGGTACTAACACTTAAAAACAGGAAGCTAGGTGATGGACATATCTCTTTTCTTCATGGCCCCATATCCTGCATTTTTATCTAAAATCATCTTCTGTGGCTTGTCTAAAGCTTAAGACTTTTTTGGACTGTTATGGTCAACATTACACTACATAATGTCTTCCACTAGTGCAGTCATCTTGCTGTCTGGATTTGAGCTTCAGAAATGGTGAGGATTATGGCAGCAGCCCAAAGACATGGTAAGCACTGATTACTTTACATCACACTGTGTATGTATCATCTGCTTTGATTAGGGGCTGTTTCAAAGCTCCCGAGTTTGACTGTTTGTAATGCCACATCTCTGAAATGAGGCAACAATTGTGGGAATGATGACTCCTTGCTAATTATAAAATTAAATTTGGAGCCATATTCATTGTAGATTTCTTTTTCTCATAATTTAAAACCGTTGATTTGGAAGTTAGGCAGGGTAGGAAAGAGCTCACTTTAATCTTAGCTACTTTGAATACTTCTGTTTCTAAGCTGTTCAGGAAACACTCAGTGGGGATATTCCACTCTTAAAGTAGGCTGCTAAATGTATTGGGTCTGGCTGTGATGGAGTTAATTTTCCCCATGGCAGCCCTCATAGTGCTGTGGTTTGCACAGAAAAGTGTTGAGAACACACCTGAGTTTTGGCTACTGCTGAGCAGGGCTGGCACAGCAGCAAGGCTGTCCCCCCTCACCAGCAGGCTGGGTGTGGGCAAGATCTTGGGAGGGGACACAGCCAGGACGGCTGACCCAAAGTGACCAAAGGGATATTCCACACCGTATCATAGCCGCTCACAGTCAGATCTAAGAGAAAAGGGGCAGGAAGGAGGACGTTTGCATTATGATGTTTGTCTTCTGGAGCAACCACTACATGCACTGGAGCCCAAAATCCTAAGAAGTGGTTGGATGCCACATGCTGATGGAAGATAGAGAATAAATCTTTTGTTTTCCTTTGCTTTCACATTGTGTCTTGGTTTACACTTTATTAAGCTGCCTTTATCTTGACCTATGAAGTTTTTTCCATCTTATTTTCTCCCCCACCTTGTCCTGTTGAGGAGAGGAGTGATAGAGCAGCTTGATGGGCACCTGGCATCCAACCAAAGCCAATCCACTACACTAAGTTAGTGAATTAGCCTCTAGAAATGAAGATTCCGCTCTGCTTTAGATGTGGATTTAGACCATTAGATCCCAATACAAGGATCTCATATTAAAGCCACCATGAAGCCTTGGAGCAGGGATTTTGTCTGACGCTGAGATATCTACATTTGAGTGTCCACCACAATTAAGCATCAAAAAGTACTAGAAGTTTGAACTCTAGTAAATCACATACTTATAGAGTATCCTGAGTTTGAAAGGGGCCCACAAGGATCATTGAGTGCAACTCATGGTCCTGCACAAGTCAACCCCAAGAATCTCACCACGTCCTCATGTGTGATTTCATACCATGAGACCAGCAAAGCCTGAAGAGGGATTTGTCTTAGACTAAGGAGATAAGCAGGAGGTGATTTATTTGTTGAGATGCCTTGAGGTAACTGAGCTGGCAGCTCTCACATATGACTTACAAAATGGCCCCAACATTCTGGTTTGACAGCTAGAAGTAATTTAATATGGTGGTGTATAAAAATGGACACTGAGGTTCAAGAAGCTGAATTCTGCCCCAGCATCCCCCTAGAAATCTATATGCAGACATTTTGAAACAGGCATTTTAATCTCTAACTAAATCTTCCCTCCCTTAAACTAAGGAGATAAATCTTGCTTTAAACCATGAAAATTAAATTTAAGAACACAACCTTGATTCAAAACTCTGGCATAGATTCTGCTTACATTGCAACATATTCACTGTAATTTTAGTTTAGGATATAAATTGAAAGCCAAAATAACACCTATACACTTCAAATTAAATTTATATGTAAATTGGATAGCTAAATCTAAAGGGATGATCTCAAAAATCTCCTCAAACTGCTTAGACTCCTGAAATCTGACCCCACACCCACCTTAAAATATACTGCTAATGACCATCATGCTCTGAGACACAACTGTCCTGATATCACAAGACTAAGGAGCAGATCAACCTTCATTTGAAATTAAAATGACAGTGGTGTGTTCCCAATCTTCATTCAGTATGGCAACTTACCTCTACAAAGCACATTGTCATCAGAACATTCTCTTAAGGAAACATTGCCAGAAGGACAGCAAACAAGCTGGAAATCCATCTGCCTAAAAATGCTTTGGGATTTTGTCAATGGGTTTTTCTTGCTCTGCTGCAGATTGGCTGCAGGCACTCCATGATCTACATATTGCTTACCTTCTGCCCATATGCCTGCCCTGTGGACAGCCTGAAGATTGACTGCAGAGAACTTTTCCAAACAGCTCTGCTAGCATTAGTGAGCAATGGGCTCTACTGCATCTGTGGCCCTGTGCTCTAGATCTTGCTCCAGGCTTGCTTCAGGCTTACTCCACTGAGACGTGAATCTACTCTGGAAAGGTAGCCCCAGGATATTGGTAAGTAGCAGCACAGGCAAATTGACTATCTCATGTCATTTAGGATGCCCTGGAAGATCCCAGGCATCCACACAGAACTGGAATTTACAGCACAAGGTTGTATCCTTCTTGACCAACCTCTGGGAGACAACTGGAAAACTTCATCACACTTGAGTAAGAATATTAGATATCTCTCCTCAGGCAACTAGATCTCAATGACCACAGTTCTTAGCAGAGATGACATGTATAAAGTTAACATATATATTTGAAATCATTATAGCAAGATGTCAACAACATGCTGTGACACAAATTCTCTGTCTCTCTTGCCTCATACTTAAAGGTGGATCTTAGTTTATTTGCTGCCGTCACCCCTGAAAGAACACAACAAGATCTACTAAGTTTTCTGGGGAGAGAGTGATAAAATAAAACAAGAACTTTAAAGCTTGTGTCACCATCAGCCTTAAATATGCCACGAAACTCCTACACTTGGGTACTTATAAGGCACAGTGAGAAAGGTGGGCAGATCCCAGTATATTTGAAATGTGTAGATATAACTACAATTTAACATAGAAAAATATAAGAACATTGGAATAATTTAATTGAAAAGTAATGTAGCTATCATAAACTAAGAAATAGCACAGCTGGAGGATTTTAAAAGTGATTTGGAAGCAAAATCCTCTCATTGAATTAGAGAATAAAAATTCAGTTAGGGACCTTGTAGAATAGCAAAGCTGGTAGAGCTTCTATAGCTAAGGGCCTGTCAGCATTTCTATTACAAACCAGTACTTTCTGGGGATTATACTTCATCCAGAAGAGTTTGATGTGGAATGAACTTGGGATAAAATGTCTCAGCTTTTGAGTAATATAATGGTAACTCTATTATAATAAAAATCTGTATTCACTTTGTAACTGTTGAGTCTACTGCATTGCTACAGTACATATTTTGATTTAAAGATACCTGAGCTAATGCTGACCTAAGGAAATATGTCCACATAATATAGTTCAGGCAAAGCTTTTAAGACAAAATCGCTCTACTGGTGTGATGTTATGCCCAAATTACTCAGCCAAAATTCTGGTTCATTTTCTCAGGTGAGTTTGTTTTTTCACCAGGGATATTTCCATTCTGTTCAACTTGCTCCTAACTCATCTCTGCAGCTTATCTGTAGCTCCTATTTGTGATCAGATAAATGGTACAAAAAGGTTACCGGTTAAACAATTAAAGGTTAACAATTAAAAAACAAATTGTGGTCTGTTATAGATCTATCTAGGGCATTAAAATGGAAAAAGTAACAGAGAACAATAACAGTAGGTAATTCCAATCCCATATTGTTATTATTTAGTCTTAGAAGGAATTAAGAGATGTAAAAACTAGTGTGATCTTCTCTTTAGACTTACAAAATCATAGAATCATAGAATGGTTTGGGTTGGCAGGGGACCTCGAAGATCATGTCACTATTTCCAGTAAATTGCTCTTATCTCAACCTGTGACCATTGCCTTTTGTGTCTCCAATTCTCTTTTCCGGCCTGCTGCAGGGTGAGGGGAAAAAGGGAGGGTGGAGCCAGCAGTGTATGGCTTCAGTAGGAGCACTACATTGGAGAATACCGTTCCTAAACCATGACAGGTCCAAACTTACATTCTAATTGACAGTGGTTCATCATTTCTCATGGCCCAGCAAATAGCTTGGCTGGCTTGGGAACAAGTTTCCAGACTCGCTGGCTTTGGGACAGCTCTGTTATGGAGCTTCAGCACTGGGGAGGCAGGGTTGCACAAACCATGATTAAAGACAAAATCATACAAGGCTTTTGTAAGTATTTCAGTTTTTGAGTATTGGAGTATTTGTCTTGAAAAATAAAGACAGGATATGGGAGCAGAGGAGGAGCTAAATGTTCTGAGGACTTAAGGTCTATTCTTTTGCTTCTTTCATGATCCCTTTGTATTATATAGGTTGAAACTTCAAAATTTTGGAAGCTATTTAGAAATTTACTGAGGATGAAAGGTGAGAGGAGGAAGAGATGGATGGACTAAAATGAGAAGGAAGACTTAGGTAAAAGCAAATAATTTTTACTGATGAGGACAGTAGTTGCATGGGAAGATGAATGTGATAACTTTAGTACATTCCCCTTTGGGGAACAAAGATTTTTGTTGCAAATTCATGACACAATGTCAGAGAGGAAAAAGTTCATTTTTTAGTTTTTCTTAGTAGTATGCTACAGACTAACTCAGAAATAAACTGCTTTAACTATGAATTCAATTTACGTACCAGACATGGAATACCAAATCTCATCTTATGGTAAGTCATTCATTCTCTTTTGTTTTGTCAATATGAATTTTTCATACCTTTTCTTTTGCAGCAGGTATCTTTACCTCAAGAGCATTTATGAAATATTGCAGGCTAATTGTTACCAGTTTCCCCATGTAGAAAAAAGAACTTCCAATCAAGGTTGTGACAATTGTTAGAGAAAACAAGATTTAAACATAATAAACATAATCTCACCTCAGACAAAATATTCAAGAACTGAAATTCTATGGGGACGATAAAATCTCTGAGGTTGAAGAAATAGCAATAATCTGGACTATATGAGCCATGAACTAGTCTCATCTCTGAATTTCATTCTTATAAGTTTCACATCTCTAAATTCCAACACTTTCTTTACCCACAACTAATATTAACAAGTTCTTGTCTTCTTAAAGGTACATATAAATGTATAACCTTCCCTAGGAACAAAAGTACATTTTTGCCAGACTCATAGAGCAGTACTGCAAGTAAGGTGGTTTTATTTTTTGGGGGGAGGGGGGCTATTTTGGTGGTGGGATTTTCTGTTTTTTTCTCTTTAAGGAGGGTTTGCAAAAGCTTTTTCCTGTCAGAGTGCTCGTTAAAGGCCTACATGTGGTTTCAGAGAATGGAAGCACAAAAAAAAAAGAAAAAAAATCAATGTTGCTCCTGCTCTAAGGAAGAACTAACCTTTTCTTGCTAACCTTTCTCTATTTTGAAGGTTAGTGACTAGACAAAGTAGCTTGTGAGGGAGTGAAGTTGGGTTCCTCAATGACCCCTTGGAAAGAACATTCACTATGAATATAGAATAATTACTTAGGTTTAAAGGTAGATTTCAGAGCAGCCAAGATTCCAAGTCACGAATTAGTGTTGGAAATTGACATGTTCTGCCCTTCTCATTTAATTTTTAATATTGAAAATAAGAATGTAATTTATTATTCGGTTCAACAAAACAGATATATTCCTCTGTGTACTGGCAGTTAAGTACTAAGATCAGACAGATGCTCTCTCTGCTCTCACTATGCAATAAGTAATGGCTCTTCTTCAACTGTTGTATTTATACCCAAAAAGTGGAGCAATTTCCACAGGAATAAGGAAGTGTACCACCTACTTACGTGCATTCTCATTGCTGTGCAGTCTGCCCAGCCAAAAAAAGATGTAAAATGAGAATACTCAAACACCTTTATAAAGAGAAGGACTTCAAGACTATATTTAGCACATTGTGAATGACCATTGTAAATCCGGAAGTATTTTGCAAAAAGATGATTGGAAACTCCTCATGTTTGATTCACTTCAGTAATCCCTGGGAACACACTTGCTTAGGACATTGGTCTCTCCCTTCAGAAACACAGAATTCCTTCTATTTATTGTGGAGACAGTGGAAACACTTAACGTACTGCCCAGACTGTGCCTCTGAGATAAGGTGCCCTGGCTCCGTGTACAATGAACACATATACCAAGTCGCAGTGCCTAGAAGACCAAACACAAATTCAGATCAGAAATAAAGTCTATGTATTTAACAAACAGAACAGCTGAACATGGGAAGAACTTACCAAGGACTACTGTAGATTTTCCATCGCTAGAAATTTTAAAATCAATAGTGACTGTGTTCCAAAGACATATGCTCTACTTCAAAACAACACTAATTTGCAGTCTTTATAATGGCCTGCATCATGCAGAAGCATAGAATATTAAATCTCTTCTAGTTTTATTCTCTGAATCTTTGCAGACAGATGTTTCCATTAACTGAAAAGTAGAAAAGAAGCTTTTGTCAATAATAGCAGCAATACATGAAAGAAGAGGTTTAAATAAGCATAAATAGGACAGTTTGTCTGCTGCTTCTTTGGTACTAAACATAGCAGAGAAGGCCCTCAAAAGGCTGCCTGTTGATGAAATAAATAAGTAATTTACATACAACCATCAACAACTCTATGAACACAGTGATGGGATCACCAGACTTTTAGCCTCCAAATTATAGAAGTGACAACAATCCAGAAAACTATTTAGATTAAAACAGCCCTTGACACAACAGATACTTGATCTTGCAGGCTTTGCAGAGGTGTTTGCTTTCTTTTATCAATCTCTGTATGGTGATAGACCAGATTACAATTACCTGGAGAGATATTAAGAATTTTATAGATGATAAAGCCAATATACTTTTATTCATGCCATAGCAGAAAAGAGTGTGTAAAGAATCTATTTCCAGGAAAAAAAGCAGAAGATATGATTATAACTCCTAAAAAGTAATAAAGTGCCAAGCCTCACTCAGTATCGCATGTACATGAGGGCATTAGAGAAGAATTATTAGTCCCTGTGGAAAGTGGGTTTGTGTATATATAAATTTCAAGATTCTGTCTAAAGAAAAGTTCTTTTGCTCCAATTTAAAATCTGTGTGTTGCATTCCGAAACAGGTCTGGGAAGAAGTTTTCCTATGAAATTATTTTTGATGTGAAACTAAGCTTACAAGGAAACAAAATACTACAAAACTTGAACTGTGATCAGTTCAAATAGGAGTGAAATCAGAAAATTCAGTTATATATGAAATGAATGAGGCCCATGACTAGATAGTAGTCTCTTGTAGATAACACCTATATTGACAATCTGTGACTCCTGTAAAGGGAGTTATTAATTTTATGTTCCGCAAATTAGTGCTTTAAACCTGTACTATTTCAGACAAAATTTAAAATAATTTTATATTAAACCAAAGGACTTTGTTTTCTTGACAAAATGCTTAAAAATCATCCTGAAATAGATTTTTTTCTCCCCTTGCCCACTACCCTTCAAAAGCAGAGCTCTTCATACTTGAGAGGAAATGGCTTTCTTGTATGCTTTCCCTTCCATTTCCTTACAATAAAAGAAAATATCTAGTTCTGGTGCACTGTTTGAATACTGCTGTAGTCCAGACTTTGGAAACTTCTTTCCTCTATTTCCACTTTATTCTGCTGGGTGTATACACAAAGCAGAAGCTGTACTAGTGCTTGATTTAGGTTAAGAAAAGAAAATAAAAATCCAGGTTAGCTGAAATAGGGGAAGCAGAATGTTACTTGCTGGATTGTCTGAACAGCACAATAGGTGCACTCTCCCCCTCTGCGTCTGTGTGTGTGGCGCTTCAGCTCCTCAAAGAACACATTTCTTCTTCACAGAGAAAACAACTATTTTCTTCTCTGCAAGAAGAAAAGGTGGGGCAGAGGGAAGGTTACACTTCAGGGAATAAAAGTCTCCTCTCATGCTTGAATTAGTTTTGCAAAACCAGGTGAGAGTTGTTCATAATTCTTCAGTGTTAAATGACTTCACTTCTGAATGCAGCTGCTGGAGATGGAGGAGAGCAGCATGTTGTTATTACAAAAAGCAGACAGGACCCACTTTCTGTGGGGCATACCAAGCATTATCTTTATTAAATATTGATTTTCAAATCTTTAAGTCACTAAGAGCTTGGAGACACTGATTAAATTACTTGCTAATCTAGAACAAACTGGTTCTGTTGTAAACAGAATCAACTGAAATAATGTCAGGAGGTTTCTTTATGTTGTGGATAAACAGAAAAAAAACCCCCAACTACTTTTAGGCTTAGACATTAAATTAAGTTTTGTAACTGGTGAACACACAACATTTTGATAAATTCTCGCCTCACATGAATAGTCATCTGAATTTAACTCATAAATTTATGTCAGTCTGGCTTTACCTCTCTATATAAGGTAGATTAATCTGATTAAATATGAATTATATCACTGAAAATTAAACACATCTGCCACTACCTTCAATACAACACTAAACTAAAGCAAGTTCTAGCTTCTTTTTTTTGTTCATGGTATGTTCTGGAGCAATCTTTGGATTATGCTATCCACAGTGTGTCTGCAGAGGCTTTCAAACTGGGAGAGAGGCTTCGCATTGCCAAATATAATTTTTGAGGACTAAAAGAAATCTTTTTCTAGTACTTTAATAAAAAAATTTGTAATGATCTGGAATTTCAGATGTAGCCCTCTCTAAAATTACTTGTTTCTGGGCTTAGGTACTCCATTCTTCACCTGTTAATTTGTTAGCTGCTTCATCCTTATGTTAATTACTCTAATCAGAACTTTCTCTCAGATGCTTTTTCACAACGGCGAAATTAGCTTCTTATTTCATTCTTCATCTGTACAAGACAATAATATGCAAGTACAGTTTCCAATCTTAAGTATACACAAAAATAATTTCAAGCAAGGATAAATTAGTTAGGATCCCGAATGTTTATTTAGGCTCCTTAAAAGTAAGAAAATTCTTAGTATCTCTAGGTCCAACTTTTGTCAGAAGTTCAGGTTCCTCAGAGTTTTTGAATTTAGACTTCTCCACAGGGTCAACAAAAAAGCCCAAAACTAAAATCTAAACTAAACCAAAACAAAATGAAAAAGAGCAGATAATTAAAGAGCCAAATGCATTTACATGTGTTAGTGTGAGAAAGTACTGTATTTATTTTAGAGGAAATTTTCCTCTTAACTTACCAGACTGAAAATAAAGACTTTAATCTACTGGTTTTATTGCAGGTACTGTACATTTCTAGATAACTACTGTTTTTTTTTCTTTTGCTTCCTTTTTTTTTTTTCTTTAAACAATAGAGCTAATTAATTATTTGATCCAGTCAGGAAAGTATGTGTAAATGCATGTTTGGTGATCTTCTAAAGAATATAAACCAGTTCAGTGAAAAGTCATAAGCCAAATATATGGATTACTTATGAAATACATATAATATATAGAAGGTGAGATTTACCTCTATTGAGATATCTATGAAGTCATTGACTTCAAAGTTAAATATGTATTCACTGCTTAGCTCTAGTGAAGTCAAAGGCATTTGGATCATCCCACATAAAAACTATATATTATTGTTATTTCTTCCCATTACCTGAGATCTCAATGGGAACATAACTGCTAATGTATCTCTAGCTTAGACTGTTGTAAGTGAATTCAGAATTTTATCACCTTCTTCAGTACTGCAAGTGTTCCCATCGAGGTTGCTTTGTGTCATGTCTGCATTCAGTGTGACTGTATTCAGTGTGCACAGTACTGCTGTGATAATGTGTCATGAGATTCTAGCGCACCGCAAATAATTGGTTTTATACTCATATTTTTCATGCCCTACAGTTTCTTTAGTTCCTGCCAGATCCTATTTGCCATTTTTTAAATTTAATTTTTAATTAATCAAAAGATAAAGCAGTGAAGTCTTTTCCCTTCCTTTTTAAAAGCCCCAAATTAGTTGTTCTTCAATGTACTTCATGAAAATTAATGGTTTCTGGTAGTCTAGTAGCATTTTTGTATCTCTCTTATCTACCATTTTCTTGCATTTCTGACAGCATGGCATCTCTTCTATTTTGAGTCCATAATTCCTACAAAGCTCCTAGCACTTAAGACTGTCAGTTCTGTGTTTTATATTCATCTCTAGTGAATCTGGTTCATCCTCTTACATTTGATTAATAGTTTCCAGGTTCTGGCCACATATGATGCATTATATATTTACATTTTTTTTTTTGTGATGTCTCTTTCATTTATCTTTTGCGAGTGAGCTGACGTATATCCCCAATTAAACTTTCTGTGTAAAAACTAGTTTCAACTTGAGATGTGTACATTTATGCCTTTCCATGTACATACTTATAGGATTTTTAGGGGCTTAAGCTAAGTGCATACAAAAAAACATCTATGGTCCAGAGGTGTGCCTTACGTTGGGCTACGCAAGGCAGTTAACCCTGCTGCAAAACTGTGGGACCCTCCTGGCCTTTCTGGAGCAGCAGCTGAAGGTCAGATAGAATTCCTCAGAGCACCATAAATGATGTTGGATGTCCTCATTCAGGCAGTGGTGCCCAGGTGCAACCAGGGTCTCTTACAGAGCAGGAGACTGCTGCATGCAGGTACATCCCTATTGATTGGATACAGTGAAACTTGAGCTTATCTTGAAAGAGACATCCTGGGTTTTGTCTGTTGTCTGAATTATATACTTTCTGTTGAGTGTAAAGGGATGTTAGACTTCTTACGCACTGGTTCACACCTAAATCTCTTCTTTTCTCATGTTCGCATCCATTTAAATCTTGGCACCTTCTTTTGTAAATCTGTACATATCTCTTCTATCTCTGTTAATCTTCTTTCTATTTACTTCTAACTACAAATCTCATGATGGTGTATTTACAGTGACTTACTCTCAGTGGTATTTCATTCTTCTTTTAGTGTTAGAACTTTATCCATGACACATTAGAACCATTTTCTGTTGCTTTTAGACTGTTACAAGAAAAACTTGTTCCAGGACAATCTAGTTCACTTTCAGCCTGTTGTGCCGTTTCTGTGATCATTAAGCTGGTTCACCTTAAATTCACGTTCCATACCCTGCAAAAAATTATAAATTTAGCCTGGCTTCTCTACCCAAATCTTTTATATCAATATACATTTTCAATGCAGTACTGCCACAAAATTCTATATATTTGTAATAGAATATTTTTTCACTGCCTTGACCATATGTTCCACAATTAATTCCCCACTCCCCAAGAACTGGCTGTTTGTCCAAACCAGAATAGCCTTGACATATCTTTATTACTTCATCAGAAGTTAAGTATTCTTAAAAGTATATAGAATCACTTTGTTATGTTTCTATTGTTTTCCTTGTCAACTATTTCAGGTAGAGTAACTCCTGTCTCATGTAAATTTGCTATGCAAAAATAGTTCTTCTTATGTTTCTTGTAGAGAAGTCAATAGTGGAGGTTTCTCAAACTCTGTACCTAAGTGTGGATCCCACTTCCTTCAGTGTGATCCCTGTTCAAATGTGGATTTTCATGACATTTTTTCATCTTTCTACTTTAAATCTGTGGTGCATTTTTCTAATCTTAAAATAGTTTTTACACTGATGTTGTTTTAATCTGCAGCCATACAAATAATATGTACCATTTCTGCATCTTCTGTTTTTATTCTTCCTTGGCCCTCACAAAATGTGGTGTGTTCTGTTGGGTGTCTGGCAGACTTTGGGGAACACCAACACCACCAACACTTCTGCTACTCTGAATCCCCTTCTTGTGGCTACTGGAATTATTACAACCACTTCCACTGATACTTTGTGAAGGGGGAAAAGACTTTTTATCTCTTTGAATGGGGACCATACAGCTTAACAGGAGAGCTGGTATATCTTTCTCAAAAAGCATCAGAGATCTAGAGATGGAAGACTGAGGGTGACATGTTTGAATGTATCATTTGAAAAAATCTAGTCCTCTTAGTGAAGGGAGATGTATTGAATAAACAATGGAAGGAAGATAATGACTTGTTTGTTTTCATGAAACCCAAATTTTTCTTTCTGTTACCCATGACAGAGCTTTATCTGACTCACCTGAGAGGACAGGTGTCTCTTCTGTGTCTTCTTTAATAAGTATGAGTGTGAGAAGGAGTTTGTTTTCACTGTATTTTTATCAAGGGAGGAAGAAATTGCTGGCTGCTACACTTTATCTGAAAAGTGTATTTAAAAAGCAAAAACAACAAACTCATTAAAATTGTTGTTTTCTTAAGTGAAGAGGTAAGGGACTGGAACATGGCAATTATATTAAATCAGGTTGCATTTTAAACTGCTTTGTGTTCTCACAGGAGAGACAGGGTTTTATACTGAGTTCCGTAAATGGGCATTTTGAAACAGAAGAGTTTTAAAAACTGTCATGCTTAATGATACCTACAACAGAATGCCAAAAAGAAGATAAAAGATCAACTCTGTTATTCCCACTTTGGCTCTCAGGAAGAGTTCTGCAAAGTATCCTTCAATCTTTTAGAAATCTCTGAAAACTAACACTAGCTGAAAAGTTTTCCACATTTAATAACATTAAATAGGTTTCTGTTAAACCAAAATGTTCCTGAAAAAATGTCCACTTTCATGAAGAACCCTGGCTGGATTTTCATGTAAATACATAAAACTGTAAATGGAACCCATTTTTAGTTGAAAAAGAATCCATAATAATTATTAGAAAGAAATAAAAAAAGAAAAACTCCAATCCACAGCATGTTTCTCCCTATGCAGTACACACAAAAGAAAATTTTCTGATCAACATGTTCTAGAAAGTTTTAGAAATTCTATACATAGTTGGAAATGGATATTGCTAGTCCTGCAGTGAATTATTCCAGGATAATGCCAGTACATAATTAGAGCAATGATAAGATAATTTTACCCCAAATATTGATGGATCCTATAAAAATCTCATGAAAGTCTATAAAAAAATTTCTGCTGAATTCTGGTAATGTTTGGTGAACTGCATTTTATCTTTATAACAGTGTATTAGCCAAAGGTTTTAATGCAACTGGAGAAACAGAATATTAGCTATGAGAGAATTCTTATAATCACATTTTATTACTACAAATAGATCAATAACTTTATTTAAAACAATAATTTTATTTATTCTTCATTTTAAGACAATGGCCATGAACCTTTGACACCTTCTTCTTGTTTTTACCAGGAGTAGGGACCAAATACCATCTAGATATGTAGACTTTATAACAATAGAAAGATTACATTTATTGATTGCATTGTTAAATGCAAATTTTCCACTCACTTCTAGCCAGAGTATAAGAGAAAAATTAAGATTAGTACAGGCATATTATTTTGATTTATTGGCTCACTGAGTTTATTCATTATTTGTGAATTATTATTTTTTGCTGCTACATAGTTCTTATTAATTGTTAGGGTACTAAGAAGTTTTGCATGAACATTTTTATCATATTGTGTCACAAGAAATGAATTAGAAAATAAAATATTAAAAAATGCTTTTATTTGCCATTTTCTTGTCCTGTTTTTAGTATGACAACCTATCTGCTGTCAGCAAAAGCTTTACTGTTGTCATTCTGCTGTATATCCTGACTGATGTGGATTTTAGGGTGCCATCAGGGATCTTCCTTGTGCAACAAAACCACTCTTCCATTTGAAAGAATTAGCCGTTCATTGTGTCAGGACTATGACCCTGTGTTGAAAATTTCTATCTGGTGGCACATGTAGAATAGTATGTACTGTAATATATTGGAATAATACATTATTATTTTCTAAGGGTAACTACCAGTTATGAATGAGAGCACTTGAAAACTATAAAACATGACAGAAATACCCTTCCCTAAACATATACACATGCATATGTGTAAAATAAGGAAGTACTGAGAATTCGTAGGAACCAGAAGCAAAGAAATGCATTCTGATCTTCCAGGAGGGCAAGGAGTACCCAGGGAACTGCAGGCTGGTCATACTCAACCTCACTTCCTGGGGAGGTGGTGGAAAAAACCACCCTGGATACCATTGTCAAACACATGAAAGTTAACAAGGTCACTGCTCGCAGTCAGCATGAATTTGTGAAGGGGAAATTCTGGTACAACAACTTGATAGCCTCTTAGGGTGAGGGTATTGGTTTGGTGGATGACAGAAGAGTAGTGGATGTCGTTTACTGTGAATTAAACACGGCTGTCGACACACCCTGTTGGCACTTTATAGGCCTTGATGTCCTTGGCCAACCTCACCTGAAGCCACCACCCACATCCTATTGTCCACCTCAGCTTTTAGCTCACCCTGTGTGTGGTGTGGTCCAAACAGAGGTGTGTCCAACAACACATAAGGCAAACATTATTAAGGCAGTAAGAAAGGTCAGAAACAATGTGCCCTTGGAGCAGCTCATCCAAATCACTGATAATAAACACAGGATCAAAAGGAAAGCCGTGGAGGGCTGCTGCAGATGCTTGGTACCCTGGTCATATGCCAGTCAATCAAGCGCATGCCTTTTAAATGCAAGTAAGGGTCACACCACCCTTGGCTCCATCAATGCCAATGAGTTTTGAGATAATCACACCTTACATGCAATGTGGACAGCACGGTGTCTGCTCTGCCAGCTTTGGTCGATGGTCAGGGGGTCAAGAAGAAGGTTGTCAGGGATGTGTTCACTCTGACAGTGTCTGTCAAGGGCCAGGCTGTCCAGAGACAGAGTGCTAGGTGGTCAGATATTGGAGCAGGTTGCCCAGAGATGATGTGGAGTCTCCATCCTTGGAGATATTTAATATCTGTGTGGGCACAGCCCTGGGCAACCTGGTCTAGATGATCCTGCTCTGACCAGAGTGGTTTTGACTAAGTGATGTCACTGTCAGCCTCAGCTGCTTCTGTATTATTTTAAATATCTCAAAATAAATTAGAAGACATGAGCCATGACTGAGAATGAAAGTAAGAAAAAAGGAAATCATGGGGAGAGATGTAGCAAAAGATGAACAATGATTCATATTCCCAGGGTTATTTAAGGTATCTAAACCCTTACTTCCAGAAATTTTCAGCTTCTCTGATTGAAACTAGTGTTAATTAGATGCCTTAACACTATTAAGGCTCTGACCAAAGTAATCACGGTGAGATTAGTTGATTTCACTTTCTTTAGTTTTACAGCATAATTTCCATTCCTTATTAAGACACCTGTCTTTGCTGTTGGTAAAAGCAGTGCACATCACTTTCCATCTTTCTTCCTCCAGTGTAGACATCCCAGTGCCATGATTTACTGAGCCAGAAAAAGGCATACCAAGATATCACAAGGTGCTCTTATTCTGCAACAAGTAATTTTATGCTCTTGGAAGAGGGTGTAGTGCCATTAGGCTTTTTAATTCTCTCTTTTTAAACATTATTTCCGTGAGTTCCTTGTTGGATCACAAAAAGGGCTTTACCACCTCTTAAGGAAAAAAGTTTCCCTTACATCTAATTTTCTGATTTTCACAGTCTTTCATCAGGCACAATTTAGGTCTGGGCAGTTGCCTTTATGGCAAAATGTGTGCCCACAGACTCCTCTGGCTGTCTGAGCATGGATTCCTTGGCAGGAATGTGAAGTAAGATATCCATGGCTGATTTTTTCTGACACTATCGTAGAACACTGTGGCACATTGTTGCAGATGGAACAGAAGATGCAGTCCTGGCAAGGGAAACACTGAAAGCCACAGGAAGGTTTCCATTTCTTCTGAATTATGTGTGATCCAGAAGAACAGTGTGATCAAAAAGCCCTGGGACTGAAAGAAGATAAAGAACTCATCTCATCTATTCTGCAGCCCCAATACAAGATTAGCTGTCCTCAACTGTTCCTCACAGCTGCACTCTTTAAAACACAGCTTTCCTAAACTTAGTGACAGGACTCATAGATTTTCTTTCCTTGCAGTTGAAGCTGAATGTCTATTGAACCAACTTAAACCCATTACCCTTGCTGTAACCACAGGGGACCTGAACAGTCTAGTCTTTTACTCTCCACAGCTACTTTTTACGTTATTATGTGTGCTCTCAGTCTTCTCTTATATAAACTAAACTACTCCAATTGTTTCAAACTCTTCTCATCAGTTTTGCTTTCTAGATCACTGATAATTCCCGGTTGGTCTCCTTCAGCTTCTTTTGATAGCGGTCCACGCTTTTTCTGAAATGCAGTTCAGAAAATGAAGCACAGTGTGCTTGCTGAGACTGAGCACAGTATGCAGCACTGAGGAAAATGAAAGAACTATTTCATATCATACAAATTATATTGCTCTTTACACGCCTGAGTAAGTTGTACATCTTTTTTTTTCAACTTATTTTTAAGACTGTTCCTCCAACTTCTCAAGAAAATTCTGATCTGGCTTTCCAGTATATAAAGCAGGGAAAAAGTTACTGAATCAGGGCCCACTCTGTAGGAAAGAATCTTGGCCACTTAATACATCACAAGCTGAACACAAGACATCAGTGTTAGATGGTGCACATGCACATAGGTGTGCACTCTACCCCAGTCACTGGTGGAACCAGAGAGCAGCAGCAGACCCAGACGAAGCCCCATCAGAATTTTTACTTGTTGTCTAGTCTAGTTCTGTCTCAAAAGAAAATATTCCAGGTTTCCTCTTGAGTGTGACATGGATCAGACATTTTCTTTAATTTTGCTTTGCATTGGTATCCACGTAATAGAAAGCTTCCACCTTTTTTTTTTTTTTTTAATCTGTCAAACATAAAGCAAATGTGGTGCTGTTTTGCTGGCGTTTTTAACAGGTTTAAGTTTGTTCTAGCTGAGCTCTGAGATCATCCCAGACCTGTAAAGATGTTTTTGCAGAGTTTTGAGGCCAAACTGATAAACCATGTCCAAAGTATCAGCCTGGACTGGGCACCCCTCTAGCTCTTTTCACAGTTTTTAATTGGTTCAGTGCAAAAACAATTCAGTTTTGCCACTACTAAGAAGAAAAGCCAACAAAAATCCCTGCAAGGAAAAAAACAATGCTGTGATGCCTGTCACAGGGAAAAGCTCCTCAGTTCATGTAGTTAAAGCAAGAATAGGATTGAAGCAGTTTATTGATTTATTAACAGCATGTAATTAACTTGCAATCAGTGAGCTATGTATTCAGGATCTGTATCAGCAAGACAATCGACAAACCACAATGGCAGATACAGAATGTTAATGGACACCTGTAAATTTCTAAGCAACCTCAAGAAATATATCCCAAGAAGTTCTAATCACACCTACACACACCCGAACACATGAACATTCTCATGGCTCCACAAATCCCCCCAGGACAAACTTGGCAGGCTGTGCCCAGCACCCCGCTCTCTCTCAGGTGCAGTTCCCACATTTTGCCCCTTCCAAGGGAAATGCAGATGTTCCAGTGCTACAATGGGTCCGTGTTGCTGCTTGCCAGCCCTGTGTGTGTGACAGGAAAGAATGCCTGTGGGGCTGCACGGGTGCTCCTGGGGATCCCTGCCTGCTGCTCTTCAAGGCCACTCACTTTTACCTAAAGCTCCACGTTTGCATCCAGTCCCCTTCGCCGCAGAGGTTTCTGTAGGGGTTGGTTGGGGTTCTCCTGGGGCTGGAAGAACATCAACACCTGTGTTTACACTGGGAAGGGCTGCAGTGACACCAGATTTAAATTTTATTTTCTCTAGCAGTCACACTTCCGTTCAGTGATCATCCACCCTCTGTGCATCTGAACAGATTACTCACTGACTGTATTCTTGCCAGCCACTGGTGTTCAGTAACATACTAGGTTGGCCTCTTTGCATTTCTTTTTTGGATGTATTGGGAAGGAGCTCCTTTGTGGTTTTCATGTGCATGTTTTTGGAGAGATGCTTCCTTTGTTTTTCAAAGAAGTGGGAGAAGAGACTGAGTAATGGTTTCCTTTTAAAACCTCTGGAAATGGTTCAGGATCTATTGTTGTCACTGAAAGGAACTGCTTTAACTATCTCTGCTAATTCTTTCTAACTCCTCCCAGTTGTATTAGACCACACACAGATGTCATGCTAGCTCAGACTTTTGCGTTGGATTGTCTTAGTGCAAAATCACAAGTTTATCCCTCTTTTTAATTCCTTTAATTTTTATTGTGGAGGATCTCTAGCAGTCTGCAACATTTTGTGGCAGTAATTTTTTTTCTGGTGAAAATATATGTAGATTGTCAGTAAGGAAAAGAAGCTTTTTAAGTGTGGAAAAAAGTAATTAAGAGCATTTTCACCTTCGCTAGAGCCTTCTTACCTCACACCAGCACACCTGCTTTTCTAATATTATTTCTACATTTTTTTGTTTTCTAAGTTTTCTAGTTTCAGCAAATGCAATTTCTCCAGGTGTGCTACCTCTGAATTGTCAGTTTTTTACTTTTGCCCTGCTCATCTATTTTCTTTTCATTCATTTTCCATTAGAGGTCAGACAACTTTACTGGCAATTTGCTGGACATACATTACAATTTTTTTAATCTTTCAAGTCTACTTTGTGTCAGCATTCTCCTCCCAATCAGCACTTGGGTTAGACCTTTGTCTACCAGGCATCAAAGAGGTACCTGCTGGGTTTTTTATATTTTCGTAATGTTATTATCCATATGAAGAGCAAACCAGGGAATGTAGCCTGGGCTTAAGGTATTGCTTCACTTCATCTCTTTTACAGCTCTCAGCTTGTGATCATCTCACTCTATAATTAAGAATCGTGCAGGATCACCTGGTGGATGATAACACTAGAATTTACTGTCTGAAAAACAAACACAATAATGTGTAAAAGAAGGAAAGTTATCGTAAGACCTATTGAGTAACTGATTTCTACCAAGAGAGAGAATCTCATAAGAGGGTTGGAAGTAGGCAGATGTTTGAAACTGCTCTAAAGAGTGGTTTAGAAAGGCAACTACCCTGCTGACCATGTGTGACTGGAAGTAATCTTCTGAGATTAGAGAAGTGAAGGGGTCTAAACCAATAAATTGCTCAATGTTTTCAATCCCCACTTTCATCACTAGAGTCAAGAGGTCAGTTAAACTCAGTATTTCACAAATTCAAGATCAAATTCATGGAGAAAAATGCTGTGATACATAAAGTTATGCTGTATAGCTCTCTGTGACACAAATTAAGAGCTTGGATGTTTTGGCTTAGTTGTGAAGGAATATGTTGGTGAAGATCCTCAACAAAGACTTATTTGGAGAGTCAGACTATCACTATAATATCAGTACTTACTTATATTAACACAGAAAATATTTCAAAACAAAATTCAAACATATTCTCATAATTCTTAGAGATGCAAGTGAGTGTACACCTATAAAAATCTCTGCACAAATGCATGGCAAGGATTAGTCTCAAATATAAACATCTCACAACCCAAATAAGTGCAGTGGTTTTGGTTGGGGTAGAGTTTTCTTCACAGCAGCTTGTATGAGGCTGTGTTTTGGATTTTTGATGAAAGCAGTGTTGATAGTGCAGGGATGTTTCAGCAAATACTGACCAGTGCTTCCATGGCACCAAGGCCGCTCCTGATGCTCTCACTGAGGCTGAGCAGGAATTTGGGAGACAATACAGTCCAGAAATTGGACCCCAGCTGACCAAAGGTGTATCTCATACCATGTGACATTCTGCTCAGCAATAAAAGCTCGAGGAAAGAAGGAGGAAGGGAAGAGGTTCAGAGTCATCAATATTTCCCTTCCCAATTACTGCACAATAGAACCCTGATTTTCTGGGAATGGCTGGACATCTGCCTGCTGATAGGAATCTGTGAATTGATTCCTTCTTTTGCTTTGCTTGTTCATGTAGGTTTTCCGTTCTCTATTAAGCAGTCTTTATCTCAGACCATGAGTTTTCTGATTGTTGGCCTTCCAATTCTTTCCCCATCTCCTTGGAGAGGATTGAGAGGGTGGCTGTGTGGGGCTGAGCTCCCTGCTGGAAATAAACCACAGCAATAAGGCGAACTAATGAAATTTTGATTTATTACCTTTTTTTTTTTTTTCTTTAGAGACAGGGAACTGAGATCTACAAAGAGTAAGTGTTAAATTTGAGGACTAGATATTTTGGAATGAACACAAAATTAACAAGGTTGGATTTCATCTGGTCATGTGAGAAAGGGGAGAACCACAAAATTTAACCTTTGAAGCAACGAACAGTTTAAGATATTAAAAAAGACAATGGTAAGATATGAAATGTTAAATGGTAAGGAGTAGGCTTTTCCTTAAACCTTGCATAATGCTATTTCAGCAAATTCAGTGTGGGACATATGGACTCACTGAGTGCCAGGATAACCACAGTGATGAGTAAATCCCAGTTATCCTACAGACAGAAAGCCAGCACAGCTAGGAGCTGTTGAATTTGGGTAGAAGGTCCTCTGTAGAACCGTAAGTGTTGCCTCTCAGATTTGCTACTGATATATCTTGACTATCCTGGTGCTTTCCCATTTCATTTGCAGTATCTAATCTGGTCCAAAGGGACACTTAGCAGTTTATAGCTGCCATGGGTCGGGGCTCCTCCTCAGCTTTTGGCAGTGTAGTGTTGAGATAATAGGCTGGAGAATGGGGATTTATGTGAATACACCTGCATGGGTTGTGCTCATCCTCATCTGACAGCTCTGGTTCAGAGAGACTCCTCGGGACGTGGAGCTGACTGCAGATGAGCCCTGGCCAATGGTCTGTGCTGCTGCTGGCAGAGGCCCCATATGGCCCTGTGGGGATCAGTGGTGTTGGGGTGGCAGAAAGAACATCCCCAGACAGGAGGACCCATGACCCAGGGAGAGCGTCCACTCCCTTCCACAGAGCTGAGACAGATGTCTGGGCAAGCCAGGGCTCTTCTGAAACAGTGTTGGATCCCCAGAGAAATCCTCATTTGTTCATGTACACTCCTAACTTCTAGCTACACCTCTACCTAAAAAATAGCTGAATACTCTTGCTAATCTTTTGGGGGACTTGGAGATTTAATCATCTTCTCAGGCAGCAGAGTTGTTTATTTTGAAAGGGGGATTTACCACCCTCAAGGGTTTCCCGAGCTTTCCTATTCTTTTTCTTTCAAAAGCTAGAGGCAATCATTCCTTCAATCAACATCCTTGTGGAGATTCTGCCCCTCTCCTTTCATCCAATGTTTCAGGTTAATGAAGCACTGAAGATGTGGAAGGCCTACACTCAATAATTACCTTTCTCTGATAGGGTACAAGTTCCATTTTAAATGAAAGTTCCAAACAATAAGTAATAACTTAATTAGAAAGAAGCAGGAGTAATAGGAAAACAGTTCCTCCTTGAGAAGCTGTTCCCTTTTATCTCTGAACTCTGCATTCATTTCAGAAAAGTGAAAGTGAGCTCTTTCCAAAGGGGAGCAGAAGTTTCTTTCATTAATAAGGGAAGGAGGAGAGCAATTTTGCAGTGCTGTTGTTTGGGCATTTTACATAAAAAATTAAACAAATAAATTAGTCAACTACCATTTCAGAAAATGGATTTGTATCCAGGTCTTCATGCTCAGAGCTATACATGCCGTATCTGTGTTATTGAGGCTTGCAAAGGCAGAAAATTTGTCTTGCTCTTCTTGGCCCCTTGCATGACTAATTCTTTCATGTCTTTCAAGAGAGACGAAATTAATTCCTGCTTCCTGGCTTTAAGATATAGTTCAATTTTTGGAGCATTCTCTGAGTTGGAGAATTTTAAGCTCTTCAGAAAAGGGACCCCCATCTTCAGTGGCTGTTTTAATCCTTGAGTGCATAGATAAGCTATTAGGGAAATATCATATTCCCTTCCCTTCCTTTCCAACTTCAACCCAACTTCACAAATGGGACTTGGTGAGATTTTTTTTCCTGTTAGTCAGTAGCTTACAGAAGAGTCATAATGGAAAGCTACGATATCAATAATTTTACTCAAACTTTCTTCATACTTTTGCCCAGATTCTTCCACCAGGACATCTTTTTCATTTCAAATATTTAATTATTGTTGACCCTAGACAAAGCTAGACTAAATATGAATGAATTCAATATGCTGAAGCTCCAGTCCTAAATTTAAGTATTACTCTGTTAATCATTCTATCAATTGATGTTCCTTTTGCAAAATAATTTGATATGATTTTCCTGAGAATAAAACCCCAGGAAAACAAAAGAAGCAAAAGAAAAGACAACATTTTGCCCAGACTATATAACATGTGCTATTTTCCTTTGGGAGTTAGAATAAAATAATTGTAAAATAGTGTTTATAATTATCACATTGGATAAAGGTCAAATAAAAGCCAAGCTTTATTATAATAGCTTCATTTCACAAATTACAGGGAAATCAATACAATTCATTAATAGTGATTTAGGGCTCTGGATCTCTCTGAGGTACTTATAGGGCCCCGATTAACACAGTGTCTGAGCACTTACTAATCTTTAATGTATTTATCCTCCCAAAACTGCTGCAAGCTAGATTTCTAATCCTTATTTCATTTTGCATTGGAGCATATCCCAAAAGTTGTGGGGAATTGTAAATGAAGGAGAGAAATTAAACTATCCTGTGTCCTAGGACACTCTGTCATTAGTTAATCATTGAATCGTACAATGACATGTTAAAGGAGATTGGAAGGAGTCTCAAGAAGTCCAATGCCCAGCTCAAAACAGGGTCATCTTTGGGGTCAGACTAGGTTTCTCAGGGATTTGCACAGTTGGATCTTGAAAATCTTCAAAGACGGACACTACACATCATATCTCTGTATTTTATACCAAAGCTTGACTGTCCTAATGCAGGAAACATATACCTGGAGTAGGCTCTGGACTGATGACACTGTGTATGACATCCCATATTCCGTACAAGCTCTAAAAGTTTAATGTTTTTTCTCCCAGGGAATATGGTCAAAACTTACCTATGTAATTGCATGGAGCTCTAGTAAGAGAGACAGATTGATTTTTAACTCTGAAGTTAGAATTACTCATGTAGAAAGCTCAAGTTCACAGCTTGAGAAGTAAAAGGATCAGTTTCAGCCATCTAAGTGTCATTGTGTCTGGGGTTCTTCTAATCCCAGGGAGAATTTTACAAGTAGATTTTGCAGGCATGGCAATCTACATCTCTTTTATGTCATTTCACTCTTTATTAGTATAAGGTAGAGATGCAGCTGTCTGACTTCCCAAGATCCTTTCTGCAGGAACTTTTATTACCCCAGTCCTGGCCTCCTTTCTCAGGGAGGAAAATTACACAGGGCAATTACAATCGGTGAGATTTAACACTGAGCAGAGCAATGCTGAAGTACTCTGCTCTTTGTGCCAAAATTATTTGCCTGTGGGGAGGAGCACTGCCCACCAAAGCTGTTTGGAGTAGGATGGTGTGTCGTGCAGAAGCTCACACTTTCCTGCAATTATTAGTTGGAAGTCTGACAGAGCAAAACCAGGTTTTTCTGCATCATGAAGACAAAGAACCTTGGAAACCTATGTATGTGATAACTGTAAAATATAAGACACTGCTTCCCTTTGCATCCCCAAGTATAAGGTACAACAAAGAGGAAGGTGGTGAGGATTTATGATAATAGCTTACCCTGATGTGTTTGCCATTTTTAAACACCCCTATTACAAAGATAAAAGCAATGAAAACATCATAGAAATTGGAGAAATATTTCTATTTCAAAGCGCATCCCTAAATATATGCCCTTCTATTTTGATTTTTATCAATTGCAAGGATATGCAAGGAAAGGCAGAATACACACAGTGTGGACAAAGGGTGGACAAAGGGTGAGAATGCTACCTTAGGAATTCTTTATACAAGAATGAGGTAGGCCTTAAGATGGGTGGAATAGTGGTCAAAGTACAAACAGAGAATTTATTAACTTTAAGGTACACAAGATCATAAGCCAATATGTCACCGAATTGTAATAGCAGCCAAGGAATTAAGAAATAAAATAAATAATAATAAAAAAACTCACACAGAAAATGTCAATAATAAGAGGTGAACATATAAAACATAGGATTTAAAGTGACGATCGTCTCACCAAGAAGGCAAACAACAGCTCTGTGTAAATAATAAACTTGAGAAAAATGCAGCACAATTCAGAATTGCACCAAGAACAAAAATACTCACCACAGTAGGAGAAATTATTCAATTCCTATTTTGTTCTCAAAAAGTACATTTGTTGGGGGGATAAAAAAATTAAACAAAAGAGGAAAAATGTGATGAAATCTTGCAATACAAAAATGTTTTTTGGAGCCTATATTTGGGATCTTCTATTTTGGGACCATTTAGATATACTTCTGAAATTTGAGAATGAGATTGCAAGAAAAAAGTGTTTTGCATCTGGTCCAATGCTATTGGCCAATATTTGGAGTCAAGATGCACTCACAAAACTTGAAACTGAGCAGACTGATAGATAAGTATCAGACTCTGGATACAAATCAGAAGAGAAATCTGGCCCAATGGCCCCAAATTTCACATACAACATGCTAAGAGTCAGTCACAATCGCTGCTTGAAGTAGAGTTATTATCCATGCCATCTATGAGGTCACCACACCTGTGACCCTGTTTGCTCAACAACAATTCTTAGCAAGACTTAACCGTTAAGAGCTTGGTTCCCAAACCATCCCCTAGGAGCTGAAAAAAAATGAATACAAAGACTTAAAGACAGATTAAGTAGATCTAGGATGGTTCGTGGAACGGGAATCAAACCGGAGAAAATCTAGCTGTGCTTTATCCAGCCCTAAAATTTAAAACATGGTAAACTCAGGTTCAGAAAGCAGAGATCCCATAAGCCATATTTTTCTCTTTCTGAATTTGCACATATTTGATATCCCTTTGGCCAGACAGTTTTTCAGAAGGTCACACAGGTCTTTCTCTGCAGACAGCGTGTTGCACACAAATGCAGGAATTTTTTGATGATGCAGAAGGCAGTAAGATCAAGACAGATGATTTTTTTGTGGGGTAGAGGGTCAAAAGCAGTAGAAGAACATGACCAGAGTTTCCTGTCAGCTCTGACAGGGTCAGACTTACTGGACTAGCACAAAACAGGGAAAAATGTAACATGTGAAATCCACCTTGAAGAGATGTTGACACAGCAAGGTGCACATAGAGATCAAAGGTAAAGTTCAGATAATCATCAATCTTGTTGCAGTAGGCAATGGAAGGATGCAAAGACTCCCAGAAAGTACAAACAAAACAAAATGTTTCCCCTAGGGCAGAACACTACAAAAAATGTCCAGAGAGACAGGGGAAGATTCTATTCTAAATGTATGGTCTGGGAAGCCAGAAGAGTTGATTAATAAATCTGTAATCATAAATGCCCATGAAATCTGTGTTGTCCTGAGACTCCACTGAGAAGAAACCTGACATTACCTTTTCATGTCAGTACAGCCAAAATTGGAAAGAAGTGATTTATATATCTTTACTGAAACAGGATGCCACGATTCTCGAGAAGTGGAGAACTATTAAGCTGTAGTATATGGAGAAAGTTATTTATTCATAACGAACTGGAGTCAGATGGAGCTGGCCATAAAATATTGAAGTTTTGATAAAAAGGATCAAGACAATAGCCTATATTTATGATTATATTCAATTAATCAATTGGTAATCTATGATATATATCAAATGGTATATAAATATTTTGTAGATTGTATAAATATATGGAATCACAGAAGCATAGACTAGCTTGGGATTGGAAGGAACCTCAAAGATAAAGTTCCAACTCTCCCATGGGCAGGGACACCTTCCACTAGACCAAGTTGCTCAAAGCCCCATCCAGCCTAGTCTTGAATATCTCCAGCGAGGTGTTCTGCAACCTCTCTGTGCAACCTGTGCCAGGGCATCATCACCTTCACAGGGAAGAATTTCTTCCTCATATCTAATCTACACCTGCCCTCTGTCAGTTGAAAGTGAACTACTGATTATGTCAATGGTTAAGAGCTCTCATTGTGAATTTTCATTTCCTTTGTGGCTAATTTAAATTTCTTGTTCTAAATCTTGTTCTCATCACCTCTTGTCCATCTACTGTTCACCACTGAGAAGAGCTTGGTGCTGTTTTCTCTACAATCCATAATTAAGTAGCAGAAGACAGTGATTAGATTTTCCATTAAATTTCTCTCCTTCAGACTAAAGAGATCCAGCTTCCTCAGACTCGAGGTCATGTACTAAAACCTCCTAAACACACACCCCACCACACATGCACATTTTTTCCTATAAAAACTAAGGTTACAAACTGAATTTGGACCTGACTGGAACTTGGTGGTTACTAACATCAACTTACTGCGGTATTTGACGGAAGTGCTTATGAGCAGCATACATTATGCAGGTATATAAACATCCAGTTTAATATGGTCCTACTGCAAAGGATAATATCAAAAGTAAGTATCAACCTCTACTAACTACCAAGAAAAAGAATAGGATATTGTTTACTTGCATTCATATATAATTTCTAAGACGCTACAAGGAAAATGCATTTGAAGGATATACCAAGATTGTTATAAATGGAAACATTTTAAAAAATTGTCATTCATTGACATTAATACAATACTGTTAGAACTGCTAAAATCGTTAACAATACTCTTAACTCTCTTAGGGCTCATCGGATAGCTGAAAAAATTTTAAGACTCAAAAAAACTGGTACCCCAAGAGAAATTAGGATTTTTTTTCATTTGGATAGTATTTTTCTACTCTCCTTGATCTTTATTCTCACTTTCTTGATAAAATCTAAGTAGAAGCTAATGATTTCCAAAGTAATGATCACCATGTCGCATCTACAGTGGGTTAACAGAAATAAAATCTCACAGTGGCCCAAGGAGTGACAAAACAACCATCTCTTGTGTGATCTAGTGATCTTGTGCCAAACAGCGTCAAAACAATAAAGTGTTTCCTAAAAAGAGGCCTAAATATAAAAATTTGCCCTTTAGCTTTTAGTGCAGGTAAAATACAGAGTGTAAATAATGATGCATAAGTTGTTAATGAAGAAACTGACAGCAAGAACATTAAAAACTTTTAAAAAAACATAAAAACTGGCATTGAGCCTTGCAAAGCTGGACACAACATGGGTAAGACACCAAAAAGTGACATGTTATGAGTTCATGGAACTGCTGCCAATCCTTAAGAATGTTAGCTTGTTGACAAAGTAAAATCTGAGTATCACAGGTCATAAGTCTGATGTGATGTTAGTCTAGAGAGAGATACACTGTGGAAGGATGGGAACCATTGCCTCAGAGCCATGGAAAAGGCATCAGAAGCTCTAAGACCTCTTTCAAAGAAAACTGTCTGATAGCAGCCCACCATCCAGGACAAGCAAGTACCAGGACCTTTATTTGTGGAGAATAAATGACCTGGTGCTGTTTGGAAGCACCATTCCCCACACATTGGGAGAGCAGCAATTATGCTGTCTCAGTTCCAACTCATAGCAGAGAATTTCTGAATATTAGTTAGTGGCTAGAGTGTGATTTTGAAATATTTTCTTTCCCCAGTGTTTATTGTTGCCTGATGACAGCCTTTGTACAGCTGGTGACAGAAGAGGAGGGTAAGGGCACCTTCAAGGGGTGACTCTGACTGCTCTGGAGCCACTCTCCGTGGCAAGGACGCTTCTGTTACATGGAACCTGAAGGGCATCCACCAGGTTCCTTGGTGAGCTCTAAACATTGCTAGAATTACTGAAGAAAGGGAACAAAATATAATTCAGTCTAAGTCTTTGACCAGTGCTTAAACTCCTACATAAACCTTCCTGCCTTTGGGCTTCCAAAGTGACGCATAACTGGAACTTGATAGGATGGCACTACATCTGTGGATATGTCTTTTTATATTACCCTGATTTATCAAATGAAGAGAAGACATTAGTGCAAATAAGTGCTCTGCTTTTCCACTCATACAGAGAAAAAGGTTTTCCAACAAACCATGCTTGGTGAAAAAATGGGAATAATGACTCTACTCAGGCCCTTTTCCCGTGAATAAGGGAATAAAATAAGGACCTTGTCTAGACAAACACAGTACTAATAAATACAAAAAACTGGGAGAAAAACAAGCACAGAACTGATAGTTAATTAATTTCTGTATTTCCAGCTGTAGTGTCTAATGGGAGAAAATAACTAATTATTATTGTTTTGTTGTTGAGGATTAGAGATATGTGCAAATACTTGATTTAGTGGTGAAATTTTTTGATTTATGTTTTACTGAAGATAAACGTTATAACTTCAAAATTAGGCAGTATTATGGAAACAGATGGGATTTGAAATGAACAACAATAAAGTTAAGTTCCAGCATAGAAAGACTGCATGTCAGCTCTCTAGCTGAACTTTTCAGGATCATTAATAAGAATTATAACATTCTTAAATACGAAATCTTAATGCATCACAATTTCCCATGGGCATCCTCTTCAATCCAAGTTTTATGGATCAAGCACTGGTTTCTGTAAGAACTCTGCTGTTATTAAACAAAAAATACAAGTGAAAAATACAAAATTCTTCCTCTGATGGCCTAACCACAAGTAAGGCTGCGTCTATCTATGGATGTTGGGGCTGGTCTTTCCGCTTGAATATGTTTATTGAATTAAACTGAACCATAGAATGAAAGGATCTGTGCATGACACACTGATTTGGTTCACAGGGCTGGAAGCAAATCAGTCCCACTGATTCTCCTCAGATTTATTTCAACCCCCATCCTACACACCAGAAAATGCTGTTTAGCTTCAGTCACACAAGCACTCCCATTATTTAAGGATATTGTTCAGTACTACAGGGAAAAAAAAGGAATGTCTCTTTGTGGAGAAAGGTTTTCTAGGTTCCCAATCCATGTAAAGAACTGCAGGTCATATTTATCATTTTTCCAAGCACAAAATTTGCAAAAGCATCAACTCTGTGTTTTAGTAGCTATCAGACTTGATGCAGATTAAGTCTATCATATGCAGTCACCCCTGAACTTTCTCAAAAGTAAGAAAGTGGAAGAAAGCATTATTTGCTAAGATTATATCTTTGGACTGCTGGAAAATATGAGAATTATGTTCTTTGGCCCTTTTCTGACAATAATAGCTGCAAAAGCCTTTCATGAATCTGGTATCATTGATACAAACACAAGTATCACTCACATTACAAAATACTGCAGTAAAATTTCAGCTTATGGACAAAATAAAAAAAAACAAAAAACGTAAACCATAAATTACTGGAATTACTAAAGATTAACAACAACAGCAATAGATTAAAAAAAAAATAAAAGAAAAACCTAGCTCTTTAACCTAGTCATATAGGAGCTATTTTTGAAAGGATAGAACAAATGTAAGAAACAGATCGCAATAAGTATCTTTGAAAGAGGACCTCATTCTAAAGGAAATAATCCTACTGGTAAATGAAAGCAAAAATATGTCTGAGTCACTGAAGAATAATTTCAACCTTTAATTTACTTTCTAGTCATCTCGTAGTTGTTTGAAATACATCTCAGCGAGATCCACAATGTGCAAACTACCACAGGGCAAAATACCTACAGGTGTTTGAAAGACACAGAATATTTCATGTCTCTTTTTCTATATTTCTATATTTCTATATTTCTACATATTCTATCTATCTATCTATCTGTCTATCTATCTATCTATCTATCTATCTATCTATCTATTTATATTATTTATTTATTGATATACTTATTCATATATATATATATCAGGCAGACTTCAACTGATAGAAAATTTCAATGTACTCTTCATGGCAGAAGTGAGCTACGATATCTTAGTTTCCAAAAGCCTTAACTTTCCTTGCGACATTTTAAAATATACTTTCCTCATCACTGAGTTCATAGACCTTGTTCTGATTTCCAAAGAATTTTTTTGGAAGCCTTTTGTGAATCAATTTTTATTTCTTGTTCTTCTGTTGTTATCATAAGTGAGATTAAGGCTTCCTTTGTTTCTATTTACTATTTGTATTGCAATAATATCTAGAAGTCCCAATTATAAACATATAAAAACCAATAACATCCTTCATGTTGAATAAACAGATATTTTAAAATTATACCTGACCCAGAGGATTTACAGTCCAGGTAATTCTATTGTGTTTAAGACATTTTATAAACATTAGCTGGAGGATGATATTACTCTGGGTTACACTATTGATTGAAGTACTGCTTAGAACAAGTAATATTGTTTTCCTATTTTTTCTCAAGAGCTGGTATGAGAATAGCATAATATTAACTCCTCTTTCCCAGGAGAGTGACAGAAAAAATCACTACTGAATTCATGTCTAGAGATTTAAACTGGCCCTAAATTTTAGGGCTTCTTACTATTAAGAGTTAATACTCAGATGTCAAAACAATTCATAAGAGGCATGGATGAAAAAATAACAATAATTATATTTTGTCACATATTGAGGTATTCAAATTTCTTTTTGTTCTGTATGTTTAAAATGTCTTCCTCAAATAATAGAGCTATTCAAAACCCATGGGGTTTGAATCTCAGTAAGCTGTGCTTCAGGTAGGTCTTGCTATTGCTCTTTTCCACCTTTTCTTTACCTCAAAACCAGTCATAAGAAGTAATATTACCTCTTGAAATTACATTCCTCTGAAGTATTTCTACTAATTTTATTAATGTATTTCTGTTATTTTTTTAGTTTATCTCCTCCTTGACCGGACAAAATTTTCCTGTGATCTAATCATAAAATCTGCTGTCTTCAGCTGACTCCAGATGCACCGCATATTTGTTTATCTCCCTGTGTATTTTTGTTCTACTGCATTTATAAAAAGAATCACATTTATATTAAGGACAGGATACAGCGTGTTTTGTTTTGAATAGGTTATTTGTAGCATAATAATCCTGTGAATTACCAATATGCTGCAAAGCAGGGGGAAAATGTGATTGTAAAGGGCATGATGGTGATTCAATTGGGTTTGTGGTCATAATGCATCCTTTCCAAATGGCATTTCAGCCTTTGTTCTGTCTTTGTATGTATTATCTACTTGTTCTATATATTCAGACAATCACTTCTGTAGCAGCTGTGCACTTTTTCTTTCATAAGAATGATAATCACTGAAGTTTGGAGTTTGTTAAGGACAATGTTCTGGTGTGTGTGATCCCTCTCCTGCCAGCAGCCTTGTGAGGGAGTACTGAATTCACATCCATCACACTACCCCAGTGTGAAGGACTTGTGTAGTCCCAGCTCCCTCCAGATCTCCTGTCTTGTAGATTGTATTTATGGACAGCTCACCTCACCTGAATGCATATTTTATTCCTTCTCCAACAAACAGTATAAGTTTCTGGGACTTGTTTTTTTCTGTCATATCATGTGGCTTAAATCAAAATACTTAAATACTGACATAGTCTCTACATTTGAAGGATAGAAAGGGACATCTTCAAGAAGTGATGTTAAACTAGAAATCATCCCTCCTTTCACTGACCATAGCTGGAGTCCATATAAGCTCCTTACTCTAGGACTACAGTGTAAATGAGCATAGCTGATTCACATATTCTCTTCCCTTACTGGATCTCAAAAATGCAGTTTAAAAATTGGATTTAGAATGCTTTTCTGCACCTCAGTCCTTGAGACATTGTTTATATATTTAGGTAAATTCTTATCTGAGCATCAGAATTAAAGAAACTGAGCTCTTATGGGCCTTGCACTTATTCACCTTCCACTTGCCATTGCATGGCACAATCTCATTTTCTGTACAACCTCATGCAGTGGCGACAAAGCAACTCTAAGTATTTAAAAGTCACTGTTATGTTAATGGGGCTGAGGGTGTTGACAGAAAGAAAAGCAGCCGGAATAAGGACTGTCTTTCACTGCAGTTTCTTCAGAAGCTGTGAGGATATTCATAGTCAGTGGTAAGATCTCAGTTTCTTTGTTCAGAGAATTTTATATTTTATTTTATTTTATTTTATTTTATTTTATTTTATTTTATTTTATTTTATTTTATTTTATTTTATTTTTCTTGAAATTAGTAATTCAACACAACTTGAAGTGTCTACATGAGGTTTTGTTTGGTCTGATGACAGTACAGAAACTGCCATGTTGCAGTGCTCCTGTCATATGATATCAGACATTTTCTTTTTTTTTTTTGGTCAGCTTGTAGGCACTATGAATGCTTTTCATTTGCTTCTCTCATTGAAAGAAAGTGCCTAATTCCAACTCAATATTCAGCAGTACAATACTTGAAAAGGTATTTTAATAAATAGCATATGATGTTTTTCATCATTTCTAGTTCAGCCTTTCAATTAGCACAGCTGTGTGGACAAGCCAAGGTGAAAAATGACAGACTCAGAATGAATGAGGGAACTGGGTTAGTCCAGCAGCTTCCACTAGCTATTATTAATCAAGCAAGAATGATTACATGGAGGAACAAAACTCATTGATTAGGGCTATATAGTAGTTAAAAGCCTTTACAACTTATACACCATGGCACAGTAAAGTGTGAGGAGGAAATTGGCTTCCTGTTCTTGCAATAGGTGAAAATATGAATGTTGAGTTTGAGCACAGTGTTATTTATGCACTAATATCAAAATTACAGCTATGTGCTGCGTGTGTCACTTCACAGTTGGAAATCAAATTATACTCCTGCTGGAATATTGGCACATTGGTATCAGCTATAGCAGCTGCTTTGCCTTCTCTGACTTTTCTTACTGTTGCTGCTAATGAAAAAGGAGGCTGCTGTCGCTGCTCTTAACAGCACTGTTTTTCTCTTCACTTGAAAAGCAAGCAGACAGTCTGGGTCTTCTCATGGCAGAAAAGGAAAGGAACATTTAATTGCTGCTGAAATGCTTGTACAAAAGGTCACCAAACAATACAAGTTCTTATTTAGTACTGAACTTTGAAGTGAAGAATTAGGGATTGTTTGAAGTGATCGGGCAGTTAGATGATGTACCAGATCTTCAGTATATAGAAGGAAAGAGAGCTAAACTTGATGGGAGTTTTCCAGCAGGCCAGGAACAAGCCTGTGATCCATTTGTGATGGAGGTGCTCACAAGTCCTGTTTAGGGAAACAATTGCAATTCCTTATCCGTGGCCTGTTGGTATTGGAGCTGTTGGTATTAAACCCAAAAGAATTATGCACTGACAAATAAACAGCTTCTCAAAGGTGACATGAGGCACTAACTCACAAGTACCCAGATACTTATGAGGCTTCTAAACTCATTCTTGCCCAAGGGAATAGTGAATATGAAGAAAGTCACTGTCCCATTAAGTAAATTCCAAACCTTCTGGTCTTAAATCGATGATTAATTAAAAACGTGGACTGGCTTCATCTTGCAAACAGTGACAAAAGGTAAATTGAGTTTCTTTACAAACATGCAATTTTAAATTCATGTTGAACATAAAAAGAAACCTTACCTGAGGGATTTTGCCTCCTTCACATTAATAAAAAATCATCTGTTTAATCAATATCATGACAACACAAATTTTGTCTTTTGGCATTGAAATTTTCTCTTGAATTAAGGAAGGCTCTATTATTATTATTTTACTATTCTTAATATATGTCTTTGTCTCTGAGACTCTTATTGTATTGCCATTGCTTTTATTTTCCTTAGGAGTTGAGAGACAAGTGACATCTGATTAGCATTGCATATTTTCTAAAATGCAAAGACATTTTCAGAAATAAAAGGCTTATTTTATTTCCAGAGTAAATCAATCCCACAACCTCTCCAACTCAGAATTTTTTTTCTTCTTTAAGTATTTTCCCTACTTGAGGATTTTGTGTTATGTACTGTATCTTGGCAACATGCACAGAAAGAAAGGTAAGGTCTTAACTTGGTAGGAAAAAAGCTGAAATCACTGGCAGTGTTTTGACTTACACCAAGTATTTAATATAGGAAATTGAGATGGTTCTTACTATTTATTCATCGTCCCATCTGCCATCAGCAGATAGGTTGCTATGAGTCCTGCAAGTAAAGACGGCAAACATGTTTAGCTGTAATACAATGCCTGCTTTTGTATTAGTGGACCAGACCAGGTTATGCCTAGAATTTTGTAGATCAACATATTTTGCACATGATATGTATTAAGCATAACTTTTCCTCATATTCCTTTTAACCCACTTAATACAGATTTTAGAAGATCTGGAATCCAGGAATCAAGAATACGATTGCGGGTCTTAATCCTTTCTGATGACTGATCTGGGTTTTAATTCTGCCATTTATGTTAGTAGAATTTTTAAATCCTTATGAGCTTTGCATTTGCAGATCTCTGCCCTTAGATCCACTTTATGAGTGGGCAATGCATCTTGGTCTGAAGCTTGATAAAGTCATGCCGTTCATAAGTGCATAAAATTAGCCATCTATATGTGAACTATCCTCAGTAAAAATATTTGCAGGCAGGACCAGTCTCATGAGACAACCAAATGAAAAATTACTCCTTTTATATAAGGAATCTCCTGGAAAATGTGTAGAAAATAGGAGGACGGATTTTAACTGTGATGAAGAAAAAAGTTTTCAAATGAAATTCATATTTGCCCAAACCTTTACATTAGATCTAAACCAAACTCAGTCCCTACAACTGATAAAAGTGTCTATCTTTCTAGAGCCCAATGAGCTAACTCTGCACAAAACTTCTTTATTCTTCTATTATTTTTCTCTATTATTCGTCTCTTCCCCAATTTTAATAAACAAAGTTTCCAAGCAGAGAGTAATATTAAAGCACCAGTCAACTAAATAGCTTTATCAGCATCTCCTTCCCCTTACGCCCAGGAGGATGACTCTAGGTGTATATTCTAGAGAGCTTGTTGATCTTTTTAATGCTAATTAGTCTTTGATTAGAATCCAAGAATCAAGGTAACAGGACCAGATTTTCCCACCATTGATTGATGAATTAATTAAAGGCATCTATATGGAATTTAATGCTGGAAGTGTGCCATGTTGATTGTCCTTTAGCTTTTTGCAGGAACATTTTCAGCATTATAAATCTAACATTGTTGTACAAGATTAAGTCTTTAGGACAAGGTTTAAGTGGTGGGTAGGTACCTAAAAAGGCAAGTACCTCTGGGGGAAACAGACTCCAACACAGGAAAGAAATAAACCTGCAGAAAGCCTTGCAGTGACCTGATTTTCAGAATGGATGAAAAACCCACAGGTCTAAGTGATTTTAGTACTGCGTTTTGGATACTTACCTAGAGAAAACAGCACGAAGCATATGCTAAAGCAGGATGAGAACAAAGTTTGTGCAATCTTACGTGAAGCAAATACCTCTATTGCTACATCCTTTAGATGTAGACCACTAGGTGGTCTAAGGCCACCGAGTTCCATCAAAGTTATGGATACTTTGACAATTTATACCAAACAATAACCTTGCTTTATCAGTTTTCCATCTTGCAATTAATCTATAGGTATTCCATCATTCAGCAGTCCTTTTTTTATTATACTTGCTCTGATACACTGACAAAATTATTAATTGACTCTAGATAATAGAAAAATTTTAAGAAAAAGTTAAAAGTTGAAGAGTGCAACAATATTTTTTTTCCAAGAGTGATTTAGACAGAATAATTTACACCAAGAGAGGCAAAACAAAAACTACATGACTGTTTTTAAAATTGCACATGTGGTTTTTCTATTTTAGAATAGAAAGATGTATCAGCAGGTGCTAATCTTGTACAAATAACATGCATCTTGCCACAATAGGATTGCTTTGACTGGCATGGATAAAAAGCCAGACCTAAATCCAATCTTATAAAATAAGTGAAACCATTATTAAATGATAGGTGGATACACCATGGGTTAAAACCTTGCTGAAAAAGGTTCTTCTGCTGCTGTTTTTAAAAAGCCATAATGTTCAATAAAGTTGTCAGAAGAATGGTACTTTTTTCTTACTTGGTTTTGTCTGGCTGTGACAGAGCCATTCTTGGTATGATTACAAATATATTTAGTACCCTCAAAGGATATTTTAAGAAACTGCAGTGTATCTGCTATAGTCATAAAACTCACATATTTTTTATACATGACAGGTGAATACATCCCACCTACCTCTATCAGTGGGATTAATCTCCACTATCTCTAAACATCTTCAGTATATCTGTACCTGAAAAAGTTACAGGAGATCCCATGTGTAGCAAAAGAAGAAAAATCAACGCCGGTGGAATTTTTCATCTGTCTCGTCTGTCCTGTTTTAGAGAACTAGTGGTGGACGGGATGAATCCTCCCTTGAGAGTGAAGGGAGAGAACCCAGCCCAACTGCAAATAAACAGAGAGGGATACAAACCAGAAATGTTATGCTCTCAGTTCAGTTTTTATATGACCAAATATGATTAATTTTATCTAAATCAATCCCATCACTGCAGGTGAGGGATGACCAGTACAGAAGTAATTTGGCATAAATATGAAAAACAATTTTAGGAAAATGGAAAGAAGAACACATAAGTTTTTAGCGTTTTCTTAATGTTTGTGTAAAATTTTTACACAGCTTAAGCTATTGAGACAAACTTGACTCTAAACATATATGCAACTTTTTATTTTAGTAATACTAAAATAAAGCTAGTCAAATGTACTTTTTACTTTTGTGGTCAAATAAAAATGGGGAATGGTCAGTTTGTCTTGAACTGAAACTAAACTGTGTTGGGTTTGATGCTTTCGGAAGACTGAAAATAAGTTCTAGATGTTGCAGCTACTTCCATGGGCTTTGCAGTTACTGCATAAGACTTTCATATACTCAAAGCCAAAATTATTTTATTTTTAGGCCTAACTGGTAGCCATTGTGTAATTTTTTTTAATTGAAGGGAACAAGAAGAGAACAGTTTTGGAAAGAGATGACAGAATGACAAAGTGGTTGAGATTGGAAAGGACTTTGGGGAGTACCTGGTTCCAGTCCTCCTGCTCGAACAGGACCACCCTGAGCCATTGCCCAGGACAACTTTTAAGTGCCTCCAAGCAGGAGGACTCCATAACCATTTTGGGAGACCTGTGCTATTGCATGGCTGCTGAGGGGCAATATGACCCTCTGGAATATGAGTCACTCCTATCACTTTTTCATAATCAGTAAATTTGTCCACTTTACTCCACTATTAACCTTTAATGTTTAAACAATCACAATGTTTAATTTTTATATAAGTATTTTCTATATCACCATTCATGAAAATTTAAAAGATGGATTTTTTGCATCCCATTGAATAAGTTTTTTTATGGAATGCTTTATAATGTAAAAACCTGATACAACAAAAATATGGAAATGGAACAGTGGAAAATCCTCTGAAGAAGAGGTTGGACTGGGTTTACAATTCACTCAGTCTGTTACTTCTCTTCCAGACATTTTTTGCATGGCTGCTGGAGGTGCCTTGTTACCTTATTGAACATTGTCCTGGAACAGTTATTAAAATCTGAAGATTTTATATTACTATTTTTTCAATAGAACTTCTCCTTCATAAAATCTTCATATTGCATTAGCTAGAAATGAATACTGGTAGCACAGTAAAGATGACACATTATAATGTTTCATATATTAGATATCCTAAGTGTGCTACAGATTATGATGTAGCAGCAGTAGCAATTGGCAATATAAAATGAAAGATAGGTAAAATAAAAAATCTTACCCACATGAAATGATAGATATCTCCATTCTGTAAGGGTAGAGATGAGGAAGTTCGCAATTTTGTGGCTGAAAAGGAGAAAACTTCACATTTTTGGTTTGCCATAATATTATGTTACATAAATTGTATGTCACATTTCTTTGTAATCCAAATATACATGCAAATATATACTGTGTGAAACTCAACCATTGCACAAAAGGTTAACTACAAACATCAAACATCTTTTACATTTACTTTGGTCATGGTCCTTGTTTCAGCTGTACATTCCCACCAACACTGAAGTCCTGTTTGTTGCCTTTTTTTTTCCTCAGCGATTAATATTTGACATAGTGCCTTAAAGCATTAATAAGTATTTCCCCTAAAATATCCCAGAGTCACAGATTCTGGATATGTTTTTAAAGTAATAACTCATTTAAATACTCAGCTGTGTAATGTTATACCTGCAACTAAAGGTAGAGTTTTTCAAACTTCAGGAAAAATCTCTTTTTACAGATCATTCTGAATGTAAGAAGGTCCTCTATTTACTGCTAGTGATCAGCTATAAAGGTGATCCCAACAGAGAAAAATAATATTGTTATAATTAATTAGACAGATCTGAGATGAGATCAAATACATAGACTTTGAAGTATCAAAAGAATAACTTTGGATGATGCTTTAAATGATCATCATAAACCAGGTAGTGCAGACACTAAAACCTGTCATTTTCACAGAGATTATCACAGTGCTAGTGCAAAGGTGGGTCTATGTATAGAGAATAATTTTATCATATTGCAATGCATGTTCTGACTCGATGTTCTTCTCTACACTGTAATAAAGCAGAGAGCAATGTAAATCATTTAGTCCAATATAAGTGTAATGAAAGAAAGGACAAACCAATGTGCAGGATGAATAAGAATGACAGCAGTACAATCTATTTTGACAGATTAAACATAATAAAATATTTATACTGGAATATATCTGAAGTGTGATATGATCTCAGAAGGAAAAATGATTTTCTGAGTCCTCGGGAAAGACCTTAAAGCATGAAACATATTTTCTTCCCGTCTTTTAATTTATTCAGATCTTTGTTCAACAAATAAAGGTCAAGAAACTCTACTATACTTCAATCATCCATGTGAAAGAGTTTAAACTTATCAACCTTTATGAGTTTAATTTGAACATAGATTGAAAATCTGAGTTTCAACATGACATAGTCTATTTAAGAACTTATCCATTATCCAATTATGGCTTGGAAAACATGACCTGGAACTTTTGTAACAAGTTTATTTGGGAAAATTCTAAATCTTAAACTTTTGAAAATATTGTAATGTACACTTGAAGCACAGACCTAATAAAAGGGAAGGCAAGGACAGTTAAGGAGATTACAGGAGAGAACATTGTTCCTTGGAGAAGTAAAGATGCATGATCAACCCACTTTTAAAGCACATGAGAGGTAATTAGGTCCTTCAGAGGATGAAAAATCGTGTTTGGAGAAATGCAATAAAACCTGAAATAGTTTGTAATGTTTAATAAACTCATGTGACATCACCTTCATCTTTATGATTCACCAAAAACCTTTGGATCTAATGCACTATCATAAGGTCTTGAATCCTAAACCATGTTTTTTTCTGAAGGGATTAATATCTTCTGTGGAGATAGATAATACTTTAGACTGATGAATAGCAAAACCTCTCTAATTTTTCAAAGTTATCTATGAAAAGAAGTTATATAGTATAAAAACACTTCAAAACTTAAAACTTCTACAGACAATAACTTGTTTCAGGCCATAATCATCAGCAAAAGAGAAATAATCAACTATATATCAGATAATTATTTGAGAAATTTCTCTACAGAGACTTCTATCAGTCTCAGGAATATGATGCACAGAGAAATGTGCTGTGTGAGCTCTTTAAAATACACTTGTGTTTGAGAGAGGAAACAAGATCATAGAAAGGAAGTATGTAATAAAAGGTAAAATACCCAGATCACAAAAAGTGGTGGTTCATAACGAAAATTTTAGAATGATGAGGGTTATTATAATTTTCCAATGAATTCCCTAGGAAGTAATTAAATTTTTAACATTTTAAAACTGGACCGGGGCGGGGGGGAATGTGTATATACATGATCAGATTCAAGCATGAGAGACCCAACTGATGAAAAAATCTTTTATATTTTGTGGTTAAAATACTCAGGAACATATCAAGGACTTAGAACTATGGAGGATTAACACAACTGGAATAAGTGCGAGTGAGATCAGCCCTTGTCAGCGTGGATGTAATTTGGACTGGGATTTGACACAGAGGAAGTTCTTCTAAGAAAAATCCTCCCTTTCTCAGGTATGATTATAGGACTTCAAGCTCTTCTTCTATATTTTCCTTCCCTACAGATATTCTTCCCAAGCACACTAGGACTGTGTAAGACACTACTGTATGTGATGCAAGCAGTAGGGGACTGAAGAAACTGATTCTAAAGTATTTATAGAGTGTGACTTTCATGAAGCCTGTAGAAAGAAAAAAGTGATGTTCTGTTAAGCTAATTCCTTTTCTACCTTGATTAAGAATATTTGTTAATGTTTTTAACTCCTTCTTCATGAAAGTGAAGGGTTAAAGTTGAAAAAAATCGGGTCTTGTTGATTTTGCTAAGAAAAGCAAAAATCATGACATGTTTGTTATACACGAAAAGTATTAAATAAGACGGCAAGAATACAACTAAACTAGTATATTGAAGAAAAAAACAAAGAGGAAAAATAGCAAGAGATGTTAGATCATTCTCCCAAAGGTTTTCTACTCCTATCAAAGTGGAAGATCAGAGAATGAGATAGATAAAATAATACAGCATAGAACAGGGAATTAAAGTATAAAAGTTAGAAGAAGCCGAAGTACTATATGAAAGCTTTTAAAATATGTATAAAGAACACTGAAATATGCTGACTGTCTGTGCTTTGCCCACCATGTATCCATTCTCCTACAAGACACTAAACTCAGAAAATGGGATTTTGAATATGAATGCAAAGCCACTGGATCGTGGGATCTGACGGGCTTTGCTGCAGAATAGCTGAGTGGGGTACAGAGGTCTGTTCTTTAAGTAGAGATGTACTTGGAGAAGTGACTATCTGAAGTACTTACAAGTTCCCATTTCTGCAGTTAAAGAGTACTTCACAATTGTTAATACTTTTCATATCAGAACATCTTGGAAAACTTGCACGGAAACCTTGTTGTACATGTATTAAAGACAGAGAACATAAAGGTAAAAAGGAAAAAAAATTAACCACACTAAGAAAATTTTATTTTGGGACTCAGGATACTATTTATAGATCACTGAATTTTTATCAAATTCCTATGATGGGTTGACCTAAGGCCTTTTGCCTACTTTTAGCAGTATAAATGTTGATTGCCCAAAGCTAGTTACTCTAAACTTGTCTTATAGTGAAGAGAGAGAGAGAAGTCATTTCCGAAGGGAACTACCTCTCTTACTGACTCAGGTAAGTAGAACAGGGAGGATGAATCAGCCTTGTGCCTTAATCCATAAAAAGAACCCAAAATATCCACTTGTGATTCTAATGGCAAAATTTCACATATGTAGGAAATAATTCTGCTCCTTGACCAGAGGTATCTGGTGCCATTTTAAATACCTGAGAGCATCCAAGGCCTCTTGCAGATACAGCGCAGGAACACAAAGCCAAAAATGTCAAACACCATACTGACAAGGGCATCATCCTTAGAAAGTGGTTGAGCTCACTTGTGGTGAGGACAGAAGTAGAGCTGGGCTAGTGTTGGGGAAGAAGAAATAGGAAGGCCTTATGGAAATTATTGCCTGGCAAAAGATGCTGAGAATATTGAAATCTTAGGGGAGATTGAAATGAAGACAAGTTTTGAAATACCAATCGGTGAATAGCTGGAGGGAAGGCTTATCAGCCTTTTGATTAAACAATGGCCACTCTAGAGTAAACAATACCCTCCTCTAGGGTGGATCCAAAGATCCAACTGATCTTAATTAACCCAGCAAGAAGCCGGAAAAAACAGTTTTTAGGAGATAAATATGTAACAGCGTATGGTAATACAAGGACTCTCATAGGCTATATGTAAATGATGTAGAATTTGTATCTTGTCCTAGATTGGTTAGTAGAAATTAGAATATTCAACATGGAATCTGATTTACGTGATTGTAGGAGTCAGATTTGTCCCTGCTATCCCTTCAGAACGTCCTCTCTGTACCCCTCACTCCTCTCCTCGATCTGCCTCGGAGCTGCGTTAGCAGCCACATGGTTGGTCTCCCTCCCCCCACCCTCTCTCAAAATAAACCTGCACGCTTTGAGACTGTCTCCAGAGAGCTCTGCCGAAACCATCCGTTCACCGCAGAGGTATCCACGGCTCGGCAGCCCCCCGCGATTTTATTTCTACAGGCTAGGACAATCCTCTTCTCTTCCTGCTCAGTCTGGACTCCCCCATTAATGTGAAATTCCATTATTTATAGATGTAGTGAAACCGAAACAAGAGAAAGATGAACTCCAAATGAGTCAATGAATAAAAACATGTAATAGATTTGGTATTGGGCACTGGAACCTGAGATCCCTCCTGGCCATTTGTTCAGACATCTCAGACCTGGCTCTGGCAAGGACTGCCTGGACTATTCACACTCTCAGGTACAACTCCTAATTCTCTTGAGGTAGATCACTACCAGGCCTTTCACTACCTTCCTTTAGCAGGTCAGCAGAAGTGCTGAACAGGATTTGGTACTGAGGCTCTGTAGGTGTGTATTCCACTTTTCCAGGAAGGCACAAAAATCTGGAGAGTGTGGCTCACACACCACATGCCCGCTTTGAGTCTGAATTCTAATAAGAGTTCATGAATTATGTAGGCAACACAATGAGAGCATTTGAAATGGTGTTTGCATCTGCTATGAGACTTAAAATTTAATGGATTTTAAAGTAATTAGCATGAACTATTTACCACACTCAGTTATACTGTAGGAGTAGCTGAATATAAAAATAAATATGATAATAATATGCATAAAATGCTCATTTCTTGCAGCCTTATATTTTATTTTAAAAAGGCAGCACTTAAGCAGACTATCCAAATTGACAGGGAGAATATGAAATAATGTCTTTCCTCTGTTTTTTTTTTTGGAAAAAGAAATCTTTTGTTATTTACAAGATGAGAGACTAGTTTTATGGTAGCTTTGATGTGACGTAAGGCAGCACATCCATAATCTACCTTGTCACAGCCATTTTTAATACATATGGTACATGCTCAGTTAATCTAGGATGCTCAACGAACAATACATTTTTTTGCATATTCTCATAGGGGGCCCACAGTTCTTCAGGTAAGGAACAAGGGTGGTAGCCAAAATTTTCTGATGTTTGTGCCTTAGTGTGCCATCAGCTGGTTTAAATGGACTATTTTCCGTATGGAGACAGGCCTAGCAAAAAACCATGAACTAGAATGTAAAGAGCATTTCAAAACAGAAATAATATGTAAATATTTTTTAACTATGAAGATGATAAATTATTAGGCAGAACTGGAGTACTGCTAAGTTCTTCTTATGTTATAATAAGTGATTCTTAAAAAACATCTCTTATGATGGGCAGTGAAGTCTATATAATAAATGACCAAATCTATGATGAATCTACCCAAGCCAAGTGGAGATTCCATCACTATCTAATATTGGGCACTTGTCAGAGCAATGCTTTTCAAAGCAAAAGAAGGGAAAGTCATCTGGAAAGTGAAAGGTCTTGATCTTAGTTTGACTCTCTACCCATCAGGTTACGATAAGTAACTGAGTAGTCACTGACATATGGAATAAAAGGTAATGTATTTGACAGAAATCTAACATATGGGGATCTAGACCCTTCCTTATTTTTTCACAATTTAGACTAGGGAATTTCTATATGAACAACAAATAAATAAATAAATCCAGTCCATTTGAGTTCACTGTGTTTTTTTTTTTCCTCTAAAGATTGATGCTCACAATCGCAATGATGCTGCAGAATGAGTGAAAACACATTGGGGAGGAGCTTTCCCCTCTTCCAGGATTCCCATTTGCAAAGCAAACATACTAACTTGTTCTGCACAACGGCAGAACCACCATGTTGTAAAATGAAAACTATGTCTCCTAATTAGAATTAGTCAAAAGATGATGATGATGATGATCATGATGACAACAACGAAGTCCAGGCTTGTCTAACAGTTTAGGTGATGGTTTTTCAGCTAGCGATGTTGTTAAGCTTTCACAGTTTCCTAAAATTTTTCAGAAGAATTAAGGAAAATTCGTTCATTATTGAGGTAGAAAGGTAAGTTTTCTGTAAAATTGTCCAGTTCTTGGATAGTTCTTGAATAAATTCATGGAAAAAATTATTCATTTATTCAAACAGTTTTGATTCAAAATTTATCAATATAAATAAAAATATAAACCAAACTTTTAAAATGTGCAAGTCTTCAATAAGAATTCAAATTTTCATCTTAAAAAAGATTATATAATAAAAATTGACCTGATGGCAGCTGGAGGAGAGCAGGAGAAATTCCAGAAGACTTAGAAAAATTATTCCCATCATATCTGAAGATAAATTCTGTTCCCATTGCTATCCAGTGCTCTACAGGTTCCAATAAAATTTGGTCGAACATACATTTCAAGGCAGTTTGGCACAAGGGTTTCCAATTTTGTAATGTTTATGACTTAAAATTTTCCTTTTTTTTTTGTCCCTTGGGCCAGCAGGAACAAATAATACAATGGAAACATGTGCACTGGCCCCAGAGGGCTAAATGCTTTGCACTCTTTCACAAAGACCTCCTCTGAGGGACACCGACAGTGACACTGATGGGATGCAGGAGGAACTATTTTCAGCTGCTTTTCTTGAGCTGTAAAGGTGGAGCTGCTCTGTTATAGTACCTTTTGTGTAGAGAATACAAAATATCAGTGATGTATTTGTGAGGATGCCACAGAATCCTTAAAATGAAGATATATCTTCAGTATTCTCTCCAGTACTAAGGACATCTTTAGTAACTTTATCTTCCATGGACAAATAAATAATACACCTGGAAATAATAAAAAATAACTTACTTGTCAAGGTCAAATATCTTGGTCTAAGAAGTAAATGAAAAATATGGCATAATGATAAGGATATCTATTCCAAATCTTGTTTTCTACAGTATTGTATTTTAAATTTGATTGTGCTTTAGGTGTACATGATTCTTTAAACAGGCAAGAATATCCCTAATTGCCTACTTAACAAACTTGGCTTTGGATATCCAAGTTAGGCCAGCTGGGAGGTCTGAAATGTCTTTTAAAATAGTTTTATGATTTTAGCATTTTTTTATTTGTCAGCAAAAGAGTTTGTATCTTATACTGAAATCTGAGTGCTGGAGGACAAAAAAGCGTGTTAAATTACTCCAACATCTAAAGGGTGTGTTGCATCACAATAAAGCCAAAGGAAATGGGAGGTTAAGGGAACAACTCCAGCCATTTTATCCTCTCTACCACAGCACATTTTTACTCCAAGCAAGGAGCAAACACCCCAAGCAGACTGTTTTACAGGATGCTGCAACTGCAGCAAGGTCAGGTGCAGGTTGTACACTTGACACTTCAAGATATTTCTGGCCAGTAATGATGAATTTGGACTCTTTCGGACTATATTTACAGCAGCAAATGAAACAAGGCAGGGACAACACTGGCATGTTGAGTTTTGACCAAGATCATGTAAATTGTTCTGGTTGTCTGCGTCTGAGGGTTGCTGTGTATGAGATGGGAGGACAGGGAATGTGGAAGCAGAGAGAGGGATCTTTGCTCTGCAATATGTCCTCCTTCCCTGCAATCTGTTCCCTTCTATAAAGGGATTTAATCAAGAGGCACACATTGTTTTTCTTCTTTACGAAGCTATCTTCTCAGAGATCATCTGACTCACAACCAGAGAATATATTAATTAGTTAAAACCAACCTTTCCTCACCACAAGAGGCTACAGAGCAGAGCTCAACACTTTCTGTTTGTAAACAAAACTGCAGCATCTGTGTTGACACTTTGACTGGGATTTTTGACTAATATTTTTCTTGATTACTACCATAGTCCCAGGCTGGTGACTTTTTGACCCATGAGAAAGAGACAAAGTGTCACAGTAGTGTTTAAATAGCTCCCAAGCTGAGGATTTGATTGATCTACTCTGTGTTGGAATTAATTATTCCATTTATTAATGTTTTCTGTTGAGCTGAAACTCTGAAAGCTGAGGATCCTAAATTAATTCAGATTGAACACAAGACATTACTAAAACTGTGACAAGAAGTCCAGCAGAAAGAAGGTAGGAGCTGAACCTCCACTTGACAGGTCTGTGCATATCAGATGATGAATACGGGAAACCTACTCAGGGAATATATTGAGCTGTTTATTGTTTGGGGTTTTTTTCCACATTCACGTGTTCATTAAAGAAATGTCACTATGAGGAAGAACATGATCCAATATACAAAGTTTTCCTCAAAAGCCTGGGACTGTGACAGCTTCAGCCTGGGAAAAAAAAAAGAAAAAGATTAATCTAGGAAATCCCTCTCCATTACAGTGAAAAAGGTTAAAAGTCACAATGCTACTCCCAGTACAGCCCTCTTAATTTCTTATTTTGAATCTGTCCTACCAGTTTTCTGCATTTCTTCTCTAATAGACTCAAAAATAGTTGCAAGTGCTCAGACAAGTAATAAACCAATACTGCAGGGAGCCTGCTTGGCTCCTCTCTTCTCTTGCTGCCTATTGCTCGGTACCAAGGGGTCAGCTCTTCCGATAGCCGCTCACATCTGCTGCTAGATTTCAGAGAAACAGTCCCTGGCTACCTCTTCAGCTCGGGAAAAGATCTTCATGAACAAAGAGGCTTTGTTGTTCTCCATTATACTCCATCTTAAAACTTTCCTTTGTCACATTGGCTATGATGATGCCTAGTGTGGTCTCTGGGACATAGCAGAAAATTTGCCTTAGCGATTAATATGGGCTGCCTTGGCTTGATTTTTGATGAAAAGCTTTGAAACCACCTATTTCCTGAAAGCTTAATTAAGTGTAACTGGTGATCATTTAGATTTCCTTCACCCACATGAAGCTCTTGCTGCTCCTTGTCACTCTTTTAGGACTCTGGCTTTGGTACTTATATGGATGTTCCATAAGTTGCCAAGTTTCTAAGCCTTTGGTGTGGGTTCACAATATTTGGAAGAAGCAGTCAGCTTGATGGAGACTCCTAGACTTACCAGCCTAGAGGTCCCAAATTTAAGCAAATATTACAAAAGAAGAATCAATTAGGCATTTAAGTCAAGCACTGACACTGGGCTTGGTCTCCGTTCCTCCGGACGTATGTGTTAACTCTGCTAATGAATGAGTGTTAAAAGTTCTGTGCCTCGTTCCGAGAACCTCTTATGCTGACAAGTGCATGGTTCACACTTTTTTGGGTCAACTTTTAGCTCACTGCAGTAATTCACTCCTGTGAGGTAAGGACCAAGATGGTGGTTATTGCGCTCCCTTCCCCCTTGCAAACCTACTGTGCTAACCTCAACATCAAATAACTAAAAATTCTTGAGCCCTCTGATATGTCTGATTCTCAGCATGGTAACCACGATAGTCACTCAGTAGTTGTAATACTGGACTTTTAAGTCCCATTTAAGCCATTTGAATGTCTCTCAATAAACTTAATAGGTTTCATTATGAGAATACATAATTAGTCAACGTGTTTAGGAAAAGGACATTTCCTTGAACTGCTTGCAATGTATACATTTTTAGAGTCATCTTTTCTGAGGTATCAGAGTGTAGAGTTACTTAAGCGGGTGCCTTTCTGTGAAATCCTGGATTTTCATTATACTATTTACTCTAATACCATACCTTGGCAAGGGAAAAAATGATGTGAAGATTCAATATCAGCTGCTGTAAGATTGAATAAAACAGCTCCTATGAAAAAAAAAAGCCCCAAACGTACATTGCCAGAGCAGAAGGGGTCAAACAATAAAATACCCATCGTCTCCTGTCAGAGTAAATCACACTAACAGGTTGCTATGGCACAGGCGTTATGAGATACTTGATAGCAATATTTTTAAGATGGGAAATCTATATTATCTAACAATAAAGGAGGCATGGAGAGAAGTGTTTATCTCAGGTTATGAACATGCATCTAGGAGAAGGCAGGTGACATGTATTGCCTAGCATGTGACTTTAATTTCCTGTGATCAAAGTTAGGTCTGTATTTTTCTCCTCAAATTCTCTGTTAAAAAACACTGCTTGATAATGTTGTCTGCTTTGATCCATAAATTTAGGAAATACTTTTGGCTAGCTCCTACAGGCCTCATGGTAGCACGAGGAGGGTCTGCATGGGTCCTGCTGGAGCTGAGCTACCAACAGGGCACCACTGATGAGGGCAACCCCATCAGTGCACTCATGGCTTCCACAAATTCAGTGCTGGATCATGAAAAATTCCTTCTCTGTTCTCCCTATCCTGTTCCATGTGACAGATATTCTCTGAAGATGTGAACTAATCAGGCCTCATAGTCTCAGTCACAGAGAGACCAACTTCATCTCTGATCCGTGAAACATGTCTGAGTAAGGGGACAAAAAATATTATGTCCTTTCCTCTTCATTCACTAGTAATTTGGCCTTGTGAAGCCAAATTCAGGAGACAAAACACCTTTTTTGTGGTTGTAGTGGTGAAGGTACTGGAATAAGGATAGAACAAAATTTATTACTTTCTGGATGATATTCAGTACCTTTGTGTGTTTCTTCTGGGTAATGTTTATGACTGACTTTAGTTTTCCAGAGTCCCAGGGTGGTGTTTCCTTGCTGGGAAAGGCAAAATTTTGCCATATACTTCCTGCTCTATACAAATCTCACCATCCCTTAACCCAACAAGTTGGTTTAGTCGTTGTTGTCTCTCTGTTTTGTTTCTACATACTGAGCACAATCAGAATCTGAGCTGGTCTTTGGGCAATGATCTACCACAAATTGTTATTAAAGTCTTCTATTGCTCTGCTGCCAATTACCAAGCTGAGGACATCTTGCAAGGAAGACAGTGTGTAGGGAGGACGAAATGACACACAGGGAATAGAATTGATTAAATATGCTGAAACACAATGTCAGCATTAGAACTGGACCATTTCATTAATGTGATAGCTTTTATTTGAGTTTAGGAGTATACTGATAGTAAGCAGGCAGTGAGTTTGCATGCGCAGTCAGATTTTCTAATTGCAAAATTATGCTCTTGAGATTTTGCTCTCTTTTTTTTTCACACTTTCCCATTTTCACATCATATTTTTCGCTGCTCTTCTAAAACTTCACAAAAACTTCTGAGATCTCCATTCTCCCATTCAACGCCTCTTGGAATCTGCACGTCTGAGCAGAACCAGAGCTTGCATTGCCAATAGAGCAGACATGGAAATGAAACACTTCTGATTTCTCTCACCCAGAATTTTTTAGCTAGAGTCCATCTGCTCACCAGTGCCTATTTAGGAATGCACAACACCTTTTCCTTCTTCCATAGCAACCAAACTGAACAAGAGTGGGTGGAAATATTAAAATGACACTTTTGAACCAAACTGTAACTTTTTATTAAATGAGAGGGGGGAAAAGAAGTGACATGTCTCATTTATAATTTCTGAGCTGTAGCTGAAAAGGAAAAATTTATCTGGCAAAATAGTAATGGCTATATTTTCAGTAGTAAATAGGATTTTGCATCTGACATCAAAAAATAGCCCTTTGAGTAAATAGCTCATCTTGACTAGTCCATTCCTAGAAAAAATGAACCATTTAATGACAAAAATAATTTTTACATGGATTGCAAATTTCTGCTTAGAGATGGAGGGCATGACGGTTCTGCTGAAGAAAAGCAATACTTTAAAAAGTTTAGTTTTCAAATGAATCACTGAAAACTGTTGCATGTGATGTTTCACCCACTTAAAAGAATGTGAATGCAAAATTTGGCACTGATTATGAACTGGCAGTTAGAAGCTATAGTCAATGGGCCTCAATTTCAAAAGCAAACAGCTTGAAGAAAGGAAATATTGCTTCTTCTCACATTTCTTTCACCAGTCCATTGTATTACAGTATTCAAGCACTTCCCCACTTTCTGTAGCGAATATTTTACTCTTCTTGCCTGGAACAATATAACTGGCATTACACAAAGCAGCTGCTAGACATGTTAATTTGCTGTTGCTTTCACTTCAGATTGCAATGGCTGCTGTCACATTTTGCTGCTTTTAAAGGTGTACCTCTGTTCTACTGCTGCCATGCCTGTGCTTCTCAAAAGAGGTGCAAACCATACGCCTTGTACATGTGTGGCCATAAAAAATCTCATTCAACCAAACCCTTACATCCTTCAGCTCTTACTGTGAATGTCACAAGAAAACTCTTACCGCTCTGAATATTTTCTGAGGTCCAAGGAAGGAAAAGAAAATTTTTACCCATCACGTGAAATGTGGTGTTTTCAAGCTATCATTAGCTACACACCTGAAATCAACAGACCCCAAATCACTAATTATTTTGATGATGGCTCTTGAAGATCAACCCTGATAGAAAGTGAGCTAGATAAGTATATGCAGCACCTGTAACAACTATTAATACTGGTACTAGCTTTGGGTACCTACAACCACTTCAGATAAGACTATTCATTTACTTGGCTATTTTTGCAATTTCATCTTGAAAATTGCATCTGATGAGTCTGTGTAGCTTCTCTGTAGGCATCATAGCATCACGCGTGAGGTTGAAAATAAATAAAATGGCTGCCTCCCCTGGTTCCTTCCACGAGAAATTTGTGTCTAACACGTCCTTGTAGAATGAAATGTTACATGAGGAGTCAATGTACATGCACATATTTGGTTTGGATACAGAAATTTGTGGTTAGGCATTTGTGCATAGCTAGGAAGCTCTATTTGTATAATTGATTTCTACACTTGAAGTAGTCACTCTAATCTGTTCTTATAGAGTAAGTATTCAGCCATGGGGAGATGGGTCACCTGTCATGATTCTGGATCTGTTTATTTCCCTCCACTGGTCAGAAATGACCAGCTTGACTGATGGTGAAGTCTGCAGCTGTCAATGGCAAAGCTGTGGAGGTCAACCCCACCCACAACACTCAGAGTCTCCACAGATATAAAATGGGCCTATTTAGTCAATTTGTTTGTCCAGAAGCATACCTTTTCTTTGAGATGTGAACAGCAAGAGGGTCTACCAAATACCAAAATTTATATGCCTAAATTTGGTCTCATTGTTTATTAGTTATAGTTCTTCAAGTATCATTTATCCACAAACTCACCAGATATGTGTATGCAATACATTGCTATGACTGTGTAATGTCTCCTTTTTCATCTATTGCATCTTATAGCAAAAAAAGACCAAAAAAGGGAAGGATTGCATTTTGCTCAGTGGGCTTCAGATACCTTAAAGAACCCTGAAAAAACCACTTTTCTTATTGAACGCACAATCCCTGCTGTTCCTGCATTATGTAAATTGACAGTAGAATTGTTTGCTTTGAACTGCCCTTTATTCTACTGTAACCATTCTTTTTATTTTCTCTTCAGCATCAAATGCTGGGAGACAACACCCTGACATACTTCACGTTAGTGACTAAATGACAAACAATGGAAGCCAAACGGTCTCCAGTCTCTCATTGTGCTTACAATAACCCTTTGAATGGGATGTTTTGCATAAGTTTCTCCTTCTGAAAGTGTTGGATTGCTATTCGTCTGGCAGGCAGGACATAGTCCAAGTAATTGTCATGCCTCTTGAGTGTATGATTCAGTGAGTGGCTGGGTCTTTTTCTATTTATAAAATGATATGTTATCATAGTGCCATTATAGAAAGGCTTGGAAAGAAGCTCTTAACTCTTACTACAGGTGTCACACTTGACTGCTGGTGTAGGTAGCACTGAGTCTCAAACCCACCACAGTATGCTGGGTCAGAGATGCAGATGTGCATCTCTGCACTTGGTTGCTGAAGATTTCTGTATAAAGGATTTCTGATGCCTTGCCTTGCAGATGTGGCACCTCAATCATTGTCCTTGAATCATGAGCTGACTACTAGACTAGACTTGCTGGAAAATCTGTCTAAGCACTATATGAGGTTTTTCAAATCCTAATATCTCAGAGCCATGGAGTGACAGACCTTGAAAAGCCTACAATTCTGAGCAGGAGTTCCTGTTGCCTTGGAAATACAGGGAAACTGTTGAAGCTGAAAATAAGTCTGATGGTATCAGAGACAGGGTTGGTGTCTGTTAAGAACTTGGAGTAATAAAGCAATTTAACATTTATACCACATGTTCATTTACAGGTGAGGTATGTCAAGATTACTATTATTGCTAACTCCATTTTCAAGAAGAGAATATTAATCCTGCCGAGTTGAGAGACTTAAAGTGAGGCCCTAGAGTACATACAAATGCCTGCATAGGCAAATTAAGACTGTACTTGAAAAAGTTATCCTCTGAAACATTCAATAAACTGTAACATTATATATCAGCAAAATTAAAAAAAAAAAAAATGCAACATAAGCAGATTTAAATATCAGCTCCTACCAGATGATGCAAGGATTCCTGGGCTTGGGTAAAGCCTTGCGTTTGACCTCCCAGAGAAAAAAAGAAGAGTAGTATGGGTGAGAAAAAAACTGAATTATCTAAATGTACATTTAGGGCCTTAATGCTCTCTGTGTTTAATAAGGAATGTAAGAACATCGTGCAGGGTGGATGGTTTCTTTCGCTGGCCAAGGCCAGACACATGAAGATATCTATCCACTCTGCATTTGAAACATTCAGGGACAAGAGTGGGACAAGACACAGACAAGCCCAAACATCTCCTGTGTCTCCTATCTGGTAGTTTGATTTCTATGTGCTGTCTCTGACAGGTCCCTCATCTTGAGAATGGGAGAATGGAGCAAAATTATATGTACTGTGGCACAACTTCACAGATGTGTTTAGAAGCAGTCCATGGGATTTCAACTCTTCTCTCACTCCTTGATTTCTTTCCTATCATTTTCAGTATGATTTACCTCAGTTTAGATAGCTAAAACCTAGAGGTCTAAATCTGAGCTAAGCACCTTCCACAATTCTTGCGCTCACTGGGGAAAAAAATAGCACCAATATGCAAGGCAATTGAGCCTAGGAGAAGTGTTTAAAAGAGGCAAAATTAACAATCCTATGGAGGATCCTATTTCTCTACATTGACGATAAAAAAGTCTGAGAATACCTTGTTGAAATTCACTTACCATATGTATGTCTGAAATTAATTGCGATGAGTCCCACTGTTTAAGCTTCTTAATCCAGCCCTGACACCTCAGTTGGATAAATTCTGGAATCAGTGTTTACCAAAGGTACAGAGGTTATAGAAGCTGTTGTGTCAGAAAATATATCTCAAGTTTTAAGGACCTGCAGACTCTTCAGAGCCCTATCTTGCCTCTGATTTCCTTTCTGTCATTCTCCTGTAGCTTCTTGCTGGTGCAAATTTCACAACCTCAGGGTCAGGAGGTCTCAAACAACACATGAAGATAGAATGGTTTTGAAACAGCTTTGCTCTACTAGATCAAATAACCTCATGGCTAGTGTTTTCAGCTATAGGATGGGGAACTTATTTCTGTTTCCTTATTTGGAAGAAATGGTTGAATCAGAACCTACTGTTATCCTCTGTCAGATGACAGTATCTTCTTAAAGGCTTTTCTATTCAGTAAAAAATCTACATGAAACATGTCTTCTGTTTCCCAGTTTAGTATTTTACACAATAACTTATTGATTTCAGAGGAATAAATGGCTGCCATGCCTTACTGTCTACTCACAGCTAATGTGTTTTCAAATTGCTTTAGTAGTAAAACATCCACAGACAGCTGGGAAAGTTTCAAACTGCATAAATACAAAACATACAGTTCAAAGTTTCAATTACATCAAAATAATACAAATATATTTTGGAAAATAAATAAAATTAAAAACAAATAAAACCAAAACCCAAACCAAAATGAGCACAAGAAAACAAACAAAAAAAAGGTCGAAAAACATTCCCCAAGAAAACCCAAACAAGAAAAACCAAACTCTTTCAATCAGTTTCACATTATCTTGCCCGATTTTCCTTTTGCCTTTTCTAATGTTGATCTTTCTTCAAAAAAGAATGACATTTTAGGAAGAAAAACTTAACAAAGTTTCATTAAAAGTGCCAAAGTGAAATGTTATGACATTATGAAAATGAAACATTTAATTGAGAATAAATGTAAGTAAAAATATTTTTACTTTTAAAAATCCCTCTTTTTTTTTTTGCAAAATTGTTCACTTGAGTTGATAATCCTTTATATGAAGAAATTACTATTAATAGAAAAAATTGTCACTCAATTCTACAAGAACACTCCATAAAGAATAGGTGCAGGCCCTATCTTTCTTTTTCACTAGTTTTATCCTTGCTCTGGTGTTTCCCCACTTATCTCAGTGCTTTCTGAAAATCCCAGTCTTATCTGCCTGAGTTATCCATCTGTCTGGAGTGTTGATGTTTAACTCAGAGATGATACAATACTTGGCAATATTGTGCTTAAAAATGGGCGTAGCACTCCCCCTCATTTCATTTATAGATAGCTTTTTCCGAAATAAGGGGAACATTGCCAGCTCATTGAGACAGTGCTGTTAAAAAATATTCAGCCAATACAGCATTTCAAGTTATATGAGTTTACAGCACTGAGAATCTTGCCCACAATTTCTGCTGTGAGAAGTCAACCTCTGAAATAAATATGGTCCTTCCCACAGTTGTCCATATAATGAAAACGTTGCTATTCTACTGGCAATCATTTGCAAATATTCCTCTTTTCTAACAGTCAGCATTTGGAAGGCTGGGGCCACAGTTTTTTGTAGAGCATTTCTTGAAATAATGCATTCTTCTTTCAATTCCCTGGGTGTTAGAGAATTCCATGTGGAGGATGACATTTTGTTTTTCTCAATAGCTAACAGATTTTTATTCACATATTATTCCTGTGAATTTTCAGTTCCTTGTCCTTATGGAATGAGCTGCCACTCACATTTTTAAATGACTCATTCTCTCCTTGGGTGAAGTGGTGTATTTCTTATGCTGCCTGTTGCAAGATACAGCCCCTTTCTTTAAGCTACATGCCATCTAATCTTTGCAACACTCTCAGTTGCCTGGTTTTCTCTTAGCAAGAAAATTCATTACATTTTTCCCAATAAAAGACTTTTGCTCTATCCCTGGGATATTATAAGTGACTTCAAAGTTAGCAGTAGATCTGAGTCTGCTATGGTTATGTATCGAGTCGCAAGAAAATCATCAGATAATTTCGATTCTCCAATAAAATAGGCCCAGTTTGTAGTCAGTTGAGTTTTTGAATTGCTACTTTCCTTTTGTGAATATTATACATTATTCATGCAGTAAATATCTGCAAAATGAAATAAAGGAGCTGCCTAAACTGTTTATACAATCCACCTCCTCTTCCTGGACTACTCTAGTATACTTGCAAGAAGACAGCACTTGTGATTGATATTTCCAGCTTTTGTTCTCTATGCAGCAAATTTGGGTACAGACACTATATCAATACCATTATATTTATAATAACAATTGTGTTCTACTTTGAAGTCACATGGTGCAGTCTCAGTGTTTATTAAACAAAGTTGGGAATTATACAGTTATAAAGTGGCTAATGGTACCTTAATAATATAAAATGTTAACAAAATATATAAGTTCATCTTAATAATTACATTTACATAAAGATAACATCAATAGAGGGAAAATTAATGGGAATCAGGATGAAGTGAGATATGGCACATGGAGAACCGGAAGGTGATTTGATACAACCTGCACAGCTTTACCAAGGGAAAGTCCTTCCTGACCAGCCTAGTGACCTTCCATGATTGACCTTCCATCAATGCACAAGAAAAGGCTTACAGATGTCATTTATCTGGAATTCTGTAAAGCCTTTTAACACAATCCACACAGCATCCTTCTCTCTCAATTGGAAAGACATGCATTTGATGGGTGGACTGTTCAGCAGATAAGGAATTGGTTGGACAGTCACATCTGGAGAGTAGTGGTCAGGAGTTCAGTCCTGATGGTCAGTGGGGTCCCTCAGGGGTCTTTATTGGGACCAGCGTTATTTAATATTCTCATTAATGACACAAATGAAGGGACCAAGTGTGTACTCAGCAAATTTGCAGATGACACCAAGCTGAGGGGTGCTATTGGCACACCTGAGGGATGGGATGCCATCAGAGGGACCTGGAGTAGTGGGACCATGGGAATCTCATGAGGTTTAACAAGACCACGGGCAAAGTGATGTGACTGGGTCAGGGCAGCCTCTGGTATCAGCACAGGCTGGGGATGAACAGATTGAGAGCAGCCCTACCCAGAAAGACTTGGGGGTGCTGTGGGTGAGAAGCTGGACAAGTACTGGCCATGGGCACTCACAGCCAGAAAGCCAAACGTGTCTGGGTTTGCTGCATCCAGAGCAGCGTGGGCAGGAGGGGAGGGAAGGGATTCTGCCCCTCTGCTCTGCTGTGGTGAAACCCCACCTGCAGTGCTGCATCAGCCCTGGGGGCCCAGCACAGGAGGGACATGGAGCTGTTGGAGTGAGTCCAGAGGAGGGTCACCAAGGTGATCAGAGATATGGAGCACATCTCCTATGAGCAAAGGCTGAGAGAATTGAGATTGTTCAGCCTGGAAAAGAGAAGGCTTCAAGGTGACCTAATTGTGGCCTTACAGTATCTGAAGGGAGCCTACAGGAAAGATGAAGCGAGACTATTTGGAAGGACCTGGAGTGACAGGACAAGTGGGAATGGATTCAGAGTGAAAGAGAGAAACTTTGTTAGATATGAGTAAGAAATTCTTATTGTGAAGGTGGTGAGGCTCTGGCACAGGTTTCCCAGAGAAGTTGTGGAAGCTCCATCCCTGGAAATGTTCAAGGCCACGCTGGATGGAGCTTTGAGCAACCTGGTCTAGTGGAAGGTGTTTCTGCACACAGCAGTGGGACTGGAACTAAATGATCTTTTAGGTCCCTTCCAGCCCAAGTCATTCTGTGATTCTATGAAATACTAAAAGGGAGTGTTGAAAACTTAGTCCGTCCAAGGTAGAATTTCACCTTATTCATTCACAGAATAGGGTCAATATTGTTGTCCTTCCTTCAAAAAGCCAACCTTTAGGGAACATGCAGACATTTCTCTCATGCACTGTTTTTTGAGGAAAGAAACCCAATTATTTCCTCTGGGCATCACACTTATTTGTTGTGCTTGTAGGCAGAGAGGGGCAAAGACAAAGGAAAGGCTGCCTTTCTCTTCATCAGTCCTAGTTATAACATAAATTAGTGTTTAAGAAGTGTTGTCTGTCCTAGCCAAACAAAACATCCAGGTAGGGGGGCTCCCTAGGGCATGGGTGCCATCACACCAACGTGTAGGCTAAAGAAAAATTGAAAAACTTTCTATATCTAAAAGGATTTTTACAGCAGCATGAGGAGATCTTGTATATCTCACCAGACCAATAAAACAATAATTATTTTATCTAAACTATAGAATTTTATAGTAAGATATCTGCATAGCTGTACTACGTGCTATGAATCATACTGATTTTCAGTTATTTACAGGCAGAATACATTATTCTCAGGATAGAACACTGGGGGACATTTGGAACCCCTAGAGTTAGGCAACACCCAAAGTGTTTTTGGTATTTGAAATTTTAGACTCAGGTACTTGTATCAATTTTTAGTTCTAATCCTGCCACCATGACCCCAGATCTTGGCAGAGGCATATTGACCTGGTTTCAGTTGGGTGAAACATTGGGAATCAACAAATACATGGTGTTTGTCAGGAATGTGGAGAAGGGCAGCAGTAATAACAAAATAAATATACCAGAAATAGCTAAAATAAGCAATAGAGGCAGGATATAAGGCATGTTACACCCAGAGGGCTTCAGATTTGGATTCTCCAGAGGTCAGCATCAAGTGTGTTTTTTCCAGCCTTGCTGAAAAACACTGGAGTTGTGGAGACTATAGATGACTTGTTAGGACTGGGTCGATGGAAATTAAATCACCTGTAGTCATCAAGAAGCTCAGGCTTAGCATCTTCACTGAATTAATATTTCTTTTGGAGGTAATACCAATCCCTGGTGTGCCTATCATTAATTTGAGATGTGTAACTAATCCCATTCATTCCAAAAAGTATATTTTTGAAGTTTTTGTAATTCTACCAGCTTCTGTGGGACTACACACCTGCTTAAGATGAAACACATGCTTTTGTGCTTTGCTGAATTTGAGCTTTGGATTTAGTAAAGGCTTAAAGACTGACAATAATAATAACAATAAAACTGCTATAATTAAGACAGTGACACTAAGATGGTTACCGCTGTGGCTACACTGAGCAATATATACGGTAACATACAGCACAGTAACCGTAATTACACACTTCGCTAGTTTTTATTGTAATGTATGCTATAGTGCAACTTAATTTCCATCCTGTGCATATTAACCCAAGATACATTTAGAGTGTTTACTACCTGGGTTGTTTTAACAGGAATGGGGATTATGTGTTTAATGTGCATGTAGAATAAAAATAACATTTGCATTACTTATAGGGAACCAGGAGTTATTACAAAACCTTGCACCTCCTAACCACAGGACTTTTGAATATTAACTTATTAAAACAGCCTACTCTGAAACTGTATTCAGGCAAAATTTTCACTTTACAACCCTACAGCCTCGAGTTCCTAAAATATTGCTTTTGTTGTCAGACCCCCTTCAGGCAAGAGCTCATTATGTTCAAAGTCTAATCAATGTATATAATTGAAACGCAAACAATGCTGAGCTACAGCATTGTCAAATTAAACCCAATTTCACATACTGTAACTAGTTAAGTACTTGAGTGCTTCAGCAATTTATGTTATATGGAGTACCCAAGCAACTTGGCTGCATTTAAAAGAACATCATTGCTGCAACCCCCTTTTCCATCTGTGGGGTTTATAACTCAGCTGTTTTAATGTGCTTTGGGCTGAGCAAAGGTGGTATGCAAGCTCTTAAGCCAGATGCTGTAATTCTCCCTCCCTTAAACCCTGCAAAATTAAAAAGCTGTGGGCAGGGCTGTTTTTGAGCAGTTTTTCCTTATAGAATAAGAATGGATCGTTTTTGCCAATTTGGGATGTTTCATTCATACCCATCAAATACAACAGTGCACTCATTTTTCACACTAAGATTGTGCAACTTAGCACTCCTACTTAGTAGCTGGTGCAAAAATTAGGATTGTAAAACAAATAAACTAAGGTCTTTGCTGATACAGGGGTGATAGCTGAGTTTCCAGCTAAGTTTTACCCTCTGGCAGCTACAAAAAAGCAGCTTCCCCATCTAATTTCTTCAGTCTCCTCTGTTTCTGCTTTCCCAAACTCTTAATTTCTTTATTTTATAAGAATCTGTGGTTTTGTGCCAGGTATTTATGGTCTTGCCTTTGTTCTCAAACCTCTTGTCATTTGTGTGTATTGATTAGAAACCGTGAATCAGACCTTCCCAATTCAGACTGGGGTATTTGCATGTGCAAGTCTGACGACTAAAATTTTTTTTTCTGGTATTGATGGTCAGTTATCTTCTCTCCCCTCAGTCATCTGGGAGACTGATATGCCCAATAAACTTGACAAGTAATGTATTTTTAAGTGTTTGTCACAGACATAGAATTTGGGGTCAAAAGTGACCATTTGATCTTCTAGTATTGCTTCAAACTATATAAATTCTAACCCTATATATTTTAATTTTCAAGAACCTCACTGAAAGGGGCAGATGTCTCTCTCTCTCTCTCTTTACTTCATTTCAGACTATTTCTTACTGGGAGCTATTAAGAGTCACATTCTTGTGGACTTTTATTTATTTACTTATTTTTGAACACCTTCTGATTGGTTCATTATAACTAATGGAGTAGTTCCTACACACACATTTACATGCAGTTAATGTGTATCATGCCATCTGGAACTAATGATCTTGTAGAGACAGCTTACTTGATAATAAATCACTTTCAGCTCTACTTACACAGTTTGGGTTTGGGGTTTTTTTGCTTATCAAAACCAACAAATTTTTAAACTATTTGCCAATTTTCCCATCTCTTTCAAATCTATATTAGGGTTCTGTTTGGCAATTTTGCCCATGCAAAGAAGATTTAACTATAGCAGTAACACCACTGAAATCATTGGACCTGTGGGGTAGAGAGAAAATTCTTCACTTGATTAATGATTGCACATTTGGAGCCATACAATTATTTAGGTTTACATAAGAAACAGGCTGTTCTCACTTTGACACAAAACAATGTATACCCGTTTAAATATGTTTAATCTTAAACATGAGAAGAACTAATACTCTTATGACTAATCATGTTATTAAAGAGTCTTAGTAGATTTTGTATTCAGGTAAAATTTAAAATTTTCAAGCACAATTTTGATTTGGGATTTATGCTATTAAATTAAATTGTAATTTTCCTCCTTTTTTCTCTTCCTTTTCTTTCTTTCTTCACCCCATAAATAATGATAATGACTCGGACACATTTATTCCAAGATTTTTAAGGAAATAACTGGTTTAAGTCTGGTTTGCCCTTCATGACAACATCTTCATCTTTTTTATATAGAAACACATCTTTCCATGCATTCAGTACATGGTCCCAGAGATGACTGATCTAGGTGGGGGGCTGAGAACTACGTGGTCTCTGTGAAGCAGAACTAATTAGCACAGCTATAAAATTGTGCTGAGGCTTTCAGGACCCAAAAGGGCAGCTTTGTAGGCTGCTGCCCTGTGCCATGAAGTCATTCATGTTCAAGGACTTTTTTAACATGATGCAGCACTGCACTAGGTAAACACGTGTGTTCTGCTGAATTTGAGATAGTAACACAAACAGTTTTCAAAAGATTTTTTATGGTTTTTGTGTTCATCTCAATGTTGGCATGACACACAAAAATAATGTTGAAGCTGCAGGTAGATGACTGTTATAAATGAGAGTGGAGTGATTTTTCGCATGTTGGAGTTGATGGTTGCTGTTGTATTGTTGTACCTGTTGAGTGGAGTTGAAAGTTTGGATTTTTGATAAAGTTCTAGATTGAAAAGTTAAAAAAGAGACTGTTTTAAAGATGTTTTAAGAGTGCAATGTTTCTGGGTAAAAGCATTGGGATATTAAAGTTGTTTGGAGCAAAATAAAAGGGATTGAAGGTATTTTAGATGGAAAAGCAGTTGAACCCATGTAACCCTGAGTTCAGAAGTTATGTACCTTTTTAAAAATCCTTTATCTTTGTAATTTTATTTATGTAAAACTCAGTTTTTATGTTGTATTGTAAATCTGTAAGCCCATCACCCATCCCAATATTAAAGGCACTCTGCAGCACCCGAGCTAAAAATAGAAGGTTTGCACCTCTCCGCCCACCTCAAGTGGAATACTAATGAGGCCCTTTCCCGCCTTTGCAAATTACCCCTAGGCAACGATCCATCTATTGGTGGGGAAGGCCACCTCATTAATTAGTATTCCCAATCACCAGCGAGCGAGAGGGCGGAGAGGCTAATTCGGACCAGCCCATCAAAAACTTTATAAATTTGGCTCTCTTGAGCTGAGACAGTCTGTTTTTTGTTCCAGGTGCCTTTACCACCAACAGCTGCAGACTCTGGTCTGTGCAGGGTGCCTGGTGTCTCTGTCTCTCTGACTAGCAGGGAGTCAGAGGCTGGGTCGGGTGCTGGGCCTCTTGCCCATTTTTATGGGCTATACTTAAAATCTTTTTTTTTGAACTTAAGATTAGCTTAAGTTCGCCACCCGGCCTGAGGGATCTCCTTGTCCTTGGCCACCAACCGGTGGCCAGGAGAGTCTTATTGCTGTCCTGGGACCTTCCTTTTTTTTTGTGCTTTTTTTCTTTCTTTTTCCTTTCATTTCTCCCTCGGGAGATCCTGGACCTCGTGGGTTCAGCAATAAACACCTTTTGCTCTAACCCACGAGTGTGAAATTGTCTTTTTTTATGACAATTTCTTGGGGGCTCGGTCCGGGATATCCTTTTTTGCCCAAATTTGCCCAAAAATCCCGATTTTTTGGTTTTTTTTCCAAATTTTTAATTTTTCCGATTTTTTCCTCAAATTTGGACTACTGCGGATACCACCTACGGTGAGAGGACTCCAAGACCATCGCAGGAGATTGGTGAGGCCCTACCCCTTTCTAGGGGACTGTAGTTAGGGAAAACCAACTTATAAAAAGAAAATTTCTGTTTAGTTTCTCCCTAGCGCCAGCCCTGATTGAAGTGTGAGTGTGGGGTGGGCCACCCCTGGTGTGATTGCAGAGTGAGTGAGACAGGGCAAGGAGCTGAGAGCCAGAGCTCTCTGACTCAGTTTTGGGGCAAGAGCAGAGAGAGTGAGCTTGAAGCGACTGAAAGTGGGAGATTCAAAGAAAATTGAAAATTTTTGTTAAGGGAAAAAGCCCAGCCCCAGAAAGAAAGAAAAAAAATACCGCGCGGCCTTCATATATATATATTTTCTCCTCAGTTTTTATATTTCTATCTACTCTGTCCCCTTTCTCTAACTGTCCTTTAGCCAGAAGCTTCTCCGGGAAGGGGGGAGCGGCCATTTTGAGTTCTTCTTCTTTAGCCAGAAGCTTCTCCGGGAAGGGGGGAGCAGCCATTTTGGGTTCTTCTTCTTTAGCCAGAAGCTTCTCCGGGAAGGGGGGAGCAGCCATTTTGGGTTCTTCTTCTTTAGCCAGAAGCTTCTCCGGGAAGGGGGGAGCAGCCATTTTGGTTTTCAGTCGTCGGCCATCTTGGTTCTTTATTGTTTAATTGTTCATTGATTTGGTGAATCATTTATAGCGGCCATTTTGGTTTTCAGTCGTCGGCCATCTTGGTTCTTTATTGTTTAATTGTTCATTGATTAAGTGAATCATTTATAGCGGCCATTTTGGTTTTCAGTCGTCGGCCATCTTGGTTCTTTATTGTTTAATTGTTCATTGCTTTATTTAATTGCTTGAGTGAATTATTTATAGCAGCCATTTTGGTTTTCAGTTGTCGGCCATCTTGGTTCCTTATTGTTTAATTGTCCATTGCATTATTTAAGTGCTTAAGTGAAGTATTTATTTTTCCCACGGGAAGTCATTATTGTCGGCCATCTTGGTTTCTTATTGTTTAATTATTCAATTGCTTTGTTAATTGTTTAAGTTAATTATTAATTTTTCCCACGGAAAGTTCCCATCATAGAAAATAATTAAGTTAAGTAAAGAACATCAAAAGATATAAATAAATTAATTAATTTAATTAAATTAAATTAAAAAAAAAAAAAAAAATTTGTAAAAAATAAATTAAATCAAAATATTCATATATTATTTAAGTGCTTAAGTGAAGTATTTATTTTTCCCACGGGAAGTTATTATTGTCGGCCATCTTGGTTTCTTATTGTTTAATTATTCAATTGCTTTGTTAATTGTTTAAGTGAATTATTAATTTTTCCCACGGAAAGTTATCAAGTTCCCATCATAGAAAATAATTAAGTTAAGTAAAGAACATCAAAAGATATAAATAAATTAATTAATTAATTAAATTAAATTTAAAAAAAAAAAAAAAATTGTAAAAATAAATTAAATCAAAATATTCATATATTATTTATACATATATTATTAAAAAAAAAAATAAATAAAAAAATAAAAAAATTTGTAAAAAAATAAATTAAATCAAAATATTCATATATTATTTATACATATATTATTAAAAAAAAAAAAAAAAAAAAAAAAAAGAGAGAGAAAATAAAATAGAGAGTGGGTATTTTAAATTCTATATTCTTTTTACTTTCCCATCGTTGCAGTTGAGCCAAAATGGGTCAGTGTGTAAGCAAGAGCCACTCTTCCCTGAAGAATTACAAAGTAGCACCTGACAGTCCCCTAGGCATTATGCTCAAAAATTGGGACAGTCATGAATTAACTAAGGGGAAGGATGCAGTGCAAATGATCCAGTACTGTGTCTTCGAGTGGCCTAGAAAGAAAATTCGAGAGGATGGACTCAAGTGGCCCAAACAGGGATCTTCAGAGATATGGCTCTGTAAGGCCCTTTGCTTGTATCTACATTATAAGGGCCCAAAGAAATTGGAACAATTGGATTACGCACGAATTTGGTTAAAATATTGGAACAATGTGGAAACAAAAGACGAGAAAATCTTAACAGTAAAAGACAACTCAAAATTAACTAAACATGAAACATCAACCACTGACAAAAAAGATCAAAAAGTAAGGAAAGTTCAACCAAAGCGATGGGACCCTTTAGATGCCCTTCCACCAGTTGCTGCTAACCAAATTGATGGAGATAGTAGTGCCGAATCCTCAATAGAGGAGGAGGACACAAATAATTCCAGTCAGTCAGATGAGGGAGAAGTCTGCACACCAAAAAGAAAACATACCCTCTCTAACTCTCCTCGTCCAAAACATTCAAAAAGCAAAATTACTCCAATTGGAAAAGAAAAATCTCTCTCCTCAACCAGAAAACGAAATGTTAAATTGGCCTGCTCAATTTGTGAGGATTGTTCCAAAACTCCACAAGATAAAACAAAGGCTTTCCCCCTGCGAGAAGTGCCTATGGGTGGAGCACGGGGAGGAATTGGATATGTAGTTGCACCTCTTTCCTCCTCAGAGGTAAGAGACTTCAAAAGAGAAATGAAGTCCTTATTGAGTGACCCTATAGGGTTATCTCAACAATTCGATCAATTCCTCGGGCCAAACATATTCACTTGGCACGAAATGCAGTCCATCCTCCAGTCCCTGTTCTCCCTGGAGGAGCAATGTTTAATAAGGACTGCGGGAATGAAGGTGTGGGAGAGAGAAAATAATGATAATCAGGGCCCTCCTGGAGAACGGAAAATGCCAAATGAAGATCCAAATTGGAACCCAAATGACGAGAGGGATAGGGAAAATATGAAAGATTATAGAAAATTGATAGTAAAAGGGATTAGAGAGGCTGTTCCGAGGGTGAACAACATCAAGAGGGCATTTGGAAGTACCCAAGGTAAAGATGAAACTCCCCATGACTGGCTGGAAAGGTTAAAGAACAATGTGCAATTGTACACCCAATTGGATTTAGACAGCGACAGCGGGCAAACAATGTTGAAAGTACATTTTGTGCTATACTCCTGGCCGGATATTCGTAAAAAACTGGAAAAATTGGACAAGTGGCCAGAGAGAGATTTAAAGGAATTACTCGAGGAAGCTCAGAGGGTCTTTGTTCGAAGAGATGAAGAAAATTGGAAAACAAAAGCAAAAATAATGAAAAATGTTGAAAAAGACCCTCCCAAAGATACTACAATTGGCTCTCCTAAACCCACTCAATTTACTAGAGGTGACTCGAGGTCGAGTGACCCGAGTATGAACAAAGCAAACCACTATTGTACCTATTGTAAGAAACCAGGCCATGGGACCTGGTATTGTTACAGGAAGCAGAAAGACCAAGTAGTGTACCAGGAAACCCAGGCCGAAAGTAACTGAAGGTGTCAGGGGCTCTATCCAGTGGGGACCGATAAACATCAACAAGAGCCCTTGATAACTTTATTAGTAGGTCCCCACCATCAACCTGTAACGTTTCTTGTGGACACTGGAGCTGAAAGGACTTGTATTGCGGAAGTACCAAAAGGACTATACGTTACCAAAAACAACACCATAGAGATCTCAGGAGCGAAGGGTGACACTTTTACCGTCCCAATCATTCCAAATGTGGAGATCAGGGGAAATGCAAGAATTCATATTAATGACATCCTTTTTGTTCCTCAAGCAGGAATAAATCTATTGGGGAGAGACCTGCAGATTCCACTGCAAATTGGGGTAGTCCCCCGTAAAGGTAAAATGGTTACCAAGCTATTTGTATTATCAGTACAAGATGAGAACCAGATAAACCCCATTGTCTGGGCCAAACCGGGCAACCGGGGAAAAATAGACATGACACCACTAACTGTGAACTTACTTCCAGGAACGAATCCTATTCGAGTTCCACAGTATCCCCTAACCAAGGAGAAGCGGAAGAAACTGAAGGTCACCATCGAAGAGCTGCTAGAGGATGGCATCCTAGAACCTTGCAAGTCTCCCTTCAACACACCGATTCTGGGTGTCAGCAAACCAGACGGGGGCTGCCGACTTGTCCACGACCTGCGTAAGGTAAATGACAGAGTGGAAACCAGGTACCCCCTGGTTCCTAACCCATACACACTTTTAAATCAAATTCCACCATCACATGCCTGGTTCTCTGTTGTTGACCTTAAGGACGCATTCTGGTCATGTCCCCTAGATCCTTCCTGCAGAAACATCTTTGCATTTACTTGGGAGGATCCAGATACAGGGAGAAAGCGGCAGCTTCGATGGACTCGGTTGCCTCAGGGTTACACTGAGTCCCCCACGCTTTTTGGCCAGGCCCTTGAAGGCCTTTTAACTACCTTTGATCCACCAGAGGGCATAAAAATCACGCAGTATGTGGACGACCTGCTGGTGTCTGGGGAGCAGGAGGAGACAGTCAAATTGGCTACTATAAAACTATTAAACTTTCTAGGGCAGAAAGGGTTGCGAGTGTCAAAACAAAAATTACAATTCGTACTACAAGAAGTAAAATACCTCGGACATTTAATTGGGCATGGTACAAAAAAACTGAGTGCCGAAAGAGTAAAGGCAATAATTGACCTGCCACCTCCAAAAACAAAACGAGAAATTAGACAGTTACTGGGCCTGTTTGGATATTGTAGGCTCTGGATTGACAAGTACTCGCAATCCGTTCAATTCCTATACGAAAAATTAACTGAGGAGGAGCCAGTGCATTGGACAAAATCAGACGATCAAAAACTAAAAGATTTGAAAGACAAATTAATGCAAGCTCCAGTCCTCAGCTTACCTGCCCTAGATAAGCCCTTTGATTTGTTTGTAAATGTGGACAAAGGAGTTGCCTTTGGGGTGCTGACCCAAACGTGGGGCGGGTCCAGAAAACCTGTAGCTTTCATTTCGAAGATCTTGGACCCTGTATCAAGGGGATGGCCACAATGCATCCAGGCAATCGCAGCGTCGGCAGTTCTGGTTGCCGAGGCTCAGAAGCTGGTGTTTGGAGGGACACTCACAGTGCACACACCTCACTGTGTAAAGGCCATTCTAACTCAGCGGGCCTCAGAGTGGCTCACGGATGCCCGAATTGTGCAATATGAGAGCCTCCTAATTGAATCTAAACATCTTCACTTCGCCACATGTACCTCACAGAACCCAGCACAATTTCTTTATGGCTTACCACAAGATGACTTAGCCCACAATTGCATAAATGTGATCGACCTACAAACAAAGGTGCGGGAAGACCTAACTGACATCGCCATCCTCGAAGGGAAAAAGATCTTTGTAGACGGATCATCCAGGGTGGTACGTGGAAACCGATGCTCCGGGTATGCAGTGGTAGACGGGTTGGAAATGAAAGTAATAGAAAAAGGGAAACTACCAGGACATTGGTCTGCTCAGGTATGCGAGCTTTATGCGTTGGAAAGAGCCCTCCACCACCTAGCCGGGGAAATCGGAACTATATACACAGACTCTAAATATGCCTTCGGGGTGGTCCACACCTTTGGTAAAATATGGATGGAACGTGGGCTATTGAATTCAAAAGGGAAAGACATTTTGCACAAAGAAATGATTGTAAAAATCTTAGAGAGCTTAAAGAGACCAAAAGCCATTGCTGTGGTACATGTACCAGGACACCAAACCGGGCTCAGTCTAGAAGCTAGGGGAAATACTCTAGCAGATAATACAGCTAGAGAGGCAGCTACTGAAGGACTGTTCACAGAGACTGTTTTAAAGGTAACCACACGAGCAGCAGCGAAAAGACAAGAAACAACTGATGCAGAGGAATCGAACAAGACCAAAGAAACCTCCGAGGAGGATGAAGTCCCTAAAACCCTGGAAGCAAATGAGGAAGAGATACCATCAGCACCAGACCAACAAGGGGTAAGTGAGAAAAACTTACCCAGGCCCATTTTTAACAACAAAGAAAAAGAACAATTGGCGGCAATTGGCGGAATAGAAGACCAGGAAGGTAGGTGGCACCTTCCCGATGGTAGGCAAATTCTAAACAAAGCACTGACTCGTGAAATTTTATTTGCGATACATAGAAATTACCATTGGGGAACAAAGGCCCTAGTAGATCACTTTTCCCGGGTCTTCTGTTGCCTGGGAGTATACGAAATTGCAAACCAAATTACCAAAAATTGTCTAGTATGCCAAAAAGTCAATAAAAAACAAATGAAAAATGTTCCAAAAGGGGGAATGGACATAGCTTCTCGTCCATTCCAGAGCATCCAGATAGACTTCACAGAGATGCCCCTTGTACAGCGGTGGAAGTACCTATTAGTCATAGTAGATCACCTCACTCACTGGGTGGAAGCTTTTCCTACCACCAATGCCACCGCCCACACAGTGAGTAAGGTGCTCTTAGAACAGATAATTCCCCGCTATGGAGTCCCTCTAAGAATTGACTCAGATAGAGGAACTCATTTTACTTCTCAAATCACTCTAAATTTAATCAATCAATTAGGCTCAGATTGGAAATTGCATACTCCCTGGCACCCGGAGAGTTCGGGAAGAGTAGAACGCATGAATCAGACACTAAAAAGAATACTCACAAAATTAATGATAGAAACAAAGTGGTCCTGGGTTAAGTGCCTCCCACTTGCCCTATTAAGCGTTCGAACACAACCACGAACTGACATTCAAGTCTCAGCGTATGAAATGTTGTTTGGACTCCCTTATTTAGCTGGACAGCGAGAAATCGATGTAAAAGAGACTGGAAACATAGCAATAAGGGAGTATGTAAAGATCATTGCACACAACATCCAAGAGTTAAAGGAAAAGGGCCTGCTTGTGCAAACACCACCTCTTGATTTCAATTTACATAATATTCATCCAGGAGAGTGGGTGTTAATCAAATGCTGGAAAGAAAAATCTCTAACCCCCTCTTGGGAAGGCCCCTTCCAGGTTCTTTTAACAACAGAAGCAGCGATAAGAACAGCAGAAAAGGGATGGACACACATTCGGAGAGTAAAAGGTCCAGTGACTCCACCAGAGGATGAAAAAGAGCTCTGAGAAAAAGGAAAACCTTGAACCGCAACAGTATCCTTTAAAACTAAGATCTAGTCAAAGAAATGTTACCAGTTACTGTAAATGTTATTGTTGTTGAAGTTAAAAGACTGTTCAAGTTTCAAATTACCATGTTCAACATTTGTTACATATATAAAACACTAACCTTGTTTCTCTCACTTCCCACTTTTTGTAGGAAGGAAAACCTGCCTGATAAGATCTGCCTCTTCTTCTAAGACCAAAATAATTTGGCTACAAATTAACGGACACACGTTCCTCACAGGAACTGACCGAGGCCAGGTAAAAATGAATCTCCTGCGGCCTGAGGGAGAGAACGCGCTTAGCACCAGTCCAGAGACTCCAGGAAAGGAATGCCAACCACCAGCACAAGCAGGAATAGAGCCCAAACCGAGAAAAGTCACCGTACTGCTCTTCCTGGCCGTGGCACTAGTCATCTCTGTGCCGAAGATCCTGGGAGCCAAGGCGGACATAAGGTGCAACAAGTGCTATCACACCATTTACCAGACCGCAGGAAATTCATTCAAAATAAAACACTTTTTCCGTGCACATTCCTATGTAAGCCCAGGTTGCTACGATATTGTTAACTTAGGAAGGTGTACGGAAAAGGGACAGAAGTATTGGATTGGGCAAAACATTGGTACTCAAATTCAAAAGATAAAAGGAGAGTGCCCCTCCGATGATGTTTGGCTTTGTTTCAATTTCAATTATATCACAAAAGAGGAAGATTTAATAAAAAGAAAAACCTTTGAATTGGACCTGATTCAAGAAACTGTAATCGAAGAAAACCAAAAACAACAGGAAGCTGGCTTATCAAAAGTAGACCAAAATTTATTTATTGATTTGGCAGAGAGGATAAGTCAGCAACTAAATTTAACAAATTGTTGGGTGTGCGGAGGAACTTTAATGTCCGAGTACTGGCCTTGGCGAGGGGTCGGGATTGGACCCCTCGAAATCTTACAGCTGGGCAATCTTCCGCCAAACACCCGAACTGATAATGAAATTTGGCATTTAAGTAACACAGTCTTAGGGGAAGAGTGCATTTGGAGAAAAGCCCCAAGATTCTTCCAGAGGGTGGGAGAAACAACGTGTAAAAGATACCTGGTCACAGACGGGAAAAAGAGCTGGTGGCTGCCCACAACACCAAACGTATACTGGTCAAGTACACAACTACCTCATAAAAGCTGTGTTTACAACAAAATCGAGAAGCTGTTTCAATGCTGGGAGGATGGTAATCCTTTTTCCACACTTCCTGCTTTCTCGAGGTATTGGACTCAGGCGAACTCAGTTAAAGACAGTTTCTGGGCAGCTCCAGAAAATTTGTTTTGGATAAGAAATGACAACTTTTCTGTAGCCGAAAAGACTCTATTTTGTTCCTCCAGTGTTGCGCATGAGTGAAGTGGGTACACTGTGAGAGTAATGCGAAAAATCAAGGTTCCCTAAGAAAAAAGAAAAAGGGGGGAGTTTGTTATAAATGAGAGTGGAGTGATTTTTCGCATGTTGGAGTTGATGGTTGCTGTTGTATTGTTGTACCTGTTGAGTGGAGTTGAAAGTTTGGATTTTTGATAAAGTTCTAGATTGAAAAGTTAAAAAAGAGACTGTTTTAAAGATGTTTTAAGAGTGCAATGTTTCTGGGTAAAAGCATTGGGATATTAAAGTTGTTTGGAGCAAAATAAAAGGGATTGAAGGTATTTTAGATGGAAAAGCAGTTGAACCCATGTAACCCTGAGTTCAGAAGTTATGTACCTTTTTAAAAATCCTTTATCTTTGTAATTTTATTTATGTAAAACTCAGTTTTTATGTTGTATTGTAAATCTGTAAGCCCATCACCCATCCCAATATTAAAGGCACTCTGCAGCACCCGAGCTAAAAATAGAAGGTTTGCACCTCTCCGCCCACCTCAAGTGGAATACTAATGAGGCCCTTTCCCGCCTTTGCAAATTACCCCTAGGCAACGATCCATCTATTGGTGGGGAAGGCCACCTCATTAATTAGTATTCCCAATCACCAGCGAGCGAGAGGGCGGAGAGGCTAATTCGGACCAGCCCATCAAAAACTTTATAAATTTGGCTCTCTTGAGCTGAGACAGTCTGTTTTTTGTTCCAGGTGCCTTTACCACCAACAGCTGCAGACTCTGGTCTGTGCAGGGTGCCTGGTGTCTCTGTCTCTCTGACTAGCAGGGAGTCAGAGGCTGGGTCGGGTGCTGGGCCTCTTGCCCATTTTTATGGGCTATACTTAAAATCTTTTTTTTTGAACTTAAGATTAGCTTAAGTTCGCCACCCGGCCTGAGGGATCTCCTTGTCCTTGGCCACCAACCGGTGGCCAGGAGAGTCTTATTGCTGTCCTGGGACCTTCCTTTTTTTTTGTGCTTTTTTTCTTTCTTTTTCCTTTCATTTCTCCCTCGGGAGATCCTGGACCTCGTGGGTTCAGCAATAAACACCTTTTGCTCTAACCCACGAGTGTGAAATTGTCTTTTTTTATGACAATGACTGTGTTTCTTACTTTTTCCTGGCTGTACAGAAGTAAAATTATTTGGGAGTGACATGAGTGGAGAAAAGCAGATGTGTGGGAAGTTAAAAAGTTGGCCAAGGAATGGAAAAAGAAAAAAAATCAGGTTTGAGATTAATGTGCTGGATGCTTCCTGAGGGTGGTGCTGGGCAGCCCTGACCTTCATCACTGGGGGACAATAAAGCAAACCTATGCCACACAAACCAAATATTCTTCAGTGACCACAACTAGAGAAGGCTTTTCCTGCATGAATAGAAAACACCAGATGGAAATCTCCAATCACAGAATTATCTGCTCATATAAAACATACATATAAGGCCTAGTAGTGCTAACGCAGGTTGTGATAAATTGGTAATAGACTTATATTGACAATAAATTTGATACTTAAGTTTCCAAAATTTAGGGATGAAGTAAGATTAACTTTAGGAAGTCTGAAGTTTCAACCCCACCTCTCTCCTTTTCTTCTCTCTTATGTGTCTGACACCTTATTCATTCTCAGTATGTCTTGTTTTCCCTGTGTAGACCAATTCTGTAGCCTTTCTTCATGTTCTCTTGCATTCTAGCCTGGTTTCTCCTGTGGAATTAGCTAATCATATTTCTCTTTTGCTAAGGGTAAGGGCTTGTTCTCTGAGACTGCAATCTTGTAATTAAAGAAAGCTTACAATGCTAGTGTCAATCACACTGCTCTGAAAGTGGATAGCAATGACCTCAGCTACGTTCTATTATACAGCATCTTTCAGACTATGATCAGGAAAGTAATGCTTTAGGGACATGGATCTGACTCAGCCTGTAACTAAGAGTTTAGCTTCTGCTCCTGACCCATTCTTTTCTGTGCTTTACAAGACAATATCCATATATGAAGAATGTATGAAAGATTGTTTTTCCATTTTTGCTCAAAATATGCTGTGTTAAAAATGTCCTATATGGAAAGGAATGGTTTGGTCTGGAAGGGATCTTTAAGGTCACCTAGTTCAAACCACTTGCAATGAGCAGGAGCATCTTCAACCAGATCAGGTTACTCAGAGCCCCATCCAGCCTGATCTTGAATGTTTCCAGGGGCTTCCACCACATCTCTGAGCAACCTGATCCACCATAATAATAAAAAAATTATCTTCCTTATATCTAATTTTATATCTACTGTAAATCTATACCCTTTCAGCTTAAGAACATGACCCCTGTAGCTATTGCATCAGACTCTATTAAAATTTTTTGTCCCCATCTTATAGCCCCAAAAAGGTCTCCCCAGAGCCTTCTCCAGTCCCAGCTCTCTCAGCCTGTGTCCATAGGAGAGGTGCTCCAGCCTTGTGACCATTTTCATGACCCTGTTTTGGAGTCTCTCTCGCAGGTCCACATTATTCTTGTGTTAGGGGTGCCAGAGCTGGATGCAGTTCTCCAGATGGGTTCTCATGAATGCAGAGAAGGGGAGAATTGCCCTCCTTGACCCTTGACCTGCTGGTCATGCTTCTTTAGGTGCAGCCCAGGACATGTTTGGCTTTCTGGAAGAGGAGTGCACATTGCCAGGTCATGTCCAGCTTTTCCTCCACCAGCACCCCAAGTGCTTTCCCACAGGGCTGCTCTCAATCTGCTCATCACCACAGTGCAACAAATAAAAAAATCATGTTATATATCAAAATTATGGCCTTCAGAGCTGTGATATAGATGACTAGGATCAAAATAATCATTCCACAGAGTTTTCTAGAAAAACTACAACAAAAACCCCAAACCAAGTAATATCAGAAGGTATCTTAACCTGTCATTTCCCTTCCTTCCATTCTAGGATACAAAGAAGCAAAAGAAGATGTAACTTTCTTGTGCTGTCATTCAATATAACATGTACATTTCACCCACCTCAAGTGAATTTTATCCTCACAAATGTTGATCTTGACTCCCAAATAATACAAGCCACTGCTAAGGAAATGCTATTTATTAATGCATCCTTCCACCACTACACATTTAGGACACATGCAGAGTGTGATTTGAGCATGGTGTAAAGATGACTAAGGTAGGTGGATCCCAAGGTGGTAAATCTGCATGAAAGAGTGGGAATTTGTTAGGTTAGGAGTGAAGACCGTCTGGATGTGTTAGTGTGCTGCTTATGGGAAGCCATGTTCTGTGTTTTTGTGTTCTGTTTCTGGGCTCTCTGCTGCAGGACAGGCTCCAGTTGCAATGTTGATGTGATGTGGGGTCTCCCTGAGTCTTAAATCCATTCTCCATGACATACACTATTTGAAAAGATTGCTTGTGAACATATTTTTTTTCTGAATTGCATCAATTTCTTACCAGCTGCATTTATTCTGTGATTTGGTCTATCACTTCAGTTCTCTCCAAACACAATACAAGTGTGAGTGGGGACATGATTTTCTAAAGGAAGATATATGAAATTAGTTTCCTTCTTTGAAAATCATGTAAAGAGAGGATCTAAAAGCCTAACATAGGCAGATAATCTAGATAGACTGGATTTCCTTTTAGATGCCCTCAGAGACACTTATCTTCCCCATTTACTATATTGGAAGCCAGAGTATTTGCTTTAGTAATAAAAGGTCTATTATTCTCCTATTAGCTATAGAGAATACAATCCATGAACCTTTGAACTTTTTTACTTTAATATAAGATACCGCTTGGGTCACAGATTAGATTTTTGACCATATGATAAAGATGATGTCCATATTTCCTCTTAGTATATCCTGCATCTTTAGATTTTTAGATGAATACTAGTGCTTCTAGGTTAAATCAATAAAATATGTTTTTATGTCCTTGAAATTCATTGAATTCCAATTGGTCCCTCCAGTCCAAGGGACCATTTGGCAGGAGTAGAAATTTCAATATTATGGCATAAGATATCAACACAAAAAATCAAAGTCTAGCTGAAGTACTTCTATATTTAACCACTGCTTGAAGAAACATGCTAAGTAATTTTTGTAAATATCAATTAATTATATAGTGAAAATCATTATATTTATGATATTTTTAATGTTAAATTTAGAATGGCTTAAGCTAGGTGGAGCACAGGATTAACATTTAACATTACCTCAGTCTAATGGATAATTGGTTCAAAATCGACAAAATGAGATTCAACAAGGAGCTAATGTGTAATACCTTGTGAAATCAATTACACACATAGAAAATAAAGAGTAACTGAGTAGGCAACACCGCTGCAAAAAGAAGTGGAGCTAAAATGGAGTGAAAACTGAACACAACATCAACAAGGTGTTTATAAAAGGTCAGATCACCTTCAGCGATATAGGAAAAGCAATGTTGAAGAAAGACAACCAAGTAATTATTGCTCAATATCTTGTGCTAGGGGAGGAAGCATCTAGGGTACTATGCCCATTTCAAGAAGATGAAGATAAATTGGAGAGAATCCAAAGGAGGCATACAAGGATGATTAGAGGCTGGAAAACATCACCTCTGAGGAAATGTTCTAAATAATTAGATTTACTTATTCTAGAAGAGAGAGAATGGGGTTAAGAGAAAGGGAGAGAGTGCGCAGGAGAGGCATGTGGGAGTTGTGGTAAAATATGCAAAGGGTTGCAATGAACTGTTGTTGTCAAAGTCTACTGGGTTTGTGATACAAAAACTAATTTCATCAATTCTTGAGGGAGTGAGACAAAGAAAGGATTTTTCTTAGATACTAGAAAATTATTTTTATTTTTTAACATTTTTAATTTTTAAAATTGATAATTTCAATATCTAATAATTTTTGATAATTTAATTATTTTTGTTGCCTTTTCTTCTTTTCTTTTGCTCTTTCCCACTCTGAAAATGTTTTGAAAGTTTCAAAAGCTCGAAAAATATAGAGGTGACCTGCAGGAGGCATTGCCATCAATACAGATGGCACTTTCAAACACAGAACCACGAAAGGTGTGAGGTTGGAAGGGATATCTGCAGGTTGTGTGGTCCAACCTCTGTGCTCTCTGCTCAAGAAGGGCCACCCAGAGACAGACAGCCAGGACCACATCCATATGGCTTTTGGATACCTCCAAGGACCCACAAGCTCCACAAAATCTTTGGGCAACCTCTGCTACTTCTTAGGCATCCTCCCAGGAGAAAACTGTTTCCTGATGTTCAGAGGGAACCTTCCATGTTTTAATTAGTGCTCACTGTCCTCTTGTCAATGGGCACCACTGCAAAGATCCTGGCTCAGCCTCTTTATCACCTTCCTTTCAGGACTTTACATACTTTGATAAGATCCTCCTGAGCCCTTTCTTTTCTAGTCTGAACCATCCCAGATCTCTTAGTCTTTCCTCCTAGAGGAGACAGTCTTGTTCCCAGCCACTATGCGAGTTTTCAATCCACATGAAATAGAAAATAGAATAGAAAATAGTAGATATATAATAAATATAAATAAATATATATAAAATCAATAAAGTTAACCACTTTCCTATTTGGAAGTGATTTAAGAAAATGCATCAGAACTTCCCATTAAACTTGCTGATAGAAATATGTCTGTCTCTGATTCAGCTTGATTATTAGAGTGATAAAACCTGTCACCTTCCTCATCTGCTTTGAATGGAAAACTTTCCTCTTTTTTCCATTGAAGTGGGATCACCTTCTAAGAATCCAGCACTAAAGGTGGGAGATGAGGTGCTGCAGGATCTAAAGCCAAAGTCAGGTAATTTGTGAATCCAAGGGCTTTCAGATTTTTTATTTCCTGCCAAGGCTGAAAGCAAAGAGAGAGCTATATCTGAACTGAGAGCTTAATAATTTGGGCTCTTAGATACAATTCATTTTTAGTTAGTTTAAATAATATATTTGAAACATTTAGAAATATTTGCATAGTTTCTCCATAAAGAGAATGGGTAGTGAAGGGGGGAGGCAAAATGAGCACTTGAATAGCCTGGGTACATCAAATATTATTACTTTTATGCTCAAAGATTAGTCTATACAGTAATGTTCTGACTACTAGGGGTAGAACATTCTTCTGCATCACGGAGTCTGTTAAATACTTCTAGTTTTAGAAAACATTAATGTGCATATTTAATTCCATCCATTCAGCATTTGCTTAGAAAATGGACTGCTCATTAGCAGGTATTCCTGTTTGGCTCATGGAGCATGCTGAAATCTTGCCTGTGCACTCAGATGCTCACCACAGCTCTCAGAGAGGTCAAAGCCAATGTTTCCTCTGTCTGTAAGCATTCAGACATTCCTACCTTGCTTTGTTTCAATTGTTGTTTCAGTATGAAGAGGCATCTCCCATTTTAAGTCTGACTAGTGCTGCTACAAGAAGGATCAAGAGCACCCTGTGCAAGAAAACAAATGTTGATATTTCTAAAATACAAGGAAACTAAAATTAGAAAAATGTTTACATCAACACCAAACCACATAATCTGTCATTTATCTGCTCTTACTACTCTTTTCATGAAAAATATGTTTTATTCTTGATCAGATGCATAAGTGGGGCTGTGCTGGTTTCCAGTCAGCCCCACCTGGGGCATCCCCAATCCCTGCTGATGGTCTTAAGCCTCCATTTCAGCTCAGCCCTTGTCTCCTTTTGTTCCTTGCCTGAGCCTCCTGGATTGATTCACTGGGATGGATATCCCACTTATGATATCTTGCCAGAGTTTTACCACATATGAATTTTTCTTGTAATAGATGTTGGCATAAGATGTAGGGCAGAAATATTAAATTTTAGCTTTTTACTTCATTACTTCTATGCCAGATTTTTTTCCCTGAGTAGATACTGCAAAAGAAGGAAGAAGAAATAAAAAAAAGAGGAAAAAATATATAGTTTCTCTGAGTGGTTATTAGTGACTTTTCTGTGTAGGAAATTAACAGAGTAATATTGGGTATCCTCCCAGGATCCTGTCAATTCTCTTTTCCCTGGTCTTTAGCCAGGCTAGCTTGGGTTGTGAGCTGAATTTTTCTTATGAGCCTCACAGAGCAACAGCTCTCTTAGCAAGCAATTTTTTTTTCATGCATGATGAGATGTGCAGCTTGTTCAAGAAGTTTTCCAGACATACACAAACACCCTTCATTTCTACATAATAATTGCAAATCACTTGGGCTGCTACCAATATTTAACTGCACAACACCAGTCTCGCCATCAGCCTTGTCAGAAGTCACTCTCACTGCTCAACTGAAATAATAATTGCCAGAATCAACTAGAAACCTCTGGGATGGGGAGTATAAATGCCACAACACAGCTGAAGCTTGCTTGGTGTTTTTGCAAGTCAGTTATTTGCAGGAAAGGCACTGACTAGGGAGTTAAGGATGCTGGAGAAGGCTTTTCACGACTGCTATGTCTATTTAAGCTCTCTTCCATACAACCTCCGAAACACAATGATTTATTCAGGATAGCAAATAAATTCACTTCCAATGGCCTGAAGAGAATGTCTGTGGAGCAAGGCTATAAGGGCACCTTTTTATTCCTTTGTGATTAATTTTGAACCATTAATAGTATATTCATGATAAAAAAGCATAAAAACCCCATAGACATTTTTGCTGACTGTGTGCTGTGTGGTTTAGATAAGAAACAAATTGTGTTACTTAAATCATTCAAGCTGCTATTATCATGTATGTCTTGCATCATACAATCCTGATCCACAGGTTCTCACTGAAAATACTCTTTTGGTGCCTCAGGTGAACAGGCTCTTGCTTCATAATGAGCTCAATTTTTGAATTATTTTCTAAAGTGTAGTATGTGTATCTTACTGACACAGGGCAAAAGAAGTTTAGAATTTGGTCTGAAAACAAAAAGCAAAAATAAAAAAATAAAAATTTTAATGGATTAGTAATTTTTGACACTGTGTTTGAGAAATAAGTAACTAATAATGCATCAGAGCTATTTAGTAACCCTCTTTGATTCCTGTATTTGCCTTGAAAGAAAGTCTGGTAGTCCATTTTGTCCAATCTAGTGACTTACACTGTGTGTGAAATCCAATATGAAAAATTAGGGCTTGAATTTCGATTTGTTGCACCTGCATTTATATAGCTAAGATATAATATAGATAGCTGTGTCTGTGCAGCCATCAAAGGGGAGACATAAATATTTTTAAAGGACAATTAATTTGACCAAATGTAGACATCTTTAGGACAAAATTAATTTTACCTTGGCAATACTTAATTGTCCTGATTGATTATTAGAAGAAGCTGGTGTGACTAATTTAGATAGAGTTATCTACATTTGGTCAGGCAAGTCCCACTTAGTATTAGAAAGGGACAGAAAAGCTTTCATAATCCTAGAAGAATTTTGAGATTTCAATACTTTTCTCTTTGCTGAAAGGGTTAAAAATTTTTCAGGGTTTCAGAAAATGTGCATGCTTTAGGGAAAACAAACCAATGATCACGTTAATGACTTGGGTATTCCCCTTCTGGTTTTCCCCTTTTTTTAATACTACACAGTAATATGAATTTTATATTATAGACAATTTGACCTTGGTCTATACATAAAAATAGTATAACACTAGAAAACATGAGAAGTTAAAGATTCTGGATATTAGTAATTTCTAATATTAAAGTAATTTTTCTTTTGCTGGCAACTTCATAGATTGTGCTTCTAGAGTTGAGATTAATATTAAATTCAATTTCAATCTGAACAAGCTCTGCTTATTCAAAAGGATTGTGCCAGAATTGCTCTGGGAAGTAGACTGGCGTGAAAACTGAATAACTATTTTCTGTAATAACAAAATTTCCAGTCAGCTTTGCACATTGAAACCACAGCACTACCAACTTCACAAATGAAAATTCAAATATCCAGAAACAATATGCAGAGTTATAGCTGCATAATCTTTACAGATAAGCTATTACCACACAATGCCATCTAAAATGCAGGCAGTGATGAAGTATAACTTTGTCTTCCCTTAGGTCACTGAGTAGAAAACCGGGAGCTTTGCTTCTCGGAGGTACCTATTGGAAATTACACCACTGTGGAGGAAACTCCAGCTGGTGTGGGCTCGCCCCTGTGCTCCCTGAGCAGTTCTAGCGCCCTCCAGAGGAAACCAATCCCATCTGTATGTTACACAACCAACAGTGTTGGTGCTCTTCGGAGTTTTTTGGTTTTCTTGTGTCTGACACATACTCTTTTTCTTCTGGGGTCTGCTTATCTCTCTGTTTCAGTTCAAAGGGACAAAAAGGATGAAAAGGTTATGTCAGAGCTCGTCAGAGCAGTGCTTTTGCAGCTCTATATTTTGTGCCTTGTGCTCTTGCAAGGGTGCAGAGGAGAAACAGAGAGCAAGGCTGGCTCAGAGATTGGTAGAAAAATATCATTGTCAGAAAAAAACAAGAGTGATGTGATACACTCCCATATTGCTGATTTAGAGTGAGTATCATGATGATCTTGTCAACGTGTCTCAGTTTCCTCTTGGAACTGTCTGGCTTCAGAAGGAAACTGAAGTCTGAACTAGCAAGCACACAAACAAAGAATTTGAGAAAGCAGACCTTTGAAATGAAAGCAGGGACAAGCCAAGGTGACAAAGCTGTTTGCTAGCCCAAGGGATGCTGGATCAAAGCTGTTGGAAGCTCTTCTGGACTAGGATGGTTCCGCTGTTCTCAGAGCCTTGCCTGGTTGCTCTCCCTGACCTCACTTCACTCATTCCCCTGCAAGCCCCCAGAGGACAGAGGTGAGGATGGAAGAGTGCGATGTAGTTGGAGTGGTCACACAAGATGATTCACACAGCTACATCTATCAACCAGAGCGAGGAAAACAGGAAAACACAAGAGAAAATCTCAGCAGCAGGAGTCCTTTGGGACTGTTCTAGTGGATGTATCACAGCAGCCTGCTCAGCCATTCTGTCAACTCTAGAAGCTGTTGGAACTAGAAGGCAGGATAATCCAGAATATTTTTGCTTTTGCCAGGCTGCCTTATCCCAGAGAAATGCAAAGGGTGGCTGTCCCTGTTGCACAACATTTCCCTTTCCTTTCTCTATTCAGCATCACCTAAGGAGAAAATAGAGATGAGAAAATTAGGGAATGATGTAGCTAAACCTTTCAGGCCTGAAACACTAGAAATGGGGAAGTCAAAAGGGAAAGCACAGCAAAACCAGTTTTATTAAGGAAGAAATCTAATTTTCATATCAAAGGAGTTGTGGATGCCCCATTCCTGAAAGTGTTTAATGCCAGGTCTGGTGGAGCTCTGAGGAACTTGATCTGGTGAAAGGTGTCCCTGGCCGCAGCAGGGGGCTTGGAACTTGACGGTCTTTAAGGTCCCTTCCAATCCAGGCCATTCTATGATTCTGTGATTAAAAAGTCAAGTGAATGTACAACAAATATTGCAGCATATATGCACCACACACACACACACACTCACAAAATGACAGCCGTATGGTGACTTTATTTCTGAAAATAGCCTAGTCAGGAGCAGTCCCAATTTTGAACAATTTTTAGTTTAGTCATGCATAGGTGACCAGCTGTGAAACTAATTATAGAAATTTGAAAAGCCCTGACACTTGTGTGAAAACGAAACATGAGTGATGACGTCAGAGTAGACAAAAAGGCTGAAGTGATCTCCTGACTTTTCTGAGTGGAAGAAGCAGCCTCGTAATTTTGTCAGGGATAGATTTAACAGGCTTGAAAAGAGACCAGAGACAAGATGTTTTGAACAAAGCACACAGAGAGAGAAACCTTGGAGGTTCTAGAACAGGCTTTTGACAAAGCAATTAATATTTGTCCAGAAAAATGCACTGACTCCATGTCAAACAGACAATGCTCTAGCAGTAGTGATGTTCGGCAAGGGAAACCAAAATTTGGCAGAAAAAGAAATGAAATCAAAGACTGAAAATAATGAAAAATCATGCAGAGTTCTAAGACAGAATCCTCACTAAATGTCATATGGAGATGCAAAACATCTGAAATTTTGAAAAGATGCAAGGCTTGCAAAAGATTATGCTGTTTTTTGAAAGTTTGCAAGTGGAAGACAGAGTTTGCACAGCATGGACAAAGAGGATGCCAACAGCATCATTAGTTTGGATTTTATTTTTCAAAGCAAGAGCAGGCAAAACTGCAGCAGAAAATATCTAAGCAATAAACAAAAATAGTAAATATATTATTTATAAATTCTAAGTTGAACAAGGAGCACAGATTTTTACTCTGTGCATGGTGAAGCTGAGGGGAGCTGTATTCTGGGCAGCCTTTCTCCTGTTCTGTGTTTTCAGAGATATGTGTTACACTGGGCAGTGATATTGGAAGGCAATCATTTTTCCTTCCCCCACAGCAGTAGACCTCTGGATACACAAGCAGAGCCAAAGTGTTATTAGAAACAGTGCTTTTGGCACTGAGCAAAAAGCCACAAGCCTTATGATTAAAACTTTGCGCTTTAGGGAACTTGCTCCCCAAAGGGAAGATGAAAACTAAATATATGGGTAAATAATGAACTGGAAAAGATACAAGTTACACTTTCACTGTGTGTGCATATGTGTGTGTATATGCTCATTTTCAAGTGGAAACAAGATAAGCCTCTGGTCTCATCAGGGAACGAACTGACTGGGAATTCAGGGGATCAAAGCAATTGAGGATGAGTTAATTTATAAAAAAAAAACCTCTCAGTAGGATCAGGAAGAAAACTGGCAGAACTTAAATGTCCTGGAGTTAATGAGTTTAAGTACTGACATCATGAGTGTACTTAATAGTAGGGGAAAAAAAGTGATACTGCCTTTTTTATTCTGTGTGTAAACTCAATATAACAACATGAATTTGCACAGTTCACAGTTAACCTTCCCTTTGGGAGACACCAGCTCTGTCTGTTGTTCTGTTACGTGAGTTGTAGCTCTTCCTCAAACCCAAATTCACTTACTATATGAGCAATTCAAAAGTAAATTTGTCATCAAGGAGGATTAAGCTCTTAGAGAGATCCTGAGTCCTCTCCTTAACTGGCACAAGGGCAGCTTGTCCTCCATCAAATGTGTGTGAATCGGGCACATGGAGGGCAGGACAAAGGACATCCTAGTTCCTTCCCAGCCATTAGGACCTCTGCTCTTCCAAGAGATGGGGTTTACAGTTTTTGAACTCAATCATGGTTTATTGATGTGCTTAGGCATTCTCTAAAGCTTTCTCTTCAGCTCATGGCATAGGGTTGTTCACAGCTTCTTCACACAGCAGTCTGGATTGCATTAAGAACCTGCAGTGTTTCACAGGAAAAGGAATGAGTTTTTGATGGGATGATGTGGCTGTACAGATGATGTTTTGAAGGAAACTTGACTAATGGCTCTGAGGTCTCTGCAATGACTGAGGTGCTGTTCTGGTGTAAAGCGACCAAGATTGTAAATCCTTGAGGGACAGAAATAATGTGTCTGAGAGCAAAATGAAAAAAAAAAACTGTACTGAGATGTAACAAGACTTAGTATCTGGGCATTAATACAGCAGACACAATCAAATAAATATAAATTTTAGAAGTCATGCACATGGGAAAAATAATTTAATCTTTACATGTGGAATGAGAGACTGAGCTCATCATTAGCACTCACAATGAAATCTTCATATTATAACAGGCTTTCTTTTGGAAATATCATCTCTACTCTTCTTAATGATCAAAACTCAGTTAGTACTAGGACTTATTAAGAACAAAATAGAGAACAAAACAGAGAATGTATGATGGTAGTGTATACTGATACGAAATAATGCTATGTCCCTATATAAATCTGGCTTGTGGTTCTGTCCTGTGTAGAATCATACAGCACAAGGTTCACAAAACTGTAACACAGTTGTTAAAAATCATTGAACAGCTGACTAAGGAAGGCGGAAGATATCTAACTTTGGTCTTCAGCCCACAAAAAGAGGTAGATGAGGGGATGGAGGGAGGTCTGGGACTTAGGTCAGCAAGGTTGCAAACGGCACAGAGTAGACCAGTTAGCCACTGTCTGTTCCAGCACAAAGCTAGAGAGAGTTGGACATTAGTGGCAGACTCAAGGTGGTCTTCAAGTGAAGGCAGAGATGTAGTGAAAAGTCCTATAACAGGATGCTAAAAGTTTACTTGTCAAGGCACAGTTGAATAAATTCATAACAGAGGAGTTCCTCAGGATACTTAAATTCAAAGAAATCACCCATGGTTTAGGAGGCCTTTGAGTTGAAAATTTCTGAACTCTAGGAACCTTGAGGATATATAACATGCACTTGGTCTCTTATCTTATATTTTTTCTTAGACATCCAATTTTGATCACTGCTAAAGACAAAGTTCTGAGCTGGGTAGACCTTTGGTCTGATCCAAAAGGGATGCTCTCGTTTTTAAATACCTACAGATGGATGCAAGTAAGACTGAGGTCATTGCAACTTGATTTCATTACCATGCAATGAAAGAACACAGGGCTGGGGGAGAAAGTGCAGTGGGAAACACCCACTGCATTTTATTCTTCATATAGCCAGTGAAGATCTAGTCAATACAGTCTATGGAGTTTAAGCTGTGCTTTTTTTTAATCTCGTCAAAAATCATTGGCTGTTTTTAGAGAAAATGTGTTCCAAGTTCGACGGATTGACTGGCTCTGAGCTGATGTAAGATGAGAGTGATGTGTTCAGACAGAGAAACTTATATTCTAGATGACTCAGTCAGTCGATTGAACTTTGAGACCTCCTAGACTGGCAAACTGAAAAGAAATGCGTGTCTAACGTAACTGAGATAACTTGGTAGCATGACTATGTAAAGATGTTCAAAAAATAGAGAATGCAATTTTGCTCAAGAGAACAAAAAGTATAATTGCACAGATGTCTGTCTTCTCTCCCAGACTCCCAGAGCTCTGACAGTAAGAATAAAATCTAGTTATTCTTAACACTCTGAAAGGAGAGAATTTTAGCTCATACTTGGTACTATGATATGAGGTAACTTGAGTTTCAATAGTTAGGACACTTGGAGTGGAAGGAAGGAGGGGTAATGATAAAAGAAATCAAGACTACGTGAACAAAGAAGGGAACTTAGGCTTTGTTATGTCTGTAACTTTACGATGATAGTGTTGATGAAAGGCACTTACTATGTTGGAAACAGGGGCCTGGTGATTGTTTCCCTTCCTGACGTTCAGGGATACAAAGACTAAGTGGCAGCTGTCTGAAAAATGTGTGAAATTCCACTGTTAAGGATTTTTCTCCCAGCAGACAGATGGATTTGACTACACTGTTTGTCAGAACCTTACTTTATATGTGGTTGATCAGACTGAACGGAGACACTGAATGCAGCATTTGCTTTTCCTCCGCTGCAATAACGTGGAGCAACACATTCAGGTCTATAGAGCAATGCACTCTCCAAGGCCCTCTTCCTTAGGAAACATATCCAAAATTAAAATTTTACCTATAGATGGGTAGGTTCACACAGTTAACATGACCTATTTTGTGCAAATTAAAGTTCATATCAAAGCAGAAATTTTTTCTAGATAATAGGAGGCATCTTTTGGGAAATAAAAGTGGACTGGTGCTAGCTTTGATTATGGGGGATCTAATGTAAAAAAAGGAGTGTCCAAACACAAAATTATGCATTTTTTAAAACTCAGTTTAAACCTGATAAGTCAAACTGATCTGAACACTGTAAAATGAGGGGTATTGGATTTGTGGCGGTTCATTAGCAAAGGCAAATTAAAGCAATGGTGCAAATTGGATTTTTTCCTAATAAAAAAGATATTATTATTCAATGGTTTTGGTCTTTAAAAATACACTGCATCAGAGATGAAAATATCATCTCTGCAGGTATTCTGTGGATGTTCAGATTAAGAGCTTTGGCTTAGAACAATCACCTAGCTAGAGCTGCAAACCAGGGAAAGATCTATTTGCCTGACAGTGTGATAATGTGCGTAAGTCTAGATGGCCTTATCATCACGAGGGACCATATTTGGCAACCAGGTACCTCTGTGTAGCTAGTGAATCAAGCAAATAATTGCACATTAATTAACATAATTGCCACAAGAATAAAATTTAGCCTATTGTTTTAGCAATAAAATAGAGGTTGAAAACAAGGTGATGATATATTAAGGTAATATATGCATGAAATTTTCTGTCTTCTCCATAAAAAAGGTCTTTTAAACTGCTATTGATCCCCCATAGTTTCCTTCCAGTCTTTTTCTCTTAAAGATAACATTTCAAAATCAACCTGATCTCAGTTCTGTGTTTTAGTTCCTTGTCGTTCAGAGACACTGCTGGACCCATTTTCTGAACCCATTTCTTTCTATGGTTTCTTTTTAACCTCTCAACAACTTTCAACACCATATTTGCACACAAATCTGGTATTTGGAGTTCTTATCATTGTGGACATAGGTGTTATGCCCCCAGATTTTTATGCCTTAATCTATTAATCACGTAGGGATTCTCAATGCACCAGGAGTGCCATGTTGTCCCAAGGAGCATTGCATTGGTTGCACTCGTAGTAAAGGTATTTAATACCTGCTCTATTCAGTTAAAAACTCCTGAATGTAACTTTCCATAAGAATATAGTCCTACTGGGTATTGATGCTACTGTGGAGCATTCAAAATATTTTTAATATTATGCACAAGCATAACCTCCCACCACCATTGCCTCCATTGCCCTTACATAAGTCTGTAAAGGGACCATTAAAAATCCATTAAGCTTGTTAGTTTGCAGAGCTTTCAGGGAATCTTGCTGCAAGTTTTGCTATTTCAACACTTACAGGCTTCTATTAAACATAGCAATCTTTGAGCTATAAGGGTTTACTGGAATGGCCCATTAAGTGAGAGTTTTCTAGGGGGGATTATGTCTGAGAGAAGAAGGGGAGATCAGAGTTGTAATTATACAAATGGATTTTGCTTTCTGCATTTTGTTTTTAAAGTAAAAGTGATTTCTGTTATCTCAAGAAGCCCAAAAGCAAAAACGTTAAAGAGTAAATGGATGGTGTCATGATTAAAGTATTTATAAGGGATTCAGGAAACTAGTTTCAAGTATTTGACTTTAGATATCAGAGAAAAAAAATCACTTAAGAACTGGTCTGGAAGTGCTGAATATCTAAAAAGTTATGTCTATTTAAACCGGAGCTGTAGCTGTCAGGATCTCTTAGAATCAGACATTTTTCACTTCTGTAGTACAGAGTTAATAATACTTCCTTTTATCCTCCTGTCTATTTGGGTATTAATCTTTTTAGGGTAAGGTCAGTCTCATTTATGACCTCCAGTTTCTCATATGGTTCTAAAAAAATATTAATAAGGAAAAATATGCCTGTCTGGAGGATCTTTTCACTTGCTTAATTGGTATTCACATAAGAGGCTGTCCTAAAGAATCACTGGATACTCATTTCAGCAGCATATGCAGCTATACTTGTTCTCCCTGACCAGTTAGTCTTGCATTTTCACATGAGCTCTTTCACTGGCAATCACTGCCCTTGCACTGTGAAAGGAGATTCATAAAGACTCATTGCAAGCTATTGTGAGGATAGATTGGTTCCTCCATATGAGGTCTAGCTTTTGAATTGTTTGTTATTTCTGGGAGGGCATCAAGTTCTTGAAATACCATTGAGCTGCTTATGGAAATATGTGGTACTTGACAGGAAAAGTAAGGTTTCACATACTTTTTCATTGGAAAGTGATATCTGTCTCTGACTTTAGTATGCATAAAAATCTGGACGATGTTTTCCAACTTTTAAAAAAACACAATTATTTGTATTTGGTGTTTTCAGATAATTGAATGCTTCTGTGTTTTGTAAAAGGAATTTGAATTTTGGCATGAGTACAGTCTTGGGGTCAGGAAGATGCCTTTTACTCACTTCATATCTCCAACCCATTCAGGTTCGGCTCAATTGTTAGCTGCCAAAAATCACTACTCCCCATCTGTGCTTTCCTCACTAGAGCTTGCTAGAGGCTGTCTGCTAAAATCCGTCAACATCCTACCAGTGCTGCCCATGCACCAACCTAGCATCTTGTTTAACTATGCCACAAGGATGAAGCTCCAGATGGGATCATGAAAAACTGGTTCCTTTCCAGCTGCTCTTTCCTCATTTAAACAATACTGTGGGTTCATACAGAAGGGAGATTGGGCTGATAATGACAAGAGCATAAGTTCAAGTTTTGCTTTTTTTCATTAAGTTGCTTCACTTAACTCTGTGCCTCTCTCACTTCTTATTATGCCTCTTCTAAAAGCTGCACAATCTGGAAAGTGATTTCGAATGTGGAGCAGCCAGGATGAAGCAATGCTGTTCTGTCAAAAGGATTCGCCAAATCTTAACATAATTCTAGAGCACTTTACTGTGTTGTCTATGTGGTGAGACAGCTCATGCATATACAACCTCAAGTGCAAATTTCAAACCTTCAGGTTTGATCATCTTATTAAAAGGGACTTTTTTTCCTAAGGCGCAAAAGACAGGCAGTGATTTATTATCTTTTCACATGCAATTGCTTGTAGGCAATTCAGAGACCTGAAGAGCACTTAAAGGAGGAAAGATTTGTGCATGCAACTTTAATTTTCACATGTACTGGCTGCTGAATGCTTGATGTTGAAAATGTGGTGGCACTGATTGAAAGCCTAACCTAAAATGCAATATATTTTAAGTTTGCCTGTGCCTGTCACTGATTTTGGATATGATCCGTACCCCTGAATTGTGTCCTCTGCAAGGCAAGTGTGCATATGTTGTCAACTGACAATAATTTTAAAGCAGCATAGCCAACCATCAGACCTGGTTTGTTTAGCTGAAGTGAAGCTGAATCACCTTGAGGCAGGAAGGAGCAGAGGAAAATATTTGTATGGCCAAAAGAATACACACGATGACTCAGGAATCAGCTCCATCCTTCTGGTTTTACACTTCTGTGAATATAATTCCTGCTTGTGTGTGAATTTGCGTCTTGTTTTACACTTTACTCAGTAAAAAGAGAGTAAGCTACATTATTTTGTGGGAATGGTTACATTTCCCATAGCATTCTGTGGTGCACTGTGCTGTGCTGGGAGCCTGATGGATCTCAGAAACTGCAGTAATGGGAGCTGACAGTGATGGATAGTGGGAAAACTAAGAACCTCAGGACTGATCAGAAGAGGGTGCTGTTATTCTGGGATGGTCTTGCATCATCCGTGCCAGAACACAGACAATGCCTCAGTGAGATTCTGGAGGATGCTGCCTTTCGGCACAGATGTAATATTAAGAACTTGGCTATCGGTGGTAGCAATTAAGAGACAATAGCACTTTTCACAGTGAGACAAAGATTTCCTGAATAAACCTACATTTGGCCACTTCTGCGGATAGAAGATCCCCTACCAAATCAAATTATGGAATTCCTCCCTTTCCTACCCTGCAGCAAACTACTATGTATTGCTGCTCTACACTACTGAACAGCTGTTCTTGTTCATCCTACAGGCAATTGCATGTGAAAAGATAATAAATCACTGCTTTCCTAATCTTGAAAATACGTATGCGTATTTCAGCTGTAGAAACCATACTGGGTGAATCCATGCTGCTAAATAAAAGACCACAAGGGAGCAAAGAGAGTCTTTTCCCCTTGGAGATTTATGTCACTTGCTCTAGCTCTCACCAAGAAGCAAAGATGTCTTTGACTGCAGACTCCAGAGACTGATCCTCCACGGCAATGAGGATAAAACTGCATTGAGTTTGGTGCTCTCTGCCCAACATCTTTCTTCAGTACTGTCCCCACAGACTTGGCACTTTCAAATAGCCACTGTCATGCAATTTCCTAAAGGTTATCTTTACTTCTGCGCAATAAAAATATTATACTGCTGGGCTGAAACAGACCTCGTGTTATTTCTGACATTCTGTACTGAAAAGCACATAAAATCATAATTATGTATTAAGGCTCTGCAGGCACCACTGGGGCCCAGAGTTGGCCCAGGGACGAGGACTGTGTAGTTCAGACACTGCCAATCTCCTCGATGGAAGACAGTGAGTCAGTTTAGCACTGTCCTGTGACAGTGTAGCTACATCTACCCATCAGCTACTTCTATAATAGCAAACAAAATGGCCCAATGATCACTCTGACTGACACAGTAAAGCATAACTCACACCCATAGGGATAGACTCACTTATTCACATCCAAATTTTTTTTTTTTTTAATGGTTTTAGGATGCCAAGACTGCATTAGAGTCCCCTTACGATAGTACTTACAATCTGATTGTATGGATAATTGTGGGGTAATCCCTGGGCCTGGGCACTTTCATGATTTGGTAGTACAGATGTACTGAAGCCAACGTGTGTCAAGAGAGGGACCATTCATACACATAGAATTATGTCAGCAATGGATTTTTCAATTCTGAGAGAAATATATTTGAGAAAATTAAGGCTGAGATCTGCTAAAGAGGAAAAAAGGATTCAATGTAATTCATACACCTATAATCTTTAATTAATAAAATGTGCAAGGCAATATTTTCTGGCTCTGAAGCTTAGTGACACAGACCAAATTGAACTGCACAATAAAATACCCTTATCCTCCCAAACACTGCTGCAATAGTCCTACCTGCACCAGATTTGGATCTTGGCCCAGTGTTGAAAGGGAGTTTGCTTGTTCATCCTGTGCAAACATGGGCCAGGGGGATTAACAGTTTATTGGGGTGAACAGTCTGTATGGGCCATGGACCTTAGCCCTGGCCCTGTCCATTTTGCTAATATAGGTATAATTTCACAAGTTGAATGATCTCAGCACTGGTCAGGTTAAGAAAAAACAAAACAAAAAAACCCCCCAAAAAACCCCAAAAAACCAAAAAACCTCTTTAGAAATGTTAAGACAAAGTTATTTTTCTTGGATAAAGTTATGCTCGTATTTGAAGAGAAATTGAAAATGATTTCATGAATGTGAGTGTGTTTTTCACTGGTATAATGTGTGAAACTATTGCCCATCTACTTTCCTGTAGCATAATCAGAAGAGGCTGGTACCAGGTATTTCAGAATAAACAGTGAAAAGCCTTCCAGTAAAATGCTACCAGATCTTGGATGGGGTGAGTGTGTCTAAAGCCTGGTCTTACAAGCATTTTGTCAATTCTAAAAGTGTTGTGCTGTTTTTGTTGATTCACTGCTCATTGATTCAATATTTGCTATTATACTGCTACTTCTGTTATTTGCACATATTTATAATTTCTGTTTTAATTCTGCTAGCCTCTTAACCTCCTCTGGCAACAGGCTGTGCTTAATCCAGATCAAAACCTGGTTAGTTTGTTTTGTGGGGTTTTTTTCTTAATGTGAAGCATGGTGACCTGCTCAAATTATCTCCATAAAACCTGCTTACACAGGAACATGTGGAAAAGTTCATATGAGCTAACTAGAAGTTTGGTTTCAAATCATATTAAGAACCTATATGAATGACTGAAAGTCAGCTCTGAGTGACTTTGTTTACCTTACGTCTTTTTCTGACTGCCCCCATATAAAAAATCTCTGTATTAAAGTTTTTCCATGCAACTTTCCCCTTAATTCCCCAAGATTGGTGCTTGTGATTTGTTCACTGTCACTGGATTTCAAGCTGAAAAAGCTTTGACTTGTTCATGTCTACTGACTGACTCTGTAAGGGGATCTGTGCTGGAATAATGTCTTAGACTTGAATTTGCTTCACAGTAACTTCCTGAGGGAGGCCAAACCTTCACTGCCACCTGGTGAAGTATTGGCATCATTCTAAAAGTTATTACTCGGCACAGTCTTGAACAGCAGCCGAGCTGGAACAGGTGGAGGACACAGACAGTGAGGCCACAAGTCATGATCTAACCTTTTGGAGATGGAATATTTACCCTACCATCTTAATTTGGATCAGGAGTGTTGGCTCTCGCAAAGGAAATTAGAAATGGAACTACTCTTGGGTTAAATGAAACAGAAATATATTTGTCCCCAGGAAAACTACAGCGAGGCCAAATCAAGTCCCTGAACACCCCACTTTGTATGGTGTGGACAGAGGTCCTCAGCACCAGCTGCCTCATTTGACAAACCCATTCTTTGTGCTGCACTGATATTGTAGGCAATAACCAATAATGGAGTGGTTAATGCTGATTGGGAAATATCTGGAGGAAGAAAAAAGGGTTTTAGTTGGGAATGTAATGAAAAAGCCCACAGAGTTAAATTTAATAGCAGTTATTTTAGACACCAAGTATTAGAAACTTGCCTGACAGGCATCTTCCAAACATCCCTGCTTTCTTGAAAACTCATATATGTGGCTATGGGTTTGTTTTACTGAAGAAAGCAGACTATGAAGCTTCATGTGACTGAGGCAGCCAAGCAGGGAGATTGCCTCTAATCCAGAAATCCCAGGGCTTTCAGAAACTGCAGCCCAGGTTCAGTCTCTCAGAGTGGATTGTCTTTGTATTAAGAACCCTTGGACTATTCCTGTCACTGAGAATTTTTGGGATTTGTTCTGAATCAAAACTAAACTTAGTTTTGAATATCAAAACCTGATGATATGATTAAATCCTCTGTGAAGCAGAATTGCCTTTCCCCTAGTAATTTTGATTTAAAAAGTGTGAATAGGAATAATGATTTTAATTCAGGTCAGAGGCAGTTGCATTAGCAGGGCTGTGCAAAGAAACCCCATCTACAGCGAGTTTTGCTTGTGTCTCAGTTTCACAAGCATGATATTCACATACTATTTTTGAAAGACTCCCACTTCTCCAAAAACAGAATAAAAATATCTGATAGTCAATTTAAGCTATTCTTTTCACATGTCCTCACAAACACGAGCTCTGTAAAGCCTTTTGTCTCAGCTGGAAGATGCTTCTGTTTGCTCTACCTCACGTCGAAGCTGATTGCCTCTCCAAAGTGTCTGATCTCTGCAGATTAGAAAAAAGAATAGATTTGAAAGATGCTTACAATTCATTTAATTTCAATTCCCTTACTTTCTTTCATCCAATATTCTTGATAAACAAATAAATGAGGTAATCATTTCAGTGACTGTATCATTTTCATTTTCTATTCAGTATGCACAAAAGCCAAAGCTATTTTATTTCAACACGACTTTTTTTTCTTTTTTTTTTCTTTTTTTTTTTTTTTTGTTCACAAATTGTAAAGGGAGAGGATCTGCTCATATCTTTTTTATGATCTGTGTCTATTACAGACAAACCTGGCTGCTGTAACGGATATCATGATGGTATTTAATTTTCTAAGTATAGCTTTAAAAAAATTACTTGATAAAATTAATTCCAAGCTTTGGAAAATTCAGCTCTGGGGCCAGAACAGTTTTCTTCTCTGTTCATTTTCTGTCAATGAAATACAGGGTTTGATTCAATCATGTTCAATCAAGTATTAGATTTTGACCAACACAGATTTCTGGGTGAGCTTTAGGCTCCTCCTAATATCCCTAATGGTTCAGGGTCCTTTTCAACAACTTTTGTGAGGCCAGAAAAATCAACCCAAGATAAATCAGAAGGCCAACTGGATGACTCTAATGCTGTGTCACAATATTGATGCTGTCAGTGTCACAAAATGTTTCAGGCACTCCAATCATTACCACAGGTCCATTATGGTTTGGATTTAAGCAAGCAGAAGGAAAGAAACAATACCTGCCTCAGAGAGCTGATAAATCTTCCTGTCTCCTTCCCACACATACACTCTAATGTGGATTAAAATATGTGTTTATCTGACTCTCAATGATAGTAATGATCAATGATTGTAAATAACAGGTGCATTGTTTGCTACGCACATTAGATTTCTAAAATGTGAATTAAATCTCCCCCTTTTTTACCAGAATTATCAATCAGAGAAAAGAAAACACCCTCAAGCAATCCTTCTCCCTTTTCTCTTATTTGGAATTTAGTTAGATTCAGGGGGTTAAATCTATTCAGTTTTCAAAGAAGGAGAAAACAGAGGATTTGATTGTTCATGACATTTTGTTCAGAATCAATCATTGTCAGCTCAGGTTAGACTGATTTACTATGAGCCTGCCATAGAAAAGATTTGCCACAAATGGCAAGGCTCTGAGCTGTTTCCACTGCACTGAACATAATGATGGATTTATCATTGCAATCAAGATGGTAAAACAGCATGGTCCCCAGAGTCGTGCACCAGGCAAATTGATCACAACAGCCCTGAAGTTATATAAGGGCTTTGTTTATCCGGTCTCAGTCTGCAAGAGTAGTAATCCAACTTAAGATAAGACACTCTGATCTTTGCAGAAGTTTGGACAGGTTTTATCTCCTAAACTGGTATGTAGTAGCATTGTCTCTGCTGAGGAGTGAAAGAACTACCCATTAAATATATCCATATAAGTTTTAAATAAATTGTAATCCAACATAAACAGAAATAATAAATACTACTATTATTAATATCATAATCTAACAGTAATTTCTTAATCTGTAAGTGAATGAATTTGCTGTAATATTTTAGTGAGAAAATGAATAATATGGGAATATGAGCTTTTGTTTTAATACACTGCCTTTTTATTACAGGCATTCTTTCTTAATTCTGTGAAGAACTGGCAATATTAAGATTTCAGATAAAAATAAATTAAGGCTAAAGGGAAATATTAACCTCTCTACAATAGCACACTGGCAGACTGGGCTTTTGTTCGTGCAGAAAAATTAAGTCAGTTTGTAGCTTGCATTTCTGAACCCGTGTTTGAAATGGAAGAAAATATTGTTACTTATCTTGGTCTGATGGAAAGTGAGCTTTGGTGAGACGAAGTGATGTTGTAAGGAAAGAGATGAACCTCCAGAATCTGTTGATGGGACATCATCTGGGAAGGCTCATCCCTGCAAACTACTGCTCATTTTCCTGAAATTCATATATATGTACATCCTGAAATAGCAACTGAGAAAGGATCTGCCCACAGGGATGATATATTTTTTCTTAAGGAACAGATTATTTGGTAGGGTCATAAAGGAATGTCGTATCTTCCAGAGACTGGTTTTTTTCCCCAACAGAGACAGACCCTTAGAAGTTTTCTTCAGACAGGTGTCAGAGACTTGGAAAAATTCTGATTTCATCCTGCATTCAGACAAGGAACACAATTGGATTTTTATTTTAGCATGAAGCATGCCTAGGTGTTCTTTGGCATTGGCCTGGGCACAAAACAAAAATTGAATGAAGTCAGAATGTAGCATATTTGTAAAATAATGAAGAACTTGGGGGCACTCTATAGATTCAAAAGGCAGAATTAAGCTAAAGTAAATCCTCAGAAATAACTGCATAGGATTGTGATATGCTTCTAGACTGAAAATTCCTTAAATCACATTATAAATTCTCAGGAGCAGAAAATCTATTTTCTTATTTATTTGACAGTATCTATTATGGATATGAATGAATGAACATAGATTAGTATCTCTATCATAATTTGGAATTTAATTTAAGTTGATTAACTAGTTTTCTATTTTGAAGCAGGAATGTATTTTTATAATGTTTGATTTCACAACTGGCAAAAAGAGCTATTGCAAATTATTGATTCACTTTGGATACAAATATAATATAAGCTATAATTAATGGGCAATAATGGTTATAAAATTATTATTCGGATTTACAAATACAGCAGCACATTACTTAGAAAATAAAAAAAGTTTAATTCAGAGACCTACTTTGTTCTTCAGGGCTTCCTTTTGAGCACTAAGAGAGGGACTGTTCTCTCTTTTCACATAAGTATTCTCTTCAGAGCACTCTCACACAGACATTGGCAGCACTGTTTGACACAAAATGCATTAAGGCAAATTTACTGTCAACTTAGCCTTCAGGGTGTGCAGATAGATATATAGTAGAAATATATAAAGTGGAAGTAAAGTAGACTTGGTTTGCACTGTTCTGATAAACTTTTTCTTCAAAAACAGTGGCTTTAAAAAAGCAAAACAAAAATGTAAAAAATTAATGTTTTTAACCCAAAATTCCCATTAGTAAGATAAAATGGAATATCACAAGTCCAGTTCTACATTAAACTACTTTCACTTGGGAATTATTCTCTTGCTTTAGCAAAAAAATATAAAAAATTATTTTTTCAAACTTAAAATCTTGAAACTTTTCAGATAGCTGAATTTTACTACTTTCCCAGGAACACAATAAAGAAAATGTGCTCTTTTTTTTTTTTTTTTTTTTTTTTTTTTTTAATTTACAGAAAATATAACAGATGAAATCTTTCATAATTTTATTGGACATGTACTTGTGGAATCAGTCATGTGACGTCCCTGGAATTAACCTCTAAAATTTACCACAAATTATTTCAGAATTTATATAGAATCATAGAAACACAGAATGGTTTGAGTTTGAAAGGACCTTCAAGATCTTCCTGTTCCAACCCCCTGCCATGGGCAGGGACACCTTCCACTAGCACAGGCTGCTCAGAGCCTCATCCAACCTGGCCTTGAGCTCTTCCAGGGATGGGACATCCACAGCTTCTCTGGGCAACCTTTCCCAGGGCCTCACCACCCTCACAGAACCTTAGTTTTTCTGTGAGAAACTTGGTTGGCACAACTGTGCATATTAAGAAAGAAAAGGAAGGAAGAAAAGGAAGAAAGAGAAGGAAGAAAAAATAAAACAAACAAACAAACAAACAAAAAAGCATTCTGGATGAATGCCTAATACTTCACCTGCAACCAGAATTGACTCAAATAGTCATGTTTTCCTCCTCATACAAAATCAGGTGATATTTGATGTGTTAAATTAGGATGTAAGGATCTAATTTAAAAAAAAGCCCAAACTATCACAGTCCTGAGATTCTTTATGTAAATCAATCGCTTTTTTGTTTGCAGTTTTCTTATTTAATGAAATTATTGACACAGGTTCTTTCCCGGATTATTTGTCTCTGTGGTTTTGGTAAGGCTTGTTTCATGCATAAGGGAGAAAAAAGCTGACTTTTGGTGTGGAAAAACAAGAATATGGTCACTAGGAGGTTACTGTCCTAAAGTTTGCTGGGACAGCTAAATTCTAATGGTTTTGCAGCCCTTTATCCCCAGACTGCTGTCATAGATGAGCAGATCAAGTATATAGCCATTATACCATATTTCTGCTCTTTTCTTTGTCAAACACAGCTGTTACTTTAAAGCTTCTTTTGTCCCCTATTTCTCTTTCCTTCCCTTGTCTCCCCTTTTTTTTGGAGGTTAATAGGATGTAGCTCATCAGTGATCTTGGGTCAAACCGTTTGGTCATCCCTATCTAGAAGTCATCTAATGAGTGAACTAGCTCTTGATACTGGCAACCATAGGTCAATCTGATTTTGTATTAACTTGAAGAAGGTCAAATGGTCTCTAAATTTGATAAATATCCCATTTCTTGAACTTCTGATGGAGAGCATAGACAAGGTGAAAGCTAATACAATGCTGGACTTGTACAGCCACAAAAATAGGTGCTACAGCTTAATTTGCACAAGCCATAACTTAAATTCGGCTTGTGCTCCAGCAACTAAGTCCTGTATATCCCAATTAAGTTAGAATAAATAACAGCAAAGAGTTTATTTGACATATTTAGCCTCTCTTAGTACAAAAACTGTCCCTGAACTTTTAAGCTGCCCTTCCATTTTAATCTTTCTCAGAGATGTTTATCTCAAATTTTGAATTGTGCTTTTCTTCTTCTTTTTCCTTGATGGATTAATCATTAAAAAAACCCTAAAATATCAAAGAAAAGTAATTTGAATCTAATAAGCTAGAAAACCATCAGGACAGGTTTATCTCTCTGAGACTGGTCAAGCACACAAACATTTCTGGCATGAATATAGAAATATGAATATGATGTTTCTCTGCTTGTGTTTTTCTGACCTGTTTTATGTATTTATAGAGCAAAGAAAGGATTAAAATATGCTCTAGGTGTATCAGAATTGAAAATTACAAAATCACTGAGAAGCATAGAGAAAAAATAAGGCTGTGGATTGAAAAGCACTTAGAAGAACACTGACAGAGGAAAAGGAAACCCAAAACAAGGAAGGAGAAAGAATGAAGAGAAAATACTGTGACAGCAGAGTATCCTGAGGTCTGGATCTCAGCTGAAAAGTGGGAAGTTTGTGTCTTCTTGCCTTGTACAGTTAGAACCATCTCACTAGAGATGTGGTAGCTCCCTAGGTGTCAACTGAGTCTCTTGAAGTCTTTTTGTGAAGCTTTTTACAGCATTTTTTCCCACAAATGTGCTGCTAATACAATACTGCAGCACAGAGGTTCGGCTAAAACAACCAGAAAGCTTTGAATTCAGCTACATCAAATATATTTATCGTTTTGGAGGAATGTTTTTAAATATCTCAATTTTAATTTACATACATACATACATACATATATATATATATACACACACATATACCTTTGGGTTGCAAGAAGAACCCTCATAATATGTTAGGCAATCCTATTCAAGTCTGTTGGGATTTTTTTCATAGCTGATGCAGATGAGGGAAATAATTCCGGTTTTACGCAAAGTTTTGTAACTCACAGATAATGTCAGCGAAGTGCCTGAAGATTGCTGTCGGGACAGAACCTTTCAAACAAATATTAAAGCTCCTTGGGAAATGAAAAGTCCAGGTTGTCAAACATGAAAATTCATCTGCCAAAGATAAGAGAATGTCAGAAATATTTTGAAGGTATATTGGTAACACAGAAGTTTACTTATTATAAATATTGATAATACAGGTTCACTACTAATCTCTCTTTCATTAGTTCATTCTTAATTTGACTACTTTAAATTATCTGCTTCTAAAAAGAATGATAGCATTTTCTTTTTAATATAACACTCATGCATATACAAAGGCCACTTATAGTGAGATTTAATCTCTATGGGGGAATTCTAAATCCTCAGCTACAGAATTTCAGCTGCTGATAACAGTAGGCTTTGAAAAGTATGAAACTGGATGAAATCAGAAACATGATTATTGTTACTGATTATTGCTATCATCTATATATGCCCTGTGGCATACGAATACATATTACTATCACGGGAGTAGTAGAAAATAACAGAAATGTTGTGATTATGTCAAACAAAGCTTTTGATGAGAAGGGGACTTAGCGATCCATGTCTGTATTTTGTGGGTTTTTTTTAATTGAAAGGTGAATTTACATAAAATGGTGAAGTATGTGATTTCCATCTAAACACCATTTCAAATGCTGATGCTTCTGTGTCATGGAAGGTGTCTCCTGGAAGTAATTCTGGATTTCAATATCCTACATTGCTTGTCCACCAATGGGATGGGGTGACTTATGAGAAACTGTGAGGGGGCCATATGTATCATGGGTGAGATATCTTGCAAAGAAGTCTAAAGAACCTTGATAGAAAATGAGACCAGACACATTGGTATATAATCTCCCACAAAAAACCAGAGTGGTGTGAAATCAGTTCATACCATGAATGGAATAGAACTTTTTTCAGCCATTCTTATGAAACCCCAAATATTCTCCCAAATTATCTTTTTACAAAAAAAAATTTAAAAGCGTCTCTCTATATATGCATTTGAAATAACCAAACCAAAACATTTTGCATGGTATTAGATTCCTCGCATTGACACACATGATTTTGGGTAATAGCGAACAATCCCATTCTATGTGTCGAATGCTATTTCCAACATGAAATGGCCTGCAATTCCCCAAGCATGTATTTTGAAACAAATTGATAGAATTTACTATTTAAGAAGAGAAAAATATATTCATTAAAACAATTTAGGGATCTTTTCCTTCTACTGTTCTCTGTTTATCTGAACTCTTTTTTCTCTCAGCTGTTCCCTGTAAACACAAGCAGTGGGACTGAATTCTCAGGAGTCTCTCAGCGGTGTGTCTAGGCAGTTGCTTGAAGGATTTAACTGAAAAATACCAGTTGGCCAATACATTTCAGGTAACAGGAAGGCTGAATATTTTCTGAAACACAGACATTTTGACAGTTTCAGAACAGATTGGTTAGTCCATAAAACGAATTTCTCTTCTGTGGGTATTAAATACAATAGGAAAAAAGAAATGTCCACCACTCTGGAAAAGCTAAAACGTTATTTGCATGATTTTAAAATTCTCTATTTCATAGCAAGTAAATCTCAGGAATTTGAGCTGACTTGAGATTGACCTTGCAGCTCACAAGCTAGAACACTATTTTGAGCATAGTCAAACCTAGTGTTAGAGTAAGAAGGACAGAAACAAGCCCAAAAGTGACTCAGAGCAAAAAGATAAGTGCAGGAGAGCACTGCTTCATGAGCAGCTCTTTAACTTTTCTGGCTTTCTCTTTGAACTTAAAAAAAAACCAAAAACAAAAACAAGAGAAAAGCCAAATAAGAGAGGATGGGAAAAAAGAGAAAAATCCTTATACAACAGCAACAGTAAGAACACTCAGCAATAAATAGTACTCAGCTTTTTAATATTGAGTGTTCTTCCAGTTGACCAAATATATCGTAACTTAACAGAATGGGTAAGGTTGTAAAAGCTGGAGACCCTTCTGTTTCCAGTACCAGCTTCCTCCTGCTGAAACTATGCTCTCCTCATGACACAAGTGGCATGGAATCAAAATGTCCTAGAAATTGCATCCTTTTTCTTTATAATCATCATATCAACCTAGAGCACATTGCACAGGATTGTGTCCAGCGAGTTCTTGAATATCTCCAGTGAGGGAAACTCCACACCCTCGCTGGGTAATCTGTTCCAGTGTGTGGTCATGCACACAGTAAAGTTCTCACTCATATTCGGGTGGAGCTTCCTGTTCATCAGATTTTGCCCGTTGCCTCTTGTCCTATTGCTTGGCAGCACCAAGAACCTGGATCCATCCTCTTGACAGCCTCCCTGCAGATACTTTTACATTATGCTAAGGTGCCCTCTAAGCCATCTCTTCTTGAGGCTGAGCAGGACCAACTCTCTCTGCCTTTCCTTGTAAGGGAAACACTCCAGACCTTTCATCATTTTCATTGCCCTGCACTGGGAGCAGGGCACTCCAGAAGCTCCATGTCTCTCTCATGCTGAGGAGCCCCAAAATGGACACAGCACTCCAGATGTGCCTCACCAGAGCTGAGTAGAGGGGCAGGATCAGCTCCCTCAGCCTTCTGACAATGCCCTTCCTAATGCACCCCAGGATACTCTTGGCATTCTTGGCCACCAGGGCACTGCTGGCTCATGGACAGCTTGCTGTCCAGCAGGACACCCAGATTCTTCTCCACAGAGCTGTTTTCCTGCAGGTCAGCCCCCATCCTGTGCTGGTGCCTGGAGTTTTTCTTCTCCAGGCTCAGGACCCTGCATTTGCCCTCGTTGAACTTCAGGCAGTTCTCTACCCATGCCTCCAATCTGTCAAGGTCCTTCTGAAGGGCTGCACAGCCCTTGGGGTGTGGGGCACTCCTCCCTCCCAGCTTTGTGCCATCAGTGAATGTGCTGAGCAGGTGGAGCACATTGTGTCATGGTAACCATTGTGAACATGCACTGTGATACCTGCACGGGCAGTGCACACTCCTAGCATGGTACCTGATATTGCGTACTCAGTACAAAAGTTAATTTTTCATAAGTGTTTTAATGAATCGCTTTCGTGGGAATTAACAACATGATATAAGCACATGTTTAAATGTACTCCTGTTAATCAAAGCACTTAACTCTACATACACCTGTACCTCAAGCAAATTTTAAGCAAATTAAGCAGGATTTATGCAAATTAATATCACCGGGGTCCAGAACTACCAATCAAACACCTGTGGTGAGGCAGTGCAATATGCCCCAGACGGGACCTTGACCTAACATGAGTATATCTCTCCTGACATCTGACGTAGCTTGTTTAGCAGTAACTCTGATATCTTTCCATAAACCATCATTATATGAAGAAATTTTTTACTAAATCCTTCACTTGGTTTGTTCCTTAAATACAACTGGAATCACATTAAGACCTTCTGAAATTATAAATGCCAAGGTCAAACTGAGTACCTAGATTCTTTACAGTCACTCACCTGAATTTTGTAAATCAAGGTGTAGGGTACAATTATTACATCAGATCCAATCTCAGTGACTTTTGCAGAGGGGGAAAAAAGTGTATAACAAAATTAAAGCCTTATATATTATTAATTGCTTTTAGGCTCCTGGAAGGTAATAACATGGGAACACATTTTGCTTCTGATTGTTAGTGTTTTAATTTGTGCTGCAATTTAGACAATGCATTGCCTATATTGCAACAGAAACCACAAGCTTTGAGAATGCCTTTTGCTAAGACTGTCAATTGTATGTTGAGTTAGCCTGCTAGTTATTACTCTGCAGTGCGCCCCTAGGATAAATTTTCTTAATCATTAAAATAACACATCTTACCACTAGTCTGAGCTTTGCTGAATTCCACCTTATGTTCTTGCTTTGTCTGCTCTGTTAAAAGCCTTATAGTAGCACTGCTTTAGCCATTTCTCAAATTTTTATGAGCTAAGATTCAAAAGAAGACATCTGGACCAATAATAGTTTTACAAAACTATCCAGCCAGACCTTGGTAATGTATGCAAAGTCAGGAACCTCATCAACAATCACACTATGGATGGCAGTAACCTTTTTAGGCATTGACTTAACAATTTAATAGCATGAATCAACATGTTGAGTCTCTGTCAATCAACAACATGTGCACTGAATAAGAGATGCCAGGTAAATCTAGTGATGCTGGCTTTATAAACGTCACCGTTTGCTCAGGACCTTACTCTCCCTGTTGCGGTTCTATTTCCCACCCTTTGTTTGTAAAGAGCAACATGCTCCCTCCTGGAAGGGAATAAAGCAGTAGTTTCACCAAATTCTCATGACCTCATCAGCTCACAGAATGGGTACAAAGGCTTCAATGGATTTTTGATTACAGCTTGTTTGTAGTAGGTGTAAATGCCTGTGTGGAATGGTTGCTACTGTGTCTGAAACAGGTTTGTTCTCTTCTGTTATGGTTTAAACTATTGCAGGGTAAGGTGAGATATGTTTTGTGAAATTATTAGGGTTTGGCTATTGTGAAGCGTTTTCTTCTCTTTCATCTGGGCCTGTGAGAGACAAGAGCACCAAATTTTCCTTGTCTTTACAAGGCAACATGTATATTACAGCACACAAATATTTTAACATTTTAAGGATTTTTTGAGTCGTCAGTTGCTCTGATACAATGTAAGAACGATGTCTGTTCCTTGAAGTGAGCAAAACAAAACAAAATGGACAATATATTAAAATCACCCAGTTAAAACCATGTTCTCTTTTTCAGTCTAGTTTTACAGACAGTCTTGTAAAATGTTCTGCTACATGACTTATCAAATAAATCTAAACAGTAGTTTGTAATTTTTGGAACCCATAATGTGAAGCCACACTTAAATTAGCTGTCACTTGAAATTTCAGCAGCAACAATGGGTTTATTCAAGATGCAGGGGGAGAGGAGAAAGTAGCTAGAGTTGCTGTGATATAGATTTCTGATTAATAATACTTTTTAATGCCTGCTGCAATCACTCACCTCCATGGGGAGAGTGATATGAGAGACTTCATTCTGAAACACTTGTTAGATATTACAGAACTTATTTTGTAGCAGATCTGCTCTTGAAAATCTATGAAGGACAAATCTTAATATATACACATAAGGTCTTTTCTTTAATTCTCTGATTCATCCTTCTTCATATCTGATGACATGGATATTATTTAGATATTATTCATAGAAATTGCACTAACTTTTCAGACTTTATAAAATACATATCAAGTAGTTCTTAAGAGGTCTCAGAAAAAATTCTCATTTTAACTCAGTTGTTAATTTGTTACATCTTTTCAAAACAGAATTACTATAGCTTGAGAACAAAACTGAAAATATATTTTTTATTTTTAAAGACTCATTTATTCTCACATTTTCTCTTCAGATCAGTTGTGTTTTTATCTACTGGAATTAAAGGTGAGACATACTTTAGTCCTAAATGATCTTTACAGAAAACAGTCAGAAAAGCTTTTTTTAAAGATAACAGTAACAAGGACCTAACACCCAGAGTGCTTAAGAGCCTCTCTAGCAAAACCAGCCTATGCAAACCTGTTGGCACCACCCACACAATGTGAATGAACAAACGTCCAGGCATGTTGCACCTCCTCTCAGACAAAGAGGTTGGATGTGGAATGTAGCTATTGATAAAGGACACCATTTGAGTTTCTATTCATCCTTTTAGTGCAATTCTCTAATGCTGAGTTTGATGAAGGGGAAATGCCAAATCCTGCATCTCAGAATCACAGAATCATCTAGGTTGGAAAAGACCCCCAAGATCATCAAATTCAACTCTTGACCGACCACTGACTTGTCAACTAGACCATGGCACTAAGTGCCATATCGAGCCTTTTCTTGATCACCTCCAGGGATGGTGACTCCATCATCTCCCTGGAAAGTCCATTCTAATGTTTAATAAACCTTTCCATGAAGAATTTCCTCCTCATGTCCAACCCAAACCTCCCCTAGAGCAGCTTGGGGCCATATCCTCTCCTTCTGTCACTTGCCTGGCAGAAGAGACCAACCCCAATCTGGCTACAGCCTCCTTTCAGGGTGTTGTAGAGAGTGATAAAGGCACTCTGGAGCCTCCTTTGTTCCAAGCTAAACACTCCCAGCTCTCTCAGCTCATATGACAGTCTCTAGACCCTCCACCAGCTCTGCTTCCTCCTCTGAACACCCTCCAACACCTCGACGTCCTTCTTGTAATGAGAGACAGAACTGGACACAAGACTCGAGGTGTGGCTGCACCAGTGCTGGATACAGAGACATCTGTGGATGAGCAATTATATACACCAAGAAACACTGGAAAAGTGGCTTGTAGGAAGATGACTTTGCAGGAAAAACCACAGGGTTCTGGAGGTTAACTAGCTGACTCAGAGCCAGCAGTGTGCTCTTGTGGCAAACATGGCTGACAGTGTAATGGGCTGCATTAGGGGAGCATCACCAACATGTCAAAGAAGGTGATTATTCTGTACTCGACACTGGTGAGGCAGCAGCTAGTGCTGCCTCAGTTTCTGGACTCCCGAGTACAAGAGGGAGATGGACATATTGGAACAAGTGCAGAGCAGGACCATGAAAATTATTAATGGACTGGAACACCTAACATGCAAGGAGAGGCTGAGAGGGATGTGGCTGTAAACCAGGAACAGAGAAATCTAAGAGGAATCTTATCAATGTGCATAAATGCCTGATGAACAGAGTAAAGAAGGCAGAACCGGAATTTTCTCAGTGGTGCCTAAAGAAAAGACTATCGGGTGCAAAATGAAATACAGAATCTTTGCTTAAACATAAGAATTTTTTTTTTTTTTTACTGTGCAGGTGGTCGAGCAATGCAACAGGTATCTCAGTGATGTTGTGGAGTTTTCATCCCGGAAGACATTAAAAATGACTGCTGACCATGCCTTCAGTGCATGTACCTGCTTACTGAGAAAACAGACTCTTACACTCAGCATGGGAGCTGGGAAGAATAGCAGCCACATCTGCCAGAAAAGGAATGTAAGAACCTGTTAATTTCCATTCTAAAAGATCAGGCTATTCTTAAAAGAATATTCAGTCACAGTGAAAAGTGATTATGTTGGACTAAATGAGACCACTCTTGAAGGAAGAGGAAGAAAAAAGAAGGGTCTGAGTTCAGTATTCATCTAGTGAAGGAATAGAATATGACACCAGAGTTAAGAGATAAATAGTGTTTTGGAGAAATAAGAATGACTCATACCTAGAAAGCAATAGTACATAAAATATTTTGCAATCAGAGCATAGGCTGGAAGACCCTTGCTTAAAAGATTTACTTGCAGCAACAACAGCATTTTTAAAAATCAAAGCCTGCTTACAGGTAATTCAAAAACAGAAAGGGAGGCTAAATTTATCAAATAAATTGTTTGCTGCAAATAGTTCTCCCAGTTCTTTCGTCTGTACCTAATTGGCTATCAATAATGCATGGAAATGCTGAGACACTAAAGAATCATGTAACAGGCATTCCATTATGTAATTAAGGATCATTAACTATATTAATGACTTTTCTAATTCTTATATTGTTAACCAATGAGTAATGCTTTATGTCACGAATATACTTTCAAACTTCTCTGCACCAGTGAAAAAGATACATCTTGCTTATCTAACTTCTGCAGGTAATTCACACAAGAGATTTGGTCTGAATAAATCTTGAGGAAGCTCAAACAAAAAGCAGATGACTAGATCACACCGCACTAGAGGATTAAGAAAAATAAAGATTGGCAAACCTAATATTTCTAGATAGTGACTAGAAAGCATTTAGTGGCTCAAGGGGAAAAAATGCAGCTCTATACGTGTATGGGAAGAATACATATGAGATGATAAACCTGCTGCAGAAGAACTGTAGGACTGCCAATATGAAAATTGCAGATTTTAGCGTCTGCCATGTGAAAATGCTGGTCACATGAGCTAAATTTGTCAAGGGCTCACAAAACTTGTGTTGTTTGCTATGTATAGAATACAATATTCTGTCAAGAATATCTAGAGAAGTTATGGCGCCTTATCCCTGGGAGCGTTCAAGGCCAGGTTGGATGAGCCTTTGAGTAACCTGGTGTAGTGGGCAGGATGTCCCTGTCCATGGTAGGAGGATTGGAACAAGGTGATCTTTAAGGTCCCTTTCAACCGGTTGACTGTAGAACTTTTTCTGAGGAGGACTGGGTCTTGAGGAGCACAGACACCTGAAGTCATGGGATGTAACATTAACCTGTGTGTTGAATCCAAAGGCTCAATCTTCTCACTCTGCTAAGAAGGAATTCCTTAACACAGATGGGGGTAAACATAATGAATAGTCTTTGCCTAATAATAAGAATTTTTAATCTATTCATGCTCAAGTTATTTGCAAAGGAAGATAAATATTTCTGTTTTATAGATTGAAAAGCAGACACTGGTGAGCTGAAATGTTTTGTCAATGGCCAGTAGGGTGGACCCAAAAGAAAAAAAATCACATCTAAATCCTGTATCCCAGTACCAAATTTGCAGCTTTTAAATTATTTTTGCCTAATATAATTTTGTTTGTACACCTATCTTCATAAATACATAATGTTATAACAATATTTTTGCAATAGCGCTTATCAAGGATATTTCTAACAGTATTTTTTCCTTAATGATTACCTTATAGAAAGAATGGTGAACTTCGTATTTTGAATTTGTTCCTTTTTTTTTTAAAAAAAGGTAATTCTATCATCTCCTTCGGCCATTGTCCTGTGTAATTTGTTTATCATGTCTTATATATTCTTAGTGACTGATCTTACAATCTTTTTGTTCAAGACACAAGGTTTCATTAAACTTCTCTTCTGCTGGTATAACTGTTTTGTGGATCTGGGTTGTTTTTTTTCACCTTTCCACACAGTATCAATGTTCCAGAGTTACTTTGCATTGTTTACAGCTCCTGTGTAATTCATTACTAACCAATTAATCACTCAGAGTTAGATGTTACCTCTGTGAGTTTCATTTTTTGTGGGAATTGCTTAGATACTACAAATTTTTCTGAAACTTATAGTTGTGGCAGCATGTAAAGATGTTGTCAAATTTCAGAAAAGTGCTCAAATATGTGATTAATATTATGAACATGCATAGATCCCCTTGGCTGTCCCTTACATGTGTCTGTGTTGACATATTTTTCATTATTTGTCTTTAACAGTGGCATTTTCACAGAAGTCTTTGTTGTTGATTTTTAAATGTGAATCAAATATCTAACTCCTACGGTCCATCTGAAAAGAAACTCTCCAGTCTATACATTGCCAATGAAACAATTCTTAAGTTTTATTGAAAAATATTCATCATAGAGTGAATTACTTGTTCCTATTCAAAAAAATAATTCTGAATATAATATTGTGGACCCTTGCAAATTAAACCCAAGAAGCGTTTTGCATATCAAATACTGCTGTGAGTCTGAACTCTTTTTGTTGTTGTTGTTGTTGTTGTTGTTGTTGTTGTGGTTTTCTAGATGTGGAGGAGCAAAATGACGAGTGCCCCTTTCTCACCATGAGAAATCTGCTCATAGTTCTCTTCAACATTATAAATATTTTCTCCTCTGACTTAAGTAAATAGTTATGACACAAACATAGATGCTTTCTATGTGTTGCAAGTGAAAGCAAGCTTACAGGGATGCTTCTGTATTTTCACTGGTCACTTCATTATAGTTTTCTCTGACCCACAGAAAAATGAATCTACTTTAAAACACATTTTAAACAGGAACAATCTGCATTGTGGCTTCCAGTTTGTTTTCTCTAACATTCTCTCTAGATTAACAATATTTTAGGTCCTCTGAGAGCTATGTCATCTTGTGTACATTATCCAAATAAACTGTGTCTGAATAAGTTAATATTCTAGCAAGAGTGTGAGTATCCACCACATTTGGACAATGTTATGCTGCATAAGAAAGCCAAAGACACTGCCAGTAAAGGAAAGATTTTCATTTTGAGCTTGGGTGATAGTGAAACACTGTAGGTGTAGGACACAAAAAACAAGGCAGCTGTTTTGTCTACTATTTCCTTGAAAGTAAGATCTCCAACATAGCTTTTGGTGCCACTAATCCTTTGAGCATGGAAAGCTTGAAGAATGAGACAAGTTTTAACACCAGCTCTTTTCAAATGGATTTGATCGAGTTTCTTTTCAATATAGCTGGAGGCTGAATCATTCTTTCACTTGCTACTCTCATAAAAGACAAGCCATTCTAAACTGGCACAATCTGATTTTTCCTTAGTTTCATTCCCACCAAATCTTTGATACCAGACAGCAAGTTTTCCACCCTTCAGAAAGGAGTGGAATGATACAGAGCTTTAGATACAGGGTCCTCTTAAAGCAGGGGCCAAAGATCAGAAATATCTTGCAGGCTTGGGAAATAAGTGCTCATAAAAAGCCACAGCTGCTTTAGATGAAATTACAGAAAGCTGGTGCACAGATGAACAAGAAAACAGGTTTTCCCTTAATTATGTCCCTAGATTCTTAAGTCTAGCAGGTAGCAAGATTCTTCCTTAATTTCAAAAGATATCTCATATCCAGGTGCTGAAACACATTTTTTAAAGCCCTGGAAACAAGAGCTTAAAAATTCAGCATCAAAAAAGCATCTGTAAATCCTCCACAGATATCTCATTCTCAAATACAGTGCAGGAGCATTCGTCTAATGCAGAGCCTAGATTTTCATGTGCAGCTCAGAGTGCTTGTAAGTGTGTTACAACTTGGAAGTAGTCACATCAGATCTCAAAGGTCTAACATCTACATCAGCTGGATTATTTTTAGATGTGGAAAGAAGGGAAGATGGCAAGTATTCCTAAAGAAAACAGCTATGCTTGGAGAGATACATGTTAAAATGCATGCTGAATTCTTTCAGAATTGGCAGCTGGTTGACTTGTTGAGAAAGACCCTGAGGACTAAAGTTTTTCCCAAGTATTTTTTATATTTATCTTAGTAACCCTTATTGATAGAAATGTTTCTGATATGTGTCTTCAATTACAGTTTAAGGAAACCAGAAAAATAGTATTGTAATGTAATATTCTTGCAATGTGAAGCTGGCAGAGTTGAGCCTGTCCATGTCTTTTGACTTAAAAACTAAGGACAAAAGAATGGGATTAATTCACTTGAACTGATTAAACGATTTCTAGAGTAATTTTAGTGTCCCTCAAGCACTCAATCTGACCTTCAGAAGGACATAGGTTTATCCACAGTGGTGTGCCATATTTGCCACAACAGAGTATATATTTTGGATAGCTTAAGGTATCTCAGATGTCTGTGTTTGGGCAAATTACCCCATCCTTCTACTGAAAGACAATCAGCTACGTTTTCCAAAGTTTATTTAATATTTCTGATAGGCTGAACAAATTTATTTTGCATAGCCATATACAACAAATGGTTTTCTGAAACACTGACCTTATCAGGTCTGTGGTGATGCAGTTCCTTTGCAGCCATGCTCTACATCTGGTGGATGTATATTCAAGGCATTGTGTGCAAACTGCCCAGCTGGCACCTTCATGCCCAGTTGGTTTTGCATTCCTTGAAGGGATTTACCTCACTGTACAAAAGTTATATACTACATATGTTTGTATTTCTGTCTGGAGGTTTTGTGCCTGGGAGACCAGAATATAGATCTTACTGATAATAACTGAAGCAAGGAAGACTCTGAGTGCCTTGAGTTTATCCAAGGCCTTTTCCACTCACTATGACCTCTGCTCCACTGAGCAGTGGGGATCCTTGTACTCACACTGTCCTTACTTTTATTTTTCTGATGACATAATTACAGAAACTCTTTTTCATGCTCCTGAAATCCTTATCTGTATTAATTTCCAGCTGAGCTTTAGCTCTTCTAACTCCATCCATGAACGCTTGAGAAATGCTGCCGTATTTCCGAACAACATTTCTCTCTGCTTCTGTACAACACCACCGCCACAAGTCTTTATTTCAGATCAGAGTTACCTATTCATCTAAACAGCCTTCTGTGTTGGCCTGGCCTTTCTAACACATCAGCCTTTGTCTCACAGAACCACAGGATGGGTCAGGATGGAAGGACCCACAGTGCTCATCTGATCCAACCTCCCTGCTCAAGCAGGGTCATCCCGGCACACAGGGCACAGGATTGTGCCCAGTGAGGGAGACTCCACAACCTCTACATGACCTGTTCCAGTGCCTGGTCACCTGCACAGCTGGGAAGTGAAAAATTTAACCTATTCTGTCTACTCATTAATTTGATTTATCAAAAATAGAACACATGAAGCCAGTACAGACTGGTGGTGTGTATTTATATTCAAAAAACCAAGAATCAACATCTTTAGTTGATACTTATAATTCTTCTATTCACATAGTTATATTCATGCTATAAAATTTCTGTCAAAATAAAACCACTTTCAGAATTTTTGTCCTTTTCTCTACAATGAGAAAGGGTATTTTTGTTAAAGAGACTGCAATGGAATAATTAGTGCCTCCTTACCTTGTGTATTGCTCTCTCTATGCAGGAGTTACACACAATTTAAAACATCAATAAGAAGTAAATTGTTGCAAATTACTATTCTTTCCTCAGTATCCAATAATTTGCTAGAACCAATAACAATGGTGTCAGAATGTAACCTTGGATCAGTCCTGTTCTGTAGTAAACCCATTAATTGTTCACACAATACTAATCCTTTAAGAATACTCAACAAGCCCATGCTAACTCCTTGAGCTTTTTTCTTACCTCTGTTTATAGACCTGAGTGTTCTATTTCTCCTGGCTTTAATGCTCCTGAACATCAAGCAAAAGAAAAAGAAAAGAAAAGCAAATGTAGCCAACTAAAAGCTTGAGGTAAATGAGCTTTTATCACAACATTGATATAAAACTGACTAGTCTGCTAATAAAAGAAAAATTATTATGAAATTGTCATTCAGTTCTACTGCCTTACTGTTTAAATCAGTGAAAAGAGAACTACAAAATTTGGGGCAAATGCACATATGTGCATTTTTCTGAGCCCTTGATTGATATATCTTGAATATATGTATTTTTCCAAGACTAAGCAAACTTCATTTTTGGAGATGAATTATTTTATCAGATCCAGGAATATACCTCAAAAGCAGGTAGGAGGAAGAATTAGCAGCTACATCTTTGTATTCCAAGTAAATGTACTAACTAACCACAGGGCCAGAAACAGCATCTCCCTGTACAGTTCTGAGCCATGAAGGAGATCTGAGACGTCTTCAGTGGTCTCCCATTTGCTGGGAGCTGTATAGATGCACTCAGACAGCTGCTGTGAAGCTGCCAATATGCAGTAGCATGTTACCCTGCAGTAACTCATTTGTGTTTTGAAGCCAAGAGTCAACAGACTTAAATCAAGCTGTTCTGCCTGTAAATCGAGAATCCCACCTGCCGAATGTGACACCCCCAGCTGGTGATGTGGAGCTGCCTTCCTAGGGAAGAGGTGAAGTGTTGTGTCAAATTAGCTGTGATTTGTTCCCTTCTTTACTGCTGCCCCATGCTCATCTCACAGCAAAAGAATAGTCTGGAAGGATGAAGAGAATGAGAAAGTGTTTCTTACCTCAACTCACTCAAGACAAACTTTTCCATGGCATGGCCATATTTTGGAGACAGTTTTTGCTTTTGAGAAAAGGCAATGAACTAAAGATTGAGAAATGGAATGAAAAAAATGGGTTGGGTTGAAAGGGACCTTATGTATCATCCGGTTCCAACTCCCCTGCCATGGGCAGGGACACCTTCTACTACATGAGGTTGCCTAAAGCCCCATCCTGGCCTTGAACATTTCCAGGGATGGGACAAGCACAACTTCTCTGGGCAGCATTCCATTAATTATATATTTTCTCTTTTTCCTGGTTCTGACTGTGACAGGGAGGGTGACAGCCATGATCCTGGAGTGATTAGATACCACCTCACACCACGCACAGGGGGATGGAGGGGGTGGCTTTTTTCCCCTGGCTGGTGATGTTGGTTGTTTCAGTGGAAACACCGAACTGGAGAATACTATTCCAAAGCACAACACTCATGAAGAACACTATGAAGAAGCATTTGGCTGGTGAGGTGAACTCCTGAAGAAATGAATATAATTATGTGCATACACAGGGCTCTTCACCCCTTTACCAAAGAGAGGGTACCATGCCCTACTAGTCCCAAAGGAAAAGTGGTGACCTTTCTATCACAGAGGTCTTTATTCCTTTGGAATAACTTTCACATTTTTGACTGACAAATAATCTCTTTGTCACATGGGAGAAGGTGGTAAGTGAGGAAGAATGCCATAGTGAAAGGAGAGATCTAGATAAGAATAGTTCTGTTTTGTTAGCTGTGTGTAAATTAACATCTGTGAATTTCATGATGAGCACTGCTTTTTTTGGAAGAAAGCTATTCACTGGTGTTCTCGAAGATGAATCTCATGCCTTGTATTTAAACATCATGTTATTATCACAGAACTAGTAGATTTTATTTTGTAATTTAAGGAAATGATAGAAGTGTAGCTTCACACTTAAAAACCCCAGAATTTTGCAGAACAAAATACAATTGTTAAAAAGACAGTAGAGTTAAAGGTACATCAAAACTGGGTTTAGGAGCCTTGCCAAAATTTTTTGCAAATCTCAGATTTGGTGCCATGGTTTTGGATTTTTTTTGCTAATGATACTGTGATATTTTATGAGCTGTAAAAACTTGCAAGTGAAGAAGCTGACTGCACAGTCAGACCAAGGCAATGTTTCCACCAAACCTTGAAAATCTGTATTGACAGAAGTCTACTAAGCTAAAAAAATCTTCTCAAAAACATCTTTGATGCCATTGCATACAAAGAACAGTACAGGAAGTTTTGCAGTAGATCATGTGGGAGTTTTATGAACAGGCTAAAGATGAGTCAGAAATGTGGCCTTGTGGCAGGGAAGGCCAATTGTATATGGGGTTGTAATGGCAACAAAGGGTGCACTCATCAGCTTGAGGAAAGTGCTTTTTCCCCACTCTTTGGAACCTGGGAAGTGTCTGCAGTATTGCACCCAGTTTTGGTCTCCTAAAGAAGAAAGACCTTGGAATTCTGGAGTGAGTCCAGAAGGGACATAAAGCAGGGGTCTGGAGCACATCATGTGTGAATGATGGAAAGCTGGGAGAGATATTTTTTCAATATGAAGGTGTTCATGGTTTTCCCAGAGAACCATCTCGGTACTTGGAGATATTAAACATTTAATATTATAAGGCTGTAAGCAATCTGATGTAGCACAAAACTGGTCTGACTTTGGGCTGGGGAATAGATCTTATAGAACAAAAAGGGCTTTTTTAATTTAAATTGTTGAGTCTCTTTATACTGTTACAGGTAGGAAGAGCTCTGAACTTGCGGAAATACGTACCATGAAGGTGGTGGCACATGTTTTTGAAATCTTTTCCAGGAAAAAGTGTAGCAAAGCAGATGAAGCCTAAGAGCTTCCTCAATAGGAGAGTGAAGTTCAGAGAACACAAGACAACAGACTGTATGCAATAAAGGAAACCTATGACCTATACTGCCCATTAAAGAATCAGTAATAATTCCTAACATGTTTTAAGTAACCTGCAACTGAGATTTATAGCAGAATGTGAAGGGATAAACAGCATACAACATTTGTAATAGTAGCAGAATGACTAGCAAAGAAATCCATATATTTTTAAGGAGTTTAGTGAAGTATTGGGTTAACTCAAATGCATAGGAGTGTACAAAGAAAGATACTTCCATGAAAAGACTACCAGAGTTGACAGAGTCAGTAGGAAACAGAAAATGTCATCCAATGCAATACTTTTTGAGATCATTGATCATTCAGAAGCATTGGGAGCAAAATCACTGCCAGCACTGCTACAACAAGATACTCACTTAGTGAATAAAAATGAACTTAATCAATGTGCAAGTGCTAAATTCAGATGTTTAGCCATTCTATGTGATGAAATGAAACTAATCATCGTCAGCTGCTACTGCATACCAAACTTGGATGGCTCTCAGTGGAAAAGCACTCTGGAGTCTGACCTTCGTGAAAAAGTTCAAGTGCTCTTGATAGATAAGTCCATCCTGTTGAACACCTCCATGACAAACGATTTCTTGCATGTCTGGTTTCCTTAAGTAAGGTTCTCAACAAGTTGTCTTCCTTCCATTTGCTGTTCTGGAAGAGCGAGGTGAGAATATGATGTTAGTTACAAGGCCGAAGGATTTCAGGGCAAAGGGGATTGATTTTCAGAAACAAATGCTCTTCCAGAAGCACAGGGTTTGCAAGGTTTCTGCTGTTAGGGATCTCAGGGATCAGGGGGCCCCACCTTCAGAAAAGCTAACAGGAAAGATGTTGCCATCTATTTAAATACACTGAAAAGAAAGTTTGGGTTTAGTTTTGTTTGTTTGTTTGTTTTGTTGCCTTTTAAAAAATGGATGGAACGCTTATACATTTGGACATGAAATCTGTTATTTTCCAAAGCTGTGCCTTCATATCATTTCTAAGTAAATCTCCTCAATAACTGTAGTCTTCCAATGTCATGTTTTAGCAGTGAGATCTGGATGAGTTTGAGGGAAGAGTTTATTGAAATATGTAGTAAATTACTACTACTTTCATTACTTCTTATCTCACCGTGCCCTGAGCAACACTGACTCTTCAGAAATGAAATCAAAGCACAGGAATTGGTTTGTAAGTGTCAATGTTTTACCACCATGGCTTAGAGCCATCAAGAGAGGCAGGCACAAACCTCTCAAAAATAAGCTAGGCATGACTGCACATTTTCCTTATTTTTAACAGGAATAGCACATTCACCATCTGAAAGTGTTCCCTTTTGACATGATTTATTTTTTTTTAAATGACCTTTTATGGCTTTTTCTCTATGGAAGCTCACAATTATCAGATTAGCAATGAGACAGAATGCTAACAGTTTTCAAAAGTGAATGTTGGTAACAGAAGACCACAGAGATTGTAGAAGACCACAAAGATTTCATAAAAAATGATGATTCTGTCCAGCAACAGGGCTGAGCTATCTCAGTTTCACAATTTCAACCCAGAGCCTTGACTATGAGTTCCTGACACCACTTCACATCTGGCTTCATACGAGGCAACCTTGAACCTGTGTCAGAGCTGTAATTTATTTTCTTACATAAGAAAAAGGAAAACAAACAAACAAGCAAAAAAAGAGGGAATAATTCATACCAGTGAATTACAAAACCTTAAAATCCCATGTAGGCCCTTTGTAGTATCGCTTCTCAAAGGTGTTCCATTGTTTACAGAAAGAGGTGACAATATGCCATGTTTGCTGAAAATTGACTCCAAGTCCTGGCTGCCAGCTGCCATCAGGACTGCAAGTAACTCTTGCTTATAGGCTTGTGTTGAATATTCACTTCTGACAGAAACCATCTTGGATATACATTGACAGTAAAAGTGTGTAATAAAAGAGTCTCAGTCCTCATCTGCCTGTGAATCAAATCCTTGTCTATTAACTATGTGATTTAATAAAAGTAATTGGCATCATTATGCTAATATATTTTATTCATATTTGTTTTCAGTAATTTACCCAACTTGTATGTTAATCCTTCCAAGTGAAGCTAATAATTGCCATAAAAAGTATCTTTGCCTTTTTTTTAATATATCCCTTCTCTTTTAATTAAAGTAAAATAGAAACATCTAGCTAAACACTCTATTTATTCCCTTCCACTAGACCAAGAGAGAAAACAGCTTTTTTTTTCCTATTTTTTTCAACAAGCTTAATGCTGGGTAGTCTATTTTACGCATTATGTACATTTAGCCTCAATAACTGTCATATCTTTTCCCTAAGGAAAAAAAAAATGCTATGAATAAACCTTTCCCAAAAACTCATTTGTCAAGAAGTGAAGTGAAATGTCTTTAAATGTGAAATGGGTGAACCTAAACAAAAATCAATCCATGAGAGCTGGAAAAAACAAAATTTATAGAGTGTATTTATATAGGACAGAAGTTTTCATATTTCAACAGCTCAAAGCATGGTGTTAGTAATATGTTAGTATCCATAAACTACAATTTTCAGATTGATTGGACTTTACAGTGACACTGGGATTTTGCCATTATGTTCTATGCTGAAGAACGGAGGCCATCATCTCCCTTTATATTAAGAGTAAATATTTTAATAGACCATCTATGAAAAAGCCAGTCCATAATGTTTGCTTGTGTTTTCTTCATAAATATACAGAAATTGCTTCACATTTAAATTTAAAAAAGCAATACTAATGTTAATAGTTGAAGAAATAAATGATATGGTTGATCACCTTTGAAATCACTCTTCGACTACTGCTCAGTCAGGCTTTCTGTGCACTAAGGATTTTGCGCTGTCCAAATTTTGCCTAGATATTTTGTTCCGCATTAACTTTTGGATTATTTTTCATTTGCTAGATTCCCACTTCCCTGGATTAAGATAAAACTGCATAGCAGGCATAAGAGATTTTCCTCACAGCTTGACTTGAAGTACTGAGGATAAAAAAAAGAGACAAAACAGAAATGCCCTCATTCTTGAATAGAAGAGAGCATTTAATATTTAACATTTTAATGTAAGTGCTGTGTGTTTTAAAATGATAATGAGGCATTATTATTACGAAAAACAATTTTTTTTGCCTATTGATTAGGTTTATTTTATCAGGACCACTGCTGCAGGAATTGTTTGCAAATTCACAAATGGTTTTCCTTTGGAGTTGTAAAAAAAGTTATGGAACTCAGATGACAAGGCTCAGGTGTGTATAATTGTATTATATGGAACATAAAGTCGTGAACCAGAATTACTGTGAGCTCAATAAAATAATGAATGAAACAGTGGGTATCTTTTACTTGGTCATGCTTTAGAACTTAAATTTGTTCTCATTCTTGAAATAACATTACTCTCACGGTTTTATTTCACTCTAACAAAAATGGTTTGGAATGAATTATCCTGCCTTAAGTAACTATATGTTTCCGGCTGAAATTATCCATCTTTTTGGATGGGAATTTAATTATTGTTTTAGAAACAAGGATTAATTGCAAAAGGAGAACCAGTCTATTCCAAACATTTCCTTCAAAGTTGCCACTGAATGTGGGTGAGCCCTGCTGAATTCATTGAGGCTGGCATAATTGCAACTCGTTTAGAAATATTAGCATTGACATTGATGATGGTATACAAGGGATAAAATTACATCACTTTGACTTATGACATGGAGCCTGTAGCTCTACCCTGTCTGTACAGTAACTTCCTTGATTTCTCGTCTGTCATCCATTTATTTCAACAATTTGAATAACTTGAATAAATATACTCATTCAAATATATGTTTTCCAGGTTAATTACTTTGGAGTAAAATTCCATTTTAAAAAGACACTTACAATAAGACTTTTAAACATAGCTAAAAGGCCAAAATATATATACATCCATCCATCCATCCATATATATATATATATATGGGGGGGGGGGAATCCAGGAGAAGCAAATTTAGGAACTCAGTCATTTTTTTATGCCATAAGGATATCACTTCTCATAATTATTTCAAAAATTTCCCTCCACATATGTGAAATTCCTATTGTAGCAATGGTTATGACATATGTCTCAATAAATACATGTGTCTATATATCTACATACACTTAAATATATACACATAGAGTTACAAACATATATTATGTACACATAATATCATATGATGTGTTACATACGTAGGGCTTAATTCTTTAAAATGTGGTTGATAATGACACGAATAAGAAAATCCTTAAGTCAGCACAACCTTCACGAGCAAACAGTAACTTGGTTTTAAAATTTCTTATTCACATTTCTGGAACAATTATCACCTCACCTGGGTATTCTAACAAGTTAATCAGTAGCTGAATTGAAATCCTCATCAACACACTATGTAATTTCATTGAGAGTATCTGCTAACTCAGATCAACTCAATTAATCTCTAGTGGAATGAAACAAAGAAGCAGATGGTAGTGTGTTTTAGTCAACACCAACTTTTTATTCTGCATACATTTTTAAGTACACTATTCCTAGACATTACTCCTAAGGCATTGAGAAATTGCCTTACTTTTAATCTAAGGCTTTAAATAGACACCAGTAAGACATGCTCATATTCCATTTTGTCGGTAATGATTACAATTTTCTCAAATAAAACATTTCCTTAGGCTCAGTTCTACTTGATACTTATCCTGACACACCCACTGATTTCCTGGGAGCAGCAAGTGCAGGATCTGCCACCACCACCTTTGTACAGAGGGCAGGTCCTATCCAGTGAGCTGCACTGATATTTGGTTAAATGCACTAAGCATTGCTGCACGTGCTGACAGATGGTGATCAGTAAGGATGCACGTGATACTCCTTTTTCCATAATTCTTCAAAGGTAAAGGTTTGGCATCCTCTAAACTGCTTTGTCTTCATCCTTATGTAGAAAAAAATAAAAAAAATCTCTCAATTCACATAACCTGGAGAGCAGCAAGCAGGGCTTGTTCTTTGTCTTTGGTCTGGTGGTCAAGGCATTTGAAAATGCTAAAATCTGAGCTTTGAGTTTGTTTGTAGTATTACTTATTACCTCAAGCTGCACCAGGGATGGTTCAGGTTGGACATCAGGAGGAATTTCTCCATGGAAAGGGATGTTAAACATTGGAATGAATTGCCCAGGAAGATGATAGAGTCACCATCACAGGTGTTCAAAAAATGACTGGACATGGCACTCATGCCATGGTCTAGTTGATGAGGCAGTGATTGGTCAATGATTGGACTCAATGATCTTGGAAGTCTTTTTCAATCCGGATGTTTCTGTGATTATTTATACTTTTTGCATTCAATGACACCAAGATTAAAATACACAGAAATGGGCCAGGAGGAAAGCTTGAAACCTTTTATTTCCTATTCCTACCCACTACCATTCCTACCCATAAGTTCAGGACCTCACTCTTGGTCCAGATCTTGTCATCTTGATTGCTTGCTCCAATACTGCAGCAGCCACGTCAGGAGGAATGGGCTGCCACCCATGTCACCATGTACAGGTGAATCTGTAGCTTTGAGGTCAGGGCAGACTTGGAGATGTTGGCAGACAGTTTTAAACATGGTCACATTGGGAAAATAAATAAATCCAGGCTTCCAAATTCATGATGTATGTTCTGCCTATGAGTGTATTTATAAAAACAAACAAAACCATAGAAAGTTAACAACTGAGCAAACCCCTCCTTTTTCTAATGCTTTTTAGAGGAAATTACTGTAACTTCATTCTTTGAGATATATTTCCCTGTATACTGAGTTTGATTTCAAAATGGCTGGCTAGAAGTTTGGATCCACCATGTGAGATAAACAGAATAAAGACCATTTTCTGACTCTTGTCTGTTGTAAGGTCTTGAGTAGCTGATGTTTTCTCCTGGACAAGCTGAGAAACAAAACCCATGTATATAAAGAAACAAAGTATACAATTCAACTAGTAGATGCTCTGTAATTTAAATCATCTTCAAAGTGAGGTGACAGCTAAACATGGGCTATTTTACGTCCCAGTTTTGGCTCCATATTTCATCTACTTATGTGGACCTCTACAGGCATTATTTTCTTACTGGCATCCTTATTGTGTTTTAGCCAAACTCTTCATTACTTGCAGAGATCTACAGAACTCTATAGTATTTTTAGTTCTTAAAAAGGAGAAGAGCATTGAAGGTTTAGTCATGCAGTGAAGACATGACTTACACTGATGGTGTATCACCAGCTCAGGAAGTAAACAGAGCCCTTCTGTCAGCAAGGGTCTGCATGAACAGTTCTGGCCACATGAGTGTGGCAGTGAAGGAGAGGTGTATTTTTAACCTGAGGGGACCCCCCAAAAAAAAAGAAAAGAGAGCAATGTTGTTCCGCCTTCAAACAAGATTTAACCATCTTGTCTCACTATTTTAGTTTTTTGTGCATTGTTTTCTACTTTGTTTCCATGGTTCCTGTATTGATTTAGCTGCCATTTTTGCTGTTTTCAATTTATGTATCTCTTGTTCTGTGTCTATATTTCATGTCTTTGACCCTCACCTTACCAACTCTTTTTTCTCTGTCTTTTTCCCTGATAGCCCATCCTTTCTTGTATCAGTATTTTATGCACTTTTTGCTTGCCTTCCATCCCCTTTTCCTGCTTTCTTTCTCTTTGCATTTCCCTCTATTCACTTTCTTTCCTGTCAGTTGACTTGTGAAGAAATATATTATGGGAAGTAGTTACATACAGAATATTTCTCTGAAAACACAACTACATTTACAGTAACGGAAGTCAACACATCGACCTGCAATATCAAATTTTGGATTAATTTAATTTAATGTAAGCTAAACTAATGCATTTATAGGGTGCCATATGTGTTCCAGATCCCTTAAAAACATGAAAGACAGAGTATATGCACTAAAAATATTACAACTGAGCATTCTCAATTTTGTAGAATATATTTCAGTTTGTGCTAGATAACATATTTCAAGAGTATAGATAAAGCTGGTGAATAGATCAGAAAAGGAAGGCTCATAAAGAAGGGATTTTTAATCAAGGACTTGAAGGAGAAAAGAGATTGGTTGATCTAGGTCATGATTTTGAAGCATCAGCTCCATGTAATAACACTGGCACATCTACATAGTCCGAAAGCAGCCTGGATTCTACTGTTTCATGTTCCTCTGCTTGCACTACATAGACATTTAATGCATACATTTATATTATATGCATAGACATATATTTGTTCTACATCTATCACATATCTATTCCATATATGAGTATTTAATTATGTATATTTATTATCTATTCCACCTGTGCTTCACTATACATACTGGAGTTTTGCGCTATATAGATATGTTTTTTCCTTAAACTTTTGTAAAAGAACTATCCACAGATATTGATGATCTTCTCTACAAATTTGCAGTATACTGGATCTTCTTTCCTGGTGATTCACATTTCATCTTTATGACAAATAGAATGTGTTTTGTCTTTCTTATACTCACATAACACCATGAAATAACATTATACCTACTCTACCTTTAAAATACTGACAATCTTAAAAATTGTTTCTGGATTTTTATATTTATTTTCTTTATTTTGATTTGACACTCTTTTGAGATTTACTGTGAAGGCAAGAAAGGAAGAAAATATATTATAATAGTTAATAGCCTGAACATTGGAACAATCTTCTAAAATGGAAAAGACAAACCCTCTAGGCCCTGACTTGTCTTACATGAATTTCTGTCTTCTGAAGCATGGGTTAGTTGGCTAGACAAAATAAAAACCCTGGTTTTCTATTTTGAAAATTAACTGAAATTTATATCTTTTTCTGGAAAAAAAAAAAAAAAAAGAGTTCCAATTAGAAAGTTTCCCTAAATAAAGGAAATCTCCTAGATCCTATAATTTAGAAATTTGCTTAACCACTAAGTAACAATGCTTGCATTCCCTGTGAAAGTTTTATTCAGTATATATGAACAACTATAGAAAAAATTATAGAACAAGATATAGATAATTAGTTATTTTTATTATACAAATAGCCTTTAATTTTCACCTGAAGAAAATTCATTTTTTAATTTTGCTGCTGACAGCAGCCATTAGTACCCAGCCCGAGGTCTAGGACTAGCAATGTCAGTGTCTGTCAGGTGTCTTTGACAACTAAAGGCTGGATCCAGACCATTATTTAATCAAACATCTCTCCAGGTGAACATAAGCCACTTCTGATTTTTGCTCAGTGATTTCATAACAATCCTTTTTATCTGGACCAGTGACTAAGATTTGTTAGCCCATGGGGGATTATTCTTGTATGGCTGCTGAAAAAAACCCAATCAAAACACTTTGATTAAATTCTGTCTCGTTCTGGAATCTTCCTGAGCAGCTTTGTATCATTCTTGTGATGAAGAGCAAGTGCTATTTTGTAGAGAAGAGAGAAATAATGCTGCCCATCCCCTTGAAGAAATATTTTTTCCCATATGTAACAACTGTGGAATGATATACAGCTTTTTAATAGACTTTTAAAAGCTATCTGGAGACTTAGTAAAAAGCTTCCATGCCCAGCAGATAACAAAATGTTATAGTAATTTTAGTGCCAGACCTTAATTAAAAAGAAAACCATAAAATGTATAAATGGGTACTATATAGAATGATGCAGCTTTGTGGAACCATTTAAGTCTCTTCATCACAAAGATTGTAGAAATTAATAAGAGGACATAATTTGTGTAATAGTGCACTGGACACAAGGTAGTCAATATATTTTTACCCTTTGAACAAGCAGTTGTTGCTTGGAGTGCACAGTTTCATCTTTCCAGGTAAACTCTTCCATAAGGGATAGTCCCCAACAAGCAAGCCTGTTGTTAAGGCTGTGTCTGCAAATGAATTGTCTATAAACAAACTCAGCATCTGGCAGACATTCCAAGGTGAAAGCCAAACAGATGGCTAATTTAATATAATCTAAGTGACTTTGGATCAGATAAAGCAATTGAATTAACAGCACTTTAAATGAACGTATACCACACATTCTCACTATGCCATTATAATGGGCACCTTTTTATATCTTGAAAATCATTGCTAATTGAAGTTTCATATGGTGAATGCTTATATCTGTAAGATGTACAGCTAAACAGCCTGGAAAAAAAACTGCCATTATAAATAAAAGCAATCAGTATTATAATCTTTAACTCAAACATAGTAATTTTCTTCAGAACCCCTCCATACACTTTTTCAATCAAGAAATGTAGACTTAATACCATATGAACTTGAAAGTGCACATGCAGCAGGCATAATTTGTTATGCTTATGTACAGGCATATACATACTTTAACTCAGCATATTTATGCATATACGTATACATATATAAAGCACATAAATACATGCTGTAAGTTTGGGGGTTTCAAAGTGTTTATTTATTAAACAAAAAAAATCCTCAAACAACAAAACAAAGCAACTTTTGAATTATAATGGAGTTTAATTATTATTTGTAGTTGTTATTTGTGACACTTTTTGAAGAGGGATGCTCTTTGATCTATAGCAAAGACAAAAAATATTTTCTCTTAGTTACTTTATATACCACAACTGTTTTGAGAGGGTGAAACACTTCATGAATACTGAGCTGTGCTGTTTGTACACAAAGTCAAACGCTTAAAATTCCTTTTTATTTCTTTTTACATATACATGCAAGTTAGATCTCTGTGCATTTTCTGATCCCTCTTCCAAAAAAATTCTTTGTCACATTTGTGAAAAACAGGTGAAAAAGGAGATGTAACAGAGTTTGTGCTGTACAAAAGAGAGGATGTTTGAGAAAGGAGCTCTTCAGCTTCTTTTCATTTCTGTCTCACTTGCACAGAACTCTGCAATCCCTGCCAAGCCCACAATTGCATTAAGCTCCAGAGTTAGACATATGATCTCTTGGAGATGGATTAAATACTGGCCTGCTGTGCTGCATGATGTAAGGAAGAGCTCCTTCCTGGTACTCGGGAGCTCTGACAGAATGACCTTAGGTCCCTGGGCAAAGCGCCATCCACTGGTTTCTGGCAGTGTCTGCCAACCAATGGGAAGTTAAAGTAATGGGAAAATTCATGAACACAGTTATAAAACTCTTGTGCTGGCAATTATAAAGGACTGATTTGATTACCCAGGGAGTCTCAGTTTTCTTGTTTTGTTTTCCTATATATTGAACATCAAAAAACCCTTTTTTGGTGTTCTTGCATAGGTTATGTTTTGCTGCTATTTGCATTCTAGCAGAAAAGTTTAAAAAACTCGTGAACTTTCTCAAATGTTGAACTTTCTATTTTTTTTAATGTACGGCTTCACATTTTGTAAGAAGCATGGATTAAGAAGTAGAGGAGTTGAAAGCAGGTGGAATTTTAATAATTAGTAGAAGAAGTCAAGCAGACTTGGCTCTTCTGTGTTACAGTCTCTATCATATGTCTGTCATCTGATATTATTGAATACTCTTTGGATTTTACCAAGTATTGTATTACATCTCTTCTCTTGCAGTAGGCAAATTTTCCTTCAAATTATACAAGAATAACTATACAAACTAAATACATAAAAAATGGAGATATAATGGATATATAAACACAAATACTTCTATTTTATTGAGATCTAAACAAATACACAAATATGTGTCTGGGCCTGCGGCTAATCCATGCCATATGATACTATTACCTCTTCAACAAAATTAACTCTTGCCAAAATATGAGATTTCAAAGCTGCCTGTGGAAGAATGTCAATCCCTAGGTATAAATCTAGTTGGAAGAACCAGCACAGACAATTTAAAGAAAAATAATAAATATAATTTAAAAAAGAAGTAATTTTCCTCACTCTAGACATGCCCAAATCAGGAAATTTAGATATGATACAATATCAAGATTTCCAGCCATGCTTTAGTGGAACATAAGACACTTTCTTGACCCTGTCATTTAAAATACACATCATAACTCTATAACTATGAGGAAAATATTTTCGTTAATCTACGGCAAATTGAACTACAGGTTAGGATTTTCCTATTTTCTTTCAGTAAAGGTAATTTTTGCAGTCTAAATCTTGTTATGGGCAAAAGAGGATGCTTTTTTACATAAAGCGAAGAATTTATTGTAGATTAGCAGTCTACTCAAGCCACAACAAACAGTTTTTATTAGCCCAGCTCTCATGATATGAGTACTTCTAGTCAAATCCAAATTGTTACGGAAAAGCCTCACTACTAATACCTATGCTTCTATATCTCTCTATATGCATATACATGTCTATATATCTCTCTCTATACATGTGTGTGTGTGTATATATATATATATATATAAGGTGTATATATAAAAAAATGAATGTGTGTATGTATATGTGTGTGTGTGTGAGCTTCCTATATATGTGAGAGTCCTTTTCCCTGCTGCTATTTGCACTCTCCCTCCACCCCATAGGTAATGGGACAACAGTTTGTGTGAGCTCCAGGAATAAAGGAATAAAAAGTGGATCACAGTGAAATGGCAGTATCTTCATCTAATACAGAATATGGTGTTGGTTGTGGTGGTTTCTTCTTCTTCAGTCTTGGGTCCACTTGGCATTGTTTTTACAAATTCTCTGACAGTTGCTTACTAGGTTTTACCCCACTATTTCCCAGTTCCACGTGTCCTCTTTCTTACTCTTAAAGCTGGGTTTGCCTGGCTCACAAGGTAAGGTCATTCCTTTGTGAAAAATGCTCTGGGATTTCTGACGTCATCTGATACCCCTACTCTTCTATAATACATTATAATCCTACAATCAAAGACAGTTAATTTAATCCATAATAACTGCTTGACTTTACTCTCTATTAATTAGCAATAGGTATTATGACACACAGTGGCACAGAGATAAATTCAAGCTAAAAGAAAGTTGGCCACAGTCACCTCATATCTAGAAAACTGAAACCTCAGCTAAAATAACTTAAATTCACCTCAAGCCTGTACAAGGCCAGACAAGTGGGAAGTCCCTGTTCTTTCAAAGCCTGTCAGCTTTTACTAGTAACATTATAATTTAAAAGTCATATTTGTTGAGCTATGCAGTCTTTGGTCTTCTCTATACATGTAAATCATTTCAGTTAATAGGATGGTTTAATGAAAATTAGTTATAGAAGAAATATGTGCATTGGCCGAGCTATTTCTGAAGTAAAATTTGCTTTATAAAGGAGTTTAAAGTTTATTAATAGATGATTGTTCATAAAAAACTTGCTAAATATAGATATTTATTAATATTATGGCTTGATTACTGCCTAGTCATCTAAAATGTAGCTTATCCATACTGCACAAGTTACGAATATACAAATTTGGAGAATATGGGACCATATTATAGACCTCAGGATTTTGCAACACATGGATGGAGCAAGATAAATGTTAAATTATTAAAGGATAACATTTGCAATTACTTATCCTAATATATTCCCAATAAAACCCATACGTCTGTACATGAGCAGTATGGAAAAAAGAAGGAATTTATCTGATCTCACAAGAACTTTTTTGAAGTTAAGTTTTCATTTTAAAACAGAGGTTTCTTGCTCCTCTCTACTCAATGAAAAGAAAAATCTAATTTTTAGGAGACAATTAGCTCAGCACTGAAGTGGATGCTAAAGGCAGATGAGATGCACAACCATCTAAAGGTTTCTGCTTCTGTGTGGCAACAGCCATCCATAAACAGAATTTATTCACCATCACTTGACAGCACTAGAAAGTAATCCTTAAACTAACATAATCACAGGTAAGGTGACAAAACAGGTTTTGCTGTTTCCCACAGCCGTGCAGGAATTGTACTCTGCGAAATATTCTCCACAACACTGACCTAGGAAAGAAGGTGCTTTAGGTTGTCTGGTAAAAAGAGTGTTTTGGAAGATTTATCTGCGTCTTTGCAGGTAAACTCAATAAAACCAACCCAACTGACTCAATATGACCAACAAGACCAGCTCGAATATTTATGCCAGAAATTGCAATTCATGTTTGACTGCTCTAGGTGAAACTAAGAATGCAACATATGACTATTTGGGCTCCATATTTTTTTCACTGCCTTTTCAGCACTTTCCTCCTGCCTAAAACTTGCAATAATTAGTCTAGCTGTTAGTCGTTTCTAATGAATATAAGAATTAAAGATTGATCTTCAAAAGAACGTTCTATGGGGGAAGGAAGAGAAATTAGGCTCATAAATCTTGTATTACCTTCATCACACCTATCATCTCTCTTCCTTTTACCCAGCAATGGGACATCTAAGTGGAAAGAGATAATGTATTAACAAATATTTTAGTTTATTTTAAAAAGTGCAAGTTGGATCGTCTGAAAATAATTTCAAAGTTGTGGTTGAAACTAGAAGAGACTTCCGAAGGGGAAAAAAAAAGAACTAAAGATTTACCTCTCCTAGAGTCTCAAAAGCTGGGGTTGGAAGTATTTTTTTACATAAATTTTTCTATTTTTATTACAAGCCTTTTTTTATAAAAATAAAAAAAAAAAGAGAGACAGAGGGATAAAAATACACTGAAGTTTTTATTAATCACATATGAAGTTTTAATAAACCTGAAGGGCTTTTCTTATCCCATGTTTCTGGCTGGGTCAAATTTATTAGATAGCTGACACTCATCTGCACTTCCCTCATCTTCATCCAGAGTCCTCTGTTAACGCCAGTGAGAACAACTGCCAACTCAGACACTCTTCCTCCGAGCACACGGATTGCTTCCTTGGCAAGCTGCCAGAGCTACCTTTGTTTGTGAAAGTCTTCACTTTGTATCCCAACTCAACTCCAGCGAATTTTGTTAAGAAAATAATTGTTAAGTGACCTTTTCTTCTTTAGGAGGTAGACTGAAATAAAGAGCTATTAAAACAGCTCTTGTTTAGCTTGTGAGCTCTGCCAAGCTTTGTCTAAAGCACAGAAGGAAGGAGAGGCAAAGAAGAACACTTTTTTTCCCTGCTGGGCTGATTTTCTCAAGGTCTAAACACTTCAGTTTAAAAGCAATAAAAATTCAATTATACGTTCAAAATTATAGAACTTTTTTCCAGTGGCTCCTTCTGTGATTAATTACTATAATGGTGTAGAAATAGCTGTTATTGCAGAACCATCTTATGTTCCAAAGCTTATAGATCCCTGCTCACTGTGAGAATGAACTCATAAAAATACAACCATTTTCTAAAAAGGGAGGAAGGAGGGAAAATCAAGGTGGTTATTTTTATCTGCTGCAGGGAGGTGTGATTACGTGAGTCGACTCATTGCTACCTGAAGGGAGTCAGATCAGAATTAAGACTTTCTACTAAAGCACACAATTAAAGTTCATTGCAAGTGTTGTAGGCAATCTGGCATTTGCTGAACAAAGTATGTGCTACAAACAGATGCACCACTGGAAACAGAGACACAAAATTTCTTCCCTAGGACGATTCTGCTTTATTAAATCTGACAACTTCCACTTGAGCTCAGTGTCCTGATCTAAAAAAGAGTTTCTCATTTGCTTTAAGCAATTGCCATATAATGTGCCAGTTGGAAGAAAATTGTCTTGTAATTTTACTCAGTGTCCAGGAAAAAAAAAAAGCATTTCTTAAAAATCCCACACTATTCTTGATGCTGACAAATAAAAGATAAACCTTTCCCACCTTTGTTTCATTGCTTTCTGCATTTGTGGGGAGAATAGTGTTAAAAACTCAGTTATAAATCTTCTCTTTATTAGTATAAGAAAAATAAAACATTTGCAAATCTCCCACAGTGGGAGAAAATATTCAAGTTCAGATTTTCTCAGTCAATATATTAGCTCTGCAGTCTTAAAGGCTGTTCAGTAAGTCATCTGGGGCAGTATGAAATGAAATTTTCTTTAAATATCTAGTTCTATTGTATAGCATCAATTAGAGATATAATCCATGAAAAAATAATACTCTACGTCTTTGCTTTCATGGCATAAGTAGCTTTACATGTCCTTTATTTCAAATAAAGTTATATCTGCTCTCTCAATTCACAGACAAACACCTATTACTGTTAATTGAAGCCATGCATAAGAGCAGAAAAAAGCACCATCCCCACATCATTGTCATTGTTAACAACATTCATACAGAAGACAAAGAAACCTGAAACTGAGGATGGAAATAAATGCATATCCAAATTTGTTATTTTTAAGTGCATGAGATTCAATGAAAGGACAGTTTAGGGAGTAAGTAGTAGATGCACCCACCTCACCATAGGTTTGGTTGAGGGTGCAAAACAAACTTTTCTGAATGTATAATAGTGGAACAAGTTAATAATTCATTATTTGGATTACAACAGCACCTGGAGACCTATTGTGCATGACACTGCACAAATGCATGGTGAAAGTCAGTCCCTGTCTGGAAGGGTGTATAATCCAAACAGACAGGAGAGGTGAATTGACTTTCAGGGACACAGGAGTGGAAAAACAAATTATTCAAAATTGGGACTGTAAATCCAAAGACCTATCCATTTCAACACATTGTATTTCCAGTGAATTTTCAGTCTCTTCTATATCTATTCAGGTGTCACGTACATCAGAAGGGAGCAAGCAATGATCATAGCATGGTACCTAAACTCCTTCCTCTCCCAAAAGTACAAAAGTAAAATTATATATAATTATTCCTTCCTAGCAAAGAGTGATTAGCACCTCAGCTCCTTCCAAAATACAAGTTTTACTACACAAGAGGCCCATTGAAGAATGTTTTAAGGAAGCATAATCAACTTCTAATATTTCAGTTTTACACTGATTGCAATAAACCATAAACCCTCATATTCATCTTTTCAATTGTGTACAGATTTGATTTGGCCCTTAGGTTTCGAATTACAAGAAAAAACTGTTCCTCTCTTCCTTTCACTGTTTTTTGGCTAGGATTTATTCCATTCCCTTCACTGGGGATGGTGATTGGTCCACGTGAGTTGAGCCCTGCTGCTCATTCAGACCCTGCTGTCCCATGGTCAGAAATGTCCTTCCTCCGGACACATCCTCAAGAATGTTTTCACATTTCATGAGGATCCTCTTCTGGGGGCCTGTCATTGTGCACACAATGAGCAAAAGAACATGGAAGGAGGAAGGCAGAGGAAATTCATATTTCAGTGAACTGGGTGACTCTTGACTTTTGGGGTTTTGTTGTTGAGAAAAGTGAGTCAGTGCCCCTTCCTTATCCTCCCTAAAAATACATATGGTAAAGTAAGATCATCTGGACCTTAGCCTGCCTCTGAACTGGCACAGTGAGAATTTTAATTGCAAAGATCAAATAGCCATCAAATTATAGTCTTTCAATTATTACTTTATCCCATTTGCACCAGAGTGTTTCCTATTAAAAATTGCATCTGAATTACACCCTCTCTCTTTGCTATTGAGCTATGGATGGCATTTCCAGATCGGAAAGACTGAAGAAGAGAGAAGATGGAGAAGGAAATACCTGAGTAAGGCATAAAGGCAAACCAAAGCAAACAGTAAATCATAATAAAGAACAACCTCTTTTTCTGTCTTTTTGGCTTTTGTGTTTTCTTCTATGCCTCATTGTCCCCTTATTGTTGATGAATGCAATTCCTCAGGCCTGGTGTTCCTGTTTTTCCCTTTGAAAGCATAGCTGTCCTAGTTTAAAGTCATGTTATCTGCTCTTAGCTATCACAATCCCTTTCATTTACTTAGAAACATTATATTTCATGGGGAATCTTTCTCATCTCTTTATGTTTGCTCTTTGCATGCCAGAAAAAACCCACTTTTTTTACATACCCCACATCAACACTTCAATAATTTGTCACTATTCCCACCCTTTTACTTTGTCTCTGATTTCTCTTGGCCACCTGCCAAACATTCCTCCAGTCAAGAGTTGCTATAACTGTATAAACCCAAACCCATTAAATTTTAGCTTCCTATGAGTAAAAAAGTTGCTTCTGATTGATTGAAGTTCAGGACAAGACAGGTAAAATTCCACAGAGAGGTCTTGAGCTCCTGTATCGACTCTGACTGGCTTTTAGTCGACTATGTGCAATCTTCGACAGATCAAACACACTGCAATACCTCAGGTGCACAGGCTGTTTTTCTTAACTTCGGTCTATCCTCTAGATCTGTTGACAACTTTTGAACACTGCTTTCTTTAAGTTTAATAGCAATGTCATTCAGGTTGGAAGAGTACCTGAAACTGATTTTGATAAGACGAAAGTAGAGATGAAAAGAAAAAGGAAGAGACTCTTTAATGGGATTTGGTGATCTCAAAATTTAGTTTAATTTATTTCTTGGAAACTTAGAAATAAAGTTAGTATTTTGAAAAATGCTTGAGAATGCATTGTCTATCAAAACACTAAATTCTAATATTTGAAGTAATGACTGAAAGGGATATTCATTAAAAAAAAATCCAAAGCATGACCACTTCAGAAAAAGAAAGTGGCATATAATTTTTTTGTTTATTTATTTTTTATTTTATTTATTTTATTTATTTTATTTATTTATTTATTCTCAGAATACAATTCTCCTTGGAATAGTTGGCAGAGAATGGGGAAGGCACCTTTACTCACATTTCCTATTTTAATTTTGGTCTACAATCAATATTTCTACTACTACTAGCAGTACTTCTACTACTTCTACTGCTGCTACTACTACTGTTAGCTGTACGTATTTTGTCTGATCTTTTCTTGCATATTTAGTGTGAAAGTTTACTCTGTTTAAAAATGCTTGAAAGATAATGTGACTTTTGTAAAATGTACTAACAAATTTGTCTTGAAAAGCAGACAGAAGTAAGAGCTTGAGACATACAGAGCAGTCTACTTCAGTTTAGCCACAGGATAAAACAAACTGAATATATAATCCAACAGTGAGCACCTAGACAACGATAAAGTGACTCTGAATAAACACCACACCCATGATTAAAAAAAAAATTAAGTTAAATTAAATCAATTTCCTCTTGCAGCATGAAAATTAGATTAGTGGCTTGCTAAAGAATAGACTCCAAAAGCTTTAATTTAGAGATGCTTTTTGTGTTGTATGCAGTGACATTCCCATAAATTGGCCAGAGAGGGTACAAATACCATGATAATTGGTAGAACCACCCCCTCAAATTTATTATTTCCAATCTTTCATTTGACAAACTGGTTTGATAAAGAAAATAAAGAGAGTAGGTCATAGGTCCAGGGGTGTTGTTTAACATTTTCATTAATGATTTAAATGATAGAATAACAGTGAGTTCATTACATTTGTAGACACAGTAAAATTGAATAGAGTGTACACATATTGGAATGTGGAAGGATCTTCAGTCCAGCACACAGTTACAGAGAAGATGAGGGAGAGAAATATTTGCACAGAAAAGTGCACTGACTTTGGGTGGATGGGGAAAAAGAAAACAATTGTTTGGAGCAGAACCTAAATCCAGTTGCATATTTTGTTTCCACAGACATTTAATGAGCTTTTCCAGCTATGAATGAAATCTGAGGTGTTTTGAAAGCTAGAATTGGGTCTAGGTTTGCAGTTTAAGTCTTTTATCTACTTTGAATGTATATGCTGTGGCATAATGAAGTGGGAGCTTGCTCCTTGACATTGGGAAATGGAGAACATAAATGCTTAGAAATCAGATTTAAACCACATGGTTAAAAATACACCTTTGCCACTAGAAAACTGAAGAGAGATAAAATCATGGACTATGCAGGATATTATATTCACTTAATCACAGTAGTGCTAAAGAGTTTAACATGATGATGTCTCATTGTGGGAGGAAATATTATCTCTGTAATACTTAGAAATTGTCTGTCACTGTTGTGGATATTCAGCACTGGAATAGTGACTGTTAAGGTAAGATTTGGAATAGTGCATTCTGAAAGCATTCATTTTACAGGAAAGGGGACAGACTGGCATGGCCTTGACCCATTGAAGATTTAATTTATGGTGTCTGTTCTTGAAAACAGTGGTAAAACAAGCTCACATTCAGGTCACCTGTCAATATATCACAGTGTGTCACATTGTCATGTGTCACACTTCTTTTTTAATGATGGTCCAATATATTAATTTTGATGATGACCAGAATTTATGTATATCTTGAATTTTCATAAAATGCTGTGCAATATGACAAAAATCATGTATAAATTCATGAAGCTGCATGAAGCTTACAATATAGCAAAAGGTTAGAGAAATACGGTTGTATTAGTCTCTGTCATTGCAACTTTCAGACGATTTCTTCAGCATCTATCTGCAGGTTCAAAGGATTTTAAAATCTCAGAGGGAAAATCTGTTTGAAGTAATAGACATTCCCTTAGTTTTTTTTTATTTACAGTCTTTAGAAGCCAGATAATATTTCAAGCTTTCATCTAAACCCATAAGTGTTTCCTACATACATGAAATTAATTTCAAGGGCATCATATGCTCATGTGTCTTGTGTAATACAGCATATGCTGTTCTCTTAGAATACAACAAACAAACAAAAACCAAACAAAAAACACAAGAGAGAGCAAAGTTTCATGTCTTTGCAGATAGCCCATTATTTAACTCTCCTTTCCAACTAATTAATTGAAATTTAATTAAAATTTTTTAAGTTACAATAAAAGTGGGTGGAGTTTTGGAATGCCCTTCATATCCTTCATATAAAATGATGCTGTGAAGATTGTAAATTTAATCTGCATTACACATTTAAGAACTCTATTTTGGACACATAAAAATAACAGCATGAGGCAGAGGTAGAGGCAGTGGTAGAGAATATGAGTAAGTCAGATTTTCCTCTGTAGCTTTAATATAAGAAAAGGGAACTGGCAACAATTTTGAAGGCTATTTCTAAAAAGTTCACAAAGATTCTTGCTTTATAGCAAAGACTGAAGGAATCTGGTTAATGTGACACCTGATGTTTTGAGTTTGAAGACACTGACTATCATTTAGTGAAGTACTATCCCCAGGGTGTGATTATTCCATTAAATGGATTCGCTGTGTTTTCTTCTTGTGGCATTCGGTACCGGTACAGAACTGATGATCTGACAATGCTCACTTTGAAAAATTTGTGTTACCTATGTATTCACAACTCTTCAGTCAAAGGGATATAGACACAAACAGCGAGGTTTGCAAGAAGAAAGTTTACCAGGCATACATGAGTTTATATAAACAAATTCATGTCGGTTTTGCTAAAATCCTGGTGATTTATCCTAAACTGCACTAGGAATATTGTAATACCAGAAAAGGTTTTAAGATCCGAGTATATTTAACACTTCAAAGAGGAAATATCAAGAAGTGATTTTCGCACTACATTCTCCTAATTCTAGACCACTTGTATTTAAACTTCCTTCCACATAAATCAAAGAAATCCCCAGGGGCTCTAACTTGTAGCAATCAGTCTAAGGGAAAGGATGGTAGTATTCCTCCCTGGAGAGGTGTCTAGCATGGATGAACCCTAAAAATATCACAGTCAACCATTTCTGTTCAAATCTGAAAAATAATGTTGTTTTGCAATGTCTCCTGAGAGATGGAAATAAAAGATTTTGGCAAAAAATATTGTTTCCAAAAGTGTGGGTGTTGCTCAGAGTGCAAAGCTTATATAATACATGATCACAGCAACAGAGTAACTCACTTTTTCTATTCACCTTCTCCCAGCTCCTAAGCATCATTTTTAGCTGACATACCATTCACCGCCAACCTGCAGGAGCCAAATTCGCCCACAATAACATGGGCATAATTAAATGTAAGAGACTCTCTGCCCAACCAAAAGTAGGCTATATGGATGGACAGGTCACTGTTAATTTGGGCAGCTTTAAGACAAACACAATATGCATGTTTGTGCTGAAAGTGTCATACACTTCAGAACGGCATATTGTGGTGTGACATGTGCATCCAGATGTGAACATTAAAAATAGACTGAACCCTTTTTTTATTTTTTTTCCTTGAAAAGTTGATGTTCTGAAAGCTATGATTAAAGAAATACAGTCGTCAGAAGCAAGAAGCTCTAATAATAATAATACCAAGGAGAAAGAGCAGTTTAGAAAATTTACCAAGAAAAGCCAGCTCTGCAGAATAGCAGAGCTATCTGTGTGTAGCAAAACAGTGTGCTGTAGAAATTTTGAGCTAGTAAAGTTTTATTTGCACTATAATTGCAACAGAAAGAGTACTAAAACATGGGGCACACCAGCATTTTAGAATAATGCACATAAACATGTTACTCCAACATCATTTTTGTATACTGGTTTTAGTACTGCTTTGCTATTTTAATATTCTCTTTTGTTTGTGCTTATTGTAGAGGCTGGGCTGTACTTATATGATTTGTACCATCACTTATGGTTTGTCACCTTTAGTAGTCAGACATACTGACTGATGAAAGGTATCTCAGCAGGAAATAGTTCTGGAAAACTGAAGTTTAATGAGATTGGCTGGGATGATTGTTTTTAACTGGCCAAGTGCCACTCACATGGCATGAGTTTTATCCAGAGGGCTGACCAAGCTGGTGTGTGAGTGGTGTGGGTGCACAGGGGAGGTGTGAGCACGGCAGGACATGCAGGCACACCCACAGCTGGGTTGTTGGACAGCCCTGGATATCTGCGCCTCCTTATCAACCATCCAGTTCCTCCCACTAGATGCATTAATGAATCCCCATTCTCTTTCTGGTCTATATTTCTACATTTCATAAAGAGATTTTTCATTTTAATAGTGACTTATGAATCGTGACTATAACACAGAATGAATGCAAAGCATTTCCCTCACCTGTGGCTGGCAAAAAACCCTCAACAAAATGTTTAGACTGTCTGTAACAAACTTAGGATATAACTGGTAAAGTAAGAGCTTATTTGCATGGCGGCATTTTCCTCCATCCCTGCCCTTCCCTAGCATTGGTGTCAAGGGAGTCTAATTCTATTCTGAGCCTCAGGGTTAGAACATAAGCAGGGCTAACAATACTTTCAGTTTTAGTCCTTTAGGCTGAAGTATATTGGATGTGATGCTGCATTATGAATGTTAATGAAAAATTAGATTTCCTTGACTTCCTTACCATGCTCATCAATTTTTCACCTTACATTTATGCCAACAGCTGTCTGGGTTGGGGTTTTTTTCACTAAAATGTCTGCTAAGTTATGGAAACAAATTGGTACACTCTGATCTGTATATGATAAAAATATGATTACATTAGGAAAGGAATTTAAATATCATCTATATATATAGGTACTGAAAGCTATACGATATGGACAGTAGATGACTTACTGGATGCTGCTTGGAATATGTTCCAGCTAAGGTGATGGAGAGTTGAAACCTTTGTTATCATTTGAGATGAATAGAGAGACTATCTCAGACAATTTGCAAAAAAGAAAAACATCTAAATTGGGACTATGATGTTTTGGAAAGCTAGAAAATATTACTTTTTGCATTGCAATAAAATATAAATATTTGCTTACAGTGAAGAAAGGATTTCTGTATGGTTGCTTCACTAGATTATCTGTAAAAGTGCATGAATGTAAAATAACATTCCATTTTATTTAGTAATGCTCTGAAGTTAGATGCTTAGTATGCTAAGTACAATGTGAATGCCAACTCTTTCTAATGAATTTTGTATTCTCTCTGAAATTACTGAATTAGTGTTAATCTAAATTGCACCAGGAATGTATGTGGTCCTTACAGACCTGTACAAACTCTGCCGGAGTCAGTGTAAGGCCACTTTGGGTATCAGAAGGGACTGTTTATGTTTGGACATCTCTGGACTCCCATGTATGACTTTCACCAGTTTTCAAGAGCTAACAATCTGAATGATTTGTTGTCATTTGGATCACGAAGGATATAGACAGATCTATTAACACTCTCACATGTGGAGATGGCTGAATTCTTCAGTTTAAGTTTAATAATCAGGGTTTTTTTGAGTTAGCAATTAGAATTTCATCTTATTGAAGCCTATACACCTGGAATAAAGTTCAAAGGATTTCTCAACAGCTCTTTCTTAAGCAGTAGTTAAAATGTACAGGTGAAGGTCTTTAGCCTGAAATATGGAGGAGCTCAGATGAACTCTTCTAAATATTACTTTCCTACTGAGAAATCTGTGGACTAATAAAGGGAATGAAAGTGCACTAAACTTCTGTAAACAGATCTGGGCTCTTCATAGGCAGAGGAAAACTTTCACAGCTTCCACAGATACCAAACATGGCTCACTTTTCTGAATGGGGTTACATGTGAATATGTCACAATATTCATATTTGGAATTTCTTCCATCCAAAGATCCAAAGTAATGTCATAACTATACATAATTTTAAGACAAAAGTAAATAACTAGTATTAATATCCTTACTATAAAGAACAATTTTGTGGGACTTTTTTTCAAGGTTTCTGTTGAGATCTTTTTGAAATTTGGTAAATAGAACTCCATCTTCATCTATCTTATTAACTCTGTGTACCATGTTATCCGTTATATTATAGTTAAATCTCTCTGAGCTGGAAATTTCAGGAATAAATTTTAAAATAGAACACTTCACAACAGTAACATAGAATTTACTTTCCTTAGAAAGAAATAATTGCAGCTAGAAGATAACAATGTCTTCAAGGAAGACAAGCCAAAATTTAGAACATGACCTAATTTAAACATAGAAAATGGCTTCTTGTGTTCATCCCACAGAGAATATCAGCTGAAGTCAATTGCACACCAGACAGATAAGATGGCCTAACTAAACCTTTTTTCCTCCTTTCCATACAATTCTAAGCCAACTCACATTATTAACCTTTCATTGATAAAGGAAACTAGTTTTAAGCAGATAGCATCTTCTAATGATGGGCCTAAAAGCTGGAGTTTAACACAAGTAGAGACATTTTATTGTATCCTGTAAAGCATCTAGTTCAGCTAAAGCTGAGGAGCCATTTCAAAAAATTTAATACTAGTAAACACATCCTCATTTCAAAAATGATAAATCTATACATCTCCAAGGACTGTGCACATATACATCAGAAAAAAAATCAGAAAAATAAACCAGAACTGGTATCTTCCATAAAGGTTGAGGCACAATATAGTTATAGGAAGCTACCAAATTTCTCAAGTCTGATTTTCCCTTAATGCAGCCAGGTTGGATGTCACCAATCACCGCCTCATTTTCCGTGTGCCTTAGCAAAGTTTCCAGGAGGGCTGAGGTTAATTGCCATGTCGTTAAGCAAACTGTTGATGTCAACTCATATTTGTATTTTACTCATGAGTTTTCTAGAAAAGAACAAGCCACTGTCATGCTTTTAGCATTAACTTTATAAACATGGAAGTCAAACGTGATCCCTAGGGTGTCAGAGTTCTGTGATAATCCCAAGGGATCATAAACCAAGGCCTCTAAAGGGTACTTACAATTCAGTCCAACAGTACTTTCCTTCCATTACGTAGGCTTACTTGGGTAACTAAGCAAAAACTTATTCTTTCCCACTTCAGGAGCCAAGGCAATGTTCAATATTCATAAAGCTGACACAACCTGGCTTAGTGACAAGCATTTACTTCTAGCTAGGGCTTTTGGGAATTAACTATATTAAAATAATTTTTTCAGGCATCACTTATACCCTATTGATTTGTAATGAAATGTCCATCTGTTTTCATAAACAGAACATGATCCATACCCCATGCACCTTTCTTCAGGAATCTCCAATATCTCCTATGTATGGGTATTTCAGCGAGAGTTAAGTCTAATTGAATGATAATTTGCCATAGCATTACAAATTGTGGTTTAACTAGAATTATGTGGAACTTTATATAAAACCCAATCAAACAGTAAAACAGATTTTTAGCCTTAAACCAGAGGTCATCTTTCCACTGAATTTTAATGAGATGTTCTGAATCCCTCAGAGGATAGAAATGTCTTTAACCCTTGCATTGCAAACAGGGACTTGCAAACTGTCGTGCTTCAAAATTCCCTAATAAAATGATATCATGGTGACATCAGGAATCAATGTGATCTGATGCCAATTAACCCAATTAATAATAATGAACAACAGAACAACAACTATCCAATGACCTTTCATAGAAAGAAAATAAGAGGATCCTTCAGCGCTGTTTCTCCAGAGCAGGAAAAGCATGTAATATTGATTATGACAAGTCAAAAAACTGGGTGTAGCTGCTTCTGGAGTGTTTTGTCAGAGAAGTTGTATGAAGATCACACTACTGTGACACTGATCAGCAGCCCTGAATTTAGGCTTAATTCTTGGGTTTGTTTTTTTTTTTTCCCCTGTAGACCTGATGAAAGGGTGAAACATACTTTATCTGTATTATCAATTATGGAATGCATCTGTGATAAAACTAAATCACCTGGATGTAAATTATGTTTATTTACAATGATAAGCTTATATGTGAATTTAGAATGAGTTTTGTAACACTTTTGAGGTGAAAAGTTGACTTAATTTTAATTTCTGTGTAGGGACTGACTTACCTTAAAACTCATAGGAAACCTCCTGTGTTCCAGTTTGTGTCCATTGCACCTGTTGCAGCCTTTCCTCACATGGGGAATGTTTCTATTCCTTTATCATCTCAGTGGTCCTTCGTTGGGTGCTCTGCAGCATGTCCCTGTTTTTGTTGCACTGAGGAGTCCAGAACTGGACACAATTCTCCAGGTGTGGCCTCACCAGTGCTGAGCTCAGAGGAAGGATCACCTCCCTCGATCTTCTGGCAACATCTCCAGTGCAGCGCACAATGTACTCAGCCCCCTCTGCCACAAGGGAACACCTAAGGCTGTGTGGCATGAGGCATCAGTGGGGACAGTTACTCTGGCTAGCATAAATAACCTTCTCAAATGTTAAAACTCATGGCAAAATTCTAGTTTGAATCTTAGGTCTTCTGAAAATGGAGCATAGAGAGGCAAAGCAATGCCTGGTGGAGCTATGAATAATAATAAGCATCCACACCATGCCTGCTTTAAATTTATTCAAATCAGCTTTTGAGGTCCTGGGCTGGGTTATATTTGGTTTTGTCAGAATCATTAGTAGACAAATGCAGACCATTACAGGAAAAGGACTCTATTCTGTCTGTGTGCTCTGCATGTCAGAGCCGTGGAATGCTTTTCTCTTTTTTAGCCTGCAGACCTTTCTTGTATTTGAATAGATAAATGTAAATTGGAGATTGAGCAAATAGTGTTAGATATTTTAATGCGGGCAGATATGGTTGCTGCTGGATAAGAGCTTATGCTTCTATTATGTTCTAAATTTGAATAACTTGGTACAGCAAAATTCCTTTAGACTTCTTTGCAAAAATAAAATCAGGAGAAAGCTTGAGCAGCTCTGAGTTTATTACTAATAATTTATCATGAAACTCAGATGAAGCCCACAGAGAATTCCTTTTATTTTATATTATTTTTTGAAACATGCAAATTTATTAAATTGCCCTTTTGGCATCCTGAGTACTGGAAGGAAGACCCGCCCAGTAGCAGTCCATGCTCTGCAAAGATTTATGTACCTTCTGAACATTTAGTGTAAAAAACACCTTCCTACATGCTTGAAGCTAAACAAACAAATGATATATCATACTCAGGGAGCTGAGTTAGACCTGTGCAAAGCATCTGAGATGCATACACTGGTGCTGAGCACACTGGGAAGCTCATAATGAGCTAATTTATCTGGTTTCTTATCCCAGCTAAGCTCAGCACTCCTTAGACTAGATTACTTTAGTTGCTTAAAGCCAGCACATACATGGTTGGCTCAGGTATCTTTTTGACCGACCAGTGCATGGTATAGACATGCTATTTGAGCAGCTTTTGGAGGTATTTCATTGAAAATTCATCCTTAGATGAGATTTTGATTAGGAAGCTGTTTCATGGACCCTCCTGTAAGGTATTTGCAGTGGCAGCAGTGCTTCCCAGTGATTATCAGCTGGCAATGGGATACTGCACTGAACAATATTATACTGCTGTCCCTGACCCCCAGGGTCTGATGCCTGGGGCTGGGATGTTCCTGCTCCATGTCCTCCCCAACCCCTGCCCCTCACTGGGGTGGTGGCACCAGCCCTGGCCATGGGGTTCAGGCCTGACCTTCCTGTGGGAAGCCCCTCTGTTCCCAGCTTCTGCTCCACAGGGATGTTACTGTGCCACGGCAGTTTTAAAAATTGTGACTTTAAATTACACTTGGCAAGTTTTGTAGAATTAGTAGGTTTAGCAAAAAACCCCAACCTTTCAAGTTTCAAGGTTGCAAAATGGTTCTCACTGGTGTATAAATATTTTCTTTACACAACACTGCTTTTTGGCATATAAATTTTATGTCCCTTATGCATTTTTTCATGGAATTTTAGCCATCTGTATTTGTATTTATTATTTAAGTGTTCATTTTATCTCTGCTGCCCAGAGAACATCTGAAATATAATAAACTGATTGACAAAATGAATTGAAGATTATGTATATGTTCCCATGTGCAACAATTTTGCTTTTTTGAGCACCGAGTGAAAATCTATTTTGAAGATTCAAAGAAATGTTCTAGAAAAATATAGGAGCAGCAGAATACTTTATATAATGTAGGAAACTCTGGACTGGGCCTAAAAATAACAGAAAAAGAACTATAAGTACCTTGCTCTTAACCACTGTCTGCTCAAAGCAAAATGTCTAAAAATTACTCTACTGCTAACAGCCTGTATAAAGATATTTTAATGAGGTAAATAAAAAAAATCTCAGGTTATGTTTCTTTGTTGATAAGAACAAAAGGTAGATTGCTATTGTATGGGGGATTCTTGGTTGTTTTTTTTTTTTTGTTATCAATTTTAATAATTAATTTGTTTTATTTCATAGCAACTTGAATTAAATTTTAGAGATACTGATTTGATGTATGGAAATTTCTATTGCTTTTGTTCTTTTAAAAATACATTAAATTTCAGGGCATACACATATACATTGAGGAAAGAAATCTTTTCACACACAGGAGTTCAAAAATATGTAAATCCCTCAACTTGCACTTACTTAAGTAAATACTTGGTTTACTGTAGTGCAAATAAGAGGGGAATCAACTCCATATATCCAGTGAATTACAGTACTGTAATAACATAATGCTGCTTAGTGTGTGCGCTGAAGAATACCATTTATTTACAACCTGCTATCAGAGGGGTTTTTTTGTTTCTCTTTACTGTACATATGAGAGACAGTCCATAGATTCTTCTTGCTTTGTATTTATTGTAATGGATATGAAACTTTACTAAATTTTTATGAGTACACTTTACCAAGATTTCAGAGGTACTGTAATGAATACCAAACAAGTAGAAACAAGCCGGAATTACAGACTTTGTGGGAATTAAGACACTAAACCTACCTTTCACAAATATCCCATGGGTAGAATTTCTAAAAGCAGTTCTTGGAATAAGGTACCCAGTTGCTATTGATTTTTCATTAGACACGCAATGGATGTAGTGCTATAGAAGGTTGTTTCTGTCTTTTATTAAAAAATAAATCTGAGTACAGTGCAATGCAGTGACTTTCCCAACTTATGTCCATGTAAAAGTATTGGTTGAAAAGAAATCACAGCAAATGTTCTTCCAAAAAAACCCCCAAAACATACCATTTGCATCTTTACCTGTCACAGAGTGTTTTTAGTTTATGGTTTATATGCACACTGTGTTCTTCAGTGGTCAAAACCAAGAAATATTTAGGAACTATTGGCATGGTGACAAGTATGTGAAGAATTTACAACTTTCCAGGCTGATTTTTGATTTTCAAGAAAAAGTACTATCACAGAATTAGGTTTGTTCTTAGTGTCACTTTTCAACTTATACATTTCATAAGACTCTGTAGTTTGAGCAGCACAGATACACCTGCTCAGAAGTAAACCTAAAAATCAAAAACCAATCAAACAAAAAGAAAACCAACCCCAAAACCACACTCAAAATATTCAAAACAAAGCCAAAACCTCTAACAGCGCACCATTGCCCTAATCTAAAATACAGCGTCTTGCACACTCTCCAGGACTGCAGCTAAGACAGAAAATCACTTGTGCAGATATATGAGAACCAGTTTGCAATTTCAAGAGCAAATTTCTGTAACATGGACATTCAACTTGATACAAAAAGTCAGGACAAGTGCATTGGACGCATTCTGCGTCCTCTCCGGTGACAGGTCTCCTGCCAGCAGTTCTCAAGGAAGAGGATTGAAAACAAGCTCAGGGAGGTGCTGCATCCAGGAGCAATGCTAGCCTCTGTAATTCGCTTTCCCTGGCTTTTCTTATCCCCAGACTCGGTGACCTATGAGCCTGAGATTTTCGGTAGACCCAAATCATTAACTATCCTGTTGTGTAGCTTTTTTGCACTACAGAAAGATCGAATGGCTCAGAAAAAGAAGAGGCATTTAATCCACATAATAACCTTAGTTACTCTCCCAATGTGGTTTCTGAACAGCATTATTAATTATTTCCTAGATAGATTTGCCCTGAATGTTTATGTAAGGATAAACCTTATGTGTTTGCCATTTCCATATCTCCTAATAACTATAACAGTTTTTAATTTAAACCATAGAAGAAGAAATTGCATATAGCATTATGACCAAGCTTACCTATACCAACCATTTGTGTCCAAACAAATCAGAAGCTATCACAGGCAAAGGCATGATAAAGGTTAATTTCAATAATCAACCAGATATGGGTTCTTTTGCTTGGCTAGAGCTCCTGTCTTCATCATGGCAACACAGGGAGTGTAGCAGAATTAATTACTGCACTTTAAATTTTCACTTTAGCATGCTGTACACCAATAAACACATCAAGATTCCTGAGGCTGTGCCGTTCTTGCCTTCTTGATGTTATGTAGAAACATGGAGATGGAGAGGTCACAGTGCTCTGTGCTTGTTCTGCCAGGTGTGAGAGTCCCCTCCAAGTGGCTCTGCTCCTCAGATGCATCTTGAGCAATGATTCCTCCAGCATCACCTCACCCACTGTGCCCTTGTTGTGTAACCTGTCACAGCACTCTCTCACTGAGACAAAAACAGATATTTGAGAGATTTACCCAATTTCTGAAGTTATATAAGCCATAAATTTCATATAAACCTAGGAGCCTGGTGGCATGCATTTGGACAAAGCTTCCCGCACTCAGGCCAAGGGTGAATCCCTGCTCTGCTTGTCTTTTCAGACTGGAAGCAAAGAACATTTCTGCCTTTCTGCAGATTTAAAGTCAATTTGTCAGTTCTCATTGCTGTTTTCCAGCTCCACATGAGGAATGGAGACACTGAGAGAAATCAAGCCAAATTAATGACTAAAACTTACAGATACTGTTTAAGGGTAAAATTTTGAATAACATCTCTGTTAGCAAAAAACCTTCCCAAGAAAAAAACTGGATGAAAACCTTTTACTTCTCTCCTCCACAACAGAACTGCATCCATAATAGAGTGCTTGCCAGTATTAGCTGTACTGAGAGATATATCTATTCCAGTAAACCTTTTACTAGTGTAGGCTAGACATCAATTTCACTCTGCTGAAGCTCAGGAAATCAATGACCACCTGCAAAGACAGGCACTGGAAATAATCACTGAGAATTATGTTAAATCCTCCTGGAGTTATGAGATTATGGAAGAAGCTCAATCTACATTAAAATATGCATATACTCCAGCTCTTGTGGTTGCAGAAAGATGGCAAAAAGTACGTGGCTAGCAAAAGGAAAGGAGCAGACCTTAAAATGTTATAAAAAAGCAAGTATGAAGGTTGCTTCCTTGTTCAAATCTTTCTGTTACCATAGTGAGAGACTGATGTAATGTTTCAAAGAGGTTATGAGGTTGGGATATAACATGATCCTGACTCTCATCCTCACCTGGCATGCAGATATCACCAAACATTGCCATTGCCAGATCTCTCTTTTGCCTCTCCAAAACCCACATTCTTGCTGAGACAAAAAGTATCATTATATACAAATGATTCATATATATCTGCATAAGTGTGTGTCTGTCTGTCTGTCCATGATAGGTAAGCGTGCTGCTGCTCCATGCACCCAGATGCAGCCAGTGGTGAGAATGGAGATCTATTCCCAGCACATAAGTGCCCACAAAGCAAGCATATACACTATATGCATACATATACAAAAATGTCTACATGCACACGTACATACATATATATATACATATATAACCATAATATCATAGAATTGTTTAGATTGGAAAAGACCTTTAAGATCACCAAGTCCAAATGTCAACCCACCACTGCCAAGTCCACCACTAAACTCTGTCTTGAAATGCCACATCCATGTGACTTTTAAATCCATCCAGAGATGGCGACTTCTCCAGTCCCCTTGTAGCCTGTTCCAACATTTGACAAACCTTTAGGTGAAAGAAGAAAAAAATCCAATATCCAATCTAATCCTCTCCTGGTGCAATTTGAGACCCTTTCCTATATACACATATTGACATAATTTACACATATGAACATATGCACACACACACGTGGCTTGGCACACAGATCAGGGTCACACTCCCAGCACCCATGCACACCAAGATGACACCAACAGCCTCATCCTGCTTCCTTCTCTGGGCAGAATGGAAGTCTGCTACTGAAAACACACACACATATGTCTGCCACAGGTGAGCAGGATCCCTCCAGCAGCTGGACTCACACACTCTCCTGTCTCCACAGCTGCTGGCATAGAAGCCCTGAAGGCTGGAGCCTCTCTCCAGTTGCTGACACAAGCAGAACCACGCAGGACTTATCAGCTCCCTGAGATGACACTTCTGTGCTCTCTCCCTGGAGATACACAGGCACTCTCACACCCCACATTGTCCTGGAGAGGCTCACTCAAACCCCCAGGCTACTCAGGGGCTAGTCAAGCTTGATCTTCACTAGTGCTTGCACACTTGTGCTCCTTCCATTTCCTGGCACCATGGGCAAATGAGATGTCTAACTTGTGGTCTATCTCTGGTTGCTGCAGCCAGGCCCTCATGCACACAGGGGTGCACACAGCTGGGAGGAGGTTGAAGGGAATGCAACAAGACTGCTCCCTTCCCTGCCAGAGCATGGCCAGACAAAAACACTGACCAGGAAACTATTTAGGTGTTTCATAAGGGGATGTTTTTCATCCCCTTTCTCCTCTTTTCCAACTTCCATTCCTCCCAAAATCACCTAAATACTTTTCTTGTTCTGCTTTTGGTTCCTCCTGTAATCTTGCATTATAAGAATGACCCAGAACTACTTTTTCCTGTATCCTATGAAAGGTCCCATCCCTAGGTAGCAATCCCCATAATCCAAAAGTGATCTGGAGAGCTGCTCCCAATGACCTGTGATGATGGTTTTTGCGTTAGGCCTTGGGATTGATAGCTCTGCTGGGACAGCCCTGGAAAGAGTCCAGACAGGGTGGTTGTTCTTTGGAAATCTCTAATTTGGGTTCCTGCCTGCCATTGTGCCCCTGTGCCCCTCTTGGCTTGTGCAGATGAGCATTTCAGGGGCTAATGGCCACTGTGATAGGTCTGGAAGTAGCCTGGCAGAGCATTTTTGAGGTACCTCTCCTGTCATTGTCTCCCTGAACTCTTCTGTGGGTGTGTATGGGATTTATCACATAACTTAGCTGGATGTATATAGCACATAAGAATACACTGTACTTAGACTGGAAGAGCAATGATCAAACAGACCTTGATTGCAATCGCACTGTCTCTTGTCACACATGGCCTGCCATGCTTCTAGTCAAAACCCCATGATTTTAATTCACTGTGGTACTTTTATGCACTTGGATTTGGCATATTTTGAAAGAAAGGTTATTTAGAGATAATTTTAAGTATCTAGAGAGTGCAAAAATAGCCAGTAATGACAGTAATGAGTATAACAGAAAGTAATGAGGTGTTCTGAGAAAGTAGTGTAGGACACAGGGCCTGATCTTTGCCCTTCTCATCAGTGTGAGAGAAGGTTGGGGTGTCTGAGCCTCAGAGCCAGCCACAGTACCAAGCCAGTTTGGGGCACTTTTAGGATGAATTTCATTGCAAGCTCACAGCACTAATGAATCACCAATATAGTAGCATCACCCTCTGCCCAGTGAATATTCAAGAAATTTTCAGACAAATTACAAATTCTAGTCATGGTATGAACAAACAAAATTGTGACATTTTTGAAACTTCTTCCAGACTGTGCATACAGTCTGTTTACAGCATCTTATCTTTTTCTTATCAACTTGATACAATGGCGAAAGATAGATCTTAGTGACATATTAAATTACACTTACTGGACAATAATTATACTACTGAGGTTTTTGAAGGAAAAGAGAACCAGTTCTCTTTTAACTTTTCGTAGGTGACTATTATTTGTAGAATGGAAAATTACCAGGCACAAAAGAAGGATGCTGAGGGTTTGAAGAGGGGGAGGGGGTATAAACTAGGGAAACTTCACAAAGACATACAAATGTTGTGTAGGAGTGAAAAATAATTATGAACAGACTTTCAAAGCAAGAAGACATCCATAGAAGTTTTGATTCTTGCCCAAAAAGGCAGATGAAACTCAAGAAGGAAATTATATGCAGGATTTATTATTATTTGTGTTTATATGCTTCTTGAAATAATGGCAGTGATTTCAAAATCTGGGGACAATTGTTGGTAAAGAAAAGGTAATTTTTGTTATCATGCACTGAATATGATGATTTTTTTCATGGTATGGTGAATAATCACTCCCCTAAAGGAGTCAACTAAGCCCAGCTTTCAATCTGAATAGAACACGTGTGCTTTGGCAAAAATAACAGGTAATTTAAAGCACACCAAGTCTGGCTGGTCAGGATGTAGGCAAATGCAGCAAATAAATATGTGCACAAGAATTAGTGCAATAACATCTCCCATTTAGTGGTTTTCATGCTTCTGTTTCTTTCCTTCTCTGGTCAAGAGGTAAAAGGTGTGAATTCCCTCCAGCATCCTCATCTTTTGCTTGGGGAAACTAATTTGGAGCTGGCTGTGCCTGCAGGTCTCCTATGTCCCTGCCCCCAGAGGGGCTGGAGCTACATGATCTTTAAGGTCTCTTCCAACCCAAATCATTCCATGATTCTTTCATTACATAACTGTTTTAAAAGCTTATCTTTTAAGGATTATAAGTTGTTTTGATACCCCTGTGAATAGGTAGATGGCATAGGGTACAAAAAGAGAAATGAGGGAATAAAGAGGAGGAAGCCTACAGTAAACAAAGAATATACTTGTGAATGAAGGCAAAAGAAAGGCATCTTTGAGAAATAAGAAGCAGGCACAGCTCAAGGAACAAATCACCATTTTCTTACTAAGAGAGGGAAACAGAATGTGGGAAGACAGGAATATTGGTACGGCAAAATCTAGGGATGGAAAACTTCTAACTTAAATGAATAAATACATGCCAATAGCTGAGCATGGGCTGTTTATTAAGGGTTAATGAAAAACATTTTGCAAGCAGAATTGCAGTAATTCTATTTAAAGCACTCACTTTTTCTTCTGTCTATTCTGTCGCCTACTGAAAATTACACAACTCTGTTCTCCAACACTATTATGAAAAAAGCAATCAACTCAATTGTCTGGGGTGTAATGATGCTGACTACCTCCTTCCAGCATTCACAGAGAGAGGGAGAGAGAAAATAAGATAAATAACCTGAGACAAAAACACAAATCATTAGAATTTTTAATAAGCCTTCACCAACAGAAAGCTGAACACTGTTAGTTATATCTGCCAACTACTGCTCATGGTCCAGTGGACAGCACACTGAACAGGGATCTCAGAGATTTCTGCTCTTGTTCCAACTCTGTAGTCTTCCGGCATAACAGCTTAAACAGGTCATGTGAGCTTCAGCTTCAAGTAGTAAAATGGAAATCATTAAGTAACACATAAATAGTGCTGGAGGTGCAGTATTTTGGGGGAAAAAAATAATCCAAAATTGAGAGCAAACTTTCTCTGTTCTTGTTCGGATAGGAACGGTGACCTTCCCAAATGAAGTGTTGTGACCTCATGTAAGACACAAGGTCATGAGCCTGAGGGAAATTCAATTGCAGACGTGGGGTTGCAAGTCTAGAAATAGAAGCAGACAAGTATTTCTGGCAAGAAATTGCAGGAAACTGAACTAGAAGTTATTACCATCATGACTGCAGCTAGAACTTTCAATGTACACAAAGGCCTGAGAAACTCTCCAGGAAACCATAGTTTGAAAGCCTTTTAAATCCTCTGTTTCTGGTCCATTCTTAGTTTCAGTTCTCTGATTCTCTGATTAGATTTTTCCTAGGTTTTTTTCTCTTGGCAAACCAGGACCAGTACTCTTTAGGTTGTGCTGGAGGTATAAAGAATCTTCAATCTGCCACAGACAAACTATGAAAGATTTCTTAGATAGTAGAAAAATATCAAATGGCAAAAGTTAAAAAAAAAAATCACCACAATCTAAATCAAAGGCATCAGCAGACCTGGAGCAATGTATAAAAATAAACTTTGCACTACAGCAAAGAATTTAAACCCATTCCACTGTAACTATACTATGTGTAAATACATCTTTTTTATGTTTGACTGGATAATAAATACGCTTCAGCCCATCTCATCCTGCTTTCTACTTATGGACTTTAGAGCATGGAGCACATGCTGAATTTATGATCAGCCTGTCTTTTAGGTGTAGACATCAGAAAAGTCAAAATGGCCTTCTTCCTATTTGCTTATTTCTCCTTTCACAGACTAATTCTCACTGGTCACATAGGGTTTTTGGTATTGTAGCTGCTTGTAGTTCTTTTGAGAAGAAAGAAATCTGGATAACTTGCCATATCAAGAGAACAGTATGGGAACAAAGAAGCCTGTCTGGGACAGTCGGTGCCTCTGTTTCCAGCAGTGGCAAAAGGAGGTAAAACACTCAAACCTGGCTGCTGTTTGCATCCATTCCCTTTGCACTCTCCCTTTGAACTCACATTCATTTGTTTTTTCACTTGTTCCTGTGTGGGAGGTATGCTGATAATGTCCACTAACACTGTATCTCTCTGGCAGTGAGTTCTAAAATTTGCAATCCTCCAATGTGTAGGGTTTTTCTTTTTGACCTTGAAAGCATTGAACTGCAGATTTCTGTATATGTGATTAAAGTCATGACTTGTTTTTACCACTAGGCAATGCCTCGATGAACTCTTACCCATGGCCAAACTTTAAAGCTTTCTGTACAGACATATTGCCTATCTTTGTTTTTTGGATGAGGTTATGGCATGCAGCTCCAACTCTTCGTGGGAGCACTAAGTAAAGGGTAAAGGACAGTGTTAAAAGAAAATTACGAGCTCCATCTCTCCCATAAGAAAACAGAGGAAAAACAGCACATCTACTTAACTGGGACAATTTCACATGACTGATTCAGAGCAATTCATTTCAATTACTCTGATCATCAGATAAATAGCACATCTGGTAGTGTCTGCAAACTAATCATTAACAGGTGTGAATTGGTGTCTGCAAGCATATATTTCCTACTGTGTGGCCCTTTGTTCACTTTAGGACACTTCTTAATTAGAGACAAGCCTGAACCACAAGCCTTTAGATGTGGATCCGTTCTTTGAACACCCCCAAAATCAGCACTTTCTACATAAGCTTGTTATTTAGAGATATGATCTCTGGAAAAAAAAAATCAGTTTCATGGTTCTGAGCAAATATTCATTGCCCAGCTCAGATTCATTGCCATTAGTCTTGGGTTTTTGCTTCTGTTTACAGAAATAATGGCACATATGATTTGTATGATGTTTACAGCCCATGGTACTTATGATCGAAATAATATCCATTGTTATTGTCAAGGGCATAAAGTTTCCACTACAAATGTAGAACCTTCTGCTTTAATTCTTGCTGGATGAGAGTGGTCATTGTAAGTATTTAGGAACACTCATCAATAGACTCTAGGGAAGTCTATCTAGAATGGGGGAAAAAAGAGAAAACAGAATTGGGATGTAATACCACATGACCTGATAAAAATCTCTTACTGTGCCAGGAAATTTAAATGTAGAACAAAGAAGCATAGAATTTTTCCAGCTGAAAAATTCTAGGTCATAAAGATTAAATTAAAGATGGAGGATATTTTTCTATCCCAGTCCAACCCTTTTCTGACCTACAATTAAATTCCACTTCTTGATTTTAGAACTGTGTCTCAAGAGCATATCATCATACACCTGTGTATGATCATACACCAATGCTGTGTGTCTGACTGGGCTAACCTGCTTTGGACATGATTATCTACATTCTTTTAAATGAAGCCATTTAAATAAATAGTTAAATAAATGTGAGCCGTTAGAATATGTAGGCTTCTGATCTTCTGTTTATGAAGATTTGAGTTTTCATATGATCTGAAAATAGAGTTTGCATTAGAGCTTGTGAGCTAAGAGGGTCGGGGGATAAAAAGATTTATATAAATGTTATCCTTTCATCGCTGTTTACAAGGCTTGTATTGCCAAGTTCCACCTCTGCATGAGGTGCAAGATGATGATACCACTCTTCCCTGTGAGTAATGGTGGGTGTCTTTCCGGCAAGACACAACTGGTTGAGGATTAATTTATGTTACAAATAATCCCAGCACAACCAGCAAAGATTTCACCTTATTTTGTTATTCAATTCTTTTGTAATTAATTTCAGACAGGGTAAAGCAAACATAGAATTTGAAATTTAGTAAATGTTAATTGATTATTGTTGTTTTTAATTTTTTATTTTTTTTTTACTAGAGAAATGTACACAGAGAACCTGAAATGGACAAGAAAAGATCATGGGTCAATATTTAGGGAGAGGACTAAACTGCACAAATAAAATCAATCATGGAAGGAAACATTTTTGCTTGTAGAGCAGGTTAAATAGTGGACTTTTAAAGCCTGAGAGGAATATCCTAAGATCACCCACTAGCTAAACACATGGTGTGTGTAACCCTCTGTAGGCATTTTCTGATCAATTAGGCATAAATTACATCAGGAAACTAAAAGGTAAAAGACACAAACAAGAGATCAAGAGACCCCAGCAACTCTAAAGAAGATCAAAGCAGTGAAATGAAATGTAAGAAACCAAAGACTGAAAAGTACCTGAAACTTAGTAGAGGTCATTTTTGTCTGATGAAAACAATATTATCCCATTAACAGAGGTAGCAGTCCACTAGGCAAGCTACTTAAAAACTCACTTTACTAATAAAAAATACCAGAAAACATCCCAGAGCTTTGGATCTGGTTCTCTCTACCCTTACGTTTTTAGTATAATGTCTGGACAACTAGGACCTTTTTTCAAAATTTTCAGTCATGGTTCAAGAGTTAGCACAGACAAAGGATATTTCTCAGCAAGTGGTTTGGATATGACAACTTTGTTTTAGAAAGTTTGAATGTATACAGACCTGTCCGTTTGAACTCAGGGCCAGAAAATATGTTCTTGCACATTTTGTTTATGACACAAGCTACTTAAACTTCATGCTGATCATAAGGCAGAGAGTGCTGCTGATGTGAGCAGGAATGCTGGCGGGGTCGTGGGCTATCAGACAATCATGATCATATTTGCTCAACCAGGCAAAATGAGTACAAAACTGCTATTTTATTTGGGGCATTTTACACTCACTTTACACTGCTGTAAGCGTCTGCTCAATTTCCAGGAAAATTGGAATGATGTCTTATGATTCAACGATATGGAGCAAAGACAAACTGAGGCTAGAAGAATGCTAGATAAAAGAAACTTTTTAAAATTTTATTGTTATTATTCTAAAATGCCATGGGTTTCAAGTCTTTCTTCTTGGAACATTCTGGACATAGACCCATGCAAGTGCACTTGTTCAATTAAAAGAGCTGAAAACTATTGTCCTACAACAGAAGACTATTGAAGCTTCATTACTGCGCATGTGAAGCCCCAGCGAGTCAGTAACAGTACACAAAATTATAAATTTGCATGAAAATCGGAGCAAGGAGGATGAAAACTTGGTTTTCTGTAAAGTTAAAAGAAGTAAGAAACTATTAATATTAAGAAATAAACCTGTATCAATTCAATGAAAGAACACAGAAAAAAAAAGGAAAAAAGAAATGTTTTTCCCTTCTGTTTTTAAGCATACCCAGCATAACTGTTTTGCAGAGTTAACAGAGTAATGGATTCAGAGCACAGTGATAGAAATTTCTTCTTCATGAGGAGAAAGCGTACTTAGAAGAATACCAGAATAACATAGAAAACAGAGCTCCATGGAATAAATCGAAGAATTCTCTGGCATGCAAAGACTAAAGATGCAATTCCTGTGCAGTGAAAAAGCCTTTTCCTGAGGTTCTAAATTCTGCCCTTGATTATCTGCAGAATGAAATAGAATGTGTGTATGAGGCAGAGCACATCGTGCACTGCAAGGAGAAGAGTCAGTAATGGGTGGGAAACTACATGATCTAATCTGCAGACTGCACATTTTCAAATGCCACAGTCTCAATTATGTTGAATTCAAAGCAAAATTGAAACTGTCCCTGGTCCTGCAAATCCCATCCTATCAGCCTCTATCTGGACTTGCTTGAGGGACCTTCCAAATAAATAATAATAATAAATAAAAGAGTTGGGTTAAGTTATATATATGTTTTTAAAGCAGCTATCGTTATTTTGAAGCAAAATGGGGGCTTATGGCACAGACACTCTTTTGTTAAAGTTAATGTACCTTGAAATCTTTCGACTCAGCACAGCAGACTGTCAAGGGTGCTTAAAAAAATAGTCCAATATTCTCCAAAGCTCTTTCTGCAAGAGGGGTCTTGTGTGAAATGATAACAGCCACAACCCCAATATTGTTTACAGAAATACAGCTTTTCACTGCAGAGGCATCACAATGAAACTTGAGAGGAAAAGGAATATAAAATGAGACAAAGACTTTAGTTCATGATTTTTGGAAGTTAATAAACCCTCAAAATTTCATCTCCATATTACATTTTCCCCTGAGTTCATTTAAATAGAGGTCATAGCATTATGAGTTCATTTTAAAGGTACCTTCTTCCTATATAAAAAGAACAGAACTTTCACTATATGGAGATAAATCCTGTCCCTGGGATTTTGTGCCCCCAGATGTAGGGCTGCCCACCTTCAAACTTTTTGTCTTCTTTTATTTCCATGAATTCAGTAGCTCAGGAGTGTACTTCTGGAAAGCAGGGTATTCATATTTGAGCACCCTTACATAGTTCCTGGGTTGTTATGTAGCACTACAGGTCTTGCCCATTACAACTCCTTGGTCAATGTTGTGGTGCGGGAAAAACAAATACAGATGTGCTGTTTGCTTTTCAAAACATTAAAACAGAAGTATAGCAAACAGCTTGGTGAACCCTGGGGATGGAAGTACACTTAATGTTCATGAAGTTCTTAAAGTGACTCTCAAGGATTTCCACCTTGAGTTAGTGCTTAGTACCTAGCTCTTCAGCCCGGAAAGTGAGTGTGTGGGCATCTATAGATTTTTGTGGTCCAGAACAAAGGTGCTGACAGAACATTATGTACTGCAAAGTTGGTTTATGAATTTGCTCTCCATAAAACAAACTGCTTACATTCCACCTACATGCTGTCCAAAGTTGGAAACAGATGCTCTGAATGTTATCGTTTATCTCTTTATGCTTCAGTTTGCTCTACAGTAGTTGTGATAATAATGGTGTTGGGAAGAAAAGCATATAACACATTCTAGTCACTCAGCTCCTGTGAAAATGGAGCACACGGTACAGATCTGTGCATGCATTAAAGAGAAAAATTATAAAAATATGAGAAACCTTAGATTTTTAATCTTACTGCAATTATGTTCATATTAAAGTTGGACCCAGAAACCAAAAGACTGAATTCAATTTATGAAGTGGTCTGCGAACATCATCGAAAAATACGCTGCATAAAAACACGTGCACTGTATACATGAGACAAGAAACAACACAAAGACAAACAAAAGCACAGGAAGAAAAGGAAACAAAACAATACCGATAGACAACAATCTTGGTATTATTTTCAGCTTATTTACACCAAGTATGCTTATAAGCATAATGTCAAAAGACAGATTTGGAGATGGGACTTGAAGGAAAGCAATGATGTTACTTTGGAGTGTTTCTTCCAAGCGTGAACGACATGAAAGTAACTGCTTGAGAATGAATCAAGTGGGTGATGAAGGGTATTATCAGTAGCTGATTAGAAGCAGGAGACAATCTCTTGTTTCTGAAGGAGTGATAAAGTGGGATTAGGTTATGAACATAAAACAAATAACATAAATTTGATAGTGAAGAGAAGTCACAGGCAAACTGTAAACAGAGCAGCACATGATCAAAGGATAGGGAAATGCACATACACAGCAGCATTTCATGGCAGAGCAGGGATATTTTTGTTGTGTACTTAGTAAGCAGGATGCTCAGCAAGTAGGACCAGGGCTTTTTCTCTTTTCCTGTGTAGATAGGCAGGGAAAGCTTAATATTGCAGGCAGAATGAATGGGAGAAAATTAAGGATATCTTGGGTTTAAGAAATCAAACAGGAAAAATCATAAGGTCAAATGATTAGCAGAATGGCAGTTGTGTCCACAGATTTGAAAAGAAATCTTAGTGACATGCCTTCAGGAATTATTTTGATCACCCTTTCCTTGAACTGTTCAGTGAGTAGTATCATGGATTTGACATCAAACGGATCTAGACAGTGATACCGAGAGAGGTGTGCCATCCAGACAGAGCTGTTTCGTAAGAGTATCTTGCAGATGTTGGGGTTTGGAGGGTGGAGGGAGGGGAGAATAAACAGGAACAACATTTGAAAGTTATGAAAGTTCCTAGAGGAAGTTAAGCAGAATATAAGGGGTTTTCTCTACAGAACAAGCTGAAAGAACTGCCGGAGGCATAGAAAAACTGGAAGGTGGAATGATCATACAAGGCAGAGAAAGGCAACACCTCAGCATAAGAAGCATGAGCAACAGTGTTGAAATCAGGCAGCCACATAGGTTTTCTCCTGAGGCCACACACTGACCTGAAGTCTTGGCTAGAGAGGAAACTGCTGACTGGTGATGGTACGTCCACCACCAATATTGATATTGTATCAATACAATATCAATACAATACAATACAATCAAAGAAAAGTCTCAAGTCTATAGCATAAAGTCTATCCAGGAAGAATATAATGCTGCTGCTTTCTAACAGCTTCACAGAAATTCTGTCAGTAAGAATATACTGTGATATACCAAATAGAATTGAAACTTAGCTTCATTTATTGTAATTATAAATACCACACTCTTTCTGTGTTGATTCAAACTTACATAATTATAATATCTATTCGTTTAAGTTGCTGACCTGGATTTATGGCCTGTGTCCATGGAAAGACTGGTTGATCAGAAGGTGAAACAGTATCTGAACAACGGCAGTTTATAGGTTTACAGTCAGGCAACTTTATTATCTCTACACTGATTTCGTTTACATTTTACAGTGCAGAAGTTGCTTTGTTATCAGTTTTGCTACAGCTGCCCTAGGGATGGTAACTTTTGGAACGCAGGTTGGGTGGATGAAACAAAACAGAACAATTGGTAAGACTTCACTCAGGGCCTGAAGTACAGCACACCCGGGTCTGACTTTAAGGTAACATTTGTTGAATGTCCTGAAATTATAGATCCAGTTACAGTGAACTGCAGAAAAGGGAATAGAGTAAGCATGTAAGAACTGAGTTAATGCTTCACCAAGTATGTCTAATCCAGTCACTCGACTTCAGCAGTGTCTGTAATGGATGTCCAGGGAAACATAGGCTGTGTGCAACACTTGTGAGCACTCACTCACTCTGACTGTTTTCTGCTTCGTGAATGACCTGAGCCCACTGTGGTTTATATATTTGGCAACCACAGTAGATCATTTTATTTCTGGCCTGGATTACCTATGAAGTTTTGCATGCGCAGCGTCCTATGACAAGGAATTCCACAAGTCCCTCATTTGTATGAGGAACAAACTCCTCCTGCTCGCTGTAAACCTGGCTCACACTGGGCCCAGATGACTGCATCTCATTAGACAGTGGAAGTCAATATTTTCACTGACTCCAGTCCTCTCATGATTTTATAGTCCACTATAATATTCTTTTCCTTCCAACGTAATGACATCCACTGGTATGGGCCTCTGGCATTTTATAAACAGTTACTAATTTTAACATGCCATCTCTGAAATTGTAGACTTACACTAATTAGAATAGGAGTTTCTTCTTTATTTTTTTTTTGTTGTTGATATAAAGCATTAAACAGATAGTTTCAAACTCACCTATATTTCCTCTAATATCTTGGACTATGCTTTTATTGCACATGGAACAGAACCTGGTAGCTTTTTCATTATGCGTTCCAGCCGCCCTTTTGGTCCATGGATTAGCTTCAGACAGCAGCCATCAGAGACTACACTAATGTTTCATTAGAATTAGAGGGATTTTTTAGTATTGAGGCTGATTTCTTTTTCCCTAAAAGTTATGCTGAGGTTCTCTGGAAAATTGTGGGTTTAATAACATTAAATTTTAAACGTCTTTTGCTCAAAGGTTTTTCTATTCTAGATTTGTTCAGGTACCCATAAAATTGTCTCTTAACTCTTTTTTAGGGCTAATTGGTGTGCCACTAGAAGATTTCTACTGAAGCCTTCAAATCCTAGGAGCAGAGTATTCCGAACAAATACTAATTAGTTAAACATCCAAGATTGTTCTTACCCAACAGTAGGATATATTGCAACACACACAATGTATGTTTGAGCTGATGAACTTTTTCTCCCACCCAGGAACTGGTAATGATTTCACGTTAGCAAGGCTAATTGACATCATGTTTACTTGCTGCAAACACTGACAGACGAACAAACACATTTCAATTCCTAAAAAAACCTTCTGTGCTTAAAATAGTTTTAAGGGTTTAGAAAGTTTTTTTCCAGGTAGCAGAAATGAGATTTTTAATTTTGCAGGTGTTATCCACAGTGGGATACAAAGAAAATTTGAATCTGCAAGAAGTTCCAGACAGGGATTCTGATCCTTAGAGATTTCTTGGGACCTTGTTATGTTCTTTGGTTCTTAGAGCTTTATCTCAAGCTTGAGCTTCTTATTTACTGTTATTTACTCTTCATCTATAGCTGAGGATTGTTTCATTTGTATCCCTTAACAAGAAATGAACTGACTCCTTGCTTCTCCATGTTACATATTCAATATGATTCACTGTGCAGAAAGTTTAGCATTGTTCAGAATCTTCAACATTGCTGGCTGGGTTTTAGGACAGAAATTAATACAGACTTCCTGAAAACTCTGAATCATCTCTCTTTGCTTCTCTGCTTGCAGAGTTTATGTAGATACATTTTGGCATTTTAATTAAAAGACAACAGCTTTTTCAGTCTAACGTCATCCCTTCAGATACTCTTCCTTGTTATTGTCCTCCTAATATTCTGTCCATCTCCTCCACACTATGCACTGTACCTTGTCTTTCTCATCTGATATTAGATGTTTACATTTATGAGAACCATTCTAAACTAGCAGATTTTCTGTGCTCCTTCCAAGGATATTGTTCGGCTTGCAGTGTATACTTTCACTCTTCATTACTTACACAATTGATGCTTTTTCTTACCTCATTTAAATCTCTTGGTTCTTTTTATAGTGTGATGAATTTCTCTATGTCTGTGTCTGGTTTCATACTCCTTTGTTCCATCACATATTTCTTCTAGTGCTTTTGCTTAGCCTTTTTACACTTTTTCTGTTGTATTTATATTTATATCTGTAATATAGTTATACTACCACACCCTTTTATTGCAACATAATATAATAATACATAACATGTTTCTCTTGCTGCAAGGAAATTTGGCGACACAGGCTGAGCTTCATTCATCAGCTCAGAGTTCCAGTAAAATGTCACTCAGCCTCTCCAGCACGAGAGAGACACTTTAAAATGCACCAATAGTAAATACTTTCCTCATGGTCTTTTCCTGATCATCGCTTGCTGTTTTCAAGTCACATCTCATCCTTCATCCCTCACTGCTTTACACAGGCCTGTTTTCTCTCCCAGTATAAGCAAGACAAATTATTTGTATTGTTCTGGTATTCAGGCTGGCACGTGACATCAGCTTCTTTTGTTCTATATGCTGTTGCAGTCTCTAGTGCAGGAAGATTTCTCTTCAGAAACAGGCTATGGTAAATATTAAGCACATATATCCAACATTTGCACTAGTTTCTCTTCCTTTCGGGAGCAAAATGAAATCAGTGATATCCCCTAAAGGTGAAGTACACCTTGATACTTGACTGCATGGGGACATGAATTATTTATTTAAGGTGAGATTTGCATTACTTACAGGTGGATGTCTAAATCAGGGATAATTTTCTACATTTCTGTTATGAGGAAAGGAGATATAGTCAATAGGATTAATAGAATACAGGGTGTAATTCATCTCAGCAGGTGTAAATAAGTGTCTGTTTCAGCATGAGATGAATTGTTCCCAAGGCTTCATTGACACTATTGAGTAGATCCCTACTGATCATAAATAAAGTTTAGTCAAATAGATCAGGTGTTGTGATCTTTATTTAGCCAGAATGTCTGTGGAAGAAGTAGGAATTGAACGTCTATCATTAGATTTTATCCTGTACCTCCTAAATGAATATGTTATGGTTTATTTTCTGCATACTAGCCTGATTCTTTGAAAAGTGTATGTGAACTTTCAGGTTAAAGCAATGGAAAAAAAATGGAGTAGAATCTCTTTGCCTGTATCTGCTCAACAGGATAACAATAATGTTCCCAGCACTGATTGTAAAGGATGCCATAGAGTACTCCAGGAATCCACAGATCCTGTATAAGACAAAAGCTGTTCAACTTTTGCTTCCACTTTTTTATTGTTACTTTTATTATTTCCAAGACTGTCATAAGCTCAAAAGTTACATTACAATCAGTTAATGATTTAATGGGAATAAGTAAGACAATTCCCTTAGAGCTAGTAAAGCCCCAGGATTAGACAGATTTCTGTCAGGTTATAATAAACCTTCCTAACACCTACTGGGCCCAGTTTCATACCTCTTCAAAGAAGCAGTTAAAATACCACCAATAAAAGGAAAAATTGAAAGAGCTTTTTAATCACTTTGTTTGTCCTTAAAATCATACAAAATGCTTTCACAATGACACTAGCTCAGGGAAAAACAACACAAAGGCAAATCTTTTCATCATCTTTATTTAAGGGTATTTTAAACAGTGCATACAGAACTAGAATTACTGTACAGGTGTTTCTCATTTACTTCAAAGTGACATATTTTGCCCAAACATCCCAATTTACACCCATTAGAAAGGGTGTGAATAACCTGATGAAGTGCCACTGATGCAAGTTATTTTCCTTTTCTGAATTTCTTGCCACTTGAACAGTGAAGAAGGGCTGTGACTGCAGCAGGTGACACTTAGTAAAGGTTTTCAAACCTGAAGATGCCTGGCGTTTTGTTCCTGCCCCTCTTAAGGGGCTCTGGATCTGTTAGGGCTTCACCTTCTCTTTCTGAAGAGCAAGATTGCAGCAACACCCAAATAAATTTATGGAAGAATGATATAAGAGGTGTCTCACACAACTGATTGCTCTGTCTTTTGTTCACTTTCCTCTCCTACTCCATGGTATTTGTTCTAGCAAAATATAACCATCAGCTGCAGAAGGCTGAGTGCTGAACTGCAATCCAGTGCAGCTCAGTGCAAAATATGACTCTGGTTGGTAATTAGTGGTTAAATCTAAGTACACCACTTGCATTTTCATTGCAGCAGTAATAATAAATGGAAAAAGCAAGGATTTTTTTCTACTTTACCTTCATTTATAATTTTGAAAAACGCGACTGAATCTACCACATAGTTACAGCTTCTTTAAGATTTGCTAACTATGAAATCAACGTGTAATGTATTTCTTTGTAAAACTCCCTTAAGTACTGGGTTATTTTAGATGAAGTTTGCCAAATCAGTCTCATGCTGTGACCTCTGAAACGCTGAAGAGATGTCTTGTGTATCCTCTCCGCTTGAATTAAACACTGAACTTCTTTAAAACATGCATTTTAATTAGTTTTGGAGCTAAAAATGCCACCTGTGCTGAATGGTGATGCTGAGGGAATTCCATTAGTATTCCAGAATTTCTTTGAAAGCCATCTTCCATGTGACAGATGGCAAAAGATGGTACATGAACCAACTGAAATAAATAATGCAAATAAGTGTGGATATGTGCCTTGTGGATGTCCCTTTTTTTCTGACCAGATTGTTATAACAAAAGCTCTATGTGTCAATACATCAAAAAACAAAAAGCCCTCATTTAACTATTTTTATATGCTTTTATTTAAAACCCCATTTAACTATTTTTACATGTTTGTAGTAATTTCAAAATAATGAACTTCAGGTGCCCACTACAAATGAGGTTTATTTTTGCCTTGCAAGAACAAGCATGAACTTTATGTCACAGTTTAGCAGTCATTAAATATTGCCCAGAGACCACTATGTGCACGACAGCATATTTCTGCCAAGAAGGAGAAAGAAAAAGCATGTTAGTCTTACAAAGCCTAGATTTAGTATGTCTCAATTCAGGAAGAAAGAAAATAAGAAATCAGACAGGAGAAGAATCATATGGTAGATTGTTTGTTTCATGGCTCTAATGCTACATTGATCTTCTTCATATTGTCTATTTTTCAGAAATAAAAATTGGTACTGCAGTTATTGTAACAGTATGCTTCCAGTCATGCAGCACTATCCAGGTATTAGCAATTTATTGGGAAGGCAGTATCATTTACGCATCCGCTGTTCCATTTCTAATTGCCTGACACTTATTTAGTATTGAATGGAAGGACATAGCAGAGATCATTGGAGCAAAACTCCTTTTCTACTCTGCCCCATAAGCTTCCCTGGCTTTCTAAGATATCTGTGAGACAGTCACTCACTCTCCCTCTGCTACTGTGAGAATTGAGAAACTCAGGATCCGGAAAGGCTCCAATTACTGTATTTTATGGGAATATATGTTGTTCATTTTTAAGGTGATAGAGGGCAAAGAAAGTCTTTTCCTTTTCGTATACTTCGCTGCCTCTCTCTTATTAATCAGAAAACTTTTTGGCTCAAGCACAGCTTCAAATATATATTTTTAAGGTGCCTTATCCTTATTGATTCTTTTGTCTCTTGGAGCCTTTGAGTCCATTAACATAAGAGCCAGCACTGCACTCTCATGTACCTAACCCCACGCTTCATCATCTCTCTTAAATTTCATTCAAAATGTGAGACTGACATGGACTAAGATCCATGTGGTTAGTATTGTATAGACCTCCCATTAAAAACTGGATTTCATGGCTAATGTCTGCCTTGAACATACCAAATCAATTTTAATATCATTATTTCTAGCATCTGCCAGGGAGAAGAAGGTTGAGTAGAGAAATCAATAAACCCTACAAAAAGAAGAAAAATAAAATATATAATTAATATATTCAAAAGTTTTGGGTATCTGGTAAATGCTTATTAATCTCTTTGAGTTCAGAACTGCTCGTATGAACCTTTTTTGGTGGAAGTAATCAACAGCTGTGACCAGCTAATAATGAATGGTTCCTTGTATATGATTGGCACTGCTACTTGCTGCTTGGTATGTTTGCTTTCTCACATCATGTCCTGAGCAGTCCAATGCGGAGGTGCAAAACCTGGGCCCTGCCCTCTCCAGGGCCAGCGTGACCTCCCTGGGGGGAGGAGAGTCTGAGACCGAGGTATAAGCACCGCCTTTGTAGGCTGGCCTTGGGAGTGGCCCTGACCTCCTCCACCCCTGTTGGGCAGAACTTGGGCGTGGTGATGAGACTGGCCCCACCTTTATATCCAGAACCTTCCTGACCATTACTCCCTTGATTGGTAGGTTTGAGTTATTCCTGCCCCTGGTTATCTTCTGTTGGTCCCGGGACCTCAACTCCTCCCCTTTGCCTTCCCCTGATTGGGTGGTCCCGCTGGTTAAAAGGTCATGCGCAGCCTGCGTCGGGTCAGATCGGCTTGCCGGCAGGATCTGCTCTGTTACCGCTGTTGGATCTGTTTCAATAGAGTGGGTCTGAGGCACCGATCTCCTCCCTCGTTCTCTGTCTCCTGGAGTCATTATCCCGTGCCTAACCCTCGAAGGATCGACGCCCTGTGGAGGTGGTGAGGTCGACCAGCTTGGGGTGGCGTGGAACTTAGACTCGCACCAGTGACTGCATTCCAACAGTCCAACTTAATCTGAGCTTTTTCTCCAGGTCTGCCATGAAAGTTTCCCCTAATTGATTGGAAAAGTGCCTAATGGTGAGGGCTGAAAAGATGAGTAACATTTGCAACAATGTCGTCAGAACAGATTGTATACTGAAAGCAAAGACAGAATGAAAGGAAAAACAATATTTAACCTTAAATATGCTTTTCATCACAGGAGTTTTCATTCTCATTTAGTCTTTTAGTCTATTTTGCATTATCTGAATTCAGTAATGCCTTTGCAAATTGGATATCCTAGAATTTCAAACTACTTTTTTCCTGGCCCTGCCTCATTTACAAGATCAGGCCTTGAAAAGTCTGTCAGCCAGATATCTTGGATTTAGTTGTATTAACAGAGGAAGACATAGGCTGCATCTCATTCCCTAAAAATATGTATACAAAGATACTGTGTTCTGCTATATTGAAATTTAAATTCACCTCTCATTTAGAATATTGTGCATTAAATGATATTCAGTGGAAAAATTACCAGTAAATTCAAGCAGCAGAAATGCATGCACTAGGTCTTCTAGCATCCCAGCACATTGCATGCCGTTTGTAAAAGTAAAGTTTGATAAACTTTGTCTTTTTATGCCATTAGTGAAATAATTTAGACTTTTGGGGCAGACTTTTAGACTCCAGACCACTGCTCCCAAACATAAACTCAAGGCTGTGTACGCTGTCTTTCCATCACTGGACAGGAAGGAGTGTCTGGGAATGTGCTCTTGGTTCCCTCCAAATGGTGACCTTGTGCTTGCAGCAGCATCAGTCCTGCTTTGTCCTCTGTTAATGAGCTGTCTTATAATGTGACTAAACACTCTTGTGTGATTTTCTGCTGACCAGTCATTTTCCGTGATTGCTGCCACGTCCACTGTTCTGTTCCTGCATGTCTGGGTGTGGGAAAAGACATAAGGTGCCCTTTTAGCTGTGAATTATTTGCCCACATGAAACCAATATAACAGAGGAGCTACCGAGAGACCAAGACAAAGAATTATCTCATTTGGTAGATTAGTAGTCTATTAAAGATCTTTCTTCAGAATAAATTTCTGCTTTGTTACTTTCAGTCTTTTTTTGGCCTTCTAGAAAAAAAAGCAACCAAACAGACCCAAAATTATTTTAAAAAATATGATCATTTTTCCTCCTGGCTGGTTTAATCTTTCTATGTTTGCAAAAGGTACTTTCACCTTGAAGTGAACCTTTGATCCTCCTCAGCACAGTTCTCTCTTTTAAAGGGATAGGGGGTGTGAGTGAGACATGACAAATCACGAGAGTAGCATTTTTTAAATTGGTGACTGTGTAAATGTCAATCTGTAAATGTTTGTTTTTATCGCTGAAACAGTCTCACTTGATTTCGCCCCATCAAATGCAAGTACTTGAAAATTCCACAGGGAAAGCAAAGACATTGTTTATAGCTGATTTCTTCCTTTAAATGTGCTCTAGATATTCAAGCTTTAAAAGTGTCTTTGTTCTTGCATTTTTGTAAAGACAGTTTTCCTGAGGGATATGCCAATAGTAATCACTGGCGCATCCACACCATAAATTGGAAATGCACATTATTGATTCTGTCAGAATTGTTGATGATAATGCAAAATATTAAGCAAAAAAAATTGTTTCAGTCTTTCTCTAAAATTAGTTAATCTCCTATTGCATCAGGAGATGGATTAGGATCTGAATTTAACAGAGAAGGCTGTGTCAAATAGCACATAAGGATGAGTGCTGGTCCTGTGATTGTAGCCTGGGAATGAAGGTGAATGGATCTGGTTTGTGTCTCTCTCACATATTACCTCTGTGATCCTAGTCAGCTGTGTCTGCTTCATTCCCCCACCCATCTGTATGTAAATACAATAACGGAAAGATGAATGATTTATGTTAACTAGATCTTAACTCAAAAATAAGACACATATTGATTAATAAAACTATCAGCTTCCAAAATTAAGATGAAAAGAAACATAATTTTTGGCTTCTGATAGTACCTAAAACTGTCAAAGGATACAACTTGGAGAGAATGACTAAATGTTTAGGTTCTCTAAAGCATGTCTGACATGAAAAATGAGACAGACATAAAAAATATGGTTCTTGTTATGCAGTAGTACACTTGGTGTGTATGTGTGTGTGTGTGTGTGTTTTGACTTTTTTTTTTTTTTCTGAGACTGTACTTAATTCCATTTGATTTGAAGCTTTATCTTTGCCTATGTAGTTCATAAACTAGTATTTCTTTATTTTTTAAATATTTTCCTCTGACAAGCAAAATGGTTCCAAGTGTATTTTTAATTATGTTTCTGTAGGGGACTCTAAAGGAAAGATATGTTTGATGAAAAAGAGTTGATACACAGTAGAAGAAAGTAGATTTTCTGAAAGCTATGCTTAGTTAGAATTGACACTTTAAGAAAAGGTATTGAAATACACTGATAGACAACAATACTCTAAATTTGTTAGCTGAAGAGACGTTTTTCTGTTGACAAGACAATAAATTGCAGCAATGAAATTTGCCTTAGGTTAAATAAAACTTAATACTTTAAACCCAGATTTAGAAGTTCAGTGTCTTTCTCTGACATTGCTGGTGTGTGCTAAAGAAGAATGATGTTACAGTTTTCACTATGGGTGTTTTTCTAAGTGTGAGTGTTTGATACATGCAAACCCAGCAAGGTATGAATAAGAGATAAGTTGCTGACCCTGATATAATTCAAAATATAATTCCCATGAAAATCAGATTATCATATATCATGGTACAAAACTAACATGCCTACCAATGTTATAGGGGAATAATATATTCAATGGCTTCAGATCATCTGGAATAAATATATGACTGAAGATATGTTTCACACTGCTCTGCCACAGATATCTCTCTACCATCTCTTGGATACACTTGTCTGTTCCAATCAAGAAAAAAGAGTGATTTGTTTGTCTGGCCATCTACTATTTTTTCCTACTGCTATTACTTGCAATCTTTCATTTCTTGTGGGGATAACTTCTCTACCTACTAGAGGAGAAAGAAGAAAATGTATTATCAGGGAATAAGGGAATATCCAACAGAAAAAAAAAAAAGTAAATCCACTTGTACTTAAAATCAAGGAATCCTTTAAATGGAAATAAATTTAATGAAGGTGGAGTCAATGAAGTCAATAAAATTTCCAGGATTCTCACAGGACATCTGTTGGAAGCAGCAAGAAGACTTTAGGATTTTGATAGCAGACACTCACAAGAACGACCAAATCAGAAGTGGATGAGTTTCCTTGATTCATTCAGAGACTCACTCTTTCTTTTTTGCTCCTTTAATGCTCAACTGAGAAGTATTAAGTTCGGAAAAATACATGTCTACTGGTTCTGGAAAAGCTTGTGAAAAGTGATTATGAAAAAAAATGTAACCAAGAGCTGATATGTGTTGCAGTGGTTGAAACCATCTCGAGCTACTGAGGAGCCGAGAGGTCCCAAGACAACAGAGGCGTGGTGGTGGGACAGCTATGAGGTGTGAAATACCCCCCGAGTGTTGGATGATCTCTCCCTAGATTATGTTAATCCTCCTATGTTGATTGGCCTTGATCTGGTCCCTCACTCCACCCCTTCCTTCTCCTCACTGGTTGTTGTTGTATCTCCCTGCCTTCTCCCCAGCCCTATTGGCCCTGGATCTCTGTATCCGTGCTCACTCAGGGTAATTCGGTCTCTTTTGCTGTTGGACACCTTCAAGAATAAACCATCCTCGGAACTCCACGCAGCTGAGCCTTCTGAGTTCTTTGTCTCTGGTAACACATGAGCTATCCAAAGCTCTTGGGTGAGTGTGTGTTTGTGCCTTCCACCGGCACGGGTGAGAGAAGGCTCTGCCTGCACAGTACCAAAGCTGTACTGGCCCTGGTGATCTCTTTGAGCCATAGAGACACTTTCGGTAAACGCAGAGGCCTGTTCCACTCCACCACCACTCTGTGTTAGATATGGGCCATTTGCCTTGGAAGACACATCACTTACCCTTGTTTTAAACATGCAGCTCAGATTATGATACTTTACAATTTACAAAGGAAAGAATTCTGCCAATGGTTGTCCTGTCAGTGTTTGAGCTTTAACTGTAGTGGATTTTTAGAGGTTTACCTTTAGGGGACATTTTTTTGCTACCTCCACAATGGAAAGTCAGGAAAAGAGGGCTCAGGGACTTTTCTATTTGAGATCAACCACATAGCAAGATAAAGATGACAAATGTTAGAGGTCCCTTACACATTTAATATTAAGAAACTCCAACTACACTGAATCAGGTCATGGATATACCCAGGCCAGTATCTGACCTCTGACAGCCCCAAGCGATAGATGCCTGTGGCAGCAATTTTGAGATTCCAGGGTGTTCTCACTAGCAGCATTGTCTGCTCATCAACAGAGAAAATGAGCCACCCCAAGATATAAACCTGCTCAATGGACTAGCTTCAGTTCATCTGCTAGAAACCACAGCTGAATCCCGTATTTGCAAAACGCTGGTAATATTAATTTAACTGCAAAAATGTTGATGGAAAATGTATTCTTTATGACAGCTTCTTATCGGAGAATAAATGCCTCATTAATCTTAGACATTTCATGCTAAGAATATTATTGAAGTTAGACAGAATGATGAGTAACATTGTAGGGAGCACAGATTGCTACATGCAGGAATGCTTTCGCCCATTAGGCTCCCTCCATACTATACAAGTTACTTTTGTTCCTCTGGCTGCAGGCTGCAGCATGCTGCTCTTCCCCTGCTCCAGAGCTCCTGATTTAATTAAAAGAAGACAGATGGAGTAGAGTGCATTAATATACCTTCACCTGAATTCTTCTGACCATGTCAGGGAAAAAAAAGTGGAGGAAGAAAGAGTCTTGAAACCAACTTCAAAATATTACGGGCAAGAGTAAGTCTAAGCACAATACCTGTGGGTATTCCCCAGCACATTCTGTTAGCTGTGTTTTCACCTTCTAATTCAGTGACAAAACTGAGCAGGTATAAGATGGATTTTGAAAGTTTACACTGTTTTGCTGTGATGATAATTTAATCTATAATGGAAGCAAATATCAGAATATCCTATTGTGCCAAGATGTTTAAAGCTGTGTGAATGCTATGAGTGTAACTGATATTTTTGACATTAAGAATAAGAGAAAGGAAGACTTGGTTGCAAGTTCTCCATGGGTGAACTAAGGAAGACTGCTGTAATAGTCCATTTTTCTATTGTCCATTGAATGTTTTCTACATTTTTGAAGAATTGTCTAAAACAAACCTTTATGTATTTAATCAGTGGTTTTACCATGAGCAAAGAGAATCAGAGACTTTCACAGTGAGGTTTATACTCTCACTGTTTCAATAATGTGTGTCTGGTAGTGTGACTATGAATGGCAGATCCTTGCCTAGTTCAGAGAAAAAAGGGATGTTTCTTTAAGCTTCATTCTCCAAGAGCTATTTTAATAATGTAGTTATAAGATTTGGGGAATAATCTGTAAATCAGTTTTGAAACGTAACTGCTCAAAAATCTTTCTACTGCACTTTGGAGGTTCACTATACATCTTGGGCTGTCAGATGAGCAGACATAAACATGATGTGAGACTGCTGAAGCATTTGAAGGAAGAAGGCAATTGGGGGTTCAAGAGCAAATTAACGAGGACTGTCTGTTGTGCTTGAGCCCATCTGCTTTTGACTTTCCAGGAGCTTGGATCCAGCCTATCCAATGGGCATTGAGACCGTGCCTGGACTTTAGGTGAACTTTCAGTCACAAATTTAAAAGCTGGTGTTTGGAAAGCAAAATTCTTGTTTTTTAAAGTTAAAAAGGAAGGACTATTTAGAGGTGCAAACTTTTTCTAGGTAACATTTCAGTACAGGCAAGTTTTAAAGTATATATCTCTATAAGCCTGCATGAGGAAAATCAGATCAGCCTGATGAAAGATATATTTTTCCCTTTTTTCAATATCTACTTCACCACAAAACAGATCTGTTCTTTATGGATATTGAAACAATGAGGGTAAAATAATTAGAGTTTGAAAAATATTTTTTCTCAACTACATGCATCTAAGTCAGTCCAGCTAAAATTTTCTCCTGTAAACAATACAAATTGATGTCTTTTTACTTAATTGGGAAATTTGTCCTGAGATTTATATAGAGCTGCTAAATGGGAAGTAGAATATCAGAAAAACAAACAAATAATGGAGTGAATCTAGAAATGGTACAATTGAGATTTGTAGTGTGAGGATAATTAGCTCAGACTTTTCCCAATATCTTGATATCAGTCTTTCACAAGGTCTTCCATCTGCAACTTTGAACTATCAGACTAAGCTCTTTTCTCACTCTGTGGTGCAATGAAACCATGTACTTTTTTTCAATTCATTTTTATCACTGCCCAAAATTAATTCCTGGATTGGTAAAAGAATACAGGCTTTTATCAGTAAACACTCTCAGTTCACATAGGGTTTGATTGTTGACTAAGGGTTTATTTATAACTGCAAACAGTTGTATAGAGATACATGGAAAAGAGATGCTGAAACAGCAATCTCTAACATCGAAAAGTAAATAAAACATACACTATAAGAAAAGAAGAGATAAAACCAAGGAGATACACTCATCATTGCTATTACTCATAAACTCTTTTGAGGCTATACTATTTATCATGACTCTATTTTCATGTGTTATTTTATAGACTAAACCAACAGAGTTCTTGTACTGATGGGGAAGCCTTTGAGCACAAAAGCAACAAAAATAGGTTATAAAACCATATCATCTGTCATGCTGCCACATTTCTAGTTCTCTTGAAGTACATTCTGGTTTCCTAAATTTGTACCCCATAGATACAGCCATTAAGGATTCATGCTTCAGATTAGGAATTTTAATTAAGATACTTATGGATAGACATGTGTAAACTTCCATAAACATCAATAGATGTAAATTTATCTGTATAACCTGGTATAGCTTCTATCAACCTGTTTCTAAAATTCGTGACTATCCTGAAAGATTGCCCTCCAAAAAGAAAAGTACTGTACCTTAAGGTTGAATATGCATTATGCTTCGCAAGGAAACATACAGTTTTAAAATATTTATTTGCAGAGAGTATTATTTCAGGGTAGGCTCATTTGTAGAGCAATAGTCTCTTTGTCTCTTTTAGCTGGTGTTAAAAAATGTTTTTACTCAACATGTCTGCTCTGTGACTTGTGATATACACGTTAAGTGCAAAAGCTATAACTCATGGAGCACTTTATCTTTCCCTGCCCTGCTCCTGGCACCATTTTCCTAAGTATTTCACATACTGACCAAAGTTAATCATGTTCATTGTCAAATTGGTGAGAACCTTGTGATAGTTTCTTTTTTTTCCTATATAAATTATGAGACTTTAATGATGAGATATGGAATTCATATGACTTCTATTTAAATCAAGCAGCTGATAAAAAAGAATATGTCTTATTACATTAAAACATTTTTCTGCGATTCACAGATAGACAGCTCTGACTTTTACCTCTGGTAAAACAATGAAAGGACCCAAACTAGGCAAAACAAGGGAACAAGAAAAAGCCTACTGTTTGCAGCAGTACAATTACCCTCTTTAATTGCTTCTCTTCAGTGATATAAACAAAATCTAGGAATCTTCAGGGAGATAAACATTAGTTATTTCTGAAACAACTAAGTGAATCTAAGAAGAGGAGACTTAATACAAACATTCAATGGGTATTTTTCCCAAAAAGCATACAAAGCAAATACTGATCACCTTCTTCAAATCAACAAAAAGCAAATCCATAAATTCTCTGGTGTGTTTAATGAGAGCTTACAGTAGTGAAATCTATCAGAGTATGTATCTCTCTTGTCTTAATCTTTTAACTTTCGCTTTCTCCTCATACTCTTTCAGAACAAAAGTTTAACTCAGTGGATTGATACTTCCTGGTGTCTTTGTATACCACTACTTGAGGTTCAGTGCAGAACTTTTTCAGTCCTAGATGGTGAGAAATATCATAACAACTTGCTATTTTACCAGGAGCTAATGTTTCAGACCTATTAGCATGTGATATATCTAAAGTGTATTGTCAATAGAATATGCAGATTCCTTGCTAGACACTTGTGACACATTTATTAAGTGTGTTTGCTGATCTTTCTTTGGCAGGTGCATCCTCCCATATTTCCCCAATATGTTCCATTGTTTACAGCCTTGCAACCAGCTCGTTGACAACAGATATTTTCTGCTATTGTGGCTTCATGAATGGAGTTCTTGCTAATTCCCTCACTAGTTCATTTTCAGGCACAAATATAACTTGTGATTATGCCCTTTTCTATGCACCAAGTCTAACCATTTTTAACTCAGATTTAGTTCCATGCTTTATTGGTTTTTCATGAACTTTGAAAGTACTGGATGCAATTTGTCCCATATCCCAAATCATTTCATCATATTTTGACAGCCAGTTTAATTAACCCACAGGCTTTTGGATCTTGCACTGTAATGTGTGTCAATTTTGGGTTAGGTTCTGAGTTGGCATATTCATCAAACTTACTGTAATACAGTCATTTTCCCCCCTTCATTTCAGATAACACATAATTTAATGGATTGCAGGGCCAGAAAGAACCATTGTTATCACCTCATGTAACCTCTCACACAAATCAGGACAATGAATGTCACCCAGAGTTTTACCCACTTATCAATTTATTTTTAGTGTACCTTGCTACAAGTGCTCTGAAATAAAGGGGCCACATTTTTTCTCCTGTCATCTCCATGTTTTCAGGATATTCTGCTAGATTTAATTTTTTTGTGTCCTCTTCAGGAATGATTTTCTCTTTTTTTTAACACAATTGTGTTTCCATTGTAGGTGATGGTTATGAATCAGAAATAGATGGTTAAGAACAGTCAATCTGTAAACATTACTCAATCATATGACTGAACAATGTAATTTTTATGTTCCATTATAATAGCAGAGTTTATTTTCTTACACAAGCTCTGAAAAGCAAGTTTGCTTTGCAGTTTGTGTTGGCTCAGTTGAGCCCATGGTGAAATCTAGATGTGAATAAGCTTAAGGGTAGAAAATTTTCTAGTAATGGATTCAAATGGCAATGAAGGTGTTAAAGTTAAAACGTTTTTAAAATGTGTGTACTCTGACAGGAGAGGGGAACATGCTGAATCACTTACAATGATGAATATTTAAAAATAGGGCACAGATGTCTAATTTAAATACAGAAATTTTCTTGGCATCTTACTAGTTGTTACTACATTTTTTTAACATGTATTTTATTCACACATTCAAATTTACTTGCTCTGATTTGCTTTGTCAACTGCAGGAGGCTGACTGATAATCCACACTTCGAAAGCTGCCAATGCCTCTCAAACAAATGTGAAATTTAAGTTTGCAGTGGGGCTTCAAAATTGTTCGAAACTTTTAGTTGCTTTGTCATTAAGTTTGGTGGGTGAAAGTGCTTTTCTGATGGATGAGAGAGAAGAGTTAGAGGGTGAAATCCTGGCGCCTTTGATATTATGACAGACCTCCCATTGACTGTAATGGGGCCAGAAGTTCACCTGCTGTTATCTGCTTAGCTATCTGTCTGTACATTTTTAATGTACTCAGGGAAGTGGAATCTGAACACTGGTTTAAAGCTGGGATATGGAAATACCTCTTCTTCCTAAGTGACTCCATTGATTCTGCAGTCTGTAAGATGTGAGGAGCTGCTAATCCTTTTCAAAGCAGCTTAAAATAATGCAATATGAAGAGCAATTTAGTATTCAAGTAACCTGTTTGCAGTGTGCTTAATTTTTCTTTACAGCTTGATTTTAAATAGTTTGTATCTTTTAAGAAATAAGGTAATTTTTTTAAAAAGGAATTAATATTTGACAAAACATATGTTTTCTTCTACAACTTTTTCATTCTAGCTAAAATTTTTCATTAAAAGAAAGATGAAAATTATCTTCAGCTGTGTTTGGCTAATTTTTTTAGCTTTCATGTTTTTCAGAATATTTTTAACAAAACAGCTTATATGTTATCTGCTTGAACAAGAACTGAAAATCAGCTTTTAGATTAGTTCTTCTCCAAAACCTCATATTTCTATAGTGATTTAAAATTTCTAAACAACTAAAAACCTAACAAAACAAAACAAAACACAAACACAAACAGTAAAAAAAACAGGTCTGGAGCTTTTTACCTAGCACTACAATTTGGTATACTTATTATCTAGTCATTCATATGCATTTAAAAACAAAACAGGGAGACTCTGTTCTTTTAATGAGATACTATAATCAAAATGACAAAATTTGTTTTAAAGAGTCTATCAATTCCCTTTTTCATCATCATCCAAACATTAAATACAGCATTTAGTGGGTTCATTAAGGTAATGTTCGTGGAGCCTCTTTCTATTCCTGGTGTATGCAGCTATTATTATATTAATTTCTCTAGCAGATTAAACTAAATTGTATTTAGCTCATGCACACAATGCAGGAATCATAATGGGAAATTCTGTGCCATGGATCATACAACAAGTAAGAACAGATGGCTATCACATTTGGGTTTAGAACCAAAATCTATGAATCTTCATTTATTCAGTGCCTTCTGACTAATGGAAAAGCGTAGGTTTGTTTTCTCTAAAATGTGCATGTGTCCTTCCATTGAACATCACTGGCAGATATATAAGCATTAATAAAATAGTTTTGTGAATGCCTCAGAGAGTTAACTTGAGGGGAAGAAACCAAAGAAATTACCGTGGAAGGTGTTTGTACAAAACAGCATCAAGTATTTTCCTCTCAGCAGTGGCAGACTCAGTTAAATGTGATGGGTGTGCTAAGCCTCCTTCATGAAGGTTAACTTAAGGGTGGACTTTAATGGCTTCTGGGTTTTTTTGTTAGATAATATGGGTTGCAAGCAAAGGCTTTTTTGTTGTTGTTGTTGTTGTTGTTGTTGTTGTTGTTGTCGTCGTTGTTGTCTATATTTCACCATCTTCTTAATCTTTAATTTGTTCTCAAAAATGAAATGACTCTGAGCTTGGTTGAGCACTTGATGCACACAGATACATTTTGGCCTTGCTCTGACAACTGCTTGCTTTCCATTATATTCACAACTTCCTTTCGAGCTTTTCGGAAGTTGGATTACTAGAGCAACTTCTGTGGATGGTTCCCGCTCTGGTGATTACTATTTGTCTATTTTCACTCATGAACCAACTGCATTATCTTAATGCACATGCCATGAAGGCTGCAAAGCTGGGTCTTTATTTATTTTACTGATAATTCCTGCAAAATGACTCCCCTGGATGCCTATCAAGTGATAGTCATTAATATGAGTAATGCATGTAGAACATATAATGCGCACTCAAAGCTATACACTATTTAATTAAATATCAGCATATAAAACAGACAATGAACTATTAATTTTTTTGCCATTATGAGCTTTGCAGTTGATATTGCAAACAAAATGCTAAAACACATCTTCCAACAGGGAAACAAGGAACATTACTTCTGTTTATGGATTTTGTCTACTTAATTTGTGCATAGAATTACTTTTTAAAAAAAGCAATTGAAAAATTAATAAATTACACATATTTTTTATTGAAAAGTACATAACCATAGACATCTGGTAACATATTGTGTAATATTTAATATCTGATAGCTAATAAGATGCAGAGAGTGAAAAAGAGAGAGAGAAAAATGCTATGTATTCAATTTTAATGGTAATAAAAGCATCAAAGTAATAAAACCATGCCTTTGGGTAGGAGCTTCCAGAAACTGGGCTAAAACCTGTGCCACATAAGGTAATTGTGACCTGCTGACAAGCTAAGAGGTCATCACTTCAATTTCTCATGGAGATATTTTTGACTTAAAAGTCCTTCAATGCATAAATAAAATTATATGTTTGCCTTGATTACCAATGACTTGTTTCCCTGGGGTATTATTATAATACATAGGGATATTTATATAGCATATAGGTAAAGATATTTTTTCTTTATTACGGATTTTTCTAGAATACTATTAATTGACAGAGATAAAATCCATTAGTAGAACTCATTATTTTTTAACTTTTAATTTATTTACACTGAGAATACCTCCTCCTCAGATGATTAGCTGCACTATTAGTAATAATAATTCTTCTTTGCTTTCCCTTTATTAAGACAGCTAATTCAATTTTGTATGGGGATGAACACTATCATACTGGCTGAAAAATAGATGAGGTATGTGGTAATGAAACAATACTGTGGGCTACATCTGGGATCAATTCAGCTGTATTTCGTATTAGATGTTATATAAAATGTGCATTATTATTCATATGTTATTAACTAAGGTGTTGACTTGTATAGAGTGGACATAAATAGTGGACAGAAAATGTAGGTGAATTTTCTCACCATATTCTGTAAAGTCCTGTATTTAATTAATGTGAACAGATATCTTTTTTCTCTTCCATACCTCAGAAGAAGAAGAGAATTAAAGTATTGAAACATAACTGAAGGAAACAGTTTAAAAGTTTTTGCTGTGAGTTTTTGAGCTGTTAAAAGCTGTGCTGTTCAGTAAACGCAGTCATAGGATACCCAAGAGCAACTGTAGTAAACACCAATTATACTATAAAAAAACTACAGAGTTGGGTGAGATTTATGTGTTTTTACACAGAAATTGCATGTAACTCAATGCAGAACAATTTTTGAATTCACATTTGAGGTGATTTACTTATACTTGATTTCTTTGAGAAATCTGCTTTGGGTTGACTGACATGGGTTTTCTACATCCAATAACACGCACATAGGAAACGTGAGGCTTTCTTGAGTCAAAATATCTGTCACAATCATCTATCTGTAATGTTATTCTGTACAGTTTCTTCATGAATTATATATAGGTTAAAAGAGTTTGCCATAAATAGCAGGTTCACAGAAAGGACAGGATGAACATTTGAACTCATTGGTAAAAGGGGGAAGCCATTTTTTACTCTCTCCTCTCAACTTGCAGTCACCCATCTAATGCAGCCAGCTACAAATGTAACATTAGTTCAACATTAAAATTCAATCAGCCTCTTTCATAGTTTCCCCAACAGGTCTCAGATATTGCACAAAAAGGCACTACAAGGCTGCCTACCATAGCTCTTTCCAAACACTGTGAGGGAGTGGAAAACACCACATTTTTGCTAGGCTTACATAAGTCAGGAAAAAGAATGTAGAATCATTGTTTATTCCTGTGAGAATCATTTAACTCTGTGAGGGTTTTTCCTTCTTTTTGCTTGGGTGTATGTGTTTTTTGTTTACTAGTTGGATTTTTTTAATTTTGGTTTTCCTTTTTTTTTTTTTTATCCCTCATACATTTTACTTTGTTCGAGAAACAAAGTGCGTTTGAGAATGCTGAAAAGAGAAATACAATAATATCAGTTGTTCCCAGTGCTGTGAAGAATGCCCACAGACACAAGTGTGAAATTGTAATTAATCATTCAGTTAGTGGATAAGCACTCTGTGTGGGAGTGAAAAAGGGAGTTAATTCTGGTTTTATTTCCAGTGTCATCAGATATCAAGAGAGGCATCACTATAGTTTGAGTCATATGAGCAAAAAGGAATATTTGGTCTGTATATATTTTCTTATAAAATTGTTTCTATGACCACATTATGTATGCATATTTATTAAATTTTGTATGTATTATGTAAGCAAAGATTGATAAAAAAACAACTGCAACCCACCAGACAAATTAAAGAAAATGAGTCTACCCCAAACCTGCCAAAGATGCTGCTGCAAAATACAGTTCCCAGGCAAATGGAGCTGGTTTTACTGCTGAACAAGGCCATTATAGTGAGAAAAACCCAGAAATTCTAGGTGTCTAATGAGGACGCAAATATAAATAGATTCAAGCGTCCTAGTGAAACCGTCATTTAAAGAATCCAAAGTGGATTAAAACTATAAAATAAAATGAAGTGAAGGTGCTTATAACAAGACAGTACTTCTTAGTTTTCTGGCTTAACCTCTCTGAAAAAAAGTCGTTTTCAGGGATGATTAGTTATGCTTTTTGAAGAGAATAGACAGACCATTTTCTTACAACATTTTGTTACTAATGCGCCTAAATGTATCAGAAATGAACTGTGAAAAGACAGAGTGATTGCATTCTTTTACCATAGTTTAGTAAATATCATCTTTGAGGACTCTGCCTCTGCACTCTCTAAATTGTGTTTCTTTCTGTCAATCTAAATTGCCAAGCTTACTTTGCTAATTCCAGAAATCTTAAATTCATTGTTTATTCAGAACCACTCACAGCACTTCTACATACCATGATCTCTCAGTCATGGCAATTTTAAATAGCTAGTTGCTTGTCTCAGGTTTCAGAAAACAGTGAAATACTGTTTTGCTTCAGCATATCATTAAGGATTGACTCTGTAAGCACTTTTTTGTGTACTTGACTGCTCAATTGGATAGCAGACTTCAGAGGAGTTGTCCTTATGACTTATTGTACTGATGTGAATTTGTTTTGTCTTTGTCTGTCTATACAGAACGCTTATTAGTCAAAAAAACTACTGCATCTTTCAGAATATGCTGAATTAGACTTGGTTCAAGTAAGTATAAAAAGAAAAGTTTTTTTCCAGAATGGTTTAGCAAATTGCAAATAATGAATAAATAATCTAAACACTGTCATTTCTGATATACCCATCTGAAAGCTTTAAGTAGTTCTGAAGTGGCCTTTTTTTGGTGAAAATGTTAAAGCTCATTATAACATTTAGCTGAAATAGTTTTTGGTGATTTTACTGGCCTGTAAAGACAGTGATGAACCTGTTCAGTGAAAAGAAACATTTTTACCAACTCTTTATGCCATTTCTCAAAAATTCTGAAAAAGAACAAACAGGCAACCAGATATTCTTTTTTTATTTATTCTTTTTAAAAAAAATTTTATTTTCTTGTTACTATAAGCACATTTCTGATAATGTAGTTGATTTTATAATGTGGTGATGAGGTATTAATTTCATATTAACAGGATACTGAATTTTTAAAGTATAGCATTAGGGAATATAATTAATTTAAATATTTTTACACTTACAAGAATATTTGCTCAGAAAAATGGTTATATATATTATTAAATATAATAAGTGAATGTAATTTTTTAGAATTTTTGTAGAGTGTAAGACATGTGAAAATCACTTGTATGTATATTTAATTAATTTAACCTAATTATTGATGTTTCAATCTATTGCTGCACCACTTGTGCAAATCTCTATTTAATTTAATTCAGATGTAGCTTAGCCTTTTTACTTTTTACAGTCATTTAATGTGCAAACTATGATGAAAATGCCAACATATATTGATTTATTATCAAACATAGCTTCTAGCAAAATTTTAAATTTCACATTAAACTTTTTTTTATTGAGTTTGCTTTCTTGGAAAATTATCTTGTCATATTCTATCTGGCACTAGCTAAAAACACAGAGGACTCTAGAAGCTGCAGGGAAAATACAACTGTGCTCTCTTTGAGACCATTTATGAAGCAAGAATAAAGTTTTTCATATGCAAAAAAAAAAATTAAAATCTTTGTAGCAAGTCAGTAGGTTTATGCTCTTATGTTTAAATGACAACATATAATTCACACAAAAATAGCATGGTGTGTCAAGAAATTCTTGGCAAAAGGGTTTTGAGACACATTGAGTTCTTTTTTCTCAGTAAGAAACTTGTCAAACCCCTGAGACTCCTAAATTATATTTTCTCTAATCTACAAGAGTAGTTGTTGTTGCTGTTCTTGGTTTTTTAAATAGAGTTTACTTGCCAGGTAGGTTTATAAATATCCCTAGAGTCTCACGGAGCTGTAGGTGAAAATGTTGGCAAGAAGGAGCTTGGTGACCCAGCTGGGCCAGAATCCTTCCTGCTTGTTGATCTCACTGCAGCTTCCCAAGGGTCAGCACCATCCTGACCACCTCAAGTCACATTTAATACATTGGCAAAGAACTCAATATATTGATCCAACCCAAACTGATTATATTGACAAGAGACATTTCAGAAAGAGAATAGCTCCTTATTTATTGCTTTACAGAAACCATGCCAGCAAAAGTGGAATAGAAGTAACGAAAAGGAAATATCAAAAAACCCCAGTTTAAAATTCAAGGAGAACCCCCCTAAGGCGTGGGTTCTACAGGCTGACTTTCTGGAAGCTTTCCATTGCTCCTAATTCCAACAGGGAGGGCGCACCTAGCCCAGATCACTGGCTTATCCTCTCTTCCAAAGCTACAGAGCAATGATACCTTCTAAATACCAAGGGGTTGTTTTGCAAATAATGACCAGCAATTTGGATTCTCAAATTGTGATGGTGGCCCGAATGAATACAGTGAGGAACATGTGAAAGGCTCCTTTCTAGCAGATTAAGGAAGCCACAAGGTTTAATGCACTCTTAGGAATTCTTAACAGCTGTTATAGGCAGTAATTCATCTCACTTAATTTTCATCACAGAAAAGAATAAGTAGAAGTAATCTACTTAAACTAATCATCTAAGTCTTCTTTTTAGGATATGGTGAGACTGTCTCCTTAAAAGGATAAGTCCTAGTTTTGGTCCCACACGTTAGGTTGGGAAGGGTTTCTCAAGAGCTCACATAAGGAACACAGACAGTTAATTTAAGTACAGCAACCTAGAAAGCTTTCCTTCTCAAAGCACACCAGAGACACTGGTTCTCTTTCAGTTTTATTTAGCCAAGCATTGGTAGAAATATTTTTCCACCTTTTAGTTTTTTTCATTCTTTTTGTAAGAATTTTTTCCCTTGAAGCATGAAGACTGGCATGGAGTTTATTAGAAATTTCCTCATGGGTAAGACTTGAAACTTTTATTTCCCTTTTGTGATAGGCTTATGTGGCTTTATTCTATATTCAAAATACTGGTGACATTGCAAGTTAAGACATTGCAAGTTAAAATACCCTGCATTTTTGCTTTCTGTTTCAGAGCAGTAGTCTGCAAAGTTTTTAGGAGAGCAATGGGTGTTTTGGAAATATCTTTCTAACAGTTATGGCATCATGGTGCAGAAAAGTGGACAAATGAGATTCACTGTGACTTCAAAAGCTTTTAGAATTCCGAGGAGCTGGGATAGGTTGTGAGGACAGAAGACAAAATGTGGAGGCTGTGGGGAAGCAAGGGTTAAAAGGAGGTGTATCTCAGCACCTCAGAAAAAAGTGAGAAGTTAAAAAGAAATTTCAGAAGCTATTTGAAGGGATATAATACCAGGGGATTTGGAAAAGCTTAGCTTGACCAAAGACAACCAGTATTGGAAAGGAGTGCTATGCTTCACTGCCTTGTAATTCTTTGTGACTGCTCCAGCTGGAGGGGGCCATGGGATGGTGCTTATGGTGTTTAGTTTATCAGGAAATGTCTGACAGTGCCATTAAAAGTTGATGCCTATAGTGCTGAGCCATGACACAAACAACTGGCTCATCTGATTATGAAACTGCTTAAAATAAGGAACAGGCAAGACAAAACAGGCAACGACTGGATAGAGACATTAAGAATAAGGAAATTGCACATTCTGGCTTCTCTCTTTGTTTTATGTGAGAGACACAGGGGATGATGATGCCTGGTGGGAGCAATATCTTCAAGCCGGCAAGTTTCTTAATGTTCAGAAAGAGAACAATGGGGGACAGGACCACCAGATTCAAAGACAATGAAAATTCACTGCAGATGAATAAAGAACCATATGCCTCAGTGCAGTGGGTGTGAAAGAGGCCAATTTACAGTGCTGAGCATTACACAGTGGGTCTGATTTCCAAACGTATGATGCCACTGTAAGATGGAGAAATGGTAATCCTGAGAAGGAATTTGTATGTTCTCCTGTTTCCCATCTCTTTTTGATGTCTATCTCTTTCCCCACAATGAATTTTGTTACATGCATTTTTTTCTTCAACTGTGGTCAGAATATGTTATCTAAGGAGATTTAACCCAAACAGCAAAAGCAAAGAACTACTTTCATTTCATGACACGTTTAAAAATAAATATTTTCTAATAAATAAATAAAAACAAAGAAATAAATATAAAAATATTTTCTAATGTAAGTTGAAGTTGATGGACTGTAGATAAAACAGACTGAAGATATTTTTTAAAGATTTGCGCAGATTTTATCTTTTGTCTTTTCATTCTATGCAAGTAGTTGCAGTCTGATGACTGTTTGAAAATATGCTTATAAGAGTACCAAAATATGAATGAGTAATAAAGCAAACAGGATTCTTTAAAAGAACATATGTTTGCACTATTCTTGATAAATGTTTCTAGCTCTTTTTTCCTGTGTTTTTTTCTCCCCTCCAAAAAAGACTCGATTCACAGGACTGGCATTTTACAGTCATGCCTAAATTTCAGGGATGTCTATTAAATTGAAATACTACCATATAAAAAGAATAATCAAAGTGATAAACACTCTGCTTTTGTTGCTATTGTTGCTGCTGTGTTTTGTTGTTGTTTTTTTTTTTTACCACATAAACATTGAGATTCTGGGTTTGCAGTGTGTATATTTGATCATTCAACAACACACAGAAATAGCATGAGTGCACAGCAGAAAACAGGTCTCTGGAAATGCAGTTTCTGAATGTTATCTTTGCTCTTTAACTCTGTTTTCTTCACTTTTTTTAGATTCTGTTAATTCAGAGAAATACCGTATTCCTGCAAATGATACAGATATTTTTTAATTACTGTGGCGTTTTTATGAAGTATAAACCTTTTTCCTAACTTGAGTGCAGTAATGAAAAGACAGCAACCAAAACAGCTAACCAAAAAAAAACCACAACAGGGGGACTCTGTTATGTTCAGTGTTCGCAGCAGTGTAAAACAATCTCTCTTCAAAATGAGTGGGCACCAGCTCCTATAAGCTATTAACTGTGCAACTTTAACAAAACAATATTAAACATGACAAGAACTAATCTGAGAGCACCAGCAAAAGAGGGCAGTCTGTCTGAGTTGTCCTCCCATTAAACTTAGACTGCTTAAGCAAACAAAAAATGTCATTAACTTGCAGCTATGAGTGTGCCAATTTATTGTCAGAGGAAATACTTTGAGACTCCTGACACTTTTTTTAGAGTATTAAAAACTTGATAATCCAAAGTTAAGTTCTCATATGTATTTTGATGACTGTTTTCTGGGAAAGGGTGCCCATTCTAAATATTCCCTGCTCTGGTAGTCAGAAGGATCTGTTTGAGTTTAACCTTATTTCTTTGAGTTCAGTGCTCCCTGATTGCTGTGGAGGAGAGTTGGACGTGTCTTAAAACTAACATCTGTGCTTTTATTATAAACATTTGTTATGTACATGTGATTACTTGGATCAATACTGAAACTGATATGTTGTCAGCTGTGAAGGCACTTAGCTGAAAGTTTCCCCTGAATAAGTCTATGGAACTTTTCAGCACTTTCAACAGAGAATTGAATGCTGACCAGCATGACAGCAATGATGAAAACTGAACTTGAGGCTTGAAAATGTTTGCTCTTCCCCAACTACTCTAAGATCATCAGAGGTGTGTTGTCGAAGCTTCTTGCCACCCAATTCAGATAAACTGCGTTCCCCTTTGCTGAACAGGGCATGGGTTAGGTGCTGAAATTCACTGGGATGAATCCTGCTGAAGGGCACCTAACCTGGAGGATACCGAGCCTGCACAATCGCTTGGTCCAACCCTTAAATGAGCCACTAAAACACGGTAAATTTCAGCCACTTCCAGTGGGAAACTTTGTGTGTTAGCAACACCATTTCAGCTTGGTGGAGGTGTTTTGTCTCTCCTCACCAGGGTTTGGCAGTGATTCTAAACCATGTCCATGTCCATTCCAGCCCTGAGCCCATAATGAATGTCTCAGAGTGCCAGACTGCAGTCCTAATAGGGGTTTCATATTTGCCTTCATGCTAGTCTAAACCTTTAGCTCATGTACTTGTCACCAGAGCTGCTGACAGAAATTTTTATGAAGGAAACAAAACCAAATGATATTTAGACTATTTGATTCTGGAATAGAAATGTAGTAATTTTGGAAGATGCAAGTACGAATCCAGGCATTATTTTAATGACCTAGTCCATTAGTGAGCCTCCCAATTAGCAAAAATAACCTTGCTTATGTGAATAGTCAGTACTCTAAATACATGTTTTGGCTTACTGGGCCACTTGAGGCACTTGGCATATAACACTTTAAGTATGTTATTTTGGACCCGTGACAATTCCTCCTGCAGCCCAAAAGAAAGATGCACTTAGATGAAACGTTGGCGAAGGACCAACTCCTACAAAGAAATGGCAATTTTTTGTCAAAGACACAACACAGCTCTATTCTCATTTCCTGGTAAATGAAAGTGTTCTTGCTGTGACCTGTAAACATATTACACACTCTCCTTCAATTTTCTTGGTTGCAAGACTGACCCTTGCTTGATAAAACTGCTTAATTATGGCAGCGTGACAGGAGCATGGCAGTGGTCCTCACATTCCCATTGCCCCCAAACATGTGCAGATGCCAGTGGGAGTAACTAGTCTGAGATTTATTCTACAGCAACAGCTATTTTCCCCCCTTTTATTTTTCAAACTGCTTTCTTTTTCTTGTCTTACTTTTTAATAAAATTTCTGTGCTTTCTCACTGTGTCATACAATGTATTTTGCCTCTAGACAAGAATAAAGTGAGAAGGGAAGCAGAAAAAAGAACAGTAGATGCTCCATGGTATTGCATAGTCTATGTACACTGGTCTTGTTTACAAACCTCTGTCAAGTGATGCTCCTGTGCCCCAGAGGTAGAGAGAGAAACATTTCCCATTTAGCTTTGTGACTGCCAGCCACAAAGCTTTATTATTTTTGACTCTCCAACTCTTGGTGTTGTAAGTGTTGTGAAAGGAATTCTTCTGGCCCTTGACTTTACCGGTTCATGTTCCTTGGACAATTTCCTCTTGCTAACTTGAGTCAGGCTAACTATTTTTGGGTTTACTACAGATCCACCATCTTGTCCCAGTGAAGGATAAGGGCATCAGTCTGAGGACAGTGTGCTTTAATTTAAATACATTTTGCTCTACAGTATTTCCTGGTTTATCTTATTGTCGTGGGTTTGACCCTGGCTAAATGCCAGGCACCTATGACGTTTGCTCTCTATGCTCTCTCCTGCTGCAGCTATGCAGAGGAGAGGGAAAATTAACACAAAACACTGGACTTATGAGTTGAGATAAGACCACTGATAAGGGGACGCACTAGATTCAGGGCAAAAGCAGGCGGTAAAACTTAAAGTTGCAAAAAAAAAGTGATTTATTAGTCTAACAGAGTCAGAGGATAAATCAGAGGTAAAAATAAGCTCTCAAGACACCGTTTCTTCACTGACCCCCCTTCCCTCTTAAGGCACCGCTTCTCAGCTCACCCCCTCCCTCCTTTCAGCTAGCCAACAACTCCCAGGCAGGGGCAGGGTGTGGGGTTTTTTCCTTAAGTCAGTCGTCAGTCCATCAGGGGAAAAGAATCCTCTACTTAGCCATGGGGGTCCCTCCCACGAGAGACAGTCCTCTGCGAACTTCTTTGGTGTGGGTCCAATCTCACGAGCAGCTCCGCCCGATTGCTGCTGTCCGAGATTCTCTCCAGGTTGCAGATTTCCAAGCTGAGGCCAGGCTGTTTCCATCCCGGGAGCAAGGCCTTTCTCTCTCCTGCAAGGCTTTTGCAACTCTCAGTCTCTGGGACTCCCACTGGATCACAGCTTCCTGCAGGCCTCCACCTGCTCCTCTGGCGTGGGCACCTCCCCACAGGCTGTGGGTGGTTCTCTGCATCCCCTGGACTCCATGGGCTGCAGGGGGACCACCTGCTCTCCCATGGTCTTCACCACGGCCGGCAGAGGGTTTTCAGCTCCGGCGCCTGGAGCATCTCCTCCCCCACCTTCTCCACTGACCTTGGTGCCTCCATGTTGTTTTCCCTCACATATTTTTACCTCCTCCTCCTCCTTCCCTGGCTACAAAGAAGTGCGTGCTTACCTTGTTTTGATTTCTTCTTAAATATGTTTTCACAGAGGTGTAACTAACATCTCGAATTGGCCCAGGTTTGGCCAGCAGCATGTCCATCATCTTCAGAGCCATCAGAGATTGGCTCTGCTGGACATGGTGGAGAAATTTCCAGAATCTTTACTCAGGACATGCAGGAGCCATCTTTGTACCCCACCCTATCCACTGGCAAAAACTGGGCCAGGCAAAACTACCACACTTATATACTCAAAAGAAATATAATTCACACACAAAAGCCATTCATGTAATGTAGGTGGTGTCAGATTAATTTATACTTTCCTGAAGGCTTTTTTCCACTGTAATAAAGAAGTAAAAAAGGTGAAAACAAACATCAGAGTAATTGTAGTGCAGCACAACCTTGCTGAATAAATGGGTTTTTTTAGTGAACTGGTCACAGATACACCAGCACGAACACCTTTTTCTGAGGTGACATTCAGAAGCCTACTGAATATAGAGAAGGACCATACATTAATATGCTGATTCTACTCAAATTAGGGCCCCTTGGTGCCTAAATTTATTTCATATCTGAATTGCATGGAAATAGGAATTATAGTGAGAGGTAATCTCAATGGACATATATATAGTCTATGAAGCAGCCAGGGGGTTTTCAGAGCAATGCAAGAAAAGGGCTGTTGGTGAAGGCCCAGTGTAAGAAAAGGCCTTTAGTTGTAGGTCTGTGTTTTGCTAGAAAAGGTGTTTATTTTGTATTGTGGTTTAACAAGAAAATTCATGAAGAGGTGAGGTCTTCTATGACCATTTAAATGTGTGTATGCTGGCAACCTTCCATAAAGAAAAGAAATTAAATTAGATAGTACATTAACAAGCTGTAAAATATAAAAGTCATTTCTATAAAATAAAAAATGAGACTGTTCTCTCACTTCTCTAAATCAGTCTTTCTTGTAAATCCTTAAAGATTTTGCAAATTAGTGTATGTTGTCCTGGTTTTATAGGCTTTTGTTTTTTGTTTGTTTGCTTATTTATTTTTATGTTGGGTTTTTTTGGCAGCCTCTCACAGCAAGTCAAAATAAGAGCTGGAAATCAAACACAGATTTCTTAAGTAAGGCCAGATGTTATGGCTACAACAGTACGCAATTTATAAGAAAAAATTAACTGTTCTGAACTTTAATGTTCTTATTTCCTGAAACACTGATCTAAAGTCATGATTTTTGATGGAAATATAATTTGATAGGAGTACCTGGATCATAATCTAAAATTGCAGTGGTTTGTTTCTGAGCTCACGTTGTCTTGGAAATGCTCTTGTAAGTGTTCAACTATTCAGATCTGGACATGTGTTATGCCTTAAACAGACTTCACTCTCACGAACAGTCTTGTCTCTCAAGAGGAATAAGCAGTGCACCTCCAGGAAGAGGGATTAGTAATGTCTCCACATGTTATTTGTGATCAAGGATTTGTCTGTGATGGGAAACTTTGTTGGTCCTCAACGTTTGCATAAGAACTAGAAGAATGGCAAAGAGCAGAAATGCACCAGCGATTTTGTATTCCAAACTCAAAAAAATCTTATCTGAAAAATTACAGAATGTGCTGAAAAGGAAAATCCGATATACATAATAGGAAAAGGCATCTGATTCAACAGGTAGTATTTCAATTTTCTGCTTTTCAAGCATATCTTGTGGGAATGTAAGTTTCTTCAAACCACATGAGTAAAATTTTCAGAAAGCATTAGGGATTGCCAACACATCTACAGTTTACTCTGTATCCCCCATCACTGGCTGAATTTAGGGATGCCACTTATGAAGGTGTTTATGCATACATAGAAGGTCCCTTCAAACTCAGGTTATTCAATGATTCTGTGATTCTATATACATTTTTTATTCCACCTATGCAGATGTAAACTTAGGTCATAATGATGTGAGACTTTTCTTCAAAAAGCAATGTTTGCAAGGAGACAATGTAAGGAGTGACATTCTAAATATTTTAGTTGTCTTAATTTTTAAGATATTTAATAAAAATGCTCAAGATATTTTTAAAAATTTGTTATGCCTTGGCATTTTCATGCAGACTCCCACAGAAATCAGCAGCAACTTGTTTGTAAGGAGAAATACCATCAGAGTAACTCTGTTTGTGTGGTATATACACCCCCGTAGGTGTGAACAGAAATTGTCTCTTCCTGTAGAGCTGTATTATGAAGTATTAGTGGCTGGTGAGTGCAAGGAAAGAGCCTAAAGACCTAATCTTAATTATACCTAAACTGAAATCTTTTTCAGGTTTCAGAGTTTTTCTGAGTCATCCTGGAATCCTCACACAGCTGTAGGGGCTGATAGTGATATAGGCACCACACCTGGGTTTTGACCCCAAGACTTGGGTGATATGTATTTGATGTGCCATACTCTTTTTTTTTTTTTTTTTTTCTCTGTGATATGAAAAAGCAAATAAATTAGACTTTCAGGATTCTGCTTAATGGATCTAATTTGGAACACTACCAGATTCTGTTTCCTGCAAACACTAAACTCTGGTGTGGTCCTAAAAAGAGACTACAAAATTTTTGGGCCAACTTAGGTTTGTTTTTTTTCATTTGCTTATTCGTCCTCTAAGTTCTCATTTGTAAAAAGCATCAAAATATAGCTTCTGATGCAAACTCCACTTCCCCAATGATGGAGCAACTGTCTGTGCTTCTTAGTATTAGAACAATGAGACATGATTCAAGATGACAATTTTAAGACATATGTACAGACATTTTATTTTGCTGCCTCCAGCCCAGCTCTGAAAATCTGCAGCATGTGCTGTCAGACCTGGTGATTAAACATTTCTGACATCCCTACTCTTAACCAAATTCATCACGATAGCAATACTTAATCAAGGCAAAAGTATGATTGGCTGAACATATTTCAATGTTTAAGGTTTTTTTTTTTTTTAATTTAAGAAAAGTGTGTTCAAAATAAAAGTTTTTACATGTGCACATGCATATGTGTGTATGTGTGAGAAAAAGAGAAAAAGGTGAGCTACTGTGCAAGTATTTTTTATGGAGTAAATCCATTGATTATGCATATCACATATCCTCCCTTTAAATTGCAAATCCTAAAATCAGAAATCTGGGTGGGATTAAGCTGAAAAAAAGAACAGATGGGACTGTTGATGTGACTGCCAGAGGCTTGGGCAGAAGGCAATGAAAAATAATTCTATTTTTCCCCTAAATTGAGAAAGCTAAACTGGTGATCAGTGGTAGATTTTGGGCAGATGGGATGACTTGGAGAAAATGGTTGGCAGACTTAGTCACAAGATAATGAGAGTAAGATGAGGAGTTTTAGGGTGCATCAGGGGATCTTGAACTTCAGACCATGTAGCAGTGTATGTTTAACAAAGGCAAAAGTACATGTAGGAGAGCCTTTACTTACAATATGTGATAATCATTCCAGTTCTGTTTATCACACAGCACATGCAATGCCCTGAATACACCTCAGTAAATAAGTATATTGGCATCCAGAATTGGAAACATTTTTGTATATATGTCAGTCTGAATATTTTTACTACTATTAACAGTATAACAAGCTAAAGTTTTTTTCTTTCCCTCACTCCACTTGCACTTAAACCTTCTTCCAGCCCTTCTATTTTACCCAGCTGCTCACTCTCTCAATTTCTTTGCTATGAAATATCCACCCTTAATTTGCAAACACTCAGATAGGACCAATATCTCATTGTGTTGGGAAAGAAGCAGAAAGGTGAAGTTAAACTGCTTCTTCTCAATGATAACAAAAAGTACCAGCATTTACTACAGTAATGAAAGCAAATGTTAGCATCTATCTTGAAAAATATATCATTTAGTTATGTGTGATGGGCTAAAATAAATCTTAAATAATGGATATTCTACTGAGTACTTTTCCAGAACTTTCTATTCTTTCTATGTCAGATATTCAGATTAAAGACCACAGTAGAGATAATTTATTTTGCTTTATTTTAGTATCTCTTATTGCAAGGAATACATATTTTATAAACAAGGAAAAAGGGCTCAATTTATAGCACATATGGAAGGATTATTTAAATATGAAAGACAGAAAAGGATGATTAAATCTCAACTATTCAAATTTCATTATTTGTTTTGCAGGGAATCTGTTTCATGTTGAAAAATGATAGCAACAAAAGCCTTGGAGTTGTAATATAACTCATGGTACAATCAGTAGTTTGTCGTGTTTGAATGTCACCATACCTTTAAATATTGGCAAAAGACCTCAGTAGATAGACTACAGTGCCAATGAAAAGTGATTTTTTTTCCCACTGGTTTCTCCATAGTCTGTAGCAATTCTACCAGTCAAATCTAATCACCTTTTACAAAGAAATCTTAGTATTCCTGAAAGAATACGTTTCAGACTTGCTCTGCAGCACTTGAAGGACAAGCTGACTTCTTTAAACCAATGAATGGAACAGCCTTGCATATAAGTAATCTTAAAATTTTAAAGTACTCATTGGAAAAAGTGATTGTTGTTCCAGATTGTCTCACCTATAAATTGGAGCTCATTAAGAAGATCTGTAGAATCAGGGAAGCTTTGAATCTCACTCTCTGCATGTTCCAAGCTGTGCAGGGCAAGAGGAGATTCAGCAGCTTCTGGAGTGGGACCTGGGCAGTCTGTCTTGGTCAGCAGGTTTGGTATATGTTCTAGCACATGGTGGTGCATACACACTTCTACACAGACAATTCCTTTTATCCATTATGCCACTCTGCTGGTCCTTTTTATAATTTCAGGTTTCCTTCCAAAGTCAGACCATGAATCTGGATATGCTCATCAGCCCAGAAACAGCCACAGACCGAGTTGTAACTGCATGGTCCTGCAAGTTACTGCTCAAGCCCAAGACTTAAATAAGTGCAAAGCTGCACAAGCTGGACATAATGTGCCTTTCAGCACCCGTCTTCTGTGGAAACCCAGTCCTCCTCACAACTGCATCTGATTTCCCTGTCAATTTAAGTGTGTGAAAACTCTACAAGCTGACATAGTCGAGTAGCCAGCTGAGACATCACCTAGTACATTCCAGGTACTGTACAAATGTTGTTTACACCCGAGAACTTTGTAGGACTCATTTAATACTAGTGCTGCTGGAGTTCAGTGACAAAACTTTGTCAGCTGGTGTGACAGTTTAATGAAGATAAAGAGGACTTTAAGAGCTTATGCTACAAAAGAATGTCCTATTTGGGGAAAATAATGAATGGATACCTTGCTTGGCTAGGAAACAGAGAAAAGATGAATCACTTCTCACTGCTGCAGCATGTCACAATGGCATTTTGGCCAAACTTTCTTTGAAGGATGTCCTCATGAAACAAAATTTTTATTCTGCTATTCAGAGCAAGAGGAAACATTTGGAACAGTGGCAAGAAGTTTGAAATTTGGAATGTTCAGATAGAATATTTAAATCCATAAAAAGTATCTAAATACTGACTTGATTATTTTGATTTTTCAGATGAAGTAATTACCAGAGGTCCTTATTTTGTCAGACTTTGTGGGAAAGAGGGCAAAAGGTAGCCAAGCAAACAAATCATATACATATATTTAGTTAATGAGAAAAGAGCAAAAGATTTTAGCATACTGATATATTTTTTCAGTAGTGAAACAGGTACTTATTGTTCAGTTTCACACAATCTGAACCATATAAGCTGTTCGTGTCATACCAAATGTGAGGTGCAGCCTTACTCTCTGAAACTCCATTTCTTTTTTTTTTTTTTTTTTTCACTTTCTGAAAGAAGTCACCTGGAAAATGTTCTATTCCTTTATAATCAACCAACAGCTCTCACCATTTCACTCTCTGATAGAGACCTGGGTGTTATCTTCGCATGGGGCTTTAGCACAGGTCTCACTTGCATCTCGTGGCCTTGTCAGGACAGATATGGTGCTTCACCACTGATTTCAGGCACTGCTCACACAGATCCGTGCTGCACCAGCCACTCGTGTTTGAGCTGGCATCCTGCATGTGGATTTATAAGATTTCTATAAGAGCTGACAGAAATATGTAGGGTTGGGATTACCTGATTGCCTGCTATGTTAATACTCATTCATCATTCTGGTTACTTAAGACTGGTTTTTTTAAGTCTTGAAAACTTTATACGTGCTAATGAGAAATACAGTGTAGCATTGGCTCCCAAATCTTAACTCTGAATAAAAGAATAATTTCCTTCCTTGAACCACAAAACACGTTCTTGGAAGTCACACAGGTGAGCTAAGCTTATTACAAAACCACGCCAAAAATAACATTTGTCTTAACATTATGTTTCAGGTAAATATTTATGTGCTTTTCAGAGGTATGTGCCCTCAAATTTCTACTATATTCCCTTATGAAAAACTCACCAGGAAAACAATGACGTATTAACAGAATCACCTACCATGAGGTTTCCTGAAAATCAGGCTTCAGTTTGGAAAGGCACATTGCTTGTGGACCTTGGAGACATTTAGAACTGTTGGTCTTTGGTCAAATGGAATTGAGTTCTCTGCATTTCACTTGTTATGAAAGTATTCATAGAACATGCAACAGTTTTCTTCTATAGTAATAGAGTGCTTATATTCATGTCTATTTTTTTAATTAAACTTTTTATTAAACCTTTAGACTTTTTGAAAGAGTTATAAGTAACACGTGATAATAAAAATTATGTAGAAATCCCAAACCAAATTGATATCTACAGCATCTGCAATGCTGCCAATATTGCACCATTTTTGTATCAATCATAGAATCACTGAATGTTCTGAGTTGGAAAAGAGCCACAAGGATCATTGAGTCCAGCCTTTGGCCCTGCACAGCACCATCCCCAAGAGCCCCTTGTGCTTGAGAGCATTGTCCAAACTCTCCTTGAACTCTGTCATTCTTGGTGCTGTGGCCACTGCCCTGGGGAGCCTGTTCTGTGCCCAAACACCCTCTGGGGGAAGAACCTTTTTCTAATATCCAACCTAAACCTCCCCTGACACAACTTCGAGCCATTTCCTTGGGCCCTGTCACTGTCACCACAGAGAAGAGATGAGTGCCTGCCCCTCCTGTTCTCCTCATGAGGAACTTATAATTGCAGTGAGGTCTCCCCTCAATTACAGAGAGGACTACCCTCTCCTCCAGGCTGAACACACCAAGTGCCCTCAGCCACTCCTCACACAGCTTCCCCTCAAGGCCCTTTGCCATCCTTGTGGCCCTCCTTTGGAGGCTTTCTAATGGCTTAATGTGTTCCTTTTCCTGTGGCACCCAGAACTGCCCCCAGCACTGGAGGTGAGGCCGCCCCAGGTCAGAGCAGAGCAGGACAATCCCCTCCCTTGCCCGGCTGGCGATGCTGGGGCTGATGCCCCCAGGTCAGGGCTGATCTCCAGCCTCACCTTCCCCAAAAAGTTTGGAGAATGAAGGCATCAGTCCTGCTACCTCTCACATGTTAAGTGAGCACTCTACAATTTGAGATAATTCCACTTCATATGTGGAGCATTTTCATGTAAAAATATAAATCATATTGTTACTATAACTGAGTGTTCATCTATTATGCAAGTCTCAGAGAAATAAATAGCACAAGGATCCCATTCATCAGGAATAGATGAATATTTTGTTCACAAAATGATGATACATAGTAAAAAGATGTGCAATGGTAGCTACAGCAAAACCAACTTACTGAACAAAATGATTATCACATCTGTAACTATATTTCTTTTTAGTGATGTTCTTTATAATACTCTGATTCCCAACCCAAAACATATTTATTATAATGGGATATCATCAACTTATGAATAGGATTCACGTTCAGTATTTTACCTGCTACTGTGCTACATAGCTGTCAGTGAACATCACCTTTTTATGCTTTCATCACGATGCTGGGATGCTGAAAAGAAAAGCAGTTTCAGACATATTATGCACTTTGCCTCTTGTTCTTACTCATCATTAGAAAAATGTTGCTAATATTTTGCTAGTGATCATTTCTAATTTCAACTTTTCGATCTCACCTTTGGTAGTGGAATGTCTTCTCAGCTGCGTGCCTACTGGTTTGTGAAGAAAAGTGCAGTTTGCATTACACTTGTACTTTGAGAATGGGATTAGCATTCTCCCTTATAATTTTGCTAAACTAGAATTGATGTGAGCTTTAAGAGAGATCACAAAGATCTTGTCACACTTCATGAAAAAAAGAAAAAAAAAGCTAGATTTTCTTTTTCTGTTCATTTGTATGTTTTTACTCTTTGTATCAGTTTGGATTATGCCACATTGTCCCAGTCACATAGAAAGACAGCATTATGCTCAGTTGTCTATAAAAACACAGCAGAGATTTGCTGTCCAGTCTGTTTCCGGTCTATTCTTGGAATACATTGATATGTTGTCTAATATGTCTGCACTCATGTAGCCCTTAGTCCATTAACAGGAACCATAAAATTTTTTCAGGAAGGAAATTTCTGATTTTCCTGCAATGTTGTTGTTTTTTGGCTTTTTTTATTTTTAATACACCTGACTCTCAGAGTGACTGTGGAGTGAAAAGTGAAAAGTGGCAGGATCTGCTACTTTCATTTATTCTGCACAGTATTTATATTCAGTCCTCAGATAATTACTTCCGTGGTCCCATCTTTCCAGGCAAATTGACAAACTCTGTGCAAGGTTTCATTCTTGATTTTCTGGTTATTTTCTTTTTTACCTGTATAAAGACTACCATCAAAGGAACTCACAAGCTGAATTCACATCACCTAACTTTTGGCAGATTCAAGCCTTGCACATGTTGACTACTTTGCCTGGCTCCCTCAAGCTAGCCAGTGGATGAAAATGGGTGACTTTGGGACATGAATCCTTTTATCCTAAACTGGATTTCTGAAGTTACTTTTCCCTTTATTGTATGAAAATTTTTGATGAACATTTATACCAGACACTAATTTTTACCACTCTGTGGGCGAGTGGAATAAATCCCACCTTGGAAGCTAAACTGAGATTTAAGAAAATGCAATCTCTCAAGTATATGATATCTTAAATATCATTGCTAATGTGCTCTGTTGATCTGAGTCATGCTACCCTGACCACAACTAATGACACATGGCTGACTTGTCCTCCCATCACCTAAATGAGTTACAGATAAATCTGTTAACCTGTATTTCTGAGAAACTGCTTCATAGAATTCTTGTACCAATTTTGCTAAGTTCTGAATAAAAAATCTGGGCTGAGCCTTATGGTTTTGTTTTACACATGCAAACTTCCCAGTCTTAAAACATCAATTTAAAAATCACTGAGCTCTAAATACTGCTAAATTAATCAGAACATAAAATTGAATAAATATTGGCTCACAAAGAGACAGATGCTCGTTTGCCAGATAATGTCCTTCATGAAGAGATGAATTAATGCATGTTTCTTCCTTCTAAAATTATTCTTATGTTCTTTATCTTTCTTGCAGGTACCATTAATTTTAATTACGGGAATTCTAAGAGCAAAAAGCAAGATGAAGGCCACAATGCTAATGTGCTATCGCTGTCATCAAAGCCAATGTATAGACCCAGCTGGGTATGCCTTTTGGCCAGGAGAAATAATCAATATTTCTGATCAGATATATTTTTTATTTGAAGAGAAAAATAATTTAGAATATACTGACAGGTATAATGGAATGTGGCTGGTCTAGAGCCAGCCCTTGCATTTTAGCAGGAGCTACCATTCAGAGGCTTGAAACAGAACAGATTTATCAAAGTCCACAGCCAATGACAAGGTGGAATTTAGATTCATACTCTCTGTCTCAATCTGCTCAGTGCTTGCCAAAGATATGCCAGACAGTGGAGAATGACTGGGAATCATTAACTGTTCAAAAAGTATACAATAGATTATCCTGCAGTTATTACTGATTTTGAAAATCTTGCTGGAATTGAACAACATGCTTAAAAAAAAGACCAAACACAGCACATTCTGGGAAAGAGCCTCTTAGCATAAAATGAGAAACTCAACAATAAAAAAAAAAGTTTGCAAAGAAATGGATGTATTTTACAGACTAGCTCAGATCTTCAGCTCCAAAGCACTCTGAAGTCAGCAGAACTGTATCTATTTGTCCCAGTTTGTGCCTCTGATCCAATCTTCCCTTGGAGAGCATGGGGATAGCACAGGCAGTGTTGTTGAGATCAGCAGCACTTCTGCACATCTAAGCAGCACGTCGGCAGAGCCTCCCGGAAAGTTGCATGAGCACAATTAACAGATTGGGCTGGAAAATCACACTGTTTGTGTGATAAGTGCCCCTTCGCAGGGTGCAAGCTGTTCCACATCTCCAGACTGTTTTGCTGCTTTTTTTCCTTTGCACGGGGAGAATCCTCCACAGTGTGTGACTTAGTGGCAAACTGCCACTGCCAAATGCACGCAGCTATTTAATGTCTTGCTGCTGAGATTTGGGATTTCTTGATGTTCATCTCAAATGTAAAATATATCTGAATCATAATCTCTGTGAGGTTAAAGATTTCAGCAGGGGGAAAAAATGGTATTTTGTTATCCTGTCATCTGAAATAGTTTTATATTTCACACTAGAAAGTAAAAATATAAAGGGATCATCACCTAGGTGATAAACTGCCAGTTTCCAGACAAACATTTTAACTGATTTACACCTGTTTTCCTCTAGGAGAAGCTACATTTTATGTGATGCATTCCTTTCTCAACCGATAAATGACAATGGCTCAAGTATCTTCATCTTGGTGTGAATTGACCCAGATTGTAGAAGACCAAGTTTTTACTTTGTGACCAATCAACTCCTAGAAACATAAAAACTGCTGAGAGTCTAGTTTTGAAACTTTTACAATATTCAGCTGGTGGCAGAGTAATGTCCTTAATTATATATTTTATAGAAATGAAACTTCAGGAAAAGATAAAAACCATTTTTGTTGGAGCATATCAATATTTGATTTAATGTCAAATAAGAGTCAGAAAACATAACTCAGTCTCCTTTTTTTCTTTTCATAGTCTTATCATTCCTGTGAACATCTCCAAGAGCTTTCCAAAATATGAAACTGAAATAAAGGGAGTTAAAACCAGTCTGTACATACATTTTCAACAAATTCCTATAATTTTTTCGTCTTTCAAAATACACATAATGATGAGTGATATACTTAATGAAGTGTGATGCTTCTTGAAAATACTAGAAGATTATTTTTGCAAAGTGTCAGGACACTGACAGGGAAATGAAGAATCAAAAGTAAAACATCTGCAGATACACAGAACTATTCTCCCTGTAACTGTCTTAAAGCTTCCTTTTCCATGATGAGTACTAAAACCACTGTGAGTTCTTAAATTGCCAATGCATTCCTCTTTACTGCATCATGGCTTATGTGTGCTCTCCCTTTTTCTGTAACTTTTTTTTAAGTTTTGGTGGAAATATCTTATTAAGAATATGGTCCAGAACAAGACTACTGAGTATTATGATAATCCAAATAAATAACCATGATGATGACACACTTTATGATCACATACATGTTTTAAGACATTATATGCAAATTATGAAAAAGCAATCTTCATCTCTAAGTATTCAGCATCACTAAGTGTGATTCAAATGTAGAATAATTAACACAGTGCACTGCAAATTGAGATAAAAAATATTATATTTCCAGGGAATTCACTTAATATGTTAGGGTACATGAAATCCATTCAATATGTTCTTTTCTTTTTTCTTTTCTTTTCTTTTCTTTTCTTTTCTTTTCTTTTCTTTTCTTTTCTTTTCTTTTCTTTTCTTTTCTTTTCTTTTCTTTTCTTTTCTTTTCTTTTCTTTTCTTTTCTTTCTCTTCCTCTCCTCTCCTCTCCTCTCCTCTCCTCTCCTCTCCTCTCCTCTCCTCTCCTCTCCTCTCCTCTCCTCTCCTCTCTCTCTTCTCTTCTCTTCTCTTCTCTTCTCTTCTCTTCTCTTCTCTTCTCTTCTCTTCTCTTCTCTTCTCTTCTCCTCTCTTCTCTCTCCCCTCTCCCCTCTCCCCTCTCTCCTCTCTCCTCTCTCCTCTCTCCTCTCTCCTCTCTCCTCTCTCCTCTCTCCTCTCTCCCTCTCTCCTCCTCTCCTCTCCTCTCTCCTCTCCTCTCCTCTCCTCTCCTCTCCTCTCCTCTCCTCTCCTCTCCTCTCCTCTCCTCTCCTCTCCTCTCCTCTCCTCTCCTCTCCTCTCCTCTCCTCTCCTCTCCTCTCTCTTCTCTTTCTCTTCTCTTCTCTTCTCTTCTCTTCTCTTCTTCTTCTCTTTCTCTTCTCTTCTCTTCTCTTCCTTCTCTTCTCTTCTCTTCTCTTCTCTTCTCCTCTCTTCTCTCTCCTCTCTCCTCTCTCCTCTCTCTCCTCTCTCCTCTCTCCTCTCCTCTCTCCTCTCTCCTCTCTCCTCTCTCCTCTCTCCTCTCTCCTCTCCTCTCCTCTCCTCTCCTCTCCTCTCCTCTCCTCTCCTCTCCTCTCCTCTCCTCTCCTCTCCTCTCCTCTCCTCTCCTCTCCTCTCCTTTCTTCCTTTTCTGCAATTTAAGAGATTTTGTCTTCATTTGATTTAACTAGTTTTAAGGAAACAGTCACTGCTTTAAAAATGTGCAGTTTACCAGAACTAGTTCAAGGATTATCAGTGTTGGGAATATCCCATTACTGTAGCTGGGGAAATACATAGATAAATATTAGTAGAACTGCATTGGGTTGGCAGAGAAAAATCAAGTCAGAATTCAGAGTGAAAATGTCACTTGCTCACTTGCAAGGATAAAGAACCAGAGATTTGGTTTAAAGGCATTTGAGAGCTATTGCATGTCTACAAAGCATCCTCAGGTTACTGAGTCTCAGGGATGTGTTTTCATAATGAAATTCTGCAAAGAAATGTTCCAATGCTTGCTACTACTTCAGTATTCCTCAGGGACTGGAATTTGATAGCTGGGAGGTGGTTAATGAAGCTCTTTGTATATTTAAGTATTGTTCTTAGTAACATATGACCTTGACCCACTATGCAGTTAAGCAGCAAATGTAGCTCCTCTGAAATAAAAGCTTACAAAATTGGGACCAGCTTTTGAATGCTAAACATGTTTGCTTTTTTCTCTGTAACCTGTAGATAATAATATTATTATCATCATTATTAATAATAATCAATTACTATTATTTTAAAGTCTGGTTCAAAATGACATGAGTTTTATTACATTACTAAAGAATATACTCTGTATAATCTTTTACTGCTGGAAGGAGAATAAAATTTAGAAGATAAGAGTTTTCAATGACTTTTTCCTCTCTGCACAGCAAAATCAATCCTTATTTCATCTTTTCATTGTATGACAAAATTAATTTAAAACTGCAAAATTAATACATAAAAATTATGACAACCAAAAGAGGCTTTGAAAATCACAGAAACATTTCGCTGATTAAAGGTCTTTTTTTGAGGCACAGCTACACAACACATTTGCTTTTTCTCTCAGAGAAATGAAAGCATAAAAGTATGTGTACAGTTTGATCCCTTTCTCCTCTTGACCAAAAAGACAGAAAAAAATTCACCTTATCAAGACAGCACTCTTACTTTTTTTAAGGAGCTGTCCTTTGCAATGCCACATGGACAGACAGGTATTGTCTTTTCATCATCACGGGGGTATAAGGAGCTCTCTTTTTTTTTCTCTTTGTTAACATATTTTTAAGTTTTGTGTGAGATCACTTACAGTCAACTTTTCCAAGTGCATAAAAAGAAATGAAGTTTGAAGGTTCATAAGATTGACCCAAATATGCTCTACAGATCACTTGCCTTCCTAGTCTGCACTTTGCATGAAACTATACAAAGGAATGATGCATCCCCTTCAAGGATGAAGCCTTCATATTATAATCATATAACACAATATTTTTTTTTTTAACAAGTGGAGCTCTCCTTGAGCTTAGTCTGTACCCTTGAGCTTCTGCTCATGTATTTGCTTCAGGGAAGTTTCAGGATATGTCTTCTCACTCCTCAAGGGCTATGTCTGCCATGTCACTGACATTGCTCAGAGCAAGGTTCTTCACTCAGGGATTGGTTGGGCACTGGAACAGCTCCCCAGGGAAGTGGTCACAGCACCAAGCCTGACAGGTGCTGTGAAAAAATATACAAGAAATATCTGGACAATGCTCTCAGGCACATGGTGTGAATTTTGGGGTGTCCTGTGCAGGGCTAGGAGATGGGCTAGACAATACTTGTGGATCCCTTCTAAGGGGATTCTATGATTCTATGAAATATTTTTGCTATGTGGTCCTTCCTAGAAGGTTCTTAATGCTACATGTCTCTAAGGCAGCTGTGTTATGAGATGACATATGAAGGTCTTCTGCAAGAGCACCTCAGTTGCTGTCACATTCCACCCAGGTCACAATGCTGGAATCTGCTCCCTGATTCACACTTATGAGGGGACAGTATGGAAATATACATTTTATGGCACCTGTTCATGATGCCTTTTTTAAGGAACTGCCCCATCTGACCATTCCGGAGGCACTCTGGCAGTTACACTGCCACCACCAGAGACTTCAACCTCTGGGACAAAGCCTTTTTGCAGTGGATGGCTCCAGAGAGCTGATGAGTGCCCTGTTTGAATCCCTACAAATCTCACTCTCATGTGGTCACTTTTCTTACCAGCTCAATCCAGGCTTCCCACAGCAGAGTCTCAGATGCCTCATTCCATAAAACCATTTATTCACAGCCTAGTAACACAGAAGAAGTTCAGACTGCTTCTCAGGAGGGACCCCAAACAAAGGAATTCCTGGGCTTTTATACCCTCAAAATCCAAGTGCACAAAGGTCTTGCTCCTCCCCCTGAGTCCTTGGCTCCTGCTGTGTCTTTGAGTTTCCAGTCTCCTGGCCACCACAAGTCCCTGTGCCCTTTGTTGCATCAAGGGTTGGCAGTTCACAGCCTCTTGCTTTGGGCTGTGCCCCCCACAGCTGCACCCTGAGCTACCTGCACCCCCTTAACACCTTGTTAAGTGTCATTACATTATTGCGCTCAAGTTAAAGCATATATTTGAAACTCATGTTGAATAAAATACAGGGCGGCCTCTGCTAGACTAAAGGTCCTGTTGGCAGGGCAGGCACAGAGCTATTGGTCAGTAACTTCAGCTGGTCATTTTTGGGTTTTGTGGATTGATTCTTCATGATCAATGTTTTCCTCATCAAAGATTTAAAGACATGGAAGATTTACTATACCAACATGCTAATCAATGCCCCTTAATGTTAAAGAGTGAATATATCTTTAACCTCCTTGAGGCTGCAAGGAATAAAAGTCTGAATTTGTCTCAAGTGGAGATCTCCTGTTGAACAAGGGTATTACAAGTAGCTGCTGTTCAGGAATGTGAAGAAACTACCCAGGTCAGCGACAATGTACAAATGTAAATAATATTATTGTTATATGATTATAACATGAAGGCTTCATCCTTGGAGGAGATGCATCATTCCTTTGTTTGTATAGTTTCATGCAAAGTGCAGACTAGGAAGGCAAGTGATCTGTAGAGCATATTTGGGTCAATCTTATGAACCTTCAAACTTCATTTCTTTTTATGCACTTGGAAAAGTTGACTGTAAGTGATCTCACATAGACCTTAAAAATGTTAACAAAGAGGAAAATCACCATTCATTTGTGTCTATATTTTTTAAAAAATGTTTTAAGTGCTCTCGTATTCCTAACTTCATTGAGCAAAACAGGAGGAAAGTATATGTAACATATATTTCAACCTGCGTTATTTTGTTAACTATTGGTCTATTTTTCAAAGAATTGCTTTTACAAAATTCAGGAGATCTCCAGAAAGATGAAGTTTACTATTATGTACTCTTTAAGGTACAAGTGGGCTGATCTCTTAAGATTTATATAAATGGACTGATCTCTTGAGATTTATATATATGCACGTATATATATATATAGTTCTCTTTGATGAAGAAAAAACTTTCAGCATCCTTCTGCTAATGATCCCTCTCTTTCATTGTATCTAGATTTTAAAACAGAATTTTTATTTTATGTCTCATGAATACAGCTGGGCAGAGATCAACTGCACCCTATCAGTACAACTCCAGTTCCATTAGCTTCCTCATGAAGACACTAAATATCCAATTTGTATAAAAAATTTCTACAGAATGTCAGCTTGTTTTAATCATGCTATGACCCCTATGCAAGTTTTCTCAAAAATCAAATCTGAGTTAAAAGGCAAAGATAGTACAAAAGTGATATATCTATCTTGAAATGCTCAAAGCATGTATTGCTCTTTTGACTCTGACAATTTTTAATACACTTCACTGTCAAGAAACTGAGGAAAATTTTAATTTTATATATAAATTGGTTCATCTAATTATACCTTTTTTTGTGAAAAAGCATGGTTTTGTTGCAAGTACATGTAAGAGCTTGGTTGAACTCTTTTTCGGTGTGATTTTCTTTCCTAAGTTTATGCCCAACTAAGCTGGTTTCCAGATTTTTACAATCACCTTCTGAGTCATTGCCCTTGTCTATTCATGGTCTTGGCCTTGGCCACAGTTGGGTTCCTCTTGGAGCTGGCTGGCATTGGTTTTGCCAGACAGGGGGAAGCTTCCAGCAGCTTCTCACCAAAGCCAACCCTGCAGCCCCTGCTACCGAATCCTTGCCTCACAATCCCAGCACAATTTCTTACCTGCAGTAAATTTCACAATCATTCTTTAAGACTACTTTAAATCAAATGGTTGTAAACCACTCCTGATGTTTCTATATAGATACAATATTGTTATATCACATAAGCATTATCATGAAAATAATGAAATGGCTTCACATATCACTGAACTACAGATAAAATCGATGTAAAATGTGGACATCATATGCAGCTTCCAATTTTTTCAAGAAATGTTGACAAAAGTGTTTAGCTACTTCATTGGTTTCAAATAGGAATTTTTACTACAGTTGTAAATATTCTAGATTGATTCAGGTTTCATCAAAAGATTTTAATTTTTTTAAAAAAGAAAGAACAACCCCCCCCCAAAAAAAAACCAAACCAACCAACCAACCAACCAAAAAAACCCCAGAACCAAACAACAAAAACAACAACAACAAAACCAAACCAACCCAAACCAAAAAACAAACCAAAAAACAAAGGGAAAGCAGAGCAAACAGAAGTTTCACAGAGAAAAGAACCTCTTTCTCCCTTGGGCTCTTCAGGCAACACTTTTTTCATGCAGGAAAAAAGAAAAGGTAAGGAAATAACAGTGAAGAATTTTTTTCTCTTGTTTTGCGGTCAGTTTCATGATAGGTGATTTTTTTTTAATTGGGACTTGTCTGGTTCACCTGCAGCTATCAAAAAAATTGGGCACCTGACCTAGGGACCTTATGTTGAAGCAGGAGAAGACACTCTGAGGAGCCCTCCCACTGAGGAGAAAGGAGCATCTGAGACACCGTGTGATGAATTGACCACAGCCCCCATTTCCCACCCCTCCTCACTGCTGGGTTGAGAAGAGAGAGAAATTCAGGATGAATTTGAGCCCAGGAAGAAGGGAGGAAGAAAGTAATTCTCAGGTTTGTTTTTATTTCTCCATTATCCTGCTCTGATTTAAATGCTTATACGTGAAGCCAACTTCCCCAAGATGAGTCTGTTTTGCTCATGATGGTCACTGGTGTGTGCTCTCTCCCTGGTCTTATCTTGATCCACAAGATTTTCACTTTATTTTCTCTCTGTCTGGTTAGTGGAGAGGGAGTGATAGAGTATCTTTGATGGGTACCTGGCATCCAGCCAGGGTCAACCCACCACACAAGTCAAGGGAATATTGATTGTCATTATATATTGACATGGATAAATATAGTAAATTAATATAAAAAATTAGAAATACAATTTTTCTTTTTTTTTTTTCTTTTGGAAACACATTTATTGTCATCTAATAACACATACATTAAGAAGATGAATTAATCAAATTTTATGTTCTTCTGCTCTCCACAGAAAATATGTGGAACAGTAATTCTGATTAGAAGTGTTTGGATTTATAAAGCATATCAAACATTTATCTATAAAAATAGAAGGTTTACTATTGCCAATTTTGCGACTAACAGTTTCTTCTTTACCCTTATTAATCTTACTATATATGTCTCTAGCACATGTAATCATGCATTTCTCTTGCATTTTTTAAAGCAACTTCAGAAAATGTTAAACTTTATAATTGCTAGGGATTTTAATTGTTAAAGAAAAAATTGTATAAATTGCAAAGCTCTGACACTCCAATACTCTAAACCAGGAAAGTGCTGAAACATTTTATAACAGCAGATTGAAGTTAAATCAGCTATTGAAGTGGAGATAAAATGCTGTCAAAAGGAAGCAAATATTTTTTGCTGACATCCACTGCACTTATTTAAGAACTGATTATTTTCTAGTATCTCAAACTTTGAAATTAAACATCTGACTTTTCCAAAGAATCAATTTCTTGGTTCATGCATTAATATGACACTAGATTAAGCATTTGCAACACAATTTTAGAAGAAGAAATTAATTCCATGTGGACACAATTTTAGAAGAAGAAATTAATTCCATGTGGGGAGATGTGCATTCAAGTTTCTCCCACCTTTGCCTATTGCTCCTGTTAGAGTAAAGGTCTCACTGTAGAGTTGGAACTACTTGGAAGAAGGTTGTCAGTATTTATTTTGTGCTATATTGGGTCTCTTGCCCAGAAATGGACAATTCAAATTTCAAGTCCACATCTTGTACTGACACTCTGTCTGCTAAATTCCACGTTGCTTTGCTATTCCAGCCTGAGGGCTGTAGGAAAAATAAATCCCATGATAACAGCCAATATGTTGCAGTAGAGGCTGTTGAGATCAACTGATGGATTGTTTCAGGAACTGACTGAATAATTCTCCCAGGGCTCGTCTGCAGCAGACTGAGCTGTTTTGCTTTGCTCACCGTGAACTGCTCCCAGGGTAGGATGAGGAAGGCAAGATACCTCTGTCTTTGCACGAACTCAGCTCAGCATAAGGTTGCTAATCATTTCACCAAAGTTTAGGGGAGGGCTTTCTTCTCCTCCTAAGACAGACACTTTCATTTGTTTGGCTGGATTAATCTCTATTTCTTATAATGGGAGTGTAGGCACATAAACTTTAAATGTCCAAAGTAAGATAAAATCAATCACACTCTAGATATCTCTGATGTAGACATCTACAGCAGGGCTAGTTTCTAGGTATTCCTTTATAGTCATTGAAGAGAATAGGCACTTTTATGTGCAATTCATTTGATCTATTTTAGACATGTACTTTAGGATGAGATGAATTGCACACTAGAAACTCTCATTTCTCTCTATTGAATTTAAAGGGAATCTAGGGTGACTAGTTCAGGTGCAGACATCTGCATTTGCTTTTAATTAATTGAATCCCTCTGCTGTATGTCTGATGCTTCCAAGAAATGTTGGGTGGACTTAAGCATATGTTTGTAGGATTTTTATAACAAGGAATATTAGATTTACTGTGTATTGTATGCAGACAATCTGTTTATCCATCAGCCCAGAGCTTCTTGCAACTGCTATTTTTATCTATTTGTTGAACGGAGAATTCACACATATTTCTGTGCAGTAACCCAAAAAGTAGAAATATGGCAGTTCGAAGCTCAAAGTTAATTACATATTTTATTCCCTACACATCTTGAGTTATTCTCTGATTCTAAGTGATAATAAATTGCCATGAACTTCATCAACAACATGAAATTCCTTCTAGGGCTGCATGGGGTGAATCTTGCTGCTAAGCAGTTGGTGGAAGAGAAAGAAAAATTGTGAGAAAGTATAACTTTGTTTGTTCCTCCCCTTTTCCTAGCCCTTTGAGTGCAGTAACGTTCCCATCTAGCTGCTAAGAATTAAATAGCGCACCTTGAATAGAAATTAAATAGTGCACTATGTTGTAACCAAAGAAATCTGATTTCAAAATTGTCCAACACATCTCAGTGGTCATTGACTGACTTCCCTGGACTACTGGAAGCAGTGAATCTGTCGCAGTGTGATTTTCACTCATGGCCTTGTCTGCCAACACACGGCTCAAAACACTTGCTGGACACCCTGCAGAGAAGCTCACACCAGGGAAAGTGAATTGCCCATGTGTGTTTGCCATACACCTAAATTCAGTATATTCAGATATTTAAATGGAAGATATTTTGTTTTATTTTTGGAACACAAAGCTTTCAAGTGGTGTAAATATCTGTAAATTTGGATGACAATTAAGACTGAAGTATTGAAGTGAGAATCAGAAATGGGTATATGAATTATTTCAGGAACTTCTTTGATAGACTCAGATTATTGAAACAAGTCCTTATTCAGAAAGAAAAGAGAAGTTGTTTGTGGGAAAGAAGGAAGGAAATTCGCCTGGAAAGTGAAGAAAACTCAAGGATATTTTCATCATAGAACTGATAATACAGAAAATAAATAAATCTTATCCCTGAAAAAGCTTAATATTTCAGCAGTTTTGTTGGTTTTCTTTTTTGGCTTCTGTGGCTACTGTATCCCTAGACCCAAAATGCAGACTGGTAGAACTGAATAATGCATTTTCTCATAATTAATGAATATTTGTCAACAACAATTTAATTTTTTTCAACATCTGCTACAATTCTGATTAGAGATCTGTTTTTAACTATTTATATGGTTTCAGTTAACATCTGACAAGTTTATCTTTCATAAAGACTTTTCTTTAAAAGCTATATGAGTACAGAAACATTTTGAAACATAATTTAGATAGTTTGGGGCATATCAGATCAACCAGCTTTGATGATGCAACTGCTTTAGGCTTTCATGGCTAAGATAATAGCATCCCTTTGGACTATAGTAGATTGAGTCCCCTGAGCTGGATCAACATCATCTCAGCCTAATAGTGGGTTAACATTTATGCCTCTAGTCCCTGATCACTATTTTCATTCACCTTCCTCTGTTCATGGTTCTTTTCACCATCAGTCCATATGGTCCTAAATTTTCTTTCATTTTATATATTATTAATATTCTTAATCCTATTTTATTTATACTATATATATTTGTTGTTGCATTTTTTTTGTCTGAAACATTGTATTACTTGAAAATTTAGAAGAGGATTCTCTTTAAATAATCTTCAGCAAAGAACACATCAGTGTTTCTCTTTGTGTTAAAACCGGCAAAAAACCCCCAAACATTTTCTTTTTTTTAGAACTCCCACCCACCAAAAAAACCACCAGAAACAACAACAAAAAAGGACCAAAACATTGAAACTGGGCACTAATTTCCCTTTCTGAACCATTCGTTTTCTGGCTTGTTTCACTATCAACTTTGCATGTCTTGCTGATTTCAGTTCCCAATGAACCCAAGGGGGAATTTAGAGCACCTCTTTAATCATCACTTTCTGAACCTGGGGCAATGATTCTGAGAAGCTGTTTGCACTGCAATTTAAAAAGGAAAGGAATTACAGAAAATGTGTCCCTCTAATCAGCACTTGTGGTAAAATATATGTTAATAAAAAGTATTCCCATTCCATTCATAATTTATAAAGCTGATAGATCGGAACTCACACTCAATCTAGTGAGTGGGAAGCAGACACGTGGCTCTAATCTTTTTGATTGCAACAACACAGCTTTATTGGGACCAGTGGAGTTCCTGCTGATTTACACCAGTCCAAGCAGGATGCAAATCAAGTCACTCATACTTTAAAGAAAACCTTAATTGGAGCAGAGAGTTTTAAGCTACTTTTGCAGCTTTAATGTCTTGCAGCTTGAATCTCTTCTTTGTTAACAAGGTTTCTATGCTCTTTCTACTTGAACAGAGCCAATAGTCACAACAAGGCGAAAGTGTCATAGGAGGACAGAAAATCATTCAAGTAAGATGATCTGCTCATAATAAAGAAAGTGGGGACATTTGTAGGTGGAAAGATTGTGAAAGTATGATAGGAGGCCAGAAAATCACCCAACTAAGATGATCTGTTCATAATGAAGAAAATGAGGACATTTGTAGCTGGAAAGATGGAGTTAAGTTGCCCAAGATCTGTCTCCAACATTTTTCTTAAAATCTGATCTTGAAAAGACCCAAGACAGTCTGGATTGGTCCAGGTGTGACACAAAACAGGAAGAAATTATACTGAGACCAAAAAAAAGCACCTTTGTTGCCTCTTTTCCTCTCTCTACCTCTTCTATGTCACCAACTCCCACAGAAGCATCGTGGTAAGGTACAAGCTGCAGCAGGAGATCAGCTTGTAGTAGCAGCATGTAAGGGAGCCCCAAGTATATGTCTTGGGAGGAAATAGTCTTGTAAAAGAATACAGTGTTATTTTCAAAAACAAATGGAAGAGATATTTTGTTTATGAATAGTAGAGTATCTGCTTGAGGCTGGATTCTCATCTTAATAATTCTGTTATTGGAGAGATGGTTCTGCCTTGCAGTCAGCAATAACTCACCTCCCACGCTGTCTGAAGACTTCATAGTCTCTTATTTATCCTGCAGCATTAGTGTTTTTACTGATAGGGAAGCAGACAGCTGTATTCAGGCCACCTACTGCAGGGGAAATGAGTGATTCAGATGGTACTTTATGATCTGGCAGTCTCTGGCTCCATATTCAGCTAATGAGAAGAAGGAGTCATGATTTCTAAGTCAGACAGAGTGCTTGCTATGGCTGCTTCACCCAAACATTGTGATTAGTTCTCTTCAGTTTCAAACAAATTCAGAGCACACATGTCTTCAGTCATTCAATCCCCCTTTGAATTTATATGACACAGGAGGTGTTTAAGCGCATCTTTGGCTCTCTACGAGGCAATCTGACTATGGGCCAGTGAGACTAACAACATCCTGATGCTTAGAATAGTTTCTGTGGCTGTTGGAACTCACTGCATAAAATAATACAATGATGGCTCATTCATCCTCCTTAGAGTTTGTGAGCCAGATGTACAAAAATGTGGCTCTGATGTGAAGTCGAAATCAGGACTTTAGCTAAAAAATAAAAGCTTTTATCTGTACAAAGTTTCTGAAGATGCTTGCTTTTAAGACACTATTGAATATTCCACCAGAATAAGCTTCATGTAACTAATAAAAATAGATCATTATATATAGATTATACTGTGATTCAAACCTGTGATTCGGGATAATATAGCTGGGAAAGCCATTGTGACAGTTGGGAAACCATCTTTTTCATGGAAGTTTGCCTCCTTGCAATAAGGCAGAAATAATCACTGCTTTGTACCAGATCTCATTAACTCTATTTAAATGTTTTAACATTTTTCACATCTTTGGTTTTAAATGGTTACAAGTTACAGCAGCACTGCAAGCATTATTAGAAGGGGATAGAACTTAAAAATGAAATTGCAAAAAAAAAAAAAAATGGCAGGACAAGGTGTCATTACAATGAGCTGTAGGAATATATGACTCTTAATCTCATTCTTCTGTACTGACAAATGCACCGTCTGTCTATATGGCATTAATGAATGACAGTTTCTCACCATTTGGTGGATGCATGTGTCATCATTTGTCTAGATGACATCTTGATTTATAGACATCATTGAAAAACATTAGAAAATCTTTCTACAAGTTTGATGGGAATTCTGAATATGTGAAAGTAGGGATTTTTTTTTTCCCCCCTGAACAGTTCATTGGGGTGTACTATTTCAAGCAATCAGAGGGACCATATGGTCCACTGTTTAGGTTTTCACTTGGAAGATGGGTGCCTCGGACCCAGTTTCCTGCTGTACCTGAACCTCGTTTCTGACCTTGGGCAAACGATCTACTTTCTCACACTCACTTATCTCAGCTGTTTCTTCTTCTTGCAGGGGTAAATAAAATCTCATGGAACATGCTGAGTGGTTTAGAGGCTGCACTAATTGTAATTACATACTCAGGATTTATGTATTAAACTAGATTTCAAAAGCAAATTTCTCTCAAAATTATATGAGGAAAATATAAGGGGATTTATAAGAAATAACTTGCAGAAAATACTTTAAATCTTTCCATTATGTACATTGAAAATGTGGAAAAGAAAAAAAATTAGTTCCACTTGAGAAACATAATTCTAGCATCGGAAAAAGTAAATCTGCTGGAATGGTTGGAGTACCATGGAGTGTCATCACTAAGGATTGACACATATGTGTGTGTATATGTGTATGTGTATGTGTACAATAACATACAGAGTTTCTCCCAGCTTCTCTTCTTTCTGCCTGTACACAGAAATTTGCACAGTTCAAATTAACAGTGTAGCACATTTTCCAAAGACTGAACATTCATTTGTAGCTGAAGAGTAAGAAAAAACCAAGCAGATATTTATTATAATTCTACTTTAATAGAGAATGATTATTTTCTCATGGGGTTTTTTGTTAATCATTGTGGCTCTGCTTGTCATTCTAACACTTTTTATGTCATTTCCCCATCACGCACCAGCCCTCTGACTGTTCTGTGTATGATACAGGACTCATGCAGCGTCCCTGGGTGTGCAGGGCTGGATGTCAGCCAGCTTCCACACAGCCACGCAGACACACAGAGGAGCATTTGCTGGCATCATGTGAGGCAACTGAGAGGTGTAATACTGATAAAAATGTAAATTTTGGAGCATAGCAAGGCAAAAAGTGTTTCAGAATGGATTACTCTTATCTCCTGTAGGGTCTGCTGCCCTGTTAAACAGGGAAATAGGGCACAGTGACAAGACATTTCAGTTGGGCCAGGACAGTCCCAGAAAACATTGCTTTTCCTTGATTTCTAACTTAAAAAAAAAAAAAAAAGAAAACAACTCCAGAAGTTCTTTTCATCACAGATTTTGATTGTTATTTTTTATGACTTTCACTATCATGTCACAATCTGGGCAATTTACCTTTTCCCTGGATTAGAACTGTAGAACTGGAAACAGAGATCTTCCCAGCTTCAGCTCAAGCATCAGCTTCTCTGACCCAGCAGGATGAATTGCCTTTACATCATCCAGCCCTTCTCATGCGACCCTCCCTTGAAATAAAACCAAATTTGGTTAAACTGCTGGAGGAATTACTAGGAGAGCCAGGGCTGTTCTTTTAGGAACAGGAAAAGGAACTTTTCTGTCCCTTTCCAAGCAGTTTAGGATGAATAGGTATATCCTAGCCCAGAATGACTACCTCTGGGGGAAGGATATTCTTCAGAATAAAGCATCTCATCAAGAATTGCCTCTAGGCTGTTTGGGTTGCATGCACTGTGCTTTGGAGGAACAATGCAAAGCTTCGACTTTGCTGTAAGAAACATTTCTATGTTCCCAGGACTGGCCAGGCTTGACCCCATTTAGCTAGAGAGATCAATTTAGGTCAGGAAGAGAGGTCATCTTCTGTAGTCTGCTGTTGGAGAGTTTAAAAATGACTACACGGAGGTAGTCAGCCATTACACTTGTCTCAGATCATCTCTCACCCCTTTCTGCCAGGGTAAGACAAGTCATATGTAAGAGTGCTCTGAAGTGATGGATGATATTGTTGAACTTTTAGTGGATGGTCTGTTAGGTGGGATGAAAAAGGCAACAATAACATATAATAAAGAAAGGGCACAAGGTTACACACAGTAACTTTCAGCAATGGTGCCTGAATCAGATGCTCTTGTCTCTGTGCCTGTGAGGTGAAGCTGACCTAGAATATTGGAAAGGACTCATGAATATGAATACAAATTACATGTCACAGCTGATTAGTGAATGATGATAAAGCACTGTAGTACTCTTTTTCTGGAATTAAAGGCTAACACTGAGAAAAGTACAGGCTGCAAAATTCTTCCCAACATTCAGAAAGGATCGTCACAGCATTGCAGGATGGTTTGGGTTGGAAGGGATATTAAAGATTACCAAATTCAAACCTCCTCTGTCATGGACAGGGACACCTTTCACAAGACCAGATTTGTCAGAGCCCCATCCAACCTGGCCTTGAACACTTCCAGGGATGGGACAGTCACAGCTTCTCTGGGCAGAATGTGCCAGGGCCTCACCACCCTCATGGGCAATATTTTCTTCCTTATACCTCATCTAAACTTGCCGTCTTTCATGTTAAAGACATTCCCCATTGTCCTTTCACTACAGGCCCCTGTAAAAGATCCTTTTAACTCTGTTGTAACCCCTTCAGGTACTGCGAGGTGCTAAGAGATCTCTACTGGAGGTGCGCCCCAGATCTCTCCTCCAGGCTGAACAGCCCCACTCTCTCAGCCTGTCTTCATAGAAGAGGTCTTTTTATATCTCTTTACATCTTTATATTTACATTGGATAGATTTCTTTACTCACACAGTCCTATTTCTTCTTGCAATTTTGTTGTGGTTTGGTTTGGGTTTTTCAAAATTCTTTTTTACATGTGGTCTTTTTTATTCCTTTTTTTTTTAATCTATACTTACAGATTAAAACAATTGAGGAAAAATCCCTCTTAGAACACTATTAAAATGATTTCAACAGAACTCATTGAGGGAGATAATATATAGGTTGTAGGAATGGTGGAGGAGGACAGAAGAAAGGGATGCTATAGCCTGCACCTCTACAGTTTCTAACACATGTAGGGCTTACAGATATAACTAAAAATAAAGAACCAGTAATAAGCATAGTAAATATTAAACTAAATGACTCAAAGAGCCAGTAAAACAGAAACAGTGGAGATTAAATGGTTTAATTTGACATCTGTTTGTTGACTTCAAAAGTAAATGCATTTGAAGATCCTGTGCCCGATAACAAGTGTTTGAGATGTACAGATTTCTCTACATTAGGAAGTGCAAGCAGTGACTTTGAATCTTCAAGAATGGGAGCTGGGAACTCCTGATTTTTAATCAAGATGATGTTTGGACAAACAAATGCATATTTGCAGGTAAACACAGCATGCTAACTTGAAAGCTGCAAGCAGTGCCTTTGGCTTCAAACATTTGTGCCTAAATATCAAACTGAACTATGGTTGTAATAAGATTTTGAAATTAAAAACATGCAGTGTCTCATTAGTTTCTATTTTCTTTTATCTATGGTCTTCCGACAAATTAAATATGATTTGCAGAAATCCAAAATCAAGGAAAGGAATGCTGATCTAATAGCCAGCTGGCTAACACAGATTAATGCTGGCTGTTTTGCTGAAAGTGCAGCTTGGGTAATAAGTACAAATTTTCCTCTTTTTTGTTAAAAAAAAAAGGAGAAAAAATCCCCCTCCCAAAAAAACCCCCAAAACAAAACCAAAAAAACCCAAAAAAACCCAAAACAAAACCCAAACCAAACAAAAACCCCCCAAAACAAATTAAAAAAAAAACAAAAACAACAACGAAATCCAAACAAACAAACAGTAACAGCAACAACAAAAACCAACAACGACAAAAAAAAAGCTCTGTCAGATGAGGATTAACTTTCATGAAGGAGAGGATTCGGCAGTACTTTGTAACGATCTCTCTACAGTCTGCACTCCTCCTTTCCACTCCCAACACTGCTTCCCCATATTTAAAAAGAGAAAATGAAAGGATTTTTTAAACTGTATATTTCCTGAATGTTATTCTATTAAAACCAGTTCCAGAATTTCAAATAGTGCAGTCCATGATGCTCTTATTCTGAGAGCTAAAGAGATTGAATTATGGCTATACATATGATTTTAGAATAAATCACACACATGGACAGCTCTCTAGGATTCAGGGTAAAGAGTAATTTTCTACACTTTATGCTAGTAACCAGCAAGCCCTAGGAAGTCTTGTGTACAAGCAATTTAAACTGCTTACCCACAGTCTTATCGTAGCTCCAGAAGTGGGAAGCTCAGCCACTGTGGTATCATACATTCCACCCTGAAGAAATTAGCTGGATAGCAACTAATATTCACACTTTGGTAACAACATATCCTAAAAAACTTTACATGAAGGGACCTTGGGATAAACTTGTATTTGGCATAAATTGCCATTTTCAATTGAAATCAATGATCTATTTCTGTTTATACCAGATGTGTATTTGACCCTTCTCAGATCATGGGCTGTAACAAAGCTGGAGGTGCAAGCAAATACAGGTAAAGATGGTTTATGTTTTGAGTAGATGCTATGTAAGGGAAAAGTCCATGTGTAACAATTTAAAGTTGCATAGAATAACACAACCTCAGGCGTTTTTCATACACATTTCAATCTTTTGAACTGGAATTTTTTAAGGGCTTAAAATTCATCAATATATCAAGGAGCTTTATTTTTTTAATAATCTTGGTCCTAGAATAATTTTAAACATGTGCTGAAATATCTGCCTGTTCAAACATTACTGTTTCTTGCTGACTGATAAACTTTGTACTTCGGATTAACTAAAACAAAGACTATTTTCTTTCACAATTTTTGTATTTGATTTTGTGGCAAATATATTAAAAAATGTTCATTATGTAAAATGGAATATGACATTGTAAACAGATTGTTCTAAACATTTGTGGTATCATCAAAAGAAATGGTAGCATCTATAAAAAATAAAAACAATGTAAAGTACCTATTGGTGTTTGTCTATTTAATTTCAATATAATTATCACAGACTTTCACACTTTTTTTTTAAACTTCTTGCATATTAGGATTTTATTATTAAACAAAATTGATTAGCTTTTCAACAGTATAAATGTGTATGTGGTATCCATTTTATCTTTGAATTAGAGATCCTTTTCCACATGTAATTAAAATGGAAAAGACTAACAACATCAAATAAATTAGTCATGCTGCAATTAAACTAATATTTTCTCCTTTTTTCTTTACTCCAGCCCACACCCTAAATCTTGAGTGTATTATAAGGGTCTCCTATTCCCATACAGATATCTGCATTATCACATAATCTTTACAGATACAAATATAGTTCTCATGTGTTGCTGCCTGCAGTTTGTGGATCTATTTTTCAATCAATTCAAGGCCAACTCTCATTAGTGCAACGAGAGCTTTCATGAATAAATCCCTCATTTTTCAATGATAGAATAGATTCTTTGTTATTGAATTGCATGCACTCAAGTGGGATCTATCTGCATCTAAAGAAAGAAATTCATGATTTTTTTAAATCGTAATGAATGCCCCAGTATACTTTTTACCATTTTGTTTCTTTAGAAATGCATCTAATTTCCTGAATATTTTTAATAAACATTGGCTTTCTGTGCCTTCTTGGTTAATGAAATCTCAGGAATTATTTCCAAACCCTATTAATTAAGGGTGTTTGCGTATTTTCTAAGTTACTCTGAAGAGTAAATGATATCCACTGATATAAACTACCCCTACAGTCCAAGAAAGGATATATGGGTCATCGTGAACAAAATGACAAAAAAAGAGTCTGTGAGTGTTGTTGGCAAGATATCTGTCTAGTCAGTGGTTGACAGTGCTAATGTACATGGATTATAACGAAATTTCCTTTTCTTTAAAATCATCTGGAAAGTGTGCATAATTTACAAAACTAGAAAGTCAAAAAGTAAAATTACTGTGGTGGCTACAGTATATGGAGTTTCATCCACTAAACTAAATCTTGTGATCTTATCTGAAATACTGGATATAAAAAAAAATCCTACTCTGTTTATTTAGGAGATAAAATATGCTTTTGTTAATGATACTGGGGTGGTTTTTTTGTTCAGGTTTTTTTTTTTTAGTATTTAGTGTCTTTATTATCTGCTAAAATTTAAGGAGAATTTTAAATGCTCTTTATTATTGTTTATAGTTGAGGTCATTGAAAAGGTAAAAAACTAATTTGTGTCCCATTTAGGACAGATAAAGCTCTTCTTATGAATGAGATTCAGAAGTCTGGAGGTCACTGAGACCTTCTAGGTCTTTTTTCTGTTTTACTCTTCTGTTCTTCCTAGGCTACCCTTCACAGGGTGATAATGCCACATGAAGTGTTGAGGCACTTTCATGGCAACAGGAAGACTGTGAAATATCATTCCTAAATAAAGAGGTTAAATAAACACCTCTCGGGCATTAAGCGTTTTGGATCCTGCCTTAAAACACATCTGTGGGCAGAATGGCTCTGAGGTGTCTTCCAGCATTGTTCCTAGGATTTTCACTGATATTTGAAAATAAGTCTCAAGTTGAAAAGATATTCCCATCTGGATCGATCTCCTATTTCACTGTATTTAAACAAAAAAGATTTTCCGTGCACCAGCCATACCTGGCTCCTTTAATAGTCAAGGAAGGATAGGCAGAATCACCTCGTGATGACCTAACATGGGAATTGCATTCCCAAAGGATGCATCCCTCCTCTACAAAATTCAGAATAAACTAGTGACTATACCATTAGCAGAAATATGGCACTTGAATCCACAACCTCTTGAGTGAAGAATTCAGTTTCTTGTGTTTAGCAAAGTTCTCATTGCATGTAAAAATGCATAATGTCTCTCTGGAGACTTAAAATCCAGTTTTATTACATCTCAGACTTTTGGAAGGAGGTGGGCTAGGGAGCTCAGCTGCAATCCAGACTCAAATCCCTTGTTTCTTATATATCACTTATGTTTAAATAAAAATGGCAACCCTGACAAATGAAGTATACTGTAAGTCAGTGTAGTTTGTGCTGGTTTAGCTATGAAAATGGTCAAACCTTAGTTATCAAGTCTTTTTTTATTTTTAATAATACTTCAAGTCTATGTGAGATTGCGTGCGTCCCAGAAGAAGAGAAAAAAATCAATAAATTGTCTTTTTCGCTGGAAATATGAAATGACCCAACAGAACTGGCTCACATTGGCTTTTGACTGTTCGGAAGCAGCACCAATGCAATGAGATCAGCAGTGACTCACTGCCACAGGCTGCCTTATCACTAGACCACACTCATGGCTTAGAGAGAACTGGATGTCAAAGCAGACAGAGTGGATCTCTTTCTCTCCTATTAGCAGAACAGTGCAGGAACCCCTTCTCCATGATTTGGGAAAAATCACTAGTTAGGAATTACTGGACAAATGTGCTTCCTTTGATCCACAGAGAATACCTTAGTGCTTTCAGCTGCAACACTACACTACTTGTTAAGTCCCTGAACCCAGAACTTTATCAGGTGTAGAGTTTTCCAGGATAATTTCCTTTTGTATGTAAAAATATGTAAGACCAAATAGTGCAAGAAGGATGTTTACAACAACTCAAGCAGATGAATTCAGATACCTTGCAGTGGCACTGGGGGATGGTGAGGGTCTGATTCGGCAGCCAACAATAGAATATGCAGATAAACTGCAGTGCTGAACATTATAAATTTAAATTACTTTAATCACCTGTAATAATTTGCACCCTTTCTATTGAAGACCATTTCTCTATGCCGTGGCTTGCATTATAAGACTTGCAGTATTTGCCTATAATGTTCTGATTTTGGTAGTTGCTCCAGTGGATTACACTGCTCAATATTTTGTAGTCCCCTGTGAGATCCCTTTTTCTTGAGTGTAGTAGACTTCTCACCTAGGTCAATTCTATCAGCTTATTCAGCTGTTTTAAATTTGATTGCTAGATTTATTTATGAATCTCTTGTGGTTTAACCCCAAACATCAACCAAGCCCCCCACATCCACTTGATCACTCCCCTACCAGTGGGATCACCGAGAGATTTGGAAGGGTAAAAGCTAGAAAACTCGTGGGTTGAGATAAAAACTGTTTAATATTGAAAGCAAAAAAATGTACTTTCCTATGGACAGGCAGGTGTTCAACCACCTCCAGGTGAGCAGGGCCCCATCACATGTGGTGGTTACTTGGGAATACAAACGCTATCACTCCAAATCCAAGCATTTTAAAGGTAGTGGATATTCACATAGTTTCTGACTATTGGATTTGCTGATTCATTAACAGTATCCCCACATAAAAATAAGCTTTACTTGTTAGTTTTAACGGTGTTTTCCAATGTTTTCTATTCTTACCATATTAGTATGGGATGCATAGCCATAGAGAAGGTTTTTAAAGTAGAGTAAGTGATTTGGAAACTGTGCTTAGAAGCAAAAGGGAAAGAGAACTCTGTTGCTATGTGTCTGAATATGTTAACTGTATTGGATTTTAAATAAATATGATATCTCTTTGATGCAAATACCCTTTGTTCATAATAGCAATAAATAAAAATTTCTGTAAAGTCAATATTCTGACAAAGGGATCTCTTATGATGGTAACTGTTGGTTTTGTTTTGTTGGTTTCAGTGTTTTGGTTTTAGCTTTCTGTAGGGATTTCTTTATCTGTGATAAATATATGCCTTAGAAACTACATATTAGCAGAGTAAGGAAGTTTTGTGGCAAGATAGTGCAGATTTAGGGATTTTTTTCCTTCATTTAGAAGAGCAAAGTCAAGGACAGCTCCATGTGTTCTGCAAAGTTCAGCAGTAATATTATTATTCACACAAGTTGTCTCAGCTGTGAAGTCAGTACATTTGTTCTGAATGTCTCTTTATTATTAATGGCCCTTTCACCTGACTTTCTACATTTGTTTGAGCCAACATAGCTCCTGCCTGCTGGCCAGTTCACTTAGATTGTTTTCATCCCCTGGTTGCCTTAAAGGTGAAGCTTTGTTCCAAATGTCTTCTGAAAGGTTAGTCTTAACTACTGTAAGGATATAACATTGAAACAGAAAATACTCTGGAAACAGCAGATGAAACAGCAAAGCCTCTCCTATTTTCAGGGCATCACTCATTTTACCCAAAATGCTCCCCCTACCATGACATCATAGGGTAAAATTCACCATGGACCCAGAGTAAATATAGCACAAAGACCCACTCAAGTTTGACACCACACTGTATCTGCCTTAAGCAGATGTCTAAATAGGAATTAAGTGGTATGTTGGCTTTTTGATGGCTTTTTGCAAACAGGCGATTTTCACCCAAAGAGAATAAGCATAAAATTGAATTAATTTATTAAGAGTTCTTACTGGGAAAAATATAAGAAGATTAGTTATGAAAATATTACTTCCATTTTGGAAAAATTATATTTAGGAAAATTATCCTCTTTTTTTTTGTTTTTTTTTCTTTTAGTGGAAGTATTAAATTGGGGAATACCATTCCTAAACCACGACAAGAGGTCTGGTTTTCTGTGGGCCACTTCCAAGGGTTTCATAATCTGAGACTTATTTGTAGTTTTATTTTCACTGGAGTCTTAAAATACTTAACAATATTGCTGATGGAGAACTACTTATACTATCAAAGATGTTTATATAAAGCAGAAGTAACACTGCCAAAGAATTAATTAGCATGAGCAGTGGAGGTCACTGGAATGTGAAGTGCGGGGCTCTTACTGCAGAATCAAGAGCTGTGCAAAATGAAATATTGGTTTAGTTTCAGTAGATTATATTAAAAAGAACTCTGTATCAAATGGTTACAATTTCATCTGCTTGTCTTTCCTCATTTATGGAGGACCTTTAGGAAGTTATTCCAGTCTTTCAAGAGGATTTGTAGGGTGACTGAGTACCCAAAAAAACATATATCACAATCACAGTAAAACAATAAGTTACAGAAAGACATTTTAAGCTCAATACAAAGTAACATTCATATAATTTTGGTGCATAGGGGTATATGTGTGCATGCTACAGTAATGTGAAATACAGAGCACCAAGGTGATAATATGCCACATTAGGACAATTCATTTTAAACATCTTAAAATAGAAATGTCTAAGGAATGAGAGATGGAGGTCAGAAAAAATTCATGAATTCTTCCACCTTATTTTCATAAATCAATGCCTTAGGCCCCACTGAGGCAGCTAAAAATACATTTCTCTTTCAGATGAAGGAGATTAGGAGGTGGGAAGGAGGGCATGTTGCCTTGCAAACGTAGAGGATGTCAGAATTGTCATGAAATTTATGAACATTTTGTGTAGGTGTTACTGCATGAGGGATGCACTTTCCCTTTTAGTGACATAGATAATAATAGTCTTTTGTAATCTACTATATAGAATTTGAAATTTCACCTTTTCAACCTATTATGTTTGTGGCACAGCCCCTAAATAGCTAATGGGAGACAAAGGGTGAGGTTGAACAGACTGAACGAGCTCTGTTCACTGCTGTGCAAAATCCATGGATTTCAGGCAAGAAACTGATGAAGAACTGGTACATGGCAAATGCATCATATTCTGTTTCTAGGAACTATTGACTTTCCTGGGTATTCTGTTTAGAGAAGACAGAATAACCAAGGTGAGTTCATTTCACTCCGGATGTCAAAGTACCAGTTGGAATTACTGCATCTATTTTGGAACAATCTGTTTCCCAGTGAGGGAAGAAAGTCCCAGGGACTGCAGCCATTTCGAAAGCAGAAAATGTGAGCTGAAGTGAGGTAAATCCAGTTCAAACTTATTAAACACATGGCTATTACTCAGTTGCTTAAGTTAACTAAAATGTGAATATAGACTGTGCTGGAGAGGTAAGAGCACCTCCTCACATATTCATCACGGAGAAGCGAAGTATAACTCTAATGACTGGACCTTCATGGCACAAAAATTAAGAAGACAAATAATGTTATGGGTGCCTGTTAATTGGAACAGCTCAGTGGGTAGCCTGTTAAATGGCTGTCTTGATGAGGAGAAAAAAACCTACAAAAATAGCTTTGAAAAAAACCAAATTGATATAAAACTGCACACAAACTGAAAATTGTAAAGATAAACATGTTATGTGCTCCTTCTTTATGGAATCTGCCTCCGCTAACATATCATTTGTGAGATTGAGGGGTCAGTATCTGTTGCATATGGAAGACACTGTACCTCTGACACAGAATATGCTGCAAGTATAGGGGCCAGAAAGGGAAAGATAGTTGCACTCATTAGGCAAATCTTCATTTTTCTTCAACAGATGCGAACTTTGCAGCTTCTAAAAGCAAAGGTTCTTTTTTCTCATTTGCTTGTTGCATATGACTTTTCAATTGCTACCTGACCACTCCTGCATCAAAACATCAATTTCTGTGGCGGAATAGAAATGTTTCCTGTGCACAGATTATGCAAGTACTTGCACACCCACCCATTTTCTAGTGAATAGCACTACCGACCATTACAATGACATATTCCTACTTTCATAAAACAGCTAAATACCATATTTATATCTTCCACATAGCAGCTTGAGGAGGACAGTATCATTTAAGGACTGAATATTTCCTCACATCCTTTAATAAACATACATAATTTCCCACTGAGGTGATCACTAGAGGAACAGCTTGGTTCAAACCTGCTCCACACTGTGACTAAGCAAATTTTGTAAAATTAGCTGGTACTTTACTCTGATTCTTTCCTAACGTTGCTGTGGTGGGAAGGACTGTTTCTCCTGTGGTGGAGCTGCAACCCATCTACATGTCCCAAGAAAGGATTATTATAATTGTTTTTCTTTTCAGTGTTTCATCATTGTTTTCTACGATTTCCCTCCTGCTTTTTCATTCACCTGTGATGAATCTTCTGTCACCATGAGGTCTTCAGTACAGTTGTGTGCTTTGCCAAGGACGTTTTTGAACGGAGCTTCTACAACTCACCCTGCAGTCATGCACATGAACACAGGAGGAGACAAGTCTGTGGTGAACTGATTTTTTTTCCATTTGTATTGGGATTACATGGCAAGGTTTTGGTAAGGGGATGTTGGGAGAGGGAGCGGTGCAGGGGTGGCTTCTTAGAAAAGACAGCAGCAAATTCCCTCATGTCAGAGAGCTCCTATTCCTGCCAACTCCAGGATGGACCATAGTGAAACAGGCTGGCTCCTACATCTGAAACCTGACCTATTCCTTGGAAGAAAGAGGGAGATTTTGGCATCTCATTATGGCATGCCAAATGGAATGACCAAGTAACAGTAAATGCATTCAAGCACTTTGGGCTGAGAAGCACTGAGCAAGAAGAATACTGCTCAATATTTCTAATTTTCCTGTAGCACTCCCAGTCCATAGCCTGCAACTGCCTGTTGAAAGGGTAAAAATATATCTCTGAAGAAACTAAATACTATGGGGTTTTTTGCTTGTTTCACAGGTTTTTGAGTATATCCAGCTCATTGAACTTGGGGCATCTAAACTGTAAATATCAGAGGTAGTACTTTTTGCACCTTTTATAGTCAATGAAAAGAAGTAGATTAATTGCTCCAGAAAGAGAATGGCTTTTTGGGATGAGGTAAACTGTGCAATGTAAATTGTGTATATCTTACCAGAAAAACAGGGATGGACTTTAATCCACCTAATTTTGGATGGCTACACTACATCCACTACCTCTCATCAGTGCAAACAATAGAGGGCTGTGACTCATCAGAGTTAAGAGTGGGATCAGTTAGTGAAATGCAGGTGTCATTTTTGGTGCCATGGAATACCATGGCTTGTATCTACTGCTTTGAAAAATCCCTTTCAAATCCAGTGTCTTATTTACCTATTTCAAGTTCCTTAGGTCATCTCAAATTGTTTCAGATGTCGATGCTTATGCAATTTGATCCTGCCGTAGTACCTTCTTTATAGTGAACTTAGTTGTTCTTCAGGTTTCACTGTCTGAGAATTCTGTTCAACTGCTTGATCCGAAGCCCCTGGAGGTATTTGAGATGACCAAGGGTATTCCAGACATGCATGGCTCTACAGATGTGGCACAGGATAAAAGAAACATCCCTACTCCTTAGGAGTGGTGAGATCAGTGGAGATAGTTCTGGTCATTTGAGATGGCACTAGAACTCTATATTTTTGTAGCTGAATTAAATCTTAGATTTCCATTGACAATACAGGGGCCAGTATGGTAATTATTTGAGACCTAAATGTAGAATTTGCCATTGTAGAAAGATGACCAATTACTGGGGGATAAATGTAAAATTAAATCTTTACTATGCAATCCTGGGACAAATCTCTTCTTTTTCATTTAGCCCAGTGAACTTTATTCCTAGTAATATCTTAGAAAATGACCTACATCTCCTTATGTCTTTTTAGAGATAAAATGGAAATTGTACACCCCCATTACATGAAGATTTTTCTACATATCATGTCAGAAAGAAAATGGTAAAAGTAAATGTTTCTCTATTTTTAATCAAGCACTTTTTTTTTGGCCACCAATAAAATAGTGAATAATATACATCCTTCCTAGCTTCATGGTAATATAAAAGATTTTTCCGTATCCCAGCATGGCCAAAGAAAATTCATCACATGGGAAGACTTAATTTTGCTTTGTGTCAGGACAATTGTGATGCTCTGTGAACCTCAAGGTATTTTATTAGAAAGTACAAATTTTTAAAAAAATATGTTATATTCTAGTATGTGTGATCTATCTGATTGTGCATCCTGCTTACCAGGTCACACAGGCTTGGAGGAATGTGAGCAGCTCTTGAGCATTGCCTGTGTCAGCTGTGGAGGTGGGCGCAGCTAGCACAGACTGCCTTGCCTGGAATTTGAGCATCCTGTGCAGCTGGATGGTGCATCTGCTCTGCTCTGTGAGACGCCACAGAGCCAAAATTCCCCAGATCACCTGCAGCAATGAACCACCAGAGCTCATCTTGGCTTTTTTCCTGATCATGCCCCAAGATGATGAGGGCGCATGCGACTGAACCAGGGATGGTGTGAAAATTTGAACTCACACTACAGACCTGTAGAATCCACTGAGCAATGTGGGTGCTCATTTTGTCTTGGAAAACACTGCCTGTTGTCCCTATTGCTCCTGATAATTCTGCTTTGCTCAGGCTTGAGGTCACATGCTCAAAGGGCACCCTATACATTCATCAAATAACAGAATGACTTAGGTTTAAATGACCTTAAAGATCATCTAATGCCAATCATCCTGCCATGGGCAGGGACACCTTGCACTAGACCAGGTTGCTCAAAGCACCATCCAATCTGGCCTTGAACACTTCCAGAGATGAGACAGTCACATCTTCTCTGGGCAACCAGTTCCAGTGCCTCACCACCCTCAGAGTAAAGAATTTTTTCTAATATCTAATCTAAACCTACTCCCTTTCAGTTTGAATCCATTCCCTCTCATCCTCTCACTACAGGCCCTTGTAAATATTCCCTCTCCATCTTTCTTGTCATCTCCCTTCAGGTACTGGGAGTCCATAATTAGGTTACCTCAAAGCCTTCTCTTTTCCAGGATGAACAATCCCAATTCTCTCAGCCTTTCCTCGTGGGAAAGGTGCTCCATCTCTCCAAACAACTTGGTGACCTCCTCTGGACTCACTCCAACAGGTCTATGTCCTTCCTGTGCTGGGACCCCAGAGCTGATGCAGCACTGCAGTGCAGAGCTCCAGGGTAAAACTAGCTCAGGTCTGAAGAAAGTATACTTGTGCTGGCATGGTGCGTAATGGGTTTAAATCAGTTCTGATACTCAAAACTAACTCAGCCTGATGTCTCTATACTGCTCTGCATGCCTGGAAAGATTCCAGATGATGAATATGCAAGGATTTGAGCATTTGATAAAAAGAAAAAACAATGTACAAATGTAGTATGTGAACCTATTCAGATTTACAGTGCCTAGAAACAATAACTTTAAGCTGGAATAGAATAGACATCTGACAGTCCTGACCCACAGAAGTGAGACAGAGAGTTATCTTAGTTTATCCTGGTCTTTTTGACCTGATTAAAGATTTAATTTGTCAAATTGGTATATAGGTATATCTTTATAATGCAGTATCTGAAAATTCATGTATCCTGATTGGTTGAGGTTATTATTAATTAGACAAAGTGCTGTGAATCATTTTATATGCACCAAGATTTTCATCATCAGAGGTTCAGTTTACAAATTTAATGTCTCATTCTCAAATAAATATCTCTTTTCTGATTTGCTGCAGCTGTCAGCATTCTTCATCTCTGTGTCGTTACCAGTCCTGGGAACTTGTTTATCTTCTGACCCTGCTTCTCATCCCAAATCCAAAGATTTTATCTGCCTCAGGCAGAAATAAACACATCTTAACAGCCGTGAATCCCCATGGGAAGTGCAGATCAAAGGATGATAAATCCTATAAAATTTAATTTAGGTGATTATTGGTAGACAGTGAAGAGGAGTAAATGCACTCTTGTTTTTGACAAAGAGAATTTAAGAGCAGTTTATGTCTGCAATTATGCCTGGTGAGAATTTTTGCTTAGCTATCTCGCTCTTTCCTCCTTGTTGCTCAACACCTCCCTTTTATCAAAGGCTGTTTATTCCCCATCTTCCTCTGTTAAGCTGTTTAAGTTCCCTTTGCTATCTTTCAATCAAAATATCTGAAATTAGCAAACACTCCCACTTAGGCAGTTGTGCTAGCTTGTCTCATTTATATGGAGAATTTCTGGAGAGTTCTCTGTGGGCAGCAAATACCTCAGCTCTAATGAGAAGCCATAGGGAGCAGCAACCTTGGCATCCCACTTTTCAGGTTTTGCACCTGAAGATGAAGGACACAGGAGTACAAGCCCTGAGAAACCTGGAAGTATGATATTGGGAAGGGCATATATAAAAACAGAGCAGACAGTTTCACTCTAAACATATATGTTCAGAGAGCAGGAGCTAATCAGACCAGAGTACAGACATGGAGAGAGCTCCTGTGAGTGTCTGGCTACATCCAATAGCACTTACTAGTAATAACAGATGTCTCATCTTAGCTTTGTAAAGTTCAGAGCAGCCCTAATGAAGAGCTCTGCAGTGCATTTATGTTACTTTTCCCGTTTGTTTTTTTTTTTTTTCCTGTCAGGATTCTTGAAGAAATTCCATAGGACTGGATGCAAAACTGTAAGCCCAGTGGTAAAAGGGCAAACAGGCTGACCTAGGTAGCTATAGTGTGGTCAGTTTGAAATTGGTACTAGGCATAATAATAGGTTGACAAAAAAAGCAACTAGCTGATAATTAAAGAATACAAATATTCTCAGTGATTATCAGTATGGTTTCCTGTGAGAAAAAATGTAGTGTGCAACAAAGTTACAATCACATTGAAAAAGACTGTCAGTGTATGGTATTGTCTGTAGCCAGCTGTTAAAAAAATAATCTGAAACTGGCAATGAATTCAGTAGTAACAGAGTGCTGGGAACCAGAACTACCCATCTATTTCAGGTGATCATAGTGTCGTGGTAAAATATGGGACTACTGAATATTGTTTTGCTGTGATTTCCTGCAGGAGAAAATACTTACTTTGGTATGAATGATACTAGTTCCTGAACTGTTATTTTTTTCAGCAGAAGAAGTTGCAGCTACCTTTGGTTTAAAGTCAGGTTTAAAGTCAGGTGCTCAAGGAAGTTCATACACAGTAACAAATAGAGTTATCAGGCTCCTAATGATCTATTCTCCCATTGATACTCCTGGGACGTTGCATAAAGCTCTCATTAATGCAAATGGAAAAGTGGAAAGTACATGCCGAAATCAACAACTCCCCCTATTGTTATAACTGGTGAATGGTCCCCTTAGGCAAAAAGCAACATTACTGACTTTAATTTTTCCTTGACTACCTCCTCCTCCTCTTTATGAAACAAATAATGTTAAAAAGTGTGGTTTTTTGGATTTGTTTGTTTTTTAAGTGGATGTCACAGGAGAAAGTCAGTGAAGAGGATTTATCAAAAACAACATTCTTGTTACGACCCAGTTCTGACCCAGTGTAGCCAAATCATCAATCACAGTGACAATGGGCCATATTTATCCCTGGTGCAGCTGCACTGTAATTGACAGAATTACATTTAGAAGAGATTTGCCCTATAGCTGTTTAGTAAGAAGTCTGGGGTGATGATTAGTCGAAGGTTTGACTTTCTCTGCAGCTTGGATTAATGCATACATTATGCAAAGATATATGTGTGTTCAGTTTGCTGCAGATGTTGTAGTCAAGAATTCAAGGATGTTTGCACTTTGTTGCTCCAAGTTCCATTATAATAGAATGTAAAGATAACAGGGCCAAAATCTAGTTATGCAGTTGAAAGGCTGACAGAATAATTTGATTGTATTCTGCTTTTTTACCATAATCTGCAGGTATACTTTGTGGCTTGTAATAAATGTGAGGAAAGGGATGGCTAAAATGGGTAGCACTAATGATGTCCTACAGCAAAGAAATATTATTTCAAGATTTTTTTATTACTTCATATCCCAAAAAACACACTTATGCCTCAATAACCAGGCTCAAAATTTTGATCAGTTAACAAAAAAGCAAAGGTTGATGTTTAATGCAGGTGTTGTCCAAAACACAGAAAGTAGGAATAGAAAAAGCCCTGGTTTATTGCAATGTCCTGTGATGCACATTTCACAGCTGTGCCATATTTGTATATCACATTCTAGAACTGAAAATAGTTATGAATTTGGTGTTTGGTAAATGGGCCATATATGTGAGGAAATGATTTCCTAGTGGTAATGCTATACCCCAGTAAATAGTTGTTGTCTTACCCACTAATAGGAGTTGGTTATCTCATATGTCTCTATAATTCTACTACAAATTGATCCAAATCAATTGGATATACAATTTATCCAAACACAGTGCTTAGGCACAAAAAATGAAGTTCCTGGATCTTTTTTGAAGGAGATATGTAGAAAAAGACTGGACTGACCAATTTTTTCTTTACAATTTTACTGGAAACCTTTCTGTGATATACAGTTAGTGTGATACGCAGTAATATGATGGGTTTGTACTGAAATTCCATGTGGGGTTGTGTTATCAATCAATGCATCCTAGGGATTTACAGAGAAATCTGCTAATGGAATACAGTTAACATAAAAGTATGCCATCAGTAAGTGTCACTTGCGCTATTGGGAGACATTAGCTATCACAGCAGTGGCTGGGAAAATACAGAGCACAGTACATGTAGTTCATAAACTGTTGTGAATTACATGGCAGCTCTTTCTGACTTTCTTTTGTCTACACAATCCTAAGATTTTTAATAGGACTCTTCACTGTTACCATAGCACAAAAGACAGATCAATTAGGAGAAGAAATCAATGTAAACTTTCTTTCAGTAAAATAAAATAAGTGTTGAAGGTCTTGAAAACTTCTAACATGTGCAGCTCAGGCTCTGTTGTCAGTGTTTCTCATTCAGTGGGTTACAATCCCAAAGTCATCAAAAAATGTCACCAGAGGGCTAAAAGAGAGTGAAAATTTTATGACAACTTGAAGCAAAGGATATCTCAGTCTCCTGTTCTTCACAAATCCTTCTCTTTTAAGGCTCAGCAACTTTTGTAAATCTCTTGAAACACACATTGTGGCAATTACTTTCCTCACTGTTGGATTTGTAGCATATAAAAGGGGTTCATAATTTTTTTCTAATATCTATTAAATATCACCTGTGTAAATGCTATAAATCATACTTCCATTAAAATGAACTGATGCTTGTGATACATGATACTAGCTAGAATTTGATAGCTAATGCACATTACTATTCCTGTGAGGTCTATGTGAATTTTAACACATCAGTTGACAGGACTTGCTGCAACTGGCATTGACCAGATAATTTATAGTAAAAGTACAGCAGGGCTGTAGAACATTAATTAGTACGTGCCAGCCATAGGAGTTGAAATTAACCATTTTATCTAATGAGAACTGTATCAAAGTCTAATTTTATCTGGATACAACAGTTAACAAAACTCATCAAAAACTTACTGTATTTTCTTTCAGAGCTACTTAAACTAAAAGCACTAAGATATTATGGCCATATTTAGAATTTAGACCTGTTTTTATCCCAGCATTTAACACAAATATAGTAACTTTGTATGTTGCCAGCACTCCTATTTTGCTTGTTAGAAAATTGAGTTGATACGGGTTCTACTGAGCTGAAGTAATGCTAGCTAAGAAAATGAGCCATGAGATGTCACCCACAGTTGTCCCTTTGAGAAACTGCTCTTCCATCATTCTCCTCCAGCTGTCTCACTGGTTGCTGCACCCGCTTGTTTACCCAGCCAAAGGAGGTGCCTACATTTACTGAGTTTGATAGCAAATCTTTGCTCATCTGAGTTGTTGGCTTATGAGTGATCCTTTCTGTGATGGCCAGTCAGAAAATCTTTACTTTAAAAATAATGGCAAAGAATAAAAACTAAGTTGCCAGAAAGTAATGTAGTTTCTTCCATCATGCATATGCATACATGTGTATTTAGTGTGTGCTCCATCCCCAGAAGTGTTCAAGGACAGGTTGGCTGGGGCTTTGAGAAACCTGCTCTAGTGGAAGGTGTTTCTGCCCAGGGCAAGGGGATTGCAACTACATGATCTTTATGGTCCCATCCAAACAAAATCCTCTGACAGGACAAGAGGAAATGGCCTCAAGCTGAGCCAAAGGAGGTTCAGTTTGGGCATCGGGAAGAATTTCTTCATTGTAAGAGTGGTCAGGCACTGGAATGGGGTACCCAGGGAGATGCTGGAGTCACCATCCTTGGAAGTGTTCAAGTGACTGGATGTGGCACTTGGTGCTAATTGGTCTAACTGACCTGGTGGTGTTTGGTCAAAGGCTGGACTGGATGACCTTGGAGGCTTTTTCCAACCTCAGTGCTTCTATGATTTCACTATTTATGTTTCCATTTCTTTTGCATGTGTACCTGCATATGTAAGTTGTACTTCAACTTTACTAAAGAAGAAAAGAAGATTAAAATAAGAAAATATCAAAGACAAAATAATAGAATGAAGAACCACAGAGCATATACCTCACCTAGGCAGTAATTTTGCTGCAGAAGAGACCACAGGCAGGCAAAGAAACAGTAAAATGAAACTGTAATTTGATGGTTATTTTGCTCAAAATTTATTCAGAATAAAACCAGAACAGGTTACTGTTTCCCGTCTCCATCATTGTATTTTTTCCCACTGACAAAACATTTTGTGGTGTAATCTAGTTTGGGGGACTGATCTAGCTGAAAAATAGCCACCAAAGGACAAAACAAAGATCCTTTTTGTTTAGACTTCATTAGTTCTAGTTCATGACTGAGAAATACATTTGTTGTTGGTTCTGTGGAAGTCATGGCACCAGGCAGAAGGAACTAGCAAGGTTGTTTTCAGTGCAACTCAAACTATGCCTGAGACCTGATATGGAAAAATGGGGAGGATCCACATGGATGTGGAAGGAACAGGTGTGTCCAGACAAACAGGAAAACTAAGTAGTGACACACTCTGCTAAAAAACTGAAGAGCAAAATGAGAATAGAGAAAGAAGGCCAAACTGTGTCATTGTCCTGGGCATTGGGCAGACTTTATATGTTTCTGATGGAATATATTTTCCCTGTTTACAGATAACCAGAGTCTGTGTTCTACTGTTACCCATCTCTTTCTATTTCCATGAATGTACATGATGAGACAATAGAGGATCCTGGCAAGGTACTGGAGAAAGTCTAAAAACAGATAATAAGAGGAGCATAGCCTCTAGATTCCTCACGGGGAGAGGGAAATAGCCAGAATTTTTGCTGTCCTGTGGGATGCAATTATGTTGTCCAGAACCAAAGTGTGACCTGTCTTGCCTGTCCTGTTTATTGAATGCAAACCTGATGTCTGGTTTCATTGCGAGTTCCCTGCCTAAGATGGATATCCTAAGGCCAAATTCAATAGGCAGTCAACCTCTACACCTGCCAAGAGCCAGTATTTTCAAAAGAATGCATGTCAGTAGATTATGATGTCTGTTTCAGTTAAAATCAACATTTCTTTTCTAGTTCACTTAAAATCAAATACACTGCAGTCCAAGAGATATATTCCTTAATTCTCACGCAATTTATAGCACTAAGGTTCTAGTGTGTGATTTTGACGTGCAGAAGAATTTGGGTTAAGTTTTCAGATGCTTTTGTAGTGTTAGACATTTAGCTTCTTTGAATAGCGAAAGAAGAAACTTCAGGATTAATACCTGGCTATGTCTTCTCAGGGAATAAAAGTAGCAAAAATAAGCTGCCGACTGAAATATCTGAAATAGAATCAGTATTGCAAGTATCAGAGTTATGGTTCTTTCAAGGAGGCACTCAGAAAAATTTGGAGAAGCTTTCAAATCTTTATGTGACTTTCTTCTGTGATGATATAAAGGATGCAATTCCAGCAAAGGAAAACCACAATAATTTCCCTGTTTTTCAGAACCACTTTGTGATGAAATTGCAGGAAATTACACCAGTGAAATGCAGAGAAATTTTAATTTTGAATTTTGAGGGGTTTCAGACCTGACAAATACAAAGTATATGCAGAGGCAGTGGGTTTATCGCACTGCTCATGTTTCTCAGACTAACAATATCTCCTGGACACCATGTCCCAGATTCATACCATTCTCTCTGCTTTTGTAGAGACCTCTAGGCTATCTGCATGTATTTCTTTACTGCAGAGGTATAGGTTTCCCTGGAGAACAATTCAGAGCACCTCATATCAGCATTGCCCTTTTACCAGAATTTAATATTTCAGTATGCTACAATAAAGTAATAACATCAGGTAAACTAGCTCAGACAGCTAAAGTAGTAATTTAGGCATTTTGTTTTGCTACCTAAGATCAGGTGAAACAATTCAGGCTGATGACATTGCAAAAATGGTCATAATAATATGAAAAACCATAATAACAATGAAGCAATATTATTGAATATTATGGGGAAACTGGCATATTTTATCATTCATATAATAAAATATGGGTCATTTTCTATCAACTCACTAAGAAGCTTAGTGAAGCGATGAATGATAAAATAATACCATACAGGATCAATCTGCTTTGTTATTGTGTTGGTTCTTCTGGACAGACCCTAATGAATAGCCAGTAGGATCCTGATAAATTGAGTGAATAACCACAGACTGTTATATATGAGTAGGCAGTTGGAAGATGAGAGAACCTGTATCTATTCCAGAGAAGGAAAGTATCAGGAAAATCGAGGGTTTTATAGGAAAACCGGAAAATCGAGGGTTTTATAGGAAAACCAGAAAATCCTTACCATTTTGAATCTACATCCAATTATAGCAGTATTGAAAAAGAATATTACATATTAATTTTTAAAAATATGCCATTATACATGGAAAGGTGTGTGTGCTGTTGTTGGAATATGATCTCTTTGGGATCCCAGGTGGGATAGCTGACAAAATTGGAGCATTGCTGTGGATGTACACAGTCCATAAAGGTGAAGAGGGGTAAATGCCCTTTAGGTGAGAGAGCAATGGGGAGGCGTGGAGCTGCACCCTGGGATGAATGATGAGGGAGCTAAAAATTTAAGCATCAGGATTAGACAGCAAACCAACACTGACAAAGTTATAGTGAATGTCTGTTCCTGATCACCCAGCCAGGAAGAAAAAATAAAGAAACCTTCTCCAGAAAATGGGAAGAAGCCTCACATTAACAGAACCTTGTCCTCAGGCTTTAGTGCCTTCAATAGCTGCTGCAGGGACAGGACAGCAGGGCACATGGATTCAGGAGTTTTCCAAAGTCCACTGATGATTTCTTTTTACCCAGGGAACCAATAAGCCAATGGCAGCAGCTGTTCTGCTGGCCCTGACACTTAGAAGAAAGGAAAGGCAGGGATGTGAAAGTGTGGGGCAACCTTGGCTGCGTGAGGTGCTGGAGTTCAGGATCTTGAGCAGAGGGACTAGTGCAAAGTACAGGATCATGGCCCTTGGCTTTAGGTGCTTGTCCAGGCACCTTCCTGAAAGGAATATTGGCAGCCAAATGGAGACTAGGGAAAATACTGTCCTGCTGCCAGATGGTACGGGTAATCCAGTAATGTGACAGAGAGAAGGCCAAGGTAGTCAATGACTTATTTCCCTCAGTCCTTGCAGTCAAAATTTGCTTTTGGGAATCTGAGGCCCCTGAAGATCCTGAAAGTAGTTGAAACTTTGGATGATCTTTCATATAAACAGACTGAGAGAACAGGAGGAAACTCAGGATGAACAATGTGTATAAATACCTGATAATATGAGGTAAAAAAGATGTCTCATTTCAGTGATTTCTGTGAACAGGATAGGATGCAATGATCACAAGTCCAAATAAAGGGAATTCTACTTAAACTAAGAAAAAAAAGTTTATTTTAAGGAGGGCCAGACACTGGAAGAACTTGCCCAGAGACACTGTGGAGTGTCCATCCTTAGAGATATTCAAGATCAATTTGGATGATGCCCTGAGCTGCCCTGACCCTGCTTTGAACTGGAGGATTGAACTGGTTGGTCTCCAGGGGCATCTTCCAGCCTCAACTCTTCTCTGGTTCTCTGCTACTCTGTGTCATATGTTGTATTATGTTAAATTGGAAGCAGAGGCAGCACAAGTTAATTAAGCTGTAGTACATACACAAACTCATGAAATCATGGACTTATAGCCATTAATATTTCCTCCTTTATTTATAACTGATTGAAGTCTATATCACTCCATTGCCCGTCTCTTTCTATTTATGTGTCTGCACTGAATGATAGGAGTAGAAGGCTTGAGGCAAGATTTTGAGAGAAAAGAGAAAAGCTAAGTCAATTGAAAGCAATTTCTGAAGGGAATAACATCAAAAACAAGGAGGAGAAATATTTGAAAAAGAGGAAAAGGATTGAAGGATACTGAAGATATTATGTTTATGTGGCATTCTGGCACTTCTGAATGTCCTAAAAAAGAATTACACCAACAGTAAGTTAGTGGATAAAGCAAAAATTTTGAGAGGCACAAAAGAAAACCAATAGAACATCAAGAGCATTTGAACTGCTAGAAGGCATTTTCCTTGTGGAAAATGTCTGAAAATCCTTAAGAGAGCTCATGAAGATTCATTTAAATAGCTGAGCAGCTCATTTAAGCAGTCAGCTGAAAGCCTCAGTTCAGCTTTACAAAATCAGGCTGTTGCTATGAACTGGTGGCACAAAAGAGAGAAGCAAAAATGTGTCATGTGTCCTGACACTGCACTTTGTCAGAAGTTGCTCACAACTGCCCTAAACTATACACTGAAGTAACTCCACAAAATACCTTGTGTGCACTATGTTTTAGAGGTTAAAGAACAGATAAAGCCTAGACACAGTACTTAAAAATGATAAAATGAAGATTCTTTGGGAATTTACTTTTGCTCTCAAACACCAAAGCAAGCCAGAAAACTAGAGCTTCTGTTGATTCTGCAGACTGCAGAAGCCAAGTGTACCAGGCACTGATTGCTCAGAGAACATCTGGCAGCAACAGAGGAAGGAAAAATATTCCCATTATTGATATTATATGCAATATATTGCAATAAAGTAAAAACATTTTACATTCTGTTTAAGACTTGGCAGGCATATCAGAACAACTTGAGATTTCCATTTAGAAGTCAAACTCCCTATTTGCTATTTTGAAGATAATTTCCATATTTCAGTGATACTTTGAAATCCTAGAGTCTGATTAATCCCACTTCCTGGACATATGTGGTAGTTTATAAACTCAGGAATAATAGCAGCAGTGAACATTATTGTGAATAAAAAATGAAACAGGTTCATCTTCTAACAACTGTGACTGGAGGAAGGCAAGTGAGAGAAAAGCTCACGTCTAAAATCTACACCTGGTGTAGGGTTGATCTGAGACCTACCACAGGTAGCAGTGGTTCTAGGATGAAAGAACTTGAGAATAAATAAGTACTTTCAGTTTTCTTTAAACATCTTCAGATAAGGAAGTTGAAGATGCAGGCTTAAGGGGAGGAAAAAGAAAGTTTCAATGTAAGATCATGACAGTAAATCCTAAAACCAAAGTTTCCAAAAATGTACGTTTTAGGGAAGTCACGGTAGCTAAACAGTTCACAACCAGTAAAACTGAGACATCAATTAGTTCCTAAAATATTTCCTAAGGAAACTTTACATCAGAATACAATCTCAAAATGAACCTTTTTTTTTTTTCCCCCTTGGGCAATCTAGTCTTCAAAATGAGGAGATTATGTGTGTCATGACCTCCACAGTTTTTGATTATTACATGACATACAATAAAAGTCACAGTCTGAGGATTGAAACTAGGCTTTGGTCTCAGTGGCCTAAACAGCCTTAATGCCTTCTGTTTACTACCTCAGAACAAATAATACTGGATTGTAGATATCAGTGGGCATTATTGTCTTTGCCATCATACAAAATAATGAAATAGAGAACAGCACTGTATTTATAATTATGTATCAAGTAAAATATGTAATATTATATAACAGAAATAATTAAATTATGGAAAGCTTTTGTATTATTGCCATTTACTTCTTGAATTATAACTTGTTTTTCTTGCACATTACATTGAACTTATCCCACACATTTGGAGATAAGAGGTGAGTGAGGGATCTGTCAAAAGAAAAGGTTGTGTGTGACTCTTGTAATTCCACCAAGAATTGACAGTACTTAAGAGAAAAATATCTGTTACAGGATTTGGAAGCTTCAGTTTTCTTTCTTCCTAAACCAAGCCATGACAGTCAATAAAATATACTTTATCTGGGTGCATGATGTAAGTAATGAACCACTGAAGAAACTTCTTATGCTTGGTCAACATCAGATGTGGACAATATTCAAGAAGAATGAGAAATGTTTGATTCATAAAAAACATCAAAGAAATAGTAATTTTCTGTATTAAATGATTACAACTCTAGTTTAAAATATAAAATAGGTGCTGCTTTACGTCTATTGTTCTCGTAGAAGCGAAAAATGCATGAATAAATTTTCTGAATTAGAAGAAAGAAATAACTTTTGTTATAAAATAAGATTTTAAACCACCAAAATATTATCCTGATGAGAAAAATGGAAGAGGAAGGGGCTGCATGGATGGCTTCTGTAAGAAGACCTTGATATAGGCATAAAGAAAACTGCTGTGAATGTCTGGGTGCATTCAGCAACACTTGCCCCTAATGACAGATGTCTCAGCTTTGTAAAGTACAGAGCAGTTCTAAGAAATAGATCTGATATAAAATTATGTTATTTTTTTTTTCCCAAAACAAGAATGGTAGTGTGTCATTTAGGGATTGATCTAAATTTGCTCTAGTTCCTTTGCAAAATTATATTGTGTTTGTGTTGAGAATCTGTCTTACTTTGAACTTTGCTGGATATTATCAACTTTACTAAATACTATCAACCCTTTTAGTCTGTATTGCAATAGTTAGGATGGGCCAAATTGTTATTTTTGCTTTATACTGGGGATTTAGTAGAAAAGTATTCACTGGAGAACAATATGGAACATCTTAGGACACAGAAGTCAGAAAAGCCTAAGGAAGATCAGATCAGCTGTTTTCTAATGTTCTGCAGATATCTGTGGCCAAAGGAGAAAAAAAAAAAAGAAAATACTTGAAAGAAAATACTATAAAGCACAGTGTCAAACTGCAGAACCAAGTGCAGAAAAAAAATAGGGCTGATATACACCTGACCTGACTTCAGCTATCTATAAAGGAAACATGTATATCTTAGCTGGTCTCCACAGGTTTACTTTAAAGTCAATGGAAGCTTAGCAAAGGTCCATATGTAGGCTCTTGGTTTAGGATTAAATTAATTCCCCCACTGATTATATTGCCCAGAGATATGCTAAATACAAAGGGAATCCCAGATAGCTAGCCTACATTTCTACTTTGTCAGAAACTATAGGTAATGGAATGAATTCTATTTTAACTTTACACAGAGAGAAAGATCATCTGAAGAAATATTCTGGATGCCTTAGAGAATTCTAACCAAAGACAGGTTTACTGTGCTTAGGAGGTTGAAAAATCAGTATTTGCAGTTATGGTTCATAGTTTGTTAAAGCTGCATAGTTTGGGGATTGCTGAAGAAGCCCGGAAAGGTTTTCAGCAATGCTTAAAGCACCTGTAGTACCTTATGTCCTTGAAGAAAATTGTAAGTGCAAAGCACTGCATGGGCAAAGCTCTGCAAAAGGGTCTGGGATCTCAGTAGTCAGTCAGTTGCAACAAGAAAACAGAGAAATTGTCTGTGAAATGGACCAGATGTGTCCAGGGAAGGTCTGTGCTGCAGCATATAAAGTCAAAAGAAATGCAGCAGAACAGTATCCCTCTCATTGGGACACAGGTAGAGCAGCCCAGTGAGCTTCCAGGGAGAATTATTAGAAGGAAAAATATTTCAGAGGCATATTGGAATTGAGATTTTCCATTAGAAACATAACGCTGACTACCCCTCTATACACCAAGTGCTACTCTTGAAAGTTCCAACTGAGAGACCACAGGTAGCTCAACCCAACAAACAAAATTCCCCATTCATCATCAAAAGAGTGAAACCCAGCTAGTCCTACACCAGCCACTTGTTGTGCAAGCAGCCATGCATTTGTTTCCTGATGAAATATGTTCCAAGATGAAACAAACCTCCTGGCTGGCATAATTTCCTGCATTGAATGCAATCTTTGCAAAAACCAGAGCTGACAAGGATGCCTATTTTCTATTCAACTGTTAAGGAGCAACAGGATGACTAGAGCAATCTGCACTCTTCATTAGAGAGACAGCACAATTAAGGCAATGCATTTAACTTTTCAAATAGGAAATGTATGTTAATTCAGGCACATGAGGAGTCTTACCTTTTGCTAGGACCTGTAGGTAGAGATAAACAAAGTGCATTCTTCTATCTGCATATTTCTTACAGATTAGATTTGCCAGGCAATACTGGCTCCTGTATAAAAAAGTGAGGCATTAAAAGGAAAGTGACTTGGTCTCACTAGATTTTTCCCCTCTGGTTAACAATCAACAAAAAAGTTTGTGTTTGCCTCGAAGCGATCAGTGTTCAGAAGGCTGCTAAGATGACTCTTTAATAGGCAGCTGGATGGCTGTAGGTCTTTTGAATGGGCTGTGCTCACTGAAAGATGACCAACCAACTTTATTATTCTTGCTAATTGAGTTGCTGCCTGCCTCCAAGAACATTTCAGGTGGTAAAGTTGCTTATTTCATTTAGCAAACAGGAAATGAATATAAATTAACTGAGAAAGTATCACCTTTCATACACTGGCAACAGAAACCTGACTGCAATAAAATGTACACTGAAAGACATTTTCAGTGCTTAGGAAAATAAATTTTCTATGCTTGCAGATGGCAATCTGCTTCAAAATTTCAAGCTTTTCAATATTACAGATAATATTTCATGAAAATATTATATTGCTTATTAACCAAAGTAATCTAATATTTTTTATTAAATATAAGAGCAATTGAAAATATACCAAATTCAGAGTTTTTATTAGACACACTTTTATTTTTTGATCTTCTTTTACTGCATGTATTTTTCATTAATTTTTAAAGGATCTTATTTTGTTTATGCTCAATGCAGGAGGATTCCAAAATCATAGTTGTGAATATATGTGCAGGAAATACCTTCACTATCACCAGAAAAGCAAAGAACAATAAAATAGTATGAATTATATCATTAGTCATTACCAAGATGCTGATCTGAAGCAGCAGAGGTTAAGAAATTATTTTTCTCACAGAATTTTAAAAATAAAGAAATCATAAAAAGATGTAGCATGGGAACCTGATTGAAAGAGCATAGGATTTATTCATTAAAATATTCTATATGAGGAAAAGAGGTACCATCCTGTGATTTAAATGGCTATGTGTGGGGGGGCAAGTTTGGTTTTTTTCCTTAGCGGTAAGTAGCTGCCACAGTCGGAATAATTTCCATTTTATAAAGCCTCACCCCCTTCACACTCTTGGTGATAATGAAATCTCATTGGTTGACAATATAATTTCTAACTGTGTTGTTTCCTTTATTCATCAAAGCAGGAGATAAAAGCAAATGTGTGACTGGAGACCCCAGTCTCCCAAAACCCCACCTCTACACACAACACCCTGGCATGCCCTGAAAAAAGGTACAAGCATCACTTGACCTGAATAAAACACATCACTTCTTAAAAAATCTGCCTTCTACCATTCTGCCTTCATTTTCAGGTTGTCTTGTAGATAGACAGCTAAAGGGGCCAGCTAAAAGGATTCTCACCTGAGTTTCTGACAGGTTTCAGAACAAAAGTGATTAACAGGCTTGATCTGCACAACAGATGCTCAGAGCCATCACAGAACAGCACACAAGCAACACATGAAAACGCTTTCATGAGAGATAATAAGATAACACCACGTTCCCGTGGAGGGTTTTTCATCTGGGCAGATCCCTCTCCTTTGAAATGGAGGCTCCTGCCTTCATGCAACCACAGCTGCTCTGGAACGCCCCTGTCCCTCCACCACACAAAAGTCATTCTCGCAGAAACCATTACCTGAGGAGATGAAGGTGTTTTATTCCTTCAGGTTTCCAACACTGAACCTGGGCAAAATGCAGGTGAACTTATATCTAAAAGTCCTAGGAATCTCCAGATCTTTCATGGACATCCAAATGCCATGATAAAGGAAGGGAGAATTCCCTGAGCTACAGCTTTGACTTCCCTTGGTTCACAGAGTCAAACTCATACAACTTAATAAATGAAGACAAGTACTGAGACATAAGTTAATTTCTGAAGATTAGAAATTAAATTACTCATCATTATGGGGCTCTGTGAATCCTCTTCTTTCTCTTTTTCCTTTCCACTATTTAAATATTTAAAATAGGCATTTTAAGCTTAAAAGTATTTCAAACTGTCTTCATTCAGTTTAGGCTTTTGATTCTTTGCAGATAAGTTGGCACATCTCTGAATAATAGGAATGTTAGATTTCACTCCTTCTCATGTGGTCTAATCAAAGCAAGGGTGAATGCACTAAGCAGTTATTTCCCATCCTAGCTGATAGAGATTGTTTGCTTTAACATCAGTCATAGAATTGATGTATTTGGAGAAATTTTCTTCCAGAAAATATAATCTCAGTATAACATGAAGGACAAAGAAAGGACATACTTTTTTACCTCTTCATCTAGGCTAAGTGATGAAGGGATTTATTTCCCCTTAAAAATATTGTATTGTCAGGCTTACTAAGTTCCATCTTCAACTATTGTATTAATGAAGTGATTGGAATGAAAGTAATTGCAGGAAAATTAAGAAAAATTAAACTGGCTGTTTGTTTTGTTTATTTGCTTTCTGTGGGACAGAATAAAAAAAAAAGAGAAGACTTTAGGTTTAGGTGTTGGGTTTTTTAATTCAAAATAAATTAAGCTATGAAGCTCCAAAAACATATTTTTATTTTTTTTAAATTACCATAGTCAGAATATTTTCCCATCTGTACTTGAGGCCTCCTTTTTCATTTTCAACGAATATGAATTTCAGTTTTAATTTCATGAATATGATGCATTGAATAACCTCCAGTTTTTATCCCAGAACTATTTCTTTCCATCCTGCCCCCCGTTTTTTTTTTCTATATATCCAAACTTCTGCAGTGTAAGAGTTTCAGAAGAATAAAGTTGCAGAGTTTCAGATTTTTACTATGTTGGATTTTTTCTAATATTTAAAGTACTTTTAAAATCTACCTAAGAGATCAAGAGAAATGAACTGGAAAAGTGATAACTGCTACTGAAACACATAGCTTAAAAAAACTCAGCTGTAAACTAAAAAATGTGAAAACAGAATGTGAAAATAGTAATTAAAAATTATGTTTTAATTTAAAATAAAACAGTAATGGCATAGTTTTCCTACTTAAATAATTTGAGTGATAGGCTCTTCGGGTTTTTTTTAGATAAAAAAAAATTAGGACATATTATTTGTTCTAAAATGTTTAAAATTTTTAGCCCAGAACAATTTTCATCCAGATTTAGAAAATGGTCAATGAATTACTGAGGATGTGCAAATTAAAAAAGAGTAACCCAGCTGCTAGTATTCTTTCTCTCAGTGAATCAGAAGCAATCCCACTTGATCCACAGTGGGTTTAAATGCACCCTTAGCAAAGCTGAGGGTTGCAGTTGATTCCCTTGAGGGAGAGGATTTCCTCCACAGGGACCTTGCTGGGCTTGAGGAACATACCCACTTAAACTCTGTGAAGTTCAAGAATATCAAGAACAAGGTCTGTTTCAACTGGTTCAGGGCAATCCCCTCTATCAGTAAGCATTCTGGGACTGTGAGCAGCCCTGAGGAGCAGGAGGACTTGGGGGCATGGGTGGATAAAAAATTAAATATCAATCTGGGGTCTTAAACAGAGTCCTGTTATACCAGATGTTGCTCTGTGTGGATACACATATGAATTCCCATTTACGAATTTTCACCTCTGTTTTCAGATATCTGGTATTCTTATATATCTCAAACACCTGCTAGAAAACCAGCAAAAGGCTGAAATTTTGTTATAAGTCCAGTGTCTGTGGTGCTGTGTGGAATTAGTTTTCTTGAGATTTTCCTAGAGCAGAACTGGAAATTGGTGTTCAGCTTTCAGTATTTGAGTTTAAATCATTTTTCCTTTTCAAACAAATATTTCCAGGACTTGAAAATTCCTCCAGACAACATAAGCAGAGTGACATTTAGGCTCAGTAAGATTTGAAGATAAACTAAGGGAGAGTAACACAGCACAGTCTCTCCTTCATGTACAATAAATTACAGATCACAATTGGTGTACGGGTTTTGATATAAAGCATTTGTATCTCCTTCTCTTTCTCTATTCTTAAGTGTCTTTGCCTCTTCCTTGTTTTTCACCTGTACTCTCAATTCTTGCTGTAGATGTTTGATTTGCAGCAGCAAGTGCTGGTCTTTACTGTTAAGGAGTACTAAAAAGAGGCTAAGTGTGAAAAGTTTACTATTTTGAAAATATGCCTGTGGTAAGTACTTGTAAGATGCATGTGATAGGAGTGAAAATGCAGTAAAGACATGCCCTGAGCCATGCGTCAAAAGGACAAGTTTATCTAAGCCTGCCAGGATTTTTTAAAAAGAAAAAAATAGCAATGAAAACATGCTTTTTCATCACATCTGCTTGATAAAAAAGCCTGTTGGGGAAGAAAAAAAAAAAAAAAGAGGAGGGTTGAAAGGGAATGTTGCTGCCTACTTACAAAAAAAATAATGTAGCCTAAATAAAAGATAATTGTAGAATTAAAAACCATTATGTATGATTCTGAAAGGCAAATGGATAGACTAAGGATTGAATAAACCCTGTCCCTGATGAGGCACAGCCCACAGTCCCCCAGAAAAGTGAGAAGAGCAGGTCTGGTAACCAGGGCTGGACCAGTCCAGGGGTCAGCAGGCAAATCTGTGCTCATGAGGGAGGGCCATGGTCCAACCAGGAACCCACACCAGCCGGACAAGGTGGGGACAAGAGAGGCGTCGGGGGGAGAGACACAGCTGACCTGAGCTGGCACTGGGAATATCTGAGCCTGAGGGAAAGTCAGGCTGGCTGACCTGTGGAAATGCCAGCAAACCAGCATTTCTGTGAATTCCTGTATCTGGAATGAACAAAATGGAAATGGAACTCAAAAACTGCAGTGGCCAGAAGCCTGTTTCAAAAACAGTTACACCACAGTGATTTCAGTCTGTTCCTAATGTCTCTTAGGTCTGGTGATCTTTGACTGCTGTATATCCAAGCAGCACCCAAAATCTTATTGTATTTTAGTTTGTAATGCCTTTGTGACAATTTGCGATTGTTGTAAATAAAAAGAAGAGCAGTTATGGATTATTAACCTTTCTACATTGTAACAGGAACTGAAGGTTCTGCTGAAAACCATGATGGCTGTGTCTGAACTGATAAATAAAAAGGGCCAGCCACTATTGTCTTGCTAAGACAGTAGTGCCACTATTGCCAAATGACAAATAATGCTACTATTATGTAGCATGTTCAAGTGGCATGCCTTTGAGCTGTGTCCATACGAGTAAATTACTCTAACACAGCCAGCAGAGACTCCTCAAGCAGACTGCACACAGGGAATTGTTCCGGGGTCACTTTGTCCTATGAACTGTGGCAAAACTATCCAGGTTGGGTTGAAATAATCCAAAACTATGCTCAGTCCAAAACTGAGCTAACAATTACTCTGTAAGATGGAGTGTGTGACAGTGCTTGATCTCAAATACTGGCTCTTGCTTCTGTGCTGATATAAACATAAAAGAAATGTGCACATTACCTAATGATTAGTTGAAAAATTATACTAAAAGTTTACACATAGTAGCATGTCCTTAGGTGACAGATATTGACATTACTGACTTGCATTAGGGCCATGAAAAAACCAGCACAATTGAAAATTTTCTCTAAATCACTGAATCCCTCCCAAGTGTACAAAACAAAAAGACACAATTACTAATCCAGGCCAGACCCTCCGTATTTTAATGTGTATGTCCTCTTAAGGCTCCCTGGAAACAATTTTTTCCACCCTTATTTTTCAGAAAGGAGAATGAAGCACAGATAGTTAAAGTACAAAATGCCACATTCATATTTTTTCAATCTAAATGAAATGAGAAACAATCACTTAAATACCCTGGGGGGTGAGGATCTAGGTCTTTTACCTGCTGTCACATAAAAAGTCCCTCAGAACACACTTGAGTTGGATTTTCTTTAGCTCTTAATAAATTGTCTTGATTAGAATAGATGATCACCTTTCAGAAAGCAGGGAATATAGCAAAATTATTTTGGTATATTTATTGAGCATGCTAACACCTAGATACTCTCTACATTTTCATTGTTTATATGATTTTTGTGAGCACAGTGTTAGTAGTTTTTAAGGTATTAAGGGAACAGTTAAAGTTACAATAAATGGGCATTTCAAAAGCCAATTACATTTTGAATAATTGCTCCAATCCATCTCAGTAAGATTAATTTATTACATGCTTTGGAAAATGTCTAGCTGTTCAGTAACTGCTTTACACCTCTAAGTTTGAAAGTATTGGCCCAAGGATGTGGCCCTGAGTTTTGCAGGAGAAAAATTGGCCCTTGTTCACAGGCCCAACCACTTAATATCACAAGTAAGCACATTTTAATAGGTGCCAGAATTTATGGGAAGTGCTTATCCAGAAGCTACGGAAGCCATTATTGATCTTCCTTCCATTTGCTGTTAAAAACACAATTTGTTTGAACTCTTGTAGTCTTTCTCTTTCAGGATTTTTTGTTTCATTTTGGTTTTAATTATCTTCATATTTTTAGCGCAGCTTTGTTCTACCCATGCAGCCAGATGGGGCTCCCCAATTAAATTATATTGATATTCTTCCACTCCTGCAAACCAGTCTATTTACCTTGGCAGAGTAAAATATGTTTTCTGCTTTAAAATTTATTTTACTATACATGTGTGTGTACAAATATATATGTATGTAAAAAATATATATGCAATATACATATATATACAAATGTGAATTGTATATACATACTGCAACACATTTATATGTAAAACATATACATACACAGCTATACAATTATTCCAGGCTCGTGTATGTGTATATTTCTTTTCCTGTGTAAAAGGAACGACAATTACAAGGCTTAGCAATCTTCCAGTACTACATTTATACATATGTCCTTTGATAATTAGGTCATGGCTCCTATTGAGTATCTACAAAAGTTAAAATGTTTTTTGAAAGGCCTTTGTTTCCATTTTAGAAAGAGAAAAACCCTGGAGCTAGATCATTAGAGGTACTTAGGTGCTTGATGAATGCACTGATGGATATTTTAACCTGTGCCCTAATGCCAAGAATTGTATCTTATCCTGTCCTGGAATATTTTTAAGGCTGCTTGAGGTTGTTAGCCGGAAGATATGTTCAGACGGAAGAGAGGCACCTATACTGGTCAGTAACATGTATAGCAAAACACAGAGATAAAGATTGTCAGCAGACCCCACTCCTATCAGGTGATAAAACATCTAGGCACCTATGCATTGAGGTGTTTCTGGCATTTCCAGTATCACCTGATTTTTCAAAGCCCAGTTGGACAGAAATCACTGGGCCAATGTAATGTTAGAGTGTCTGTTCCTCCCATCTCACATAAGTCAAATGGCTGTGCTTTGTGGTTTGCTATGTCAGAGTGCATAATATAAACCTAAATTAATGGTATCTGTTATCTCGCATCTGTATTGGAGGCTCATAAAGTGCCTGAGAGGAGTGACATTGCCTCAACTTCCCTCTATATCCGATGGTCAAGGACATTTCTGGACAGTGACACAGAATATTTGTGGCCTGGATCAGTTAAATGGGGTCTGTCCAGACTTGACTGTGACTGTACTAAATCTGTGAGTGCAATGTGAATTTTTGTGTACTTGAGGAGAAAGAATTACATCTTGTAAGTCAGTGCCTGAGGTTAGTAGTCACTTCTTGTGAGTTCATTCCTTCCACCAAAATTCTAACTCGCACACAGGCACTTTTTTTCCTTTTCATTTTATGAGAAAAGAGGGTGGAAGTGCCATTTTACAGCAGATTATCAATGTTAGTATTTTGGCTGTAATTGGACAAATCTATAAATTCTCTTGGGTATTTTAAAATAATTACCAAAGGTAGGGCCTGGAGATTTGTAGAGCTCAGTAAGCAGTAGTGGATTCACTTTTAAGGTCTCTTGTGACTTCATGTCTTTAAAAAGCATATTACAGATGCTAAGTTTTTATTAATGATTCCAGGCTTGGAACATTTGAAATAAGTGTAGAATAATAAAATGTTTCATAGGAAATATTCTGTGACCTACTTTTTCAGTCCTCTCTGGTTATGAGCTAGTGAAAGTAGGAATTGAAAAAAATAACAAAAACGACACAGTGATTTAGATCACCCAGCTAAACAAAATTAAATATTGTTCCTTCTGTTCTATCCAAAAGAATGCTGGATGTTTTGTTTGAAATAGTGTATGAATATTTGTCGTTCCATGGCAGAACGAGTTACACTTAAGGAGTGTCTTTTGTGGCTGGGTCATTGAAGAGGACCCATGGCATGTGCAAACTTTTCTCAGAGATGTGCTACTCCCCCTTGGCCTGGGGACTGTAATTCAGTTTATGTCACTTGCCTATATCCTTGCTTATGACAGAATTCTTCTCCATGTTCATGCTGAATCACTGTATGAAAAATCCATTAAGGCAAGAATTTTTTAGAAGGCCAAAACCTTCCTTGCTTCTTAAGATAGCCAGCATAAATGCTTTTATAATTTATATTTTACATACAGAAATATGATTATGAGCAAAATATATTTATGAAATAGCAATAGTAAATAGTAATGAAAGCAGGTGATGGTTCAGGAAAGGGTTCATTGTAAGAGCAAATACTCAACTGGAATAAAGGTGACAAAATTAGGTCTCATAAAATCAGTGGCACTGTATCACAGTGTATTTGAAAACACAGGTGTAAATATACGTGTCTGAATGCCACAGGTGTAAATATATTTATCTGAATTTAGAATTATATTGTTATGGGACAATATTAATATTAGGAGTGATCAGTTTTTGAAAGGAACTAAAGTATCAGTCCAAGAATTCTTTGACAAGGACATCTGATTGAAGACATGTATACATATATATTTTGTATGTATATTTTTTAACAGAAATGCATTTGTTCAAAATGCCTCATTAAGTTTCAGTATTTCTGAGTGGTTCACGCACTTTTGGATGAGTTTTGGCTGAAGGTCTATTTGAGCTCATGAAAGAAGGGCAGTAACAGTGAGGCAGGAATTGTCAGGTAGCAGTCTCTTGTTCCCAAGTCCAGACACTTCATATTTCTATATAGTGTGGGTTCTGCCATGCAAGGTCTCTGAGGAACTTCTAGAGCACACAGATATAACTCATTTTCATGATATTTTTTACTACATTGAAAAATTCTTTACATTACCCCATCACCTTCTGGCATAGCTCTTACAAAATAGTTTGGGACAGAAATGCTGCTCAGATATTTTGTCAGATGCACTCAAAGTTGTGCTTTTCGAAGATGCCTGCTTCTCTGCATACTTCTTCCCCTTTTGGTCTGCATATAAGGAAAATAATAAGATGACAAATTGAAAATGCCACGACTGAGTTTTCTTCTTTGTCTCCACTGCTGTGCAGGACAAAGCAATATAATTCTTCCTTTCTTAAGCTCCGGATGGTTTGATTACAAATCCATTTCAACTCTTTTTAATTTTTGTTTGGAAGTGTGAAATTATATCAGTGAAATTAAAGAAATTGAAGGGGTCAGGAAGCTAATCAGAGCCCTGAGCCAGGGAACGAAATTCTGGATTACATTTCTGTATCTTTGCCTTCCTAAGGGATCTCAGAGGTGGTCCTGCATCTAGCTAATCCCACTGAACAGCAAATATATGTACCTCAGGAAAATAATGGAATTAAGTGACAAATTAGGAGCCTAAATGTGGTTAGTATAATAATACTTTGATGAAAACTGAAGGGGATGAAAGAATTGTTATAAGATGTACTTATGGGCTGGAAAACACATTTCTCATATGCTCAATTTCTCAATAAACATCTGTTTCACAATTAATGATATAACTCAGATTCTTGAATTCCTAATATATAAGTGTAGGGATATCTTGTGTTTGGACTATGGAAACCTTCACTGGGTTTAAGTGACAGTCAGCAGAAGTGTGGTGGTAACAATGCCAGGGAAAGTTTGTTAGGCAAAAATGTAGAAACTTGTAGGTGATTAGCCACTGAAGCCATGTCCTGAGAGAGTAACTGAATTATCCATGGTGTTCATAAAGAGCACAAAATGTTTTCCAGGTAAATGAATCTTAACAGACAAGTTAATGGATCCAAGGGTAACTAGGAGAAATGCAATTACTTTTTATATACAGGAGATAACACAAAGTGTTCTAATTATTTATTATATAATTTATTCCTATTTCATCTTCTCTTAGCTCTTCAATAAGAGATATAGGTGATGCAAAGAAGACTTGAGCCAAAATGAAACTTTGGAAATTCTAGGCTACATTGAAGATTGTTTTTCTTGAAGAGAAAAAAAAAATTCCACATATTTTTACCAGTAAACTCTCAAGAATTACCAAAGAAAACAGACCTGAAAATTTTGAAAGATCATATATATGCATCATTGGATCAACTATTTTTCTTAATAAATACAACATATTTGATATTTTTCTTTAAATCCATTCCAATTACTGAGGCATTTGTTATTTAAAATATTATGTTTTTCCAAAATTATTCGTTGAGGCATTATTTTCAGTTTATTCAGGTCTACCCATAACAACCACTTCTCCCACAACCACATTAATAATAAGACAATAATATTTTTTTTTCCCTTGGAGGTTTATAAAGAGATATATAGCTATATAAGGAAAACAACCAGGAAAAACTTTTGATTCAGCTGTGCTCTGCATACACCTTTGCTTCTGCTTGTTTTAGAGTAGTCAATAGGAAATCAATAGGAATTTAGGGTTCTAAATAGAAGCTAAAAGCCCAGATAATTTCTTGAATCTTGGCCAAAAAGATTAAATGGCTTGTCAAAGATTGGCAGGAGATTCAGGGTCTAGATCCAGATTTTCTGATATCTTTCACTTTACTGCACATATAAGGCCATGAGTTTCCAGATGTTTTTTAATGTGATGCTTGTCATCCTTAAAAAAACAAAGCTGTGTTTCTGTCCTTTACTGCACTTCATGCAGAGGTGAGCTGTGTGCATTTTGGGGAAGGATTTGCTCTGGCATTAGCAGCAGCCTCACTTATTTATGGTTGCTGTCAAAACAACTTACTGCTGTTAATTGTTTAATCATCATTAGGAAAAGGCTAACAAAGCTTCAGCTGTACATCTCTCAGAAGTGTAAGAAAATAATTTAAATAAATTAAAAGCCCTCTGATAGGGTAAACTTAGGAAAAGGTTACAGAGTGAGAGACAGATCAGTCCCCAGAGATATTTTTTCAGGTAATTTCATGGCAGTTGACATCAGCGAGATGCCTGCCAAAGCAAATCAGCTGCAATATTTGAAGAATGTCATATACAAAAAAAAAAAAAATCAACGGACTTTCACTAAGGCCGCATCACAGCTGGATGCCAAAGGTGCTGAATTGGGCAGGATGTTGTCCATGTCATAACACCTAATTCTGTTGCAATTTATTAATTTTAATTTCCATTCCTTTCTTTTACAAAATTCCCATTTCAGCTGGGTCTTTAGACACTCATATCGTGACAGTCCTTGACTGAAAATCTTAAAATCCAGATAGGAAAAAGAGTCAAGATGGAAGGAAAAGAGACTCAAGTTGCAGACTCTGTCTCTGCTTCCTCTCACACTTCATGTAGCGTTCCTGATCCAAATCTCTGAGTTCACCCCTGCACAGCTTCCCCAGCTCTCTCAGGAAGCTGTGGCCCAGCTGGGAGCTGAAATGTACTTCACAAATTTTATCCTTTTTTATTGTTTGCCTAAAGCACTTGTGACCAACAGCCCACCAAATTTAGGGAATTATAGCCCCATGTAGCCATAAGGATATATGTGATTTTAAAGGAAGTGAAACCAGGCTTATCTGGAAGTTTAACCCCCAAGACTCTGGATATTCAAAGTGCCCCTCCACACAAACAGACACTGAGTTTTGAGAGGAAAGGAAAGAAGGGACAATCTGGTGCATTTTTGACTGCTCACAGGAGTTCACAGGCCTATAGATTTTTTTGCCAAATGACTTGAAAACATGGTTTTTAGCCAAGGCAGTATCTGTGAAAGAGTTTGTTTTGATTGTTGACTTTTAGTTATTTATTTACTGCAGAGTTATACTCTCAAGTCACAAAATTCTAGTTTTAGGCTCTGATTAGACTACTGAAGCTTCTAATAAAGAGGGATAAGGAATAAATGATGCATATCATTCTACCTGGTATGAGATCACAGATAAATACTCTTTTGCCCTAAAATACAAGAAAGTTTTGGTCTTCAGACAAATGCTCTGTCATTAGTCAAATAGTTTTGGACAACCTTGGCACCCAAATTTCACATAAATACTCATAAAACAGCTTATTTTATTGTAATAGATTCCTCTTTTGCCTAACCTCTAATATTCCTACTACTAGGGACAAGAAGTGAATGGGAAAATCTCAAGATGGGAATTGAAACTACCAGTAGGAGATTGGATTATGTTTAAGTTTGAAGCTGGAATCCTCAAGATATTCATTATCAGCTCATCTTAGGGATTTATTTTCAGCATTCATGTACAGCTTTAAAAAGTTTTCATGTCTGTGTTCATAGTGTCCAATGCAGGACATACATGGATGTAGGAATGTGTATTATCTGTCTAGTATCAGATGGATTTTTCCCCCTTACTCTTAACTTTGCCCTTAACAAAAACTAAGGTTTTAGTTAAAAAATAAAAGCAACCTTAATATTTGAAACCCACCACAGTGTAAATAAACATCTAATAGTCTTTCTACTCTCTGATTTCATAGTTACAGTGGTAGTAAAAATACTGAAAGGTGAGACATGCTGGTGTTGTCTATATATAAATAGGTTTCTGATTTGACCATGAGAAAAAACTTAATTTCACATGTTTTGTTATAAACTATTTTAGGCTTCTTTTTCTCTGACATAAAAAGTTTTTGCTCTTTGCATAAACAAAAGCAAGCTGCTCATTAATGATGACACAACTAATCATAGCTGTGGGCCCACGTGTTTGGTTTAAGAAATGACAGCAGACTTTATTTATTGAGCCTCCGCTGGAGTAAGTACAGTAAAACAGGTGATCAAACCAAAGGAGAAATAAATGTATAGCAATAATAGCGGCTTTTAAATTTTATGACTACTCTCCACTGAAAACGCAACATCTGAAGTAGAATCTTTTTCTGAAAACACTTTTAATATGTAGTTTCTTAGGTGTATTGCTTTAAAAACAAAACAGCTGATATTCAGAGCTGCTCTGTGTGTGTGTAGTAAATGTTCTGGCTTTTCCTCTGAATTGCTGTAGTTGCCAACTGTTATTTAGTAGGCCTCACACATTGTTGAATTTCCATTTATCTTAGCACAGTAGTGTTATGTTTTCCTCCTTTTCACTTTGCTTATTGTCTGGTTTGGCCCCTGTTCAGGGAAATACTCAACCTCGTGGAGTTCCACTGGAACTCATGCCTGAGCTTCACTGCATCACAATACTTTCCAGAATTAGGGTCCTTCTGCTCTGCCAATAAAATATCGTGAGGTAATGCACAATGGATATGAGAAAGGACAGAGAGAAGTGGAAGGGCAAGTGATCTCTGCATACATAAGCTTGTCCAACATGTGAAAATGACCACAAGGAGAAAGACAGTACAAAATTGTTGTGCTGTGGGTCAATGGGAAGCCTAAGTGCAGACCCTGAAAAAGACAGGAGCAGCTCATATCAAGGTTTCTGGTTAGTTGTGTGTTTAAAAAGATCATGGCTAGGATAGATTAAAAAAGATAAATAATTTTGTTTTAAAGATAAGAAAAGAAAGAAGCAAAATTAGTGTTTTCAACCTCTCTGAGCAGCTTCTTATTTGACAGACACAGGAATCAATTTCTCTAAGTCATTGCAGTCCAGAAAACTCAGAGCTCATTTTATGTAAAAAAAAAGACATTGAAATGAAATTATTGTAAGACAGATGTCTGCAAGAATGATTTGCATCAGAAATAGTTATGTGAAGAAAATACCATGAAATTTTTGTTCAGATGTAAAGAAAGAAGTATTTTTCTTTCAAATGTTCACTGAGTTTTTTGACCTTTTCTGACTGCAGGTTTCCCCCAAGAAAAGGAAAGAAAGGAAGAAAAAGAGGCCTCCAGGTTCAAACTGATCTGTATAGAAAGATCTTGGTTTTTTCCATTAAATGGTACAGAAATATCCTAGCAATTTTTTTCAAACTAATGAGAAAAATAGCTAAGATTTATATCCCAGAGAATTAAAAAAAAAATCCACCCAAAATTTAAATCAAATAAAAATAGAATATTTCAAGATAACATGAAAATTACAGTAAAAACTGCATGGAATACATGGAAATGTTTAATTTTTACGATATCAAAAGTGTTTTTTTTCCTGGATCTATGAAAATTGACTTATATAGTGGTATTTTAATGTATTTCATACAGTAAATTTACTATCTTAATGGAAAGAAAGACAAGGAATAACAAATCTTACGCTGTTTGAGTATTTTGTTTAATTTTATTTTTTCATTTTACAGGAAATTTTAAAATATCTGATTTTTTTTCTTTTCATAGTGCAACAAATAAATATTTCAGAATTTGCCAAAATCAAGCAATATGTTTCTTGAATTTTTTAATGTAAGCAAGTTCCTTAGAGGATCAAGGCTGTGATAATACACCAGTTTAAATCTCTCATATTTTGATTAGTCTTTTGATTAGTCTTAGAGTGTTAGGCTGGGAGTACCTTCCAGTACATGGAAGAAGCTGCTGCTAAATTTGCGTTAAAAATGTTTTGTGAGCCAAGATTTACATGCATAAATCATAGAAAAGTCACATTTGTTTCCAAACGATGCAATGCTCCCGGACTTTCAAACATTCATCTGCATTTTTTGAACTGTGGAACAAAGATCAATCTAAAACTGAAAGGAAAACTAAAGAGTTAATTCATCCCAAATGAAATGAACAGATTTTATGAAGCTTATGTGAATTGAAATTGCTAAAATTTAGTTCCTGATTCCATGTGTTTATCTGCAGAGCTCATTGCCCCCAGAATGTTCAAGGAAGTGTAACTCCATGACTAAATGGCTGTTTGGTAAAAGAGTTTAATAAGAAGCAACAGCAGATCCATTTCTTGAGGAAGAAATACATGGCAATTTACGGGATGGTTTAATAACTTTTCAAGTTCACTTTCAATGTTATTTTCTGTTATTTCCTTCTGCTTTGGTTTCAGATCTGTTTTTACAAGTGTACTGGACTCTGAAGCCAGCCTGCCTATTTGAAGTTTTCAACTTTGTTTACTGATTAACAATGCCAGAAGCTGCAGTTGAAATTTTACTCATTTTAATTAGCTTTCTTCACCCACTGCACAAATGAAGTATGAGTTTATTTAATGCGACAGTGTGTGTGCAGAGCCAGAGATTTGACTTGTGCTCTTTAATACATTCCTTGAAGTTGCTTCACTCAGTGTTTCATTTACATCAGTAAGTGAAAAGTCATCATTTGAGAGCCTTGCCATACTTGCTAATGATATGCATGATTGATCATCACAATAGAAATGTACCATAATTAAAGATAAATAAATAAATTACATTCTGAGAATTAATCAATATAAGCTGCAATGATAGCATTTTAAAACAAACTCACTTAATCTATTGCAATTTGTTCCCACTGGTGATAAGATTGGACCTTTTTCCTCATTTCTAAGAATAAGAAGTCTTGCTGTTATTTGTCTTAATAACATTAAGATAGGATGATAGCAAAACACTTTAGTTGTCTTGGATTAATCTTGAACCTCATTCTCTGTACTGAGGGTCACTATTTGTCATAATAAAACATAGTAGTAAGGGTTAGATTCCTTCCATATATGGTATTCCAGCATACAAAAAATATTCAGAATATAATAAATAAAAATAATAAATCAAGAGTGGTTAAGCATTTAATACTTTATTTGTTTTATAGGTGAGTAATCTGAAGGTCAGAGGAGTTAAAAGATGTAACCAGTCATAGGAACATATCCCTCTAGCCTTGATTTCAGTTGCTTTAAATTAATGATGATACATCAAGTACTTTTAGAGGAGGAGTCGTCATAGTGACCTAAGTTGCAAACTGTCTGATTATTACCTAGTTCCAAGCCCAGTACTTGCAATATTTGGTTACAAGTATGACACTAACAAAAGAAAGGATGGATACTTGTCTTCATTGGTTGGTTTTGCCTAAGTAACAGAGAGATGAGGAAATATGTGTGAAAGCTGCAAAGACAGACCCAGCAGAGCGCAATGATTTGCTGCCTTTATTAAATTAACCAAGGAATTCAGTGTTGAGTATCTTACATATCAGTTGTACTCTTGTGATACGGAAAGGAGGAAGGCAAGGAGCAAGGCCAATTCTGATTCCATGTGGGATAAAATTTACTTCTGATGGATCATAATGCTTAAAATTTACAGTCAGTGAGCACAGGTGCCCATGTCCCTTTGTATATGTCAAAAGCAGAGATTCTCTATTTGGTTTGGAGCAGAATAAAGGATTGCCAAAGAGATTATTTAGAATCACAGAATGGTTTGGGTCGGAAGGGACCTTTAAAGACTCTCTTGTTGCAGCTCTCCTGCTATGGGCATGGTCACCTTCTACTAGACCAGGTTGTTCAAAACTTAATTCGACCTGGCTTTGTCATACACAACTTTTCTGGGCAACCAGTTCCAGTGTCTCACCATCCTCATTGTAAAAAATGTTTTCATCATACCCAATCTAAATCTATCCTTTTTTAAGTTTTAGACTCTTGTTACTTGCCTTGCCACTACAGACCCTGGCAAAAAGTCTTCATCTTTCTTATAAATCTCATTTAAATATTAAAAGGCTGCAATAAAATGTCTCAGGAGCCTACACTTCTTCAGGCTGAACAACCCCAGCTCTCTCAACCTTTCTTTACAGGAGAGGGGTTCCAGCCCCCTGATAACTTTCACGGCCCTCCTCCTGAACTCGCTCCAGCAGGTCCATGCCTTTCTTGTACTGAGGACCCCTTTCTTGTACTGGAGGCAGAATAGCAGGTGAAATCTCACAAGAGCAGAGTAGGGTGAGAGAATTCCCTCCCTCAGCCTGCTGGCCATGCTTCTATATATTTTTGCATCCATGCAGATGCATAGCTAAGGTAGACATTTTCTTTGTGTACCAGATGCTTTGCAAAATTTGTTGCAAACCACCGATGCAGCAAATATTTTTGGACTGGAAAGGAAGACTGGAGGGAACAACCTACTCTCAAACAGTATAGAGCACATACTATTTTTTTTTTCTGATGTTTCTTTTTTCTAAACAGATCTGAGATTTCACTGTTTCAAAAATTATTGCATTGCAGCTCTGGAAAATTAAAACCTCAGGGTTTTGGAGTGTTTATTTAAGGGAAAGGTACAGGCAGATCCACTCAAAACTCTTGACAATTTTGGGTCTGTCACATGACACTTGAGAGAGAGTGTATTCACTGATGAATGACCTTGTGGCTGTCCTCAGCCAGCTGGAACCATGCTTTCCCATCCATGGCATGTATTAGAGTGTGCACCACAGCTGTTCGCCATCAGAAGCTAAGTGCAATCCTTTCAGAAAGCTGTCGGCAATTAATTGTGTCCCTTTCTGAATTTGTCTCTATTTATGGGTTTTATAGAGAAGAAAAGGCTGCAGCAGAGAGCTAGAAGTAGAGAATCTGGGGAATTTTGTTGATGTTCACAGGCTGCAGAAGGATAAACACTGCTGAAAGCAGAGAGAAGTAAAGAAATGCGGGACCAAGGTCAAGCCATACCCCAGCATTTAATAGAATTTCCAGGCCTAGGTGGCATATTTTCTAACACAGTAATTCAGTTAGGTGTTATCAATTGTTAAAGTGAATTCTCAGTATAAATACAGCGAGGTATTGAGATAAATACTGGAGTTTTTCTTACCCTTCAGTACACTTTCAAAATGCTTGGCAGAGTCAGAAAAGTTGCTTTCTGCATTTAGGTATTGACTGTATCCAGCTACTTGTACCCATCCTTTCTTAAAGTCAAGCCGTTATCACAACTCTGGAATTCCCCTGTCTGTTTTGTTTATGGGACTCCATGTAGGAATGTATACTTAATTTCCTTTTCAATATAATAAAGAGGCAATGGTGTTTGCCAGTGATTAGGGCACTCATCTAATCTGTGGGAAACCTGCCTTCAAATTCCTTCTCAGTTGTACTGGACTCAGCTTGACTCAACTGTCCCTCTCCTAGGAATATTACTGGACCATTCACTGTGGCAGGCTGTGTCTGTTTAATCTTCCCTGCTCGGGCTGGTTTATGTTACAAAACTAATGAGGTATGCACCAAACAGACGTTGGGAACTTAACTTTCCCATATTGTTCACCAATGCCTTAAATATTGAGTGGTTGAATTTTCGCAGCTTGTTTGCCTCCATTCAGAGAGGTTCTAATTACTCAGTACAGAGTGGGACAGGTTCATTACAAGTATTGAGTCCATGTATAGAGCAGCCCATGGGTAATTTCTGTAAAAGTTGTTAAAGCCAAAGTTAAAACCTCTAAACTGAGGATGAACCGGCGTCTGAACTCAGCTTACACAGCCCACATAAATTGTCTATAAGGTCTAAGCCTTGTGTGTCCTTCACCTCTGCTACTCTCAGAGATAGGATGATTAGTTTAGGTGCCAGGAGAAGTTTAATGACTGTAAATACAAGTGGAGAGATGTTCCTGAAGCTTTGCTCTCTCTAAGAGTGAATTTAGCCACTTTGGGACTCCATAGTCTGGAAATGGCAGAGTGCTTAAATGCAACTCCTTACAATTCTGATCCTGGGCTCTCTTATTTGTCCAGCCTGAAGAACTCCTGCTGAGACTAATTTAATGTAGCTCTTATTTATGTGGTCAGAAGAAGAGGACATCTTTTGGGCTCACTTACTCCCTTGTACTCTGCAAGACAGAGCAAAAGCTCTCACAGACCCCAAATACAGTTGGTTCAGCCCTTGGATAAAACTCTATTGAAAAAGTTGACCAATTACAAAATTTAAAGAAAATCTTATAGCTTCATTTTAATAGGAAATAATTTTTATTTTTTTTTTATTAATGGGCTTAAGATACATAACTAAAATGAAGTAATGACAATGTTAAAATCATTCTATAAATAAGGGTTTGTCCTCACATGTTGTAATAGTTTTGGACACATAATCTCAGAACTGTATGCTTTAACTGGAAAAGATTCAGACATGGTAATTAACAAAAATATTCAACCTTGGATGGGGTCTTTACCTGGGAAAAAAAAAGTAATTTACTGATGCTGTTTTCATTGGAGTAAGAGTAGAATAAGGGATAAATTTTGACTTTACAGTGCCAGAAAAGACACAGAAAAGTTAAATTCAGTACATCTGTTTACTCTGACCTCATTTTCCAAGACCATAGGGACGTTTAAGGAGACAGAGATAAAAAAAATTAAAGGACAACTCTTTTTGCAAAAAAAACTAGGACAATCCATAGCTACATAATACCAAAAGGACTAAAAATTAAACATATAATCAATAAAAAATAATAAAAAAAAGTGGTAGCATATAAAAGTTATGACAAATATACAGAAACAGAAAGTAAAGCCAATGAACCGAGGTGGTCTTTTATTTAAATGTAATAGTGATTAAAAGGAATGAAAGACACTAGTAACTTCTAACCACAACACAGAAATTTCTGTGCTTGTCCAAAGATTATTTGGCTGTGCATTCCCCCTGACGCATTCAACTATGTTAACATAAGCTACCTCCCTGAACCTATAACAAGTACCTGCTTAGGAAATAAATCGGAAACTATTATGCTGCTTTGGATTTCCTACTATATTCCTATAATCCCCCATAGTTGTAGATATTGTATACAACATTGGAAAAATATGGATCAAGATCCCGCAATGCTTCAGTATGGGACTATCATGTCATTTCAGCTTGTAAAATCGAGGAGAGAGAAAAGTTTCCTCAAAAACCCTAAAGCCTTCTTTCCAAATCCTGCTTGGCAATGTTCCTCAGCTACTGATGAACAAAGGTTTCTTTTCCATTGAAATGCAGAGCTGGAAAGAGTCTAAAGAGACATCTAATCTTTTCATCCCCTCCTTCCAACCCTGGCAATGAGACAATGTCCTCTATATGCACACCATGCTTATCTGTTCTTAAAAACCTCCAGTGGCAGATTCAAAAAGGATCACTGGCTTACCAGTTCCAGTATTTAACTGTCTTTACAGTAAAAAGGATTTTCTTAATATTTGATCTGTATCTCAGTTACAAATTAAGCTGATTACTCCATCAATACTGACAGTGAACAATGACTATCCTGTTTTACAGCAGTCTTTTACATATAGGCTAACCTGGGCAGGAATTAATTGAGAGAAGTCCCTTGGCTTGGCTTATATAGAAAACAGATCAGATGATCACAACAGTCCCTTCTGGATTTATAATTTGTAAGTGTGTGAGTCATATATCACTCCTGAGCAAAAAATATCAAGTCATTCTGCTTTCTTTTTGGAGAGAAACATCACAGTGTTTCATTTGACAGAAACATCCCATTCTTTTCTGCACTCACGCATTCTGGGAACATTCCCATTATATTTGCAGAAAATTGCAAATTTGTTTTCAGTATGAATGACAAGTAATAAAATTAAACTGTATTGTACTGTACTAGGTCACACATGGGAGCTGGAGTTTGTTTATTACCAGTTCCTCTGTTTTTCCTTTTCTTAGCAGATAGCTCATTATTTCCTACAAGATCAGTTATTTGAAATCTATAGAGTTGGCTGTAAGTGTGTGCTGTTTACCATTCCACACATCAGTCCCTTTCCTTCCTTCCCAATATATAATTACATTTTTTATAGGTGCTTTGGTACATTTAAAAAACATGTATGTTTCTTTTTTAGAGACTCTTAGAAGCAAAGTGGGACACTTTGATGTTCATTTGCACACCATACCCAGAATGACTAAAGTTTTGTTTTAGTGGGTTTTGCTTTGGTATTTTTCTGCTTTTGTTTTCTCTGCTCTGGAAACAAATGGGAAGATCGGAGACTGCACACTGTTGCAATTAACTCTTTTCTGGGGATCCAAGAAAATTGAAAAACTGAGGGGAGTACGGATGGGCCTTATTCCCTTACCTTTGTCTGTTCTCTGGATGATCTGGATATTGTCTTAATTCAGGAACAATGCAGCCACTAGTACAGTTTGGAGTATCTGTGAGCATGAGACAAACACACAGCTTCCTCTCTGAGATGCACGGACTTATCATAGTCCCACAAGGACTGTGATGCAGAGGTTTGTACTCTAAATGATCTGTTGCTTTTTCTTGGATGTCCAGGATGGCAGTGAAATACTTTCATTTTCCAGATGAGGACCATAAACAGTCCTGGTCAGGACTCAGATCTTTTACCAGCCCAAACATTAGCCTTGTTTGCAATGGGTCATCTGTCACAAAGTGGGAGTTGTCCTAATATAGCACTTGCAGCTTAAGATTTTTATCCTTTATATTCTGTTCTAAGAGAAAAATTCTCTTAGATCATACACTTCTAATGACAATAGGCATTTATATTTTTTGTTTTCTATGTAAATGCACAAACATTATTTAAACTATTTAAAAATATTGCTGTGATGGCAACGTATACCTGTCCTCATTTTTATGTCAAAATGGAAAACATTTTGCTTTAAATTTCTAGTTCTTTTTGTTTCTTTTTAACATGGTTATTTTTATTGGTTTTTATTTCTTTCCACATTCTGCTTTGCTGTATGCCCAAGGACTTTCCTGTGATAGGAGTAGTTTTAGGGACATGCTGAAAATGAAATAGGATAAAACTACCTTGGATTTTTTCTGTAGTTTTAGATTGTCTTTAGAGAAAATAAAATACATGTTTCAGTTGCTGGTGCTAAAACAGCAGTGTTGATAAACTCTAACGAAGTCAAAGTGAATTATGCTCTCAGTGATCTAAAAGGGCAACCTGAATTCCCATATCTGTAGAAACAATAAAATGCCAGGAAAATAGAGCAACAAAATATCTTTTCCATCTTTAGTGTCTTTGTATTACATGTTTCATAAAGCACAGCTATGCAGGAAATTAGGAAAATAAAAAAAAAGAGAGTAATATACAGTAGATGATGAGCTACTGTCCTTTTCTCCTTCCAAAATGTCAGTTTGAAATTCTTGCCTGAATGAAAGAAAAATATGGCAAGGATTACAAAGATTCTCATGGATACACCCAAATATTTGATTTTTATTCTTGTCTCTGTGGACTGGTCCTATTGTTGCAGAATGTTTCAAATGGTGAACAGGTAAAAGATTATTGTAGGAGCTGCAAGTGCTTCCAACTAGATTGAAAACCCATGTACTTCAGAACCAGGCAGAGTAGGTTGCTCCTCTAGAGTTATTGTGGAAAACAAACCATTTTTCCCCTTCAAGGAAAAATAATTATGAGCTGCAATAAAATGGTTAATTATATTTTAACATAACCTTGCCTTGAGGTGAGTTTTTAAGCTTCTAGAGCAACACAACTTTCAATAAATAAATTTGTTTAGTAGCCATAGAAATGAGGTTATTTGGGCCATCAGTAAACAGTGTTGTTCCTAAGCTCAACTAATTTCCTATTACTTTTTGAGAGCCACTGATGCAAACACCTTGTGGGGGAAAGTTATAATACAACATATTAAAGATAAAGCCTTTTACAAGGTAACAGTGACTTTAGGGGGTTTTTGTTTGGTTGATCGTTTTTTTGTTTCTTTGGTTTGTTTTTTTGTTTGTTTGGTTTTTGTGTTGTTGTTGTTATTGTTGTTTTGTGGTTTTTATTTATTTGGATTTCTGTTTGGTCTTTTTTTTTCTTCATATTCCAGGTAATTTTTATTGTCCCACACAATTAAAGAGTCAAAAGAACTTACTGAAGAATTTATTTCTGTATGTGAGTCTAAAAAAATAGTCCTAGTTTTGTTTAACAAAACCGAAATCAAACATATATCTTAGTTTTATGTTCTATTTCAAACTCTTTTCAAGCTTTCACTGATTTTTAACTTTTATATGTCTAACTTTTATAGTGTGGTCCTCTGATAACAATGTCACATAGTGCCTCACTTCCTACAGACAGTCTAGATCTGGGTGTTTGTTAAACGTGGTTCTCCATGAATAGACAGGATGCTACTATATTGGAAGAACTCCATTTTTCTCTTCAAAACATAATTCTCTATTTTGAATATTGCTTTTCAAGAATTCCTAAATTTCTACTGTAGAATCTGAGAAATATTCCTTGTTTTAATAATTAATATTAATAAAAGTATTTTTGATGCTAAAAATTTGCATGAAGTGGTATGTCTAACACACTAAAAATTGACATGATACTTTCCTGCAAAATAATTCCAATTAAAAATTATTTTTTAGCTGTCAGTGAATATTTCAGTGTCATCTCCCTGAAAAGCAGGATAATGGGACCTTTATCAACAGCAATCCTATAAAACAAAGCCATTTGAAATTTTAAAGAGAAAATGTTGTGACACTTAGGTCTATAGATCATTGTTTTTCTTGTGTGTATATATAATGTTTCAATATACCCTCTAATTTCTCATGAGATTCAGTGCTTTAGAACCTTAAAGGATTTGAAGGACTTTGATGATATATTAGGAAAAAGTGAAACTCCACAACTCTACTCTAACAGTTCTTACTTTTCAACTAAAAGAAAATCTGGTCACCTTCCAGTTTGGAGCAGCTGAGACCCATCAAACAACTGAAAACAATTTGTTCGAAGCTGGAGCTGTCATAGTTTATTAACGTAAAAAACAAATGAAGTGCTGCTTCTGACTTCAGCTCACCACTTCATACGAGCTCTCTCCCATTTCACTTGACAGTTGTGGACACTGAAATAATACAAAACATAACCCAATCAACAGACTGTGAAGAATATGAAAGCTAAAGACAGATGTTCAAGAGCTATCATCACTTTTCAGCTTTAATTATATTGACATGGAACAAACAAGTGATAAATCAACTATTTTATAGTGTAATAAGCCTTATTCTACCTGTTAACCTAATGCCTCTTTGGGTGGCATATCCCAGGTACATGGAAGACCACAGAGTGCTCTGCATGTAAGCAGTCACAGAAACAAATTGTGTACTGAAATAATATTGAAATGTTCCTGGTTTTCAAGATGAATATCACATTCAAGAAAGCTTTCTTGAGTTTTCTTCCTGTAGTCCATCTACCTGTTATAATTTTGAAGCCCTCCTTACGTCATTCATACTTAGTCCTGAAGAAATTTGTAACACCCTACAGAGAAACAAAATGGATGAATATTTGTGTGTTTTGTACTTTAGGCTTCAGTTTTATTTGCAATGATTGGCAATTTTCCAACAGGTTTTATGGCAATCCATTATTCCCTGGCCCAGGTCATGAAGCTGAAAGACAAGGTGTAGCATTACTACACAGAGTAGGACTTGGAAGCCAGCATAGTTTTAATGAAGCTTCTTGATATATCTGGAATTCAAGGACCTGTTTTATCTTTAATGCTGAAAAAGGCTCTTTGATGGTTATGAAATCCAGTTTCTTAATTTCATTGTGATTTATAAAGGCAAATTTTTCCCATGATATCCAGTACATAGCTGAAGGATTCACAGCAAAAACACAGAAGTCTTTTTCTTTGAAAATTGCTTTCCAGCTACATCCATACCCTGATGATCTGATTTAAAGTCCAGTGAAGAGTGGGATTTCAAGGGCGTTGTTGATTTCCAGGTTCCTGTAACACTAAAAGACCCTCCAAATGAAACTTCCAGGGAATCCTAAGAAGAGGTCTAAGTGCTGAAGAAGAGGGATTTTAATGATCCTCATTAGCTCAATGAAAAAAAATTCTCTGCTGATCCAACCTGCCAGTTGGGTTAAATTCTGTGTGAAACTAAAAATACAAAACAGGCTCCAAAATCAAGGTGTTGTCCCTGTGTTCACTGTTGCTCATTCTGTACCCTGTGCTTTTAGGCATCGTACTGTACTGCCTCAGGGAGTGAAGGTGATCAACAAATTGCCCTTCTTTCCTCCATTAAAAAAAAAAAAAAAATCCCAGAAAACCACAGCAGAAACATGAATGAACCAAAACTGTTCCAGACCGATGGGTTGCACTGATTTCACAGAATTTCTGTTTGCGGTCCTGGTGAGTCCAATCTTTCTGCTCCTGGTATCCCATGGCTGAAGTAGAGAGGATGTCCCAGTGTGGGAGATAAAGGGCAGAAGCTTGGATTTGATGATCTTGGAGGTCTTTTCCAGCTTTAACGACTCTATGAACGAACAGAGTAATCTCTTCCATATTTATTCAGTTTGTTCACAGACTTTGGCACACACCGTGGTCAGACCAAGACACAGCATTTTCAGAGCTTTATGTTTGCTCTATTAGCAGCTTACTATGAAATGCAAGCAATGGAGAGATGTACATAGATGGCAGATTTACACTAACTTTTAATGTTTGTAGACTTAGATGACTTTTATGATAATGCCTCTCTATTTGGTTTGGAGGCTTTTGTGTATTGAATATTTAATGATGTTTTAATTGTTGTTGGTTGTTCTGATTAGAGTTAATCCATGTGGCACCTACAGTGTGCTGGCAGGGGGCGCTTCATAAATGGAAATGGTCATTATTTTTTACTGTAAAATACTGAATCACTTGTATTTAGGGAAATGGACTGAAATTTTACAGATGGGTTGTTTTATGAGTTCAGAAGAAAAAAAAATAATACATTTAGCTTGTTAGGCAATACTGCAAACTGTCTCCTTCATCACATGTCTTTTCCCTAAATGAATAGACTTCATCTGGAAAAATTACAGCTTATGGAGACAGGAGACAGAGGCAAAGGTACTATTTGTCCTCCACTAAGTGAAGTCAGAGGTAATTTTCTGCCATATCTATGTAACTCCTTGGTCATGTGGACAGCAATGTGTTGTTTTTACTTTGTGAGCTGTAGCTGCTACTCAAACCCCTCAGTAATTGCTGCTGCCTTTCAGACCAGCACCTTCAAACCTGTGTATGCAGTGCAGGATTATAGATGTGTTGAATTTACTGCATCATGCCCATGTCTCTCTGACTTCACAAATTTTCTCACTTTTCCCTTATCTTAAATATATTCCCTAAGAGTAGATTTTTGATTGTTTTGGTTTACAAAGGTTTGGCCTCCTATAGAGATAATTGCATTTCAGAGTGATTATATGACAGTGCACATATCTTCATATCTGGTTTCATTGTTTAGTAATATGACCACAAGAGCCCTCAAGATTCTGGCAAATGACCTCTGCCTAACTTCTGCCAAACATTATTAATGCTGAGAAAATACTCAGTTTCTGAGCCAATGTTAAATTTCATGTTCCTAATAAGCATTTTCCTCTACAACAAGAAAATCTCTGCTGAAAACCATCTTCTCAGAGTGCACTTACTGCTGCTGTGAAATGCTAGACTGAAAAAGTTGTAAATCTACAGTCTGTCCTTAGCCTCAGACCAGCTGTTAGAAGAATTAGTCAGCACACGCTCATTTAATCTGTCCTACTCTTGTGCCTTGAGACTGACCTTCAGCAAGTGCAGCCTATGAGAAGCAGGTTGTGATAAATTCCCAGTGGTCTGAAATTCTTTGCCTCAGGACTAAATGGGCTGAGAATGTCACTATCTGGCCAGTGTACAGCCATCCCGGATGTGAAAGGAAGACATATGGGTGGAAAGCTTAGGCTTGAAGAGATCATAAACTTTTAGATTATAAGAGATCTGTCTGAAGTTGAATGTTTCTGATGTAGCTCGTCAGTTGACAGTTTCATCAAGAAGACATAGGAATATTTGTTACACTACTCAGTGTCTTCATAGCTGGGTCACTCTTTCAGAATGTTTTGGAGATTCCTTCTGAAGCCCTTGTTGCACCTAAACCACTTTGATGAGACTCTTAATTCATTTAGACATGACCTTGCATCAAATGTCTTACATTTTAGGTTAACCAGGCTCCATCTGCAAGGAGTTATTGCCAAAATTGTGTCTGAAATGGTCTAAAATCTTGGAAGTTGCTATAAATATGAGATTTCCCATCCACCATCTGGAAGACCCAAATCCATATTCAGTATAAAATGTCATAGTGACATTGAATTCTACTACATCAAAAAGCTCAGTCATAATTTTAAAAAACAATTTCTAACATACAGCAACATCTTTCTTTCCTTCTCTTTCTTTCCTTCTCTTTCTTTCCTTCTCTTCCTTCCTTCCTTCCTTCCTTCCTTCCTTCCTTCCTTTACTCCACCCTGTCTTTTTCTCCTTTAATATGAGCTGTTACATCCACACTCTAATCTGAGTCTGCTCTCCTGATTCATAGCAAAACAAAGAATATCACAGATTGCTGTATTTTTACATATGTAGAAAAAGTGTGTGAAACAGGCAGATCATAAAGCTGGCTTTACATTGTTGATATTATTTTGATACTGTAATTTGCACTGACTAAAATTAGTGTTGCTTCATTGCTCTCTATAGTCAAAATGGAAGCACTAATTTAGCTAGGTAGCTTTTTAGTTTGGTTTTTTTTTTAATAAAACTTAAATATATTCCCTAAGGCCTTTTTAAAAGGTAGGAGTAACACAATCATAAAAAATAAAAATACTATTAAATAAGTTGTAAATTTCAAAGTGATACATGAATGCAATAACTCAACTGTAGAGTTGGAGAAAATAATAAAAGCCACATGCTATAGTACTGCCAATGCAAAGGCTACAAAAGTTAACAAAGGGAGTTTAAGAATCTTGAAAAACTGTAACATATCTGCTGAAATACTGTTGAATTTTTGAGAGGAAGGTATCGAGGGCTTATAATCATCAGGACTTAGAGGAAAACAAAACTTGTTCTTCAATGGATTAATTGTTCCGTTTTTCTGATGGCTCATGGTGGAGGTTTTTTCTTTAATTATTTGGAGCATTTATTTTTGTTTCAAATAGGAAAAAAAACCAACTTGAAACAAGAATTTGTGAAGCTTGCCTTTACAAACTGAAGCTGTTAGTGTCAGGTTCTTGCTATTTACTTCAGAGCTAAACGCAGCAGATGTGAATGTAATGGTACAAAACCTTTGAAAGTAATTAAATCACATAGTAAGATTAGTTCAACCCTTAAGATAAAAGGGTTGAGGCTGCTTTCATGAGAAAAGAGCTGTGCATTTATAAAACCATAAAATCACTTGCTTAAATCATTAGTGTATTTAGCTGTTTCAGTGGTAGATACTGGAATACATCACATCAGTCACCTCTTAGGACTTTGCATCTACAGCATCTGCTCTGTTCTCCTGTTCCAACAATTTCCGTTTCAAAGTAAAAATCCTAAAGATCTGTGAACAAAGAATAATTTACTTTTTTTATATGTGCTATTTTTGCTCCTTTATTGTAATGCTTGATAAGGTTGTGGGGTTTAGTATTTTTGTCAGTCAATCTCTTTTATTATTCCTGTTTCATACAAAAAGATTCAGAACTTAAATATACTTCAGTTTAATATTTGTGACTATTCATCATCTGATAGTTGAGAGCAGTTTGGGAGAGGTATAAGGAAAATAGAAGTATGTTTCTAGTCCCTCAAGTAATATGACATTGTGATTATGATTGCTATTAACAAAAAAAAAAAAAAAAAAAAAAAAAAAAGAAGAAGACTGGTTGTTCATGGGCCTTGGCATTGTCAGAATGAAGGATTACAAAGAAAACACATGAGAAAAAATTGTCTAAAGATTCCTAGAACACATGAATAGTATAGTCTCATTTGCAGAGAAAGAACATTTTATTAAAATTGACTGTGTATATATAAATTTCAAACAGGTGGGCTCTTTCTCAGAGCGAAGGAGAGAAGAAAAGTCTGTATAAGTCAATTGAGGAAGAGAATCTGGATTTATTTCTCTTATAGCTTTTATAGCAAGTAGTTAAATGCAAGTGCACTGCCCATTTGCACTATCTAGGATTTGATAGGCAAGCTGACATGCGAGAAGGAGAAAAGGAAGAAAGAAAAAAAAGATATATGAAACTACCTTTGAAGTGAGAGAGTCCAAGATAGAGGACTAAAGTCTGGTTTAGTCCAGTGTCTATAAAACCCAGGTCTGGAAATGTAGTTGGATCTGCCAATGTACTCTTAATAAAGACAAAATATTTGTGTGTCTTTTGAACCCTTAGTCACTGCTGGGAAAACAATCGCCTCAGTGTGCCCACTAGTCCAGTCCTCAGATGCTTCAAGGCATCAATATATACAATAAATTTTAAAGAAGCCAAGATACAGCCATCAAATCACTCTATATAAAAAATTTGATTTTCTTTCTTTCTTTACAATAGGTCTCCATTGGACACTAAATAACTTGGAGTTCAATATTTGTCCCACTATAGAGGTTTATCTGAAATTTGTGACAGGAGTAGAGGGAGCTATTAAGTTATTTTCTTAAATTCCATCTCATTGAGTGGTAGAAAAGAACTGACTCCATCAAAAATAAAAATGTTCTCCAAAAACTGTAGTCTGAGTATGTCCCCAATACTGCATTTAAAATTTCTTCATTCATGTGAAGGTATAAAAACAACACTTTAAACATTTATCCAAAAATAACCGCTCAGAATCATAGCACCATAGAATGTTTTGGATTGGAAGGGAACTTAAAGATCATCCAGTTTCAGCCCCACCTGTCATGGGCAGAGAAACCTCCCACCAGACCAGGTTGCTCCAAACTCTGCCCAAGCGCACCTTGAACACTGCCAGGGATGGGCTTCTCTGGGCAACCTGTCCCAGTGCCTCACCTCCTTCACAGTAAAGACCTTCCGTATATCCAACCTAATTTTCCCTTCTTTCCGTCTGAGCCCATTACTCCTTGTCCTATCACTACAGTTCCTGATTACAAGTCCCTCTCCATCTTCCCTGTAGCTCCCTTCAGATGCTGGAAGGTGTTGTGAGGTCTCAACGCAACCTTCTCTTCTCCAGGCTGAACAACCCCAACTCTCTCAGCCTTCAGTCTTCACAGGGAAGGTGCACCAGTCCCCTCAGCAACTTCATGGCATCCTCTGGACTTGCTCCAGCGGTTCCATGTCCTTCTTAGACAAGGGGCCCCAGAGTTGAATGCCGCACTCCATGTGGGGTCTCGTGAGAGAAGAGTAGAGAGGGAGAATTGTAAAAATGTCAGTGGGAAAGGAGGGACAAGGAGATAACAGCAAGACTCAAGATATTTGAGTTGAGATGCCTTTAAGACATCCCTTTGCCCTGTAGATCCTTGCTTAGCTTGTCACCAGGAAGGAACAAATCTGCAGAGCACAATTTCTCTTGAACTTAGCTCCTGTTGAAATGGCACAGTGAGCACGTGTACACTATCCTGTAAAAGTAATAACAGCTTCATGCCCAAGTAGCGCCTTGTCCTGGCATAGCTCAACTCCAGACAATATCCTGGGCTCTGGGCAGTGTCCTGGCTTGGGCTTAGAAAACAGATTCAGTCTCACCTCCCTCTGTGGTTTACTGTGTGACTTTGGGAATATCTCCCCTTGCTAGGTCTGTTTCCTCATACCTAAAATATGTTTGGAGACACCACAAATTCACTGGGGAGAATTGTTCTGCCGCAAGGAGCTGAGATCAACTGTGCAAATGCTCAGGCAAGTACTCTGACAGCTTTGCTAAGGGAAGGTCTCTTTCTTCAGAAAAAAACAAACCTGCATCTAATCCACGCCAGGCAGAAGCAGCAGGGCAGAAGGCAGTGGGGTTAGAGTAAAGAACTTGGCCACATTAGAAAGGTAGGCATATAAAACTTTCTGCAATGGAGTTGCAACAGTTTCTGCTACCGCTAGCACCTGTCTCAGTGGGAGATTTTTCCGTGAATGCTTTTCATGGAGTTTTTATGCATTCAGACAGTAAGGATCAAGACTTCCACCACACTGTTAGTCTGAACCAGTCTCAGAGCTCTTATATTCTTATTCCAGTAAGAAATTACAGCAGCAAAAAAAAATATATCGAAAGAAAAGGGAGAAACATCACAAATTCTGAAATTTTTCATAGTGAAAAAAAGAACTTTTAAAAAGAGACACAACATGAATAAATTCATTTTCCCTCCAAATTCCTTCTCTAATTTGAGGGAATTTGGGGTTTGAAATCCCAGAGGCTTTTAGAAAACTAGAAGAAATTGACAAAATAGGAATAAAACTAGACTCAAGTTAGAATAAGACTTCCCCTCATCTCAGCATACTATTGACATGCCCCAAATCTTGCCACCCACCTGCCTTTGAAGATTTGAGCCCCTTTCCATCTGAATATAAAATAAGAAGAACACTTAGATCTCCTGCTAGTGTTTCTCACAAAACTCCATCTCTCCTTGGGGGCTGGATCAATAATAGAGCCTGATTATTCTAATAAACATCAAATGAGGTACTTAGCATAAAGACTTAGAATTAATTCACTGTTAAGACAAATGCAGAACTTCTGTTAAAGCCAGGCAGGGTTGCATTTATTAGCAAGAAGTATACATTCAGCTGTATTCACAGATGTTGGTCACATTCAAACATGAGAGGTGAGAGGAAATATATTCTATATTTTCTATTTAAGCTCATCGTGGCCGGTGAAATAGGAGCAGAAAAGCAAAGGCAGCAGAGTAACTACACAATGCCAGACTGTCCGAGAACATCTCTTGAAGAGACAGAGGAAACCTGCCAGAGTGCTACAGAAGTTTTGATGAAGGGAGGCACTCCGATAAGGACATTAAATCCGGGCTGATACCAGCATATGGAAATTGAAGTCTTTTCTCATTATCTTGGCTGATTTTCTGCCAGGAGACACATCTGCTGGACTTCTGCAGGAGCCCTGTGGGAATATAAACCTAGGCAGTCAGACCAGCCTGCTAAGTCATATTTATGTAACATTTTTAGGTAATTTCTTACATCAAGGGATGCACTGGCTAAGAAACACATTTAGGGCTCATGGAGGGTGGGGAAAAATCATAAGGGAGGCATGTTTGCCATCTGATGGGAAACTATATGGACACCAGTGGAGAATTCACCTCCAAAAAATGAAAATTGACTACTCTTCAGGATTACTTAGCAAGTTGCTCACATTACTTATTTAGAATGATAATTTCCCTGAGCTGTCAAAATCCCAGATTTAAGACATATGATTGAACTGCTGTTAGCAGCAATAATGGTTATGGTAAACTAACGGCAGTTTCATGCAAATTCTTTAAACTTTAAACATTGGAAAGTTTTAAAAGCTTAGGGCTTTTGTCATTTCAAGCCAACACTTCCACATTATTATCATCTTTTTGGACTTAAAATCCTTTATTTTCAGAGCCTGGATACCTCTAGGGGTATTCAGACTCTGAAATATAGGTATAGAGATACACCCCCCTCTCTATACAGATAGGGTAAAGAAGATTCACTGTGAGAAGACACAGTGAATTATAGCCTCGTCTCTTACCTACTTGCCCAGTTTTATGTTTCAGATATTTGGCTTGTTAAACTCCTGCTTTCGACTCACACATGCAGAACTCTCCAGGGCAACACCTCTAATATGTTTTGATGCATTGCATACATCAAGGTGGGGTTTGTGTGTTTTTCTAAAGATTGATCCTGATTTTAAAGAAAAATGAGGAAGAATATTGGGCTGGAAAAAGTTGCTTTGTGCTAGCATTTGAGTTATCTTCATCTGAGCTGAGAAACAGAAGTATGACTTCAGCTAAGTCCATTTTACCTCAGGGACAAAATTCTGGAGGAGTGTGGATTTCATAAAGAGCTGCATTCTGACATCTTTTCCAATTTACTACTGAGGTTTTAAAACATAACGAAACATAACCACCACCACCCCAGGAAGTGACTTTTTTAAAGACCTCAGGATTTGTCCTGATTTGTTCTTTACAAGACATAGATTTAGTCATGTAAAGACAAACCAACCAAACAGTCTGACAAATAAAAAAACCCAACAAACCAACAAACAAACAAACCAAAAAACAAAAAACCCAACAACAACAAAACCAAAACCAAAACCAAAACAAAACAAACAAAAAAACAAGCAAAAAAAAAAAAAACCCACAAAAAAACCCAACCAACCAAACAAGCAAAAAACCACCAACTTCCATGTAATTGATGTCATTGTCATCTGAAATAGTTTAGAAGTTATGAAGTTTCTGTAAATTATTAATTAGCGGTATACTCTCATGTGAAACTAGGGGCTGCATAACAATATCTCCTGGAGTAATATTCAGCCATTCTCACTGGATTTTATATCCTGAGTTTCTCTCTAAAGTCCAGCTCTAAAAAATGACCAGTAACCTCTGCTATGGAATCCTAGCAAGGTTTTTATGTGAATAAAACCCAGGCAGAGTTTGGTGTGCATCAAAGTGTTTTGATGGATCAAGTGAGAGAACTAAGTCATTCTCTTTCCTGATAAAACTCAAAATTCCAAATTTTCAGCAGCTTCCTACCAATAATGCCTATCAAAATGTAAGAACAGGAGCTGTCATAGAGTAATTTGACATTTCTGACACAAATGAATGCTTTGAATACACAGAGAGTTACTCCTTCAACCTTTTCTTAAGGAACCACCTCATATATCTTGAAAATTTATATGCCTGTGTCCAACTTGTGAACAATTAATTGCTACATCCTTAATGGTAGAGGGTTTTTTCTCCAGTGTTTTTTCCTTTGCATATATATACATGATATCTCATTATTAAGTGTGTTGGGAGCACTTATCTGCATGGAGGAAAGGTAGTGAATTTTTCCAAGTGGTAATGATAAGCCAAAAGTAAGCCCTGTAAGGTAAAATCTATTTAAAATGTGGCAATTGGGGAAAATATGTCCCCCAAGCATAACAAACACACCATCAAAGTGAGTTAGCTACCAATTAACTTCTACAGTTTGCACAAAAGGCATTAAATTCTAGGGCAAAAATAAAGCCAAATGATGTATGCCTGTTCTCTGTGAACAACAGATCATACAAAATGAGCTCTAGATGAGCTGGTTTTCATTGTACTTTCAGCATTCTACTGACTTTCTGGAAAATATTTGCTTTTCTGTTAAAAATACATTTGTTTTCTACATAAACTCCTATCATTAGGCATATGGAAAAAGAGAAATTATAGGTCTAATGCAGCAGATTAAAATGTGAGATCCTAGGCAGGTTCAGACACTATGATCCAGGACCCAATTTTGACCAAACTAATCAATACATAATCTCCCCATAAATTCAGGGGTGTGTAAACTCTTCCTGATGGAAACAATTAGAGAAGCAAACATTCTACCAGGGATAAGAAACTTCTCAATTCCCGTGGCCTGGATGATGTCATCTCCACATGGGAGAATATTATTTTAGCTAGTCTCTGTATTTCACCTCACAGTCACCAGGAACATGTATTTCAGAAAAAAATCAAATGGAGTTTTCAAGAGAATACCTTGGCAGTATTATGTCCTTGTAGTATTATGTCCTATAACTTAAATCCAAATATGAGGTAGTTGACTTCTGTCTTGCAATTTGTAATGTGCTACCTTTTATAAGCAGCTTTTTTTTTTTTTTTTTTTTTTTTTTTTTTTTTTTTTTTTTTTTTTTTTTTTTTTTTTTTGCATAGCATGAATTTGTCTACGTTTTATTAGCACCTATACCGGTTGCAATTCCATAGAACCATTTTCTTTGAAATGGGTGACTGAGCTCACAGAACCACAGCGACAGGGAATGGGGTAAGGCTCAAAGGGACCGCTGGGGATCATCTAGTCCCTCCTCAAGCACGGTCCACCCAAGAGCATGTTGCTCAGGATTGTGTCCAGACGATTTTTAAATAACTCCAGAGGAGACTCCACAACCTCTCTTGAGTTCCCCAACTCAGTGCATTACTTCTGTCAAACACCTGCTTTATCAACTGTAAATGTGCTTGACTTCACCAAACTTTTGTCCCTATTTTTTCTGAGATTATCAGAAGATATTGTCAGGACCCGCCATTAGAACATCACTGCATGGCCCTTATGCCTTCAACAGGTAGGTATTTGTACCTTGTTCTGTAAAACTGAACACTTCTGACCTTTTGAGGCATCTTCTCATTTTGAAATTATTTTCCAGTGTTTGTGTCAACTTCATACATTAGCTTTCAAAGTTATATTTGAGAGAAGCTTCCAAATATTTCATTTTACCTCCTGAAGATATCCAGTAAGATGCAATACTGTAGAATTAGATTTTAATTATCAATAACGATTAGTTCTATGCCTACATAAAATACCTGCACAGTGACACTTGTTTTCAAATTTTTCCGGATTATACCCAATCTGTGCTTCACATATCATCACCACTAATGCACTGTCCTGCACATGTATATGTGTGTGTATATACGTAAATAAATAAATAAATTAAAATACACAAAAAGAAAAACAGCAGAAAATCAGGAAGAAAAAAAGATTGAAAATAATGTTGAAAATAAGATAGGGAAGGTCTGCCTCCTCACCTTGTTTTTTAATGACTTATGGGAACCACGCTAATAACCTCAATTCATGGCTGCAGTGCCAGGTGACAGGCAGTCCTTTCTCGCTCTGGGACACCCCCACCAGGTGACACACCACAAGACTATCTCGTAATTCAGAAGAAATCTGAACAGTCTATGTAAGTGTTCCAAGGAGGAAGAATCTTGAGGAAAAATCTGAGGATTAAATCAATGAAGACCAATTACTGGAATGCAACTACATAAATATTCCAAGGTGCACTGAAACATGCATGCAACCCTGAGGTATACACTTAATTCTATTCTTAAAGGAAAGACCATTTGGAAGAATATTTGGCTAAGTGCTTCACCTGTAAGCTATGTTTCAGCTCCATTGACTTCCCCAAGGATGAGATTACTGCAGTCTTGAATTTTGAAAACCTTCAGGAAAAAATTTTCAAGACTGCAACAAGGACCTGGTTCAAGGGTTCACAAAGATCTCCTGACTTCACTGTGTGATCACACAATATGAAACAGAAGATTCAGCTACATTTCAATGCATTTTTTAAATCCATACATACATTTTATATTTATACATCCAACATACATTTTATAAATTTTATCTGTTACACTCTAATTTTGGATATTTTTACTATAGTAATTTTTACAAACACTTGAATGAATTGAGTGTTGTTCCACAAGGATCAGTATAGGGGCTAACATCGTTTAACGTAATTTTCAGCAGCATGGACAGTGGGATTGACTGCACCCTCAGCATAGAAAAAGGGATACCATCCAGAGGAACCTTGAAAGAATCAAATGTATTGGATAAAAGTGTTAAAACATTGACAGAAACACAGGAGTGAAAGATTACTTGTGAAAGAGGGAAGAGAGCCAGGGAATTTATGAGCAAGCACTACATGAATTTATATTTTTAAAACCTGACCAATGAATCTTAAGTCTACAGAGACATTTGTGCTTAGGAAAAAGCAAAATGTGTGTTTTAAACTTACACTCAATAAAAATTTCTGTAAAGGATTCTTCTGTGGTTGATTTTTAAGCAGTTTGTTGTGGCTATACAAAATCCTGGTTACTGTGATTGTACACAGAGGTCACAGTGTTTGTTTCTGTAGCTTGAAATTAGACATGTGGCTTTTATGAGTCAATTTCTAGGGAGAATACTTTCACTTATCAGTTCAGCCATTTCCATGACTATTCTTTATATATTTCAGTTAGTGTTTTCAGTTTATGTTCTACTTAATAGACTTGTTGGAGTAAAGAATTGTATGAAGTAAACATGAAAGGACATGGTAAAAGAAACATTTCTTATTTTGAAATTGGAACAGACATTAAAGTAATGTCCTTGCTTAGGCTTATTTAGTAAACATTAACTTTACATTTATTTAAAGGTAAAAGCTCAGGATCTGCCACATTGAGCCAGAAAAACAAACTGTCCACTAATTATTATTATTGCATGTTTCAGAAAAATGTAGAAATTTCTTTGTGGATAACTGAGTAAAATCTTTGATGAACATTTTCTTATTGATTCTTAAGTAGTAATTGTTCTATCTGTTTCTTGACTCTGAAACTTAATATGTTCCTCATATTTCTGCTTTTCGTGATTAGTGCTTTCTAAACTGGTAAATAGATTTTAAATTGGACCAAAGTAATGTTTAATCAGATTCTTTTGGAGGCAAGGAGATATAAGGTTGATGTCTGGTAATGATGTTTTTTTCTGTTCTGTTGAGGCATTCATTGGGAGTGATGGCATGACTATTGCTTCTTGATTGCACTGAAGTGTAAACACAGAAGTACTTTTCTGCAATGGAATTATTTTGGTTTTTTATAGGAGTGCTCATGTAATTATTTTCTCATCAGGGAGATGCTTGCTATTTTGGGCTGCATTGTTGGATGCTATAATATACCTATCATTAATTTCACAACAAAATAAAAACATGAAGGCGAACGAAGGCAATGATTATAAAAAACTCATCCTTACAAGTCTCCTGATCAAGGAGCTCAGGACTTTGCCACATCATGCTTATAATTTACCGAGTCCCATTTCTTTATATTTAAATTTATCCTGAGGATCCACTTTTACATGAAAAGACGTGTATCTGCCTGAGAGATGGATTTAGATCAAATTCAATTTCCCTTGTATTTTAAGGGTGGAATGGTAACACCACCCACCTTTAATGTGCAGTTATACAGGTGATGAGTAATTGAAGTGTGTTTGTGTAATCAGATCCAGGAGGTTGAAGAAAGATTCTTTTACTGGAAAGTAATAGAATTATAGAATTTTTAAGGTTGGAAAAGACCTTTAAGAGCATCAAATCCAACCACTTAATCAGCACCACCCTGTTCACCATTACACCATATCTTTAAGCACAAAATCTGCGTGCTTTTGAAAGCTTCCAGAGAAGGTGATTTGACTACTTCCTGGAGCAGTCTGTTCCACTGCCTGACCACCTTTTCAGTCAAGAAATTTTTCCTAATATCGAACCTAAACCTCCACTGATGCAACTTGAATCTGTGTCCTCTTGTCTTATCACTTTTTACCTGGAGTAAAAGACTCACCCCCACCTGGCTAAAATCTCCTTTCAGGGAGTTGTAGAGAATAAGGTCCCCTCTGAGCCTCCTTTTCTCCAGACTAAACATTCCCAGATCCCTCAGCTGCCCTCACAGGACATGTGCTCTAAATAGAGCATATGCTTAGGAGAAATTACCTCAAGGAAGGATGGCAAGATTTTTTATTGTGTTATTTCCTTGAGGTCAAATGCAGATTGAAAGAAAGCACTGTAACAACACTGGTAAAATAGAAATTATTTTATTCATGGGTGCAGATGGACAGAAAATCATCTTCCCACAATCTGAGCTGGCCAGGTTTGGACAGATATGGTGTCTAATGTCTTTTCCCTGAGTTCACATGTTTTGCCTCTAAATGGTATTTCAGTAAAACCATTGTTTTAGATATGCACAAGTGTGCTATTTTATGACACTCATGTTTGCAGAAACGAACTGGAATCAAATGCTGCTGATTAGTACGAAAAGTGGAAATCAGCAGATTATCTTTCTCCTAAAAGCCCTTGGCCCTTAATACATATATTTTTTTAACTGACTATGACATGGAAGCAAAGCACTACATACTTATGGAAGACACAAGTGGTGCAATCTAAGCAAATTTATGTCATTTGTGCTGAATGCAAGAATATTCAGAAATAGATCCATACCTAAGGTTCCTGATATTAAAAAAATAAAAATCTGAGGAAACTAGTAGAATTAGTTGGACTAAAATGCTCTGGAACTAAAACACAATAGAGACTTGGAGTTTTAGAAATTCAGTGACAAAACCATCCCACATTAAAGTAGGAAACACTTGAATCTATAGCTTAAAGAATTAACTGGGAAAAGAACCCCAAGAAATTAGAAATTGTGAGATAAAAAGGATGTGACAAAATTATTGTTCCAGAAGACATGACACGTAAAAGGTAGGAAAAAAGTTCCCTAAAAGCAAGTTCAGATAGACTTATAAAACTATTAAAAGAAATAGCAAAAGTCTCATTCTTCAAAAAAGAAAAATGAGTAAGAAAAAGAGGAAATAAGCAGAATGAAGAGAGAAGCAAAACTAACAAGGTTGAATGTGATCATGTAGGGGGGCACTGGATAATTTCTAGCCCCATTTCTGAAAGAACTGGGACATGAAATTACAGGTCTGGGGGCAACCATTTAGAATAAATCTAGCAAGATAAATGTGACATCTTATTTAAGAGTAACAAATTAACACCTATACTTAAGAAGGGAAAAGGGAAAAGTGATCTAACCCACTGCAAGCTTGTTAATCTAATATTAATTATATCAAAGGATTTAGAATTCTTTCCTTAAAAAAACACAGAAAGGATGGTAAGTGTAAAATAATATCATGCACAAATATAGTTTAGCGAAAATACATCATGCCACAGTCTGTTGAAAGAGATTTTGTAGTTAAATGAAAAGATGGTGACTCTAATACATAGGGATTTCAGCAAAGTATTTGACATGGTGCTGAAAAGAAAAAAAAGACTAGAATGTGAGGAGTAATAGAATAGTGGGTATATGTTTAAATCATAGTAAACAGGGAAAATATTAAATTAAAAAGAGTTATAGGTGACATTTAAGGATTTCATTAGTTCCCACAGTAAAGTGGGGGAGATACTGATAAAACTGACATTGTGAGTTTTAGAGTCATCATTAATACAGAAGAATATTCTTCAATGGTACTGAAAAGAAGAGATGAGAGATGGCCCTCAGGACTAGAATAACAAGGATGAGATGAAATTCAGAAGTACAAAATACTAAGTCAAGCACTTTTGAAATAATAGCAACAGTTTTCCTCTAAACTGGGATTTCATGAGGTGGTAATGACAGAAGGACAGACCTTGTAGAACTGCCTGATCACAGACCAGTATGATGTAGCCAACAGAAAAAGGCAAAGAACATCCTTGAGTGTCCCAAGTGAGATAATCCCTGCATCCCACAGAAGTAAAACTCAGACTAGATTAAGTTCAGAGTAGAGAACAGAGGAATGACTAGGAAATGAAAAACTTCTCATATGAAAGGAGACTGAAACAGCTTGGCTTGTTAACCTTGCAAAATGAAGGCTAAATAGGGATTATGCTTGCTTTTTGTAAATACATCAGTGATAATAAATATCCAAGAGGGGAAAGTCTACTTGGTGCAAGAATAAATGCAAATAAACTGGAACTGAATAAAATTTATGTTGGAAATTAAAATAAGGTTTCTGAGAAGAAGAGTCTGGAAAAGTGTCCAACACAAGAGGGGCAAAGCCTTAATTAATTTTAAACTTTGATTAGTTTATGAAATGGGATGTGTAACATAATTGCTTGTAAAAGCAGAAACTGAACTCATTAATCTATGAAGTCCCTTGCAGTTTCAAGTTCGTGTTTGTGCTGAAGATGATGTGAGGTTTATGACATATGATAATAATCCATTTACATATTTAATGGGAACAATCACGGCTGTATGGCCACATATCTGATGTCCTTTCTTGCAGTACATTGAAATAATTGGCCAAAAAAAAATTAAAAGCAGCCCAGTTTGCTGAGTGCACACAATTTGTCGTTTAGTCAGTGGTTTGTGCTTATTCATTATCATCATCTGACATTCTCCATCACAGAGAAATTTTTATGGACAAATGAGTTAAAGCAAGAATGACAATATGCAAAAGAGATCAGAAAATAGAGGGCCTTTTCCCTCTTCTCTTTTATTGTTTGGTTAAGGAGCGTGTCACTGTGATCAGTACTCTTGATAAAGTATGTAAATGTTTAGAGCCTGTTATTCCTGGGCTATTACTTGCATAGTCTTATCATAACAACAATCTGATAGAAAGTGATGGGGATCAGTTCCCAGGAGGAGAAATCTTAGAATGGCTTTTTGGTTCAAATAGCACCATGACATTGTTAGTTCAGGCTTAATAACTCTGATGTGGGCTTTGCCTTCAGGTCACTGAGGTATCTTCAACCTTGTATTATGTTTTTAATGATTCTAAAGACTCCAAATTGTGCTTGTGACCATTTTAGCATTTAAACAATGTCTTTATCTAATGTGGTCTAAAGACAATTGTAATAAGTAATATTGTAATATTTTACTATACCTATATCACATTCCTATATTTTCAAGTTACTATTTAAAAAGTAAAACAGGTTTGTGTCACAAGGAAAATTTTTCCAGTTCAAGTAGTTTGAACCAAACACAGATAAAAACAGTTTATTTGTTTATTAATAACACAAAACTCAGTGAACTATACATTCAAGGCCAGTATTGAAAATACAACAAATAAATTGCAATACTAGACACTGTCCAAGTTGTTAAATATCCAGCTACAAATTTCTAAACACTCTTCTAATCTCAAAGCGTTTTAGATAAATTATACCCAAATACACACAGGCTAATATTTACATGCACAAACTCACATCCCTCCCAAATTGTGTGGGTTTTGGACACACAGACCCTCTCCAGGATTTTCAGTCCTTACTTACAGCCCCCTTCTGTGGGAGTTGTTCCAGCTGTGCATGTGTCCATGCTGCTCACTGCAACCCCCAATGCAGATGTGGGGAGGAAATCCCCACCAGGTCACAGGCAAACCCAAATGGTCCCTACTCAATCCAGCAGCTGCCCGGTCTTATCCAGGTGCAAGCCCCTCACAGCTCCCCAGGAGAGGATGCTCAGCCTGGTTTGGGCAGGGTGGTGATGCCATGCAACAGCTTCTGGCAGGACCAAAAGAGATTTCAACAGGTTTTTTTTTATTTCTGTCTCCTATTCCCTGTTCCCTTCAAGTTGTATTTTTAATATATTTTTTTCAAGCTGATTGTTTTTTCCAAAAGTACTTTTGCAATTCAACTGGATAATGGTCATCTTCCTGATTGGCTTTGCTGCTTTGGAACAAATGCCACTCAGACAGTTTGGGTCATTTTTAGCTACAGACACCGCTGCACTCACATTCCTGCCTAGCCATAATTTTTTAGCCAGGCTGTGTTTCCTAAGAAGCTCCCCAGGGACTGTAATTGTAATGCTAAGTCATAAACCCCTCCTTAATGAGTGTCTGTCATACGCAGACAGCCTGAATTTTATAATAGAGTTGAGTACAAACCGAGAATATTAGGTGTATCATGCTATTCTGAATTCTAGAAATGAATGTCACAAACAATCAGGCAAAATATTATGGCTGAAACAGAGTTGCTTCTATAAAAGTCTGAATAACAAATGATCTGTTAGACAAGTACTGGAGTTCAAAATGTGGAAAGTCAGAGCACTATTTTCTTCAGTAATGTTCACTTGAAATTCTGTGACAGGAGAATTTACCAGTCACTCTGTCAATAAGTCAAAAATGACTTATGTTTTCTGGTGAAAAGTCTGACAAAAGTATGCTCGTTAAATTAAGTCCCTTTTATGAATCAGGTAAAGCGTCCAGAATCTAATCTGCACTTCTCAAATAATCGCAACCTTGTCTATAAAGAGCAAAACAAAGCAAAAATTAATGGAGAATCATAGAAAAGTTTACTAGAGGTTTTTTTTGGTTTTTGTTTGTTTTTTTTTTATATTGTAAACTCTTCTTGGACTTTCAAACTGGGACCAAAAGAGTGTTCCTAAAGGATCATGTAAGACAATGCTTAATGTTACAGAGTCATCATCCCTTATTTTACCATATTTTGACTTCTAGAAGAGGTCCACTGCTACAGGACAGAAGATACCTAAACTGATGTGGTATGGTACTTGGGAACACATTAAATACTGAACTTGCCAGCACAGTAATCTCTAGCAGAGGAGCACATCCACACTTTGGAAGATTAACCTACTCCCACACACTAGTTCACTAAGACCAGCTAATTTCTTCCCCTAGAAATATTCTTCACTGCTACTACTGACGAGAAAAGAGATTAAGGAGTTCCTTGTTTTCCTTACACTTCGTGACTCATTTCTCTGTCTGTAAACTCTTGCCTCCAACAGAATTGGTAATAGCCACCCAATTTAGCCACCGAGATGAGCCAGAAAAATAAGCTTTCTGTTCTGCAAAGAGTTCTAGAAACTAGTGCCCAGATCCTTTCTTGCACCTGCTCTATTTAACAGACCATCCCTTTTCTGTGCCAGATAATTACTTACTGTGACAATAAAATTTTTCTTCTCTTCTGTTCAGTCCTGCAGTTCTCTGTCAAATCCTGTTGTCCTTTTACATGTGTAACTCCTACCAAGATCAGGTGAAAGCTGAGAGAGTCAATATTTATTCCTTCTCATGTCTTGCATATAAAGTCATTCAGGTTAAATGACGATGCATGTCACCTGGCATCTCTCCACGTGTCAAATTATGTCCTTGCTGCACTGATATAACAATTTGTGATTAACTTTTAAGACCTCAGAGACTTAACAATTGAACAGAGACAAGGAGCAAGATGCTCTTAAGCCAGTAGTGATTTGGGGTATGTAGCTCAAGGCTTTTATTTCCAGTAGGACTGAGTTTCCTATTCATTGAAATATGTCTGTCAGGAGTTGTAGTTCTTAGCACAATTTTTCTTTATCAGGTGGAGAAAGTGCCGTGCAGTAGTTGTAAGGAGGTGATGCTGGAGGTCAAAGCTGGGTCTGTAGTAACAACTCGTTTAGGGAGAGATTCACACTTCAGATTGAAGGTCCAGTTCTCCCTCAACCTGTTCCCACTTGTGATGCTCGATATTTTGCTTGAATTGAGGATTGACTCAAGACTGAAGATTTGAATTAAAATTCAGGATCAAAAATCAACTTAATTAAACTGTCTGAGAATAAATTTACATTCAAAAGTGTGTTACGACTGTGCGCGCTGGCCCTGTTGAGCTTATCAGGGATGTTATGCTGTACCTTAGAAATCATGCATACTTATATATAAGTTAATATATATAATTGGTTTCATTGGTATTAGTAGGAATAAAATTATTCTTTCTTTTACAGTTATTTCGCCATCCTTCTTTCTTATCTGATTTTTGCTGTAGACTTAGAACCTGGATTCTGGCAATGAGGCACTAAACATTGCTGATACAGTGCTGCTCTTCTAGCAAGGCCATTAGCTCTTCCTGTGATACAAACTGAAAATAAACACAGTCAGGGACTATTATTGCCCTATTAACCATAAAATACAAGCATATTGCTTGAAAATGAGTAATAAGTTACTGTATTAGGGCAAGGTGGCCTGATATGAGGGAAAGCAAGATATAAAACAAAAAGAAAATATTTCAAGCTACATGGTCTTCTTGTTCCCTAGAGCCAAGACTAATGCATTACCTTTACCAGGAGCTGGGACTAAAATCTTCCTGTCACACTCCCATTAGTGAACAGATATCAAGAGGAACATTGCAGCAATAAAGACCTTTCATGTAGGTCTCCATTTGTAGCAATAATGTAGCCTTATCTACTGGAATCTTGATTAAAGTGAGACAAAGACAGTGCACATTTCATTCCTAATAAAATCATGATCTCTTCTCTGTGGTGACAGTGGTAGGACCTGGGGCAATGGCCTGAAGTTGTGTCAGGGGAGGTTTAGATTGGATATTAGAAAAAGGCTCTTCACCCAGAGGGTGTTTGGGCACTGGAGCAGGTTCCCCAGGGAAGTCGTCACAGCTCCAAGCCTGACAGAGTTCAAGAAGTGTTTGGACAATGCCCTCAGGGACAACGTCCTGGTGTGACTCTTGGGGTGCTCTGTGCAGGGCCAGGAGTTGGACTAGATGATCATTGCAACTCAGCATCTTATGTGATTCTGGGATTCTGAGATACTTTAAGAAGTTTATGACATTCTTTCCTCAATTTTTTTTTCTTTTCTCCCTGATAGAGTAATAATACATTATATATTGTTTCAGGAAACAAGGTAACAAAGTGAATAAATATTTTTTTTCTCTATCACTCCCTTTAATTCTCTTCTTCAGTTGCTTCTCATATGTGCTAAAGAGCAAAAGATGTCTACATTGGTTACAAAATCCCTTTGGGGTACCCAGCTAAAACCAGTCATGTAGGAAATAGAATAATTAATCTAGAAAATAAATGTAAAATGAATGGATCAAGTAGAGAATAGGTACATTATATTGTGACGAAAAATCTCCTGTGACATTTGCATAGAAATGGCCTGAATATATATATATTTGGGAATATAACCCACATTGTTCAGCACGGAATGTTTTATTAATCATAGTTTTTAAAGACAGTGAACATGGGAGGGGATAGATCAGGAAATAAATAATACATACTACAGAAATGGCCCTGAGATGAGTAGCTCTTCCCTTTATAAATATTACAAGCTACCCACAATCCCCCAGGTAAGAACACAGTATTCAACACTTTTAATGATGAACAACAACAAAAGAAGAGCATTTTAATTTAATGTGGGAGTCAGTTCTAAGTCTATCTTTGCTATCCTGAGGAGTGTATTACAGCCCTAATATTGCTAATAGTGAATTCCAGGCTATTTTTATCCTTCATTACTGGAAATTGACTCTTGGAATAACAGCTTTGTATCATATTATTGGGGATGAAATTACCAGACATTTTATGAATCACCAATATCAGATTAAAGTGGCAGCAGTGAATTTTGTACCATGTTGCCACTTGATACAATAATGGTGCTAAGAATACCTGAAATTATGACTTCTAGTCCCCACAGAGAAAGGGATAATTTCAGAAGGTTGGGGGGAAATATTTTTTTCCTGTATTTCATTTCTCAAATATTGTTTTGAAAATAAGCACATTAACCTAAATTAAAAATCAAAACCAAAGTGTGCAAAGTTGTTGGGGATCTCTGATGTGGTCCCAACATCCCCACGCTGAAGTACCGGATGAGTCAGTGACTAATTGAGGTGTTCTGATCATGCTGCCAGGGCTTGAATGCACATTTTAAGCATTGCAATAACATCTAGAGTAGCTGGCCTAAATCTCTTCCCTAGAGGCTGGCATTAATTGTGTGAACATAAGAACACAGTTAATGGGTCAGGGCAAAAATCCACCTCGCTCCATCTCCAGCGCTGACCGGCGGCAGGGGCACAGGGAGGCATGTCAGAGCAGGACAGCATATGGTGCCAGATCCCTGTTATGCTCCTTTGCCAGTAGTCACTTGTGCCTCTGGGACTGCCTGAATGCAAGGTGATGCTTTTGTGTTTAATAGAATCCTGTCAGTTTTATGTCATTAATTTATCTCATCCCTTTTTAATCCAGAGAGGCTTTAAGTATCCACAATGTCTTGTAGCAGCCGCACATATGAGAAAGTACCTCCATGGCTTGCTTTTAATCTGTTATTTGCTAATTTTATTTGATGGTCTTAGCGTAGATAAGAAAGTTTCTACTAATTTGACCTTCTCTGTATAACTGGTAGTTTATAGAGTTCTGTCATATACTTTCCTCGGTGGCTTCCCCAAAATAAAGGTGTCATTATGTTTAGATTTCCACTGTCATTGGCCCTCCTGATTGTCCCTCTCTGTATCTTTCCCAGTACTGCTGTGTGGTTTTGGAGGCAAGGGAACAACAAACTGTATTAAAGACTCCTGAGGGACTTAAATAGTGGCATTATAAGGTTTTCTCTTTTGTTTTCTACACCTTTCCAAGTAATTCTTAATTCTGCCTGCTTTTAGCAGTCATTAAACACAGAGCTAATAGTTTTGCAGAGCTACCTGCTGTAACTTCAATACCTATTTCCACTACAGAAAAGCTACTTCAGAAGCTGTCACAGTGAAAGCAAGATCACTCTGAATGCAGAGTGAAGATTTCTTTCCCACAACTCTGCTTCCCTGTCACATCATTTTTACTAGTGAAGCAGAACATGGACAGAACTTCTCTTTGCAGCAGACACAGCCCTACAGATTTTAAGATAAGTAACTTCAAGGTCTGTTCCTTTGGAGTTTAAGGAGTCAGAGAGGAATACCCAAAATGAGACTTTTGCATCTGAAACAAAGTATGCCACATGATTGAATGCACCTTTGTGGCAGAGGGATGGGAAAGGTAAACAAGCAGGAGCTGCTGAATCGCTGAGATAGATGTAGAGAACAGTAGTCTTTCCATATCTCTTTTATCAAAGTAAGAGGAGGAGTCTCTGGAGCTAAAGGGACTGAGGTAGTCCAGTGAGACTTGGTAAAGAGGCAGAGCACCAAAAATGGGTTCTTACAGCTCCTCTACCTTCTCACGAAGGGAAGATGAAGCACATAGTGCTAGTCTGATCCTGGAAACCCTATGAGGAGGGAGAGGTATTGCAAGTGGGGAGCCAAATGTGGCGTGACAAAGCCCCCCCCTTCTCCTGCCAGCAGCAACACACAGAATCATATTCAATTACTTTCTTTATATGTGTTGACCAAATATGAAATATAAGAATCTTAACCTGAAGAAAGGTCGAGGAGGCTTTTTCTGGCACATAACAAAAGAGCATTTGACGATGGTGGTACAGACTGTTACCAGGATGATTTATCCATGATAAGGACAGAGGCTGATTGCATTATGATACTGCTAGGAAGATTTACAATTTATTCACTCAATGGGGTATTGAAAACTGTCACTGATAGTGATCTCTCAACCTCAAAGTCAGGGTTTTTCATCTAAAATTCCACAACTGAAGAATTTTAGTACCAAGAAATTAAGTTCATGTTTCTTTTCACAGGTACAGTTTAAAATGAAGACACCTGAACAGAGGTGTAGACACAGGGGTTAAACTCACCCAGGAGAGGCTGGAGAGTCACTCAGGGGAGCCTCATGAATTAACCCAGTCAGAGAATCAGTGGGTACCTGGAGCAGCTGCCTAAATGAAGGCATCTGGTGTCATATGATACCATCCCTGGGTGGAGACATGTCAGTGACCTCTGGGAAGTAGCTGAAGGCCAAATAAGATACTCCATAGTGCCTAAAATAAATTCACCCCCCATACTTAGGGTATTGAATCCCAGTCTTAGCCCATATGGTCTGAGGAGGCTGGACAATGATTCAACTTTCTAGACTTACACTGTATGGTTTAAATATATTAAGAGATGCATTTAATCATGACTGAGGTGTGTTTGTTTTCCTGCTTGGCCATAAGTCACCACTCCTAAAGCCACGGATTTAATGTAGGTCCTGTGTGTTGTATCTACCGGCCTTGGGCAGAAGTTTGGCATGCACTAATCTTTCTCAAATGGTGTTTGTGCCTGTTGTAAAAACTAAATTGCATCCCCAGTCACTTGTCAGAGGAATCTCTCCCTGAAAAACACGGACTCTGTCCACTATGTCTCTATTGATTATGTGGCAATTTAGACACGTAGTTCACCTGCATGCACATTCCTTCAGACATCTGGTTTTGGTGTCTTCATTTTAAATCGAATCTACTCCTCTGACCTGGCTTCCTGCATATCAATTATTTCTTTTTCTTGGTGTTTTTTTTGCAGATGATTCCTTTTGCGCCGGTGACACAATTGCAGTACGTGCTGTGCTTCTCTGCAGAGAATGGCATTCACAGAAGAGCGTCATCTCTAAATCATCAATATATATATTGTAATGTTAGCCTTTAATTCAGTTTGAGACACCAGGAATAACTCAGCTATAGCTGAAGTTCAGCAGCTAATTCTACATAAAAAAGCCACTGCAGATGAGCCTCTAGCAGCTTGTGGCGGGTGGTACACACACATGCACACAGAGTAAATCCACAAGCCACTGACATTCAGGCAACTCATTTTGAGATCAGGTCTTCATGTAATTTTCCTCAAATGATAACATGCTGCTCAGTGAGCCAGATGAAGCTTCAGGACATTAGGGTGACCCTGCCTGGCAAAACCAGGACTTCTAGGGCCTGTCCTACATCAGGATATGGTATCAGCAGCTTTATATGATGATATTTCCAAGGGCCCTCACTCAGACTTGACCACTGGGATCCTTCCAGGAATTTCCCTTGCAAATCCAGGACTGGGTATGAGAAGGGAGGTAGAATTTTTATTTTGCTGTGTCCTGTTAGCGCTGGATTATTTTACTATTACTTCATCAGTAGGGGTCCTTTCAGGATCCCTTTCTCTAACCCTTCTGTCTTTCTGAATGCCATTAACACACAGAACAACAGGATGTTAAATGATCATCTTGGGTCTGAGCTGGTTTCTTTTGCTTCCTCTCTTTGTTTATCTCTCTAAAGTTGACACCCAATCTAATCCAAGGATTTGCCTCATTTGAACACACACACGCACACACACACACACACAAAAATTATCCGATTGTGATACTGTTCAGAAGATTACTTCTATTTCAGCATTTCTGTTGACTTCCATATTTACTGTTGATTAAAATTCATGCTGTCTGGAAAAGTCATTTTCTCTTCTAGTGTTGAGACTCTTCCTGCTAATAATAAAGATATTCAGATTTATGCTGAAAAGAATGCCAGACATTCTACTTTCTCCAGGTTGCTTGTCTGGTAAAAGTGTCTTCACAAAATTTGTGGTGGAAAAAAATTTCCTCTTCCCAAATTTGAAATAACTTTTCTACTTTGCAAGGTTTCTGCTGTTCAATATTTTCTTGTAGGTATATTCCTCTGAAGATTTGTATTTATTCTATGTTCCAAAGAGAAGGAAAACAAAAACATTTCCTTAACTGTCTGTTCAGAAAAACTGACTATACCAGCATCATAACAATAACCCAAGGAAAATACAAAGATTGATAAATATCAGCATTCCATCAAGGGGTTTTGATGCCCTCAGTCCAAAGCTGAGGGCAGAGGAAGACTTGTGGTAAAGGAGGAACGCAAAGCAGGACACGGAGGAATAGCAGAGTAGAAGAACCACAAAAAAGGAGAAGAAGGGAAGATGCTACTTGCTGGAATCATAGCTCCCCATTTGTTTTTTTTTTTGATTTGTACAACTAGAAACACCTTTTTTCTCAGAACAAAAGTCATGAGCTTTAAAAGTTACATTGGTAGATGTTTCACCTCTCATTTTCATGGCTTTGTGTGCTCCTCAAGAACAACAACAAAATGAAATGTTGCAAAAAACAGTTTATGAGGATTTCTCTGAGGTTCCCAGGTGTCTGATGCTCCTCAAAATGGGGATGCATGATTAATTTTTGTTGCTAACAAAAAAAAGTTGTCCTTTCAACTTGCTTTTATCTTCTGCAAAGTCAGCTAAAGGGTAATAAAAGTGGAGCTGGTGGGGTAAAGCCTCAGTAGAGTAAAATCCATTATATCTAAGAGGAGATACGGAAAGATCAAAGAGGAAGCTAAATGTGTCCTGAAGTACTTCAAAAGGTGGCTCACTTAGGAAATATTGATCGTCTCAGGATAGAAGTGGAAAATTGGCCAGCTTTTGCTGAGAGAATTGAAGAAGCTGTCATAGAGGTGGAAGAGCAGCAAGTCATTCCGTCTATGTGTAGGTTTACATGCTCATAAATGTTATGGTTATTTGCTGCTATGTGAATTAGTGTATGAATTAGATATCACCTTACCACTGGTGTTTTTCAGGTGCAATCCATTTCATCCAGAGTTGAAGTTTATAGTTCTGCTAGTGTTCCTAAATACAGAGGTCTCCTTTGTTTTCTAATAATGTAAAGTACACTTTGCTGCCTTTCATTTATGCCTCATTTTGTAACAAATTTAAAGTACAGCTTTCTCATCTGGAACATGAAGAGAGATAAGCCATACAATATGGCTTCAAGAGATAACCGTTACAATATTTCTTGTAAAAAATTGCAGAGTTTTTACATATAAATGTCTATGGTGTTACATACAGAAATGCATACAAATAGCTAAGTATATGTTACGTATTATATGTTAATATGGCATATAATGTCTGATTTAATGTCACAGAATCATAGAATAGTTTGGGTTGGAAGGCATCTTATAGGTCATCCAGTTCCACCCCCCCTTCCATGAGCAAATTCACCTTCCACTGGAAGCTGCTGCAAGCCCCATCCAACGCGGCCTTGAACACTCCCAGGGATAGGGCAATATATGTAATTATATATAATGCAAAAATAGGTGTAATTACACATAATGTAGTGTAAAAGCATTTGAATTAAGGGAGAAGCAAAAAGTAAGTAAAAAAATATACACTAAAAAAGGAAGGAATATATATATATATACGAGGAGAATTTCCAGGGGAAACATAACAAAACAAAAGTACTCCATCCCACTTGAATTGGAACAAAATGACAACTTTTCTCCGCCTGCCCTGAATATCTCTCCTCAGTGTTGGTCCCTGCTTGCAGTGATGGTGGATTGACAACACCTTCCAAGAGGAAGCAGGAGCTCTCAGGGTTTTTGTGTTCTCACCCTTCCAAGCAGCACGTAGGGAACTGGAGGAGGCAGAGAGCTCTGACAGTCTGCCCAGCCCATGCCAGTCAAATTTGCTTTCTGTCTGCCAAAAGTGAAGCTGGCAAAAACCATCCAGGTGAGGAACTGGGAGACCTGTCAGTTTGATTTTTCCCAGTGGAAAAATGGAATATTTGTTCACAAAATAAATTTTTTTAAAAATCAATTTTTCAAGAAGGGCACGTTCCATCAGAAAGTCCTCCTGAATGAACGTTCCCAAACACTTTCAATGACAATTTGCATCTGCTGTGGAGGCAGCATACAAGGACTGCAAAATGTGGACTCTTTGATGGTTTAATGAGAGTCTGTGGCTGGAATTTCCCACACTCCAGAGCATGTATGAATACACCCCTCTACCTCCCACTTAAAGGTGTGCATGGCTGTGAAAACAGTATGATTTGGATGAAGAAAATCCAATTTGAGCAGGATCTAGCAGCCAGAAGAGGAGTCATTGCCAATGGCATGCTATACAAAGATGCTTGATGAATGCATAAAAGAAATAAAAATAGAATAAAATATAAAATTAAATAAAATATCCTGTTTAAAAGTTTTTTAACTTCAGTGAGTGGGATATTTTTCTTGATCTGAACAAGAGCTTGGGGAGATTTTTTAGAAAAAAAAAAAATTTTCTCACTTTGGAAGTGATGCATTTGTGTTATTTGTCTAAGCAAATGTGGGGATTTATATGTTAAGCATTCACAAATATTCTCTTTATGCTCTACATAAAATCCAAAATAAATTCACAAATGTAACAAAATTTAATTCTCAAGCAAAGATAAACAAGTGCCACACTTACTGCAATAAAACATGGAAGTGGCCTTTTTGTCTTAGATGAATCCATGAAATACTCATATTTTTAAGGTGCATTTTCTTGACAGCAAGAAAAAGAAAATTCATTAATTAATGAATTTCATTTCATTAATGAAAAAAGAATTTAACATAGTGCCAATGCAAAAAACAGAGCAAATTTGAGTATTCAGTGTAAGAAAGTAAGAACACAATCCTGCTTCCAGTGGAGCCATAGGATGAGGTTCTTAAATCCAACGGATCTGCAAGGGCAAGAAGGACATAATGTGTTTTGAGCTGTCTTGATGACATCAGCAGTCATCCCTATGGAGATGGTGTATTCATATATTTATATTTATATATATATATGCACACATACATAGTTACACACGTGTGTGTGCTTGTACAAAAAATCCCTTAGTTGAAAAGAAATGGGAAATTTATTCTTATTTCCTCAAATATTTGCTAAGATACAAATCTAACCTGAGAAATCTCAGGCAGCTCCTTATTTTAGTTATCCTATGTATATAGTTTGGGGGGTTTAATTTGGAAATTTTTGTTTTATAATATGTGGCATTTTAAAAAGATTAAAGCTTTCCACAACAGTTTTATTAAGAAAATAACCAGTGGCAAGTGTTGAGCTACTTTTTAATTTTCCCCAGAATAATATCATTAAAGCAATATTTAATTAAAATCCAGTTAGTGTATGATGATAAAACATTATTTTCAATACTGAATTTAGATTCTTTTCCTAACATTTTTTTTAGCATGAAGGCAGTTATAGTCAGCATGTTCTTCTACTGTGTTTTCAATACTAGAGAACATTTTTTTAACTTTAGAAGACTGATTTTTGAAGTCATGCATTTGGATTATCTGCTTAAGAAAATGTGGCATTTATATGTTAAACATTCATAAATATTTTCTTTTGCTTTAAATAGTCTTTAAATCTCAAACTACAGTAAGACAGCAACAGACCTGAAGGTTTGCAGTTGTAGAAAGAAACTTCTTGTATTCAGGACAATGTGTTTTGCATCTTGCAGCTCTATAAAATGGCAATTCTGTGGGCCATTGTTGTTATTTATTGTGTTTTATTGCATTTCACACAGCCTCATGAGCCCATTCTGACAGAGTTATGTACTGCTGGAAGACAGTATACCTTCAAAAAGGCTTTTATTCTAAATAGGAGAATAAATGAAATCAACACACAGAGAACATGGGCAGAGGAATAATATATAGAAAACTAAATGTGTGGGCTCAGTGTTAATCATTTGAGAGAGAACAAACGAGTGTTGGCCTCAATTTTCCAGAATTTTTCTCTATTTTGTACATAAAATAGCACTTATCTAAAATTTGTAAACACGCTGGGAAGAAATAAGGGTTGGTTTGTTTTCATATTTGCAGATGAATTTCCTGGCAAACAAGGTGCAGCACTGTTCTTACTCTCTCCTTTTCTCTCAGGCCAAAGGTGTCACCTCCTGTTCTTCAATTTTCTGAACTAACACAGTCCAAAGCTTTTATGATTCCTTCTTCCAGCCTCAGAGAGAGAAGTACATTCCAATACAAGGAATAACCACAGCAAAAAGGGAGGGTCAACACCTGCAAGCAGCCCATACCTGGAGGAACCTGTTGGCTCCTTCCCCTCCACCTGCGCAGTAAAAGGTATATAGTAAATTAATTCCAATGCAGATGTCTATCATTATGCTTTCCTTAAAAGGCCTCATGGAATAATAGACAATACCCTTCTCTGAATAATATATTCCTACCCCACAAATCCTGTCAGTCTTTTCCGGAGAGAGGCAGTACAGCTGGTTTACTTTTAGTCACCCTTTCTGCATTCCTTCAATTCACATTCTACCTATCCTCTTTAAGATAACAAGGAAATATGCTTTGACGACGCACAGTTTTTTTGATGATCTGTGTGGACTATAGAACTTTATTTCAACATTGCTTTTTTTCATCCTTTCATCCTGATTGACCAGTGTGAACTATACAATTTCAAATCTCATTTGTCAGTCTCTCAGTCCTGTGCTGGAGTGTCAGAAATTGTGTGGCCAGCAGGACCATGGCAGTGACCCTCCTCCTGTACTGGACACTGGTGAGGCCACACCTCGAATCCTCTGTCCAGTTCTGGGCCCCTCATGACAAGAAGGACATTTTGATGATGACCCATATCCAGAGAAGGACAACGGAGCTGGTGAAGGGTCTGGAACACAAGTTCAGTGAGGAACAGCTGAGGGAACTGGGGGTGTTCAACCTGGAGAAAAGGAAACTCAGGGAAGACCTTATCACTCTGTACAGCTCCCTGAAAGGAGGAGGTGGCTGGGGGGGTTTGGTTTCTTCTCCCAAGTGGCAGGACAGAATGAAACAGCCTCAAGTTGTACAAAGGGAAGCTTAGGCTGGATATTAGGAAGCTGTTCTTCACTGAAAGATGTCCAGCATTAGAACAGGCTGCAGGAGGAAATGGTACAATCATCATCCCTGGCAGAGAACTATAATCCCTGGAGAGTGTCACTTGGGAATAAGATTTAGTGGTGAACATGGCAGTGCATTGTTGGACTTGATGATCTTAAATGTATTTTTCTACCTAAATGTTTCTGTGATTCAACAGCTACTTTTTGCAGCGCCAGAAACCATTCCCAGTCCGGAATGCGCGAGTGAAGATAAAGGTGATGTGGTCTATCAAGGGCACATGCTCTCTTCTCATATGGCTGTCACATCTGAAAAGATTTAGCTGCAACTTTTCTCTGTATTAAACCAGTGACAGATGAAAATACAAGGTCTGGAAGCTCTGCTGGACTTAATTCTCTTGCATAGCATTATTTATTAGATTATAGGTTATTGCTGCTTCTTCCTCTCTTCTCATTTTTTTTCTTCCCGTTAAAAAACATTAAGGAAACAACTTTATTAGGAAACTGATTGTTTCACTTGATGTACCCTGGAAACTCTAACATAAGTAAAATGAGTGACCACCACATGAAGCTCTCAGAATGACATAATGGTTGGGGTTAGAAAGGAACTCTTGAGATCTTCTACTCCTCATTCTGTCCTACTCAAGCAGGATCAACAAGAGCAGATTGCCCAGCACTGTGTCCAGCCAGGTTTTCTCAGTTCCAAAGGTGGCTCAAAGGACAGAGACTCCACAGCCTCTCTGAGCGATGTGTTCCAGTGCTTGATCTCCCTCACAGTAAACAGAAAGAGAGCTTCCTTCTGTTCAAGCGGAATTTTCCGCTCTCTAATTTGTGCCCGTCATCTCTTGCTGTGCAGTAGGCACTACTGAGAAGGATCTGATTCCAGCTACTTCGTACCTGCCCCATCAGGTATTTAGACACATTGATAAGATCCCCCCTGAACTTTCTTTTCTGTAGGCTGAACAATCTCAACTCTCTCAGATTTTCCCCATATGAAAGATGGCCCAAACTCTTGATCTTTTTTTGTGGTTCCATGCTGTCTCACTCTTATAAGCCCATCAGAGTCTTTCTTGTACTAAGGAGCTCCGAACAGGTCACAAAAATCCAGATGTGATGAGTAGAGGTGAAAGATCAGCTCCGTCACCCTGCTGTCAACATTCCCAATGCAGACCAGGAAGCTGTTGGCTTTTTTTTTGCGGTGAGGATGCATTGCTGGCTCATGGGCAGCTTGTTCTCCACCAGGACCTGGACCTCCCTCTCTGCAGAATTGCTTTCAGGCCAGCTGGCTTCTTGAGTACTGGAGCCTGGGGTTGCTTGTCCCCAAATACAAATATCTACAAAAGGGCTAGTGGTTAGCCAAAAGTAACCTGGAAACTTTCTCAGCCTGAACAACTCAGATTATTCCGTGATCATTTTTCTATCTACACAAGACCAGCAAAACTCCAGGAACTATCAGTTCTAGTATTTTCACTCACAGATCAAAAATGGGAATCTGGAAATTTTCTACTGAGGATAGGTAGTATTCAAAATCCAGATAATTACACAGGGAAAAAATCACATGTCTTGCTGGAAATTAATATAACTCAAATAAGCAATCAGTGCTTGTTAGTGCTCCATGATGGTTATGCGGATTCTGAATATATGAACAGATCTTTCCTACATCTCCATGACACTAGCCAAGGATAACTGTGCTTTTTCAAGATCTTGATGCAGGGATTTTTCTTTCTGCTTTACATACTACTTAATGATTTCGGTACTGCTAATTTTTGTTATTATTCTTATTTCTGGAAAATTAGTTGGGTAGCTAGAATGCAAGTAGGAAGAAAGGACACATACCTCATCCTCCTCTCACCAGTATATTACAACTGATTTCAGTAGATTTAGTCCTGAGCAACTGCAGTTAAATAAGAGGTAAAAGAAATTAATAATCTTTCTGGAGTACATTAGTCTGATATGTGGTATTTGATACCCCGAAAATAGGAAGGAAAAAGCTGAAATCTGTAAATTCATTAGAAAAGGCATTATAACCTCCTTTAGTTTGTGTAGAATTTCTTTGTCTTCTGATGGGGGCTAAGGCTATGTAAAGAATGCAGAAGTAGGCTCTAAACCTAAATCTCAAAAAATCTATTGACTGTTGTCCTTAGAGCAGTTGGTAATTTACTTCCTCTTCTTCAGATGACTTGGTAGCCTGGTGCTGCAGCTCTTGATTTGCTCTTCCTTGCAAGAGACAGCATGGTGTGTAGAGAAGGAGTCTCTGGCAGGCAGTTCACTGCTGCCTGAGTCCTTTGTGTCTCATTGTTAGCAAAAGTAGCATGACCTTACATAATGTGACACATGATAGAAGAAGTAATGTGACAAGACATATCAGACAGGCTGTGCTGCACACGAGATATATGACACATCTCATCCCAAACAAACATTGCACCTAGCGAAGATAGTACTTTAAAAAGCACTTTACTTTTTTCTCTACCCTTCAGACTCTTGATAGATATGAGGGTCACTACAAAGACTTAAACCTCTGTCCTGAATAATACCAGAAGCTCAACAAATTGCTGAAGCTAATGTTTAAAACTGGAAGATTAAAATCAGAGATAAAACAAAGCACAAATATGTTAAGCTGTGTGGCCAGAAGAAGATAGTAGAATTTTTTTTCTGTGTTGACTGTCAGATCAATTGTACAACTAACAGCACAGAGCAACCGTTGCAGTCAATTAGAAATAACACAAGTGAGATTTAATTAGTTTGGGTCACTGTGATTGGAAAACCACTTGCAAAGCCAGGACTTCTCTGAATTAGTAAAGAAACTCCCTGGAAATTATACCATATACTGTACTATGCAGTGGTCAACCCTTGGAAATTCTGGAAATTCTAAACCAGAGGAATTATTTAGATTTTTTTTAACAGTTTACACACATGTGATCACCTTCTAAAGAGTGGCAAGAACTTTCTAATAATGTGAATAATAATATGAAAGTTCAAGACACCTTGACTAACAAAAATGACATTTATTCCTACTTGATGGACAGGTGAGCTGGGGCTCAATGAGGCTATTCAACGGATTGAAGAAGGTGGCATAGAGAATCGGTGACCAAGTCCAGAATTCATCATCTGCACTGACATCCACTTCGATCAGACCACAGGGATGAAACCATGAGCCAATCTGTTGGACTGACAAGAGGGGTATGTGGACTGCCCAACCCTTAGAACTGCATTTTGGGCATCTTTAGACCTGTTAGTACTAGAGGCAAATGAGTTGGTTGCTGAATAATAAATCTGAGGTTGAGTTAACTGAGCAGGACATGGAAACTATTGGACATGATATGAGGAATTGCTGAATCTGACAGATAACATCAAAAGAAACTGACAAAAGTTAGAGATGAATCCCAGAGGAATAAATGAAATTCACATGTAGTTAAGGGAGAGTTACATAAGATGCAGCCAGACCTCACGTATCATTGTAAGGGACCTTTGGGGACCTTTTACTGAGAAAAACATTTCAAGTGGGACCTTTGGAAGCACCTTGGTTAACATATCAATAATATTATATTAGGCTGTGATCATCTAGGCAAAGGTATCAGAAATACCTAAATTAATACACCTGTAAGAAACCCCATGAGTAGGAAAACTAATTCACTTACCTGGGAAGAGATAGGGAGGTTCTACAACAGTGAAAAAGAGCATCAAGAAATAAGAATATGGTCAATACAATACAAAAATCCTGTGACTGATGATGTCTGGGGGTATCTGCAAGGCAGCACTACACTTGATCACTGCAGCCTAAATTATGACAATAAATCATGTCTGTCTTTTTGCCAATGCCATATGAATCAAACCTTCTTCTGACATCAGGAAGACTTGGGCAATCCTTACCAAGCTGGGTGCTTTTCCCAGCTTTAGGCAAACACCCAGATGAATGGAGCCAGTATCCTGGTTCCAAGGCATTATTGTCCACTCCATGTGTCTGCATCCCACGCCCATTGCAGGCATAGTTCATGTCATGTGAGATCAGCAATGGGTGAAAAGATAATTGAAGAGTGTGAAATTCAATATTTTTCCCCACATTTCTACTAGTTTTCTACCAAAACACAACCCTGCTCATAAATGAGCGTTTTCTTCTACCATAATTTCTGGTGTGCTTTTCCACAGTCCTGCTGTGTGAACAGTTTTCACACCATAACCTGTAAAGTGAGGTTGGTAGTTTCTCACAGCTTTGCTGCAAATGGCTTGTTATTGTTCTGTATGAGACACTGGTCTGGATTTGGGACGTATGAATATGAATTCTGATCATAAATAAAAATTATGGCAGTAATGTTTTTCTCCAGGGGCTCATTTCTGGCTTGCTGCTGCTTTGAGTGACACCTGACATTTCAACTTGCTTCCTGACCTCAGTTTCCCTCCCTTGTTTGGAGACAATATAAAGCTTTCTTTGGGGAATGTTTTGTGATTTAACAGGTGAGAATATGACGAGAACTCAAGTAGCATTATATGTTGCTATATTTTCTGCTATTTAATTTTCTCCTTGTGAGCATGAGCAAACTTTGGGCAGAAATGGGGGACAACTCTTAATGAGTTAATATTTGGTCTTTCTTTATCAAGTAATACCTGATCAGTGAGATTTTTGTTGGACTGCCAGCACTGTTTAGATAATGTTTCAAAGTGCAAATTCTTTGGAAGAGGGGTTTTACCCAGAAATCGCTGTAGGTGGATTAAAATATTTATGAAAAATGAAAATTGAACAGGGAGAAACACAAGACTATTATTTTCTTTTCAAATGTGTTGCTGCTACCACCAGTTTCACAAACTCCTGTGGATCACATCCTGTGTATTATTAGAGAGGACAGGATTTAGTCTTCTGCATGACATATCTGTGTGGGTTTTTTTGTTATTTGTCCCCCTGGCTTTAAGTGGTGATATTTCACTGATTTAAGGGAAGATGCTTCTGGTTTACATCAAAAAAGTGAACAGAAAATCAGAGTTTTTACTTACAATCCTCACACTCTATAGGTATCTATATTTGCTCAAGAAAATAAACACTAAATGAGAGTTTATAATATTTTTCTATCTCTATATCAGAAAAAGAATATTCTGGTATATTCCAGTCTGTATTGCCATTTCTTTATTAGTATTTATTGCCATGAATAACTTGAGTCAGTTGTTCAATAACACTATTATATGAGAGAGGTTTTAATATTTTGGGTTTTTTATGTGTGTGTTATTTCTTTCCTTTTTTTAGTTTTTAAATACTCTCTTGGAGATTATTTTGCATATTTTTGCTCTGTTTGTTGCTAGAATTAAAAAAAAATCAAAGGCAAGAATGTAGTTTTTAACTGGTACAGAAAATTAGTTAAACCTCACTGTCTTAAGCCATAGCTGTAGGTCATTTCTCTAAGTTAGACTCTCAGTAAAAAAGAGAGAGGAGAGAGCCGTGTGTGCTTCACTTCTGCATACTCAAGGCATGAGGATTGTCACTGGATAGTTCTTACGAGAACACAATATTGGTTATAGCACCTGTTTTCACACAGGTCCTGCTCTTCAGTGAAGGACTCACTTCTGTGAACATTAATTCAGAGGCAAAGACCTCCAGAAACACCCTAACAAGAGATATATTTCCAATGTGAATGCCCAACAGTGTGGGTTGCTTCGGACTTGGCTTCATTCTCATTTGACATAAATGTCAAACTGAAGGCCCATCTCTCCCCTTGACTCTCGGGGACCAGAGGTTACCCAGACTGACAGCTGGCAGCCTCATTCACTGTCTCAGAGTCGTTGTGGAGTGGTGACTTTTATTCTTCTTTCTTTTTCATACTGCTTCCTTCTTGCATCTTTTTTTCTTTCTTAGCTATATGGTATTTTGTCATTTGAAAACTGAATGACACATTAATTTCAAGCACTAATGGGAAACTTTCAACTTGAAATCTAGTCAATTTAAAGGAAGTTAAATGCAGTTTCTGCCAATGCACTTACCTTGAGACATCCTGCCAGTGTAACAGTTTTGCATTCGCATTTTCCTATCTTTAAACCGTATTTCTTTTTTCTCTATTACTGTGTGAAAGACAAAGTCACTGGAGGATGATAGTGACAGAATGACTGACTATACAAAAGGTGCCCACAGAATTGTCTCTATGCCGTAAAGAGCAAGTTGAATTTTTTCACATTTTTTTTCTTTTCCAGAGGAACTTAACATGCAAATATTCTAAGAACACCCACTGTTCTTTCAGAGATTTGTTACAAATTTGAAATCAAACATGGCTTTTTTAACAACAAAAAAAATCTGTGAAAACAGTTGCAACAGAAAATATCTGATCAGCCTTGGTACAAAGAGTCCTTGCCAAGTATATGTATGAGAGAAAGAGAGGAAGAATTCCTAATCTCTTCCAATGTCTGTCAGTAAAAGGTATTACTTCTATAACAGTATTTTTTGAAAATTACAGAGAAGTATGATTTCTATGTTAACAGTATCCTTTTAATTAACAAGGATAACATATTACCTCTGGCTGGAAAGTGCTGTCTGTCACTGAGACTAAATGAGTCCCAACAATCTGAGATATATTCAGGTTGTTTACATGCTTTCAAAGACACAAGACCTCCTGCTTTTTCAGTGCAGAGAATTGAGGAGACACCACCCAAGCTCTAAACTGAACTGTACTTCCCAGGTCAACACTTCTCTATTTAACCCAAAGATCCCATACTCCTCACTGGTATGCTGCTCTGCTCTGTTCTGACTTGATTTCCAATGCCATAACAGAGTTGCCCCTTTGCAAACCTGAGGGAATACTGCAGGGAAAGCCATTGCCTTTCCTACAGGTAATGGAAGGAAAGTTACATGTACTGGGACAAAGATCTTAATTTATTTTAGTTTTTATTATTTTTGTGCCTATGGACTCCAAGCTGAGATTTCTCAGCACTGGGCATTATTTAGCAAGTTGAACTCCCCCTCTAAAGCTCTCTGTTCTTTTAGAACTAACCCACGCAAATTAAGAGAAGCATAACTCTTTAAATGCAACCAAGACTCCTTTTCTCAGATTCTCCTGAATGAAATCTGAGATAAACTGTCCTAAAATAAAGCAGAGTTCCCTTCTAGGGTTTGTCTACCTACAGAATATGCATACAGAGATGGTAGGATCATGGATCACTTGTCATTTTAAGCCCTAAAGCACCAGATGATTAAATCTACAAAGAGAAAATAAATCAACAGAAAAAAGTATATTTACATAAGTTAGTACTAACATCAGTCCTAAAGCGAGTGACCTTAAGATATGCTGCAATAAAGTAATAAATATACATTTTTGTATATCTCAAGTAATCCTTTTAGTTTATCCACTCTTTTGTTTCTATTCCAGACACATCAGGAATTCTCTGTCCTTCTTCATTTTCCCTCTGAGATTGAAGAGAGCATGCTGACTTTAACCACGAAGGCTCAGATTGTATGCAATTTGCTTGTCAACAAAGATGCCCTCTAAATAACAAGTGCTCTAACATATTTCAGTGATTCATCCCTCAGATGATGATAAACATTTAATGCAGAGAGATGTAGGGATTTTAGGTAGCTCTATTTTCACTAACTTGCCCACAGACACTTCGTTGCTTTGGCTTTCTTGCTTTTTAAATTTATCCAGCCAGCACTTACCATATATCAGCAACTCTCTCATTATCAAAGCTTTAGTAGCTCAGGGCAATGGTACTGTGCTTTTGCTTTATTTTCTTGAATCCTCTGACAATGAGCACAGGAAAGAACAGCTGATTCTTCCTTACCTTTTTTTTTTTTTTTTTTTTTTTTTTCAGTTGGACTGAGGAAAATGTAGCAGGCTCTGAAAACAGAAAACTTTGTGAGGTCAAAATTTGTACTGATTCATGTAACATTCCTTAAAAGCAACTTAAATATAAGCAGAGTGGCTTTTGGCAGAAGAAGAACCTGGAGTAGATGGCTAAATAAAGAGCCTGACATTAACAGAAGGCACAAATCTGTCTCGCTGGATGACATCAATAGGCATCATGCTCTGTGTCAGGAGATGGTGAGAAAATGGGACAAACATTACAGACTTTAGATTGCAACTGCCTCCTTAAAACCAGGCACATTTCAAACCACAAACTATAAAAGTTTTGTGCATTTTCAGCATTTCTAACTTGAGAACATTATGACTTATAGTCCACAATTGTCTTTTGTCAATTGTCTTTTGAAATGTTTGCTAATAAGACAAGTTGTCCCAGACACAGAGAAGAAAAAGTCAAAAAAATTAAAAATTTGAGTGACTGATACTGACTGCTTTCCCAACAACTTCATTATTCAAGACTGTGAATTTTAATTCAAATTTTTATTTGATTTTTCAAAAATCCGAATCAAATAAAAATAGTGGTTTCTACAAACAAACCCTAAGATTGACAGTCTTTTCTCCCATCCTAGATTGAGAATGTAGGAAAACAGCTTATGTTTTGGTCTGGGTAATAGAAAATATGGAGATCTGAAATAAAGGAGAATGCAAAATATTAGAATATTTAATATTAATTGCATCTGCTTGGACCACAGGTATTATTTGCCCAGACCCAATTATATATTCCTGCCCAACAGTTTTTGTCTGGGTTTGCTCTTCTGGGAGCTCCAGTGATCAAAGTTGTGGTGGTCATTACAAAGCAGCAATCTTCCCTCTGCCTGAGAATGCCATCAGGACCACCAAACTCAGACAACTGTTAGCTCTGAAAGGGGCAGAAGGACTCTATTTAACATAGTGAAAGGTCGCTTCTGTTTGTCTAACATCCGTCTGCTTTTAACTGTGCTTTTACTTTTTTAACAGTATTGTTTATTCTGAATGTGGGTTTTCTAAAACTCATGTACATGTCCACCTTCACATGCCATTGGGACTTCTTCTTTTTTCTTCACAATATTGACCTGCCCCCTGACCATTTAATATTTTTATTGTTTTGTTGTCACAGGACCTTTCACAACACAATGTTGCTGAAATTCTAGATCTGAGTTTCTTTGTCTAGCAAAAGCTTTTTTTCTACTACACGTTCCTAAAGTTCAATCCACAGCTTTTAACAGCAGAAAGGTAGGTTACAGGAGTAGTGAGACAAGCGAAAAGGCACGTGTTTTGTCAACATCATTTAACATTTTCTTTTTTGGTGAAGTAGGGCTTACCATATACTGTTTGATTTTCTCCAGAGGACAAGACCATCCAAATGTCCCCTTGAATGACTTTCCATAGTTAAGCTTGATTAGCTGCAGGTTAAAGGGTTTTAAATAGAGTTTCTTGTTCCCATTTGTTTATGATGTTGGATTTATGTCTAAGTCTGCTTTGGATAACTATTTTTGCCATTTATTTTTGAGGACTGAATATAATTAGAGACATGATCTTCTTTCTGAAATATCTCTCTACTTTTATCGCAACAAGTCCAAGGTTGGTCTCTGGACAATTCCTAGCTGTAACCATGGTGTATTAGACTGACACATCATCCACAAGATATTGTGTCCTCTGTGTCAGTCTTCTGCAATAAGAGAAAAAAGCCACATGAGAGAGACACAACAGGGACTGCAGGGCTGCAGAGGAGGGGAAAGGCAATTCAAAAGCAGGAGCAACCGTAAAGCTCCTACTGTTTCCATGAAAGTGGTATGTAGGTATGGAGTACTGTGCCGTATTTCTTCATTTGAAGTCTCTCCTATGCTAAAAGTGACCTGGTTGTTATTCTTCTGCAGACACAGAAGCTCAGCAGTACAGATTTCAAAACTGGTACAGAGTCAATGTTTGTGATACTGTGTGTGGAACCAGACAGGACAGTCAAACCAATGCAAAAGCTCCTGCTGACTTCTGTCTCATACTATTTCCGAAAGGGAAATTAAGAAAACCTTGCCTACTTTACCCTATTTCCAATGCTATTCATTATTTTTATGTTATTAATTTTTTTTTATGATCTGTCAATTCTTTAGCCTCTGGAACTGTCTTTTATTTATACTCTAAATTCAGTGCTGGAGAATCAGGAGCACTTGCAACAGTGAAGATTATATATAGATTAATGAATGATATAATTTTAATTTTTTTTTTCATTCCAAGTTTTTGAGTATTTCTCAGTTTCAACTCTCCTTGGCAAAATAAAATTAATGTAAAAAATGCCTGTCCAGCTTCAGTCTCCCTGGGATTTCTAATTAAAAAGATGACTCATGGACTACACTGGCACACTTACAGTAAGACAAATCAAGAGTAATTCAATTGATACTGATTTACATATTTCAAGTTTAGAATGGTGTATGTGAGAGAAAAAACTTCCCCAAATCCCTAATGCACTTTGATTTATGTAAACCATGCCACACACTTATAGATCTCTCTTCCTAAGTCATTTAAGCGATGGGATATTGCAACAGCATGATTTCCCTTCACAAGCCATAAATGTTCTTAAATTGACCTTGTGGAATGTTTCTGAGCCAAAGAAGAAAGAATATACCATTCTGAATCCAGTTGTGATGCAGTTAATAGTTAGAAGTGCATCACCAGTGACTAGACAGAGGGAGATTCTTCATGAGGGCACCTTTGGCCTCTTTTAGAGCTAAGGGCTTTCCTCCGGCAGCTCCACACCCTTTCCCCCAAGCTGCCATGGGACTGCTGTCCCAGAGCCCCTGAAAAGGAAATATTTTCTCTTTGTCGTTCTCCTGCTGTTGTGTTCCTGCTATTTCCTGTATGTTGAAATTCTTATGACTTTATTCCTGCATCTCCTAACATCGGAAGTGCTTGCCACAGCAAGACAATCATTCCTTCTTTACCATCTTTTCCTCTATTTCTATTGTAGTTTTTGAGCTACTTTAGTGACCCTAATAACACAGAAGCATTAAGCTTAGCAGCCATTCAGAATTTAGCCTCTGTTGCCAACCAAAAGGTGCTTCAGAATCATAAGCAGGAGCAAACAATGGAGCTTCAAATGGGTCCTGGTAAAAAATATACTGTTATTGTGGCAAAATATTACAGGGACATCCACTGCACTGAACAGCAACCTAGGGGAGGATGCTCAACTGGGAACCCTCATTGTTTCTCCTCCTCTTTCTTCTTCTCTCTTTGTCTCTCCCCAATTTTTTATTTTCTCTAGAAGTAAATTTCAGCCTTAGAACTGATGAATGACACGACATCCAGAGCCTCCCAAGAAATCTTCGTGAGCATGAATGTGTGTCAAACCTTTTTGTGCAAGAGAGGCACTATAAATCAAGAAGACTGAAAATAACAGCTTATCCAGTAAGACCATGCCTGTACTAAGCAACAGAGAGGCATCTGAGACTGTTTGCTGGCCTTGAGACCAACTGTCATGACCCATCTGATCCATGTAGCGCCTTCCACACGTCTGTCCTTCCTGCTGGGAGCAGCCCTGGTGGGAGCTAACAGTGGCTCAGACACCCTTGAGTTCATCCAGCAGTGCTTCAGCTGTCCACCCAGCAGAGAGCAAGGAGTCCCTTCAGTGACACAGATGCATCTGGCCCCAGTCGAGCTGCCTTTATGCTCTAAGACAACCCAGTGGAGCAGGCAGAAATCTCAGAAGGCTGTGCAAGAGACCACCCTGAGTCAGGAGGGGCACCTCCAAGCTTCTCAAGTGACACCAGTGTGCAATTGAACCTGATGCTTGCAGCCGGTCAAGGGTAATTCTTTATCTTTCACTCAGTGTTCTCCAGCTCTGCCTGCACCAGGAGCTTAGAAGCCAGTGCTGGGACTCAGTTACCAACACTGACAGCCAGTGGGAGGCTGGTTTTGTCGTGGGATATCCAGGAGACTTTCTCTTTAGATAACTAGGCATACAAGTGCACAGGTAAACACTTCAATTGAAGTGCCTTTATATTGGTTTGAATCCTGCCTTTGGTCACTATGATGATGACTGACTGCAAAAGCCTTTAAATTTAGTGAGTGTTTTTTGGACATTTTGTGTGGTAAGATATTACTCTGCATGAACAATACTGGTATAAGTGGCTCCTACATTCAAACAAAACAAAACAGAGAATTTGTACATTAATTTATAAGCTGAAGATTGATAAAGTCTGTCTCTGATAGACTTCCATCTTCTTCAATATTTCATCCTGTGTACTTACTTCACACTATGAGAGCATGAATAAAGGTATTGCAGACTAAATAAACAAAGCATGAAAAGATTTTTAAAAATCTTTATCTTGGTGGTTTGTTCCATTAAGCTGCTAAATTCTAATGATCGTTCTCATATTAGAATGCATACCTAGGGATATTATTGCATACCTTAAAAACCTGATCATATAGCTCATAGCAGATCAATAATTTCATAATTACTTTTTTCCCAGAATGCTCTAATAGCTTAATATTAGGAGTAAACTGCACACACGCATACCTTGTTTTCACCATGTTTTTCATTTGCCAAGATGGATGTCAGAGCATTTTTATTGTGCTCTCATATGCAAGGTTGTTGAAAGAGATTGAAAGATGAAGAGAGGATCATGAGAAATGAGAAGGATTATAAAAGATTTAGAAATAAGCCTCAATTTCATTGAAACAGGTACCTGTATTGTTTGGCTTTAAGGGAGTTTTAAACCCTTATCTTAAGGATCCTTGTCACTGCAAAATGAACTGATGTTACAATGATTCAATCCTGTACACAATGTTCCTGAGCTCGAGTGCTCTGCGCTCCCTGTCTATGTCATGCAGGGTTGAGAGATAATAGGCAGCTCCTGACAGACCAGCATCCTCTCGGAGATGTCCTGCTGAAAGTTTTCTGAACTCTCTCTTTGAGCCCTGAGCAAAATAGAACATGAAAGAGTAAAGAGGAGCAGGAAATGGAGAAGCTGAAAATACAAAGTGTTAGAAGCAATGAATGTGAAATAGAGGAAACAGAAGCTTGAAGAAGTCAGTGGTAATGAAATGAATGGATAATATGCAGGTTCTGGAAACCACTGTTTACCCCCAAAAACACAGAGGGTAATTTCACGCTAAGGAGGGCACTGTGGTGTTAATTTTTTGCAGGATATGCCTAGCTATGTTTGGTGCACCTCCAGAGCTCTGTTAAGAACTATGATACTTCACAGTTCTGCTTCAGCAGAACAGGTTACTGCTTGAGCTCCCTACTCTCAAATCAGAGTCACATCAATAGATGAGTTTCATTCCCATTCCCATTTCATTTCCCTTGGTACCCTTTGGTGAACTCCAGTGATTATGAGGATAAGGGATTATTTACATGCTCTAGATCCAGGTAGAGATCAGGCTCTGCAAATGTTTATTTTATAGTCTGCAAATTCATTGCCTTTTGTGACTTGCATTAACTGAAATGGTGATTAGCAGACACGTTATTAACCTATTATATAACCTATTATATAGATAATATCTGCCTGAATAGTACCTCAAAGCTTCAGGCTCATTCAGTATGCTTTTTTTCCCCCTCTCCAGTGAAGTATTAAAGGTGTTTACAGGACTTCAAGAATCTCAGTAGATTAATCATTCAAAAAAAGTTTCTGATTCCAAAGGATTAGTGATTGCTCACTGAAGTTAAGGAAATAATTTCCGTTTAGCATTTCTTTCTGATTTGTAAAAATGACAATTTTCTCCTGAATGCTTGATTAGATAGAGAGCTACTTTAAATTAAGTAGATAGTTTAGAAAGCAGGTAAATAGAGAAATCTGAAAAGAAAGAGAATGTCTTCTACTTGCAATACATATTAGAAGATTCTGTCCTGTCACTAATGGATTGTGGTCTGGTTTAATTATTTCTGACAGATAGGAAAATTTGTTGGGGAATCTGATTATTATAAGTCAGAATCCTTTGTGGCAAGTAAAATTTTGAGTCTGAATCATTTTCTCTTGTCCATAACATATTCTGGAGCACAGCAAGTAAGTTACAATCCATCTATAACCTGTTCTTAACAACAAATGTTACCAGCTGCTCAATTTGACAGAGTATGGGAAGTATGAACAAGTTCAAAACTGGTCAGAAATGGAAGAGAAGTTATGCCTCTATTTTGTCTCTCTTTTCTCTTGAATTTCATTTTTACACTTTTTTAAAGCAGCTTTGTTTGCTTTAAAAAATAGAGAATGAGCTATGGAGGAAGTACTCTTGAAATGTCATCCATGTTTTGAAAAGGGGAAACTTTGCATTTTCATTTTCAAAATCTCAGCTTTAAAAGGAACATAGTCTGCTGGGTAAGGCAGAAAATGTTAAAAGCAGACAAAAGAAGTAACCTTAAACATTACCTAGTTCCAGTTTGTATTTGAACCTGTGCCTTGGGCTTTCATTTTATATTTAATACGGTTTCCTGGGTCTAATTGCTCCAAAGAAGGAGTGATGAAAGCTAAAGAAAGAGACTTTGTAACAGTAAAAAAAGTCTACTTGTGGTTATATCTATTGGTTAAATAAATCCCTCTCTGTGAGGTTCATTTGTTGTGAACTCCTGAAGAAATGAGATGTTTCACATCCAGAGCATTTTTAGAGGTTACTGCTGGGCACCATCAGTGGGAGTTTACTGCTCCTGAGTTACTTGTCCTTCAGGCTTCTTACATTTTCTCTCCAGCTCTCCATACACTTGCACAAAGTGATCTCAGGGGATTGGAGCAAGTGGAACAAAGTGAATGTTCTGGCTCCTTTAACAGGTTTCTACCCCATCTCTGAAGGCAAAAAAATCATGTGTGGTCAGTGAAGAGGTTTTGCTTCTGCGACTTAAAGCATGTTTTAAGTGTAACTTAAAATACATTTTAATCCCCAAATTGTTGAGGACATCTATGGTTTCACATAGTCTATTTGGGGCAACGAACCCTTGTGACTTCACGTTAAAGCAGAAATCCTGATTTATATTCCTCATCATGCAGCTACTTTTCCATTTTTGAACAAGTTCTGACTTTTCTTATCTCTCCATAAAAAGGATTATGACAGGAAGTTCTTGTCATCAAGACACGTTATATGGCTAATTAACTTATATTTGCAATGTCTTTTTTATGGCACTTGTATGAAAAGCCTTACATTGCTGTTGTAATGAGTTTGCTCTCTTCCTATCAGCTGCAAATGAAGCAGTGGCTGTTTAATACTGAAGCATATTTCTACTCTTAATTATGGGCTAGATTATTATCACTCTCAGCCCAGCTTGAAGGTACACTCTTCTTTGCAATATCCATTTCTCAGGTTTGTGCTGTTAGGTTCAGCTAATTTATTTTTGTAATTGGAAAGGAAGTGAGTTTGAGGAGGCATCACTGTGCTTCATCTTGCCCATCAGGGCTGAATAGCTTGTGGTCATTTGAATGTGTTAAGTATCCCGGAGTGCAGTCAGGAAAAGCACTGTAAAATGTAAATTGCATTGCGCTGAAAATGTAGCAGCTGTTAGGAAGAATGAAGAACAGGACTGAAACGAAGGTGAGCCTCAGCTCAAAGGCTGTGCTCAGTGCCACAGGCCTCTCAAACCGGGCAGTAATCCATTTCTGACTCCCAGCATTTGCAACATCCTATTTCTTTCATATTATTTGGAAGTTAATTACAGGGCCCATCAGCTTTTTTGGCTCAATAATATTTCAGCGAAAAGTATTCAGGCATTATGTGACTGGTTGCAAGGGAGATTATCAAGAAGTCAGAGAAGTGTAATAATCAAGGGATTTCTTTGTTAATAAAGAACTTTATGAAAAACAAATTAGTTAACAGTAGACTGAGTTGAAATCTCGCTGATGGCAAATTTTGAACTTAATTAAAAAAAACCAGACTCAGAGACATTTTAAAGTTTAGCATAACACCAAAATTATGGAGAAAATTTGTAAAAATTTAGGTCTCCAACTCAACTTTTTAGGTGTGCAGATGAACCTCATTGGTATATAGCATCTGAATGCTTCTGTCACGCTATTTTAAAAATCTGAAACCAGAAACCATTTTGTTTGAAACTAAAAACTCAATGAATTTATCGCATCAAAATCCACATCTATCCATAGCTGCACTACATCTTACCATGACTGTTTAGGAATCCTGTCAAGGAGAAGCCACAGCCTGTGCTTTGTTTGCTGAGAGAACGTGGCTGCCCATGCTCCTGGTGAGCCTGGACAGAGGCTGCTGCGCAGGTTCTGCAAGGTGCTCCATGTGTGGCACCCTGAGGCAGGGCAGGTACAGCTGGGCTGGGGCTGCCAGGATCACCCCTAGGGCACCCAACTTCCCAGCGGGAACCAAAATCCAAATCTTGCCAGAGCCTTTCACAAAGCCTTAGCTGGGAATCCACGCACCATCCTGCACCTTGCAGACTGTAATTCATGGCTCAGGGGGACAGGCTTTCCCTCCAAATGCACAAGGAGCTTGTTTCCACACTGATTTTCTTCAGAATCAAAGTTTTTATTCCTCTTGCCAAGTAATGTATATTTCAGCCGACATGGTGCTTGTGGGCAGAAGAGAGAACAGCTCGTTTTGTATTCATGTTTGCGTTCCCAAATGGAACATTCACACAATAATGTTAATGCAGCATAGGAAAATTGTTTTGCATTTGCTTTCCTTCATGAGCTCTGTTCATGGATTGTGTGAAGGTTTCCATCGTATGCATTCAGCATGAAGTCATGCATCAGTGCCACAGCATTTCTTTGATTCTGCCTACTACATTTTTCAAATGAATAATATAATGCACATATATTTGGCCTCAGGAAAACAAATGCATCCTCACAAACACCAGCCAGGAGGGAAGGGGTATTTTTGTGTTGATGGTCCCAGCCAAAAGTGCTGAAATATCATGGGTTGCATCCCCAAAAAATCATAAACACGTCTTAGAGATCATGAGAATAGGAAAATTTATAATACCTTGACTTTTCCCCTATATTTTTCTTTTTTTACTTTGAGTATTAAGACACAATTGGGATATATTCCCATTATTTTTTTCACCCACAGTGTCTAGAAACTTGTTTTTGGAAGAAAATCTTTACAATACTTCTGCGCATATTTCAGTCAAAAACTCAGATTTGAATAAATACATCATTATTTATTTTGACCTTCATAATTAGATCATGAAGGCAAGGGCTTTGTCATATTTTTTCTGGCCAAGAAATATGGCACATAATAAGCAAGTCAGGGTTTTGTAATGAAAACTCTTTTCAGTAAGACATGCAATTCCCTTACAGTCTCCTGAAAATGCCAAGTAGAGGTGAGTTCATTTCACCTAATCCAAGTGTGTTGTTTGGGATCTGTAATTGAAGAGATTCATATCACCTAATTCTATCTGTCTTGTAGGTGTCTAGCCTAAATAATCTGCTAAAGCTCCTCTTATGGGCAATGGAGAGTGACAGGAACCTCCAGACTGCAATTCATTCCACCTGCCATAGCCGCCTGTCCTGGGGAAGAGCGGGTTTCCACAGCATCCTCTGATTTTAGGGAGCTTGAGACAAATCATTCCTACCAGTATTTTTCAGACAGCTGAGGTCAGTTGTGCGGGATCTCACTACAAATCCCTTTCCAACCACCACTGCCCCCATGTGTGAGCTGCACTCCCAGTCAGAATCTGAACCAAATCCTGAGGGCCGCGTACCAACCTGGTACTTGGTAGTTAAAACTGATGCAAACTTTTGTGCTTCTGTGCATTTGACAGTTTATGAAACAATTTAGTTTGTAATACATTTGCTTAAATGAAAACCTGATTAATTCCACTGTACTGACTTATTAGAACTAATAGGTTTTGTTACATGTGTTGCAATTTAAGCATTGTTAATTATTCAGAGCTGAATATCACAAAACATTTGTCATGAATATTTGCACACATTTTAAACAAAATTGTCCTTGGCAGTGTTTGCAACAGTTAAATATTTGATTTTCATGTATATTTGGGTGAGACAATTTTCTTTTCATGAATATCAGCAGAAAGTGAATCTCACATGAAAATCCACACAAATATTTATTTAAGGAAATAGTTGCACCTGCAATATACTTGCCAGCATCTTTGAGAATCACTGAGATGAATGGTCATGCAACCAGCAAAGCCACTTGAAGTGTATTAATAACTTTTGTAGATGTCACCACGGAGAAGATGGGAATCACAGTCATTGGGTGCCACCATATTCCATTGAAAATTTTGCAGAGTGAAGAGCACATATCCTCCTGGTACTAAAACACCATTCCTTGTGGCCCAGCAATGGTGTCATTTCAGTCATTTTGAATTAGGAAAAAATCACAAAGATAATCATGATGTTCAAGGGCCAAGGGCTCAAATGTGTGAAAGCAGATTGTTCATGCTAAAGTGGGCAGCCGTGAGCAATGTGGATTCACCCTGGCACCAAAGCACAATGCTCTTCAGATGCATGAATGGGGCTATTACTCCCCATTTTCCATAAAGGAATTGTAGGCACCTGCATCATTAATAGTTAAGGTTGGGTGAGATAATTCCCTATTGCCTTGGATGACATATCTCTGTTTTTACCTTTTCAGGAGAGGAAAAACCATAAGGAAGAAGATCAGGCCAGTGGAATGAACCAGCAGCTGTTGAGTGAGGAATGCACTGGCAGTTTCTCAGGACTAAAGAGAGCTGGTGCGTGAATCCAATGCCTGCTGCTCTTTGAGCTACTGCCTGGACCAATAAACCTCCTGTTAAAATGAGCCTGCTGTGACTGTTTTGTTGGTATTTTTAATTTAAACAATAGCTAATTAAATATGAAAGCAATTAGTATTTCTGTTCAAACAGCTGTCATGTAATGTCTGGTGCTGCAGTTATGATTCCTTAGCAGCATTGCAAATGGTTTAGAAGCAAAGACTTTTGGGGAGTGGAAGGGGAAAGAGAGAAATATTTACTATGGGCATTGAAAATTCATTTAGCTCTTGCTGTACCAATTTACAAACATGCAGGATGCTTATAAGCATGAATATACTTTGCATTATGGTGGAACTTTAAATAACATTAAAATATGCATGGGGGAGAGAAATACAGTCTCTGATGTTGTCTTCCAGTTTTAAACATGAAAGATTTTCCTATGCAGGGTTTCAAAATGTCAGTGGAGAACGAAAGTATCATGTTCTTCATGTTCTTCATACAGCCCAGTTTGATGACAGCAAAAAAAAAGGAGAGTAGGGAACTAGTGAGGCATGAAATCAGCTGGAATTCCTGTTCTCCTCTTGGCAGCAGACTGTCACTTACACAAGGCAAAGCTAAAGCACTCTTAGCTTTCCTACACTTCCTGCCCAACGCTGTAAGGTGGTGGAGCATCAGGTCTCTCCAGGAATGTGGTTTTACTGAAGGCATCCTGGCAGTGGCAGGATCAGCAGCAGCCATGGAGCAGGCAGTGAATGGAGCTCCTTGTTTTCACCCTGGCAATGTGCAGCTCCTCTTGCACTCCTCACAGCCCTGTGTGTTCCTGCAGCCCTGGGGCTGTGGAGCAGCTGCAGGCAGGTGTGTCTAACATCAGTCTGTGGGATCCACACACCTTCTCTCTGCTGTCCTTGTCCAATGTTCCTTCATCGGAGAGTACCCTTTCAGCTTTTTAAAAGTCCGAAGTTGTACAGCTGCTACCTTTGCTATAAGGGTCTGTGTCTTGGCCTGCTGGAGCTACACACTTGCCACTCATTTTACCTGTTTTTCCACCTGTATTTTTTGTATTCTGAACTGTTAAGTGTACTTGATCAGAAATTTTTTTTCAAAAACTAATAGCAAGGGTTCCAAAATATTTTAGCTTCTTATTGATATTATCACGACTTACTGTGTTGAACGACGTACTAACTTAAGCAGAATTGCCATGTTAACAGAACTGCTAACTTACAGTTAAACAGAACTGCTGTGATTACAAATTCCATTCTTGTATAAGAATATGAGGAAAAAAGTATTCTTAAAGCAGACCTCTAGCTGGTCTAAATCAGCACAGTTTTCTACAAATTAAAAGCTCAATTTTGTTTACTGTGACTGAGAACCAAGCTTACTTCTGCTTTGGTTGGCAAGCATACAAAAGAACCTCATTACTTCCAAGTTTTTTATTGTGAATAAATAATTGGCATTGATCTATGTTCAGTCACCTTCTATACATTATTAAACACTTGTTTACTAAACAACCTTTACAGTTTAAATACAAGAAAAAACTTTACTGAAAAATGAATCAAATCTCCATATAAAATCATCCTAAGGAGTTTAGAGGTAAGGTGAGTCAAGTTCATTTAATTAAAAGATTGCTTGAGGGGAGACATTGGCAGATCAATTTTTTAAGTTTGTGGAATTATGCACTGATATGCAAGTTTAAAGCTGCTGCCTCTGATTGCAGAATATAACAAATGGGAAACATTATATATTTATGAACCATTCAATATCTTCCCCCCTTTTTTCGACTGGTTTATTGGAAAAGAAAAAAATATCCATTCCAAGTTGTGACAGCCGGAGTTAAACAGACATTACCAAAATATATATAAGAAGGTGTTAATGTACTTTTCAACATGAAATTCTAATTGAAACTTCCACACAGTAGGAAGCCATGGGAGTAAGTTTATGGCCTGGGGACATGTAGAAACTGCTTTATAAGAAATTGCCTTTTTGATAGTGAATATTAACTGATTATTTTTTAGGTTGATAATTTATTGAATAGGTTTTCTCCATTTATTTGTACTTGGGGAATTTTCAGAACTTCCTGAAACTTTGAATCGTTTAGTTTCTTATTAAGGTGTATATGTAAAAAAATATGCAGAGTGGAAATGCTAAAAAGTTTTAGTAAAAAAGAGTCCTTTTAACTTATCAGTAGTCTGAGGACAAGAGGTCTGCCAATGCATATCCTTTAGCCACAACATATTGAGATACAAAGGCTTTGGAAAATTATACAGAGCCTAAAACAATAATAATTGTAAAAAATGAAGTACCTTGGAATTTTAAATATTTGTACAGTGATCATATAAATGGCCTTTTATGAGTACACATAAAACTGTATTATTTTTATTAATATTACTATTGTTGTTTATTATTATTGCAGCATAGCACAGCACGTGCTCTAGTTAAAAGTCTCTTTGCATTTCCATTACATATCCCATTTTTGGTGGGGTTTATGACTCAGTCATTAAAATTCTCCACAGGCTAGAAATTGGCAAAGGAACTCACATTCTAAAGTAATCTGTTTAATGAAAAAAATGGAACAAAATTAATCTGGTCGGTTAGAAAAATGGCTGGGGAAACTCACTACTCCATTGAGTAGTACCTGAAGTTTGTTTATTACAATTCTATTTTTAAATAGCTCTTGTTGCTTGGAAGCAAAGCCATGAGCCTATTCTTTGGTCCTGTTTCAGTTTTTGCCTGGGGAATAGGAAGCGATTTACATCCATTCGGACTTGTGCAAAACACTTGTTTTAAATTTATGGTATTTTTCATGAGGTTCACACATCTGAATTTTGAATATGCAGGACAACAAGAAATTGTGCTTCTTGAGTTATGGTGCTAAAACTCCACTTGTCAAGTTTGTCTGTCATACCACGTTGGAGCACAGGGCAGAAATCCCAGAGCCAGCACTGCTGCAAATCAGTATGTACAAACACAGAGTTTCTTTTCTTTCTCATTGCTGTAACTCTCCTTCATCTTTTGTCTGACTCCTAACAGTATGTGTTTCTTCTTATCTAGTTACCTCGGTGTGGATGTGTGAAACATTTTGTTGTTGCAGTTTTCAATTACAGTGTCACAGGATCTTCCACATTGGACTTCAGGGTGTCTGTAGCCCAACCTTTTGCTGAAAGCAGTTTGGTTAACTGCCTAGAGTTAACCAAACTATCTTCCCCTAAACCCAGCAAGCGGACTACAGTTACATATACTTCAAAGTCTGGCCATAAATCTGGTGAGACTGAAATATTTTTATGCTTTTATACTGTTATATTTCTATAGATAATAATCAAAATTACTACATACCTCCTTTCCATTGCAACCAAATTCTTCTAAAATAAACCCTACACACACGCAAACATATATATATATATATATATTTACAAAAAATGATAATTCTGTGTTGTTTCATCTAATCTGCCCCAAGGGATGTATTGACAAGAATCTGAGTTACATTCACCTTCAGGGGCAAGTTGTAACACCAGGTCATTGAAAACAACTTGCTCAAGTCAAGACAAATAATATTTTTCTCATTTTATCCACATATCCAGTAATTTATTTTATCATAAAAGACACTCAGGTTGTTTAATAATTTTTAACCCTTGAGAAATCCATTCCAACTCTTTCCAGTAACCCTTTTCTCCCCCATCTGCCCTGAAATGTGTTAAAAAAGCATTTGCTCAATGATTTTTATAGGGACAAAAGTGATGCTGACTGATTGTTTCTAATTGCCCCTTTGGCTTTTCCTAAAGATGATAATGTAAAAGTTTTCTTATTTAAAAAATGATTGCATAACAACTATTGCACTAAGCTATATCTGCAACACACTGACAACTACTTTGAAATGGAATATGTATTTCCTTTTATGTAAGTCATTATAAGGAAACAAACTTTCTTTTTGCTCTATTGTGCAGGGAAAAATGAGACCATATTATGTGACTAGGAGCCCTCAGTTTATTGAAATATATATTACAAGCACTGAGTGACTATTACTGATGTCAATGAGATTCATGTTCCTGGACCCAAAGTACTTTTGCAAATCAGATATAAATTTATGTTTCTGTATCAGAAAATCTGTTTGTGTATGTGTGTGCATGCTTGAAATATTTTGCTTTCTGTCATTTAAAGACCTTATTACACCAGTAGGAGGAGAAGCCATTTATTGTAGTTTTGGATCTAAGAGCATTGGAATGAAGGAGGTTTTTGGCTCAAGGGGTACAGTCCCTTGGTGTCACCTCATATGATCAATTTCATAATGCAGTCAAACTCTTACATGATTTTATACATACCCAGTGGATGTGATTTATTTTCCTGTATTTTCACAATCTTACTCATGTCTAAAGACTGTTATATCACCTGCAGCATGAATATCTTTGGTTTAGTCAGTAACTCTTCTTCTGTTCCAGTGTCACCACCTCTTTCTTCAAAGCAAGCATCTGATCAATGTTCTAGATGAAAACTCACTAGTGCCTCAAACACTGATGTCAAATTTTTCTTTTCTTTCTTAGAAAATCCTATCTTATTATTATACAGTATTTTCACATAATTTTCCTGTGATTGATCAGAATTCCAAGGTGTTTTACTTCTTCTGTGTTTTCTAGTTGATGGTTCTCTACCTTACAGAAGAAATTCTCCCTGTTAAACTAAGTGCACTCTTTGGCACTTGGTATAAATTTACAATAAATATTTCTCATATCTTTTAGTACAGTCTTCAAGCTCCTTTTACCAACAATGGCTTCTAACATTGTGCATTAGCAGCAGACTTGTGCCAAGATCAGAATAAAGATGTTATGATCAATTTCTTAAGCATTAGTTCTGGGAAAACCTCAAAAATAACACTTGACTCAACTTTTAAGTTATTCCTAACCTGTAAAAGTCAATAATACTTTTTCACTACCCTCTTATGTTGTTCCATTTGTTTGCATCTAATTCTTATACTCATCTGTGCCTTCTGCATTTTAACCAATGATTTCCCATAGGGCAACATGTCAAATGATTTACTGAAGTCCAGTTAGATTAAAACTATTGCCTTTCCTTTATCTAGAAAATCAATTAACTCATCAAAAAGAAATATTTGCTGAGGCTAATGTGATCTATCTTTGGTGAATCCATGTGACATTTTACCCTATTTCCCATTTACTTCCATATATTTAATTATTCTTCCTTTTAAAATATCTTCTTACTCCTGGATAAGGTGGCAGTCAAATTAATGGGTGTAAAGTTGTCCAGATCAATTTCTTTCCTATTCTTAAGTCTAATAGTAGTAGAAATAGCAGCAGTTTGCCACTATTAGTAGTATTTCTTAACATAATTTTTTCTTTATAATTATTTTAACATTTTGAGAAAAGCAAGTATAATAAAAGTCCTTACCAGTGGTTTCCTGGGGTGCCTGCTCATTAAGAGAAAGCATAGAATCATAGAATATCCAAGTTTCAAGGGACCTATAACTTACCCAAAAATATATCACATGACTAAAAGCATTGTCCAGTTTCTCCTTGAGTTCTGACAGGTTTGGTGCCATGGCCAAACCCTGCAGAGCCTGTTCTATGGAATTTTGGAATGGTTTGGGTTGGAAGGGACCTTAAAGATCACCGAGTTCCAATCATCCTGCCATGGGCAGGGACACCTTTTACCAGACCTCATCCAACCTGGCCTTGAACTTCCAGGGATGGAACATCCACAACTTCTTAGGGCAACCTGTTCCAGTGCCTCACCATCCCCACAGAAAAGAATTTTTTTCCTAATATCCAATCTAATCCTACTCTCTGTCAGCTTGAAGACATTCCCCCATTGTCTTGTCACTCCATGCCCTTATAAATAATCCCTCTCCATCTTTCTTACAACATCTTTTCAGGTACTGGAAGGCTGCTTTTAGGTCACCCTGAAGTCTTCTGTTTTCCAGGCTGAACAATCCCAATTCTCTCAGCCTTTTCTCTTAGAAGAGGTGCTCCATCCCTCTGATCATTTTGTTGACCTTCCTTTGGACTCACTCCGACAAGTCCATGTAATTTCTGTGCTGAGAACCCCAAATCTGGATGCAGCACTGCAGGAGGGATCTCACCAGAGCAGAGCAGAGGGACAGAATCATCTCCCTCATATGCTCCTTCCAGTATCTCATTAAGATGAATTGATGATACCAAGACATATTCTGAAGAGAAGAAAAAGTATTACTATTATCTTTAAGTTAAACAAACATAATACTGAGATGTTGGCCCAAGATATCACATCTTTGTGATCTGTAAATTTATGAATTTAATGGCATTTAGATAATTACCTATATCAGAAAGCTGAAGATAAAAGATTAAATTTGATTTCTTTTTTCTCTCAAAATTTGTGCTTAGATTTAGGTAAAAATCACTGTGCATAATATTTTCAAGGAATATTTTGTATATTATATGGTGTTGTTTTAGCAGCCTGTTCTACCCCTTGGAGTTGCAGCGCAGCTCACTGTCCAGTAAACATTCATCTTCCTCATTAAATTGGTAAATACCCATAGGTCCTTTTTTATATGACTACATTGATCATAATGTTTGAATGAGTGGTGGACCAACATGATGTGAGGGGTGTTTTATGGCATTAAGCATTAGCTGCATCCCACCTGTGCATCCAGACAAAGTGTGAGTGTAAATTTTTCCTCTTTCTCCCTCATACTCTTGCTTTTGTGAAAAGAAAACCCAGGTGCTTTGGTCAGAAAGGATATATACAGAACAATCATGCATAAATGGCATTTTACAAGTCAGTGAGGAGGAAAATGGAGGAAACATGTCCTAAATATTCCTGTCAACTGGTCCAGACCTACTAGGAGAGTAGATTCAAGTTCATTTGGTGTCAGGGAGATTTAGTGATAAGTAGGTGAGAAGATAACACCAGAGCGGGAATGCAGTGGGAGGAGCAACCTCCATATAAACATACCTTGCTGCAGATTTGGCCTTAACAACCTGTGCTACTTTCCTGTGTCTTCAATCCCAATATGTGGAAACGACATAAAAACTTTCTTATCCCAATGGGTGCTCCCAGGATAATTGCAGTGAAGCATGAAAAGGCTCATATCCTGGCCACAGTGCAGGCTGTACAAGCAGTTAAGACATTGGGAAAATTGCACACTGTGATAAATATTGACCTTTTAAGTAGCATTAGCAGTACAATCATTCCAGTGTGCATCCAATGTAATGTAAGTCAACACACTGGAAGGTGTTTTTCTGAATACCAGTGGGCACATTTCACCATTGCTGTGTTCTGCATGGTGGTGAATTTTGTTTACCACAAGTCTGCAAATAATTTCTCTCCATAAAAATGACTTGTCCTCAATGTATATGCAAAATTATTTGCTAATTTTGGCAAAGGAAAGAATTTTACTACTTACTTTCATAAGGTATCCAATTTAAAAATTATAAATGTTCTTTATTAATGTAGGCCTGATGAGTCAGTTTGAGGGTAGGGCTGGGAATCGTGGTTATAATAATTTTGGACAGAAAAAACAGGCACAGTAGATGTACCTGTAAAGGAAAGATAGAAGACAAGGATGAAGTCATATGCAAGCTTTGTTAATCACTGACAGGAAACATCCAGCAGCACTCCTGCAGCACACACTGCCAGCAGGCTTTCCTTCCCAACCACAGCTGTAGGCTGTGGTCCAATCTTCTGAGCCACTGCACATATTTTCAGCTTTATTTAAGGAATAAAACAAGTATTTAAAACCCATTTTTAATTTCTTCTTGTATTTAGTGTGAAGTTAAATATAGTTCCAGTTCTGAGCAGTTTGCAATTGATAATAAATATCTTGCAAGCACAAAGGATGTTTTCCCTTGTACAACTATAGCAATATTTTAGGATACTTCACAGTACTTTTCATTCACAGTGCCTGAATTACATAGAACAGTGAGTGTGTCCTTTCCTTCCATTCTTTCCATTACTGCATCCCCCAAAAAGACTAACCCATAGGAAATGAAAGTATTGTCAAACAGCAGATAGTAAAGAGAAGCAGTCAGACTCCAAAGATGACAAGAGATGACTCATTCTGATCTACTCTGGTAAAACATTGCAATAGAATTCGCCAACAATATTTGCCACTGTACAGTGGATGCTTTGGGGTTTTTTTCTCACAGGAATTTCATAGGTATTCTTCATATTCTGTCTGTCAGAACTATGATGTTTAATTTAATCTAAAACCATATATATAGCTGGCTAACAAAACTTACAATGATTTAATACATTCAGTGTATCCTTTAAAGGCATTCTGCTCTGTGCACCTCTCCTACTTCAGCTGAAGGAGCTGTAAGGAGTGTAGCAAGAGGAAAAAGTAGAAGGAGGCATTGTTTTTTAAGTCACCTGAAGAAATATCTCAGACACATTTCTGAGGCTGGATTGCCTATGGCTGTCTCTACACTAATAAATCAAAATGTCCCTGGAATATTCCTGGCCAAACTGGCAGGGAGGAGCTAACATCTACCTCAGACTTTGAAAACAGAGTGGCTACATGCAAACTGCCTGCTGGAAATGGTTCTTAGAAATCTACTGTTTCCAAGGTCTATTTAGGAAATTTCAAGCTGGGACAAACCCAAAGCAACTCAGACACTGTTCTAAGTATATAACAGTGGGAGGTATAGAGAATATAGATGTTTGTATTGGAAAGTCCAGAAATGTACTGAGTAGTATTTAGTTTGATGGCAGAGATATAATCCCAAAGTGCGTGTAACAAACTGTCACAATTAAATTCCTACTGCATCTTAACTGAAAGAACTGAGATGTTTGTAAATCCAGAATGCATCCAGCAGTAGGGTGATTATCTGAATTAAGGAACTGCTGGGTCACAGAACTAATACCTTTTGTTTTCAGTGTTGGCTGCCTTGACATACAGGCAGCAGTCAGGCTTTATCAGAAGTTGAAAGGATCCTACTTTAGTTTCCAAAACAGTAGTAATATAGCAAAGTTCCTAACTGTAGCATCCACTAGAACAGAAAGATTTAAAACCCAGTTAAAAGGAAAAGAACTTTTTATTATACCTCTGCAAATTTCTCCTAAAAATATGTCAACACAACAATAAACACAAAAACAAACAAAAAAAATCAACCAAGTGACCAACTGACTGACCAATCAAAAACTCCAAAACCCCACCAAAACTAAACAACATCTATGTTTGGTTACAAGCAGAAGTCTGAGCAGGGTGGGGGTACTTTTGTCTTTTATTTACTGCAACAATGAGCAGATAGATGATAGTACTCCTTGGAAATTGCATATTTGGAAGAGAAAGTGTCTGCATGTAGCAAGCACAAAGAAAAAAGAAATTGAGGTAAAAAGAGAAAAAAACAAACCTAAACCTCAGGCAAAGATAGAGTGTATCACAATGCCAGTGTTCACGGAGGTCAGCACACTTCAGAAGTGTCTGAAGAGTATGTACCCAGACCTAAACTAAATAGTCATCACCGCAGAGGCAAAATGCAGCTGATTATCACATGAAATAGTAAACTCGATGCACTGATAACTTTTACTAGCCAAAAGAACTAAACAAAAGTTCATGTGAATCTCATTTCTAGTGAGTGTCACAGTTGTGCTGAAGAACCTCCACCTGACAGTTGTGTGAGGACCACAGCAACCACTGCCTGGTTCTGTTAATAATTCATGACCAAATACCTACAGTGCCACCCACAGGCACTTGAGATTTATCCTGGTTACTAAACAGGTTCCCCACCTTGCACTTCTAATCAAAATGGAATTGCTAAACAGTTGTGTTTTTTCTTCCACTGGACTAAATCAGCCTATGACAAACTTGAAACTTTGTACAACCATTCAAAGACTTAAAAAAAAAAAAAAAAAAAAAAAAAAAAAAGAAGAACTGTTTTTAAGGTCTATCACTGTTGTCAAGTTTAGTGCTGACATGCCTGCCTAAAGCTGTCTACTAAACTGGGATGAGTAGTCAACATCTGTTCTGAATTATTTATTTATTTTCGATTGCAGAAAATTGGCAGCTCCAATGTCCCTAAGAGAAGGATAATTGTAATTATCTATGATGTTGTGAAAACTGTTTCAATGGCTCAGCAGTTACTGAGGGCCTGGGGTTTTTTCTTCTCTTTCCAGCATGTATATTCCAGTGTGCGTGTGGATGTGGAAAAAAATAAACTTTCAGGTTCTTTCTGTAAGTTTTATGTGATATTTTTCCCCCTCTATACCACTTTGAAAGCCCTATAATGTTGTGCTAATTGGGGGGTCCAGAACATGCATTTTAAATACATTACTTACTGTTAAACCTGGTGACATGATTACTTGTACAAGGTCTCCCTCTTTCAATAGGTTGTGCTTGAAAAGGCTGTTGTACATTTGAGCTCCTGGAATGACCAATATAAAGTATCTGAAAAAATATGCACAACTAAATATTCTATTACATTCTAATAATTAGTTATATATATTTATCAAATGTGTAAAAATTCTGATCTCTAATTTCTGTCATTTTGCAGGAAGAAGATTCAAATTTCAAATCCAAGAAGTGAGTAATTTTCTCAGAAACCCATTTTTATTGCTATTTGAAATAAAATCAAATATTTATAGTGAATCTTTCACTGAAGCTTGTGTCTCCAGCTCATCATCCAGACTACTGGAATTCTTATTGCCTGGCTTTATGTAAAAAGTAGAAAGATCGAGAAAAGAAATGTTTGCCCTGGAACTAAAGGAAAGAAAAATGGTGAAGGTATTTCCTTATGTATATCTAGGAAAAAAATACATCAAATATGAACACAGAGAAAACTGAAATATGGAATTATCAAATATCCATGGATTGAGATAAAAGGCATACCTGACACTTAGAGACTACCAAATCCAGAGAATGTGTTGATGAGGAATTATTAACCACATAGTGGTGACATAAATGTTAAGACTGGCGGGACTGAGGGATTTGAACTAACTTAACATCTGATAGATAAGGAAAATATCAGGAGATAAATGTTAGGTCTGTACTAATAAACCCAACAGTGCCTGGGATCATTCTGTGACACTGGCACAGTCTGTCACATCCACGCTGCTAAACTCTCTTAGCCTCCAGCACAACATGGTCAGATCTGTGCCGCCTTTTGGGAATGGTCCCCAAGCTGTTCTAACTCTTGAACTACATCCAGAAATCCCCTGGCTAGTTGGCTGTGGCCAGAAGCATGAGCATTATAACAATTCACCAGCAGAGATGACTGAATCCCAGGGCTGGTTCTAGCTCGAGTTCATCAGCTTATTATCTGTGTACAGCTATGTTTTCCAGAAATCCTTAAATTTTACCATAGAAAAAATATGCAGAAAGTACTTAGTGGTACATGATACCAAATATCAAATTTAAAAGACCTTTCTTTGAAATAAGTTTGTTATGAGAACAAATTCATCATGATCATGTTGCCAACAAAATAGGAAAATAGGTCAAAGTAAGGAAAGAAGAGATCAGAGTTAATTAGATATATTGTCTTACTATAGCCGAAAGACACCTTCAAGTAGCTCAAAATGTTAGCCAAGGCATAAAAAAAATATTTCCACAAAAGTATGAAGAAGAGATAATTCAGAGAACAAAAGAAAAACCAGTGGCAAAATATTGATATTTAAAATGGCAGAAAGGAGATTCCAAGGGCTTTAAAAGCATTTGACCCCATTTTGATACCCCAAAAGAGATAGAAACAAAATCATTAATCTGGTTTTGTGCAGCTGGTAGATAATAAGGTGCTAAGGAAAGGGCAATATGGATTTGTCAGGATTTGACAAAATATGCCAAGCCATTCGAATTTCCTTCTTGACACATTAACTGGCCAAGTGGATATGCGTGAAGCACTAGATATATTTGATAGTCTGACTTATGTAAGTCTTTTGATGTGGATGGCATTTTTACAAATAAATTTGGGAAATGCACTCTTGATCAAATGCAGCTGATGCAGACGAAGAACTGGTTGGGGAAAAAAGCCCTTCATACTCAGAGCAGAGCTCTCACTAGTTTTCTGTCAGACTAGAAGGCTCTTTCAAATTGGCCCCACATACAGCACTTCTGGGATGTGTATTATTTAATATTTTCATTAAAGACATGGATGACAGAATAGTGAATATCCTTACGAGAAGTGGAAGGACTTCAGGCTGGGAGTGGTTATATCAATTTAGAGGACAGAAGAGTGACTCAGAGACATTATGGTCTATTAGAAAATTAGACTGAAATCAATAAGAAGAAATTTTTGAAAGGCAACTACAAAGTATACTCAGGAAGGAAAAAGAAAAAGGTACCTTAAAAAATGGAGAAAAAAAAGAAAAGAAATATAAAAAATGGGACTTAACTGTAAACCTTATATGGGTTAAATATACAATCTTATAAGAAACACAATATCATTCTAAAGTGTACTAATTTCATAAGTGTGTGCAGGACTTAGAAAGGTAATTATTTAATTCTGTTCAAACTCCTGAGGTTTTTGATCTAGTTAGAGTGTGTAGAATTTGCACTACTCATTAACAAGCAGGCTGGAAAACACGGTACAGTCTGAAAGAGATCAACAAGGACTACCAAAGACCACAAAAAGACAAATTGTCAGGAAATTATGAAAAAAAAGTTTAGTCTAGAAAACAGAAAATCGGGAGACGTAAACTGTATTCAAATCTGTCAAACACATATAGGCTCACACAGGCATAAAAAACGTTTCTGAGTCTGAAAAAAAAATGTAATTTCATCCTTTTAATTTTTTTAATATGTATGCAAATCCAAGGTTTTTTGCAAGTTTGTGATGAATCAAAAGTTTTCCAGACCGTGAATTTGATTATATTTGTGAGCTTCACTGCTAGTATCATCTTTCAGGGTCTTTGGCTTCAGGGCACAGTTGCCAATATTGTCTGCTCCAGGGCTGGGGATCCACGGCTTTGAGCATCCCCAGGACAGCCCCATCGCTCCTGCATTCCCCAGGGCTAAAGTTGCCTTGGGTCTTATCATCCAAATCCTTCTCAGCAGTGTGAAGCCTTGATAACAGGGAAATTAATACAAAAACTGTTATTAAGTTTTTCAATGCTGAAATTAAGTTTATGTAACAGTTAATTACTACTTTTTGTATTCATTTGCAAATAACATTTCCCCCTCCTGCAGGAAGAACAGGAAAAGGAACAATCCCAAATGTTATAATCAGCATCTCGCACTACCTACTGGATAGAATACAACAATGGTGTTATGCTGCCAAAGCAAACCAAGGTGCAGATTTTATAAGGGAGAGATTGGGAGGGGAAGGAGGGGACTGAAAATCTCATTTTCTCCATGAATCCTCATTGAGTGCAGTGTGGGTGTAGGGGGTGCAGAACAGTCACTTCTGTATAACTTCACTGTCCATTGTGCACTGCCCCTTCTCACACACAGGTCAAACTGAAGCTGTTATGAAAAAGGAATGGAAAGATATGTGAGGAAAACAAAGATATTACATCCTACTGCTGAAGGAAGTATATCCTTGAGGGATATAATTCCCCAGTTTCAAGAATTTAGGAGCAAACCCTGTGTATCCAATGTGTGGCTTAAATGAAGCCCTGCTCATATAATAACATTTTTCCTATCTCGGAGGGAAAACGTTTAGAAATATTTGAATATATGGGTGTTTGCAAAGAGGAAGGATCCATGCACAAGGCATAGTTTAAATAAAGCTGTGTTTGCAAAGAGGAAGGATCCATGCACAAGGCATAGTTTAAATAAAGCTGAGGGCTGTACTCCTGTGGCCTGAGACTGTTTCTGCTGCTGTGGTCCATCCCTCCATGACACACTGGTGAGGGGAGAGTGCAGGCCACGCTGGAAAAATTCTTGTAGCCTCAGACCCCTCATCCTCTGTTGCACTGATGGAATTTATGGCTGAATCAAGCCTCTATAGTGTGAAATGCTAATGTAACCCAAATACATGAGCTATAATCCATAGCCTGGAGGAAGGTCTCTTATCCTTACGTCTGGGAGTGTGCTACTTTTGTGGTGCTGAGTTGATTTTGCTAGTAAAATAAGGCAGCTCCTGCCTCCAATCATAGGTGTGTATTGTATGCATGCTACTCTGCTGAATTTCATAAACCCTAGGGTTTCTCTGGGTTTAAAAAAAAATAAGGGGATGAGGACAATGCTGCAAGGTGATGCTTGATATAATGAAAATCTAGCAGACTTTGGTGATGTTAAAAGCAACTGAATGAGAAATTGTTTTGACTGAAATAGACATGAACAGTCTTATAAGTCTAAAAGATTAGAGGATTTATTATAGTCTCAAGAAAATGATAGATGTGGCTTTTGTTCTGACCACCTGCTGTTTCCTTACTGAAGTGAGATCCAGTTTGGTTTTATTTCAAATTCATAATTATGGAAGAACTGGTTTAACTTTTCAAAATCCAAACTTTGAGACTCATAATGCTGAGATTCTTGTGTAAACACAGTCAAAATTCTGCACAAAAGGGCAGATAAGCAAATACATATCAGGCAACTGGTGTGTTGCAAAATAATTATTAAGTCAGTTTCCTCCTATAATTTGTATTTATTGAGAAGCAGTGGTTAATCCCAGATAGTTTTTACCCTCTTAATAAGGTCGGGGGGGAGGCAGAGGCAAGAGGAATAAAGAAATACATCTATAGATAATTCCATGTTGAGCTGAGCTTGTTAAAGCAGATACTCTGAAGCTAAAGAGTTTCACAGAAGAAAAGAGGAAAGAGCCTTTTCAACTTCCCGAGAGAAGGTAGCAATAAACTGGCTTGATGATCACTGTTGTTAAATTGAGCCCCTTGGGATGCCAGGTAATTTGCTGGTAACGTGAAAGACTTGGTCTTTAGCAAGGCTGTTTGAATGACTGTCTGGAGGTTCCATCTTTATAGTCCCAAATTCTCTAGCACCTTTCTTGCAGGGGGATCTATTATGCTGCAACAGTCAGTTGATGAACTGCAGAAAGTTAGAGGAGGCAAAAGGCCATTTTCACTGCGTGGGCTGGATTCAAAAGCACTAAGAGTAGCAGGCTGGAGGGAGAAGAGATGCTTTATTGTTCATCCCTAGAGTGACAGTGGAGTCACAAAAGGGATCTTCAGGGAGAGAACATGTCTTTAGATTGTCGGGAAGTTTTTGGAGATATAATCTATTTTTAATAAAATTGCTAATTTATCAAAACTACAGAAAGTTTCTAGAATTTCTTCGTATTCTGAGAAATAGCTCAACTAGTCTGTTAACTCTCCACCTACCAGTTAAAATTATTTTTCCCCCAAAAGCTTTGCAGACTGACTTAGTTACAGAGTTCCTTGGTTTAAAAAGTTCATGCATCCTTTTTTTTATACTTTACTACTCTGCCTTTATAGACTGTAAATGCTGAAACAACCCATGGATCTCACTGGGCTGTTGCTAGTTCTAGTGGAAATCTGTCTCCAGAAGAGACAATTATGTTCTTCCAATAATATTAATTTCCTCTTTTTGAGGTCACTTGGTTTTATTCTCAGTAATTTGGAAATCTCAAGACTTGCCATACCCAAACCCTGTTTCTCAGAAAGGAAAAGAGGGCACCTGTACTCTCCTCTAACCAAAACAATCATTTTTCATTCCAGCTCTCACAGAATATTAGAGTGGCTTGGATTGGAAGATACCTTGATGACCATCTCATCCCAACCCCTCCTGCCATGGGCAGGGACACCTTCCCCTAGATCAGGTTGCTCCAAGCCCCATCCAACCTGGGCTGGGACAATTCCAGGGATGTGGTAAGAGCAGGACAACTCTGTTTTACATGGCATTTTTTCCGATCCCTGTATTGAGAATATCTATTCAACAGTTTTACCTTTTCATTAAGAATGATGCAATAACGGATTCTTTTTCCTCCAGATTGGCAGCTAAGCACTGGCCCAAGCTAGTGAAGAGAATAGCAATTATAATTTAGCAAAGAAAAAGTGATCATGTTTTAATGGTTCTTCTTAAAGAACATTTGATTTACTGATATACCAATGGGTGCCAATATTGAATGAACACTTATGAAATACTTCTCTGAGTATGAACTCAAGTAAAATAATTGAATTCTTCATCATAGTTTTTTGCTTGCTTTGTGTTTGCTTTCCGTGAATATTCTATAAAATGAATTTAATGGCAGAATGCATGTGATAATAGTCAGTTTTAAGCAAATATTGGATAATATTCTGAGCCTATAAATACTGAAATTGGAGATGCAAATATTGGCATTGTATTCCAAATATTTTAAATTAATTTGGTGTTGGTACCCATACAATTTTTTTTTCCACCAAAACTTTATAATTTGTATTAAAATCTGGATGAATAAAAGATATTTCTCTCTGTCTTTGACAAGGTGGGAGTCGGATAAGTGTGGAAGACAAAAGAAATTCTTTTCTACAGAAACAGATGCTGTTGCATCAAAATAGCCTCTAAATAGATACATGGTCTAGGAACTGTGGCATTAACACCATGCACTCTGCTGTTTGTCAGCATCCTGGGTACCTCCTCCTGCAGCCAGCCAACCCCACTCTGACCTGAAAAGTCACAAAAATCTACAGAATGATTAGACACTGTTGTACCATTCAGGTCTACTATTGAACAGCAGTGCTAGGCATTTTTAAGTCTGTTTTTGGTTTGTTTGTTGTTTTGTTTTTTTTCCACAAGAAACGCATTCCAGTGCCTGGAATCTGAGAATTTTGAAGGATGATAGAAGGCCAAGGGAATTAGTGTGCTATAGCAAATATTGTCCAGGTAGTCAGAAATTATAATTCTGACAGAAAGCCAATATCAAACACTTCAGATAAATAGAATGAGAAATCTTCTTATGGGCAATTATGTTATAACCTGGCCAGTCCAAAACACTTTCATTTAGTGATTGTCTCATATTCTGAAATGCTTGCAATAATCAGAGGTGACCATTCCAAAATATTCAGAGTTATAAAATCTTATTTTCTCTTCTAATAAACCAGACATTTACTGGTCTCAAGAGAGATTTATAGATTGCATTGAAGAGAAAATAAAACCAGAAAAAATTGTTTTGGAAGTGCAAGCCCCTTCTTAATTATTTTGCACTGGAGGGGGCAGGGATGGTGTGGGAAGCAGAGGAGAATGAAAACCCAAATTTTCAGACATGCATATTTCGTGATGCAAATATTTAAAAATCAGTGGAACTAGATAAAATTTATAATTAAACTAAAAACCTACTTCTTTAAAAATTTTATATTTCAAGCTATTAAAAACCTCAAATTAATTATTATTTGCAGTTGATTTTTAATTGAATCTTCTCTTTAAAAATATCTTTCAGATTATAAGGTTTAATTTTTCTTTGTCTTTCATCTCCTGTTTAGTTTAAAGGTTGAAGCTTTCTTCAACCTTCACATAGAAATTTCTTGCTACTTTTCTCATCAAGTCATTCTCACCTCAGAATCATATTAGGAATTTTTTACACATCATGAAATAATCTAATGCGTAGGTGAATCAAGGCTCTTTTCTTGCTTTTGCTGAGTTTAGGTTAAAGGCTTCCACAGGGTAGGTAAGGTGCATTTACAAAGCGCAGATTCTCTATGGAATGTCTAGAAATACTAAGTTTTCAGAAGCTGTTTGCAGCAACGTTGCGAGAGAATAATGGGATATGAGGTTTGCCATGGAAAGCTTGAATCAAGTTGTGTCCTGTAATATTCTTGTTTCTTGCCTTTCAGTTTTGTCAGGGTGGTTTGTACTTAGAAGAATCTCTTATCTGGTCTTTAATACTGTGTTTTGTTTTGTTTTGTTTTGTTTTGTTTTGTTTTGTTTTGTTTCAGGATCTACTGCTCCATCATCTCTTTCTGTTGGATATTTAATGCACCCAATTGCCAATACATGTTTTTCAAGTGTCCTTTATAACGTGTAACAGCAGCAAGTGTTGATCATATCCCAAACAGCTTCCAAAATGCACAGATTATGGAGGAAAAAAAGAGAGAACATAAAGGCACTCACAGTATTAGATTAATTACTAGGACAGCAAGAAGCCCATATGCTTTAAAATTTGTACATATGTTCCTTGGCTATTTGCTCTCCCCAGTGCAAATTTTCTATTAAAGCTGAATTTGTCATTTTTTCAATTTGTTACTGACAGTTGGCAAGAGTTGTTCCTCTTGTCTGAAGACTGCCAGCATAGCTGCTCAGGGAGAAGTTCTCTCAGTGCTCTTGAAGGGATGGGGCTGAATACCCTTTACTTACCCACATACTTATATAGAGAAATATATTATTTATTCCCCAAATGAATAAATTCCTTCCCTCTTTATTCCTGGTATACTGTCTCTATGCAGTAAAAAGCAATGAGATTTATTGAATAGCAACAACTTTGAAAGCTGTCTTTTCACTCTATAAGCATACATTCTACAAAAAACCTTTCGACCACTTTCTCCTAGAAAAGCCTGGTTACAGGGACAAGTATTACACAAAACCCTGGAGAATGATCAGCAAACTCACTTCTGCATCTAATGATTTAAATATCCCTGCTCCCACTTAGAGTCATTTCTTGGAAGGGTTATTTAAGCATTTTTCATTAATTCGTCTGCTACAGAGACAAAAAAGAGAATGGTGATCTGGCAGGCAGAGTCTGAGGCAAACAGGGAATACCAGTAAGAGAACCCTTTGAATGCACATGGGTGAAAAAGAGGAGAACAATATTATTATCACCAGTGTTTCGTCTAGCCGAGGTTCTGCTTGCTCATGATGAGTACAGTGATCCTCAAGAGCAAAGGTGTATTAGGGATACACCTCTACTAAGCTATTACTAAATTACTGCTTAATAATTTTGGGTGGTGGTGACCATCCACTTGTCATTGATTACACCATACCAATAAAACAGCACTGGAATTATTTTCACCTTCCCCTAGATAGGTTGTCATATCGTAACTGTGTCCATTCTCTGCTAGCTTCAAAAACTGGGCACATGAGGGAACACATATATGCACACTGCCTGTTTGCTGCAGTTCTTGAGCCACATTAGCTCCTGCACACAGCTGAGGAATTGTGCCAGATCCTGGAACAAAGCTGGGCCAGGAGCCTTTCCAGTAATTTACTGGAATGGACAACTGAATGCATGGCCTGTGCTTGGACCTGATTTAATCTCCTCCTGTTGTTCTATTCTATACTCTCTCTCTCTCTCTCTCTCTCTCTATATATATATATATATATATGTATATATGTATGTATGTATGTGTGTGTGTGTGTGTGTGTGTGTGTGTGTGTGTGTGTGTGTGTGTATGTATATATATATGTGTGTGTATATATATATATACACATATATATATACACACATATATATATATATATACACATACCCACAAATGCACATTTATGCACAACCACTGTATAAGAGCTGTGTAAGAATGGTCTCTAACACACTTGTAAAACTCAGCCTCAAGCTCCACGTCATGGTATCTTCCCTGGTTAAATGAAAGGCAGCGCGAATATGCTGATACATGCTGCAATCACACATCTTCTTACAGTGTAGACATACCGTAATAATGAGTGTCAGTTAAGGTCTTGGTTCAGCTCTAATCATTTTGCACTGCTCTGCAGTACAGCGAATGCATTTCATCTGCAAGTGGAGAGTGCTCCCAGCAGAGGGAAATTCTCTACTTGTATAGAGTCAGCACAGCTGATTCCCACAAATACCTTGTCAACCCTGTGGGATGGACATACACAGGATGAATAACAGAGAAGAAAGAGAGCCTTTCACCAGTCTCATAAAAATGCTATAAGTTAGCGGAGCCCTGAAGCTATTTTAAATGAGGTCATACTACTACTGACTTTCTTATCATCCTTTCTGAGTACAGGCCCTGTTTAATTGTGCAGTCGTTGAAAATAAAGCAAAACAAAGAAAACTCTTGTGTATTAACGCTGTCTGTAGTGTGCTGAGCAGATATCAAAGGTGGATCTGTGGCTTATACCTTTTGTTGAGGAGAAAAGGGGAGGACAGAATAATTGTTCATGCATAAAAGTGTCAGGGCCACCACAGATCTCTGGTTTTGATGCAGAAATAAAGGGAATAAGACAGGGGAGAATATGCTGAGAAGGCTGAGAGGGCACGGCTTCACTGAAAACAACCCTATGTAACCTCTATGATTCAGAGACATTTTTGTCTCGAACATTCAAATGAGTTGTTCTGTGAACAAAAAAAGGAATAAACTCAGGTCTTCTGTACACTGCTGTTGTACATCCACTCGTCTATTCACCACAGAATTTTATTATTTTGTCTCTACTTCCCAGAGTCTCATTAGTCTTTCAGATAGTTCTTCTGTGCACATCTGCATCTTTAACCTCCACCTCTTCCATCTGCACTGTCCTTGTACTCATGTTTCTTCTAACTCCTGCCAGTGAAGGAGATGACGTGAACAAGCTTCTTCTGAGTATTCCAAGGGCCAGACAGGATTAAGGGGCTGGTTGGATAGCAGCAGGGCAACCAAATGGATGATGAGCTCTTCCTGAATATTTCCTGGCACTGTGTCACTAACTTGGACCTTTGTCCTTGGTTAAGCTTCCTATTTTACTGAATGTGTAGGAATTTTATTATCCTCCAGGGTTCAATTCCTTTGGCAAATATTGAATCTGGCTAACGGATTCAGAAAATATTACATGGGTATAGCAGATAGCAGACAGTGTGGTCATGTAAGATTCATTTCTTTAGGAAACCAGGGTAAACATGGATGTGAATTTTGTACATTGCAGTCACAAGACAGCAAGATAGACATTATTATATAACATCAGACTAATTGTCTGTTTTGTCTAGTATCCAGTGGCAGTACTATTTGCTTCAGATGATGTTGCAAGAAATACTGTAGTAGGCAATTAGGGATTAACCTCTCCATAACAGAAGTTTCTTAATTCCCATCAGTTAGTGATTAGCTTATGCTCTGAAGCATGAAGGTTTATATCCCTTATGAATTTTTGTTTAATCTAATATAATTGCAGATGTTCTTGTTATCCATATAGCTGCTTATCCTGTTTTGTTTCTTTCTCTTTTTTTTTTCTTTTGATCCTACTGTGTTCTTGGCCTCAGTGATATCCCATGGTAATAAGTATTATGGAAGTAAAATCTCTATCCCCAACATTGTCCCTTATTTTAGAATATAATTAAAGGGAAGTATACAGAAAATAGCAAAGTTGTGCAGATGGGAATATACACTTTGCATATAGACATTGTTTTCTAAGCAGGGCTATATGAACACATTCAATATGCAAAAATTGAAATACTAGATTGTTCTCCTTACTACAGATTTATCCTGCCTAGCATCAGTATCTGAGTACATCACCTCAGACTGTTTTGTAGTGAAAAATGCAATTTTGGGAAAAACATATCTGAATTATAGTAGGTGTCTGTAACAAGAAGTGATGGAATGCACCGTGAAAGTACCACTTTCCCTCTGTTCACTACGATAGTTATTTGAAAATTATCTCAGGTATAAAGCTTTATAATATAGGCATCTATTTTTAGTCAGATTAATTATTATGAATAGTTAAATTCCAAAATTCAGTGTAGGAGCTTTGATATTTCCAGATTCATCTTGCCTAATAAAGTCTGGCTTTGTAGGAACTTGTCTCTGCTGACTACATGCAGAGCATAGCACAAATTGATTCCTAACTTCATGAAAGTCATCACAGAGGTTTTTGCCTTGTCCAATCATGTCAGTTTTCCCTATTCCATATTTCTCAATTTATATTTTACATATGCATGTGTGCTTTCCTTGTGGTAAATATAAAATGAGTATTTTCCTCCATTGCCAACTTAGGCACATTGTTCATGGTGTCAAGGTGACTCAGAGATGTTTTGCCTTCAAAATAGTCGGCAAACTGTTCTGAAGAACAGTTCTGGGAAGAGAAGTGACATACGTCTGGCATAAATTTAATCTTCATTCTGTGGGAGTAATTGAAGGAAAAGCAAGCCAGGTAAGTAAAGGCAGGGGTAGGACACTCTCCCTCCTCACCTCAGCAGGCACCGTAGTGGAAGACTGGTCACAATATCAGTAACTTTCTGACCATTCTTCCTTCTGAAAAGAGTAAAATGATGATGACAGTACGGTAACATCTCTGGATTTGAAATTCTGGTAGAAAAGACTTTGAGAACTAAAGATTTGTGAACCCCTGCCATCACAGGTGTCCATTTCCATTTTACCATCTCACCTTTTTTTTTTTTTTTTGTGATCTGAGACACATACTCCACTTTTAACCCTTAATTACAGAGTGTGAAAGTGCAACCTTATGCATATCTATGTGACCAGCTTTCAAGTTCACAAGGAAAATATGCCAAGGAAGAAAGCTTTCCCACTTTGAACAACAGGAAAAGATCCCCTAAACTCATTCATTAAGGGCTGTGATTTGGTAAAAGAAATAGCATAAAAAAACCAAAATGAAAAACCAAACCCAAATAACAACCAAAAAATATACACAAAAAGAATACAAAAAAAAAAAAAAATAGAGGAAAAAATTAATATTATTCTATATGCTTACTGACCTCAGCCAGTTTACTAAGGTGTCTGATGATGACTAGAACCCAGAAAGGAAGATGCAGGAGATAATCTTCCAGTGCTGGGAGCCACTAGACCAGCTCAGCTGCTCCACCTGAGAACTCCCAGGGAGCCAGAGAGGCTCACATTTGGGTCCTTAACACCCAGGGATTTCAACAGCAAATTAGAAATCCAAGTGGGAATTAGATGAACAAATTCCACTGTAGATTTGGGCCGTAAACTCTAATGTGACCTTTGTGCTTTGACCCCAAGGCAACCTGAGGCCATCTGGTGTGACCTCCTGTCAGTCTGCTCTGCTCACATCTGTCCTACCACATCTTAGAATATATAAATACACAGGAATAGATGATGAAATATTATTTGATTGTACTGATCCTGACTTGTTTTTCTGTCTCTGAGCAACAAGGAGCCACGATGATTAGAAATCTAGAAGGACATTAGCTGGTGAACCTGGAAACCTGACTGGCAGGTCTTCATTAATGCTGGGTCTCACAATGCATAGGCAAGATAGGTGAGAAGCTGGGGCACAGGTTTGTTCATTTTAGTTGTGCCTCTCAAAATGACACCTAAAATGACTGATGACTGTTAAAAGTACCAAGTTTCTCAAGGTGTTTTTTTTTCTTTTCTCAAACAAAGTCATGATGCTGTGGATGGATTCAGTAGGAGTGGTTCAGTGATGGTAGATTTTTGTTTAAATGGATTTGCTGAAAGATTGCTTGGATTAAGTATGATTTGTTCTATTTTCAGTCAAAGAAAATAGCTGTTATTTTACAGTAACATTTAATAAAGGCTTTCTGCAAAATAGTCAATGGTGTTCTATTATATCATTGTTATGATATTAATAATAGAAAATGGCAACCTGAAAAATAAGGTGAAATCAAGTTGCTTTTATTTAGAGGAATAATTTTGATTTCCCAGAAAATAATAAGCCCATCACTGTATGTTACTTTGCATTTACTTTTGAAAATGCAAAATAGCAATATTGTCGGTGTCTGTTTAATTCTGTTTGACAATAACAAAATAAATTTGCTATTGTTTATTAGAGATTTTCAGGGAAGCCAACTAACGTGTCTTAGATTTAAATTTCAAATACAACCTTTTTAAAAAACATAGGCAGAGATATTAATCTAAAATATTGATAAGAAATTTACATTGGAGAATATCTAATTGTAGTCACAGTTCTCACATTAACAGTCACTTGTTGTTTGCTTTTTGGAATTAAAATCACAATAAACTGGCACTCTCAGGTGTATTTCAGCATATGTCACTTTTGCATATGAAAGAATAAATGCGTAGAGCTATCTGAAAGCAAAACAAAACAAAGCAAAACAGCATCTTTACTTTAGAAATACCTTTCATTGTTCACAGGAGCAACAGCTTCTTGATCATAGAGCCTTTAGACACTTGAATTTGAGCAATTAGAGCTAACTTTTATATTATACCTAATTCAAGAAACACATCATAGTTTCATACATCTTGAAGCTTTAATGCAAAAACATATAAAAAGGTTCTTTTACAATCACTCAATTAAATAACATTTTGGTGGTGGAGAGGTGGAAGTAAAATAAGAAATACAGACTATTATTTTACCATATAAAGAAGATAGTATTTTTTACTTAAATACATAGTAAGAAGTTGCAGACTAGACAAAGACCTTTGTAAGAAGTAGGTTGTGTTAGGCTGAGAAGCAACAATTTTCTGTAAGGAAATTTCTACGTAGAACATAGGACGAATTTTTCCTTCTCTTTTTTCTTTTTTTTTTTTTTTTTTCACTAATAAGTGGGTCAAAAGAGGAAAATATTGCCCTGGGAAATTGTGGAATATCCATCCATAGCTAAGCAAGAGTTGGAGGGACCTGATTTAGCTCCAAATTTGGATCTGCCTTTGAAGTTGGTCCTGCTTTGAACAGGAAGTTGGATCACATGACTCCTGAAATCTTTTTCCATCTAAATTATTCTGAGTTTCTGATTTCAAGTAAATGTACCCTGAAAATCAAAATAACAAATTGGAAGAGAACTAAATATTAATCGGAGTTCAAACAGGTGGCATGGGATGCGCAATGTAAATTAGTACCATGTAAAAAGGGGCAGTGTTCTCTTCAGTCTTAGCCTCATGCTCAATTTATTGTAGTATTGTTTTTTCAAATGCACACTTGCAGTTATATAGGAAAATTCCTGAAGCAAAAAATAGGTATGTTTGATGAAAAGATGGGGACTAATTTGGTCCACAACTCCCCTCTCCCTCTACAGTGCTAAACCCCATAACCCCTCAACATTTTCCTCTCTGGACCACAGAGATAACTTACTAAGTTTTGTGGAAAAAGGGTCCATATTTTAAACACTTCTACAGCAAAGAATTTTCAAGTGTAACACAAGATCTTAAAGGTAGCTTCAAGGTGTATTTATCAGGGTTGTGACTACGTACACAGTAGGTAGAAAAATGGTGCTTGGAACAGGCAACATTGACTCAACCAGGATTAGCAGGTCATGTATTTAGGATAAGAGGTATATGAAATTACTATGTGAAATTTGAATCATACTCTTTATATTCTTTTAATAAACCTAAAATTATTTTGTTTATGGTGAATAAAGGTTAAGTAAATCCACTGCTTAATGGTAAGCATATTTTTCTTTTTCAGAATCAGACAATGATTGCAGACACCTTTATGAAATCCATCTGAAAAAAAATATCTTGACATGAAAGTGGAAAAAATCATAACTAAACTTGACTGATTAACTTTGTTTATGATGCCTTTGTCTTGAACCATAAAATTAACAGGAATGGTTGAAGCAATTCCAGTAAATGAAGAATTCAGATCTATTACTTTCATGTCACCGAACACCTGAAAAGCCAGTGTATTTTATTCAGCATTTCCAATATTATGATGCATCTCTCCAGAGCTTCCATGTGAATTTCTTTTATCATGCAAGCTAATGATGATTTTGACAAATGACTTGACATAATTTCCTTCCTTCTTTAAATAATCAGATTCTGGGGTTTCTTAGAAGGAAAAAGAGTTTGATGTCCTGTTCTCAGTGAATGACAATGGGAGATGGATGACTAAATATTAATTGAATATACATTATTGTGTGTATATATCATGGATTGTGTTGAGAAGCCTGTTTAATGAACTGTATTTCCTAGATAACTTTTGAAACATTTTAAGAAATATGATCACTTCTATTTATTTTGAGATACTAATAAATCATGGTTTCTTCATATACTTTGTAGAATAATATTCTAACTACTGAAATATATTTAGTGAATCATCAATTATTTCCTTAGACTTCTGAGGTAATATAGTTTCTGGTGTTTTATTGAATAGCTTTGAGATTATCAGGTTGTCATTTTCCAGTTTTTTTCTAAGTGCAAGGGAATGGTCAAAAGACACACCTAGCTGTTCACAGAGGTAAGGCAGAAAAACTCTTCAATAATATTTTCATGCTTCAACAAAGAGGTGGTTGTATATTGGTGGCTTTCCAGATCTTTGTTGAATTCTACATTTGGCAGCTGCCTGACTCCTACAAAACTTCCCTGTCTCATCACCATATCTGCTTTTTCTCATAACACGAATTGTTCAGTGTGTGTAGGAAGTGCTTCTCAGAACAATTTGATAATGAAGTAAACCCCCACAGCAAAAAAAAAAAAAAAAAAAAAAAAAAAAAAAAAAAAAAAAAAAAAGATCCTGGCAATATGATTTAACAAGAATAGAATCTGAAAAAATATTGATTTTGCCCATTCAACTGATAAGAAAATTACTGGGTGAAGTGGTAATCAACACTGCCACCCTTAAGTGCTCAGCTCAAGGAGAGGAACTCATCAGGCTGATGCCTTTTCTTTAAAGCCTCTCTGTACATGGATGAGGGTTATTTGGTGTCTCTACTGAGGTTAGCAACACCCACCATGCTGAACAGTCGGAAATGCGTGGTATTAAGAAATATAAAGTATAAAGGATCAAAGGATACCAGTAACCCTTGTATTTGGGAGTTCTGATTTGGGTGGTCCCATGAAACCCGAAACCGTAAATGATGTGGGCAGCATGTCAGAGCTTCTTAGCAAGGAGGATGTGGTAGTTGTAATTTTTGCTTTTTTACCTTAGGTTCTCATTCTGGAAGGTTTTGAATCTAGATGGTAGATAAAAGACAAGTGGCTGTGGGATATCATAAGAGAATGTATTTCCATTCTGCTCATTAACTGGCCCCACTGTGCAGACAGGAATGCAAATGATGGGGTCATGGAGGGAGAAAGTATTGTATCTCCCGTACGTTGTTAATTCAGTGACCTGAGGATGAAGAGTCCTAGGCTGTTTATACATTTAATGCCAAAACACTTGTAAAAAATAGGACATGACACTCTCACTTGCCAAATGTTGGTTTTTGTTTTCTTTCAGAAATGGCTGAAGAACAGATAAAAGACTTATTACAGACAGTGCCTTCTGGATCAGAATAAGCAAATCTGCTTCTGGTTAGCTATCACACTACAAGAAGATCAATGGTGGACTATAGCTCAGTAATTATTTCTTCTCTTTGAATCCACACTCCGTTAGCTGATCAATGCATGAAGCTAAAGTAGCAGCTCTGCGAAGAACGACAGATGCATATCAAGAATTTGTAATGTAATCTATGAAATTCACTCACAGCAGGATATGATTTACCAGGAGCCTATTGATTGGAGAATAAATGTTATTTTACATTTAAAAGAATATATTTCAATAATGCTGCAGCTTGAAATCCTGGGTTTTGAAGGAATCTATTTTATTCAATATAAAAATAAATCCTGTGATTTTATTGCATCATGCATACTACCCAGAAAACCTATCAAAGTTTCTTCAGAGGTGTGACATTCCCCGTTTTGCTTGTAGTTTGAGGCAAATACAGTTACTGGCAGGGACTTTTTAATTCTTTGAAAACTGCTGTTTTGGGAACAGAACCTTCACTGCTTTTAACCACCACAGATCTATAGATCAAAGGCAAAGAAGCCAATTTGCCAATTAACACTATGTAAGGACTTGGATGAGAGTGCTGTCCTTTTCACAGAGCTCATCCCGCAGGAGCACAGGACACACCATGCCTTGCTGAAATTAGAGAGCCATGTCAGAAAGGTGTTGTGTTAAAAGGCAATGAGAATTTGTCTTGGAGCTCATTAATGAATTCTTCCTTCAGTACGCTGACCCATTTCATATGTTTCTTGTGATTCTTTTTTTTTTTCTCTTTCAAGTAAGGCAATATTCTTCTCCTTAGACAGTCCAAGGTTAACAGTATTCCTTATAGTCTCATAATATTTTGCTGATTGGTTATATACCAATCATTTTTTCCACAAAAAAAGCTTTCAATTAACCCCCCAGTGATTGGGAGGTGGAATTTCCAGATTAGTGTTGGAGAATTCCACCTCCTATCACCAGGGGTTTAATTGAAACTTTTCTGAGAAAAATTAATTGGTGCAAAAACATCAGTAAAATCACCTAAAATTCAAGGGACTCTGTTAATTTCCATCTATTTAAAGGAAAGGGGAAAAAAAAAGATTAAATAGGAATATTGAACAAGTAATAAACAACAGTATTACAGCAAAACCAAGATTAAAAGGAAACTTGTGAAGTGGCCCGGCAAAGTCACAAAATGCAGGAAAACTTACCTTTAATTTAAGTTACCATATATTAAAAACAAGCAAGAGAAATTAGCTTGTTTTAGAAACTATTTCAGAATCAGGTGATTTGCTTCAGATTCAGAGACATAAATCACATTTTAATAATCTCTCTCCCAGTATGAAGTCTCCATACAATCTGATATATAAGAGTTTTTTAAGTAGGTGTTTTCTTTGCGTAACAAGAAGCTGCAATAAATTAAATGGAGCCCAGGAAATCTTATAATGCAGCTGTGTAAGGAAAGAAAAGGTGCAACCTAAATATACTATTGCAAATATATATATCTTTGCTAATAATGAGAAACATCCAATGTGAATGAATGCATCTGTGTACAATAAACCTGTCTGAAAATTGTATCTTCAATATTTCTCAAAGACATATTTTTCTTGCATTAAGGATAACAGACTTTGACCTGCAAATTATGAAAAAGATTAAGATATGCATCAGCAGAGAGATTTGTGTCTAGTGTTGACAAATTATTCATTAAAGTTTTATGCGACAGGCCCAGAGAGAGTATTAAATAAGATTATTATGGCAGTTCTTATAAGTGTATTCATCCTCACTAAGAAGAGGTCTTGATAAAGTTTAGGACTGTTTACTTACAAAGCTTCTTTAATTAGGAAAAATAGAAATAAATGTTCTCCATTTGGCTTCTTTCACTGATTTCATCTTTATTACTTCTCTCTCCCAATATTGTGAAAGATCAACATCAATAAAAGTAAATCTATTACATGCAATTTGACAAATCATTTGCTTAATGATTTCTAAATATAGAGAAAATATAAAATTTCCTTCTGAAATTAACAGCACCCTTTCCTTCTGAAAATAAGCAGAGATAGCTTTGTATCTGAAGTAATCATTAGTAAATAAACAAGGTAATTATCTCTGAAAGGAACTAGTTTCAGTGAAAAACAACCATGTATTCCTACTGTAAAACACAGCATTTTGTGTTCTACTCTGCCATACATTATACTTTTCTTCTGTCAGGTGAAAATTCAACCAATGGCTATTTGATTACTCTGGAAACATTTGAATTGATTTTTATTACCTGATTGTGTAAGGATCTATAAGGAAGATATATGACCCCTCTTCTTGGAAGAACTGAACAACTTCTCTTTCAGTTTGATGGAACATGTAACAGGCAGGTAGAAGAGAGAGAAAAGCACATTCCCAATGGAAAAAATACTACCAAGTTTGGTGGAAAGGAGGAAAATATAATTTTTAAAAAGCATTTCTTCTCAACTAATGTGACACCTTGCAAAGGTCCAGAGGAACAGGAGTTCCCTTAATAATCACTGAATACCTCAAAATTCTCTGCAAATAGAACTATTTACAGTAGTTTAATTATTTATAGTAATTTATTTTTTTCACAATGCAAAACCACAAATGGACTATTAAAATGTCTTCTGAAAGGTTCCAGTGGGAAGGATGAATCTCCTCTGCATACAGAACTTCTGTTTTCCTAATTGCATCATGGATTTCGTTCTACTACATAAGCAGGCTGAACAGGCACTTTAACAATTGCTTGTAGGTGCTTTCATACAAAAACTGGTACAATGTAGTTTGGAATATGCTGTTGTGAGTGGCTCCACAATTTGTTGAATGATTTCAACACAAAACAAAACAAAACAAAAAAACAAAACAAAAAAAAACAAACAAAAAAAACCCCACCAAAAAAAACCCCCAAAGAGTGGCTACAGGTTTTATCATTGTTTTCATAGTTTTTGGTTTAAGGGTAGGTGCTTTGTGCTTTGTGGTTGTTTTGTTGGGGTTTTTGGTGTTGTTTTGTTTTTATTTGTTTGAGTTTGGTTTGGTTTGGTTTTGTTGGGTTTTTTTGTTTGGTTGGGGTTTTTTTGTTTTGTTTGGTTTTTGGTTTTTGGGGTGTTGTTGTTGTTGTTGTTGTTGTTGTTGTTGTTGTTGTTGTTGTTGTTGTTGTTGTTGTTCTCGTCTGGTTTGGTTTGTTTTTTTTGCATTTTTGCTTTGCTTTGTTCCTGAGCATTTATATTGCCTTTATATTTTTAAATTATGTGTTTTTAGACTATATCAGTGACTGCCATATGCTTCAGTGTGACATGTTACACAAGGGAAGACTAAGTGTCACCACATGCATGAAATAGATGGCATCTCCTTTTATTTTTCTACAGTAATACTGAAGCGTATTACAGTAATACTGAACAAAGGAAAAATCAGAAAAAAAAAGGCTTTTGCCATGTGTCTGTAGGAAAAATTACAAACTTAGCTTCTAGCTACAAGGAAGATGCACTTTCTTGATGAATTCTGTTCTAGAAGGGAAAAAAAACCCTTTTTCCAAGTATTTTCTCAAACCCTTCCCTTCCCTTCCCTTCCCTTCTCTTCCCTTCCCTTCCCTTCCCTTCCCTTCCCTTCCCTTCCCTTCCCTTCCCTTCCCTTCCCTTCCCTTCCCTTCCCTTCCCTTCCCTTCCCTTCCCTTCCCTTCCCTTCCCTTCCCTTCCCTTCCCTTCCCTTCCCTCCCCTCCCCTCCCCTCCCCTCCCCTCCCCTCCCCTCCCTTTCCCTCCCCTCTTTTCCTCTCTTTTCCATTTCTTTTAGAAAAACTTTTTATTTAAAAGCTAAAAAGGGATAGAAGAAAATGGTCTAAAAGCAGAAGTCTGTCCTTTATATGGTTTTAGCAACAGCCCTGGGAAACTCATGCAGTCTATAGTAGATGCAGATCCCTCCCTAATCTTTCTTCGTGATTCATGTAGTTCTGCTTCGAAGCTGCATGGAAAGCAGAGATGTTACAATGAGATCCGTCACACAAAAATCTTATGAAAAGAAGCGTTTGTTCTCTGTTTCTCTGGATAGCTGATTGTATGCTTGGATAATTAACACACGGTCCTGCCCTTGTAGTTCCATGAGAATGATACACAGGAACAATAGTGCATCTTCTCATTAAAGCTGACTCATTTCCAGGAATTACACACTTGAAACAGTGGCAAAGAAAACTCTGAACTGATCAAAACCAGGTGTGGAAGAACTCATTGTACAGCTGTCCAAAAACATGAGTGGATATATTGTTAAAATAGTACAACTGAGCCCACTTATTTTCTCCAGCTTTACTGTTATGGAGAAGCTGAACAATCTGAGATACACAGTAAGGTGCAAAATTCACATCCTGGTGTAAAACCAAGCTTGAGTAAAAGAAATTTATGCACTTCTATATGTGGGGAATATGTGGGATGAAGGTCCCATACATGTCACATAGTCCAAACCCCCATGTTCTTCTCATGCCAATATTTGAAAACATGCCTGCTGTGCCAAAGATGTTCTAGCACCGACTATATTCACTTTTGTGTGATGTCTGTCATACGGTCTAATTCTCACTATCAGAAATGCTATCTGTTTTTTGTAGGTACATTCTTATTTCTGCTTTTTATTCCATCATTTCTTTCATTCTAATCTACTCTTTCGGCCTTCCTTCCTCCATTTGCATATATAATCCTTCTCATGTTTTTGTTCTAAATCAATTCCTGTAATCCATTACTGTGTAATAGCACTTGTCATCAATAGAAATGAAATCCCCAACACATTGAAGGAAAGAGAATTTGCAGGTACTGGTTTCTAGTAGCAAGTTGTAATAGAAGCAGTGGGGAATCCTATTTGCATAAAAAGATCCATATTTGATGCAAACTGATGCTACTTTCATGATGGGTATAAAATTTTCCTCTACCCTTGCATCATGGGCACAAAGCAGATAATACTCTATGACAGTGCTACAGAATTATTTTTCATAAGCCCTTGTCTGAGATGTATAATAAATGTAGGAGTGCCTTGATAATTAACAAGGCTGGTTCCAAGCCTCCTACTATCACATTGTAATATTAGAAATTAAGCACAATGCTACAAATCCTGATCACAAAAATGTTGTGATCCATCCAATGTTTGGAGAGGAGAGTGAAATGCTTCATTGTGAAAGAAAAATAATACTTTCAATGAAGTTTTAATAAAATGCTTAACAGTAAACAAACAAAAAGGAATTAAAATAAATACTGCTAGACTTGACAAACCAAGTCATCATGCCACCAAGGATTTTTTTTAGCTTCTGTATGACTGACAAATGGCAGAATCTGAGAGTCCAAGCCTAACTGAGCAACAGATAGATGAACATATAGATAGGGTGCGTACCAGGGTCCGAAATCACCAAATTTATCAGTACACACTTCAGCACTCCTCAACCAGACTAAAAACAGTGATCTAAAACATTCCAATTTCTCAACACCATGTCAGCAAAGCACCAAGATTTTCTGGCAGTACTCAGGGTGTGTTCCCGTATCTTTGCATATGGTAAAGGAAGTCAGGTTTCCCCACTGAATGCATCAGCAGAAAAACAAGCAGTTTCATTAAGCTCTGGCTGAATTTCACTGGGTGTTTTTCAAAAGCAATATATTCCTAATAAGCATTTTGGTCTTGCTGAATCAGCTTCTTCTGGGAAGAAAAAACTCCTAAACATCTTTAATCTGTACCCAATAGATATTTCACCTTGAGGATTTGTCAAGTTAATAGAGCCTACCCACTTAGAGAAAGAGGAAGGAGGCCTTTCTAATTGGTGCCTAACGGCTTACACTTAAGGGTCATTAAGACGCAATACTGGAGATAACAGTCTTAATGGCTCCAGTCTGCTCTCATGGGGAGCACTCAAGGTAGCCTGAACAAAAGGGAACAAGACTGAAAGACCCAAAGACACAGCAGGGTCTAGGCTGGCTAAGAGGATGCAGATTGATTTAGTTCTGCCCCAGTAACTTACGAGGAGAATTTATCTCCTTTGACTTGTAATGAAACGTAAGATTAGGTGCAAAAAGTATGTATCATTATTTTAAAATACATATTTTCTGATCTATGTTGGAAAACACTAAACAGAATTGTTTGGTTTTAGGGAAGAAGAAGGCCAAACCCATCAGCTGAAGTTTCTGAACAGAATAAAGCACAGCTGATGAAACCCATTTAGTCCAACCCACAAAGTGAAAAGCATTTAAAAAGAAAAATATGACCCCATCCAAGAACTGCAGTTCCCAAGCTGCAGCAAGAAAATCCAAAGATGAAATCCCTTAACTTCCAGACCCCACCTGCACACCAGACACTGAAGTTCAACTCCCGAGCTGTCTCGTGGCTGTAATATGAAATACAACAGCTCCAGTAGCTAAGGCACATCAGCTGCTCCGACATCATGCCCCATTAGAGAACACAGTCGTGCTCACCACCCGAGCAGGGCAGAGGTTCAGCTCACCCTGTCCTGAGAGGGGTTGTTTCTCATAACTCTTCTCCGTAAATACCCAAGACAGCTACAAAAAAAAGGTGAGGCTGAAAGGTCAGACAATTAGCTTTCCTATTTGTGAAGAAATAGCTTTTCTAAGCTTATTAATGGAAAAATACAGGATGAGATCGCCAGTTGCTATAAATCAGTATAACTGCTGATTTCAAAAGGGCTGTGCTGTCTTATACAAACAGAGATTACATTGTCTCTAATATTAAATAATAATAAAAAGTCTTACACTGAAATAGTCTTGCTAAATTTGGTGAAATATATTCTGAAGTGCCATATGCATGTTTTTCTAAGCAAATTTAATTCAACTTTCATACATCTTCCTGTTATCTTAAACGTTATTCATCTTCTGTTGGATGCCTGCCTATTTCAGTTCACCTGATAGATGGTCCTCACTGAAGAGATTTCAAATATTGCTGAGCTCAGAAAGGTTCAACTTATCTGATTTCCTGTCTGATACAAGCCTTGGACTTTCATTCAGTAGACCCCATAATGAGTCTAAAACCTTGTGCTTGCTAAAACCTACCAACTACAAAGACATCCTGCAAAAGACTTTGGGCTTCAAAAACTGTGGGATTAGCTTCCCTTGTTACTCCTCTGAGGTATGACCTACTCTGGTAAATAGTTTATCTATTAGTCAAGTTTGTTGAGTTATGAGGTGATTCTCCTCCTCCACTCTGCCCTTGTGAGGCCCCACTTAGAGCACTGCCTCCAGCTTGGGGATCCTTAGCACAAGGAAGGAATGGATCTTTTAAAGCAGGTCCAGAGGATGGTCACAAGGTGATCAGAGGGATGGAACATGTCTTCTATGAAGGGAGGCAGAGGGCGTTTGAGTTGTTCAGACAGAAGAGGCTCAGGGAGGTCTTACTGCAATTTTCCATTATATAAATTTGGCTTACAAAAAAGAAGGATAGAGACTTTTTAGCAGGGTCTGTAGTGGCAGAACAAGTGGTAAAAGTCTCAGACTGAACCAGGGTAGATTTAGATTACACATAAGGAAAATATATTCTATAATAAGAGTGGTGACCCACTAGAACAGGTTGCCCAGAAAAGTTGTGGGTGCCCCAACCCTGGGAGTGTTCCAGGTCAGGCTGGATGAGACTTTGAGCAGCCTGGTCTAGTGAAATCTGCCCATACCCAGGGGCATTTTGGGTTGGACTACATGCTCTTTGAAGGTTCCTTTTCAACACAAACCATTCTGATTCTGCAATTCTCTGATGTCTATTTGCAAAACAGCATACCTGAGTTATAGCTAAACCACTGTAATGACAAAAAAACCCCTCCCAAACAGATAATAAAACACATTTCACAATCAATCCTGACATTTTGTAGAGTGCAGCTAATACTAGCACTGCAACGCTGAGGGGCTTTGGCTCACAGCTGGAAGCACTATAAAACTTTCATCCCTTAGGAATTTGCAAATTAAAAGTGATATATAACATTTACCATTGGTTACTATGGACTTAACCAGAGATGTTAGTACATTAACCATACTCCCAACAGACCCATGTAATACTTCAGTCAGCATTCTGCAACTCTGATAAGAAGAGCATTTCCTAATGGCAAAGGATAATACTTAGTTTTAATTATATATCTTTTCTAAGTATGTGGCTTTTTGGAGATTAATCATGTGTGAAGTGTGGTTATGGCTTCATACCATAATCAGGACTTGTTTAAAAAAAAATCTAAACAGAGTTTTGCGCTAAGGTTATTCTTGACGTCAGAACAAGGAAATGTAAGTAGATGTTACAGCAAACTGAAGCATAAACTTAAGGAAAGCTATTTTGCTTTCACCTTCATAACAGCCAAATAAAATCCTTTCTCAGAGTAACTCAAATGCCAAAGTCCTTTGTAGTATTCCACTTCATCTGTTTCAAGTCTTGGGCTTCACTTTTCACAGCATGCTTACAATTCCCATCACATAAATCATAGAAATTGAAAGTGGATAATATACACAAACAGTTCCTTATGACATTTCCAGCACACAGTCTTCATTATGTTTCTTCATTTTAAATAAAAATTAAGTATGCTTAGAGCTGAGCAATGATGTTGATACATTATGCATATAAAACCAGGACTAATCTTTCAAGAACATGCATCTGTTTTGGACTGCACTAACTATCTGCAAAGAGACAGGATGATGACTTTAATACAAAACTGGTTCTTTTTTGTTGTTGCTGTGTGCCAGGGAAAGTAGCTGAGTGGATAACGATGTTAGAAGGATGGCCTTCCAAACATGCATGCTTTCTACTTTTTATTTTGTAGATGATGGAGATTGTTTCTATTTTCTTACATTTCACTTGTTTTTCTTTTTAAAACTAGAAAAGTCACAAAATAAATATTTTGTTTAAAAATATTCAAATAATTTAGCCTAAAAAATGAGAGAGAATTTAAGGGAAAGTATTTGAATGAAAAATAATTATTGTCACTGTCACCATTAGGAGGCTCAAAAAAAACCCCAATACTCTTTGTATTTTTCTCAGAACACAAACACAGACATTCTGCTTTGGGGAATGTTGATGCTATTTGTATACCCTTTTTTTAAAAAAACCTCACTTCGATCTCTCTTTTCCTGTCTCCTTCTTTTCCAATTTATATTTTGTTTAGCTCACTTTCTCTTATTTTGACTAGAAACTTTAATAGGGACATTTCATAAAAACAGGCACATTCCTTTGAAAAGACGCTGATATGAAGAATTACCATTTTGCAAGTAGAATGACACCAACAATTTTTTGACTGACTTTTCTTTGAAGTCCCTCGCTCTTGCCAAAGTGGCTTTGATGCTGAAAGATCTTCATCTCTATAGCTTTCACAGAAGAACTGGAAAACAGGCATATTAAAGTCCAGAAGAGGACTTTGTCCTACTCACAGAACAGACATCTTTTTCTCGAATTATTGTGTACACTTTCTTAAAGTAAAAGGAAATGAGTCCAAGGGAGCAAGCAGATTTCAAACAAGATTCATCCAGAGGATGCAACTGTATAAGGTAGAAGTTTTTTTTCCCACCTTAAAACTGATGGTTTATCTTCATTATCTATCAATACAGTGTAAAAGGCTGACTCAGACCATCAGATTTTCTGTTGTTATCTCCTATCCCAGAAGTCAAAGTATCTTGATATATGCCCATGCAAGTGGCTATTGTTATGGCACGCAGAGCTCAAAACTCTTACTTAAGACAGAATAACTAAAGACTGCAAGATAGATAATAAAAGTATACATGTGAGCATAAGTACTTTATAGGAATATACGTATTTACACATGTATTCATGGCTTTCACATACAGTCTCACTTCCTATGTGGAATGACTTTGGTATCATGCTAATTATGCCCCTCTAAGAATTAGAAGTGATTTTTAATGCTGCAAATAAACATTCAAGGATAATAATACAAGTATGTTAAATGAAATGTCAAATGACTTCCAAAAAGCTCTTAAAATTAATAAATATGTATGAGATAAATGAGTCTGGTTGTCAAGTACTCCATGCAGAGATACAAAAGATTTACTTTTTTTCAGCTGGATTCTCTCACCACCTAAATTCAAACAAAATTCACTGGTTAAATCACAGGTCTGCAGTACAGTTCCCAGGAAAGGCATATTATCCTAAAAAGGAGATTGGGATGTCACGGACATGGATATCACCTGCTGCAGCCTATTGCACCTTTAATTCTTGCCCAGCTGTGCCACTCATGTGGCCTGTGGTCAGCAGCTGCTGGAGGGACACCAGTAAAATACTCAGATTACCTATTACAGGTGCCTGGCACAGGTGTTATTTCACTTAAGCAGTAGAAAAAACTCCTTTCTATCTTAGGACACCTGGGAACTACATATAGTTAGGGAAGAGCGTTAGTCACCGCTTGGCCCTTATGAGAAAAGTGCTTGTGCAGAATTTTTTCAAGTAGTAACTTGAGTGAACACCAGTCAGTTTCAATTCAAACCTCCAGGTAAATAGGAACAATGGTATTTAAAACTTTTGTTTCTAGGGTATTGAAATTCTAATTTTTCAAGTGTTCTGTGATCTTTGGTTAATTGCAAGATTCAAAGTGTTATATGGCTCATTATTTTAATGAAAAATCTCTCATAAGTAATAGAGGTGTTACTCTTGATGAAGAGAAAATATGTAGGAAAAAAATTACTGTGTTATGAGAATGTATGCTGGGGTATGGAGTTGCATAAGACTATAAGGAACCTTCAGTGGGAAAAAATATATCTGCTGTAAGGTAAATCAGAAGCATGGATAGTGCTCTTGAAGATTGCAACCATATGTTCAGTTCAAAGGTTAAAATGCTGGTGACAACATTTCCGTCTGCAACAAATCTGAAAAATTTCATATCATACACCTGTGCTTAATTTGAATGCTTAACGTCTTCACCTTCAATATAACAAAAAAAGTTTGCAGAGATTTGTCATGCTAATTTTTTCTTTCATAGAATGGCTTGACTTGGAAGGGGAAATTTTATAGATCTAACCCCCTTGCCATGGGCACCTCACACTAGACCAGGTTGCTCCAAGTTCCATCCAACCTGGCCTTGGACACTTCCAGGGATGGAGCAACCACCAGCTCTCTGAGCAACTTGTGCCAGAGCTTCACAACCTTCACAGTAAAGAATTACATCTTAACATTAATCTAAACTTGACGTCCTTCCATTTGAAGTCATTGTCCCCTGTCTTATCACTACAGGACGTGGTAAAAAATCTGTCTCCATCTTTCATGTAAGCAGCGTTTATTTTCAGGCTGCAATAAAGTGCCTTCTGAGCTTTCTCTTCCACAGCCTGCACAATTTCAACTCTCTCAGCCTTTCTTCACAGGGGTCAAATTCCATTTCTTTGAATATTTTCATAGCCCTCCTGTAGACCCGTATTAAAAATTCTGTGTCTTTCTTATATTTAGAGTCCCAGAGCTGGATGAAATCCTCCAACTGAGGCCTCACAAAAGCAGAATAGAGGAGGGCAGTCACCTCCCTTGGCCTAATTGCGACATTTATTTTCATGCAGCCCAGGATACAGTTAGCTTTCTGGACTATGATCACACATTTCTGGCTCAGACCTCCTTTTTCATCCACCAACATTCCCAAATCCTTCTCCTAGGGGCTGTGCTGAATCCATTCATCACCCACTGATAACATTGTTTGCCCTGACCCATGTCAGGACCTTGCACTTGGCCTTGCTCAATTTCAAGAGGTTCACATGGTCCAACTTCTCAAGCATGTCAAGTTCTCTGGATATGATGTCCCTTCCCACACAGCTTGGTGTCCTCTTCTCATTCATGTATGATGTGTTTTGTGCTATTGATGACTCTGGTGGCCCTTCACTGCATCTTTCCCAGTCTTGAAATGTCTTTATTGCAGTGGGGAAGGACAAAATGAGCTAGGCCTCCAAAGCAAACTCACAGGTGGCAGATACCAAAGAAATATCACTTCCTTCAGTCTTCTGGTTAATACAGTTTAGTGTGGAGTTGTCAGCTACAGGGGAATTCTGCACACTTCTTGTCCATCATGACCAACTCCAAGTCCTTTTCCAGAGCTGCTTTCTAGCCTGGGCACCTCCACTGGTGCATGGAGTTATTCGAACCCAGGTGCAGGAGTCTCTATTTGTCCATGCTGAACTTCATGAGATTTTTATAAAGCCAATTATCCAACCTGTTGAGATGCTCTACCTTTCCCTCATCCACAGCTTCACTCAAACCAGTTGTCATCCTTGAAACTTCTGCGGGTGGATTCCCTCCTGTCATTCTGCTGATTAATAATTATATTGGACAATATCTGTCTCAGTATTGCCACTTCAGTGCTAAAAAGCCCTCACTGGCTGAAATTCAAACTGTTGCTCACTTCTCTGGTGCATTTTACTCACTTTTGCTTTTCATTTCTTATTCACGTAAACCCAGACTCCTGTGTTTTTGGGTTCTTTTCTTTTTATATAAAAAATATGAAGTTTATAATAAATATAGGTGAAATGACAAGTTTTTGGAGACAACAAATCCAAATGCTATATAATTTTGTCTTGGGATTTTGACATGCAATTACCCAAATTATGGATAAAACCCTTGTGTACAACATTGTGTCTGAGCTGATGATAAGAGAAAGCCAATTCAACGGTATCAAGAAACACTATTCTCAGTTTCCTAGAAAGACGTGACTAATTTATCATTAAAAAAGTGGAAAGTTGTCATAATTCTTTTCCAGAATATGTCAGAATGGTTTCTAAATTTTTTGCCATTTGTTCTATCTACAGCAATGCAAAAAATATATTAAACACTTTCACCATGATGTAATCACAAATAAGCCAGTTGTTGATGATTATTGCCAGTTTAGCTTGCCACAGCTCTAATCTTATATTTAAAATGTGCTCTATGAATTGCAGACTTTTAATGATCTAAAAGTAAGATGGACTAGAATTTCCAAATTAAGCCAGCTGAGAGAATGGTAATTTTCCTTTCTCTTTTTGCTGTTATAGGGATCTTTTCAAAGTGGGATTTAAATAACCCTCAAAAATGCAGTTTTCTGGATCAACAAAAGTTCGTGATAGTATCTCAGAAAATTTTCTGTGAACTGAGATGTAATAACAGAAAAAAAATCAAACAATGTAGGTATTGATTCTTGGTGATGGATTGCGAATGTCTGGTTGGAGTGAAAGAGAAGAAAGAAATTTGTACATACTCTTGTCCCATGATATGTGAGGCACAAGAAAAGTCACTTCAGTACTTAATCCTAAAAAGTCACTTCAGTTCTTAATCTTTCTCCTGACTGAGCAAGTTCTCCAGGCTCTCACAACACGGAAAATGAACGGAGAAATATAACGATTTGCCCTATCAAGTGCAGGAGAGAAATCCCATATCTTTAAGGTGTGAGATAATTTAGTATATAGTAAAGTAGTGTAAAAGTTGAAAGTACATGAAGAGATAATTATCGGAGGGAAAAAGAGAGATTCATTTCAACAGACCCTTAAACAGCAACATCTTCACCTAGGATTATGTCCTGGGTGTTCATTTGCATCCTAAATCTTTGTGGATATTATCTTGTAGCTCTTTTCATATTATAATATTTATGCACAAAACTTATCTCATTTAAATTACGACTTCCTTTTGAAGCAAGTTCTTCTCGACATCCATGAGAGTTACAGAATTAAACTCAGAGATTCCAAAGTATTCAAGATATTGGATTGTCCAGGGATAACTGGATGAAATTTTGCATTAAACAGGATCACAGGATGGATGATCTAATGGTCCCTTCTGGCCATGAAAGCAATGAATCTATGAGAAAAGCACTCTGAGATCATATGATGAAAAGCACACTTAAATTGGCAAGTGTTTTCTTGATGTTCCCATTACAAATCCCCTGAGCAATCTATCCCTCTGTCTTCCTCTTGCCACCTCTTCTATCATCAGATTCCAGGAGAACACACGCTCCGTTGGAGTCATTGCTGCTAAAACCACTTTGATGGCTGGCTCCACTCAGTCTCATGCTAAATCCAGTGTTTAAGGCTATGGGAGTGCTGACTTCTTAAATGAAGACTCATTTCTCCAAGGCATTTTGCACTCTCCTGTTCCTTCAGATTGCTCAGCTAAAGGCTTTTTCAGGACTTTATCAGTTATTAATAATTGTGATGATTCATGATTTATTCATAAGCATTTATACATTTGCCATATGCTGCCTGCACATGCAAACTGTTTTTATGAAGCACACAAATGTGGCATGGTGCTTCTTACAATTCATATCCAGTAAATAGATGATAGAAAAAGATTAACAAAATGCAAAAATACGATAAAATATCCTACAATGGCTTCAGTTTGGAGCTTTTGAATTAAATGTTGCAGAGTAATTGTCTTTAGCAGTATCAAAACTAAAATAAACAGGAGGGAGGATAGTGTGAAAGGCCAAGCTTAACGTGAAAACCATCACCTTGTTCTGTTTCTATTGTGTCCCCTGTAATGATAATGACAGGGAGTAAGAGTAAATCCACTCATCTGGTAAGGTACAACTCAGGACAAATAAAGATGGTACTATCTGCACTATGATCTTTGTTGTTGTTTTCTGGCTTTCATATTAAATCTAAGTATTCTTTTGCAGTGAAACACTGTAATAGTTTCGTGGACTGAGAGAGAGAGGGAAAGATCTGACATACAAATCCTTCAAAAAGTTTAATAGCAGAAACCTGAAAAGATAATGTTACTCCTTATTAAAAAAAAAAAAAACTCACAAAAAAAGATGCTTTTTATGGTGATGTAACCAACAAAGAAGTAACTTTTCATAGGCCCACTATGACACCTTTTGCAGTGTGCTGGGCTCCAGATGAAATGCCTGGCTTTTATGAGAGGGTAATTATTTAACATAAATAATGTATTCCTGTTTCTGAGTGAACAAGTTCATTAATGGTGAGGTGGGCCCTGTGGGGGAAATGATCAGTGAGTTCCCATGCAGAGTCCCAAGGCAGAGGGATCAGCTCTGGTCTGACTCACACTTTTGTTAGTGCCACTTTCTGTTGCATTTTAGCTGAAGCTTTTGGAACAGAATGTTTAAATTTTTGCTCCTTGCCTTGAAAGCGAACATCTGAATTTTTACTAACTGCCTGTAATTGCCTACCATTATCATTCTGTAGGATGGTCTAAAATACATTCAGGTCCTTGTCATGCTATGGAATGCTAGGGAGTGCATCCAAGACTCTAAGATATGTTGTTCCCGCGTGGCAGGATCAATGTTACCTACTTAATTCCTGCAGTTTGACTGCCCACCTGTTTCTTTAGGATTTCCACTAACTACAAAAATCTGAGGTGATCTCTTCCTTGTTTCACTTTCTTCACCATTAGAATTGTTTTTTCCTGGTGTGTAACATAAATGATTCGTTAAAATGTCTTTTTCTTGTTCTTCCCACCATGAAGTCACATAAGTGATATTTACAGCAATTTTTGACATTCCTAGTAGCATTCAAGCACTCTTTCTTCATGATGCTTGAGAATCCTAAGTGTGTCATTGGAGGTACCTACCAAATGCAGACGCCTTTCATTAAGGAACTCATAGGAAAAAAAACCTGTAAGACCTTGTATTTCCATGCTATCTTTAACTTGAATGGTAGCTAGATGATAGTTTTGAAATTTGGAAACTCAGGTTGTCTGTATAAGACAACTCTGGACAGAAGTTTTGAAACCATCTCCAACTCTCCAATGCTTCCTTAAAGGTCAGGTCCAGTCTTAGTCTGACAGTTTCCTGAATTTCACATAATTTTATGGAAAACAAGTCTATTACAATTATGCACCTCTTACCTGAGAATCAAGCAGACCCAAAGAGTTCCAGACTGGACAAGACAAGTGTGTAGTCACCCTATTTGCTGCTGCCTGGAATCCTTTAAAAAAAAATAAATAACATGAGGCAACAGTTATACGGTGTCATGGTTTAACCCCAGTCGAAAAGGCCAAAATCTCAAACTATGGTTTTATAGAAGTGCAGTAACATTACAATTTACATGTCTTCACTTAAATGCCTGTAAAATCATATTTCCGTGAATTCCAGACACAAATGTTTACTTAGAAATTTCCTTTCAAGGACCAAGGTTATTTAAAGGCCTTACCCCCTTTTTTGTTTACTATAGTATAGAAAAGAAACATTTATGACTAGTTAAATACATCCAAATAGCAAGAATAATCTTTTAGGGGAGACATTAAAAAGAATAATTGAAATGAGTAATTTCAACTCATCAGAAATAGATCATATGCATGTGGGTGGAAAAATGTTATTTCATTATTCATTTGCAGTACATATATAATCATTTCACAAATTCAAACTGATCTTCATTTATCATCCGTATGATAGTGTATTTCAACATCTTGGGTTGTATATACAGGCTGGAAAACAGTTCATTTAGAATATTTATTTTGTAATATCATTTTGCACTCTGGGAGTTATACATTAGTTTTAATCTGTTTTAACAACAGTAATGCCAAGCTAGAGAAAATAGACAAGATATTTGAGCACTAATTGGGCTTCTTGTTAAGTTATGACTTGATACTTTTTAAAAACTTGGCTGCAATGAATTTTCAGGCATTACTGTCTGTTCCTGTCCATGCTAATCAGTACCCTGTAGCACAGTGGGTCTTACATTTAATGGAGCAGCACGGAGCTCTTGCCAGCATTCAAGCAATTGATTCCATAGAAGGGGCACAATATAAATCAAGCACAGAGCAAAACTGCTGTGTTCTACAGGCTCGGAATAAGAGCACCCTTTGTCAAATCCAAGGCACTCAAAGACTCTCCTGCTGTGCTTATGTTGATTGTACTTCCTTTATCTTCTGCTCGGTTTTGTTTCTCTCTCCCTTTTTTTTTTTTTTCTCAGTGTCTTTAGTGTTGTTTTAATGTGGACTCCGACCAAACAAAGCTTGCTTCCATTTTCTTCCTTCAAAAGTTTGAGAAGGGGAGGAATGGGCATCTTTTCCCCCTCATTGCTTCTTGTAATTGTTCCTTCCTCATAAATACACAACAACAATCTAGTAATTAGCCAAGGAACTTAATTTATTTGACCTCACCCAAGTTACAAAACACCTTAAGTTCTTGTTGTGTCAATGTGTACATCAGATTTGCACACAGTGTGTTACTCAAAAACAGGTTAGAAAACCAGAAATATAATTAAGAATAAAATTTTATATAGCTGAGGATGGATAGATCAGGTGTCTCAAAAGATTGTCTGAGTTCTTGTATTTAATATATTTTATCAATGACCTGCAAGCAAAGTAAAAAATTATAACAGATGAAGTATAATGACAACACAAAGAAACGAAGACTGCTAAAGAATATCTCAGCAATATAATTTTATGTTACTCAGAATCCCACTCTTCTGAGGAGAGTCAAATATAGCATCATATACCTGGGAAAGAGAGGGGTTTTAGATCATTCCTACATAAAATATTCTAGGAAGCGATAGCTTTTAGAACAACAGAGGATGTCACACACACAAAAATACAGCTAATTTAAACCCTGGTAAACCACTATAGTTAAAAGTAAAATTTTATGGGGGTAAATAGTATTTACTTTTGGTTGTAACACTTGAGGGAAAAGGAGTGTTTATTTCCAGTGTTCATGTTTCACTGTCAATACTGGAAAGTTTTGGTGGTTCAGAAGAAAACTGCAGGAATAAAGTACAGTCTGAAATAAAAAGCTTAAAAGGCTACAACAGTGTATCCCAGAAAAGTTTACAAGGTGACATAATCACAACCCATAATAACCACATGGAACAAAGAGAACAAAGTCATAACAGGAGGCAATGGCCAAGAAAGGACATTTATTAACAAATGGAGAAAAAATAGAAGCATTTCCTGCAGGAATTATTGCCACTTCTTAGGTTTTTTCTTCCTTTTTTTTTTTTTTTTTTTTTTCCAAAGGCATCCTGCCAGCTCTGGGAGAAAGCTAAAACCAGAAAAAAAAATTATATCAGAACTCAGATGCATATTTTAACAGTGAAATGAATATTTGAGCTATTTCCTGGGGGAAATCCTGGATTTTCCTGAGGAAAATTTTTTGCTGGGGAGAGCTCCAGCACGATTAAGCCTGTGTAATGTAAACATTGAAAACTATATCTGAACTCTCTTTTCATCTAGAAACTCTCTATATTCACGATTCAACTTCCATGCTTTAGAAATCTGTCCTGTGCATTATGCCCTTGCAGTGCCTACACCTTCAATATCCTGATCATGTGTATGTGTTTGACTCATAGACATCAACTGTAAGACAAATGACTCATCACTTCTGTATCTTTAAATTAAGTCAGTTCATCAGAAGATCTGGTCTTGATAAAAACAGGAATTAGAGAAAGTGATGGGATTTGTGATATCCAGGACACCAAATCAGGATTGCCTTGTGTGCTCTTAGAAGATATGAATGTAAGAACTCCCTAAGGATCTTACCTGCTTGTCATTCTCTAAATGAAGAAAGATATTATGCTTGTTTCATGCTTCTTTTTTCTTTGTCAACAATGGCAAAGCTACATCTCTCTTCTAGATCTGTCTAAATGTGTTTGCAGACATTAGATACAGGATTTTTTTAAAAGAGAGATGAACAGAGAGGGGGAAAAGCATGTTTTCCTGCTGATGTTTCTGAGAAAACAAGAAAAAAAGTAACATCAGATTTATGACATTTTAACCTGAGCCAATATCACTGGAAATAGATAAAAAATTAATGGTATAATTTTTTTTCTCAGAGTTGTTACTGGAAAAGAAAGTTGCCAGCTTGTGAGTTATGAGTCAGTAGACAGGCCCAAATTTGTCTTGTATTCACACCAATGGAACTTAATTGAAATCAGTGAATTTGCACTAATGCAACTGTGAGCAGAAATTGACCTCTTGTGCCTACTGGAATGCAGCCCAAAAGCCACTTGACTTACTTGTGCTTAAGTCTTGCTCTGCATGAATGTCTACTGTTTTACTAGCAGTAAGTTATGTAATATTCATGGTTTAATGGTGCATATTCTGCTAATAGACTGGGTAGATGCCAGCAGACTACATCCAAGCAGTACTACACATTTACTTTGTTGACCTCTGTACTCATTCAATCACATGAAGTAGTTACAGCTGGGACTGCAGTAAGGAATTCCAACTTCCAAAATGTTCCCACTGCCACTATGCAAATGCTACCAAAGAGCCTCTGTTGTAATTAGCCTAGATTTCCTTACAATATCTAGTTACAAAGGAGTATCCATGAATATTCATGGCCAATTCATTTGAATTACGAACATTCATGAATAAATCATTTGGCTGAGAACAGGGTACCGTATGTTGCATTTCATGGCTCCTGTGATTTATTCCATAGTGCTACAATTTGTAATATTAGCAGCTATCATAAAGTTTGTTTTTCAAGCCTTCATTTCCAGCTGTGACCGTGACACTCTGGGGATCAGATAAGCCTTTTCTTAGACCCCTGTAAGGTCAGATCCCAGCCTAGATACATAATGCAGATTTACTACCCTTCTACTACACATTCTCATTAGTGCTTCTGTAAAGTGCCTTTGTTCTCTGGATGTACGACACCAGCCTCAGACAAAGGGGGAATGCAGCGCAGTTTCTGGGCTGACGTGGAGAAGGGAGACACAATGCTGGAGTCATCAGGGGAGCAGACTGCCCAGAGGCACTGTGCAGTCTCCATGCCTGGAGGTTTTCCAAGGCGAGACTGGATAAAACCTTGAGCAACACAAGAGCAGGTGTGATGTTAACGCTGAAAACTGTGACCTAAGTGCTTTTAATATGGCCAGCTGTAAGGAAGCAGAAAGTTACTTATATTAATGAAATTTATCATATCTCTTTCATCTGTCATAGGAGAAGTCAAAAAGTATCTATACAGTTTATTGTTCTAATACCATCCTTTAGAGAGAGGGCCACTCATTTTTTTCTCGTTTCCTGTCTGTTTTCTTCAAGTACAGCATTCTGCATTTTGACATCTCTTAGAAATGACAGAATGAGTAATGATTTATTCATATACTTTTGCTGGCCATTAGTTGAATTTGAACGGGACAGACAGCATCACATGATCAAACACTGCTTAGATAAGGGAGAGCAAAACTGGGAGACTGAGTGAATCTCGGGCAATAGTCACTTATTAGTAATTGATTTCCTCTGATGCGGTTGAATAATAAACAGATGCAAGGCAACCAAGACCTCATTAGCAATATTATTTGAGCCAGAAAAGAGAATATATGTTTCTGAATAAACTGTCAGATGTGTGAGGCTGACGCATGCCCTGTTAACTGTATAACTACAGAAGTAGTAAGTCCATGCTGTTAGATATTAGTCCATCCTGTTCTGTAAATACTTCATTTGGGTATGATATCAGGGCCTGAGGACAACTCACTTGCTGACAGGTATTGCTATCTAGATTCTACTTGCCAGAGATAGAGATGCTTCCATTAAAATCAAATGTACTCAAAAACAAACAAAAAACCAAACCAAACCAAACCAAAACCAAACAAAAAATAGACCCCAAAAACCGAACATTAAAAACCACACACAAACAAACAAAAAAAACAACAACAAAAAGCATATCACAAAGGAGACACAAGATGAAGGAAAAAGTTAGGGATTCATAGAGTTAAAAGGTCTATGAATAGAAGGTAGGAAACAAGAACCTGAACTCCTGATTAACACTGTCAATTACTCTCTACCTCAAGACCTGCTTGGGATAACTCCCATAACAAATTCCTTTCTAATCAAAGTCACAGTTGGTGGATCGCTGATGTTATGGCCTTTTAATGCTTCTGTGCTATGAAACAAAAATTCTGATATGGCATTTCTGGTCATAATTTTACAAGTCACAGACATAAAATAGCTGGAAAGAAGATAACTTGTAATTGATTAAGGTTTGAAAAACTGTATTAGAAGAAGAAAAAAAACTGAAGGGCTGGTTTTGTACTTATATGATCTCCTTCCTTGGCCACTTAGCAGACATATGGAAGAGAAGAGAGGTTAAGTTATTTAGAAGGAAGATAATAACAGAGAATGAAGCCAAATGCATGATAGGAAATTACCAATGCACCTGAAAGAATTCTAAGAATGACTTGGCCTTCTGTCTGAGTTTGCTGAACTTATATGTACAGAGGTTAATTCTTTTAGTGTCTGTTTTGATTAAAAAAGAGAAAGAAAGGGTAACATTGATTGTCAAATTATAAAAAGACTGTTCAGATGTAAACTATGGATGATACAAACTGAGGTAAGTCTGCCTATATGGACTTTCTGTGACAGCTGAACTGATTTTGAATGTGAGAATAACAGGTCATCTTGAAAGCAGGCCGAATTCAACACAAAAACAAAGAGCTTCACATATTGAAATCTAGAATAAGCCTCTACTTTCAGAAAATAAAATGTTAAAGAACTGAGAAATCTATGCTTTGAAGATGCAGAAGTCTGTTATTGCTTTTCCTTAGTCTCCTTCACGCTTTGGAAGACTATGTACCGGAGACTTGTTGACTATCCAAACAGCTGACCTGAAATTTCCTCAGGCCTTTAGGAAGACTTAATTTTTAAATTCTGCATAATCAGAGTTCAACAGCAGGGCATGACAAGGCACCCGAAGAGAGCAGGTTAGACTAGAGTAGAAAAGACCAAGGGTAAACATAACAGACTTCAGTATGTAACAGTACTGGAAAATGAAAATATAGTGTTTCCAATATCTGCTGGAGATAAATGGGAGTTCCAGTCAAGGCAAGGCTATACATTAGGAAAATATTGTAAAATAAGGACCTTTTAAACTCACTCAAAGCAGGAAAAAGGCAACCTTATACTGAAATATGAAAAAAGTAACAAAGAGATATATGGGGGTCATCTAAATTATAAATAACCGTTTTTTTGCTAAAGTTTGTGAAGGAATAAAACCACTTTTTAAAAGGTAAAAAACTATATATATAATCTTTAGATTTTTTAAGGTAGTTGTTACCAAGTGATTTTTTTTTACTCTTTTTTTCTTTGTTTTATTTTCCTAAACTTTATGTGCTGCAACAGAGCAGGTCTGTCTGCCTCAGTCTGTCTGGTGTTACTTCTTGGGAACACATTGGTAGTTCTTCCTCACCTTGTGCTGATTCTTCTAGACTTTCTCCTCAAATATATCTGAGAAAATTGTTGCACCTGGTAGTTGACTAATGGTTGAAGGCAATCATTATTCATATTTAACCTGAACAAAACCTTAAACAATTACAGGGTATTGCCTAAGGGAATTTGTCTTACTGGAATCAGGCATCAGAACACCTGATGAATCTTTAGAGGAAAAAAAGGCTTACAATTAAAAAGCAATGCTAGGTATTTTAGTAAGATAGAAAATCCAGACAAAAGACACACTGTTTCTTGTTACAAGGGGATGTATTGCCCTCAGGTAAAAAAAAAAACAAAAAACAAAACCAAACCCAAACAAAAAGATTGAATAAGAGAACTCTTCCCAGTTTCAGCCATGACCTACAACACTAAAAGTATAGGTAAAAATCAGACATAAAAATTACTTCTAAAAATACTTTATTTTGTTACACTTTTTAAGACTTGAGCTTGGGGTGAAATGACTTTTCAAAATTGTCAACTGTTAGAAAATCACATTTTTAAGAGCTTTTTCTCTTTTTTGTCTTGAAATATTGTTTATTCTTTTATGATACCAAGTGCCAAGCTACAAGATACTTACAGGTCTCATGACAAAAGTCATTCCTGGGAAGGAAGGAGGGTAAATATTTTAGAAACTAGTTGCAAGACTTAGAAGGCATGAACTGCAGAATCCCACAGAAGAGTAAAGCCTGGCAATTAGCTCCAAAAATCCAATTAGAGTAGCTAGATAGGAATAAAATCTGAGTTGAGATCCACTTACAATGAGCTGGCATTACAGGACAATTTTAGGTTTTGATGTGTGTCTAATAAACCATGGAGAAAGAACCCAATCCCATTGTCATATGGATCTAAGCTTCTTTGTTCAGCTAGATTAACAAGGCTGTTAATAACAAAAAACTAAAGAGCAAACTTTAATCTTCAAGTCATTCCATAAAACACGATCTTATAGCTCAGGCTGCTTTTGTTGTAAATGATGGACAGTAACAAACAATGGCTGGACATTAAGAAATTCCTTCCTTCTCTCATCCCAAATACTTTCCTCCTTCAATGTCATTCTGTAATTTCATTAAAATAGGTGTTTTGGGAGGTCTTTTTGGTGGGAAATCAGTATGATCCAGAAAATTGTTTTAACTTAAGAATGAGGAAAAGTCATGTTAAAGAGGTAACATATTTCCTTAATAATAGGGTGCAAACGATGCCATGCATTAGTAATCCTAACATAAATTGGTATGAGTCTCATAGCAGAGAAAAGAGACTCTTATTTCATTCCAAACTTTCTAGTTCCCACTCTGCATAGAACATCAAATGAACCCTGATTTATATTGGCTCTGATTTACATTTGGCACTACTCTGGCTGCAAGCTTTACAAAGAGCCTTAAACTGTGAGTGAATATACAGCTCACTGTAATTTAAGAACGTTTTGAGGTCATTTTATGCTGGCAGAGTGTAAGAAGATATTTGGGCTTCTGGTGTCTAGACTAACAGGGCAGAAAGGCCTCCTAGAATTCTGACAGAGCAAAGATTGATGAAAAAAAGAGACAAGCTGCCACCTCACCCTCACCCCAACACTTAGCATCAGGAGAAGAATCTGAGCCAGGCAGCTGGGGCACACGACCCCATGGACAGGAACAAAAACTACTGCTGCTCAAAGCTGTGTCAGACAGACCCAGCATTAAATCCACCCTGAGCACAATTCAGATGACCTCAAAGGTGCTGACAGCTACTGAGGATGAGACAGGATTCTGAATTGTAAAACTATTCCTAAGGCCTGGAATGGTTTCCTACTAAACCAGCAATATTAGTATGGCTATTAACCCAAGACTATCAGAAGTAATAATAGCGATGGAATCCTGCTTGAATCTTATTTCCCTACAATGAAATAATATTTACCTATGGCACAGGAGCAATCATATATAAGATGTATCAGATATACTGAAGATACATCATTTATACCCCTCAAGACAGGTGAGTCCCTGCCCACAGAAAAGGGCTTGGAATGAAATAATCTTTTAGGTCTCATGCAACTCAAGATATTCTATGATTTCATGGCATAAATAATGCAGCTTTACGTCATTCTTGACTTCATGGATCTTAATTTTACTCTTTTTATATTAGGAAATTCTCAGTCATAACAGTGTTTGAAAATATTTAATGATTATTTTTAAATAAATGTAGCTTGCATACTCAAAAACTGCACACTTTTATTCCATTGCAATTTAAATTGTTTCCTTTTATCTCTGAGGATTGTAAAAAAAAATCAAAAGAAAAATGTCAAAACATGAATGGATGTAATCTTGCTGTTCTGAGGCTATTGTTCTCTACTGGATAGCACAGAATTATTCAATCAAAACACATATTAGGTCACTTCAGATGATGAGGGTTCCTTTCAAATGAGACCTGCCTTTCATTCTTACAAGGAAACAGTACAGTTTTTTCCATCCTTCCATGTAGAGAAAACTAATACCCAATTAGAGTTATACTCTTCTTCATCCCAGGTTCAAGAGCATCCTTTTGAGTCTTTACATGCTTTAAAAATTGATTACAAATGTTCTGGAACATCAGGGTTGGTTTAAAAGAGGAAAAAATACACACCTGAATCACAGAGTTGCAACCATTTCTTCATGTTACCATATGATCAAATGGCTGGAGTGAGTATCAATAAATAAATATAATGCTAGTCAAATACTGTCTATACCCTAATAAATCATCTGACAGAAAACCTATTCAAATTCCACAACAGCAGCAACACTCACATCTATACAATAAAATATGACATATAATTCACAACTTGGAACTCCCAGCTGTATTTCTGCACTATTCACAGTCTCGTAATATCCAATTACTTTTACAAATGCAATTGCAAAAAGTTATGCCAAGCAACTTTACATGTTTGTATCCACTGAGGATTTGTTATAAAATTGCCAATCTCAAACACGTCCTTAATCTCATTAAAGAGTTATCTATTCACCCAGGGAACTTAGGCAAAATTAAAGGTTTAGTTTCCTTTATGATGTGACTGCTGTTACTTTGTTTCTTGCACAGGAACTTTTATTGGAGGATCTCAAAGCAGTTTACAAACTTTAATAAATTAAGCCGCTTATCTCATTTGTCACATAGATAAGTGTTATTATCCCTCCTTTGTAGATACAGATAGGTGAGGTAGAGTCATCCATAAATTTCATCATAAGGGTAAGCATTCTGTATATCAATGCTTAAAGATTGTGACAAAAAATTAAATTTCCCAGAAAGCTGTGGTATTTAATATCAAACATATTTTATCATGAATGACCATGAAACAAAATATCAAGTTAAATTCATAATTTAGCATCTGGGTCTGAAATCAAAGTGCATCACCTTGAGAAAAACACCTTTTTCTTCTTCCAAAAATATTACAGGAAAGAAGCCAATCCTTATTTTGTCTTTTATGAACAAAAGAGTGAATAACTAAGCCAAATAACAAAGCACTCTATCTATCCAAGATGCCAGGTTATAATAAATTACAGTTTATCTTCCAGGCCCTTATCCAAAATTATCCAAACACTAAAAAGGTAAAAAGAGCAGCATAATTTCTTCAGTATTTATTTATAAAAAGCTTTTATAGTTTCAGAGCACCGGGAATGGAATATTATGTGTTAAATTACATATTCCAGCTCTTCACTTCAGATTTTTCCTTTTCTAATGAAAAGCGTTCTGTAAACTTTATCAGTGTTTCTCTGTGCTCCAGAAAACAATTTAAATTGTGCAGTGTTTTATTCAGTCCACTTGAGGTTCTTCTAGTGGCCGTGTTGCCTTGCCATTTGAGCCTTCTGGTCAATCACCTTCAGACAGTTAGAAATGATGGGTGGCCAGAGGAAATGAGATGACTTCCTGTGGTCTTGATTAATCTGTCACCTTAATTTTAAGAATAAAAAGGTGGTGATGAAAAATCGGATCTACCTTAGTTTTTACTCTGACAGTGATCAAAATCAGCAGGGTTTAAGGACAGAGCAGTTACAGATGATGCTTCACCTCCCACCCTCCAAACATTTGCTTCTCAGGAATGTCTTGAGCCAGAAATGGTCTCTGTTTATTCAGTTAACAACACTTATTTTATCTTCTGTGAACTGAATCTACCATTGCTTGAACCCAGTGAAGACCCAGTTCCAGGTGATACCTTCAGGGGTCATTTAATACAAAAGGAAATGATACTGAGAAGGCTGGTTCTGAAAAAAAAACCAAACAAACCAAGGAGGGAAAAAAGAGGGAAACGTATGGAGCTTCTTCACTTGGAAATGAACTGTAATGTTGAGAGAGGCAGAGCAGCTGATCTTAGCTCAGTGATCAGTGAATTGACCTGAAACGTAGAAACTGGATCCACAGATTTCATGTATTAATTATTCAACTGTCATTGCAAACTATGACAACCTTAACATAAAACAGAGAGGAAATCATCACTGGGGTAACCAAAATACAGCAGCTACATTCCCCTAAAATCAAAGCTTCAGAACAGGGATTTGACAACTTGCACACTGTAAATTCCTCAAACACGAGGTGCCAGATGGCGCCTTCACTCTCCATCTTTTGGGTGGACTGCACCTCCTGATGCTGTGAGTTATCTACATGGAAGTTCCTTTTTCAGATTTTAATAATTCACAGCTTAGCCTAGGACTTGATTTAATTTCTTACCTGTGAGACAATTATTATTTAGGTAACCTTGTGCATGTCCACCATTTGAAAACTTGTTGCCCACAAGTTTAAAAAGCAGCTGTCTTTTTTACAGAATGCCATTATCACTTAGATGAAAAATTTGGACACTGTTTAGGTATAAGCCTTCATTGTAGGCTTTGGACTACTGCATTTTCTTTATATTGGCTTTTCCGAAAACCTGTTTGGTTCATTTCTCTCGAGGGGACACGTATAACTTCTCTTGGCAGAAGTCAAGGGTTGTTTTTCACTGCCTTGCGTCAGCTGGAAAAAGCCCTGGATCTATTTTGCAGTTCAGTGGCTAATCCTGAGGGGTCCTAGAATGTCACAGCAGGGGCCACAAAGGACCAAAGTGCATTGGGTCTTTATCATCCAGAATACTTATTTTCTGCTCATGAATTTGCCTAATCTTTCCAATGACACAGAGTGAGAGCTATTTAGAGAATTCTGTGCTCCAGTCCAGTGTCTGCTCATGCAATGCATTTTGATCAGCTGGTTCTCTGTGAGAAATGGCCCTGCTGGCCAAGAAGTCCTGGCCATCACACTGGAATACAAGAACACTCAGTGTAGGGTAAAGTATGAATGATTAAGCCTTTCTATCCTCCCATTAGCACTTTGACCTTTTATTTGGTGCTTGAAGAGTCTGTCTTTTCCTGCACTCAAATGTCCTCCCAGATAAGTTTTGTCTGGTGGGACTCTTGATAAGATGGGAGATACAAGGCTTCAGCTTGATGGATTCGGGACAATGAGCATCTGTCTTTTCCTATTGTTCTTTCATTGACAGGAAGGTGTCAGTGGGTTGTGCATATCTGTTTCCATGTGTCCATATATAAATGGGCATTCCTTTGTTCTGACTTTGATATTCATATCTCAGCTGTGAATGGAAAATACAAATATTATGTCTTATGTTTTTATCAACACCATTAGCATAAGAAAAGTGCTTGAAAAATACATAAAAATTCACCTTGAGTCTGTTGTACTGTTTGGTCTTGACAGCAATGGCATTTATGTTTCTATCCTTTCTCAACCAGAAGTTAAAGCTCTTAACTGGGAGATTATACTGCTTAGTTTGAAAGCTTTTGCGAGCCTCTGTAGTATAATAATTTTACTTTAGGGAGCATGTAATTTTAAGTTCTTGCATAACACCACACATTTTTATGGTATTACTAAACTTCGTAATTTTATTTCCCTGTGACAATTAAGTGCACACCAGTATTATGGAATTTTTCCCTCCATCACAGTTGAATGAAATTGGAATGGAGTATTATACGGTAGGTTGGAAGTTCTGATCTCTGGAAATGTTAAAGGTTTTCTAGTTCCCTTGTTACGTATCCATTTCACACATAACCAAATCCATCAATTTGTTCATTTTTCCCTTCAGCAATCTACAAGCTGTAACCACAAAAATGTAACAAAAACATATTCACTGTGTACTTCTTTTCCAGTCCCTTTTCTACAGGTACAGCTCACAGTGCTAAAGGAAATTAACTTTGATATTTCACAGATTACATTTGTCAAAATGCACCTGTTTTAAATGCTGACTGCTCTGAGAGGCCCCTACAGACCCATAGGGTAAATGCTGAGGTGAGACAGACTTTATGACTTGACCTGCTGCCCAAAGTCAAACTCCAAGTCAACACACACCTAAAAGTCAATCTGGTGTAAAGCAAAGAAGATTCCATGTATCATCGCAGTGTGTTTAGGATGAGACAGAAAAATTTTGGTGCCCGTTCGAACTGCAAGTCACACCGCAGCTCATGTAACCCCTTAGAATTCAAGCATAAAGCCTGTCATAATTCTAATTTTTAAAAAATGCTATTTTTAGTAAAGACAGTTTCATTGAGTCATAGAACAGCCTGGGCTGGAAGTGACCTTTAAGATCATCCAGTTCCAACCCTCTTGCCATGGATAAGGACACCTTTTACTAGACCAGGCTGCTCAAATCCCCATCCAACCTGACCTTGAACACTTCCAGGGAGCAACCTGTGCCAGTGCCTCACCACCTTCACCATCAATAATTTCTCCCTTATACCTAACCTAAACTTGACTTTCAGGACAAAGACATTCACCCTTGTCCTCTCACTACACACTTTTGTAAAAAGTCCCTCTCCATTCTTCTCATAGGTTCCCTTCAGGCCCTGGAAGGCCACAATTAGGTCACCCTGAAGCCTTCTTTTTCCAGAAGGAACAATTCCAATTCTCTCAGCTTTTCCTCATATGAGAGGTTCTCCATCCCTCTAATCCATGTCAAAGGCTTTACAGAGTCCCGTGTTTAAGTTCTTTGTGTGCTTTTCCCCCACAGAAACATTTATTTTTCCCCTTCTGATAAACCATCCCACAAAAATATTTCAGTATTAACTCTGTACATCAGTTTTATACTAGTATCTCAGATAAAACAATGTAAATTAAATTCTGCATATTCATACTTTTCTGAGTGGGGAAAACATGCTGAATTACTTTTACTTACAGAAAATAATGTAGCAGTTATCTTGTCCTGTGAGGCTAACCTCATATGTTAGGACATCAAATCACAGATACTATAAAAAACAGTACCAAGTCATGTTTAGACATTGTTTTTCCACTCATTATCTAGCCATCACATACATTATTCAAAATAATCAATTATACTATGAAAAATGAATAAGACTTTCCCTCTGGGGTGCATTCGCACCTCCAATCTAGCTAATGTTATACAGTCTTCCATCAGAAGAAACAAAGAGAACAAAACAACTAAACCCAGGGAATATAAATCTCTGGGGAAATACTCTGGTAAATCCATTTTAAATATATGCCCTGCCTAAGGCTGAGATGTATATACATACGCATATACATACCTATATATATTAGGGACTCAACTGACTATAGTAGTTAGAGAAAGAAATATGAGACAAAAAGTCTGGTGTTGGATTCTTTTATTGCAGTGAATACCCAACAATGTTAAAGGTGTTATACTATCTTAATTAAAAACTGGAATAGATGAGAGGAAACTCAGACTTTTAGGTAGCATTTTATCTCCGTCATGTCTGTTATTATGACCCTGAGGATGACCTATTCTATCTGCCTCCAATCACAGTATACAGAAAATCTAATAGTAAATACAACTGTATATGAAATATAAGCATGAATATTGTTTGCAAAAAAAAAAATAGGATTTCTGAATTAAATTAACAATATTAATTTACAGGAATATGGAATTACATAATTGGAAGGCACCTTCTGAGTTTTCAAGCCCAAGCCCCTGGCTTTTCTTTTTTTTTTCAAATATATTACATAATGTTTCTGGGATGCTTAAAACAAGGATTTTTCCCATAGTGGCCATTTGAAAGGCTGTTGAAGAATATCAGTTTATATATGGTTAAAAACACCTTTCTAATTATCGGTGCTAATGTGTTCATTGCAAATTTATGCTTATTTTGTCTCATACATGCATCACACTTAGCCTGATTTGTCACCTGTAAATAACAATAACAACCTTTCTTTACTCTTCCATTTTCAGGCTAAATGGACATAATGCTTTCAGCTTTAAGTCATAAAATACAATGTCTTTCCACTTATTCTTTCATTCCTTCTCCAGACAGAGGAAAGAATATTTCCTTAATTCCTTTGGATAACCCTTACGCATTTTGAGCCACACACTTCCATTTGCACATTATTTTGGGATCAGGTAACATGTACAGATATTTCTCCTCGTCCTTTATTTCCAAAGGTTGGTCTCCAAGTAAAGCAGGTAATCTTGGTAATAGTGAAAAGTGCATGGCCATGCACACAGATATATTAAATTTGCCTCTTTAAGTCCAGTCCTCAAGGTCATTCAGTTTCTCCTGTATGATATTTTCACCCCCCACTACACCTATGATGCCTCTCAACATCATTTCAACTATGAATTTCATTAATTCATACCTATTTTCCACAAAGTCCTTAATGAAAGCATTTAATAAGATTAATCCCAAGATCAGTCTTTGAAGAATCTGAAGGTAACCTTTCCCATTCTGAATTGTCCTCTTCTAATAATATCCATTTTTGTCTCTTTTGGCCAGCCTATCTCTCACATTACAATTTTTATTCTAATCCCTGTGTTATCTACTTTAACTAGTAGTATTACATCTGACACCATATCAAATGATTTACTGAAAACCAGACAGATTAGATCTACTATGTGTCCTTTAATTAGAAAAGCAGCTATTTTATCACAGAAAGCTATCAAGTTACTATGACACCATCTATCTTTATAAAACCTTGTTAAATTTTTATCATGTTTTCCAAAGTCTTTAATGATTACTACCTTAAAAACACATTGAAAAAGTCTATCCATTATGGAAGACAGGCTATCAGTGCAGTAGCAACGTGACCACATTATTTTCTCCTTTCATATATATGGAATATTCACATACACACCAAAACGAAGACGAACGAAAAGAAATGCAAACACACTATGTTTTTTTATCTGTGAGTGCCTGATGAAAAAAATCTTTCCTCAGTAACTAGCAGTCTATGTGACTATGTCTTGTTCCTCAAATTTTCCTTGAAGCTATGAGTTAAAATGATTCAATCTCTCTGCATACTGTGGAAGTGTCAAAGATGCCTTCAAGGCTCTATATTTGTCTGCAATGAAAATAAGTTAGGCATACCATTTCACACAGCTGGAAATGTCCATCACTCATAAAAAATGGCATGCAAATTCCTAAATCACTTAAGTATTTTTCAAAGTACTACAGACAACTTCTCCTGGGCCAGAGAGAGAAGCAAATTCCAGTTGCGTTAGCCTACCTCCTTTGTAAATGTTTTTGTTTTTTAATTAATAACTAAATTTTAGAAAGTGATTGTCAGATGAAAGGGTCCATTAACATACAAATTAACAATGGTTTTATCAGATCTTTCACCAGCTAGTGATTGTTCAGTCTCCCAGGCCACAGAACCATGACTGAAGGTATGATATGAGCCAAATTCTGTAACTGGGTGATCATTGTCTTGAGGGAAGTTGGCAATCAACAGAAGTGAAATACAGTCTCAGGAACTCTCCTTTTACAAACCATGGCCAGAAAATGTGAAAGACTTTCTAAGGGTATTTCTCACAATTTCTGATTCAGGTCAGGCCTGGAATTTTTTAGGAATAGGCTTTTTATCAGTAATTTGTAAACTTTCCATCCATTTATTTTTTAAAAAACCAAACATTCTAACTGAGGAAAAAATTCCTAAACCCCATAACTGTTTTTTTCTAATGGCTTATTTCAGATTAGTTGAATTATTTTACTGCTTCATTAAAAATTATTCTTTTGCCTTGGATCCCAGTGCTCATCAACAGCCTCGTTTCACAGACTGGGGCACTCTTTATTCCACTCTCAAATGTACAACATGAGAATTTTGCAGCAACACAGGACCCAAAAAGAGGGAGAGCATGGATACCAGAGGAAAGGAAATATGATTTCCATAAAGCATCTATGCACCTCTTTGACACAGAAAAGTTTGGACCCAAGATTTTGCAAATCTCAGTATTCAAAATTTATGGAAAAATGAATAATGCAGGAATGGGGAAAATAAAAAAAGGAGAGAATACAAACTTCCTTATCTCTAAGTTTTATTCCGACTTTTGTCATTATTCTTTTGTTTCATGTAAAACAAGAACTGTTTTTTCATACATCTGCCTTTCTGATTTAGGCATGTAACTCTCACCTTCAATTTAGATGATGGTTTTCTTAGCCTGAATCTCTTTAAGCAGTAGAAAGAGTTTTCAAAGCCTGGAAGGATCAGTTCTGTTCAAGACTATGTAACTTAAGCAAATCATGTATCTTTCTGGTAACTTTCAAAAGGCACTGACTTTTCTCCCTTTTATGGAGTGGAAAATAAAGCACCTTTTTTAGATTAATTCCCCAATTAGGAGATTAAAACTAAGAAATTAATTCGACTAACTTGATCTGTCTCTTATTTTCTATATTCATTCTGTACAAAAGTGCATTTCTTCTAAATAAATATATTCATGAAATAAGACATTCAGGAGTCTTGATGGAACAGAACATTTGCTGGTGTTCTAAACTTCAAACATATGAGCCGTAGCTTGGGAGTGAGTGGGATTATTTCTGAAAATGCTTCAGTGGACTAGAGAGAGCATTTAAGACCCAAGCCTTGCTATTACTGTATATTGCAATAACCATTGGAGAATATGCCTGGGTTTTACATTTTCTGCTTTATAAAGGGTTTAACTATAAAATGTTAAATGGCCTTTTCAGCTGAAACTCTGTAGGGCTAAGAAGGCGAGCCCTCCTGTGCATACTGTATTACTCCTATTAAAATGATCTGAAGTACATGAATTTCCAGTGACCTGTCTTCAAGCATCTTTCCGAAAAATGTCACAATTAGCAGCAGGCTCCTGCTGAGGGTTTGATTACGCAGTAAGGAGCTAACTTTGCACCTCTGGAAGTTTGACTTTAACTGAAAATGTCTCTTTTGGCTTCAGTTTATTCCCCACTGGGTACATGTCCATGCCACAACCTCCTCACAAAATTTAGCATGATGAATGCAGCAGTGCCTATGGGAGGGAGCATGAGGAGAAGAAAGGGAAACATCCCAGATCAGTCCCTAGACAACAAAGATAATTACATCACACAGGGATTAGTGCCCTGTAAAAGAAATGAAAAAATGGCAAACAGTTAGATAGATGGCTGGAGACTAATGAAGACAAAGCAATTACCATAAAATTTGGAGAATTATGGAGTGGGATTTGCACCATCCTGCACCAAATGGAGAACTGCTGGGAGTTCCTGATGCCCTTGGAAAGTGCCAGCGCCCCCACTTCTATATAGAATTACACTTCTGTAGACAGGGTGATGACTTAAGGGAGGAATTTGATAATTAAGTCTAGTAATTCCTTCATTTTATGAAATTGCTAAGTACCAAGTTAGCTTTTGGAAATTCTTGTATTTATGTTTTTGGTCTGCTGCAATCAGGAAATCCTGCACCTTAAACTAGTCTGTAGTAAAAATAACTTGCTACAACCCTTTTTATCTCACATTTGAAAAGGTCTAATAGCATTGAGATGTTATGGATCAGACAAATCCTTTTAACTCACTGGGAGACACACACGCCCCACTGCCACTTGAAGTTCTAGATCCCAAAGAGCATTGATAACTCAGAAACAGCCTAAATTCTCCGGATGCTCAATTACTCAAAGTGTCTTTTGTGTACCTGAGCATGTACGGATTGACTTGAGGCCTTCACCTCTCATAGAAGCTGAAGAAATTTAGAGTCCAGATCCTTGATATTTATAATTATGGATATTATAGGTCCCCCTTCAGGTGGGAGATCAACTGTCATCAGTTACATTCATCCACCATCTAATCTAATTTGAAACCTAGGTCCTCAGAACTCCTCTGAAGAGACCTTCCTACCATCAGGATGTCCCTCTATTCTGGATATTTCTTAGCGAAATATGGGGAGCCTCTTCCCTCATCAAGAATGTTGTTCCTGAATTTTCTGAACTCGATATAAATTTTTATTATCCACTAAGGTTTAGAGTAAATTTCTTGATTTTTCTTGTTGCCTATACATTGCCTGTGATGTGTATTCATTGATTCATTAAAATAGAAGGGAAGACTAAGAGTGCTCCTCTGCTTGTTGGGTAGGAAGGTGAGCCCAGCTGTTGACAGATGTGCTCTACATAAACCAAACATTAGGATGATCCCACATGTCTGTGGCTACTGCAAACACTGAGGTGAACAAAGCCTGCAGAGGAGGCTTTATGCTTATCTTCCAAGCTCAAAACCAGTGAATGGACAGTCAGTCATCAGTGTTGTCACATCCATCATCAGCTTTGTTTCCACTTGAAAAATTTAAGGGCAGCAAGAGTTATTCCTGTGGTCATGTGGATTTGTTTAGTGGCTAGTGTATGCTGTGGTGTCATGAAGGGTGCCATGGTGCCTGTGCCAGGGCGTGCCCTCCCATACAGAGTGCAAGGTTGAGTGTCACCTCTCTGGGACCATTGTCAAAGGCAGCCTGTGTGAGATGTGCCACTTCTCAGACAGAAAGACAAGTTGTGTGGACATGAGGCTCTTGCCTGTAAAGCTAGAGTGTGTCTTGAGTCATTTTATTCATTGTTAAAGATGAAACATCCTCCATGCAAGCTGCAAAACATAGGTTTAAGTACAAGCACACAAAAGAGGAACCTGAATTCTGGTCTGGCATTTCCCAAATGCATGTGACAGCTATTATCTCTTAGTTAAGACTTCTCCCAGAAATGTGACTTGAAGTCACTGGCTTTTCCTCCTGGCTCTGTGAAATGGCTTTCAGAATGATGTCTGCTGTGACTTTAACCCTTCAGTCCTGAACTCTGCTGGTGCTTTGTTTTGGGGAGTGAGGGGCAAGCTCAGGAATTTCCTTGGGTAACAAAGAGCCTGGAAGCTTCCTCCTAGCACTGGGAGCATACCTGCTCCTGCCCTTGTCAGCATCCTGAAGGATAAAAGCTGGATGTTCCCTATCACTGACATGTGCAAGAATTATAACCAGATATAGCCTGCCTGGCTGAAGGCTTCATGAATAATTATGGCAGATACAGCAGAGCTCTGCACTTTGGTCTAACCTGTTCTACCAGTGTCTCCTTGCCAGATTAAATTTTCCTACGAAAAAAAGCATCCTTCAGTTCATTTAAATTTTTTCAGAACAATTGGATTTTTCCTACATTAATTAGCACATGTTTTGTTTTATGAGTCTTACACAGAAAGAAGCTGGGGAATTATTTAGCTTAAGAGAAAATATTAGAACTTGTCAAGATCTTTGCTGCTGTTGTTGTTGTTGTTGTTGTTGTACTATGCTCTATTAATGCAGATGAGCAGCAAATATGCTTCTATAAATTGAATCTGACTATGGCGGCCCCAAGAATAACCCAAGGCAGAAAACTAGGGAAAAAAAATACAGAGACAGAAAATCTTTCTCATTATTTTACTATAAAAATCTTAATTAGTCCCAAAGGTTTTTGTTATAAAATTCAGGTAGGTAAGGCACAGAAACTTTTTGTCAAGCAGACTGTGCCAAAAGTAGGACAGTGACACAAAAAGAGTTGCAAATGAAGCTAGACTTGTATTCTAACAAGTGAAATATTTATAAACCTACACAGTTATCTGCTCATGGAACAGGTAAGGTAGTATAAATAAATTAAATTCCAGAAATTAATACATTCTTTTAATTGAATTTATCCTTGAAAATTAATAGAATTCGACCAATCTTTGAGGCAAAAACTCTCCACACATTTGCTTCTATATTACAGTAGAAAGATTATTAGTGCCTTGTAGTATGGTGGTTGCAAATTAAGTATGGAAGTTTGCAGCAATTTGAATATCATAGGGAAATTATCTTTTCCTGTCTATATCTTTCAGCCTCTACAGCTAGGATTTTTAAAATTAGGCTTATAATATTTTTTACTTCCCTGAACTATTACCCACAGCTATATTACAGCTAATCAAAAAAGCTCAAGTTCCAGAAATGTGCAGAACAAATCAGTAAATGCACGATAGCTCCTGGCACCTCATGACAAGAAACTGATGCTTGAATGTGACACATGGAGAAATATCTTCAATTCATGTATTATCTCTCAACTTGACCTCTGTTTACAGTCTGTGATTAACTGTTCATACAGAACCATGCTCCACTCCAAGCTTGGATTTAGTGTATGCATCGGAAAACAAAAAGTGCTTTGCTTACTCAAGTGGTGAAGGCATCCTCTCATTTTAAAACTAGTCTGGAGAGCTGACTTGATGTCCTTGTTTACCTTCACTGTGATTCAGCAACAGTTCTGACACACTGAGCATGTCTTCTTTTGAGACCTAAATGTTCTATGCCAATACTTTAGAGTTTTGGTTATAAAATTAATAGGTAATCTTCTGAACTATTTCCTCTAGGATTATCTAGCATCCCTCTGTAGAAAGACAGTTGCCATCTGAGCATGGCAAGGACATCTGCTGCTGTGAATGATGTGGGAGGAGCCCTTATCCTTTCCATAAATCCCTCATGGACTGAACTGTGAGATGGGTGTGCTGTCAGGGAGTTGTACATGTCCTCAGAGGAACAAAAACAAAAGAGAACATATCTATGGGCTTTCAGTACTGGGGCTAGGCAGGGTGACAATTACCCACTTAATTTCTTATTGCAGTCCAGCCCTTAAAACCTAAGTCTTATTGAATTCTATAAAGAGATGTGGGAGGGAATGATATAGGAAGCTGATTTATGATTTTGTATTTTTTTTTTTTAGTACTGTTATGTCTCACAGGGAAACAGGATACACCTTATCTTCTGGTCAACTAAACATTAGATCATATTCCCTTCCCAGTTATGGCCTTTAACCATTTCAAAAAGGGACATGGTAGGGAAACAAATAGCTGTGGGAAAAAAGCAATCTTTATTTATGGCAATACAGACATCAAAATTGCTTTACCCAGCTAGAATTCCAGAGATGCACAAGCATAGATCAGTAAAACAGCAGTTCCTAGTAGGTTTTGATACAAAAGAATGGACTTTTCCTCAGGCATTTTCTTTCCCATCAGCTCACACAGCATTTTCTGTTTATTCACTCAGTAGTATTCATTGATCAATTACTCAGCTGTACTTGGCATAAGGAAAGTAATAGTTCACTGGTGAATCTGAAAGTAGACAACACACTTGTATTCAGTCTTTGTGCAGTTAAATGCCTGTGCACTGTGTTTTATTTTCTGTAATGTACCAGATGTTTTATAAGTGATAATCCAATATTATTTCAAGTAGGAAGCATTCGTTTTTTCAATTACACTAAGTTTTTTTTAAGGTATATCCTAATAGCATGTGGAATAGTTTTTTTTTAATGGGGATAGCTGTCAGAAAAGTAGTCTTAGATAGTCAACTTCAAAGCACAGACCTCTAGAATTGTGATGTTTTTGTTAAAGGTTATAGATATAGGATGTTATCTTCTCTGTGTGTCAGTTACTAGTTAGGACAGCGATTCATTTGGAGAGTTATAGAATCATAGAATGGTTTGGGTTGGAAGGGACCTTAAAGATTATCCAGTTTCAACACCCCTGCCACGGGCAGGGACACCTTCCACTACACCAGGTTACTCAAAGCCCCAACCAAGCTGGCATTGAACACTTTCAGGGATGGAACATCCACAAGTTCTCTGGGCAACCTGTTCCATTGCCTCACCACCATCATCATCTTATACAGTTATTTAATAAATTATATATCTGTATGTATGTATTTACAGAGAGAAAGATGTAAGTCCTGTCTAGGAATGCTTCAGTCCTGCTCCAGATAGGGGAAGGCTGAGCAGCTAAATTACATCATCTATCGAGGGAACAATGCTAATGTAGAAGGGATGAAATCCCTTTAGTTCTTGTTGGTAATTCTGTGTCTGTCTGTATTTATAGAGAGAAAGAGATCAACCCTGAAAACCTTCTTAAAAATATCTTAGGAAGAATACAACATAGTAATAAAGAAAAGGGGGGAAGCATTTCATAAATAATAGCACAAGCATAATATATCTTAACATTACAGAAGGGAATATTTTAATACTTATAAAAGTTCATAAAGCCTTGAGCTAGGGGAAAGCCAATTGCATAAAGCTTTCTCAGCATTGTATTAAAAATGTAAAACTCATCAAACTTTATTGTTAGAAAACCAGACCATAACTCCCATGAGTCCCTTTATGAATATGAAAATATTTGCAGAGTTTGTCCAGCTGATATCTCTGAGAATGTAACTCAGTTATTTTAAATTTATTGTAAGGACACATGGCTCTGTCAACCAAAATCCAACACACATAGCAAACCCCCAAAGCAGAAGGAGCAGGTTAGTTACAACCAAATCTGTTTACGTCTGTGCTCTCTGGATTGACCAAGTTAGTTGTAGAAGTCTAAGAAAATGCAACAAAAGAGATTTTAATATAAATTTTTACATTTAGAAAGGTGTAAATGCATACATATACAAAGGAAATATGCACTTAACAGACACCTCTACAAACCACAAACACAAATGGTACATTACTATTCCTCCTTCCTGGCTAACAGTATTTATAGTTCACTGCTGGAGGGCACACGGGTCCTGCACTCAACCTACAGGCACACCACACTTGTCTGAGCATTTCATGGACCCAGATATGACTCCATCCAGGCATTGTGCCCAGGAAGGACCCTTCATCCAGTTTCAGCTCTCCCCTTGGCTCTCACTGGAGTCTGGTTTTCTCTACTAGCTCGCCTGCCAAAAATTTGCTGGAAAATGTTTGTACATATGTATACATGCACACATGTTTATACACACACGAACGAGAGGCCACATTCCCACAACAAATGGGTTGGAATAGAATTCATCAGAAAGACAAATCAGAGCACGGTGATCAAGCGAAGGCCTCAGGGAGGCAACCACTTGCTTGCACGTTCCCTATCTCCCTTCTTCTCCATGTTTCTTTTCCCTGACATACCTCAATCATTTACTTTTTCACCCTCGTTCCTGCTGAGATAAATAACCTGTCACTAATCAGTTTTCCCCAAAGGGCCCATTTTGGCTACATCAAATTTGATATTTCTAACATTATTACCTAGGTCACTTTGGTCTTACATGATAATATTTATCAGTTACATTATCTCTGTTGGCCTTGCAAGACTGGTCCCCCAAAGGCTCACAAAGCTCCCTTTCAATTATTTGTGAAGTTCAACCACTTCTCACATTATTTCCCCTTAACCATCTGTGAAATACATCCATCCCTCATGGCACAATCTGTAATATTTGTCAGCTGTCTCATCCAGCAACGTTCATGTCGAGTTCAGTAATTTCTTTTATTGCATTTACTTCACTAAACATCAGGACAAGGCCATCTACATGAATATGTCAACAAAATTTAAATTTTAGATATTGTCACAAAAATGTTATCACAATTTTTTTCTCTCTTTGTTTTCATTTGTTTTCTTCTAATTAACTTGAATATTTGAAATCTTGATGCCTTTTTTTTGTTGTTGTTTGTTAGCATGTGGTATGCATGATTTCTAGAAAACTAATCCTCTAAGCTACATGAAATCACTGAGAAACTGTTACGAAATAGAACAGGAATGAGAGTTAGTAAATAACTTATTTTCTGATAAAATTTTTTCAGGCAATTGGTAACTTCAAAAATATCATGGAATAATAGACTATCCTGAATTAGAAGGGACCCACAAGAATCATCAAGTCCAACTCCTGGTCCTGCACAGGACACCCCAGGAATCACACCACGTGCCTGAGAATGATGTCCAAATGCTTCTGGAATGCTGTCAGGGTGGTGCTGTGACCACTGCCCTGGGGAGCTGTTCCAGTGCCCAAACACCCTCTGGAGGAAGAACCTTTTCCTGATATCCAACCTAAATCTCTCCTGACACAACTTCAGGCCATTTCCTCTGGTTCTGTCACTGTCCCCGCAGAGAAGAGATGAGTGCCTGCCCCTCCTATTCCCCTCACAAGGAAATTGTAACTGCAGTGAGGTCTCCCCTCAGCCTCCTCCTCTCCAGGCTGAACAGACCAAATCACCTCAGCTGCTCTTTGTGTGACTTCCCCTCAAGGGTCTTCACTCTCTTCTTCTATCTCACCTTTGGACTCTGTCTTAGCTTTATACTTTCATTGATTCCCAATTTCTTTAGCACTTCCCGACAATAAAATATTCCATGTGTGCAGTCAAGCGATTTTATTAAAACATTTCTTTTAATACATCTAATCAACATTATTCACTGCCAAATTTTTTCTACTGCCTTCCAGATCCAAAAAAGGCATGCTTAATATATATGTTTGTTTTTTCATTGCTGAGAGCTATCTTTGTTCACAGTGACTGATATGAGAGACCAGGGACACTCCAGTTCCAGTGTTTATGGACTCAGTTCTTCCTAGTCAGTCAACATGCCAGAATCTGTGCTAAACTAGATTTCTTTTAACCGTTTGAAACAGACAATGGTATTTTGTAACTGTGAATCAGACAGGATGCAGTTCAGTCTATTCTCTCTTCTACATGCAAAACAAACTGTGCATTAAATTGGGAAGAACCAAATTTAACAGTGGGAAAAATGCATTAGATTAAAATGATCCACAATCATAGATGTATGATACTGTGCTTAGGCATGTAAAATGTTTTGAGAGAACTAAGTGCTAGACACAGGTAGCTCAAGAAATGTTTACTTGCTTTATCATTTACAAACAGGTGAACAGGGAAAAGGAGGCTGGCAATCTCCTTCAAATTAATTTTCAGCTGAGAGGTCTCTTGTATTAAGTTGATAAGCAACTTGTGCTGAATTACTATACAAAAAGTTAACTATCTAAAGAACTCTTGAATCAAAGGTTATCTAGAAAACAGGAAAAATTGTATTTATGAAGAGAATAGTGATAAGAAATGTGTAAGTGTTCTAAGCCAGATAAGTTAACCATCTAATGTAAAGGACTGCAGAAGCCCTTTAATTGAACTCTAGAACAATGCTTAAAATGTGGAATATTCCTTCCTATTGCTTGGCAAAACTTTTTCATTGAAGTTATGAAAGTGTTCTCTTTCCTTATGATTGTTATTCAGCCTGTTTTATGAAGATCATTTCCCCTCACTTTCTCCTCCAGTTCTGGCAATCTTTAACTTAGGAAGAGGGACAAGTATTTTTTCTTCTTGTTGAACTGTACAGCAAAGTATAACTGCTAATTTTTAAAAGGCAGGATTTACTTAAAGGTGGGTTTAGGATAAAAAAATTAATGGGAAATTCCTCTGTCTGACTGCTATAATACGTGCTTTACACATTCATTTTTGCCTTTGTCTTCCCCAGTCCTCTTTATAGAATATATCTCATTCCAGTTACCTTCTGGTAGCCTTGTTGCTCATTTTTATTCAGACACATGATGAGACTGATGAAAATATCAAGAGACCTGAGATGATGGAACTTGTAGGTTATACGGAGACTGTAGATCAGGGGTTGGTTTCACATTCCTGAATTCTGGTGATGCTCTCAGATGCTGAAATTCCATTTGCCTGTGTGTTGGACAGCTCTGACACAGAAAAAGCATTTTCATTGCATGACAAAAAGTTACTATTTTTTTAAAAAAACTGCTTGCTGTACCCTTCCTCAGGTTTTAGTTTTTAAAGGTTTCATTCATTTTTCCCCTGAACAAGCCTTACGTCACCTTCTGCAAAAGTTTTCTGTTTTCTCACACAAAATTAGGCATCTTTCCTAGAGTTTCCTTTTATGGACAGTTACAGAAAGCAGCTAACTTTATTTGCATACTGTGAAAAGCTACTGAGAGCAAATTTAAAGAATACACTTTAAGGAAACAGTAGGATAAAAAGGTCTTTTAGCCTCTCTGACTGTCTTATTCAGCCTGATTCTTCAAAGTCAGTCTAATTTCCAGTCCTGCTGTAAGCCATATGCCATGACCTTGCTAAGTGGGTGGAAATCACTGGGAGACAAATAAGAAAAGGAACAGGAGAAAGAAGGAGAAGGAAAGTTCAATTACAGTTGCAAGAACAATGAGTAGTTCAAAAGCAGATTTTCTATTAGTTCAGTGGATAGGTTTCTTTTTTTCTTATTTGAATGCAGTCTGAATGATATATTCCGTAGAAGCCACCAAACAATTCAGATGTTTCTCTTGAGTTATTGAATTACCTGCTTATTGAAATCCATGTATCTCCTAGTTCTTTCCCTTTTTTCATCCCTGGCTTTTCCAGTATTGTGATTAAGTCCTGAGATCTCAAATAAATCCCACACTTTTTTATGTTCACATGGATATTGTAAAACAGACAACATCTTTCCATAATAGCCACATCCCATAAAACACTGGAGTCAGTAAGGCTGCAATCAATGTGGTTTTGCTGATTTGAAACAAAGAACAACATGAAATGTTGGGCTGATCCTAGTAAGTCTCTGTCACACATATGTACATGGAAACACAAATGTTAACCTAAGCAAATAAACTGTCATAACTATCCCCAAGCTGGTATTTTATAGCCATTCTGTGTCTGAAATGAAAGCAGAAAATACTTTTTGAACTGACACTATGGTTAGAAAATATGGGGATCAATGTACATGTGAGATTATGTCCACTAAAAAAGATGTGGTGCTCCTGCATAGAATATTACGCTATTAAAATGGGAGCAAGAACTTCATAATTGATGTTTTCAGCATGATTGTTACAGAAGATATCACTGCATTAATTTGCACTTAGAGCTATTTACTCATCTACAGCCATTGTGTCTGAGAGAATGAGCAGCAATATTGCAGATTTTGCCTTTCTGTGCCCTGGTTCTGTTACATTCTGTTACATTTGGTTTCTGTTACATTTGGTCTACAGCTATTTCACAGCCCTGAATGCAATCCATGTGAAGCTTTAAGAGGTGGTTTTTTCAACAGCACGAACTCTGCATTGAGATGAAGATGGTCGGAGATGGATTCATCAGGATGTTGCGTCCTGGGGAGTGCACTGAAAAACAGAACCAGGGCAATGAATTCCTCCACTTGTCCTGAACCTCATGCAGACCTCATAGGTGACAATCTACCCTGGTTTATCTCATGATCCCAGGGCACAAGTGGCAGGTGGAGTTTATTGGAAACTTCATCCTGAAGTTTACTGAGACATTGAGCCAGAAAGCTTCAAACTACAGGTGTAGTTCAGGTGATTATGAATACTCTAACATTCAGTGGAATACCTGAATACTCCAACATTAGGACCTGACATTTTCTTTCTTAGTACCATTGTCTACACTTGGATTTGCAATGTAAAGTTTTTTCTTCTCTGTTTCTTATTCACATTTATCTTTAATTTATTGGAGCCAAAGTCAGAGGAGAAGTTTAAAATAAAAGAGAAGGATTTGGCATCTTTAGAAACTTGATCTGGACTTGAGAAGAAGTTTGCTGGAACTTTGTTGGAACAAAGGTGTCAAAGCCTTTATATTTTTAGACAATTAACATATTTAGTCCTTTGAAAAAAAACTTAAGTAGTGGAGTTTTTAAGAAAAATTTCCATGCAAACCAGAGGAGGATTTCATTTTACTTTGTTACAGTAAACAAAGTAACCCAGTGTTACTGGGTTTTTTTACACTATGATCTAACAACTAAATAAAAATTTAATGAACAATATTCTGTGTTCATAAAAAGATTTTCATGTTTCTGTGAACAATGAAAATAATATTCAAATATATGTAAAAATATATTATATATGTGTGTACATACATTTACTTATATATGTAACAATAGAAACATATATGTATAGCAAAATATAATATTTCCCTATTTTTTTTGCTAAGATTTTTGTGCTAAAAATACCTTTATCCAACCCACTAATTTGTTACAAGAAGAATCTGCAGACAGAGTCAAATGATGGTAAGTGGATTTAAAATATGTAAAAAAAAAAAGGTCTCTGATACTCTGGATGATGGAAAAAGTACTAGAAAGGAATTTAAAAAAATAATAATATGTATCTCTAATGATCCATTTTTCATTGAAAAATTTCAAAGTACCTTGAAATGAAGTTAGTGTCTGTGTGTCAAAAATTAAAAATATAGAAAAGAGACACAATGAGAAGTGACTTGCTTGAAATTGGCCAGTAGGCTTGCGGGAGAAATAGATGGGAATGCTCTTCACATTCTCTGTCTTCACCTGCAGCTCTCATTAGTACTTATGATGTTTCAGTGTGACAGGGTTAAAGACTGAGAGGAAATAATGTCTTTCTTTTTTTCACTTTACAACAGTGCTGTTAACTGTTGTTCCTAGTTTGCAGCTTTGACTCTTCCCACTGTCTCATTCTTCAGATGTCAGACTTAGCCTTTGCTGGAAAGTTCTTTCACAGTCTGTGAAAAACTATATAAATGAATAAAACACAACATTATGTTTCATTATTTTTTTGCCCTTTACTACATACAAAAAGTCTCATAAATAAGTTAGAGAGTGCAATCCTCATCAACAGAGCCTCCAGCACTTCTCATTTGGAGTCTCACTCATCAAAGGGCATGCTACAGTGGTGCCTGGGCTGAGGTCATCGTCCAGGGGAGAAGAGATTTTCTTCAGACAGACAAATGACAGAATTGTTCTTTTGCTTCTGATTCAGTGAGAAATATACATCACCTTATGTAATTATTTTCATACTGTGAAAATCTGTGATAGGAGATCTGATCTTGACAGGTGATAGCTTTTTTCCTGTGGCTGAATAGGATATTTCTGAAGATAGCAAATGTTGATTTGTACACCTTTTCCATGTATGCATTAGAATAGAATAGAACAGAATAACAGGTTCTTATCAGATGTAAATCAATATAACTACACCAATATACAACAACTTTCCATAAAGCTATTCAAAGCAGAGCTCTTAGAAAATCTTTCTCCTCATAAAATTCCATCCATACATACATATTTATATATAAACTAGTTATTTATTTCCATTTAGTCCAAACTGACATCTTTACTTTTTGAAAGCTTTATGGTGACAATTACATCCAACTGCTACTCATAATATTTCAGGTGAAATCACCCCTGTGTATTCATGAAGAGGGAAAAGTGCATTGTTATATTGCTTATTTCTCCAATTATCCTTATCTGTTTCTTTGTAGTTTAGCAAGTACTAACAGACACATAGATATTGATGCCAGGAGTACAGACCTCTGGCTCCGTTCGAGGAGTGTTTGGCTTCATTTTTCAGAAGTGACTTTGAACCTGGATACATTTTATACTTTTGTTTGCCTATTATATTTTTTCCCTGCAAAATTTATATTGCCACACAAATTTCCAGACAGGATTCAATAGTTCCTATAGGAATTTTCCATTAAAATGTGCTATGATTAAAATATGGTGGTCTGACTTTCAAGCTACAGTGGGAAAATGGTTTGAATTCTTTTTTTCCCATACATAAAAAAATAAATAAATAAATAAAAAGTCTAAGCTGATGCATGATTCCTCTGGATTGGATTAAGTTTTATATATATTTATAAGCTGGGAGACTGTGCTTCCTCAATTTTACTGAAGACTTTAAGACCAAAATTACCAACTATTTGTACTTCATCAGATGGAATTCTTTAGTTTTATAATAAAACAGAAATAAATCCCATGTTATTCTCATATGCTGCTGTTATCTACTTAATTCTACAATTACAATTCACATTAAGCAGTAGTGTTGCTGTTGTGCCTTATTCTTAAAACCTGTTCCTTTTGCTGATGGATTTAGGTACAGTGCCTGATTATCCTTCAAAAAAACCCCCAAAAACTTAATAGTTTAAATAATCTTCTCAGTGAGAAAAGAAAGAAATGTTGATTCATTTTGAATAAAGAAATGAGTGCAGATGCTCTCTTCAAATTGTAGCCTATATTATGGATGAAGCTCTATTTATTTTAAGCATTGAGGCAGACAAACCAAGATGAATGGTCACTGTTGGTATCTCCTACAGCCCAAGGGAGAAAGCCTCTCTGGAAGTTGATCCAGGTCCTAGATGGGCTGAACTGATCCCTTCAATTACTCATCTTTTCCCCTAGACCATAAGGGGAATCTTTGTTAATGGATATCTAATAGGTTAAGTAACAGTTAAGTTTCAAAATGGAAAGAATTCATCAGGAGCTATGATTTTATTAATTTTTTGGTTTTGTGGTTTGGTTTTGGGGGTTTTTGGGGTTTTCTGTTTTGTTCTGTTTTAGGGTTTTTTGGTGGGTTTTTTTTTTGTTTTTTTGTTTTGGTTTTATCAGTGGTTTTTTGGGGGTTTTTGTTGTGTTTTTTTGTTGTTTTGTTGGGGGTTTTGTTGTTGTTTGATTTTTTTATTGAGTTTTTTTTGGTTGGTTAGTTGGTTGGTTGTTTTTTGTTTGGTTTTTGGGTTGTTTTTTTTTTTTTTTTTGGTTTTTTTTTTTTTTTGTTGTTGTTGTTGTTGTTTGTTTTTTGGGGGTTTTTTTGTTTTTGTTTTTGTTTTTGTTTTTTAGTCTCTGGAAGAAGGAATGTGCCTGATAAGCTAGTAGTGATTATAAATGTGTATTTGGAACTTCACAGATCCATCCTCATCTCTAATACTTAAAATGGTGACTGGTAAAACTTCTCCACTGACACAAGGAGCATCTCCCCACAGCAAGGCATCCCTTTTGTATCATGCAAGTTCTTTTATTGTTGCTGTTGAATGAAGCTTTAACACCTAGCTCTCAAAGTTTATGGGTATTTGTGGCATTATGCAGCCTACTGCAGTCTGCTTTCCTGCTTCCTGGCTTTCCTAGAGCATCAGTCAATTTGCTTGCAGAATTCCAGTCTAGGTGCTCAGTTAAACCTTGCTCTTCATGTTGTGGTGTTGCTATTTTAGGTCTACTTACTCACCTGGTCTGCTGATTTGCATATGGTTGGCAGCTTATTTATGTGTTCCTTGTGTTTTTTTATATAGTGTTAGGGCTCAAGTCTGTTTGGAGGAATTTGTACACAAGTAGAATTAGCTAGCATCCAACTTTGAATCTAACAATTAGAGAAGAATGAGTACACAAGTACCAGTGCTCTCCTCAGGCTTTCTGAACCAGCAGAATAATTAGCCGAGCACCTCAGGCAGATTTGTTCTAAGGAGAGGGTTCCAGAAACACAATGCTGCAGTTCTGTGATATATCAAGGCTGTTTTCCTTGGCTGAAAAATACAGAATATATTCCCTCTTCTCTTTGACTGACATTTGGTTTCTATCTAATTGCTGCTTTTTCTCTTAGATCTTAATCATTTGCATCACACTTTAAAGAGAAAAAGATCAAAGATCAGAGGGTAAGAAGATATGAAACATGTTTCTTAGCTGACCCATAGTCATGTATAAAGATGAACATAAAATTTGAGGCCTGTAGGGGTTTGCCTCTCCCTTAGCGGTGGAAAAACTGTGACAAGACAAGCGGTTATGGGCTTTAACTGTTTCATGAATAAACACATTCTTCAATCAGCAGAGAAACTTTTTCAGGCACTCTAGTGACTGAAGAAACTTACCGAGGAATTGCTCTTTAATGTGCATTTTGTTCTTACATGAGGACAGGGAAAAAAACATAAATATTGGGAAAAATAATAGAAATAACATAGAAAATATTTCATCACTGGTTTTTCTGGTGTGTCATAATGTTACTGAGCTTATTATTTCAATTGAATACTAGCCTCTAGATTAAAATCTGAAATTAAGGTGTTATTGCTTTGAGATTTATGGTTTGGTAGAAGGAGGTTGTCCAACCAGTGTTGGAAGCATTTGAAAAGACAACCACTGTACTTATTAATAAATGTATATAGAACAAAATATTCCATTGTATAAATTTATTATGTGCCCATGACTTGAGTGTGTGTACAGAATATGTTAGAAGTGGAAAAGTACAAAGGAAAAAACTTATCACAGCTGTATAGAACATATTCTCTAGAGGAACAGTTGAGGAGTGTAAGTGTAATCATCCTGGAAAAGAGATAATTTTTGGGAATATGGTGGGGGACTGTCTGAAAGATGAGTATCATGAGAGGACAGAAGGAAATTACTGTTCACTGTCTTAGCCATTATAACAAGGTTTGTCAAATGAAGGTACAGGAGATAAAAAAGAAACTTAAGATATTTCTTTGTGGAAATGTGCAATGGCCTGCAGACACAAGCAAACACTTCTTGCTGTAAGAGTGGTCAAACACTGGAACAGACAGCCCAGAGATGTTGTGTCATCTCCGCATATTCTTTCAGATATTCAAAACCCAGCTACATCCACTTCTGAGCAGTCTGCTTTAGCTGATTCTGTTTTAAATAGGGAGGTTGGACAGCACAGTCTCCAGACGTCCCTTATCATCTCATACCCTCTCTGAGCCTATGAAAATACTTCGAGCATAATATGTATGAAAATTTCATTTCATTTCAAGCACAACGTACTTTCTGTGGTTTCCTTCTTGCTTTCATGATTTACTAGAGAACTTTTCATCTTCTTGCTGTCAGTGGTAGACTGTGCACCGTGTTTATGTGTTTAAAAGATGAGAAAGGTCTTCCAGGGTATGAAAATTCATGACTCAAAGATCAGGATGCTGTCATGAGTTCAGACCTTGTAGCTGTGTCTGCAGCAAAGGTAGACTAGGCATGTTGTAAAGCTTGAGTAGCCACAGATGCCACTATGTTTTCCCCTCAAAATGTGGAGGAAACACAACTTTTGCATTGAGGCTATCCTAGCCAACAACATCTTATCTTTAGAAGCTGTTATCTTAGTCAAGTCTATGAACTCTTGGAACAATTATCTGAAGTTGCCTACATGTACTTATTTTAGCCACCTCCGAACTTCGGGACACTCATTTAGCAGCTTTATTAATAGAGATTTAGCCTTTTATAATGTTAGTGTGTCATAATTAAGGGGAGAAAAAAAAAATATGGCCACTGGGAATCTCACAAGGTTTAATGAAACCAAGGGCAAGGTGCTGCACCTGGGTTAGGGCAACACCCATTAGCAGTCCAGGCTGAGGCATGAGGAGATCAAGAGCAGCACTGCCAGGAAAGACTTGGGGCTACTGGTGGATGAGAGGCCAGACATGAGCCAACTATATAGCTAGATCAGGTAATTTTTAGTTAAACTGGGTTCAGTTTAGCCATCCAAATCTTCTATTAAATACTAATTTTTAGATGTGTCCTAATGATGACTTGGTTAAAAATGGTCCAGAGAGGAAAATAAATTAATTGAGTATGTTCAGATATACTTTTGAAATCTCTTCAGGCTCATATTTATGGAATTACTTTCTTCACTCTTAGAAGATTAGACATTTTGTCTTATTTTTCCCAACTAAAATAAATGTTAACAATAGTATGACAGAAGATTCTCAGCTTGGCAGCCTCAGGAGAAATTGGAACTGTTTAAAAGCTGTCCAAACACCCTCAGAAACCTTCCTTTGTGTCCCTGCTCAAATCCTGACATTTCCATACGGATGGCCACTACCCAAGAAGTGCAAAAGGTTTGTAGCCCTTGGCTTCAAGTTTCATTGACAGCTGATTCTCTGTATTTCAAAGGACTGAGACATATTGTGAGTCAGCATTACACATTTAGGGCCAGATCTGCAGCCAAAATAAATTGGCAGAATTCCATTGATCACTATTGAATATACCTGAAACTGTACAGGCAAGTGATAAGTAAAGTAATGAAGAGAAATGAAAATGCCATAATTGCATTTGCAATTGAATATCAAGCTGGTATTTACTGAGATAAATCAGCTTGTAAACAGCCTTCATTGCTAATTGCTCTTGTCTTTGAGGCTATTAGCAATGTAATATTTTATTTAGTTGTTTAATAAAATAAAATTTTAATAAATAAATTTTTTTTAAGGCTAAAACAACAAATAGCTTATGATCTGCTTAAACCCATTCATTCTGGCTCTATTTAAATGAAAAAAAATTGAAGATTTATCACTACATGATAATAATAACAACAGCTAAAACATGGCAATCAGTACAAAGCAAGAGGCATAGGGGAAGATGCACAGTACAGCCTGTGCTGTCCGTGAACCCTCCATGCCATGTGGATCAATCAACTCTCACCGCTCTGATAGAATATAGTCAGTTCTTCCATTCAGAGAAGGTAAACAAGGATGTTGTACCTCTTCTCTATTGTGCAATGCTTCTATAGTGTTTTCATCAGCATGTGGTTTTGCTAGTCAGAAAATATAATGTCGATGTTTCAATGTCCCCCTGTAGCACTCATTAGACCAGGACTGGATGGGTTTACTCCAGTGTGTAGGTGGCTGCTTGTAATTTGAAAAATTTTGGGGTAAAGCCATACCGTGGCCAAAAACAGTCTACAATCATCTTCCTTATGATGATCCTGAACACATCCAGAGAAAGAGCTACAGCACAACATGAGAAATTTGGGATAAGACACACCCACACTGCATGTGCAAAGGGATTTCCTAAATGTGTCTTCCAGCAACCACAGCATCCGTCAAGGAACCCGCAGTAAGAACTATTTATAGAAGCACTGAGAAATATAATTTTTAAAAGGCTATTAAATAACATTATTTGGGGATAGTTTCCCTAAAGTAAGTGAAGGAAAATGTAGGTCATTCTGGATTAAGAAATCACTCTTTTGAAGTTCTAATCCCCTCTCTAGCATCACTCTCAACACAAATTTAGTTTGGACTTTATGAACAGTATGATCTGTTTTTAAATGATGAATGGATAATGAGAAATGGTCCTGATCACCAAGAAAATAATTTCAGTAAAATGCATCATTACTATGAGTGATCATTTCTGCTTTCCGCAATCCAGCACTGTGTTTCAGTGTGCTTTTGTAAGTCACTTTCTGCACAAAGACTGAACCTAGCAAATGATAATAAGACCATCATACATTCACTCTATATGTGTGTAATATAATGAATGGGTATTCCTTAAATTCAACACTTCCCTCAGAAGCATGGTAGTGTTTCTGTTGAGAGTATATGACAAATATATATTTTTTTTCTTTTCTAAATGACAAATTGCTTTTGGCCAGGGCACTGAAATAACCAGCAGCAAACTCAGCTTATTTGGTTCTGCTAGGCACTCGCTCTAGAGAAGATATAACTGATACAAGAAGATGCAAGAGGAGGGTCATGAGGTTTACACTTCTCTGTTCGAGCATTGCTCTGAAACATGGGACAATGCCAAAGTAGAGATGTTGACTGCCTGGCATGACAACAAATAGAGTCTTGAGTGTGCCTTGTATGTCTTGCTTTTCATTGCTGGAAGTTTAGAGGGTCATGTTTTGTTCCAGGGAAGGACGAACTGTTATGAAAATACAGAGATTTCTTTGCAGTAAAGGATAATTGGTTCCTACCTCGTTGGGATGCACACGCCCATCTAGGTGGTACCTTTGCAGATGTCTATGAAGATTATTGTCTGTGTGAGTGTGAGTGAGAGTGGGGGTGTGTGTGTGTGCCGTTTAGAACAGCTGAAGTATTTAAGTGTTTCTCCATTGCTAATTTCAGTAAGAGTTGAGGCTTCTTTGAGATAGAGATTCCAGTTAATTTTAGAACTCAGTTGATTCAAGCACCTTCTAACTTCAAGTAAAATAATCACTACAGCATAGAGATCCTATCAATCATAGCAAGGTTTGCATGCTTATTTAGCTAGCTTGTAATTAAAGGCAGCTAAAAATATCATGCATGAATGGCAAGTTTCTACTTTTTTATTTAGCTCATCTCCTTCAGAGAGAAGACACAAGTCCCATCAATCACACAGTTGGTAACTGAAGTCATTATCACTAAAATTAAGGCAATTATATACAAATGAATATTAATGAATCTTCCAGTCAAAATCCAGGTCAGTTTCCAAGAATTTTAACAAAAATATAAAGAACTCCTCTTTTCCATTTAATCTTTTGTCAAATAATCAGTACCAAAAAGGACACACCTTTTGTATTTAGCTAACATCATGGATTGAGGTTTTAATGAAATTAATAACAGTATTTTTCCAGCATGGTGCAAAGTGATGTGTTAATTAACATTGTTCTCACAAAAAGTGACACAATGTTACACTAACTTAACTTTGAAGTTGTCATTTCCAGTTGCCATTAGCTCTATTATAAGGAGAAAATGGATTGTCAGTGCACTGTGCTCAACCAGACAAGTAAAACAAGACTGCATTGTTTTAAGGTCTAAAAAAAATCATACGATCTGAACTCTCACCGATCGATCTCTGTGTCCCCCACAGGAAAGACCATCAGACAATTTGTCCCCTCCTCTCTAAGTCAAGTCACGTTTGCTTACAGCCGAGCTAAAGGTAAGGGAAAAGGGAATAAGTCAGAGTAGCTTTCTTTGAACTGTGCTTCACCCCATGTCTTTGGAAATTATCTCAATAGCTTTAAGGTAGGTTGTGGCAACTGTTAACTGCACTTGGATACACAGCACAATAGTAGAGGCAACTGCATCTCTGAATTATTTAAGGAGGTAGAAACTAAGGCATTTCAGGCAGCTAGAACAGACTTAAAGTAAAATCCCCCTACTGTAGATATCAGCTTTACATTCTGAAACTGTACTAAAAAGATAATTTAATTTTCATGTATTTACCTGTTTACAGTAACTGAAAGTCACACTGCTGATAGCAACAGTGAAGGTGTCCTTCCCTCATTAGATTGATTAAAACCAGAAGGAGTGAATCACCTGTAATTCAAATGCAACCGCCTTTCAGGCAAATGTTCAAAAAAGAGAAGGTAAAAAAACCCAAAAAAGCTTTTTTAAATATTCTTTCTAAAAATACCACTCTTTTGCCTAACTCCATGGGCAGATGGAGTCACTGCTATGCTGATGTACACTTGAATAAGCAAGATCAGCTTCAAACTCCTTATTACTATAAGCATAGGGGAAAATTAGGTAGGCAGAATGTAATCAATCAGACTGGTGTTTTGTTAAATACAGGACTGAATAAAATAATTATTTAGCTTGCAACTCAACAATCCTTTACTTTTCTGAAATTACCTTATACTCAGCCTTAGCAATAAACAGGAGTACATTGCAAGGAAAAAATAATTCTATACCTACAGAGAACTCATGTTTCACATTTAATCTTGAAATTAGATAAAATATCAAGAAATTCAGTCTACCTTCATTTTGAAGTGTGCAAAATAGAGATGGATTTGAGAGTTAGCATGTTTGCTTTTTTTTTTCCCCATGCTGGTTAAAGCAGAAGAATTATCTGTCTTGAGACTAACATTACTGTGTCTAAAATTATTTCAATTCATTAAATAAAGTCCATGGACTGGAAAAAAAAGTATTGACTGTGACTTTCTAAAGTCCCAAGAACAATTGCAAGTGACCCATGTGGGTTTACAGCCTGTGAAAACATTAGATGGTCATACACTTTCTGTCATTTAACCTGTAAACAAAACAAATCACAGATAGATATTTTGTTTTATAATAATTGATTGTCTTATTCAAGAAAAAAAGTACTTTTCAGAAATAACAACTGTTCATGGTCACAAGTATTCCCAGCTCATATTTTTTTCCCCTAATGGAAACAAAATTTTGTCTTTAAAGAAGAGATGTACTTATAAATATTGCATATGTCTCAGTCCTGCTGAGGAAGATTTTCAAGCAAATAAGACAGAAACAGATAAAAAAGCTAGAGGGATAGGTAAGCAGCAGTGGGAAGAAACAATAATTTCAGAGTAAGTCTGAGGTTCTAGTTTCACAAGTATTTGTTTTGGCATCAGTGTTTGCTTGTTCACCCTCTAAGCCTCACTGATTATCACTGTCTCATCTCACTCCCTCAGACAAACCAGAGAAAACACTGGTGTCACACTGTGAACAGCATCAGAGATGCTAATTCAGGTTAAAAACCCCACAGCTTTATGTTGTTGGGTTTTGGGGGTTTTTGGTCCTGAGAGAAATAACTGTAAATGTATGGCTTGTTTAAACTTGCCCTGGGATTTCTGTTTTGCTTTATATCATAGCAAGCAGGATCCTAAATGTTAGTGTTCCAATTAAGTAGTTTAATGGTCAGTTCAGATCGAAATATATCAGAGATGGCCATGAAACTTTTGCAGTACCATGACAATTTTCTTAGAGCCAACATCTATTTCTAAATCTCATTCAGACTGAAAAATTCCAGAAAATTCTACCAAATCTACATTAACTCGACAGAATTATTATTATTTTAATTGATGTAATTAAATGTAATGCTATTATGATATATCTCATTTTGACTATATGCATGTTTAATTTTAGCCATTAAAAATTCCCAACCTTTCATAGTCTTAAGTAACACTCAAAAATTACATAAAAGAGCCCTCAAAATCTGAGCAGGAAAAAGGTAGGCAGTTCCAAAGTGAGTGCTGTGGGTCTGTGGCTGCGCTGATTTTTGAGAGGTATGGTCACATCTAGTGAAATAGTTGGCTTGTGGCTTGCACAACAAAACAAACCTTCACTTGTCAAGGAGCTCTGCATTTGCTGCAGGCAAAGGTCAGGGACATAGAGAATTTCTGGTTATGACATGTGACCACTTGTAACTTTTTGATAATTTCCTTGTGTTTGGTCTCTGTGTCTCCTGGTGATCAGGTCGTATTTCCATAACAGCACTATTGGTAATGACTATTGGGAGTGACATCCTGAACTACTGAATCCAGACTGTGCTAAGGTCAATGGCTACATGGTATTATCTTTTCAGAAGTGTTTTTGCTTGATCTTAAACTTTTTTTTGTCTGCTATGTTTTCAGAAATGCTTTTTTCTGGTTCAGAGCCTGCATTTGTTCATATCTGATTTGGATCCACTTTGCTTATATATTTTCTTTCTCCTAGGCGTTTCCTCCTTTCTCCATTACTTGAAACAAAGGCCATATTTACTCAGACTCCACTGAATGGAGCAAAATAAGTTATTTTAGGCATAATAAGTGATTTTATTTTTCCTCAGAAAGGAGCCCCTATGCTTCCTTTAAAGTCCTCTTGGACCAGTGGTGCACAGTTTCAGTCCTGTTTCAACTTTCCTTTGTAGCACTGTTGAGCCTTTAAGGTTTGGTCTCAGCAGTGCCTCGTGCAATCACATTACTGTTGGAAATACTTCCTCAGGTGTAGCCTAAGAGATTATTTGATCTTTCCAGGGATACATTATGTTAATAGCCTATAATCACTCTATCTACCCAATAACCTTTCTTCTTCTCTCGCAGTAGTAATAGGTGAGCTTCCAAAGAGTAGTACAGATTATTTTTCCCTTATGGACCCAAAAGACATTGGTCTGGAATTGTACTCTCCTCCTGTTTTATTACTGCATTTGTCATAGTTTCTTGCTCCTTTTAAATGGCATTTTGAGTGCCTGGTGTCCCTTTTCTGCATTGTCCCTTGACTTTCTGGCTATAACTAATATTACTGTTACTAGTATCTATAACTATTACTAAACTGCCACTCCTTTTGTGCCAAATTCAGAAATACAAATAATTATATTAAGAAAATATCAGACAATTTTTTTTATCACTAGAATATTTATTGATAATTTGGGAATTGCAATATAAGAAAGATAAAAGCTACTACAGAACATCCAAAGGAGGGCTAGGAGGATGCTGTAGGGCCTTGGGGGGAAGTTGTATGAGGAGTGGCTCAGGACACTTGGTCTGTTCAGCCTGGAGAAGACTGAGGGGAGACCTCATTGCAACTATAACCTCTTTGTGAGGGGAAGAGGTGGGGCAGGCACAGATCTCTTCTCTGTGGTGACAGTGAGAGGATCCAAGGAAATGGCTAAAACTGTGTTTTAGGAACCTTAGGAACCTTAGGAAAAGGTTCTTCCCCCAGAGGATTGCTGGGCACTGGAACAGCTCCCCAGGACAGCGGTCACAGCTCCAAGCGTGACAGAGTTCCAGAAGTGTTTGGACAATGCTCTCAGGCATGTGGTGTGAATCTTGGGGGTGGTGCTGTGCAGGGCCAGGAATTGGATCTATGGGATCCCTTCCAACTGTGAATATTCTTTGATAATAATTATTCTCCTGAATTTTAGACTCCAGCCTAGAGGTGGAATAACAGTGGCAAGTTTTCCACTGCCTTAAGCAAGATACCCACTATTCTTCTGAAAGTTTCTCTTGACACTAGTTTTTTGCTTTCTCCCTTTCTTTTCAACCTCACATTTCCTTCCACTAACTGGCTTTTGTTCCTTCAGTAATGATGAAGAGATGCTATAACAGTACATAATAGTTGCATGAGACAGCTCTTGGGAGCCTATGATAGCCATGATCCACAATATTATTTCCCAGCTATCAAAACAGAGGAAGGTAAGAGTTGCTTATGTGAATTCTTTCTCACTTTCATTTAGTTTCAGTGTTCTCTCTTTCAGGAGCAGGCACAGAGCTCCCTCTACACGTTTTGTTGATCAGATAAAACACTTTTGGATCCTGCTAGATGCAGCTAGATGAATGGTACTAGGCAAACATAAATCATTATCATTAACTGCTACAGCTCTCAACTACAGCTAAGAACCAAGAAACTAAACCAAGCTGTTAGGGACCATCTTAGTATTGATAAAAGAAAATAGTTGACATTTGCTGCTGGCAGTTTTACTAGGAGATATGTGTCTGCTAGTCTGAGAAAGATTTCATCAGCAGTGTGAAGTCTGAGAGATCTCAGAGGAAGCAGAAAGAAGAAAGGCCTAAAAGGACTGAGGTATATTTTCTTTGTGCTTAGAAAGGGAAAGAGCTTCTGAAACACTACAATAAGTAATGGGACTTACTGGCAGACACTGGTAAAGGATTTGATGGGAAATTTGATCTTCTCTGTTATGAGTCACGACCTTGAATGTTACAGCTTCTGCATGAGTAGCAGCACAGTTGTAAATAGAAGTGCTTCAGATGCAACGCCAGCATTGAATTCAGCACAGAGAGGAGTAGATCTAATTTGTCCATACTGTATGTCTTTTGAAAACACAGGACCTGAACCACAGGTAAACTTGGCTCACATTCTTTAAAATATGCATCAGCTACAGAGTGATATAGGTAACAAAAATTGTTAATGTGTGCCACTAGCATAGGAGAAAACATATAATTAGGTAAAGATTTGGGTACAGAAACAAATATTAAATGTTTTCTCTATATTTGTGTGGTAAAGCTGCCAGCTCATGATCTCTGTTTTCCTGATGTTACATTGCTACCCATAATTGTAATTGTTCTGCTCAGTCTAGGTTTGTTATTTTAAGATAAATAAATAAAATGGATTAGGTTGCAGCCTGAGGGATCACTATTGAAATCAGCTACTTGTCCCAGTTTTGTGTCATCAACAAACCTGCTGAAGGTACACTCTGCCCTGTCATGACCATTGGTGAAATGTGGCATTACTTAGGATTAGCTGCTCCAACACTTTCCCAGGGATTGAGGGGCAGCTCACCAGTCAGTATTTCCCTGGCTGCTCTTTTTTAGCACTCCCTGAGCATAGGAGTGACTTTTACTTTTCTTTGGTCTTTGGGCACTTTCTCCTGTCACCACAGCTGAATGGCCATTACGAGTGGCCTTGCAATGACATCTGCCAGCTCCCTCAACTCCAGGGGGTGCATCCCATTGGGGCTCATGGGCCTGTTGATGTTCAATTTGCTGAAGTTTTCCCTGATTCTCCTACTAATGATGCATCTTCCTTGCTACAGCCGCTCCCCTTGGTCTCTGGGATCTGCAGTTCCTGAAGGCCCATCATGCTATGAAAGACTGAGGCAAAGGTGGTGCTCAGTTCCTCAGCATTTCCCATGTTCAGCACCTCCATATTCCCCACATCCTCTGTCGTCAGCTCTCCTGCCTCACTGAGCAATGGGCCCCCAATTTCCCCACTCATTTTCCCTAATCTTTCTTTTGTCCCCCATGTACTTACAGAAGTCCTCCTACTTGTCTTTGGCATCCCTGGTCAGATTCAATTTTGTTTGGACTTTAGCTGCCCTAACTTCATCTGCGAATGCTCAGACAATGTTTCTGTATTCCTCCCAGCTTACCCATTCTTGCTTCCACTCTCTGTATGCTTCCTTGTTGTGTTTGACTTCTCAAATGATTAAACACATCTGTAGTGGCTTTCAGGATTAAAGAAAAAAAAATCAAGTTATGGCAGGTTTGAAATACTAAAAATATAGAACTCACGTCTTTTCAGGAAAAAAGCAAAATTAGAGACAATAGGAAGAATTTGGATACCTTATTATTGACTCCTTAACCTCTTCTAAAATCCATCTTTTCTGTGAAAAAACTGCAGATATAATAGTCCCCAGTACGGGGACAGATGGGAGTAACTGCTGCCTATTGCTTTGAAGAAATATTACACTAAAACAGTATCTCATTACAACACCTTTGCAGTGATCTGGGAGTTTGTTCAAGAACAAAATGGATATTTATGTTCATTGTGCTTTTAAAATCATATTTTAAAAGACTCTTAATGAAAGACAGTCTGTGACCTTTTAGCTGTTTCAATACTATTGTGGGAACGAATTTTCATTTCATTGTAATAATTATGTTAGCAACTTCTACTTTTTCTTTTTTTTAATTGACAGTAAGTATGATTAGGAATACAATAGCACCACCTGAGGCACAGTAGCTGCCTAGATGACTTGTCAGTTCATAAACACAGGGTCAAATTTAGCCTTGTTGTGAGTGAGCATACTTTAATTATCTGTTATTTATTATAAGTTAAGTTCTGACAATATGCTCTATACTAATAAGAATAGGGGGGGAAAAATTCAGTCACACAGAGCATCCATAAGCCAAGAAGCTATTTTTACAATTCCAATTTATGTTCTGCTTAAAGCATGCAATCAATTAATTTTATTCTTTCAAAATTACAGGTGAAGAAGGCTAAAAGTTTGTTCTTACATTCATATATAGATATCTCAGTAGAAAAAAAACAACCTGAATTTCAAGTGCACTGAAGATCCACAGGGATTTTCTGGAAACAGCAAAGATGTTAAGTGCCAGTGTGATGGCAAAATGGGTAGTAAACAAGACTCATCACCCGAGTAGGTTTTGTGGTGAGAGTTGTCTGAGCAGGAGTGTGGCACCAAAGCATTTAATCACGGTACAAATGCAATTTAGCTAAGTGGGTCACATTCATTACGTTTATAATACCAGAGTGTGCAGCCCAGAACACCACGCTCCCAGTTCAGCTGGGTAAACTTAGTGAAAGAGCTGACTGAGTACACAATGTAAAAATACACAGAGCTGCTGAGGTCAAACGGGGCCTGTTTTGGCTGCTGGACTTTCTGTCTTAAATGAGCATCCTGTTGTTGTTTTGCAGGCTACCTCTTGGGTATAGGTTTTGGTAATTAATAGGGACACACAGGACTAGCATGGTGTGCCAAGACCTAAGGGCTTATGTGACCCAATAAAGATTTTGACCATTTGTGTTACCAGGGAAAACAGAAAAGTGCATGCAAAAACCAACTAGTATAAGACGCCTCCTAAATATACAGAATAATTTCCATTTTACTGATAATAAAATGAAGCTTGTGCCTGTTAACTTCATTGTGAAAATCAATGACGGAATAAGTTACAGTCCTAGAAATGAACACTGCAGATAAGCATTTGCATTAGACTTTAAATTGGTGTGCAATTTGTTGTGAGTAATGCTGCTAGTAAACAGGCATTAAGCAATGATTAATCTGCACATTTTTTCAGATTTCAGACCATAACAAAGGAGTATCAGCTTGGTTTGTGTAGAGGGTTTTAGCTATACTTTTGTTTGCTGTTACCCTTTGAATTCCTCCATATTATCCATCCACCAAATGTTATTGTTAAACTGAACCATAGTCTCATAGAAACAGATCCTACCAATTGACTAAATAAGAGAGGAATGATTAGTTTTTGAAAAGCAGATTCACTATAATTTTCTTCCTATGAGCCGTATAGAGCCTGAAAGCTGAAACGCTATTCAAGGCATCACAGGCAATTCTCCAGTTAAATTATTATTCTAATGAAATATTTTTAATTTAATGTTCTCCTACAAATTCTTTAGTTTGATTTTTATTTTCTATATTCATGAAAAAATCAAAATTAGGACAAAGAGACTTATTATTTTGTTATGTCTTCATTGTATGCTGCTAGATCACTTGCAGCTGGGCAATGGATAGAAGATCAAAACAGTAAAAATCCTTCTCTTTATCTGCTCATTCTGCTACAAGGGAAAAACAGTCCCTGATATTCTTTGTCCTAATCAACTTTTAAAGCATTATGAACCCTAATCTTAGAAAAAGACACCTCCCACCACCCTGCTGGGAATTTGGGAAAGGCTGTTTCTGATCAATTTGTCTATGATAAGTTCACAGGTTTATTTCTTTCCTTCCTCTTTCTTTCTCTTTCTTTCTTTCTTTCTCTTTCTTTCTTTCTCTTTCTTTCTTTCTTTCTTTCTTTCTTTCTTTCTTTCTTTCTTTCTTTCTTTCTTTCTCTCTTTCTCTCTTTCTCTCTTTCTCTCTTTCTCTCTTTCTCTCTTTCTCTCTTTCTCTCTCTCTTTCTTTCTCTCTTTCTTTTTCTTTCTCTCTCTCATTCTCTCTCTCTTTCTCTCTCACTTTCTGTCTTTCTCTCTTTCTCTCTTTCTCTCTCTCTTTCTTTCTCTCTCTTTCTTTCTCTCTCTCTCATTCTCTCTCTCTTTCTCACTTTCTGTCTTTCTCTCTCTCTTTCTTTCTCTGTCTCTTCTTTTTGTCTCTTCCTCTCAATTCCCCAACTTGCTGTGCTTAAAAAAGTTTATAGTAAATACAATACTGTAAAGGGAAAATGTTGAGCAGATAATACATACTTATACATGGACATATATTTCTATATATATATGAGACTGGTTATATATGGAGACAAGTATGAGACACCCTGGGTTAAAAGGAAATACTATACTGAGTGCTTGCAAATATCATGTCTATAAAAATATTTATTCCATATTATCTTCTGTGTCCTCTATTCTCATTTCTGTAAAATCACAGTAGCAGAAGACTTAGCTGTGCTACTGATATTGGTGATAGTAACAACTTAAGTGCTCAGCAGAGCACAGAACAGCACTGCAGTCTATATAAATCTGTGGTACACCTGTATCTTGCACAATATGTACTGTTCTGCTACACCTCTCTGAAATAAGATACAATAGAAGAAGTGAAGTGAAAGATGATCAGAAATATGTAATGGCTTTCATAAAAGTAGACAGTTAATAGACTAGAACTCCATTTGCTAGCAATATGAGGAAGACATTAATCACAATGACATGCTGAATAACAATAAGAACAATTATTCACTATTTGACACAATAAAAAAACTAAGGACGACCCAATGTATTATTAGACAGAGAGTTTAAAGCAAACAAAAGTAAGTGCTTTTCACACAGTGCATCATTCAACTGTAGAATCCATTGCCATAGATTGCTTTAGGAACAAAAGCATAAATGAGTTTTAAAAGGTCAGACAGTTTCATAGGGAATAGATCTGGTGGTTGTGGTAAAAACATGGTTCAGATGCAATCTCTGTCGCAAATGTCTGCACAGCAGAAGCTAGAAGTCACTATGTGAAAAGAAGGATTTATCTTACATATGTGTGGTTCTTTTTTACTGTTCAATCAGCCTCTGTATCGACCCATTCACAAAGATACGAAACTGTGCTAGATGGATATTTGTTCTAACTCAGAAAGGTTTCTTTTGTATTCTCTGTTATTTTGCCACTCAAATAGTTATTAATCTTCTGAACTATCTTATTTCATTAGGGAAATACACAACTTGTTGAATGACAGCTGCCTACACTGAAGTTCGGTAAATTGGAGATGACACTGTCGATAACATGAAATGTTTGGAAGAAGCACTCCAATTGAGGGGCACCTTCCATCAGCTGAAATCTCCCCTACTGCCAAACCTTTAGACTATCAGAGAATATAAAGTAAGAAGCAGAAGAGAAAAGGAAACTACAGATAAATAGGTGAGATTATTTTAGATAAGGACTGGTCTGCAGTCAGTGTTAACTCAGATATTAAAGACGAGACAGGCAGGGACTGAATTAAAGACAGAAGAGAAAGACAAGATAGGGACTGGGCGGAATCTGAGTACAGTTAAGATGAGGAGTTCATGTACAATGTACAAGATTAAAGCAATGTATGGAAAAGCCAGAGACTGTTCAGATAAAAAGCCGCAATATTTATGCTCTACTTATGATAATTTGGTCATTGATGGAATGATGATAAAGGGTCACATTCAGGAGCCTTGTTTGAGGATTGTATTAATAATACCTCAATGTCAAAGCAATACAACAATTATGTGAACAATTTTTAACAAGTTCTCTCCAAGATATGTCACTGTTGTGACTCATGACAACACATTATCTGTTGCCTTCAGAGGTAAAACAAAATTGAATATAATCACTTCACAGACTCTAGGGTGCTGAGGAATTTGTTCAGGAAGTGTGTCTGCTCATAATAGAATCCTTATTATTTCATGGCATTTTTCTGATCTTGAGGCTATCTGTCCAATCTGACTTCTCTTATCTCCCCAAACAGAGATCCCTGACCCATAATGAACTCTGGACTATGCTTTGAAATGTCTGTAAAATGCTAAGTATCCCAGGTTAAAATGCATGTACTGGGTTGACATTGGCTGAGGTCCTGAGAAGGTGGGGGACACGGAGAAAATAAAAAGGTAATACCCCCTGTAGGTCAAGATAGAAACATTTTAATAAAGAAAAAACAAAGACCATGTGAGGAAGCAAAGGAAAACTAAAGATTATTCTTGACTTTCCATCACCAGGCAATGTCCAGCCACTTCTTGGGAAGTAGAGTGTCAATATGAAGAGTGCTTCCCCTGTAAGACTATTGATTGAGATGGGGGAAGAAAATATATTTTCTGTTAATAATGAAAAAATAAAATAAAATAAAATAAATAAAATAAAATAAAATAAAATAAAATAAAATAAAATAAAATAAAGCAAAGTATTTAAATAGTGTTTAATTCATATTTATCTCACTCATTTGCATTTTCTGTTTTTTGTTTTGTAATATTTATATATTAATAAAACAATACATATATATATTTATAGTAAATAAATCATAAAATTATAGGATGGTTTGGGTTGGAAGATACCTAAAAGAAGGTTCAATATGTACATAAATTGAGAGTGCATGCTCAAAAATTTTTAATGATAGTGATGCCTGATAAAATTTTTATATGACTGCTCTATAATACTTGAGTTAACCAAAAATGAATGACAGATATACCGGTGAATTACAGGAAAACCATATCCAATGGCAAAGGTAGCAGGGAGCCTAAAACGGTGCTTAGGGAATTGTGCAGGCTTCTGGTGGCATTTGAGACAACCAAGGGGCCTTAAAGCATCTACATCACAGTAGCAAGTTTATAATATTCAATGTTAAACTTCAAAAGTGAAACTCACTTGAAATTAGAGGGACTCATCATCTGACAGCTGCACTGTAACCATAATTCATTTGACTTGTTTGAGGAGCCATTCAGTTGCACTTTGGTCAAGTAACAGAGGAAAGATCAAGGTACCATATGTTTGATAGATGAGTATGCAAAAAAAAAAAAAAAAAATCTGTGGTGATGTATTATGTGGTTAAAGAGATAACCACATGTGTACCATATAGGAAAGAAATCCCAATAACTGCACCTGGTGAGAAAAAAAAAAAAAGAAATCCAGCACTTGTGGGTTACACTGATGTCTGGTGGGAAATTAGGAAATAGGCTTCAATATCAAATCACTATTTATATGTTTTGTAAAAGGCTGGATGACAACAACCTTCCCTTTGCTACTCAATAAGTATTTCCTCTCAATCAAGGAAGGGGTGGGGGCAGAAGATAACTTAGTTTATATGAATACTCTGTGTATATACCTGCCTATTTTCAACTGTTCCCTGAACTGTGTCCATTTTACTCTATTTCAATCCACCCACTGAAATAAGAAGCTAGTTCGGCACACTAAAAGGAGGAATGTGACACAAAAATCAAATGAAATTAAACTCTGAGTCACGAAAGAAGAGTTACCAGATGTCACCCTACACCTAGACACTACGGGGTGCCCCTTAACTACTTTTTAAATGTACTCTGTTGTGTCAGTGTGTTGCACACCATATGGCAAGCATTACTTTTAACAAAACTCCTTCACATCTTTTGTTTTGCATCACAACTTTAATGTTATCTTAATGCATTTCTCTGGTGGATGAATAAACCTATTTTTTTTTTCTAAAGGGTTCATTATGTTTAGACACTACAGTTTATTCTATTTTTGTAAAGTGAATTTACAGCTTGATTCAAATACCAGTGAAATCAATGTGTTCCCACAATATTTTATATAATGTAACAGATAAAGTCCTAGAAAATTAATTTTATATGTTTTTCACTGAAACTGGTTTACCGTAGGCTATGCTATACAAAAATTTCCCAAGCTGTATCTCTACTCTAAGACTAAAGGGTTGAATCACATTTTAATTTCATATCTACTCAGACTTCCTGGAAAATGGAATTATTATCATATTAAAGTTCCTTTAAAGTCTGAGCTGAGTAAGGTTTTGTATCCAGAGTGACCATTTGCTTCCAAAGAATATCTTTAGAAAATTGGTAATGAAAAATGGCATTTGCTTACTCAATAGATCATGGTATTAAACTCATTACGTTATTTATTTACTGAAATAATGAGACCATCTGGTCCAGATCTCTACCCAAGTGAGATCATTTCTATCCAACTATTTTTTCCAGTATAGGCTTAAATGTCCCAAGAGACAAATCTCCCTTTAGAAAATGTTCTATAGCATCACACATTGAGAGGAAAAAGACATTTTCAGGTGTTCAATCATAATTTTGCTATTTTCATTTTCATACTGTTAGTTAAATCTCCTTGTTCACTGAAAGTACATTCATCAGGTTTTTACAACTGATCCATTTCTAATTTTTTTATAATTTCTTCATTCACAGTTGTTTTTGTCCATTAGCCAACCAGTCATTCTTAATTTTTCCCCTGTTACCTGTGTCTGTCATTCTAATTTGTTCAGAGCCAATATTTTGCAGTGTAGTGTCTTTCTGAATAAGATGTAAAAGTTCACTTATTTTTTGCACTAATCTATTGAGCTGTGTTTTCATACATATACACCTAAAATGGAACAAAAAAATTTTTTTTGTAGTAGTGGACTGTGATTTCTGAAAGGTTTTTGATGTTACAGTAGACAGATTTAATTTTTGTAAGTTCAAATGCTATGGCAAGTAGATTCATGGTGTCTAGTTATCAGGAGAACAATGAATAAGGAAATTATTACATTTTCTTCCCATATCTGGCATTGCTGAAACAGAAACTTTAATATTCCATACAAGCCTAATGACAGCATTGTTTTAAAATAAAGTTGGCAAAGAGAAGAGGGGAAAAAAAAGTCACAAAAGTGATTTAGACTGAGGAAAAGCCATTAAAATTTGAGTTTTAAAATTTCAATCTGTTAATTTATCAAAAGAAGACCACTGTGATTTGATATCCCCTCAAAGAGGAAACACTGACTTGCCTAATCAGATAGAGAAAGGCATGCTGAACACCAGCAGATGAAGATCAAATTGAAATTTTCAACTTTGTGTTAAGTTCCTATTTTTAACTCAGTGTGAATCAAATTAAAAATACAGTGGGATAACTGGATTTTATATCTTTCAAAGTCTTCATATATGAGGATTGCCACTTTTTGGGCTCTGACAAGCTCTGTGCAGGAATATCTGGATTAAAAGCTGTGCTGTAGAGGTGATGAGCCTGGATGTTGTGAACACCTACTGCCTTCGGTAGTGGCCCTTGGCATAGGTGTAGCATCAGGGCTTTCAAAGACTGGTGCAGACTCCACAGAGATACAGATGCTGTTAGCAGTGTGTCTGAATCTGAGAATAGAGGAGGAAAATGTTTTTGAGTACAAATCGTAGCAAACTGATGTAACAGGGTCATGAAAGTGGTTTTTTGGTTGGTGCAAATACATAGAGGTCTTTTTCATACATCTCCTCTGTTAATGAAACCTAAATTAGCTAGAGACAGCTCAGGTATGACTTTCCATCACCTCTCTTTCTGCAGTCTAGGCATATCTTCTGCTTCAGTAGTGAAAGTCGTGGTAGAGGACTGGATCCAGAATTCCCACATGCTGCTAATTATGGCTGTGAAAGTGGTTGCAGCTTTTTTAATTGTAAGCTTGGCTGAAAATGAAGGGACTGTCAATTGCTTGTTTATCTTGAGAGTAAGAAAGCAAGATTACATGAATACTAACTACAGGATAATAGCAAAAAGAAGGCTGTGTGGCTTACATAAGAACGAAAGCAATGGAGTCTGAAGGTTATTTCTCTGTGCAGGGTGCTCAGACACTGGAACAGGACCGTGGGCTGCAGGGTTGCTGTAAGAAAGTGAAATCTTACCTTAGCTGTTATTTGAAATATCTCCATTTACATGACAATTCTTAATCAATTTTCTGTGTTATACAACAGAGTCTAGTTAACTTTTAGCTTTGGGTTAGTTTACGAGACAGGAAAGAGCTGAATTGACTTCAGATGAGACAGGAAGAAACCAAGGGATTTTTGTTCTAGTCCTCTGTCTATCTCTTTGATCCATAGTTGTCCCTGCATGAATCATAGTCAAATATTCAGGCTTTGTCTAACAGGTCAATTTCTTTTCTCTAAATTAGGCTGTATTATAAGGAAGCACCATATATCTCTGCCACTCCTGCTGTAAAGCTGTCTAATCTTCTGCCTCCAGATGCACACCATCCCTGCTCTTTAGCTTGAAAAATACTTTGTACTAAATATGTCTTTCAAAATGACAAACTATTTTTAATTTGTCCTACTATTACAGCGGATTGCCCCAAGGAACATATGGCGCGATGGCTGCTGCCATCTGTAGGATGCCCTGAGGAGTTCAATGGTGTGTTTCAAAGGGTCTGATGTGAACTGCAGAAAACTGCACAGAATCACAGAATGGTTGGGGCTGCCCCTAGTTCTTACCCATAAGCTCTCACCTCATTCTGCATCCACGCCCAGGCTGAGCTCAATACATTCCCCTTAACAAAGTCACTCGTTATGAGCACTTGTTTCTTCATGTTATCCTCCATGATATGGAGGCTGGACACTGAGGCAGAGGCCCACTTTTGTGGGTCACAGGTCCAAGGTGCCTGGAGTTGTTCAGCCTGGAGAAAAAGAGGCTCAGGGTGGACCTCATCGCTTTCTACCTACCTTTTGGCTTTTTCTACTTTATTACCTGAAATATGGTTGCAGCAAAGTGGAGGTTGGTCTCTTTTCCCAGGTAGAATGTGACAGAATGATAGAAAATGTACTCAAGTTACACCAGGGGAGGTTTAAGTTGGATATTAGGAAAAAAATTCTTCATAGAAAGGTTGCCAAGCTTTGGAATAGCTTACTCAGGGATTTACATTTTCTCTGAGAGTAGGTTCTGGGTGCTTGCTGAACCTACTGCCTGAACTGAAGTCTCCTTCCTTACCGATTCATCTGGGTGAATGCAGAGCTGCATCAGACATAGAATCATAGAATTATTTAGGTCTGAAAAGATCTCAAAGATGATCAAGGCCTACCTTTGACCTATATTGAGTTTTTCTCTGTAGAAACACTGGCTCTAATTGAAGAGACATTTTTCATCACTGGGTGAACGAAATTCCCTAGACAAAGCAATTCATGAACTATGGAAAAGTGAAAAACATTTCTGATCTATCCAAAGCAAGGAAAAATTAACATTCTTCCAGGAAGTAAGAATCCAGAAGGTGCTAAGATGAAACAAATCAACACAAATAAGTATTGCTGTCTACTCCTTCCTTCCTTCCTTCCTTCCTTCCTTCCTTCCTTCCTTCCTTCCTTCATTCCTTCCTTCCTTCCTTCCTCCCTCCCTCCCTCCCTCCCTCACTCCCTCCCTCTCTTCCTTCCTTCCAATGGTAGCTAAATCTGAGATGCTGATTTATTAGCTCTGGTAACTATAAACTTGAAATAATTCATTGAGTCTAAGGGATTTACATCTGAGTATAGTTAAGAACAAAATATTTAAATTTGGAATAAACTGTGGAAACAAACTCATATATGAGTTGCACATAATTTAGTCAAAATAGGCAACCACACAGAGCATGTTAAAAATGTACATAGGTAATTCCTTTTCAGACAGTAAAGTAGATAAATGGCTTTCAGCAAGAGCATTAACTTTGCAAATTAGTTTCCATTATGAAATTTGCCTATACACAAACATAACTTTCATTTAAAAAATTCTTTTTGTAGGTGAAATTTTCTACCGTCTAAGTTTCCAAGTGATCTATTTAATTCTTCCTGTTCTTCAGTCTCTCTGGAAGCTCAATAGCATACTAAAAGACAAGGCAAAACAACAGTCCTAAAATTCTAAATAATTCATTTTCTTTTCTCTTCCTTTGTTACACTTTTATGACATGAACTACTGATGTAAAATGATTTCTTTATTTTAAAAATATTCTTTAAAATCATAGAATCATAAAATGATTTGTGAAGGGATCTTAAAGACCATCTCATTTCAACCCCTCTAGAGTGGGCAGGAACACCTTCTACTAGACCAGGCTGCTCAAAGCCCCATCCAGCCTGGCCTTGAACACATCCAGAGATGGGACACCCACAGCTTTCTTGGGCTGTTCCAGTGCCTCACCACCCTAATAGTAAATTTTTTTCCTAATATCTAATCTAACCCTGCCCCCTTTCATTTTAAAGTCATTGCCCTGTTGAGGAACACATCTGGTGCAGGTAGCTCTGTTTGCAGGCTGCAGTTAGAGATACAGATTGAGATGCAGACTGAACTCTGGATGGGAGCCCAGAGACAAGAGGCCATGAACTGCCAGCGCTTTGCACTACAAACGGTACAAAGTATGGTGAACAGGTGAATGGACAGAGAAAACACTGCAGGAGCTGAAGACTCATGGGGATGAAGAAGGAGACTTGGGATGAAAAGCAAGATTTTTGTAGGGCTAGCCTGTGAAGGTATGAACACCCAGGGGTTCCTTTGGTGGGAGTTCTCCTTGGAGGTACCAGCTCCAGCTGTTTCTGTGTAACTGCACCATGAATAAATGGCTTTATGGACGTGTGATACTGCTGTGGGAAACATGGAGGCAAACCAGTAAGGAAACTTGGTCTGACTGTGTGTGAGTGGGTGTGTAGGGAGCCCAGGGGCTCCCTGGAACCACCTTCTGTGAACAGGCAGCCCAGCAGCCGAATTGCTGGTGGTGTGTGAGTGCCAGAGTCTCGTGAGTGATCACACTGGGAAGTTCTCCTTAACACCTCCTTGTCGTACCATTACATGTCCTTGTAAAAAGTCTCTCCAGGTTTCCAGCAGCCCCCTCTTTAGGCACTGGAAAGTGATATAAGGTCTCTCTGGAGGTGTCTCTTGTCCAGGCTGAACTACCCCAAATGTCTCAGCCTGAGCTTTCTCTGGACTCGCTCCAGCTGGTCTCCATCCTTCTTATGTTGGTGGCCCATGCAGTACACCAGGTGGGGTCTCAGGAGAGTGGAGTAGAGGGAGACAGTCACCTCCCTCAGCCTGTTGGCTTTCCAAAGCTTATAACCCTCCACCTAACTGATCAGGAAATTAATGCCAAAATTCCAGGGTCTGCTAGATTATAGACAAGTATTTCAAGTATCAGATTAGTCCGTATGTTATATTGTGACAGGATTCCCACTCTTGTTTTCAGAAATATTTGCCCTTAGAGAATTTCACCAAAAAATGCTGTTTCAGTAAAGAATGTTTCTGAGAAAATTTGTCACCTGAATTACTTACAAGTGAGAGGGGAGATGTAACTCTAGTTGTAACTCCAATTGCTTGTTTTTAGCATATCTTACCTATGATCCAATATATATTGTGCTACAACAGTTCCACTTGCTCCTAGTCATAAATATATTCTGCTTATATTTGTGTCTCTAGTACTTTATTCTATTTTGTAGCTCAACCTAAGATTTTCTTTTCATTTTTTCTTTTCTTTTTTTTATCAGGGCTTTTTGTTTGATTTATTTTTGAATACTTTGAAGTATTCAGGAAAATATCTTCATGAGTTTTGGAGAACAAGCAAAAAAATCCATTAACCTTCAAAATAATTGATGTGTTTTCCAGGTTACTGATTTATTAAGACACTTTGTGCACCTGTTCCAATCATTAGTGATATATTGTTCCACAGTAAGCACTCATTCCATTTTATTATTTGGTTGGATTGATTATTATTTGCAAAAGCTTGCTAAATTAGGATCTGTTACATTTTTTACTATGCGTTTTTAAAAAATATATCTATTTGAAGCAATAAATTGTGAATACAAATTTGTCTGTAGATATCGAACAAAACAGTTTTCATGTGCAAACATCTGCACTGAAGGTCTCCAGTGTAATACTGAAGATCTTGTGTCACTGTGAAAAACATCAGCCCAGAAATTTCATCTAATCATAAGTAGTTCTCTCTTAAAAATCATTTATCACACTTTGATGAGCTTGCATACTGAACTCATACTCTTAAACAACCAGAAATTTAGGACTCTGGAAGGAAACCACAAGACAGCTGTTCAAAAACAGTTTCCTGGAAACTGGCAACCATTACATCTTTACAGTTTTGTTAATACATGCACTGAAATCAGTGATGCTCCTAAGTGTCTAGAAGGATCAGACCATTGAAAATTTCCTTTTAACATGGCGATAGCCAAAATACAGCAGTTCTAAATTGCCTTCTCAGTGAAATAAATACCACACCACACCTACCAAGTGTTAAGTAGTAATTTTTTATTCTGAGTAAATAAAGATTGTTTTCCTAACTGTCTAAAGTCTGGAACTGTCAGAATCAACAGAACTGCCAGTATATAATAGAGAAAAAGATAATTTCCGTTTTGAGTGCAATTTTCAAGGTGAGTTAGGACTTAAATGGTGAGACTGTGCTCTGTGGAGCCTGATCTATCATCTACTGATCCTGTGAATCTACATAATACAGGGTCAGACAGAAGATTGGTTTAGGACCTGAAAGTTGTGCCACAGTGTTGGGTACTTATTAGAGGAGGTCCAGTGTTTTGCGTGTTCCTGTTCTGTCCCAGAGCCAGCTCTGAATGGAATCTCTGTAATGACAATAGTATTTTTCTCAGCACTGTGATTTTCTTCAACTGTTACCCAAAGAATAGATATTGAAGTTATAGCAGGAAATTGGTTTGTTGTATTGTAGCTGTCAGTGTCAAGGAGTAGTGTTCAGATAATGTTTCCCAACTTTGGGACTCTCACGTACATAAAGAGGCATTCCACTTCAATCTGTCATATTTGTCAATCTGAAAAGGAAACAAGTTTGTCAGAATACCCTAAAATCACTTTGATACAAGCCAAGATTTAAAAGAAGCATCTTTAATCTACCAAATCAGGATGAAATGGTGCTTTGCAAAAGAAGAGATGAAAATTCAATTACAGGTTTTGCTTACCAGTTGCCTTAATCCTTACCTTCTCAAGCACTGAACTGCTTTTGGCAATTTTCTTGAGTTCATGCTTCTTGTTTGTTCAAAATGCATTGAGAAATCTCCTCTCCCAGCTCACACCTGAATTGTCTCACTTTGAATTTTACTTGTCCTTCATAAGAAATGGAGAGAGCTTTCTCTGCCTGGAAAACAAGAGCATCTCATGGCAGAATATCTACTTACATCCGTCTTCTCATCCTTTCTTCATTTATGAAACTGTTGCATGAGTTTGCATTGCAAATGGTATTGTACTGTTGACTGCCTTCTGTGTCCTCCCACCCCCTGCTCACCACTGCATCTAACACCCTTCAAATCATAATGAATATTCAGATATTGTGATAAAACACTCCCGGGGTTCTAAGACTAGCCCATCTTTTCTTTAAAGCACATATGTCAAAGAAAAACCAGAGGTCTATATATGTAAGCCATGATCGTGTAAACATTGCTGTGTTCAGACATAGAACACTTAATTGGACCATTTATTAATTTTTTAAATTTTAATTTTAATATTTGTTTGATTGTTTGTTTGTTTGTTTGTTTGTTTTAAATAGACAGAAATCTGTTTGCAATGGAAATGGCTTAAAAACAAAGATACAGCACTTTGTCCACTGCATTCTTCTTCAAATCAAAAACTCTCAGTAGTTCTAAAGATGCACAAATTTTGTGCCAATGTCTCTGCTTTTTAGGTCTCTTTCATGGGTCTGCTCTTACAGAAACACTCTCTCTGCTCCTGATATTCCATACATGTGCTCCCTACTTTTTGGGTCTCTGCCTGCCTCACCCATCCTCAGCTCCCTGAACTCTTCTCAGTCCATTCTGCAAAGTCCACTCAAGCCATAGTTCTGTACGCATTTAGAACTTCTGCCTTGGCACTGTGGTTTTCTTAAAACTGATACATCCTCATAGCAAAAAGCAGAAGATACATATATATACACACCTTTTGCTACTGCCACATTTTATGAGAAATTTTAAATTCATGCTTTTATTCCTAGGTTACTCAGATTTACTTTACTGTGTATGCAGAGTTCATTTATGACTTTTAGCATCAAGTCTTTCTTATTAGAAAGGATGTTGTTGTCCCCCATAATCTCTGCTTTCTCTCAATTTGGGCAGTTCTTCCTCACAATCTTTGTGGGAATTAAAAATACATATTCTGTGAATCCCAAGCAGCCTGAGGCAAGTGATAGCATCTGTAGGTCTGTTCAATGGTTGAGCTTCATTGCAGCTAACTGGGTTTTGTGATGAAAAACCTTTTGGATGTGATATGTATGCTTGATTTACAGTACATCTCTCCCAGATTCAAAGATCATTGAATTCATCAGCATCCTAGCAGACACATGGAGAGATTTTGGATTTCTTCTTTTGACATATGTGCCTAATTTCTGTTTAAATTGTATTTTAAGCTCCTATGTGCTCTGTGGTATCTCATCTTAAGTCCTGTACCAAAATTGACAGAAGGAATCTCTAATTAATTTGTGAAGTACATAAAAACCTTCTGAATCTCGCTCCAGGCTCTTTTACAAAAAACTTTTTCCACCCTCACAATCAAAAATTTTCAAAGAAATGTTCGCAGAAAGTTGTTTGAGTGGTCACATAATTTCACTTTGTATATTTATTTTGTCTCTGCTGTCTCCTCTCTGCTGTGGTTATTGTGCAAAACTCTAAAACTCCACTGGCAGGTGTCTGCTTCCAATTTCAAGAAGTCAAACTCTTCAATCTCTCATGCCTGAAGGCGAAAATAAAATCACTGAAAAGCTTATCCAAGAATTGCTTTTTGCTGAGACAGCTCCCCTTGTTGTCTGTTCCAGACAGGAACTCAGGAATTGGTATTGTAATCCACTTAATAAAACAATGAACTTTTGTCTTCCTATCAGCAGGGAAAAATAAAAGGGCTTTTTTTTTGCTAATCACCATCTGGATTAATTTCATTTGCCAAAAATCTTCACCTGTGATCAAAAGCCAAGACTAGTGTTACATCTTTGCTTCCAAAGCAAAGTTTTATATGTTAGGTAATACATGAGAGAGTATTGTAAGTCTCCCCTGAATCAGAAAGCCACTCATGTTTGCTAAATGTATGAATTTACACATAAAGCCAAAAATATAGAATTATCTGGGACAATTCTGGCAAACAGATGCTCAGTTAAAGAGGTGAAACGATTTCAGAGCATTCTTTAGGATGGATTCTCCATAGAAACTCTTTAAAACCAGTTTCTGTCTCAAATTTTTTGCTGGGAAAGGATCTTTTGCTTTTCTGGCAGTTTGAAGGGCCTGCATATATTGGTTTAAACCCTTAATTTATCTAATGGTATTCTATCTTCTACAGGATGACTTTCTTGAGGCAGATACCATCTATTTTGTTGGTGTAATCCATATGCTTGATACCATAGTATTTACCTCATAAGCTCCTCTAAAGAAGAAGAAAAGCAGTAGAAAAGGAAAAGAGCAGTTTAGGCTGGGTTGCTTTTTGTCCACACATACGCTGAGAACAGGGAAAAGCAATTCAGCCACAAGGGCCCAGATACACCAGAAGTGAGCAGTGACTGCTCATGGTTCTGAATCTCCAAAGGAAATTCTTACTCTGGGTGATTTGCCAGGTAGACTGAATGCACACATCCTCTAAGAACTGATCTGAGCATAGATGAATCAGGAAATTACAAATATAGGCATTAAGGATTGCCTGAAGGACTCTGGCTGTCTTGAAGTGAGACTGAACTATTTGTTTCCTGTCCCAGTGTTGGTATCATTTGGACACAAACTCGCACGTTGCTGCTTTCACCTAAATCTGAGGATCAGCCAGCTATTAACTCAAAACCTGCTCTGCTGCTCACTGTGAAGACTCCTCACTGCTCACTCACTGGCAGGATTGTGAAGTGTTTATAAACGAGCTGAGAAGCTGCAATTCTCCTCCAGCTCTGTCAGCTCCAGGAGATACTCACTGCATATCATGGTTATCCCTCCAAGGCTGCGAAACCATCTCTGAAAGGAGATTTGAGATGAGAAAGCTAAGTAAGTTCAGGAAAGTAAAACAAGCTGAAAAACATCCAAATGCTGTACTTGAGTAGGTCTAGCAGCCAGATGGGAAAGATTACATACGTATCTGTTTTGTTCGCAAGTTAGTACTAATACTCACTGTATCAATGGGAATTTTATTAATTTTTGTATTTTTGTGTTAAGTAAACAACTTGTTTTTGTAAGAGAGCAGTAGACAATCGACAGGGGAATTATTCATACCTAAATTTCAGACACAGATTTATATGCAGGCATGGTTACGTGAATGCACATTGTTTCAGGTTTAGCTGCACATGATGCTTTATGAAAAGTCCTCAGCAGAGATAGTTCAGCTTGTACCTCAGGGAAACAGGAGAATAACATGCCAATTGTCTGAACCTCAGTAAATCTACATATTCTGAGGTTTAGCACTTACCTCAGTAGGGTCCCCAGAATCCTGTTGGTCTCTCTAACTGATGTAATAGAAATACTATTGCTGTGAAAAGTGTCACCTGGAGGTGCCAATGCTTGGTCTCAACTGTAGCTCTGTGTTTTAGCTTGAAGAAGCTACTACTGTCATTCACACTTGTTTGAATGCTAGAGGTTTGACTTAGAAAAATTTGACTTGAAATGTAGTGCAGAAAGATGATGCTTCTTTTTGGGAAAGCAAAGCTGAGTGTCTAAGGCTGAAAATATTTCTCCATTTCTATATCAAGACAACTGGGTTCTTGGCTACCATCTTGGTTAACAGAACAGGGAACAAAATGGACATGCAGACAACTCTCAATGTGTGAGTTGTTCTGGTTTTTCAACTTGAACACTAGCATCAACTTCATCACTGTTTCTTTGGGAGAGCAAGGTGCTAGAAGCAGATGTAGCATTGTTCCTCCTTCCTATACTACAGTTTGTTTTTCTGAGGTAATACTAATTGGGGAGTCTGTATCAGGGTCTACAGGAAAAATAGGCAAGATGCTGTCTGTGCAGCTGAAGAAAAGAAGGAAGCAAAGGATGTTAGACCAGACAAATGCTTCTGCAGCAGTGGGCAGTGCAGAGGTTACTCAGAGGGAACTACAGAAGAGTTATTAGGATCAGCTGAGAGAAAACTGAATTAAATGGTTGGCTTGAATTGAACAGGGCTGAGAGGATTATTATTATTATTATTATTTTAATTGAAGACACCTGATATATTTTTCCAGCCTGGAGAGGTATCATATATCATAGTGCCAAAGTTCATTTGTATCCACATTTATTTCTTCATAGATGGCAGCATCTCTCATTTAAATAACCGTATATATAAGTCACATTTACATGATGTATTTTGTGCAGTGATCATAGGCAATGCAGAGCCTCTGAGTGTTCAGTTCATTCATTCCCTCAACAGAGAATAGATGAAGACCATGCCATAACTGCATGTGGATTGAGGTTTCACACACATCTCTGGCTTAGGTGAGGAAGCAGGGGGTTCATTGATATCTCTATTTCATACCATTGAATAAGACTTTTATTAACTCCAGTTGGAAAAGTGACAGACCGTAAGGCTGCCAATCTTCATTTTGCACCAAGAAGTGGTTTACTTTCAAATGTGACATTTTTAGGTGCCACCAGATGTCACTATCGGTAGTTTTAGGTTTTCCCTTGGACTAAAGAGGGTTATTTTCCTTGGAAAAGTGCTCTTTGCTAGCAGTGATACAGTTCACATTAGAAACTCAGAGCAATCTCCAGAAGAGACAGTTTGGCCTTTCCCTTTGAAATCCAGCTACAAATCTTCCATACACATCTGTTGCTTTTAGTTGCATTAATGCCAGAAAGCAAACCTTGAATAATGCTGAAATTTAGCAACAGATGCATTAGTTTTGCGCAAGCACTGTGCTAATTACCAGCTATCAGCTGATCAATTTGCCTGAAGGCTTGAGCTTTGTATTCCCGTGGTTAAGAATGGAGTTTACTTCCTTGTTTTTCATCAGACCCAGCACTCCAGCATGGATTTTGGCTCAGCCAGAGGGCGATTTATCACTTTGCACTATTTCTTGGCCAGTTTAGACCAGGAAGCTGTTTTTTAAACCTTTGAGTGCTACAAGCTCCTAATAAAGGCAGCAGGAACTCCAAGGGGAGCTGCAAATATTTAGAAAAGTCTTGAATTCTGATCCTGCAATTTCAGGGAATTAATTTAAATTCAGTTTAGAGCTTTCAGGGAATCAGGACATAAAGAAATGAGTAAAAAAAAATTAAAATAAATAAAACAAGAACAAAATGTCTTCCTGTAAGTTAAGAGTTATATCATCTATATAAACTTCAGTCTTTTCTATACCTGTGTTCTTGCATTTCCCCCTAGAGTGGATACTTGGTTATCCTTGTGTTGTTTTGTTTATTTATTTGTAGAACTTTGACAATTCACAAAAATTTATTCTGAAAAGTAAGAAATAGCCCTATATATATTTTATTATATATACTGGGTGTTCTGTATGAATTGTGGGTCCCTGTGTCTGGCTGGTTAATTGCTGCCATTCTGGCAGTGATTGATAGATAAATGGGCATTATACCACACATTTTTCTAACAGTGAAGTAAGCTCTTGGTCAACTTCATTTGCACAACTTTGGGTGAAACAACCTAAGAAAAATGGTCTCAAATCCAGTCTTACTGAGAGATGCCAACACTTTCCACAGTACTTTTGCAAGTGCTAGGAGGAGTAAAAAGCAAGAATTAATAATCCTACGAACATATGTACTGAGGAGCAGGAATGGCATTCATAATGTATGCCATTTGGGGGTTCTTGGATACCCCCAAACAGTCAGATTTCACCAGGCTTGGGCACAGCTGTTACCATTTCACAGATGCAGAGAGCACACCCAGGATCTGGGCCATTCTGAAGGACTTTCATTAGTGATAAAGTCGAGGCAGAAACTTACACTCCAGTTTTTATTGTCACTGTTCATTTTCCATTAATCCCTGATATTTAATGTCGTTTTGTTGTTTGGTTGTATTTTTTAAATCAAAGTGGGTGAATTCCATAGCCAGAAGAAAGAACTTTGGCACTTGAGGATATGGTTTAATGGTGATTGTGGTGGTGCTGGGTTGATAGCTGGATCTGATGATCTTAAATGTCTTTTCCAATCTAACAATTCAATGGTTCTGTGAACGAGGTTTCCTAGATCTGAACTAGAATACATTGTTCAGATTCCACTGAACAGACTTATTTCAGATGAAATTTTGGATTTTACTTCTTAAGAATGTCACCTTATCTCTTTTTATTTGGGTTTCTCTCAAATGGTTGAATAATATTCATCCACTCTTGGAACAGAACCAGCAGATTTTTTTCTTCATTGAAATGTACTGATTAGTCAAAACATAATGCTTTGTAAGAGGAGTGTTTCAATTTTAACAATTAAAAATCCCTTTTATTTATGCTGAAACATTTCACTTCACTACTATGTTATTGTCATAAACTGAGCAATAAACTTTAAATGTAATTCTTTTAGTGTTATGGAAAACTCTTCTGATCAGACCATTCTAATATTTACCAAGTTACTATTTATTTCCCTGTAGCAATCACAGGAAATGTCTTGGTGTCTTCTGTTTCAAATTAGGATAAAAGAAAGTTCAAAATGTAACAACTTTTTGTAGATTTGATCTTCTGGGACTTCGAGATGTTCTGCTTTGAAAAGTAAGTTGGTGGAATAAAAACATGGCATAAGATATTAAAAATACTCTTTATTCATGTTTCATTAAACAGATGGTAAGGCTCTCTTCATAGTCTCTGAGCTCCATTTATATCAGGATACACTTATAAACTCATTAGAAAACATTCTGTGCATGGTGAAAGTCCTTTGAATTCTTTCCTGGAGACTCAGGTCACTCTAAAGGCGATTACATGAAAATGCATAAGAGTACACCATCACATCAACCTCACTTATTTGGTTTTGACTCAGTAACAGTAAATTAGTATTCATGATGGACCCTCCTGACAAATAGGGTTATTATCAACACATGCTGTAAACATAAATCAGGTGGATATCAATAAAATTGTATTTTTGTTCTAGTCTTGTTTACAGATCTTCCTCTGGAATGCTACATAAATACTCCAAACGCTTGCAGGAAGCTTGCCACTCATGTTATTAGTTTTCTCTGGCTTAGAGCACTGACACTGATCATTTTCTGACAATGTTTACTAACAACAAAGTTGTCCTATTGATCAAACTTTCTCTCTTTTACAATCCTTTATGTCCACGAATGCCTTACATCACTTTGCCTTGAGCCAAATGGAATTATAAACATAGAAGACCCAGCAGATGATATAAATAACCATTAAGGTTATGGTTTGATGTTGTGAATGACAGCAACAGATCACTGAAGGAATTTGAGGGAATCGGTACTTCTATATTTCAGGAGCAAATATTAAAAGGAAAAAAAAAGGAAACTGACCACTCCAAACATTTTTAGTTTGTCTGTTATGAGCCCCTGAAGTCTGGATTGCTCAGTTTTAGGAGGATGCATTCTGCCAACCTCGGCATGCTGACTCACACTGTAGTTGTAGGGCATAATTATCACAGTGAATTATATCTGCAGAGAAATGCATTTTTTTGTCTGCAGTGCGAATAGGACAAAGAGTGAAAGCAGAATCTGTCCCAGAGTGATTTGCAAAACCTCAGATTGATTTCTTTGAAAGAGCCACATCAGTCAGTTTGTGAAAAGCATGTGTCTAAAACTGCACTCTCAGCTAGCTTGGGGTTTTTCCTTCCATTATACTGACAACATTAAAGACTTTTATACTCCATGATGATTCCACTTTCTTTGCAAACCATGCATTTATCACCCTGCCTTGGGATAGACTTCATCAAGGCTATATTTAAAGAAATCTTAGTTTTTTAACAAACAGTAAAATAAGAGGTTTGGATCTCCGGAATGGATTCCTAATTTATGGAATATATACTTTGAATAGTTTCTGCTTCCTTTAAATTTTTTTCTTCCCCTTTAAACAAAACTGGGGAAGAAAATTAGTTTGTCAGACCAGCTATTGAAGGATACTTAACTCAGCCAGTGTCTTCACTTTTTTTCTTTTTGGCTTCAGTTCTGTGACTTGTGAGACATATACTGACAAGTAAGTGACCTTGCAAAAATACCATAAATGTTGTTATTTTAACTTAAAAATTTTACTTTTCCCTGAGATTTTCTTCTGACACAAGTATCTGTTTTTGGAGACTATTATTTATGACTGTGACCTCATTTGCAAACATCCCAGTGGAGGAAAGCCTGCAATAACATTTATAGTTAATCACTTCAGAAAGTTTTTCATGGAACAGGTATAGTTTTCTGAATTTGGACTTCAACCTGAAGTAGTCTAATGATAAATCAATCTGCTTTGTATCTAATTTAAATTACTGCCTGATTGTTTTGGAAAAATAACAAACTTACAAAATTTTTAGGATTGGAAGGGGCCTTTGGAGATCATCCTGCCCATGCCCCAGTCAAGGCAGGGTCACCTACAGAAGGCGACACAGAAACCGTCGAGGTGGGTTTGGAATGTCTGCAGAGAAGGAGAAACCATCTCTTCTTCTTCTTGACTAAAGAGGTCCAGCTCCCACAGTCTCTTCTCATACAGGAGATGCTCCCGACCCCACATCATCTTTGTGGCCTCCGCTGGACCCTCTCCGGGGGCTTCTTGTCTTTCTTGCCCCGTGGAGAACTGAATTGATCACAGTACTCCAAATGTGACCTCACTAGGGTCGAGTAGAGATGATGTCTCCATGTTAATTTACTTTTTCATTGACAGATGGATAGATACCTAGATAAGTATACAGACAGAGAAGCGTAATTTTTCTCTCTTCTTTGTCTTACAAAAAAATACAATTAATAAAATTCTAATTCTATATATTCATTAAATATAACACTGACTCTCTCTGGAACAGAAAGGAAAAAGTAAACTAGAGCATTAAATAAGAAAGAGTTAGGAACACAGCTCATTGGGATTTATCTTAAGAGGATACAAAAATGAGTTGATATTATACTGTGTAGAATAAGATGATATTTCAGCAGGAAAAAAAAAAAAAAAGCAACTTCAGCAAAACAAGTAATTTTAGGCTTTAGAACTTTGTGCTGCCTCAGAGCTGAGAGAGGTCCAAAATCAGAGATTCTATTTGAAATATTGAGAAATACAAGTAAATAAATACGTGGAGGTCAGCACTCATTTTGCAAAACTGTTAATGGACTGTTTACTGTAATGTCTGAGACAGCAATATGTTATGAAGCTTGAAATGTCTCAGAATATATTTCTGACTGGACTGTGCTTTCTGATAGGAAATCTGCTTTGCTTTCCCTTTACTATGCTTAGTTCATGGCACTGATTTTTTATCAAGCCATTTGACTACAGATGGAAATGTTTCCTGAGTGCTTAACCGCTGCACTTTTAAGGAAAATAGGGTTGAATTGTCCCTTTGGGGCACAGTCATACTCCTTCCCTGCTACCCAATGTGTGGGATAAGATATTATCTAGCTCTCACTTTTCCGAGCACAAGATTTGGAGATGTGGTTATATCAAAACTTCTTTCCCAATTCTGTATAATTTTCAGAGTATCAATCTTTTTCTGTCTTTCTTTTAAAACTGTAATATATTTTATAAAATTTCAGAGAATCATATTCTTTCTCTGTAGTGCCAGTGCTAGGCTGGAGGACTCGGGTAACTGTGGGGAGAAAAGTTATGTGGAGCACACTGGAAAGAGAAGGTCAGGGATACTTAGCTGCTGGGAATGACTGTCTTAGAATTATTCAGGTGATCCTGCAGGGACGCTGAGAAGATTAACAATCACTGAGGCTCTGTGTTGCCCCTTTCCAGCCCAAGAGCATTGTCACGTTTTTGTTTTCTTCTCCTCCATCCATATCCCATCTGCTACCTGATCCATCAGTGCTGTTCCTGAGTCCAATCTCATAACATATCTGGTCTCATTAAAACACCCAGAGGTTTCACCACTGTGTTGTACAGCACTCCCAGTCCTGGGAATGCAGTGCAGGAATGCCACAGGGACCTTGCACAGAGCCAGAGGGAAATTTTTATTTTGAATGAAATTAGTTCTCAGACCACCACAGACATAGGTGTGTTTAATAGAGCCCCTCCTCTGAGCCACGACATAGATCAGTATAAAGAAATTTTAGAGAGGGTCTGTGCAAAAGCAGAGGCACAGAGCAATGTGGGAGAGGGGGTGAAACCTCCTTGCTCAGGGTGTTGTCACACTTGAGTTTCTGTTCAATGCACTGCAGCTGCATGTTGTGCATCATCCTTGAGCAGTCCAGTCTAGATTGAACTACAGAATACACCAAAGGCACCTAATTTATAAAATTATATTGCATTTGCATGGCAAAGTTTTGGCAGCAGTGAACTACAGGGGTGGCTTCTCTGAGAAGCTGCCAGAAGTTTCCCCCACGTCTGATGGAGCCAAAGCTACCCCTCTCAGATGGACCTGCCTTTGACCAGGGCTGAGCCCATCAGTGATGGTGGTGGCACCTAAGGGACGATATATTTAAGAACAGAGGGAAAAGAAACCCACCCTGTGCAGCACCAGTCTCAGTCAGAAGAAAGGAGTGAGAATATGTGAGAGCATCAACCCTGCAGACACCAAGGTCAGTGTAGAAGGAGGGGCAGGAGATGCTCCAGGCTCCAGAGCAGAGATTCCCTGCAAGCCTTTGTGAAAGCAGCTGTGCCCCTGCAGCCCATGGATGACCATGGGGGAGAAGAGGTCCACCTGCAGCCCATGGAGCAAATGGATGCCTGGAGTCTGTGACCCTGTGGGAAGACCCTGCTCAAAGAAGTTCTTGGCAGGATCTGTGGCCCTGTGGAAGAACCAAGCTGGAGCAGCTTGTTCCTGAAGGACTGCACCCCATGGAAGGGACCCACACTGAAGAAAGAATGTGAGGAAAGAGTGTGACGAGTCCTCTCACTGAGCAGGAAAGAACAGCAGAGGCAATAGGTACTGAACTGAAGCCCCTGCTCCCCATCCTCTTTTCAGATCTAGTTTTTATTTCTCATTATCTTAGTCTGATTTAATTAAATACCTCCTCCAAGACAAGTCTGTTTTGCCCATGATGGTCACTGATGAGTGATCTCTCCTGCCCTTATCTCAATCCATAAGTCTTTCACTATATTTCCTCTCCCCTGTCCAGCTGAGGCAGCGACAGAGAGGCTTTGGAGGGAGCCTGGCATCCAGACAGGGTGTACCCACCACAAACCTATAATCCTAAATCATAGGGTTTGTTTTAGCAGTCAGTGCAGTATTTTAACACCAGCCTCCCAATTTTATTTGAGTTGCTACATGACCTAAAAAATATCTGCCCTGGTCAAGGAGCATCAGGAGAGTGCAGGAACAGCCCCAAACCCCAGCTCGAGTGGGTGAGAGCAGCCCTGTGTCCGCTGGGCTCAGGGTTCTGATGAGCCAATTGTCTCTGATCAGGGGATTAAGCTAAACTCTGCTCGTGTGTGTTTGAATTGTTAGATTCAGTGTTCTGACAAATCCCTTGATTTCTATGAGCTGGCACCCAAACAAAAAAAGAAGGTGATCTTTAGTTACATTTTACCTCTTACATTATGTGTGGAGTAAGTGGGGAAGTTGTTGCCAGTTCATACTTAAATTCAGGGAGGGGCACTGTGAGTTAGAATATTTGGAGAGAAACATTAAACAGCAGAATTCATAAACAGCTTTTTTTTTTTTTTCTATAAATTATTATTACAAGTGCAGTTTCTAAAATTTTAATTATTTGTACTGGTTCACATTTCTTTAGTCAGTGTACCGTATTTTATTAAATAATGAAATCAAGGTTTATGTTTCCTCAATACTTACATTCAGCTATTTAATCTTTGCAGAGACGAGGAAAAGAGTCTACTATTTCTCATGTTAATTGTAATGTAGGAGGATTAACTAAATGCATATTGGCTTCCTTTTTTACCTCCTTTTTTTTTAAAACCATTTTGTTAACCATTTGAATCTCCTTGTAGGGCTTAGTGAATGTTTTGGTGAACAAGTTATCCGCTAAAACTGCTGCTTTGGTGTAACTGAAACTATTCACAGCAAATTCAGCAACTGATTTGAATCTAAAAATGGGGAAAAAATTAATGCTTACAATTGCTCTTATATTACCAAGGAAATACAGAAATATTGGTCTGGAAGAGGTCTTGTGTGTTCCTATGTCCCTCCAGACTTATCTATCTTACTCATCTACCACAAACGGATTTTAAAATACTCCTTAGCACCTTCTAACAGGTTTGTTCTGATTAGAAAATAGCAAATGCCAGAAAGCAACAAAGAGATGTACAGAGAGAATTGCCAGTGTCTCTTTTCCTTTCAAAAACAGTGATCTTCATTTTTATTTCTGCACAGTCTTGGGAAAGCCAAATATATCCTACTTGGAAGAAAACAAAGCTTTAGCAGCTGGCCAACAGAAATGGAATCTAATGGAATGGGGTCTAATGGAAAAATTTCTTCTGAATCCAGTTCTAAAGAGCGTGTTAACTTTATATATCTGAGCACATCAATCAGACACCCAGCAAATTATCAACATTAGGAGTATCACCATAATCCAGCCAAGGCGAACTTTTCAATCACTTCTCTGAATGGTTCAGAACAGGTGCAAAATACCCCACCACATTTATTTGATGGAGGATGCTTAAAATTTATTTCCAGTTGCTCCAGGAGTATTTTTTTGGTTAATCTAGTGTTTGTCTGAAAAATAAGCAAAAGAAATCCATCAGTTGCCTACCCTGAACTCTAAAAGGGTTAATATTTACACAGGAATAAGCAGAGCTTCTACACTGAACATTGTAAATTGGAAACTGGCACTTATATTTCTGCCTTTAAAAGTCATCCCCATGATCCAAAACTCTGAGAATATTTTGTACCAGTGTTAAAAAAATGCAGAACCATGAGGCCTCTGTGAGGTACATGCAGGTTTATAACTGGCTGTTCCTCATTCTCTACTTCTGTTCTGCCTGGACAATGATCATGACAAAAGTCAGAAATCTGATAGGAGGGATATTTCTTGAGCCAGCTGAAGTTTTTCATATTTTCAAGTAATAGGATCATTAGGGATGATATTCAAGGATATAGAAAGGTAAGGTTTAGTGAGAGGAAGGATCTTTTATTAACTCAACTTTATGGTTTCAAAACCAGACATGCTTCAGGCATACAAACCTTTTTCTTGTGGCCTGGAAACTGGTCTCTTTTTATAACTGTATCAGCTAGTTTAATAAAAGATATTGCTTCTCCCTACAAACCTTGTCTTTCAGATTTTAAGACACATTAAAGCGAGTTCTGCCCTGCTATGAGCATTTCACAAAATTTTTATTTCAAAGCAATAGTCAGCAAAATGCTCTAACTTCAGCAATTGATATAGACACACAAAAATGTTGACTTTACATTCCTTTATATCTTTAGCCTCCACATTCCTACTTTATCCTCTCCATGCCTGCTTTCATCCTTCTCTTCTCTTGCTTTTACAAAGTGGAAGTACTAATTGCATGATCCTTCCATCTTATTGATACAGATTAAACCCAGCAGTGGTAAGTCTAGTGAACTCAGTGGGATCTTTCTTAACAATTTCTGCAAATTAAATAATACTTGTACATGATATCAGTAGTTGCACTTCACACACATTTACCTATTTCCATGCTTTTTATTATAGGCATACTTCGAATATATATTTTTAAAAGTTATCTTCAGAATTACTTTAAAGGGCCACATAACTATAAGCCTGAAAAATACCAATGGGAGAAATGTCACAAGCCATCAAGTTTAATTTCTTTCTGAAGCAATAATAATTCCATAATACTTTTTTTCTCTTCTTAACCTATGTTCTGCTATTTCTCTCCAAATCATTGTACTATTCCTGTCCCACGATTCTCACTTGTCCTAATTATATTTATTACTTATAGCTGGAGAATAATTATGAGTCAAGTATGTGGGAAAATTTTAATTAATGCTAATTTTACATTTAGATTTTTTCTGTGTACACATATATAAATAATTATATGCAGTTCTGGAGTTACAGAGTTTTATAGCCCAAAAGTAAAAATACCCAAAGTCCCAGCCTGGGATTAAAACATCAGCTTGGACAGCTGGAAAGTGAACATTGCCCCATTTAAAAATGAGACAATTCAACATGTCACTGTGACAGGAGTCAAAATTCAGTGGTCTGGTCTCTGTCACAGAGGCTGTGCACTTGGTTTTGTGAAGTGTTTAAATAATAATTGCCAAAGTTGCAACAAGAATGTCCTCCTTTTTAAAGCCCTTCTTTGTAGGAGATGATAAACTGAGGTGCTTCTCTTTCTCATAAGGCTCTCCCTTGCCTGTGTCCCTGCCCCATTCTGCACTGTCCATTACAGAGCCAATGACTTCTCAGCTGCCCTGGGAACAGCGCTGGGGCTCCTCTGCCCATGGCACAGAGGCATTGTCACTCGACAGGGTGACTGTTTGTGCCTCTGAGCCTCAGCCTGGGCCTTTCTTCTGCGGTGTCCAATGACCAAACGTAGGATTCATATGATCAGATGTAGGAACCTACAATGGGATAGTATTTAGACTCTTTATGATCACCAAAAAGAACAAGACAATTGAAGGGTGAAATTTATCTTAATCTAAAGTTGGGATTTGATAAAGAACTTGATGAAAAAAAAAAGTTTTCCTAAAAGTTCTTTTTTCTCACCACTGCCTATAGTGGGCACTTGAGTTGACTGTCTTTTAGACAAATGTCTTCAGCCTAACCACACACATAGAGATACAGATGCATGGTAGATCTCAAATGTGCTGGGCCAGAGGATATTTCTATGAAATCTTCTGGAAGTGGCACTTCAGTTTTACCTAACCAGCATTTTAAGCTCATAAGTGCTCTGTTTGTTCTGGTTTCAGCTAACTAACCTCTTTACACACTTATAAATATCTGTGCAGGTGTCTGTCCTTACCTTTGAAAATTTGGTTCTTAAGACTTTAAGCCCAATTCTAAATTGTTTCTAAATTCCTAAGTTTCTACTGAAAATGTTAGTCCTGAAACATACATTTATATAACCTTATTTTGCAGATAAATTACTAAGTGCTCCAAGTATTTCTCATAGAAATGACTTCATCTACCCCCAAATAATATGGGGGACATCTAAAATGTGAAAGCTGATTAATTCTCAGTTATTCTTAACAGAACTCTTTCTACTTCTCTTTCATAAAAAAACCTTATTTGCACAAAGATCTTTCTTTAGAAAGACTTTGTAGCCTTTATTAGAAATGAAATTAATCAATCTATATTTAAAACATGGGCAGTCAAAGTGAATAAAAATGTACTATTGTAAAATTTTCTGCTTTATTATAAAAACAAAAATTTTGTTGACATTTTGAGATTGGGTAATATATGGCAAATAACAGGTCACAAGAGTATTCTGCTTTTTACTTTTCTAATTTTAAAATAATGGTATTCAAGTTTTGCAAAATTTTAAATAGATCTAACTTTTAAACTGGTTTTCTATAATTCTAGTTGGCAAAGAGATTTTCCAAGGTCACTCATGGCCCCATCTAAACTAGTCACTTCCAGGGATGAGGAGTCCACAACCTCTTTGATCGACATTTTCTTGAAGTTGAATAAAAATCTTCACTATTAAAAGCAATTATGCTTATTTTATTATAATGCTAAATAAATAAATAAATATACACTAAACAAAAGTTTAACATCTTTCAAATTAAAAAAAAAAATAATGTGGGACTGCATAATTGATTACAATTTTGTTATTTTTGCCAGAAAATTGTTATTGTCAGAAGAATGATTTCTGTAGTCTGGTTTTGCCGTCCCAAAAATACCACAAAGGGGGAATTATATCCCAGGAAAATTGGAAATTTCCTTACTTTCTTCCCTCCTGCTCCTAGACTGCAGTAACCTACTCCCAGGGTGTGCTACCAGCTTCTTTTCTATTGCAGCATCTCAGAAGCGAAGGAGGCAGCGCCGAGGGAGGGGACACAGCTCCTGAGCAGCCCAGAGGTACCAGGATCTGTGGGCTTAGAGTGTTAGGAAAAGCATTAGAGACATGCTAAAGAGAGCAGCATCAGCCACAAATCAGAAACATGCAGAGCGTCATGCGCAAGGCTGGCTGTGTCTCAGCATTAATGCTGGGACTGGGGAGAAAAGGCTGTGGCAGAAACTGAGTGCACTGGTAGACCTGCAAAGCTTCCTGCAGGAGCTGAATCACAAACTTGGAAATTTTGTAATTGCCCCTGACTGTAACTCCCACCAATCAGGAGAAGAACTATCATATGAACCTGTGTGTATTTTCTGCTTGCATTTGAAAATAATGTATTTATCCTATTCCATTAGCGTATTTTAATAAGCATTGCTTTGGGACAGTATGCCTGCCAATTTATGTTTATGAGACTGTCAACAGAATTTACATGCCTAAGAAAATATGATACAACATTGCCAAAGCAGGGACTGCCTGTCAAACGGGGTTGTCATGGAGAAATGAGACATAGGAAAGCTCATACATAAAGTGGCACAGGGAGAATGCCAGGGATTTTTTATTCCCCCTGTTGAGCTCAATAAATATTTATTTCAGTAAGGGAAGGGGTAAGAAAATAATGAAATTATGAGCCATATTGTGCAGTCATTTTTATTTAGAACTTTTCATTGAAACTGGCCCAATACAAAACCACACAGTAAAGTTCTTGCACTCTGTATTGTGCATTTAGAAACAAATTTTTTGCAGTTTAAATTTTTCGTGGCAGCCCCCTGGCCTGCCTTGAAAATGAGCAAGTCAAGATAAAAGGTCATTTCTGGAGTGTGCCATTGGGCAGACTTGTTGCTGACCACTGGAGTGGCTCTCAGGAGTCTTTGGGAGCTGATATTAATTAGACAGCTCCAGACAGCACTCAGACTGGTGCTAAAGTGGCTCAAGAATTTGAAGGTATTTAATGACCTTTTTGCACTTCTGCTCATATCGGTACCGAACAATTTGGGATTTCAGAAAAAATACGAAGACCAATTCTTATCCAGCCTGACAAAGCAGGCAATTCGGTCTCTATGAGATACTGGCAGTGACACCAACTTGACACATGTCAAGGAGATAGGAGGTAGCCAAGTGCTCTGGAGTTGTTTCCCTTATCATAATTTTAATTACTCCAGGGAGAAGATTAGATGCTGCATGTTATTTACAGTTGATTCATAAAATGGTGATTATATAATGAGGGAAAACATTGAGGGGAATATCTCTTCAATTTTCAAACCCTCTAGGTAGAACTAATTCTCCCTGACTTTAACTCACTAAAAAATTAATATTGAAATCTAAGCAACTCATCTAGGCTTCCTTAAGAGAGGTATAGTCTCCTTGAGGCCATGATTTATCACCTTATAAATTAAGTGAAATTATCTGTTCTTCAAAAGCTCTTCTTTCCTCAGTGGCACTAAAGGTACCCTAGAGAGGCCTGGAATTTATAAGAATGAATCTCAGGTTATAGGCCACCCTGAGCTGGCACCTATGATGTGGTCATGGACTTACAGTCTACGGTTATATATATGCAACTGATGTTTCTGTCTTAACTTGTTTTGGCTCCAAAGAGATCAAAGACCAGTCTGCAGCTTCTTTCTTTGTCATCCAGGGCAGCTTCAAGTTGCTGATGGCTTCTGTGGGGAACCTTGAACACCCAGCAAAAACAGCTGAATCAATGTGACATTCACCCGGACCCTCCCAAAATAATTAGCATCCTTTCTTTGTGGACTTCCAAAACACACCTATTTCCCAGGTGATCTCCAAACAAGTTTGAGTATTTTGCTATCCAGCCCCACAAGCAGCTACCAAGCAATCCTTTTGTTAATTGGATACACATATGTTTCACTCCACCTACCTCCTGCACAGGTGCTCCAAGTGAAATTTGGTGCCCCTTCCAACCCAAACCATTGTATGATTCCGTGAAATTCCTGTGTGCAAAGTGGTAAAAACTATCTTACACTTTCTGTCCAGGTAAATTATTATTTGAATTATTTTGAAGTTGAATGACTATGAACCTGTGCATTTTTCTTCAGAGTTAATTGTATTAAATATCTGACCAGCAAGTTATTGTAAACGCTAAGAAATACAGAACATATAATCCTGTGCTGTAGAACTTTCACAAGATGTAATGATATGCTAGCATATTATAAATACACTAGAATAATTTATTTATTATATTCCATTAGTGTATTTTTACAAGCATTGCTGTGGGACAGTATGCTTGCCAATTTATGTTTATGAGACTGTCAAGATAATTTACATGCCTATGAAAATAAACAACATTGCCAATGCAGGGTCTGCTTGTCAAATAATCTTGTCAGGAAGAAATGAAACATTACCAAGCTGAAGAGTAAAGCATATTCATTATTGCTGGCTACAGAGATTCTAGATGACACAATGAAATACATTTATGCCATTTTTCATGTATCATATGAATAAAAAAAGGAGAGAGTGGGGTACTTCAGGCTGCCATACATTGTATTGTACAAAACAGATTTAGCACTCAATCACTATTTTTCCTTCAAAAAAATAAAAATAATGTTAAAAATATAGAAATACCTGGGCCCTAGTAACTTTAGTGGGCAAAATAAAATGCATTATTCATCTGGGAAACTGAAAATGCTACACAAAATCATGACTACTTCACAGTGGTTAAGCTGAAATAAAATAGCTGCAGAGCTGTCTAGGGCTGAAAAAAATTACTGGGAAGAGTTCATTCAGGAGTTCTGACTAGATAATTATTGAGCTGCACTGACAAATTCTACACTTCCCTGCCAATTACACCTTCCAGGCCATGGCTTTTGGAATAATTTAAAGCAGTGAGATTTAGAATCTTGTTCTCATAATTCCCCATAGACAGCTAACTCTGCATTCCCTTCGTCAGGAGAAAACCCCCAAACTGTAATTGTGCTCTCCTCCAAATTCTCCCTAAGCATGGAACTGCCCTTGGAAACAGTCTCAGAGATGAAATGTATCCAGGAGGAAAAAAATGACCCCAAATCATCCCAAAGCAGATAAATAAGTCTTTCACTAAAGTCTTCAGAATGATCACTGTTACTGGCAAGCAGTGAGAATGACTTCAGAGAAAAATGGATAAGAGGCATACAAAGGGGGGGTCAGTGTTTATCAAAAAGACTGTAAAGCTATTCTCATTTACGTCGAGAGATTGCCTGTACACAGAGCAAGCAGCTCAGACGTGAATAATCTCTGCAGTGCACGGCACAGAGCGCAGAGGCAGCCGATGCTATCGGCAGCAGCACGGAGACAGACAATGAGCATGAGGATGATGAATGAAGAACAGGGATAGGGCTGAGAATCACAGGAGGGATGATAATTCAGTACCAGTGAGATAAATTAGAGGGGTACAAGATGAAACTTAGCTGGCTCAGATATGTACATGCACAGAGACTGAGGAGTGAGTGCTGGAGGAGAGCGCTGCTCAGATGGGGCCACACTGGAAAGGGAAGGAGAGCTGTCCATGGAACTTACCGCACTTGCCTTTCTGTTCTCATGAACAGGCACTGTAAACTGAACCACCAGATGCCCTTAAAATCTGGGACCAAGCAGGTCTGAACCTGCTGCTTTCAGGCTGGCCTGGCCCCTCTACCTCCTTCTCCACCTGAGTGTTTCGTGTGCAGGATCAGTTCTTGGCCAGCAAGTCAGTCCCACAGTAGAAACCAAACCACCATACTTCGTGTACTGGTTGAAACGGATTACACAAAAGACAGAAAAAAGATGTTTTAAGAGTCATTCGAAGCTGAAATTTTGCTAGAGGTGATGTCATGCTAGAGGTGATTTTATAAAAATGGTCTGGTGGATCTGTCTCACACTGGTGTTTTAGATGGCAAGCAGTACCCTTTTCCTGACAGCTGTATTATATAGTTAATATTTGACTGGAAACATTGCCTCCAGAAGCAGATGGCAAGGCGTACACAGATTTTTATGGGGCTTGCCTTTCTTTAAAACTTGATAGAGTTCTAAAGCCTATCAGGTAACAGGTTGCAATTTAGACAGATTTTTATAGGTCTGTATGAGAAGGGTAAGTCACAGGTTAGAAAACAAACCAAAAATGTTTATTCCTTGTTGATTTTTAAAGTTTTTTTACATCTCAGGTGCAGAAATTTGGTTTGATTAATTTGGTATTAAGAAAAAGGAGTGAAAAAAAACCAACCAAAATGATAGTTTTCTCTTTCACCCATTTGTGATTCCCAGTGACAAGCTTCAAAACATGTATTTTGGAAACACAAGCAAATGTCTCAAAATAGCAGCAAACCAAATGTACAGTAAAACCAATGTGAACCTGGAGTGGGGTTTAAATAATAGGAATGGAGTCAGGTACTCTATGGAGGTGTTGCAACAAAAAATCACTAAACCTTTAAACCACATGACCCTTAAAGATCATGTAGTCCACCCCTCTCCACCATGGACAGGAGCATTCTCCATCAGACCACGTTGCCCAAAGCCTCATCCAACCTGATCTTGAATGCTTCCAGGACTGGAGAAGCCACAACTTCTCTGGACAACCTGCTAGATTGCCTCAACACCCTCACAGTAAAATATTTCTTCCTTATATCCAATCTAAATCTGCCCTCCTTCAATTTAAAACCCTTACTCCTTCTCCTGTCACTACGGACTCTTGGAAAAAGTCTCTCTCCACTTTTCTTATAAGCCCCTTTCATACTGAAAGTCCACGTGTTGTGTAGCAGGATAAGTAGAAGTGAGATAAATTGCATAGAGAGGTAATGCTGTGATTAATGGGGCAAATATTTCACAAGAGAAATAGGAATAATTTAAGACAGACACAGAGTAAGATTTGTCCAGAATCCTTCTCAGTACACCTCAGTCCTGCCCCATAATAAAACTGTGTCACAGCACTGGACCTCTGGGGTAAGTGCTTCCAGTTTTGTGGCAATTTCTGATTTGAACTGCTATCTATAAGCAATTTGATCTGGTTTTCTTCATAACACTCTATCACATCCTCATGTGCAGTTGATTTAATTAACACTTTTCTCCGGCTCTTTCCCCTCCCTGTAAGCTTCCATCTATTTATTTATATTTCCCCCCAGATTGTTGACTCTTGAGTTGTAGAAAATATTTTTAGATACATTACATCTAATGTAAAAGTATCACAAATCAATCTGCCTTTAATGTCTCAGGCACATATATACCCTATTTTAATGTGGCCATTTATGCTGCTGTGTAATACATCTTCATAGTGTTGGCTTAATCACGAATGACAAGTGTTGAAAATGTAATAAAGACAGGGACACATTAATCCATTTTGTATGAAAATGTGAAAAGGTAATCAGATTCTGAATGGCTGTATGCTTTAAAAATATACTGTCTGAGATTTCTTTTTCCATTCGGGAGTCTCACCAGAGATTCTGATTATAAAGATTTCAGTATAAAATTGCCTTAAAATATTACGATTGTGCCAAAAATGCACTGAGGAAGTTTTATAAAATTAGAGATGAATCTCAATCAGTAATGTGATGACCCCAAAGCTTCTGAAATGCTTTAAATAATCAGAGAAGTCTGTATTCCTTTTCTTTTTGCAGAATCTTATACAACTTGCCCATGGGTAGAAATGCAGGGTGTATCATTACCATTTCTATTTCTGAATTTCCAAAGCTAATTAAATAATTATTGTTAATAATTATTTCAGTCTCCACAGGCAGCTAATGATACCCTTGTACAAAAATCTGTATAAAGAAATATCATCTTGTGGTTTTTTCCCCTGCAAAAACAAGAAATAGGAGGAAAACTTGCATTCTGTTATTCTGTTCAACAGACACTCTTGTAGCATATTCTTCCCCATCCATCACTGTGTAATATGTGTTTCCCAGGCCCTAGAGTATCTGTGCAGCCTGACATAATGCTTTTTTTCTTTTCCTTAAGGAAGAAGAACAAATTCTTTGCATCTTACTTTTTCTCACCATCCTTTTTGGAAACTAAGGTCATAGCATTGAGATTATTTAATTACTCCAACTTGCCTCTTCAAACAACTGTCTAGGTTACAATCCAGTCATCTGTAATACTGTCAGATTTACTTCATCACATTTGGTAACTCTAAGACTGGCACTTAAATTCATTCTGTGGCAGTATCTAAAAAGGATCTTCCCACTGGTAAATGTGGTTCCACAGCTATTTCCCATTTTGTTTAAAGGAAACATCTCCCAGACCAAAGTTACATTGCAAAATGAAAGACCTTTTTAATTGTGATCATTCTTTGTTAAGTGTCTAAATTAAATGATTAAACCTACAGAAGTCCTGATGAAACTGAAAATATTTCTTTAGTTATTTAACTTCGAGCAATTATATTTCAATGTCATCTTAACTCTTGAACAAGAGATGATGATCTGATTGCACCACTGAAAATGCAGCTTCTTATAGCCACTATCACTGGTATAGTCTGGCAGTGTGGCATACTTACCTCTTTGTGCTTTTTATCACTTTAAAGTATTTTAGCTGCAAAACATCAGGGTCAGATTTTCAGATGCTTTGCAGAGTTTACTACAAGGCCTCGAGAGCTGATGGCTCTAGACATCCTGCCTGGGAATTATGGTGATTTAATAATTTCAGCAATCTTACACTTAGAGTTTCATCATTATTTCCAAAGTAACTGAAGGACTTCAGCACACATCATAGATACTTTTGTTCCTGCATGAAACCTTGTAAAGTATAAAATCTTTTCAGCGTGAAAAAAACATTTGCAACAGCAACATATAAGCAAGACATATTCCTAAATGTGGAGTGGAAGGGTAAATGATTAGAACATTTCCCACAAGCCTGTGCATATTATATAAAACCAAAAATTGGTCCTGCCAATCACTTTTCATTTAACACTTTCAATTAACTTGAAATGCTGTAGGATGCCACTTTAAATTATGTACTTAATAGAGTAGGAAGGGGAAGGATTGGTTTCCTGCTGTGGCTAAGGCAGTCCAAAACCAAAGTGGATTCAGCTCTACCTGCAGAGCTCCTGTGTAATCTGAAGCTGTTCATCTTGCAGCAAAGCCACAAAGGAAGGATGGTGCTGGATCACCACCTACAGAGATGGGTCATGGCCTTGCTTCAGTGGGTTTCTCCAGGGAGTTCTTGTACTATTAGTAGCCTCCTATGGCAAGCAGAATGGAATCCATTTCAATCTTTGCTGGCAGCAATACGAAGTAATATTTTATCTAAACTACAATTCTGTTTTAACCTCTATCGTGTTTCTTGTTAACCAATATTTTAATGAATAGCACTGAGACCGTGTCCATATTTGTGAACTACAGTAATGGCATTTCAGGAGTAAGAGAGATGAGGGGAGAATTAATTTATTTTTCACAACGATTGTTTATACAAAGTTTCTGTGAGTCATAAAATAGGTTATAAATGAGGGAGCATTGGAACAGCACCTCCTGAGCTCTACTTTGTAAAGAAACTTTAAATAGAAATGAAAATGTCACATTCATGCACAGTGCATTTCACTCTTTTCCCCTTTAATTTTGAAGAAAAACTCAGCTTTATTATAAGGGTTAGCACAGGCTGTCATATGTTGGTAAAAACCTTAGATAAATGCCAAAGACAAATTTCTACAATTATTTTTGACTCACCAAATCTTTTGCAATCTATGTGATAATTTTGGTGCCCTTTAGAAACAGTGAAATACAATACATGTAGTTCTACCTCCTTCCTATAGTTCTAGACTATTTCAAAATGGACAGATAATACAAAGGGTCCAGGTTAATACAGATCCTTCCACAGTAATTCATAGGGATGCTCAGGACAATAGGAGCCACCAGAATGTCAGAGTGCTTAGAACACCACAACATCGTAAGGAGAATATCCAGGTACAGGGTGAGGGGCATAATTTTGAACCTCTACTTAGATCAGGGCTGAAAAATACTCCTGTAAAACCTATATTTTATGTATCTTGTGAATCAGGATGGAGGTGGTTTCCACCTGAAAAGCGTCAGACGTGCCATGTTTGTGGCAGCTCTGTATCTGACTATATGTATGTGTCAGTTGGTACAGAAATGAGTTGGCTTTGACCATGCTAAACATAAGCCAGCTAAGCCTTAGAATACTTTTTTTTTTCATTCAGAGAACAGTGAAGATAGGTGGCACACAGATAATTTAGTCATATTCATATTTATAATACAGGCTCATAGTATAGACTGAGAACTGCAGCAAGTTACTCTCCAATCCTAAAATGAGACATGTAACTTGATTATATAAATACCCTTCATCCAGTTCCATGGAAAATTGAGTAAAGGTGACCTTTTTGCATTTTAAAATGTTTTCTTCTTAGCAACCAATTGGTGAGAGGTAGTTATGGTGGAAGATTCACTACTAAATGCAAGTATCTGTTTCTGAGTTTGTTGTGTGGCTTTTCTTAATAAGGGAGACAAGTAGGGACTTCTGCAAATGGTCTGTCTCATCTCAAGGCAGACACCTGAAATGGCACATGAAACTTGCCCAAGTGAGGCTGTTTTATCTCCATTATCACAGAGGGAGACCATGGTGATTAATATATGTGTAAGCATCTACAGAGACCTAAATTTAGAGAAGATGAAGTTCATTCTCTGCATAGCTGAGGGAGTGATAATTAGCAAATAGTATCCCAATAAAAGGGAGATGAAAGTAGGTACTTAGCATGACTGAGTGAAGTCCCTTTCAGTGTAACTAAACCTGCTGTAAACTGGCAGTGATGCAAGGCAGCTCATGAAATCTGCTCCACAAGCACACTGTTATCAGTGTTACAGTATAAATATATAGAGAGGCACCTAGATGGGCTATGACAGCATCTCCTGCTGCAATGTTATCATATTGTGTGTAATACATATATTATATATCATCTGAAAGCAGATTCTGAGGAAGAAAAAAGCAAGACTTGAAGTATTCCTTCTCTAGATTCTGTTGTTCCTTCTAATATATTATGTTTCTTCTGTGGTTCCTTTAGAGAGAACAGAAAGGGAAAACCACCCCACAAACTAATATATTTTGACTAGTAATAAAAACAGGAAAGAAAAATAGGGATATGAACCTGCCTATTTCATCTAGAATTATCTGATAGGTCGGATTTTCTAAAATAAAGTTGGGGTTACTGTGGTATATTCCCAACCTGAAATGCTCCCAAAAATTTCTGTAACTTCTCTAACTTTAGTTATTCTCTATGTAAAGCCCCATTCCAGCTGTCAGTCCAGGTGAGTACAATCTTGTCACCATCAAATGCACATCTGATACCATGGAAGGTTACAAAAAACACTGTAGGTTTATATTTAAACAATTGAATAAATCTACTAGCACAGGTTTCTGCCCTCAGGTTAAGTCATCAAGACTAACTAAATGGTAACTAAATGACATCTGGGTGCTTAAGACTGAGCTGCTATAGCACTCAATTCACCTGCCAAAATACATGCCTCTAAGTGCCATTTGAAATATCTTCTGCCAGGTAGGGATCAGGTCTACATGAAGCTTATAGATATGGCACAGGATTAATTACAGGAGGACTGCAGGCACCTGCAGTGTCATGAAGACCAGCAGAGACAGCCCAGAGCGTCTTCCATGGTACCTTCAGGTAACCAAATCAAGCTGTAATTAGGTCAATGGCAAGTTGAGCATGAGCCAGCAGTACCCTGGCAGCCAGGAGGGCAAATTCTGTCCTGGGGGCATCAGGCACAGCATCCCAGCCAGGCAAGGGAGGGGATTGTCCTGCTCTGCTCTGCACTGGGGTGGCCTCACCTCCAGTGCTGGGGGCAGTTTTGGGTGCCACAATATGAAAAATAAATTCAATTATTAGGTAACACCCAGAAGAGGGCAACAAAGATGGTGAAGGGCCTTGAGGGGAAGCTGTATGAGAAGTGGCTGAGGGCATTGGGTCTGTTCAGCCTGGAAGAGAGGAGACTGAGGAGAGACCTCATTGCAGTTACAACTTCCTCATGGGGGGAAGAGGAAGGGAAGGCACTGGTCTCTGCTCTGTGGTGACAGTGACAGGACCCAAGGGAATGGCCTGAAGTAGTGTCAGGGGAACTTTAGGTCAGATACTAGGAAATATCTGTTTCCAGAGAGTGTTTGGGCACTGGAGCAGGATCCCCAGGGCAGCGGTCACAGCACCAAGCCTGACAGGGTTCAAGCCTTTGGACAATTCCATTGAACACATGGTGTGACTCTAGGGGTGTCCTGTGCAGGGCCAGCAGTTGGCCTGGATGATCCTTGTGGGTCCCTTCCAACTCAGCATATTATATAATTCTGTGGTTCTGTGATATTTTGTGATGTTGGCAGAATTATTCATACAGTCCCAGAATCCCATCACTCGAGGATGGTCAGACAGAGCACTTCCACCTTTACTTTGGTGTCTGACTTTTGGGTATACAAAGTTATTGGCAATTATGTTACCAGTTTTGGTTCACGGCATGTGTTAAAGAGGTTCTTGGCTCCATCCCATGGCTAATTGTGTAGTATAAGCTTCCATGGGTAAGGGTATGCTGACCACAAGAAGGGACTGAATTAGATAATAAATAAATAAACAAACAACAGCAGTTTGATTGCTCAGGGTCTTCCAGTCTCTGACATCGTTATATGTCAACTCTATACACTTTGTGCAGGGCTTTATATTTTATAAGGCAGCTGCCACCTGGTCTCTGTATCAAGCTTTGGATATCACTACCTGCTCTTTAATTGTTACTATTAAAAGCAAGTTATAAAAAAATACAATGTTTAAAACTGAGAGTAGAAATGTCAACAGTATTAAATTCAGTCAAATAGACAAAGCTGACTAGACAGACAAAACCACTTTAAAGTGATCCACAAGTGATTAACATTGCTTTTGTTTGAATCAGGCTCTGTTTTGTCTTTAAATCCACATCCTTAATCTGTACATTATTTAGCCACACATGACAAAACAAGATGTCTTCTGCTCTGACTAAAACTAGTTACAATCTTGAAAACTTTTATAGAAAACACTGGAAAAGCATTTATGCTTATTTTCAAAACGTATCACTTAGAAGTAGATATTTCAGTATCAATAATTACATCTTATAATTTAATAAATAGCAGCTCTTCTAGATGACTTCTAATTGTAGTATAAAATGTAAATTCTATTTCTGTTTACTCAAATCACTTAGGACTAAAGAGTTAAAGTGTTACATTAGTACCTTATTCTACAAATCATTTCACTGATTACTTGTAGATACATATTACATGGAGTACTCTCATCAACGTTGTTACTGAATCAGTGAAAATAGGATTAGAAGGGACTTAAAGGTCACTCAGTCCATTTTCTTGTCTCAAGCCATGATCAACTGTACTTAGAAAACTCTGATGGATGAGGGAGATTTTTACTCTGCAAAATCTCTTTCAGCAATGCTTATTTTGATAGTTAGAAAATGTTTCCCTTATGGTTAAACTAATTTTCCTCTACTTCAGTTTAAGTCCACTGCTTCAAACTGAACAATGCTCATAGACAAAGCTCATTTGTCTCTTTTCCTCTACTCATTTGTTGAAGACAAGTTATTATCCCTCCTTTAAGGATTCCTTTTTGTTTTTTTTTAAAGAAAGCAATCTGAAAGTGCCTTCAATAGGTCAAGATTTCTGACCAGACCCCAAGCGTATTAGTATGTCTGAATTTCTCTGAGCAGCCTCATAAAGTCTCCAACCCTTGGCCTGGGGACACCGTGTCAGTGCTTGTCTGTCACAGTGTCGGTGGTTGTGTGTCCTGTCCTGTCCTGTGTCCTGTCCTGAACTGGGCCCTGCCTGTCCTGACCTGGTCACTTGACTTCCCAGTGGACTTCACACATTTTGTACTTGTCTGACATTCACCAAATTTTCACTGGGGAGTGTTACTGCACAGATCTGACCCTGCTTGAATATTGCAGGACTGCACCCAAGCCACCAACCTACATCTGCTATGGTCACCCTCTGTGTCCAGCTTGGCTTCCCTTGTTCTGCAGTCCTATTCCTGCTAGTCCTTGGCAGAAAAATTTTATTTCCCTCCCTTTGGAACTGCCTTGAATTTTCAGGTTTTCTTCGTCATTTCTTTTACTGATTTGTAAAGATAATTTTGTATTCTAGTCCTTCCCTCAAATCTTAGTGCAGCCCCTCCTGGCTTGGTGCTGATTAGTAATTAAATAAGTATACACTTCATGCTTTTGAAATAATTAAGGGAAATATCGAGTGGTGGTACACTGAAGACAGACCTTGTGAAATTCCACTTACAGCATCCTTCCAACTTGGCAGTGAACCTTAATAGCTACTTCCTCAGTATGATATCCTTCCCTTCCAGCCGTGCCATATTTCTTTAGCTTGTTTAAGAGAGACCTGCTGAAGTTTAGCCACATGATCTCTGTTCTTTCTCTCCTTTTTTTCAGGAAAGCTCTTAACTTCTCACAGAAGGAAGATGAATAACTATGACATGATTTGTTCTTGTCTGTTCTTCATCTTCTTATAAACATATACTAGCTGTATACATGTAGTTCAATTATTTATTCCAGTATTTTCACAGGAACTGAAGGTCATCTGCTAGGTTACTCCTTACACCCATTAAAAATAGACAATACAGTTTCCTTTTCCGGCCTTCTGAAGCCGCACTAGTCTTTACGAGTTCACAAAGTTGCTGACCCTGAGATTGTTTGAGTCAGTACCATAAAGTGAATTTCATCAAGCTCAGACAGTTCAAACTTATCTACCTGCCCTCTAATTGGCTCATGTCACTGCTCTTCTGGCCCGAGATTTTACCCCTCGTCGTTCATGGTGACGCAATGAGCTGCCTGAGGAACACTGTTATTGTCAGTGAAGGCTGAAGCAGAAAATGCAGTAAATACTCTGACTCCTCTTTGTATCACCTGTCAATAGCTATCTCTCCTTGTTAAGCACTAGATCAACTCTTTGCTTGATCTCCCTCTTCCCCGGTAACATATTGCACTTACAGAGGATTCTTGTTTTCTCGTCACCCTTGATGGAATATTTGCTACATTTTCCCTTGTTAAATGTAAGTTTTTAAATCTGCTTTTAGGCACCTAATAGGAGCAGACTGCTTTTTCAAGGGTGCTAACTGGGTTATTTGAGTATCTGAAGATTCTGTTCAGGTGTTTAAACGCAGATTTACATCTCCAACTTTAAACTTTGAAGTCTGAAATTGCCGGCTTATGTAAAGAAGTATCACATCCATTTATCTGCTTTCAGTAACAAAATAGGAGGGGAGAAAAAGACAAATACTATATCCAATTTAACAGACCTTCAATCTTTTCAAATGTTGTTGTTTTCTTAATTTATTTAAAAAACATATGGTCTTTATTTAGCACTTTTAAAAATTCTTCCAATAAAACACCAATTTATTTTCCTTTCACACACATAACAGTCAGAAACTTATTTCTTGATTTAAAATTAAAGCAATTACTTACAGCATTATTTCCTTAATAGAAAAGCCTTAAACTACCTCCCAATTTAGAGTGCCTCAGTGATTTCTACGGAGTGGTTATCAATGGTGTCTAGCTTCATTTCCACTGCAAAATAGAACAACGTTTTTAATATTAACTCATCCTGCTCTTTCAGGCATTTTGAACAGCTTTAAATTATTTTTTCCCCTTTGAAATAGTGAGACAAAGAATTATCTTATGCCTAGGGCTACAAGCTAGGTTTCCAACAGAAGTAACTCCACATGGCTCCTGTTCATGAGCACTTCATGACCAGAAAAAAATCAGCTTCTGGCTTTTCCACACAAATATTTCTCTAAGCTGCCTAAATGCAAGAATACTCTAAGAGATAATTAAGAAAATTACAGAATCCATATTCTGCAAACTCTATTGTGCATGCATTATCTTACCCATCTGTGAAGACATACCGGATTTGCTGTATGCATAGAGCTTTCCATTATGTCAGAGTACTAACAGACTTAATGACAGTGCCTTATTTAAGCCATTTATATTAATTATGCAAGGAAATCTTATCAGGATTTTTATGCTTGCAATGGTTATACATAACTTGTTTCACTGGATCCAACTTTTCCCATTGATAAATAACGCCAATTTTCTTCATCCTCTAGACTAGACAAACAGAACTGCTGTGACACGTTGTGCCAGAGAGTTTTATGGGGATTGTAGAGATTTGTGTGACACAACATCTGGATTTAATCACCAAACATTTTACAGTGTTAGAAAGGATATATGTTTGGTTTTTTTTTCACTGCTTAACTCATGTTTCAGAGGTAAAGAGCAATTCTGGTTTGTGTTCCAAACACACTGGCAGAAACAAGGAACCCAGACTGTCTAACTTCAGCCTGAAACATAAAGTAAAGCATTGGATAAGAAGAGCCTATAATGAAATGCACTGGGATCAGCTCCACATCCTCTTCTGATTCCTGCACATGGTAATCACCATGTACAACTTCCTTATTTCTGTTATTCTGGAGGGGGGAATCAAAAAGAAAAGCATTTAAAAAAACAAAATGAGGTGTAAGTAAGAAAAATACCTATAAATAAAGTAAAATGTGTCATCATGACTAGTCTAAGTATGGATAATAAAACTGATAGATATTCAATATAAGCAAGGAATTGAAGCCTCTCATATACATTTTAACACACTAGAAAAACTCCTGAGCACTTAATTGCAAGAATGAGATAAAAATTATTCATTAAAAAGATGTTTGAGGATTTGAAACTCTATTTCCATAATCAGTATACTAAAGAAAGAATTACTTTTCTGTATATTGGTATATCGCTAGTCAAATGTTTTTCATTTTGAATTTTAGGGTTGTTTGTTTCAGTGGAAGGGAGGTGCTGAAAAAGTGATAATTTATATTTTTTTGGTTTAAAGATATTGCTTGTAGACTTGTTGAATATTGTTTGAAGAATTATTGATATTGGCCATTTCTGACACTGTCCAGTGGGGCTTTTCCACACTTTCAGGCATAGATATGATATTGATTTTATTTCAGTCATACTAATACTTCTCAATGGATAACACTCTCAACTTAGTGTTCCTCAGCAATCTGAAATAGCCAAGCTCTGGGAGAGGAAGTGAGAAGCTATCGGGAGCTCTCACTGACGTGGCCCATTTCTCACCATTGTTGTGGGTGAGCCAACAGATGCAGACACCTATTTTTTCTCCAGCTATTCATCAGTATTTACCTTCCACACACACTCTCAGTAATGCACTCACCCACTGAGTCTCCATGCTGGATCTTCTTTACTTAATCTGACATGTATCAGATGTATTTGAGGTTCAGGGGATAAATGATTTCATAGGGAAGGGACTTTGGACAAGGCTGGGGGATGAACTTCAGTCACTGTAAGTAAGAGTCTGTAATCACTTTAATATCACAATATTGCTATGATTATGATTCAATCAAACAAATGTTTCCAGATGTTTCAGTCTCTATCTTTTCAATGGCAATGGTGACAAAATATGGAGGTGAAGAAATGTTCCTACACAAGGGATGCATGACAATTTATAGGCTCTCAGTGTCCTTCAGACAGAATTCTAGATGCAATGTTTTCAGCTTACAACTATTCCAGAGTGCACCTGTATTGAATAGATCCCGGCTTATACAGCTTGGTGAACATGAAATTGTCTGGAAATCAATAAGTTTCTCTGTGATGAAAAAATGATCAGTATCAATAACAACTTCATTTCCTCCACAAGCTTTCTGGCAGTTTACTCAGCATGAGGAGTAGCCAGTTTTCAGGAGTTCATAATTCAGACATATGCATGTCCTAATCTTCCTGCAGAGAAGACATAAATCCCACATAATTGACCATGTGGAAGAAATAGAGCAAGGGAGAAGGGAGAAATCCAGGTCTGCTTCACAGGTGGAGCATGGCAATCTCTCACAGGAATCCTGAAACTTTAGGGAATGTGCCATAATCCAAACAGACCTAAACTCCCCTTTGAGAAGGAGTTTGGAATACAAGGGGGTTCTTTCTGATCCTCATGACTCAGTGGAGTGTCTCCTTGACAATTTTGTCTGACCTTATTCTCTAATCATGAAATAATCAAGTGTACATTGTCACTGAATTTTGTTAAACTCTTGCATTTACTATCAAACTTCACAAAATTGCTGGTTTATATCAATAAACATATGAAGACCATCACTCCATCCACAGCACTTATTCATCCATTATCCTACCAAATGTAATTAAATGCATTTATTTCCCCAGAACTTGTTGTCCTGACTCCGGCTTAAGGGATTTTCCAGTTTAACTGATCTTGCATACCAGTTCTTTGATTTCTCCTTGAGTAGATCCCTTAATGACAAATTTAAGTTTCTATGCCGTTATGTCCCAGCATCAGCAGCTCTATGTGCTCTACAAATTATATAAGTTATACCAATTATAATATAGTTTTTTATCCACATTCAGGTGAACTAGAAGTAAGAAAGAAGGTGGTGTTTTCTGACAATTTGGAATTGTGCAAATCCTTGCAAAAGCAAAGAGATAAGCATTCCCAGTTTCCTCTCTGACCCAACTCCTGGACACAGTGCCAGTTTTCAAAGAAGGAAAATGTGTATTCCTGAAACCCAGGACCCTTTCAAAAAGACAAATTTTCTCAGCAGCTGATCTACAAATGAAGAAAGAACCTGTCAGGGATAAAACAAAGGTGGAGATGTTCTACATGCATGCAGCTCCAAGAATTCAGTCCTCTGAGTATCTCGACACCTTTTCCGTGTGTATCCTAACATATCCTAACATAATTCCGCTTGCTGTATCCCATACCATCCCTTTGCTTCCTTTCACAGATAACACAGACATGTTAACTTTTTGCTACTTCTTGTCCTTCATTCCCTTTAACAAAAGAAATTTCACATTTAACCCTGCCCAGTACAAGATTATACATTGACTCAGTAACAAGCAGTGTTCGTCATAGTTTGCTGCTGCGTTTCTGAAATTTTGCCTATTGCTACAGACAGCCATGAAGGTGGCTAGGCAGACCTCAGGTGCTCCCTCAGGACTCAGTGTGCAGATCATACAACTCCTTAAAGGGAGCATGGCTGCAGCATTCCAGGTCTTCTGGATACATCTGTCTCTCTGCATGGATTGCAGAGGGGTCTGCATAAAAAAATGGAGTCAGATGAGTGTGGTGTGTTAAACTTGGTGACACAAATATTACATTAAAACTTATGAAGGGTTTTTTTTTCAGAGCTGGAAAGGATTGCTGACCACCTATAAATGCTTTTCTGTTTCCAACCTTTAAGTGGAAAGTGCAGGTCCTAAAAATTCATTCACTGTTTGTTCTCTTTGAAAGGAGGGAAATAGATTTTAAAAGCAATGCCATTGATTCTTCATTAGAGTGTAAGATTATGAGATCCTAGCCATGAAAAGCTAAGGGTCATTACAGCACATATTGAATTTATAGTCAATAAAATAATTACTTGATTCAATCTTAGGTACTAGGTCAATTAATTACATTAAAAAATTATTTCTGGCTTCAAGGATTGTTTTACTTATATTGCATAGCAAGGTAATGATATAATTAGGAAGAAATTATCACTCTGGCAACATACATTTCCATTCAAATAAAAAGTAGAATGAATGTGTATTTCAGTAAGGATCATTTATATACATTTTTGCACACCAAGATGACCTAATCAAGCCTAGCTTCCCTATGTCACAGGGAGAAATTCATATTGTCTGAATTAGATCAGGATCAAAGCAGTTAATTGAATTACTAATGGCATGTAATTAACTGGCAATCAGTGAACTATACATTCAGGATCAATATCAGCAAAGCAACGCGTAAACCTTTATACTGCACACCTACAAAATGTTGATATATGGAGACTATTTTCTAAACATCCCCAACTCAAAAATGGATAATCATACACGCACACATTTATTCACAGTTATGCAGACAGTTCACACACACAGACACCTCACAGGCCACGCTGTTCCCACCGTCCCTCTCACTGGGGGGAGCAATCACCTCTTGCATCCTCCTCTCACGGGAGATGGGGCTGATCCAGCTGGATGTGCTCCCTGCTGCTCCAGGCCCGTGAAGAGTGGAGACCCTTGTGAGACCACAGACACCACTCAGGGGTCCCTCTCCGCACCCCTGGCTGTTCCTCACTGGGGGGTACCGATTTCCCTGGGGTCACAGGGGAGGGAGGATGTTTAACATGGTTTGGGCAGGTGGCTGCTGCCACAGGGGGACTTCTGGCAGCACCAAACTAGGTTTGAACCACTGCTCTGTTTCAGTGACTCTTATTTTCATACTAATGACTACAGCATCAGCTCCGGGTAGGTTCTATTCCCATTTACACAGGACGAATCTGGTGTATAGAGGTAAGCGTTTAATTTTGTGCATTTCTGTGCTGTTGATGGAAAGATGGTTCCTTCTTTTATGAATTTGTTTGGTTTTTATTTGTTTGTTTATTAAAAACCCAAACTTTCCTACACTGTGTTCAGAAATATAATACCTTGTTCTGAAATTGTTCATAACGGGTTTTCTCTGTTTTTTTTTTTTTTTTTTTATTTTAAGTTCTTTGCTACCTCATAGGGGTTTTTTTGCGAAACCAGACTAAAACTAGCTGCCTCAGCTTTGTTGAGGTCTGGCAAACTGCTTTCTAGACTTAGCACTGATCGACATGGTGTGGATTTATCTTTGCAGACTGGCTTCAAGCTGTTATAACCAGTCCCCGTAGTACAGCACACTGATGGCACTGAATGATAGAAATAGGAGACTTGTGTGGCAAGAAGTGAGGAACTTGAAAGAATTTGCCTTGCTTAACATCTTGAAACAAAGTTTGACTTTAACCTGAATTCTTCAGTAAAAACATAAACCCAAAAAGTTGTGCAGATGTTGGGATTCCATCTTTATTAGGTTACACTGAAATGCCAAAATACAGCAAAGGGAACATGTAAAACCAGGAATGATAAAATTAAGGAAAATTATAGTTATGTGTGGTTTTGTATCTCATATATTATTCATTTTTATGTTTAAGAATGTATGGGCTTTGAATGAAGACTTTTCACCATTGTAGCCATTTCTGGTGACTGTATTTTGAGAGGATTGCCTACTGTCTGGGTAGAAATAACTGCATCTTGAAGAATTTTTCTGAGTGGCAGCATGTGAGAGATTTCTCTGCTCTACCTAGCAGCTATATTTAATTAAATTTGGAGGAACTTCATAGGTCTGAAATGTTTACTTTCCCTGTAGAGCTCAATCAACAGGATAAAACTTCATGAAGGAATTAGAGGGACAGACAGGCAGACACTTACATACACACAAAATTTGTGATGATTTTTAAGATGTTAGCTCTAAAAAAGAGATAAAGGGGAAAATGCTTTGAGGATTTTGCAAACAGATGTATTTTTTGCCCTCATCATTGTTTGAAGAAACAAAACAAAAATAAACCCAAATATAAAATTTGAATTAAAAAATGGAAGGGTTCATCCTGCTTGGTATTTTTACCAGAAACAGACACATCAGCTCTACCTTTTAATGATTTAGAGCACTAAATATTGGACAGTTTAAAGCATTCTAAATTTTATTTTAAACTATTCTGCAGCTACCTTTTGTATTGCCAGTATTTTCATTGCAGGCAATCTCCCATCATATTGAAAAAAATTCCTCTGTGATTCGAAAGAAATAAAATTATGGTAGTTCTGTAATATGTAAATAGAGGTTTAGATTAATTAACCCAAGACTGAATAAAAATTAATGAAGAATATGAATATGAAGGTAAAATCCACAAATATGATCTAGTATTATGTCACTACTACAGGAAAAAATATCACTATTCAAACTTTGCGAGTGTTATGCACATGTACATATTAAGAATCATTGTTCTATGGAATTTCCTAGTTAGTAGGAGAGGACATCCAGAAAACACAGAACCCTTTTTTATAAAACATCTGCTTTCTCACAGTCTTTTTTTTTTTTTTATTTCCTCCTTTATCTCATCTAAGTTGGCAGCAATATTTTTAAGAAGCAAGATTGCTCAAGGTTGTAACAACCTTTTCACTGAGTCAGTGGATACTAAGCTGCAGTTTGTCAGGTCTGCCCGTGATTCAAAAAACAAACTCCAATCATTGACCCATCTGAAATAATCAAGCAAGTAGTTCAGTGTTGCATCCTCACTTTATGCAGCAATAGCACTTAGTGATCATTGGAAAAGGACTCTTTTCTGAAGAGGCATAAAAATTGATTGCTTAGGATAGACAATTTTTTTTTTCCAGACAAGCTGCATTGAATGCTCTTTAGGAGGCAGAAGTTTTCAGCTGTTTACTTCAAAAAATTAGGTTATTTTTTCCACTACTGAAACTGTTATCATCAGCTAAAATTGTATGTTAGTGTATTCTTTTCATTTGTTTCTAGATTATTTCAATGATTTCAGCACATTTGACTTGTACATTTTCTTCCTCAGCAGCTTATTGACCCTTCCTTTTGCTGAGACATCAGAAATAATTTTAAACTCTTCACTTTGTGCAAGTGTCACTGAACCCAAAATGAAATAGCACCAGTGAAATGTCAGAAATGGGTAGTGTCAAATTCTCAATCAGACGAAAATCATGACAACATTAATTCTAGCTAAGCTCAGAGGATCATCTAAGAAGAGTATTTCAGTGCTACAGCCCTTCAAATCAAGAAAAAAAATTACAGACATTTAGTGCTTCATGTTAATTTTGCATTTAATAATAACAATGTTATAATTTATATAGAAGTAAATGTCAAATTTGGACAACTTTATCCATCATGCAACTTAAAGTCTGACAGAGATCATCAGATACCTGAGTTCCTAAATAGTGTAGTGAACGAACAATATTTCACGCCATGAAGAATATGCTTACAAGAAAACATATCCGAACCATGCTATCATCCAGTTAATTCTGAGTTCTTCTGGGCACCCTGATGACTAGACTTGTTCTGATTTTTCTGGAACTCCTCCCTAGCAAGAAGAAAGTGACTCAGTGAATCCAAAGTTGAAGGCAGAACTGAAAACTCGTTTCTATTATGTCAGACAGAGCTATACAGACCACAATTACATATATAGAGTACAAAGGAGTAAAGGACAGAGGATGAGCCTGGGCTGCTTGGGTCACTGATGAGCATCTCTCATCTTCACATTCAAAAATCTTAAGGTCTTAAGTGTCTGATTTGCTAAGCAAGCCATTCTCTTCAGTTTTACTTTTTCTGCTCTGATCATTCCTCAAACTCTCCTTCACACTTCTTTCGCTGAGTTCTTGTTTCTTGATAATGAGTCATACAAAATCAGGCAAAGAAAAGGACTTGGCTGTGCTCTGTTTGAACACTTGACTATCATGCTAAATATTTCTTGACTGATACAATAAGTTTTCAGATTGATTACGTACATCAAATAGGCCATCAACTAAAAGCATTGTCTTCACCCAGCAAACATTGTTCTTGGTGCTAATTCTTCTTAGTAGCAAATAAATTTATCTTAATTTTTTATATTATTAATTGTATTAGCACAGACCTTATTTCAGTCTTTTGGGTCTTTGCATGCTCTCAGTGGTTTATTTTTCATCTTCTACACTGCTTGTAACAATGCCATATGCTCAGTTAAATTCCACATTCTTATGGCAAAATCATTAAAGCAGATACCAGCTAAGTTTGATATAAAGACTTTTTTGAGAAAAACAACAAAAGTCACCTGTTTTGTTTCTGAACAACCTCTATAATTTCCCCTTTAATCTGTTTCTGGTCCACCATTCAGTTTCTACTGCACTAATCCACTTTAAAATGTAGTCTATTATACAGCACCAATTTCCTATGCTTCGCTGAAAATATCAGAGATATTTTTCAGTTTCTTTGTCTAGAAAATTAATCATTTTTTACAAGAAAAAGTTGTCGTGAGAATGTCATGTTCCTTTGCATTGCACTTTTCCCCTTTTTACATATCTCATTTCTTCTAATTATTCTTTCCCACAAAACATGCTAGTTTTCCATATGACTAAGGGTTGGTTAGCACCTGAGTCTCAACATGAATTACTTCCCTTTGTAAACCTTTATCATATATGTAGCTCTCAAATGAATGAAGTGGTTTTATACATATATATATAAATAGATATCTATATAAATATTTTTATATATATAAATATATATATATTTATATATATATATTCTCAGCATAATGAATATTGGTATGAATTTTATTATTTATCCGGTGTACCATTTATTCCAGAATTCTGCAATGGTGTTTATCTATTTTACAATTCAAACACGAGATTTAGTTTACCTTGGGTGTAGTAATTCAGATTATCATTTTCGTCTGGACATATTTGTCTCAACCTCTGCTTACCTTCTTTTCACATCCTCCTTTTCAGTGAAAGATAAGGTATTTGTTTAATGTTTAGACCATAACCATCTTTTTTTAAATTTCTTCTTTCTTTTCTGCATATTTCAAAAATCTTTAATGATCATGCTGACGTTCTGAACTCAGGGTGGACTGAGCTTGATTTATTGACAGCTTGCATTTTGCCTTTACTTTATCTGAATCACCTTCTGATTTGTAGGACTTTTTTGGCGTTAATTTGTATTTTTGCATTCAGAGTAGATGCTCAGTTTATGCATAACATCTTTGCTAAAGTTGATATTTATCTAAATCAGTGCATATTCCTTCTCTGTTTTGCTCCCTGATCATGGCGTGAAATTTTCAGGGGTTTTTTTGGGTTTTTTTTTGTTTGGGGTTTTTTTGTTTGTTTGGTTGGGGTTTTTTTTTTTTTTTGGGGGGGGGTGGGTTTTTTTTTGTTAAAGCTATTCGAAGCTTCCAGTAAATTCCAGTCTTTGACCTTGTCTTGCTAACTGATTTTCTTGGTTTTTTTTAAAGCTTACTAGTTTGAAATAAGAAAGGGAGAAGATAGGAGATATATTCACTGATTAAGAAAAGAGAAATTTAAATCCAAGAAAGAGATTGTTTCACAAGTACAAATGTCCATGCCAATGCAAATTCAATAATGCTGAAAAAAAGCTTAAGGCTCAGTTAAATGTCATTTTCAACTTTATGTGTGTCTGAGCCTGTTTGTCTCTCCCTCTTAGAAGAGTTTGCAAAATTAATCGATTGAGAACTATAATTCTCTACAGGGTAGACAATTATTAGTCTCAATTAGAGATGGGTAAACAAATATTCAGGTTAAGCAGCACATCCAAAGTTCATCTTTGGAGAGCAACTTCACTCTCCTGAGTGACATTCCTGTAGATTATACAGGAATAGTCTTATAGATTATACATTCCCAGTCCATTTACTGTTGCTCTAGGGAAAGAAGTCTCCAGGGACACCACACAGGGACCTACCACTACTCCTAGGGAGCTTATAAAAAAGAGTGAGAGCAATTTTTTACATGGGCGGATAGTGACAAGACATGGAAGAATGGTTTTAGCCTAGAAGAGGAGAGATTTAGATTAGATATTTTGAAAAAAATTTTCCCTGTGAGGGTGCTGAGGCACTAGAATAGGTTTCCCAGAGAAGCTGTGGATGCCCCATCCCTGGAATATACAGGGCCAGGCTGGATGGGGCTTTGAGCAACCTGGGCTAGTGGAGAGTGCCCCATGGCGGGGCGGCTGGACCTGGATAATGCTTACAGTCCCTTCCTACACAAGTCATTCTGTGATTCTGTGATTTGCATGCATCTTTACTACTACCCATCTCTACCTATCTTGCATTTAAATTTACCTGCTCCAAATGGACCCTGATCAACAATTATTATCACAACAATAACATGAACTTTCAACAGAGACCTTTGCAAAGTCAACAAAGAAAGCTCCATGGTGACTGAAAATCAATAGGGCAGAGAGAAGAATAAAAATTATTTTTGTAATGACTCCTTTTGAAATGAGTATTCGAGTTGCATGAGAACTCATGACTCAAATAGTGTTGCATGGTCTTATGAATAGTAATGAAATCAAATCCTAAACAGAGGTATTAGATTTTAATTGAGCAATTCTTTAAAAGGTTTTTTTTCACAGTGTCAAGGTCATATTCTCCCAGATAAGAAGTTTATTATACAAGAACAGTGATAATAGGCACTGGAGACATATTGAGTATATGCAGCATGCTGCACAAAAAAGAGAGAAAATATACTAAAAGCAATAATTGAAGTATACACAGAAGACATTCTCATTTATAAGTAGTTTAAATTATTTAAGCATATAAGAGGTTGTTAAGTAGACGGTGTATAATTTTTTTTTTGCACATAACTTTTATTACTCTTCAAAACTTCTTCTTTTAAAATGAAGTCTAACTACAATTCAATTTTTAAATATATTTTGAGATTTCCTTGAAGATGGATGTGTTATTACAAATTTAATCCTATTGTATCTAAGGCTACCCGTGTGAGACCTTTATTGTCTTTAACTGGGGGACTGAATAACACTGTTTTGAACAGGACAGACATATTGGCTTGGAGGACACCCCAAGGCTTCTCTGGAATCTGTAAAACCTTTAAATATGAGCTAAACTTCAAATATATCAGTAATATCATCTCCTTAATAAGATTTTAATCATTTACTACTGAAGCCAGTGAAATTTAAGCAAGTGCATAAACACTTTTGTATAACAATCCCTTTGCTTTCCTATTTCTTGACATGATACTTGGACTCATGTTGGTTTACATCATCCTGTGGAGTACCTTAGGCTCTTAATGACTGCCTTCTCCAGAATTTTCCCCCCACATAGCTGGTATCTGTAATGTTGCATCTGATGTCTTTTTAAGTTTCATAGCACAATGTTTTTTCAGTGTTGTTATTTGTTAGCAATTATAGTTCATGGCAGTCCATTCCACAGGGAAAAGGTGAAACCATATGGGTCTGTGACAAGGAGTTGATTCTAAGTAAACTATGAGCTGTGCAGAAAAGTGCACAAAAGTGGGGTTTTCTTTGTTAAACTGGCTATATCAAATGAGCAGATACCTTTTCCTGAAATGGAGTCCAGTTTTAACTCTTTATCCAAAATCTTCCACCTGAATGCACACTAAAACAGGGGACTCTCAATCTGCAATGCTTCACTGGTAATGTATTTCAAAAAAGGTGTGTGTTACAGTCCTTTCTGATTCATTGGCATAATTTCCGTTGCAGAGAGAGTGGCATTGTCTTTTTTCTCATTTAACCTTCCAATAATCATATTTTGTTTATTTCATCCAGAAGCAGCACTAATAATTATAACACAATGCACCCATACAAAAAGAACAGATAATATTCATAGAACAAAATTAGAAAATATTCATGTGCCCATTTGGCTCACAGAAATTGCCATCCCATTAGCTGTTAGCTTTCTGTTAGTCAGAATTGGAGTCAATTTACTCCTGACATGTCCATGCAAACAACCTGAGTTCTATAATAGCTTATCCATAATTTTCTATTCAGGAATAATTTCAAGCACAACAACAGAGTATTACAAAATCTGTGTCAAGATTTCACTTCTTGCAGACTCACATCTTCGCTGTTGATGTTCATTGGTAATCATAATTGACATCAACATTTGTAGAAAAACTGGTCTTATCTCATTGTGTGTCTCACTCTGTTACTTGAAGAATTCTGCATGCATCTCCTCCATTTGTTTTAGCTCAGTAATAGATTTGGAACTGTCTCTATGTCAGTTCTCCATTAAAAGTTAAGCATCAATTCAGACACTTAACCTCAGATCTATTTCTAACATTCAAGCAGAAATCTCCTTCTCTGAATTCTGAGTTTTTCTGGAGGTATCAGAAGGCCATGTTAGACCTTCACAATAGTTTTTCCTCTTATATCTCACATTTAATATATCAATTCTTTTAAAATGTAGATACTGAATTAATTCATATATACATAGAGTTAAACAGATTCTAATTCCAAACATATAAATCTGATGACTTTTGTTTTTCACATAGTGGAATAGTTAGCTATTTTGATTGCATAAGGAATCCAAGCATTAATTCTTATTCTCTAAATGGAGTACATTAGAATTAACTTTCTACTTTTTTTATGTTTTCACTAAATACATAGTTTTCTTCTTGACAGTCTGAAAATTTCATTAAATTCTGAAGCAATCTAAATATTGTCAAACATGGTGAAGGCCCTACTTACATTTGCAAGGAGTTCTTATCTATTGCTTCATGGCTGTGTCGGATTTCTCTGAGCTATGAGACAAGGATAATCTCCCAGGAGTTCCTTCAAGTTCTGTGGAATTTCAGGTGGCAGTCAGAAAAATTCCCATGTACATAATCCCCATTGCATTTAACATATCTGATATTTATTTCATGATGTAATTTTTAACGATAAGCATTAAATTATGTTTTTTTAATTTTTGTTTTCCTCCCACAGTCTATTGCAGCAGATTCAATTATCAGAGGAATGAGGAAACTTTACAAAAGTTTTACAATTACATATTCAGTATTTGCTTTGAACCTTAATCAGAATTTCACGTTGTTTCAATGTACTGATATCTGAAATGCCAGTGTTTACACCAGGCCTAGAAGTGAATATATGTCCACAATGCCTTATATACTATGTTGTCTAAGGATCAATTTTAGCAAACACTATTAAATGTGATTTCTTTTTTTCCTTCCTTTTTTCCTTCCTTTCTTTTTTTCCTCCTTAGCCTAGGACACTATGTTATCTTCATACTACTCAGAGATTTTGTATATTCACTGGTTGGTTGCAAAAGAACTTTTTTTTTTCTGCAAGGTTATTTATTCATGACCTATCATCCATCTTCTTTTATGCTCATTAAAATGGTATGTTTAAAACCACTGATGTTTGGACAGATGGAATTTATAGGAACCGTACCATAACCAGTTTTCACAGCAGGGAGAGTTTAAAACTTGCAATGATCTATGCGGCAGAGGAAAAATATCTGAAAGCATTTCTGCTTACACTAAACCAGGGAAAAACCTTGCTATTAATGAATGAATCTGTTCATCTGAGTAAGGTGTGGAGCACTGTATCTAGCCCACATGGTAGGCCAGTAATACACTGAAAGACCTACGAAGTACTGAAATAATCGTCTAATGGAAATTACATCCTTACATATGTTTTCTACTAAGACTTGGGTTGATGACCCCATAAAAGCTTTCATAAAGGAAGATTTATATACTTTATCTTATACTTTTTCTAAATTCATTAAAGTTTTTGTAGATGTATGAAAAACTTTGACTGATTTGGTTTTCTGGAGACATAATGACTTGCATTTGATCCTAAAACCCCAATAAATTAAACCATGGAGTAATACTGGATGGATAGTGACATTCATCTTTCAAAAAGAAAAATTCTGTTTTTTCTGTTGAACGCAGTGTTTCCTTCTTATATGCCAAAAGTGCTAACATATCTTCCAAGGTTTATTAAGAGAATCACTAGGAGTTTTTGGGCAGCTCTCTCCTTTTTTTCCCTGTCATTAAAAATAGAGGTTGTTTTCTGAAGTTATGGTCAATCAGTTTCATCTGTGCTAAAGAGGAGACACTTCTAAGGAGCAATTTTCTGGCTTTTAATTCCATGCCCCCTGTTTTAAGAAATTGTTACAGCACATCAGATTATCTAATTGCTCCCTGTACTACCTGGAGAGTGAGAGATTCTTCCAGAGAATGGTTCAGATTAGGAACATAAACTATGTGCTTGTGGAAAGTTGCACAGCTCCACCATCTCAGAACCGCCCTCAATGCCAGCAGCCAAAACCCCAGGAGCAGGGGAAGAGATTGCAGAGCTGCAGGTGCACTTGGAGCCCCCAGACCACCTCCATGTGATAGCCAGGAAGTTTGGAAAGGCTGCAGCTGGTGTTGAACCCTCATGATTTCAGTGCTAAAGCACAGAGCTCACATATTAATGGAACCACAGAATGATTTGGTTTGAAAGGTACCATAAAGATCATGTAGCTCCAGCCCTGCAGCTTTTGATGCAGCTCGGGACATGGTTGGTTTTCAGGGCTACAGGCACACATTGTAGGGTCATGCTGAGCTTCTCGTCAATCAACACCCTCAAGTCCTTCTCCTCAAGGGCTGCTGTGCATCATTTTCCACCCAGCCTGGATTTGTGCTTGGGATTGCCTCAACCATGTACTTGGCCTTTTTGAACTCCATGGCGTCCTCACGGTCCCACCTCTCAAGTCTGCGCAGGTCCCTGTGGATGGCATCCCTTCCTTCCAGCATGTCACCGGCACCACACAGCTTGGAGATATGATATATTGCAAATGAAAGATCCTCTGCTTCCCACAACCCTCTGAGATCAGAGGAAAGTTGTTTTTGCATGCATATATAATGGAGTCTTGTGCATATGATGTGCTGAGGTTTTACCTACATGCCTTTCATGTTTCCTGTCATCTGTTGGAGAATTGCAGCCAAATTAACCCTCAATCAACATGATTGACAATATGTAGATTTTACTTTGTTCTCTGTGACAGAAAAAATAGCCTACAAATCAGTCATTCCCCTCACTGTTATCTTTTCCTTTAAAGCTATTGTCCATATAGGTGATAGTCTTCATTTACTTGTTTGTTGCAAACAAATGTCAAATGAACCTGTCGAATAAGGGTTTTGCAAGAGCTGTTTGAGGCAAGCAGTCAACACTTGGTTTGTGTGATTGATTAACTACTCCAGGATTTTCAGAAATGATGAGAACTTAATGTTTAACAACCAGAAATGGGAATGAATTTTTAAAGTAACGGAGAATGATAAATAAAATGTTTTCTACCCTTACATCTTTCTGAAAGCAATTCAAGATTTTAATTCCTGGATCTTATTATGTACCAGTTAATGGCCATTTTTTCCAGTTTTCAGGATGCACTTACCACTGCTGTAACCCATTTCTGAAAAAAAGATTGCAGCCTCTGCTATGTTTATACCACACTGAAAATTGGAGGTTCATTTAGGTACCTAAAGAGTCCATGAGTATGTTGAAACTGTGACCTGAAAAGTGACATTTAGGGGAAATTTACTGGAAGTTCAAGCCAGAAATCATTTCATTTTCTCAGTCCTTTAATAGAATTTTTATAAGATTGCAGAGATCTTAGTTATTTTTGTGAGGAGTGGTTTTCTAGGGAGCACAGGAAAGATCAAGATTATAATTAGATGATAACCAGTATTATGAAACAAGAAAGCACTGTAAATCTTTCCATTTTCCCTTTTTTCTTTTTCCCATTTCCTTTCCCCATTTCCTTTCTTTTTCCTTTCCTCTTCCTCTCTTTTCCTATTCTCTTTTTTTGCCTTTCATTTTTTTTGAGCTGTCTTTTTAATTATATGAACAAGAACCTTATCAAAATGACTTATTCTGTCCCTGAATGAATAAGGAACTAGAAGTTTTTAAATTTCATATTTTTCTTCATACATTTACTTGAAGTAATTGCATTAGAGTGCACTCAATTCTTTTTTCTTCAGGTTGCCTTTCAACACTGTATTTTTATAGTGATTGAATGTATGTAAATATATGCAGCTGTATTGAATAAATGTTGTAAATGAACATTTTCATTCACTGAAGGGTTCTTTCTTGAGAAAATAAAGTAGCATTTCCAGGAAATACATGGGCATTTTTACAGTCATCCGCTGTAGTCACCAAATGATACAATAGGAACAGATTTCTGCCTCTTCACCTGTACTTTGGAGATCAGTCCCAGCACTACCAAGTCTACCACTAAACCATGGCCACAAGTGCCACATCTACACATCTTTTAAATATCTACAGCAATGGTGTCTCAACCGTTTCTTGTGCAGCCTATTACAATACTTGATAAGCATTTTGATGAGGAAATTTTTCCTCATATGTAATCTAGAATTGTCCTGATTCCACTTGAGACCTATTGTCCTATTACTTGTTATTCTGAAGAAAAAAACCAACCTCCACCTCACTACAGCCTCCTTTTGGGTAGTTGTAGAGAGCAATATGGAGCCTTCTGTTCTCCAGGCTAAACAACCCCAGCTCCCTCAGCTGCTGTTCATAGGATTTGTGATTCAGACCCCTCACCAGCTTTGTTCTCTGGACATGCTCCAGCAGCTCAATATTCTTGCAGTGTGGGGCCCAGAACTGGACACATCACTTGAGGTGCTGCCACAGCAGTCTTGTTGGCCTTCCCCCGATCCTTACTAAAAAACATTTCACCCTCATTAACCACTGGGCTATCAAAACATTTTCTAATGCACAGAACCACCCCACCACCTCTTCTTCCTTTTCTATCCCTTCTGAAGGAATCACAGCCATCCACTGCAGAACTACAACCCCTTGCCCCTTTCATTTGACTACATAAGAACAGGGAATGCATCTTAAATGCTCTTTCTCTTTACTGGCTGAGTTCAGGTACACAGACAAATAAACCTGCTGATTCTCCATTTTGGAGTATCACATTGTGAACATCCATGTTCATGCTGAAGGTTGTTTTGCATATTGTCCATTACTTCCTCCACAACAGCTGCTCATATTCCTACAGGCTTTATGGAGGGAGACATACTTGTTGTTTCTCTGCCAAAACCCTCCTTCTTTCCTCTTCCAGTTCTCAGCCCACAGAAAGCTTTTATAAAGGTCATGCAGGCACATGTGATATCAATGTTTGTGTGAATACAATCTTGTATGCATATTCATGGCACTTTCACATTTGACAAATGTTCCAACAAACAGAATTTCTCTCATATGAGTGCTTTAAAGAAAATAAATGTGGTCATAACTATCAAGGAAGTATTCTTCTTGCATTTGGGGAGAAATATTTACAGTTATGAAAGTGTTTTTGCTGGGCAACAACCAGTACAAATAAATTTGTCATATGATGAAAACTGAAGGCAATGAGCAAACAGACCATGAAGTTATACTAGCATATAGACCAGCCAAATATTCTTAGATTACTGAGCACGTACTGTATAGGGATTAACCTCAGGAGGAGCATAATTTGCCTGTACAGCAGCTCAGATATTTCAAGCCTGTACCACTTCAGTTACTTTTTTACCAGCAACCAAGTCTGCAGTAAAATATCGTAAATCAAAATCCTTTTAAAAATTGATCCCCCTATCCTTTTTATTGTTTTCATGAGGTCATGAAAAAGGAATATAGAAGAAATCTATACTTATGACATATGAAACTTCCATTTCAAATACAGTGTTAAAGGAAATGACCAGGAAAAATGTAAATCAACATGAGGCAGAGATAAAAAAACAGTTGAAAATACTTCAATTTCTTCTCTATAACTATGTAAGATCCAGCAGACTTTCAGGTGAGTTTCTCTGCAGAATTCCACAAACTTGTGTGAACTTCAGACAGAGACACAACGTGAAGACACCATCTATTTCTGCCAGTTTGCTATACTTGTGTAAAAGCTAACTAGCATTGTACTTGTGCTAGCATAATCTGGCATACATAATGTTCAGAAATATTAATTAGAATTCTATTAAAAGAAAATTAATAAGATAGAGGCTCAAATAACAGATATTGGTATTAGGCTACTAGTAAGGTTGCAGAAAAGGCATAAGCTAAAAGCCAAGAGATAGGTTTGGCCATTTAGATGTTTTTCCAAAGCATAAACCAATGACTTATCTGTTATCTTTTTTTTCTCCTCACTCTTTGTCTACAATAACTGCTTAGGAGGTAAGTTTGCTGAACTATTGTCTGGCATATTAGGGTCTGAGTCTCATTATGTAAATATTATGCAGATTTCTAAAGAACCAAATGCAGTTGCAGAGTAGAGAGAAGGAATAAAAGGTTAAATGACTGGTTTCCTATTGTGGGAGCATTTATACATCTCTGTACGGCAATTTTAAAAGACAGGGTGGAAGATAAACTCTATAAGCTTTCCTTGTTCAAGTATATCTCTACCAATTAGTGTGTGGCTGAGAAGAAATTTCCTTCTTAATTTCTATTTTTTTTTTCCAAATATTGTTTTTATCATTTCATTTTATTTATTGTTATCTTTCTCCTTTGGCTCTTCCCTCCACTCATCACAATCTCATCAGAATCATAAGTTTTTATTATGTTTTCTTTTCTAATATGACTAACTCACATTCTCCTTCTGAGAACATGTTTAGTACTCATTTATAACTGCAAAATACAAGCAAATCTGCTGGATTTCAATAATTTAAATCAAGGGCAAAAGAGTCTTTAGTGTGCTCTCCCCTCAAACATATTAGAAAATGAACTGTTTCACAAATTACAGGGTAAATTTCTAGCTACATTCTCAGAAACCTTTTTACAGGTGAATTTATTCCACCAAAAAAAAAAAAAAAAAAAATCAAAGACTAATTTAAATTTAAAAGAGAAGCATTTTAAGATTTCTATTTTTAAAACAGGTAAAGAGACGAAACAAAAACTTCCTACCAGCATAACGGTCTGAGAAAAGTGGTCTTCATGAGTGAGGAGGACCATTTTACACTAACCTGGTAGCGTAAGAGGCTACTTTTATTGTAGTCAAAAGAATGATATGATGTGAAAGTCAGTTCTTGTGGCATAAGACTATGTTTGTGCTAAATAATGGAGATATTAGTATTCTTTTACAGTAATTTGTGTTGCAAGAAGAAATAAAGTAGCTGTCTTTCATCCAAATACAACTTTTCTCTCTTTCTCTCTCAAAGCTAAGTAAGAGTTAATTAATCTACTGGACTGCATGAAAAGCTTAAAAATAGAATCTTTTCTGAGAGAAGTCCACGTTATTTTTGTCAGTATTTCTCTTCTCATTTTTATAGCATGCAGTATTTGCATGCTTCTCTCCCCAGGTGAAGTCTTCACCTTGGGTTGTGACAGCATCTGAATCTCATAGCAATCAAGGCTGAAGTCACCAACAGGAATAGAATTCCTCGTAATTAGTAAGCTGTTCTCACACAGTGTTGTGAGGGCAGGGAAGAGATATCTGAAGAAACCAACATTTCACAGAGTCAGTGCTGGTAAGAATATTTACAAGGAAGATAAATCCTCCCAAACTAGAGAATTAAATATACCAATCAGAACACGATTTTCTATAAAATGACAGTTGCTTATTTAGGACCTAGGTTGAAAAACGTTTAAGTGAGTGCTTAAATCAAACCCATTTCTTGAGTGAATGATCTTTGTAAGCATGTGCTTAATTTATATTTAATTATGTTAGTTTTACTGATTTCTGAGTAAGATAAGCTATCAAGCCCCTCTGACTGACACTGAAACAAACTGATATTGGGAGTTTCTGTATTGATGGAAGAAGAAATAATCAAAAGGAACAAATTTTTGTGCTACTTGTCCACACAGACATGTATCTACTGAACACATTTCAACTCCATGTTTAAAGGTAATCTGTGATTATCCTTGTAGGAAATAGACAATATAATGTGAATTACTGTGTGATTGTTTAGAACTGTCTTTTCATAAGTATCAATAAGTTGTGAATTGTGCATGCAGGACCCATAGAATCCGTACCACCTTCTCTTTTTCAGCTTTCCAGAAAAGTGTTAAAAGTGGGGTATCTTGCAATTTTATTGCTAGATTTGATTGGTGCAATGGTCACCTGTAGTTTAACCAAGAGACAGAGATGGCCAGAATATCAGAACTATCAGAAATATCTCTGTATAAATGGAGCTGTCAGCAGCCATTTGAAGTTAAAATATTGCCTCGAGGAATATTAGTCAGGACACAACGGCAATGCAAACTTTTTCAAATAGAATTGTTTCTTTTTAACATCCCGCCCACCCACATGGAAGCTGCTTGAAATGAACAGCCAGACATTTTCTGTTGGGATCATGTTTGTCATTATTCAAGTCGATATTGAATTGAAGGACTGTCAACTCTTAGTTCTGCTCATCATGCACATGTTGTATGTCCACATTATTTATTCAGACCAGACTTCCTGGTTCACAGGTTTCTTAGATGAAACATCTTGTTGCTGAAAATCAGGCTTTTCTGTCTATGTGGAATTGTTCAGTGCTACCCTTAAATAAAAGCATGTGTATTTTTTCAGTAGGACAATATTTGTTCATGTAGTGAAGAACGTGATTCTAGTAAGTAAGCAAGGGGAGTAAAATAGCAGAATGTGTAGGACATGAACTCTAATACTGAACAAGCAGAACTTGAGTTACTTTCACAATTACTATGGCCCACTTACTAGGCTGCTTTCTAGTAACAATAAAATAAATGTTTTCTGAAGGGAAGAAATACTGTTTTGTGTTCACTGAAAATCACCACATAAGATATTATTGTTCTAGCTGTCAGTTCTCAACATCTGTTGTACAGCTTAAGGACTATCACAATACATACCTAAAGCCATACTCTTTGTCAGAAAGGAAAAGAAAGGTAAAAATTTTTGTTCTCTTATGCTTTGTTTTTATTAAAATACATTTAGCCTAGATAAAATGCTATTCAACAAATGCAAGCCAGTGATTTTGTTGCTTTGGCACATAATTTATTCAGCTCATTCTTGTAGTATTCAGATGCCATGAACAGAATACATTATTCAACAAATACCAACAATTACTCCTTGAATAATTTAGTTGATGAATATTTTATTCTTGTGTTAAGACCAGATCCATGTGAGGGAACTAATACTTGTGCACAGCCTGCTGGACCTTTATGGAAAGTTGATAGAAACCCAACAGCTGATATATAACTTGTCTTGTAGTTTTGGGGTGCAAAGGAAGGTAAAAGACAATATGATGGATTCTGAACCCTGCAGAAAAAGGAGTGATTGGATATCTAAGCATTATTATTTAATTAGTCTGGGTTTGATTGTAGTAGGCAATGAACAACTACAAAATACAGAATGACTGACATCAAATGGATGAGTGTTAATTATGGCAGGCGAGAAAGGAGAAACATGAGTGAAAATTCAGCTCATTTGAAAAAGAAAAACAGATTAACTGAGTGAAATAAACGTGAAACAAGAACTCAAGAAACCTCAAAATGTCAGGACTTACTGGACTCAAGTTTTGGGATTTCTTCTTAAATAAATTACATGAAGATTTCCATGATATGACTGCAGCTACGTCTATTCATTGTGTGACCAGGTCTTCTTGCCTCTCTCCAGACAGCTCCTTCCAGGAGTCGGATAATTCATATGTACTCACATGAACAGGATTCTCTAGATCTGGCAAAAGATTTGCTAGATGTAGATGAACAGCCTGAACCAGTATCAGTTGATGTATTTACCTGTCCCAGAACAGCCAAAAAATGTTGTACTGCACACCAGTAGAAGCATGTATGCTTTTTAGGAGGATCCTTCTCACAGTGCAACCTCACTGGAACCACAATCCCATCTGGGAGAATCTGATATCTCTGGGAACACACCTTCCAGACAGTAGGGCATATATTCATATGGTAATCAAATAATCGGGCACACCAGATGTTTTCAGCATGATGCCCCTATGTTGTATGACCCACCTCATATAGTCTCAGTCAGTGGGTGTCTACATCAGAAGAAGGCCTGCACACAAGAAATCTGGAAATTAATTAACCTAGAAATTAAAACAGAATTTCATAAATCCCAATCCTATGGCTTCATCACAAAATCAATCCTTTTTTTCGTATGCACCACCACATGAATAGGTTACATTCTTGCAGCACATTCTATATCCTGCTGGCTTGGTACCTACTGATGGTAGGTTTTCAGGTATCTTCCTTGAGAGTGCAGTGACTGTTGCCTTAAAATGTTCACTAAATACAGACCTTCATCAAGGTGAGGCTGTCTACTGTTTAGATAAAATGATTATAAGTGTTTGCTTTTGAGATCATAATATCTTCTGTATCAGTTCTCCTGCAAGTACATAATTAACCTGTCAGCCCACCCTGCAGTAATAAGTGTGATCGACGGGAAATATATTAGGGAAGAACCTGTGTGTGATATGCTTGCAAGCCCTACTTTATCCTTCAAATATTTTTCCTTTAATTAGCACTCAGGTAGTCAGACCTTAATGAATTAGCATATAACTGTTATTAGTATACATTATTTTTTCATTCTGAACTGCTCATTCAGATGAGGTGTAAGAGACCTGCTATGGGTATATTGGGAGAAAGAAAAAGCAACTCAAGATAGATTGGTGCACTTTGAAAAGTCTAGAGCTTACAATATTTACAAAGTCTTTCTTGATAAATAAGATGTAGCATGAACTACTAAGTAAAAAATCCTGAAGGAGAAAAACTGGCAAAAAACATTGTCTCAAAAATGACAACATCAGAAAAAGAAAGTGTTTATGAAAGTGCTTATGCATATGAAAAATAAACAAAAACTCTAGCTTTGAATAAGACTGTGTCTCAACTAAGGGGAAAAACAAATATTAGGAGAAATTGATAATCTAAAGGTATCAGAGTGATGTAAGAGTTTGTATCTCCTGCTTTTTTAAGCACTTCAGCATTCAATGTCAAATGTATGTACTCAATTATCTGAATATGTTTCCACTAGATAAAATTTTAGAAGTTTCATTTGGAGTATCCCTCCTAAGAGTCGAGTGGCAGCAGGAACAAAGATGGGAGTAGCATCTTTATCTTCTAAGGCTTAGAGACTAGCTCTGCCCTTATAACATTGATAGAAACAATAAAACCAATGAACTAAACAAAAACACTGTTCAGTGTCTGGAAAACAAGTCATGATATGAAAGCTTAAATAGCTCAATTTATTGAATAGAAAGGTTGAGACGTGTCTTCATCGTTGTGAATAGGTACTGACACAAGGAACAAATGTTCAATATTGGAAGTCTTTTGATCTTGGAGACGAAGACTAACAAGATCAAATGGCTGGAATTTGAAGCTAGGCAAATGGCTTCAAATTGAAAATGTGTAGATTTAGATTAGATGTTAGGAAAACATAATTTTCTGAGAGGGTTGCAAGCCACTAGAATAGTTTGCCCAAAGGAGTCTTTCGGGGGCTTTATTCTTCTCTCTTTTCCCTCTTCATTATTATTATTACTGTCATTATTGTTATTACCATCATTAGTATTACTATCATGTCCTTCTCTCAACCCACGAGTTTTACCTCCTTTTTTGGTTCTCCTCATTTTGCTGGGGCAAGGGTGTGAGTGAGCAGCTGCATGGTGCTCAGTTGCTGACTGGGGTTAAACCATGACACTTTCTAAAAAGGGCTGCTCTCTACTAATTCTTGGGAAAAAATATTTAGTGAAAAAAACCTAGAAAATCAAATTAAGATTTTAGTTTGCCAGGAAGAGATCTATATATGCTCCTGTATTCAGTGTGATAGCAAACATAGTAGACATAAATAATGAGCCACAAGATAATTTCATGTGTGTGTTCATACATGCTAGGATGGCTACAGAAATAGTCCAGATGAAGATAGACAATTCTACACTCTGCATTGCAACAATATGGACTTCCGTATTATAAAAAGTCTTTGCAAACTTTTCCGGTGAAGGTGGAAAATATGTCTTTCACTCTGAGATCTCCTGGTGGCATCATCAGCTTTACTTCTAGCAAGTCCTGCCACTGTGACTTGCAGAGCAACTATTGAAATTCTGACCCTTCTACAAGAAATGGTGGTTGATCTTCTGGGTTGTTACAGAAAGTTAAATTTTAGTACATCAGATGGAGTGACCACTGCTTGTAAGGCTGTGTTATTTCTGTCATACCAGCCCAGGATACCTTTTATTCTTCCACCTACATTTCAAAAAAGGCAAGAATTGTTTAGTCTTCTCTAATAAAGGATAAAAATAAGTACTTCTTTTGAATAGAGGTATTTTAACTATTCCTGACAATATTTTTCTAATGATGCAAAAATAAATATATCTCAAAAGCTTTCTAGAGAATATATATCATATTTTAGAACATTTATTTGGCTTGGATAGAAGTCATAATGCTTTTTGAATGCAAGTTTAAATGATAGAAAAATGTGATACTTCATCCACTGTAAAATTGTGCTGGATAAAAAGATATACCTAAAACTTTCATCTTCATGTGTGTAGCAGTAATTGTCATCTCTATTCTTGTCTCCTTTCTAGACTGTAAGTGTAACTGAGCAGTTTCACTAAACTGGGAGGAAAATTATTTAAAAACTCTCCATTCTACATAGACTGTCAAAACAGACTCTGTCAGGAGAAACACATCATTCACATCACACAAAGACTGAAAATCTTAAGAGAGACTGGAATTCATGGCTAGGTTCTGAGATGGAGCTGGGCAAAGTAGAGCAGTTTATGTTTTCATGAGTAATGTAAAAATGACCTTTCTAAATTTCAGCTGTGCTGTTATTGCAGTATAAGAAAAAGAGGAGTCTGAGAAAGACATAGAAAGTCAGATGCTCTTGGACAGGGACTTCTATGAAACCATGCCTCAGGGACTTGTAGTGGACCTGCTCTTCACTTATATATCACTACAACAATAAAACCTGCAAAGTTCTAGGAGTTGTGAGGACTAAAAACTGTTACCTAAAACTGATATCTCAATCTTCTTATCAAAGGGTTTTTCTGGAAGAATAATGATGAACAGAGATGAGCAGCTCATGTATATTTGTCACAATTAAAAAATGTTTGAATTAGAGGAGATATAAATTTGCTGTACTCTAATCAAAGCTACAAAATAGAGAAGGAAGAAAATAATGGTTTATTTTTAGCTATTCCTATTATTAAAATCTGCATTTGAAATTGCAGAAGGGGCAGTCAAGAGGTTGTCTTTTTAAGACTTTCCCAGACATGACAGGCTACTGCAAATGGATGGATGACTCATGTGCCTTCACATGACACTCATTATTTTATACATAATGTTTGTCCTCCAAGGTGATTTTATTTTTCATTTTATTAATCCTTATTAATATTAAAGAGAGAATAGTAAAATACTTTCTTTTTTTTCCTGGAATGTATAAATGCTATAGCTAATCATTTCCCCACAATTATCATAAAACAGCAGTGACATTTTCAGCTCTTCAAAATTATGCAAATTATTGAGTGGGTAAGTACAGTAGCTCTTTTCTCTATTAGAGCACTGCTGTTTAAAGTGGTATTGCATGTCAAGGAGGGCAAGGTGTGAGTAGTTTGATTAGAATTATCCACCCTCCACCAGCATCTCTCTCTGCTTCACGCATCGACACCGTACAGACACCCACTGTCCTTTATTAAATCACATTTGCATTTGCAAATTCATGGAGATGGGCTAAAAAAAAAAGAAGCACCCAAAGGAAAGTGGGCAATCCAGATCTGCATTTTTTTTTGTTCCACAGCGCCATCATTCAGCGTACAAGGAGGGAACCACCACGATTCTTTGTATAAGAAAAGGAAAAAAAATAGGAGATGAAGATTTGCCTTTCTAAATCTAGATTGAATTTCAAACCAAGAAGTTAATTTTGTTCTTCATAAGCCAAATTCTATCTCCTTGAAAGTTGTATAGCTATGAAGTTACTCAGCTGAGAGCTGGTAGAACTGAATGACAAAACGAGAAAGGATGATCACAGTCTTTTCCTGTTCAGTTCAGCTTTGGAATAGTGACAATTCCTTTCTATTCACCTGGAGATCAGTATCATCATTACCGATGAAAAGCACTTCCACTGTTTTCCAGCTTAGCAGTCTTAGTGCTGCAGTTCTTACCAAATCCCCCAAAGAGGCAATAGTTTCCTTCCTGCCTTTCCCTCTGCAGTGGCTGAGGTACCCAGCCTATGAACACTCACAGCAAAGCTGCTGCTCTAGACTGCTCCACGTCATCCCAGTCATGCTCACCCCACTTGGGCTTTCCCATCTGTTTTCTGGAGTGTTTGTGTGTGTTTGTTTGTTTTGAAACCATCTGCTGTCTCATACCTTCCTCTTCAGCTCCAGCCCCGCAGGAACAGTCTCACTCTCGAGCTCACAGCACAGCACTGGTGTTCCAGGCTGTTGTGTGGAACCTGGTGCTCAAATCTCTGCATGGGCTGGTGTGCCCACAGCACACCAGGCTTCAGAGGAGCAAGCATGAGGAATGGAAGTGCTGCTGGCATGAGGTTGTGCCTTAGGGAACAAGGCCTGCTCATTAGCAGCACTCTTTGGCTCAAGTCAGTCTTCTTTCCTGGCTTTGGAGCCATTTGAGGATGTCTCACTGACATTCATTATGCCCAAAACCTACCTTTAAATTGCATATTATCAGAGATGGCATTTCTAATTATTTTCTTTCTTTTTTTTTTTTCTTCTTTTTTTTTTTTTTTTGTAGGATCCAGTACTATGGGTTCATTCAAGAGACTTTTTAGGTGGTTATATGTCTACATACAATTAACAGCATGAAACCAAAGAAAGCCAAACATGAAAGAAGTCTGTTCTTAATTTTTTATAAGCAAACTACTGGTTGTTTTTCATGTCCTTCTAAGCCAGTTAAGTGGAAACATGACTCCCTGAACAATTTACATGTGAAGGCTGTTAACATTTCTCAATGCACATTGCTACTCTCTTTCGACATTTCATTGAGATATTCAATTCTAATAGCTAAACAGTGTAATTTCCTTTCTAACATTTAGACAGAGGGGGTTTTTACAGTTTTTAAATAAAAGAAATAAAGCCAACTATATTCTTATCTCCTATTTTCAATTTAGCTTCAGAAATTAAAATTTCTACCATATAATTGAGCCAAAATTATCTATGACTTTCTAGTGTTTTTCTTTCAGTATACCCATGCTGCAAATAGAAATTCAAAGCTATGATCAAGTACAAATCACCTATTGTCATTGAATAGAGCATTATAAAGCATTGAACTATTTCCTCCATTTTAGCTGTTTTTGCAAATGATTTCATGGTCACAATGGATATTTCTGAAGTCTGTTTAAAAAAAAAAAGAAGAATCTTTCCTTCCAAAGTGGTGTTATAGTATTCTTTGCCAGTTCTTTGCCACTTCCAAGCACAAATACAGGCTGTACAGTGAATGGATTGAGAGCAGATCTCGAGAGAAGGACTTGGGATATTGGTTGATGAGAAGCTGAACATGCACCAGCACGGTGTGCTTGCAGCCCAGAAAGCCAACAGTGCCCTGAGCTGCATCAAAAGCAGATTGAGGGAGGTGATTCTGTCCCTCCACTCTCATGAAACCCCACTTGGAGTGTTACATCCATCTCTGGAACCGCCAAAACATGAGGGACATAGACGTGTTGGAGTGAGTCCAGAGGAAGCCAGGAAGATGATCAGAGGGCTGGAGCACCTCTCCTATGGAGACAGACTGAGAGAGCTGGGGTTGTTCAGCCTGGAGAAGAGAAGGCTCCTGCGAGACCTTATAGCACCTAAAGGGGGTCTAAGAGAGCTGGAAAGGGACTTTTTACCAGAGCCTGTAGTGACAGGACAAGGGACAGTGGCTACAAACAGATAGAGGGTAGATTTAAATTGGACATGGAAGAAAGTCTTTACTGTGAGGGTGGTGAAACACTGGCACAGGTTGCCCAAAGAAGTAGAGAATGTCCCATCCCTGGAAGTGTTCGAGGCCAGGTTGGATGGGATACTAGACCTTGGTCAAGTGAAACGTATCCCTTTCCATCGCAGGGGGCCTGGAATTTGGTGATCTTTAAGGTCATTTCCAACTCAAGCCGATCTATGAGTCATGCAAGTATAATCCATGCTATAACACTGTGTTGGTTTCGCTTGGCCCAGTTTTTGCTAGTGAGTAGGGTAGGGTATAAAGATGGCTCCTGTGTGTCTGTGTGAAGGTTCTGGATGTTTTTCACCATGTCCAGCAGAGCCAATCTCTAATGGCTCTGAAGATGATGGACATGCTGCTGGCTAAGCCTGGACCAATTAGAGATGTTAGTTACCCCTCTGTGAAAACATATTTAAGAAGAAATCAAAACAATGCGAGCACGCACTTCTTTTTAGCCAGAGGAGGAGGAGGAGGTAAAAATATGTGAGGGAAAACAACACGGAGGCACCAAGGTCAGTGGAGAAGGTGGGGGAGGAGATGCTCCAGGTGCCGGAGCTGAAAACCCTCTGCCAGCTGAGATGAAGACCATGGGCGAGCAGGTGGTCCCCCTGCAGCCCATGGGGTCCAGCGGGAGGCAGAGAACCCCCCACAGCCCATGGGGAGGTGCTCACGCCAGAGCAGCAGGTGGAAGCCTGCAGGAAGCTGTGATCCAGTGGGAGTCCCAGTAGAAGCTGAAAGTTACAAAGGCCTTGCAAGAGAAAGAAAGGCCTTGCTCCCGGGATGGAAACAGCCTGGCCTCGGTTCGGAAGTCTGCACCCTATGGACAAGAACCCGTGTTGCAGCAGATTTCAGGCGGATTTGCTGCTTGTGAGATTGGACCCATGGCAACGAAGTTCGCAGAGGACTGTCTCTCGTGAGGGGGACTCCATGGCTACGTAGAGGACTCTTCTCGCTGGTGGACTGACCCTGACCAAAGAAAACCCCCACAACCTGCCTCCCCTCCAGAGCTGTTGGTTGGAAGGAGGAAGGGGGTGAGCTGTGAAATGGTGTCTTAATAAGGAGAGAGGTGAGTAGAGAAACAGTGTTTGTAGCAGAAGAATTGTAGTGATGGACAGACTAAGAGTAAAAAACCCCACACCCTGCCCCTGCCCAGGAGGTGTTGGTTGGAAGGAAGGAGGGGGGTGGGTGGAGAAATGGCACCTTAAGAGGGAAGGAGGGTGAGTGGAGAAACGATGTCTTAAGAGCTTATTTTTACCTCTGATTTTTCCTCTGACTTTGTTAGGTTAATAAATCACTCTGCAACTTTAAACTTTCCGGCCTGTTTTTGCCCTTTGTGCATCTTCCCACCAGTGGCTTATCTCAACTCATGAGTCCAGTGTGTTTGTGTTAGTTTTTTCTTCTCCTCTGCACAATTGAGGCAGGAGGTAGTAGAGAGAGCACATATCGTAGGTGCCTGGCATTTAGCCAGGGTCAAACCATGACAAACATAAAGCTCTTCATGCACATAAAAAAGTACTAGTTCATCCAGGAAAAACTAATATAAAGAGAAAATTATTTTGTACATTTTTATAGAAACTTACAGTACCCTTTAAGAGTCTTGGGGTGTTTCTCTTCATTTTTCTTTTTTCTATGTTGAAAATTAAATTCTGCAATAGAAGTGGCAGGCCAAACATTGATAAATATATTCTTAAGGGAGGATATAGGGGCCTTATTTGCACCTTCTTTTGTGTGCCCTGTGTTATCCCAATATTTTTCTGAAATAGTTGATCTCTACCTTGCAGCCAGCTTCTGGCTTCCCCATCTCCAAACCCTTGGCTACAGAATGTGAACTCAATAGGGAGGCACAAAGGCAACAGACAGCAACATCCAAAATCCACAGAAGAGCATCAAGGCAAGTTTAGGTAGGAGAATGAAGCAGTGCCAGGGCTCATACACCAGGTGGCTCAGCCATCCTTACTGTTAACTTATTACACAGCTTTTGGCATGCTTTTGTCTGGGTCCAGGTTGGCACTGTCCCATGGAGGTCCCAGGGGTGCTCAGGTGCTCAGGAGGCATTCCCCACGAGCCTCCTCATTTTGGAAGATGAGTGTTTAGTGGGATAGATGGGACTAGATGGTGCCAGTTGGCCTCAGGGTCAAAATAGCCTTGCCCTCACTATTCAATTTACTGGTATAGATTTTGCCGCATGCTCCTCTCTATTTCCAGAGACAGAAATAGATTCTGCACAGGCTTGTCTTTTCCCTCTCATAAGGGCACAACACTGTTGCTGATGACATTTTTGTTATATGTGAAATTGGCAGGATGTAAACAAATGGGAAAACAACAGAAGGTATTGTCCAGGCTCCATCACTTGAACAGCTGGTTCAAAGCAAAAATTGTGCTGTGAATAAAGAACTTTTGAAACTGGTGATATGGAAGCTTGCCTACCCCTTGCAGACAGTTCTTTGAGCCCCATGCAGGTAAAACTGTCGTGTTTCGAACAATAAACCAAAAAAAAAGTACCGTTTTTTTCTTCCCTCCAGTCTCCATTCACAGGGGTAGACACTCCGTGGAGCGAGACAGGTATGAGATGCTTGTGCTTTCACCACACCCTGATGCTGCATTTCTCTCTGTCCATTGATTGTGCTGGAAGCAATGTTACAGCAGCTCTCTGTGTAGGCACCAGGAAAGATAAAAAAGACAAATAGTACTGTTACTAATACCAGACATACCTTAAGACATCTTGGTACAACTACAAAGCTCTTCAGTGAATGGGGGGAGAATAAAAAAGACTTGAAAAGATATCTGTCAGAAAACATGGAGTTGAGGAAGAAACATGAAAGAAAATTTAAGATGCCAACCCCACACCTTTAGAGAACAGTAGATACTTTAGGGGCAGGAGGGGGTGGGGACTGCTAGGAATATTCTCTGTGCTTAAGCAAAAGGCTATAATTGTTCTTTTGTGCCTTATGACAAATAATTTATTCCAGAAATATGCTAGTTCAGATGCTTTCTGAAATAATTTAATTTTTCATGACTACTTAGCAATAGGTAGAAAGGTTCTCATACATTTAATTTCTCTTTTGGGGCTGATATTTTCTGGAATTTACATTTAAGTTCTCAGTTTTAAAGGTGCTTATGTTCTCTTCAGGAAAGCAGAGTACATAGGACTTGGATTTTAACTTAGATTCAAAGAGTATTTTACTGAATCAGAGCTGTAGTAGCTCTGACAAAGTTAATCTCTCAGTCCATAGAAGCCCAAACCTGATACAGAGACTTAAAACAACAAATGCCTATTTTCCCTTTTATTTTTGCTTTCGACATTTAAGGGGGAGAGAAAAGAAAAAAAGATGGGAGCATGGTTCATTTAAACGTATTAAATTGGTCTTACAAACCTAGACCCTCACTAATGCTCTAACAGTGGACCTTCCCCCCTACTCTCCAATACCATCTGCTCTTGAAAGCACCCAAAATTTGACCATGCATGCTCTGGATCACCCTGTAGCTTTTCTTCACTGAATTTACTGGGAATGCATTTCCCCACTGATGTTGCAGCTGAAGAACCACCATATCTTGGTGCCTAGGTGCCTGAGTTACACACACAGCAAGGCTCTCCACCCACTGCAGACCATATGGAAAAATCCAATTTCTTTGGAACTATGTTCTTTTGATCTAGCTCTGCCCTTAAACCTGCTCAAGTTATGATTGAAACTTGAAAGCTAACCCTCTCTTTTTGCTCCCAAAAGAACAGGAAAAAAAACTGCTTCACCAGGTTACCTTTTCACTAAATTCCTTTAGTCAGTTTTAGTTTCTGTCTGTTCAGAAGCACATAAACTTCATGAACCAAAAATGAGGAAAACTCCAAACTCCGATCAGGGTTTTTCTAAAATGTCTATCTTTTAAAAGTTCCAAGATACCCTATATGGTCTTTCACACAATTCACTCTTGGCTGAGATGTTATATTACTATTTTTTTAAAATCAAATTCTCCCCAAGTCTCAGTGTGTTAGAGACCAAAATTTAAAAGCAGTGGAGAAAAATGTTTAAAATAAGAGGAAGTGGAAGAAAATGCTAATACCATTTTCTGTGAGTCAAGTTTGTTTTGGTAACTTTTCCTCCATCCTGAGTTTTTTAAGCATGAAGAGACTAAAATATTTGTCTTAAAGTATAGTATTACCTTGATAAAATTACTAGGATTTTTTCTTTCTTGTGACATCCTAAATGGTTTTAACCCACAGCCATGTTCAGACATGTCATCATTGGTCAAATTTTGTCATGGCTTTACAAACAGCTACAGCCTCTTGTGTAGATACTGTGCAGACTGTAATGTGGATATAAAACAATGCTCACCTCAGCCCAACACAGGGGCATAAACAGCAACCCAATACAGAAAGCCAGGGAGAGGTAGGATTTTTCTTCCTAATGAAGGAGTGAAAAGTGCTCTTACTCATGCTGCCATTGCACCATTAAAACTCAGTGGGCTTCAGTGGAAATCCCCCTGAATTACTTCAGATAAATTAAACTTAACTCTCTAAATGTTATGTTTACTGAATAACACTCTTGCAGTGATGTTAAAGCACCTTGGAAACATTAGTTAAGCTCCAGAATCCCTCCTTCCATGGTTTCCCAAGTGGAAAATAAATTAATATAGTTTATGGACATTTAAATCATCACCCATCATTCCCTAAATTTGTGCAAAATCACACAGCAAATCACCATCCAGGTCAGATACAGAACTGAATGTCCCACTTGTTTTCCTGGGGTCAGATACTAGACATTTTATTCTCTTTTAGAACAATAGATTTAAACTCTTACAGATTATTACTTTTATCTTAAACTCTCTCTTACCTCAAACGGCTGCTGAGTTCTCAGTTGGGCCATTTAACATAAGTGCCTGCTCTAGTTATTCAGTCCATTAAAACAGAAATCAGACTACATTACCCATAACACACTTAAGCCTCCCACAGCCCTGCTCAGCCACAGAGGCAATCTGCCAATAACTATGCTCTCTACAATGCTCCCTACAAAAATAATTTGGGAGTTCTATGTTGAAATATATGAATACATATGTTTATACAAACCCAACAGCCAATATCTGAATTATCAGGTAATTTAGTTAGACAAGCCCTTGCTTATGCCTGTTGAGTTGGATATTTCATTACCCATGGCTAATGCCTGGGATGCTGTCAGCAAGCTTTCTAAGTTCTTTCTGTGTCCACACAGTCCTCTACTTTGAAAACACAGACACTCTTTTCCTTGGTTGTAGGACATCTTTGCTATTTGAACTAATCTGGTCATGGGAAGCACAGGATGTTTTGTGTGTGTGGTTCTTGGACACACAAAGAGAGTTAATTTGCACATGAGCAAGGCAGGGAATTCCCTAAACTAATAGATAGGAGAAGAGACAAATTAAAAAAATCCTTAATGCCTGCTTTACTAAATACCTGAGAAGCTAGGTTAATTTTGATCATTGTCACCACTGGAGAAAGTTAAAAGCTGTGAGAGGAGGTAGGTGCTGCTGGGAGACTGTATTTAAAATTACATAGGTGGCTTCTCAAGGCAAACTCACAGTTCTGCTTTTCCTGTGGTGGCAGTAGAACCAGCAAAACTGATTCTGAAGTATTCTTCCCCATTTCTTCCTTCCACCATGCTTGCTTCACCTGCTGCCATGACACGAACATGACTTAGTCCCAGGTCTTTGTCTCGAGAGCAGCAAAATGAAGAATTGCCGGTATTGCTTTGAACTGACTCTAGGCACACACCTTTGCTTCATAAATTCAGGAGTCAGTCAAGTAACACACATGAATTACTGGTCCACAGTTTTCCAGATAATTGAATGCCCTCAACACTCATGTACAAAATGTGTGACTTTGCAAGACCTGAGCTCTACAATAATAAACATAATCAAATTCAGACAGCATTTGCTTGCCAATTACTGGCAGATTTGCACCATTTATGGTCAGTCCATTATTACACAGCTCTACAAATTGAATTTGTTACAGAAAATGTTAAGAAGGATCTTTGGCTTCAATTTATCCAGAACAAATGGGCAAATGGAAAATATCAAATCTGAATTTGTAGCTACAAGGCAATTTGGACAAATGTTAGGCTATACTGTCCTATCTGTGGAGCAAAACATGATCCAAACTATCTCAATGCATTGAGATTATATAATTTGATGATTACATCTAGCACTGTGGCAGCACAAGCAATCTGGTGTTCAGGACATTCCTGAATTTTGGTTAAAACCCTTTCTTTTTTTTTTTAGCTCAAATATCTTTGCTGCTTTAGATTTTGCGTTTATGGTGTAAAAATGGAACACACTGTCCTAAATGGGAGGAAAGATGCCTGTGGTATAATTGATTTGCCAATTGCCTTTGATTACTGTAGAAATGTTCAGCACTTTTTCCTCCTCAGGGAGATTTTATCTTGAAAAACTATGCCAACAGACAGACACACACATACAAGTTAATCTGTATTTTATAATAGATAGGATTTTAAAACGCCCAGTGAAAAGTGGCATTGGCACTGAATGTGGTGGATTGTCTCTGTCTGGATGCCAGGCATCCACCAAAGCCTCTCTGTCACTCCCTTCTGCAAATGAGCAGGGAACAGAAAGTATTAGGAAGGATTCATGGGTTGAGATAAGGACCGGGACAGAGACAACCCACCCATTACCATCCTGGGCAAAACAGACTTGACTTAGGAAAATTAATTGAATTTATTAACAATCAAAATAAGAGCAGGATAATGAGAAGTAAATCTTTAAAACACCCTTCTCTCACCCCTCCCTCCATTATTCCCAGCTCCACCTCCTTCCCCAGAGGTGCAGGGAGACAGGGAATGGGGACTATGGTCAGTTCATCACACACTGTTCTTCCTGCTGCTCAGGGAAAGGAGTCCTTCCCCTGCTCCACCATGAGGTCCCTCCCACAGAAACAGTTCTCCATGAACTTCTCCAGTGTGTGTTCTTCTCATGGGCTACAGTTCTTTATGAACTGCTAGAGCCTGGGTCCCTTTCTGTGGGGTGTAGTCCTTCCAGAGCCACCTGCTCCAGTGTGGATCCCCCACAGGCTCAAGAGCCCTGACAGGAAACCTGCTCCGCAATGGGGTCAACTCTCCATGAGTCTGAAGATCCCTGCCAGGGGGCTACAGCCTCTTTTGGCCACCCACCTGCTCCAGTGTGGGTTGCCCACATGGTCACAACTCCTGACAGGAAACACGTTCCAGCATGGGTTTCTATCTCTGCAGGTCTGCAGGTCCCTGCCATGAGGTCACAGCCTCCTTTGGACACCCACGTGCTCCAGGGTGGGGCCCTTCACAGGCTGCAGGTGGATCTCTGCTCCAGCTTCTGCTCCTCTTTCTTCACTGACAATGGTGTCTGCATAGTTCCTCCCACACATTGTCACTCCTCTCTTCTCTGAGCACAATTACATCAGCACAAAACCTTTTTTCCCTTAAACATGTTTTCACAGAGGCATTATTACCATTGCTGATTGGCCCAGCCTTGGCCATCAGTGGGTCCGGTTTGGAGCTGGTGGACATTGGCTCTGCTGAACATGGGGGAAGCTTCTGGGAGCTTCTCGCAGAAGTCACCCCTGTAACGAATCCCACTACCAAAACCTGGCCGTGCAAACCTAATACACTACAATAGCACTTTAGTTGGTGGGAGAGGATGTACCTTTAAAATAATTTTCCCTCTCTAGGCTGAACAGTCCCACCTTTTTCAGCCTTTCCTCATTTGAGAGATGCTCCAGACCTGCTAGTTGTCTTCATGGCCCTCTGTTTGACTCTCTCCAGTAGTCCCATATCTCTCCATAGGGAAGCAGAAATTCACACAGCATAAATACTGTTGGTTGTCATAAAGAAGACACATCCAATTGCAAAAAACATGCATCTTCAGATCTGCTGTATGGAATCTATCTCATCCAACTTCATGGATGGGTTCCTCATTAGACTTGTGACACCTAAATTCAAGTCCACATGGAACAATCTAAATGCGTAACTAACTAATTTGAGGAGGTAGAATTCAATAGTTTAAATACCTAGGACCTAGAAGACCCCACCTATCTCCATCTGTTATTAGTTCAAGATGAGGGTATTTCCTCTAATACTCTTCTCAAATACACCAGTCTGGTGTGGATGCCTTAAATTCTTTGGGGTTGTCTCAGATGTAGCTGTGTGGCTATTAACTATGATGGGGTTATAGTGCCTGCAGACTGCTAAAGGTAGGTGATTTAATCTCAGATTCAATCTGCTCACCACTGAAATTAACAGTAAAGACATCTTTACTGATGATGGTTACTCAAACTATCCTGTAGGGGGTTTTTTATAATCATTGGAGAAAATCTGGCAATTCTAAGATGCAATTTTTCTGGTATTTGCCATGAAGTGACTCCCTCCTCCTTTAGAAGGACATTTTCTTATTTTGTTGCAGAGATCCTGTTCTTTATTTCAATGCCTGCAGTACTTCAATCTGCATGGGAACTTCCACTTTACAAAACCATGGCTGCTTGGCTTTGTTCTTTGCAAGGTTTTCTCACCCCCACGTTTCATTGGGGCTTGTAAAAGCAGAGCACCTGCTGCTTGATGCTGCAGCCAGAGAAGCCTCTCCACTGAGTCTTTCCCAGTGAATTGTAGAAGGTTATTGCCATCCTCTGGCACTCACAGGAAGGTGCTTGCAGGAAGGTCACTCCCAGTTGCTCAGGTAGGGTATGTCAAAGCAGGGTAAAGGAAGGTCATCCAAAGTAATGTAGACAACAACAGACTGGAAGTCAGCAGCAGTGTAACCCTGTTCCAATCAGTATTGTCTCTGCATTGAAGAGCTTTAATGAGAAAAAGGGATTATTAACTTTCAAGTGCTGCAATGACAGCTTGTTTTTCCCCTGTGGATGCATGCTATCCTCACATGGCATGGCACAGCTCACAGCAATATACACTTGGCTAGGTGCTAAGTATAACATCTCCTTACAATTCACTTTTCCCACATCCTGACTGAAGGGTGAGCAAGAACAGAGTGTTTCTAGCTAAAGTGAGCACACTGTAAGGTCATCATTAACCCCTCTGTGCATATTACTATGATTTACAACAATGGACGAGTACAAGCATCAGCAAAACTTCCATGGACAAATTATAGCCCATAATAAAACTGTACAGAACACAATCATTAAAATTCTGGGACTGGTTTCAAAATATTTAATTTTTAAAGTTTCTAAAGTTGACCTTGAAAATTTCTCTCTCCCTTTGCCATCCCTTCCTGTGATCAAACATTCTCAGTCATCGCAAGCTACACAAATCACATGCATTTTCTCACAACATCTCATATGAAAGATAAAGTCACCTTGCAATTTTAACCTCAAATAAAACCAAACCAAAACAAATTCCTAGTTGCATTGCCACCAAATTTAACTCCGAAAAGAGAAGCTGACAGAACAGGAAGACCCTTCAGACCTCCATTGTAATCCTCTCCTTTCTGACACTTTCCAGCTCTGTTCAGCTTTCATTTCCTTCATCCCTTACATAAGATTTATCATTCCTCTTTGCAGCAGCCTTGTCCTCTTCACAGCAGAGTGCCATTTTTGCAGAGCTGTCCTTCTGTGGGAGCAGGAATCCTTGTCACAGACCTGAAAATAACTTCACCCACCTGATATTAAGAAGTTCTGTTAAAGAGATACAAATCTTATTCTTTAGAAAGATTGGTTTTAATCTTCTCATTCGCTTGTTTCTCACAGTATCACCTAACCTTTTCATGACTTGACGTGATGGGGTGGGGTGGGAGAAGGGACACCTATGAGCCAAATTTGCAGAAGAACACATTTCACAGTTTCCTTTTTAGTTATAGCCACTTCTCCTCATCACACCTGAATTCTAGGATCCTGCTCATTAATTCCCCTGCCAGTCAAGAAAAAGAAGAGGGACACAAGCACAATTTGCTTTCCCTGACAAGTATGAAATAGACTCCAGTGGAGCATGCACCTGACAGGAGACTACAGATTTTGCGTTAGGTGAAGACAGAATGGGACCAGACATCAGAATGTATTGTCAAGATTGGTTATTTGTTAACAACTAAAGGGAAGTGTGTTATAGCCATGGATATGTTTAGATATAAAAGAAAGGGAAGATGGGTGTGAAAGTTGCCTCAACTTCATTTCCAGCGATAGCACTGGTGGAAAATGCCTTTCAGTATCCTTCATTAGTTTTTCATAAGTTCTGGTCACTGATGGTGTTACATGACACACTCTGTGCTCTATTTCCACCAACTGAGAACCTGAAACTTTCTGCCTTCCTCCACAAAATTCACCATACAGAGACTCATATTTAGAACTTATGCTAGTTCTGTATCACATTATTATCACAAAAAGATTGAAGAGCTGGATATAATCAGAGACATTTAGGAAGTGCCTGTCTTTATGACTGATACCATTGGGCAGATACAGAAAATGCAAAAAAGTATAAACAAATTTGACATACTCAGGTTCCAAACTAGGATCCTGAAAACTTCTATTTTTCTTCTTCCTGTCTTCTAAAAGTATTTGAATTCCCTGATCATGTACTTCTGCGTGTGCCTTGATGTCTTGGTGGAACTGAGAAATTAATCCAATGTGCAAGTTCAGTCAGGTAGAGCCTCCTCTAAAGTACCCTGATGTTTTAAAATCTGTGATTGGCTTCTCCTCATATAACCAGAATATCTAGAGATAAACCATCTTCTTATTTAAGTCTCTTTACTATTGATAGAGTCAAGCACCTCTGCAGGCAGTTCACTTCATCCAAAGGCTTCCCTTAGGAATTAGTCTGCGACAATATCTGTCCTGATGGAGAGAGAAATAGAGTTATGAGTTTAGGAAGAAGTTATCAGCAACATAATATTTGGCACAAAAATACTGGTGCAAGGCATATTAATCTGCCCAAGCTACTATCCTGAACCCTTTACCCCCTTCACATGCCCAGAAAGAACCCGTGTCTTTTTCAAAGTTTTGTTGTCAAGTCCATGTTTTAAATCCATGTTGATGGTAAATCAAAAGTCTTCCCGAACCATAGCCTTAGACTTCTGTAACTAACTTGTAAATGTTTCCATGAGATAACTCTTTCTAGTGTACACACTACCTACTGATCAGAACAATTATCAAGGAGTCTGGAAGTACTAGGAGTGGTATTTTTTTCTAGTATGTTTGCTTCCGATATCTCTACCTCGCAGTGTCCAAAATCCAAATTACAAAGTTTCCTGCTTGTCCAGACTGGGGACATTTCCACTACTATAAAGAAAATAATATTTTTTTAAAATATTCTTTTGTGAATAGGAAGGTCAAGGCTTCTATGTGCTGACCAATTTTACATGGGGTTTTTCTTCCACAGGGCTGGTGTTTGATCTTTCTGTTTGTGTCACCTACTTTCCTCAATATAAATAAGGTGGCCCAATTAATGCTCCATACTCAGAACCAGGCATCTCGAAGTTAAAAATATCAAGAGCAAGCTTTACAGTACTGTGACTGATCTCTTTAGACTTACCCTGCTTAAAATAGTCCATTTGCAATTTGCTAATATGGAGCAAAGTTTTCAAACACCTCTCCAATATTGGGGTTCATCAGCTGGAGGATGAAGAAACTCTACATCAGGCCTAGTGTAACTATCTAATTTGCAAAAAAAGTACTGCTTTTAATGAACACTAATTATAATTGGGGAAAGATAAGCTGTGGATTCAACAGAGGGGAAAAAGGCTAATGCTTTTAAAATGTAGCCTGATTAATGAGGCTGTCATAGAACTTATTTATAGGTATGCTGTATGAAGTATCATAATCTCTGGAAAGATTTGCAGCAAATTAAAGCCATCAGAGTTTGGAAATCATAAAACTGGTTTGACTCAAAAGGATACTCCATGCAGGCCAATCAGACAGTTAGAGCTGAGGCAGAGAAGTTGTAAAGAGTAAGTGTTAAACTGTTCTGGGGTGTGGGTCACATTTCAACCCCTTGACTCCAGCTTTAATCCCTACAAAGTCACACGTGGAATATTCCACAACTGGATATCAGCCTTGAGTAACAGCAGCAATTGCCTTCCTTGAATAGTGGCATTCAGAAACTATTTAATATAATTGTAACCGTTTTTAATGTAAGATAGCAGGTGGAAATGCAGAGGAACCTGTGCTTTGCTAGGCTGCTCTCTATGGACTTCCAGCAAGTGCTTCATGAATCACTAATGGTGCATGGTCTGCAGTTGGGAGTTATTGATTTGAAGAAAGCCCAAGTAAGTAAACAGATAGACCTTGTACTATATGGTGAAGGTCACTAAACATAAGAAACAAAATTTTCCCTACAGCAATGTACATGATGCATTTGGTATCCTGAAAGTTAAAAAAAAAAAAAAAAAAAGAAAGAAATAATAAAAAAGGGCATATTTAGGATGTTATATTTAGAGTAAAGGAGATACACTGACAGGAACAGGGACTCAGGCATATAGGTGCAAGACACAGATCATCTGGGAATTGGCAAAGAAAGAAATCTAGGCTCCTTGTTTTGTTTTGGTTTTTTTTAAGAATGGCAGGTCCCTTAATGGGAGCAGCCTTTAAATCTTGACTCTAAAGGATTAAAAGAGCCATCCAAAAGTCTTTCCAAAGACAAATGGCGTGGGGACAGATAAGGCTGTTTTAATTGAAATCTGCATCAGAGAAGGTAGCCTGCAAATGTTAATGCGTACTTCAAAACTTTTAAGGGCCGGAAAGAGAAAAAAAAGTGTAGTATGGCAGGACAGTGCATGAAGCTGAGTGTCTGGATATGTTGCCAGACCTGAAAAAGGAGGAAAAACACCAATTATTACAATCATTCAGAATTTAATACAAAGTCAAAAGAAGAAAACACTTAGAAATTATTGATTTCCCTGCCTACCATAATGTCTTTGGACATCAATATAATATTTGATGATACAAATGTTTGTTTCTTGTTCCTCTTATAGCTCTATAGATGTTAACTTGCAGGCAGCCTCACTGGCACAAGAACATAATAGCATATAGGATTTTAGCTATATTGAGCACTGGATAATTTTGATGACTTATAAAATCCTTTAGCCTAGAAGTGCTTTATTTTCAAGCTCCACTATAATTAGTTACAAAGGTTATTTGAGTGAGACGTGAGGCGAGGCTGGAAGGCTGCTGTTAAATGAAATCAATTTCACCTTCTTTTTCTCTTGCTGTAATATTTCCCTTTAAATCTATAGTGAAGAAACAGACTATTTCAGACAGTCATTTACCAACAATGACTTGTTCGGTAGTTTCAACAGCACGTTCAGGAACAATGGAGGGATTCAGATGATACCAGTCTTTGGTTGAATTGCTCTCTGTGTCTGCCAGGTTGTGTCTCCACCTACATTACATATTCCAGCCATGGCCAGCTTTGTCAGTTTGAAGGAAGGCACAGTTGACCTACATAAACTTCTCAGGCTTTAACTGAAGTTTGAGCAGAGGCAGCACGTCCCACCAGCTCTGCTCAGTCTCCCAGATCTGAACAGCTTCATACATTACCGATACTCCATAATTTGCAAGATCAAAAGAATAGGGATGTGTCTCCAGAAAACCTGGTCTGGTTTTATAGTTCATGAATTCTAAAACAAAGGTCTTGAGAAGGAGCAACAGTGTATCCCATACTCTTAAGTGGGGTGGATGGAAGAAGCATTCCAGCAGAAGAATAATTATCAAGGTTTAAGAACTGGGCCAGAGAACTGAAATTTGCTCAGGGATGACACAGACATGGTAGCTAGTAGCCGAGAAAAGCTGTCCTCATCCACTTGCTCCCCTCTGACACACAATTCATGAATGTCACAAGTATTCATACTCCAGATTCCAAAATTATTGTTCTTTTCTGTTCATTTGCTCGGGTGAAGCTTGACATATACAAAAAGACTGGAGATGGATTTGTGTGAACATTTCATGCACGTATACAGACAATGAGGAAACACAGGAAAAATTTTAAAGCTGAAAAATATGCCTTTAACAATCGCTTAAGTCCTGACTAGAAAAGATAGCTGCTGAAAGCATATCAGTGATTAGTCTCTTGACCTTTCTTCAACTTGAAGTCATCAGCTATTGTTCATCACTGATAATAATAATAACCTTTATTTTATGAGGTGACTGACAGACAATCCTTAGAGACCACAGTCTTTCACAAGAGCAACGTGCTTAAAAAAGAAGTCATATTTAGTAGGCTCAATACAGGGAAATTAATTCAGAATTTTTATATCAAATATGAGAAACATGAAACACTGTCTATGCAAAAAAAAAAAAAAAGAAAAAAGGAACATTCAACCGACTTCTAAAAGAAAAAGCTGTAGCACAAGTTTGGGTAGAAGAATGGCAGAGTATTAAAATTTATTTGTCCTTTACCCCATTTTTTTTTTCAATAAGAAGCTAAAAAATTTCTCTAAGATTTCTTTTCCTTTTTTTTTTTCATTTTGAAAGGTTAAGAGGAGTGAAATCCATGACCATATGAACTGTTACAGGGAATATCCTATCTTTGACAATGGCCAGTCCTGAATCCTCAGATATGAACACTTCTATACTTCATTTAAGAGGGGGGGTTTCTTCCTAATCGCAGCCAGCAATCGTCTCATGACCTGAAGCTGCAGTGGCTGCCCTCCTCACATTTTTGTTCTTCCAAGTGTAATTGCATATGTTACTCTAGACCACACTTGAATGGAAATCCCTTTCAGGAAAACCCCAGGAGGTGGAGCCAATAATAGGGTAGGTGGCTCTCATTCCGCAGCGTCATTATTGAATCAATCAGACAATACAGTGTGAGGGGTCACAATGAGCAGTGCACTCTTCTGAATGAAGTGTAAAGCCAATGCCCTGAATAACTCTGGCTATTAGACAGATTTTATTTTTTTTCGAGAGTGAAGACCTTGCTCCATCAAGACCTAACCTGAATATTATACTTTGTCTCCTGTTAGGTCAGTCAGCCCCTTAGCCTGTGTCAGTAGCATATAGGAGGTCTATGTGTGTTCATATGACATTCTTCTTTCTCAGTGGAAGGAGCTGCAATTCACCTGTGAGATTTTCATTTGCCAGAATAATTTAATCCAACCTGTTAAAAAATTATTATCATAATTTTCCTGGAGGGCTGCAGAGTATTTGTCTTTTAAGCTCAGTCTGCTTTCCATGGGCATTGCATTTACGACTGTTACCTGCGGAAGTGAAGAGCCAGCATAAATACTGGGAAGGTCGGGAATTGTTTAGAGAATCACCTGAAGAAATGTCTTCTTTTCCTAGCAATAATTGTATCTTAGGCAAAATGTTTTGAATCATATAAAGCCAGTAAGGAGCCAAAATTAAGTTATTAGCTGTTGACATTTTCTTAGATATTAATCAATTATCATTAAACATTCATTGAGCAAAGATAAGACCCTAAAGGAATTGAAGAACCTGATAAATAAATCCCATTGGAATTCAAAAGTTTGAAAATCTCTGCCTAAATTTTTAGTTTGGCTTTGGAGTCAGGGGAAAATATCTACCAGCTGAAAGGGCTCAACATGAGAGCCATGTCTGGGCAGTATGAAATACATTGACATACATGAGTGCTATAAAAATGTCACTGCTGTAATCCTAACCCCACCTAGCCAGAGGATGATTGAAAAGTTAAATGCCCTTATTGGGCATTGGACACTTGTTGTGGATCTGCCTCCTAGCTGCCTCAGCCTCCCAGGCCGGCTCCATCTGCCGTGGGAGGACCTTGGGGTTTGAGGGCCTGGGTCCGCCCCTGGATCTCAAGGGAAAGGTGTGCCCAGGGCTCTGGATCCACCCACCTTTCCAGTAAGTTCTGTTCCATTAGCCGTATCATTGGTAGATTTGAATTGTACCCTCCCTCTTTTGTTGTAATTGGTTCTGTATTTCTGTCTCCTCCTCTTGTCTTTCCCCTGATTGGTTACCCCTTCCCTCATATAAGCGGCTGTCACGGGGGCAGGGTGGGCTTTTCTTCCCCACTCGGGGGTCTCCTTCTCTTCTCTCCATCCCGGACACATGTACCCTTAACCCTTAATAAAGGAGAGCAAGGGGAGGACCCCCTCCCGCAACCCTTTATCTCATCGCTTCTTTTTATTGACTACAACAGACACTGGCTTGTGTCAGCCTCCATAGATAGTGACAGTTCAGGTGGCCACTGGAAGATCATCACTCAGGGAATTCTGTGCCTGGCTTTCTGCAAGCCAGTTCTTGGTGTCTTACTTTCCTTGTGTGCAAAGATGGAAGCAATTTTTTTCTTGGAAGCTGTTTTGAGAGCTACTAATGAAAGCAGTAGACAATTTTGTTGTTGTTGTTGATGTGGTTTTGACTACACTCTAAACAGAAACACTTTTCATTCATGTGTAATTTACGTTGAGGAGTCAGCCTCCGTTTCTAGTTATGGATGATATGAAAATATCAGACCTCCAGCCTGTAACATTTTTACTGTAGAGAAAAATCCATTCAAAGCCATTTATAATGTTGCTAAAATGTAGCATTCTTCCCCCCCCCCCCCCCCAACTCCCAAGCTTTGAATACACATGGGAACTTGAGAGATCAGATCTAAATTGAGTGGATCAGCAAAATGTGGTAGAGTCAATGAAGTTATGTGGGTTTACATTATCTAAGAGTATGGCCCAAAGTGATAAGGATTGGCAAGAGAAAAACTCCACATATACCACCCCCCTTGAAACACATGTTTTTAAAACTGCTGTAAAATATTATTATTTCTGCTAAATATGTAATATATGAAGGGTATGTCAGCTTTTCATGCTTGTATAAAGATTATGCAGTTTTAAATGCCCTTTCCAGTCAGACTTAATCTACTCAGCCCAAAGACAAGCTGTTACAGTTTTATAATATACAGCACATTTTTGTGGGCCTCTGTGTGTGCATTTGCATGTATGTGAACAAGAGAGAGAAATGCACTCACAACTGTGGAAAGCCACCAATTAGGCAAATTAAAGCACACCTTTTTTCATTAAAACCTCAGATATTTTCTTTCTGCTTTTTATTGTTTATTGGAAACAGTCCTTTCTCTGACACTACCCACAATGGATTTTGCAAATTTTGTGGCTTATGTTGACTGTTTTGCAATTTATACCAGTGTGTAAAATATTCTCAGCACATACACTTAATCAAAACAAGCCCAATTAAGCTCAGTACTCCAGATTCCACCTCATTAGCTTTCTGTTCCTAAAATATAACAGATGTGATTGCTGCGGGCCATGAGTTAAAGACGAATTTTTCAGCTAAGCACTTGCAGTACAACCTAAAGTTATATGAAGATTTAATTATTACTTTCATTTTCATGGCTTACTGTAAAAGCTCATTTTTCACCTAATAGCAACAGTATTCCACTCCTGCATTTTACCCACCATTACAGAGAAAAGTATTTAAAGGAGGAAGATGGGAGAGGTCAAGGGTCTTATTTTTACTCCTGGCTTCATATATTGAATGAGTGACCTCACAAACTTGCAGGGCTTTTACCCGTTCTAAACTACTGAAATTCAGAAAAGAGTCAGGATCTCAGCTTGTAGTATATCACTTCTGCCTAAAACCTCTGTGTGACTGTGTGGATGATACCTCATCATGTTTACTTGGCATGCTTCAAAAAGATAGGATGGCTTAGCATGCAGCAATTGATGTCTAGTGCTCCCCTCAAGTAATTCTTGGTACTTCTTCGCTGTATTTTAACTGTTTAGAAGTACTAGCTTCTATATAATATCCAATATAAGGAAAAATATTATCCTTTTTCAGTAGTCAAAAGGCCAAAGAGGATTACTACAGGACTGACAGCAGGGACGCGAAGGAAAGTTCTGCCAATTGTCAGTAGCTGTATTTCTTTGTCAATACCACAGTGTCAAGCTGCTGAATCTCTCCCACACTTTGTCTTTGTTATGGGAACTCAAGCATCTGGTGGATCAGAAATAATCTGGCCAAACCAAAGCAATTCCAAGAATAATCCAGATGGGACAGTCTGACTTGTCCGTGGCACAATTCACCGTGGAGATTTTCAAATGAGCTTTCAGCTTCCAATAAATTAAACTTCTTTACAAATTCTGTACTGATGCATAACTGACACCATCCTCTCCTCTGATTTCCCAGAATACTTGAGAGCCTTGTAGGTAAGACCCACTTTTTCAAGCTGTTCAGTTTTTCAGCAACACTGAATGAGCCAAGAAGAAAACAGTCCCAGGCTCTGTGCTGAGCAACATCCTGGTCCAGTGAAGCCAACTGTGCATAAAATTGTGCACATAATACACATTCAATCTTGCAAAAATGGGCATAAAACAGTCCCATTAATATCAGTAGCAACGCCATCGGCCCTAAAAAGGCCTTTAGGTACCTTTTTTGCATAAATTATGACATAAGGTACAAGGCAGGACTAATGATTAAAATTACACAAATGACCCGATTCACCACTTTTGCTGCATTTCTATGTAGGATGATTTTTTCAAAAGTCTGTGGTTGTTCTCTCAGCAGGGTGGGTATCTGAGATAGCTTAATTGAAGTCAATGGAGCTACACATTGACATAAAACTAGTGTACTTAATAGGAGGTTAATGCTCAGAAGAAATGAGAAGCCAAGCTATTTCTTGAAAGATTTTTTAATGGTTGAGATCTCCTCTTGTTTGTACATTCCCACCGCATTATTCTTTCTTTTCTTCTCCTTGAAAGATTAATAAAAAAATAAGCATTTTCTCTTTGTGGTTTACACCGAAGACATAGCTTTTCTGTTTCTTAAAATGTGGAAGAAGATAAATAATGAAAATTTCTAATGATTATTCCCTAAGGTCTTTATTTATGGATCCCTGGCACAGTCACACTGCAGATAATAGACCAATTTAATATTTATGATGTGCTAGGTTTCTCTAAATATACAAATTTGGCAATTATCATGGGAGTTATCCCTTATTTATCTCCTTTTGACTTTTAATTAGTAGGATTGCCATTTAATCATTAACAATCTTCTCTTCCAAAAAACACCCTACCTGCTAATTCCTTGATGAATGTGTCCCCATTGTGTCACTACTCTCATGAGAACATCTTCCTTAGTTGTTCCAATGACAAGCTTTCATTTAAAAATACCAGGTCTGCAGATGTCTTGAAGTGAGATATCCCTGACTGGACACTCTGCAGCCACTATACTGTAATGTACCAGTCAGCCCTCAGCAGCCCAGGCATCAGGGCACTCAGTAAGGTGACCAACAGCCCCTCAAATCATAGCACCCTTTTCAAAAAACAAAGAAAAATACTATATGTGTGTGAGTGGATAGGGGAGTACAAAGCCTGGTGCAGTCTTTTAAATTAAACATAATAATACTCAATGTAAAGATTATCCCTCTTTCTCTGACGGTATAAAATAGTGGCACAGAAATTATACCTTTGTTAAAAAGTTCTAACATTAATCAAGTCGCTTCCATGGAGAGATGAAACTACAAGCTCTAACATGTTAACATTCAGCAATGTGTTACTAATAGCATCATTAACACATACCATATATAGCTGCATGGAGTGCCTTAGTTTGAGCTAGTGCCAAGTCCCAGTTTGTCAAGTTGGGACACGGGAATGGCAAAATAATTTCATTCACTCCACCAGCTAATTAAGATGGAGCTAAAAGCATGGAAGCTGAGAACCTTTGCAGGTCTGCTGTGCCATTCCTCCAGGGTGGCTTTGTAGGGAATAGTAAAAATACTTAATATAGTCACTGTTGCATGTTAAATGATTGTTAGGGAAGTGGAAGTGGTACAGGTTGAATCAGTAGAGGGTGAACACTGCCATCATTGTGCAGAGTTCACTCCTCCCTCTCCACTCATCTCTGCTCTCATGTTTGCCCATACTGCTCTAAAGAATTTTTTCTTTAATACTGGGACTCTTGACATTTACTTTAAACCCAAGCTACCTTCCTAAAATGCACTGTTATCTGGTGTGTATTGTACAACTTCACCCTGAGAATGTGAAGGGAGAATCAGGACCCATTCATCTATTTGGGTTTCCTAGCAATTTCCATTATGAAGGAATCTTGTGGTCTTCCCATTTGAGGAATATTTTCAACACCCATCTCAGCAGCAGCTCTCAGCAAAGGAACGAATGCAACGTCCAGCTTCTCATGAACTTGGCTCACTGGGTTATTTTTTAACCTTACACTGATGTAACTATTCTATCCCAAAATCTGACCTGCAGAAACACATTTATAATACATTTTGACCAACAGCATGTTACTCTAATACCTTCAGCAAGCTTGTAATGACAAGACCACTATTTATCTAGGTCCCAACTCTCCATGCAAGCCCTCAGAGCGCTGGTGTCAAGGTCCATCTGCAGGATACCCTGTAGCCAGTCAGCAAGAGAGAGGATCAGGTCTGCACAGTGACAGCGCAGCTCACTGTACCAGGTACCATCAAATACTTTGCAAGTCCATATGTGGTTGTTGCTCAGAACTCTGCCCCCAGTTAAGAAAATATTTGAGCCATTCTGCTTTCTGATATTATCCCCTTATTAGTGGCTTACTTGACAACGTGCTAAATTAATCTGGTTTCAAAATAGCTGAGGTATGCATATGATAAACTAACCACGAAAAAATAGACTCAATACATCCACAGTAATACTTTGTTTTATATCCCCTTTATCCCGGGCATTTCCTGTTGTTCAGTTCTAAATTTTTTGCCTAATTTCCTGGAGCAAAATTTTGGAGACTGCTAGTATACCTTCATGTGATTGCCTGGCTTTTGCTAAGGCAGGATTTTTTTTCTTTTATTCACATGAAACTTGATTAATATTGACAAAAGCAAAGCTTTTGAGGATACTTCATTCTGCTGGTATGGTCCTTTAAGGCCACTGGGACATCACATAACAGCAGGGAGACCTGGTTCTTTTCCTTTAGGGTTGATTCTCTCATTTTGTTGTTTGAACAGTTTTGGTGCTCCTCCAAGGTCCTTCTCATTTGTTTCCCCATTTCTAATTATGCATTTTTCTGGTTTGAATTGAGTAAAATCAGAACAAACAAAACAAAACACAAACAAACCCACAAACAAGCTTAGTAAATAATGTTTATAGGCTTAACTTAAGAAGGCAAGATACATGCTCAGTACCTTTTCCGATACTTTAGCTCCCGTAATATTTTCTGTTTAGTTTTGATGGTGTCATTTCTCAGTGCAATAGCTGATTAAGAGTCACTTGAAGTATAATTTCCTGTAGTCAGGAAACTGAAAAGTTTGCAAGAGAGTAGTGTATTTTGAAACAGCAGCCATTAATGCCAAAGTCAGAGCTGCTAATATTTGAAAGCTTGTGTTCACCTATGCATCCTTAGGGATGTAAAAGAGAAAAAGAGATTTTCTGTAAATCCATTCCTAATTTGTGATGCTTATCATCAAAAAACATATGGCCAGATCAAAAGGACAGATCCTAAGCTGGTGCAAATTGGCCAAACAGCACTGTCAGCAGGGATACTGGATTTATAACAGCTGAGTATTTGGCCTATTTGTAGTTTAGTATAAGAGTTATCTGACTGAGAGCATAGAAGTTATAAAAAAAATGCCAAGTAATAATCTTTCAGAAAGTCATCAGACATTTTTCAGAACCTGAAAATTCACGAATTTGTTCATGTCTTTAGATGAGTTCCTCCTTTAGTTCAGATTTCATATTACCCATATTTTAGTTCTTTATAAAAATGAAATGCACTTCATCTCTGTCTATACACCCAATAAAATAAATTTAACTGTCATAAAGTCAAAGAGAGTCATTCCGCTGTAAAAGAGTAATCTGTCTCTCACTTTTTTAGATTTAAGTAGTATGAAAAGAACCTGCATTTAAAAATAGGCCAGGCAAAGTTAAGAATACATTGTTGAGAACAATCTGGCAGTGGGAAAGGAGTGAATAGCCTAACCGATCAGCTTTCCTTCCATCCCCAACTGTTATGATTCTCCAAGTGCTGAGAACACACAATTTAGTAGCTTCAAAGTTGAAAGTAGTTGCTTTGTTTTTTACCATATCTGTAATGCAGCCAAAAAAAGGAAAAAAATTGTATGCATAAGATTTACATTAGAAACAGACAAAAGCAACTAGAGGGTAGATTCTCACTAACAATTAGAAGTACTGTTTGCACAGAAGGAGGTAACCTGTTGGATGTACATTGATGTGAAATAAAAGACTTGCATGAAGAAAATGCAGATGATATGATTGTGGTTTAAGAAAAAAGAGACTAAAAATGGTAGGAATGGAGAATAGAGGTGCTTTTGGTACTGCAAAGGACTGGCAGGTATTTAGATTAAGAAAGTGTCATTTTGACATTGAGGAAACTGAATAGGAAAAGTGACTCATACTACGAATCTCTGAATCTCTTGATCAAGTGAGCCATAATTATTGCTGGGAAAGAACTGATATAAAAAGAAATTGAAAATAACAATTTCCTGTAAGAAGGAGAAAGCAAACAAAGTATAACAATGTCACAAATTTAGATTATCTTCAGCACAGACTGAAGCAGCAAAAAATAAAAAAGTCAGACAGTGAAAGACATCACAGACTGGATCCAATTTAATGCTTAAATGCCTAAAAGCTTCAGTAATGCAACACCCAGTGCTAATGACATGGCTCTGTGACATCCAGCACTTCTGGTGGGCATGCAGGTACCCACTGCAGTGAATAGGGGCTTTCAGCAACCTCAAAACAATGACCTCTGTACAGAGGCAACACAAAGACACTCATTCACCAGCCAGTTGGAAAATATCAGTTTCTGCTCCCAGGGCCAATCCTGTGACAAAATTAAGCGGTGATTGGACATAAAAACATTCCATGCAGTCAGTCTTCTTTCTCTGAGGCAACGCTACTCAGCCCTGACTTGCAGACTTACACCACTGTGCTCTTTCCCTCCTCAGACCAGGGGCCCTTGCAATCTTTTATACACACAGACACAGCTTCAAAGAGGAAAACAGAGCAAAAGCTTCTTCACTTTTTATGAACATAAAACATTTCACAGGTAATACTCTTGTCAGGCAAAAAAAGAAATTGAACCTGGGTCACCTACTTAATGACTGAGTGCTTTAAAAATACCAGGCTACTACACAGCAACAGATGGAGCACTGATCTGATTGCAGGGGCTGGTCAGCAGTGGCAACACTTCTGTTGCTTAAACAGGAACATGCACACCTGAATGAATGTCTGGAAATACTGAACAAATGTACCAAACCATCTAATTCAAAGATGTGTTGTTGAAGGAAACCCAGATCTCTGAAGGATGCATCAACTCTTTCTGTACTATTTGGAAAAAAAAAAATAAAAAAATTAACACCTGCAATTCCACTTCGTGCAGGCCCCAACTCTTTCAGAAGGTATATAGAAATGTTCTGCAGACAGCTGATGCATAGACATGTTCAGAAGATAAAGGCAGGGAAAAATTCAGTTTCCGGTGCACACCATCTTGCTTACATATGCCTAAATGGAAGAACTTCAGATTTGCAGACCTCCAGCATGCTGGAAATACAAAGGACCCAAACTGAAGTGTCTGGGGTCTAGAAGCCTATACAGAGAGGAAGCAGCCAAGCATGAGGAGCAGGGTTGCCCAGTAGCCTCTCTCCTGACAATGCATTTAGCACACTGCTGTGCCTCTCGAATGCAGAGAAGAGCTGAGAAGATGAAAAGGAGTAAGAAGTTTTGTTAAGATCCTTTCCATCTCCTTTCAGTCTTCCCTTTCTCATCATCCTGTGCAGCAACAGACACACTTCAATATTGAAGGAGAAACATAAAGTTACTCAGGCTGTGTTTTTTTCTCAGATAGTGATGCCCTGGGAAAAACTAGCAGGACAAATAGAAGGATCTTTGAGGCTAGAACTGCTCTGGAATCACTCAGTCTGACTGACCTGCAGGCTAAAACCTCCAGCACAGCTCCCATTTTTACCAGAGAGTTGCCTAAAGGAATATAGATAGTAAATACAATTTAGTTTCGATTTAGAAGTGGAAGAAGAAAAAAGGTTATCTGTGCTTACCTGAATCAATATAGATACTCAGGATTTGATTTCACGGCAAAGTAGCTTCATCAGCTATTTGTGCTAAAGGTTAATTAAGATTATATTTGTCAATATAAAAATATGGGTATGTACATTTCTGGGAATTCTCACCAACAGTGACATTCCATGTGCTATTAAGTATTCCTGAGATAGTGCTTTGGGATATTTGGTTGCACATTTCTGAACTTCTATTTCCACATGTTACTAGAAAGTGTGATGATCTATGAATCAAGACAGTTTCATATGTAATCTAAAAACATGTTGAAAGAATCTCAGTCCAGCATTACCAGACCTAAAAGCAGTTGTCTCTAATTAATTCTATGAATCATGGTTTGAAGGATTTCAGATCCTTTAAAATGTAGATCTTAATATAAAAATAGGAATTTCTTAATGAAGTTGTACCTATGGCAGGATAAACAGAATGTTCCCTTTTGTGTCTAAAAATGGAATATTTCCCATTCTTATTTCCATGTGGTAATCTAGAGTAAAACTCAAACTTGGGGATGATGAGTCTTGGGGATAGGTGAGGGTTATTTTCTACATTAATATCTGAGGTGCTCCTGAAATTTTTTTGGGAATAAGTCACCTTTTGATAATAGAAATATACACAGGAAAACAGTACATGGAGAATATACCACATAAACAATTTTGTCATAGCTACCTTCTCTGTTTGCAGTTACAGAAAAATAGAGAAATTCAACTCTTCACTATACACAAAAAAGAAAGCAGCTTGAGTTTTATTTCACATAGGAAAATAGAATGGTCTGTTCTTTCTATTTATTTTTATGAAGTGCAGAATGATAAGACCCTACTTTTAACCTTATGACATAATAAATCAATAAAGGATATGCAATTAAATAAATGGAACATAAAAGTATAGCAAAAATTGTGAAAGTGAATACTTTTCACAGCATGCTGTCATCCCTTGGAATTAACTCCAGCAGGAGATTATTAAGTCAAATATGAAAGATTTTTAAAGGGCTGAGTAATTTTATGAGTAATAACAACAATATGAATGTTAAAGTAATCTATTGTTATCTTTCCGAGGGCAAATTGAGAGCTGCAGGGGTCAAGAAGATATCCTCTTCTCTGCCTTCCTTTTCACACAACTGGCTAAGATCATTAAGGGCTGTTCTTCAACCTCCCCTCAAGCACCAGACATTGGTCACTTCTGAAGGCAGCAAAAATGCAACACTTTGCAAATGAGAAGGAATATAAAACATGTCTGATCCAGTACAATAAATCCTATGGTCCTTCTCATCATCTTTATCGGAGCATATTTTACCTCCAGCATAAAAGGAGATTGTTTCCTGTGTTCACCACCTCCATGCATACAGCGTAGGTACTTGTAATCTTCCTATTCCAACTCCCTTAGCATTTTAATTCTCATCCACACTTTTATCTGGGAATCTAGCTCTTCTTTTATTCACCTAGTAGTTTCCATGAATTTTCCAAGATTAAGCTCTGAAGAATGCTGCAAAAGGGAAGAAAAAGAGAAGAAAAAACAAAACAAATAAAACAAAATCTTTTTGATTCAATTTTCTGCTCCTATCACCATCAATTTTCCCCTAGTTGAGGAGAATAACAATCCCTGTGATGCAATTCTTACCCAGCTTTTGAGATCTTCTTAGTCACCTCCAGTGAGAACAGGTGGAGATGCACAGGAACAGATCTGTATCCAGTGTAAAATTCTTTGACACAATTCCTCTCTCAACTGAGGTTGCATTGGCCTCAATAGTTGTCCCGTGACACATTTTTGAGACATCTTAAAAAATTTCAGTTACTTTCTAAATGTTTCATGTTAAGTTTCTGCGAATACTTCAAAGGGAATTAACAAAGAATATAGATTTTTTTATGAAGGAAATAAACTCTTAACCACTTTTGAAGAGCAATCTGATATAACACATCCTTGGGTACTGCCCACCACAAACTCATTGTGGGGTTTATGGTTTCATCTTATTGATCCTTAGAGTTTTGTGACCTATTCTGCCTGAAGGACTTGGTAAAAAGCAATTATTTGAAGCACAAATAATTGCCAGGAATTTATTATTGTCATTCTTATTTTAAACTTCTAAACTTACAATAAAACATTGTGGTCATCTGAGCAAACACCATATAAAAGATGTAGTAATAATAATGATAATAGTAATAGTAATAATATGATGTTTGGGGATTTTTTTAAAAGCTTCTTTGGTTTACTTTGATGAAGTTATTCAAAATTTCTATTCTATCCATGTAGATTGCATTTAGTAAAGGCTTGTGTAGATCTCTTCTGACAAAGAACACTATCCAGCTTGACTGCTCTGGGAACCAGAACAGACCTACTAAAAAGAAGAAGAATGAGACATCAGAATAATTAGGAAGTAAAATCTATCATCACAAAAGCTACTGACAAGTATTGAATTCTTCAAAACACATTCAGTTTGGAAGAAACAGACACTGAAACTACATGTTTACCCTAGGCACACCTCTATCATCTTATCACTCATATGTCAAACATTTTACTACCCTTCAGGGTCTGTTAAGTATCATTTCCAAATTTCCAGGGGTGACCATACTCTGACCAGAAATACCTGCACTGGAAAATTTGGCAAGAGGAACAATATTTTTGTTGTGGTCCTGAGAGAATACCAGCTGTATTTCCAAACTAGTAAATAAAATATATTCATCAAAAGCTGCACCTCCATTAGTTTTTAATATGGAGCAATAATGTAGTTGTGAAAGAAAACTCCAGTGACCACATCTATTGCATTGTTTCCATTTCAGAGGTGATTTGCTGTACATAAGGGTTCTATTTCAGGAAACAGAAGTGGAAGAGCAGTTTGAGGTGCATAAATAAAATATATTTCAACCCCTGATGGGGACATCAAGTCCCAAACACTGATCCCTCAGACAGATTTGAACCAAAGTTTGTGGATATTTTGTCCAAAATCTAGCACTAAATCTAGCCCAGTATTTTTATATCATAAAATCATAGAATGGCTTTGATTGGAAGAGGTTCAAATCATCCAATTCCAATCCCCCTGCCACAGGCAGAGATACCTTCTTCTAGAATATGTTGCTTAAAGCCCCTTCTTACCTGGCCTTGAACACTTCCAGGTCTGGGGCATCCACCGCTTCTCTGCTGGAACCACATGATCCATGTGTAAAGTCTATGGTTTTAGCTTTGATCCAGAGGCCTTCCGTTGCACTGTACTACTTGCTGAAATAGACACAGTCAACAGCATTTAAATCCCCTGGTCTTCACCCTCCCACATCTCCAGGAGAAAAAAACATCATCTGTGTGGATTAGTAATCCAGCAAGAACTTCAGCAGAAACACATCTTCCCTGCTACCAGCCACAGACCCAATTTATTCATTCACAAGCACCCACAACAAAGAGAGTCATTGCTTTTTAAGCTTAACTTCATTTTTAATAAATGAATAAAAATGAATATTATACAAGTTACAGCATTGCAGACTACTCATATATCATCAGGGCTGTCTGAAACAGCCTTGCTAATATTTTTGCAGTAATTGTATTTCATATGTTTTCTATTGTCTATCACAAAAGAAGAAGAAAAAAGTATCTGTAAATTTCTTTCTATGGATATTTTACACTTAATTTTAGTTCTTTTGAGGATAACAAGTGCATATTACCCCAAAACATCTATCCAGCCTCCAAATACAGTGCATGAGCTAATAGTAAAATACATGCAAAATATTGAGCGGTCAGGTGTCTAAATTAGGTAAGAAGGAACCACAAGGAGAGAGAGAAAAGATGAATCCTGATGCTCATGTCTTAAAAATAGTACCAAGTCTGGCACAGCAGGAACGTAACAAGAGGAATTCTGTACTCAGGTGAGTTCTTTGATAAATAGTGTGCTTGTAAAATCTGGCCCTCTAGCCAGACCTGGAACAAGCACTCAAAGGTTGTCTTGTGTACCAGTCCTAATCTTTTATAAACCTTCTGAAATCTCTTGCGAGATAGAGCCTTTAGAGAAGATGGTCAAAGTAGGATTTCTATGTCAAACTGGTCAGTGTCACCTGAGTGAATTTACATCTGCTCAGGTTCTTACAGGATTCTAAATACCCCCACTGACAGATGTCCTAACGCATTCAAATGAGGGACTCACAGACTCCACAAAATCTGAGCAAGTGTTTGATTGTATCTAACAACCACATATATCTTTGAGAAACTGTGAAGGCTCCATGACATTTCCCACTAGATGATCTGTCCTGAGGAATTTGATTTCAGTGCTGAGTTCAGACTGATTGGATGTGCTCATGGTTTTGAGACCTCTTCTTTTAATGCTGGTGATAGATTTCTGGGGTCACTAGACTTTTTGAACCAGTCCTTATTTTTGAGACTCCCGTGCCCTCAAAAATGGCAAAATTCTGACAAAATGGGTCATCCAAGAATGGGTCTCTCAAGAACATGTGGATTTTTCTATGCCTTTGTGGGCAGTGAATTTATGGGCTAAATCTATACCTCAGAGATTGGCATTTCAACTACAAGGTGAGACAGAGCTGAGATCCACTGTCTCTCAGCTGAGAAAGGATTTTTATCACACATGTGCAACAATCAGTTTTGCTGAGGGCTGTTTAGGAATGATCCCATTTTCTTTGTGAAGACCTCATTTCTGCATCTAATCACAGCTTAGAGAAATTACTAAGTTAGGAAGCAATTAGTGCTTAATACTATCATTTTTCAACTCTACCAAACCTAACAGTTGTGGTTTTTTCAGCCACTGAGAGAGAATATAAAGTAATGTGGTACGAAAAGTAGATTGAATTCCTATAGTTATTATTCCCATTATTATTGTTATTATATGTAAAAAATAAAAGGGAGAAACATATGCCTATACTGTTGGGGGATTTGTGGTTTGTTTTTTTAAAATAATTTATTAAAAAGTTTTTGGGGCACTGAGCTTTTTTGTTAATACTTGTTTTTGTATGATGGCTTTTTCCACTTACAAAAACAAAATGTTTCACATGGAACATGTTTTTTAAATAAATAAGAAATTAGATTTAAGACAGTTACACTTCCTGCTCTGTGACATGACACTGCTTGTTGTTATAGTGACACCTGTCAAATAAAGAGTTCAGAAAAGTAATGGAGTAACACAGAACCTGCAAGTTTGGCAGGATTGATCTTACAACAGATTCTGTTTGAAGAATATTTTTTTATTTGGTGAATATGTAATGTCTGGTTACATATACAGAGCTCACAATCCCAAAGATTTTCTGCTTCCACACCACACTAGGTAAAAACATCATAATTTTATAGGAGTTCAGAACTGGAAAGGACCCTCTGGCTTGGCAGAACACCCCTGAAAGGGTAATAGTTTCACCAACTTAAACAGTATTTTATTATATTTTCTCTATTGTCACAGTCAAACTGTAAATTAGTAAAATGAACTAAGAGAAAAGATGAGATAAAAATCTGAAAATCATATCATTACAATTTAGGTGGGACAAGGATTGTGTGGAATGAGGCTTGAAGACTTATGTTAGTGGCAAATGATGCCCATTCTTATGAAGGGATAGGTTTGTATAATCAGATGCATCCTCTACTGAATTCCCATGTTAACACTGTAATGCAAGGAGAAAAAAAATAATTGCTGTAAGAACATAAAGCTTTTTAGATCTAAACATTTTAAAATATTCAGAAGGAGAAGCAAGACATTTAACAAGAATATGTTCACTTTCCTTTTAAGACTTCCTGATTAAATGTGATTATTGCATCTTCCAAAGTAGTAGGAATATAATTGTTGGTTTCATGTGTTTTTCTTAGGTGCAACTGAAAAGTTAACGTCTATAAAAGGGGAATATAGCTGAACCAAACTCTGTTTGCCTGGAATCATTTATTAAAGAAGAGATTTATCACAAACTTCCCCCCAATGTATGGTATTAGAGACTAATTTTTGAACTAATCTAATTAAAGTCAATTTGGGGATAGTGGTACTTCTCTAATTGTTTCTGAGACATAGGCATTAGCAACAGAGAGTGTTATGTTGTCACGGCAACAGGACTACGATAATGACTTCAGACATGGAAAGGAATTATGTCACGAGGGTGGTTTGGGAACAGCTGCTTCTCTGCAGGTTTGGTTAGAAGGAACAGAGATGTGTTTTGGCTGCAAAGAAACATGTGATGCACTGTTAGGTGCATATGAAGAGCACACCCCACTCTGCAGGTGTTCTGATGCTTGGCTACAGTAAAAATAATTTTATGATGGATGTTTCATTCTTATTATTCTGCAATTTGTGTAAAATCTTCGCACACAGGTTGAGCTTGGTACTTCACTCAGTGTTGTAAGGGTGAGGACCTCTGTCGGCTTTTTCCCACACATGATCAGTAAATAAAGGTAGAGGAGGAGTCCACTGTGATCCTTCCATAGTCTTCAAGTACTGAAGCATAAACAAGAGACTTAAAGGCAGACTTGTCATATTAAAATTCAGGACAATGATATACTTCATCAGATGGGGTGGCCTGTTGAGTAGATAGCCTCAGGATGTTCTGATGTTCTGTGTGAAGATGTGCTCCATCTGCACTGAGCAAAATGCCTGACCTTAACTTTGTTCCCATCCGGATTTTTTTCCTGAGTTTTGTTGGCTCTCCATTATGAATTCATGGTCTAGAAAAAAGTGAACTCAGTGCAAGAGAGAAGGATTTCCTGTTCATTAATTACGTGCTATTAGCTTGACAACTTTGGTTGTGTCTTGGAAGGCAAAGAGCTGTCCAGATTGCAACACTTAGGTTCACAGCATGGCAAAGTTCTCGTAAAGGTGATTCAGGATAGTTTATGGAAAACAGGACATCAGATGGTAACGTTAATCTCCAAAACAGCTCCCTTAGTGCCAATGTAGGAAAGGCAAGAGAATGCAAGGGTTCAGGTACTTTAGAAGCCAAAAAATGTTAAGGAAACGCCATTCTGGCTGGTACAGCACCATATCCGGTTGTTGAGTTTTAACTGAGTATATCTAAGCTTCTTGAGAAAAAGAAAAAAACGAGAATGTAAAAAGAGAAATGTGGTGTTAGGTCAAAAAAAAAGTAATACTAATGGTGAAGTATACAACTCAAATGTTTTTAAAGAAACTTTTTTTAATGTAAAAATAGTATCTCCATGAACAAATTAAATCATATATTTTGATTTCCTATGGGGCTGTCTCCAGCGCTATCTAGGAAGATATGACTTCCACATAAAATTTATCTGATGGCTGAGGTTCTAAATGCAGTCCTATATGTATTCCCTGCTGTTTGACAAGGGCTGAGGTCATACTGCAGACAGCTGTGCGTTCTCTCTCAAATACTTGGATGTCTCTTTTCACAATATGTCTGGGAACAGAGCATCTTTGAATTTACTGTGTCTAAGTCAAAGTTTGTTGAACTTGGTGGACAGGTTAAAAATTATGGACAAGCAGAAGGACGCGAGAGATAGACATACAATATGATCACTTGAATTTAATTCTCTAAGAAATTTCACTGCTAAGGTCAAAACAAAGCAAGCAGAAAGCCAATAGTTTGCTGGCGATATATGAGAAACAGTGAGAACTTTTACAAATCAGAGTAACGTAGGATTAACACTTTGAGGTTAATTTTAAGCAAAAGGCATAAATTCATGCCTGTTCATTTTTGTAACAGAAAGAAATAACATGTTTTAGCAACATACCACTTTTGATTACTTTAAAGCACAGATGTCAGGACTGTAGCTTGGGAACACCTACCATCACTGAGAGTTTGGCTTGAACGGATGAGACAATAATTTTTTGTGGGTTGATAGATTTCTGTTCTAAACTCTGTTTACTTACACATTTTCAGATGCTTCACTGTTCGTCTGTCTGTCCTGATGACTCTGCTGTGAGTTTTAGAGAAAGAGGGATCTCCTATTCATAACTTGACCTGGTATATGGCTTCTTTCCTCCTAAAGCACTGGTGTTGGTGAGGATGCAGCAGTTCCAATATGGGCATTAAAGCAGTTGTAGATGATGTGGCTGGATTGGAGGTGCTTTGGAAAATCTACAATACTGTTACTTCCGAATTTTGCCACAGGACAGACAGACCAGGGATGAAGCAAAGTAGAGACCATCTGTATGCCCCAGTAATTTTAATTAATTTGTATATATTTTTAAATCCTTATTTGAAGCAAATATTGTAGCAGCTGTCTGAAAACAGAATTTCATCAGGATGTTTATGGACATGCACCACAATCTGGATTTGAACTTTTCTTGGGCTACAGGAGACTTAGGCTCGAATTTATGTTTCCCATTATAATGAGGTATCCCAGCTTTATGCAATTGATAACAGGTTTGCATATAATTCTTTTTATCATTAGTCATGCCCAAAACACCACATTATAGTTTATCTCTGATCACAAAATCTTCACAGGATAAAACAGAAATGAGATGAGAAAGGAAATGGAGAATGATGATGAATATCTTCAATTACTGCATATAAGTTTTGTGAAAGCATCAGGCACATTTCTGTAGTGTGAAGAGTTTCGTCTGAAACACTTGAAAATGCATCAAGTGCAATCTATTTTTCTCTGTTAGAACAATCAGACTGTTTAGGCCACTGATAAGGTATTTGTCTGTCGGCAGCTGTCAACGTGTACAGCTAGTCAAATAAGCCCTGACAAAATAAAGTTACACAGAAACACGCAATTCATTGAGCCCAACTGTCTCATTTCAAACATCCTGAGTTTAACTGACTGCGGAGATGGGTTTGCAGGGAACCATTTTAATTCCTGGTAGATCTGCCATAGGGACAGGGATCTCACAAACTGTGAAAAACTCAAATTGGATTCATGCAGCTGCTCAAGAGCCAAGTCCTCTGCAACCACCCAGTGGAAATGACAGTATCATCAGTTTAATGGCATGGATTATTTGAGAAATTGACAGGAACAACAATTGCCGTAAGCAGCTATAGTATCTGAGAACTTACACCAGACATATGGAGCAAGGATATCCTTTTGATGTAATGTGGACAGAAAACAAACTTTAACATTCGCTTAAAATTTCCTATAACTAAAAAACCTTACTTCTGAGCAAGCTCTACACTTAGATTTGATCTATTCCTTCCCCAGCCCTCCCTAACTCATACTATGCTTGAGAGGAGCCATCCACACAGAGTATTCATGCATGGATATCCAAATGAGCCGAAGTTATCTGTGCACTATCTATAATAATTAGTGCTTTAAAACAGATTACACTTCCTTAGAATTACAGTCACCACCTCCTTGTCCTTCCTCACCTTGATCAGAAGCACGGCAAGGATCACACAGTCCATCCTAATGACAATTCCAAAGTGTGGTCTGTACAGAATTCAGAAGAATGTTGTTTGTGAATTCTATCACAGATCTGAGCAAAACTTTACGGCTAAGCAAAGGAATAGTCCCAGAATTGTTGTTTCTTACCTGCTTATCCTCCCTCTATCAAAGAGCAGCCATTGGGTTGGCTTGTACAAGTCCTAAACCGTAGTACTATTGCTGATGGCTCAGCTGCATCATCAAAGGAGGTACGAACACAAAAATTCACCATCTGTCAGAACTACCTGTTCCCAAAGTGCAGTGGGAAAATCCAGCTTCTAACAATATTGGGCCCAAGAGTACAAGTAAAGAGCATCCACAGAACTGAAAGCAGTGGTCTAGAAGTAGGAATTATCCTTTCAAATTTAGACAGTATTAAGATAAAACAGGGTTAAGGTATCTCCAACAAAAAACAATAATGTGAAATAAATTATATTAAAAAGATATTAACCCTGCAAATATGTCATTATTCCCAAAGTAGCTCAAGTATAGACCAAAATTTGGCCTATTCCTGTGTCTTTAATAGAATGGCATAGACCAGAATGTCATTAGTTGGAGACACACAGCAAAATGTAGCCAACACCATGCCAATTATGACAATGGACAATGTCCTCTTAATGAAAAAGTTCTTAGAATGTATCAGAGTTCATACCCATAAATTTAAAAGCATAAACGACAACTAGGCATATTTTTTAAAACGTAAAACCAATGTAGTTATTTTAAAATATGTCTAATTCTCAGACATTAATCAATTCAAATGAAAATGCACATCCTCAAAAATTGTGAAGTCAGGTAATACTCATAAAATAGGGAAAATTAGTCTCCTTTTATGTTTTTTATCCCATCTGTTTGTATCAATATGTTGTCTTTCACCTTATTCTTATGCTTTTCATAGCAGAGATAAGTTTGCTTCATTATTGATCTGTATGCATTCAGCACTGTGCTGGGGTTCCAGTCAGCAATCAAAATTTTGATGCATAATGGCTAGAGAAATACATCTAGAATAATACATGAAATGGCATCATTTATGAAAATGAAGAGAGAGTGAATAAGATAATTACATAATTGAAAAGCACCATGGAAAGATGAATTTTACAACTATTTGTTAATAATCTTAACAAATTTGCTCAGATTCCATCCACATAACATGCTAAGTAATGGCACAGCTGGAAAAATGGTAAAAGTGAAGACCATGTTCTCTTACAGTTACACTGTAAGACAAAATTGATATATGTGATCATGTGTGTCAGGACTTAGAAGAAAAGAAATAGGTACTTAAAAAGTTAAGCTGTTTTCCTTTATGTTGCTAGAAAGTTGAAAACAATTTGAATACTTCAAGAACAAAGAAGGTGGGAAGAAAATGAACAGTGCAAATACAGAAGTTCAAACCTTCAGTAGATTATGCAAAGACTATTTCTTTGTGTATCATACAGTAAATTACAAGAATGTTTGGACTGATGTCTTGGTAAAATTGATCACAAAGTTGCCTAGAGCTGTATCTACTGTATCTGAAATAGGAAATAAAATGCTGGATGAACTACCTACAGAGCTTATCAACAGCAAATCTTCAATAACTCTTTGTCATACTTTCTTAAATGCCCATTTCCACTGACTGAAAAGCACAGATACAGAAAGAAGGATATTTAATGACTAAAGAAAGGAGGCTTGCTTCACTTTTTTTAACATGTGACAATTTTATTAATTTGTTAAACAGTATTTAATTCCTATTTAATTTCATAGAGTATTGAAAATTATTGCACAGGTATTGCAGAGATGATAGCAGATAACTGGGTCCTTCCTGCTTTAGGGTCAAACAACTCCCTGCAGTGCTACAGGTTTGGGGCAGAATGGTTTGAAAACAACCCAGTGGAAAAGAACCTGGGGCTGCTGGGCAAGAGCAGCTGAACATGGGCCAACGTGTGCCCAGGTGGGCAAGGCCAGTGGCAGCCTGATTTGTATCAGCAATAATGTGACCAGCGGGGCCAGGGCAGTGATTGTCCCCCTGTCCTGGGCACTGGGGAGGCCACACCTCGAGTCTGTCCAGTTTTGGGCCTCTCAAAGATATTGAAGTGCTGAAGCATATCCAGAGAAAGACAATGGAGCTGGTGAAGGAGCACAGGTCTGGTGAGGAGGAGCAGAGGGAGCTGGGGGCGCTCAGCCTGGAGAAAAGGATGCTCAGGGGGACCATATGACTCTCTACAGCTCTATGAAAGGAGGTTTTGGCCTGTGGGGGTCAGGCTCTTTTCTCAGGTAGCAAGCATTAGGACATGATGAAGTGACCTCAACTTGTACTAGAGAAGGTTTCATTTGAATATTAGCAAAAATTTCTTCACCAAAAGTTATGAAGCCTTGGAACAGACTGCTAAGGTCACATTCATGGAGGGATTTAAATGAGGGATATAGATGTAACACTTAAGGACGTGGTGTAGTGGTGGGCTTGGCAGTGCTGGGTTGAAAAGTTGAATTAGATGATATTTTCCAACTTCAATGATTCTGTGATTTTAACCAGAATATTGATTATAAATATTTGGAATTACTTTCAAAAATGTAGTTTTAATAAATAAATTAAGGAAGCATAAAATTAATAAACTTGAAGCACAAGCACATATATCAGAAGATTCTTTTGACTAAAGGAAATTCACAACTAAGTCTCAGCATAAAAAATTATATCTGAGGAGGTGGAAGTGAGGATAGGCCAAAGAGGAAGACAGAAGCATTGCTAGAGTTTGAGGGGCAGTGTTAGGAAAGCCAAAGTTAAACTAGTTGAATCCAACAAGGGCCCTCAAGGGCAAGTAGGAAAGCTCCTACTGCTGTGTTAATAGCAGAAGAAATAAGCAAAATGTAGGGCCAATGATTCAGTGCCAGCAGATGCAGCAAAGGCTGATTCCTGGATACCTTCTTTCCTTTTGTCTTCACAAACATATTCATCCAGGCTTTTGTACATATAAACAGAGTTCAAGAAGGGAACTATCAGTCATGAAAGATCCATCCATGGACCTCTTGAGAAATTAACCTCTTTCAAGTCTATGGAAATCACAAGAATCCATCCAAGGCTGCAGAGACAGCTGGCTGATGTCATTGTAAGGATTTTGTTTCTCAGTTTTTAAAGGTCCTCTGATAAAAAAAGACAAATGTTGCCCAAATTTTCAAAAAGGTCAAGGAAAACAGTCCAGAAAACTGCAAGGCAGTCAATCTCAATTAATTCCTGAGTGAAATCCTGGAACACATCCTATTGGAACCCATTCCTGGACATGTGGCACAAAAGGTGACCTGGAAGAGTCAGCATGTATTTACCAAGAACAAAATATGTTTGACCTCCCTGATTGCTTCCTGTGATAAAATGTCTAATCCTGTAGAAGACAGGAAATCAGTAACTGTTTGGCATCTCAAGTCTAGAAAGGCTTTTGATCAAGCCTCCTGCATGTCTCTAAATTGACATGTTATGATCTACTGAACTACTAGATAAACTTCCAAGTGAACTACTAGATAAATGAAGTACTACTTGTATAGTTGCCTTCAAAGCATAATAATGGTTCACACTTTACCTGTAGGGTGGTAACAAGTAGAGATTCTCAAGGGTCCATTCTGGCTCTCATCCTGTTTAATATCTTTATCAGTGACCTAGAGGAGACAGAAGTAACCCTCGTCACATGTAAGGACAGTAAAGGACAGGACCGGCATTCAGAGTTAGAAAGAAAGGTTGGAGGAATGATTCAAGAAGAACTATAAGAAATTGAACAAGGACAAATGTGAAGTCTTCTACTGGAGTTGAAATAAACTTTTGTGTTGTTTCAGGCTGGGAACAATGTGAATGAGAGCACTTCTTCATGAAAGGACCTGGTGGTCCTGGATAACAGTAGTCTATAAATGAGTCGATTGTGCACTTTAGCAGGAAGAAAGGCTAAAGGATATTGGGCTGTATGAAGAAAATCACACCCAATCCGGTGATGATTCATGGGTTTTTTTTTAATTAATCAACTGCACCTGGAATATTTCTTTGAGTTTTGGATTTCCCAATAAAAGAAGAATGCTAATAAATAGAAGCAAATGCATCTGGTGATCCTGAAAGTGTCAAGATTTGATCATTTTCCAGCAGGTCAAGGGAGGGGATTCTGCCCCTCTACTCTGCCCTTGTGAGACCCCACCTGCAGTGTTACATTCAGTTCTGGAGCCCTCCACAAAGGACAGACATGGATCTGTTAGAGCAGAGGCAGAGGAGGCCACAGTGATCAGAGGGCTGCAGCACCTCTCCAAGGAAGACAGACAGAGAAAGTTGTTCAACCTGGAGAAGACTGAGGACATCACAGATTTTCAGCACTTAAAGTGGGCTTGTGTAAAAGATGGAGAGCGACTTTTTGCACAGGCAGATAGTGGTAGGACAAGAGGCAACAGTTTTAAACTAAAAGAGGAGAGATTTAGGCTACATGTTGGAAATTCTTTACTGTTGGTGAGGGTGGTGAGCCACTGGAGCTGGTAGTGCAGAGAAGATGTGGCTGCCCCCCATGGAAGTGGCCCTGAGCAAACTGATCTAGTGGGTGGCACTCCTGCCCGTGGTGAGGGGTTGGAGCTAGATGATCTGTGAGGTTCCTTCCTAAGACATTCTATTATATGATTCTATGAATGTTAGCATTGTGCCAGGTAATAATGAGTTCATATGTGAAAGGCTTCAGGTTGAAAAGAAAAGTGAAATAAAAGGTCGAAGAGTACTCTAGGTGTTCTGGAAGAGAAACATACAATAGAAGTAAAGAAGTAAATTACGTGAGAATAGATGAACTAAGACCTTGAGTACTATTCCAAAGAGTTAATCCTAGTAAGCATACATTTTTAGACCAAGAGCTAAAGAAAATTCAAGGAAAAAAGGTGTAGCAAATAGGTTTAAGATTTTAAAAAAACCCAAAAAACAAAACAAACAAAAAAAAAAAAACAAAAAAAAAAAAAAAAAAAAAACCAACCAAAAAAACCCAAGCTATAGCTTAGAGAAGTGTAAGTTGTTTTTCCTGGTGTTATTTTGTCCTGTTTTTACACAGACTTCTATTTGCTCATGAGACATTGAAGCCACACAAAGGATAGGCAAAGTGAAAGTCCAAAAGATAAAGTATGTGGTCAGTCACATTAAAGTGCTTGTAAGCAAGCTGTCAGGAGAATGGTCTGAATACAACTCTACAAATTTATCAGTGCAGTATAAGATATGAAGACTGCAGAGAGGAAAAAAGTGTAATTTTAAACAAGATGAGGTCTTCTAAGGGAACTAGACCATTAAAGGATTATTCTCTTTTTCCGTCATTATTTTGAATTATCTAAATAGGTTCATCATTAAAAAAAGAAGGGGAAAGTGCTTTATCTTTTTTTCCTTTTTTTTTAAATGAGACTATAGATTTTACAATACAAGAACAATAAATGTAGCCAGTTATGTCAGAAACTTAAAAAGTCCTTTGGAATTAAAAGTGCATAATCATAATACCAATTCTTTGTGATGCTTTGGCACTAGACACAAAACACAATTGCATTAGAGACATGGAAAGCTGGACCTGTTGTATGTCAATGTCCTTTAGTCAATCAGCATTGCTGGGCACTTGAAAATACTGGACAATTAATTAATTTTCCAAATTCACCAATGCTTTGGTCTAATTTAAACTCTCATTAAGATTCTTTTTCTTGTGAAAATCTGCCTGGATTATAACTGTACTTCTGCTTCTTCCAATCACAGTAGTAATTAGGAAAAATCATGCCCAGATGAAGAACTGTGAACATAAGGACTTGATAGAGATGTTTGTTACTTACAAGGTTTTCTGATAGCATTGATAACAGCAGTAGGTAGTACATGAATATTTTCAACAGGAAATATACCCAGCTGCAATTTTCATATCTGCTAACCATTAGAATGTCACATCATGCTTTCTGTGAGCTCTGCTCACACACAGTGCCCCACTGAGTACTGTACCCACTCTATATCTCCACCACTGCTCAGAAGTGGAATGATTTTGTCCAGTGTGGTAGAAGACTGATTAAAATCACAGCCCTTATCAAAGCTGTAAAACATATCTCCAGATCTTTCCATTCCCTGTAGCTTCTGGCTTCCACTCCTATCTTCCACAGGGAAGCTGTCTCACTCTAATTGCAGAACTAATAGTTAAAATTTGGAAACATATCCTGGAATACCAATTGTGTCCTTAGCTGCTCAAGCCACAGCTTAGCTGCTACAGTCAGAGCCTGACTTTTTCATAAAAATTGGTGTAGAAAATTGACATAATAGGAGATAGGAAGAACATTTCCAGTCACAATTTAGTTTAAATGAAAACAAATACAGGAAAATTTTGTAAACAGTAAAAACACCCAAAAACTCCTTAGGTAATTAGGAATGAAGCAAGATATTCTGACCTCAAGAGTAGTTTTCCTAAGCAAACTGAGAATCAGCAGAATGTTGCCATCCAGTTATAAAATATTTTTATTCTATTTATCCTGAAAATGTCATCATGCAGATTCTTTGAAAGCTGGAACATGAAGAATATGAGTAATGTGTAAGAAGCGCAAACTATTTCCCAATCTTTTCCTATATACTATTTCTGAAAATGTCACTACCATGCTGAGTCTACTAATAGGATCATTAGCTCATCAAATCAGGCTTAGAGTCTAAAACTGAGAAATGAGACACGCTCACAAAATATCTCTGAAGAAATAGCTAATTAGGTGGAAGATGGCATGGTGTGGGCTCTGAAAAAGGTCAAACTAAAAGTAAGGCTTAAAGGGTTGAATCTTAACAACCAAAATACACTTTTGAAATACAAAGAAACAGGAATGCAATGGGCATTCACAGCATACAGCCTCTCACATGTAAAGTGATACCTGAGGAACCAGATAGGAGGCACCATGGGAATTCTCACCCTTGCCCAGTCTATCATATGTCTCTCCAGGGGTGCTCTTTTTCACCTTGGAGTTACCTGCCTGGCATATAACCAGCATCAACCTCTGCCCCCAAGGCCCTTTCCCAAACTCTATGATTTTGTGATAACTCTAGTTGCTGTCAAGCTAAGAATGCAAACTTGAATTTCCTCACTGGAAAAACAAGAAAAAACAAACAAACAAACAAACAAACAACCCAAAATATAGGACAAAGGATATTTGGGATAGTTAACAGAAAATAGACATTCTATAGCGGGACTGGGAGAGTACATGCTGTCCTCAGGGTTAAAATTCTGGGCTACAGTTAATCTTACACTATCCACCTTAACCTGTTTCCAGTCACAAATAATTTCAAATTTACACTGTATCTGTCTCTATTTATACATATGTATATGCATAATATATTCAAGATAATAATACAGCCATTCACAGAAACATGAAAATATTTGTTAATGAGGAATGAAATAAAATATTCCAAACATAGGAATTATTTCAGTACAGATGAAATGGCAATTTCAATACAGATGAGATGGCATAGGAGATTCAAGGAGGCCTATTTTTACTCACTATAAAAATGGGTAGATGGGGAGAGGAACCCAGCAGGGGGAAGGACTCATTTTCTTTTTAAAGCAAAGATGCAGAGGGTGTACAGGAAGCACTGGATTTTAATTGACTCTTCAAGGCTAAGATAAGGGAATAGGATAATGATGGTTCCTGAGCTTACCCATTTGTGAGAAAGTCAAATGGGGTAAAAAGAGAAAGACAGAAAGACAGGGATGTCAGTAATATTAGTTTCCATGAGCCACTGAGATACAGGACAGAGACCTGTGAAAGGCTGAGACCAAAACAGAAAGGTGGGCAGAAAGGTTCTTAATAAGTCAAAGGCTCATATGTTTGATATTCACTTATCCACAAGATAGCAGAAGAACCCACGTTTAATTTAAATGAAATAGAACTCGCAAACAGCTGTAGAGACCCTAGTGCAACCTAACACATTTCCTCACTTACATGAAGAAATGAGAAGAGACAGGAACATTGTGGGTATAGCAGAGCCAGAGATTGCCAGAAAACTTCCAATTCAATCCCATGCTGACATTAGCAAAAAGCAACAAACCCAAGTAGACAGTATAACAACCAGTTTATGATTGCACCTCTGTTAGAGCAGCTGGCAACAGAGCCACTGCAGTTAGAAGAGAAGCTGGAAAATGTCTAAGGATTGAAAAAGGCACAAGCACAATACTCACATGCTGTCACACAAGTGGAAAACTGTGGGTAAATATAAAAAAGAAGCTGCAAGGAAATGGCAAGGCTTGCAAACAGTGATTGGCCTTGTCATCTGAAGGAGTCATGAGTACCTGTGGCAGGTCAGCTGAACTCTCAAAGCAAGTGGGAGATCTACATACATATAAATAATATCTGGCTACACCAATATGATTGCAGGTGATATGGTACACTGGCCAAACAAACAGCTTAGTATTGCTGTCTATACTCCTGCAAAGAGAAGTCATTATGCTGATATGCAATATGTGGACTAATAACTGAATATCTGCAGAAAAGGCACCTATTTTGGAATTAGTTGTATAGAATATATTTGCTGGACAGGAAGAGTACTTGTAAAATTCATGTCATCTCACGACCAAACAGACAACTCAAAATAGCCTTCATACTAACCTATAAATATATATTCCTTTCCTAAAAAGGGGGCTTTAAATTTAGACCTTTGTAAACTGACCTAAACTCTAAGAAAGCCTAAGAAAAAATATTTAAGCTTCCCAGAACATGTTCAGTTGGCCAAACACAGTAGCCTGGTGCCATTGGAGACTCTTCAAACAATACAGTTATGGAACCCAGACAGCTTTTCAGCTTACCCAGAAGAAAACATGCAGCTCTTGATTCAGCTGGCTTCACATAAATATGTAATATAATTTGAGGTATACTAGATTATCTGGAACATCTCCTGGCGGTTCACAGACGCAGCAGAGAATCCAGGAGAGTTCCATGTCCTTTTAGAACTCTGAGGGCTGGACAGGGATTGGTGGAAGATCTCAGGTATCAGCAAGTATTGGTCTGTGGGTTAACCAAAGCAAAATTATTGAGCACAAAAAACTTACAAAGCATAACTGAACTCTGAAAGCCTGGAGGTCAACTAGTGTGGTATAATTATGTGTCCAAAACAGGTTGGCACCATCCAAATCACCTTTTGTAAATAATTTCTGATCTATGCTATGCTTCAAAGCATGCCTGGGAATTATTCAGGTGAGTATTCTTGGTAATAATCTAAAACTAGACTGCAAATAATTTAACACCGTGAATGATTAACATCCAATAGTTGAGCTGCCATCTTCTCTCTGTTTAATTTGCTCGTATAGATGTATCTCGAGGCAGTCAGCTTTCTATATTCCAAGGGCTACATCAACTATTTCTCTGTTAAACGTAACAGGAGCTTAAATGTTAATTCTCACGAAGATAGACATATATATATATAAAAATATAACCTTTATGAACAAATAGACTTAAACATTTTAATAAAAACTTTAATTTCATTGCATAAATCATGTTAGCCCCTCCTATAACAGTTTCTAGATGAACTATTAAAAGAAGAAAAAAGAAAATGAAACAGCAAGCAAAATGCATAATATATTTCCTCAATTTTGATAAGAAGATGGATCACTGATGGTCATGACTGCATGTCTTCATCGTGTAAAAATGCTCCTGAACAACCAATGGAAAGGCTTGGGTTTGTTGTTTTTTTAAAAATAATGATGTGGAACTATTATCAGGTAGAATTTGATAGAGCATGTGACTTTGGGTGTCTCTCGTCACTTGATACACAATTCATCAGAAAAGTAATGTCAATCAGCTGTCCTTACACATTAAATACTAGAAGTGGAGTTACTGCTTGAGTATAATTGAAAAGAAAGTTTTTCCAGTAATGTGAACAAGTTAATCTTTTCTTTGTTGAGCAGCGAGTTCAATACACAAACAAAAAGCAGACACTTTTGAAGGGAAAACGGATTGCACTTAAAACTAGAGTGCAAACTTTCCAGCCAACACATACCAATAAAAAGAGATTATATGACTCAAAAAGATGCTTACAATAGCAATTTCCTTTTCTAAGTTTTCACTTAAGAAACTAACATCAAAGGAGTATTTGGAGCTCAAAAAACAGCTTCAGCTGCCCATTGACTCTGACAGAGATTACAACATCATCCACTTCTCAATCACAGCAAGTGCTGACGGTCTGAAAAGCACACAGCATTCCTTTGTAATGCGGAGCCTATAAAAGAGTTTGATGATACAGAAGACAAATTGTTCTTGGAGATGATTCCTTATTAACCAGCATGCAACTGTTTAGAAATTGCTGATGATGCAAACTTGAAAATTAAAGTCACAGGTTTTGTGAAGATTAAAAATCTGGAGTCTTTAGTTAATGCAATGACTTCAGAGCCAGATCACAATTAAAACATATTGTAGGATTAGTACATGGTAAAATCCACAAACGTAACAGAGAGAGAAATGAGACCTGAGCAGACTCATTTGTTCTAGAGACAGAGCACAAACCTATTCCTGACAATTATTTACCTATTCAGTAAGCCACAATGTAGACAACAAATCACTCCTGTTCAGGAAATCAAATTTTCCTTGATAACCAATTAAAATGAAAAATATTGAATGCATGGCAATAGTCTCATGAGTCTGCTATATCCTCCAATCACCGTACACTTCAGCAGCTCTAGACTGTGCATTTACAGCTTGACATCATAAAAAAGAGGGAAACTTAAGGGGAAAAAACCTTATGAAAACCATTAAAAAGATTTAATTTTATATCACCCCAGCTTAATAGTACCCTAAAATACATATTCATATTATTAACTAAATCCCTGGAAAATTGAGACTCATTTTTCTTAACTTTAGGTGTCTGAAGGCTGATTTTAAAATTAAAGTGTCTAGGTTCTATCTTGAAAAGATAAAAAGCTATAGTAGATTATTTGTTCCAACTATTTAACAATGGGATGGGCTGATTTCTGATGGCATTTAATTCTTTTTTTTCACCACAAAGAGAAACCTGATGACCTGCTTGGACTACATGCTGAATGTATAAAGGTGGCCAGAAGTCGAATTTCATTCTCACGTGTGTTTGTAAAAGAGAATTAAAAACCTAAAACTATATGACGCATTTTCTTGTCTTTCTTATGCAGAAAGAGCAAGAGTACTGTTTTCTTGAAAGCTGCTGCTCTTGGTGGTGCTGCCATATGCTCTCCAAGCATTACGCGGGTGGCTGGAACACTTGCCCAGGAACTGGGAAATCTGAGCGTAGCCAGACATTCTCAGGATAGTGTGGAAAACAACAGTTGTTCTGGATCATTGAACCTTTCCCCTCAGATGTTAAACATAGTCTAAACCTCCAGAATTCATGGGCCCAGAAGAACAAGCCATTTTTCATCTTTTTCTTGGAAAGGTTTTCTAAAGTGCAAGTGTATAACCTAGGCTTGATCATGGGGACCGGAATCCTCTTTCTTTTTCTGATTTCACTCGGTGCTGGATCAAAAATATTAGAATTCTGCATTTGTGCTCTCCTTTTAAAAGCAAGTAATCATTTTTGAAGAGGGCTCTAGAAAACTCCAATACAACATTTAGATGAGTAGTGTTAATACCTCAGGGGATGTGAATGTGTCTGAGACAATCGTAAACAGCTTCTTCAAGTGGAGAATCTCTGTTCAGGCAGGTAGAGTGCAAAAGTGCTGCTCTGGCTTGTTGGGAAGCTTTCTGTTTGGTGTAATGATATACAGTAATAACAAAGAGAAAAGTAATCATATTACTCTACTCTGAAAGTGTGAAATGAAGGTGAAGAACAATCTGTGCATATTGCAGAAACAAACAGAAGAAGCCTATCACTTCAAGTGTACAGACACTCAGCTTTACTTCATGTATGCGAAGTACACCAGCTAAATGCAAACTATTTGGCTCAAATTAAAAATCTTCAGTTAATTTTGTCAGGAAAACAACAACACCCAAACCAACAGAGCCAACAAAAGAAACAACCAACCAACCAAAATCAAGGAAAATAACCAAACAACTAGAAATCACTCAGCCTTATACAATTATTAGAAAAACACTGCATGCATCAAGAGAAATGTATCAGCCTGAGCTGCATTTTTAAATGGCAAAAAAGGATTTCTTGCTATTTTGGTGGCAGAGGACAGGGCCAGTTCCACTGATCTGGACAGTTTAAACCATGTTCAGCATTCATTTGTGACTCCTCAATTCTTACAAAACTTCAGTCATAGGTTGGACCCACCTGTAAGTCTAAATTTTCATTGGAAAAGAATAGAAATACAATAAGTTGAATGTAGATAGGACAGCAAGGAACAATGGCACAACTTTTGTTATTGCTGTTCTTCTGAATGACACAATAAATTTCAGCAGTCAGAAAGAGAGACACCCCTCAAAAGGGACTATGAGGTTAATTTCATATAGGAGAAAGGAGAGGAGAGGAGAGGAGAGGAGAGGAGAGGAGAGGAGAGGAGAGGAGAGGAGAGGAGAGGAGAGGAGAGGAGAGGAGAGGAGAGGAGAGGAGAGGAGAGGAGAGGAGAGGAGAGGAGAGGAGAGGAGAGGAGAGGAGAGGAGAGGAGAGGAGAGGAGAGGAGAGGAGAGGAGAGGAGAGGAGAGGAGAGGGAAGAAAAGAAAAAAGACAAGACAAGACGAGAAGACAAGACAAGACAAGACAAGAAAAGAAAAAAGAAAAGAAAAGAGAAGAGAAGAGAAGAGAAGAGAAGAGAAGAGAAGAGAAGAGAAGAAAAGAAAAGAAAAGAAAAGAAAAGAAAAGAAAAGAAAAGAAAAGAAAAGAAAAGAAAAGAAAAGAAAAGAAAAGAAAAGAGAAATGAGAATAGAAGCCTTCTGCTTCATCTTCTTGGGATTAGAAGCAGTGTCTTCCAGCTTGAGGGGAAAAACAGTTTAGAAAGCATGGCAAGTACAAGTTTAATGGTATAGCTGTAGAATTTGCTACAGAAACAGAATGCAAAACCTGGCTGGCCTTTCATCAACAGAAGTTCCTGGAGGAAAGTTTCAATTAAATATCAATAAAAATGTTTTCTTAGCATTTTGCCCTTTGCCTAAAGCATATTAACTGTGTCAAAATATCATTGAAGGTAAAACAAGATAACTTTAAAAGTAACTTCCGAACCTATGTTTGAGAAAATTCTTAGGTCTGCAGTCCAGTGTCAGCAAATAGTAACATTTATGAATTCAACATGTTTTGGAAAAAAGGATAGAAAAAAACAATGCTGAATGTCTCAAATTACATGTATTATGTACAGTATTATGTATTATGAGTACCAGTCAGAACATAATTGTTTAGTTTAATTTGTTTAGTTAATTACCATATTAAATTTCTGACCAAAATTTAGGAATCTTAACATTAGAAATCCACAATGACAGTAATACAAGTGAAGAACTTTATTACTCTTTTCATATCCACAAAGTCTTTGGCCTGGCAGAGCAAATGAGCAGCAGATGCTAAAGATATATCTTGGGCAAAGTGACAAGGAATTGATGTTCAAAATGTCTTTCTATAATTCAGTTCAGAATCTGCAATTTACATATTCATTTAATTCTATGGTCATACCATCCACAAAATGTTGGGATAGCTAATTCTATTTAAGGGATCTTATAGTATCTTAACAAAATCTGTGGTGTGAAAACAGCCTAGCCTGCACATGTCATTTCAAGATAAACACATTCCAAACCAGGAAATCAACATGTCAGATGAATTTATTAACTAAACAGTTTTACAAAACCAAAGTATCTTTTTCAGTGTCAAAGGCAAATTATTTCTAGCTCCATATCCAGCCAGCTAACCAAATTTCCATCCATCTCAGTTTCTCAGAAGAGCAAATTAGTGTGAGAGGACAGGCCCTTGCACTGCAACTCAGTCATCTATAGAGGATAAATACTGAAATTATTTTAACTCAGGCCAACCAGCACTTTCAAATAACAGGTGTATTTGAGAAGGCAGCCTGGGCCAGGAATCATTCTCATTAGGCACTTTGCAAGTGGCCACCCTATTTCAGAGGCTAAGAGAGATTATTAGAATGAATGTACTGTAATTTTGCCATTTGGCTTTTAGACCAGAAAGCAAACCTTGGCACTGCTTTGTAATTAAAATAAACATAGCTACAAACCATAGCATTTTCTATTTATATTCACCCTTTTTTTACCATTGCAAAAGTATCAGCATCTATGACTTTTTTCAGCAAAAGACTGTTCACCTCTTTATGTCTAGACTGTAGAATAACTCCATCTTAGAGAAGCAGGGACTGAAAGTTTTCAAGGAGCTCTGATGACTGAAAAATATGGCATCTTCTTGACATCAATATCCAATTACTACAGAAAGGAAAGAAATCTGTTATAAAAGCTATTTATGCATTATAAATGGTGGGCTTGAATCTGATCTGACTCAGACAAGGGTTTCACAGTAGTGTCTCTTAGGAGACATGGTCAAGTGATTGTAGAAGTATAAAGAGGTTGAATATACATATATATGCGTATCTATCTGGAAAAACTCAAAGCCAGTCTTAAAAGTATTACATGGCTCCTGAGAGAGTAAACGACTCCATCTGTTCTGCTTTTACAATATCCAAAGGTTTAAGAGGTGATAGAAGAGGGTGCCTCATTAAATAATTATATAAATATTGTTATGTATCTTTGCAATGGTAAAAAGCCATCAAGTTGCTTTGATTTCCTCAGACCCAAAAGAACAATACACTGGTATTTGTATATCATGGAAAAATAGTCTTGTGGATATGCAAGCAGGTTTTCCTCAAGACATAAATTTAAAGTTCACAGCTAAAGCAGTTTGCAAGTTTTAATTAGTCTTTTTTGAGACAAATGAATGCATGAACTTCTGCTTATAAGAGGAAATCCTTTTTTGATGACACATTTCCCCCCCTTATTTATTAACATCAAGAGAGCAAAAGAGAGAACAAGACACTAAAAGCAAGTTCATGTGAGACCTGACTGAGATAAAAACTGTGGCTAAAACTATTGCTAGGTCACTGCAGAGAAAAATAGTGCAAATAAAACCCCACCATAAAACCAATAAACCAACCTGCACCCCCCCAAAAAAAATCCAAAACCAAAAAAACAAACAAAAAACCACACACACAAAAACCAAAGCTAAACATAACCAACCAATGAAACAAACAAAAACCAAACAAACTATACAAAAAAAAAAGAAAAAAAACACAACTCCCTCCCTCCCCCAAATTCAACCAACCAAGCAAAAAACCTTCTAAAGAATGACCTTGTCATAAGAAAAATAATAGCAGTACATAGAAAAATAGTGGCAACTGAAATAAGGTCATGAAAGCTTTTATAACAAAATTGAGGAATAGCTGAAAAGTCTACTTTGACCAGAAAAATTACTCTTAGGGACCCTATTAACTAAAGCCACAGTAGTATGGTGTCACTCAGAGAACCCGAGGAAATTCTTGCCTCTGCCAAGAAAAGTGAAAAGATTTATTCAGGAGTTCTGAAGACGCTACTTATGTTTTTATATCCCCAGGATGAAATCTGATTTCTTTGTAAATTTTAAATAAAATTCAGGCTTTTATCCCCTAGTGTCCCCAAATCCATTTTTCTAGCATTATCTCAGTCAGTTCTCTCCCATCCCCTATTCATATGCTAGATCATACTCATTTGAGAATAGCATCTTGCACTTGTTCCTACCAAATGGTGCATTTTTTCCTGAGAGTTCTCTCTCTCTCCTGTATTAAGATAATTTTGGGCTTTATTTGCATATCCTAATATAGTGACAATCCCTTTGACCTCAGTAACTGACAGATTTAATACATCTACTCTTTATTCTAATGTTTATTCATAAAAATACTGATGAGTGCCACACAAGATATATCTTGGCAGAGACTATTTTGGTACAACCTAATGTTCTGCATATGAACTATTGAAAACTGTTCTTTATATTCAGCTTTCAAACATCTTTGCACCTCTATGCTGCACTAATATTATGCTAATGATGTTTCCATATGAAACTTTTAAGAGCGCTGCATGAGAAAACAAACCAAGACCAGTCCAAAAAATGAAGATATACAGCAATAAGATCATATGAAAACAGTAGAATGACTGCCTCTCCTCTTCGATAAAGTCTGTTTCCCTGTTATAAAAACATAAAAACTAGATTGCCTTGATACAAATCACACTGGCTGTTATTCACCATTTTGTTATTATCCAGGTACCTACAAATTGTCTTATTATCCTTGTTCAATATTTTTCTAGGAATCTAATAAAGCTGATTGACTGATCTCCATTTCTACTGCTCTTCTTTATCTCCTTCTTAATTATTGACATTCTACCTGCTTTTTTCCAAGCCTTTCAGGATCTAACAGAATTCCATGGACTTCCAAAACAAACTGCTCTGAGGTCTGAAATTCCATAACCATCTTCTTCTGTCGTGGAATTGTTGTCTCAAAATTAAATAAACAGTAAGGCCATGTTAGGCAAATCTAGGTAGACCCTATGAACCCAGAGCATTGCCTTCATGTAGAGAAGTAAAAGTGAAAAAATAAGAGTTTTAATCAGATTCAGGCATTTAGGTTATACATTGAAGAACATGGGAACATTGAGAACCACCCCTCCGACAACTTACATGGACTTTTTTGCAATTTGTAAATTACAAGGACAATCGGAAGACTGATGACACCTGCTATTTTGGCTTAATAGAGTAGGAAGATCCAGGAAAGCGTCACACTGAATGTTTCATTAAATAGATTAAAGAAACTCAAACTAAATCAACAAGAAGAAAAGAGATAGACAGGAATGTTGGACCTAACACCAAGAACAAAATCTCCAAATTGGAACAGAGTTACAATTTGTTTAATATACATTTGACTGTGGAGTTGCAAGCAAGAGAGCTTCCAAAGTGAATTTTTATAAACATACACATTTATATAGTTACATACAGACTTCTACATGTTTTTTATATCTTATTACTTATTTTATAAATAACAGAAGAAAATATGTTCATGTTCATGAAGAAGAGAGATTAGAAAAACAGGCAAAGTCTTTAGTGTAGACTCATTTTTGTTCAGTATTTTGAAAAGAGTGGAAAACTTGCAAATACTTGGAGTCCTGCTACAACTGGAATCTTATCCAGTAGATTGACTGCAAAGTTAGCACTTTGAACCAAATTTCCTGAATCCTAATGAGATCTGTTTTTCTGTTGCATAACACTAAGTATTTCCTGGTATGTAAGAAAAGTTCAAAATATGATCTACGTGAATCTTTATGCAGAATATGTTTAATGTCAATTGTTACTTGATTTCCAGATAAGTTTTTTGTATTAGTTTTATTTTATAATTAGAAATATCAGAATTACCATAAGAAGACAGTTCAAATTAAACAAAACAAAGAATGTAGTTAAAACATATTTATAGTTCAATTTTTATGTTACATAATTGCCATATTCTCGCTAAAATGCCTTGGGATGAATTAAGACACCTCCTTAGGAACAAAGGTCGTTAAGCAAGCTAATATATTTTTGAGTGTGCTGCATAAGGTAACATGGTAACAGGAACTCACAGAACAAAACCTTAGGAGAAAGAACTAGAAAAACTTTTATCCTTGAAAATTTCTTCATTGCACATTATAAGGAAAATTTCAATGCATAATTCTTTAATATTCAAGCTAAGCAAAAGATCATTAGAAATGTATTGAAGATCTTAGGGCACACCTGGCTGCAAAGTGAATGCTTAGGCAACTTATGAGCCTTGTAATGGAATGAGCAGAGGAGAGAAAGCTGGTTATAATTTGGATTTGTTTTTCTGCTTCTCTATATTAAAACTGTGAATTAAATGAATACAGTTCCTAATATCCAAACATGTCAACATCTCCACAGCCCTTTACGTATTCTGAGGTGAAGTGGGCCATAAGAATAGTCTTTTCTATGTAATCAGATATTTCCTTTGAAAAAAGCTATGAGTATGTTGCAAATGGTTATGTGACTTTGTTGTGCTCTTTGGGAGGTGATGTGCCAGTAGCTTCTGCTTTCTTTTCGATGTGGTATGTTCTTTGAGCATGTGACACTCAAAGAGGGTCTGTAGCATTAAGGCAAGCACATCTATATAGGGGCATTTAATGATTATTATAATCTCTTTTGTCTTGTCCCTCCATGATGCTTTTACTCATCTCTCCACTCTTTCTCATCTTGTTCAGAAAATAAGGAGTTCCTCAGCTTGTTGAGATCAAGAGCAGTGCACAGAATGAAAAGCTGTACCCTTACAGCTTTGGACAGAGCAAAAGATAAATTGGCATCCCAAAAGAAATGTCTGAAATGTGGACAATCTTGGGAAATAAATGTCTGGGAAACGAGTGAGGGTCAGTTCTGGAGTAACCAAGATTTTTTTTTTCTGTTTTTTTAGAGGAAGTTAGAAAAGTTGGCTGGTTAACAGAACCAGATGTCTTGAGCATAATTGCCATTAATGCAGTTCTTGCCTTGATGTGCTTACTAATGGTCCTTGTACTCTCTCACTGCACTGCCAACTCCAAAAGCTCCAAAATAACTAGTTTCTCCAGTTTACTTTTCCTTTGGGGGAAGACTTTGTGTTTGGGAAACTATGAAGTTTCATCTTCCTCTCATTATGAACTCATTCTGATGACCCTGTGTGTAGGAGTTCGATTAAGTGATTTAAAGTTTGGTTAATTGTCCTAAAGGCAGGGAGGTATTCATATCACCCCATTTGCTGTGATATTTCCCTCTTCTCAAATTTCAGTGAATTCACCAACATGGAACCCGTGCTCTAGGTCTGCCAAGACACCTTCCCTGTACCCACATGAGGCACTCCCACCTGTATATAACATATCCCTCCTATCAGCTACAAATGTTCCCACCACACCTCCTTTCCCCATTTCTCAATCCTGGGAAACATTGCCAAGAGTGACAACTACTTCTTTTTTTCCCCAGACTGAAGTATCAGGGGTTGGAAGTTAAGGGGGTTAGAAGACGACAGCACCTCTATGAAAACAATTGTATCTGCCAAAGATCACATTGGGAAAACATTGATCTGAAAGCGGCTGGTTCATAACTTCAGCAAATCGGAGAAAAGATTGGTAAAATTTAGCTACACTTCTAACAAGGAGTCTAGCAAAGCAGAAGAACTCTGCTCTAAAGGCACTTCATGCAGGAAATGTTACAATTTTACTTAATAGGACATTAGGTAGTTTTAGTTTAACACTTTCAGTGTTGAAAGAGCACAAAACTGAATTGAATTTGAATGCATAGGAGTACACACACACATATATGTGCATACATATGTTTATCTGATTGATGTGCCTCTAACGTTCCTTCTCTAATTTTTTCCTAGTCCCAGTCTTATTGCTGAATTAGAATAAAAGTAAACTTTAAGCCACAGGGTCCCCAGGTGAATTAGCTATGAAGTTGGTCATGCAGTCTTTAATGCAAAGTGTCTCTGCTTCAGAGAAATTGAGAATTAAATGAATGATAAAATTCTTTCAATAATATGAAAATGACACTAAAAACTTGGAAAGATCTTGAGCAACTAAAATAGTTAAATATTATCTGATCACAGGGAAAGGGGGAATATGCTGAATTCTATTTAGAGATTTATGTGGGTGGTAGAAGCCTTATTCTGTTCCTATTTGTTGAAACAACATATTTACATCGCTATATAATTAGAGTTCTCCCTTGGGATATTGTGAGTAGGTTATTTGGATCAACTCAACCTACCCTTTACAGAATGAAAGGGATTCTTTTGTCACAAAAACTACTGGAGAAATCACTCTGTAAGGAAGAAACTTTTGATCTTTAACTCTGTTAGCTTTTGTGTCAGTCTAGAAGAATTTACTCTTCTAAGTAGCCTTCAATAAGTACTAACTTGCTGAAGGATGTTATTTTTATTCTCTTGTAAGGCAATATACTTCCTGGAAAAAAACACACAATTTGGGGAAAAAAACGACCTACAGTAAATTCATTCTTATAGTTTAACAGCAAAGTGAAATTCATGACTTTGAAATTAATTTTGAGAATTTTTAAATTCCTGCTTTTGACATTACATGATAAAAATTTCTTTAGGAATCCATGTGCTATTTAAATTTTTGCTTTGTTTTAAGCCTCAGATGACAAATATAATTGGCTGTCTGACTACAAAGAATTCTCATGGCTTACATATTCCAGAGCATATTTTTGGGCCAAGCTGTAGAAGAACTGAAAAGAAATTCCTTCATTTTCAGCCATTAAAATTCAGTGTCTTTCTGGATGTGTAGAGATTGATGCATAGTGAAAATAATTATCCTGTACTGAAAGTCAGATTGCAGTATAAAAGCGAAGAATGTAAGGCTCTGGCTAAAATCCAGTCCCCATCTTCAGGTTTCCACTGGATTAATGCTTTAGATGATTCTTTTTCAGTCTCCTCTCTGCATGTACAACTAAGCAGTGGTTTAATTCCTGTTTGTGGAAAAAATTAAGAATTTCTATTAGCTATAAGAATAGAAATGCCAAATAGAGTCTCATCTGGGGCTTCCAAGTGCTGATGAGATCACCCAGATTAGGCAAATGATAAACATGACACACTTGGGCATCACCTTTTCTCTGACAGCAGCATAGGTGTTGGTTCTTCAGGTCAAGCTAAAACAGTTCTTTTGTTCTGGAGCCTGAAGGCTGCTGGTTCAGTGCCTCTTGTGTGTGTCTGATGGGGCTGGAGGGGAAGATTTGCAGCACACTCTGATGCTGTGCTCACAACAAGTTTTGGGAAAGGGAGAAAAAAGCCAACCTGCACTGCAATTTCTTTGGTAACTATATATATATATATATGTATACACACCACCCATATCTGTCTATCTCTCTCTCTGTCTGTCTGTCTTTACTGTCTAGAATATTAAAGAGATATCTTTTGTTCCTTAGTATTAATCCTCTGACTGTTCCTAGTGTGTGGACTATGCCTTGACACTGTTATAGTGTATGAGCACTTTTCAGCTCATCCTTGCTATTGTTACAGTGTTTTTAAAATAATTGTGGATATAATTACCCAGTTTTTCTCTTTTTTTCACATATGATTATGCTATTATAAAATCCAATAAAAAATGGGTGAACTGAAAAGCAAAGAGAAACCAATTTAAATTAAATTTCTAAATTAGATACCTAATACTGATAGATTACTTCCTTTTTAAATATAACACCCGACAAAAGAAGCAGTAAAATGCAAACATTGTTTCTCTTTATAATGAGATTTCTTTGCACACTAGTTCTTTGCCTAACCCTGGAGTTGCCGTAGGCATTGCAGTAGCTTACTTGCACTCCTTTCCTTCTTATTGCTTTCTTTATTAAGCAATACTAAGTGTTTTTGAATACTTAATGTTAAAATAGTTTTATTATTTACCTCATTGGATTTCAAGAGAATAAGACATTTATTTCATGTGGTAATGATTTGCCATTTTACAAGACTAATGTCCAAAGTTCTCAAAGCACTTTGTATCAGTAAATTTAATACCTTTCCTATCTTTCTATCTTCATTAACACTATTAATTTAATTTATGCATTAGATAAACAAGAGCAATGAAGCCACCTGAAGCCATATTGGACACAGAAAGGATATACTTATGTTAGGAAGTAATTTAGAGTGATTCAAGGGTGTACTTCAGATAAATTTACTCTGGTCCTTTGATCCAAGCATACCCTCTGGATATCTCGAAGCTGTTTCAATTATTGGACATTATTTCTTTACCTCTGTTCTCCATTAGGGGACAGCAAGCTTTGTTCACCCATGTGGAGAAAAATTTCACATTTATTACCTTCTGGCAGAAGTCTGTTTCCTATGTACCATAATCATTTGGCAAACCAAACCAAAGCAGAGAAAATGGAGAAATTTGAAATACCTCAAAACTGTGCATCTACTCCTAACCATATCTCTAATACTGGTGTAGAAGCAGCTGGAAGACATGTCCAAACCAGACCAGAATTAAAATGCACCTGTCTGGGGCTCAGAGAGAAGCCAGTTAATCCCAGTTTGCAATTACTGAAACATTTGGGAATAGGCTGTGATTACAGGTTAAAATTACAATGAATCAGCCAACTGCTAAGGCAATTGAAGTGGTTTGAAGTTACCAGCAAGCACCTCTCTCCACTCCAAATTTAAACTTCTGTAAAAAAAAAAAATCCCAACAGTTTTGCAGCAAAGTGCACAACTGATATTTGTATGAATCATCTACTATTGCCTCTTTTCTCCTTAATCTTTTTATTACTAGCCTGTCCTCAACTTGAACTCCTTTAAATAGGATCTTCGTCTGTCCTTCCTGAAAGCAAAGCACTTAACACATACAGTGTGCTACCATAAAGAAAATAACAAAATAGATGACATTTTGGATCTTGAGCCAGATATGGCTGTTGCCATTCATTCCACAGCCTGATTTATCACTGCAATCTTTGTATTGCACAGTGCCATCAATGTTTTTTTTTAATATACAGAGGTGGCAGAAAATTTTCAGAAAGGACTTTCATTAATAATTGAATCAAGATTGGTTTGCTGTATTGCATAAGGTCAGATGATTGATTAACATATGGACAGCAGCTGAGGAGGGGAAATATTTTCAAAACTTCCAAACATTTTCCCTGTAACTTACTATAATTCCTTTGCAGCTTTCCAATTATGGAAGTTTCTGTCATCTGTTTAGTAAACAGAAGCAGTGCCACGGTATTAAGGTGACCCAGCTACACCATAAATGCCAGTTAGAGGAAGCAATCAATTTCCAGTTAGTCCAGTATCTGAAAATTATTTATCGAACCTTCCGATAAACATAAGGAAGTTCCAAGCAACAATTGCTCGACAGAGGAAAAAAGAGATGTATCTCAACTAAATGGGTGGGAAGAATTCAGTCAGCTCTTAACATATTATTTGCAATCTAATTTGTTTTGCAAAGAAGTAATGTTTATTTAACACAGTAGCATTTTACTACATGCAGTGCTAATGGAGGTTAAATAAAAGACACAAGGGCAGAAAAATCCCTCACTTACTTTTCACACAAGGACAAAACTGCTATGTGAGAGAAATGCAGATTAATTTCCCAATCCGCACAGCACTTTTTGACACCACCGGCTATGGGTTACCTCTTAAGGATGTGAAGATTTTACTAGGACTGACTGATTTAGATTTGGATAGGTTTAAATCATACTTGTCAGTGTGCTATTAATTTTTAACCACAGTCATTTTTCCCTAGACCTGTTAATATGCTAGGCAGTCCCAGGAAGCATAAAACTTTGACCCATGCTCTCCAGTATTTGCATATAGCACTTTCTGGAGGTGCTTTATTCTGTAATCAAAATTCTAACTATCTCCTTAACAGCATACAGATATGGGAATCCACAGACTCAGATAAAAGGCCCTTCAGACTGGCCATACGATTATCAGACGTACATTCTTTTATGCTAACTGGTCCTTTCGTCCTCAATTTACATGAAACACAAATAACTTCAGCTCACTACTCAACTTTGCAGGCAACACTCTTTCTCTGGAGGTGCAGTGTGGTGGAATTTGGTTTTTCCTTACAACACACCAATTATTCTCATGTCTTTTCTGGACCTTGAGATCTCTTTGGGAGCTGCGTTAGTCAGAAATAAAGTAAGGCTAACATTACTGTTTCCTCAGCACAACATAAAACTTTGTTTGAAGCCTTTCTGACAACCCATTCGGGAATGAACGCAGCCCCACCTTTTCAGAATTTCAAAACAGATCACTACACAACCCCAAACCGTCTCAAGTTTTCAAGCTGAGACAACTTTGTAGAAATAATAGAAGCATTTTGTTACCATTGGTCTAACACTGAATTTAATTTTTAAAAGCTTGGTAGGATATACTTGCAGGCTTCAAAACTGGCAGACTTTCATTTGAAAACTCCTGCATTGATATGATCTTCTCCGGAAATACTAAACTTTTATTCCCTGCAGTTATGGCTCATGTTAACTAATCCGTGATGCAAGGTCTGTTGAAGACACCTGTTCTGAGCTCAGCAGAGGGTTGGTCAGTTTAAGAGCTCAGCTCGAACATCTCTGTTGGAAGGAGAATTCTTTACCACTTGAGGGCACTTCAGTGAATGTGTGGTGGACTGACCTTGGCTGGACACAAAGTGTCCACCCAGACACTTGTCCCTGGATAAGAGGAGAAAAATACAATGAAAGACTTGTGGGTCAAGATAATGACAGGGAGATTATTTACCAATTATTGTGTAAACTCAGGGAAAGTATTTTTTTTGTCCATCGAAGTAGGATAATGAGAAATAAAAACAACTTCTTCTTCAAATTCTGACCCAACTTCTCTGCCTCCTCCCCCCTAACAGAAAGGAGGGGATATTTGGAGACAGTGCTTGTCTTCCCAAATCACCATTACATGTGATAGAGCTCAGCTTTCCTGGGGATGGCTGAGCACCTGCCTGACCATAGTAAGGGCTGAATGAATTCCTTGTTTTGCTCTGCTTGTGCACATGAATTTTGCTTTACCAATTAAACTGTCTTTGCCTCAATGCACAAGTTCTCACTTTTATGATCCTTTCCCCCATCTCACCAGGAGTGAGTGAGCAAGAGGCTCTGTGGGCTGAGTTTCTGACCAGGGTTAAGTAGTGAAAATCTGCTCCACTGTTAACTTCCCCGGAGCGCCAAGCCCTGCTCTGGCCCTGGAGCAGCTACTCCCTCTTCTACGCTGACTTTGGATTCTGGAGGCGTGTTTCACATATTCTCTCTCCTCTCTCAGGCTGCAGTTGCCCCTCTGCAGCTTTTTTTTGCTTTCTTAAACTAGTTACCCCAGAGGTGCCACCACCTGATGGTCACTGATGGGTCTGACCTTGGCCGGAGCTGGCTGGCCTTGGCTCTCTCAGGTTTGTGGGATGCTTCTGGCACCTTCTCCAAGAAGTGACCCCTGTAGATCCCCCACTACCAAAACTTCGCCCCACAAACCCAGTACAGCCCCACATCTGTGTTTGTTAGACTTGAGAAAGGAGACACAAACGCTGGTGAAATAAATGCAACTCTGGACTTATTGTCTGCATGCAGTCGAGACTGGCAAGAGTAAACTGCAACCTCAAGCAAGACCTGTGCCATTAATTTTTCATAGTCACTTGGGAAACTATTATAGAAAAAGAAGGCTAGAAAGATTCCTGCATAAGAACTTCATTTTATCCGTAGAACTAAACATTTATCTTAGGATATCTGATCAGCATTTAGACTATTAGCCTTCCTGTTACCACTGCCCTCAGTTTTTCCTTTCCTCCTAAGTTCCTTTCTCTGAAAAAGAAATACAATTAGAGAATAAGACATCTGTGAAGAATTCAAGGAAACAATCTTTTATAGAAAGTGTCCATAATACTCTTACCAGTCAAATAGATGATTGTTTGATTTTCTGTTTTAAAAAATCTCTTAAAACAGATTCTATATCATTCTCATGGAGTCTGACCTATTCCTTGGTCCTATTTGTACATTTTTTCCTTTCCTTGAACCTTGAAATCTATCAGTAACTTTTCTCTTTATAAAAATTAGACTTTATTTTTTAATTTGAGAATTCTCAAATCTTTAATATTCTTTTTTCCATCCTAAGTAAACTGGATTTTCTAAATTAACTTTCTAAACAATAATTTTCGTGCACTTTTGGTACCTTTTTAGCAAAAAAGAAAAGAAGGAAGTGGATTCAAAAAGATTTTTTCCCCTTATTTTGTATAATTTTTTTTCAATTTGCTTTTATTGCTTCCTTCATTCTATATCTCTGACATTTATTATTTTATGAATTCCTATCCAAATCAGGCTTGAATCCTCCTTCATAGTTTATATCTCACATATTTGAAACAAAATGTTTCCATATAAGTAAAGGAGTCCAAATAAAGGAGACCAAATAAAGGAGTCAAGCTGTCCTCATTGCTCTTCTAAACACCAAACATATCTTAATAATTATTTGAGTAATAATAAAAATTTTCAAAACAACCTATTGCTTCAGCTTTGAAAATCTCACTCTTATTTTTCTCAGTACAACAATTATAAGGTTCTACCTTTAATTATAAAGTTATTTTGCAATTAAAATTTAATATTTTGCCAGTGAAATCTACATTATTCATTATTGCAGGTTTTGTCTTTACAAAATTCTCACTGGTCCTTTGATTTCTGTTCCACAAAGCTTCCTGTTGTTAAAATTAGGGCAACTTCCTTTCATTTCTTTCATTCTTTGGGGGTTTTTGTCTTTTTTTTTTTTTTAATGGTGCAAGAACTGTATCTTACCATGACTGTAAAGTACATAGCAGAAGGAGCATTAATCCCACTTGAGGGTTCTCCTATTGTTGTGTTCCAGGCACAAATATTTTAGCTCTAAAATCTCAAATAAAATTATTTCTCTTGCTACTGTCTGTAATATCAATTTCAGGGAAGACAAAGGAAAGTTGAAAATCCAACAAAAAGTAAAAGTAACTTGGTAACGCGCTAACTGTAATCTCAATGGTCAAAAATCAAAAGATTTATTCTGATAGAAGACAAATGGTTTGGGGAAATAGCAAATGCATGTGAAATATGGCTTGAAAGCTCTCCTGTGAGAGGCTAAAGAGGACAGAAAGCTCTTTAAGTGTGTGGGGGGAGTACTTTCTGTGCCATTAGTGCTTGATTAGATATTATAACAGATAATGTAAGATAAAATTAGAATCTGACAAGAAGCAATTGAACCTTGAGTTTTGACAGTCATGTGTTGGACTCCTTACCATTTTTATCCTTAGGGCCTCTTAGATGACACATAAGGATTTTGTTCCAGTGGATAATTATCATAAGTGCATAGTGAAATGTTATGCCTTTTCCCAGAGATGCACTGGTTAGCCCTAAGCACCGCCACAGTGGAGGATTTTGGGGGGCCTGATTTTGTATGCTGTACAATACAGCAACCGTGGTCTTTGCTGGGCTGTAGGAAAAATACAAAGGTCATAATATCAAGAGTCTGAAAAGCAGAATAGCCTTCCAATCTTGACCTGCTTGATTGGTAGACAGTTTTAAACTTTCCAGCATAGATTAGAAAGAATAGCTATTGGGTTAGTCTTGTCTACTATGAACAATTTTTTTTTTTTTTTTTACTTATATCAATGTCAAGAGTCAAGCAGTGTCTCATCACTTTTTTTTTTTCAAGTGCTTGAAAAATCAAAAAGGGTTTACTTTGGAGCTTAAAAAGAAAAAAGACTTTTGGCATGAGACTAAATATGACATAGCTTTTGTGCAAAGCAGAAATTTACCACCTTACCTAGAAAATGTGAAAGTCGTGGGCTTTGGTTGCAATCTCAAGTGAACTTTCACCCAGGTGTATCCCCTGATGGTATTGTGACATTCTGCCTGTGAAAATCACTTCCAAATTTCAATAAAGTTGGAGGAGTCTCTTTCTCTAGTGATATATTCAGCTACCAGTTGTTCTGAAACAAATAGATCAAAGATGATGCGTTAACCAAAATCTTGTGTGTGAGTTGTGCTTAGTGTCGATGCTTTCAAATTTGGAGTCTAGAAGGTGTCTAAAAGAATAGATCTGTCTAGGATGTTAACAGTATCTGTCCAAAACAGCTTGGCATGAAAGGTTTGAATTTCAAAAAATGAACTGACTTTATGATATCACTGTCATCTGGGAGATTTAAATATCATTAACATCTCTGTGTTGAATCAAAATCTCAGGAAAATTCCAGTTTCACTTAAGGTTAAATTTCACTTACGGCTAAATTTAATCTCTGTCTACATACAATTGTTGAATTGCTCTGTCATCATAAAAAAAAGGAAAACTATATAAAAATTGGTGCAATAATTAATTGTTTCTAAATTGCACTTTTAAAGGACAAGGGTTTATCTGAATTTTTGTGCTTTATAATGGCAAGAGAAAAATTGTTACTGTAACAAGACACCCAGTAGTTTGTTATTGTAAGGAGTAGTATCTTAAAGGGATTCAGAACAATATTTTGGGGGTTTTTTTGTTTTTTACCATTTTTTTACTGTTTCTAAGTAAGGAGAGAGCCTTTAACAACAGGAATGGGTCTCTGTTTTCTGTCATGGGAGAAGGAATATGCACACAACTTTGTATGCAACTTTGTGACTCTGAGACATAATCCCCATGGATTTGTCCATAACTGCAAGTTTTTTTGGTCTCCCAGGATTCAGGAAGGGCCCACAGAGTGAGTTCAGGTTTGTAGTCTTCCTTTTCACAGGCTGATAAAATGAAACACACCTGCCCAGACCATGAGTGGTTTACAAAGGTCTTGTTAGTGGTCTGTGTAGAATAGAGATAACACTTTAGTTATTTCTATCTGATTTTTGTTTTGTATTCTGCCCAGCATAGGTGCTTAGTAAGACAAAAGGTAAATTCATACAACAACAACAACAAAAAAAACCCTATGTAATTTTGCAAGGTTGGAGTTATGGGGAAACTATTAGAGGTGAATTCATTGTTATTCATTTCACTTCAAAGTTAAATGTCAGTTCCCATGACCCAGTAAATGGAGTGTAATTACTGAAAGTATATAAATGATATAACAGAAAAATCTGACTCCTGTAGATGTTCTTGGGAAAGGGTTTTTTTCATACATCTAGGTGATTAAAAAATTGAACTCCTGGACAGCAAGATCGGTCAAATTACTTCCCCATCTCCTGACAGAAAAAAATACACTTTGAGAGGTCTTATTAAGCAATCTATCTCTATTGAGCTCATTAAGTTCTGGACAGCTAATAAGAATATAATAGAATCTTGGATGTCCTCTATAACATAATCTGACAAGTTGAAGCTGCATTCCAACTTCATTTGGATGGGCAAACAATGAACCATATGCTAGTTTCAAATTCAGCTTAGCTTCCTTCTTGTTTTAGTAGGACTCGTGCATTTGTAAAGATAGCTAAAATAAAAATTGGGGTTGCCAATTCAGTTTCATTTTAACCTCTTTTTTTCCTTGTGAATACTAACTGTCACAGCTCATCTCACTTCTCACTCTACAAAAGACAAGAGCCACTTCTTAAATGATGCGTGTAAACACCTATGCACAAAAATCCATTTTAATGCATAACAAGAAGTTGGGTTTAGTCTGACAAAATGTAGTCATTAACTATGTATTAATAAATAACATCTTACATGCTATGTATTTCTATACTTACATTCATTTACAAAGTTCCATTACAGGTAATATATAGATTTTATCTTTCTTCTGCCCAGTTTCTTCCCCTTTTTGGAATATGTGATGATTTGATCTCTTGTTTCTTTCTTTTTCCTATTGGATGAGAGACTGATCCTGTTATATTTAACCCTTATTCTAGTACCAATCTACTTGGTAATAATGATGTTAGAAACCAAACATATAAGTCACCATCCAGTCCACCGGAGCAGCTAAGTCACTTCTTCAGGCACATCAGCCTTAATAGCCAGTGGCATTCAAGGGCAGGAAGCAAATAGTGTTTGCAACCTGTACTGACCTGTAACTCCTTGGCACAAAAGTTCATATGCAAATTCACAGCGGTAAAAGCTTCTCAGTTTGCAAGACAAGTCTGGAGAAGGCTCAAATTCTCCCTTACAAAGTGAGAGATTATTTCCCTGATCTAAAGCAAAATCCTTTTGCTTTTCCTGGAGAGAAAGAGCCCTTCGTGCTCCAGGAGTGTGCTGCGCATTTGACCTTTACTGACTGCTAAAACTGTGCTTCTCCTCCCCTTTCCTTAGCAGCAAGTGCAGAGGCTGAGGCACAGAAAGCTTTCCCAGCCACTGGAACTGAGTGTTGGGTTTTCTCAGCTCATCCTCCTCCCCATCCAAGCAGCTTTGAGGTGAGTGAGCTCAAACTAGATGCTGGGGCAGAAAGCAGTGCAAAGAGGGCTACAGGCCTTGTGTTGCCCCAAGACCCTGCTACTATTTTAGCCACTCTCCTGATTAGATGCCCTGTATTGGCATCAGGTCATCTGAATGTACCTTTTTGATCTAAGCTTTTGCACTGTTGGTTAATCATTCATACCCAAAGACATGAAATCCTAGATTAGGCTGTAGGGTGTGTGGAGAGAAATTATTTATAAAATCATTCCAAGTAAAAGAGTCATTCAGAGGAAGAAAACTGTCATCAGAAGTCATCCAAGTCCCTGGTAATGTCAAGAGCATAATAATGAATTGAGAGGTTCTGCAACTAGGAAAAATTTTTAACAGAAAATTTTTAATTGAAATTCATTTGACTGTAATAAGATGAGACTGATATCCTGTTTGGGATTATATTTGTGGGTTATTGGGACTGAATCAAGTTGGAAGAATCAACTTTTATTATCATTGCTGTGGTTGTTGCCTCCCAGAATTCTGGGATCTTCCACAATACTGCTCTGACCTGATCAGGTAGGTCATGAAATGCACACTGGCTGCAAAAGGACTGAGAAGGGGACTTAGGTGCTACAATACTTTGTTGTCTGTGCTGAGATTTGAATGTTACCTATAAAATAAAACTTCCCCTTTGCCACAGTTGTCTTTCAGCCATGTTTTTCTATACACCTATCCTTTCAGCTATATAGTATTTGTTTTCTTAGAACAAAATTCACCTTTTCTAATGCTTCTAACCTGGGACCAAATTAGAAGGAAGGACCTGTTTGTACAGTCCAGCAATCCAACGAGCATGTCAGACCTCAGTGTGCATGGGCTGCTTCTCCCACAGCAAAGTCAGGAGCAAATATTATTCCCAGAGATAGAACCTGCCTTTGTTGTTCTTTTCTCTCCTTGTTTACGTCCATTTATTTTGCTTTATCTAGCAGGAGATAGGATCAGACTTCAACAGCAAGATTTAAAGTTGCTCTAAACTCCTTTTCTCCCCTCAAAACAATAACAGAAAGACAGCAAATGTGACCTTTGAATCCTCTTAACCATATGTGTTCCTTCCAGAGGTAATGAGATGCTTGCTTTCAGGCTTTTCCAGCCAAATTAGCCTCTCTCTGCTCTAACTGAGTGTCTGTAGTGCAGGACCACACTCAAACACCCTCCTTGGGGTTGTAATTTCTTGCTCACTCCTTTGGTATTCTGGGGACATACTCCATCTCAATTGCAAATGGGGGACATTTGGAGAGAATTTGCATTTCATTGCTGGAGCTTGTTGAGATAAACCCACAGGATCCATCTTGACCTCTACAGAGAACTTGCATTCAAATCTAGACCACACATGTGGGTTTCACTGTTTTTTAGGTTTTTTTTTAAATCGGATTTCATAGAAGTCTCACATGAAGAAGAATGACAATAGAGTGCAAGGGCAGGATTTAAGCACAGGTACCTGCTGACTTGAACAGCCTGAAGTACACTGATACAGATGTCAACTACCATTCTTTCCCAAATCATCATGAAAGATCCCAAATGTCCTGCTGGGAGCTCTCAGGCCTGTCTTCTGTGTGCTGTCTTCGTGGTGGATTGTCAGCTTGAGAGGCAGCAGAACCCAGTTTAGCCATTTAGCTCAGATGATTCCTTCAAGTGAGAGAGATTTGTGTGCAGATGGGAAGAAATTAGAAACGAATCTAACAAGACTGATGCAATGATGCGAATATAATATTCAGCTATGTCAGGCAGGGACTTCTCTGAGCTTAAGAGAAGAGAAACACAAACTGTTGAAAATAATGAGGAAGAATTGTAGAATGGTTAGGGTTAGAAGGGACCTTAAAGATCATCTAGTTCTAACCCCCTGCCATGGTCAAGGACTCCTTTCACTAGATTTTCTGTGGTGGCCTGTTTCAGTGATACCTCTGTAACAAATCTACCACAAAATGACACTCCACAGCTGAACATTCAGGAGGACAATCACTGACTTTAACCAAATTACCTTTTTTTCTTCCAGTCTATCTTTTATCCATTCTACATGGCCTCCAGCCCGAGAGTATGACTATGAATCACTTTTTATGTTGTTTTTTTGTTGGTTTTTCTCCCTTCAGCATTCATTTTGCCTTCCTTAGAGGGAAAAAAATATTTATCCAAACAGCTGCTGATTCAAAAACATCAGATGAATGTCCCAATTCTACCTCTTCCTGCATACATATGGTGATACAGACATAGAATTTGTCATGCAACGCCTCCTCCTAACAGTGTGCTGTACCCAGTGAGGTGTGACTGGACATCACGAGCATCTCTGTATGATTTGACATGATGTATCACCCCAGCTCTGCTGTCTTCGGTACAAACCACAAAAGATTCAGGTGGCAAAAAACCCACTAACCACAGAGATAGAACTTGGCAGAAAAAAAACAAAGTGTTTTTATCACTTTGTCGCTACCTGAACTTAAGGGCATGGTTTGCTGAGAAATCAGAATGCACGTTTTCCTCTACTTGAAATGAAACGATGAAATGAATCATGCAGTGGTTTGTTTTACATGAAATAGTCTCCCATGGTCTCCTGGGAATGTCAGCAGGCTGAAACAGGCACTGGAATTTTTTGCTGGATACTTGCACTTCTGAGGAAAAAGAGCCTTACATCTGCTGTACCCTTAGCCCTCAACAGAGTTACTTGATCCTTGGTGCTGTGGATGCCCAGAATATCTAGCAGCATTCCTCTCCCAGGTCAGACAGAAAGAAAAAAAAATCTCTTGATCTCTTGCCTTTTCTTTTTTTCTTTACATACCTCCAAAGGATAACAACTTTAAAAACCCATGTTTTACAATAGGAAAGACAATAAATGTCTGCTTTTGAAATAAGAGCTCCTGTATCTTGTACAAGTTTGAGGAACATGTGCAGATTTGAAGGTTTATGCAGGATACATATAGCAGAGCCATGCTTACAAGATCACCACTGTGAAAACAAGAAAAATAGTGGACAAGAATTTCCAAGGTGCTCATCACCATGATGACTGGCAGACATTGTGCTGCACTATAGCCTCTGATCACCTGATTTACAGCCTAAATTTCTACTGTGATGTTAATAAGTTTAAGAAGAAAAATTCATATGTAATAATAAAATTATTTCAAAGGAAACATCATGTCTGTCTGAAACCTCAGAGTTTATTAATTACATTATAAGAAAGCAATCATGTGCATGTTACTAATATTTCAAAATTTTAGTATTGTTGCAAAGATCTATATCAACCGAATTAAAATCGTTGTGCATTATAAGATTAAGCTAATATTGTCCAAAAAAAGTACCTGACATAGGTAACTGCCACCTATAGAAGTTTCTGGCAATTCCTTATTAAATTCCTGCTTGTTACTAATTATGTTTCAAGCCACATCATGGTTTTGGTACATATAGCTACTCATCACTGACCCCAGTAATCATATGAGATTCTATCTTTTTAGAATCTTGAATTCTAATAGTCTTATTATCTATTTATGAATATTTACATTTTAATTCCACACATTTTGGGGGAACTTGGCTTGAGACGGCCAATCGTACATCTAGGTAGCTTAATCAAAAACTGAATTCTACCCTTTAGGTCTAATGCAACCTCATCATCTGCTGTCAGGAGCTGTTCAACAGTTCATATGATTCAGAAATAATACATTACAAGATCAAAAGGTGAACACTATGTTAGAACTGTCTTCCAAATGGAACTTCTTTGCGTGCAAAATTCAGACATTAAATGTGCCTTCATTTCTAAAGGGGAGCAAAAGTCAAAATCTAAGGTTTTCCTGCAAGGCAAAAAGTTTCAGAAAACTTTGTTTCAACTGCTCTGAAGCATTACATTTTGATAAGGTAGAAAACTGCAATTCTGATAAAGTTGAAAAAGTTGCTTCATCTTTTTTTTTTTTACTTTTACTATATATTAAATGATAACATAAAATAAATGTCAAAATGAAATGTTTTGACCTTATCAAAATGTCTCATTTTGGTAATTTTCCCATCCAGGTTTTAAATTAAATTGGTACATTCTTGAAATCATTTAGGTGTTGTTAAATTGGCATTTTCTTCTGGCAACCTGTTACACTGGAAAAAATCTCGACTAGCTCTTGTCAACAGACTCTGCCAAATACGGCAGTTTTCTCCTGGAGATCTCTGTGCCTCTTTGTTCTGTTTCAAGCTCTCTTTGTGAGGCAGATATGCCTTCACTGAATTAGCTGAGTGGAAATTATTTCTAAACCATGAGTGTGGAAAGGTGAACTGTGGCTTGTGCTGCCTGTGGTTTCCATGCAGCTCCCAAACTGGGGCTGATTCAAGTGATCAGTGGAGTGACAGTCATGCTGGGTGGCTTTGGGCCACCAGTTTTGGATGGAAAGGAGCTGGTAGGAGCAGCAGCTCGTGGCTACATGTCTTTGTAGCCCAGCTCCCTGTGATGGGCAGTCAATGCCATCTCTCCTCTCTCACATTTATCCTTCCCCCAGCTCTCTGAGCATGCAATGGCTCTTGACCACCCTGGTTGGCATCTTCAGTTATGGTCACTGTTGGCCATGGGTGCTTCAAGTTGTTTTACTCTTCTACCTCCTGTAAGGACAGCAGAGGCATAAAGGCTGGGATGATCAAACTTGCTTTTTTAAATATATATTTATTGGTTAACAAAAAGTTATAGTCAAAGCATTTATACCTGAAATTCTCTGCTAAGGACTCTGTGGCCTGGTCAATTAGATTTTCTTCATAGCATTCTGCTAATTTGATTTTGCATTCTCTTGTGGGGCCCAGAAAAAAAACCCACAAAAGTTGCATAGAGGGAAAAGTATGCAAGATCATGGTCAAGTACAGATAATAGTGACATCAAACAAAAGCATCAGCAATAACTGATGCATCTCTTAGTGTTGGTAGGAAGCTAAAAATCTGTCACCAGCTAATATTTACTATATTAGACACTCTTACAATATTCCTGTTAATTTCTGATTTCTTCACTCTACTTCCTATCTTGATTAAAAGACTATCTTCCATCTTCATAGATGTTTCAGTTGGAAAGTGAAAATTCTTGCTCCTGAGAGAAGAGTTACAGTTACATTAACTCATCTGTAAATATCGGCAGGAAAAAAGGTAAAGAAAGGAATGATAGAAAAGGGGACCTGAAGAAAACTCTTAAGTAATTTATGTAATGGTTTGCATCATGTGGAAAACTCAATCGGTATATTTTGAGCAATATTTTTTTAAAATTATGCTCAGAAAAAATTCCAATCATATGCATTTGTCCTACCTGGACCTCTTACAGAAAATAGTATTTTAAAAGGTAGAAATAATTCCACTTCAAGTTAAATACTAAATACTAAACCCAATTCCTTTTTTCTTTCAGAATCCCTTGTTTGGCTGCAACAGGACAAAAATGTATTTGGGCCTCAGCACTGGCAGAGAGGATGGGAATGAATGACAATTTTATTCATAAGCGTACATTAGAGACAAACGGTGCATAATTTAGATTCTCTCCTGGCTTGTTGAATCTGCGGGCAGCCATGCTTTCTGTTGCATTAACATTTTGATTGAATGAGCTGGGTCAAAACCATCACTTTTCTCATCTAGGGAAGGAAAACTATTTTGAAGCCAATCATCAATCAATGTATGTAATCAGCCTTTTTAAAGTATCTTGGGCTTTACACATAACTGGCTCTCTGTCGTAATAAAATCCAAATATCAACATTTTTCATTCAATAGTCATAACACATATGCAATAAAGTGTTAAAAGGACAATAAGGATGTGAAATGTGTTTTGCTATTAACAAGATTATTGCAATGGATTTATTTGAAAGGTTGCACCACTTCAGCTCCATGATCTTTGGTATGATAATTAATTTGCATATAATTGTTTATACAGTATTGTAAGACATAATATCATCTTGCTACTTTATTCATTTCCTTGAAGTTAACGGCTTTCAAAATAAATCCAATAAAGTCAAAGAAAATGTCACTAATATCAACCAAGTATACCTTGCAGTATAATTTAATAGTCATTGACACTCTATAAGCCATAAAAGCACCATGCAACTCTCTTTTAACAAGATACTGTTTTTTCACAAGACACTGAAGCCATACAAAATTATGCTGGTGGCAAGTATCAGAGCAGTAAAGGTGGTTAGTGATTACATAGCAACATTCATTTGTCATGTTTCACCAAGGATATCCAATTTGACACATGGGAAATGAAGACACTAAAATTTAAAGAACTTGACCAAGTTTACATAGTGAATCAATGGTTGAGCCATTTCCAGAGGGAGAAGCTCAGTTGCTTATCTCTGCACTCTCATCCCTTCGGTCCTACCACCCTCTGTGTGCAATGCTTTTAGGATACCTGTTCTACAGGCTGGAAGTTGTCCGGGACAGTATCTGCTTTGAGATGTGATTAATTCTGCCAAATATGTCAGGATCAAACTGGTAATAAGCACAATGCCATTACCTTGTTTTCTGAAGAGTAATAGTGAGGTTTATATGCTTTAAAGAACAATATTATGATTATCTGATTGCATTTGTTGTTAATATAGATATCAAGCTAACACGATTTTACCTCTACACAAATTTTTGCCCAAGCCATAGCGGAGGAAACATCAGTTTCAGTAAACTCAGGTGAGCACTATATGCCTAATTTCAGATTTCTATTTTCTTTATGATACCTCCATTGTATCAAATCACTGCTTCCCCTGTAAGCTTAAATATCAAATAACATGTCACAGTTACAGGAACTGGTGGGAAACTAACTTATGAAATCACAAGGCACACATACAAAATGTATATTCAAGTGTAGCATATTCACTTTCACAGAATAGTGTAGGATCAAAATATCATGCAACAGTAAATCTGTGGAATGTCCAACAGCCCAGGACAATAATTATAAGGTCTTTGAACCTCATTTGGCATTACCTCTCCTCCTTGAATTCACTGCAGAAAATGGTTCTAGAAATCTCACATAATGTTCTGTTCTCTGCCATATATAACCTGATTGCTGAATGCAATGTTACTAGGTGTATTTCTCACTGTAATTGCAAATCAGAGAATTTGCTTGTGGTAGTCCCTGAATCTCTTGGACTTGTTCCAGGTCAAAAGTCAGAAAGTAGACCCCTGATGGCTTCCCTGCAGACCCTGGATCCACATCTAGACATTCACCATTCATAGCTCAAAGAAGTATCATAAATATTCTAATTAAAAGAACTTTAAACATACAATAGCAAATACTAAATGTAAGACCCTACCCTATCACCCTTGTCAGGTGAATATCTATATCCTTGGAAAGTTGACAGAGCCATTACTTGGCTATTCAAGACAGTAATCAGATTTTCTGAGCATCAATCAGCAATCATGAAGTCAGGAACATTTTATCATGAAGTCAGGAATACAGAGGGTTTTCATAAGCTAATCAGCAGGCATCAAATAGACAATCAATCTAATTAGTGGCTCACATTTGCGTGGCAATCACAGCTGCCAAACCTAGACGACAAATTTCATTAGTAATGAAATCTGAGAACTATGATTTGTGAGACCTATCATCAGACTGAGATTGTGGTTATTTTAAAAGGGGAATCATTATGGTAGCTTGGGACATTTGAGGAATTTAATTTCTATGGTGGACTTCATATTCTGGTGTTTCCTTTTTGTTTTCAGGGCAAATCAACACTCAGGGTCACAATTTTCGACGTGCTTGTCTTTCATGGTTAACCACTATTTTAAAGGAAGTTAACATTCTATATTTAAACACTTATTTTGTTTCCAAAATGGAACTGAAACTTTTGTAGCTCCTGATTGCCAAAAGAGTTCTTTGAAAAATACTAGGCCGGAACTAGTTATACCCAGAGTAAAATCACAGACTCATTCAATGCTCCAGCCCTCAGATGATCTTTGTGGCCTCCTCTGAACCTACCCCAAAAGTTCACATCCTTCTTATGCTGGAAACCCCAGACCTGGCTGCAGTACTCCAGGTGGGGTCCCATGGCAGTGGAGTAGAAGGGTAGACAGTCATCTCCCTCGACCTGCTGCCCACCTGGCTTTGATGCAGCCCAGGGCACATTTGGCTTTCTAGGCAGTGAGTGTGCATTGCCAGGTCACCTTGAGCTCATGTGTCGACACCTCCAAGTCCTTCTCCGTGGGGCTGCTCTCAATTCATTCACTGCCCAGACTGTTTTTGTGCTTGGGATTGCCCCAAACCAGGAGCAGGACCTTGCACTTGGCCTTGAACTTCATGAGGTTTGCATGGTCCCACCTCTCCAGCCTGGGCAGGTCCCTATGGATGACATCCCTTCCATCTAGTATGTCAACCACACCACACAGCTCGGTGTCATTGTCAGCCTTTCTGGGGGTGCGCTTGATTTCACTGTCCATGTCACAGACAAAATGTTAAATGGTGCTGGTCCTAATCCCAATCCCTGGGGTGCACTGCTCATCATTGGTCTCAACTTGGACATTGACCCATTGACTGCAACCCTTCGAGTGCCACCACCCAGCCAATTCCTCATCCACTTAGTGGTCCATCCATCAAATTTATGTTTCTCCACTTCTGCCAAGTACTTCTACTGCAGTAAATATTTCTAGAGCTGAAAATTTAAGACACACACATATGTGCATATTCATGCATAAATTAACCATCTACAAAAGAAAAAATAACCAAATGAATCAAAAGGAGAAAATGTTCCTGACATGCAATATGCCACTTACTGAGAGAAAAAAGAGAGAGTAAACCCATCAAGGAAATGTATTTTTTTCTTGAGGAAGGAGTGCCTCTTGTCCTTTAAACACAGATATTTGCTGGTTTACTTTCCTTGGCTGTATACCACACCCCAATCTTCAGCATATCATAAAGTGAAAGGAGTTGCTTTTGTCTTGGAGTAAAAGGATTTTCATGAGTTCTTCTTCAATCCTATTTTACTAAGACTTTAAAGTGTAGCTCTGTGCTACCTTTCTGAGCTCTACTCTCAACAGCTAGTATGCACTGATTCCCCTAATCAAGGAGGTGGAAGCCTCACATCCCTGTAGTCTGAGAAATAGGAAGAAACACCTGGACTTTCAGATTATTAATGTCCTAGATGTTGCAGCTGTGGAATGTAAAAAGTGATAATGACCTTGAGGAGGACTCTATTATGATGCTGTTTATGTATTTAAGGTCTACTAACTCTGCATGATACAGTGTCACCTTACAGCCATATTCACATGCAATTATAGAACTTATTTTAACAGTAGTTCATCTTTTGGCATTATACCCACATAATAATGAAGTACTTGATATCCACAGAGAAGAGAAATACATATTTAGGCTACTCTGCAAAAAGCAGCTGAAGCACCCTTATGTATCAGCATTGAATATTGGATCATTACCTTATTTGAATGTTCACTGATTTTGACTGGAACAGTCCCAGATTTCTTGACACAACTAATCCAGCTGCCTCTGGCTACCACCAGGATTAACACTGCAAGGAGCACAATGCTCATCATCATCTTCAAATAAAGACAAAGTTTTTTATACCTTAGTTTAATCACATACTTATTGGTAAAATTGTAACTTTAATGCAAAAAGATTTCTATGTTAGCCATAACCAAGCATTAAAATCAGACCTATGCTTAAATCAAATTTAAATGGATGGAAATTGCCATGAGGCTCTAACAATTTGAGCTGATACAAGCTTTCCTAGGAAAATTCGAGATGAGCCCTCAATCATTAATTTCCATGTTTTCTCATCTTGTAGTTTAATCTTTTGTGGCATGAGGTTGCAATTCTGCTTTTAACACCCTTTCCATACAAATGCACAATGTTAAAAAAGATGGCAGAAATACAAAATATTAAGTAAAAGTTGCTGTAGAAGGGAGTATATAAGCAGCTTGGATTTTTTTTCTTTCTAACTAAGAATCACAGTGTGAATTAGACTAAATGCCAAGAATAAAGTAACAGCTTAAAATGAACAGTTGAAATTAACAGGTGTTACAGCATATGTTAGATTTAACTGCCAAGTATTTCACACCTTCATTAAAACCTTTCATGTCAAATTTAAGGCAATGTTAAAATAAAGACAAAAAAGCATAGCTTAGAAATGAATAGCTAATTGTTAAGTTTCACGATCAGGATATATGGTGGCAAAGAAATTCTCAGTTCATTTTGCACAGGGATGTATTTTAACTGGGAAGACACTCAACAAGAGTATATCATACTCGATTTTAATTCAAGTGACTTTGTGTTTAAACTTTAGAAAGTAATGAAACATACAAAGTGTTTCAGTGGGGGAGATAATGGAACAACAATGCATTCATGCTTTATGGGGGTATGAAAAAGGCAAAACCAAGAACAGTGAGATGCACAGACTGAATCCTGAAACACCTGGAAACCTGAATCCCAGAAACGTGGCACTGCTTTTGCTAACATCAGCCACAGCTTCTCCACTGGATTTGCAAGTTTTCAGGACTTGTCAGCATAACGTTGTGTTAAGTTACTACAGTAAAGGCATCTTTTTCTTCTGACCAAGTGTCTATGCCTAATTTGCTTTGTGTTGTTTTCATTACTGTAGGGTAGAATCATGTTTTCAAAATGTGAATAACAAGTAGTTTTTCTGTGCAGAACAAGGTATTTCTGACTCTAGTAATGTAGTATAGAGACTGCAGACCCATGATGATAGCAGAGACTTTGAGTAGTGGATAATATGTACAAGAGTAATTGCATAGGGCTTGGCACTAGAAATCCCACTTCTATGAATAACCCACCAACCAACAATTAAAGAAATGCAGACCTGGAGGTGCACCATGTTTGTCTTAGGAGTAAAAAAGAGAAAAAAGAAAAATACTATCGAGGTTATAGAAAAGCCACCACAAATAATAAATTCATTCGTAACATGGAATTACAGAGCAATGAAGAAAAAGCAAAGTGCACAAGAGTTTTAGCAAACATGTAAAAATAACAGCAAGTGGATTCTGGTTACAGAGCTAAAAACAAAGCAGAGAATGGAAGGGTGATCATAAGTCCAGAAAAAAGTGGTAAAATTTGAGAAGTGTGTGAATAACAACATTAACTTTATTATTACTATTGAGACCTTTTCATCATAAAACTATTCTTTCTTTTTATATAATAATTAGATCTGAGTTAAGACTAATTCTTAGATGAGGCCATTAAGATTTCATTCACACCATGAATGATTACTTGGCTTAAGGAATGAATAAGGAGTGTTTCCTCTTTGCCCACAGAAACCATTTTAGTCATAACAAACTCTGAGCAGGAGCACAGCATCAGCTCACTGAGACTTGTTTTGTTTCCCTATTCATGGCAAGACCTATTTGAAAATTCCATATGAGTTTTGTTCCTGGTGAAATCATCACCAATGAATTTTTAAGGAAGCATTCTCTATACAGAAATATCCCCCCACAAGTTTTTATTTGTTTTGGGGGTGTTGTTTGTTTTCAGAAAACCATGTCATTAAAAATGTCTAAATCTGTGGGCAGTGCATGCCTACATTACTTGAGTCCTTTTACCTGCAGCTAGGAATCACAGTTAAAACCTGTTACAGACAGATTCCCTGTATCACTGGGCCTGGAGTTTTTTTTATTCTGAGATTATTATTCTGAAAGAGAAATGTAAACTTTATATTATATCATACAAATATAGCTTTTCTTTTTATTTTTCCCCTGAAAAAATGTGTAATAGGGAACACTATCATTTATTTGCAGTCCAGTGATATGTAGAAGATCAAAGTTGTATTGATGGAGGTATTGTATGACTATATAACAAAAACATGACCACCAAAAGATTATAATCTTAATTCAGGTAAAGAGACACAATTTGGCTTCTCAATACAAATACCATAGGCACATCACAGGAGTGAGAATTCCATGAGTATGGGAGCATGCATCACCAGTGCATGGTGATTGCTTAACCAGTCCAAATATATTAGAATTTCAGAACTACGTTATTCCTTAAAATAATGAGGTAATAAATAAATATTTGAAGTATGATTTCTTTGTCAGAAAGCTTTAAAGGAAATATTTGAATTCAGTACATAACTAAAGAAAATGGCACCATTCGTTGTATTAGTTGCTTTCTGGTGTATGTAGCTATGCCAAAAGACAATCCAGGAATACAAAATCAGGCATCTTTCAAAAAATAGTTAATTCAGGGAATTTTTATTCCCACTCTGGAAGTTGCTCTAGAACTCAGTTCCTCTGGTAGCGTTATGAATGCATTATGATAATGCAATTCTAAAATATTTATTTTAGCTAATAGCTATTTCCTTTAGGTGAACACAAATGGTGCTGAAGAGTGTTGTAAAGAAGAGGCTGGGAATGGAACCAGAAAAAAGTATCTTAATCTTTTTAGATTTTGAAAGAAAGCAGAGCGATTTTTTTTCAGATGAATGTTTTTAAAATACATTTCCCTTAGCTAATAATGAAATGTGGAGGGAATGCTTAGATATGTAGCCAAGCGTGAATACCTATCTCTACTGTTAATAGAGTAGCTTATTATTTTTTAACTTTTGATGAAATCATAACATTGTAAGTTTTAAAAGGTGATTGAGCAAATTTTTCCACTTTTCTCATCTTTCTCTTTGACTGATAATTTAAAACAAGCATATGCTATGACAAAGTCTTTGTGTTGGGGGGAAGGGTTTATCCTCCTTTTCCCTTCCATTCCCTGATTTCCCTAAGTTGTTGAACTGGACAACTATTTCAGCTGGTGGAGCAATTTAACATCTGAAAAATCCAATAAGAATACAGATACAGAGGTAGAGATTTCTTGCATTAGTAGATTGCTGGGTGTATTCTTTTTCTTGAAAAAACTATCCTTTTCTGAGGTTGGAAATGCTTTTCATTTAATTTTTTTTCCATTTTCAATGAAGAGGTAAATAAAAAGTAGTGATTTTTCCAGCCATTCCTTTTCATCATCTCCACTGCTTTTCCTCTCTTGTCATTCTACTTTTCCAACTTGGAAATAAAAAAAAAATAAATAAAAAAAAATTAAATATTGAAATAATAAAAAACACATAATAATTATTAAAAATAGCATATATATATTTAAACATATAGAATATTTTATGTCTTCTCTATTCCCATTTTTTCCCCAGAGGCTTTTAGAAATCACATAGTAGTCTACTAAGTCTTCAAATAGTATACTTTTCTGTAAGGTTAAATAAAAAATTAATTAACAAGATTTGGCTGAAAGTATCACTGATAATACAGATTTTTAACATTTTCATTCAGTGTCCTGAATCTTCAAACACTGACTGAGAGTATTTGTTACATTATGGTTTCATAGTAACCTAAATAAGTCAAATTATTTGTCTCTGCTTACTTGATATCGAATAAGGCATCATCAACCACCACAGCACATCAACCACCCAATAAATACTTGTACAACTTGTACAAGAGCACAGCCATCGTGACAGAGAGGTCCATCCATAGAGAGGGTTTTTGATTGTCAGCTTTACAGGCGTTTATACCTTTGGAGATTTGAATTATCATTGCTAATTTATCACATGTGACTAAACAATAAGCTTAGTTTCATCATTATACCTATATGTTGTTTATTGTCAGCATTAAATTTGCAGTGAAATTATTAGTGAAGGAGAGAATCTCATCTCCATGTTCTTCTGTTGGCTTTTTCAAGAGGAAATATCAGAGCTGGGGAGACAGACAACCCTGACAAGTTTGATAGACTTCAAAATGGGATTCTGCATGGATGAAGATATAAAAATACAGACTGGAGCCTTCTGCTAAAATCTGAACAGTCTGGTTTCTTACTCTTTTAAACAGAACTTGGACAGAAGAGCTGACCACAATAAAACAGAACTTCAGTGCTTTACTGTCAATCTAAATTCATCATATGGAACCTATCATTCAAATTAAATTCCTGAGAGAAACTGAACCAGAGCAGAAGGTTTCCACATTTTCTAACAAACTCTATTGAGTTTAATTCTGCATTTTAATTATATTTTTGAATTATTTTGAATGTGGCTTCTTAAAAAAAAAAAAAAAAAGAGAGAGAGAGAGAGAAAGAAAGATCCTTGTAAAATCTAAAAAAAAAATCAAATTTATGTGTCCTAGCAGCAAGGTTTGACTTGTAATAATACTGGTCAATCAGAAAATATTTTTCCCTCTGAATAGAAAACACATAAGACAAGCATGACACACAAAATGAGACACTGGCTACTCACAGCTGGATGGCTTGATGTTGCCAACTTTTTTTAGGACAATTAGATTCTAATTAGATATGGAAATATCACAATTTTTTAACCCAGCTTTTGTGTATAATTTATATCTTTTTCCAAAATATCAGCATTTTCTATTTTGAGTCAGGGTGAGTAACCTCTGTTCAGCACCGCAGTCAGACCTTGTGCTGTCAAGAGTCAAAACATGCTTAGTTCAGGAAGAAGCTTTCACCATAAGACTCCCAAAGAGCACTGGTATTTCTGAAAGGACCAACCAGCACTTCACAGCCCAATGATTTCAACTTGATCCTTTTGAGATACCTGAAAAGATTTTTCTTTTTTTGAGTGACTCTTAGATCAGTGAACTTTCTGAGTTCCTGAAGGTTGGGGGTCCATGAAAAGAGGTCCACACATGGATGTGCTAATTTACTCAACTGAAGATCCCAGAAAAGGAGCATCTGTTGTGCTGGGTTTGACTGGGCTTATGTTAATTTCTTCATGGTAGCTTTTATGGGAATATGGTCTGGATTTGTGCTGAAAACAGTGTTCATAACACAATTTAAATTATTGTTGTTTAATATGATGTTTTATATAACATTCATGTTTCAGTTATTACTGAGCAGTGTTTATGCAGTGTCAAGCTCTTTTCTGCACTTCAGATTGCTCCACCAGGAGGAGGTTGGGAAGCACAAATAGATAGGAGAGGACATGGCCTGACTCCACTGATCCCAGACCAGTGGCATCATGGTCAGCACATAGAGCCCAGGGAAGGAGAAGGAAAGAGAGGGGACAGTCGGAGTGATGGTGTCTGTCTTCCCAAGCCACCATTACATGAGGTGGATCTCAGCTTTTCTAGGGATGGCTGAACACCTGCCTGCCCATGGGAAGAGGTGAATGGATTCCTTGCTTTGTTTTTCTTGCATGCGTGGCTTTTGCTTTGCCTGTTAAATCATCTTTATCTCAACTGATGTGTTTTTTCACTTTTACTCTTCTGATTCTCTCCCCCACTCCACCAGCAGGATGTGAGTGGGTAGCCATGTGGGGCTTAACCACAACCCCTGCTAAGTGACAGAGGGATCCCAAAAATCCCAGAACTGTGATAGATTTGGTTGGTCCCATTTCTAATAAATAGTAGAGGAAAATAGTCAACTGTCCATGAGAAGCGGATATCTTAGTATTAAAACTGCAGCCTGGGGAGTTTTGCATCCAGCAAGGGCCATTTATGCAATTGGTAGACATGTAGAGGGAAATTGATTATTTGCTCTTTCCATATTTATCTTCCGTAAAGCCTCTGTTCCATTATTTTAGGCTTGCTGTGCTAAGTCCTTGTCCAGTCTCTATAAGGAGGTTGCTGGTTCCATGCAGCACCGAAACTCAGTCCCAGCTGCTCTCCAGTATAGGTGAAGAGCTCACACTGAGCTGTGTGCTGTGTACACTGCCACCAGGAATTTCCCTGGACCTGCAGGGGCAAATAGACCACTGCAAAAATCCATTACTCCCTCTAAGCAACTTATGAGGACCACTTATCACGAATGCTGTGGTCTCCCAGTCCTAAGATTCACATATGCTGGAGGAGAGAAGGGCTGGAATCCTTTGCATAGACAAGTTATAGAGCCTCACAGCTTAAAAGCAATTATTAAGACTCCATTTAAGGCATCTTTTCCATTCTCTGACTTTTTGGGAAATAACTGACTCAGTTCAAGTGGAAAGGTCACATGCTGGCTACCTTCAAAACTGTGTTTTTTAAAAATATATTAATACTGGTCCAATTTGTTAACGTAAACATATGTGTTCCTCTTGCTAATTTATCCTCTCAGGGACTGAGATGATGACAAAGGAAGCAATCCTGGAAAAACCAGCATCCCTCTGCAGAGGCACCTGCTTCCAAATCTCCAAGTGTGGCTGTAAGCAATTGTGTTGGCAGCCCATGTGCCTGAATCCTTTACAGCTCCTGCCTGCAGAGGCACAGCTTGACCAGAAATAGCCCAATGAGTATGGAAAGAAGTGAGTTCACCTTCCCATCTTGTGCTTTAAGCTTTGTCTTGGGGCTCATAGCAATTTCTCTGCTGTAGATTACGTGGCTGGGTACCTTTGGGATCCCTTCCCAATTTAAAAAGGCCAAGGGAGAAGCACATAAAAAATGAACTCTTCCTGGCATATGATTCAACACATTGTTTAGTCACATGTTCCTCCATCTCTCCCCGATACAGAGTCAGAGAAATATACAGTTCAGTAGAGTCTGGGAATATTTTTGTCATTGCCTGGAATTTTCCTATTTCCTGCAGTGAAGAACTGATGGATAGTTTTGCCTGTCCACCAGCTCCATCAGAAAATGCCATAGAAATACACTCACTTTTATAACTGTACTATGATTTTATTTTAATTAACTTCATTCTCTTTCTGGTTTTCATGTATGATACATCAGCACTGCCTTTTATGTCTGATTACATGACTCGTGCCCAGTGATTGCTACTTTCACAGTGAAATACTTCAGTGAAAAGTCCAGCACTAGACATGGAAGGCCTTGAGCAGAAGATCATCACCCATGTGGGATGTCAGATGTGGGAAATTTCACAGATGTTGCATACATACATAGGCACATGTGTGTCGGTGTATGTAAATCATATTACAGATATTCAGTATTCAGTATTGGTTATTGCTGGAGAGAGGGGACTATAAAAGCTTATACAGTATTGGTTTGACTGAGGAAAACATTTTTATTCATTTGCAGGCACAAAAAAAACCCCAACACCCCTGTAAAAATATCAAATTACTGCTTTTCAGCTCCTATTTTTTACTTATGCACTGCCAATTTGTGCTGCTGGCCCTTCTGCAAAGGACAAAGTAGTGCCTTCTATGAGAAAGACATCCTGGTAGAAAGAGTTTCGGAACTGAAAAATTCTTTTCTTCATCTTCCAAAAAATAGAAGATGAAGAAAAGAAATATCATTATACATTACATCTCTTAGACAAAAGAAAAGAAAAGAAGAGCTGTTTTGGTGGGTTTGTTCCTGTTTCTCAAGCAGCTTCTGTGTATAAATTATACATTTTCTTAAATATCTGCATTTTCTATTCCAGGTTTGAGCTGATAACCTGTGTTTTTGCACAGTAGGAAAACCTCATGCTGTCAGAAGTGACAGTGACACAGCCTCACATTTCACTTCCCTTCATCCCAAGGAGCCCTTTGCTATTATACCATTAGAGATAATGCTGAGCCTTGAATTGAAACACCACAGTCACCAGTGGTGCCTGACAAACTCTCTGGCCCAGGAACTGCCACCCTACATTGGGACCTGCTCAGCTGCACCAGCCCACGTTGAGAGGGGATAATCAATTCTGCAGGGGACAGTGTCAAGCTGTAACACCTTCCCCAGCTAAGGACCTGAAGGTGTCATGTGCTTCTCCTCCAAAAAGATGGAAATTCATACATCAAGATTACAAAAATCACATATATATGCACCACAAATACCCTTAGAAACCAAAATAAATATCCAAACAAATTTGGCTGTGGGGTGGCATTGCATGTGTTCTGGGAACTGTTTGCATTTTGGAGCACAGAAGCTTGGGGGCAAAGGTGCTGTCATGAATTTCTCCTTGCAGAGCTCAGAACAGCTGCATCCTCCATGGGAATAGGGATGCAAAAATGTGGCCACTAAGTCTTACAGCAAAGGATCAGTATTAAAATCTTTTAAATCGTTTATGAAAAATGCAGAAGACAAGATAATCTATTTGTTATGTAAAGTGTTCAAGGAGACTTTCATTTTAGCAGCATCCATTATTTCCCTTTCTTTTAGCTGCAGAGCATTTTTATGGGGAAAATTCCCTAGTTGATAGTGTCTTTTTATACAGTATTAAGATGATATTAACTCCCCCTTTGGGAGAGAATAATAAAGTAAAAAGCAGCTGAGATGGCTGGAGCTGTACTTGTTGTCTCTTTTATTGGAATCTGGGCCTGCTCCCTCGAAAATAAAAACAGGACAAGCACATATGCAAAGAGAGTAGGGAAAACAGCCAAAAACAAAAAAAAGCTTCTATTTGTACTCTTGACTCTGATTTGTAACCTTGCTGCTGGAGCAAGACAAGCACAACACAAAGCCTTATCAGCCACTCCAAGGATCTGGCACGCTTGAACTGATGTCAAACTGAGATATTGCTATTAGCTACCTTTCTGGTCAGAGGGTTAGCAACAATAAAAACAGCAACAAAAACTGAACAGGAAAATTAAGAAAAGAGAATAATAAATATAAATAAATAAATAAATAAATAAATAAATAAATAAATAAATAAATAAAGATGTTTGGCCTAACTAAGCCAGACTGTAAACAAACAGAAAAAGATGGGAAGGGAGGGTAAAAGAGAAGGAAGGACAAGGCTGAGAGCTACACCAAGGGCACAAGGCTCGTGCTGTAATTAGCCTTCAGGACTTAGGCTGGTGCCAGAAATCCTGCTGTTGCACTCTTCTTCTGTATCTTTCTTGTCCACTCTACTTCTCTGCTTCTCTGATTTCTCAGAATCAGAAGCACAGAAGTATAAAAGCGTCACCGCAAAATCCTAAAATATGGTAAGCCTGGCAGCTGAAATGAAAACTGTTTTTCCTTTCTGCTTTATTGTCTTCCCAGCAGTACTGTCAAACTATCCCTGCCAAGCATGGCAACTGGCATAATATCCCGTCTTCACATCTTTTTATTCATCTGTTAAAGCTGTTTTTTTACATGCCACTGTTGCTCCATTGCTTTGTTCTTCTAATTTACCAGAAAATTGGAATCATCATCCAAGCTATCAGGAGGCCTCCCTGTTTGGACTGATTTCGCTATTTACATGTAACTTTTATTTACTCTTGGAAACAATGTTTTATAACATGTTTTGTTGGTCTTTTGCTGTCTTGAATGATGGAGACCATACACTTCTTTGCTGCAGCCTGAGTGAAACAAAAAATTCCAATATGCTGCCCATGCAGCCCTGGTGCAATGCACCTAAGATAAACTTGCCAGATGAGAAAACTGAAGTGTTTTGTACATCTTCTGAAGGACCCTTGCAGTGGTATGGGGAGAAAATTACAGACCAATTCACATTTATTTCATCTACAAGAAGCCCTCAAACAAAATAAGATCTCTGTACTTGATCCACACTTGTATGAATTGTACAAGGTCTGTCAGGACCTCTCTGTGAGCCATTTGGGTTGACCTCTCTGTTTCTTCTTTCACACCCTGAGCACATCAAGCATGCAGGAATGGAGGAATCAAATGCCACATGTTTGAGTACATGTCTAAGACACGGCACTAAGACCTGGCCCCAGTTTGAAATAAATCAGAGAAAAGAAGAGAGATAAAGAAAAGCATTGGCAGTGTCCTTTGCATCAGCCTTGAGGGTGTCTGGCTGGGGTAGATTTCTGCTCCCCCTTGTGCTAGGCACGGATCTTCCCTGTCCCTGACACAAGAAGCATCACTTAACAGAGTGAGCGGGAGACTGAGAGGTGGAACAGTGTCTACAAAAGGGGATTACAATGGGGTCTGTTTCTTCTGGCTCGTATCACCCGTTAGCAGAGCTGAGTTTGATTTCTGTCCCTGGAGAATATGTTTCTGATGGAAGGAAAGTGTGGAGGAGAGACAAAAACCCATGCAGCTCTAGACACTGTTCTCTGCAGTGCCAACGAACTCCACAACGTCAGAATAAACAAACAAAAATCCAGCAACAAACCTTAAAGAACGAGTTTTATACTACATTGGACGCATAAATCACAGAGGGGAGTTTAAACAGTCTTGTGCACCGTGTCACTCCATGAGTTCCAGATTAGGTTAATATATAGGATTTATGCATTGTTCCATTGAGATGCCACTGTCTACTGACTTTGGAGGTAGACTTAGGCATATCAGATGCTTTGTTGGGAGCTACTTAGCTAATTTTTTTAAGGAAAGTTATTGTCTAATAGTTAGAGTGGCTCTCATTCTTCTTCTAAACTGATTTTCAAATAGCTCCCAATTAGTCTCCACCATTCTCGGGGTCTTGATGACCTCCACATAGTAAATATTTTCTGTGAAAACGCAATCCCACTATACTAAAACACAAGCCTGTCAGAAGATTCAGATGGCTGTGTATTTCTTCCTTTACCTCTGTTATGGAAAACAAATTCTATTTCAGCCATTATGATTAAAAAAAATACATTTCCAAGTTTATGCCAACCTGTGAATAATTGTTTCAGTTTTCAAGTAAAATGTTTCAGTGCTGAATCATTTCCCTAGCTTTTGAAGACCTAGAGCTGGAGGAAGAGTCTTTTGTTTAATCACTTTGTAATGTGCTATATTATTTAGGCATTTCTGATAGGTAACACTTTTAATATCTTTACCTTTCTTGTTGTTTCTTATTCAAAAGAGTAATCATGATTCAAAATGGGACTGTCATCACGTAAAAATAGTCTGGTTTTCTTAGGACATTTTGCAGTTTTTTCTTTCTTTCACAGACCAACTTGGCAATAAAACAAGAGGAATTAAGTGAAAGCAGGGAAGCAGCTCCAGCAGGGGTCTGGATCATGTGGTACATTTTGTTATTACAAAGGACCAGTATAAGCATCAGCATGGCATGGTTTTGCCCCAGTATCTACTTCAGAAGACAGAGGGAGTCAGTAAACAGGCATGGGTCACACACATTTATACACTCCTAGGGGTAGAAAGGGAGCTAAACAGAAATGCTAATCGTGTAGCAACTTGTTAATAATTTCTGGTTTACCTTGGTTGTCAGACTGAAAATCAGTTGCAGTTGATAGCTGCACTAAGAAGAAAATCAAAATAAACATGAAGGAGTCATGTAAGGAAGGGGCAGTCAGCAGAGGGAGGGAAGGCCTCCATGAGACCCTCAGAGCATACAAGCTGTGACTGTTCCTCTCTTACTTCTGTCTAAGGGCTGCATTTTTGGGCTGGCTAAATCCTGTCATTTCTGTTTCTAAAACTACACAGTACAGAGACTCGTGTTTCAGTGGGTGCTCTAAGTTTCTATGGGCTTTTCTGACACAAATCTAGAAACCATATTTTATGTAAAAAAGAAAAACAAAATAAAAGTTAGCATCATGACTTGTTTCACTGCGAATTTCAATATTTACCTTGTTATTCTTCTTTATTTGGCATCATTACTTGAATAAATTTAAGGGGTTTGTTAAGGAAAGGTTATACACTCAGACTCCTTACTTATTCAGAGTGATTCAGAAAGCTTTCTTAACAAATCTTCAGCTTTGGGACTTTCACATGCTTCAAGAACCTTGCTTCAATCTGTGCAGGTTTGCTGAACTGAAATTACTTGCGGAGGGCCATGATCCAATTCCTGTTGAAGTCAATGGAAGTCACTCCAATTATTTCAATGGAGCAGGATCCAGTCCATAAGTCACTGACTGCTTGAAGTAGTTCTGCAAATGCTGAATCTCTCTTAATGTAAAAAGCACATTCAGTAGTGAGGAACAGGCTGTAATGGGGCTGAGGGAGTACAGAGTGTATGTATACAGCACTTAATTAAACACATCATTCTATGCTGCCATAAAGCATTTCCTACACTAAGTGTTGTTCACATCTCATTGGTGATTTAGGGTTTTGAAAACCCCCACAAAATATCCCAGCTGTTCTATTGACTATATCTTATAGTACTTGTCACTGTGTGTAGGAAGGGTAATTAACCTAAAGGGCATTATATTTCACTGCCAAATGCTAAATGTCAGTATTATAAATTTCTTTATGTAAACAGCACATTTAGAAACAGTAGGAGAGATAGAGATGTTCTTTGAAAAGGTATTTCACAAAGGGACTCAATGGCCCAGGCAATTGTCACAAGATACCTTAAAGTCGCCTTTCCAATTCTATAGTGTCTGACAAAACAGTAGGATCTCGCTGTGATGGGAGATACTTGAGGATTTAATGTGGTAGATCTGACTGCACACAGAATAGTCCTCTCTTTTCCTGGTCACACACTGGGCTCTTCATAAAGAGCCTAATTCCTTGATGAATGCTATGTTCTTGAAATGATTGAAATACAGAATTTCTATCCAGTGAGACATGTCTTTTTTTTTTTTTTTAATGTATCACATTTTATAATGAAAAATAATATTTCTTAGTCTTAAGTAGCAGTATTCTTTTTTTTGTGTGGTGTTTGGGTTTTGGTTTTTTGCTTCGTTCGGAGGGGTTTTTTTTGTTTTTATTTATTTATTTACTTGTTTAATATAGAATCAGCCTTCCATGGTATTGCTCTCTAAAATCAACCTTGAACTTACACTTTTCAGCTATTCCCAGTCTCTCTCTTGTTCCAAAAATGTTAACTGATCTTTCACAGCTTGTGAAAGGTTTTGGCAAGTTAAATAGAGTTGAGTATTTCAGAGTCAGGGAACACTCAGGTTACAGGAAATCCACACCTCAAACAGAGCTACTTCAGACTCCAGACATCACTAAAACAGAGGCAGGAGAGTAACTCAGGAACCTCTGCTCCAGCAAAATTGCTTGTGGCTTAAACGCTCCTGACTCTGCAAAAACTTGATGGGAAACTCTGGAATCCATTGACACAAGTTTGATGAACCTCTCCCAAACATGTGAATTCTGAAGTAAGAGCTAAACTGAGCTCTTTACTCCAACAAGAGCTAAACCGGGTCTTTTAGACTGGAAAAAAAATTACTTGGAAATGCTTTTCATTGATAAAATGTCCAGTCAAGACTGATCTGTTTACCCTGTCTTATTATGTGGTCTTTGCTAACTTTATAGGATTAAAGAACATAAACTTCTGTGACCACCAAAAATGGCCTTTGACCTTGGACTGACATTGCCTTATTTTCCAATATCAGACCTTATCAGAATTCAATGATGGAAGTTGCAGATGGCTTTTCTGAGCAGATCCTTCCTTCTAACTGAGCAATTCTGACTTCTTGTCCAGTATCTCAGAGTGCTTTACCTACAGGGCAAGGAACTCCGGGCAGAAAAAGATGACCAAGATGTGAAGGAAAGAATACAAAAAAGGAAGAAAGAAAGACAAGCATGGAAGAATAGGCAAGGCTCTGAAATTATTGGATCTAACTGCAATGGTAACAACATCTGTACAGAAGGAATTTCAACCTCATTTGGAAATTTCTGATTGAAGATTGGTAAACTTTTCCAAGTCTGATACTTCAATAAAATCATCTGCCTTCTTATTTTGAGCTCTTCAAGTCATAAAAGAACAACAGAAAAACACCCACTATGATGGGGACTGACTATGCGCCACTGCACTCTGTGTATATTTTACCACTGACTCTCACAGGAGAGGTTTTAGATTTAGGATTACTTGCTCTGCAAATTCTCATTTCTGTTGCTCCATGTAATTTTTGAGAAGCAGTCTTAAGCCACAAGTCATCAGAATTTCCCTTCAACAGCATAACAGCACAAAAAACCAATAAATCTTGGTTGACAGTGATCTCTTTAAAAGGAGGGGACAATCAAAGTCTTGGGTCTGCATTTTGCATTTCTTTTTGTTTTATTTCCTTTATTAAAATTCTCAGTGTAGTCAGGATTTTTAAAATGAGAATCCTGTCTACTGACAACACATGCAATTATTACTGTGACTTTTTCATGGAAAAAATGCAGGTGTATTGTTTTGTATTTATTCATCTGGAGAAAAACCTTTTCTCAACATCATGACAATTATTTACGAGATGAAAATTACTAAGTAGTTCATCTCATTTTTCCAGCTGTCAGTTTTTCTCACTGTCTTTTTCTCCTTTCAGAAAGTGAAAGTGTCCAATATGGCTTCCAGTTCTTTCCTTGAGACCAAGCAGAGAATAAATTACTAAAGGTCCTTTATCCAAGTCTGAAAATGTATGAAACTGTTGACACAGATTTATCTCATGACTTTCTTGTCATTATTGTAGAATTTTCACATGAAAGATGCTCTAAAACAAATTTCATGTTGATGCTACCATATGCAAATAACTTGCAGCATTTTGAGCTGATTTGTTAAGGTTTTGAACAGATATTCCTGAAATTACATGTTTTGGTTACAGAGACAATAGAGTATACCATCATGAAAACATAGAGCTTTCCAATTTTATTAATTGCCAAATACTGACATGCAAAACTGTACATTTAGAATTAATTTTAAAATATGGTACAAAAAAAAAAAAGAGTAATGAACTTGAACCTTTTCATTTAAATGTTAGTTGAATATCTATGAAAAGGATCTTTAATTCTGAATAATGCATTACAAGTAAATGTTTCCCATTTAAAGCTAAGCAATATCTACACAGTGATAAAACCTTTTGGTCCCACCTGTAGTATTACACTGCAAATATTCCACTTGGCAAATCTTCTTGCCTAAGTTTTCATAATTTACTTACTGATAATACAGGACCAAACATTTACAATAAAGAAAAGCCTGCTTTTTTTTTTTTTTTTTTTTTTTTGCAAAAGCCATTCTTTGTAATAGATATCAGGAAGAATAAGGAAAAAGTTAACTGATTCATTCTCCTCTGGGAAATTTGAGAATGACAAGTATGCGTCGGTACATAAATACCCACATATTTGATGTTCACATGCAGTTTCTGGTTGTCCTATCAAAACGTCATTCCTGGTTGATGTAGGAACATAAAATTTTGTCTAGCCACAGAGAAGTAATCATCTTCTCTATAATTAATGATAGCTATCTTCAAAATTCCCTCGTTTAAGAAAATGATAACTAATTTTGGGACAGAATCAGTTCCTTTTTTAATAGCATATCAGTTATCTGGCATATCTATTTTACTGCAAAAAAGCTGCCAATGGAATTGCACATTTCTGATCCCATCAATGATCAGTGGTTATCTGGAAATCACTCAGGAGTTTGCTCACAGAGGACTTATGTTTCATTTTCATGGTTTATGGGAGGACTTGGATGCCCACAGTATATATTACAGACATTGCCAAGAGGCAGCATGCACCTACTGATATGGTATATTGTCCTCCATGGAAGTAAATAAGTAAGAGACTTTGAAAGGTATGCTGTAGGAATAATTTTATGTTCTATAAATTTTTGACAAGCCTTTGAGCCTGTAATTGTAGTCCTGTTTTTTTGGGGTTTTTTTTCTAAAATAATCCCTTTTAAAATATGACAAAGGAAATTTTTTCCTTTAAGTTAGATAAATTAGCAACTCCTAGGTGCATGTGCAACTTCACTCCTGTAAGGGAAACTTCTGGAAGTTTTCTTAGGCCTAAGTTACCATAATAATCACATAAAAGCAAAGAGAATAAGTATTAATACATTTTTGTCCTGAGAGTGACCCATTTATCAAAGAGAGTTATCCCAGGTACATAGGTCCCTGTGAAATACCTTCTCATTTTATTTCCCTTATGTATTAAATTTTCTTTTAATCATAAGTAGACTTAATGGTAACAACAAACTTATGCACCTACTTACATGTTTTACAAGACTGAGGACCTCTTCCCTCCTCATTTAACCTGAAAGTAATTCAGGCAAATCTGAAATACTTAGAGACAGAAAAGCTGGAATCAACAGGGTTCTTTGCTTTCACACTGTATAAATTTATGCTGAAACATGGGCACTGACATTTCATTCCTAGCTGTTGTCACACAATACTGCATAGCAGATCAAATGCAGCAATTAAAAATGTTTTGAAACTGAAACTCCTACTCCATAAATTACTGCAGTCTTTTGTTACAGAACAACCGAGTCAACTTCCTGTTTGCACTTAAACTATTCACAGCTTCAGCCGATGTCCTGCAGTGTCTTTTCCAAAGGTCACACCACAGTTTTCGATTCACACATTTGATTAAAAATATAAGAATCACTGTGTCCTGGGAAATGATCTGCAGTAAAAATAGATCAAACTACCTGCTGTTTCTAGAATAAACCAGGTTCCTGTCTCTTTTCCCCTTTCAGTTAGCTTTGGAAAAAGAGGAGGTTATATGCATGTCTTCAGAAATCATAGTGCTGAACTAGGGAATTAAAAGTGAGATATCTGGGGGTTTTTTGTTTTGGGTTTTTTTTGTTGTTGTTTTGGGTTTTTTTGTTAGAGCAGAGCTTCTGTAACTGATAAAAATATGCTTGATTTAAAATATGGTTAAGGAAATCCAAAGGACAGAAAACTAGGAGTACTTAGATTTTATGAGGACCAACATCTCCATTCATTCTTCTTCAACTGCTGCAACACACTTTTGCACAATTGCCTTCAGACTATATTATCATTACTCTCCTTACACTGACAAGTGTCCTCCCTGAAGTCCTATCTGCATTTAATGAAGTTATTATGGAAGAGGCTATGCAGACTTCATGTTGTCTTTCCCTCAGATTCACATCCCTCAGTAAGTGTGGTAGGATAATTAAAAGTCTATTCCTTTTATTGATGGTCCTCATACTTTGGTGTCCAACAACCAGAAAGTTTGAAACAGCATTTGCAGCACGTGGTGCAAAATCCTGGCCCAAAGTGAGTGGACTTCAGGAAGAAATGACATGGTGAAATACATCTCTGTCAAATTACAAATTCCTTCGAGAATTCCTTTTCATTTTCAATGTGTGTATTTTATTTTATGTCTTTAGCTCAATCCATCTAATCTCATCTCATCTAAAGCAAGTTTATTGTGTTGTCCAAAAGAGATAGTCACACCAAACCAGATGAGGACTTTTAAACGTGAGCTTTTTGCTGTACTTTCAGCTTCTTCCTGCATTGTCCAGGGAGACATTAATTCAGAATCTTCTAAGGAGAAATTACCAAACTGGGAGGGTGAGCACGTTGGGCGAGAGAGTATTTTCACAGCCCAAAGACTGCTTCCTTGGAGCCTCTGCTTCCCAGAAGAAGATTTGGATACATGAGGAACTGGAAAATCCTGACTAGACTTTACCCAGACCTTGTAGTTACACAAAGTAAAACATGGAATGTGGTGTTGAGACAATTTGTAACAGACTGGTGAGCATTTTGAGTGGGAATGGGCCAAGTTTTAAGAGCAGATCTAACACTTGTTCTTTCAAATGTAAATTGGATTAAAAACTGTTCCATTTTACTTACTCTACTGTGAAATGACATTCTGGTTTATTAGCAATGCAGGTCTTGACTAAATTTTAGCATGATTTTTATCTTAAGAGTGACTCTATGGGGAACTTTACATTTCTTTGATGATTTTCATTATAGCTTTAGCTATATTTAAACTGAATTTTCATGTACATAGAACATCACATTCTTTTAAGCACCAAGATATCAGGACAGACTGAAATAGCTCTTTGTGAGCTCTTGCTGTGACTATAGGCTTGGAGCATTGGAAAAGAAAATAGATCCATGTACAGGTAAACAAGTAGTGGCTTAGATCTAGTCAACCCTGCTTTTGGAAACATATTACTGCCAATTTCTGCTTCCAATGATAATTTGTCCCCTTCAGTTACACATATCAGTCCTATTATGGGATCTGTCAGCACGGAACTCCACAAAATCTCCTTCATCAGACTTCCTTTTGTGTGGGTTGGAGCTGAAATATACATTTTCATAATGAATATTGTCGAGCTGATGGATGAGACGTTAACACAATCATTTACATGGGTACTCAGGGAAGCAAATGTAGTGATTTACTCTAATGGTTCCATTACAGTGCTGAACATTGGCAAAGTATGCACTGTCCATTTTGGAATCTTTGCCTCAGAAGAAAAATAACTCTGACTATTGATATTCTAGCCTAAATAACTGTTCTTATAAGTTATTCTTCTAAAAAGTACTTTTTTTCATTCCCATTAAACATATTTTCTTTGGTCAACATAAAATCTCAAATTGTAATACTGGAAAAAAGAAGCCTTGCAATCCTCTACTTTTATATTCTCACAACTTAAAAATAGCCACAGCAATCTTTTTTGTCACTATATTTTCTGAAACTATACTGTATAACAACACTACATGGTTTTGATAGCTCACAATTGCAAGTATGCTTTCCTGATCCAATTTCAGCTTGATATTTCTGCAATAGATCATATCACAAAAGCGTTGTAGTCAGAGCAAAGACTTAGCATAATTCCTATATTTAGGGCTCTATCAACAGATGTTGAAAATACAAAGAAACTATTTTGAAAATAGAAGTCATGGCAAAATGGACATTTGTCTATCAAGCCTGAAAATCTGTCTGGCTACCTGGCTTGCCAGCAGTTGCATACATTACTGTCCTTGGACTGTAGCTTTAAATGCACCAGCATACAATGAAGCTGCCCAGAGAAATAAATCAGTCTGAAAGTAACCTACTTCTTTCTTTCAAATTACCATTAATATCATTTTGCTTTTGCAAGATTAATGCACCTTAACAGACAAAGATACAGTGAAACCAATTGTCTTGTCTGTGCTCCAGCTTTCAGTCATGTTACTGTCTTTTTCTGCATTACTTATGTATGTATGTGTTTCTAAGTAAATTTAGAGCTCAGATGTACAGTACATAAGACAGAGTAGATAAAGATGAAGCAGAAGTAGCAAAGTAGCTTTCCTAATATTTTTTTTCTAAGATAAAGGGAAACCTCTGTGATTAAGAGAATGTCTCTGTCACCCCAAGGAAAACTATAGATAATGGGATTTATTTTTTCTTTTCCTGAGAAAGAAAAGTACAAAACTGTATGAAGACTACCATCCCAGTACTTCATGTATTCAGTGGTTCTTTAATAAAAAGTAGGTGGGTTTTCTAACAGTTCTGGTCCCTGTTGTCCCTATACTGCCACTGCACCCCTAGGTCACAGAGACTTGTTGCAGAAGTGTCAGGGCTCTGCTTCTAGGAAAATCTCTTTTCTGAAGTAAAGCTCCATATATGCCAGCACCTTCACTCTGAGGAGCCGCCACAGAAACAGACATTTGCTGGCCCAGTTTCCTACCTTAATGCCACTGTAACTTTGAGCATTTTCCATCTTTTTCAACTCTGTCTGCTCACCTACTTGGAGTACAAAAAACTATTTACATGAGCAGACCCTTGCCCGAGGTCTACATCAGCATGTCCAGCAGTGAGGAGTTACCTGCGCTTCAACAGAGATCCCTCTGGCTCCAAAGCTCACATAATAAAGCTGGAATTCATGAAGTCTTATGGGTTTTCAACTCTACTGCGGTGTTCCAAAACTTCCAGAATGCTTTTTGTGAAACCAGGTCTTGAAGGCAAAATACCTGGAACAAGCTCCCATGATGGGATTCAGCTGAGGAAGCATAGAGCAAGAATTCAGTTCAGGCTTAAGGACACCTAAATGAAGGTGCCTAGAGGGACACTTGGAACCTCACATCCCCTTGTGTTTCATGGACAGCTGTTCAATGGGTTTCAGCCTGCCAGACACTGGGAGAAGAAGTCAGTTGTATAAAACCAGACCTGTAGTGCTATTGGAAATGTTCTGTGGCGTCCAGGACATCCTTATTCAGCTGACAGATACAACACAGGACCTGCAGAAGGTGCTGTGCAGGATCAGCCTCCTGCAAAAGTGCAGCATCCCAGCTCCAACAGCAGCAGGCACTGCCATGGGAGCAATTGGATTCACACCTACTTTAAATGATGTGACCTTGCCTCCACGCTCCAGTGACTGCACTGATTGGACTTCTGTTAACTATAATTGGTGCCTTGGACCCTTGCATGTGATGGACACGTGTGTTTCAGTGTTGACCTACATGTCTGCATATAGACTCCTAAATTTATATGTCTAAATTAGTGAGCTGATCCCATTGTTATATCCAAACTAACCACTTGCAGCTCTCTTAAAGTTAAGGCAGGAGGAAAATGCATTTCTAAAGTGAAATCCTGTCTTAGTGTGAAAATTGAGCACTTAGGTGGGCCTATTTATCTCCACTGACTTCTAGGGACCTTTGGGTAAATCCAGGGGTAGGAAGTAACATGGGGACATAAAAGGGAGGAATTCTCAAAACACAGACTGGTCATTTTGTGCCCTGTGGCTTTCTTCCCTTATCTCCAGGTGTTACTGGGGAAAAGCAAGAATCTTCTGTGCCAAATCTTGAAGTCGCTTGTGAAGGACAAAACAGTTTAAAAATTTTAACCCAAAATGCCCTTTTTTCTTCTTTCTTTGTTTTTCCCTAAGCAGGAGACAAACTTCCCATCATCTTATTTACAGAGAATATTGTTTCCTCTCAGAATGTGAATAAATGGCTTTTTGTTAAACTGGGGGTTGCCTCTTGCATTTGGCCCAAAACTGTCTCTTTTTCCAATGAGATGTAAAAGTCTCCACCCCTCTCTTTTGTGGCTATTCCATTTTTTCCAGTGAGGAACGTGTCTTTCACTGAACTTAAATTCAGTAAATTGGTCTCTACATTAAAAATGTATATATATATTAATATTTAAGCACTCTAGGTTTTCAGTAGAAATTATGTATATTTCTGGTTTTTGCTGAGACCAGGCACAAAAAAACACTCTAGAATGATGACGTGATTCCTAACCTCTTCAAAAACCACTGTGTACTCTAGCAACAGAAGTAGTTTTGAAGTACTTGATTTTCATACACAGTAGAAAGGGGCATCTTTTGGCTTGCCCCAAAGGACAAGGCAGGGCTAAGCTCTGTGTCTTCCTTTGCCTTAAAATTTTCTTGTTGTCCAGTCGTGATCACAGACTTACCTCCAGAGAGATTCAAAACCAAGATTAGAACATGGGCTTGCAAGACCTCTGCACTCAACAACCAGTACAGATCCAGGCTTATTCTCTTATCCCATTATTTCATTAATAGAGCTAAAATAAGAATGCATTGCATCTTTGTCTGCCTGCATTCATTTGGATTTATCACTCACTAACTCTCTTACTGCATTTCTGGAGTTCCATCATCCAACCCCTGAGGTCTTGGTTGCCTTTGCAACCATATCACTGGTTATGAATCTGTTAACCTTAAGAAGTAACAGGGAGATACTATATAGAAAATGCAGAGAGAAAGCACTGAATGGGAGAACAGTGCCTAAAGCATGTGGGAACAGCTGTGCTGATCAGCAAATCACCAGAACTCACCTGGGATGTTCAATGACTCATAAATTTCATTTCCTTCCCTGGGCTATTCAGACTGTCAGCACCACAACCATTTCAACATATTCCCTGCACACGCAGATTTTCTTCCCTGGAAACCTTTCAGTGAATCAGATCATTTCAAAGCTCTTGCTGATGTCTCTGCAAGCACTGGTCTCTGCAAGCACTGGTCTCCTGTTTGCCTTCAGAACCTCTTTCGGCTCATCCTTTATGTATCTTGTCATTTCTCCCTGTCAACATGAGCACCACTGCAGCTGCAGAAGGACAGCAGAGAGTGAAAGCTCCAAGGCTGAGTGACTAAGTGAGAATGAACACAAAAGGACACTTAACTCAACTTGACATTGTAGGTGACATTTCTAATTTCCAAAAGCCTTTCAGCCCTTGCAAAATGCAGAATGACAAAGTTTCTCTGAAAGACTGGCAGACCCATCTGCGTTGCTATAAATGCTAACAAATTACATCTGTGATGAAGGTCAGACAAAGGGTGGGTAATATTTGTCAAAGAGGAAAGAAATGAAATAAAATGGAAAGTTTTTCTTCTGCCAAGAACAAATCTTGGGGGACCATCATCTAACTGGATCCTCCATGCCAATTGTCTTCCTGGTTACAGAAATCTTGCATTTAATGCAATATGAATCACACCTACTGAGGTTAGGACTGTCTCCTGGAAAATATAAGCTGTGGATCTGTATCACTCAGGTTGAGGTGAGCCTCAAATGTGTTTTCTTGTGTCTGAATAAAGTTACTCTCACCTCTATAGAAAATACAGACACTACGACGTTTCAGTTTGGTATGATCCTTCTTGGAAATTTCAGCGGAGCCTTCCCGTCCTCAACTCCTGACTACCAATGGTTTTTAAATGTCAGATAAATATCTAGGTGTTATTTGGTTTATTTCTGAGCATACACTGGTGACTGTGCTTAGGCTGCTGGGAGAAATTAATGTCCTAAAATGGCAGTGCTGCTGGGTTTTCAGCTTTTGAGGATAGACAGACCTAGATTATAGCTTATCTGGACATCTAAATCCATTCTGGTTGCCACAAGAGATAGTTTCCCAGAGAGTAATGGAAAGATTTAGAGAATGTGAAATATGTGGAGGGAAGTTATATGGAGAATATTGCACCTTCTAAAGTTGTGTGAAATCTAATTAAATATCAAAATATATATTGTCCTATTTTTAAATCATGCTTTCCCCCAATACCTTCTCTATCATACCCAAATTTGCCTCTTTTTAAGCATTTTAGGGAAAATACAATACATATGTACATGAATTCTCACATCCTTTCACATGAAAGGCTTATCTATAAAATGTGATCACTTTCACTCAGCAAGGCAGATAGATTCAATGTTTCTTTCACATTCTTGGGATATGACGTCTAATTTTGCTTGAAAGCATGTGTACTTTCTCCACTCAGATAAGCTTATATTGATGTCTGTAATAAAATACTGAAAAACTTGAATTGCTATCAGCTTTGCATTTCATTAGGAATGCTTTGTATGCCTCTGATAAGTATTTGCCAGTTTGGATTTTACCCGACTGTTAGAGTCAATACCTCTGATATCTCAAAAATATAAATGACTGTTGCTCTTTATTAATAACAGGTCTCCAGGCACCACATTTACATTTTATATAAGAGCTTTATGCTTCCAACAAAACCACGCACTACAGAACAGTGTTGTGTCACTGATTTAGTGCCTGCTTCCCCCTGACTGCAGCACTGGTGAGCTGCTCTGCAGATCTGCTCTCTGCAGGTGTGATTCAGAGCTCCTTGTAAATACAGAGATTCTCATTGACTTCACCTTTTATAATAACATTTATAATTTTTATACACATAAAGGCCCCAGCCAAGACTGTCACTAGTTACGCATCTGATCAGGAATTCTTTGTGCACTTCTAGTGACTGTTCTCAGCTGCTCTGGAGCCTGACAGTGCTACTAGCAAGAGGCATCTTTTCTCTAAACAATTTATGATGCCAGTTGGATGAGACAGACAATCATAGGCCCAAATTCTTCCCAGGATTGCCAGTTCTGGGTATAAAACTAGAACAGTCTGCATTTGACGGCAGTTCCTTGGTGCCTGCCGTACACAGCACTTTCATCACTCTCCCTCTCCCATTGTTCTTCATGGTAAGGGCATCTTCCTCCCACCCCCATGTCCCCTGAGCCAGGTGTTTCATAAATATGTGCAATACTGAAAAGTTTTGGAACATTTTGTATTTTGGGGCCAGTATCTAAGGTGGCAAAGGATGAATTCTGTTTCACTTACCAAACATGACAAGATTGTAAAACATATGTCTCTGTCATGCCAGTAACATCAATTTTGTTTGTAAAGTGCTTTGGTATTAGTACCAGAAATGTGGATGCTCTTGTTTCTGAATGTGAAATTAAAAATGTTACAGCAGTGATTATGTAAATGGACATGTCTAAAAGGCATGTCTTAGTACAGATGTGTACAGATGCTTGCAGAGTATTTCACACATCTCAGCTCTGGATACATGAAGGAGTTACATGTGAAACAGATTAATCTGAATTAACTCAAACTTGGTGTTTTGAAAAAATGGCAAACAAATAATGATTTTGAGTAATCTTAGACAACTTCTAATATGACTTTTAGGTGATGATAGTGAATTTCTTTTCCATAGTGTCATCAATTTTTAAAGTTACTTTAACTTAAACCTAAAATGTTTCCAGATCCTGTTTAGAATAAGAAAAAAATCAGATACAAAACTTCTCTGAATAATGACAGTTTTTCAGCTAATGCTGTCTTAAAATCTAACAGCTCTGTATGAGAAACAAAGAATCTTTTACATCCATAGCATTCAAATGAATGTTATTGCATCCAGCAATATCAGAATTCCTAACAACAGAACAACAATTGCTGAGTGCACATGAAATTTCAGCTGATAGATACAGATTAAAGAACAGCAAAAGCTTCTGACAAACCTAAACCCATCAGTATTTATTTGAAAGATGTGTAATCAGATTTATCAGGCTGATTAGAGTGATAGATAATCTAAGACTTGGCAAGGCACCCCCAGATTTTCGAAGATTTATGTGTGATTTAACTCTTTGCAGCTGAGAGGAGTCACACAGACTGAAGTGCATGCATTGCTCTGAAAATGTAAGGAAACAGCCATTGAAGGGGAAGTGTCTCAGAGAATCCTGTATAAGATGATGTGTGGTCTGCACAATATTATGTTGAGTTGCAGGTTCCTCACTAATTTCTAATGGGGGAATTTATCACTGCAGAGAGGAGCTGCCAGAGCAAAGATGAGGACTGACAGACTGTTTGACAGGCAGGAAAGGAGTGACCAACCAAAGCCTGTCCCACAAATGGAGGACAAGATGGAAGAATGGCACGGGGATACTTGTGGAGAAATATGGGCATCAGAAAAGATTTCACTGAACAGGAATCACTTTAGTGGTGTGGGGAGCAAATCACCCAGAATGGACAGAAGAGTGTGTCCCACTCTGATCAGAGTGAGAATGTAAGGACTGCATCTTATATAGTCTAGCAAAAAAATATGAGAGCTACAGACGTGACAAGTCTGAGGTAATGGAGAGGAGCTTCTTGTGCACTCTCTGCCTACTTGTTGGGGAGGCAGAGCAGGAAAAAAGAAAGCCTCAGTGCTGAGCAAGCACTGCTCAGCAACAGCCAAAACAACATTGGTGTGCTATCAACACTGTTTTAGTCACAAAGCCGAAGCACAGAACTCTCTGTGCATCTAGGAAGAAAATTAACTCCATCCCAGGCAGACCTAGTCAGGTATGCAGGCACTAAGTCCCTCTAGCTGCATCTCTAGACACACTGCTCCTCCTGAACAAGAAATTGCAGTTCCAAGCTGGAGTGACAGGACTGGCCTTTTCCTGCCATCACCCATTGCACCACACTGCACTCAGTTCTGCACTCAGTTTGGCTTGAGAGAAGTCAGTGGAGAGGCTTTGCTACTCAAAACCCAACCTGATGTGAGTTTTTTTGCAGTATTGGTCAAGACAGGAACCAGGAACAACCAGGAATAAGGAGGAAAAGAAAGGAAAACGTCCAGCTTTAACACCCACTTGAAATGAGAGAAAGAAAGCAGAATGACATTCTGAATCAGAGGCAAAAAATGGAGTAAAATGAGCTTCCCGTTTAATTTGGACAACATTAAGTTTCAGGTAAAGGGGAAAAAGTTAAAAGGAGATGTGAAAGTCATAGACTTAGAAAGGTATGTAAAAGACATACTGATTTGAAGAGCAATCAGGACCAGAAGCTGGAAAATAAATTTGTGAGTCAGTATCAAAAATATGGCAACAGAATGGTGTGACCTGGTGAGATAACAAAAAAGCAGAAGTGTAAAGAGAGTTATATATTTCTTTCCCTTTTTACAAATAGGGTTTCTAACTTGATATACAGCCTGCGACAGTGCCATCTGCTGATCCACAGGTAGGTTGCAAAAATGACCTTCCCAGGCACACTGCCTTTAGAGATAGAAGAGAGATATTTCAGCTGCTCAACCCTTCGTTGCTTTCATGAGACCAATGCACTATTGTAGGCATTGTACTGAGAAAACAAAAATCATTAGAATTCACAAGGGAAAAGGCAGGAACAAACATACTGAACATTGGAATAAAATCTAAGCAAATCTTTAGCAAACTTTGCACAGAAGTTATACATCCAAAATCCTATTTGTGTTATGAGCATGGAAAGGTGTTTTACATAAAAAGGAGAGTTTGGGGGAGTATTTACATAGGTTTTTAACACTCTAGTTAAATCCTCTCTCTAGAGTATATAAAATGTTAGGTAGTAAGCAGTAAAGGCACATTCAGTAAGGCTCATAGTTTGTCTTTGGAGCTCTTTCTAAATTTACTTTATTGTTGTTCAGTTTGTCTTCTAACCTTTATAACTAAAATTCACTGGCACTTCCCCTCTTACTGCCTGAAAAAAAATCTCACCCCCAAAGCAATTAATGTTGTTGTTTTCATCTTATCCAAAGATTGAGATGAAAATATGAATTTGAATTGATGTCAATGATTTCTTCATCATCATGAGGTGAGGTCCCTGTGTCCATCACTCTAGTGTTTATGTGACCTAGAGGACTTGTTTTGTATAAGAAAGGAAATGCTTCATGGAGAAAATTGAAACAGAATTAACACATTGAGAATCTCCAGAAATGGTGTTAGAGGAAATTTGTCATGAGAGCTATAAAAGTGAAAACCCCATTCAACTCCACTGTCTTGATAGAGACCCATGTTTTCACCAAGCTGAGGTTAAGGTTGGACCAAACTCATAAAATACCACCCTAAACAAGATGCACTCCAATTTAAGCTCTCCAGAATGCACTCCAGTTTAAGCTCTCCTCTGCTGCAGGGACACCAGCTCTGAGCATGGACAAGCCGTCCAGAAAGGCAGGGACGGAGGTCTCACACTGACCCTTCAAACCCGAGGGTCTGACAGCTCACTGATAAATCAGGTGAGCATGATGGTGCTTGTAAGGGAACAGAGACATGGCGAGATAAAGTGACTTGCCAAATATCATACACAAAGTCCTTACTAGAGCTGGCAACGGAGTCCACCTGAGCCTCCAGGTCTGCCCATGGCCTGAAATGTCAGACCACGCTGTCCTTGCAAAGACTCCTTTGGTACCCCAAAGGAGAACCTGAACCTGGGTAGGGAACTGCAAACATTTGAAAAATAATTTCATAAACAACACTAATTGTCCACTTAATCAGTCACATTTATATTCATTTAGATGTAAGTGAAAATTAAGTCTCTCCAGGGGGCAGGGAATAGCTGAAATAAATACAAAGTATTGTGTTCAGAGACACTAACCACAAGCAGTTGCTCATTAAAATCAGCTCTATTGCAGAAGACTGGGAAGTAGTAAATGATGTACCTAGATCGAAAGAAGAATAGATTCTAGCAATTGCAGTCAGAATAGATTTTCCTCAGTACCTGGTAAAATAGCTGAAATACTAATTAAAGTTAGATAGAGTAACCAAACTGCACACATGAACAGCAGTTAGCAGGGATTAATACAGTTTGGAGAAAAGCAAGTCTTGCCCTATATATACTAGAATTCTTTTATTGCATTAACAAAAGAGTCAATGAAGAAGAGCCAGTTAAAATAGTTTACTGGAACCTCCTGGAAGTCTTTGATACAGTCTCTTACAATAGGCTGTTAAAAAGACAAAAATTAACTCCACTGGGACTGGGATTTTGCTCTCAGCAGCTGGAATGTGTGTATTTTTAGAAAATGGCAAGGCTGCAGAAAACCAACTCAATTGATCAATTTGACATATGGAAAAAAGCTATCAATGAGAGACTGTGCTTCCAAGTTGGGCTCAATGCTGTTGAGTGATCTATGTGAAAAGAACACTGAAACTCCTATCAGTAACGGATGTATTTAGGCATCTAGAGAAAACTTTGGGGAAAACTTGAGGGTATCTAGTAATGATATAAAAATAGACATATGCATTAGGCTTTTAGGTTTTGAACTAATTTGAACAACTAACAAAATTAACTACTTGACAACAAGAATAACTTCATTTCCCAAAAATAAATGAGGCCTCAGGCAAAAATCAGATTCTGTTTCTGTTGTCCTTCATTGCTGACCTCTTCCATGAAAAAACCAAAGCTGGATTCTGCTTATTTGCTTATTCCAGAATCCACTTTTCGGTAACAAAAAGAGACTGTAGGATCACAGTTTTACATTTGGTTACTAGGTTGGCACACCTTTAGATATTTGGGCATAGAAGTCCAATATATGCAAATCTTTGCGTGCAATGATACGTGGCTAGGACAGCAAAATTGTTCTTTATCTTTTTCAGTTGCATTTACAATAAAGCATGGCTGGAAGACAACCTACAAATTTTAAGTACAAGTGAAGGGATATCAACACTTTATCCATAGAACAACATGTATGCCATCAAAGAAAATCTCTTTTTAACACCTCAGAAACACTGTTAGGGATTCTCATTTTTGCCTCTGAGATCTCGATTGTCTGCTTCACAACTTAATGCTCACACATCTGAGTTATTGGAATGGACTGGTATACAGCTGTATAATTTCAGAGAGAAAATCCAGAGTCTAAGCAAGTGATCTCATTGTTGATGGAAGTTTTCTGAGAAACTTTGCAGGTAAAATCCTCTGTCATTCAAGTTAAGCTTTAATTCTGCAGTAAAGAACTAGACAAATCTGGAAATAAAGCTTTACTCCATTTAAGAATGGTTAATCTAATTTCAAACACCCACTTACTATGACAGAAAAAAAAGGCCAAAAAATGAGGACGGTTTATCAGGTAGCTTTATACACAAGATGGTGTTTGCCCCTTTTTTGTGTGCCTTCTGATGCAGGCGTGAGTTAGGACTCAAATCTTATTGCTAATACATCTAAAAAGGCCTAAAAGTGAGACACAATCTATCAGAAATGCCCACATAGATACCATAAATATACACTCACAGTTATTATAAATATACACACTGTTGTTCTATTATTGATGAATTCAAACACACGTGTTGCACATGTACACGTAGGGCAGCAGGGCATGGGCTTCTTGTGGCTCCAGATGCAGTTCACCATGCTGACAAGGCAACCATATGGCCATGTCTGTATAAAGTGCTCAAATGGATGGCCTCTTTATTCCTGAAATTATGTGCACATCCTTCTAGGAATCAAGCCCTGGATCTTCTTCTCTATCATGAGAAACCAGTTTTAAAGAAGAATGAGAACTGCTTCAAAGTGAATGAAAGGGAATTTCTATGCTGATAGTGGTACTGAATGATGGCCATGGCTAGCACAGTGTATTTTTCTTCTCTTGCTGCTCAAATCCTCAAAATGATATGCCAAATGCTCCCCTGAGAGCCATTCACAAGGATTTTATTCCTGTATTGTTATTGCATTGTCCCTCAATCCCAGCAGTCCAAAACTACCATCACCCCAAAGTTAATTGGTTCTCATTGTGCATGTTCTCCATCAAGAGTGAGGTTCGCTTATTGTTCTCATAGTAAGTGTTTAAAGATGAGTTCTCAAAATGTCTATTTGTATGAAACATATATTTTGAGTGCATGAAAGGTTATGTACCAAGGTATGAACTATGCCCTACTACTCCTCATAGAGTCCTTCACTCAAAATAGGTAAATGATTTCTTAGTAGTTGAATATTAACTTCCCACTTTGCATTCATGTTCAGTGACAGCTTTTATTTCCTGGCTGTAAAATTCTACTTTTTTTTGTCTTGTCAAACAGACATCAGCAGTTCTAAAGCCAAAGTGGAGCCATCATGAACACTTCAGAGAAGAATTAGAAATTAAGGTAACAAGTGAAGGCTTAGGAAATTATTTGCGGGAACTGGAACTCTGTTTAAAGAGGTGGACATGTCCAAAAAAAAAAAAAAAAGGGATTTAAGGAAAGAATAAAGGCTGACTTCTGAAATGGGGCTCCTTTTTTGTAGAAAGTACATATGGGTAATTTTTTCCCCCAAGAATTAGAGCTTGGATATGAGAACTACCAATCTCAAACCACCCTTACCTTCACTACTCCTAACCTGGGATTTCACTGTCACTTTCATATCTGCCTCCTCCTTCATGACACACACTCTGATAAACCACAGGAGAGCAAGTCTGCATACTGAAGCCATTTCATAAAAAAGAATAAATTATTGTTTAACTTATCCTATGTTTCAACTAAATTATTTCATTTACTTTGTGCTTTTCATAGGAAAGAAAGTCACCTACAATGTCTTATTCCAAGTTATCATCAATTTCTGGTAGCTAAGAACACAGGTTCATAAGCAAGCATTTCCTGAGGTGTTAAATTACTGAGTCAGGAAGAAGCAACAGCTACTGTCAAAAGTTTATTCTCACAAAGCAAAGCTAAAACAAACAGTAACCAGATTAATGTCTGCCTCTGTTTAGTATCATAGCTGACATGAAAAACTCTTAGATGTTTTTTTACATCAATTGCATAAATATATATAAACATACATGTATAGTTTTTCACAAAACTGTGGTCATGAAAAACATCATTTAATTTCCCTGTGGAAAACACTCCAATAAGTGCAAAATAAGTACGTATGGTGTAGGAAAAGGCAAATTCAGATGCTCTCTGAGAGGAAGAGGACTGAACTATAAATCTTTCTGAAGAGAGAAGTGCAAAGAAAAGCTACTCATTATGCTTTGTCTGTGTATTCCAGTCTTCCTCACAGAATTAGGTGAGAAAGAGAAAGTACGTTTGGCTGCCAGATAAGAATTCAGAGAGGTGGACTCTGAACTCATAAAGAAAAATAGGATGTGCTGTGCTCTGAACTCATGAGACCTGGAAAATTTTATTTGGGGAATTAGTTCAAATTCATTTTGATTTTTGAGTCTTTGTGGAGGGAACAGAAACCATCTTTTCAGGTTTTCTCAGAAAGGACTGAAGACTTAAAAAGAAAGTGAGAAATAAGTTTTGTCTCTGTACTGGAAAAAAGAGAAAAAAAAAGAAAAGGAAGGAAAAAAAGATAAGCAGAAAAATATTAAATTACTTCGGCATAGGAAATTTACAACTGAACAGAAGCTATGCTGAGCACTGAGGATTTAGTAAGTAAAGCATAAGGCCATCCTGAATTTCAGAACTTACTTAAAAATATCTGGTCCGTCTGCACAAATCTTGCTTTTAGATCTGTCAAAGTCCAACCATTGAAAGCTTGAAATCCTAAAATACCAGAAAAATTCTTTTTATTTTTCAAGTTCAAGAAGGAACTCTTAACAGTATTCTTACAGATTAAACATATCAACTTCCACCCTAGTTTATGGCATTTTATCTAGGAAAATCTCTCAAAGTTTCTTTTAGCTTTGTTTTACATCTTTTTTTATCCATGCATTAATGTTATGTATTTTTGTCCATGTGTTCTTGAAATCAGCGTCTGCTCCCATAATTTCTGTAACTCTCAGTATGAAATTCAGAAGGCTAAATCCAGTGAAGCAAACAGCAGCAGCAAAAGCAAACTTGTCTTCATGTCAGTATATAATGCATAGTGGAATAAGCTCTAATTGAGAGACTATATGAAAATAATCAGAAATGTAATAGTATATCCACCGATGAACTGAATAAAATACATGTAATTAGACTCTTGCCTGAGAAAAAAAAATTAAAAATTAGTGTCAAAACCCAGTTACTTCACCCCTGAGAACAAGCAGGTACTGTGTCAATAACTGTGCTCGCATTTAGGTATCTGCACTATTTATGTATATCACTCAGCCTGACTAGGCCATGCTCTAGGCTCCAGAGACTAAACCACATTAATTCTTTGCCTGAAAGCATTTATGTATATCATTGTAATACAAAGATATTTGGACAGGTTTGCAAAATTCGATTGTGTTTTGTATTTTGAGCTGGAATGACATTTACTATTAGCATCAAAATGTATCAACTACATCACTGTGATTTATTTTTAAAAGCTTCAGCTTCTGGGTCATCAGAACAGGAACTAATTAGTGACTGCAAATTTTTCAGACTCTAGCACAAGCTTCTCACCATCTTAGTAACCTCAATTCTCACACAGTTCCTTGTTCTTTTTCAGAGCTGTAGCCATGAACGAGGCACATCAAGACAAATAAAGACACTCATCACAAAAGAACATTTGATACTGATCTAAAGCAGCATTTATGCAAGGAAAATGAAAGAGTTACAGTGGTGACATCAGGGGTCTTGCCTCTCATCAAACTGAGCTCAAGGAGCGCAGCACAAGCAGAGCCCAGAGCCTCTCTTCACATGAAATAATAAAACATCATTGAATCACAGAATTGTTTAGGTTGGAAAAGACCTTTAATCATAGAATCGTAGAATGGTTTGGGTTGTTAGGGACTTTAACAGCCTTCACTAGACCCGGTTGATCAAAGCCCAGTCCAAAGCGTCCTCGGCCAGTTCCAGGGGTGGGGCAGCCACAGCTTTTCTGGGCAACCTGTGCCAGAGCCTCAGTAAAGAATTTCTTCCTAATATTTAATCTAAACCCTCCCTCTTTCAGTTTAAAGCTATTCCTACCTGTCATATCATATTGATATGCATGTGGACTTGCCCACACACAGGGCTGCCATTGTGGGGGCAGGCAATGTATAAATCTGAGCATGTGTGCGATCCCACAGGAGTCACCGCTGTTACTCTTGTCCTCAGAGCAAGTTTGGGAATTGGTTAGATCTGTTCAAGTCCCTGGAGTTAATGACAGGCAGCGTGAGTCATCTCTGTGCATGTCTGTGCCTGGATATAAGCTAGTCGTCCTAAATCCCTTCTATGTCTAAATGAGGACAAACAGCACTGCTAGGGGGTTATTCAGATGGTCTGTTGGAGAAACCTACACTTGGTCAGAGGAAATGGTTGCAGCTGAGCAGAATTTAGGGTGGGAAGAGATCTGTGTCTGAGCTCAGCCTATATTATCCCTGGAGAGAAGAGCTTTGGCCTGAAGTCAGCTATTACCTTTTCATCCTGAATCCTTGCAGACCAGAAATGGGAATCAAGACTTCTTTAAACCAAAAGTCTAGAAATTCCTCAGATGCACAGCAGCAATGCTCCTTGCTCTGTTTCTCATGGGAGACACAAAATCCCCTTGTACCATTCAACATTTTCCCCTTTCCAAGACGAGATGATCCCTATGCTATTTCTTGCCCATCCCCATGCACTTGACTGCACAACCAGCCTTGGACCTCTCTCTCGTGCATGTCCTAGGAGTCCTTCAGACAAAGTCCTGGAAAACTCTGCCTTTGATGTTCTGCACACAGGGAATGAAAATTGAGCCTGGACTGAGTGCAGATAAGGTGGTGTCTTGGCTCACAGACTGGCAACAGGCACTCCCAGGGCATGAAATTTGCCTGGCAGAAAGTGCAGAAGTGTTTCTGAGACAGAGCAAGGTACTGCTGCCACTACCAATGTGCACTGGTGTGCAGGATGTGTGTGGTGCAATGAAAACAACGGTTTGAAATGCCAGATTTGAACCTCTCAGAGGTGGAGGCAGGCTATCAGCTTTCCGTTTCCAAAAAAAAAAAGAAAAATTAAATAAAACTCCCAGGTTTCTCTTTCCATGGGGGAGATGCTGGTGGCATGATCCCTCCGATGGTCTCGCTGCTGGTTTACACGAGGGAGTAATTTTCACTGGAAACTAATCTTTACTGTGTCACAGTCTCAGTGTCAATTTTATCTGTGTTTCTTGCCGTCACTGCTATTTTCCTCAGCAGCAGTGCCACTAGCCCTGCTATTAGCCACAGCTGGGCTTTACCTCAGAAGAGCCCAATGTCTTTTTGCACAAAAAGTTACAGAAAGGGGCAGCATTAATAACAGTAAAATGATGCTAAAGGCATTGCTGCTGAAGGGTAAAAGAGGTTAACTGGGCACAGCTATGTTGGTCTGACCCAGGCAGGATCCCAATAGCAGGCTTAGAGTTCACTGATTTATATTCACATCCTAACCTGAGCTTTGCAACTGGAGCCCATTTCCAAAGACCTGTCTAAATAGGGGCAATCAGGAAAATGAACCTGACTTAACCAAAAATGTGACTTGAAAGTGGATTAGCTGATGTGCATTTGTGAACACTCCTAGGAAGAATAAAAGTCAACTTGTTTCTATTTATTTTATTTCACTTTTGGCAGAGAGCTAATTAAAACTAATACATTTTTATTCTCAGAAAGGATGTTAGCTATTGAATTTAATGTAATTTAATGGAATCACTTTAAAAGCTGAGTCGTGTTAATGTTGGAGTTATTCAGTGTAAATGAGATCTATTTTAAAATCTCTTGCCAGAAATTTAAACTCCCAATATCTTCTTTGGGTCCTGCTCCTGCAGCAACCACAGTTGATTCCTCGTATAAAGTTCTCTTGGAGGCCAGTGGCAATGGGAAATCTTTCTTGTTGAGTGCTAACTGTAGCAAATGGAGGCTGGAGAAATTAAACAATCTGGTGGAATAATGAGTTGCAGTTTTGACAGCTGAATTCTATTCCATAGTAATAATGTTCTCTGAACCTCAGGCAATTAGGATATATTCTTTCCTGCTGCTGCTTGTGGTCAGCTTTGCTTGCTGTGGCCAAACCTGTAAACAAAAACCAACAACAACATAAAGACCTCAAGGCTCTGTGGTTACACAGTTGTTTGTTTGTGGGATCTGCATAAACTGCTTGTAATGACAATGCCAAAGCAAATGAAGTACAAGAAAATGCATCAATCCCTTTAAGAAATAGTAATGTCCTTTTCTTGAAAGCCATAAGATCTCTGTTCTTTCACTTATTCTTCCTCTAGTTTGCATAAAAACATCTTCCCCCTTTTGTTTCCTATGCAGTGGTGTACATGCTCCTGTCTTACTGAGCCATTATAACAGGAGAGTTCAGAATGGCAAGTGCTGCTTAATAAGCTACACTTGCAGTAGCTACAGTGCAGTAATTTTCCATAATAAATAATTTCAATATACAAAAAAAGCAACATGCATTTAAATGTTCAATATTTTGCAATACAAATACACTGTTAACAATTTTAAAAAATCAAAGCAATTGCCCAGTAAAAGATGGAAAATGTTTACCCACCTCAGTATAAGTCAGAGTAGTAACAATTTCATAAGACATATTCATCTTTAATTCCCTTCATGAGCTTCTGCCGGTTGACAGAAGGCAGACTATTCCCCCCCCCCCCTTTTTTTCCTATTTAAAAATCGTTTGGATTCATCATAATCAACACAATATATGTGCAATCATGAAAAATAGCCTGCAGCTCTTCTGGATGAAGCATATCAGCTTGTCTCCAGTTTTAGAAAATTCTATTTTATGGCAATCGCAATTGCAATGAAGAAGCAGAGTTGCAAAGAGAAGCTGTTTGAGAAACATACATAAGTATTTTGATAAAGACACTAATTGATGACAAAACAAGGTCCTTATGAAATCATTTAAAAAAAAGGTAATAAAAAGGGAATTCACCAAGGAAGCACACAGGTGATATTGATTTCTATACTGTTTGAGAAAGTAAATTGACAAGGGAAAAAAGAAAAATAATCTCTGAAATGCAAGCAAATCTTGAGTTCTTTCATGATGTAGAAGTTCACCCTTGTCCCTGCAAAACCAAAATGCAACAAAACAACAAAGCAACACAGTCCTGACTTTTCATCTCCTTCTCGCAATCCTATGACTTGCAGATTTTCTGATCTACTTCCATTCTGTGGAATTCTAGGTTAATGATACAAAAAAATATTTTCCTTGATAATAAAAAGTTTTGAAGTTCTCCACCTCTGTTTTCAATGCCTCATTATCCTTATGTATAGTGTCTAAAGTCTGTAACTTGACAAGACTCCGTAACGCTTTACATTTTGCAAGCTTGGAGACAAAGCATCCTTCTTGTCCTCTGCATGTTTAGTGCTGTCAGATCATTAAAGCTCTCCCAAGGGTATCCCTCCTTGCCAAATTTGAGACCTTATTAAGATTTACTGGAGGAGTTTGAGATTGGTGAACAGGAGAAGCATATTTCCCAACTGAAATTGTACCAAACAGCCAGCTCCGGGTCTTAGAAGTTTGTCTTATTTTGCTGAAACTGCTGTTTCTTAGGGCTCATAAATAATGGTAAACAGCAGGAAAAAAAATGAGCTGAGAATAACAAGAAAAGCTGTGGAATCATCTAGAAAAGAACCCAGCTGAAAAGTGCACTGATCTGAATCCAACCTCACTGAAGGAGAAGGGATGTTGATTTCAGGAAGCTCCTCACCCAGCTATGGGAGCAAACTTGTGAGACTGAGTGGAACTCACAGACACTGAAAATCACATCAGTCGGCAGTCCCAGACCTGAGCCCCTCCTGCCAGGTGGATCTCAAAAACTTCCCCCAGACCTCTGAAAATGCAGGCCTCTATAATCTCCCTGTTCCAGAGAATTACTCATACAGAACTGAAGATACAGTAAGGAAACTCATCCAAGTAATTCCACAGAAAAAGATTTCAGGGGAAAAAAAACAGTGTCTACCTCCCTCTGCAATGCTACATAGTTCTTCTTCCTTGATATCCTTAAACAAACAAAAATTTGAGGCTGAAAGTGATTAACAGTTTTCATAGAAATGATAGTGGGAGTTAATTAGATCTGAGAGTGATGGAACTGAGAGACCTGGGACAAGATGCAGCTCTCCCTCCTGAAAGAAAGAGTTACAACGATAGGCAAGGTCACATATTTTAAAGCTGATGCTTGTGGTAAAAGGGGTTGTAACTGTTGTATGTCAACATCTGAGACCGTGGACAGAAGAAATTGGGAGTGAATTGGTAGCAAAGGCAGCTGTGTGTGTGACGATTTTGAACTCTAATTCTGTCCTTCATTGTGCTTACACCTTCTTCCACCTTCCTAACTCCATGCACTGTTGCAGACAATGAGACACTGGCTGCTGATCTCTGGTTACAGTTTTACAGAGATTCATCAATTATTCAGTAATTTATTCTAGATCATATTTTGTCAGCTTTCATATAAAACTGGCATGTAGAAAAAACATCCTAAATGATGATGTTGAAACAAGAGAATTCTGTTGATTCTGTTGTGAATACAGAATGGGTTGAAGCTGTGGGAAAAACATGGAGATAAATTTATGGCAGGAAGATGCATTGTCAGAAGGAGAAATTAAAATCTTGTGGCAAAACCAAAGAAACACAAAGAAACTGGCCCTTAAGACAGTCCTTGATGTTTCCAAGGCACACTGGAAGCTCATTTCATCCTTCTGCAAGATTTTAATCTTATGGCAAACCTGATTGCAACATCTCTTCTCAATATATTTTTTTAAAGGCAAAAATTCCTCTCTTTCATTCCCATATACCACAAACCTCTTTAATTCCCTTGTATTTCCATTGAAACAAATGCCCTGAACCTCAGCAGGTGGCAGAGAAAGCCATTGGGGCAGCAGATGATTAAAGCCCATTGGAAAGCATCTGTTCCTCTGCCGGCCCCTCTAAGGGCTCAACCTTGGACACTGCCACTTAGCCAGCTATTTATTTTTTATGATGTTATATTCATGCTTAGAGGGCCTTCCTATCAGTCCCTTTTTACCTTCCCCCTCCCCAGAACCATGAGGAAATCTGCTGCCCCTTCACCTCACTCCTTTTCTTGCAAGTGTCAGCTTTGTCAATCATGGAGAGATGATCCAGCTCATGAAAATGTGTCACAGCAGCAAGAGTTTCTGCTCTGACCTTCAGCTCTGCCCTCTGCTGTGACAAACAAGTTTCATTTGCCACTCAGAGAAATCTGGTTATTTCCAGCAAAGTTTCTTTCTTCCTAGGAGAAAGAAAAAGAGAAGACCACTAGCAGAGGAAATGTAATAATTTCCTGATTTCAGTTCACTTTGTATCCAGGTCTAGGAACAGCTTCCTTATATACCAGAAAAAAATCCATACAAATCATTAAAATTTGAGCAAGAAATCTATCCTTTAATTAGTTTTTGTCTCCTGTTTGCTAGGGGTGGGAATTTTCATAGAGAGAATGCACAGTGCAAAACAGGAACAAAGAAATAGGTTTTCAAACTCTTTGATACACATAGCCAGGACCTTACTATTTGCCATCCACAAACACTCAAATGATATCTGTGTATTTTTAAATGCCCTACAACTGAAGTTTGTTATTACTTGTGATTACACAATTCAAAAATTCCTCCTGAAATCTGTAAGTTGGAGCATAATGGATGTGGATGGCTGTTATACAGCATTGCAGGATGAAAGCTTCAGTGCCCAAAGGACTCAGCAGGCAAAGGGCTAAACCCACCCTTAAATGGAGATGGGGCCCAGAACAGGGTTTGGGTTTACTAGAGACATTCGAAAACATGCCTGAAGACTTCAACACCTTGAGATAAATCACCCTCCCTGGCTTTAACCTGAAACATTCCCTTGAGCCATTTGGTCCCATTCTGCACATATCCCGTGGTGAATACCTGGGAAATTTTATGACAACATAAACTGTCATAAAATACAGAAACAAAGGACATATCTTAATGTGAATCAGAAAATGTAAACAGATAAGCAACTTCCCTTCTTTTTGATTAATGTCTCTTTCTTAGTGAGCTCTCAGCCTCCAAAACAGCCTGTGCAATGTGCTTTTATCGATGTCAATTTTAATAGCTTTAAGGCAAAATTCTTTATTCTCCATACAGGAAATACATTTAGTAGTCTCTCTTGTCTACACCTCCCCTGTGAAGACTTACTGAATTACATAGTAAAACTTGAGTAGTTCACATATAACCACTGCATGTCGTGATTGCATAATCCATGATCATGCCATAAAACTGTTTTCTGAATAACAGCCTCTATCCTCCTTTTGAATTTCCTTGGTTAAAGCATGTTTTAAAGAAGCGTATAAATATCCACTGAGCACCCACAGACTTCTGTTTCATTGCTTCTGAATCCCAGCACCTAATCTTGCTTTTATGTCATGTACTATATTACAAGAAAATGAAATGCAATTCAGTAAATTATCCACTTCAAGTTGTGGCCATTTCAGTAGATAAAAAAAGGGTCCTTTATCTTCTATTTGTTTTAAATCCCACTAGGATGCCGGCTTTATATTTACTCTTAGCTTGGGCTTTACTGTGAATCTTCAAGAAAGCTCCTCAAGTACAGATATAATGAGCAGAGATGTCTTGAACAAAAGTAATCTCTGACTCTTAACACAAACACTATTTAGTGCACATCTAGTAGCAGCAGCACTGTATCTAATTCCTGACAGCCAAGACTTTGATAACTAATAACGGTGAATCTAACATTTCACTCTTGCTTTTAACAATTATCTAATCAGAACACTCCAGAAAAGGCATTATTGTTAAACCAGGAAACAACAGCCTGCAATGTGTGAACAGCTGGAACCCAACTGAGCCATGGTACAGCACATCACATCGGAGTTTAGGCTACTTAACAGAATATTAACACAGAGGATTTCCTTTTAATCTGTTTATTTTAAGACTCCAGAATTGTTAGTGATTATTTGATCTACCAGTTAATACCTGTCAGTGTGAGAGACACTGGGAGCACAGTGTTCCATACAGATGTACCATAGCCCCTCGTCTTTGGCCCCTATTTCAAGTGTAGATAGATCAGTATTTTTATTGCTGGAAGTTGTATTCCAAGCACCTAATCCTCTGCTTAAGTAATTCCCCTAGTTCTGGTCTGATATTCAAAAGCGCAGAAATTTGCTTTTGAAATAATCCACCCTCTTGAAACAAGCCTCCATTAGCTGAGATGACCAAACAAAAGATGTAGCAAGTAATTTCATGCCCCAAGGCTTGGAAACTCTTTCATTTTCCTGTAAAAGGGATATACATTGTGTTCAGAATAGATCCCACTCCAAGATAAACAATCCCTGACCAGTGTTAACTTTTTGAAATACCTTACTGAGAAACATAACATTAGTAAAATGATTTGTATTTAGCTTCTCTGAGAATCCAGCCCTTAATTAGTTAAATTATTAAATCCTAATCCACATGCATGTTTTGAAGGAAAAAACCCAGACCCCACTGACTTTAAAAATATTGCTATCTACCTTCCCTCATCCATTTGACCTTGAAATTAAAGGCTTTTCTCTTTCCTAGCTTTACTCACCTGATGTATTTCAGAGCAGCAATATTGCTGAAGTCAATAGAAGCGCTGATATGGGTAAGTGCTACTCAAGATGAGTAAGACTTGCACTATCAAGCCCTAAAATTGTTTGCTTACCAACAGCCTATGGAGAGAAAGATAATGGTTTACATGGAAAGGTGAACTAGGCTTGATATGAGAACTATATATGCATCCTCTGATGAAAATGTTATTCTAATCTACTTGTTGAATAGAAATAGCTGGCAGCAAGAAGGTTTTGGTAGCTAAATTCCTGTTTGCTACATTTTAAAGAGAGAAAGGAAAATACTTTTTTAGGAAAGTATGATATGTTCTCAGAAAACAGTAGCTCAAAATTAAATATTCTTGCATAGTTCACACCTGTAGTGTATTAATTATTAGTACTATAATTATTTAACTCCTGAGACAGAAAAACAGTTTCTATTTTTAAACATTAGCTGACTCTATGCTAACCCAGACATTTCTGACCAGAAATAAACAAAAGGATTGCATTGTATACATTAACCAAGGAATTCTTATACATATATATATGATTCTTCACTAGGAACACTGCTGCAAGTGGACTAGAAAATTAAGCTTTTCATATTTGCTTCCTGGTGGAAGCTATGTAAAACAGAATAATAAATGATTGTCACTTTATTTCAGAACATAAAATTAATCTTAGAAAACAGAAAAGTCATGAACAATATTGCAGCAGTATTTCATGGTTCACTGGTTATTATCACTTGCCAACATTAAGGTCACAAAAGAACATTTCTCATTTGTTGCCTAGAGTATCTGTGACTATATTCCTATTGTCAAACCTAACCTTTCGGAGAGCCACAGAGGGGCAAAAAGGAGAGGAAAAAACTATTTAAAAGTGTGCTTTCTTTTTCTGCAGTATGTGGAAAAATAATAATAGAATTAAAAGCTTCAAGCTGCTGGAGATACAGCAGGTCACAAACTTTAAATATTTAGTCCCTGTTGTGAGTAAAGCATTAATAAATAAATTAGCAGCAACACCAGATGGATTCCCTAGAGTCCAAAAGCAGAACTTCCCAAATCATCAATGGTGGCCCAGCCTTCACATAATTTGAAGTTTTGCTAAAATGGGCAATACAGAGAATAAATTACTTCGGGGGTAACAGAACCGATTATTTCTTCATTAGTGATTTGAAAGTAAACATGGATGTTGGTGTACACAAAAAATAAATATCATCTTTACGGTTCATCCAGAACACAAATTCAAGACACTCATTTAAAGGAAATGTGGTCTATCCATTATACAGAATTCCATCCTTCTGTGCCACTTGCGTGGGGGACTGAAATAAATTGCTCTTCTCAATCTAATGTCTAACAGAAAAGTATCCACTTCATCCCCTCATGACATTTATCATTAATTGGTCATATTAGGGTTTGGGAAGGAGATTCAGTGAAGCAAAGAGCCTGTAAGAACTATGACCCCATTTTATTTATTTATTTATTTTTGGAAAGACATTTTCAGCCTCTGTAAAAGGTTCTCAAATGGAGACATCATTAATGGCAACATAATGCACTCACTTGTGAAAAGCTTAGGAATTACACAGGTGACACAATACACAAAGAGACTAAGTCTATGCTAGTAAAATTTAATTTTCTCCAGATCATTCACTTGACAAGAAATAGCCTGAGTCAATATTACTAAACTCTCCTGTTCTTCAGAAAAAAATGTTTGCACCCAGGCAACTGTTTGAGAATGGTCCTCAGCTCAGGCTAATTCTCAAAATAAGACCACAAATTATTTGGTAGAGTGGCAGGTGACACAAGCTTCCAGCATGCCAGGAACCTTCCTGACTTAACAGCTGGCACAAAGGAACTGCAGTGTCTGAGAAGGCATCAGCACACTTTTCTTTACTGACACTGTTGTAGCCAGAGTCTTCCATACTTTCAGTAGGGTCCCTTACAAAATCTTTCAAGAGTTTGGCTAAAGAAAAGTGAATACAAAATAAACCAGCTCAGCCCATCTCCTAATATAAACTACATCAAACTGAGAATTAGTGGACAAATCATTCATGGTCTTTATATTTAAGAAGAATAAGTAACCCTTCAAATATTAAAAGATCAGATTTGGACACATTACACATTTGGTAGGTTCAAGTATCTACTGCCCCACTGATGTGTGGGTGGTTTATGAGCATCATTTCCATTAACATCAATGAAAAATGGTCAAGTCAACCCCTCCAGTGCTTCATATTAAGGGCAAATTCCTACATCATTTGCCTTTGTTACTGATTCAAATACAAGCTGTGAACAGACAAATACACAGATTACACTACAGCTCAAGGAGTGGGAAAAAAATCCCTGCATACTATAAACAGACTCCTTATTTTGATTTTATTTAATTTGTTAATAAGATAAAATGTTCTCCAAAGTGACATCCAGACCGAGACTCAGTGCTGACGGGGTAAAGGAAAACAAACAATTAGGCTTGTTCTTATAAGCTGTTTTTTATTGTGAGGTCATGAACTTTTTCCCCCTGACTAGCCTCACTGTAAAATAAAGTGACTGGCTTGGATATAAAAGTGTTTGTGTTTTGACAGCTCTCCTGCTCTGCTTTTTCAGCCTGAGCATAATGGGCAAGCAGCGATGAGTTGGCAAAGCATTTCCAATTAAGCATATAGGGAGCTCCTTTGCCAGTCTCCAGCAAGTGATCCTACCTGCAACCCCCAAGTGTTCTCCTTGGCCAGAAATTGATTTTGAGAGCTAATTAATTCTTACATTAAGCCAAATTTTGGAACATCTTTTTTCAATATAATACTGCTGATGCAGAGCGAATATTCAGGAAGACCACATTATCAACAATGTTAAGTTTCTGTATTTTTTACACTGTGGTGTATGGTGTTTTATGTTGAGGGATCTCCAAGCACTTTATAATTATTAACCTAAGCTGGCAAATGTCACCATCACTGGGCGAAGCACGATGCTCTGGATGAGCACCAAAGATGCATATCTCACTGTCTTTCACACTCTTCATGTTATGCATTTTAAGCAACTTTCAGTTTGGGGAAATGCAAATAAATGAATAAATGCATTTATAGTACATTATAAATAAAAATTTCTTAAGCCCAAGTGAATGAAGCATTACTTATAGGATGACATCCTCCTGCAAATACCTGGAAGTCTCTGCAGCTGAGCAGAAGAGGAATAAACATTTTCCTATTTCATCAGAGAAAGCATATATATTCATACATGGTACCTAGAATCCATCAGGGAAAGTTTTTTTCCTGAATGTGCCATTAAAAAATTAGAACAATGATTGATCTTTTTAATAAATAAAACAAAGGCCAGAGGATTTTCTTTCACTATTATATTTCAGAAGTAACTGTGCATAAGATTGTGTTTGCTATGAACCCTAAAGTGAGGACATATTTACTGACAGGTATGTTAAGGTTCATGAGGCTTTCCACAGACTCAAGCTGAGATCTGAGTCACTTCCAGGTGCCAGAGAAGGATACAGACAGCTTTTTGAACAAATCATGTGAAATACAGCAGGTTTTGTTTGATTTCTGCACAGAAGGATTTTTATCATCATCAGTTGGGTTTTGCTTTGATATTCTCACAGAATCACATAATGGGTAAGGTTGGAAGGGACCACATCTGGTCCAACATCCCTGCTCAAGCAGGGCTATCCCAGAGCTCATGGCACAGGATTGTGTCCAGACAGTCCTTGATTATACCCAGGGAGGGAGATTTCATTACTTTTCTGGGAAATCTGTTCCAGTGCGTGTTCGCCTGCACCGTAAAGAACTTCTTATGTTCAAGTGAACTTCCTGTGCATCAGTTTCTGCCCATTGCCTCATGTCCTGGTCCTGGGCACCACCGAGCAGAGCGTGGTCCATCCTCTTGGCACCCTCCCTTCAGATACTGATACACTTTGATAAGGTCCCCTCTCAGTCGTCTCTTCTCAAGGCTGAACAGGTCCAGCTCCCTCAGCTTTTCCTTGTAAGAGATGCGCCAGTCCCTTCATCATCATTATCACCCTCCACTGGACCTGCTCCAGGAGCTCCATGTCTTTTTTGCACTGAGGAGCCCTGACCAGGACACAGCACTCCAGATGTGCCTCACCAGAGCTGAGTAGAGGGGCAGAATCACCTCCCACAACTTGCTGGCAATGCTCTTCCTAATGCATTCCAGGTTCTCAGCCCCCAGGGCACTGCTTGGACAGTTTGTTCTCCTGTAGGACACCCAGATCCTTCACAGAGCTGCTTTCCAGCGGGTTGGCCCCCATCCTGCACTGATGCATTCTGGGTTTCTTTTAACTGGAAAGCAATGTGAAAGACTTATCCTTCTCAAACTAAAAGGGAAGCAAAGATGTTAAGTGCAAAACCACAGAAGTTCCCATAAAACTGACTGAAATTCTTTAAAACCATCCAGAGTGAGATGATTACTTAATAATGATCGAATACTGAGGACACAGTAAGTGACAAAGTGTTCAGTGTCAAATATTTAGGGGCAGTGTGAGTTGGTTCTTGCTTTGCTAGTATTATCCTAACAACGGTCAGGAAGGATTTTTCCCCACCAGTTTTAGGCAGAAGGTAGGTTTGTTTCTTTTGTTCCTCCAATTATACAATCATTCATGTTCTTACACAGAATTCTGTCAATAAGGCACATTTCCTGACACGGAAAATATGGATTAAAAGACTTCTATAATAAATCCAAAGAAAACTGAACAAATTGATTAAATCACATAAAATGTTGCCTGAAATGTTGTAGCTAATCCAGGTAAGTAAGATCTGGAAGGGTCATAATTATTATTATTATCAGATCTTCCTCTTTTTGTAGACCATTCCCTAGAGAATGCTGAAACTCAGATGGACACCATCCCTACTCACTGAATATATTTTATTGAATCATTTATAAAATGTCTCCCCATGGACAACACAGGATTAACAAATATGTCTCAAGCAGGTAAAAAATCAAAGAAAGGCTGTTCAACTGACCAGGAAACAGGCTTAAAGGAAGAAGGGGATTTTGCCCCAGAGAGAAGATATTCCTCTTTTCTCTCTCCACAAGTTAAGGGAGTTATAATTCAACAAGTTCACAATAAATTATTAATTCTGGCTTGTAGCAGAAATTGATAAAACAGATGAAAAAAATATAGTAAGAAATTCACTAATGGCTTGAAGCACAGTCTCCCCCTGTGATTTTACAGCCCCTTAAACCACAACCTGCCAGTGTGTAGGAGCCATGTGTTCTCCCACCAAAGGCACATAAATTCACTGCTGTGGCAGGTTCAGAGTCCCCAGGGGGAGCCCTGGGATCTGCAAAACACCTAAAAATGGCTTTCTTTTCCAATGATTTTCAGGGATGCAGTCAATTCCTGTTTAGATGGCATGGGCACAGTCCATGCCCAGGTCTTTCCCTGCAGGAGGCACAGGTTTAGAGCAGCCTAAACTCCCCCATGGCACTGCCCAGCCAAGGCATTCCCCCTAAGAGCACAGGCTCTGAGCTCTGGAAACAAGACTCTGTTCTCCTGTCTGGAAGGTGAGCCTGATTTTTGAGTTCATTGTATGTTTTGAAAAGTAATGGAGTATTATCATAATACAGTTGAAACAGCCCTGCTGGCAAGACAGAGAGAGAGAGGGAGAGATTTCTTCAGCCAGGCAAAATTAGTGGGCATCCACTCTGCCTTTGCTATGGTTTCGTGTAGAGTTTGGAATCCACACCCCAACCCTGCAATGGTGTCAAGGAAGGTTTTACTCTCTTGTAATTGTTTTACTCCACATTCTTCTTCCCACTCATATTCCCTCCTGCAACACTGGCACCACCTGAGCAGCAAAAGGAAACAGTTGGTGAATGAGGTCTGGCTTAGAATCACTGAATATTTCATTGCCTACTTCTTCTGTTTACTGGCAGGACAGGAATGTATGAGCATCCTCCTGCTAAACAAACTCATAGTCCTCAAGACACTCATTACAAGAAAGGCTCTGTGGCATAAGACTGGGAATTCCCTCTTCATTTGTCCCCCCTTCACCTAAAGCTGGCTTGTTATAGTCTAAATTATGTATATATAAATTTTTTCCTATCTATGTACTCATGGCCAATAAGTAGTTATATAACCATTAACTCACTTCCCATCAGAAATGTTTGGCAGATAGAAATGTGACACTAGTTAGCTTCATTTCTGCAGTGAAATTAACTTTTCTTTTTTTCTTATATTCTTGAGTACTGTCTCTTACTCTCATGCCCGGGTTCAAACATTTGCAGATTTAGTGTCGGTAAGGAATTTCCCTTAGGTAGGGTTGGTTGAGACACAGCAGAACAGGATACATGTGCCCTGTAAGTTTATCTAGTAAATTTTATCCAATGATTCCCTGCCATTGTACTGGCCTCCAGCATTGTTGCTATTTCAATACCACTTGATCTTTACCTATGGTGCATCCATATTTATATCTATGGAGAATTAAGTGCCAGCTTATAACTGAGGTTACTGAGTTCAGGATGGGGACATATTTCATGTCCTGCCCCTTATGGCTTTAAATTCCCTGTAAGATATAGTGAAATACTTCCCTAACCTGAAACACTGTGTACTTTCAGAAGCAAGAGCTTTCCACAGTTCATGTTTTCACAATGAAATTGCAAATTCATCCAAAAGGAATATTTTTCTCAAATGTAGAATTCAGAAGTCAACACGGAGTACATGGATTTCTTTCCATTGCTGCTTTCGTACATATTTCTCTCTCTCTCTCTCTCTCTCTCACCATCATTTACTTGATTTCTTCTTTTCTGCTCAACATACTAAACTAAGGGCAAAATCAGGTTATTAGGCATGTGTTTGTAATAGTGGAAACAATATAATGAAAGGACGCCCTTTCATTAATGCCTTTTCTGTCAATTCCTATTGCTCTGCTAATAATGTGGGAAACTCAACACAGGTCAAAACTCATCCTGACCCTACAGCTACTGTGTTGGCTTCAGACTCTCTTTTATTCTACAAAGAGAAGGGGAGAGGCTGTTTGAAAGTGCTCCGTTTCTATAACATAATTTTCCTTTTCCTCCAGTTATTCAAAAGTTTTGGAAAGTATTGCTCTACAGTTAAATATGCTTTGGACTGCATTTCTGAACGGCTTGCAGAGACTACCACAATCTAATGAATGCCATACTTGAAGAGTTGACCTCATTAATAGGCACTGTGATATCCGCCTGATCTCTTCCTTCCTGCTTCCCAAGAGAAGTGTCAACATTTAAAACTCAAGATTTGTCTGCTGATATTTTCCAAGGGATAAATAATTTGATTCATAAGACTTTGAAGTACCTATTCAATCATGATGTGATTACAATAGAGTTTCTCTCTGCAGAGTGAGGACAAATCCCTAATTGGGATTTTTGGGACAACTCACGAGTCTATTTCTTTTGGCAAAGTCTAAGTACTGCAATATAGGATTGTGGAGAAACCTGAGGTCATTAGTTCAATATGGAAAGGGTAAAAAATATCTTGTGAGCCTTTAGACAACAGCTGCAAAACGAAAATTTCTACCTAAGTTATGCATGATGACTTTTTCTTGCCAGCACAGAAAATTGTTCTGGAATTTTTTCTGAAAAAGGAAAAAAAAAGAGAGAAAAACCAAAACCCAAACTTTATTATTTTTTACATTATTCAAGTATCATAGGTATGAATGAAAAAAATCCCCCCAAAATCCATCTTTTGCAACAGAATTTTTCATTCCATGCATGGCTAAAGTGACAGTTTGGATTTCCATAGACACATCTAGGTGCATAAAAGAAAGACAATTTCTGATAGTTTCTAGACACAAGCAGAAGATGAAAGTAGCTCTTGGTCTAGCAATATACACTGGAGATGTGTTTTCTAGAAAATAGAACATGTTATTTTATTTTCAGCTATTAAAAAGACTTATTAAATTTCTTAAAGCTATTCCTGTTTCAGTCATTACATAATTTGTTTTTCCTTTTGAAAAAGTTCTGCCCAGAAAATATAGTTGTATATATGTAATTCTTGCTCCTCTTTTGCATCTACTCATTCTGATTATCAATTTCTGAAACATCCCAGAGCACTAGACATCTCTTGCCCCAGGAGACAATCTACATAAAGATTATAGCCTTTAAAAATGCCCAATCCAATGCATAAAATATATTTCCATCCACTATTTATTTTTCTTAAAAACACCAGGTTATAAATTGCTAAAGAAGGAAAAACTGTGTATAGAATTCAGGCGAATAAATAAATTACATTTATATTATTATAAAAATAAATGCCCTTTGCAGTACAATGTTAAAAATGCAAGGAGATAACAACAGTGAATGGCAGAGTGTTATCCCAGGAATGAACTCTGCTTGATCAATCTAATCCCACCTCGCTACTTTTCTGCTTTCTCGATACATTCTTATGACCTACAAAGATCTCAGGAATATAGATTCTTTTCAACTTTGTCATTACCCACAAAGAAATCTAATGGCAGAAAAGAACAGGGCATCTTTTCAGAGCACATCAGCCTGAAAAATGTAAAAGAAAAAGTTTGCTGGAATTTATGTCCAAGGGAAAGAAATCCCTATTCAAAAGAGAAAACCTTCTGCTTACAATCATGTGCTTCGAATATCTCAAAAAAAAAATTAGCACCAAAGATGGCTTATCATGATATCCCAGGAGAAAAAAAGAGCATTTTTTAGGCAATTGAGGTAACATAAAATCAAAGATACATTTATAAAAAACAATAAGAATTAAGAGTCTAAGAGTTTCAGCCTCAATGAATTCTATGCTTAGTAGTTCAGCTTTAATTCACTGAAAATCTCTTCCCAATGGACTGGCAATTAATCATTCTATTGGCTGTTCAAGAAGTATGGCATAATACTGTGTTGGAGAAAACACATTCTAATTTCCAATGTTCTGGCCTAGCAATGCTATTGAGTATGATTCCTCCATTCTGCCCTTTGAATACACAACCTAAAGGGCAACATACACTTCTACCAGACATGCACAGTAATTCAGTCTCCCCACTCCTGTCATGGTCCTGAAGAGCAGGATTTATTTTTAAATGTAAATGACTGTCACTGTTTTTAACATGGATGTCACAGTTATGGGGTGAGCAGTCAGAAGACCCTTTTACATCCTCCAAGTGTGCATCCCACAGTGACTGCATGGGACCATCCTGCATCCCACAGGATATCTCACCAATCTTAAGGGGCAGTCTCACCCAGTAGCAAAAATGATGAAATAACTATGTCAGAAATTTGTAAAATAGATTACTCAGAGGGTTTGAAAAATCTTGCCTGGAAGTGATTCAATATAAAAATTATCAAAAAAAAAAAGCAGCTTTTCATAAGATGCATACTGTAGAAAGTAAAAAACAATAGGAATTAAGGTCTTGGCTAATATTTCCCTTTTTCTTGCAATTTTTTTCAGGCTCTGATATTTTCCATTCACTTGTTGCCTCTATATGTAGACACATTTTTATATCCCTTTCCTCTACAGACAGATCTCCATCTGTTTCTGACAATCCACTGAATACCCATCTTTTCCCTAAATCAACATATTTAATATATAAGCAATCCTCTTCATCCCCGGTGCAAGCATGAACAGGAACAAACCCTACCAGCCTGATGAGAACCATAAACATTTCCATGCTGATAGGGCATTCAGCATATCCAAGATTGAAGGTTAATTAACTTACTACTAAAATCCATATAAATCCAATCACACAAAGAGTATCCTCTGATTTTAGCATTTTCATATGCTATCATAAGGAAAACCTGTTGCACTCCCTGTGTATTATTTTTACATACATCCCTCTAAATAGTTTGTACAGAGAGTAATGAATACCTACAGTATGAAGACAAGGTCTTCCACAACCTTGTACAAAAAGCTCTTCCTAAGCATAAAAAAAGGAGTCAGAGTTCTGTGTGATCCCTGAAGATGATATACTCTGATATATTATAGATTATCCAGACACATACACCATTTACATAATTTCATAGATTTCCATAGGAATATCTTCACCTTAGATGTGTCCCCTAAGCTAGGAACAACTTCTTGTTGGTTGTCTGCCTTTCTGACAGACAGACAGGTCTCTGAACTTCAACAGGGAATTTCCCAAAATCACATGTTGATCACCTCCACAGATCTATTCTCTGTGGAAAACAGCCAGTAATTTCTTAAGTTCATTGTTTTTTGTTCAATTTTGCTTTATCCCAAGGTTTTATTTTGAGTTTAACCTTTTGTGTTTGTGTTTCTCTTGGAGTATTTCTCTGAATACTCAAGAATATCAGTCTTCTTTTAAAGAAAAAAATAATTCTGGGCTCAGAGATGAAAACTGTAACATTACAAAATGAAAACCGAATTTAAAAGTGTCTGGATTTTGAAATATTTGCCCAGATTGGATGGAGACCTGGGCAACCTGGTGTAGTGGATGCCCCTGTCCATGACAGGGGGACTGGAACTCTATGATCTTTAAGGTCCATTCCAACCCAAACTGTTATACAGCTCTGTGATAGGATGAAACAAATTTGGCAAATTCACCATGTACTTCAGATCATTTTATAAATTGGCAAAAAGTTGCTCCTTTTTAAAAGGTGTGTCAAACCTTGCAGCCACACAGCTTTTGTTCCCAATTGTGCGGGACTCTGGAGGTGAGTCCTTAATGCACTGGCATTTAAATACAAATTGTTATTTTTTTATCATTCTAGGCATTTGATTGAATGTGCACCCCGTATGAGATGGGAATAGGAATCTTCTTCTACAAGTTCCATTTTAAAGTACATCTATAACTGGTCGGCTCTGTCCTTTCCCTGAGGGAGAGATAAAGATCAAAGAAAGGACACATTTTGAGACATGCTTGCCACACAAAATGACGGTGATAAGTTCTGAAACACAAAGCAAACCTTCATGGAATATACCAGTGTTCTTCAGCTGCTGCATCTTTTGAATGTGTCAATGTCTCAAAAGCTATTGCATGGCATAATCACCCTGTAAAGTCTTTGCCCAAGCATGAAAACATACAGTGGGTGCTCAGAAAAAAAGTCCATATAGTCTTACCCCGTTCATAAACATTAACTTTTTAGTGTGTATCTGTTTCCAAGTGTCTTTGAAATTCTGAGTGTCCTTTTTTTCAAGTGGCTGAATAAGAATAGTTATAAACATCGGCATGTATATGTGCTGTGCTCAAAGCTGAAGGACAAAAAAGATGAGCTGTTGTCATTGCATTACCACGCAATTGCTGTGCAGCTTTCTTTAGCCTTGTAATGCAGGGGGTCAGATAAAATAGCCAGGAAGGTCCCTTTTAATTGGAAAATCCATTAAATAGACAAGGAGGAGTGGGAAATGTATACTATGAAAAATACAAGCATTAACCTAATTTTTGCTTCGAGATCATATGCTGGAAAATATTTACCAGAAATAAACAGAGCTCAAGGCAAGGGTCAAGCAGCAGAGAGCTGAATGGATAGTGCACCATTAATATAAAGGATTACAGTCAGTATATGACTGAGAATAATTCTGTGGATGTTCTGGCAAAGACAAACGTACAAAAGGCTTCTAAATGAAACCAATGAAGCGGGAGTTCTGATAGTTTAGCAGCACACAGGCATGGTGCAGCTGAAAAGGAAAAAAAAACACCCACTGGGGGAAAAAAGTAATAAACTCTTGCTACCCATGGGCAAACTTCACAGCAGTTGAATAAGACAAATAGAAGAAAGCGTCTGCTGCTGCCCAGAGGGAAATGTAATGACCCAAGATATGACCTGCCATAGAGAGAGCCCTACAGAATAAGACAGAAGTAGAAATCTGGGAAGTTATGTGAAACTAAAATAGGACCTGAATTAAGTCCAAGTCAGGCAAGCACTGATGGAACTGAGATAAAATTTTGATAAAGCACTCCTGCTCCCTTCCCCCACTTGAAGATAAATTATTGCCCAGGCTACTCAAATGCAAACATAACACATGTAATGGGAAATATATTGTGACTGAACTGTCGCACTAGCATTGTTTATACAGGAAAAAGGGTAAGTGTGGGAGTCTCTGAACAGAGATTGAGAGTGGCCCAGCTGTTACATCCACATACTATTAACAGTGAGCCACCAAGACCATTTTTAGGTCTGAGACAGTATTTTTTGTTCTCTCTGCAGTACAAACCCTTAAACTTCATAAAGACTGTAAAACTACTGTCCTTGCTGAAACAAATCACTGCTGTGAGAGAGGTCATTGTTTGTGCAAAGTCTGACTTAAGAATTGCCTTGTTTCTGTTTGGTTGAAGTTTATTTGGGGGTTTAGGGTATTTTTTGTTTGTTTTTTTCTTTTCAGTGAATTTTCCTTTTTGGTCTTGTATATCAGTATCAGGAAATGCAGGCAGGGGAGCTTTCTAGGATAGAAAAGATGTCCCAATGTATAATATGTACATCGTTGGCCAGAATTATTCTCAAGTAGCAGACAAACAGTGCAGAAAATATTTGAGTTAGGCAATAGAAAAATAATGATTCTCCTGTTTCTAAAGATCTCCCAGGTTTATTTATTTTATGAAAATAATAAGCTCATTTTTCATCATCCAAGGTAATTAAGCTGAGCATCAGCATACACTCATTCTTTACTGCTCTTTCTTTTTCATTCTGGCAGTCTTTATCTATTTGACATTAGAGATTAACATTTTCCTTTGAAAGAAAGCATTTGGCCCAAATTTTTCTCCACAGTCTCACATCCTACAACTCCTTTTAAAACAGACTGAAAAAGAGAACTTTTCATGAAAATGCTAACATGAAACATGTTGACCCATCCTTTTTCTTCCCCTTGAATTGCTGAAATATTTGTTGACTATGACCTAAATCTGTCAATAGTTTAGCAGCCTTGAAGTTATATTTTCCAGTAAAGAAACTTTCTCTGGAAAAGGGTAGAATTCTCCCCAGTCTGTCTGTTTACAAACGGAAGATTGTAATGCACCACCTCGATGTACTTCCTTTGCATCATTCCTTCCATATTTTTTCACCACAGGTCTTCTTATTTATATCTAATATATATATAAAAATTATTAAAATAAACATAGAGGCATTATGATGTTTACCCACAAGATGGAGAAAGGCATAAAAAAGTGAACATTTATTGGGTCTTTTATTTGCATCTGGGAAAATGGCAGGAGAGATGTCTTTTCTGAATCAGGAATTATAAACTTGACCCCAAATACACAGCTTTTAAGCAAGAAAACAAAAATAAGATTAAAAGATTTTGTTCATTCTTTTTTTCCTTTTTTCTTCATCCTCAACAGTTCTGTATGTATCTAATCTTATCTAAAGGTTCTGCCTTCATTTTATTCTTTGGTGATGTGTAACTATTTGTTCTTGCAGTGACGTTCTCCTCTGCCTTAAACAATTATTTCCCTTCCCTGTTGTTTTTTTGTCTTGAGTTTGCTTATAAGAATCAATTATGTCCCTTTTCAGGCTTTGTTTTAAGAGCCTACCCAAGCTGTGTTCTCTTGACCATGTCTATATTGTCTTCTGTCTAAATGAAGTGCAGTCCAGAGATCTCTGAGCTAGAAAAAAATATAAGCTAGTCTGCCTGCATGATTCACTGCAGCATCCCATGGAACCACGAGTTTACATCTCAGATTAATAAAGTCTCTGTTGCGCAGTACTACATTCTTGCCAATAATATGCTTCCTTCTGCCTTCTAATCTTCCTCCCTCCTCTGCCCTGAGTGATCAATTTACACCCATATTTCTATTCTGCCTTTCCATTTTATCACCCCTCAATAACATTCACCTCCCACTGAAAAGAATCAGTGGATTAGTGTTTGAATATGATCATTGGAGGAACACACAGTACAACAGGGAAGAGAAATGCAGTACTGTTAAAAGAGATCAATTGACAAAGGTGCTGCCCAAAAGGCAAAACAAAGTTAAGACAGATGATGTGAATCATTTTGGATTTATTGGGCTGATAATGAAAGACGCTGAATGTGCATCACATTTACTCAGCTCAATAAAAGTTGAGAACAGTGCCTGTTAAGAACTGGATGGAAGGGGAAGCAGAGGGATATAAAGCAAGTAATTAAGATACTGGGTGAAAGCACAATGAAGTCACAGAAATTAGAAACAGAAGGGATTTCAGCAATAGCTGCCTAGTTCATTAATAGCCAAAATAACATTTTCCCTTCTAGCACATCTTGTACAGATTCTAAAATCAAGTTCTAAATATGGACTATAAAATGTCCTTGCATGGTGGAGAATGGGCAATCCAAATTTCTGGTTCTCTTTCAGCCTCAGTAACAGTTGCCTAAGAGCAAAGAAAATAAAACCTGAAAAGCCTACAACTAAAATGACAGCCCCTATTTTAAAAATCACTGCTCTGAAACTGGTTTGTACTAAAAGAAAAAAAAAAAAAAAAGAGGTGATTTGTAAGGAAGATGGGAGGGGTAAAGAAGCCAGGCAGTCCTCTTAAAGGCAGAGGGAAAACTCTGCCGAGCACCACTGTGGTGACCACCTGCTGTGCTCTGAGTGGGGAGTGATAAATAGGGTGGGTCGGGTACTCTGGAGCTCTTTTACTTCTCATTTCTGCATATCACAGACTTGCATTGTGTCAATTCCTGTCTACTCAGATCGCTAAACTCATGTTCTGCACTTCTCTGCTGATAGATGTTATATATTCCTTTGGGATGCCTCCCTATAGGAGATGGGTATGAAAAGATCTTCTAGATGAAAAATGCCTTGAATGAGTATCTTGAAAATTTTCCTGACAACTGTTTAAGTGGGAGTCAAGCTACTTTGGTTCATGTCATGGAAATCAAAGCAGTTTCTCTTGAAACACAGGTGAAATATGTGTGCTTGGGGTTTAGGGTTATTTTTTCAGTCTGAAAAATAGACTGTCATAGGGTTAGAGGTGAAATATGCAAGTACCTCCATCCAATTGGCATACTCCTATAAATAAATTTAATTTTAATGGGAATTTTCGCTGTCTAACGAATGACCAAGGAGCACTTCATAAAGCCCAAAGGTAGTAGCTAGTATCTCAAGGACACTTTTTTCTTCCTAAAGGTATTCTCACTATCTAATATCTACATGTAGCAGTTATGAAATATGCATAACCAGTAAGGTAGAGAGACAGAATAAAATAATGAAATGAGTGTATTTGAATATCTGGAAGTCATGTCTGTCCCTTATTTCTGTACATATCCCCACAAGTCAAGAACTTCACCCACAGTCACACATGCTAAAGTCAAAAATCATGTTTCAGAAGTGGCTTTGAAAATTTTACAAAATTCCCTTAGTAGTAAACATGCTCAAATACTCACAGTGGTATAAGGGAATTAGAGAAAAAAAAAAAAAAAAAAAAAAGAGGTGAAAAGAAAAAGGAACTTGGATCTATGTAAATATCACTGTACTGATCTAGGGGTTTTAGATCTCTCTGTGAAAAAGCTTAGAAAAAGCTTTTTAAAAAAAATTTTAAAAAGAAACTAAGCCCAAACAAAACCAGTGGCACATCAGACACACAAAGTTGCTGAACATCAGGCTCTAAATCTAAAGGTGAGAGGGTTTAATAGACAAGAAAAAAATAATTATATGTTTGGGGGGGTGGTTCAGGGAAAGAAAGGACTGACCCACTAAGCCTAAATAAAGGAAGACATTTGTTATTACAGGGCATGGGACATATGTCACAGCTTCACAAGGCTGCTTAGATGGGAAGGAGGGGGTGAGCCCAGATGGTGCCCAGTCACCAGTGCCACCCTCAGGGCCACTGCTGGGGCTGACAGTGATTAATACCTTCACCCATGACTGGGACAAGGTGTCCTCGGAAACTTGGGTGGAGACGTGGATGTTCTGCTCTTCGGATGGACTTTGGCAGGCTGGAGAAATCGTCTGACATGAAATGCAAAGTCCAGAATTGGAGACAGAACCCCACCAGGCAGATGTGCAGCCCGGGACTGGCTGCAGAAAGAGCAGCTGGGAAGAAATGAAAGGGGTTTAGCAACATAACAAAACACTGTGGCCAGACTTTTTCTGTCCTTTACATAAAATTTTGTTTCTTCCTGTTTGCCACTGAGTTTAAGATCTGTAATTATAGTGAGGGGAAAAAAAAAACAAAATCAATGGAAACTGAAGGGTTAACACACTTAAATTTGACAGAGAGCCCTGCCATGTGTTTTGAAAGCCATCTGACAACACAGAGCAGGAGGTGTGGTGCCCTGTAGTTCAGAGGGTACATTGTTTACCATGAAATGCCGGATTTGCATATGGTAAGTACTTTCTTTTATTAAAAAGCAATGCAAATAGTCACACAAACTCCTCTGTAAATAGCAAAGAAGAACACTTAGCCACCCAGACAGAGGAATTACACCAACTGAAATGGTGGAAGAATGTGGCCCAGACATTGAAAAATACCCAACTTATCTCTGAGAAACTTAAGTAATTTTTCTTTCCTCTGTTTGGTGGCAGCTTTGCTCCTTTATCACCTGCACAAAATCAAAAAGAGGTGAACCCCTCCTGCACATGAGAAAAACCTCTTATTTAAAAAAAAGATTTCAGTCTTGTGTGGGTTATGAAACCCTACTGGCAAACAAAGCTCACAGGAACCCTTATAACCTATAGGATACACAGTTTATCTTTGCTCTGATTAAATCTTCCATACGTTTTAATCTCTTCTCTTTCTTTGCACACTTTATAATAACACTCTCTTCAAGCAAACACTCTTTAATCTTATAATTTGAAAACTAATTCCATTTCAGCTGTCTTTTTGGCAAGTGACCTTTTCTTCTTCTTTTGCTACAGGTAAAAAAACCAAAAAACCTGTCTTTCTGATTTTTATCCTCAGCATTCTGTATCTCAGAGCTGTTCATCTATTGAGGTTTTTGTCAGCAATAATATTTCTCATTCTGAGCTTCTTGGTGAACAAATCTTAGAAAATGTTCCTTCCTGAAAGCCATTTGATTAATTTGTCTAAATGCATTTCTTTTGTAAACCAGGTTGATTATTTGAAAATGTCAGGGTCTGGTAGCAGATTTGAGAGCTATCCTGGCAAACACCATTGACCAAATTAAAAACAAAGTATAGAGACATGACAGCAAGGTGGACCAATCACTGGTCTGCCATCTGTCACAGATGGATTAAAGCAGTCTTTCTGTACTGATATGTAGGAGACACTAATTCCAATCCAAATACATGGATTGGCTCTTGCAGAAGGAGATTTACTGAGAGGAAAATTTTTTTTCTGGGGAGTTTAAAGTCAGCTGTCATCTCACTAAAACAAACTGCTCATCCTGATTACAGGAAAACTCACATGTCTTATGTACAGTATTCTAACTACTACATCTAATTAATTGAGGGAATCATTACAAATGATTCGTATATGTCTTGGGTGGTCTAAAGATAAAATAGTAAAGAGCTGTAAACCACTGTTTTAATCTTCATAATGTTTTTAACAGTAAAATGGCCATTGATCATACAAAGCCTGAAGGACTTCCCCACAGAGAAGAAGTTAACTAAGGAAGATTTCTCTGTCAGTTAAAGCAGCATGAATCCAATTTAACTCCACTGGTCTCACACACATGCACTCCAGACCAAAGCAGTGTTACCACTACATAAACAAAATCTCAGTCACTTCATCCCAGAAATTAAACTGCCTCCATTATCTGATAGGGCTTTTAGACGGAGGCTGAGGCTGTGATGAATAACCTTTTTGGAGTGACAGCTCTCTCACTTAAACACAGACAAAATTCAAACTCTTTATTTAGCCTGGGTGGGACTGTTAGTATTTAGAATCTTTGTCTGCAGCCTGGATGATGGCACAAAGGATGCCCTCAGCAAGTTTACGATGACATCAAACTGAGGGAGTGGTCAATGCACTGGAGCCTGTCAGCTGGAAGGACCTGCACAGGCTGGAGAAACGGCCTCAGAAGAACTTCATGGGCTGTGCTCTTCCTGGATGTCTCATTCTGTGAATGAAGTGCAAAGTTTAGTGGAGGTCACCAAGCTCATCAAGGACCTGAAGCACATGGAATCCCAAAAGCGGCTGAGAGAGGTGGGTCTGTTCAGCCTGGAGAAGGTTCAAAGTGGATCTTAGTCTGTTTACACCTACCCAGGTAAAACACACAGCAAGGAAAAGACAGTCTCTTCAGGATTGTGCAGAGTGGAGTGAGAGGCAAGAGAGATAAGTGAAAACATGACAAATTCTGATTAGATACAGGGGTGGAAGGGACGGTGATCAAATAATAAAAGAAAGGGTAGGGTATCTTTATCTTTGTTGGTGTTTGAGAACCAACTACTTAAAGATTTGCACAACCTGCCGTGGGCTCTGACCTCAGGGGATTTCTTCCAAGCTAAATTATACTGTGATGCTATAGCTGATATTTGGATGGCTAAAGTTTGCTCACTGAGTCCTTCCTCAACAACTCTTCCCAGAAATAAGGTTCAACTTCTCAGCAATGGTATGAACTAAAACATATATTTCCTGGATAAATCTTGGCTTTGCAATGTAAGGTTCTTGAAGTAAGTAACATTATCATTTTTAGGTTGCTGATGTGTTAGAAACTCATCCTTCTACAGAAGACTTGTCAGATTACACAGAATTAGCAAATACAATAATGCTGGACAACAATAACTACAATGGTACAGTAGACCATGTTTCATTTACCTCAGTTCTTTGAATTTAGGTTTTTTAGTAAAACTATTTTTATTTCCAGGAAAATGTGCTTACAATAGTTATGACTATTCGTGGTTCTATCTCCTATTTCTGTACATTGTAATAGTTTGAACTTGCAGATTTAAGACTGGAAATTCCCTGGTTTGATTTGTTTTGTTCTGTACAACATAACAAAATAGAGTTTCCCTCCTACAACTTCCATTTTAGAAACAGTTATAAATGTGTATTTATGTAAATGGTCTGTACTAAATCATAGTCAAAAAAGTAGTGTAGCTATTAGGCTGAACAGACCAATAAAATAAGTCAGTATCCAACATATAAAACCTTTTTGAATTGGGCTGAAGTTAGGAGAGTAGAGGGGAAAGCACTGATTACATTTGTGGATTGATGCCTTAAAAAAAATTGGTGAAAAGATCTTTCTGTCACAGAATGACATCTCTCTTCTATTTCCCTTTGCCAGCCAGTAGAGCTAGGGGGATCTGAGAAGAGAAACTGCACTCTGAAAACAAATAATTCCAAATTTATATTGTCAGCTGCTGCCCACAATATAAATAACCTAATTTGCCCTGTACACAAGCCTACAAGTAAATTATTCTAACAGCACTTCAGAAAAGATGAATTTTCCATTGTGGCTGCATTATTTGCAGTTCCTGAACAACTGTTAAATGGGCAGGAATTTTTTTTTCAGTTCCTTCCCTAATTAATCTAGAGGCTTACTGAATGCCAGGGAAAATGCTTTGACTGACTGAGACGGTTTCTTCACTTGCTCCAATGTGAAAGAAGGGAAAAAGGCTCAGCCTGTAGCAGAGCAAGGCCAGGGGGAGGTCTCTGATAACCCTCCTGCACCAGAATTCGTTTACAGCCACACAGGAGAGAAAGCCTCAGCATGACAAATGTAACCCATCAGGCTACTCAGGGCATCAGCTAACAAACCCATTTGACTGTGCCTCTGCCTTCCTGCTCTCTTTAGTCCTTGCCTGTGCTTTATCCAATATAGGCTGCAGCCATTCAAGTAACCTCAACAGCAGCAGGGACAGTCCCTGGATTTTGAAGCAAGCTGGCAAAGTCTGGCTATGTCTGTGTGACACCCTCAGGCACCTGGGTGGCTTTGTCCCTCAGGCCTTCTAGAGAGAGTCCCTCTTCCTAGCTGGCTTGCTAAGTCTGCTGGAGAAAACTGAGCAAAATGTACCAGGAAACAGAAACAATCCAACAAATTTTAATGCCTGGGCCACAGGCCCAGAACTATTTAATTTACTGAAGTAGAACTGATCTAAGTATCCAAGAGCCCAGGATTATGCATCTTAAAAAACCAAACAAAAGAGAATGTTTATGAAAAATCCTCTCTTTCTCTCTGCCTGACAAATGCTTCACCTAACTTATATGTTCTTACATCAGCAGGCACAGCATCCCAAAGGAGAGGTTCAAAGAAGGAAAGAGCTGGTGCTAGTGCTACATCATCCTCACTGCAGGTATTTTGGAGGTCTGCTCCAGTGGTGGTCTGTTAGTGGCTGGGCATTAGCTGTACATCTTTTGGGTAAGTTTCACCACAAGTAAATACATTTTGGAAGACCCAAAACTGCTTCCAAATGTGAAGTAAAGCTTGATAAGCAAGTACTTGCATGAGTGGTGCAAACTCCTTCTGAACGATACAGCTAATGTACATGTATCCCTATGGGGCATGCAAAAGATCCCCTGATAAAAGATCTTGCATCATCCTAAGAAAGAAAGGAAATGTGTGAGGTTCAGTGAAAATGCTCAGTATAAGAGTGAAATATTTGTGTCTGGAAGAATATCTGTGTATCAGTCTGAAAAGAATGTGAGAGCCCTCAGAAGTCAGAGTGGTGGTGGTGGTGGGCTGATGGTGTGTGTTGAAACAGCATCAAGGTATTCACTACTTCTAGTTTTGTAACACGGAAGGGCAGATTCCCCACTTTCAAATGGGGGGAATAGCCTGTTTTTAATCTGTGACTTCCCTGATTGTCTCTTGTGATAAAGTACTTCCACACCTAACAATAAAACATAAAACTACTGCCTCAAGGTAATATTTATATCGTAAAAACCTTTGGAGTTTTCACGTAATTTACACTGATGAAAATAACGATTACCACCACTGTGATAGCTACTTATCCGAGTTTAAATGAGATCGAGATGAAACATGAAGCAGATTGTCTTTTTTTTTTTTCCTGGTTCTTTTCAGAAACATCATTGAAATTAGTGGATTTTTTTCCACCTGAAAGCTGGATAGATTCTTGAAGTAGTGGTAACATCTTACTACTATAAAGACTCAATTTCAGAATGTAAACTTACACTAGGAAAAATGCTACTTATGCTTGAGGCAGTTTGATACACCTGTATCGTCCCCTGCAAGGGATTCTTGAGACAGCAATTTGCAAGCAGTTGGTGGAAGCTGTGTACATTTTTACTGATTCCCTGCGATACATGATTATTAAAGTTCCAGATAGTAGCAAGATTATTTTCACAGGTGTGTGATTCATTTGTACTTCATAAAGGGAGCTGAATAAAGAAATAAAAAAGAAATTAGGATTTAAAAAGACAAAGAACATGTACATAGGTCGTAAATGTGTGTATTCCTGCTATCAAGAACACGCATCTATGTAAGTGGTAGCAAAGTAGAATTTAAGAAATAAACATTAAAAATTCACTTTGTGGTGAGAGGAAAATAAGCATAATTTTAAAAAAGAGAAATGCAACTGGATAGAACAAAAAACTTCTTCCCCGGCAGGACAGTCCAAGGTTGGAGTAGGTTGCCCAGAGGGGATTTGCAGTCTCCATCCTTGGAGGGAAGATCCAATCCTTGTCTGATCTCACTGTTGACCCTGCTTTGAGCAGTAGCTTGAACTGGAGACCTCTTGAGTTCCCCTGCAACATGAGTGAGGCTTTGATATTTAGGATCTGGCATACTGTTTTTGCATCATTTCTCACTCAGTGCACTTTTGGCTCATAGCACCTCATTCTGACCATCTGTACATACATTTTTACACATGTGGAAGGAGGAAATAAACACATCAGCAGAAGAGGGTAGAATATCTTGTTCTTTCTTGTCACAAAGAAAAATTTTTCATAACAGAGTTAGAAAGTTTCAATAAATAGTAGGTGGACAAGGTGCTGAGAGCACTGAGGAGTCAATTATTAGCTGTTTGAAGGCTGTTTGTTATAATTTACATGCTACATTTAGTGGCTGTAGTGCAATGATGTATATTTACATAATAGTATTCGATAGTGTATGCTTAGCTGACAAAAAGATAAATGCCTGATCATTTTTATATCTTAAAAGCTTTTCTAGCAAGTAGGATGATTAAGCCATTTGAAAAAGAAATCTATTTTCTTTGAGATAGCTTTGATGACTCTTTTTTTCCTCCCCTAAGGACCTTTCAGAGGTGAAACTAAAGAGATGGTCACACTGATCATTTTAGATGATCCACAACAACAGGATAATAAAAGTATTATGATCAGCATGACCTGCACTGAAGGAAGGAGTCATGCTCTGCCCAGCTCTGACCCTGTTATTCTGGTCTGTGACAATGCAGGAGGAGTTATTAGATTTCAGATAGCCTCAAGATCTCTTATTGATTGCAAAGACAGGTTCCTCTTCTTATTGACCACGTTCATTTTGTGTGTCATAAAGTTCCCTATTTGTGCTTTCTTTGGATGAGAATTTATATAGGCTGCTTATTTCATTGCTCTGACGAGAGTGCCTCAGAAAAAGAATAAATCTATATCTACAGATATAGGAATAATGAGCTAGCAAGCATGTATTTCACTGTAGTTTAACTGTCTTTCAGATATAACCCTAAGAACTCATCACAAGGACATTTTATGCTCCCTCACCTCACTTTTCTAAAATGAAGTTCCCACTTTGCAAGACTCACTTTTCAGAATTCTTACACCTTGAGTCTTTTTAAGCATATCTCAGATAATTATGTGGAGTGGAATTAATCCAAAAGTTACATACCTTATCTAGGCTAGTCATCTAAGGTTTCTCTCCTGACACTGGTGAGAGACTGGCACCTCCAAAGGGCAATTTTCATACCATCCAAAAATAAGTGTATAAAAGATTATAAAAGGCATGAAATTAATTCTAACAGTAATGTTAAATTTTGAGCTTGGATACAATTTCTACTGAATTCATATCATATCTATACCCTACATGAACTTCATCTATTGCTTCGTGTGTTAATTATTCTCATCTGTATTAAATATTCTGTATAACACTTCTGAAAATGATTAGGACAGGCCAATAACTAACACTAAGAGCTTATCACAGCTTTTAAATGTCCTTTGGGAAATTTTTCATTGGAAAATGTTGATTAATTGAAACTGATCCTTTGGTCCAGGGTGGAATTTCTGGTAAAACGTACAAAAAGACAGCTACTCTTCTCAGAATAGCAAGTAGTCAAGTTGTAATACTAATTAAGTGTGGAAATCTTTTTCTTTAGGATGGGAACTTTATTCAATCTCTCCCATTCTAGGTATCTTACCTGCTCCATTGGGATACAAGGTGATTTCATGGTCTAATGAATCTTTAATTAATGATAGAGATTTGGATAATTCCAGCAAAAAGTACTGAGGACAGCCAACAAACTCACTGCTGATGTAGTTCATCTGGGTCTCCTGCAGGTCTGTGAATTTCTTTGGATATCGGAGCTACTTGAGATTATTTCATTTTTTTATTGATTTTCATTCCCCAAAACACTGAAACAAAAGTTCTCATGGATCAGCTGTAGACAATCTTTCACACACAAGTTTGTTTTCTCCTCCAAAGAAAGAGGGATACACTTTAAATATTTAAAAGTTAGGATCAAAAATAATTTCTAGACTTCTGAGAAACATCTAGACCTCTCTTTTAAACAGAAGAGATGGGTAAAATATGATGCGGTTGGTTTCAACATCAAAGCATAATGAATAAGCTTGATTTAAAAGCAAGCCATTATTTATAAACATATTACTAATTCTTTCAGAGTGAAAAGATGGAAGGAAATGGGTAGTGCCATAGGAGCTGATTAGTGGAAAAACAGATGCATTTAGTACAGGAAAGGGTGGCAGAGGATGAAATAAAGAAAGAATAAGGCATGCCACAGACAGCAGTGGAGTGAAATTGCCTGAATGAAGTTGATAAAACATGGGGCTGAAGCAGCAACCAGTTAGGAGAGAGGCTTTTCAGAATACAACCCTTGGATTGTCCTGCATCTTCCTGGGACCCTGGTAACTGAATTTGGGTGAAATATCCTATCTTGTATATTTTCTGTGATTTTTAAACAAATCAGCAGATCTCATCTCAACATTTGACATCAACATTGCAGATATTTCCAACTTAGGCAGGCACCCAAGATTCCCTTTCCGAAGAAAAATAGCTACAGTTTGGTTGCAATTCACCTGATCTATTTTCATTGTGTTATGAATCACACAGTAGACGATGACAGTGATGGACTAGCCAGGAAGAGCATCTCTCTTAACTACAGCACTGCTTTTGTTTCTCCACCTTTCCTCTACTGCCCAACATCTGCATCATAGGAAACCTCTGATCTGACCTTCCAGTCAACTCTTCCCTGACAGGGACATTGTTAAAACCTTTATGCTTTAAACAATTCCAACTTTAAATCTTTATGGTTTCACAAAATGCACATAATAACAGCATTACTTGTACAGGCACCTGTCAAGCTGATGAACCTTGATTTATTGCCAGCTTTTGATAGAGAACATATTTCACCTGCGTTCCAAAACCAGTTTTGGAATGGCCAGTGGATATAAGAACAAAGTAATTGTTTGGAAATATCTGTGAAAGAACACCATGCACTCCTATCCAAGACCGTTCCCTTTCTACATTTGAGACTTCTGAGTTACACAAAGCACCTTCTGTGACCAGCAGTCTGACAGCTTGACATCTATCCCCAAAATTTGCTTATAAAATTCTCCCACTTCTATCACAATTCCAGTATGTTTCAGAGGGGTGTATGGTTTAGGAAACATTGAATATGTGCCTAAAAAAAAAAAAAAAAAAAAAAAGGTATTATTAAAGAATTTCTAAAATAATTAAATACCATGGAAAAGAAGCTGAAAATATACAGCTCTTTGCAAAAGAACAAACTGTGAGAATGGGAGCAAGAAAGAGAAACATCTGCATTCAAATCTGGCTTAGCCAAAAGCAATTTAAACTCTGTTACTGTATGCTTGAAAGGAGGATAAGAAAGTTTAGACAGTTATTTTGAGTAGCTGTCGTGAAGGTTATTTAGTGAACAGTCTTGACTATGTTACATGGGAAGAACTCTGCATTCCACATTATTTAGCTTTGACAAAGAGGGATGAAGTCACTGTCTAGAGATTTCAACCCACTTAAGAACAGAAGGGATATAATGTGTTGCTATATTTTTTTTAGATAAGTTCCATAACTGTGCGTTAAAAAATATTTGCATGTTACATCTAAATATATATTATATACTTTAAATAACATTGATCTGATATCTTAAACTGCTTCTTTTTTTATCACACTTATTATATTACATAAAAGATTGCCAAAAATGAAGTGAAAGTCAAAATACACATAAGTATCAGTGGGGAAAAAAATATTAAATGCTATATATGCATAACTTTAACAGAGACGCAATATACATTAAAAGAAAAAAATGTTTGACAAAATGAGATGATATGTAAAGAAGATAATTTTTAGCATATATCTAATACATTTTCATGTGTTCTCTCATGTGTCGTTATGGTGAATTGGCTGTTTGGTTACACTTTTCAGAGAGTTTATTCATCAAGTACACAAGGAGACACAATCCAAGAGATACTGAAGACTTACAAAACAGTTTTAGAATGTCATACAAATTTTCACATGATAGAGGGGAAGTTATCCAGGAGAAACATACAAATGGGAAAGGTATAGTCCCATACAGTACTCCCTTTAATGACACACAATTATCTTCATTAACTTCACTTATCAGAAGATCAGGGTCAGAGATAAAGAAAAACTTGTGTCTAGTGCTACAGGTAAACAAAAAAGGACTGCAACTCTATCCTTGAATTGAACTTGAAATAATCAAATACAAAGATATCCCAATGTCTAATGCATCCATTAAATTATGTTATATACTTCAATTTGTGTATAGAGAAATTTGTTCATTAGAGTCATAATCTTTGATTACTGTTTCTATAGGCAGTATAGAAAAAGTTTCCAAGTATGAAATAAGCTCTTGTACTTTATACTGTGAACTTTGAGACATTTGTACGTGGGCTTCCGTTTAAACAGACACATATTTTCTGTATTCTAATGTTATGCCTCAATGCTCAGGGCTTTGAGGAATAAAAGAATTTCCTGTAATGTGCTAGATACAATCTTCCAATTTTTATGGGCTTGTGAAGCAAGCATTCATAGCAATGTCAACTTCCCTTTAGGGATTATTTATATTTAGTGTGAAAAGTCATTAAAATTTTCAGTCATTGGATTTTCCAATAAGCCAACACATCCTAATGATTAGTACCACTTCACATTTCTATTCCCCCTCTTTATCAAAGCTATGAAAAACATAGCATTATCCTGAAATTTGACATGCAGATATAGAGGAAATATTAATAAAGCAGTTGAGTAAACCACTTTCTTTATCAGACCACAAAGATATATGCAAGTCTAAGCATTAAACCGAGCTTCCTCCCAATTACTTATTGCGGAAAATAACTGATTATTAATTAAAGCCTTGTTTGCTCTGGAGATTTTCTGCACCAGTTGCCACCGTAAGTGGCTAAATAACAGAATCGTTGCAGCAAGTGTAGAGAGGCAAGGCTGATATTTGCATTAGAAGTGTTTACCCCTTTTTTCCCAGTCTGAATAGATCCAGCAGTGCAAACAGCTGCTTCATTTGATTACACTGAGGATTTCATGAGGGCAACTAGGCTGCTAGTCCCAAATAAAAAACCTAAGACCTCACCCCCTTGGGTTTCTGGCTTTGGTTTTTCCTCCTCACATCCCCTCACATATAGAAATATTATCGCTCAAAAATTTAACAGGTGCATGAAAAATGGCAAGTGTTCTCTCAGCTGACTCCTTCTGCTTTGCCGTGCATCTGCTGTCTGAACTCTCAAACTCCCTTGCTGTTCGGCTTCTCAAGCATCTGTCATTTGACTTCCCAACCTTACCATTAGATGTTTTTGGTGTTATATTTTTCTAATGTAGATGTTTCTCAAATATTACCTCTGCCCACAACAGAGACTGCAAGGAAAAAAAAATGCAAATAAATATTTCCTTTTTTATTTCCTGTAAATAACACATAATATTAATGTTAACTTTATGGTAAGGTGCTCCTTAAATCTCCACATATTTAGGCTGCTTTGGGGGGGATTGGACTGTGTGGGAAAAGATTAGGTCTGTGCAAGCTCTTCTTCCTCACTGGAAGGGTGCTGAGGCTCTGGCATGGGGAAGCTGTGGCTGCCCCATCCCTGGAAGTGTTCAAGACCAGGCTAGATGGGGCTTTGACCAGCCTGGTCTGGTGGACAGTGTTTCCCCCCATGGCAGGGGGTTGGAACGAGAGGATATTCAAGGTGCCTTCCAACCCAAACCATTCTATGATTATATGATTCTTAATCCTGAAAATACTTAGCCACTTATTGTACTGAAAATATTTGCTTTCATGCTCTATTTTTTAGGAGTTTTTGATTGATTTTGGCTGACTTAACAGACAAAAGTAATGCTTTAGAGTCATCGACGTTTGTACTTAAGCAGCTACATAAAGAAGTCACATTATCGGAAGCAGTGAAAAGTCAGAAAATTCTCAGAATTTTGTGGAAAGTATGGGCCTTCATCAATTTTGAAAAATATGTCTTTTTTACTTAAGTGGTGAACTATGGCATTTAATCTGTGTCCAATCCAATGGCAGCTAACAGGAGGGCAGATTTCCTGAAAAGAGTTGAGGTGATCTGCTTTGCTATGTGGTCAGGTGCTCAGTTGTTGACTGATACTGTTTCAGCAGTGTCTGAAAGGGTCCAAAGTCCGAGCTCATAAATACACCTGGCAAGAGAAACTCTCTCACCCAAAATTCAGAGACACTGAAATAAGGTACAGTACAGAACATAAAGTTGTACAGGCGTCGTCCAAAGGAGTTTCACAGTCTATGGACGAGGAGGCAGCGAGGTAGCAAATGGTACATTTGCTGTGCCTAGTATTTGATATTGCTCTACAAAGATTATGTTCCTGGGCTCTGATTTCCTGCATAAAACAGGCATGAGTTTCACTGGATCCGTTTTTATGAAAGGCTGTGGCCATTCAATAGGTAAGGCTGTTACCTGAATGTCGATAAAGACTGCTGCTGATAAAGCTTATAGCTGATGGGAAGTAGAAAGGTTTAATAGTGGTGATGTAGAAATAATTTATTTAGATAACTTACTACTGTGACTTATTCAATGTAGCAAAATAGTTTCAAAATAAATGAAAGTCTTTTGTTTGGTATATTCAAATATATTAAACACACATATAAAAAAGTAGAAACCTCACCACAAATATTCTTAAGTACTAAAAACTAAGACCTCACAATTGAATAAACAAGTTACCTTCCATATAACTAGACTGGAGAAAGTGAAAAAAAATTGTGGATAATTATGCTCTGGGGAAAAGAATAGACTCTTTCGCTGTCTTTAAACCATCTTTTAAGAGTACCATGAAGTTTCTTTTATGGCTATTGTTCAGAAGAAATAAGAAGAGGTTTTGCTTGCTTATGGCTGCTGCCCAGGCTGCTGGTTTAATATAATGTAAACATAGATATTGAGTATTAATTATGCAATGAGACTTTTAGATGTGCTGAATCACACCACACTGATAACAGAGACAAAATCATAAAGCAGAATCAGAATCACACATTGGAAAAGGCTTTTAAGATCATTGAGATAGACCACCCAACTGCTAACCCAGCACTATCAAGACCAGCACTAAACCATTTCCATGGGAACAACATTTCCCTAAGTGCCACAAGTGCCTCCAGGATTGATGACTCAAACACTTCTTGGCAACCTGTTCCAATACTTGACAACTATTTCCATGATGAAGTTTGTCCTAATATCCAATCTAAACCATTCCTGGTGAAATTTCCTCTCATCCTATCACCAGTTGCCTGGGAGAAGATAGTGACCCCCACCTGGCTACAACCTCCTTTCAAGGAGTTGTAGAGAGTGATGAGGACACCCCTGAACCTCCTTTTCTCCAGGCTACACTTGCCCAGCTCCCTCAGCTGCTCCTCATCAGACTTGAGCTCCAGACTTTTCACCAGCTCCGTTGCCCTTCTCTGGACATGCCCTAGCACCTCAATGTCTTTCTTGTCACGAGGGCCCAAAACTGGGCATAGGACTTGAGGTGTGGCTTCACCAGTGCTGGGTACAGGGGGACAATCACTGACCTGGTCCTGCTGGCTGTGATATTTTTGATACAAGACAGGCTGTCGTTGGCTTTCTTGGCTATCTGTGCACTCCTGGCTCATGTTCAGCCATTGTCACCAGCACCCCCAGGTCCTTTTCCACTGAGCAGCTTTCCAGCCACTCTGCCCCAGCCTGTGGCACTGCCTGGGGTTGTTGTGACCCAAGTGCAGAACTCGGCACTTCACCCCGTTGAACCTCACACCATTGGCCTTGGCCCATCGATCCAGCCTGCCCAGATCCTGCTACAGAGCTTTTCCTCTCTCCAGCAGATCAACGCTCCTCCTCAGCTTGGTGTCATCTGCAATCTGGTTGAGGGTGCCCTCGATCCCCTCGTTCATATAATCGATAAAGATATTAAACCAGACTGTCCCCAGCACTGAGCCTTGGGGAACCCCACTAGAGACTGGCCTCCAGCTGGTTTAATTCTGTTCACTGGCGCTCTCTGGACGAGACCATATAGCCCAGTTTTTAACCCAGCAAAGAGTGCGTCTGTCCAAGCCATGGGCCACCAGCTCCTCCTGGAGAATGCTGAGAGAAATTGTGTCAAAGTCTTCACTAAAGTCCAGGTAGGCACATCCACAGCCTTTCCCTCATCCACCAAGCCGGTCACTTTGTCATAGAAGGAGATCAGGCTGGTCAACTGGGACCTGCATTTCACAAACCTATGCTGGCTGGGCCTGATCCCCTGGTTGTCCTGCAAATGACATGTGTTGGCACCCCAGAAAATCTGCATCTTGAAGTATTTTTCAAAAAATAAGTCATTGCGCAGTAGGTGTAGCAGCCCTAAGACTTTGTAACAAGATTTGATTGCCATCAGTGTGAAAAAAATATTTAACTTTCAATACTTCGAGGAAGTTAGAAAGACAAAAAATGCAACTGTGACATTTGAGGAAATGAAAAGTCAACATATAACAATGTAAATCACACACAGCAAATACAGCTATAATAAACATACCTTTATCCATCTTAGATACAATGACAAATACTTCTAAAATTCAAATTATATTTTACAGCCTAAGTAAATATTAAAAGGCCGCCAAATCTGCTAGCATAAATCCCTGTGACCTCGCAAGTTTTCATCACGTGTATTAAATAAAATGAGAATGAACCGTGAAGGCATTTTTGCTCTCCTGACAAAACACACAGGTAAAAAGAGATTGTATTACCAGCTGCTTTCAGAAGGGCTGTGTTTCTACAAAGACCTGTGGAACTGTGGCTTTGCCTACAGGCAGCTTTCACATTATTTTAGTGCTAAAGTTATAGAAATGGCCATAAATTATTTGCATGGTGATTGCACCGCCAGTGCAGTAATGCCAGTAATCAATTACCAAAGACATCATAAAGATATTGTCGTTTGAGAGAAAACTACAATGAGAGAATGGGAGGGAATCCCACTATGAGAATAATTTATACTTGGACAGGTGTGGTCACTGTTGTAGAGTGTCACTTGCTTCAGCTGGCTCAGTTGTGACTCTGCCGGCCACACTATGGAACACACTTAGCGTATAAAGCCAGGCTGGACACAGCTCTAGATGATCTTCAAACATCTCTTCCAGCCCAAATTATTCTCTGATTCTGTTTCTCTGTTAGCAATCTTCAGTGATGGCATACATGCATACATTCACCTTCTGTGCAAGACAGTGGAACTCCTCGGGGAGAGGGGCATGCAGTGCCACTGGGGTGAGTGTGCGCCCAAGTGACTCCACAAAAACAGATGAAGGCCTTGACTGTTCCAATTCTAGTTTCCCTCCCTCCTCCATTTTTTCCCCAGGTCATCAGATCACTTCCATTACTGTTAGTAATCTCAGTCTGTCCCTATTAATAATGTTTGAGCAAGCCTTGCAGAACTGCAGCAGTAATCAGTGTCTCAAGCTGTAACCCTGACTACACCACATACTGAGGTTTAAAATTCCTTTTTCTCTGATAATTTGAAGCTTTATGTTTAACATTTATTGCAATGCATATTCTCAGGAGATGACAGTGGATGCATGATAAATATGTTATCTCCCCCTGAAACAAACAGACATCCGTCTATCCAGAAGACAGTGCTTGCCAGCTGTGCATATATAAAGAGTAAATGTAAAACCAGCTGTTCTGTCAGTTCATCCCACATAGTGAGGTTGTCACTGTAATCACTTTGGCTGGGAAAATTTCCAGTCATCTCACTGCTGCTCCTCATGAATCACACTTGTCAGAAAAACATCAGCATCTTTTATACAGTATTTGGTTATTTTTGGGATGAAAGCTATGAGTGTATTTAGGGCAATTACTTTCAAGACTGGAGAGAAATCAATTGATAACACAAAAAAACATATGTCTGGCTTTCCATTGAAGCAGAAGACTTGGTGTTTGAATAAAAGTATAGAGCTATCCTTCCAGTGCATTCCATCAAAACAAGCCCCAACAATAAAGCTTCATACAGTTTCCTGAATTTATGAAAAATGGACAGGTTGGAACAATTCTGAGAAAAGCAGTAGCAGGGATTGGTCAGAGATCTAGAAAATATTGCTAGGAGGACAAATCAGAACAAATGGTGTTGTTAAGGAAAAAGGAAAAAATTGACTGACGCCGTGAGAGCAAATTTCAAAGAGGTTGAAGTGTGGCACAAAAAATAAAGGCAATGATTTGGTCTTGTTTGAATTTAGTGGATCAACTGTGGCAGTCAAGCTTCAAGATGGATATTAAGAGAAAATTTCTGTGGATTAGGACAAACGGATTTAAATTAAATATAAACATATGCTATATGTCTAAATACTTGGAAAGAATCCCATGACATATATTTGTGAAAATTCTTTAATCCTTTTCAAAGCAATATAGATAAAGATATACACTATAGATTTTATAAATATACAGCAGTATGAAAATAGCATTTCTGTGGAAAAATAAGAGGTACCTAAAGTGGCTCTGTGGCTCTCTGTTATTGCTGCTAATCTATAGAGAATGGGTGGACAAATTGCATTTTTAACTGAAACCAGAAGTTTTGATTATGCACAGGTACAGCAATGCCAGGGAAAACAAGTGAGTGGTGCCTTCTTCTGGGATTAGTGGTGTCAAATGTGCCAGGTCCAATTTTTCATTGATGCTTTACCTGATAAAGAGGATTTTCTACATCCTACAATAGTACCTGGGCCATGAATTGCCCAACATCAAAGTGATTTTCTCCTCCTAACTTTTCAGCATTTCAACCCTTTTCCAAAGGATCTTTGATTAAAACTGAAATATCTTTGATGAAATAGCACATTTTGATGGTATTTTTAAAGGGAAAACTGTTTCAGTAGAACACAATTTATCTGAAGGGTTCAACATTATAAAAAAGTTGAGAATGTTTCTTTAATTAGCTACTACTTCTTGTTCTAAAACAAAATATTCTGCCTGTAGGGTCCAGTGTATGCACCCAAAAAGATCAAGTTTAGGAACATAAGCCTATTTCGTTGTGTTTTGACTCTCAGATTATATTTATAATAATTAGCTATTACAGCTCTGTGCTTGATAATGTAGATAAACGTGATTTGTGTGGGTTTTGAGATTATCCAAATTCAAAAAAATTGAGTTATTATCATTTTAGTTAGTCAATGTTTTCTAATATAAATTGTTGTGATAGTCTGTTCTCCAGGAAATATCAACATTTTGGACAACATTTTGCATCCATTTGGTTTGAAAATATTTTTGAAATGAGGAAGTGTCTTGGCAAAGGGAAAATCTGTTTTTCCCATAATCACAGATGATGTAACTGGGGCTCAGCTGCACTATTCAGAGCTGTACCATCTCAAAGCTCAACGATAGGTTTATTCTCCATAGACAAAATGGTAAAATGCTATAGGATATGAAGGAAAATGGGTTATTAATACAAGAACAAACTGTACATTTAAATTAACCGTAGTTCTGATTAGTGTCATTACAGCCACAGGTGTTTTTCTGTATTTTCACAGGATGTCAGTTTTTGATATTCTCAGACCTGTACAAGCCAGTCATAAGAAAAAGCTAAATAACTAAAAATTCATTCACAATGTGTTTTTTTTAATCATTTTGCCAGTCAGACTCTGCCCTTTGAATTAACTCTGGTCTTAAAATACAATTTACCTGGATTTATCATCATTGACTTCTTCAATAAAAATGATTCCTCTGGGATTCTTTAAATTCTTCTTGGTGTGGCATTTCTAGTGTGTACACAATCAGGCAAGAGTGTGATTTAATTTGGTTGCATTCATACATGTGCTCATCTGGCCACTCAGATGCAGTTTCACATTTTACATGGTTAGGAAGGAAGAGGTGCATGAGGGAGGAATCATGAGAAGCAAAGGCAGGGGAGCACCTAACAGAGTCACGGACAAGGTTTTAGGAGATTATTCCTTTCATAGACACTGCAGTGATGCTTCACAGTTAGTTAAACAGAAACTTTTATTTGCTTAGAACAGGGGCTGATGTAGAAAACTGGGCTGTGCAAACTCTGTAGGAATCTGTGAGCTAAGCCATGAAGTTGGCTTTATAGTTTTGGATTCAAGCAAAAAATTCAGGCTTTCTTGTGGGACAGTTAAATTTAAAATAATAAAAAAAAATATCTTCTACAGCCTACCAACCATCCTGTCCAACTGGAAACTGCACCTTCACCTTCTAAACTACTTGTTATTTTAGATCTGTGAAATGCATGTGACCTAATTTTTGCTGTTATACTGGGATGGAGATGCAGAAAAGGAAACAGTCAACTTTGGGGCAGGGATCCAGAGATGTCCTGATGAATTCAGGTACCTGATGAAGGGTACTGTTTACCCTTTGAACTATGCTAGGAGTAAAAAGGTTAGTTATTCCTTCCAAATAATTAAATAACTAAAAAGACCACCGGTTTCCATTATCTTTTGGAGTCTTTTCACAAATTGAAATTAGTGGATTGATTTCCACAGTGTTACCCCACCAGGTGTAAATGTAGTGCATACCCCTAAAAATGCAAGAGAAAAGAAAGTTGGATGCCCTTATGAATTCAATGATATCACTCATATGTTTCATGCCCGTTCTTTTTCAAATACCATACTCTTTTTTTTTTTTTTTTTTTAATTTAAACTGAGGATGTCTGGCTCTGCCTCATGCCCTTGAAGACCAGTGGAGCCTCTGTGAAGCCAAAGACCTTCAAAAGTTTAAGATGTGGCAAGCAAAGAAAGGATGAGATTAGGGAAAGAGATGGGAGTCTGTAGATTAGTAGAGTGCCTGAAAAACTGCTGAGAGAAGCAGAAAGAGATACATTAGAAAAAAATACCTGAAAGTTACTGAAGATTTTAGGGCAACCAGAAATTCAAGCTGGAAATAAAAAAGTTTTGAAGCAAAAAATTGCTCTGCAAGGCCATGACAAATAGGTGAAGATGTGTCTATGAACTTTTACTCATTTCTCTCTCTTAGTCAACCTTGCAGTCACTGTAAGTTTTACAGAAGCAAACTATTCTAGTTCTTGTTCAGACTTAGCTTTAGAGATTACAAATTCTCTTTTGCTTTGGGTATGGTGTTTAATAAGAAAAATATTTAGGTAGATCCAGCTTAGAACTCTGAATCCTGTTGCAAACTTGTTTATACATTTATGTATTTAACCTCCAAAACATCCTGTGCAAGGATAACCAGAGTTTAGTTGTGTATTGCATTCACTTAACACTATTGATTTTAAAGGCTTGATCATCTTTTTCGGTCCTCTCCTTTTTTCTCATGCATGGAAACCATTCATACAGTTGTCATTGTAGACATCATCTTTAGCTTTTCATAAATCAATACATAACCTGTTTGAAATAGAGCTTTCAGGGCTGCAGGAACTATTGAAGATATAGGAATATTATCGACAAGTGCACTTACATAACAATGTGTTCTATTTTAGATAAAGTAAACTGCTGTGGTAACTTTATAAAAACAATCTGTCTTATTTATTTCTGTGAATATAACAAGTTCAAGAAGTACTAATGAAATTATTGCAGTCAACAATGAATTGATAACAAAAATATCAGTGATATAAATAAGTGAGTAAATGAGGATTTTCCTATTTTAGAAGTCAGAATAAACACTCTCCTGATGGAAGTTAGACAATAATGTTAATGATCAACGGGGGAAGAATAATTTTGTGTCAGCTAGACAATGTTTCTGTTAGAGAAATCCAAGGAAACATGGTAAGATGTCCTTGGGTACTCTGAGGGGACACACTTCACTAAAACATTTTGTACTGCCTGACCCCAAGGAAAGCATTTATTTAGTCAAGGAGAGCTTTGTTGTACACTTTGTCAGACTTCTTGCCTATTGTATACATAAGTAGGTCTAATGACACGTCAATAAAAATTATAGTAAAAATAAAAACAGTAGTTTTAGCATTCTGCAGTACAATTCACTATATAAATGGATATTACAAGTCCCGCAAAGCTTCTGTTGACTTCAGTCACTCTAAGATTTCTAAGGTCTGAATATTGCTGTGTTGAGAAATATACAACCTATTTTAATAAAGAAGTATATAAGAGTATAATTTAATCAGAACAATGAGGAGAGACAAAAAATGTAGGGAATGGAAGCAGTGACATGCAGGACTGGAAGTTTATTTTAGAAGTCCTGTCTTTCTACTGTCAAATGTTGCATAAAACTCAACCTTGGCTGAAAATACTGTGTGCAGTATCAAATTCCTTACAGATCCACAATCACAGGATCAGGCTGATTGCTTTTACACATTGATTTTCATGCTCGGATTCATTGATTCATCTCTCAGAAGGAGAATGACTTTTCTGAAACTAGTTCTGTTAAACTAACATGAGCAATTGTCAGTTATCAACACTCATGCTCCATGTTTCATCAACTCTTAGAATCATTATGTTATATAACCTTGCTGTTTATTTATAGCCTTGAGTTCAACCATGTTTCCTTATCCCTAATGTTAATGGTAGGAAGGAAGGAAGGAAGGAAGGAAGGAAGGAAGGAAGGAAGGAAGGAAGGAAGGAAGGAAGGAAGGAAGGAAGGAAGGAAGGAAGGAAGGAAGGAAGGAAGGAAGGAAGGAAGGAAGGAAGGAAGGAAGGAAGGAAGGTGGATTGTATGTGCTATCTCTGTGTATCAAAACAACCCATTTGGGAAAACCTGTACAAATGATTGTGGCCTTTGGTCTGTGGGAGGTCCACCTATAGAGAGATCTTTGGTGGCAAGACTCTAAAGAAACAGATAAATATATGCAGCAGAGCCAGCAGAGAGTGGAAGGTACCTTAAAGAACAATTCCCTTCTTGTAAAGGTCAGCCTGTGTCTGCCATTTCAGCCTGCTCTGGAGAGCTCAAGCTTGGCTCCATGTGTTATTATAAAAACTTTCCAGAGCATTTTCCCCACCTCGGGAAAAAACGCAGCAACAATGCTAATTGAAATAAACTGTTATGAGCAATGAAATGCTCATTGACTCTAATTGTCAGCACTTTCACTTTTCATGATAGCTATGAAAGGATAAATCAAGGGAATGAAAAACTTTAACAGACCTACTAAGAAATCCATACATTTTGACACCCCCTGCCCCCTTCAGCCAATGCAAGTAGCAGAAAATGAAATCCTTACTGTGTTTCTGTGTAAAGAAAAAGGCAAGAAACAGCTGGCCTCCTCTGACCTCCTCACCTCCATTAAGCACTGACTCCATATGAAATGTGTAAGTAGCTCTGTCCTATATGAGATGGTGGAAATTGCTAGCTTGGAATACAGACAGCACACTTTGTTTTCTGGTTTTGCATCTGACTTATCCCAGGCTAATGAAAACAGCCAAAAATTGATTTTCTTAACTATATTACATTGTAATCTGCAAGGAAAGAAGAGGCAAGTCAGGTTCCCTTCCATTGCTCAGTCATCTGTTAATCAGTTTTCTTAATAGGAAAGGTACTTGAGTGGCACTAGCAGAAGAGAGGGCAAAATACATTCCCAGAAAACTGGACCTCTTCTTAGCAGCACTAAAAGCAACTGATAATCTACCAGGCAGAAAAAAACACCTGGCCTCGTACTCACAGACTAATCCCAGGCCAAAAATCATTTGGTTTGTTGCTCTCTCTTCTTCTGTGGCCCTAAACAAATTTTTTCATATCTCTCTTTTCAGGCCCTCACATCTTGTTCTAATTACATTTCAAAACCAATAAGCTTTCCCATCTCAGGTTTTGCAGCAACTACCACAGGTAACAGGATCCCAGTATTTTTTTTTTTAGCAATCCAATAAAGTTACAGTCATCAACAGTAGGACAAAGACAATTGGTAATATTTTTTATGACATCATCCTTATATTTTTTAAATTTTTACTTTTGCTGAAATAAATCTTTCACATGCTTTCACTACAATTTTTATGATTTGTTGACAATCCACTAATTACTACAAAAGGCAGAAGATGGTCTGGGTATAGATCTGAATCTGTTCAGATTGACAAAGAACTTCATGTGAAAAATACTCATGAAAAGAGGTAAAGTGATGATCATATAAAATATTCAAGGGCTTTAAATAGTGCTAATTCCATATGTCTATCATGTATTTTTAACTACACATATCTGTTTTAGAATTACAATACACCTGCATGTTTCACTTTGTTAGAAGCATTAGCAGATGTTAAAACCCATTTATAAAGAAACCAGCTTAGACCTGGGAAGTCTTAATGTCCCGTTTTGAGTGAATCCAGAAGCATTTTGAGGAAACCATGCATTTCTCACAATATCTGAGTGACTCAGTTCTTCTGGAACACCATACATATTTTTTAATGACATTTTTATTCCTGTTTGTGGGAGAGCTATATATCATAAGCATACAGTTTTTAACAGAAAAGCAGATGTTTCTGATAGTCTGGAGAGCTAGATATTGTGGTCCTAATTTGTATACTTAGAGGGCATCTATGTTACAGAATCACAGAATGATTTGGGTTGGAAGGGACCTTAAAGATCATCTAGTTCCAAGCCCCTGCCATGGTCAGGACACCTTACACTAGACCAGGTCAGTCTTGAGACCATTTTTCTCTACTGTCTCTATAGAGAACTTCAATAATTGTTTTAGTCGGTCAGATTTAAATTTGGTGGGTGGAGAAACCATTCTATGATTTTCTGCTTGTTACATGGTCTCTAGATGTGTTCAGCCTCCCAGAGTGCTAAGTTTTATATACTCAAAAGGGAAATCAAATCCCATGCCCAGAAAGCCTTACAGTCAAAGCAGAGGAGACAGAGATGTGATGACAGGGAAATGGAAGTAGGGAAGACGATATTAATTCAAATAACAGGTTAGATGTGGGGCTGGAAATAGGAATCACATCTAGAAAGTCATAGTCCAGTCACAGGGTCTGCAGACCACAGTACCATTGACACCTTAAGCACAGTGCTAGAGACAAAAAGAAGAGAGCACACCAATACCAGTGAAAGATCTAGAATGAGACCCTCTACCTTGGCAATCCCAGAGATGGGATTAGTCTGGGAATAAGGAGGAGAAGCATACATCATCCATGGTTGACTGCACAATGCAAGCTGGCATTCTGTTCTGAAGATTAAAATGTTTCATTTTTTTAAACATTGGTTTCTGGTCGTTTATGGTAAATTTAGCTTCCAATTTTATCATATGCAGAAAATGCATAACAAGACTTATTTATATTGTTAATAACTCCTAAGCATGATTCTTTTTTCTTTTTCCTGAAGAAAAGCTACTTTCTTTATAAAGTAAAAAAAAAAAGTACAAATCTGCTGCTCAGGATTGTCTAGAAGCAATCTGCATTCAGTGATTGGATTATGTACTAACAGCATTACTTATCCCCATCTGAGAGGTACCCTACAGGGAAAAGCTCCAAAGAAAGACACTGCATTAAGGGAAGATTTGGGAGTCTGATTGCATTCTGTTTCCATCTCTCTGCAGGGCTGGCTGTCAGTGGCATTCAGAGCCGCGCAGCAGAAAAGGAAAAACAACTCTTTCTTTCTTTAGCGTTGTGAGTCATCGGTGATTGAAAGCATCTTTACCCCAGTTTAAGGTCTGACCAGGGGATGTGATCCAGAGTTCATTGAGAATTTGCATTGACTTCATACAAATTCAACTACGGCCTGTACTTTTTAGTTGGAAACTGATTATTTTACAGTATTGTGAAACTGAGGGAATAAAGTGTGTCATTCTTATAGGGAAGGTACAGTTCATAACCATAAACATTCTCTCAAGCAGTGAATCTGGATCCAGATGGTATACAATATTAAACCAGAGTATCTGGATCCAGATGGTATAAAATATTAAACTAGTGATATGTCTCTAAGCACATTTTAAAATAATTAATATTACCATGGATTTCCTCCAGACTTCTTCCTTATCATGAATATAGATCAGTATCTTCCCTTAGGAGGGGAAGATTGCAAAGTTTTCTGTGTTAATTGCTAACTTATTTATTTTCACCACCCAGTGATCTAGTAGGTCATGGCTTGAATTCTAAGGGTTGGAGAGAAAGGCAGATTTCAATCGTTGTATACAGAATAGCTTCATAGAATAGTTTCTCAAATGTGGGATGGCTTCCCCAAATGTGTCCAAAATGCACAAGGTAGGAGGAATTTAAAAATCTTCAGTCTTTTTATACCACATATCACAGAGAAGAAGCTGGATGGAAAAACTAGAAGATGAAGAATGAAAATACATTTACAATTTTTTATAATTTTTTTGGTTGGTTGGTTGGTTGGTTGGTTGGGTTTTTTTGTTTGTTTGTTTGGTTTTTTTTTTGTTTAACAGAAGTTATTGCTCATAAAACAGGAAGACTGGTGTCTTTTAACATTTGAGGGTCAGGAAGTCCAGAAGTATCAGCTAATTTAATCTCAGTAAAGGAGATGCAGCAACTGACTATCTGCCCTTTGGATTTCATATACATAATTTGTTTATTATTTTCCTTCATGTGGAATAAAATTAGCATGAAATTCTTTTTGCCCTTTGCATATGAAAAACTGTGTAGTGTTTTCCAGTGTTGAGCACTCGTACTTGTCCTCAGTTTATATACAAGTGTTTTAATGCTTAAAAAGTTCTGTCATCCTAAGGGACTTCTGAATGAGATTTTGCTTTGCTCAGTCAGTATCTTGCTGTATGTACAAATAGATTAAGGTCTTACTGGTACCAAGTCACAATTACCACATCTGTGTTATCTTTTTTATTTTTCATTAACATGTCTCCAAGTTTTTCTGTCAGTCAAAATTAGAACAATATAATTTAGAAAGATTCAAATATGACTTATTTTTAAATAACTTAGCATCATTTTGTTTACCCTACTATACAATGTATTAGAGTTTGATTTTCATTCTTTAAAAAATTGAGTTGTATTGTTAACTCTGTTACTTACTTGTTTTTGAATCTGGACAATTCACTTTATGCTAATTTTTTCTTACTATTGCATCTCGAGTTAAGATTGCTGAATGTCCCCAACAGCTTCTACTGTCACTGTCATCAGAGCAACAATAATAACAAACACCACTGCACTATAACAAATACTTTCAAAAAGCAGAAGTGAGAATTTATCTATTGCACTTAGACAACTGACAAACATTCCCCTTGTCTCTGCAGCCCTACAGCTTTTCAAACTAGGCTAGAATGTGTTCCAAAGGGAAAAAAAAACAAAATAAAACAAACAAAACCACCTCATATAGATTAAAATATGACAAGGTAATATTACTAAAATGTTAGATATCTACAGAAAAGGAAATGATAGCCTTTCTGATTGATATAGCCTCTCACAGGGTCATCTAAAGATTTCAAAACAATGAAGATAAGTGCCAGAATACTTTGAATTAATCTTAATGGTGTTAGCAATGATAGCACATGATCTTGCTTCCAAAGGCAGAAATAAATCCAACTAGCTGCAAAGTCATTTGCTTTTTCATATTTTCTTCTTTTCTGTCTACCTACTCCTTGTCCTTCACCTTGTTGTGTCTCACTGATGAATATAAACCTAAAAAAAAAAAAAAAAAGTTCTGCATTTTTTATTCACATACTTTGTTTCTTTTAAGGTACACATTCTTCACAGACTGAGATAAGGAAGTTGCAGGCTTCAGATTCATAGGAACAGATATTATGTTTTCATACTGGTTTATCATGACCTGCATTTCTTTAAGAGCCCCTCCAAACTTGTTACAATTTTAATAGCAACTCCGAACTGCAGACCTCCATATTTATTCCCTCGCTTTCCTATGATAAAATATGGACCTTGAATGAGCTTGAGGAAGGAATATTGCATTTTGATGGTTGAGACAGAAACCTGTGACAGCGTATGGCACAAATGCATCTCACCTGAGACCTCACCTTACTGAGTAGGGTCAGGAAAAAGGGAGAAGTGGAAGAGCTGCATGCAAGAAAAGATGGAATTTGTCTGGTCACACGATGGAGAAAGGGCCATGACATGTCTGTGCACTCGTCCCCAGCTGTGGGAGATCTGCTGAGCATGGGATGGCAGGAGGAGGCTCTGGTCAGTGGGTGAGGCTGAGAGAGATGAGCTCGGGGTGTGTGGGCTCCGTCACTGTCCCTGTAAGAGAACAAAACCCAAAGCCTATTGGGCACAGGCCAGGAGAAATTCAGCACGCCTGTGGATATCCCAGCCAACACATGCCCACTCACCTGCCTTCAAGACTCTCTTGTGGATTATCTAGGCCAAATGGAAGAGTCAGAGGCCCAGACCACACCCCATAAAAAATGGAAGGCATCGAGGAGTCCTTAAGGGCTTTCTGTTATTGCAACTGATGCAAATGTCCTGGGGTTGTTTGCAGCCACTGGCTGGATGAATGCTAACAAAACTGCGTGTTTCTTTTTCAAGCCCATGGCAGTAAAAGGGAAGAAGAAGATTTTTGCTTGCTCACTGGCTCCTCAGGGAAGCACAGAGATCATCGCAATAGGCAAGACAGCACCATTCATTACTACTGGATAAAGCCTGCCAATGATATATCCACCATGCCTAAGCTTCAAACAGCCTTCAAAATCCCGTAGGTCACTCATCCAGCACTATCACTTAACAGCTCCCATTATCCAACCCGTTATGGTCTGTCACATTTAGGCATAAATAGAACCGTTTGGTCCAGCCAGATAAAATCCCCATATAGTCTCAAGTCCTTTTTGTAATGTTTAGGGCTGGGTTTTTTGGTGTTTTTTATATACATGGCTCAGTATAGGTCACTGATTATTGAAAAACCTAAGCTCACCCTTCGTGGAAGTTCAAAATTGGAATTAACATAGTCTAACATCTACCTCTCATTATTGAAGTCATATGCAGGAACTACAATGGCAAATTTCTCCCTCTGGTTTCCCATTAAGGCACTCATATCATGCAATGCAATGAATGTAGAAAAGTTTACCTTCATGTATTCTTTTTTCTTTTTTTTTTATAAAGCCCAAAAGTTTTATCGTTCTAGTTCAGATTGTCAGCCGAATTCATTCAGCGATAATCAGAGCATGAGCGACATTATGTGCCTATTAGTGATGTCCTGTGCTTCTCTTATCCATCCATTCCTTACGTGGCATTCATTGATGTAATTACACCAGAGATTGGAACAAAATGGATATATTTCAGCTAAGGATCCACCCTACTGAATATACTTGAAGATCAGCATTTTCAGTTAATACATTATTTCAAAGAATACAGAGCACATTTTCTTAAATTGGCATTGAAAATTCTCTTAAATAATAGGACTCTTACTGTAACATTGACTTGTATTAGAAAAGGACTCTGATTTAATCAAACCATATCTAAATCCCTACCTGAGTCTTGCATCTAATTATGCTTTAGAATATATTTTTGCATTCCCCATACCCCACCCCTTCTTAGGATTCAGGTAGAAAATAACGAGCTTTAGCAGTAGGTAGGTGTTTAAACCTCTTCTGATCTTGAAGAGGCAGAAACAGAACAAATGAGACCCTCTGTTGTGAGCTGTGATCTGTGTGGGGGCACAGGCAGAGCTCTGGCCCAGGGATTGCTTCTATACCCTCGATTTTCAGAGCGTGACACATGCAGGAGCACCCACTCTTTCCACATTTGTTTGCCTGATTTTGATGAGACACATAATGAAATGGCACAGCCCAGGAAAGAGAGAAAGCTTTGCCCATGGCGGTTTTGCACCTAAGCCAGCTGCAGCAAATTATATCCTATCAGAGACATCACAGACAGCACGAAGGCAGCAGCAAATGCTATGAGCTAAAGATGTCAGCACAGACCATTCAGAGCTTGAACTGAAGCCCACTGCAGATTTTCACATGTCAGCACAAGGCTTTGGAATTCCCGGCTGAACACAGAACCTGTGTAAAGATTTGTCCTTCATCTGGCTCCCTTCTTTTCCCAGCTGACAACAGCCTAAGAGGAGAAGTATATTCTCAAGGAAACAATGTCAGGTGCTATAGCTACCTCCAACTATGAAAGACTATATTATAACCAAGCATTTTATAAACACAACATTTCAACATCTGTTTTTTTCAAGTCTGTCTCACTACAGCAGCTGTTGCCATTTTTAGATTCATCCTGGCCATAACCAAGTTTTTAGACAAAAAAAATATTGCAGGCCTTCAAACAGCTCCTTAGTGAGCATCACTTTGGCACACACAGATTCATGTAGCCTTTTAGAAGTCAGTTTCACAAAACTCTGTAATATACAGTGCCTGCTTAGCAAAGTTTTTAAAGCATTATGTGATCATTATGTATTCTTTACTAGTAGAGAAAAATCAAGAATCACATCACCCAAGAAATGTTAAAATTCTGATAAAGTTTCTTCAGTTCAAACACGAGCTGGCAAAGGAGTAAAGACAATTGTAGACACTTTTAACCTGGGTAAATATAAGTCCTTTTTACTCCATCTATGCCATACTGAAACTGGGCTGAGCTAAGTTACATTCCCTTGCACTTTGCCAAGGTCTGACTTTGAGATCTTTGAGAGCTACCACAGCTCAGCTGACCATCCATAACCTGCTGAGCTGGAGCAATATATCTGTCGTTTGAGCCTTCATCTGCCTTGTGCGGAGAATCTTGAGCAGGATAGTTAGATAGGTATTAACTGAATTTCTTGGAAAGACAAAACATGAAGCTCAACCGCAGTTGGAATAAGCAAGAAGACCTTGTAATGGCAAGGGGCAATCTTCTGGCTGAGACAGTGCCAAAAATACATCAATATGGTTAATGCATGAAAAATTACAGGAAAAAGAAGCAAAGACTGGGAAACTGCTGAGACAAATACAATTAATATAAACATCCTGCACTGAATTGGACTAACTGATGAAAATACATTTCCATGTCTCTTGTGGCAACTCTTCTGGAGAAAAACACTATCTAATTTCTCACATAGGAAAGAAATCTGGAATCCAGTCCTTTTCAGAGTTCATGCTCCTGTATTTAACTCTCCATTTGGGTAGGTTAGAAGTTCACATTTCCAGCTAACATTCTGGACTTTTATCTTTGCAGTGAATGCTCTTTGGCAAATGTGATATAAATAACATCAAATTCCCTCTTGGCCATACATTCCATCTTTACAAGCACTGGACCTGGCTACTGGCACCAACACCCTTGGAAAAGAGGCACTTTACCTCTGAACACAGAGGTCTGATCTTCCCAGCAGTTGTAAGCAGGCTTAATACCCTGTGTGCTCTTAATTTTTAGCAGACAGATTTTCTGCCTACCCACGCTTCACCTTTTGAGTGCTGATGTTTCCTGCAGTGAAGCTGCCAGATGCAAACCCATGGGCGGTTTTGTGTGAGTCGTAGACTAACAATTCCTTGTACTGGTGTGCTGAATATCCAAAGCATTTTGGCACCCTCCAGGATGAAAGGTGCAATGTAATATGATTATCACGACTGTACCATCGATCCCTGCTGGAAGTGTCAGAAGGATCCTTCATTAACTTGTTAGCTAGGGTTTGCTATTTTAATTATCCTCTTAGCTTCACTTTCTTCCTTTAGATCTCTTTGCTATCGATACATCTGGCCTTTTAAAGGGCTTTTTGCTACAGGGAGAAGGTAAAGGAGCAGGGAAACCCTATGACCAATGCTGCTTGGAAAGTTATCAGGTCTAAAGACAGTAATCTCTTCCAGGGCAGGGCAGAACAGGAGAAGGGAAGGACAGGGGAAGGGAAGGGCAGGGAAGGGTAGGGAAGGGCAGAAAAGGCAAGAGAAAAAGCTATGTCAGCAAAGCCTGTGGAAGAAAATCAAAGATCTCTGAACTCTGTTATCTCTTTCTTCAGAGAAATATAAACATTGTGCTGACCTCAGTGTACTGCTCTAGGTTTTCCTCTTTGTCAAACTCTACTTTTGCCCTGCCGATCATGACTGTTTCAGGTAAATATAATAAACTTTGTTTGCAGATTTTCTGGTTTCAAATTATTGAGCCTTCCAGCAAGGTTCCCAAGGACAGGATGAGAGTGCCTGGTTGGACCTACTCAGCAACAAGTTTCTCCTTCATTTTAACACATCTTTTTATATATAGTAATAAGAAAGTGGAGAAGGTAGGAAGAGAAATTATTAATTGGAAATTGAACTAAAGCCCATGAAATAAAGCTCTTGGATGTCTACTAAAAATCACAGCTTTGATAATGTCTTCTAACTTAAGATATAACTTATGGTATCATTCATCTCTCACTTTTCATTTCTTCAAATAAGTGCTTAAAAATAACGGCTTTCACTATCCAAAGGAAGCAGGAAACCCAGCTGAGTACTTAACTTTAGCCTTCACTTGCAAAAGAATATCATAAAGGCAATAAAAATGTGCACAGATAGCAAATGGGTGTAAAGTCAAATGTCTCAGATGCACAGTTAAAAAAAATGCATTTGTAGCCTAGATACACCAAGTGAAATTCATCTGCCTTGGCACTGGTGACAGAGTTAGTGGCATAATTCTGCGTTGTCAGTAAAGGGAAATAGACACCTCCAGGAGACAATTGTTTTCATCCATGGACAGATACATGTGACAGGTCACATGGATTGCCCTTTGGAGATACTTATTTCTCTCATTAACTATGGAGGGACTCCACAGCAACAGTTTGAAGTTTGACTGTTCCATTATGGATGCCTTAAATCAGTGAAAATTCATCTCACTGAGAATGACCTTCCAATATGAAATTCAGGTATCTAACTGATCACTTAAAAAGGTCTAGAAGCACCAGAAAACTCTATTTAACACCAATGCATGCTCAGAAAAGAGAAAATAAAAAGGTAAAATACATTATAGGAGTTTAAAATAGAAAGTAAGAATCCAAGGGAAGGAAAATGATGACATTAAATAGGAAATTTAGGCTAGAGAGTAGCAAAAAGCTAACCTCAGCCAATACAAAGTCACCTTTGAATAGTCACAGACAGTTAATGCTGCAGGGAATGAGTTCCAGAGTCTGAAAATGTCACTTTATGCATCGTTAAAAGCACCTGTCTTCAACATAAAAATAAACAAACAAATGGAAAAACACTACGTGCATTATAGCAAAAATGAACAGGGCATTGGGTTTTTCTTTTTTCAGTGTTGCAAATGCAAGTTTAAAGCATTTAACTATTAAGAGAAACTGAATACTGATTTCACTTCTTTGTCTTGAAATCTTCCACTAAACAAAATTGACTATCACTAATCAAAAAATATCCAATGTCACATAAAATGTAACATCCCTTGTAGCAACCATTAAACTTGCCCTTATCATTAAAAAAAAAAAACAGCAAATTTCCTGTCATGTCCTATAAGGAGGTTTCAGAATGGACTTTAAAAAACAGTGGCATTGTCAGTGGAGCCTTTCAAGTGCTAGAATTGAGATCAGCGTTACCTGTGAGGAACAGCTAAGAAATCTGGGTTTGTCTGTTTTTGGAGAAGAGGGGGATGAGGTGCAACCTCATTGCCCTCTTACAGCTTCCTGAGGAAAGGAAGTGGAGAGGGTGGTGCTGAGCTCTTCTCCCCCATATCCTGACCTGGGATGTGCAGGAATGGTTCTAAGCTGCACCAAGGGAGTATTAGACTGGACATTAGGAAGCATTTCTTTACTAAGAGGGTGGTCAAATACTGGGAAGAGGCTTCTTAGAGAAAGGGTCAGTGCCAAAACCTGTCAGTGCTTAAGAGGCATGAGGACAATGCCCTTAACCTGCTTTAACTTTTGGTCAGCCCTGACATGGTCAGGCAGTTGAACCAGATGGCTGTTGTAGGTACCTTCCAACAGAAAGATGCTTTTCTATTCAGTTCTATTTTAAAATCCAAGGGGTAGAGTTTGTATAATGTGCTTGGGGAGGTGGTCCAGCAAGAAGAGAGTCATGGGACCAAAGGAGAGAAAGCAGGAGGAAGCCTGAGTCCTAAGATTTCCAGTTCTAACAAGGTGTTAGGAAGGCGTGCACACAGCAGGCAGCCCCTTTGGTTATTCAATACTGCATGGTTAGGATATCCTCCTGGGAGAAGGGTGAAGTAGGTTTCAACCCACTGGTTTGCCTACAGACCAAATATTCTTCTACCTTGCAATGGTTAATGTCTCTGCTTTCCAAGAAATGAAGGCTGTTCAGCTTGTCATGCTCATGGAGTGTCCAGGATGAGCACCAAGCTCCCTATCAGCAGGAAAGAGGTGACTGAGATCCTCTCTCTTCTTGCCTGAGTCATTCTGCTGGGGACAGACATTAACATTTTAAGAATCTGAAAGGGATACCTGAGTATCAAGTCCGGCCAATATTCAGTGGGACTGCACTGCTATGCACCACTGTAAAAAAAAAAACAACAAGTTTTGAGGTTTTCCAGAGTTCTTTCCCAAACCTTCTTAAGGGTCAAATACCATTTACTTCCTTGAATGTATCAGGGACTGACAAGAGTTCAGCTCTACAAGCTGCTTCTTAAGGCTGCTATTCTTAATGCGACTTGAATTTAGATGCAGTTTCTATCTACATGGTTGTAAAGTCAAAATAACTTCACAGAAGTGTCTTCTTAAGAAGAAACTGTACCTTTCATTTGGTGTGCAGGTAGATTTTTGCTGCTGACTTCAATAGGAGTTTAGGCTCCAGGTTTTCAACTTGCGTGACCGAAATGTCAGTATCATCAATCACTAGATTTCTCAGTTTACCACATTATTGTTCAAACAGTTTTATTTATCTATTGCCTGCCTCCACTTAATAATATATGTAATGTCTTTTGAAAATTAGTTTTTGAAAAACACAAAACAAGGAGTGAAAACAGGACCTCCTATTGCCTCTCCAAGTAATCAAAAGCTGAATCTAAATAGTTCTGTGGCAACAGGCTGAGAAAAGTGTATTTTCAATTACTTTTTTTTCCATGTATAAACTGCACATCCAAATCACATTTCATGAATAAGTAAACAATTTAATTTGGTTGTGTCTTGTTGTTTTGCTTTTGGGGGGATTTGTTGGGTTGATGGTTTCTTTGGGTTTTTTTTTTTTTTTTTTTTGTAGGGGTGTGGTTTTCTATTTTCTTTTTGTGTAGGAAATAATCAAGAAGAAATGGGGAATAATCAAATGCACCCAACATCAACAAACTTTTCTCATTATACTCTGAGCAATAGCAAGATGGGGAAAATAGCAGATCATTATGTCTGATGAGTATAATTACACTTTTTTGAAAAAGGGGGGAAATTTAGGTTTATCACTACACCTGTTTGCTTTTCTTAATAGACACCTTTAAATTCTGCTGAACATGCAGCAGCAGAAAAATTATTCCTTCTTGCTGTTTGATGGCCTCCAGTAATGCTTAAGAAAAATTGTTTTCCATTCCACTGAACTGTAAAATAAACAAAACAAACCCTTCACTAAATGCTCTAAAGGCCAAAGGGTCTCAGTGAATGAACTTCAAATGGCTGCTTTGCTCATTTGCTTATGTGATTGTGTTTAGAAATAGTCTAGCATATTTTGGGTGCTATAGCATTTTAAAATAATAAGGTTTGGAAATAAATAATAAACTGGTGAAGAGGCAGAAAGTAAGTTGCTCCCTAAATCTAAATACAAATGTATTTCAATGTCATTTTCTATACACAGAGAAATGCATAGAACTAAATCAGTTCTATCATTTATAGTGAACGTTATGTTTTCCTGTGCTTTTCAGCTTACTTTCATTCCTTTCATGAAAGAGAATCTCATGACCTTTTCAGTATTAGCCTCAAGACATAGCTGAGCTATTCTTTTCATATAGAAACCCAAGACCTCAGCTGGCTAGCATGAAAGCTAACTTTGCCGACAAATCTCTAAGAAAACATGTGATAATGTTCATCTGGTTTTGGGGGATATTTTTTTCTTTTTACTGAGACTATCAATGCACCTAAATTTAACAGCGTCCTGTAGTTTTTTAGGTTTAACGAGGGCCCTCTGAGACCAAGCATTAATTGACATTCTGTCCTGAGTGTTAAAAGCTAATAAAAGTTCGAATATACAGCAGAATCATAAGACTTCTGGTAACAGACTCTCTTTTCACTGCATCTGTTAGAAAATGTACATGCTGGTGTTTTAGGATACCTAACCTCCTATTCATCACTGGAAAATAAAATCCCTGTAGTATCTGTTCTGTTGTAAGCTCCACTAGGAGATGATTTCCAACCTCTCAGCTGGATTTCCAAGAGTTTCACTGTGAAGTTTACTTTTTGTAAGAGGTTTCTTTATAACGGACAAACAATTGGGACAGAGATTTTCCTTAGAAAAGAAATATTCTCTGGTTTTGTCAAGGAAATTTCTTCCACTGGTATATTCAAAGCCCCCAGGATTATCTATTAACAATATCAGTAGGTAATGAAGTACAGAAGGCATGCTTGAAAATTCAGGGACAAACTTCACATAAGACTCTTCAAAAGGGCTTTGGAACAGTATCCAAGACATCAGCATGAGCTCTTTAAAACCTACCCTTGCACCCACCTTCATTTGCAGACATTTAGATCCAACATCCCTCTGATTTTCATCAGAGCTTCTGTCTCAGCCACTTAATTGATTAAACAAGTACAGCTACTGGAAAACCCTGGTCTCCAGCTGAAGCTGCCACCGGAGCACTCCCACTGCAGCTCTTGCTAAGAGCAGGACCAACAGAGGTTTGTAGCTGTGGTAGGATGAGGTATTCAGGGTCATATATATCCTTTACCAGTCACTGTCCGTTGTCTTCAAAGAAAAGCAGCAGGTCTGAAAGGATTTGATCTGCAAGATGCACCCTGGAGAGGAAAGCAGACCAGTGCAGCTTTTCCTTGCACTCTGAAAGTGCCTGTGACTCACTTTTCAATGAATATTACCCAACCACAAACCTTCCAGGGAGCCTCTACTAATGGCATTGGACCTTCAACCAATCACACCCTGCCCATTACAGCGTGTTTGTCTAACATTAGATATTCTGAATAGGTTCTTCAGAAAATTACCATGGAAACCTCTTGGTTGAAGGAGTGTCAGGTTACCTGTACAGTTGGATTGGGTATTCCTGCAGTGCAGTGTGTTCTAGACCCTACAAGGTTCAGAAAACATAAGGTGTCATTTGTTCATTGTAGCTCAGAAAGTGACAGCCAAGCAGCTAGTGAGTGAGCATGATAAAGGATTATGCAACATTATTGACATTAGAAAATCATCTCATCTGATGATGAAATGAAATGATGAAATGTCACCAGAACTATGTGATACAGCAGTGATCAGATGTGATGGACAACTCAAAGCACAAAGGGAACACAATCCTGAGCAAAGTTGTCAAAGTTATCAAAGTTGATCCAAGTTCTCAAAGTACAACTTGGTCATAGAAGCCCATCTCACACAGACAGGCATTTCTGGCAATGTGAAACAGAATTTCTTTGGTGTCTATCCCTACCTGACTTACACTTGGCAACTGCTGAGCTGATATTATCAGGACACAACTGTGACTGCTTCCAGCTCTATGCCATGCGATCACATTTGGACACAGGTGTATAGGGAAATGTGAAGACCTTTAAAACTCCTGCAAAGCACAGGTGAAAAATTCAGTATGTATTTGTGCCTTGTGTGTTTTTCTAAAATCTTTTAAGACTCTGGTTGCTTGAGTTAGCATGAAGTGGTCATTAGAAGGAAGAGCTGAAGTAACTGTCATCAAATGAAACATCAATGATATCAAAACCATATACACCACTCACTGCTCTTGCAGTTTTTTCTGTAGCAGTAGCACTATTCAATCAGCTACTGAACTTCCCAACATGCAAGTAAATAAAGCCACACCTAATAATGCTGTTCCTTCTTGACTTAGCAGATGAATTGCTGTTCTGTAGTAACAGATATTAAATTTTTATTTCAAAGTAAACTTATGCTAATTCCAGAAAGCTCAGTTTCTGATGGCAAAAAAAAAGAAACAAAAAACCACTCTTCCCTTCACTGGCATGGTAGTATTTCTACTAATATATTAACCTGTTATATATAATATTTAGAATTGCTACCAACTCTGAAAACTGTGATAATTCCCACAGAAATAACATGTCTGTCATATATTTCTCTTGGGTTATGGTGCCATTTGCCAACTAGGGGAGACCTTTAAAAAGAAAAGAGCTATTCAAGATTATTCTTTCAGTACTCCCACAGAAGTCAAGACCTGAGCAGCTTCTTAAATGTTGACAGAAGGCAGTATAGGACCAGTTAACACTTCAGCACATTTTTAATACACTTTTGACCTACAAGCTTGCTGTGGAACCCAGAATAGTATTTATACCCACTCAGTACCAATTAAGTGATAGGGATATTAGAAGTAAGACCTTGCCAACACTTCCACAAGAAACTTCACATCTAAACTAAACACATTCAGACAACATTACATGTTCTGATGGACTATGGATTTATGATTAAAATTAGAGAGATAAATCCTATATGGACTACATCTATATCAGTATATTAACCTTTAGCAGGAAATAGGCACTAGATTTCAACTATCCATACTATTCAGACTTGAGAAACAGTAAGAAACACTTCTGACTTTGTCCAAGGTTAATTTCCTGTGTCTACACCATCTCAGGATGTGAAATAAACTGTCAGTGAAGTTGCAGTTTCCAGCCTTGAGACTTGAGCACTATGTATTTTAAAAGTATAGAAGGTGCCTTAACAGCCTAAATGACAGAACCTACCTACACATAAAGCCTGCAGGCAGAGTAGGTGCTTGAGGGAGGTTATGTGAGGGGACAAGAGGTGACTATTCACTAGGTATTTATGGGCATTGCACTACCCTCGTTTTTATTGATGGTAGAGCAATTCTTCCCCATAGCTGTCCTACAACCAGCTCAGGATTCCTATTGATCACAGAGTATTCTGATTTGGAAGGGATCCTCAAGGATCATGAAGTTAAATTCTAACTGAGTGGCCCATAAAGGGCATCAAAACCATGACTCTGGCATTATTAGCGCTGTTCTCTAACTGATTACTGCTGTAGCCCAGTTTTGGGGTCTGATGCAGACCTGAAAACTCAGGACTTAAATTCCACCCAGACAAAAACCTAGAGGGCACAGAGAGGATGACATAGCTCAAAAAGACAGTCTTAGTGGCATTTGAAAATTTCTATAGCAGTTTGATTTTTTATCCATAGTTGTCTGAGTTGGGTTAAAGAGTGAAGTTTTGTTTTGTTTTGCTTTTTTCCACTACCAATTGCTTGGTAAAGGGAAAAAGACTGAAACAAATCTTGAAAGTTGTATGTTTTCTACTGAGAGTTCATATTACAGTCTGTGAGTTCTATTAGCATTAAACATTAAGGGCTTGAATTTTAGAGCTCTCTGTACTAGCACTTCATTTTCTTGCATTATTAAGAAAATCTGAAAGTCTCTACAGCATGCATACAAGCATATGATTTTTCACACATTCAAATAAATAATGCAAAATGAGGAAATATCTACAAAAGTAATCAGAAAATCAGTTTACAATCCTACACTTAAGCAGATTTGTGACTTGAGTTAAAATATTTAGAGCATTCAACAGAATATTTCTGTATTAAGTAAATAAAGTTTGCTTGTTTTCTACAAGAAAAGAAAAAGCCTTTACCACAGGTTTCATAGCATGGTTAAGAGCAAAGTAATAGCCATTTCTTCTCAAAACTTAAAAAAAAAAAATTGATTAATATTATATTACCTGTCCTGCTGGCAGAAAAAAAATCAGGTTAAATCATAATTAGGCCTCTATGCAGGAAGCTGGAAAAAAAGTGTTTCTAATACTTAATAAGTAGCTTTTGTTGCGTATATTGCATCCCTGGTCAGTTTTGCGTTTATGGCTCAGTACTAGTGAAACATTTCATTTTCACATCTTAAAAGATCATTTCAGGGCTGAACAAACACAGCAGATTCAGCAGCAGCTGGAATACAACTACAACTGTTCACCCTTTGGAAAGTTTATGAAAGCGCTGACATGGTTCTGAAATATTAAAAGGACTTCTGAAACTCAGAGAGAAAACAGCAATGTAAAATCAAGGGTCTGGTCTGGCTGAGTGGATAAAGTGCCATCTTTTGATACTGGGGACCTAAATCTTTCAAGTCAATATGTGGTATAGAATGGCTTTTATGGTCATTGGTTAGTGGCTGTGAATTCATATCAACAAAAGTAACATAATTCAGACCAGGAGAAAGGAAGAAATCAAAGTGTAACAAGGCTTGCGTTATAAAAAGGCACAGGCACTCGCTTGGAAAGAGCCTTGAACAGTAACACCTGACCCAAAAGCTCTGACTCCTGGGAGAGAGTTCAGATCACAATTTGCATTGGGACATTTCAGCTCCACTTAGCTCTACACATCTAACACATTTTACACTTTACGCGGTTCCATGTTATATGTGACTTCACCACCGTGGCACCAGACAATCTCAAATTTTGTCGCATTTGTTGTTTTAACCCTGTGGGGTAAAGAATACTTGGGCAGATGCATTGCTTACATTTACACAGGCATCTTAACTTGTACCCAGAAAATTGAGAGTGTTTAAACATGCTGGCACTAAAGCAGGAAAATCATTAGTCCCTAAAGTCTGAATTTGAGCACAGTAGCTCTGGCAGTCCTTGGGAAGCAGGCCAGCACTCCAGATCCACCTCAGGGCATGCCAGCTCATCTCATGTATGTGTTCCAGGCTCAGCCCTAGGAGAAGGCAACTTGATGCTACATTCAAGATTCCGGCTGAGGTAAAAATGACAAAACAAAATCACTGTCTCCCTCAAGCCCTCACCTCCCTCAGGCACATCTTTAAACATCTTTCCAAATTTTCATTGCAAGAACTTGTACAATGCCTGGGTAATATTCCTGTGTTTCATGCCTGACACCTTTGGGTACTTTTACAATTTACCAGGGAAAAAAAAAAGCTTGTTGCTCCAACAGTTCCACAGTTATTCCCATATGAAGTGGGAGAGGGAAGTGCTATTTAAAATTATTTTCAGTCTTCCCACCTGCTACAGCGGAACAGGCAGCTACCGGGCAAAAAAAACCTCTCAGAATTGGATTTTTCCATGGTTCTAAATTGATATAATGCCATATAAGATGCAAATCAGATCCAAGTCATCCCACACCAAGTTTATATCTTAAAAACACATCCCAGAAGACACGTCTGTTGTCCTATAATATAAGAATTTTTTCCATCCCAATGTGAAAGATTCTCTGGTCCACTCACAAATAATTGACTTCTTATTTTAAATCAGGTAAATGATTTTTTTTTTATTTACTTTTCTGTCATGAAAATTCCTTTTGAATGTCAGAGAACACCTTCTGTGGACTGGGTTCAATTCTATGACATAGCAAATATCACAGAGGGTAAAAATAAGCTTCATCAGACCCAGCAAACAATCTCCCTACTGAAAAAGTTACTGATTGTGGTTATTTAAAGTAGAAGGAAAAGAAATATTCCTCTTTTATATTAATTTTTAAAAAATTGTATTGTATAAGATGATCTTTTCTTCTACCTGATTTTCCAAATCTTTTATAAATCTATTTTATACTTTGGGCACTACAAAAACTTCTGACAATGAGTTCTAAAGTTGAAATGTGCTGTGTGAGAAAAGTGCTTCCTTACTTTTACTTTAAGCTAGCAGCATGATGATTTCCTCAACTGGCCCTCAGTTCTTCAAACATTATTAATAGAAAACATTGCAGTTCATCTGCTTTTTTTATTTGATATACTCTATATTTTGCCCCTCGGTCATTTTTTCTCCCTGAAGACCCATAATCCTAGCCTAATTGCTCTTCACACAAAAACTTCATATCTAATCCTTGCTGCCTTTGTCTGTTTCAACAGTTTTTCGGTCTGAAAAAGGGAGGACAGAACTTCATACAATATTCAGGACATGAGTTGATCCTGGTTTTATACAGAGGAAAAGTTATGTCAACTATTCTGTTCTTGATTCTTTCTTTGTTGTTCCTATGATCTTCAGGTTTCACTGAGAACCACTTGGCACTGAGCTAACCATAATTCTAAATGCCTTTCCAAAAATATTTATACCTTATTTATGAATCTATGGCAGTGTAAAAATTATTAGGATTATGCTTTGTTTTCTCTATTACTTTCCACTTATCAGCACTGGATTTTGTCTCCCATTTTCTCTCTGACCACTCAAAATCACAAGTTCAGTTTACCCTTTTGTTGTCAGTGTTAGTTTCTATCACTTTGAAGAATTCTTGGTCACCTCAATAAGCACTTGCTTTTCCAAATAATTTCTAACCGTGATGAAAAGTGCAGGTCTTATGAAGTTTCCCTCTTAATCTGTACTGGGAATTTCTTTGCATTGTGAAAGCTGTTAAACTATCCCTACACTGTACTCCCCATCTTTTCACCTAGCATTTGGCTTTTCTCCATAAATTCAGTTTATCTTGGACACAGTTGACAGGAAGTTCACACATGATTCCAAGTCCGTTTCTCTCAGTTGCAAAACCAGTTGAATGGAGTCGTTTTTAGTTCATAAAACTGGACATAAAGCCACTTCTCTGACCCATCAGAACCCAGCAGCAGGGCAGCAAAGAGGACACACATCTTCTGTCTGGTCCTGCCTTTTTTTTGTACCCCTGCTACTGAACATAGTCAGGACATACTCATAATGGGTTCAAACATGCATCACCAATATTTCCCAGAGAAAGGAGGAGGAATGCAGACTTCAAAACAGCCGCCAGCCAGTATCACAAGCTCAGCCACTTGGCTGTCCAGTCCCATGTATCTCCATAGGCTTCCAGTATACCAGAAAACCCCTGATTATCTCCATTGCATGTCTTAAATTTCTATCCTATTTCTATTTAAACTATTTTTCTAGACTGAATTACACACACAGCACAGAGACATATTAGCTGAATTCATATTTTTTAGCTTTATGGGGTAGCTATTTTTCCTTTTTTCTGGTCTAAACTTCCTCCTTCACTACTGCTTCTCCTTGCATTTTCTACAAGGAAATACTTAGTTTAACACGCCAAGTAAATTGTCTTGCAAACTTGGATAAGCCCATCCAAAATCAGAAAGAAAGACTTGTACATAAAAATTCCTTGACATTTAGAAAATCAGCACTTCCCTTCATCATACCTTTTCAATTTCTAATCAAAAGGAGTATTTTACCCAGGTGAATCAAAGCAGAGCTATGCCTACTCCTGATCTTCTTTATGGCTACCATTTCAGCAATTCACATTTTCACTAAGCATGTTGAGGGTATGAAGCGATATTAAAACTTAGTGTTGTGGCAATGTTGTGGAGGTGTATTAACTTACTTGGCTTTCATGCTGACTCTGTAGTGATAAAAATGAGACAAACCAGTGGGTAAAAAATACACAGAGATATAATAACCATTCTGCTTCTTTCCTGCTCACCTCTGTCTTCATGGTACTGAAAATCTCACTCGTTCAGCCCAGGGAAAGAAATCTTTCCATAATCCTACAAGAGCTAACAATCTACCACACGAATCTAAGTAATATGGTAATCAGCAGATAAGCACAATAACACATGTGGCGTTAAATGAAGTCTCTTGTTCTCTCATGGGGAGGAGGAGAGAGACTTATTTGTTCAATATGCCATTATAAAATTATCTAGTTTTAGGAAGGAGAAAGCAAGAAAGCATATTTTAAATTCTTGTCTTTTGCCTTTTATTTTGTTGAAACTTATTGATGAATAATTTAGGACTGTTTCTTAGCTATTCTCCTCTCTCTATAAAAATGTAATCTGACTTAATTATGTGTCATCACAGCAATAACAGTAAAAGAAATCCACTCCAGGGATGAGTAGCGCATATAGTGTTTTATGAAAAGTCCAAAAGACATTATTTTAATTTATACAAAGTGGATTTTAGCACTTGAAACACTTTTATTTATAAAATTGTTTCCAAGCATTTCAGAGGCCTCCTACCAATAAGGGGAGTTTCACAGCAGATGAATACAAAGGGTGGTGGCAGCCTTGGTTAAAGGCTGACAGGTTGATTGTGAGGATTTTATGCACTCACTTGAGAAGTTAAGATTGTTAAGGAATATTTTATGCATCAGAAGCAGAGGAGATGATGGAAAACTTCTATTAACCCAAGGCAAATCTATTTAGTTGACCCCTATCCATGTCACGTCAACAAATCCATGCTGCACAATTAATTAAAAACAAAATTAGCAACAGCTTTTGCTGTTGTTTCTTCAGCCAAGTGGAGAAATGTGTAGCGACCATTTTCAAATGAGATCACACCAAGATAGCATTTAAAGTTATCTCCTAAATCCAAATTCATGTACACATTTTCATCAGAAGCACAGTAGGTTGGATACATACACAGTGACTCAGAGGTATAAAGTCATAAACAGTACAGCCAAGGGCAATAAACATTTCATCAGCTTGGAGAGAGGATAGGATTTTTATTTTGTTAAAGTACAGTAGCACATATCACCAAACAGACACTCTGTCGCTAAATGATAATAATTGCAATGTCTGAAACTAAAAATTGTGTGACTGAGAGAGAAGAGCAGCCACAAAAAATAAAGCCAGCAGCTTTCTTGCTCTGCATGCACATCCTTTCTTCTGTGAAAACTCCAGAGCTCCACTAAAAAAAGGCATATTCAGAAAAATTTGCATCCTAGTTATATTACCTTTATATCCAGGTCACAGATGCCTAGGGAGTTTGCTGCATTTCCTGATGAGGAAGGGACTCACAGACAGGTTACAAAGATGGCCATACCGTGGAAAAACAGAAGTTTAATAATCAAACAATAATCCAGCTCATTATCTGCAATTGCTTCTGTCTTCAGAGACTTGGTACAAAATAGCTGTGTTTTCCAGCACAAATCATCTACCTATTCTGAGATGCAATTTCTAAAATACAGAAGGTTAAAACTTTAGATATTAGTGCAGAAAAACACGATTTATATATAATTTATGTTCATTATTGCTTATACTTCCCTAGAACTACCATGATTTGTTTCTAAGAGAGTCCACATAGGGGTGATTTGAAAACAGAAGTTGCTGGAAAACAGTATTCAAAGTTATTTTTCCCTTGCTAGATCTTTTATCCTGTAAGTTTATACCAGACATCAGTTGCTCAATGGACTGAAGTTATTGTAAAAGGGCATGAATTTTGTTCAGCAATCTAAGTCACTTTAAAAAGTTCAAATGGACCAAGCTAAAAAGTGAAGCTCAGCTTTCAAAAATGAGCAATGGTTTGGGGCAATCAATTAAAAAACCCTTCATACTTCGTGTTCAAGAGGAAAAATGATCAGAACCTTCTGAAGGGCAAACAGTAAGACAATGCAATGGGCAGCAGTGACCCAGCCTCTGTAATCACCCTGGGGCAGAGGAGCAGTGCCAGCCCTCTTCACTTGAGGGTTTTTTGAAGACCTTTAAGTTGTGTCACTTAACACTTGCTAGCCATGGCTTGCTCTTCTTCTTCTCCTCATTTCAGAGAAAAGACAGATTCTTGCCATTCTTTTGTCATGGTTAAATAATGAATGTACTGGGCTCCCTATTCATGTCACAGTCTCAATAATGGCCTTTGTATTATTTCTTCTTCTGGCAATATATGCAACACAGAAGTACTATTGTAATATAGATTAAAAACTGGTTTCATCTAAACTGAAATCCCTTTGCATATAGTCTGCCCCAACCAATAATCCTTTTGAGGTTTAGAAGCAGATTTCTGTTCAGATTACAGTTTTAGAGAAAAACTCGTGGAGGTTTTCATGATATTGAAGCTAGTTCAAACTGCAATGAAAGCTTGCTTTCTTTTATGACAAAATCAATTCACTGCAAACAACATGTAACACATATGTGAAGTCTGTTTATATAGCATTTCCTTAGTGTTATCAGGCTTCCACACATTCAGAAGAAAAGCAGGAAATTGTAAAATATAAGACACTTCAAGTTTTGGAAGGTTGAATTTCTTTCTTTTTTTTTTTTTTTTTAGGTTCAGAAAAAGTGTCTTTATAAATAGTCAAAGGGCAGAATGAATGTATCTAACTATGCTAATTGCATTGCTGGTTTCACTGCATATCACAAGGGAACAAAGCAAAGATAAAAATGGCATAAAACAACGGGACCAGGAAAAGAGACAAAAAAAAGGAAAGTACCATGACAGTCTGAAAGAGCTGCTGTTGCAGGTTTCAATTCACTGAAAAGTTGATGCTGAAAAGAAACAGAAATGAGGGGGCTGAATTGATGGGCGTCCTTTCTACATTTAGCAATGCAGAGTTTAGCTGAAGGAAATTGAGTGCAGGCTGTAATGTCAGAGCCATGTACAGAAAAAATGTCTCAAATGTACATTAGTGTTACGTAGGCTCACAATCCTCCCTTTTTCTCCACTTTCAGCTTTGATTCCCCCTTTATTATTTGATTGGCTTGTTTTTTTAATTGACGTGACTGTGGAAGTGAGGCTAATAGGAAGTTAATTTTGCCTGAACTGTTTATAAAATACAAGGTTTCTGGAAAAGAATTGACATTTTCTGGTAGGATTTAGTCCATTCTCTTTAACCCCATCCTATGCTGTAAGGCTGGCTGTCAGCAGAGTGCTAGATAAGTAGGATCCTGGGCATCTAATTTAGACACCCAAGTTTAAGCAATATGAACTTTCTTTGCAAACCTCCAAAGGGACCTATTTTTTTCTAGACTGCTAAAATGAAACTCTGTGGGACAGCACACAGACAAGTCGATCAGAATGAGTGTTGGCTGTATGTTGGCTGATATTCTGGTATGTTTTGTGGGGAAAATCAGGGTGCAGAGAATGAACAGTCATTTCACATGTTCTAAAACATTCAGCAACCTATATAAACTTTGTGTCTGATTGCATGATTTTTCCAAGAAAAGTCATTGAGCTCAAGAAACAACCATGAAAAAACAAGACTTTGGCAGGACAGTTCTGGTTTGTTACATCAGACAATATACAGATATAATTTATTAGAAATTGATGCATGTCACATTTGCAGCATCTTTTTAGGGCTTTGGGAATTTCAGGGCACAATAAACACAGGCCATCAAAACCTCCTAAGGCTAAATGTACGGATGAGATGTTCCTAAACTCTCTGCCAATAGGATCACTATTGTTAAAAAAGTTTTAAGGAATTAATGTGGTTGCTCAGATTCTCACAAGGAACCGACAAAGGCTCATTACTAGTTGATGGGAGATTAATGTTGTGGAAAGAGGAGAGACTTCATGGAATTATTTATTAGCTTGCATGAGACATCTCTGAGATGGAATGAGAATACAAAAGGGGTTAAAGACTGCTGCAAAGTCTCCTACTGAGATAACTTGTTATACAAAAGGGTAAGTGCTAAAAAGCTTTCAAGCACTACCTCACCTGACAAGGTTGGAAAAGTAGGTATTATCTGAAAGGCAGACCATACTTTTCAGAAGTAAGGAGGATGATTCTCTTTTGGCTTGCAAATGTCTACCTATCAGACAGGAGGGGATTTAAATGGGAGTGTTCGTCTGTCTGCTGCTGAGACAGACTTACCGGGAACAATTTTAACAGCGAGTAAAAAAATTCTGTGAAAAAGGATAGATAAAATAGCAGGAGTTCATCTTTTTTCCATTACAGAAATTCTCATATCCTTGTCTCTCCTACTCCACCTACCAAAAAAAAAAAATTTAAAAAATTCTGAAGATAATTCTTCATCTTTGTCATCATCACTAGGAGCTGCTGGATTCATGCTAGTTTTGAAGCCAGTATTCTTATTAAACTTGCTTTATTAAACCCATGGGATTAGAGCCTTTAGGTCTTTAATTTCAGACTAGCAGCTCACAGGAACAGCTGGGAACAAGGCTGTGGGTTTAGAGTCCTCTGTTTGGAGCTTTACAATACAAAAGGAAAAGCAGCCCCCTGGGATAAAATGAAGTATTTATGAAGTCACACACTGTTCATTGGGTTGTCTGGTGTCCTGCTTCCATGCCAAGCTCTGGAAAATTGCTATTGTCCTAAGGGCTTAGGTTATTCCAGGAAGTATTAATTAAAACAAAGGAAATTTCAAAAGGTAGGGGGGCAGCCTGGGCACATGGGACACGTCTGCAAGTGGCGAGTGCATGACTTGCCCTAAATGGTGTTAGAACTGTATCTTCTCTGCTTAGCTAACAGTATTTTAGGGGTTGGTCAGAGGATGGTTGAGGTAAGCAAGAATTGGACACAGAAGTGTAGCTGTCGCCCCACCAGGGCTAAGCAGAGGTGGAGGATAACCTCTCTCAACCACTGGCGTGAGGGTGGTCACAGTCACCTTGCTGTCCCTCAGGACACCAAGCTGCTGTCCAGCCAGGCGGCCCCAGCATGTCCTGGTGCACAGGGTCAGCCCTCCTGAGACACAGAGCTTTGCAAAACCCCATGCTGAACTTTTCAGGATTCCTCTCTGCCCATTTCTCCAGCCTGCCAAGGTCCCTCTGAAGGTGACACAGCCATCTGGTGTAACACCCAGTCTCCTCAGCTTAGATATCTACAAACTGGCTGAGGGTAAATTCCATCTGCCTGCATTTCCCAGTAAGGTTAGGAAAGATGAACTCCATTCTGTGTGTGCACATCTACAGCATCCACCTTAACGTGACTCCCCTGACATTTATGCAGATCTATAGCTTGTTACAGTAATTAATAAAATAATAAGAGTAATTATGTTCAGTATAATGAAAACTGCCATCAGAACAGAGGAGCGACAAACATCAAGAAAAGGAGAGAAAGAGAAAAAAATCAGGCTGGAAAAAAAAGATTATTCCTACATAAAAGATATCTGAGGCCTTGTCTACAAGAAACTCTGGAAATAAAAAACATTAATAAAGGAGTGAAGCTCAAATTGTTTTTCTAAATCTCACAAACTGTGCGTAGACACATTTGTTCAAAATTGAAGTGGTTAAATTTGACTTAGCTTAATTCATTTATAGTATGTATTAAATTAAACAAAATTAAGGTCTTCTTTTCTTCTAACAAGGCTGTCAACACAGGGATTTAATGCAGCTGAAGTGTGAACTTTAACATTTAATTTGGATTGACTTTCCTAAATGTCCCAATGCAGAAGAGTCCTATTAGCTTTCACAGTGGCAAAAATTAAAAACAGAAAACAGGCAATGGATGCTAGCCAGGTAATGGTAAAAAGTAATTAAATGAAGACAAAGAATCTTTCCAGAAGGAATTATGAGAAGCCACAGATTCTGGCCAGGAGGTGATCAAAGCCATTTACTAGCATGCAGACAAAGAGCCAGGAACAGATGAAGAGTAATCATAAAACAGATCAAATACTGTCAGTTAGAGATTGGCATTGCTGAAGATCTGGAGCACACAAAAAGATACAGAATTACTGTTTTTAAATGACCAGATGGAACTGGCAAAAAGGCAGAGAAAAAAACCAGCTAAACCATTACAAATAGTCATAGAAATGGACCAAGTTTTTAAAACCAGATGATTCTCTTAGCCTTAGAAAGGAAATTTAGAGATGCAGAAGTCCCAAAATTGGAAGCTGGAAGACCAATTACCCTGTAGAAGGGAAAGAAACTTTCGTTAAAAGTAAGAATGACTGTGAGGACTTTCGCTTGTATTTCAGGGCACAGTGACAAGACACTGGAACTCATCCCTGCTCGGTAATACAGATATACAGTGCCTGTAGGGGAAATGGTGACTGATCCATACAGTGCTTGTTACCTATTTCTGGCAAGCAATAGATTGTTGTGATTTACAAAGATTCCTAAACAAAAGAAATTCTTAACCAACCTAATCATACAGCGCCAGCTTTGACTTCTAGAATGGTTCTCTGCACCTGCATGAGGAGAACCTTTACAAAAGGTTACAGCTCTGCCTGTTCCTCAGAGGGGTCACAGTGACTGAAAACTGAAGCTACAGCTCCACTGAAGAGCTTTGCTATCGTTTCATGCTGTCCCTTTTTGCAAATGGCACAGGGAAAGATGGACTAGCCAGCTGACACACTGAGGAGCCTCTTTCTATGACACTCATCCTATAATTCTTTTGTACACTGAAGTCTTCTGAAAATACTCTTTTTTTTTAACCTTAGAAGACAAATCAGACAACTGCTTTTGTCTTACTCTCCAGAGTGAAATATTTTTCGAAAGGATCCATCTGATCCTTTTTTTTCCCCTCACAAATTTCTGAGACCATAGCACAGAGATTAATCAAGCAGAGCTAAATCAAGTAGATAAACAGGTTTCCATAAAACACCTGCCTCCTTGTTACCTTACATGCTCAGGTCCAAAGCAAGAGAAGAACCAAAGCAAGCTAAGCCTGTAGACTGCTTGGTAGCAGAGCACAGCAAGCTATACAAAAATATCAGACTCAAGAGAAATGGTAGTGGAGCCAACACTGGTAAATTGAACAGTGGACAAGAACAAATATGAAGAAAATTATCTTAAATGTGTTCTTAGTGTTTGGGTTAAAATTTCCCTGGAAGAGTGCAGCACAGACAAAATCTCAGAACAGTTTAATTTGATCCTTCTATTCCAGACAGTTTCACCTATGTCCTCAGTTAAGCTGAGAGCTTGGATTGCCATTTTATGAGGCATAGGCTATATGTAAATATATTTTCTATACCCACCCCTAGATCGCCAGAATAAATGCAGTTTGTAACCAAATTTATGCCAATACCTGCTCTTAGAGCCCTCATCTGTTACCTTGCTAAAATTTCACACTTCAAAGTAGGGGCTAAATCTAACCATATGTGATGCAGCCTTGCCTAAATTAATTTAAAGCAAAAAGACTTATTTATTTCCTGTCCTTGGTATAATCTGATTGGCTTTTGTGACAGCTGTAAAAGGAAAACTGCAAAGAGAGACAATCACATCCAACAAAGAACATGCTAATGAAATCAGGCTTTCTAAAGGGAAGTGATTTTGACAGATTAGAAATTATAGCTTTGTATGGATACTACCCAAGTTGTCAGCCCCTCTTCCCACAGTAGCAGCAGGCTCTGTTCAATTTGAGGAACACTCTGTCTGCTCATCATGTTATATAAAATCAAACTCTCGCCATATCTGGGTGATTTCCTACAGTGAAAAACTCAGAAACAGAAGGTAAAAATTCCCCATTTGGCATCTTAATCTTCTATTAATGATGCAACCTGTACTGTACCATCTGAAAAACATGAATCAACACTGAGCCCACCCTTCCACAAATAGAACTCTCTACCCTATAATGTGGTGATCTTTCTCTTTCTAATTGCATCTTACAGATTTTTAAAAGGCACTTTAGTCCTTAAGTGTAAAATTTGCATTCAAACTACTGTACAAAGAAACACTAACAATGATTTTGAAGCAATTCCTGCTAAAAAAGAGCACAGACTTCTGATCACACACCATCAGAGAAGATGGAAGTGTACATGAGGCATTTTTCTTATCTCATTAGCAGCCATTAGAAACCCTCAGAGGGAACATAATGACCAGTGGAAAAAGGGCAGAGCAGACTTCAGTGAACAAAACAGATGTTTAGTGCATATAGATATTATCCAACACCAACATCAAACTAGTGAGTTTGGCCATTTAGGGCATCTCCTAGGAAACCATCAGATAACATTAAAAGATATTGACTAACATAAAAGGAGCTGCAGGGGAAACTGTGCATATTTGATAGAAATGGGATGTGCTTCTAAATGCAACAGTTTTAATTTGTGCTGAGGAAAAACAAATCTTTTTCTAGATGCATATTGTGATTTTGGTTAAAGGTCTTAATATTTGCTGTACATTACTGGAGCTTGACATTGCAGGCTTTAACTAAGCTATGTATAAAATGAAGTGAAAAAGCAAATCACAAAGTGAGAGAATATAAAAAATATATCTTAAATATGTTGCAACTTGTACAGCACATAATATTGTTTTGTTGTTCTTGTTATTATCTTCTTTTCCCTGCCAGTTCTTTCTGGATGAAATTTTCCACATAGTCTGAGAGTTATAAAACTGGCAAAGGTGTTGGGCACTTCATTTCCTTCATGGTCCTTTGAGGAAAGCTTCTTCTGCGCATTACGCCAAAAAAAGCCACTGTAATTGACCTGGACCAACTGGCAGCGTGCCCATCACACCATGTGAAGTATTCTTGCTCATAACTGCAGCATTTCACCTCTGTGTTTTGCCCAGGAAGAGAAGGCATTTGATTCACTGACATTTTCCTTTCCTCCATCCGATTTTGTGTCTGATCAACAATGTTTATTGCCTGGTAGTTTCTTTTTAGAGTGCTAAGGACACCTTTTCCACTGTGATTACTGTTTTGCCCTCTCTGCAGTCAGCGAGTAGAAAGGTTAGCTCGGAATTTTGCTAATGAGAACTTTGCTGATCTGTTCAAGTTGGCTGATACGCCTTTTGGGCATGACCAATCAGAGCATAAAGTGTCAGGAGATTTGCTGTCTCTCTACAGCTCTGGCAAATGTCTTTCTGCAGTCTACCAGAGCATTAATTCTCTGCCCAGTTCTCTATATCTATGGCAAGGGATAGTGGCACATACCTCTATATAAATCACAAACTATCCATGCATGTTGTGCTCCTTCTTCAGTTTGGTACATTTGTTTAATGTGTTCAGGTCAAGTTGTATCATCAGTTTAGCTGAATTAATAAAATAAGGAGGAAGACCATAATTTAAAAGCAGGGACAGAGTAGGAAGAAGCAAAACACTTCATGAACACTGTTATTTTTTTTTCTAAATTGAGACTAATATGGAGTTCTCTACATTACAGCTGTACTGTATCAGCAATGGCAGTTTTAAAGGCAAGCAACACAGCCCCTGCATGCCACGGTGTTAAACTTGGCAGAGAGTTGGGCAGAACTGAGGAACAAAAATGGATTAATTGTTGAAAAAATCGACCCTCTTAATTCTGTAAATCATATGGCTGCCCCAGCTTTCCTTAGCTTCCATAAGATGGTCCTGTATACACTGTGTTTTCCTGGGAGACTGTGCCCATTAGTGTGCAGAGTATCAGCTCAATATCAACACCCTGCTTAGGTGTCCCTGTTTTGGGAGGTGATTGTCACATGGTTAACTCAGGGATCAAAGATTTATGAAAGGACAAAGATCTACCATCTTCTAATTTGACCCAAGAGACTCTGTTATATAACAGACAAGCTATCAAAAAACCTCTGTGAAACATAAACCTTGCTGAACTTCTTTTGATGTTTGTATTTTATTTTCCAGATGGAGCACTGCCAAATAACAGCTGCACAGACAGTTAAGATCATTTACAGAACTGCAAAGAGTTTGATTGATCAGCTTAGATGTCAGCAATTTTGTAATATGCTTGGGCACCAAAGGAGCAGAGCAGGTTGGGAAATGCAAAGGGGAAAAAATATTGTGTATTCTGATTGTGTCCTTCACACAAAATTACAAGCATTTTCAACAACAAAGTAATTCACTTCGTCCAATAGACTGCCCGCAAGTTCAGGGCAATAAAAATGAAGAGCATCTTTGGCTGACAATTTAAGCTCAAATCATTTTTGACTGGCAAGGTATGGTATCATCCAGAAGAATTGATGCTATAGCAGTAGCTTCAAATTACGGGGTTATAGTGTGTCTACTCAACATGCAGCTCTGATCAGTGGAGGTAAGGGGAGGATAGGAAAGAAATGGATAGCAATAAATGCTTTCTGTAAGCTCTATAGTTAATTAAGGATAAGGATTTGTATACACATTTATATTTGAGAAGAACTCAGAACAAAAATTAAAATGGAAGGTTTTGACTGACACTGAATACATATTGAAATTCTTGTTTCAGGCACCATTTTCCCATTCAATCCCCTGCATGATTTTTTTGAGAGAGGTCTGGGGAAAAATGATTCTCCCTTTTAGCAAAGGAAATCTTAAACAATGTAATTTTCTAAAAATGGTGGTTTACTGAAATTACATGTTTCCGTTATGCCAATCCATTCCACCCCCTACCCAAATATAACTCAAGGGAGGTTGTTGTGTCAGCAGTTGTCAGTCTTTGTTAGCAAGTGTCAGGGCTGAGATAACCACTAATGTCCTTCTCTAGCTGATGAGTATAAAGGGCATTAAAGCAGAGACTAAAACTCAGTATTTTTGAAATGAAAAACAAACCCCTTCCTAGGTTTTCCTCGAGCAGCAGAACAGTTAGCACATTTTGTAATGGGCTTCTCACCCCAACAGAGCTAAATAATAGTCCAAAAACTGTAACCTAGAAATCCATCCAATTGTAAGAGTTAATTAAATATTACAATAGATCAAGCAAAAAGAACTACATTGAAAAATCCCAAGTAGTTTAAACAGAAATGGTCCACTAATACTGGAATATGCATCTGACAAGTTAGAAACATGTGAGATCAGGAATCCCTGTATGAAGATGGATGAGTTCGAAGTTAGACCTAAGAGGTAATCAGACCATTATTAGTCCACCCAGAAACTACCTTTTTATCATTTTCAAGAGAAGGTTTGTGGACTAAAATCATGGAATACACAGCCTCTAAAATTACTGCTTCACATCACAAAACCTGGTCATAAATGATAACCTTTACTCACTAGGACACTCATTTCAACACAAATGATCCCCACTGAATCAGCAGGAACACCAGAATGATACATACAGAAATACATTTTGTGTTATACCTTGAGAACACTGATATCGGCTTTTTCCCAGTTACTGTTGGAATGATTGTATTGCTTCTCCAAGTGATGTGTCCCTTACATCAGAAAGAAGAAAAATTTCACAATGACCACCTGAAGATTCAATATCAGTCAATTCTCTTTAATTGAATATCTTTTAAAAAGGGAAGCACATAGTTGATTAAATAGCTCAACACATATGTAATAGCATAAGTAGTTTTTAGTTGTTGCTTTGTGCATGTTTTAATTATGCTTTTTCTATTCTTAAAGCGCATTTCTTTGTTTTTAATTTTCTTGCATCTGTACAAGATATGGAGGTTGAAGAAGTCCTCACCATAAATCCCTAATCAGGTTTAATAGCTTAATGTTGCACAGTAACAAGGCTGTGTTAAAGCAATTGACCCTTCAGATCAGCTGATTCCACGGAAATTAGAATAGCACTTCTTTACTCCTTTCCCCTCCCACGTCTCACCTAAGCATAGCCACCTCAAAGTAGGCATTGATTCCGGAGTGTTGGGACCCCTCCAGAGTAAATAGCAAGAAACAGGCACAATTTATCTTAAAATACTTATCTCAGGATAGGGTCGATTGCCCTCTGCACTGCCTACATCTCTCCATTGACTTCACAGGAAGCTTAGGAGAATTTGCTTAGAGAAGACATCTTTTAGATGGATACGGTTAATCGAGGTGAATCCTTGCTGGATGTCAATATATGATTGCTACAATGCTGGCCGTCTTATCCGAAATGCCACCTCCATCTTCATTGTCATAGATGGCTCTGACTGTAAAGTGCAGATCAAAAGATACAGCAGATTGGGATGAGTTTCCTTTGTAATGGGGATTTGCCTGAGAGATACTGTGATTACTGTATCTATACAAGTAGTGTTAAAGATACACTTGTGCACTATTAACAGGAGATTTACTCTGAGAATCTTCTAAAAATACATCCATTCACCATTCAGCATAATCTTCACTGTGTTCCAGAGCTTGGCATTTTTATTGCATTAATGTTTTTATTTTATCTGTTATATTTCTTCTCATAAACAAACTACCAGCCAAATGCTTTCTGGCTGATCTCACCAGAGCTTGACTATGTCTGGCTTTTAATCACAGTTTCACCACCTCTCTGAAAACATCCTTGGTCTTCTGGGTAACACAAGCCCTGTGGCAGGCTAACCTACGCTGAGAAAAGGTCGGCTGACTGTCGGAGCAAAGCACAGGGAAAGCAAAGCCCAATGCTCAGCTGAGAGCTGAGAAGTTGCCAGGAGGCAGCGGAGTTCATGTAAAGAAACCCTTGCCTTCCACGCTACGCTGAGCCGAGGTCTCGGGATTCTTAAACCTTCCGATTTCCAGACACTCTGAATAGTAAATGGGAACAATTTGGCTGTCAGCTGGAGAAAGCACTCAATGTGTGGGACAAATGGGGATTCAGTCTGAGGCCCAGGGGTGGGAGGAGGTTGCCTGAGATGGCATCAGAAGACAGCTGTATAAATAATGCCAAGGTTTTTTCCCTACCATATTCCTGGGTGTCCCGAGGAAGTCATCAAGGCAGCTTTGGTATCAGTCACAAGGCTGGGCCAACATACAGTCCACAAGAGTGTGAAAAACTGAGAGACATAACATCTGAAGAGGACAAGGGAGCCTAGATGATCTTTATGAGCAGATAGTGATAGCACAAGGGGAACAGTTTTAAACTAAAAGAGGAGAGATTTAGATTAGATATTAGGGAGAAATTCTTTACTGTGAGAGTGGTGAGGCACCAGAACAAGTTTCCCGGAGTACTTGTGGGCGCCCCATCCCTGAAAGTGTTCAAGGCCAGGTTGGATGGGGTTTTGAGAAACCTGGTCATGTGGAAGGCATCCTGGCCCATGGAGGGGATTAAAATCAGATGACTTTTAAGGTCCCTTCCAACTCAAACCATTCTACCATTCTATGGTCGTACAATCTTCCACAGAATTGCAAGATTCTGCCAAGGAAGAGTCCTGCTCTGTTCTGCAGCAACCTGGGCTCCATGAACCAGCTCTGGCTGCAGTAAATCCACTCAGCTCCAGCAAGACTTTTGCAACAGCCAAGCCCCGGCAGTACAACAGGGATAAAGAAACTGTCAGAAAGCCATTTTGATGGCCAACACTTTATCCTCTGATACAATACAGTTGTAAGTTATACAGGAATTTCACAGTGTGTAATAGTAACATGCACAAGGTAAAAACTCTAAGTCATTAGCAGTATAATTTATTAGTTAAGTTGTGCCAATGCCTATCAATCAGGCTTTAACATTGGTTCCAGAGAGGTTTTTGATCTTCCTCACATTGCTTTGCTTTTCTTCTTCCATGGCAGCATTAGCAGGCGACAATTACATTATATATCTACTCTGTGCTCTGGTGAGAGACCATTATGTTCCCAGATCATTACTGACATCCTGACATTTGTCATCTCCTTTCATAGCAGTTAAATCTTGCTTTATCTGTAAATGTCACCACGTCATTTATTCATGAAAAGGGGTCACATTCCCAAAATAGTACACTCAGCTTTTAAAAGGGAAGTTGGTTTTATTCACTGTGGTAATCCTTGGACAAACTTCACTGCTGCTAAGTACTGACATTTTTCCCCATGCAGCTGTTTACATCCCCACATACAAATTCCAGGTTTGTTTTTTTCAAAGCAAAACCCTAACAGAAAGACAAATTATCTGGATGAGAAAAATAAGTGCTTATTTCTTCAGCTTCCTACACTTAATCCACATGGAATTATCATCACTGAATTTACTGTTGTGAAGTATAATTTTAATTTAACATCGTACTGGCTGAGAACCCACCGGCTGTCTATTTTTACTAAGGCTTTGGCAGGTAGTTCTCAGCTGGATGGTATTTCAACCTCACAAAAATATAGTTTAAATAATCCTCGATAATAATACTTTCTTTTTCCATCTTCAAGGTCTTGAAAGTTTAATTAATAAAAGTCTAGGCCTACTCTGCAAGACATATGGACATTCTCTTCTAAAAACTAGAGAAAATAAATAAAAGCTGATGTAAGGAGGATGCCTAAAGGACTCTTCCTGTGATCTTGGAAAAAATGAATCAAACCCAGTTGCAGAATATGCATTTAGGAGGGCAGAGGCTCCCTCTTACACCATTTATACACTAACAGGCATCATTTTTGCAGAAGGATTTCCTTTATCACCATGCTTCTCTTTTTTACCTGTTAATACATTAGGATTTTAGTGTATGCCTTGAGGAGATTGTGGTTTTTTGGTACCTGTGGATTTCTCTTTGAAGTTCTTGTTCAGTTTTCCCTCACACCCACCTAAACAGCCAGGTATATCACCTGGAGCTCCATCTTAGGTTATCATTGTAGCACTTGCATTATTTCTGAAAAAAAATTGACTGCGGACAATTTTTAAGGCCAGATTCTAAGATAGCACAAATTATCTTAACAGTTGGGATCCATATGTATATTTATATATGTATATACATATTTATATATGTATATACTTATGGCTTATCTAGAGATCTACCATCTTGAGGTTTTCTATAGTGATAAAAACATAGCAGCTCACTTCTCTACAGTAATTTCCAAATCATTTTACAAGCCCTATGAAGTATATGCAGCAATTACTTTTCACACCATTCACAGCAGCTGCTTTATGAGCTCAGCAACGTTCCACAGTAGCTGAAGGTAGAAAATATTAAAAACTGAGGCCTGAGTTTACCAGGGGGCTAAAAGGGCTGCAGCTTCTCCATTAACGTTGCCCCCTGAAGCATATAATCAACAGCTGGATCCGTTTCTGAAACTGTCACATCCCTTTGGAAATAAAGAGAATAATTTAAGCAAACTGAACAGTATCACAGAAACACAGAATAATTCAGGTTGGGAGGGACCTCTGGAGGTCATCTTTGCTGAAGGCAAAGCCACATCATATCTGGTTGCAGGGATTTGTTCACTTGGGTTTTGAATATCTCTAGAAAGTATCAGCAACCTCTTTTCCAGGCTTTGACAGCCCCCATGGTAAAAAAAAAAATAAAAATCCACTAACAAAAAAAAATTTCTCATATTTAATCTGAATGTCCTGTGTTCCAGGTTTTGGACTTCACCCTCCCACCACACATCTCTGACAATGCTCCAGAGCCTTCTCTTCTGAACACACACATCTCCCTGAGGTACCCCTCGTGCCTCCTGACCAACAGAGTCCTACACTAGGCTTGCTCCAGTTTGTCCCTGTCATTCTTCCACTGGGATGCTCCAAAGAGCATGTGAGTAGATGCTCTCTGCATTGCTATCTCACATGTGTCAAATCCAGGGCGAGAATCATTTCTCTCACAGCAAGACATCACTGCTGAGGTGAAACCCTTGTTCTCCAGGTGTCATTGGCAAAACCTTCTGCACACTTCCTCCAGCAAGTTATTCAGGTTGCCATAGTTTCTGCTTCAAGTGTTCAATGTCTTTTCCTGCCAAGTTTCCTGCCACTTCCCTCCCCTCCCCCAGTATGTCTTTACAACTTCCAGTTATGTGTTTTTTGAGACCAGCTGGAACATAAATGCTCAGAGCTATAGAACAAATAAAATGGTTGCTTTAAAAAAGTTAACAGACAAAATTCTCTTCTGTGCCAGTTATCTGTTGAAGTCAGGGTCATTACCTCCACTTAAACCAGCTGAGAATTTCAAGTACTTGACCACAGCTTCTGATCGCACCAGGTGTGGGACCAGCTTTCCCTGAGAAATCTGTAGTGTTCCAATTATGCTGAGTGTTCAATTCAGACACACAGTTATTTTTTAACAGTATTGACCCTATTGTATTTCCAAACAATAAAAATCTCTGTCTACTAAAGACTGGCTTCTGAAATTTGCCACTACAGTACATTTTGCCAAAACAAGAAAAGGAGGTAACAGAAAAAAACCCTGTATTTGTAACTATGGTATTTGATAGACTTTAGTATCAACATAAGAAAAAAATTACTGTCATTGCACAGATTTTGATAGGATTTATTAAGAATAGAATCTGTCCATAAAAAATTTTAAAAATAGCTTTACTGGATGTTCTAAAACACCATCTACTTAATACTGGGCTAGGCTTCAGGGAAAATTCTCTGCTGATCATTTTTTGCAAGAAAGTGGATTTATTCTAAAGAAACACATACAACTTTTTTCTTTTGAGATGAAGGGTTGCATATTGTCTACAGACTTTGCTACAGTAAAGCAAAGTAATGACAATCAAAAGGAGAGGGACTAGGGCTCTGAAAGCTTATTTTGCTATAGCTGTACTTGGCAATGTGAAAAACATAATGGATGTAATTTTTGTTTCATGCAAGCCAAAGGGAAGTTTGTCACAGGCTTGAGTGATGTCAGGAACTGACACCATTTCTCAGGTTGACGGTATTTTGCCATATAAAATGCAGAATTCTTGGTGTGAACTGAAAGATCCTACAACTAACTTGCCTTATTCTAATGAAAATCTTTTTTTCTCTCTTTTTTCTTTTTTCCACCGTATTTTTTTTCCACTTTCCTAAATAAACTGGGAAGTTATACATGCAGGAAATGTTTCTGTTTGAAGTATATTATTAATATCTTTTTGCATGTGTCTGCGTGTGTGCACATTGTATGCACACATGTGTACGGAGAATCTTTTATCAAACATTAAACGGTGCTGTGGACATTAAAAGAATTGTGTTTTCTCTATTCACCATGAAGCCTATTTTCTCTTGATAACTACAGCAAACTCTATTGACCTCTGGAGACTTGCACTGATATTGCATATTGCCTGTTAAAACAATTGGAAAAGCAACTCCCCTCCTAAGCAGAAGCTGCACTCATTCATGTGAGATTTTGTTCCGGAATCCTTAAAAATAATTTTGAGATCAAATTGTGGCAAGCCAAATACTACATTTTTTTATTGCCAGATTAAACTAATAAAAATGATCACACACACACAAACAGTGCCTTTTCTTTTAAAAATGCTTTTAATTTCTCTCAGAACCTTTAATCTCTTTTCTCTCAGCACCTTTAATCTCAATTTCTTTCACAAATAGCTTTCTTTACATACCCATGCAAATCAAGGCCGTTGACTTCAAACATACATCCGCTTTCTTGGTGTTATTCCCAGCTTACAGCATGCTTGTATTACTCATTTCATCTACCCACTGATCAATTGTTTGACCAAGCACCTTTCCAGCCTATGGCCTCAAATTGTTTTTTTTAAATCAAATGCTGACCAGTGACAGTGCTGCTTGTTGAACAGCAGTGTCCGTCATGTACAAAAATTGAATCACAATAAGGGATGCTGAAGCAGGGATAATCCACTTTTTTACTGACATCTGGCTTATAGCTGTGGCTCACATTTCATGTAGAGACATCTCTCACAGTGAAACTGAGTGAGTGGTAAGTGACAAATGGTGGAAAGACTGCTTTTAAATTCAGGGATTGGTAGGCATTTTTATGCCCTGATTCTCAAAGATGTTTCCACATGCAACTGTTGTTCCGGACAGCATTGATCACAGACTGGAGCACCAGAAGTGGCTGCGCAGAAAATGAGGGTCGTGTGTCATAAGATAGAACTAATGATGGATGGTCTCCTGCCCTCGGCACGCATTTAACAGAGGGTCTGCAGCACATTCTCAGCCTAAAGTCAGGTGCCCTGAGACAGGTAAAGAGTGCTGGAGAGCTGAAACCTCCAGATTGGTGCCTGTGGGCACCAAGGAGTTAGCCCCTCCAGATGGGGTTGACCCCTGGGAGAGTTATCTCACACATGGATATCAGAGCCAACCCACAGGGTCTGAAAAGGATGGATGAGAAGCAATGGGCAAAAACTGAGGCACAGGATGTTCCACCTGAACATGAGGAAGAACTTCTTCACTGTGCAGGTGACTGTGACTAGAACAGATTGTCCAGAGAGGGTGTGGTGTCTCCCTCACTGGAGATATTCCAGAACTGCCTGGACACAATCCTGTGCCAGGCTGACCCTGCTTGAGCAGGGGGCTTGGATCAGATTACCACCTGTTCTCCCTCCCAACCTGTCCTGTTCTGTGATTCTGGGAAGGTATCTCAGAGCTGGCATTTCTGTGAGACTCAGATGCAGAACCTGAGCACATTTCTAAGCACAGACCTCTACCTCTGCCTATTCAGCTATTAAAGGATTTGGCCATCAGTTACAGCAGCTAAGGATTAGGCTGTCCACAGATGGTGGGAAAGCAAGCAGACAGCTCCTGTGTTCCAAGAATATCCAGATATCTGGCAAGGGGTCTGCTTGTAAGAGCTAAGTCATGTACATGCAACCAAGAGGAAAGGAGCCAAGACTTACACCGCACTGTCTAGGACTTACAAGTCAGTAGGAGGAAAATCCTGTGATCTCCCTTCTCCACAGACTACCCAGTTTTGTGTAATTGTGAAAAAATGAATGAATTCAGTGTACTCTTGCTGTCACGCCCTTGCACCGCTGCACAAATCTTAGCAAAATTCAATACAAAACAGCTAAATTCACTCAACAAACTGGGCTCTAGAGAGACTGCAGGTGTATGAATGGTTGTTTTATGAATTACTCAGGAGAGAGATCTCCTAAGCAGCAAGCATAGTAAATAGGTGATCCTGTTTGTGCCTTCCCAGTGTTAGAGCGGGTGTCTGAGGGAAGGTTTTTAAAAAAAATTTTAACAGCTGGGACAAATCTAGTGACAAGCAGCCTTGGAGAGATTCTCCTGAATTCTAGAGAATTTAGACTTCATCATTTTGCTCAAGTGACACATTTGGTTTTCAAGTGTTTTGTTGATTTCCTAACTGTACCATAGACTGAAATAATTTTGGTCCACTATTGCTGCCAGGGGGACACAGAGCAGCAGCACTGTTGGTCTAAAACAGCGAAATTTCTGAGGCAAAATTCTGAAGGGCTTCAGAAACAGTTCAATTTTCCCCAGCAGAAATGTGTTTGATACCAAATCCAACATTCAGTGAAACCCAATTTCCTTTTCTCCTCCATGCAGAACATAAGGTAGCATCAAAGGGACCCATTCCTGCTCATGGAGGGAAAAAATCCCAATCTGTGTATTAGGGAACCAGGTGGAGAAAAGCCAGCTTTTATTTAAGTGTAACACCTGTGGCTCACTCTCCCAGCTGCAGAGTGAGCATATGCTGAGGACATTTGACCAGACATGTACAGAGCTAAATATTGTATAGTATTGTATTAGAAGTTTCTGTCTCAGCACAATATGTTCAAGTAAAGAGAAGATATCCCAAAATACATTTCATGTATTAAATAGAGTTATGTAGGCAGGCTCACAAGATAAGTTTTATTCCACCTTTTGAGACGTGTGTTATGCTCGTTATGCTAAATTTTGAATAGAAGGAATTTGATGTTGGATGAAAGATTTGAATAGTCCTAAGAATAGCAGAAAGGATTATTGGGTAATTTGTTTCACCATCTATTTTACAACCCTATTTCTTAAACAATCCCCACCTGTGCTCCAACCACGCCATGAAAAGTTGGCTGACATTTTCCACAGTGCTTTATAAATGTGGCAAAACAAGAATAGAACAGAACAGATCTGCAATTATAACCTACTGTATTTCAAGACACTTTAACACAGGTAACTGCATGCTATAACTTACTAAATAAATCCCCTTTCTGATCCTCTGAGGATTACTGAAAAACCAAATAAACCATCTGGCTATTACACATTCATTTGCCTAGCAAGTATTTTGGATGTCCTCCCATTAATATGTCATTTGAAAGAGTATTTAGTTCAGTGGGAGATGAAGCGTCACCACACAGGTCATGCCTAAATCAACAGAACAGCTTGTCTCTCTCTCACAGCCAATCTACATATAATTGATTTTCAGCATCCATATTCAGAGACAAATACTGTTTCTTTGAGAGATTCAAGTGCCACATTTCACAGCTCTCTCGCACAACTTTGGGCAAGGTCCATCTTCCACTGCTACAATATCGGTGAAAAATTATATATTGCCTCATTCCTAGATGACACTGTACCTATTGCAGCTGGGCAAAAAGTCATAAAACAAAGTTAGAGAAAGGATAACTGAATTTCTTAAAACCTGATTTCAAACTCCTCTTTTCAAATGACTTACACCGACTGTCACCCACACAGCACCATATTCAGTGTTAGTGAGAGGTGTTAAGCAGACTTGGTTTGATCTTTTTCCTCTGCACATTCTTGGTTTTGGGAACAAAGAAATTCCCACATAAGTTGAACAGATGAGCAGACATTTAACGTTATCACCAGTCTGAGGTAATTTCCATATGAGCAAACTGCCATATGACACCAGCCTAGGACACAGTACCAGAGCCGAATCAAAAAATATCAGTGTGTAATTTGGATTCCAGTCTCATTATAAATCTTAGCACACAGATACTTCACTGCTAACAAGTGATGCCTAAAAGAGAAACCAAAACAAATTAGAAGTATAAAATGTGGACAAATTTATTCGAGGCCTTCAAGGTACATTCAAGCAAATAAACGTCCCCCTCAGGGACTACACCCAAAATGGACGAGTGGTCACGAGCCCTTCACCTTTTATAAGTTCTGTCCCATTAGCATATTGGCCCCTAATTCTCCAATCGTACCCTCAGGTGATGATGTTCACCACACCAGGCCTGCCCCCCCGTCTTACAGTTGTTTACATATTTTCAGGCCCCAAGGCAATGAATGTGTCCTTGAATCTGTGTTCAGAGAGCCTTGTTTTGGCTAAAGGTCCTGGGAACAGAGCATTTTAGCACTTTGTAAGAAGCACTAAACTGCAGCAAGTTACAGGTGCATTAAGAGGAAAAAAAAACTAGAAATATTCAAAGGCATCACAAGGCACCACACCGCTTTGGTACAAACACCCACAAAACTGCAAAGTATCTGAAATAGACTGAGAGAAATTTCTGGGGTTTGGATTTTCCAAGCTCACCCACAAATAATGATGCACATACAAATCCAGGACTTGGAAAACAGTTATGAAATATTCCCTCCTATCCATGACACTGCACCACTCTTTGCAAGAGGGGGCTCCTGGACAATGCAAGCTGAGGGGAAGACTCACCAGGGCACTTTTCACTCACCATTCTGCTAAAACCATACTTGAATCTGATCCAACGCTATTGATTCGGTGGAAATTCTTCCTGTTCTTTCAGCAACAATAAGAATATGTGAAAAGAGCTTTTCATCCAAGTACCAAATGTTCTTGAACAGCCTTGTTGTTGTTCAATTTGCATGCCTATTATATTAATTTTAGCACAAGAAGAACATGGTTGAGTCGGGGCGGGGGGCTAACATAGGAGGCAGGGAGAAATGTCCGAATTCTTGAGCCATGGGAGATAAAAATCATAGAAATATAATCTCAGCTGCAAATTAATAAGAGGAAAAAGAACTAAAAATGTTCATTTGAACTTACCCTGTTATCCAACATTATGATAAAGCAGTGATATTCAGTACAGATTATTTTTATTTAAATACTTGGGAGATAATTATTATTTTACCTGAATAATCCTTGAGTTATTTGAAAGGAGCCCTGGCAGAAGGAAGCAAGCTTTAAGCAGTAAAATGCATTGCTATCAATGAATATGTAATTTGTTCTTCAAGCCCACAGACAGTAAAAATACAAGTAAAACTCCAGAAACACACACAAAAACATTTAGTTTGTGTGAAATAATGAATTGCCAAGTCAAAGACTACAGAAAATATTAAGGTTATACTATTTCTATAAATGATGCTCAAGAGGGAAGAGGAAATGGGAGAAAAAAGAATGGCTGTGAAATGTAAGATGGTTCTTCTCATGGGCACTGTTAATGGAACAGCAAGAGGGACACTGAAATATATTGTTTACTCTAATATCCATTCCTCTTGTCCTCTCTTCCTTTATTCTTCTAGACACATTCATCAATGAGAAACAGGTTCATGTTACAATCATTTACCTATCTACCAACCTAAATACATTAAATAGAAATAAAATTATATTCTGGGACAAGATGAAGTAACTGCACTCAAGCTTTAATATATCTTCTGAATACAATTGAGTTGAGAAAAAAAAATAGAAAATCCATTTACAAAGTCCTCTTTCCCTCCAAAAACACATAGCTGTGAAGCACTGGCTAAAACACATATCTTGAGGAAACAGTTCTTGAGGGACCATTTCTAAACACATTTAATCTTGGAGGCTAAAGCCACCATCTCACTGTTTCCTGGTAATATCCATTTAAGAACCTGGTAGATCGCAGGTTCACCGCCCTTCCCGTGTGGAATGATTGTCAGGTGGGCAGTGGATTTCACCATGAGGTATTGGAGAGAAGCTGACTCAGAGTACATCGAGGACATACACAAGTGCATTGTGACATCTGAGCTAGACCTGAGTCCTGGGTTACGTGTCCTGGACAGGATCTGAACATCTGACAAGTCCGGGAATCTGTCAGGCTGCTTGGTTCTCTAATACCATTTCTAATCCAGGATTTTTTGTTTTGTTTTGGGGGGTTTTTTTTAGTAGAAGCTAAAGGCTGAAAACAATAAGACTCTGTAACAAAAGTACAGCTCCAGAACTGAAAATCTTGGGATATAAAAATCATAGGATTCACTTAATATGTATTTGTATCTCTCCCTTGTTCTCTCTGTCACTCTTTTTCTCTTTCCATTTCACTCCACCCTCACAACCACATGCAAACAATCCAGTTGTCTAGCCTGAGGGTTCGTTTTTCTCAAAATTTTGTTCACTAAATAATTTCCCTTTCTTTTCCTTCAGAAAATAAACATCAGACTGACTAGTTTTAGCACCTTAATATTAAAACAATTTAATGTGTTTCATAATCATAAAGAAAGAGCAAGAGTTGGCAGCTTCACAGGGAAGGAACTTTAAAACCACATAATATTTTTCTCTCTTTTCAGAATATTGATGCATTTCCCTCTGCCTGAATCCAGTCCCCTTTAGCCTGCTCAGAAGTCTCAATAAGCTTCTGGCTGACCCAGCTGTGTCAGGAGCACACGCTGTACTGCACACTTTGTTGTTTCTTTCTCTTCCCCGCATCAAGGAAATGGTTGTTCTTCTTTGATCCTTCTCTCAGCTGCATGACTTTTAGTTCCATCTGTCCTGTCTGCCGTTTATGAAATAACATTTTTTCCTAGTTCCTGCAAAATAACCTTATTTTGATATTTCCCTCTTTATGCTGAATGCCCAGACACACATCTTTCATAACTGCAGGGTGTGTTTGGTTCTGTGAGTTGTAATTGAAGGCCTGGCTTGAGACTGAAGGGTGAAAAGTTCTGTTGTTGAGGGCAATTTATCTGCATGGGTTCCATTAATGTGAGTGGAAGGTAGGTGGCTAAATCCCAACACAGCTCACAAAAAATATATAACTGGCTCTCTATTCCTCAAAAATAATACTGGACACTGGATACATTATTAATTGTGTAGTGCAATTTACAGGGGCTGAAATACAGGGTTGTTTAATTTTGGAGGTTGCTCTATACAGATTTAAAATCAAGGGGACATATGCTGAAGATTGAATAAAAAAATTTAAATCAACAGCAATACATCACAAAAATAAATGTACCTAGATAGTTTAAAAGTTCTTTTATACTTAGAAGGAAAAACTTCAATATTTGTACTGTTCAGGCTATTTGTCTGAATATTGACAAATTCTTGCTAGGGGAGGAAATAGAATGCTGAAGATTACGAAGGACAAAAACATCCAAGAACTCTTTTTTAATTTTAAGAGCATATTTTTCAAAGAATAAAAGCTAGGCCTTGCACTTTTCAGGTATTCATTTCTTTATTGTCATTAATTATTGACTCATCTGTTTGCCATTTACGCATTGCCCTACCTTTCCCTCTTGCCTTTATTTGTATCTCTTTATTTTATCTCCTCAATTTTTCATTAACTTACATCAAGGTTTTCTTCCCTATTTTGCATTTGAAGAATCAAATCCCTATTCTAAGTCATTAAGCTGTATCATCCTTTCTTAATCCAATTGCTACATGAAGACACAATACCAGAAGGAGTGTAGTGACAACCAGGGGATCAACAGGTTGTAAAATGACCTTTAAGTCCCACTGTGTAGCACAATAAGGCCAAAACCACTTAAATTGGAAAGCAGAAGACACAGAAGAGGGCAGAATTAATAAGTAATTCATGACTACTATTATATCTCCTGAGGTTGTTTCACTATGCAAGTGGCACGCTTTCAAGTGTCACGAATAGCTACAGAATATATTTCTGTGTATCCAAATACTTAATAATTACCTCCTATTAAATAATGATAAGGAATATGCTACATGGTCTTTGTAGCTGGCTGGAGCAAATAGATTTTGCCATTCTTGCATGGCATATGGCTCCTGATGATTGCACTATCACCTGAACTCTTCATAACATATTTTCTCTTTTAATTTTTTGTGATGCTAAGCAAAACCACTGAGTTACTCATCACAAGTGATGACCGACGCTCCATCTGCAATGCAAATGTATGGGGATAACTATGGAAAAAGAGCTTTTTCACAGCTTCATGAGCAAGTTAAGAAGCAACTGAACAACTGGAGACACACACTAACAGAAGGCATGGGCGGCAGCCAGGACAGCATCTCCAGGCACTCCATATGTGGACTCTCTGTTGCCTACAGCAAATAAACTTTTGAAGCCAGCAGTGGTAGGAAAGCTGACAGAACGAATTAAAAAGTGGCAGCAGGGAGCCAAATAGTGCAGTAACGAAGGTAACAGGGAACTCCCTGAACTCTGGGCAGGAAAGGCAGTGAGAGGGTTGCCAGTGACAGCAAAAAGCAGCAGAGGACAGGATGGGTACACAAAAGGTACTTTCAAGGTCAGGAAAGGTAGAAGTAGCAGACAACTGTAATTACTACAACAGCAATTTCCAGGAAGCCAGGGAGGAACAACTTCCCTTGAGGGATGACAGAAATACAAATTCCTGCATGGAAGTAGGTGTAGAACAGTGGACAGCCATGAATGTGTGGGGATGAAGTACTGGAAACATTCAGGAGCTGTCAAAGAAACTGCCAGATTTCTCTTTTCAGAAGAGAAATCTCCAGAGAGCGAATGACAAGAGGAAAGGAGGCTCCAACTGGACAAAATGCAAGCAAACTAAACTTGCCTAGAAATTCCTGACACTCCATGTTTAAGTAACATTACTCATTTTCCGGTAAAGAAAAATGAATATTCTGAGTATGCTCCAGATTTGCATTAAAAACTGATAGAAAAGGTGCCAACACATGGCAGTCATGAACCCTTATCAAAAATTCCAGGAGCATACAACCAGCAAAACACCTTGTTGTGCACCAGAAATGGCTTTCTGCGTGTAGTTTTTCTATACGTCATTCTTAACACCAGTGTCTATTCTCTCATGTTTTGTTATTTACCCTGTGAAGTGCAAATTTCTTCTTCTGTTCTGAAAGTCTTGTCACACATATACAGGCACTGTAAGATAAAGTGATAGCTTTCTACACAGTTCTATTATAAGAACTTGAACATCATCCCAAATTACCTGTCATCAGCTGTTCAAGTCTTCTTTCCATTACTGACAAAACAAATGAACAGCTGCTTGCTCCACAAACCTGTGCACTGAAAAAAAAGACACACTAATAAAAAAAGCTGTAAACAGCAAGCAAAAAATATATAAGTGTTCTAGACATAATACCAAGTGGGTTAAGGCAGCCTGCACTCCCAGATACCTAAAGAGAACAGTATCCTCCATGATGCTATTTTATAAAATGGTCTTATTTATAAAAGCATTTCAGCAGCAGCTGCTCTATGTAGAGAATAACTTAATTCTTTGTGGATATAAAGCTAGGATAAATTTTTTTTCTAAGTACTGGAAAAAGGGTAAAAGCACACAGGTACTGTGAAAACTAAATAATAGGACATGAGTTTCTATTTATTTAGAACTCTTTAAAAATTTTACGATGTTCATTAAACACTGAAAAAATGTCATTATATCATTTCACCATTTTTCTGTGCATAAAGTCTGAAGGAAACAGAAAATGTGTTTTTCATTTTATTTTCAGGCAAAGATTGTTTTTTGTTAAGAAACCTAAGGCTAAAAAGAGAGATAAAAAGGTAGCAGGTAAATAAAAATACAGTAAATTAAATATTATATATCTATTCAAAAACTTAAAGAAACTAAATAAAATATAAATAAAACACAAAAATCTAGATGCAAAATGAAATTTCAAACAAATGGATGTCCATGGCAGTGAAAATTCTGTGCAATTATTTTCCATTTTCCCTCTTTATCATTTCCTCCATTTTTCACCTTCCTTTTTGCCTTAGTTAATAATTTCTCCCAGGCCTCTTTGGAACTTGAAGCAACACTGATAAATGTACAATGCTACTTTTCCACCCTACGAAAACAGGTTTTGAAATTCATATGTTTCAAAACCAGAATGAATAATTGTGTGTATTCACTGTTGCTTGGTGCATCCCAGGCCACAGAATCTCACCAGGAATTTATCCAGGCTCATCTCTTTTCTTTGCATGGTAGCACATCTCTTAGATATGCACTGAAGGCAATGAGAAGCCTCCATATCCCAAGATAAGCTTTTACAGCCACTGTGACAGTCACACAGCTTCCTCCATAGCGCTTCCTCCCTTGTAAATAACGAGCACGCTAATTTCTACACTTACTTTGTGCCTCTTTAGCTTGCAAGTTTAAGCAAGCGAAAGCTGCTGGATTTTATGCTGTGGGGGTTTTTTGGGTTTGGGGGGAGGGTTGTTGTTGGGTTGTGGGGTTTTTTTGGAAGATAAAAGAGCCTTCTATGATCAAATACTTCTTCTTCAGATGTAATCATAGGTAGCCATCTCTTGACCTTTCTGGACAAACAAAATTGATTGCGCTTCTTTAGTTTCACACTACAAACTATCTTTTCCAAACCCTGAAATGCTTCAATAAATCTCTCCCAAACTCCTTCCAGGTTGTCAATATCCTTTTTGCACTGCTTTGGGTTGCTGTCATCTAATTCCAGTTTCACTCTCTCTCCCCACAGCTGACAGAGGGAAATCCTACAGTGATATTTCACCTCACACTAGGAAAGGCATTCCACCTGGGTCTGCTGAAGCACATGGCAAGGAACATATTTTTCCCTGCTGACTTTAAAAGGGATCTAGTTTCAACCCAGAAATCTTAATTCTTGGATACCTTTGGAGAGGCAGATGAATGCCAGTCAGTGGTCACCAGGGGACAATCCAGCTGTCTAGACACAGGAGTTCTGTGTGATTTCAGATACCTCAGGCATCACACCTGGCTGCACCCATGGATGCCTTGTCACATCTGCCAGCTGCACGCAATGCCTCTGAAAATATAAAACATCTAGGTGTGTTTCATCAGGATAATTGCTTTATGAAAATATTTTACGGTCTCATCAAGACATTGGATCATTAAAAAAATATGTATTTTCCATAACGTTGCATTGACTGGAATCAGTTGTAATTTTATTCCTAGTTCAAGTCATCCAAGAAACTTTTCCTGGGTAAAGTTTGGGCTAACTAGCAAATTGTTTTCAAGGCCATTAAATGTTGGGCCACAGTTATTTTGTCAAGCTTCTGGAAGTTCCTCATTTTACAGAGGTTTCCAAAAAATTAACTCAGGCTGCTCCACAGACAAATAATTTTCTTGACAATGAATTATCTAATTCTGTAGATTTGAAAATATTTAGTTTTGCTGTTTAACACACTTTCTCAGAAATGAGAGAAAATAAAATATTTCATTTTTCTTTAGAAAACCAATGTATTTGCTTAATTCTGCATTTCCTTTACCAGGGTTAACAATTTTACCATCCATAGTTCTACAAAACTGCAGGCATTTTGTTCCTGTTTAAAGAACTTCTTGTTATCTTTGCCCTATTACCCATAGATTTTCAACTGACTGCTTTAGTTTTCTTTATCAGTTCTCTCCATTATCTAATACTGAATTTATTCATTGCTATCAGGCTCCATACTTTTCCCATTATTTTTTCATCGTGGACTTCACCTCCCTCTTTGCTGGATTGGTTTTTCACTGAAAAAAATACCTTTTGTCAGTGCAAAACTCCATTTCTTCAGGTATCTAACACAATTTCTAAAAACTTCCCTCACCCATCAGGCCTACTTTTTTCTTAAGAGTTTTTCTGCACAGTTTTGGTCCTAGTAATCTTTTTGAAGTGTCCACTTTATAATTAAAGAATAAATAATCTGGAACTAAGGTGTGTCAATTATTTTTCTCTGTTCTAAACAGCCCCCAATATTGCAATAATCTCCAAATTGTCAAATTTTGGAGAATGAGAAACCGTTTTAGGTTGTTTTGTTTTTTGGGTTTTTTTAATTCTTGATTTTCTAATTAGAATTTTAATGTTAAATTGACATGGAAAGCTTTTGGCTTTGGGGGCATTTTAGGACTATTGTAACAAGATATAGTAAGGATACTCAGAGATTCTTCAGTCATGAATGGGATCCATCTGCTGCTACTACATCACCAAGTCCCTGTCTCAAAAGGATGACAATGATAACAAAACCATAACGCATAAAATCACATTACCGTGTTTCAAACTTCATCAGATATTAACGCTTCATGCTTGCCTAAATTTACTCTATCTCAGTCAACAACTGTGTAATTCTACAAAATCCCGAGGTGTTTGAGAAGCCATTAAATTGGGAAGGTGAAAACTAAAATACAAATAATCTTTTCTTCTTCACATTTTGAAAATTCAAGGGTCTTTTCTTTGATTTATTTCTCTACTAAAGTATTTTTGTCCGGGAGGATAATTGGAAAAGGCTAAGGCAAAGATAATCAGGTTCACTTTTTTGTTTTTATTTTCAAATTTTGAACAAGCCTCAGTTTAGGCTATAGCCTAACCGTCAAAAGAACTACAGTGAAGTTTAAGATTGTTATGTTAAAACAGTGGTAGTGCTGATCAAGAAGACTTGCTATGTACATCATATAGAACAAGCTGGGGAACTTTATAGCATTTAAAGAACACATGACCAAAGTATGTATCCAAAGCTCATCAAAAAAAGATTAATGTCCTCATTTCCAATTTTCCTTAAGGCACTCAAAAAATTTTAAAAGTCTGTTGACCATGTTATTTACTGGTGTGAGCTAGCAAGAAGTATTTGTTATTTCTTCTTGCTATTAAATTTAAAAGTGAATAGATGTATTTAAATTAGCAATATTTTTTTGCTTCTTTTTTCTGATTTAATGTATTTCTGGTTTTGGTGGCCTTATTAGCAGCTTCCTCGTGGATTATAGTCTCACTATCCTAATGAAATGGCAGAACAGTTCCCAATTATTAAAAAGAGCCCATCACCACTGCCCTTTGGGCCAGACAAGTAAAGGGACTGCAATAAAGGTAACGAAGCCCTGGAAACAAAACCTACTGAAAGCATGGCCATAAGTGCCACAGGGCATGGATCTCTTAAAAACAGTCACAATTGTACACAGTGAACCCTACAGTTGACTTGGTTTGAAAGTGTGGTCCTTGTATTGATAATCAATATGTTGCATTGTGACCGAGCAGACACATAAATGAATGCTTTCAGTTTAGATGGGATTAAAGGAGGCTGCGGGAGCGAGAGGGTTGTGTGGCAAACGCTGCTTTTTTTCTAATTGAGCCACTTGCTTTTGAAAGAGTCAAAGATGTCCCTGGTGGACATAACATGGGGTGTGCTAGAAGGATAAGTTTAAAAGAAAGGAGGCTAGAGGAGTTCAAGGCACTGTTTATTACTTTGAACATTTCTGAATAAAGGGAGGGTTAGCTTTTCAGTCAGGAGAATGCAGCAGTCTCGCTCCTGACTGTACTGATTTGTAAGAGTGTCTCTCCCCTTAATCTTATTCTTTTTTCTTTAATCTGTATGTTTTATAAACCTTATCTTTTCTCTGACCCTACCTTTTGAGTTAATCCCTAGTGTCCTACGCCTCTATGCCTGTCTAGGTCTATTCAGTTTTAAAAAGGCACTCAGCATTTCCCGTAGCACCAGGGGGATCAGGAACGAGCAGCGTCCATCCTAAGGTCTTTCCCTTGTCTCTTCAAAAACCCTGTGTTCTATATCCACAACAAAAAGGGTCATCACTGACACATGTTAAGTCTCTTGTGTTTCCTAAAAATTGAGATGAGAGATGGAGACACACAGAGAAATGAACAAGAAGAGAAAGAAAGAGAAGAAAAAGGGACAAGAGAAAGAGGAAGACAGAAAGACAGAGAGACAGACAGAGACAGAGAGACTGAGAGACTGAAAGAAAGAAAGAAAGAAAGAAAGAAAGAAAGAAAGAAAGAAAGAAAGATGAGGAGGGGAGAAAGAAGGAAGCAGGGAAGCTAGGAATGAAAGAGAAAATAAAATTTCTCATACGTGAAATGGGAAATTCAAACATAGGAACAAGTTTACAGCAATATTGGAAAAAGTGGATACAAGCAAACACTGGAGGTTAAGGCTTCCTGGGCACAGGATATGAGAGATACTGCTTATATTTTTTTGGGCATCTGTTAAATAACCAGGACCTATACCTAGCTTCTCATTTTGAAAATAAATGTGGGAATTAGGCAAAAGTTTCATGAAATGTCACAATGATCTGAGAGAAGAATGGCAGACAAGAGATAAACAAAGTTTTGTGCAAATCAGAATCAGACAGGCATTTATTTCAAGACTGGAACTGCGCTAGGATTTTGTCCTGTAAATAAGAGAATAGAATAGGCAAATCTTGCTACTAAAGTAGAGTTCTTTCATAAACAAACTAATGAGGGGATGGTTCTTCCCTCCTCATGTCATTTTCTTAAGTTTTAAAAGAAATACTTTGCAGCTCAAAATAGCAGAGTGGATTCGCAGGGCTTCAAATAGTCTGAAATTTTCTTCAGGTCTACAATCTTCTCAAGAAATTCTTTCAAATAACGAAACAGGCTTCATTATTTCCCTAAAAATGAAACTATTAAATGACAAGATGCTTCTAAGCATAGCCACTTTTGTCTATAGTAGATTCACATGGAAATCAGGAGGTTTGGATTCCAGGCCTGTAACACACAGCTGTAAAGCTGTTTTTTCTGCTTTTCTGTGAAAGGGCTTCTAGTGTCTTTGATACCACTACAAAAGACTGACAGTACAATATGGAAGAACAAGAATCAGAAACATGAATTTGGTAGGAAAAAAAAATTTGTTTAGCTGATTGCAATCTAATTCATATCATAATGGTCTTATTTTGTTGGGTTTTTTCCCCTAGTTTCCTGTTTCCTGTCAAGTTTCAAGTTTCCTGTCTTGTCCTGATCTGTTTTTCCTTATCTTTCCATTTATAAACTCCTGTCTTGAAGACATTCTGGAGAACAAGGACACAAGTGCAAATCACCAGATTCCACAAATCTGTGGAACATATATATTAGTGGCAAAAGGCATAACCTTTCCTTATATTCTCTGGACTATTGAGCTGAAGTGGACACAGAGGTTCACCATACTAATCAATTTTCAGTAATTGTGAAGGCAAAGGGGGCATTTGTAAATATGCTGGCAGATCATAACCTTTCCACAAAGACACCCATCAGTGAAATAGAGCACAGACCCAGAACATGTCAAGGAGATGAGCTGTGGAGCAAATAATACCATCTGTACTGCTCGTGATGTTCTTGGACCAAAGTATCAGAAAGTTGTAAATGAATGCCATGCTTCCATTCCCAGAATACAGCCATGATTGATAATAAGCTGCTGATATCAATGAGATTTTTTAATTCAGTGAAAAGGAAATAATTTTGGATGAGAAACTTTCATGATCATTATCAGAAAATTAATAGTAGTCTGCAGAATCACTCAAGCTATAACCTTTCATTACGCAAGGTATCACCAGTGGAAGAAAAAATATTTACATATGAGTTCAGTAGATTCATTTAGAAAATTATAGTATTCACCTTTTGCAGATGAAGATTTTTCAGGAAATAAGCCATTATGGGCCAATTTTAATCTCATCAGGAATACCTGGGATATCTGTCATATATCTCTCAGATATTGTGGCTGCCCCATCCCTAAAAGTGTTCAAGGCCAGGCTGGATGGACCTCTGAGCAACCTGGTCCAGTGGAAGGTGTCCCTGCCCATGGCAGCGGGGTTGGAATTAGGTGATATTTAAGGTCTCTTTTAACCCAAGCCATTCTGTGATGATTCTATGGTGATGATTCCAGTTTCTGAGAAAACTCAATTCCATATTTTCAAAAGGAAACAACACCAGAATTTAAGTCATATCCTTTTTACAATTTATTCTGGATTAAGGGTATGAAAGATTAATGGGCATGACTGTGAGCACACTCATTGAATTCACAGGGAAAAGCTGACAAAGCCTGCCTGGATTTCCAAGCCATGGCCACTCAGGGCATGAGGGTCATTTTGAATTTCTGTGGTGATGTACTTTGAATCATTACAATAAGATAGAAAATTACTAACTTCAAAAAATGAGAACTTACTTAGAAGCTACTCAATACTTCAGTGTTTTCAATTCAAAGCACCTTTTTTTGGCCTCCATAAAGGCATTCAGATAAACTTAATGCAGACAATGTTAACATTATCGTAGTCACCTCCTACTTATATTGTTAGGAATCTTTCTCTTGGTCTGAAAGAAAAACAGGTTAGCTCTATAGTCCAGTCAATTGCTGTGGTGAAAAATTAGAAAAATTAATTCAAGTAGTCATTTCTTTAAAATTAAATTAATCAATTGTTTCTGATCATCTCAGAATTTGGTCTCTTTCCATTTTTTTCCAATATCATAAAATAAAGTTCCTTTGCCCTGACTCTTCTGGGGATCAATCAAGTAATTTGTAAATTAATGTTTTCCACTGAATTTTGTCTCCTCTCTCTTTTTCTTTTTTTTTTTTTTTTTTTTTTTAAATCTATTCCCTTATTATTGAGAAGAGCTGGAAAGGAAAAGTGAAGTCAAAGAAAGTTGTAAGGAGAGAAATAAGACAATGAATTAAACAGCTCAGGATTTTTTGAAATGAAAGTGCACACCAATAAATGTATTCATCATCACTAAATGATATTACGTGAGGCATATTTGAATTTCTCTGCTGGTTGGTTTTACTCTGTTATGATTGTTTATTCTGCTGTTCATAATGTGCTTCTCCAAACTATCTTTCTCCTTCTATTTCTCCTTATCCTTCTCTCCTTAAACTTTATCATCTTAGAAATCGTGGGAAAAGCTAAGGATTCCCAGGAAAGTAGCAATTATTGAATATATTAAATAGAGATATTTCTGTAAAGAAATTTTCTCATATATATATCTCTATGAGGTACCTTTTTAATAATCATTTTAATTGACAGAAATTAAATTTTAATAAGCATTTTAATTCACAGAAACTGAAATGAATTGTTATAGATGATCAGAAAAAGGGGACATTAATAAAGCTGGGATAGAGAAAAATAATGAATTCAACAAAATGTTTGCGTATAACATCTCCAGTTGTAGTATGGACTAAAGCTTTGATCTAATATTTATACCTCTGTGAGACACAAAAAAATGTTTCATGATTTGCAGAGCCAATAGATCACTTCTGACTGCAGAACATTGATCTCAACAGGAAGATAGCTTTTAAAAACAAAACCTAATCCCAATTCCAAATTTACCACTGGTGAAGAATCCTACGGCAAGCTGCATTAAAGCCAAACAATTCATGTTTCAAAGACATGTTCATGTTTCCAGTCTGACTTTGTCTAACAAAGATTCCAGTTATATTTTGCTGGTAAGGTGGAAGAATGCACTATTGCATCTTGTTCACCAAACAGACATTGACTCCCTAATCTTCTCTTTGATAAACTAAATACATGGAACTAATTTACTCCCTCCTTTTAGCATGTTTTCCAGTTCATTAATCATTCTCATAGCTCTTCTCTAAATCTTCTCCCATTTTATAACACTCTTCACTAAATATCAGAAATTATCCTGGTACAGAGGGGTCAGTGCAAAACCCAACAATACAGTAATTTAATCTCTCTATAACTTCTCATATCCTCTTGTGGATTCATGTAGTGGTCTCATTAACCTTTTTGCCACAGTGTTATCTTTAGCAGCTCATTTTCATCAGATTAACTCCCATGACCTCTAAGTCCTTTTCACACTCCCTGCTCCCAAGAACATATTTCCAGTCCTTTATGTATAACTGATTCTCTTTGGTTTTTTTTCTGGCCTCTGAATATGTATTGGGCAATACTGGGAAATAATTTTCCTGTGTCATAGTTCCAAGCTATCAAAGTGCCTAAATTTTCATAGCCTATTTTCTTCATTTATTTATATCTTCCCCTAAAGTTTTTTCAGCCAGAAGCTTTAGCAGTACAATTCTGTATTTTCCAAATTGTGATAATGCATGTGTAAGGAAGAATGGATCTTACTGGGGCTTCCCTGAGGGGATGTCTGCTTCCTAATAATTCCCATTTGCAACTTGGAGTGGGTTGATCTCAGCTGACAACAGGTACCCACCAAGCCACTCTCTCACACCCCATCCTCAGCAGAAAAGAAGGAGAAAAGAAGATGAAATAAGCGGTTTAAGGTAAAGGCAGTTTAATGAACTAAAGCAAAAGCTGTATGCAGAAGCAATTGTGGTTTTGGTTTTTTTAAATGAGTATTTATTTTCTTCTTCCCATCAAGATGTGACGCTCAGCTGCTTCCTGGGATTTGGTACCCACAGTGTTGCTTCAGAATACAAAAACCTTAATAATGAATGCTCCCCACTTTCTTTCTCTTAGCTTTTATTGCTGAGGATGACATCATATGGTACAAAATATCAGTCAGTCTGTCTGAGCTGTGTCCCCTCCAGCCTCACACCCAGCCCCAGCCTGTTGGCCTTCAGTGGGAGAGAGTGGAGAAACAGCCTGGATGCTGTGCCAGCACAGTTCAGCGTTGTCCAAAATTCTGGTGTGTCACCAGCATCTTTCCAGCCACCAAGACACAGCCCAGCACTGTGAGGGCTCCATGGGGAAAGGTAACCACCCCAGCTAGGCTCAATGCACAACTGCATTTTGAAGAACGTGAATTACTTTTTTACATACTTATTATTCCATTGATTTTTCATCACTCTTCCTAGTTATTGAAATATTGCTCTCCACCAAATCAAATGCCCTGGAGATGTCTAACTATATTAAACAGATTCCTCAATCAAATTTTTAATTTCATAAAAATGTAGCAAGCTATATTAACAAATGTTATTAGCATATACTGACGTTGATTGGCAACAATTAAAATAACCTCTTTTAACCCTTTATTAATTTGAACTGTATGAACCATTTCACCATTTTTCCTGAGATCAATGGCAAACAGGCTCATAACTATTCTCTGTAACTTTCCCAAATATTGGTGCATTTATTTTTTTTATAAACCTCTTTGAGGTTATTTTTTTAGGCTAAGGTTTCCAAGACTAGTAAAAAACTAGCAAAAGTACTCCAGAGAGGGACCCAAATATCACTTTAAAAACTCTTCAGTGGGAATAGTCAAATATAGATAAATAAAAGGTATGTAATGTATGTCTGGTATGCATCAGCTTTCCCTTTAAAAAAATACAATAGGTTGGTACAGAATAATATATTAATACAGTATTATACAAATGAGCCTTACCACTTTTTCCAGAGAGAGCAGAAATATTCATATGTCTCATGATAACCATTGTCCTGCATGGAGCCAGGATTAGGTGTGAAGGGAGAAGAATATGTCCATTCTTTGTCTTAATCTGTGTGAGGCTCTAGCAATAGAACTATTTTCCACTTTTGCCTTAAAAGGGTGGAAAAGAAAGAAAGGTTTTTGCCTCTGTATCTCCCTTCCATGGCCACAACAGCAGTATATTTCCCATTACTGTCAATGAAGATTACAAGAACATATGTGGGGGTGATAATGTCAGTAAGCAAAAGAAATTGCCATTTGCCTGGGTATACATTTCAGAATATAGGTGATTCAACTTCTCTTAGTAATCCAACCTGCAAGCCGGGATACTCACACTTATTTACTGGAAGAAACAGAAAGTTATTAGCTGGCACAGATCCTTCTCCATTAGGGCTGGAGCTAGACTGTCTATTCTCACTTACTGCTTCTGAGTCACTATCAGATTCTGTTACTGAGGAAGAATTTTAATGATTGTTTATTTGCTCTTGATTTATAGACACCACTAGCAGCCTTACTTTCTGCAAGTTTTCTAATTGCTCAAAGGTTTGGGTGTTTTTATGTTGATGAACAGAACTAAATTGGCAGCTGGATGTTCTGCAATCCACTCCTAATTCATGTTCTCTCTGGGTTTACTAGAAGTGTGTAATGCACCAAACGTGCATTTACCTCCTCAGTTCCCACATTAACATGGTGATAAACATGGGGATTAGCACTGCCAGATTGCCTGACACCACCATGTTCCTGTTCCACTTAGACTGGGGCTACAACTATTTTTGGCAGTACTGTGAACCTGCCCCAGCTGTCCAGTCTACAGAAAGGTTATAAAAGTATTTCTCTCTTGGCTACAGACACTTTCTTTTTAGCTCAAGCTGCAGAGACTTCTGGTTTTGAGTTCAAAATGTTCCTGGACTAAATCTCAAATGACAGCTAAAGTGACAGCTGCCATCGTGTGACCATGCCAGGAGAGTCTGAGGCAGTGATTGTCACACAAATTAACAGGAACCCCAACATGACTAAGCCCTGCTGAGCTTACACTGATACCAAGTCTGCCGTGGTAGAAATACGGAGCAGAGGTGGCTGCCACAACCTCTGGCTCTGAGCATGGACATTGCCCATCCCCTTTTCCAACAAAGGACAATCTCTACGCTGAGAAAGAAATCAGTTATAACCATTCTATACAGAATATATTTAGACAAAGTGGTGTGCTGCAGCTGAGAATTAATGAATTAAGGCAGGCACACATCGGTGTAAAACATGCAGCATGGTGCAGAGCTTTGCCATGTGTCTGTGCTTTGTCTAATGAATGTAGCAGAACTGTCAGTTATTCTGAGACAAAATTCTGACCCTATAGAACTGAGCCAAAAAACAATTTGTAATTAAAGTTATCCTTGACTGTTATCAGACAGATCAGTGAATTTATTCCAGTTTTGTAAATGGAAAGCCCTGTTCAGACCACATAGGAAGCCACCCATTATCATGCCTGAAACAGGCCTTGTACTAACAGAACATGGGGTGGAAAGCAGAGCATTTAATTTGCATGTTCCACTAGTTGGAGCAAAACAAAACTTAAACCTGTCCTACAAGGTGATTCTTCCAACTTGCTCTTAACACCTCCAAAAATAAAGATATTGGATACCCTGAACTTACACAATGCCATATGCAAACTCACAACTATGTCAAATTACAATATGAAGGGAGAACTTTCTTCCTGAGTTTATAAAGATTCCAGTTCAAATACAATCAGAAATATAAACATAATTCAGTGTAAACTTGAGGGCTGACAGCCAAGTGGTTACTTCGAAAATTGAACTAAGTTATGTGAAAAATGAAAGAATAAATTCAACAGAAAAAATCTCTAAATATAACCCATATTTCAGTCATTGAAATGTAGTCTTGTGTAAGTCGTTCACCAAGGACTAACATTCAGCTACTATTTCCATTTCAGAGATCAGAAAAATTGCTGTAGAGCAGTTAAGTTCTTTGCACTAAGCTGCAGAGAAAAGAAATTTCAAGCAATGCTTTTCTGGCCTCTATTCCTGTTCTTTGGCAAAACCTTTCTAAACTACTTTATCAGAATTATAAATATAAATATATTACATCATCCTTATATGCAGCATCTTATTACTGGCATATAGAGTAAAAACTATATACTTATTCATCTTATGTACTATATGCTTATCCATTCAGTCATTAACTATCATGAAGGTAAATTATCTTTATATGATGTCATCAATATAAAATATTAACATAAACTGATTACATAGGGCTGCTTAATAAAGGCACTTAAGTTTACTATGGAAACATTTTTTAATATCTTTAAAATTATGGGAACCAAAACGTGGAAATACTGCACGGTTCATTTTCTTTGTGTTTTTTTTTTTTTTGTTTGTTTGTTTTTAGTTTTTGGATTTTGGTTTTTGGTTTTTTATTCTTCTATTCAGTCATTCCTATTGTGCTGCCTTCTTTTCAGGGATAGGTTGAAATAGATGGAATTTACTAGGAATCATATTAAGGGAAAAAAACCCAAAATAAAACAAAACAAAAACCCAAACAAAAAAACCTCAAAACAAAACAAGAACCCAACAGCAACAAAAAAAGCCAACACCACAGAATTGATCTTACCAGCCCAGAAGGAACTATGTGGCTAAGATCCCTCCTTTATTGACATTCCAGAAACTAGTTCAGCCAATTCTTGCTGTCATGTCAGAGGAAAAGTGCCCCCTTCTGGATCACTGATAAGGAACTACACAGAAGGAACATTTGACAGCCTTCTTACTATACAATATCATGTTCAAAATAAACCCCAAATACTTAAATTCATAAGCCTTCACAATAAGGCTGTACAAGTTGTGTGTGAGATACATCAGTTGGTGAGATAAGCAGAAACATTTAAACAGCTATTGTGCAAATTGAGAGTGGAGAGATACAGAGTGAGTAAAATACAAAGAAACTTTTCAACACTTTCAAGAACTTCACCCTAAACCTCTTCTCCACATGACAGTGGCATCAGGGGAGCAGATGACAAAGTGCTAATGGAATAAGGAGACATATCACAAACCTCTGGAAGCTGGGTCAGGAATTTGCACTATAGGCAGGTTATTGTGGCAGTTCATATGAAACACCAAGGTATGTGTCAGACTTTATCAAGTGAAAGGCAATCATTCAAATTGGCATAAAAGGAAAACCTCCTTTGTTTTTGTTTTTTCAGGAATCTCTCACCCATGTGCCCCCATGCACACACACACAAACACACACATTATATTGTGGCTGAGCTGAGCAGAGATGTGCATAATGCACGGTGTACACATCAGATTCTAGTCAGGTGCAGAGAAAGAAAGGAAGATGTAGATTCTAAAAATACAAAAAGGTTCATGATGTCACATCAGAAAAAAAGACCTGAAGGAAACTCAAGCAGTACTGAACATATGAAGATAATTGCAGAATTATGGTATGCTCTGACCAACATACATTGGTTTTCTTGGTATCCACCATGATGCAAATAGATGACAGTGGTCCACAGTTCTGTGTGCAGAATGTAGGGGCACACAGGGGAGCATCTTTAAACGAATGGAGACTGAATAAGGTGGGGAAACTAAGCAAAGTTTGGACTCTTTGACTATCTTGGTAATAAAAAAGGTTTTTAAAATTTTTAAAAAATATTTAACCCTTCAAAACAGACTTGGACTTCAGCTAGGTCACCACACTGGTTACGTGGTAGTTAAACAAGCTGTTTAAATTGATATCAGGTTATAAGCTGAACTAGTTCAAAAAAACATATTTTGGAAGCCTTTTAAAAAGTGACTAAAATACAATCTTTTCCTAAACTTGAAAGTTATTTTGGAAGATAGAAGAAGAAGTGGGCTGTAGCCAATTTATGGTAACTTCCTTTCTTGCACAGAGGCAGATTATTTTGACCAATATATATACATACGCTCATGAATAATTCATGCATAATTCAGATTTCTAAAACCAAAAATAATAGTAACAACAGTGGTGTGTCAAACATGATGCTGTGCACCAAATTAAACATCTTAAAAATCAGAATGCAAATTGTCATTCACTTTTGTAAAAGATGGGGCTAAGGCAATGCAGTCTTAAAGCTTATGAAGTAACCAGAACAAAACCAGGCCATTTGCTTTTGGTGATGCGCTTGTCCTCAAATGTAATAGAGACTTTCTGAGCATAGAGTTCTCACCAAGCTGCCATCCCAGTCTGCTTGCACTGGTATCATCATCATCATCATGTGTTCTTGACAGGTTAGGTTTTATCTAACAAAGGTATCCAGACAAAGAGAAAAGAAACCTGATCTTTGAAGTCAGTTTCTATCTCCCATTGGCTACAAAAGGAACACTTAAGAGCATGCTTAAATTAGATATCAACATTTTTATTGGTCAAAAGGAGTGTGATGGATCTCACATATGTGTGTGGCCCAAATTAGACTCTTAACTTCCTTCTGAGGTCAAAAACTAGTTTGAATACGAACACTGCAATCTTTCTCTTTCCTTGTTCTAGCACTATACAAAGCAGAATTTATCAAAACATTTCACAGGTTCCTAAGTACGAGAGGCCTCAATGGTGCACAGATGGCCAAAGATAAGAATGTAGGTTTTTTCCTTCAGTCTTCACTTGATACAGCAGCTGTGATTAGATGTCTAACACAATTAGCATCAACGAAAAACGGGTAAGAACTTGGGATGGAAAAGGCAAAGCAGAGGTTTGATTCTACTTTGAGAAGCTGGACGTTTTTTAAACTGGCTGGTCCTGATGAAATTCACCTGAGAGTATGTAGAGAACTGGCCTAAAATGATCTCACAGCCCAGGGCAATTATTTTGAGAATGGAGTGAGGACAGGTAAAGTTTCAGAAAACACAATAAAAGCAATCATAGTTCTTACCTTTAAAAAAATGATAAGAAGTATAGATCAGTCAATCTCATTTCAATTACCAAGAAAAAAACCAACAAACTGGTTCAAGTATTCAAACATCTGGATGGGAGCAAGGGGATATGAATCAGACAATGCTGATTTGCCAAGAGCAAATCACGTCAAGCAACCGAGTTTTTTCCTATGACATGGTGACAGGCCTGTGTATTGAAAAGAAAAATATCTTTACTTTAGAAAAGTTTTTGACAGTGTCTTTTATGACAGTTTTCTATGCAATCCAGGGTCTTCCTGGAACTGGCATATGGTAGGGACACAGCTGATTGGGATATTGTGCATAAAGACAAACTGTTCAGCTGGAAGGACGTAAGAGTGAGGTCTGCTGGGGACTGGTTTGAAGTCTAGGTCTATGGAAAACTTCTGAAAATAAAAACTGCATGATGGAGTAGGGAATATAGTTGCTCTATTTTCAGATGATTCAAAGCTGGGACAGGCGACGATGAGGTTAGAATTCAAACTGATTATTATAAATTGGAGAAATTGTCTGAAGTGGCTGGGATGCAATTTAATAAGGGCAAAAAATCAAAAGTTCTCCACTTAGGTAAGAGTAACCATCTGCAAAATTATAGGATGAGTAATAACAGTTCTTCTGAAAAAGGATGCATGGACTATAGTGGATCATAAATTGGGCCTGAGTCAGCCATGCAAGGCTATTTCAAAGACAAAATGGAAGCTACATCCTGGAAGAGAATCATATAGAAGACAAAATAAAAAAACTTCCTGTTTATTTCACTCAGTTGCTTTCTCTAGATATAGGACACCTTCAGGAGAAATGCTGACCAACTAATGAGATAAGAATAATCAAAGGCTTATAAAACACAATCTTTGAGGACAACCAAAAGGAGTCATTTAGTGCAGATGAGTGGCATCTGAAGAGCATTTTGACGGTCTTCAAATATTTTAAAACATACTACATAAAGAGCTGGAGCAAATTCAAATAGGAAAGCAAGAAATGAGTTAGCCTGAAATGCAGCAATAGAGATCTAAGTTATATATTAGAGGAAAGAATGTCAAATGTTCTTAAACACTTGAATAAATTGCCTGGAGAAAATACAGATTTTTCAACACTGGAGATTTTAAAAAATTGGTAAGATGAAAATCTGTCAGACATGGTTTAGGAAGACCTGAACCTGCCCTGCGGGAAGAGGATGTACTGGATAACTTCTCAAAATCTCTTCTAGAAATGTGATTTTTCTACAATTTTGATGTGTTCGACTCCTGTAATAATAGATACACATGGAAAATGAGAAGGGAATTTTTCTAGTAATGTGTATGGCAGATCTAGTTTACTTATATGAATGTAAGAGCTCTGGAAAATATTTATTAATGGGAATATCTACACCTCTTCATAACACTTCCTATTTTACAATGCCTCCAAAACAATCTCCATTTAAGTCAAGTCCAGTCCAGTGCACTGGAATTCCTGAAATGAAGTGACAAAACTTTGCCACAGGCACATGTAAAAGCAAGAACAGCACCATGGAAGACCCAGAGGAATGTTCTAAATTGCCTTAATGGATTGAGATGGACAGGGATCCCAAATGAAACTGGTTGTATACATGCATTTGCCAGTAGCTCTCAGTATCTAAAAAAAAAAAAAAAAAAAAAAGAGAGAGAGAAGGGGAAGTAAGAGCTCTAGTTGCTCTTGACATGATTTCATTTAACTCGCTAGGTCTCTGACCTTTCAGCGCTGGTGGAAATAAAAGTGGAAATGTAACATTGAGGGGGGGGAAATTCATGCAAATAATAACCTTTAAAGCCACCATGTGAGAATTTTTTCTATTTTTTTTTTTTTAAAGGAGAGAAATCTGATGATCCAATTATGCAAGTCATTAGGAAAACAATGCTGAAATTTTGTGGCTAATGGGATTTTAAGTTATATTGACAATGAAAACCAATTACACTTTAAAAACTTTTTTTTCTCCATCTGCAATTGCATTATTTTAATGAAATAGCATGCTAAACCTCAAGTTGCCAAATGAATGTTAATTATGGAAATAGTTGAGTTAACAAGAGAACTCCTCTGTTTCCATGACCTCATAATTTCACAAGTCTGAATAGAGGCATAAAGTCATCCATTTTGCCTCAAAATTGTTTGATGATGTAAATATATATACCTTTGAACTCTTCAGAACTCCTACTTTAGAGTAAAATTTAGATTAACTTTCTTAAGAAGTTCAGTGGAACCAGAGCTCAACCACAGCATGAAAGTAATTCCAAGACTTGGGAATATTTAGATAATGACTCAATTCTTCCAGGTCAGAACCAATTCTAGTTTAACACATTATAACTTTTCTGCTTTAATTGATTTTTCCACTATCTATTTATCTTTCTAATTGGATAGTAAGGTACTATGGAAAAAAATCTGTAAAATCCAACCAGTTCATGTAAGAAATTTCAATAAGTGAAAGGGCCGATGGGAAATTTTTCAAGGTTATTGGATAATTAATAGGAGTCACAGAATTAAAAAAATGTTTTTGTCAGTCGCTAGTGTCATCAAGCTAAGGGCAGAATTAATCTGTGATACCCTGAAACATACCTCTTACTGGAACATGCAGTTTTTATGTTGTATTGAGTTGAATATGCAGAGAATAAAAGAATCAGAAAATCACAGAATGGCTTGGGTTGGAAGGGACTTTAAAGATCAACTAGTTCCAACTCCCCTGCCATGAGCAGGGACATGTAGTAGAAGTATCTTCAGTGGGCAGGAATCTTTTGAGATGATCTGGCCCAGTCTTCTCTTGAAAGCCTGGTTTATCAAGCACCCTGTCAAGCCAAGTCTTGAACAACACTTCCAGCAAGAGAGATTCCACCACCTTTCTGGACAAATTGCTCCATTATTAAATCTTTCCCTCCTGAAGTGTTCTTCCTATCTCTTTAGTGGATTTCCCTTAAAGCAACTTGTGCCTGATACTTTTTGTACTGTCAGCACACACTCTGTGAAGTAAATGCCTCCATCTTCCACAAAACTAACTTTCAAGTGTTGAGAAATCATGATTAGATGATCCCTGGAGCCTCCCCTTTTTTGGGCTGAACCTTATTTATTCGTGCTTTCTTCATATGTCAAATCCACCAACCCTCCAATCCTCTCGCTGGCCCTTTAGTAGATCAGCTTTAATTTTTAGAGTCTCTCTTGAAGTGGAGAAACTCCAACTAGACATAATAGTTCAGATATGACTTAACAAAGTCCCCTCGATCTTCAGGACATTCTCTTGCTAATACATCCCAGGACAGTTTGCCTTAATTTTTGGAAAGGAATGTGTCATGGGAGCACTGCAACCTTGCCTTGATCAAGAGCTGAGCACCTGAGTGTAATAAGCTGCAGACAGCAAACAAGTCCTGAGTGCAATGAGGCTTGATTTGGGCATGGATCAGCAAGTGATGGGAGAACAATATCTGAAACCACTGGAAAAGGTCACCACGATGTCAATATGGGCAGACTTGGTTGGAAGCCTGTGACAACATCTGGCTACACAGAGACACGCACACACCCTCCAGGTAATAAACACCATGCAAAAAATTTTTACAGGGACCACACACACAAACAGGGGACACCAGCTGGGACCATGGCAGACCAGTGTTGAAACACCAGTCAGGATGTCTCCTGCCTCAGCTGTTGCTCCTGTCCAGGGGCTGGACATATAGGCCACGTCAAGGAGACAGGTTAAAGTGGCCTGATTGCTCTTTTCTTAACCTAACAATGCGCAAGAATCTAAAAATCTTGCCAATTTGCCTTCAGCAGTTGTATTATGCATGAGTGAAAGAAGAGGTGTGGGCTTCTCTTCAGTTCAATTGCAATTCACTTCTTTGCCAAACAAAAACTTTCCCTTTAAAATGTGCCTATGTCTGCAGCAGGATCAGATAGCTTACTCTGTACTGTCTGGCATAGGATTTTGGCTGTGAAATTAGTCATTTGGCTTCAAATAGTCATAGGGCTAAATTTACTTGAAGGCAAAATAATCAGGAGTGAACATAAAATACAGAACATTATCCGTGCATTAGAAAAACACGTTTCCTGCTTGTCCATAGATCTTTTCTATGAATGTGGGCAAATTATTCATTGTTTTGTATGGCTCTTCTCCCCCATCACCACTGAGCTGTTTACTATTCTGAAGTACTCTGGAGCTGGCATTATCTTATAACAAAAATAAGTGATAGTGCTGCTGCAGAGATTGCACCTTGGTTCTGAAATACAAATGACAAATTTTAAATGAAGCCATGCAACTTACAGGGGTCAAAAAAATCTTCCTTACTTTTAAGAAAAATAAACAGAGAAACAAGTATTCAGCCAGGCCACTGCTACTGAAAAAATTATAAATTCATAGATAATTTATGTTGGAAGTGACTTCCAGAGGTCACCTAGTCCAACCCTCTCTCTCTTATTGCGCCACTTGAGGCAAAGGGGACTTCTGTGTTAATAAACAAGTTCCTCACCACAGCCTTTAATTTTCACTCTGCCTCTGAAAGCTGTATCACATCAGAGACTTAGAAGATCTAAAAATGGATGAGGACTTAGTAGATCCCTGTGTCCAAGTCTGCATGTGATGTAGCCCCTCCAGTAGCTGTGAGTTGTTAGTTTGCCTGTGGCATGAGAAAAGGTACTTCTCACAGTGTCTGGAAAGAATTCCACTTGCAGAGCCAGACTTTGTGATACTTGGCAGATCATATGCATTTTAGATTTTTATACCAATTAATCTGCCTCCTAAATTTACCACAACCATTTTGCATGCTAGGTATTGCTGTCCCCATGTCCAGATAATTTCATTTATGATCTGAGAAAGATACAGTCAGGAGAACACAAAAAAGTGAAGCTTCCTGGAAGTGGAAGGATTTCTTGAAGTGATAAGGATGTACCCAGTACAGCCCAAGGGAAGACCAAAAATCAACCCAAAATATACGTGACAAATCAGGTCTTGTAATGCACAACTGGGAGGTGGTCAGACATGGTGATCAGGACAGGATCTGAAGCAGTTTTGAGGATAAAGGGAACAAAGCCCAAAAATGCTCAGAAAACCTGGTAAAGAACTTACTTGAAAGAGAATAAAAGCCAGATGCTGCCTGAAGATCCCAGATTAAAAAGGCACTGACACACTGATGTACTAAATTTAGGACTACTCAGATTTTTCTCAAGGTGGGGTTTCCTGGCATCCTAGGAAGGGAGATGTGTGTCTTCAACAATGTCTGCAATTTGTCACAAAGGAATGCCTTATTAGTGATACGTTTTTGTATATAGGTTGTTCACTGGATGCAACATCAGGGCCCCTCCTGCCCTGCCAGTCTCTACCTACCTGGTATTACTTATTAGCAGCCAAATAAAACACTTTCTTACTTTTTTTTCTAATTTAAACACATATTTAAATTACTTTTATACTTCTTTGTTTTAGACATACAAATATTTATTTCTTCATTCCAGACTAGAATGTCAGCCTAGCTTGCATTGCAACAGCTATTTAAAATTCATATATTTTGATGGAAAAAATAGGTGACAGCTGCTTTTAATATTCTTTTTAAGATCATCTATAACAACAGCTGGAGAACCACAGCAGTTCTACTAGCCAAGAGAAGATTGGGTTGGTTATTTCAGTCTCATCAGCTTCATCCTTGATTTTAATAAGATATTTTGAAATTGGTTTTTTTCCCTGGAGAGCTTGTAATGACTCAACTAGGTCTAAGTGTCCTCAGCTCCTACTGAATCAAAACAATGTGGACATCTTCTAGAAAGTTTCAGTACTGAAGAATCCAAACCAGTAATTTTTCTATCATGTATTTACTGAGATCCTAGACTTCTTGCACAAGAGCATAGTCCAGAAGAAGAACAACACGAGAAAAATATGCAAGATCTGAGATGTAAGCAATATTGCCTTTTTCCAGCAGCAAAACAAATTTAAATTTCCATTTTATGCTAAAAAGTCAAATCGATTTAATACTGCCTTAAAAATATTTTTGTTCCAGGACACTTAAAGACCTCATTAAGAAAATTTAGAGGAAACAAACAAACAGAAACAAACAAGCTCAGAATTTCTAAATCTGCCGGCAGTTCTACATCAAGCATCATGACAGGACATACAAGCTCATTGCCACTAACATCAACTGAGTTGCTCCCAATTTGTGTTTATTTCATAGTGCAGTCAACTTAAGCCCCACTGCCCAGCCAGTGGCAGAACGAGCCCCTAGCACAGTTCCGTGTGCCTGTGTGGAAGAGGAAGGACAGCATCTCTCCAGTGCAGCAATAAATGCGGTTCAGTTGAATCTGCAAGGGGAGAGAAGATCATCATGGGGGCAAATGTTCTACCACCTGGATTCCATGCTGTCTGTGTATGTGGAAAAAAAAAAGGACTTTGCTGTGAGGAGAAGAACTTAACAAAAAGGGGAAATGTATTTATTGTTTCATCTGTAACAGTATCCTGCCAATAGATAAAGAGATATTTTTTTCAGCACATCCATAGACAGATAATAGCTGTGCTTCCACATACAGCAGCTCTGGTGCTTGTGCTGAATCTGTCTATGGCAGCTCAATCCAACCCCGTGGGAGAGAAATCCAAACCATGGGTTTCAGCAGCCTGCGTCAGTTCCCCAAAACAGCACTGCAGAGAGCGCAGCGCAGATGCAGGCATGAGCCAGAAATAAAAGGGTTGGGAGTGACTATCCTTTCATTGCCATTGGAGAGGTAAGGGATGCTGGAGATGGGCAAGGGTGCCAGAGCAACCCCTGCCTGCACCCCAGAGATTTTTCTGTGCTACCAAACAATAACACCAATGCCATCAAATAAAGTGATGCATAAGCACTGTTGTGTAATACATTACAACTTAGTTCACTACTCTTTTTCTTCTGAGCTTTGCTTTAACTCTTTTCTGAGGATCAATACCTGGTCTGTGTTTTCACAAAACAAAATTAACCTTAAACCAAGTATGTAAAAACTTATAAGCAGTTATAAGTAACTCCAGCAAGCTTTCAAAGAAAGTAGCTTATACCGTCTGAGTGAAACTCATTCCTATTCCCAAAGCAAAGGAGCACATACAGTATTCAGAAGACAAATTTAAAGATGCTGTTCAAGCAAGTCTGTATTTATTGCTACTACACAGGTATCCTCAAATGAAGGACTTCAGCACACACACTTCAGGCTAGTGCACCTCTTCTCTTACCTCTGGCTAGTTGCAGTTGAAGAGCGCCTCTGGCTGGTGTTGAAAGCTTGGCAGCTAATTTACAGAAAACATTCTGTGGCCACTCGAGGCCATGCAACCACCTTCCTCTATCTCCTGCATTTTACCTTCACTCCAAAACCTGGCCAATAACTGAGTCTTTCATTCTACCAGCAGCACAGAAATCTACTGTGGCAGCAGGCAGTAACCCAGTTCAGCCTTGGGGTCACAGGGGTTTCAGGGCTGATGGGCTCTGATGGCTCTCTCTTCCATATGTCCTTCTTCCTCTAACTTAATAGGGACTCAGTTTGGTCTTGTTAGGGGTACTATTTCCCATTCCTAGAGGATGTCACTAGACTGCTCAAATTTCACCACAAATCGACATGAAGATTTCATCTCCTCTTTCATCATTTGGGCAGAGGATGCACATAGGGACTCATCTGCAGTCACTTCTTCCCAGTGCTGAAGCAGAAAGACAGCGCCATGGCTGGAATTCCACACAGAGAGGCATAAAGGAGAAGGCAGAGAAGGAGGCACAGAGGATTTGCACAGCAGAAAGAAGGTCCTGCTTTGTTAGGATGGGTCATAAGAGAGTACCAGAGAACACAAGAGGTGCTTGACATCAGCCCCGGTAGATCTCAGTCCTTCCAGATCTTTAGACTGAAAGTCCTCCTCTCCTGTGCTAGAAACACAGACTATCCCAGGGAATACCACAACTTCTTCCTTTATGCTGTTTTCTCCTCCTCCAGAGTGGGGAAAAAAAAAAAAAAAGTCAAATGTTCACAGAAAATGTTTGTGGGTTTCGTGCACATGTTCAATTTTTGGTATATATATAGTTCTCTATGTATAAAATGCAGCTTTGCATTTTAGCTCTTCACTAAAAGAGAATATATACCAAGCGAAATGGGAACTTATAATAACCTTCAAAATAAAACAAGAAGAGTTATCATTTTGTTTGTCGATACAGAAAGAAAGAACTGAATATCTGCATGTAGGAAAGGCTTGTTCCTTTCGCAAGCAGAGGAGAGGTCTGTGCTGGGAGCCAGGGATAGATATTTTATATACTCCAGCGCCATCTAGCCCTAGGAAATAAAATTCCACATTGGACAATGGCTGCTGAAGGACACTTTTTAGTGCTAAATGTTAAGCCCATAAATAATTTCTGACCCTGGATGAAACAGCTTTTGGCTTATTGTGTGACATTTTAATATTTTTTTCTACCCTATAAATGCAGCTGAGTAGTATAGAAGCTCCTGTGAGAGCCATCTGCCACGGGAAATAACTGGCATATGCTATTTTCATTATTTCTCATCCAAACTGAAACTTGAGACAACCTGAAATAATGTAATAAATGAAAACCCAGGACACAAACATTTTGTGGGTGTTTTGGTAGAAAACTAAGAACTTAAATAACAGGAGACAGGAAAATAATAAAAACCAAAATTTTAATAATGAAAGAAAGATTTTGCCAGTCTTGCCATTGTGAAAATTTGTCATAAGGGAAAAAATCTATAGTGTATTTTATTACTTCTTTCTTTTTTTTCTAGAAATGTCAAATGAATTCCTTCACTATTCAATACAAAGTTCAATTAACTTGTACCAGTTTGAAGTTTATCTAAATTAAATATCTGGATTTGGATACAAGTGATTTTAAATCCACCAGGGAAAATAAGAACGGCTTTCAAAATTCTAGATAGCTTCTTCATGATGATATTCAGTCTAGTCAATTCAAAATGTGATTGCAGGTCTTCTAAAATGTAAGTTTTCAAAGACCACATTGTTGATACTGTTCCACTGTTTTTCCTTCACAGTCTGTGTTCTGTAATTTTTTGAGGATTTCTAGTTAGGGACTGTGAGAATTCATTTTAATATAAAGTAAGGGCACATCTACTTTTGAAATTTATCACAGAATGAATCATCCTGTGTATTGATTATGAGAGAGCTTATGTAACTCCTTTAGCTTCCACTGTGTACACCTCGATTTTACTCAGACAGACCTGCTTCTTCAAAGAACGTACTTGAGCCACAAAATTATCAGAGGTATTTTATTTTTTGGTTCTATGAGAACAGAATTTTCACGGGTTTTTTTCCCCCTAGCTTCAGGCATGTCTTTCCATGCACAGGATAACCTAAATCCAAGTATGAGGTGCATTCCATAGCAGTATTACAATGTGATGCTTGGTGGTCTCTGGGAAAGCCAGCTCAGGAGTCAGAAACCATGTAGATCTACTAAAAAGGGTTCTTAAAGAGTCTAATACAACCTTTTCCTCAGGTAATTCGGAGCTACTTTGTATGAAGACACACTGTAACTCTTCAGCTGATGGATAAAAGCTTCTCTGACAAGAAAAAATACATGTGTTGCTGCTGACTGAGAAGTTGACAGTAAGCACACCCACAGGAATTTTAAATAGCATATTTCTAGTTATCTCATAATAACACTAAAAACACATTGGTACACAAGTGACCCAGCACTGTTGAAAAAGACTGGTCAGAAGGTTAAAAAACAATAGGAAGAATTGCAGCCACCAAGAAAGCCAAATATGCATCAGTAGGAGGGCCAGGATTTCCTTTGTGGCCTCCAAGCTCACACCAGCTGAGGTCTGTGCTCACCCACAAGAAGCTGGCACAAATGGAGCTTTCCTGGGCATGGATTCTGACCCAGGAACCCACTGTGGAACAGCAGTACCATGGTGTTTCACAACTATCCAAATATATTTGTAAGCTTTTTTTCCTCAGTGCATATACAATCCTTCCTGAGGTGCACATACACCTAGAAAAACACAGGTTATTCTTCATTTTTACTGTTACTACCATTGTCAACCCATTTCAGTTAATTAAAGGACAATGATCAAATTTACTAACAGGTAACCTTTATTTAATGGTCAACTTCTCGCCCTTTCAAGCTAGAAGCTGTTGAGTGTGCTGCACATATAGGTGTGAATGTTTGTACATTTGCAGAGCAAACCCATAATCAAAACCAGTCCTATAAATATTATCATATAATTTGCTGTATTGCTGCGCCTTTGCTACCCTCCAGCAAAAGAGGCATTTTATTATAAATCAATGTATATGCAGCAGTTACAAGGTACAAGCTAAACTTCTTAATAATTTTTGTTATTGCTACTTACAATGTTATCAAATAATTGCAATTAAATAGGGCCATGTTTTTCCATCAAAAGTTGTCAATTTTAAGTTCAAAGTCTTTATACCATCACTTATTAATTGGAAGTGCTGCATTCGTGCACAATATTACTGTACCATTAAATGTGTATATAGTGTTATGTTGGATGGAAAGGAAGGAGGAGCTCTATTTTGCATACACTCAATGTCTAATTAGGTTTCATAATTAGGCTTTTGACCCTGCTTTCAGCTGGGAGCCTGAATTAGCAATTGAATTTCTGTTGGGCTGGTGACCCTATTTGCAGTGTCACAACCTGAGCTTGGAGAAACAGTTCTTTGGGAACCCTTAGCTCGCGGTTCCGTGTTCTCCTTGTACTTGCTACGACTCCCTGGGAGACTCAATTAGGGTATGATCAAGTTCCTCTTTCTTGCATCAAACTTGTTTCTATAATTTCAAAGGCCTAATGAGGCAGATCGCCAAAAAAAAAGTTTCATAGTCTCAGTGGGGAGAGGGAGGTGATTGTAAAGGGTTTCCAGGGAGAGGAGTCATCTGTGTAACTCAGTACCCAACCTGAGACTGACAGATTTGCCCTCTGGAGTCACGGAATCATAAAAAGGTTTGGCTGGAAGGGTCTTTGAAGATCATCTGATCCCTCGCCATGGGCAGGGACACCTTCCACCAGCCCAAAGTCCTTCAGAAGCATCTGTTTTGCCTACTGACCACACAAGGAATTTAAACATTTACCTCAGGAAGACTTACTGATAAGACATCTAAAACATATTATGAAGTCAGATTCTGTCTGTGTGTGGTGGGTTTGAGTCTAGCTTTGTTATCATTATATTTTAATTCATATCTCCTATAGGCCACCAGCATCTACTTTTCACCAATTCTGACATATTTACTCATTGAAAAACAGGCAGAAATAGGTGGAAAAGAGAGAAAAGATAAGATGAAGCCTGAATTTAAATGACTGTCATGCATGAAAAATCGAACTTTCATTCTCAATGGCATCACCTCTGAATTTTACCCTTAGAATTTACATTTTATCATCCTCATCAAGATCCAAAAAATGCTTCCCTTCTCCTCCCTTCCAAAACAACTCTAAACCTTGCAGCATAAAATATAGTATAGCCACCCAGGCACCAAGCATAATGAAATCTAGCAACAATAACTCAAATATGTGTCTCCTTGTCTGAGTCACTTTAGAGACATCCAGAAACATAAATATATGTTTTCCCTGAAAGGTAACAGTTTTCTCCCTTTTAATCTGAAATAAAATTCTGTCCCCATCTCCCAGGGAACTAAAGGTGACAATAAGAGCTTGACAATGTTCAGGAGATGTGTTTTTCACATTAACATTGCCAACAGCTGCACCATAAATACTGGGTGCACAGAAAGTGCATTCAATCATTATAGGAGGTGCAATTTAAAATCTGAAATTCACTCAAATAAATCAGTAAAAAGAGTTAAGGGATGTAAGTCCCCAAAACCTAAAATGTACTGCTTTTGTGTTCCAGCTTTATTTGCAAGGAATTCTAAAATCTACTGGAACAAAATATTCCCCTTAATGTTCTGTAAACCGCTTATGAAATATCAAGCTTTGTTCCGTTCATCTTCCCTTTTCCTGTGCTACCCCCTTGCCAGACGTCAAGGAGCTCATGCCAAATGTCTGTGAATTCATGGCTTATGAAGGGCGGCATTGGATGAGTGAAGGAAAATCATGCACAAAAGACAAATATATTACCCTCCCCCAGCCTCCCCTCCTTTATCATCACCAACACACAGTTGCACACAGGGAGCTGGGAACCAATATGAGCATCTTGGAATTATCTGAGATATAGCACACGCTGTCAGACCTCTTGCATTCAGCCCTGGAGGTCCTCCATTCTGATCCTGAGGATATTTGATATGATGGCATTGACTGCAGGCTCTCTGCTAGGTTTGCTCTGCATATTGGAGACCCTAAAGAAGGGCTACAAGGATATTGATATCAGCCCCTGCCAAAGACACCCTGTCACTGGAATAATACTTATGTCCTGCTGGCACACACAGAAAGTGCCCAAAAATCTGGAGGGGTGCCATGAACTGCAGCAGATTCAGGTCAACATTCTTTCTATCCTTACAGCCCCAGATGCTTAGTGAAAGAGTATAAGGAACACAGCAAGCATAGGATGAAAAACCTTTCAAAAATCCAGCAATGAAAATATTGAAGAGTCCTGAGCCAGTTTGTATCCAGGACACACATTTCAGACAGCACAGTGAGCCAGCTGTCACTGCTGAGGTAGACCTGGTGACTATTTCATGAGCAGATGGGAAATGCCATGTTCTTTAGTGGACTGTTAACAAGAAAACAGACTGAGACAACACTCAGTGAATTAATATTCGCTCTCTACATTTCATAATAGGAGTCTGATCTTTACCACAGATATTAAAACCACTTCTATCAATTTATCAGATCTACACACGAGACTTTTTGCTCCAGCATCCCTATTCATGAATGTCTCTTGCAAGATAATTGATGCAATTTCCTAGCAACTCCTTTTAAAAAAATTAGTTCCATTAAGAAGTGAAGATAAAGATGGAAGGAACAGAGGAAAGTATGGAGACTGCTATAAAATATAACTGATTGATTTATAGTTTCTTTAACAGACTGATCTAACATGTCTAATAGGTCTATGTCTAACACCAGCCTCGTTGTAAAAAAAATACATTGCCAAAGCTTAGCCCATTTTTATAAGCCATAAATTTCAAGAATGTCAACAGTTTCCCCATACACAGCTTCTAGGCTGTCCTTATCAATAACCACCATGGGAAGTTCAAAGAAAGGAGAATGAGAACCAGGTGAAATATAGAAAAACAATTCCCAACCTCCTGCCGTCCCACAGTGTCAGGAAAATCTATCCTGCAGTCCTTGCTCCATTCTCTTCACACTTGTAAAAGACACCATTAAGTTACATATTTACAAATCTAGAACAAGCTCTATTTCTTCAAAAACAAGTCCCAGACTTTAAAAGTCACCCTGATGACTCTCCTGGATCACTGAAAACATGGGTAAGGATTAAAGCAGGATGAAAACATATTACAAATTGCCTCTGAAAGCAGTCCTTGGGGAAGTGCATTTGCAAATAAAAGCAAAGTATGAGGAATTTCTAATTCACTATCTCCCATTCAGTGTTCCCTCCTATTGAAAACAGTGTATCCAAACATGCAATCTGCATCTGCTGTCTGGCATTTTCTTTCTGTACCTCTGTGTGACTGAAAAGGAATGTTCTTTTGATTTATTTTGCCCTGCAGAGCCTATTACTAAGTACCTTTTAAAGTTCCTTCTTTCCAGTACACAGAAATGTCTCTTTTATCCAAAAAATACACATTTTTTTAACGGGACCCTACTTCTCTGTAGGACTGTCATGGTTTAATCCCAACCTACAACTCATCCCCCCACTGCTACTTCTTCATTTACCTCCTGGTGGGATGGAGGAGACAATCAGAAGGGTAAATGTGAGAAAATACATGGACTGACATAAAAACAGTTTAAGAGGGAAAGCAAAAGCCACACACACAAGCAAAACAAAACGAGGAATTCACTCCCCCTTCCCATGGGCAGGCAGGTGCTCAGCCATCCCCAGGAGAGCAGCGCCCATCACGTGTAACAGGGACTTGGCAAGACAAACATCATCACTCTGAACATTCCCACTTCCTTCTTCTTCCCCTCAGCTTTATAGGCTGAGCATGGTCTAGGATATCCCTGGGGTCAGTTGGGGCCAGCTGTCCCAGCTGTGTCCCCTCCCAGCTCCTTGTGCCACCCTAAGTCCCCTCGCTGGTGTGGTGAAGAACAGAAAAGGTCTTGACTCTGTGTCAGCCCTGCCCAGCAATAATGAAAACATCGCTGTGTTATCAGCACCACTTTCAGCACAAATCCCAAACAGCCCTATACCAGCTACTAGGAAGAAAATTGTCTGCTTCAGACAAAACTAGCACTTTTCACAATATTTTCTATTTCTTAAGCAATTCTAAATGAATGAAATGAAAAACAGGCATATATAAGAAATTTAGGGTGCTTTCAACATAGCATACATGCTACTGCATTGTAAATGACTATTTTATGAAATGATGCAGTCCTGTTTGATTTCAGTCGCAGCTAAAAGTAAAATAAAGCCATTTCCTGGTTGATTTCAGTTGGAATTGGAGATAGTTTTTCAATATGACCCTCGGCAGTGCTCAAAAAAGTGGGGAAAAGAGGCAGATAAGGCACAGAATGAAATAAATGGATCCAATCTGAACTCAGTTACTTCATAAGTTGATAGCATAGTGGAAAGGCAATGCACAACCAGTAACCTCAGCCATAAGAAACTTAATGATGGATGAAAATGAAAAACGTCAGGATGCCTATTTATCTATGAGAATTAGAATCCTTTAAACAAGTTATGAATGAAAGATGTCTAACTAAACCGGATTTTAAGTCAATTAGAAATGAATGAAAAATCTAATTTAAATGGACATCATCTTTCACTAATATTAGAAAAACAATACTTTCTACATTTTATTGGAGCTGATAAATTTATTGTGACACCTGAACAGGAAAGCTACTTTATACTAAAAGACATTTTCCTCTGCTTAGCAAATAGCCAAACCCAACCCTCAATTCTGAATTTTATTTCCTGTTAGTGAATTGCTCATAATTTTAAACTGCTCTTTTTACTTTCAACTATAATGAATGGATTAAAACAAACTTTTATTGGCATGATCAACAAAAATAGTTTGGACTTTGCTTATATCTAGAACAATTCCACCTAATAATCCAAAAGATAAACTGTTAACCTGAATGATGCACGTTAGTAGTAAGGTGCTGGAGTCCTCCACACCTCTGAGAAGTTACATACCATTATATTCATGGCTATTTAACTGCGTTCAGATCTGGTCTGACACATCCAACTTACTAATATGTTTTTGACATCAGTTGGCCATTGTATTGTGCCAATCTTAAGAGTTCCATTGCCATATCCTCTAAAAAGCCTCAGGTGAGACAAAATTCAGGTTATGGACTCCTTTTTCTCCATTCCTACACATATTCATAAAGAGTACAGCAGAGAGAAGCAAAAGAACCTATGAGGTCAAAGATTATCACCTCCTGGCCTACCCACAGGGGTGGCTGTCCTCTGCAAGGGTTGGCAAGAAGATTCATGAGGGGAAAATGTACGTGTTTTTGAACCACGAGGTGAGGAAACCTTTAGGGCTTTATACTGCAGCCACTATGGACAAAGCAGAGAAACAAATCCTTAAAGCTCTGCTGATCCAAAGGCTGGATCAGTGCAGAACATCACATAGCGAGGTAAGAGGCAGCCTTCTCTCTCGGTCTCTCTTCACAAGCAGCAGCAACATGGTAGAGACATGCTCCTATCACAGCGATAGGACAGGGGAAAATTTTTAAACTTAAAGAGGAAAGGTTTAGGTCCATATTAGGAAGACAAGCAGGGATTGGTGAGCCACTGGCACAGGTTTCCCAGAGAAGCTGAGGATGGCCCATTCCTGGAAGTGTTCAAGGCCAGGCTGGATGGGGCTTTGAGCTGCCTGGTCTAGGGGAGGGTGTTCCTGTCCATGGTAGGGGGGTTGAAATGAGATGATCTGTAAGGTCCCTTTCAACCCAACCCTTTCTATGATCATCTAATGCTGACAAAATTTATGATAGTATGGGGGTTTCTGTGACACAAATGAGAGCAGAGAATGCCCTTCTGTATCAGAACTGATATACTGTTTTCCTTGGAAGATGTTATTGTACATCACAAGCAAAAATTATGCCAGAGGATGAGTAATGATATTTCTGATCCACAAATGAAAAGGTTTTTAGTATTGCTGGGACCTATGGTGTAACATTACACTGATTTTTTTTTAAGGTCAAGCAGAAACTGCAAGATTTATTAATTGGATCTGACCATGGTTTTGGTTTTTTGCCAAAAAGCTATTATAATAAACATAATCTTTCTTTCCTTCATTGTCTCTGATCTGATAAAATTTTAAAGCACACAGAAAGACCCATATTATGTGATGCTCAGTATCTGCAATATCACTTAACAGAAGAACAGGTGAATCTGAGAGTAAATAATGATTTTTTTCTCAAATAGGAATTCCAAAGCCTAGTCATTAAATTAATAAAATTTAAAAATTTTGCTTGAACAGTTTATGCTGTCACCGAAAGGAAAATCTCATATTTCCATCCCTTAATCACTACCAAACTTTTCCTCAGAAAATTAAAAGGTATATATTTTCCTTCTGAAAGGAAATACAAAAGCAAAACCTTACAAGAATACAGTCATTTGAGCAATTGTGTAAAAATTGCTTTTCCATTCACAACATAATCTTACTTTAGAACTGAATGGAAATCTTCAATAGGAATAACAAAGTGTTATACTTTAATTCCAGATATGTAGCTCTTCACTATTGTCAATTTTCTAGCATGGCATTTTCTTGTTTTCTACTGAGGACTTTTAACCCAGCAGTAGGAATGCTTTCCTGGAATAATTACAAAGACTTCTAGTCCTTGAAAAAGCCCTATGAGTGCTAAAAAGAGAATAGAATAAAAAGTCTAAAAACACTGAAAATCTCCCAGAAATTTCTTATTATCTAAAAGTTAGCCATTGTTTCCATGCTCCAGGTTTTGGAATGATGTTGAATGAACAGATGTTCAACTATAGAGTCTCTTAACATTGACTGACACTGATAACTTTTAAAAACTATCTTTGAAAGATTGCTATTGATGCAGGTTTCATTACCAGCATCCAATTCGCACATTGTTCAGTACTTTGTTCCCTGAAGCATGGGGTAAGCAGGACTGTTCTGTGGGACATGGACAACTGCTGGAGATCCAGACTACAGAGCACAGCCAGGTCGTAAGGGGGTGCAAGAGGAGGAAAGAACAAGCCAAAATCTAGCTTTTATTGATGGCCTTCAAGACCATAATGCTGCCTTTGTCAAACAGTACAGAAAACTGCATGAAAAATTTGTCCTGTGGGTCTTTGTGAACATAACAGAAGGAAGGAAACAGCACAAGGGCAGACAGACCAGGATCCTCACAGCAGCAAATGGTGACATTTTTCAATGATCCAGGTTCCTATCCATGTTTGAAAACAAAAGAAAACAAAACAAAATAATCTAGAGGCATGGAGAACAAACCCAAAAAGTCTGGGAGATATGCAGAAGATCCTCTGATGTGTTACCCAGATTTATGCTTAGTGCACTGCCGCCTGCCATAGATTGTTCACAACTTCCGACAAAAATCCCTCTAATTGGTGTCACAGGCCAGACAACAATCAAGGTTGGTTTAGAAGAACTTGGGGTATTCACTTGATGCTAAATTTCCTTATAGAGAATTTCACTGCCTACCAGTGCGAACTCACAGACTGGAACACACAGAAGCTCTTGCAATGTCTTGCAAGTGGAAGGTCAAGTCATGGTTGGGTGAAGAGGTTCTCACTCTCTTTGTTTCCTTGGCAGCTGGAGACCACTACAGTAACACCTCCGCTCCTTAACCACTGCACTAATTTGAAACTGCTCTAGAATCACAGCTGGGAGACAGTAACTACACAACCAGAAAAAGGACTATGGAAAAACGGATCTGCAATTATATTTCCTGAGCAGCACTGGAATCACGTTACTATTGAGCTGTATTTCTAACTCCATCAGGAGTTTTAAACCATCCCCCTGATCACCAATTCTGTTCCACTGAGCACTGCAGAATACACTTAGCATATGCAAGGCTAATTAAAACAAAATTCTAATTAGTACCTTTCTGGTTTTGAATCCATGCAGCATCATATATTGAGAATTAATTTTAAAAAATTAATTATGCATTGGTATTTGTCTCAGGTTATCAGCAGACAATCTATGTAAAATATGATATCTGGTTAAAGATAGGTCACCTATTAATTAAGAACATTGCGACCAAACTAATGGATGGAGGTCTTAGTAATTCATAATAACAGCATTAATGAGAGCCATGATTTGCATTTAAACATAAAATATATTAATATGTACTTTGAAAAAATAATGGTATCAGAGAAGCATCCATTTACTCTCATCAAGCCTGAGCCTTGTCATAAACACAGGTTATTTGTTTTTAGGGCAACAAGTTACCAGCTACATTCTCTTCTTGATGCATAAAGACCTACACTCTCAGCCTAGCACCTTTTGAGGAGGGACCATGACCTGTTTTATTTCTCAAGTTCTATCACTTGTGTTTATTTGTAGAGGATGGGACAGAAGTATTTAAAGAGCAGAGAGTGAGCACCTGTTCACATTCTTCAGGGTTAAAGTTCAGAATGATGTCAATGTAATCAGCATTCTTAATTATGTCCTTGAAATGCAAGACGTTTGCAAATCACTTAGATGTTAAAAACAAAAGAAAGAAAGGGAAAAAAAATCGGCAATGGGTCATTTGAAATAAGAATGCATTCCTTAGAAAGCAACCCTAATTTACAGAAGGTCCTGATTATGGCTGCTTTAGCAAGACCTTGTTGAAACAGAAAAATGATTTATGTGTGGCATGACCTTGACAAAGCTACTCCTTCTGCAAGGAGAAAATTGAAAATTAATATCTGGCAATGACACATTAGTGCTGAAACTCAGATCTGTGTATTTGGGATCCTGTCATTGTTCTTTTTTTTTTTTTTTTTTTTTCCTGGGGCAGGAATAAAATGTCTCTTGAGTTTCATTCATTTAAGATTCAAACCTCTCAAGTCCAGAGCAGCACTGGAAGCTGCTGAGTACAGTGAATTTTTCCCACCATCACCACAACCACTCCCTTTGGGAGATGAAGATTTGGCTCTACTTCCTGCAGAACCAATAAGTTACTTGATGCAACTCCTCATGAAGTCAAGGGCAATATTTCTCCTGATTTCAGTAGGACTGTATTGAGCTCTCAGTACGTTTAGAAGGAGTTTCCACCGCATAAATAATGTGGGGTCTGCCATCATATAAATTTTTTATCTTTTGTGTTGCCAGATTTTTCAAATTGAAGAATTCTCTCAGCTGTTGCTGAAGACAGTGGGACTCACAAGAGGTGCTAAGCTGCAAGTTCAACACCCCATCTGTACCCTGTCTATTGCAGTAGCCATAAAAATTTGCTAGGAGACTGGATTATGACAATTTTGTGCAAGCAGATATGCTTAATGACTCTTTTAGCTAATCTGCACAATTGCCTCAGTACACAGGACATGGTTCTTAAAAATACTTGCCAGTGAGCACAGCAAATACTTTAGGAGTTAAAAATCTCTAATTAAATACATGAAACAGGGCTTTGGGGAAACAAAAAGCCCAGCATACAATTAGCATCCTCTAAAGTCTGAGGTAGAAGAAGATCATCATATTCTGCCCCAAGGTAGCTCACATATTTCTACCATTTTACACATCTCATAATAATAGACCAACTGAGTGAGAAATAGAGTAACAGTGGGCAAATCACAGATAAAACTCCAGGAGAATTTCTGACAGATTGCAACATAATTCCACCCCTTTTGTTTATTTGTTTGCATTTTAGTTGCCAGACACTTTCACAGATCCATTTTTAATGTAAAAATTTATTATTTGTTCCTTTAATTGTTTCATAAAATATTTACCATGGTCTGTTTAAATAAAGGAATGACATCATGCATAAAAAATGAAAAATAATGTGCCTGTAATAAGCTAGAGGTTACATTTAATGAAACAATGCCCATAAATGAAATTTCATTGTGAGTGCTGATGATGCTCATTTCAGATGAATGCACTTTGTATTTATTAGTTTTAAGCGTGTTCATCTTCAGCTTCTGTAATCAGAATTACAATATCCACTCAGATGAGAAAAGTAATTAAATCATTAAGACATACTTTCTCAGGGCTGGGTGATTCTGTGGATATGCAACAGCTGGCTGGCTCCTGCCCTAAGTCCTTACTGCAATAGATTAATTGTTTTCTCATTATTTTCCAGAGGGTATCTATCCTCATAGCAATAAGCATGTAGCATCTGAGGAAAGGCCAAGTGTCTCACACTCACTGCTGCAGCATGTGAGGACGAGGCTAGCAGCACAAAAGGCAGCAGATTCCTTGCATGAACACCTAGGGAGAGTGACTTGCCACAGCACACTCGAGACAAGACTCAAGAATGGCAGAGATGGCTTTTGGACAATGTCAAGATTTCATAGACTTTTGACTCTGACTGCATTTGTTTAACCTATACTCAGTGTATCAGATGCAAAATTGTACATATAGAATTCACTTTACATGCACAGTTTCAGTAGAACTAACTCCACAGAAGAGTAAATTATGAAGCTGGCATTTGTATATTCAAGCCTCTGTCCTTAATGTGTTGCATTTTTCCAGCAAATGCCATGGAAAATTTCAGGAGATTCACAGTCCTTTAAGGTTTACACAAGCATCATAAATGATTTTAAGGCCTTCTGTCTGGGATGGACCATGCCTATTAAGAATTTTATCATGTGGTCCCCACACAACGTCCCCATACCACAACAGCTGAAAGTTTCAATACTGTTCAAAGTCTGTTAATAGCAAGAGGAGATAAAAACATTGAACTGATTTTTGGGAAGATGGTCATCTGAATCATAGTGATGAAGAAAAGACAGAAGCATTCAATGTGGTTTTTACCTGAGTTGTTAATCATATCAATAGATCTTGTGCTGCCCAGTCCCCTGAGGTGGAGAACCATGAGTGAAGGAAAGAGAATTTTTCATTGGTGGACACTGAACTTGTACACAATAACCATAATTTTTCCAGTGATGATTAACTTCTATTGAAAACCTATGAGATTTACAATGCTGATGTGCTTTAACCTTTACTATTCTACATGACCATGGAGAGTAAAGGAAAAAAAAAGAACAAAAAAAGTTGTTAATATGATATTAAGGTTCTAAAAGTAATATTAATGCAGATACCATGCATATTGCATAATTTTTCTTCTAAGTGCCGGGCTGGACATTGTTTTACTGTCCCACAGAATATTTCCACATTTTTAAATATTCTAACTCCATATAAGGACAAGATAAATTTATGTGAGGAAGAGAGGGGAGAGAGAAAAGACTGGCAAACATGCACTCAAGTAAAACAGTAAAATCACTGATTGGGGCTTTACCTTAGATGAATGTGCTCCTGTCCACACCGGGAGCTTGAACCAAGCACATTGAAGACTTGAAAGTGTATGTTCTTCAGTCCCTGACCTATTGGCTATTCTGTGCAGTCAGTGTCACCTTTTGATGAGAGACTCCCTTCTGAGCCAAAGAAGTCATTTTCCAATAAAAGATTAATAAAAATTTAATTTGATTTCCAAAACAGCTCTACTTGTTATGTTTTGTCACTAAAAGCATGCTTGACTGGGGAAAAAAAGGAACTTGGAACAGTTTTAGAAACTTTCTTTTGAATTGTATTTTAATGTTTCAGTGGCAAGGAACTTAAAAGTTAATAGCAGCAGATTACCAAGTATTTTGTTCCTCTCCTAAGAAAAAGAAAGGCAAGGGGAAGAGTCCTTGCATAATAAGATGATTTTTAAATGTTCCAGTTTGACTTTGAAGATTTTCTTTCACTGAATTGGATGCTAGTGAGCACATTTACATTTTCTGTGAGGTTTGTGTTAAACTAGGCAAGCAAAAAATGCCTTTTCTGTCATGTATGGCTCTATTTTTGTTTTTCGCTCTAACCAAGAAAACCACTGATTCCTACTATAAAAGAACCTATGCACGAAGATCTGAGTTTCAAGCTTCGAACATTTTGCTGCAATTTTGTTCAAATTGTTTTAATGTAGTTATATATACTTTTAAACAATGGGAAAAGTGTCCTTTCAACACAAACCCATAAGCCAAAAATAGCTGAAGGTATTGCATTTCAACAATTGCATCAGCTTCTCAAATATACTATTTTCTCAGATACAAACAAGCATGAAAAATGGCAAGCTCCTAAATGAGTACTTCAGAAAGACATCCAATTTTTCTAGGCACTCAATTCTACATCTGTGACCAGTGGTTTCTATTAAAGAGCAAGAGTAAGGTGCTGCCCTAAATAATTGCATTAGAGAATACACCATATTTTTAGTCATCATTTTGACATCTGATAGATATAAGGCATTGATTTGACAATGAAAGTGTGAATTCAGACCATTAGAAATTCATTTCTGATGTTACAAGAAAATCATGTTGTTATGGGGACAGAAAAAGTCCTCTGATCAATATGCACTAAAAGATGATCTTCCAGAGATGAAAAATAATTTAAAACCAATTTTACTAAGATATCTTTATGTTACTTCATCTTTATTAACTCATGTTTAAATCTGTTAATGTGATTTACCTTAAGCCTTTTATAACTTGTCTGTAGTTTGTCTCTGAGTTTTTAAAAACTGCTAATTAAAAAATACCACTTTTGGGGGGACATAAATATAACTGACCCCTGTTGATAATTTTGGAATTTGACAAAATATTTTTACATTTTGTGAGGGAGTTAATGACTTATATTGCGAAGATAAACAGTTTTAAGATTGGCCACTATTTTAAATGCTGTGAAATTCCTCATGATTCACAACAGTGAAAATTCTTCATGATCTTTTTCAATATTCTTGAGCTGCTGTGATGAAGCTGTTACCTTTGCACAGTAAGAAAAGCAACAACAAGAACAAAGGAACACACAACTGAAATATCTACAAAGGATGAGCTACACAAATGTGATGACCAAAAGCAATGAAACACAGATGGTTAAAGGCTTAAAAAGGAAGAGAACACAAGGAAGACTGCATGTCCTTGAAGGCTTGCACAATAACAATGCACCAAGAAAATAAAATTGCTATTTGGAAAACAAATCTGCATCCATCCTTTAGTGTGACTGAGAAATTCTGAGAATGGACAACTGTGACTGGCATAATAACAAATAATGCACTTCTGAAACCTGTAATTGGAAAAAAATTCTAGTAGTTTTCCTTTAAGAAAAACCAAAATGATGACTCCCAGATTACACTCTGGAAGGTTCCTGCCCATTTCCCTTTCTCCTAACTGATGAAATATTTCCATGGCCATAGTTGGAAAGCTGAAAAATTCCACTAAAGTTTTCTCAAATGGAATTTCCCATCAGTTGTTAACCACAAAAACTTTGTGGACTTGCCTTTTTGTTTTGATTAAGGGGGTTTTTTTTAACAAATTTTTAAAAGGGAAATAATTTCCATTTTCTCACCAGTCTTAATAATAAGCATCCTGTGGATTAAAAAAAAAAAACAGCTTTTAATTTCTCATTAGTCTCTACAACATCAAAATGTGCATTCAATATCATTCTTGGATCTTTCTACTAATATAAGTCCAGGCAGAGACAGGGGAAAATTGAAAATGCTGATACCTTACCTGAAGGTGGAAGCACTGTGTTTGGTGTGAAAATAATATTTTATATAATAGTGGTAGGAGTTTCTCCAGGGTTTTGGGGAATTATTTGCTGAGGGTCCTTTATCAGACTATAATTATACACCTATGTCAAGATTTCACACATATGTAATCTGAACTGCAGCCATATATATGTGACAGGTAACATAACACATCCATATTTCTCTTTAAATTTTAAAGAGAAATATTACATTCATGGCAAAGAAGTAACAACTGAAATATTTTCTCAACAAATTAAATCCAATAAGTTCTGCCTTTCTGCTCACGTATGAAGTGGTCAGAAAGATTAAAGATGATCATATTCGTACTTACTTAATAAAACAGCTGAATGACACCAAGCCCAAATAACTCTCTTTGAATTATTTTATTTACTATTTGGTAACATTTTGGTACAAGAAAAATAGAGAGCAGTCTTCAAAATTTCAGAAGTAGTTCACCTGAAAATTTAGAGAAATTCCTTCCAAAGGCTGTTTGAGCCGTATCTAATTGCAATGGTTGGCTGTATCAGCTGAAAACTAAGCCTTCACTACTGCAGAGTCATGAATAGTGATCTATATCATGCAATAAATACCTTTACTGCTTCCTATGTGACCTAATTGTGCTAAACTTCTCCCCACATTGGCACAAATACAGCATAGGTTAAATAAACCTTTTGTGAAGGTTTACACTACACCAGCTCTAAAGAAAGTTTTACTTGTACAAATGTTCCCAGACCACAGTGGGAGAACATGCTGAACTGAAAGCTATCTGGACAATTTTTCAGCAGCAGATTTCCATACTACCCAGTCATTCCTGTTAGTTTGTGGTGCACAGTGTCTGACAACTGAAAAATATGTAAATTGCTCTATACTTGTTATGAACACTCCTCCAGATTTTGTTCAAAAGCTGTAACAGACTGGGCTGCTCAGCATAATTTTTTGAAGCATTTGCAAAGCTGGTACCAGATCCTGCCCTCTTTCCATATGTATACCCCTTGTTTGATTTCTGTGGCAGAAATGTCCATTTAGCTACATGAAGAAAGTAATTTAAACTCAACTCCATTTCCCTCAACTCTATTTTCCTCCCATTATACACACATGCTACACAGAAATTTTCAGTCTTGGTTATTATTTATGGAGAGGTTTCAGGATTACCTTTTACAGCTGATTTATAAAAGTAATCACCTGCCTCAGACCAAAATGTAGCACTTGAACTTAAAATGCTGCTTCTGATTTGAAAGATGTCATCTGCTTGAATAAAATCCTTCTTTCGAAGCATAGAAAATCTTTTTGTGACAGAAAAAAATTCCAAAATTAATTTAAAATTCAGAATATTCTTTTTACTGAGGCCACTTGAATATGTACACAGTTTACATTGAATAAATATGTGCATCTTTCAAATAATTTTATAATGAGATATGTGCATTGCAAAAACATATATGCACATATTATTCCATTAGCTGTCATTTGAACCAGTAATACTCAGGGTTCAAAGTAGATGCTGTTCTTCGAGTGCATGCTTATGAGAAAACTAGATTCCATTGCAAAGAGGAGCGTTACACTATGCAAAATTGATTCAAGAAATGCAAAAAACATGCTCAAAATCTGTCTCTGAGATATCAAGGGCAGCTTTCAGACCTTGCACGGAGTTCTGCTCTAATGCTCTCTGCTCTGCACTGAACCCTCCATGGCCCCTGGCACCACTGCAAACTGCCTGACTGCAAGAAGGGACAAAACATGCCATTTCTGAAAGTGGCAATTTTTGATCTTCGCTCCCAGCTTTTAAGTCAGTACCTTCCCCTGCTAAACCACTGGCAACATTTCAATGGCCACACCTTAATTTTTACTTTTTTTGTGTGTGCTGCTTTGGGATCCGAAGAACCATCCAAATGGTCGAAACAACCCTTTTGTCTTCAATCAAACTGCCAGTTTGACCGTACGAATTTTACGTGTAGCTTGTTTTTCTTCTCTATAGACAAGTCTGCATTTATTATATAACAGAAGGTGGCATTCCAGATTGTTTGCAGGATGTAGACACAAGGGTTTCGTTTTTAGCACACTTCATAAGTATTTTGCATAGACAGATGAAGATGCACAACACAATGTAAGCAAAAGCAACATTTCATGCCTTCATTCCATAATTAGGCTTAGCTCTTAACAAGTCACATTCTAATTCCCACCAAGCAAGTATGAAGAGGGCATCTGATCTCAAATACCTTATTCATGCAAAGAATAGGTTCAGCTAAAGTGCAACAATGAATAAAATATGGGAAACGTATTTCTGAAAGGTTATTTTACTGTGTCACCAAGTTAATTCTGGCACAAGATGACTCAAACCATCTGCAGCTTGAACAAGAAGAATTAAACATTTTGACAGGCCTGAAACCTCATACTTTGATTTTCCATTTTTTTAAATCCCAGTTTAATTCCACCTCACTCCTCCTTTTTTTTTTTTTTTTTTTCCTTATGCCCTTCATGCCATTATCTCTCCATTAAATCCAAGTTCTGGAAACCCCCCACTGTGTGACACTCTCAACCAGAGGTTGCTCAGGTTGAAATGCGGTACATGGTAGTTATTCAGTCTTGCTCAGAACTCAGGCTCCAGAACTTTTTGCAAGGCTGACTTAGAGCAACCTTAACATATTACCCATGTTTTGTGTGGGTTTGAAATGCAAATGTTTACTTTCTACTGTAACATAAACATGATTTGTTATGCAGGGCACTGACACTTCCTATCATACCTCTAAGAAATGGTGTAACTGCCACTCTTAAACACATTTCTTAACACCAGGATGCTTGAAATTTATACTTTGGATAACAACAATGTATTACAGTGAATGCATAAACCAATATACACTGACCCTCACTTGAAAATTTAGCATCTAATTCAAGAAAAAAATCTGTGTCATATTCTTCTGTTTAAGAAAGCATTTAAATATTGTCCTCTATGAGGATGGAATTCTTAATGCACTTACAACGTTAAAGGGTGTCACTGCATCCCATCCTTATGGGTTTTTTTCTTACTCTGTCCCTTTTTCTTGCCATCTGCCTTTCAGTGTTAATTACATTTATCTGTCTAAAATTTTGCCACATGCTGCATTTTTTATTGAGCCAAATGATACAGTGCACATGCATTTTACTGGCGAATTTATGGCTAGAGGGCCCTCTTTTTTTTCTGTCCTTTATGGAGAAGAACAGTTCTAGTTTTAATGCTTTGGCACACAAGCTTTAATAGCATCCATGCATCTGCTCCTGAGCTCCTCACTTAAGCTCCCTGTATACTATCCAAGACAGAAGCTATAATGCGGAGAGAACATTTCTCATCACTCCATTTTCACACTTGCTTCTCAATCCTTTTCATTACTGCTGATCACATAGTTCTAAAACCTGACAATTAAGTGAAGATGCACAAAAGGCTTCTCCCTCAACAAAAAGGCTCAGGCTTTCAAACAGTGAGATGAAACTCAGATCCCAGACACTGTCTCACCCAAAATTCATATCTCTTTTAGGAGCCTTAGCCTTTCCTACTTGTTGAGTTTCTTGGCTCTGCATGTGTGAAATTATTTATTTATGCTACTCTACTTCCAACCTTTAAATGCCAACATTATAAATATGAAGGGAAAATAGGAATGTTCTTAGTCAAACAATTATGGGCAAATAATTTTATTTTTCCATTAAAATCTGAATTATATTATTCTAAGGTTTATTTTGGAGTTTATTACTTTTGTGATTGTTGCTTAATTTGTAGCTGATAGATCCAAAATGCCTTTCCAAATTGGGTGCAAATTCTACACTAAATAAAAAGGCAGTGCACAGTTTTAAGAATATTCCTTAAATGTACGGGCCAATCCAATAATAAGTTTTAAGGAATAAAGCCATTAAGATTTTGTAATGTCAACCAATTCTTTTTTTCGTAAACCAGTATATACTTGTGTTTGAATTTAATCACTTGCTAAGCAGCAAAATAATTATTTCAAGCTAATGAGAATTAGTTTTGAAGTTGTTAGTATTAATGAGAAATCACCATATCCATATTGGTATTGCATAGTACTAAATATTTGATACCTCAGTTCACATTACTGCTTGGAGGATACTAACAGCAAACAAAATTATTAGTTTCATTTTGTCAGATAAAGCACAATTTTTTACGGTTTTTAAAAGCAAGCCTTTTGAAATTAAAATAAAACTATATTTCATTATGACAACAACAAAAAAAAAAAACAAAACAGCCTCCAGATTTAGAAGCACAATGCTGTACACTTGTTTTAAGCCTTTAAGAGAAGGAAGGACAGAATCATAAGAATTCAGTGGCAATCTGGAGCACTCAGAATTTCCTAGGAGATTTTCAGCTCCTTTTAGGCATAAGCCCTAGAGAAATTGCTTCTTTCTTTCATGCAAGATCTGCCCTATTCTCTTCTAAGGAAAGGAATGCATTTTTTGCACCTCTCAACATTGAGCTCATAGTTCCTGTTCATTGGAATTGTAAATCAGTTTCTATCTTGTTGTGTTTGTGAAGTATTTGGTGTGGTCAAACAGCTTTTCCATTAAACTAACAAGTGATTAGATGGCACTTCCCAGGCTGCCAAGCATTTCACAAGCCATAGCATCTTAAAATTCAGGAAAACATGAGCATTAATGTTTCTGGTCCAAATAGTGTTGCAAGGACAGCACAGGAACACAAACCGTGAGCTAAGTTCTTCTCTGCTTATAAATCACCAAATTCTCACTGCAAAATAAATCTGCTGATTTACACCAGGTGAGAACGTCTGTAAAATGAATGTAATTACCTTTACTTGTTCTCATTTTTGTTTTAATGTTCTATGACAATGATAAATGCACTCTCATCACTTTCCATGCACACTGCAATAGTTTATCCCTCAATATCAACTGCCTCTCAACATATAACCTAATGATATTTATAACTTTTTTCCTTGGGATCCCGACAACATGCCTGGGAGTAGTAATATTGCAGATTTTGTAACTCTCTGAGGTTCAGCTTATTCACCTCTGTGTTCCTCACATCTTATGAATGTACCATGCTAACTGTCTTCGGCAGTCCTAGACAAGCTTCTCCGGGCAGAATTTTCCAGGCAATGTAGTTTTACTCCTTTTTCAGTTTAGTTCAGTTGAGTTGTGGGCTAACTCTGGCCAGCAGCTGAGCACCACCACAGCTCATTCCCCCGCAGCAGGATGTGGGAGAGAATCACAACAGTAAAAGTGAGAAAACTCGTGGGTTGAGATAAAGACGGTTCAATAGGAAAAGTTAAAAGCAAAAAGAAGAAAAGAAAAACAAAACCAAGAAAAAAAAAAGCCAGTCTCCCCGCTCCAGAAGACCAATGCCCAGCCAGTTCCCACGCAATATCAGCCCTGACAAAATCCCCCCACGCTGTTTTTGCTGCTGAGCATGATGGCATATGGTGTTTGGTCTGTTGGGGTCAGTTTTCCTCACTGTGTTCCCTCCCATCTTCTTGTGCACCCTCAGCTTCCTCACTGGGGGAGCACATTCAGAAGCAGAAAAGGCCTTCATGCTGTTCACTAATAACTAAAACAGGCCTGTGTTATCAGTGTTATTTTCATCAGAAATCCAAAACATAGCACCATCCAAGCTACGATGGAGAAAATTAACACAATCCCAGCCAAATTCAGTACAGTGTTACAATCTGTGGTTGGCATGGTTTTCTCCGCTTTCCCTAAAAACTATTTCATGGTCTATTCAAAGTCATTGTAAGGATGTTTTCCTTTGCTGTGCCTTTCCACCAGTAATTCTATTGCTTTTGGAAAAAAAAATCTTTAAATTCTGACTGCCTTTCCATTCATCAGTCTATCACCCCTCCTCCCACATAATCAAAACTTCACATAGTTGGCACTTTTATCTGCAATCACATTTCCTGTAGCCCCACAACTGTTTTGTTTCTTTTGACAGAAACACTTTCTACAGTGATATTCTTGGTGAATATGAACTTGTCATTACACCTGACCTGGTATGTGACACATAACACTAAACTCCCCAAATCCTGTCTAAAAGGAAACAATTTAAATCACCTGTGTTCCTCAGTCCATGGTGAACTCAAGTCTCCACTTAAAAAAGGTATTTCAAAATCATTCAGTAATGAACATAAGAGTTGCTATATTAGATGAAGGCAATGGTCTCTGTCATTCAATAAACAGATGCCAGCACAGATTAGCTTTAAAAATATGTAAGAAAACACAAAAGAAGGCAATCATGACATACTTTCTCTTTTGAAATAGTGTAACCTCCTTGGGCTATACTTTGAAATGCATCTTCTAGATCACTTTAATCACTGGTGTACTGAATGCTCTCATTATCCATTTCCCTGTCTAGTCTGTGTCTGAATCAAACTAAATTTTAGGAGTTTTTAATACTAAATAAAGATAACTACATGTTTAAGGAAAAAAAAAGAAGAAGTGAAAAATATGTTTCTCTGGAGACATATTTAAATAATAAATTTTCAGTTATTTAAAAATATTGCTTTTTAAGCAAAACTAAAATGTTTTCTTTTATTTTGAACAGTAATATTTCGTTCTGTCCTTACTATCATTTCTGGGGTTTTATTTTGCATTCATTCTTTTTGAAGTAAAACACAGATATTAACAAAATAAGTTTAGGTGGATACTTTGGGGGAAAAAAAAGTTATGTATCGCTATTTGATAAAAGGAATGGAAAATTTTCAGTTCCCATCTCTTAGTGCCTTCCTTTATCATTAGGTTTCTTTACAATTATTTGATATGTGTCTTGTTCAGTAAATTTTTAGAGACTTTGTATATTTTTGGAACACTGTGTTTTTTTAATAGGAATGGATTGCTGTTTAGGGAAAAGAAATGTTTAAGAGAGCTGGGAACCTTTGCAGAAGATGAAATATTAAGGGGAACTAAAATTTCAGTACAGTTTTAAGAAAAGTTTTGCCTGACTAAAGATTTCACGTTTTGACCAATTTTTAGCAGGAACTGGACTGGAAGGGATCACCTGTGCTACTGAATGCAGCTTATGAAATGGAGTGTTGCTATCAACACCCTACAGCACCCCTGTTATTTAGCATTTATTAAATAAAGATTTACTGTGACTCAGGCTCAGCCTTCTCTGTCTACCTGCTCTCATATTAACTCATTTTGTGTAAGCTCAGATGAACCATATGAACGGAGAAAGCCAAGTGCATCCCGCAGTGGGGAAGAGTGGGTCAAAATTAGCATCTGCCAGACTGAGCTGTTGCAGTCTCCTGAACATGTAATGGCTCCAGAAAAACTGGAGGTGTATATTTCTTCTTCTGCAAAACAGTCAGGGAAAGACAAATCCCCACTAGTCATCTATGGACCAGCACGGAAAAATCCGCCCCAGAAAGATGTCATTAATATACAGAGTGATCAAATGACTTACTCTTGTTTCAGAAACATCAAATGTCCAAGGACTTGTTCATCCACAACAACCTCAAACTCCCCTATTTTAATATGCAATCCCTCTCAGTATCTTACCCAACACCATCTTTAAACAATTTTGATTCCTTCACCATTTGGCTATTTGCAACATCATTCCAGTAATTCACCCTTTTTCTTTATTTTTTTTTTCACCCTATGCTTCACGAAGACCAAAGTAAATTTTTTTACTTCAGAACTTTTTTCCTGTTTAATATTTGTTCTCCAAAAGTATCTGAAGAAAGTTATCCCTTTTGACACTCAGATTAAAAAGAAAAAATCTTTTATTCTGTCAACTAAGGTTTAACTAACGCTTTTTGCAATGGAAAACACCTGAAGCCAAGTAAATTCCTTGGCAGATCATAGCCATCCTCCATCTAAGGAATGATCTTTTTTGTTTTCCAATTTAGAAATCTTCTGTTTATAGAAAAAAATATACTCTTGGGTTTTGAGTGCCAAGTATTGTAATTTCAAACTCTCAGATTTCATCTCACGCTTTTCATTTCAGTTGCCTGAGTCATCTGATCCACCCTGCCTTCTTTTAATGGATGATTCCCTCTCCAGCCCTCTGTTTCAGCCTTACACCCCAGCTTTATGACCCGTTCTGAATTTCAGAATCCCATATTTAGTTCTCTGTATTTAGACCATGAACAGAGACATCAAACAGGATCTGTCACAGATTGATTCCCTGAGGATACTGACAGTAGCCTTTCTTTGTCCCAGTATCCCCTTCTGCTCATTCTCCCCTTCTAACAGCTCTTCAGTCCACCCCACATTCTCTACTGCCCTCATCTCCACCTGCAGAACCAAATATCTACACAGCATTGTAGAAAGTGTTTTTTTCTAAAATCTGAAGGGTTAAAGCCATCATATCACCTTACACAAGAAAAACTAAACTAAACCAAACCAACTAAAATTAACTAAACTAAACTAAATTAAACTAAAGACAACATGCTGATTGGACAAAAAAAATTACCTTTGATGACAGGTCATGTTATATAAAGATGATGTTTTCCTTCAAAATATCTTTTAATACTTTGACTAGTAGCAGGACTGTTTTCAAGCATACTCTTGGGAGGTAGCTGCCAAGGGCAGCCTTGATGTCTGCTTTCTTTGTCCCTACCTTCTCTGTGTCTTGTCTCTGCTTCCCTGACAACTTCCCTGACTGAGAGCAGCAGCTGAGAGAAGGGAGAAGAAACACGTGTCACTTCCAGCCCTTTCCTTCACCGTCTGATCAGCTCCTGCTCTCAAATCACAGCTGATGGGCAGAGGTACAGGAAAGAACACAGGAGAATGGGAAGGTTGAAACCTGTGAGGGTTCCAGTGTGGAGACTGCAGCAGATCCTACTCCTAGCATGGTGGAAAGAGCAAGGTGATCTTAGAGGCAGTGTAGGAGACTCTGTCATTTGCTGTTATGGACTGGAGGATGAGGAACTGAGCCAGAAGGACATCCAACGGAAATAAATGTTAGGAGGAAGGAAGGGAGGAAGGGAGGAAGGGAGGAAGGGAGGAAGGGAGGAAGGGAGGAAGGGAGGAAGGGAGGAAGGAAGGAAGGAAGGAAGGAAGGAAGGAAGGAAGGAAGGAAGGAAGGAAGGAAGGAAATGGTAGAGACACAAATAAATTTTTTATGAATGGGTCCTGTTGAAAAAAAAAAAAGGAAGCTCTGGGGAGCTAATAAGCCTGGGAGTTATAGTCCTTACTTCCCACATCCAGCAAGGTAGGATTTATACCCTGAGCACATGGCCCTTTCTATGAAGTGAAGGCTCTCTCTGGAAGAGACCAGAGCTTTGGCAGGGTAGGGACACAAGGAAAGCTCCTCAGACCAGTCTCTCCCATTTGCCTCTACTTCACTAGAACTTTCAAAATTTCTTCAAGCCCTTTATTGCCTACTCTGTCCTCCCAGAATCCTTCTTTGCTCCATGACAAAACTGAAATGTCACCCCAAACAATAAACAAATGTCCCTGATGCTCACCCATGAAGTGGAAAAATTTCACTTAAGAAGCCCTGAGTTGGCCCTGGGGAGAAGCAATAAAGTAGAGGTGTGGGGAGGAGGCGGAGTTATTTTTTAAAAATTGTTACTGTTTTTGATACTCTCTAATAATACAATCCTTAAAGTCCATTAAAAATCCTTGCTGCTGGACTTGGCATTTCCTGCACCAGATTCCTTCAGCAGTCTAGATGGAGATTATATGGATTTTGTCATGCTTGGCAATCTAAGCTTAGCTTCTTAGAGCTCTGTTCTGCTGCTCCTGCTTTGCTTACACCTACTGCGTGTAGAGCAGTTACAATGACTGATTTAAAATTGCGTCAGAGATCATGTACAATGCACAAAACAAAGGGTTAACATTCTAATCTTCTTGCATTCAAACAGAAACACCCCAGTGGAGCCAGTCACTGAGACAATGAAATTATAGCTCAACAGGAAGATCCTGAGAAAGGAGTGTAATGGTTTTAATAAACAAGAATTGCTAAAGTTGGGGAGAGAGGCTTTCTGGAGGCTTAATTAATCAAAACACCTCGGAAACACCTAAGCAACCACGATAAATAGTGCAAATAATTGTTCTTTGTGTGAGTAGTTTACCAAGCCAGGATGTAACTTCCTAATTTAGCTGTGAAATTATATAGAGAGTGCAGGACGTAGAAAATTTCCATAGGTTCATAAAATCATAGGCATGTTTTAACTAATTTTTAAAAATAATTAGTCTGTTGATTGGCTAGGAAATGTGGTTAGGAAAGCAGAGCCTATCATCTGAAAAGAGATGTCTGTTGTACCATTTTCCTGTGAGGGACTGTACAGCAAGAAATTGCATCTGGTGGTTGCATCCAAGGCACTTTATAAAAGCTAGGACAGCATCTTGGATGGCATCTTTTCTTTCAAGTTTAATAATATGTGATTGTTCTATCCTGCAGCAGGAAGGAGTCACTCAGACAAATACCTGGTTCAGAGCAGCATTTCTTACGTGTACCCATGTGCTCTCCATGAGAAATGCATCACTCTAACAACACTTTTTATGACATCCTGGCGTCAGCAGAACCAGCTGTCGAGGCTAATGGAAGTACACAATCTTCCTGATGATTTCTGGAATAATCCAAAAGAGAAGATGATGACAATTACCTTTGAGACACCTGCCTCTAAAATAGCACATGCTCATTTTAAACAGCCTGTAATCTCACCTTGACTGACTGCCAGGCTTCATTTGGACCCTTCATGTTTAATATATTATTTAGATTGCACGGGTTTAGGCCTGAAAGGAAGCAATTTAGATTAAAATTAGCAATAGAGTGTGGAATTATACTGACAGTCAGTGCAAGGTAAGAGTTGTTTCAAAAATATCACTCTTCGCTCTACATGTGCCTCTATAAAACCAAAAATGTTTAGATAATGTTAAGACATCACAGTTAAATGCTCAAAAATTACAATTCTTAAGTTAGGGTGTCAGGCTGTGGTTTTACTCCTTTCTTTGTTTCCCAGTGCATGACCAACACTAGAATGCCACACCCACACCTCTGGCTTTTGATCACACTGGGAGAAATGCAGGGAAGGCTGATCAAGGAAAAGACAAAGGACTTTATGAGAGGTAAGTGAAGGAGGGCTGGTTGGTTTTTTGCTCTGATCAAATGAAACGTGAGTGGAAGCTGATTAGAAATATATTCGAAATGATACAACAAAAAGAAAGGAACTACTGTATGTGAAGAATAATGTTGGTATGAGAACAACATAGTAGAAACCTGCCACAAATAATTTGAGGCTGAAGACTGGAAGAGATGTCCTTTCAGAATAGCAAAAAAACAGTAACAGAAAAAAAAACCCTTGCTGTACTTTCTAATTGCAGTAGTCTTAACTCTGCAAAACACTAACTGGATCTCATTTTAGATCACATGAAAAGCAGCCCTATGTCCCTTAAGTCTTGATAAGGGAGGAGCTGTGATGATTATCTCTTTTTTATCTTTTTCCTGCAGACAAATGGGAGAGGGAACTTTCAGCCAAACTGGCAAAAGTTTTTGAAAGTAGAGGGTAATCAGGTGCACTTTGACATCCAGAAATAAATCTGCTAATGGTGTTCACTATGTGTCATGATATATGGAATTGCCATTCATCTTAAACAGCAGGCAGTTATTCAGGGGAACTACAATTTGCAGACACTGACAAGCTCTCATGCATGAGTTCCAGCTTCATTTCTTTTACTTGCTGGGGACCACATACCAAAACCAGACCCCCATAAATCAGTGATGTTAGTCTAATCTTGAGGTGACACTGCCATGGACATGCGTGGTGAGACTTGGACAGAAAAGAAGCAGGCAGTCTTGTCAACACTGGATTTAGTTGCTTTTCGTACTCTAACAATATTGTTTTATCAAAATGTAGCCAAATAGCATTTATCATTTAACTATCCATCCATGCTTCTTAGAATGGTGCTTACGTTATAATCTATGCACTAGTCTTAGGTATATCTCCCATCTGCAGCTTTATATTGCAGAGTTAAGTTCTACAGAGACTGGAGAAAAAATTCACGTACCAACATCTTGCAATTCTTTTTTTCTACTTTTTCTTTTCTTTTTTTTTTTTTACATACACCAGCTTCTATTGCTTTTTTATTTTAGACAACATATCTTTTCTTTTCAATCCAGCCAGCCTTCAGTGGCAGTGTATATTTTTAGGAAGCTGTACAGCCATCTGGAAAGGTTTTATTTTTTTGTTATGTTTATCCTTTGCACTTTTCAGATTTCTGTCAACGTCCATGGTAACAGCTGCTATAATACTTTCCATTCTTGTGTGGTTTGCAGTCTAGACTTCAATCAACCACCAATTTGTACAACCAATAGTTGGGAGGGTGACTTTGGAGAGTATTACAAGCTGCCATAGGTGTAATTTCTGTGTTCTTTTTGCTCATGGTTTATTTCAAGGGTGGTTGATCAGAAGACTATGCATTAGTTTTTCATACTCATGTGTGCATATATATTTATATATATAAAAAATCCTCAAAATCTTGACTTTTGAATTAAGGGTCTTGTGTTAGGTTTGTGGTTTGGTTTCTTTGTTGTTTGGTTTGGGGGATTTTGGGATTGTTTTCCTGGGTTTTTTGGTTGGTTGGTTGGTTTTTCTTTTTTTTTTTTTTTTTTTTTTTAATTTATTTTATTATTCCCTATACTCCTATCATCCACCCTGTAAATTAAATTATTTTCCTTGCTTAGGAGAGCATAAACTCTGAAGTGTTGCAGTTCATGTATGGTTTTGTTTTATTTTTCATGAACAGTAGTAACTTGCATAGGCATAACATTATTCAACTCACAGAATTAAAAAAGGTGGTATCACCTGCAGGTAAAGACATAATAACTGTTTCAACAAAAAAAAAAAAAACCCAAAACAAACAAACAAAAAAACGTGTAAAAACGACTGTAAAAGCAGTAAATAAGTCAACTTTTTTTTAAAAAAAGTAACTAAGCCTGAGAGAAATGCTTGCAAAGGTGAAATCTGAGCCGAAACCTGAGTTGCCCTGAGAGTTAAAAATAAAAAGGGAAAAAAATTACCTATTGATTACAAAATATTTTGAAACAAGTTCCCCAAACATTTGTGGAAATTACTGGAAAGAAAAATATTCCAATAATTTCCTATCTTGAATTAGGAATGTTATGGTATGTGATCTACATTCAATTACTTGCCAAACCTTTAGGTGCTGTTACAGCCCAGGGAGCATCAGTAGCTGTGCCAAGGATGTCTGCTGAGCACAGAGATACCTGAACAACCAACAGCAAACAGCGAGCTGGGACTGGTGCCTGGAAATGTGCCTTTCTGGGGGCTGAGGTGTTTAGAGCTAAATTTATCTCATGCATCTTCAGAGCCATGCAAGGCAGGTGCCTATTCTAACCTGGAAGCTGATGCTCCCTTTGTAGCCACTGGAGAATATGCAGAGGGCAATTCATGCCACCCTAAGACCTGAACAAGCATTCAAGGAAATTTCACTGGCAAAAATCAAAATTTAGAAACATAGAATTGTTAAAGTTGGAAAAGGCCTCTAAGATCATTGAGTCCACCCACTAACACAGAAGCACTGTGTTCACTACCAAACCATATCCCCAGTGCCACATCCACAGGCTTTTTGAATACTTTCAGGGATGGTGATTCCAACACTTCCCTGGCCAGCCTGTTGCAAGGCCTGGGGTATGAAAAATTTTTATTACTGTGTACTTGGAATTCAGCGTTTCATTTCAACCTCCTAAAATTCAACTTTTGCACAAAGGTCTATGGACTGGGACACTAGCCTCAGAGCACTATCTGTGCAGCAAGGATACAAATATGTCTCTTTCACATGGCAAGTTTAGGAGTAAAATATAAGTTATTCAGATTTCGCAGCAACGGGCCATGTAAGTAACTAAATGAGGTCTTTACATCAAAACAAAATTGAGAGTCTCTAAGTGGTACCTGCCTTCCAGCTAAAGAGCTCTTCAGTTCACCAGAGAGGGCTTTACCTTTCCCTTATACAACCTAAACAGAAAAGCCAAACTGCAGCCAGCAAATTTTCATGATCTTATTCTACCTCTGCATAACAAGGTCATTGGGGTGCCTCTGTAAAATAAAATGGATCTGTGAAGCCAAATCCTCCTTAAAACACTTAACTTTATGCGAACTTTGCCTGGCCGTAAGGAATAACAGAGGGAGAAAAAAAGCCCCATGAATTTATACCCAGTACAGTGTGTTGAACTGTAGGCCCAGCAACGTCAGCATATCAAGGAAAGCAGCTCTAGGGAATTCTTAACATCATCGAGCAGAGAAAAATTCTGTATATGATGTAAATATTGGACTGCCTGTCTTTCTATATTGTTATTGCTAAGCTCTTTACTGTTTAAGCTGTGTAGTACAGTACTTGTCAGTCTCTGTTGTACCTGAAAGTTGCTATAAACAAACAGCATTATGATAAATCTCTTGAGTTTCCCTGAGGCATTTTTGCTGCTGCTGGAAACCTGAGGTCAGTGTGCAGTCAGTCCTGCAAACATCCCCCTTGACTATCAACTAGGACAGCATGGGTCCAGATGCTGTGACACTGAAATGCTTTAATAAAAAGCTCACAATACAGAGCTTTGGGAATCAGCATCTTTAGGAAGTCTGAAAAATCTTTTTGTTTCTTCTAAGGATCAGGAAAAAAATCATGTCTGTCAAACCGTCAAATGTGCAGAAGAAATTGTCCCTGAGCATACTCTGTTAGTGCACAGACAGATCTGGCAGTGAGAGTCCTGCTACTTTATCGTGATCCACTGACAATTCACACAAAGGTTCCTGCCTCCTTCAAGGCTCGAGCTGCAAGGAAACTAATTTCCAATTTGTATTAAATAGATAACTGAATGAAATTGGACATCCTATTCTTTCACTATAGAGGCTGGAGGTCAGACACAAACCACCTGAGGCAAGCTAACACCTAAAAATGACAAGCCAAGATTTAGTGTGATGGTTCAGAAAATCTGAGTTAGTCATCTTAGGCTCTTAATGTGGAGCTGCTTCTGATGGGGAGCCCTTGTAGGCTGCACTCTGACTGTGGAGCCTCATGGAGCAGGACAGCAGCTGACCAATCGTCCTGCCTAACTCAGGGCTGTAGACTAGATAGGATACACCCACCCTAACTTTAGGCATCTAAGGATGTTTTCTGTCTCTAAACTTCCTCTGTAGTCCACACACAAAAGCAAGATGGTTAAAGCACTTCCCAGGACACCTATTCCATGAGATGAAGTACTTGCCTAGATGTGGTTTTTTGTCTCTGCTGGCTGAGGCTTACACATGAGATAACATATAGATAACTTTTGAATGTGCCTATTTCAGAGAGGTGGAAGTCATCATAGCTGGCTTAGCCCATTTCCCATTTCCCATTTTCATATAACAAGTTATATATAAGTGAATATAGAAACATAGTACTGTAAGACAGATTACACTTATTTGCACTGACTGGACCATTATGGGTATTACTGAAGTTCCTATTTGCCTATTAATTTATCTGTGTCTGGTTATTTATTTTTTAAATGTGAACCAAAAGAAACAACCTATGGTTTGCTCAATTGTCAATTAAGTTCTTCTGCATTTCTCAAAGTATGTCACCCTAAGAGAAATACTGGCATTCCTGAGATCACAGCTCATGAGAGTTTTCTGACATGAACAGGCAACAAGCAAGTATTTTCCAATGTGAATCACATGACTTTACTGCAGTGACCAGTTTTAATCAACACTTGAATGGCTATGCTGTGGCTCTGTTCCTTTTTTCCCCTCCAGCACACCCAAATCAAGATCTCTACTGGAAGTCAGAACAGTCTTGCAGCTTAGTTTCCAAAATTAACTTATGTCAGAGAATGACTCACCTCACATGTATGAAAAGTAATATTATACCACACATCATTACATATATGAAAGCATGAATATGTTCTACTTACACATCTTTACTATGAGAAATGAAACCACCGTTACCCCAGTTTTCATTTCTGAGACTGGAAATAGAGAAAACCTTATTCCATGTGGACTACTTGGATTTTTGCATAAAGAAAATACAATTGTCTTATCTGCAGAAAGACCCTGAAAAGCTTCCAAGGACTTTAAAAACAGTCTTGCTTTCAGTTACATTAGATCCTATAGGAACAGGAAGAAGACTTGTGCCATGGTGAGTACCTCAGCAAGACCACTGCAAAACTGTTCCCATTTCTCTGGATGACTTAGAACATCTGAAAAATTAATTTGATAACCCAGGAAGACTCATTCAGCCTATGTTTGCAGGCTAGCCTGGCATAGAATGAAATACAGAATCTCTTCTGAAACTCTGAAATCTCCCAGAGCAAATCTGCGAGGATTTGTAACACTCCATTGCCCATCCACCTCCGTGCACTTGCCCCCATCAGTAAGACCTCTTCAGGCAACTACCTGGGAAGCAACGTTGGCACCTACATGGACTGGTTATACAGACAATATTTTTATTACATCTGCTAGCAAAAATTCACACAGACCCAAGCTCTCCTCCATGCGTGTTCACTGCAGATCATGTCAGCCAAGGATGGTGCACTCAAGCACCTCTCTCCAGGTGTCTTACAACCACTGAGGAAGAAGAAACTCATACACAATACACCCTCTGCATTCCTAAATGCTGTGTTTGTGCCTCCTGCCTAATAACAGGTGTATCTTGTTCTTTATGATCCAAGAAGGAAAAAAAATGCCCACAAATAAAGAATATACATGTATCTTTTTAAACATAAGTCAGAATATCCTTTATGTGTGAGTCAGGATTTGTCCCATAATATAGGAAATAAGAGCTTTCCCAGAAAATGGCGTCATGCAGATTTCTAATATTTATTGTCCTGAGTGAGATGATGAAGCTACTTTTGTTCTCCACACAAAAGTGGGTGCAGTGAAAATTGTGTGTGAGTTGCCAGCACATTTGTGTTTTGAAGGGTTATTGATGTGAATAGCAGGTGAAGTGTAAAGAAAAGGCTCCAGCTGTTTCTTATTTTGAATTCTTCTTTGGTGTAAGCACCAAGAGCAAATACTGGAATGGGAAAAGTTAAACTCATAAGTGTCCCAGTTACACTCAAAAAGAAAAGAATTAAAACCCTTTTCTGTTGGTGTGCTATGCGGTTCTGCAACATTGATTTTATTCACACATAGTGCACAGCTGTTTATTGAGTCTGACCCTTGAGGGGAAGCTGAAGAAACACTGGAAATGAAACCACTCAGAAAAAGACAGTTTTCCTTTCCTGTTTACTTGATAGATGTTTCATAGCTAAAAAAAAAAAAAAAATCAGAAAAAGAAGGAAGCATTTTTTTATATAGCTGTGACATGCAAATCATTGTTTTGAATATTAGCATAATTATTTCAATGCTTCTGATGTTTTTCCCATCTTATTCTCCAGAACATTTGCTTTCACTAAAAATGAAAATAGTGGAGAAGCTACTGTTTTTATTGTTCAGGAGACTATAAAATAAAACTAAGCAATGTTGTTCTTTATTACAATGATTTAGTAACCAGACCAACTCACTTTTTTTATACCGCCTTAAATGCTACTATAACCAGCCTTAAATACGTCATTCCCATTCTGTTTGATTGTTTTGTCAGAATAAGAAATATAAAATACATAATGGATTCAAATAAACAGAGACTGAAATGAGGTGAACACATTCAAATCCCTGCAGATCCAATTTTGTGCATAGGGAGGATGACTGGAAAGCTGCAACCTGAGTACTTTTTCTGGACTCCTGCAGAAGTTTTCTTACTTAATACAATTCTTGGATCGAGCAGTACTATTATTTGAATATAAGAATTTACATAAAAATGTGAGCCATCCTTTTCGAACTGAAACTTTTCTTTGAATTAAAAATACTGAAGACAATAAATGTACAAAAAGTAAGCCCTTTTCTCCTTACATGCCTCTAACCTTCCAGTGGCAAGACCTGCACAGCAGAAAATTATTTCCACAGCCATCAATTCTGTATTCAGCACTGGGAAATTCATCACAACCAGATAAAGCTCAATTCTATCAATTTGAAATGGCATATGTCTATGCTTTGACTTTTAGGGGGATTCAGATTTAAGAATTCCTTTAGTTTACTTTATATTGCTATAGACTTAGCTCTAGTATATATGTCAAAAACTGAAATTCTAAATGTTCTTCTCCTGAAGGACAGCGTGATAAAATCATAAACTACTGTGAGGATGCTACCAGCAAAACGAGTGTTTGAACCTCAGGAAAGTTTAAAAAGCCAGGTCAAGGGGACTTGACAGAACACAGAATCCAAGATACAACCAGAGACAGAGCTGTCAAGTGCTCTGAAGACAGTTCAAACTCACTGCTGCTTACAGAAAGAGCCAGTGGAAGATCTGAATGATGAAACAACTGATATATCAGAAAAGCAGATTTCTAGATATTTCAATGAGAAATGCTGTATAAATGCAGAACAGTTTACTTTCCAATAGGACAGTAGGCTGGCCATCCCAGGACTGGAATGAGAAATGCAGATTTTTTTTTTTTTTTTTTTTTTTTTTTAAATTTGCACATCCAGTTCAGAGTTAGCAAGAAATATTTCCCAATGTGTTAACTTTCAGATTACTGCACCAGGACAAATGGGTACAAGCTTTTCTTCCTCCTTTTTAAGCCATCTAAGCTGGAGGTCAAATATTTGGATAAAAGCAAGCCCATGCAAATTTTCCTTTTGTTGTATACAGACTATCTTTTCCTATTATATTACTTCTGAATTTTATGTTAAAGTTATAATGCTCTTAATCTTCTCCTCTGTGATATCTACAGGAACAAGGACAATAGCGAAAACCTTCAGCCTGAATAGTTCAGCAGCTTAGGCCAGCACATGCATTGATCAAATGCAAATAATGTCCACGACAGTCTACATTATTCTGATTTATTTCAACAAATCTCAAAAGCTGTATTAAAAAAAAACAAAACCTCAATAAGGGGCTTAATATTTTGCTGCAATTAATGCTCTTCTTTGCCTTATGCAGACTGGCCAATCATTAAACAAGCTCTACCAACCTCACTGCCCTTTAAAGGACCTGTTGAAAGTCTTTTGCTCTGAAATACACAGAAGAAAATAGTATAAATTTAAAAAGAAAGGAAAAGATTAAGGGACACATTTAAACCTGCAGATTATGAAACAGTCCCCTTTTATAAATCAAATCTCAGTAATATAATCAAAATCTCACCTTGAAGAACTGTGGATTGCACCATGATAGAAGATCTAATGAGAATGATCCTTACAGATGCAAGCACAAGCTTTCCCCCACTTAGAATTCCACACAGTGTTACCAAATGAACTGCCTTTCACAAATGAAGGACATCAGGCAGTTTTCAAATCTTATTTTAAGTGCTAAGATTCTCCTCCTTCTAATCACATGGAACTATGCTTTACTGCACAAGTGGTCCGCTCCAGAACCCACCCTCAGAGTGCCACACATCCCTCATGTACAAACAGCACTAAAGCACAGTTTTATCATTAATTATGGGGCTCTTTCTTTAGTCTTTGTGAATCATTTTTCTAATGATTCATAATGAACTCCCTAGAAAGCCAAACTGAGGAGCACCAAACACCACCAATGTCTGGAAGATAAAAAAGGAAAATTCGTAGCAAAACTAAAGATCCACATATCTAATGACAAATGGTCAATTAGCCATGATGAATGAATGTGATGACTTCAAATTAAGATAAAACACCTTTCCTAAATTTACTCTTTATCTCAAGAAAAAATCAGAAGATAGATGTGAATAAGAGGAAAAAACCAGTCCTTAGTTCCTGTACTGAAAATTGAGAGCCCATCCAGTATAGCTGGCCTAAGGCACCTGGATCTTTTCCACAGTACACAAGGGATGAGTGTGACCTAGAAGCTCACTTAGATGCAGCAGAACCCACTGGGTGCCCTCACAGCTTTCTAAGTAACTGCAGGTTTCATACCAAATCTAGAACAAATCAAAATCTATAGAAAATTCCTCGACTGCCCAATGCCCATGCATTTCTTGATCCTAGAAGTCCTTTGGGATCTTTACAACTGCTTTTCTAGTATTTACTTATTTTAACGTTCATTTTCCTTTTTTAAAACTGTCAGAAGCCATTTTTCTACCAGAGCATCGCCTTCCATTCCACAACTCCCTCTCACTGCTACAGACAAATATTGTGTTTATCCCCAGGCCCAAACCGGGTGCCATCAGCCCTGGCTTAGGCTTTAATTCCATTTGTTCTCTCTTTCAAATGAGCGTTTTTCGAATGTATCTGCTGATGGGATATGCCAAAAGCAGCCACAGGGTTGGCATCCCCTCTTTTGCCCAAAGGCCTTCAGGAAGAAAACCAGGGAATTAACTAAGCACACTAAAGTGCAGAGTAGCAGAATAGTCCTGGAATCCCTGAGACCCCTCTGCTCCTCGTTCCCATCACCTGCCACCAGCCTCATTCCTCACCTGCCTGCAGCTTTCATTGCTCTGTCACTCAATACTGTCATGTGCACCCTTTTAAACCACATCTATGTGGATTTTTTTACCCATCCAAGATCAACTCACCCTTTCTTTTTTTTTGGACACGGTCCTGCACAAAATCATCTGATTCATGGTATCAGCCTTTTATTTCCTTTATTCACTTGCAACTCAGCCCCCAGATTTACTCACATACCCCCCTTTTCCAACTAGTCTGTAGCTGAAAAATGCTATTATTGCTGATCAGAAAGGAAAAAATGCTTTATGTTCCTGCCCCATTACTGAAACTCTGCAGACAGATTAGTCACAGGGCAATGGGTCCTCACCTCTTTCTGAAGCCTCTTCATTGTATAAAAATGTAAAGAAATATGGTGGAGTCCAATTTAATATTACTCTCCTCCATATTAATAAATAGCTAGCCTGGAAAACCAATTTCCTCCATAAATTTGCAGATTGTTATAGATGACACTGTCTATTAGTATTTGCATTTAGGGACTTCCACTTACAGAAAAGCATGCAATTATGTCTTTGCTATTAACTATGCTACACAAAGATAAATGTTATTTAAACCTGCTGCAAATTCTAAAGGCCAAAGAGTTTTTATAACTAGGTCATTTTTAATGACAATAACTTGAGATTGGTCAATTCCCTGCCACTTAAAATGAAGAATCGAGTAGATAGAACATATTTAACTTTAGCAAATTCCATTATTTCATGAAACAATTCAGCAATATATTGCTAAATCTTGTACTCTATGCCTTTTTTCTTTTTTTTTTTTTTTCCAAAGAATTAAGGCTTAGACTCCTCAGATCAGCTTGGGAAACTTTTCATTGCAAGAATTATCTACAAGAAGACCTGGAAAATAAATGGGATTATTTTATTTTTGTGCAAATGGCTTCTTAGGCTGATATCTTCTTTTGCAGCTTTGGTTTAGGAAAAGTTAATGCGAAGTCTCCACCTGGTGGCTAGACGTATTTTAATGAAATCGAAACATTTTGCTACCTGGTCAACATAATGTTTTAATCTCTTTCCTACTCATTCAAGCCATTGTTTCAAACTGGTTGTTACGATTAAACAGTGGGAAAAAATGGACTGTAGAAACAATATCCCTAATACAGTGAGTATACGCTGGGGTACCTCCCAGGTTTGTAATTTTGCACAGATTAGCACCCCATTTTCGCCAGTGTCTTGTTATGATCACACAGTTTTAATATATACAGTCCCCAAGGAGCCCAAACAGGTAGATAAAAATGTGGAGAAGGGTTTGACAGAGTAGTGTGCAATTTAAACTGAAAAACTCTGCAAGTATCTTCTGTCAGAAATAAAAAAATCGTAGATTTTGATATAAGGAATGGGACAACCTCGGACCTAAAAGAAAAATTAGAAGAAAATATTAATTAGAAGAGGAAGACAGTTGGTCAAATAAAGCTCAGTGTGGTGAGCTGACTCTAGTGGGGTGCCATGTGCCCACCAAAGCCCCTCTGTCACTGCCCCCCTCAGCTGAGCAGGTGAGAGAAATTATAATGAAAAGTTCATGGAATGGGATAAAGGCAGGGAGAGATCCCTCAGCAGTGACCGTCACAGCCAAAACAGACTTGAATTGGGGAAATTTATCGAATTTATTACAAATCAAATCAGAGGAGGATAACAAGAAATGAAACTAAGCTTTAAAACACCTTCCCTCTACTCCTCCCTCAACTTCTTTCACAGGGAGATGGAGAATGGGGGCTGTGATCAGTTCATCACATGTTGTCTTTGCTGCTCCTTGTCCTCAGGGGGAGGATTCCTCACAATCTTCCCTTGTTCCAGTGTGGGGTCCCTCCCACAGGAGAAGAGTCCTCAAGGGACTTCTCCAACATGAGTCCTTCCCATGGGCTACAGTTCTGCACAACTGTTCCAGCATGGATCTGTCCCTCCCATGGGATGCAGTCCTTTAGGAACAGGCTGCTCCAGCGAGGGTCCCCCACAGAGTCACAGGTGCTGCCAGGAGCCTGCTCCAGCACAGTCTTCCCACAGGGTCACAGCCTCCTTTGGCATCCCCCTGCTCTGGTGTGGGACCCTCCAAGGGCTGCAGGAGGATCTCTGCTCCCCCATGTGCCCCATGGGCTGCAGGGGCACAGCTGCCTCACCATGGGCTGCACCAGGGGCTGCAGGGAATCTCTGCTGCAGCACCTGGAGCACCTCCTGCCCCTCCTTCTGCACTGACCTGGGTGTCTGTAGGGTTGCTGCTCTCACATACTCTCACTCCTCTCTCCTGGCTCCTGTGCAATAGCTTTTTGCCCCTTAACTCTGTTATCCCAGAGATGCTGCCATCATCCCTGGTTAGCCCAGCCTTGACCAGCAGTGGGTCCCTCTTGGAGCGGGCTGACATTGGCTCTGATGGACATGGGGGAATTTCTGGGAGCTTCTCACAGAAGCCATCCTTGTAGTCCACCCACTACCAAAACCCTATCATGCAAACCCTCAGAAAATTCATCTAGCAGTATGACTGGAAGTGGTGAAATATAACCACGGTTTTAAGGAAACCTGTTTGTGCACACACCATGCATGACGACTGCGGTGGATGACAATATAGTCTCTGGTGATGAAGATATTTTTGTATTACAGGACTGAACTTGCATAACTATTGGCCAAAGAAAATAATTACAAGTAAAAAATAAAAAAAAAATTTGTTTAAATGTACTACAAACTACAGGGTTTTTTCTTTATGAAAGCATTGCAATTACCATGTAAGATCAATGTAAACACTACATAAATATATTTCAAACAAAAACTTAATTTCCCCTGGAAATATTCTGTGCAGGGTCCAGCTCTTCATCATTAATCTTCTGTTTTGAGCATCTCTGGTCAGCTAAGCCAATCACTAGTACAACTGTTCATTGGTTTTGACAGGGACAAAAATAATAGCATGTCATAACCACCAGGACAGCTTTGGATCTAATGATCCAAAATTAAATGAATGTCTACACTCCCTTTGGCATCAGCTATCAAATCATAACATGTTGGAGCAGATACTGAGAATTCACACTGTAGAATTGTAAATTTATAGGCCATTGGGCCTTTAGTTATTTTGAAAGTTTCCACCCTGCTTGAGTACTTGCCGAAAAATCAAATAGAATACTATAAAGACCAGCAAATTATTTGTTTCATACAAAATCTTTTCTAAAGCCACTATAGAAGAAACTATGTCCTTCTGTGGAACTAAAAAGTATAAATAAGGAAAGTTCAGATCACGTATGTCATGAGTTTACAATGGAGACTAAGTTAGGAATTTAAAAAAAAAAAAAGTGTTGAAGGGTTTCCATGTGTATGGGACAGAGAATGTCTGAAATGTACAGTCCTCCTCTTTGCAGAACAGCAGGTGAGAAAAGCAGATAGCCACTCACTAATGCCTATATAGCCATTCTTCCACGTTCTTTCATTTTGGGGCTATTCCACTTGGGATGGAATATCTATGTAGTCACTGACACAGAGAATGACAAAACAGATATATCTGGCCTTTTACAGAGCAGCGTCACAGCAAACCTCCCTCGTACCCATGAGAACTGTGGCTGAGCACTGGCAATGGGCTGAGGTCACCCCCAGCACACAGAGGTCTGCAACCTACAGGTACACTGGGGTCACCAGGGGCTGCATCCCTGTGGACAGCAGAAAGCATCAGGATCACAACAACCTTCAGACCACCCAGGGATATGCAGAGTCAAGGTTACAAAGACGACCACCTTAACAGCAAATTTCTAACTTTAAAACAACCCCCCCAAAAAACTAAGGAATGTGTGTGGATACTTCTACTTTTGTCAAGTTATTCCTGACGTTGTATTAAAAAAAAATTGTTTTTACTCACAGTCAGTGTGATACGTATCAATACAAAGACTTAAAAACTCCTATATTATGCAGGGGGAAAAGGCCATTTTTAAAACCACACAGAAGTATTGCAGAAAGAGGAGTACCTACAGAACATTCCCATATAAGAATGAACAAGCCTTTCCCAGGCCACATCACAGAATAAAGTATTTCAGAAGGAAAAAATACCTCTGAGGTAATCTCCTTTAGCCTTACAGGAAACAGCCCAAGCTTGCTCCCTTCAGGCACTTCATCTAATCTAGTTTTAAATAAGCCATATAATGAGCCTTCTACAGCTTCCCCTGGGAACTTATTCTACAGTCTAATAGAACTCATTTTCAGGAAGTTTAAATTATTTTTAATTTCCTCCCATTACTTCTAGTTATATATATCATATTATTCTTCATACAGTAAAACCTTTCTGAAATACAGTAAACAGTAATTTTTCTTTGTAAAAATCTAACCCTTACCATCATTAATAAGCTTACTAACTTCAACAAGGTTTTCTTTTCCAAATTAATTTAATTCTCTTGAAAGGTTACAAAGTGAAAACTGACTAAAATATTTCACTGTTTTTTTATATATGTATATATCAAGTATAATAATGTTGTAAGGTATCCTACAAACATGGCCCACTCAAAAATTAGGGTTATTAGTGTACCAAGGAGATACCTTAGGTGAGTATCCATTCCCTTAAATTGAAAACCTCCTTGTTGAAAGATACTTGAAGTGTAAGAATAACAGAGAAGGGGAAAAAACTCAGTGTAAATTCTTACTGTCTGGATGGAACAGCTATTGTCAAAATAAGCTCCTTGTTCATTAAGAAACCTTTTTAGCTCAGCCATATTTACACTCTTAAACATATAGATCTATAGAAGGTGTGCGCTGAGACACCAGAAGATGCGTAAATTTGAAAGAAATAAGCTAGGAAAAGGGCTTTTTGGTACTGTAGTATATTGCCTGACATTGTTCAACCACATCATGATGGTTCCCTGTTACTGATAGTTCTGGTAAAGGGTATTTTCTCCTGGAGAGTGGCATGGAAGGTAACTGGGTATGTCTGTGCTACCTGTGTGCTCCATCACCATGGATGGATGTGCTGCTGTGAAGTAGCTGAAGGATATGATATAAAGTCTAGTACTGAGCACTAATCCAGTTGCCCAAATGGGACCAAGCTTAGTTACTGCAGAGAAACCATCTGTTCCCAAACTGAATCACCTAAAACTAGTTCAGGAATGTGTACAAGACACTGAGCATAATTCAAGAAAACAATAGTTATCAAAGAGTAACCAAGGCTGGATTGGACGTCTCAAGGCCATTTGGTCTGACTCCTGCTCAAAGTGCCAGGGTAACCTGTGACAGCAACCTGTGCTCAAAGCAGGGGCAACTTCAAAGCCAGGACAGGCTGTCCAGGGCCATGTTCAACCAAGGGTTTGTATCTCCAAGGAATGGAAAAGCCACAGCCTCTCCAGGCAAACTGTGACAGTGCTTACCTAATCTCATTTGGAATAATTTTTTTTCTTGCACCTGTCTGAAATTTCCCTTGCTCCAGGTTGTGTCCATTGTTCTTCTACTGCACGCCCCTGAGAAGAGTCTGGCTGTTTTCTCTGTACCTTCAGTTCAGGCAGCTGAAGACTGATTAAACCTGGCCCAGTCTGGGGGCAGACATCCTCAACACACAGGCACACTGCTCACACATGTTCAACCCATCGTCCATCAGAAGCACAAACATCAGATTTTGGATACATCTCCCTTTTTATTGCAAAGCTGCTTTCCAGCCATACAGACAGTTCCCAGCTTGGACTGTTGTATGGAGTCGTTCTGATGCCAAAAAGATTTGTGTGTCCAGGTTGCTCAAAAGTGATCTGTAGCTCAATCTTCCTCAGATATTAGAAAGTATCAATTTTTGGTGGAAAAAAATCCCACCACCAGTAAGTTTTATTTTAAAAATACATTATTTCTGAAGAAAACTAACTGCATGAATTAGGTTGCATGGATTAAACATAATGAAATCTTATAGGAAACATTAAGCAGAGTTGTATTGTCCAGGTTCAAACTTGTTTTTTAAAACAAGTTGTTCAACAGCTGCTGCACCTACAGGCACCTGCAATTACAAGCTGCCTCCCTATCTGATTTCCCCATTCCCCAGGCAGCAGGAACTCTACTCCTAAGCAGGCCCTGAGCTACTTCAGTCTCAGCACCTCAGTGCTCCCCCATACACCCAGCTGGAATCCAAGCATGGGCTTTTTTCAACTGACATCCTTTAGAGGCCAGGCATGCAAAAAGCATATGTTCTTACTTTCCAGCCCTTAGGGCTCCCCAGTTACGAAAAAGTACTCTGAGAGACCATTTCACATAAAACATGGGCTAGTGGTCCTAGCCTATTTTTTTTTAAGGACAGAGAAGAGGGTAGCAAACACTTCCTCATCAGCAGTTTGTTAAATCATTCACCTAAAAAATGATGGATCTTTTCAGCTTGGCAGTGTCCAAAAACACACCTTCCATCACCAAGCTGTAATGGCGTAAGTAACCTTTCCATTCACTCCCCTTGAAACTGTTCTACTGTAGACAAAGTAGTGAGCAGGTCACAGAAGCAAGCTTTTAGAGCACATACCTTAATCCCTCGAATTCTGTACCCTAGCAGCTAGGCTACCAAATCACACCCTTTCCTCTTTTGCACAAGGAATCCCAAACACCCTGCTGCACTGCTGCAGCTTCAGAAAGAAAGGAAACTCTTCTTTCTCAAAATGTCACTCTGTAGTTGCTTTCCCTGGGTTGTAGCTATGGGTTTAGTAGGAACTTGTTCTTGGAACTCATAATAGCTGAGCAAGTGATGTAAATAGCACACACTGTATGAAAAATGAACATTATCTTCTTTACTGGTGGATGTGTTTTACGAACTGCTGCTCACTGTGTTGCACGAGCTAGTTTCAGATGTGCAGGTCACTGAAAGACTGCACAGACAGATGTCCCTACTTACACTCCACACAAAGAACCTTGTCCTAGAAGAGTGTAAAACTTAGAATACATTCTCATCCCCAGGTTTTCCCATGACCAATTATGTAGATTGTTTTAAATCCCACATTGAGAAGTCAGACTTTTCCCCATACATACTACAAGAAGCCTTTGTATTCCCAAAAGGTTTCTGTGCCTGTGACACAAAACCCAAACGTCAGATATTGCACAAGCACTTTGCTGGACCTAGTGCCATAAAGTTTCTTAAGGCATTACATCTCATTAGGCACAAAACAAGGCCTAATAAGTTTCACTTAACTTTTCCATCTGCCTATCAGAGCAGACTCCATGGCCCATGGCACAGGGCAGATGTTTTGGGATATGCCCTTAGTGATTCTTGAGTCCAAAGAGAGAAATGCTTAAATCAACCAAACAGAAACACAGCCTAGAGGCACCTGAGAGGCCACCCCTTCTTTAGCCAGCTTATGCTGCAGGGAGGTTCTTCTCTCCACTCATTCACAGCCCTGCAGATCCTCATAAAACTAAAGCAAATTAATTTGCCTCATACTCTACTATGCTTTATCTTTTAAAACGTAAAATGAGGATACACTGTCATGAAGTAGGCTGGTGCAGTCAATCCAAGTGAAGAAAATGCAAAGTTATTTCTCTATTTCAGACCAAAGTTGGTCTTTCCTTTTTCTTATTTTTGTTTTTCTTTCAGGTGTGTGCTTTAATCCAAGAGCTATCAGTCATTTAACCTCTCTTGCTGAAGGTGTCCTGCTTTGCAGAAAATCATCCAAGATTCATTAGGGAAAATACAGGGTGCAAAATGCAGTGAACATGACTGGATTATGAAAGTCTTAATATCTTCTCTCAAGATTTGTTTCATCAATGAGTTTTTCATATAAAAATGCTTAAGAATTCCTTTGAGGAGAAACTGGAGCACAGGTTTTCCCCTGCTCAAGAAATTGTCTGGTTACTAGGCTTGACTCCTGTGGCTAGAGAGACATATCCCAGTTCTTTAATACTTTTTAGTACAGTAAAACAGCTTCAAGGGGGTGAGTACCAAGCTTTTAGCTTGAAGGTGGGAAATGAGAGATGAAGGCTTGAACCCTTGAAGGCAGAAGGGGGAATACTGGCTTAATGCAAAAGTAAGTGAAATTCCATGTTATATGGAATGTCAGATTAGAGGAGATCAATGGCTCCACGGCTTAAAAGAAAATGAACATAATTAAAGGGCTTGATCATATATTATGTGTTAAGTTCAAACTCCTATGAAATCAAGGTGATTAAACACTAAAGAATTAATCAGAATCAAAGTCTGTCAAATAGTGTTTTCCCTCTTAACACCTCGGTATTCCTTTAAAGTACAAAAATAAAAAGAATATTAAACCTATTTAAACCCCACTTTTATTCCATTTCTTTACATTCACGGGAAAATAATTTCACAGAACCAGGCCTAATTATATTTCAGGGTCACCCAGTAGGATTCCTAATGTTTACTGCTCACTAAAAATTATGCTGCAATCACAGTTTTAATTCCTTCATTATACAGATCTAGACACAGTAGCCCTAGAAACTTTCTTATTAAATCTGCAGGAATCACGATAGCTGTCCCTAAAGTCAGTTCAGAGCTGAATAAATATTTTCATGATTTTGTTTTCACAATGTTTATTATTACAGAAAAAAATTGATTCGTGAAGAGAAATAAAAAAAGATGAGATTTTAAAATGTGTGTAAACAACTGAGAAACAGAAATTTAGTGGGCATTAATTGAAATGTGAATTTTTAGGTGCTTTTGAATACCCAGTCTGCAAATACAGCCTCTATTTCTCTACAGGTATCAGGAATTTGCCACATTCTCTTATATCAGGTGTTCCCTAAAATAGCATCTCCAACCATTTTCTCCCACTCAGCCTAATCATCATGAAACCTTAAAGTCTCATTAAGTCTGATCCCCGTGCAGGGACATCTCCAACTGTATCAGTTTGCTCAGAGCCATGACCAACCTGCTCTTAAATGTTTCCAGAGATGGGGCATCTACCACCTCTCTAAGCAACCTGTGCCAGTGTTTCACCACCCTCATTGCAATAAACCTTGTTTTCCTTGTATTACTCTAAGTCTACCCTCTTTCAGTTTAAAACTTATCCTACTGCAACAGGCCCTGCTAAAACACCTGTCTCCAGCTTTCTCATTTTCACCCTTTAGGTACTGCAAGGCTGCTAGAAGGTTCCCATTTAGCCTCTCCTTATCCAGGCTGAGCCCCAGCTCTCTCAGCCTGTCTCCACAGGAGAGGTGTTACAGCCCCCTGAGCATCTTCGTGGCCTCCTCTGGACCCACTCCCAACAGGCCCACATCCCTCCTGAGCTGCAGAGTGGGGAATTGGATGCTCTACTCCAGGTTTCACCTTTTCTCAGAACAAAAGCAGAGATCTTCACTTACAGGACATTTAAGGCCAGGATGAGCCCTGCAGGCGCCACCAGGAGCGATCCCTGTGTGCACAAGGCCAGCAGGTGCCAGTACAGCTCCCACGATCCATGAGAACAATCCACCTCACACACACAGGCAGGAGCACATGCCTGCGTGCCTTTAAGGGGCACTGCCACCATACACAAACCTCCCTGGGGAATCAGGAGAGCAGTCAAGCTGGTACACAAACTCCTCTTATGTCAAGTGTTTCCTGCTGCCCTACACATACTGGATGCTAAAAATTAATCCCAGCTCTAACTGGAGCAGCTTTCCCAGTCTCCGCTATTCCCACTCTCAAATCAGCCAGTAAAGCTTTTTACATTATCAGAGCTGTTCCCCAGGACTACTCAGAGAAGAGCAGGATACTTCTTGCCTAGCAGATCGCGTTGTCTCGCACTTACCGGCAACTCCTGTGTAGACATTGCAGAGCATATATGCTACATAGAAGCACAAGAAGAGGGCAGAAAATATTTCTTCCTCACAAAGTCAGTAAGTGGGAGGCAACACAATCTGCCTGGGAAGAAGCATCCTGATCCTCTTTGGATGCTCCTAAGGTATGAGGAGTGTCTGCAGCAGGGTAATTCAAGTGAAGAGGCATCTCTAGGGTTCCCTTAGTTAACCTCCTGCTCTGAAGTGGGTGATCTGTGTGGTCAGACCAGGTTTCTGAGAACTTTATTCAGTTGGGTGTAGGAAACTACCAAGGGTGGAGACTGTGCTATTTCTCTGGGCAACTTTCTGCCATACTTGACTGTCCTCATTCTGAAAAGATCATGCTTTCCAGTCTATACTTTTCATTTTAATTTATGGCCATGTTACGTTTCACTGTGTTTCTGACCCGTTTCTCCAGCCTCTCCCTCTGGATTGCTGCCTGTAGTCCTTCAGGTGTATCAGCTGGTTCTCACAACTTGGTATAACGTGCAAACATCACGGGCAAATACTCCATGGCCTCCTTATCGCAGATAGAGTGATGCACTTCACTTCTAAGAGAGAAGCAGCAAAACATTTACTGATATAAAACATTTGTTAATTTGGCAGCATTTTAACAAAATTTGGTGGCAAGATTCACTTGATTATTTACTGCACAGAGCCAGGGTCAGACAAAATTGACAGGTTCAGTCACGAGCCTCAGAAAGGACTCCCCTCTCAGAAGGGAGTTTAGCTGCAGCTGGATCCAGCCTTAGTTTCAGCCTTGGTCAATGGTTTATGTCTAAAGGACTGCATGTGCACAATCAACTCTTTGTATCACACATCCAAGATTCAAAGTTTAACATGCTATTATTCACTTACCAAGAACCTGCTGCAGGAAGCAGCCTCACAACCTCAAGGAGTAAACATGAGAGGTGCCCTTAACTCAAGGGGAGATCCTGGCACGCACCCTCAACAGGCCCTGGGCTTTCCACTATTTATGGAGAGAGATAATTGACTCATATCTGCATACCAATTACAGCAGTTTTTTACAAACCTGGTTTGAGTCCAGCCCTGACCAGCACTATGGCTGGGGGGAGGTGTTGCTCAGATTAGCCCTTGGCTATTGTGCTGTTGTCTGTGGACCCTGAATCCACTGATTCAGATGCAGCTATCATGGCCAGATGCATCCATTACATTTGGGACTGGCTGTTTATTTGGGGGGAGTGTGGGCAAAGACAAGGCACAGGAGAAGCAGAAAGCAAGGGCAGGAAGTGCAGTTGTCTACAGATGGTCGTAAAATTTGTCCCCAGACTTTGGTCTGCAGCTAACACAACACCCTCAAGCACACAGATGCACTCCTTGCAGATGTTGTGGGTAATTAAAACCACAGTCAAAGGCTCTTTTCCATCCTTGAATTTGCCTTTATATAAAATAGATGATAATTTGTTAGTTTCTAGGAGCTCTTCTTCAAACTCTATACTCCCACTTAATTTTGTATCTTTTTACAGCAAACTCTAAAAATATTCACACACTAAGTTAGCACTAAAGCCTAAATTTCTGCCTGAAAGCAAAAACTTCTGCACTGCCTGACCCATTCAAACATTCAAAAACTAGTCAGCCCTTTCAGAGCATCTGAATCACACATCTCCTACCTCCAGTGAAGCCTCTTCCCTCTCCACCTCTCTTCCTACATGATCCTTAATCTCACCTCCTTCCCTCAAACCCACAATTTCTGGTGCCTCATTTCCTCTGCAGTTAGTGCAAAGTTACTCCTAAATCCACCAAAAAAGTTCAGCAAAATCAACCAGAAGTACTTCCTCTTGGAAGTCCCACACAGAACATACTAATGTAGCTTCAGATATGGTCCAATGGATTCACCAAAAACAAACATCACAGAAAACTTCTAAATATTCAAAATGTCTTAGGCAAGGCAAGTTGCACACAGGAGATAAGCATTTTATTTATTATTTATTTTTAGTACTTATTCATGACAAAAACGCAGTATACACGTGAACATTTTGAATTTCAAACAAATTAAACTGGTTCACTATCACCTTCATGGATTAAAAATAAGAATAATCACAGCACTAAATGATACAGTATAAATAAATACAAAAATACAAATTATAAGTATTATTTTAAAATTAAATTTTAGCAAAAAAATTTACTGCTACACAAAGTACTGCATTTGTTCAGCAATGTACTCACTCTAAAACAAATAGGAAAACACACCTAAACTTCTACATCCTAAATAATTGACAACTTCTTTCAACTAGGTTCTGAGTACAGCTTCTCCTTCTTACAAGAAAAATGCTGTTACAGATGAGGTTGGGAACGGCAGACGTACACACCAGAGAGAGAAGACTGGGCGTAAAATACACAGCCAGACCTCCCAGCAACTTAATCTAACGATCATAACACACCCTTGTAATGCAATTCTGAGACTCTGCATCAACAGTGGCAACAAGGCATTCTTTATATTTACAGGTGTAGCATAATCCTGAAATACTTTCAATTATCTGATTTTTACTTGAAGCGTTTTGAGTATCAGACCTTCAGAAAACAAATTACTATCACGAGTTAGTCTCATTACGAGCTGAAAATAAAACACACGTTCTTGCAAATAAATCTAACATTTGCAATTTACGGAACATAAAAATAGTACACACAGCTGTTTATTTTTTCTTAATCATACATCATTTCTAGGCTCCATTTTGTAACATTAGAGAAGCAATTCTCTACAACTACATACAAGTTAAAGCACAATATACATTAGCAAAAAAACCCATGTAACTTAAAACATGCAAGTTGTGTATTACTGTACACAACAGGTCTGCATTTAGAGTATCCAAATGATTTTTAAAAAGAAGAGGTGCCCAAGCTCCTACTTTTCCAACTGAAAGACAGCCAGAAGTTAGAATCAATGTTAATGAACACTTAAGTGTCAGTGCCTCTATGTGGCAGTACAATGAACCAGTGCAGCAAGTGTAAAGCCATCACTCAACATGAGTAATGCTGCAAAATACAACCTTTGCGTTTTATACTAACAGCCAGTAGTATGTCAAACTCTTGACAAAGAACTTACAATTTTAAGCAGGAAAAACTTGAAATTCTGAAATATAAAGGAACAGTGCAATATAAAGAAAAGTTAATCACAAATGGTTAAACCCCCCCCCCTTTTTTAATCAATATATTAACATAACACTACTGATATTTTAAATAATATTTACTTGAGACATTTTATCTTACCCATTTTTTTATTTTTTAGTAATGGGCATTTTTCATTTGTACACTGAAAATATTATAAGCTTTAAGAATAATTCACGAGCAGAGTGAGCCTTGTAAAGATCAGCTGGCTTTGTCTCACCTCTTATTTGATTTTCCCAGATACGTCTCTCTTCCTCAAAAAAATTTTAAAAATTTCTGTTTTCCAGATAAATCTTTCAGGATTCTGCATTAATCAATTCATCATGATATGGGGAGATGCAAGGGGGATGTGTGTTGTCAAATCTTGTTTTCTTTAGAGATGCATTAGATGTGTTGTCTATCATTAGGGCTGTATTCCTTTTCTCTTTAAATTTCAAACAATCACAGAGCATACAAAGAAAACAGCTCATCCTCCAGGCCTCTTCATGCTTTATGTTTGTCCTAACAACAGAGGAAGGAGGTGAGGGGAAAAAATAAAATAAATAAACAATAAATAAATAAAATAAATTTAAATAAATAAATCAGAGAAACATTACCATTTCAGACTTCATACTGAAAAAACCCACCCTTTCAAGATATACAGTATTATTATCACTTTTCATTTCTGAAATTTCCTCCTCACACAAAGGAGTAAAAAAGAAAAGGCTCTGAATGTTTCCCTTTAAGCTACAAACAATATTTTGACTTGACAGTGTATTGACTAAGTACCTGGAGAAAACTCCCTCTCTTCATCCTGACAGATGGGGAGGAAGATGAAGGAGAGACATCAATGGAACACATACACTTGGTAGAGTGAAAAGCCCCAAAATGATACAAATCAGATACCCAAAAGAACCCTCAGAAGGGGATCCAGGTTTTTGACTTAATAGTAATAATAGTAGTAATAGTAGTAATTAAGTAGTACTTAATAACAGTAGTCTTGTTCTCCTAACAAGAAAAATTGTTCTCATGTAGAAACTCCGGAATCCAAAACAAAGAGAAGAATATCTCTGGCATCTTTGTTTTCTGAACATGCAAAACATGGAGACATCACTACTGTAAACCAGATGTTACTGCAAATAAAGTTTTATATATATACACACAAAAACTTCAAGAGCATTCTGACAAAAAGGTTGTTTGGTTTATTTTGCTTTCAAGTAGTGCTTCTCGAACTGCAGCCTACTTATTATTCAACTAACTGTTTTGACAGTAGCTTCACACACTGTCTTTCCAGACTGTAGAACATCAGAATCACAAGTCTCAACCAGTGTTTCTGGTAGCAGATTTACTCTGTATTACAACAACTTTACTTTTCTTGTCATCATAATGCTAAAGAAATCCCAACGTCTTCACAGTACTGTCCATCTTTTGTACGTTTTCTTTCAGTGTTGTATAAACTCAGATCCTTTGCTAATGATATTCCAGCAGCCACTTTACCAGACTTCCTTTTTGAAACTTTTTTTATAGCTAATACTGTGCTTCAAACAGCTTTTTTCTTTCTCTTCTTTGCCTGGCTTCGGTCAGCAAAATCAGAATTTTCATCATAATAATAATCTGGTTCAAAAAGGGAAGCATAACAACTAGAATCTGGCCACTTCACTTGCAATTCTTTTTTCTGATTAAAGTCTGTCAACTGCAATGGGGCAGCACCTACTCTGAGTGCAGACTGCATGGCCTGCAGCAATTAAGGCATCAGACAGATTGCTATCCTCACACAGAACATCCACCTCTAACTTCATTCCAGAGCCATAGTGGATAAAATGAAATATCAGACCTGGTTTATGAAGAAGCTTCTGAAACATAAGTATAGCTTCTTCACTCCAGTGATCCCCCTTGACAGGAACTGTATCATGCAAAGAGCAAGTGTGCGCCAAGCGTGGTAAGTATAACAGACTTTCTGGAACAACTTTAAGTTTATGGATATCAGAATAAGGGATGCTCCTCAAAAAGCCATAATCAATACATGTAAGAACAACAGACTGACTTGTTACTTCATGAATTTCTGCCCTGTACCACTCTGCTTCCAGCCCAAACTCGATCAAGCAGCTAGCACCAGGCACGACATGTTCTTCTGGCAGAGCTGGCAAGTTGTCAGGAAGGTCAGAGAGCAGCAAGGACAAGTTTCGCATGCAATCAAAGAAGACTTCAAACTGGATGCTGAAGTTTGAAGGATCAGTAACTGCAGTCGCCCACCCAGGATATGTTCTGCCACTACGCAGCAGCATCCACATGACTGAATTTATCTTGAATGACGCACCGAACTCCTTACAGTCTGTATTACTACATTTTTCTGGTCCGACAATTCTCCAACAATGACTTAATGGCTGGTTCAAATACTCCTGAAGCGTAACTTCTCCTATTAAAATATCTACCTCCCAGATACCAGAGGATTTAAAGTATCTTAAAAACAAGATCCTTATTTCACAATCCAGAAGTGTATTTACTACATGGTCTAAATGAATTTTCTTCAGGTTTTTAAAACAAATCCACTTACAAAAAACAGCTTGTTTAGGAATACTTCTCATCTCATCACTAAGCATCTTTACATTATTTAAGGATACCATCTCACATGTGCCATAATCCATGAAAAAAACTAGCATTAACTTTTCCCTGACAAACTTCTTGATCACTTTTGATCGATACCATCTTAAGTTCCTTTCAGATCGCGTAATGCATTGCAGTCCTTCTTCAATGTCATCCGCATTAAGCAAATCACTTCTTTGTGCTTCTTTGTCAAGCATAACATTTAACTCATGCAGTATCTGCAAATTTTTTAATAACTGTATATAAAATTGTCCGCTCTTTGAAATATTAACTACTTCTGCCGCTTCAACTTGTCCAGAATTTAAAACTTGATGACTGATACCAACAGGTTTTACAGAAGTATTTTTCATCCTAGCAGCCTTGGTTTTATTTTGATCACCTAAACTGTTCTTAGACTTTCGAGGATTACCATTTTGTTTAGGCTTCTTTTCCGAATCAAATACCCACGTGCTTTTCCACCTTATGCCATCTATTTCCTGCAGAAGGCTGTTAGACAAAGACTCCCCATTACAAATTACATCTATTTCCCATTTTTCTCCATGTTGCTTTAAGAACTTGCAAGCTACTGGCTTGTCAATTACTGTTCTTGCAAAATAAGCAGCACTTGCTGTAGTCCAGCTTTCTCCAGCAACACTTTTTACGCGGCTAAGGAAACAATGAACACTAAACCTCGGCAGTGTTAAGAACTCTTCTGGAATCCTGCAGATTTTTGATGAACTTACAACTGCAGCATTACCATAGTCAATAAACTCCACCTCATAGGAGTTTCCTGATTTCAGAGTTTTAATAACTGCCCTATAGTAAAAACAATCAACATCGTGCTCTGCAACAATGAGATCCCCTACCATGAGCTTATCTAAGCAATTTGCACGACCTCTATTCTCCAAGCTTTCATTTAAATCGTCTGCTAGTTTTATTATTAAGTTTTCATCCTCTGCAAAGTGAACATAGAAACTTGACGGACTATTCATATGAGAAATATAACCTGCTATTTCAGTATTCATCTGAATGCCACGCTGAGGAAGACTGGATAATGTAGGTATATTTTTACTACTCCTTTCCTGCTGACCTGTACAATTTGGTCTTTCATTATGAGATTCAGAGAGAGCATTTATAGTTACTTCCTTTGACTTTAAAGCAGAGTAAGAGAGTGAGTGAGAAGCAGGTTGTCCAATCCAAGGTTCCTCTCTGTTCTCTGGAACAGCACTAAAAGTGTTTCTAAAACCTTGCTCTTTGCTATCCTGTAAAGTTTGCTGTTTTGAGAATCCACTACACAACTCTGGTGTGCTATGTACAGTTTGCTCTTCATCTCCAAAATTCTCACCAGTATCTGCCATGTCATCACAGACCTGGCATTTCACTTCAGTTTTCAATTTAAGTATTTCAGGATCCTTAGCACTTACTCTATTAATTTCTTTGTGATCTTCCAGGTGACACATCCCTCCTTCATTACTTCTACGTTGTTCCATATGGCTTTCCTGTGCCAACTCTTCCAATACCTTTTCTTTAATTTTCTGACTTACTTTGAGCTGACCATCATACAACTCCACAACAATCTTTCCATCTGATTCTCTGGATAAAATTACAGCCTTCAGCAGTTTACCAAGGAATGTTTTCACAAACCATGTAGTAATTCTTGCTGGAAATTCTGTCCCCCTAAGATCTGACAGATAGAATTTAATAGCTTGCATGGGTGTGAATAGTAGGTCAGTGGCAGAATCTGGAATAGGCATCAACTGGTCTCTTTCTACTATACTCCTATTTCCAAAATCCACATAGTCAACTGACAGAAAGGATGTCGATTCCACAGGAAAAGCCAAAGCTCTGTAAAAGAGACCATCTTCCAAATATCTGGCTATACATAGTCGTGTATTGCTGGTTTGATAGTCTGCATTATTTGACATTTTACTTGCGTCACTAACCTTCTTCATCAACGCCTCAAGAGTTTTAGTGTTTCGATTAAGCTGACAATAGAATTTTGAAGGACTGTTTATGTGAGTTATATAAACCTCCTCCTCACTTCCAATTTTCATATTAAAAGACGAGTAGCAAAAACTGTACAGAGAACCCAAAGATGAAAGATTTCTAAACCCAACATATTCAGACTGGGTGAGACCACGTTCTCTGAGGAATTCCTCTATACTAATAAGTGGAGTCTGTAAGTCAACTACATTGCATAAACAGTTGGGGCTCAGAAGAACAAGAGCATAAATGGTGCAAGTCAGTGGTCCTCTAGAAGAAGAAATGAAGTCTTCAAATTGTCTATGCACTTCTTCAGACCAATTAAGCGAGTCAGTCTGTAAAACTACATTTTTAAGTCCACATCGAAATGCTTGACTTTCCAGAGTTAGAAAATCTGGAAGAACACCCTGAAGATCTTTAAGTGAAACTCTTTCCCGATAACCATAGTCTACAAAAACCACATCAACCTCATGTCTGGATACCTGCTGCACAACAGTTGCTCTGTACCACCTCCCATCTTTGGGACACTTAACAACACAGGCAACCTGTCCAGTTTTGTAGGGGCTGGTATGATCTTTATAGTAAGTCTGAATTTGTCCCATTAAGTTATTTAGCTCTGACAGCTTGCTTTGCAGCTGACATGAAAAATCTGATGGGGAGAAAATACAAGAACACACTACTTCATAAACAGCTCCTGGCTTAAACACAAGCTCTTTATAAACTAATTTTTCCTCACATACCGATTCATGCATTTTAGATACAGCACCTTCTCCAAAACAGGATGGCACAACAGATTCTTTAGGTATTGGTGGTGCATTTGATGACTTTTCCTTCTGAAGTATGTCTCCGTTTTTAGATACCTTATTTTTGCAAATATTACTGGTGTTCTCTGCATACATTTTTTCTTTTTTACATTTGAGGTGATTCCAGTTGTGGCCCTTTTTTGCTGCTCTTAGAACAGAATCTGGTGGCTTTCGCCGATATTCAGCATAACCAGCTTGAACCATACACGTGGCAACATTTCCCTGCAGGAAACCAGTATGACACTGCACATTAACAATGTACTTGTTGTTTTGCTTTCCAATGACATGAAGCAGTAGTGGTTTGTTCAACACCACATTTTTAAAGAAATCAGTTTCCTTCTTAACCCACACACCATCAACAGGAAATGTGCAAGCAAGAGAACAACACATAGCTAAAGCTGGTAAGTCAGAATACTCAGGAAGCAATGTTTTCACATAGTGACAAGCTATTGTATCTGTATTTCCAAAATCCAAAAAATAAACAGTAATGCTAACACGAAACACCTTTGTGACAACAGCCCGGTAATAACACCCATCCCTGCTATACCGGGCACAGCACAGCAACCCAGGTTCTGGCTTTTCAAGGACCATCTCATCATCTCTACATTGACTATATGTGCGAGCAATATTTTTCATCAAGGCCTGAAACTCATTCTGGTATCTACATGTTTGAACCCAAAAGTCAGATGGATTTATGACATATACTACAAAAGCTCCATAAAAAGAGTTCATGTGCATCTCTTCTCTCTTGCAGCGGCTGGAGAATAAAATATCCCGTTCAGGTAAGCAGGTTTCTGTATCTTTGTTTCCAGAGAAATTCTTAGACGAATTGCATCCCTCGGGACACGGTTTGTAGTTTAGTGCAATACTTCTGTTTTTTGTTTCCAAAGGCGAGACAGGGAGCAGGGATGGTGCAGCTGTCTCATTCTGGTTTTTCGGATGGTCAACATTAATTCCAATATTTTGTTTTTGCAGTGTAATGTAATACAAGCGTTCAGTGTTTTTGTATAAATCAACATGGACACACACAGAAGTTTGTCCTATCAAGGCCTGTGTAAGTTCCTTGAGCTGAAATTTTATTATTGTCTCATCCTGACTACCAAAACAAGACAGTGCACATGGAAATGAAATCATTGGTAATGTCATGAACTCAGCTTTAAGTTTCCGAATACAACTAGGTGGCACAGCTTCAGTAATGCCAAAATCCATAAACCAGACCTCCACGTGGTCAGAGAGAAGTTGTTTTATCACTCCTCTATGCCATTGTCCATTTTGCCTCTTGGCAGCACAGAGCAGTCCTAAACTATCACAAGATGTAGTATTTTCTCCAACGAGAGCTTCATAGTGCAAATGCATAGCTTCTGTCAAATATTCCAGCTCTTTCTGCCATTTCTGTATCTGACAATAAAATTTATTTGGGCTTACTGCACCAGTTATTTTTACATTTTCTTTACTGCCAACAGGTAGACACGGAAAGAGTTGATCTGGAACATGCCAAAAATCTGTTGGTTTCTCAGAATTATTTAAGGTAAGCAACTCCCTGAATGGATACTTCTGTTTCAACAGTTGTGGCATTCTCTTACAAAGCATTCCTTGGGGCAATACTCTCAAAGTTTCTACAACTAGACAAAATGAATCTCCATCAATAAATTTACCTAGCTGCAGTTCAAGAACATCAGTAATAATCTTAGGCACCTCTAGAATAAACAGTTGATATGGTGTAACAGCCTTCACACGACCTGTGATCTGCAATCCTACCAGAGATGAAAAATAGTTAACAGCTTTTGGACCCCATCTTTCTCCAAGAGGAAGTATGCTTGCAAAAACACCCAAAACCACCTTTGGAGGCAGCTGAAACAATTCATCACAAGCAGCAGCAAGATGTGTTTCCTCAACAGCCAACACATGTCCAGTGTCTATAAGAAAAGCCTCATAGATATTCCCTTTCTTTCTCAGAACTCTTCCTCTATGCCATTCTCCTTCTGCGTCTTCCACCAAGCAAGATCCACCAACACAGATATCCTCTTTTACTTTGAATACACGCTGTATTTCTTTTTGTAGTATGTGATAGTCAAGCTCACATTCTGCGTTGTACTGAGCCTGGAACACTATAACCAAGCACTCAGGATGACATTCTACATGAGTTATCTTCAATTTCTTATCTACTGAGTCTGGTGAAGGAGTCAGAGATTCCATCCTGTCTGCAAAGAAAAGGAGTATGATCATCTTGATAATTTTCTGGGTTTTTTTCTTAACTAATTCCTTATTCGACATTTGTTCTCAAAATGGTTTAACAGCATGTTATTAAAATTCTGGTTGAAATGTATACTAAACATTTAAGAATGTCATGTTTTAGGCAACTGGGATACAATCAACACAATTCTCTTACTAAAGACATGCTCAGGTAACATGAAAAAAAAAATCTCTGGATTCACATGTGTGGCTACAGACTAGTTTTATCATTTGAGATTATTTTTTAACCAAAATGTTGCTCCCACAATAACACAGAGCTATTCCAGTCTGTTTCTCTTTCCTTTTAATATGTAAAGGACTGAGGATTAATCCCCTAGTCACCCTGATTTTTCTGTCTAAATCACTTCATCAAATCACTGACAATTTACAGCTCTGTGCTTTACTGTTTGTTTATTTACTCTGGCTGTCTGTACACTATCAGTTGTACCAATAGCATATTTAAGGTTCTCATAATTGCAAGGACATACTGAGCTTATCACCTATGTGCAACATTTCTGCACTGCTCATCAAGTAACAACTGTGCCAGCTGTGTTTCGTCCTGTCTCAATACTCCAATTCTGACAGTTTAAATATCTTCAAAACCTTCAGGTACTTTTCTGATCTGTAATCCAGTCTTCAAGCTCAGCTTCCAGTTCAATTCACGTGTCAATGATTCAGTGAATCTGTGACTTCACATTGTTTAAAAAGGCTGTGCATGACCATAATTTAATCAAGCAATTCCATTACATAAACTGCTGTTCTAACAAAGTAATCTGAGGGAGACAACATCAAATGCAAAGACAGTGGGCAAACACTCAAGGATAGTCTGGACAAAGATAACCTTGATTTATGAATTTTTATGTAAAGCTGGAACTTAAACTTTCAGTTTCAACTACAAGGTATTAGGGCAAGATCCTCCTTAGCCTGCAAAAAATCTTCAGTGAAACTGTCATGATAGTTTTCATCACAAGCATACATGAAGTAGCTAGTGAGTACAAAAGCTGTTTCAAGACATTGATTCCTACCATTCTAGTTCACAAAAAATTCTAAAAACTTAATAAATAAATGAGCACCCTTACTGTAAAGCAGTAGGCAGAAGGATGAAGGATGTGTAACTTCTAAAACCAACAAAAAAAACCTCTGAAAACCAAAAGCATCAGCCACCAAAAAAAACCCTCCTAGTAAAACCAGTACCAAACCCACATCTGACAAGATTCCTGCTTCAACAAGGCCCCTTCTTTCCACTTTCCCCTGTAACAGAAAGTGAAAAACTGTTTTTTAAATGAATGAAAACAGTCTTCAAGAATTGGTTCTGTCTGCCTGGAAGGAACACTTGATCACTACAGAGACTCAAACTTTTGAAGCAGCATGACTGATTCTCTGCTCCCTTTTTTTCCCCCTTCATTGAAACAATGCCCTACTTGCACTAACAAGTAACAAATTAAAACAATTTGTGCATAAACATTTGCTTGCCTGTTATCACAGCCTAAGTAACAGCATCACACTGACACACCACATTTCTACAGTTTACAAAATGGCCTTTTGCTGTTTACTCACCTTTCCACCACTTAAGGCTTATTCATTGAGATCAGGCCTTCTAAAGGAAACACAGCCCATTTATTAACAACTCCACATCTCTCTACAAGGAAAGATGAGAGAAAAATCATTAGAAAAATACATGCAAACTCAATTCATGTACTACTACTCTAATTGAGAATAGCCTCGAGGATAAAGTCTTTGGGGTGTTTGTTGACAAGAACCTCAACGTGAGCCAGCACTAAAGACAAACACAACCTGGGCTGCATCCAAAGCAGTGTGGGCAGCAGGTCTGGGCAGGTGACTCTGCCCCTCTGCCCTGCCCTACTGAGACCCCACCTGCAGTGCTGCATTCAGCCCTGGGGTCCCAGCACAGGAAAGATACAGACCTGTTGGAGCCAGTCCAGAAGAGGCCACAAAAATGATGAGAGGGCTGGACCACCTCTCCTATGGAGACAGGCTAAGGGAGCTGGGGCTGCTCAGCCTGAAAAAGAGGCAGTTCCATAGAGACCTTACAGCACCTTCCAATACCTAAAGAAGCTGGAGAGCAATCTTTTTTACAAGGGCATGGATGGTAGGAAAGAGGGGAATGTCTTTAAACTGAAATGGAGTAAGTTTGGATTAAATATCACAAAGAAATATTTTACTGTGGCAGTGATAAGGCACTGGAACAGGTTGTGCAGAGAAGCTGGGGCTGTCCCATTCCTAGAAGCATTCAAGGCCAGGCTGGATGGAGCACTGAGCAACCTGGTCCAGTGGAAGGTGTCCCAGCACATGGCAGAGGAGTTGGAACAGGATAAACTTTAAGGTTCCTTCCAACACAAACCATTCTAAGATTCTCTAAATCTGTCTCCTGCCCAACAAGCACACCCTGGAAGAGTTCCTCATACGTAAGAGAGCTACAATCTTAAGATTACAAAAAACAAAATTACAAAACTTCCTAAAAGCATGGTCTGGCTATTCTTTCTTCACTTAAGCTCAGAAGACCACACCAGTTAGAGGAACACCACACAGGCACCTGCCACCTACTTTCGAAGCAGGAGCGGTCACACCTTTGTATTTGCTTGCACCTCTTCAGCCATCAAAATGTATATGTCTATCATGCACCACTAGCTTACAGACAGCTCATGCCATAACAAAAGAGCTTTCAAATGCAACCAAATGCAGGGCGCAAGATACAGGTTAAGCTGCCTGCGCTCCAAAGCAGCCGCTCTGACCATAGCTGTCTGACGCTGCACTCACCTGAGAGAAGCCGGGCACGGGCAGCCGGGCACGGGCAGCCGGGCACGGGCAGAGGCTGCGGCTGGCAAGCGGGATCCGAGAGCAGAGCCCAGCGCCCTTCAGCAGCAGCCGCAGCCGCCTCACCGCCGCGAGCGGCAGCGCCAACTGCAGCGCAATAGCGCCGCACCCCCAAAATGGCGGCGCGAAGCGCGGCCGGAACGTGCTGCCCACCAACGCGCATGCGCAGCGGCAGAGCCCGGGACTTTCGCGCCTCTTGCGTGAGCGTGGGGCGTGAGGAGAGCCGCGGCTGAGGGCGGAAGGGCTCCGGTTCGAGTCCCGGTCCCGCCCTACCCCGGGGGCAGCGGGGCCTGGTTCGCTTTCCTCCTGCAGTTGTGCTTTGTTTGTTTGCTTGCGTGGTTGTTGTTTCTGCTTTGCGTTTGCACGTCGCAGGCGCTGTATTTATAAGCTGCCGCGTGAGCTTTCAGAAAAATGCCCGTGGGTCACAGAAGTTCCTAGCGCTGCCTGAAGAGGACTCGAGAGCTCTTATTCTTTCCCGTTAACAGAAAGAAATTCTCTAGGCTGAGAAGAGTACATCTTAACAGGGTGCAAAGTGCTGCCCCACTTGTTTTTGCATGTACGTCTGCTTTTTTTTTTCTTCTTTTCTAGGTGTTGGAGGTGGTGTTGCTTTTTTGTTCTGTTTAGATTTTTTTACAAATAGTGTTAAGTTGAAGTAGTCACAAGAAGAAAACTTGGAGTATACTCCTATAAATGTAAATATGTCTGTAACTGCACTCTAGAAAGAGTTCAGCTGTGTCTAATAATTTCTAAGGGTTTGTCTTCAGTTTTTGCCCTTCATTTTCCCCAAAGTGTCAGGATTGCTGCACCATAGTTACACTTTGCAAAGTTAAGAGAGAGAAAAGCTGCGATTTCAATATTTGGAGATGTAGTATTTCCCCAAATGCATCTATTATATTATAGGCTGTCTAGTATATGTTCAAAGTGGTGTCCTAGCTACTTCAATTTACCCTGAAATGTACAGGAGCTCTTACTTTGATTTTGCAGCAAAGCCATTGCATTTATCGGGGTGAAGTATTCATAAGAGCTACTCAGAACACAGGTTATATAGGTCTATCACTGATAGAACTTCATGTTTCTGGCTAAAATGTCTTTAAAATGTTTATCTATGTAGTTTTGCTTTGTGTCAGATGATCGGCTTTTACATCCATAGCCTAATTAGGCAGAGTTATGTAAGAATGGGCTTCATTAGTACCATATAAATATGAGGAAAGATGAGAGGAGAGAGGAAAATGAGAGAAAAGATAAGACCAGATCTCTTAAAGAAGTTAGATACTTGCAAGATTGGAACCTCAGACTGGAATCTAGAACCCAAAGTTCTGTATTGTGTTAGCATTCTCTACATTGTGAAGATAAAGTGTTGCCTCAGACCAGGCAATTCAGAAGCTGCAGGTGCTAGGTAAGGAACAGTCTGGAGCTTCTGAGTACAAAATGCTACAACAGAATGTGGGATATGGTTATGTTTTTCCCAGTAATTGAGGCTGAAGTCAGTCCTGAAGGCAAGAGTGCTACCACTGCTTTCTTAAAGGCAGAGACACCTACATTTTTTCCTACTTAAATTATGATTGTGATGGCAGCTGTAATAAAGTGATCTTCTAGCTAGAGCAGTCAGGAATGTATTCATGAAGCTTGAGCTAGTTTTAAAAATGTGTGCGATTTCCCTGCAGCGTGCCCTAACCACGGGTGGTTACTCATGGTGGGACACAGTGTCCCACTCGCCTGAGGTTGTGCTGGGATGTAGGATGGGGTTGTGGGGGGGAAGGAAAAACAGAAGGTGTAACCAGACAATCTATCAGGGACAATAGGATGCTGGAGCTTTCTTGCATTTTTCTGAAAGGAAAGAAGAGGTTTTTTGCTACTTTTGGGTTTGTTCCAAAATTTATTTGAAATTTACATAGTTTCAGCCAGTGAAAGAATAAGCCATTTCTGACACTGTGTGGCAGTTCTGATACATTATTTGCTCAGGAGTTGTATGATTTTGGGGTTTTTTTCCTGCCTAGGCTTGATATCCATGTTGGAAAGTGTCATAGTGAAATGACTGTGAAAGTATGCATAAAACACTGCCAGATCTCAGAAGTGAGGTCCTCCAATAACATTTGAGCCATGAAGAGTCACTATAGGTTATTGGAAGCAACAGGAAGCACGTAACAGCCCAAAGAACAAATCAGTGTTGCAATATCCCAGAACATCCCTATCGAATACTTCAGCAGACTTGCAAAACCTATTCAGTGTTTACATTTGAATTGCAGATGTTTTAAAATGCTGTTGAAATGACACAATCCACATTGATTAGTCCTAGATCTCAGGGGGGTTTTCCCAGTGTTGTGTCCTATGAAGGTAATACAACTAACTCTGAATTTTCATCCTCTTCACTTTCTTGAACTTTACAAATTTTGTGTTGTTATTGCCAATGTTTTTCTTCCTTGTCATTATTGTGAGGAACTCATTAAAGATTTTTGCTGTTTTATCCAGTATGGAAGGTTAAAAAACTCTAGTAAGTAATTTTTATATTTTATTGACAAAAATAAAATACAATTGAAAAATAATTTTGTCATATGAGGCTTTACTCTCTTAACAAATATTGACTAAGACAAAACCCCAAAAGTGAACCTCAGGTTGTTCTTTGTCTGCATCAAACTACTGAGCAAGGTGTGTTCCAAGATAGGTCTCTGTCCACTCAGAAATGTTTTCTTATCAGGAAAATTCTGCTGTGACTCTGTATATGCTTTAAAATAGTTAATGAAACCCTAAAATTAAAAAAGTCTTCTGTGCTCACGGGAGGATGAAATGTAGTATAAAGAAGGTAAAAGTTTTTCTCAGAATATCATAAATGAAGCTCTGCTGCCAGCTGCCTGCCAGGAGGTAGAACATAGTGCTGTGTGAGTGAACACCTTGTTGAACTCAGATATCTGATCACAGTTCTAGCTAACTGCTGACATCTAGGAAAACTGGTTTTGAGGGCCGGGAACATAAGGCAAAGTTATTATTTGTTGTAAAAACTGGGGGGCATACTGAAAAATAGTACTCAAAGGATGGCTTTTGGATAATGTGGACATTCATCACACAGTGTAAACACCAAAATTAGTGTGCAGACTTTTTAAATTGTTTTTGGCAGGTGATAAATATGTATTTGCTTTGATTTGAGCAGTAGAAAAATGACAAGGAAAGGTTGCAATCTGTAGGATACCATACAAAAGGAGGAGAGGAATTATCAGCATCTTGAGTATTAAAATAAAAGAAGTCTTATTGAATTCCTTGTAGGAAAAAAAACCAAGACAGATAATCACCTATCTCCAAGGAAGGCAAGGAGGGCAATATGTGCCCTTCTCTCCCAGGAGGGCACATATTACAAAAGGATGAGAGTATCTCCCCAATGTAGAAAGAGAAGGGCTTAAACCTTAATCTTCTCCTTAATGATTCCTTCTGGGGCGACTAAATAGCTGAACATTCATGGTGCTGGTTCTGTGTGCTGACTGGAATGAATCCCATTTGCAGCACCTGACCTTCACAAAGAATTATGTAATGATCCTAACTGCTTTCATTCCACATGGGGAGAGAAGAATTAGGCAACATATATCCTACTTTTAATCCAAACAACTATTCTGGGATCTGTCCTTTGTTTCACTAAGATTGTTTCTGAATATTAATATCATAAAACTGTTTCTACGATAGATAACTTACACATCTTCATTTTTAGGAAGGACAGTCTGTCATAACAAAGTACTTTGAAACTGTCTCCTGTGGGATTTGGTTAGTTCATGACATGCTAAAGTGTATGGGAAGATGAAACACTCCGTGCCTCAGTTCCATCCCTCTCAGCTTGATTCTTGTGAAAACCTGAAAATACATCAGTGATTTCTGATTGCCAGAAACATTTATTATTGTATATAATCATTTGCTTTTCTAAAAGACACTGCACCATTCCTTGTCATATCATTTATGTTTGTCTTTTAAATAAATAGCTTTGAAAGGAAAGATGTAGATAACGGGGACTCAAAACGGTCAAGTCAAAACAAAAGTTTGTGCCTGTTTTCCTACTTTGAGAGCATATCCTTTATGTGTTCTTAGTTTGTGTTTCTGCTAAGCTGAGCAATTGCCACGAGGTGGCAGGAACAGCCACAAGTTCAGTGGGATGCTTGGAAATACACTTGTGTTCCTTCAGTACAAGTGATCAATTCAGGGTAACCCACAATGAAACTTGAGGGTGCATGTGCTGGAGAGTTTCACCAGAAGGGTTGTCACATTCATCACGTCATCTGAAGCCACTTTCAGTGTCTTCAGATAGCCTAAAGTAACTCTTGAAATATTTTCAATCTATTTACAGCACCTCTTTATTCAATATACAGTCAAAATTTCATTTCAGTTAGTTTACTAAATCACAGATCAATTTTACCACCTCCACATCTTTTAAACTATGTTAATATAGTCACTTATATGAAATTGGTCAGTAATTCAGTAGCTTACATATAAGAAAGCAGAGCGTAGAAACAGCTTTTACAAAATACTTTCAGTAGCAGATGATGGAATCATAGAGTGGTTTGGGTTGGAAGGGAACTGAAAGATCATCAAGTTTCACCCTCCTGTCATGGGCAGGGACACCTTCCACTGGTTATTGTTGCCTAAAATACGCATTGCACATTTCAGTGACAATAAGTGTCAGAGCAGAGAGGTTTGCCTTTTACTTCAGAAGATGTGCCCATTTTACAGATGAAAGAACAAACTGAGACTTGTAAAATAATGGGACAAAGCAAAAGGTAGAATTTCTGTTAGTAGGGGCCTCCCAAAATAGATGAGTTTTGCCATACGGATTACACCACACCAGTCCAGCTGTGCAGATACAGACCCACATTAGTGGTGAGATTGAGTTTCTCTGGTGTGCAGTTTGTATGGATGGGGTATGTGGGGTAAGTTCACATCACTCTGTCATCTAAACCATGATTCAGGCCCACAGTGCAGAGTTGTGCTTAAGAAAACACTGCACTACAGTTTTACCCTGGTACCTGTACCTGCTGTGCGGGACAAGAGACTCCTCTACATCAACAGTTCTTGTGGCACAATCAGAGCAGATCTGTGAAGTTAAATGAGTGGTGCTGGTGGCCCAATATCCAAGTCAACAGATTTGAAGGGAGGGAGGATTATTTAAGACTAGCTCTAGTGTAGTCACATGGCCTGGATGTCTGCTAGCATTTAAGTTAGTTTCATTCCAGAGAATTTGTGTGATGTGGAATAGCAGTGCTGACCAAAGCAGGGTAAGTGGGAATGGTAGAGCGATTCACTTCCTGTTCTAAACTAAAATTAATGTAAAAACGCCTCAGAGGGAATCTTAGAGTTAGGCACTCCATCGATAAATTCCCATTTCTTCAGCATGACAGTGCAGGAGTAGGGCAAATAGAGCAATTGAATGACCATACAGGAAAAGCAGTAACCATCTTCAGAATAAAACTACAGTAATTTCAATTATTTAAATCCATATAGTTCCATTTTGTATAGCAAATAGTATATTTCTGAAGATCTATAGATCAAAAAGTTTGGTAGTTTAGTAGGAGCTGAGAGATGGAAACAAAAACTGTGCAATCATCTAGTTGTGTCTGAAGAGACAAACTGAATAATCTTAGAGGTTTTTAACATTATTAATTTCTATGGTTCCTATCAGTTAATTAACCTCTGGGCCCAACCCTACAAGCTATAGGTGAAGGAAAAGCCACAGCCTCTTGCAGACTTTAGTGAACACTGTGAGTGTCTGCATTTTGGATTATGCAGATCTGACAGCATTTGAGTGGTCTTAATTCAAACTCATTTAAAATCTTGTCAAAACTATTTGTGAATTTTAGACATTCAAGTAAAAATCAAATTTCCCACCCTCTCAAGAAAGTTTTGTTTGTTTGTGTTTTGCTCAGGGCACTGTCAATGCATCTGTGCACGGGACACATAGTGTTCAAGGAACATAGTCTTACCTGGAATCTCTGTGCACAGTTTTCATTTAAACATAAAAGTATATGCCAAAAAAGAAAAAGGCTCTGGTGTCTTAAGCTTTTTCATGTCACGCTGCAGGTCTGTAATCTGTAAAAGGCCTTTCTATTTAGGAATGTTGAATATCTTCATTTCCTACTGTAGCAGGGCTCAGAATCTTTTAGAAGCTGATGTCCATGGTTTAAGATAGTCCAGTATTTACTTTTTCTCAAAAACTTTACAATGTTAGACTGCAACGTTAATCATTATATCCAACTTGTTAAATATTTTACATCTTGTCTCTGTTTACAAACAGAATGAGTTCTCTAAAACACTTTTCTGATATTTGTCATTGGCCATTTGTATGAAATTTGAAATCACAGGGCAAACAATAAGATCATGGAATGGTTTGTGTTGGAAGGGACCTTAAAGATCACAGAATCATAGCGTAGTTTGGGTTGGAAGGGACCTTTAGAGGTCACCTAGTCCACTCCCCCTGCAATGAACAGGGACATCTTCAGCTAGATCAGGTTGCTCAGAGCCCTGTCCATTATGACCTTGATTGTTTACAGGGGTAGGGCATCCACAGCTTCTCTGGGCAACCTGTTCTAGTGTCTCACCACTCTCATAGTAATGAGTTCCTTCCTTATATCTAATCTAAACCTTCTGTCGTTCAGTTTAAAGCTGTTAACCCTTGTTCTGTCACAACAAGCCCTGCTGAAAAGTTTGTCCTCCTCATTCTCATAGGCCCTGTTCAAGTACTGGAAGGCCACAATAAGGTTTCCCCAGTGCTTTTTCTTCTCCAAACTCAATAACCTTAACTCTCCCAGCTGTCTCCGTAGCAGAGGTGCTCCAGCCCTGTGATCGTCTTTGTGGCTTCCTCTGGACTCACTCCAGCAGTTCCACATCTTTCATATGTTGGGGGCACCAGAGCTGAACGCAGGACTCCTGGTGGGGCCTCATGAGAGTGAATCAGATCCCTGAGGAGGTTGAAGTCTGCTCTCCTGATTCCAGGGTATTGAGTTTGCTGAGCATCCTTTTCACTGCCCTAAGAGGCTCAAATTCTACCATTTCGTGGTCACTGCAGCCCAGCTGCCCTTGAGCTTCACATTCCTCACCAGCCCCTCCTCATTGGTGAGAATGAGGTCCAGCACAGTGCCTCTCCTTGTTGGCTGCTGTGTCACTTGGAGAAGGAAGTTATCATCAATAAATTTCAGGAACCTCCTGGATTGCTTAAGCCTCGCTGGTTGTCCTTCCAATACATATTTTGGTGCCTGAATTCCTCCACGAGGACCAAGGTTTGTGAACATGAAGCTACTTCTGTCTATAGAGAGACTTTCCCACTCACTCTTCCTGGTCAGGTGGCTGTAGCAGAGCCCCACTGTAATGTCACCTGTCCCTGCCCTCCCTTTAATCCTGACCTGAGTTCTTGGATGGCTCCTCGCCTCGGCTCATGGCTGAGCTCTGTGCACTCCAGCTGGTGACAGTCCCTTCTCATGTCCCCTGCTGTCTTTCCTAAAGAGCCTGTATCCTTCCATTCCAACACTGCAGTCCCAGGAGCCATCCCATCATGTCTCCCTGATGCCAATGAGGTCATGGGCCTGCAATTGTGTGCACATCTCTTAACTCCTCCTGTTTATTCCCAGTCCTATGTGCACTTCCACAGAGGCCTTTCAATTGAGCCCTGGTGAAGCAGATTTACTGGCTGGAGTGGCAGAAATTCCTTTGTGCTGCTCCCCAGGTGCTCTTCTGTGACCTGTGGTCCCCCTCCAGCCTCTCAGCATCTCTTGTTGGCACTGGCATTGACTGATAGGAATGGAATGGATTGAGGTTCCCCCTTCCCAGCAAATCTCAGCAATGTTTATGACAACATACACTTGCTTTTCATACTTCCAGCACGACTTGCTCTTTCATATGAGCACTTGAGATGTTCATATATGTGTGTTTGGGCTTTAGTACTGGTTTTCTTTTTAATGAGCAATCAAATCCTACTTCAGATAAGCAGAAGAAGTATACCGTGTACTGAGATACATATTTTCATCTATTTAGAGATTAGTTTAGAAGTTAAGTTAAAATATCTTAAAATTGTTTGGTTTTTGTTTTGTTTTGTTTTGTTTTGTTTTGTTTTGTTTTGTTTTGTTTTGTTTTGTTTTGTTTTTCTGGTAAATTTTAGCTATTTATACAGCATAAAGCAAAAAATGTTTCTCCACTATGGTCTTTCAGACAATACACTGGATAAGTATGATATACTACAGCAATTTTAATTACTGTAGGGTGCTGATCCATCCTTGGAATTGAAGTACAGGATTTTGTCATCACATGTATTAAAAGGAAAAAGACAGGCTGAAAATCACACCAGCCCTGGGAGAAAATTTTGTCTTTATTGAAGTCCGTGGCAAAACTCCCACTGAATTCACTGGGGCAAGGATTTCACTCCATATATTTAAACAACAAGAAAAGTATTACATGTGTTACTAATACTGCATGGATAGTAAAAAACAGACAGATTTTCAGTGTCTGTCTGGCTCTGCATTGTTTGTGCTGCAGATTGGTTTTAATTCTCAAGTCCCCAGAGCAAAAAAGTTTTCGCTTTGGGTATCTGCTTGCACTGTCAGACTTACACAAGGGCATCCATGTGCCTGTCAGCCTTTCATTGAAATTTTCAGCTGTAAATTTGTTTGTAGAATCAACACTCCAAAGATGATAGTGCCACAGTTGAAAGATAGACTGTACTCGGTAGCATAATTATTCTTTGGAAACTCAGTCCCTCTTCACCCAGGGCTTGGCCACATCCAGGAGATTATGTAAGTTGCACCTCCCGATCCAGGCTTTGTGCTAAGCTCTTTTCCCAGCATTCACTCTACTCTTTGAGTTTTCCCTTCTCTGTCATGTACAGTGGTATTTCTGGGCAGGTGGACATTTCTGCTTCAAATACTTCACTTTTCCTTGCAGTCTAAGCCATGTAAAACACATTCATACCTTGTACACAGTAAGTTTCTGGTACCAATTCAATTGCCTTAGTGGAAAACCAAGTCCCCTTATGCTCTACATAGACATGCTGTGAGGATTACCTGAACAGGCTGAGCAAACGTGGCTCCAAATATTACCCCAGGGACTTCCATAAAAATTCTTACAACAATACTTTTTTTTCTGTATAGATTTCTTTGTACAGTAACAGGGGAGGTTCTAAACTAAGAAGCCGCAAGGAATTACTGGATGTTGTTAACAGAGTGTTTCGCTTGTAGGCTAAGAATCGATTCCAAGTGCTGAGGCAGCCACTCATCTTCAAAATGAGTGCAGTTCCAAGGTGCAGTTGTGCATAGCTCGTGTACAAAATGAAACTAACTCTCTAATTCCCACACGCTGCTGAAAATATCCATCACCTTGAAATAGTGAGATCAGCATTTAAGATAACGAGTGTGGTCTTGAGTAGTAAATTATGATGATCTGCTAAGATCGCTGCTGCTGTACCCATGGCATATGGAGGTAAAGGTGAGCTCAATAAAAGAAGCCTCATCTCCAAACTACATTTATACTCTATAGAGGTTTTTTCAGTCTTCTTTTATGAAGAAAATACAGTACTGATAATGAATGCTTCTGAAACCAAGGGCCTGGCATGGAAAGGAACCTCCTGATCTATCAAATCTAGTCTGTTGCTTTCACCAGCTGTCTTACACGTGACTCAGTTCTTAATTGACAGGCTTCATATGAAATTTGTTTGGTTTGAGGGTTTTTCCTTCTGCTGTTTTTCTTGAAATGTTCGGACGCAAATGGTTTTTTGGTGTGAAATAAAATATCTTTACCCTGTTTGATATTTGCATGAGTGGAACAATGAAATTCTATTTAGTTTAAAACACAGCAAATAACATAAATGTATAATTTCAATTACTTATTAATTAAAGGAAATTCACACTTCTATAGCACCATTACAAAACCCCTCCATCAGAGAGAAAATATGACAGTATTTACAATTTTAGTATAATTTTTCTGTCTGGATTTTAAGTGAGGTGTGTGATAAGGAAGTTGTCCATTCCTGTGTTTGATTGCAAGATATTATCAGCTTTATTAAGAGCTTCCAGTGAATAGAAGCTACACTGTGTTGTTCTCTTGGTCAATGCATTAGTAAATTAGCACACAAACTAATGAGACTTAATCTGTGTAGGAAAAGCATGTCTGTGTTTACTACAAGTGGAGATTTTCAGGTTTAACTACTTCAAATTATTGTTGATGCTACTGTGTCACTTTCTAATTTTGAAAGTGAATGGAACACCACAATGCTCGTATGGATACTTTAAGACCACAGATTACGAATATTTTATATTTAAAAAGAATCTTATTAATATTTATATTTTATTCAGTACAATAATCCTGAATATCTTATTTCCCAAATCATGCTATTGTGAAACTCTAAGAACCTGCCTTCATTTCCACTGAAAATAGTACATAGTGACTTTTCTAGATATTTCATTGGACAAAGTACAGTTTCACTTCCCTAATGTAAAAGGAGGGTTATTGAAAGTAGAATTTTCTTATTCTTGCAATTTTCTTTGTTCCATGGGATAATGCAGGGGACTGGAAAAGGTAGGAGGAGCTTGAGGGCCACATTCATTCAAATGGTCATAGCAGTTCATGGAAGTGAATAGTTTTCTTTCATGTGCTCTGTGTCAGGGTGATCTTTCAGCTGAACAGGTCAGTGTGGTCTGAAATTGAGCATTATCTGTTGATCTGAGCCCTGAAGTGTTTGCTTTGCCTAATTCTTATCATTCTCCATGTCTGTCCATCTCTGCCCTCCCCTGCTTCAAGAGTTGCACAATGTGCAATACCTCCAGAAGGTCTTAGCAGAAATCTTTTGTAGCAAGAATAGTCAAGTCCTAAAAGGCAGAAAAATAAGCAATTGACAAAATGTAGTATTATTGAATAACTGTGTACCTCTGGGAGCACATATCCACCAGAATAAAAATCAAGAGATAAATATGTATTGAATGTAAAAATGTTTATAAGCACAGTAGCTTTGAACTGGCTACCATGGGAAAGGGATGACTGCACAGCCTTCACCATTGATTGTGCAATTGGATGAGGAACCTCAGGCACATGCTTTAGTTCCTCTCCTACTCTGACATCATCTTCAAATAACGTGTTTTGTTCTTCCTTAGACCATTCTCCCCTGCAGTCGCACCTTCAGTTGCACTGTCAACAGGCACAGAGAAAAGCTGCTGTGAATTCTCAAAAAATAGCTAGACTGAAAGTGAAGCTGTGTACCAGGTTCTTTCAGTATTCAAAAAATGTGGAAATAGAAAAAAAAAGGTTGTAACCAGACTGTTTCAGTGAGAAATATTCTTTTGAACATTTATGGTTTTTTTAACAGTCTTGGCATTTTGGGAACTTCCCCACTCCCCAGAAAAAAACCACAACAAAACAAAACATAAATTGAAGCAATTTGGGAGCAATTAGTTTATTAAATAATTAATTTATTAAAGCTGAAAATCAAACACAAGTATAAAAATAATTTTTCTTTAAAATCTAGAAAGTTTCCAGGAACTTCAACCAGCTGGGGATATTTGTTGCTAAATAAAATAAAAATATCCGTAGTGGATTTTTGTTCTGGTTTTAAATTTTCAATGAATAGTAATTAATAGCCATGAACTTCTGAAACTATTCAGAACTCTGTCCTGGTCTACCTTTGTCCTTGGTTTTGATGCTTAGAGTGAGACACAGAAAGTTTTGCACCAAAATGACCATAATGTACACAATACACTGATACAGGTTTTGAAGTTGCATAAAACTTCACAACTTAATGGGTTTTGAGGTTGCATAGACTTTCCAGATTTCTCCCTTAAGCAAATAAATCCTATTTTGCCTATTTTGCATTTTAAATGCCAAAATACTTTTCTGGTACCTTTTTTTTAGTTCTTATTAATCAAAATAATGTTTGGTGTCTTTACCAGTGCCACATCAAACTTAACATTTATTTATCACATTATTTGCCTTAAAATAAGAACATTGAAATAGATGCCATTGAAATCACAGAGCTGGAGACAGCCTAGTTCTGTTAAATTTCATTTACAGTTTTAAGATATAGCAAAAAACTTTAATTATACTTAGAGTTTAATTGGAAATCTGACTTAATTGCTAAATGAGGGGTAGGGCAGTGCTGTGATACCAATGGTTTTCTTCAGATAAGTTCATCTCACAGGGCTTCCACCTTCTGAACTGAGTTGAAATTGCGTCTCAAAACCTTTATTTCATGCTAAATATCCAGAAATCCTATAGAACTAAAAAGAAGTGATACTTAAAACCATGTAAAGCAGTGCCTGGAATTTGCTGTCAAACTAAAAGCAATTTTGGGATGGGCAGTTCCAATTTCTATGTTTTGTTTCCAGCTACTTCAGAATTGAGGAAGACTTGATAATGGTCATCTCTTAAGTGTGCCTGCTCTAGGAAAATCTTACTATATAAGAAATTCATAGCTGCTTGTGAAGTATATATTTTTTGATTGTTTTATTCTTCCCTCATAGGAGATGGTGCTGATGTATGCTACTTGAGTCTGTTTGCCCAGATGGACTGAGGCCACATCTGGAGAGTGTTCTAAAACCTAATAAAGCAGTAGCTTGAGAAAAGAGTCCTTACAAACAAATGAATGGTAATGGTGTATTGGTAATTTTCAAGGGAAAAAAACCCAAACTTTCACAGACAAGCTTCACGAACAGGACTACAGAAAATAGGCTAAAGAGTAATGATGCTAATCCATGTGACTTCTCACATCAACCTTTCCTTGGAATCAATAAAATAAGTCACAGTCATGGTAATTTCAGGAAGTAAATCACTGAAGATAAACAGTATACCTGATCCAATGATAAAGCAGAACAAATTAAGATAGCTCAGTCTGCAAAACAGCACCTCAAACCTTGGGAGACTGTCCCTTGATTGTGGTAAACATGCTGTAACTATTTGCTAACTCACTCTAGAAATTGTGCATATCTAGAAATTTAAAATCCTGAATTTATCTTGAAGACTGCTATATTGCTAATGATTGTACATTATTACCAAGCAATGCTGTTGATAGCATTCATTACCTTCCTGGGCCTTTTTTATCACTAACTCACATTTTTCTTTTTTGGGGTCAGACATATGGATATTTTTATCGTTACTTTAATTTGGTATTTTTTTCTTTGCTTACTCAGAGTGCTGGTTCATGTCTGCTAAAGAATTTCTATTAATTCCAATACAATATTTCTGTTTTGTCACAATTGGGTATTACAGAGCTAAAAATATGTATGTTTCCCTAAAATATTTACACGTTGATACCACAACCCTGACCTTATATCTGTGGGATCTTTCATCATGCAATTTATTCTACAAATACCAGATTTCTTGGTCTATACTAATTGCAGGAGTCAGACTAATGAAAATAATTCAATTTAATCACAACATCAGGTCTTGGGAAGTTGTTATTCCTTTTTATGGAGCATTCTTAAAACTGCATCTGAGATACAGTGTCCAGTCCTGAGGCTCTGAAGTAGAAGAGAGGAGCTGATAAACTGAAGAGAGCCTGGAGTAAAGCTGACGACAGGGTTGGGATTCTGGAGCGTGTGATGTGTGACGTGGGACAGCTGGATTTGTCCAGCCTTAGGAGAAAGGAGCTAGAGAGTGGTCTTGTTGCTGCCTCCAGCTACCTTATGGGTACATCTTTTGAGAAAGTAGAGCTGCACACTTCCAGAGATGAACAGTGGAGCACTGAGAGTGATAAAGTGCAACAAGGGAGATTCCAGTTACGTGCAGAAAATAAAGTTCATCAGGAGCGTGATCAAATGGCAGCCCAGGTTTCCCAGAGAGGTTGGGAAATCTCCAGCCTTACAGATTATTCAAAAGTTGTCTGCATGTGGCCCTAATGAGCCTGATCTGATTATGAATTCAGCTCTGTAAAAGAAGAGGTTGGATCAGTGGCATTCTGACTTCTATGCCAGCCTAATTTCCTGGCAATTCTATGATCAAACCAGTAAAAGGATCAACTTTTCAATGCTTACTGCCCCATAATTTATGAACTTTCCTGTACAAAGTTTGGATTATAGGATTGTTACTACCACAAATCAAGACAAAAGATACATAATATATCCACAATTGTTAAACTAATTTACTTTCTGTGTAAGAAAATAGGAAAACTAAAAATTCAGCTACATAAATAGCATAGATCCCCTAAAAAGTGTAAAGGAAATGTAAAGTTTATGTCACAAATTTACATAACATTCCATCTAAGTTGATATTAAACATAAGAAAGAAATGTATTTTGGGTGGTCCAGATTCAAAAGATGCAGCTTTTGAAAGCATTCTTCAGCTGTTTCAATCAGATGCTTTTAAATCCCTGCAATGTCACAGAAATATCTCTGTATTCTGAAACCATTTTTAAAACACTTCCTTTCAGAACACAGGGATATAGTTCAGACTTGAAAATAACTTCTAATCTTAAATTACAGTAACTCTGATATTGCTAATAACATTATCATTCATGTTGGTGCTTTTTAACCAAAATATCCAGTGTAGCATATTTATAGTATATCTACTCAAATCCTAAATCCTTCAGGGATTAAATGTTCTTAACTTCCAGTTCTATGTAGTCATGATCAATAACTGCCTGCCATAGAAATAGATTCTGGAAGAGGAGATAATTTGCTTTTGGCCCCTTTCCAATTGCCGGATCCTTTGGTAGGGTGGAGCCAAGGTGTTATTCTCTTTCTTCTCTTTGTTCCTTTCCTGGGATTGAAGGAATGAACATGCACTGAGCCTACCTGTCTGTAATGTTAGAAAACTGCTACTGGGGAAGAAGCAAAACTGAAATCCAGTTAGGTCTGTCATGGCCTTATATATCCGCACATATGTGAGCCATGAAATAGTACTGGGCAGAGCCACCACTGTGTCACCAGCTGTCACAAGAAATTAAAGGGAACCTATTCTTTGGGATTAGGAAGATTGCAGTACAGTTATGTATAGAGTATGGTGGTCTTGCAGGTAATTAGCAACCATCACAGTGGGAGCTCTGACAACTGAAAAATGGGCACGATAATAATGAGATTTTAATGGATTTGTACTGTTTCCTGGTAACACTAAGACCATTATCTGGGAGTGGAACGTAAGTCAGTTCTTTTCTGTACTTACTCAGGAGTGCATTTAAACACCTGTTGATGAGTGTATACTTGCTCACTTGTTTATCTCTCTTTTCAGTTAGAGTTTATCATTCCTACTGTGATTTTTTTTTTCCTCGTCTTATTTTTATCATCCAGTGGAGAATGAGGTGTGATGAGTACTCGTAATGTCTAGTTCATGGTAGACAACAGAACTGTCCTAGATAGAATGATTCAGGTCCAGTTTCATTGGAAACACTCCCAGCACTATCTCCTGGTACCTCCTCTCTGTTACATGGATGTGGAGGTGCTCAGGCAGGGTAGACTCCGTAGATGCAAGTGCACTGCAGTAGGTTTTTAGCCGAAAATAACTTTGACAAATAGGCTTGTGGGTTTTTTCAGCTGCAAGGCCTGTGAAGTATTTGTACAGGGAGCAGGAGCCTTATCAGCAGTGCTGACTCTACTGCCATTTATCAATGTTGCGCATGTAGGTTAAAACTGGTGTCAGTGAGTGAACGAACTCGAGCCCGAAACCAGTGACTGCCTGCACCTCCTGTTTACCCCAGTCCTTATCACAGAAGTTATAAAGAAGCTGTTCCACCTGAGCTCATTTGGATTATAAAGAAGCAGCAAGAAATACCACTTAGCTTTAATTGCTAAGATGCCAGATACCTGGACTTTGCACATAGCAAATCTCTGTTGGCTGCAACCTTTGCACGGCACAATAAATATGTCTGCTGCGTGGCACTGAGCTCATGGAGTTAGTAACAGAAAAACAAAGAAATTACTCGAAGTCAGTAATGTAAAATTACTCTTAAATGCAGAAGGAAACACTGCTCTACAGCAAATGCATGCTCCCATTTGTTGCATAAAGAAATTACTTCAAGGAAAAAAGTCTTTGTCTTTCAGTACTGTTAATTAATAGCAGCTTTATAGCAATGTTTGAATTTTACTCAGACACGAAAGTCAGATATAAATTTTTAAAAAGTACCTTTTGTCTAGAAAAACATTTAATATGTGCCAACCATAATTCCAGATGCACACAGATACACTTTTTGGAAAACTAAAACCAGATAAGTAATTCAAATTGTATTGTATTTGTTTTCACCTGAACTTTAATTTTTTTTTTTCCTGGGAAGAGCAAAGAAAATTCACGTGATATTTCAATAAATGTCACGTTTGCATGTTTCGGTCAAGTAAACAGATCTACTGTTGTAGTGTTAAGAGTTGGAATTTTAAAGAGGACTGCTCCTGGAAAAGAATTCCTTAAGGCATCCAGGCAGTGTAGCACAAGTGACGTAAGTGGGATAGCTTGAAGTAGTGGCATAAATGGAAAACATAAACTGGTATTTCCATCAGGTGACTTTATGTATCCCAAGACTCTTAAATGCTTTTTTAGACTGGCTATAGCCATTATTCTCTTTTCTTTGGGTTTAATTGTTTTAGATTAGAAAAACAACACAAGCTGTAGGCAAATCACTATTTTTTTAAAAAAATAAAAAATCCAGGTGTAAATTTCAGAAATATTCACGTTGTTAATACCCAGTGTTCAAACTTACCTGGTTAGTTTTAACATTCATATTTTTCAGGGAGCTCATGTAGAATACTGTTCATAGAAGTGCACTGGATTAGCCCAAAGCCTGAATTTCATCCATTTGCTTTCAAAGGGCAAGGTAAAAAAAGCACCTTTGTGTACATGGTATTGAATACAGTTAGAATTTTAAGCAACTGAGCTCACTAGAGTTGTTTATATAAATCTTATCTGGGCACCTAGAGCTTTGTGAGTGGTTGCTATTTTAGTGAAAACTTAATTTGCTGCAAAAATGCTTTATGTTCCCTGAAGCATCACTGTCTTGGCTTGGCGGTGCTGCTCTCGCCCTTCAGGCTGTTTATGATTTACAAACAAGGCATTTCAACCTCGGCTCCTCTGGGAGGTCAGTTCAACCAGTGGTCTCCCGGCTCCTCTAACACACATGGACAGCATTTATTTCAACACAAAGTACAGCAGTCACAGACAGTTTCATCCAAGAGTACAGCTGGAGGAAGCATCAGACTTGTGTATAACAGTCTAGAGAGTTAAGCCAACTGTCCAGGAAATGGAAGTTAGAATTTCCAGACTCTCCTCAGTCCATACATGTTCTGTCTGGCTTTGCTCAGCTTCCAGGTGACTGCTCAGTGCCTTAGCTGATAGGCAAAAATGGAATGCAAACCAGTCACCACGCCTCTTATTCAATAATTTAGAAAATGAATTTGAAGAACATTTTATTTTTGCATTTATTCATATATTAGGTCTGTGTAGCATAGCCCAGCATTGCATGGGCAATTCCTACCTAGGTAAGGAGTCCTGGGCAAGTGAAGAACACAAGGCTAAGCTTTGTTTCTTACAAAGATAGCATGGACAAGGCTAACACCGTCTTCTCTGTTTCTAGGGGGATGGTAATAATAGTGATAGCATACTGATGCCTTGAATTAACCTTAGCTTAAAATAGCTCTTTCTGAGAAGTGATGCTTAATTTATTTGTTCTTTAGTGAAAGAGCCACTGACCGTAGCCCTTTCACTTTCCTAAGTACAAAAAATAAAAGCAAAGAAACTAAAAAGAAGCAACCAAAAGAAATGGGGGGGGGGGGGTGGAGTGGGAAGAGGAAAAATAGAGGAAAAGAAGAAGAAACAAAATCGCCAAACCTTGAATTGGTAAACTTCCGCAGTGACAGCTGACAGTGTTTCAGGGGTAAAAGGAGAGAGAAGACACTCTTTTCGGCTATTCTGGCTATCTCTATTATGAGGAAGAGACAGGGGAATGAGAAGTGGGTTGTGGTGCAGGTAGGTACTCTAAAAAGGTGTGAATCCCTTCAGATGATCTGAAGGTGCAACTACATTCACTTCTTAATCTGGAGCAGCACGTGCTCTGAAAGAAAACCTCCCTTTGCTTTGATTCACATCACAGAGGTGTCTTGGAGCGCACAAACTGAATTCCTTTGAAATGAGATTAAAGCAGGAGTGCGCCTTAAGATCTCCAGCCCTTGCATTGTCTGTGGGACCAGATCAAAACTCGTCTGAAGTCTGCAAAATGTGGTTGCTCTGGCTGCTGGGTCCTCAGCATGGACAGCTCTGCTCCATGAGTTCACTCCTTTGGATATGCAGCACTTGCAGGTGAAGGAGTAGAATGATAACTGCCCAGAAAAAAGTACATCTTTTTAATGTCTATAGGTGAATCTCAAAAGATTTGCCAGATTGGTGCCCAAGAGCAGGAAGCTGAATAAGATCAGTGTATCTCACAGGGTTTTTCCTATTTTTTATTAGTCAGCACATAAGCCTGCAGTTCCTTACTGTCAATGTGTGGCAAAGCAAGGTTCAGTTCAAAAAGAGTACCATTTTGTAACATTAATATGAAGTTCTTTCTTTCCTCAGCATTCATTGTGCCCTCACATCTTTTTTTTTCCCTGGTAGGAATATGTTGACTATTTGTTACTCCTTATGCAGCTTTTAGGAGAAGTAAAGTGCAGCTAGATCATAAGGATTCTAATCAAATTGTGGTCCACTTAAGAAATCCATGACCAAAATACTGTATTTATTAAAATATAAAAAATCTCAGTATTAGTGTTCAGCTTTTAACTCAGGTATAGGCTCAATGTATTCTGGCTTCAGAAGTTATTTCATGTCAGCTAAGCTGATCTAGCTGTTGACATACATATGCTTAGCCCTATGGAGATGTGAACTTAACCTGACACTGAGTTGCATTTGCTGCAAGCTGGGAGTGAGCACATGGAGAATTACTCTGGTAACTTGGCTTTTCAACTAAACCTTCATTCTATTCCTAGTGGATAAGCGTTCAGTCATATGAAAAAACCCTACAGCCATGTACCTTGCATATTATTTCTTTTCTTTGAGGTAACAGGGATTTATATGCTTTATGATTCACTATAGAGCAGTGGGAATGGTTCATGACCTAAACTATATTAAGCCGCAAACCCCAAGATTTCGAACCATGAAAACTAGTTCTGAAATTTGTGTTAAACAGACAATACTTCCTTACACCTCTTTGTAGATAGAATAGTGAGGCACTCACTCAGAGGAACAAATGGTTAATGGTGAGGATAGCAAAATAAGCTTTGTAGAAACAGTGGTCACCAAATAAATGTTTAACTAAAATAAATTTGCCCTAGATTTCTTTGGCAAAATAACCAGGACACTGAAAAACACACAGAAGTTTTCCCAGCACTTTTCATTCTCTTTTCATGGAAAACAATAGTTCAAAATTCAAGAAAAAGACCACCACTCTCAAAACACTGCTTTCTATTAGAATTTGTTCATGAGAAATTCTTCTTAAATCTGTAGAGGGTTTTCTAGGGAAAGTTTTCTGTCTTTAGAAGCTATTTAAAAACCCATAAAATACATGGTGAATCTCAGTTTGAAATGTTTGACCTCAGTGTTTTGCTTTGGGTTTTTAGATGGGTTTTTTGTTTTGGTTTGGTTTTGTGCTTTTGCTTTTTTAAAGTAATGCATTATGAACTATAAATATTTGTGCCTTCTGCATAGTTTTGTAAGGGAGCAGAAATGCAAACCCACCACTGTTAGGGTCCGTGGAAACATGGCACATAATTGCTTCTAGCCAGAGGATTCTCAGATAGCTGTAATCCCAATAGACCCTGTCTGTAACTTTGGGCCAAAAACTTTATATTTCAGTAGCCTTTACCTGCTGTCACTTATTTGGTTTGAGAGTCTCAATCTGAGCATGTTCTGTGCCAACCCTTGTCCAAGCCAGAGATCTATGAGTGTGCTGATAATACAAAGACAGAGCAACTGGGATTTTTTGGCTTAATCTCTTCCCTTAGCAGATATTTTTTAATGGATAAGTAATGAAATCTTAGAGGCCTGAAAGATTCTTGAAGGCCCTTCCTAAGGCGAGCTCTATTGCTCTCTGTGAACAAAAACTCAAAGGATAAAATCCTGGCTCTCTTGTAGTTGATGGCAAAACTCCCATTGACTTCAATGGGGATAGGATTTCTTCCAAAGTGCACAGAGTATTCCCAAGTCAAAATGTAAGCACACTGGCTTATTAATAAATGCACAATAACACAGCAAGCCAAAGGCAGTATAAATACTTACACGGAGTGTGATTCAGTTTAAATGCCAATAACAGACTTACTTTTGGAATCTGTGAAGGATCCAGATGCCACAGCTAAGATCTCTCACATTCAAACATCTGGATTCACCGATTGCTATTCAAAAGGAAATAATTAATAAAGAAAAAGTGGCAGAGTGGTGCTATATATCTAATGGCACAGGACTTTATAGTGATTATGAGCTATTTTCTAATGTTTAAGTAAGTGAGAGCTGGATTCTTTTTCTACGGTCCTTATTCCACCTTTTCCCAAGAGAAAGTGAAAAATAACAACTGGAGTTAACAGAGTGCATATGAAAATGTCAGGAAGTTTTAAAATGCAGTTTAAAAATATGAGAGAATATGAGAATTCTAAAACTTACTGTTTTCCATTGTATAGCTATTTCTACAAATTAGTCGGCATTTATGCCTATGTTTGAGTTAGAGATGAGTATCCCACTATTGACTTCTTTCTACAAAGAAAACCCCAAATCATATGTTTTCTGTATGGAGTACAGAGTATGGAGTATGGAGTGCATACTGAGGCTGAGTGCAGTGGTCTGTTTATTTTCTCTCTGCTTCAAATGAACACATCTTCTAAGTAACTTGATGTGAATGAGAAAATTGTCTTATACAATAGTTGAATTTGCATGTTAATTTTCAATGTCTCTTATCAAAGAGGAGTCTTGCAATCATTCTTCCTCCCTGTAAAGACCACAGAAATCATGCTTCATGCCTTAGAGAGAGGGAGAAAGAGAAGTCTTTTACATCAGCTGTTTTTTCTAGGTTTTTTAATCCTATCTTTGGAGGACTGGTGACCCTTACCAGGGGCTGCAACAACAACCTTTAACAGAGATCTGATAAGCCCATGAAGTAATCACCTTTTGTCTAATCATTTCCACCACCATCCTATAATGAAAGCATTTGCAAATCAGGAAGCTACTCAGTAAAAAAAATTTTCTTTGCACTCATTGCTACATGATCTTTAGTTTAGGAAAACTATTTTTAACAGCTTGTACAATCATATGAAGATGTATCATACCAGGACTGCACTTGAAATTCCCACGTGTTCTTGTGTCACAGAGCTTCAAGCAGTGCTCATTTTTATACTGCAGGTATCAAACATGAGCAAATGCTTACTTCCTCTCACTTGTAATTTATGTTGGATGGGGAGCATCACACATGAACTCTATAGTTGTTTACAGTGAATTTTATATTTAGTTTCTTCTTTCTTAATGCCTTCATTATCTGTTAACAAGTTTATGCTGAGTGCCTTTACTTTGATCTTTCTTCGTTTTATCCCATGCACTTTGCTCCTTGACCCCTTCCTCAGCCTGAGCTCAGCTTGGCATCTGTCTGTGTAGCAAGGGCTGCAGAGCATGGAGGTGATCTTGAACTCACTAATAGTGGTTCTGTTCTCAAGCAAAGCCAGCGCAGGCAGAGCTCAGAGCACCCTTGCTGCCAGTCAATCACCCAACTTCTCAGGTGGGCTTTGCTGCTTTGTTGTCATGACTGATAACAATCTAAACCTGCCCCTCCCTCTATTTTACTGTTAAAAGCCAGAATTGATACTTGGGTTGCAGCAAGGCACTAGGAAATTAATATCTTAGCAGATTTACTTATGCAGAAATAATTGGTGCTGTGTATTTCTTTAATGTCTGTAATTGCAGAAATACATTGAGCTAAAATGAATGCAAATTCAAAGACAAAGCATTTTTGATGACACTGCTTGCTTTCTCAGAGATATCCCATGGAAGCAGCTGCTGCTCTGGACAAAAAGCAGTTGTTCTAAGCCTGTCTCCAGGGTTTCACATGAATTCCCAGTCAACACAGGACATACACTTCACATGCAATTAAATGATATGTCAGGAGTTATTACCTTTAAGCAATTTCAGAGACTTGAGAAAATTCACTGTCGTGGCTACGAACTCTGAAAACTAATTTACCAACAGTTTTCCAAATACATTAGTGAACAAAAAGCATCTCACTAGTGCCTTTTAAAATGCACCCCCAAAAAAAATTAAAGGTACCACCAAACATTAGTAAGTCATTAAACTTTTGGCCTAAGAAAGTGAAAAGTTTTTTTAATTGTTTTTTTTTTTTTTAAATGTTTTTAAGAAGTTAGGCTCCCAACTCTGTATTAAGTATTGGAAAATGATTTTCAGTCAATCAAATTTTTAATTAACGTTTTAAAACTTAATGGAGGCTACATGATTCTGAAAAAAATCTCTGTGGTGCTTATTTTAATTGGTTAAATATGCACTCATATTTAGCACATTTAGCAGCCTCATTTTAATTATTGTCATTTTTCAAAATCCTTTCCATCATTAACTTTTATGACTTTATCTGTATCTATATCAAATATGTAACTTAAGAATGTCTGTCTTTTAACTATGTTCATGACATAATGGGTTTTTCACAGCTGAATTTATGCCTGTGCTCATGAAGCACAATGGGGTTTTCTCCCATCACCTGAATATCATTCCTTGGTTGATATAAGTAGCCTGTCATATGCCAATAGAAAATAAATCTTTAAAATATTAGTAAGAATTATCATGAGTAATGACAGCATAATAGAGTAATAAGCACACACAGAGCCCTGTAAATGTGAGAATAGTCTTTACTTTCTACCAGTAAAGTGTCAACATTCATTTACAGCATTTGTGATTTATTAAGCTCTTTTCATGGCCATGACATTCCCCAAATTATACCGAAAAGATATATTAATGTTCACAGAGAGTTTTGTGAATTCTGCTGTCATTGAACAGTTCATTGAAATGCCTTCTATTCCTTGTAATTATTTTCTTGCCATAAAATGGTATAAACTGTCAAATATATTCTAATAAGCAGTGATCTATAAAGTTGTTCTTCTTAATAAAATTTGTTAATAAAAATCACCACTGAGGGGAAAAAAATTATGAGGATTTTGGGAGAAAAGACAGCAAAGGGCAAAATGGCACCTGGCAAGGTGTGACTGTCAGTGGAGGTGGCTAAACCCTCCTGCTGAAGGGAGATGGGATAATCTGTGGGAATAAATCTCCTTAAATCTTGTCCACCACTTGCTCCATATCTTATTAAATAGTTCAGAGGAAATTATTTTAAACATCATTCCTCTGTATTAATTAGTAATTTGACATGTTTCATAAACACAGTGTCGTATTTAGGCAGAGTTCTTGGGAGCAGACTGGCTGACTTGGGTTTATCAGATAGTTTAGAAGAATAACATTGTCATATAATAACCCTTAGGCACCAGATTTCTGCTGACAAACAGCTCTTGGTGCTTTTGACAATCTTCTTTTTTTTCTTCCTCTGTGATTCTGCATTCCCTGATATAATCATGCATCTAATAAGGAAACATAAAGAGTGCAATACTAGACCTGAGTACTTCAATGACATAAGACTTTAATAATAGGTGTTTTTCTTCACAGTTGTCAGCCATCGACATACACAGTTTTTATTTTAGAAACATTCCTGAAATCTTTGGTGTAGGTTGTTAGTAGGATGTTAGTAGGACTTTTTTGTCTTTTTGTTTTTCTAAAAACCCATTAGTGTTTGAGGAAAAATACCATCTGATGTTGCAATGAGTGGCTTCACCTTTCAGGGTAATGTTTAACCTTAGGTGTAAATGTATGCAAACAAAACGTTTTTTCTGTAAGAGCTCTGTAGCTTTCGTCTAAGAAGCAGAGAATGTGTATTTTCATCATTCTCTTAATGATTTCTGCTTAGCTAAGTTCTGATGCGTTTCTGTAGCAAAAAAGTGGAAAGGACTATCAAAATCCATAGGGTCATAGTACTACCTCCTATCACAAGCAACTGTGTTTTCTTACGCTAGTCATAAATGTATTAAACTAGGCTCTAAAAATGTTTAGGTTTGGTTCTTTAAATGTCACTGTTCTTCTGCAAAGGCTCATAGACTAATGCATCATTTCCAGTCTTCAGCTTTGATGTATCATTGTCTGCTTTATTTTGGGCCTGTAAAAACACCATCCTTAGGCTTATATGGCTCTTCTCTCTTCCTGTGGATTTACAGGGATAGCCCTCTCAGATTTTTTCTAGGATAGAAGTGTCAGGCTGCTTTCTCTCTTCTTGAAAAAAGACTTTTGCTTCCATACTGATTTGGGTAGTCCTTCCTTTCCCATCTAGTGTGAATTCATGTTTGCTGAATATAAAGAACAAGAAGTTCTTAGAATGTTCTACATCAAATGCCAGCAGTACCAGGGGAAATAAACAGTAATTACTGTTATATTCTACTGCGTAATTGTGCACCTGTACAATACGTTCAGTTCCTCCTATCTGTTCCTGAATGAATGAACTTTCCCTTTGAACTACAGAAACTGATGCTATTCCTAATATTCTAATTCTTAAGATCATTTAGTTCCTTCCTCCTGTCCTTCCTTTGCTTTCTGTTTTCTTTCTTCAAGCATTCATGCATTCCCTCTGGAGTTTTGACAGGTCTCTCTCAACCTTCCAAGATCTAAATTTTTGCTGCTCCTTTTCTTAATCATTGTAAATATTCTGTTTATTTTAATAGTATTTTTTGACATAGTGATTTATTCAGTTAGGCTGGGCGTTCTTAATTTCAAGTTTTGTCCTCTTGTTTAATATGGAAATTCTGAAGTAGTATTGTATTAAGAAGTTGCATTCTCCTTCCACATGCTCCAGATCATTCTCTTAATCTGAATATTTTTCCCAGATAATGTTGTCTTTTCATAACTGCTAATTGTTGACTGAACATTTCTCTGATTCCTTGGAATGAATAATCAATAATCTACCTATTTTCTTTCCCTTGTCAAGTCTTTATTCTCCTCCTTTGAAGCTACAAGTCTCTGAAATTCCTCTGGAAGAGTCACTGAAAATAACACCACTTTCTTGACTGTTTTCCCCAAACTGGCATAATCTAGACCCACTTTATTATGAAATCAGAAGAATCATTGATTTCCATTTCCTTACCTAAAACTGAATAGAAAGTTTTCCAGTTTTCCTCAGGTCCGTATCTCATATTCTTACTTTTGCCTAGCATTCCATACTTTTGTTCACTGCATACACTTTGATGACAAAATATGATGACTTTGATGGATTATTGAAGAATTCTAAGTAAGGTGCTTCCCATGTTTTTAGATCTGGCCTCTCCTGGATTTGAGAGGAATCCCAGCATTTTTCCTCCCTGTTTTTCTGTGGTGCTTGGGTCATGGCATTCCACTGCAGTTCTCTGTATGTTATCTTCATGTCTCCTTGGACTCTACTCTCCTGGTCTACACCTACGCTAGGAAATGAAACAAAACTATCGCAATTGAGCCTTACCTTTTCTCACAGCTAAGCAGCAGAGTCAATAGCAGGGTTTAGTGCCCAGGCATGATTTCAGATTTCTTTCCAGCCAGGAACAATTCCCAGTACACATACTGCATGTGAGCACCTCATGTCAATGAGAGGATTTAACTGGATGGGCATGGACAGTGCTATGACCCTCTGACTCTGACCCAGAAAATTATCCTTGGCCCATTTTATGTGTGAGCCCACTTTTTAAGTACAAATAAACCCAGTTGTCCTCATCACCCTTTTCCCCTGGAACTAGTTTAATTTCTGTTCTTTACCAGACATTTTCTGTTTGTGTCTTTCATATTCTCTACTACAGCCAATCTGTTTGCCAAAGCAGTCTTTCTGTAGCAAGGGGTGTCTGAATTTCTCTTCATGAAAGTTACTGTCTGCATTTCTGGGCATCTTTAGGTGAGTGAATATTTAAGCATCACATTCACTCTCCTAAATTCTCTGTTCCATCCCTGCTTGAGCACCATCTTTCCACTCCTCAGAAATTTTTCCTTTATATTCTGCTTTTTTCAAATATGTAGCTTCATCCAGGTCATCCGAAGATAATACACATTCTAGCTTTCTGGACCTACTCTTTCCTAATCATCATCACCTTCTCTCTATGTTACCCTGACTTTAAAGAAATAGGGGAAAAATCCCATCCAAAGTAACCTGTTTGTGGTCTATTTGACTGCTGACCATTTGGTGTTTCAATCTAATCCTACTTCTGTGCTTTGGCTGAGTTGGATGTCCATCAGCAGTGATTAAAGGCTGAAAATTTTCAGCACCAGTTGAGCTAAGAGGTGGTAAGCCCATGGGTAACTTCACTTCAGAATAATTTTTTACCAAAGTGGAAAGTCATGGGAAAATTTCAAACACTTTCCCAGCATAAATCTCAGGTAACTGAAATTCAACATTAGGCTTGATATTAATCCCATTAAACTGACAATAAAAATGCTAACTTGAAATTCTAAGCACAACTTCCATTTCAAAGACTTGGAGAAGTTTTGCATTCTCATATTTACCTCCTTTAAACTCTACTATCCATCACCAAATAACTTCATTCTATCATCCATATTCTCCCTTAATTTACTTTCTACACTTTTGGGTGCATCAGGAATTATTCCACTTAAGGTACAGAAAAATACATGTCTACCTATATAAGCCTGTTGAGAGAAAATTCTGTGTGAGAACATACTTGAATATTTTATTTTCCAGCCCCACTAGAATCACGCCTTATGAGTTAGTACTTGGACTGAAAGATGGATTTTTATAGAATATAAAGTAGACTTACAGAAACTCCTTCATACTTGCCCCAGCAATGTCAGGTCATTCAGGGAGATATGCTGAAAACTATCAGAAGGAGCTATAGAATTATCTTGCTCTGAAAGTAAATTCTTAGTTCACATGCTTAAGCATGAAAATTTGGACCATTTCAAAACTGTTGTCTGTGATGTAGGTGTCTGCAAGTACCCTAAATGTCTACGGTTGCATTATACTCTGTGCAGATCTAAATGTTTAAATCAGATGAGTGTCTGATGCTATCTGAGTTTCCTTGTGTTCCTCAAGTATTGGCAGCTATTTTATCAACAAGTGGTTCTTAACCTTTTGATTTGGCAGCTGGGAACCAGACAAGATCCTCTAGGATATGAATTTACTTAAGATGTTCAAGTTTGCAAATACATAAATTGCATCCTTTCTGTATTCTCGTATTGTTGTATCTGCCTCCTTCAGTATCTTTTGGTTGCAGTCAGATCACCAGCTCAGCCAAGGAAAGAAGTCTTCTTTCTTGTCTTTATAAAACCCTACTTCACAGTCCAACCACAATAGGACATCCAGGAGATAAGCAAAACCAGGAGGTACATAAATAAGTAGATTTAAACCAGAGATCACAAAAGCTACTGTGGATCGTATTTATTCCTTGGCTTTTCTTGGTTAGATTAGGTTTTACACTCAGATATATTGCCAGCTTTCAAGTTCATTGAATGCAAGATTAAATAGACCAGAGCACTTAGTATAATTTCATCCATGGTGGATTGTCCTGTTTGAGCTTCAATTGCTAGCTGAGAAGGCTGCAAATCTCCTGTAAGATCCATGTATTATTTCCAGCCACCATACAAATGTCCTTGATATGCAAGGAGCTAAAAATACATTTGGATGGCACTGTGTCAGGAACGGATTTCACATACAGACACCCTCCAAATGTCTTCTAGTACTGCAAGAAGAGTAGACCCTCAGTGCTTTTCATCTTTGTATTTATAATTGGTTTGTGTGCCTTTATCTTAACTCTTCTTATCTCCTCTTCAAAGCACACAATCAGAGCCTTTTCAGTCTCTTTCAGATAGCAGGTGGTGTAGCTCTGATCTGTGTTTCTCTGATCCATCTTAGCTTCCACTACATGTTCATTGAACTGGAACCATGGGAACTGAATAATAGCTCTGTTGGCTTCTATTATTTTTATTGTTGCTGTTGAGAACATATCAATGTTTGCATTACTACAGTACTGATACAATATTTTAACACTGATCTCTATTCTCTTCATTTATTATGTTACTTCTTTGCTTTTTTGCCCACCTCTACACATTGACCACAATCCTGAAATACTCACAACTACATGCATGTTCTCTGCCCACCAAATCCTTACAATTACAGTTGAATTCATCTTAGCTTAATTTAACATCCAAACATTGTAGGCCTGAAGTCTGTTCTAGACTAAGAAACAAGGCAAAAATGTTGCACCGTGAGCTTAGGAAATGGGCAGAGGGATATTTCAGGAAGCCTCACAGCAAAGCACTCTGAGGTTGTGTGTGATTTAATGCCACAAAAGAGGGCATTTTAAGGAGCCAAAGTGGTGTATGATAAGAATTTGCTAGGTTGTCCCAGAAGAGGAATTCTGGAGAGGGTAATGGATTACAAGGGCTTAGTGAACAGGAAAATAAAGAGATTTCAGCAGTATAGAACTAAAACAAGGCTTAGCAAAATGCTAACTATGAGGAAGAAGTAAAGATAACAGTGAGATAGTGTGGGATATGGGCAATATGCTGAAACAGAAAATAGGAAGAAGAAATGAAAGAACAATATTAGAAAAAAAAATCCTTTAGGTGCAATTGTGGCAAAGAAAAATTAAACAGAGATACTGGATACAAGGGGAAAGGTGGCAAAAAGTCAGGAATAGAAAACAAAATGCAGAGCAGTCAACAGAGAAATAGCTGCTGAGAATATCAAATGACAACAAAGAGGCAGCATCAGAATAGAGCCAAGTCCTCATATCAGATAGATTAGCATAACTCCATCGTGGTTGACCGATTCACTCTTGCAGATAAAGTGACTCTTAGTGTTACATATCTCTAAGAAACCCTTCATTTTTCATTAAAATATTCCATAAATGACAAGCTGGTATGTTGGAAGTGTATGTCAAAATGTCTAATTTAGAAATCTTCATTCTTGCCAACTAAATAAATAGTTAGATGTTTTATTTACCTTGATTAAGCATTCTTGCAAAGAACTTTAAAAAAATTAACTTCTGAAAGTTTTCTTTCTGTTACTAAATAACATCTGAACTAAATACTATTTGAATAACAGGATGTTCCCTTTTTTTTCTGAGCCCCAGCTGCTTTTGAAAGATTAACCTTAACCTATTTTCACAGTTTATACCTTATCTTGGTGTTAAATGAGGTTTGGTTTCATTTGGAGGATTAGCATAATGAATCACTACATTGTTGATAGCAGAGACAACTGGAAAGTCATGCACAAACATAAGACAAAATGTTCCATCTTCACTGAAATCTTTAAGTAAAGGAGTTTTAGCTCAAGTGGCAACTGTCTGCAACTCATTATTATCCAGAGAGGCATGTTTTCCATAGATGTCATGGACTGATTTTCAAACCCTCAGACCCCAAAACAGAAGCTCTATACGGAAGGAATTCTGTGCCCAATGTGAAACTATAACCACATCATTTGATACTTAAAATTGGAATCATGTTACAATGTCAGTCTAGCCCCTGGGACATCATCAAATGTGTAGGCAGGGCCAACAAAGGGTAGCATGCTTATTTCCAGCACGATTCTTTCTGACTGTGTGGTGGAGTTAAAAAAATAACAGATTTTACTAAGAAAAATGTGGTAATATTGGAAATAAATTTTAACCAAAACTTCATATTTGGAACCCCCTTGATTTTGTTGGAAGTCCATATTAATCAGTGTGTATGGAAGTGTGTATCTATAAACAAGTGAGGAAATAACCATTCCACTTTTAAGATGTTTACAGTAGAACTCCCATTTGCTATATGAAATAATAGGGATAAGTTAGTATTCTGAATAAATACACTTCTCTCATGCTGTTTATATTCCATCAAGGTTATAATTCATCAAAATTGAACTTCATTTACAAACATATAACTCTTATTAATATGGATTTTAGGAGACACATTTCCTTCTTCAGCAGTACAATAACAACCAAAAAAAATCTCATCCTATTTAGAAGACTGGTAATTTTTCTTTTTTATCCAAACTGATAGTAGAATCATAGAAACACAGAATCAAAGAATCATTAAGGTTAGAAAAGGCCTACAAGATCATTAAGTCCCCAACATTTTACTGAACACCACTATGTCCATTTGAGGAATAAAGGAAATGGTCTCAAGATGATACAGGGGAGAATTAGATTAGATATTAGAAATTTTCTCTGTTCAGGTGGTCAAGCATTGAAATGGGTTGCCCAGAGAGGTGGTGGAGTCTCCATCCCCGGAGGTGTGGGCGAGATTCTGGCTCTGGGTGATGTGGTTCAGTGGTTTTGGGGTTACAGGGGCAGTGCGGGGCTGATGGTTGCACTGGATGAGCTTGTAGGTCTCTTCCAACCCTGGTGATTCTGTGATCCTATGTCAACCAATCCACAGCACCAATTGCCACATCCAATTGTTTCTTGAACACTTCCCAGGGATGGTGACTTCTCCACTTCCTTGGGCAGCCCATTCCAAGGCTTAACCACCCTTTCAGTGAAAAAATTCTTCCTGATGTCCAGCCTGAACCTCCCCTGGGGCAGTTTGAGGCCCTTTCCTCTCGTCGTGTCACCAGTTGCCTGAGGGAGGTATATAGCTACCGCATGGTGTTGAACTCATTCTGCTGAGAGCATTCCGTTTATTTTCGAGTATGGCCACATCCAGGCATGAATTTGGGTGTCCATCAGTGACCCACCACAGAGAGTACAGATGGCAAAAATAGCCTTCCCGTTTTCTCCCTTCCTGAATGAAAGGAATGAGAAAGCACTCAGGAGAAAATAGAAGTTCATATATGAGCTTGAATTATGCCATGGAGATATAAAGTCCTTAAAAAGATAATACAGTAGAACTCATAATAAGGTGACTACCAATCACTATTTCTGGAATAGAATATATGAAAAGGATAATATTTGTTACTGCAATTTGTTACTGCTGCACAAAAAAGGAGTAATAAGAAATTAATGAAGGAAAGAAAGATGACACAAGTAAAATAAAAAAATCATGAAGTTCAGCAAATACTTTACTTACAAAAATGCATTAAAATACATTGAAAAAGTTTTAGATTTGACAGCATATTTTAGATTACTTGTTCCTGTGATAAGGAAGTATGTAGTATTTTTTATGTAACACAATATTGTCCCATATATTGTCCCATATAAGTAAGGATACAAGTATTTCATGCAATAATAATACCTTAGTATTAAAATATATTAAAATATATTTAAAATATTAATTTCATTCCTATCAATTGTATGTCAGTCTAGGCTGGTATATTGAGTTTAGGCAGGAGCTCACACAGAGGGTAAAAAGTCCTTTCTTCTCCGATTCCTTCTAAAAATGAAGAATTTTGGATATCATCAGTGGAATTGTGCTGTTTAATCAGCAAAATACTCAGGTATATGGGTAAGCTGAAGACATTTCAGTGATACAATCCATGTTTAGAGATAAAAGGCCGAGTTTTTTCTCAGATCTCTGTGACTCTTGGCCTGTCCTAGAATTTAAAATCACAACCACTATAATAATGTTTCTAATTTTGAAAACATTTTTACCCAGGGAAGGGAACGGAACCCACTGCTGATTAAGGTTACATTTCCAAAGGTGGCCAAAAAGTGAAAAACCTTTGATGTCAGTACCAATAAGATGAAGAACATGTTCCCCTTCTTTCTAACTTTTCAGAGCCTCAAGCCCAACAGGTGCAATTCATCATCCTGTAATGAGAATTATAACCTGGTCAATATATAGATTAAAGTTCAGTCCCCACCTGACAGCCATATCTACTGTCGTCACTCTCGTGGCTTCATGCGTTTCATTTTTGTTTCTGGTGACATCATGCAAAAGCACTGACTCTTTTTTTTTTTTTTTTTTTTTTTTTTATTCCTTGCATAGTGCCTGCACCTTAGTAAAGGGGAAAATTATCTATAGAATATCTCTTTCTCCTCCTCAGATGAGACACTTGGTAAACCTTCTTCCTTAACTGTCTTATGTGAGTTCATTCTGCAGAGACTTCCTTGTGGCCTTCAAGCATCTGGTGTGTCACAGGGGGTGTCTTCTGCAGTATTAATTATCTAATTAATGGTAGTGAGGGCTTCCTATGCTCTGTAAGGCAAGTTAGTCTGTTTGTGGTTTTATTCCCTATTACTAATATGAAGATGGATTTTTTTTTCCCCTCTGCAAGGAGAACAGTGCCCTAAAAAGACTCAGGAATGATCTAGTAAAATTCCATATAATATTGTGTGGAAATTTGTGTTGCACAATATCAATCAGTTAAAACTGAGGGATCAAATTGGTGGATCGGCTCAGAGACAGCAAAAGCAACCTGTCAGGTTCTGATTTTGAATGATTATTGAGCAGCTCTCAAAAGCAGAAAGAAAAATGAACTGCTCAGAGTGGTGGAAAAAATGAGCTCCCAAACCAACTGGAAAATATTTAAACGTTACTCCTCAGTGTATTTGTGAGCAGCAGAAGCCAGCAAAAAGAAAAACAACAAGGCAGTATTACTATAAATGATAACTCTTACATTCAAAGCTTACATTTAATTGAAGTGCAGAAAGCTCAGTATATAACTGTAGTGTGCTTCTTTGAGGAACACGGTATTCTGTAGTAAATTGACATGTGATGGATAAATATTTGAAAAGAAATAATAATAATCATTTAAAAAACCCCAAAACCGAAAGAAAGAAACTGTTTCTGTTTTGATTAAGTCAGCTTCTAAGTCTGGAAAACAAATTGAGTCTCTGAGAAGTGGCCAGATGCGGAGATGAGGAAAAGCATCATAGAAAGCACAGTGGTGGTGTGAATTAATTTTGGGAAAGCAGTTGGAATTTTGCAGGCAGGGATGGCATCCTGTGTACATGAAAGCCTGTGGAGACAGCATGAGCTCCAGCAGTATGAAAATGATGGAGAGTTGAAACCATGGGAGAGATGAAGCAAAAAGGTGCACAGAGTTTCAAGTTGGAGCTCTCAAAAACCATGGCTCACTGAACCACTTATGTCATGAATACAACATTTTGGCAGGGCAGGCAATACTGAACCATTAAAACCTGGACAGAAAGGATGACAAAATGCCACTGGCTCAATGGAACTTACTAGAACAGCAGCATGTAATTTTGCCACAGGAAATCCCCAGATTGTCATTGTGAGAGTAAATGGGTTATTTCTCAGTCTTACTTTTTTTTGCAGATGCACTGAACATCTGTACCAGAAACAGTATTATTCATACTAAAAGAGATAATACATGATCAATCTTCCAGTGGTGAGCTTAAAAACAAGCATTTGAATGGAAAGTATAGACAAATAAGAAAGAAATGGGGAAAATAACCCATGAAAAAATGCTGGTTTAGAAATACATCAAGCACATCAGGCTGTCACCTTGTTGATGAGAGAGAATAAATTAGACATTTGCAACGTCTTTGTTGGAACCTCTTGGCTAAATTCAAAACTGAATTTAGAGATCCAACCTACCACAGTTGAAAAGTAAATTTCTTTGCCTAATGACAAAACAAAAGAAAGGAAGTGAGGAGGTTTAATACTTTGAAAGGAGAGTGTGAATTAAAGGTTCAAAGGATTCAGTACATTTTCTTGTTAGTGCCAAAAGAAGACAGACCCTTTGCCCAAGAATCTACTCAAAAGAACTAAATAAATATGTAAAAAGGAAACATTTTCCACTACCTACAAGGAGAGAAATTCTGGAGGAGATGGCTTATGCCAAATATTTTTCTACTCTTGATGCCTCAGCAGGCTTCTGGCAGCAGTTCTTAGACAAACAGAGGGTATGTTTATGCACCTCCAACACCTCCTTTGGGAGACACAGTTTCCCCCAATTGCCACTGGGTTATAGTTAGCACCATAGGTGTTTCACCAGAAAATACAACCATTTTTCTCAGATGAGGGACATGCTAAGACCTAAACAGATGACACTGTGAACTGGGAAACACAGTGGAAGACTAAGACCAATGTTTCCCAAATAACAGAAGCGCTGGGCCTTGACCTGAATGAGATAAAAATAAATGTGAACGCCATGGTATATTTCTAAGAAGAGAAAAGAAGAAAGAAGGAAGAAAAAAGGGGAGAAAAGAAGGCAGGAGACAAGAAAAAAGAAAAGAGAAGGGAGAGAAGGACAGAAGGAAACAGAAAGTAACTTGGTACCAACCATCACTGCTTCTATAAACTGTTTTGTTGTGTTGCAAATTACATTGAATGAAAATGAGATGCAAAACTTTATTAAGTCTTTAAATTAGTTAAAGAAGGTCTTATCCTAAGACAGTGTTTAAATTAGTTAAAGAAAGTCTTATCTTAAGACAGTTCAAGAACCTCTCTTAACAGTACTGTCAAAACATCTGGCCAGTCTCCAATGAGAGAAAAATAAACTCAATATCACCAATCAGACAAAAAGACTATGTTCTATAATATATCATGTCATGTATATAATATATACAAAATACTTATATATATTTTATCTATGTGTATATACTCTATAGAATATATAATTAAGGTTAATGGATTTTCTGTAATTATATTAGCATTAAGAAAACCATTGTTGCCATTGCCAGAACAGACATAACAAAAATAGCTCCTCACTGGAAGACAAGTATAGGAAGGAGTGAATTCAGTTTCAGATGAGTGATTTGATGCAGATTTCTCTGTGCAGTTGTGGAAAAAGGTGAAGTCTGAAGACAGAGTTTCATATAAAAAGTTGTTCTTTTAAGAAACAAATACAGATTCTGAATGTCAGGAGAACTACAAGTAAGATTTTTTTTTAAATAACGTGCTAATACACAATGTGGTTTAGAAACAAAACTTAACCCCATATCAGTTTAATAGGCTCAGTTAAACTTTGAGTGTTGGATGGGATTTTTGTTTAATTGTATACATTTAACAGTTCCACATTTGCTAAGGCTTCCACAGCATGTCAGAGATTTTGCCATCCATAATACACATGCACAAATTAACTCTCTGTATAGAATTAATTCAGCATATTGGAAGTATTGTCATACCTCCTACATTTCATAAGACCCTTGATTCAGTCCATACACAGTATGTCTGATGAATGTACAAAGCAATGGGCTTTGTGACCCAGAAGAATTGTCATGAAAAGGAAATAAAACCCAAGGGAAAAAAGTGATGCCCACTACAATTGCTCCCCACCCACTGACCAATGCCCAGCCCATCCCCGAGCAGTGATCGACACCTCCTGCTCAGCTCCCCCAGTTTATGCACCAGGCATGACTTCCTTGGTATGGAACATCCCTTTGGCCACTTTGGGACAGCTGTCCTGGACATACTCCCTCACACTTCTTGCACATGCTCCCTCACAGGTTCTTGTGCAGCTCCTCACTGGCAGAGAGTGAGACACTGAAAAGTTCTTGACTTTGGGTAAGAACTACTTGGCAACATGCAAACTTCAGTGAGTTGTTAACATTATTCTCGTGCTAAATCCAAAACATGGCACTGTACCATCTACGAGGAAGAAAATTAACTCTATCCCAGCCAAAACCAGGACACTAGGTAATACAGCAGTGTAAACCTGTCACAGTAGATTGGTGCACTCATCTTACCTGCATGTTTATGGGCTGAGTCATAACTTTTGTTATCTTTTTATAGCCATGCAACATGATATTAATACAGTCAGGTTCAACTTCAGCCCAAATAACCACCTGAAGGCAGTGAGGAGACACAGACAAAACAGGGAAATAGCTAACTCTGAATGCTGGGAGGTCCAGAGCTCTGTTTATTTGCAGTGAAAAAGTAAATAGCTTTTAGGAAATAGTCAAAACCTTTATGTTTGAATGCAGAAATTAATCAAATGCTATGAGCAAAATGTTCTCTTTGTGCAGTCTCTCTGGTACAATCATACTATAAGGTAAAATCATTTTTATATATCACAGCACATGTTGGGGCAGCTGTGGACACAAAAGTAAACACAAATGTTGCTTTTTGGAAGTAAAAAATAAAAATCTGTTATTAATTTATTGTATCTGTGATTGGTATAAGCCAAGGACAGAAACCAAAATAGTAAAATCAAAGAAATGCTTTCTTCCAGGCATCTCCAACATTGATGAATCCATGAAACGAGTTTCAGCAAGAAATCTCTATGAAATGGCATACTTTTGTTAATGTCATCAGACAAAATCCTGATTACAAGAAAGATGCCTCCCTCATTGGAAAATACATGCCATCATACATCAGTGGTTACCATTTGGCTGAGCTGATGTTAGGAGTTACATGATCTCAATGCACCCTGGGAACTGTAATCCAGCTATTAAGTCCAAGAGAGAAAGGGTATGAAGAAATATGAGACTTTAAAGATAACTACCATGATGTATGGTAAAATAGTAACATTGCAGGGTTTTAGAAATTACTGCTTAGCTAAGCCAAAATATGATTTTTGATTCAGCAACCTAAGGAAAAATATTTAAATATGTGAATGTCAAAACATTTCCATTTGATCAGATATATGAAAATTAAATTTACTGAACAAAATGTTCTTAAATATTTCCATAGTCAATTCTTTTACTGCAGTTAGCTTTGATAAATATGAATAGAGAAAGAATTCAAACTACTAGAATTTCTCATGACATAAACCCTGTCTTTTTTGCCAATATACATAACCCTATAAAGGGGGGTTTGTTTGCATTTTAATCAAGTTTATCTTCTTCATAGGTTTATCTTCTTCATTCAGATAAAATTTATCATCTTGTTTTCACATTTTTGCCATTACTAGCAAACAAAAAAATTAAAAATAAGGAAACAAAATAATTATACAGAGCTTACTTTCAACATAGGCCCAACGTGGTTTATCTAAATATTGCAAGTCAAAAATTGTCAAAAAGGAATATGACAAATTTTGTTCCAAAGGAAAAAAACCTTTCATTCTCCTGCCAGTAGTTGCACAATATTCTCATTTTCTCAAGAACTCACTCTTGAGCCTCTCAACATCTATACCAAAGCATGATGCAGTGATAACATCTTCCATCTCTAACTTATGCATTGTAATCACTCTTATGCAGATGTGGCACATTTATTTGAATACATTGTTAGAGTCTGTAGCTGGGATATCATGCTCTTAAAACTCTCTCTAAGGAAAAGACCAGTGACCTGGAAGAGTGACTTATCTCCAGCTCAGTCTTCTGCCTCCAGATAAGCCATGGGGCAGCGTGCCAGTGTTTGAGGGACCGTATCCTACCAGAGTCCTTTGATCTGCTGTCTCAGTGGAGGTGGGGAACGGAGATCTGTTCTTGTGGCAGCAAGGACACAACAGTTGATGTGTTAGAAACAGTGGATGCACCTGAGAACGATCGCATAGGAATTAGAATTTCTCCCTTCAGAAGGTGGCAGGACCAGAAGCACAACTCAGGTGCAGTTACACCAACACACGCAGCACGGGTAACAAACAGGAGGAGCTGGAAGCCGATGTGCAGCAGGGAAACTGTGATATAGTGGCCGTCATGACAACGTGGTGGGATGGCTTGAATTACTGGACCACCCTAGCAGAGGGCTCTAAACTCTTCAGAAAGGACAAGCAAGGAAGGAGAGGTATTTGAATAGCCCTGTATTTTAGGAGTGTTTGGATTCATCGTGAAATCGTAGAGTTCACAAAATGATAGAGTTCTTGATTCTCAGAGGAGGAGGATGGGGAGCTAGCAGAAATGCTCACAGAGCCACTGTCAATCATTTATGAGCTAACTGGAGAATCCCCAGTTTACTGGAGGTTAGCTCAATGATCTGAGAGGTTTTTTCCAACCTAAATGTTTCTATGACTATCAGTAACCAAAGCAGGGCATGGTGTGGAGCGCAGTGAGGATCTGGGACTCTCACCTTTGGACCTTTGGCAATTTGCTCTGAGCTTTCTAAACTGTTTGACTCAGCTGCTTGCTACAGACTATATAAATGGAGGTCCAAGTCAGAAGGCTCACTCTCCCTCTGAGGCAGCGGGGAAGACTTGAAGAGGGAAGAAAAAAGAGGAAAAGAAAGAGCAGCAAGAGGGATTAGGGCTCACCATGGGCCCTGTGCAGCTCTTGCTGCTCTCCCTGCTGCTCAGCAGTGGTGTTCTCACACGTAAGTACTCTCTTTTATGTCAGTGCTTCTTGCTGTTTTATTCATGGGCCCATTAAAACAACAATATTGAAAAAATAATCAAAAGAACAATGGCTTATAGAATTAGTTAGAATGATTCAGTATGGCAAAGATATTTTTTCCCTTCATGGGAATGGGCAGTCATAGGAGGATCCCAATGTAGAAAAGTCATGAGTGTTGCCTGATGGCTTTTGAACAGATTTAATGTATTTTGCAGCTTATAAGGCATCCACTTTTTTCTGGAGCATTGTCCTTTTAAATCCTCATGGTGCTACCATAGCCTGGAGATACCGTGCAGTCTTAACCCAGCTGTTGCTAACCTGTTTTGCAGCAAATGTCAAGAGAGAGAGCAGTAAAGTGAATTGTATTTGTCAGGCAATACTCTCATTTGAAATACAATTTTGGATTGAAGGGACATAGTCGTCAGTAAAAGAAGTAGGCCAATGGAGGCTTTTTTCCTAAGATCAGAAAAGACAACTGAGATCAATATGGTGCTAGGAATTGTGAGATATCCTTAGTTCCCAAGAAGTGGCTTTTTAGAGTACAACTCTGTGGTGTTACCTAAGGCTCCAGGGAGCTTAAGGAGAAAAGTGAGTCTAGAGCTAATTATGCAAGTCTTGTTTTATATGGAGATCTAATTGACATGTATACGTCTTTGTGGAACTAATATTCTGGAAGTTATGGACTGATGTTATACAAATTTATGGTTATACAATAAACCCTGTTTATAATGGTTATTAATAGTATTATTAATTTTATTTTAATAGCGATAGTAGTATTTCTGATGCTATTGTTATTACTGTGACTAACGTTACAGTCTATTTCTACAGAGTGGTGTACTTAGAATTTCCAGAATGAAAACTTGGAAAGTGTGCAGAGAATATTGTGAAAAGTGCTGGCCTTCATGTGTGATATACCAAAGAATGACATAGCATTCAATAAATGCAAAAAATTGACTAGATTATGTTTAATTTAATTTTATTTTATTTAAAATAGAGTCATATGGAACATATCTAAGACTGATTGGAGCAAATGATTTTTCTTAACTTGAATAAGCTTCCAACCAGTGTTCTTTTCTTCCAAAGAATAAACTCTCAATATTCAGAAAAGAATTATTGGCAGAGAATTTTAGTATTAATCTTCAAAGTTGTCATTTTTTAAACATACAAAAACCAAAGCATGGCCATTCATCCATTTTGCAGTGTGCTTAAATAGACTAAAGTTTAAAAGTAAACTGTGTTACATGGTACATTTCATCTGTCTACATCTACATTTTGTGCTCATCATTTATGAACTATTTTACGTAATACAGTGCTTTTCAAAATACTTCTCAACCTAGAAGCTGATCCTTCTCACTTTAAATCAAACTAATTTAATTCAGTGATTAAACATCCTGTTTTAAGGTTTTAGTTCTATATCAAGGTGACTGCTTGCACCTCCCTTTAGATTTGGCATGTACGATCAAAGTTAATGGTGGCTTTGTTATTTACATCAGTGTGCCGGACTACATCAGAAGATGGTATGAATTAAAAAGGTCTTACAATGACACATAGTCTTTACATTTATATGTTCATAGCCTTTGTTTTGCAAACTTTTTTGTAAACAGATTTTCCAGCTTTTAATGCTTGTTTGTTTGGGTTTTTTACAGAAGAAGAATCACCTGAAAGTGCAAATCCAGGATGTTCAAGTAAGTGATTTCTTGCATTTGCTTTGGTTATCTTATGTCACTGTTTTAACTGAATACATCTTTCAAAGCCTAACTTTTCCTAATCTCTTCTTCTGAAATGACTTAAAGTGATGGTAATATTCTGAAGTCCTTATTGCCATTTATTTTAAGTGTTCAATTATCCATTAGGCTTGGTTCAAATAATAATAAAACTTTCCTAAGATTGGACAAGCTGATGTTGAGTTTCTGAACTTTCCCAAAGCTCCCATTAAGAAACTACTTTCCATTGGGTTTTTTTATTTATTTTTTAATTGTCAGATGCAAATTCCTTAATCTAGAAATCCCCGCTTATCAAATGTGAAGCTTTAACATTGAGGGTATGTACACTACACTTCGATGTGCACTGAATCTCACATTTTATTTACCCTTCACAGTTGCTGCTAAGCCCACAGAATTGCACTGAGATATCTAAGTAAATACCTGCAGAATAAATCATCAACTCTGTCAGCAAGGACAGCAATTTCTTTAAACAAGCCAAGACTCAGGAAATGCTGACTTTATCCGCTATCTTTGTAATGAACTCTGACTGGCCCTGACTGCTTGGTTACATACGTAATGTTCCACCACAGGGTCAAAGTACTGAATGAGTTGGTTTGTTCTTTGTCTTCGGGGCTTTTTCCCCCTTGTTGGGTGCTTTAGCACCATCTCCAGGCAATTGGTTTTACTTCAGATGCCTGAACCACCTCAAAGACTGCTGGGCTTCATTGCCAATTTCTTGTCTATTTCTTATACAATAAATTATTTGTTATTTGTACTTCTAAGCTTATTATTTCCCTATTCCTTTTTCATTGATTTCTGTTTAAAAGCTGGATATGAAGCAATAATTTTTGCTTTAGCAGTGTAGATACTGGTGTTGCAAATTTTTCCAAGAGTGTACAGTTATAGATCAGGATAGCAAAAAATGTCAGGGTTAGTGATGAATCTTTTAATAGCAGTGAGGTTTCAGGGTTAAATAGATAATTTAAATAAGTTTTCAAATGTTTGTAAGATGTTGATTACTGTATGACAGCTAGTACTTATAATAAGTCTATTTAGCAATTACATGAAAATAATCTCAGTTAAACCACTATCAAAGTATGTAAAGCTTATAAAAGTGATAGTGCAGTGAGGAAATAGGATATTTATTGTACTATTCTGTCATCTCCCCCATTGTATGAAATGGTGTGACATAAAGGGCAAGGTAACATTGCTGTTGGCCTTTGATATGACAAAGATTTTATAAAAGAAGAGTAAGATACATTCATGCTGGTATAGGCAGGCAAAGTCTTACAGATTTGATGGTGGGCATTTGGGTTTACAGCAGGATTACCTATCTTTTTTTTATCTGTAAAAGTAGATCAGGACTCTAATATGGTCAGGCAGTCACAAATAACTACAGAGGAGCAATTTAGGAAACTGCTTTTCGTTCAGGATCACAACAGAATCGCAGTCCCAGTGAGTTGCTCAGTCTAAACCAAAGGAACAGTAATTTCTGGTTCAGACTGATCTAGAATGCTCCAGCACAGACACTTAAAGTGCCTGATCACCGTCTTTAGTTTAAAACAATGCCTGCAGTTTTAGTGGGTGTGAATTTTGATTAAGGACATTGTTTGGCTTATGTTATGCATTCCAAATACCAAAATAATATCTTATATCCTTGTATTTGACACTGAGACTATTATTTTTTTCTCTATATCTGTATTGCCATGTTCATTTCTCCTTGCAGGGTTTAAAATTGTAGATGATTGGCTCTGAGGGCAAGAGGTAGAGATTAAATACAGGTGAAATTCATTCTTTTGAGGAAGCCTATTAGGTTGTGAGTCTTCCCTTGACAGAAAGAGAAACATTTCTGGAAATACTGTCTTCTGCCTTATCCTTAGTCATAATTTAGTGCTTTTCCCTTGTTCTGGATGCTCCTCATGTAACTAAAGCTTATGTCCATTAAAAACAGTCTACTCTACTAAATGTTTCCGATCTAATAATTGGAGTAAATCATGTTTCAGAGAGTCTGGAGCAGAAAGATCCTCCATAGATTCAGGTGAAATTGTATTGAGAAATGGTAGTTTTGGTGTTCTATCTCTTTCTGTGTTTTCTTGCTTTCAGTCTCTGTCATGTGACTGGTAAAGCAGCTCCTTGTATTTGCATTATGATGGAAAAATCAGAACTGAATCTTTTTATTACCAATTTGAAAATTACAATTTGACTGCCTTAATTTAGAAGCCATAGAGTAATTTTTAAAGCAGTTCCACATCTTAGGTTTTCTCTTGTTTTTCTCATTTGCTCTTTGGGCATGATTTGAAGGCCAAGTGGGGTCACGTTGTCAGATCCCATGAGAGCAGCGGACCTCAAAACTTATTCCGCCCCCACAAGTTTTGTCTTATGCTTCAGAAAGTATCCAACTGACATGAAAGCATCACTTCTCTGTCTGAAAGATATTCTGTAAAAGAAAGTAGTGGGGGCCTGTGTCTTCATGTTTCCTTTTTCTGGCATTCATTTTAGTTACACAACACTAAGCATATATTGTAAGGATTACATATGTTTATCCTACCCAGGTCATAAAACCCTTCTCATTTTCCCTATTGCAGAAGAGGCAACCAGATTTAAACCCCTCAGAAAATATGTTTACTCATATGAAGCAGAGACATCAAGTGGGATCACAGGAACATCAGATTCTCGAAGCGGTTCAAAGATCACTTGCAAGGTAAGCAAAGAGGAGTAAACATACCCAGTTGGGGACTGTGTACTTAACAACACGGGAGCTGGCAGCTGGGGAACATCCCTCCATGTTTTTCCAAACAAGATTATCCTTTTGAAAGGCACATATTGAGAATCACGAAAATCAAGCCCTCCCTGTTCTAGGCAGAAAGCACTGAGGATGGAAGAAGTCCATACCTCTGTGCCAGTGCATTTCAATCCCAATCTGGCTGTTCCTTTACACGAGAAAGGGACAAGACCTGGTACTTCAGTTTTCCATAGCTCCCAGTCTCAGTCTACCAATGTCCACCAGACAACTCTAGAAGCTGAACTAAAATAACTCACTGATGCCATGAAGACCACGAGAGCCTGCTGATGGTAACTCAAGACAATACCAGGACTGCAGGAGTAGAAGGTCCCACAGGCCATTTAACTGCCCAATATCCCTTTATCCTACTCAAAACTTTCTCATCGTGGTGTTGGTTTTGAGGGTTCTTTTCCCTGAAATGGAGTAACTGGGAAAACATATTTTTTATTTAGCACATACTGTTGTGATAGAGTCTATACACTGATTGGTGTAATGACTCAAGTTTTCATACAGTTCTAATACTCTAAATTGTCTGAAACTACGTTTCTCATTTACCGTGTAGTATGCTCCATGCCATTTGTCAAGCAAATATATGCCTTCTTATCTTCTCCATGGAGTTACCTTAAGCTGTTTAGAGCACTTTGGAGTCTTTCCCAACAGCTGGTAGCAGGGTGATCCTGACACTTTACAAAACCCACGGAATTCTCAAAGTGGTAACTGGGTGATCCTGGAAATGTGATAGTGCAATAAAGATAAACATATAATATTTGTGTTTTCAGGTTGAACTGGAGGTACCCCAGCTGTGCCGCTTCATCCTGAGGACAATGCATTGCTCCCTGAGGGAGACATTTGGTGTTGACCCTGAGGGAAGGGCTATTCTGAAAAAGTCCAAGAACTCTGAGGAGTTTGCAAATGCCATGTCCAAGTAAGCAACATCAATTATCATCAATACTTAACATGGAACAGGCTGCAGTGTTAACAATCCACCCTGCTTATGTTTTTCTAGGCATGGAACACATTTCATGGTAACATGGTAGATTTATAAGCTGGTTCCACTGCAAAACTCTCCCTGATACACTCCAGGGTTGAAATAGTTCTAAATTGCTAGTAGGGAAGGGTTTTTTACATACAGCATTTTCACCTGGAATCATTTCTTCATTTCTATCGTCTACGTCAGGAAATTCCTGGGTAGTACCCCAGAAGATTGTTGCAAGTGCAATTAATGTTCCTTCTTGTAAACACATTCTCAAATGGCTGCATGCAGGCGATTTAAGATAATTTTCCTTTGCTAACAGACTATGCAATCGACAGGCATTTGAGACTGAAGTCCAGATCTCCAATCCCAGTCTTTAATGATCTGTGCAGCTAATCTTTTCCTTACTTATCTGCTTTTGTAACTAATTTCTTCTACTCCCTCCACCCAGCTAGTCTCTAGTGCTTATCAGTGCATATTTTAGTCATGCACCTTCATGCTTCTTTCAGTGCCTCAGTATCCATCTTGTCTCACAAGCTATAGATCTCAAACCAACTTGAGACAATGTTAAAATACGTTTTACAGAAAACAATTAAGATTTTATTTAAAGACTCCAAGTAGTAGAGAATCCTTCCCATCGTTTTGTAGCCTATTGCAGTAGTTAATAATTACCTCATTCTAAAAATTTAGTTATTTACTCTCCGAATTTATGCAATTCCAACTTTCAGCCATTACTCTTGGTATTTGTTTGCCCTTAGATGACGTAATCCGGTGAAATCAAAATGTCCTTGGATAGAATTTTGTTGCTTTAATAGTAATACTTTCTGTTATTAACAGCTGTGAATAGTAAATAATGATAGACCAAGATAAACATGATGCTATACCTGTAGCCCAGCAGGTTATTGATAAGATATTCGTCATTGCGTGGCTTTAATATAATTTCATACTAATATTGTTTTTTGTGGGGGCAGGAATGAACTAAAATTCAGCATTCAGGATGGAACAAAAGTCAAGCTGTATCCAGAGAAGGATGAGCCTCTGAATGTGCTGAATCTCAAGAGAGGTATCATCTCAGCTCTCCTTGTGCCAACAGAAACTGTGGAAAACATAAAAACAATTCCAATGGTAGGTCCTTTGAAAGCATTCACTTTATTGTCTTAACCAATAGATGAAAGCTCACCTAGACAGAGTTATTCCTGAACATCATTTTCAAAAGGCCTGGACATTCAGATCAGAAAGGGTGCCTTTCAACTAGATCAGAAAATGTCTGACAACATGAGCAGAGACACTGACTTCTTTCTTCTTTCCAGGATACTATATATGGAAAGTGTGACAGTGAAATTGAATTCAAATCAAGAAAAGGAAATGTTGCAGAAGATATTTCAATTACCAGGTACCTGAAAGGCTGTGACAACTTCAGTCCCATCAGAGATCATGTCAGCCCTATTGCCATTGTAAAAGGACTAGTAAGTATATAATTAAAAATTATATGATGTAATATTTTTCACACCAGTACTTAAAATAATAAACAACTATTACCATGACTAAGTTTTATATATATTTTCTGAAAACTTTGTTTTCCTGCATCCTTCTACTAGATCAATCTGTGGTTTTGCTGGCTGTAAGGAGAGAAAAATAGATATAGAGCAGGAGTGTAATTACCTTCTTTCATGTTCTTCTCATTTTTAAAGGAGAGCTTTTCATAGATGGAGTTAGTACTATCGATTATTTGATAACCTATCAGAGCACAGCCAGATTTTTAGTTTAGTGGGGCAAAATTTTCAAAATTCTACTTTTGTCTAAAACATGTATTCCATCAAAACCCTAAAGTGTATGTGATGTCCAGAAGGAGAGAGCTCTAAATGCCCTGAACTAAGTGGTTTGACAAACTGTTCAGTCTAACTGTTAATCCACAATGATCAGATGCAGTTCTTGTGTGAATAATGTCAGATTTCTTTCTGATACGTGGCATCTGTGCTTTTGAGTGTTTTAACTACAAAAAAAAAGGTTTCATATAATGTTTAAAAAAATGGTTTGATATAATGCTGAAAACACATTTTATAATTTCTGCCACTTTTACAGATTGTTGTAGAAGTCTTTAAAATTTAGGTAATGAGGGTGAAATTAAAGAGAGCATCAGTTGTTACAAGAGGACTGAACTACTCCAAAAATTACAAATTGGTTATATGAAGGAGCCTTTGTTGTAGGCAGCAGGGGATCAGTCATGAAGTAACTATTAAACCAAACACCTCAATAAGGCCTGAGGGAACATTTCAGTGGGGTTTTTGCCTGTGAAGAGACTTAAATCTAAAGATTGTTGCTGGCACAATTTTGTCTTTGTGTAAGAATTATACCAGTTATGCCCCTTCATTTCCAATATGTAACTGTTAATCTTACAGTAAAATTGTGTCAGCCTTTAAAACTATGATTGTTTCCTAGTCTATGCAGCAAGCTGACTGCCAAACTATTTATTTTACAGAACAGCCCATTATCTAGCCTTCTGAAGAGCACTCAGTTCTGTCATTACAATATTGATGCAAAGAAAAGGCACATAAGAGATGTTGTCTGCAGTGAAAAACACCTGTTTCTGCCTTCCTCATACGAGTAGGTTTCCTATTTATTATTACCCTTTATTTATAACTATCCATTTTAAGTGGGGATGTATCACATTCTGCCCCCATTTCATCCTTAAATGTACATTTTGGTTTCAAAAAGGAAGAAGACATGACAAGCCCTCTCAAAAACACTTGGACTCAACTAAAGCACTGAATTTTTCTTTCTTTCTTTCCTAGAAATCGCTATGGTATGATGACAGAGGTCAACCAGACCCTGAGGCTTGAAGATACCCCAAAGATCACTAACAAAAATTTTGATGGAGGTATAGCTGCAGTTCTCATTATTACAAATACAAAGAAAAAATATAAATACAGGGACAATTTTTTGTGAATTTTAATAGTGAATTTTAATAGTGAATTTTTAATAGTGAATTAATTAAAGATGGGGGACCAAATAAATTCATATTTTTAATGAAATTTTATCATTTTAGTGAGGATAAAGTTTGAGTATAAAATGGGAAAACCTTGGAAGTTTAAAAACACTAATTTTAAATAATCTTTGAGTTTTCATTTTAATTTTAAAATTATTCTTTATAATTAAAAAGATATAATTTGCTTGAAAAATAATTTTAAACATATGGGAAATTAGTTTAATTAACCCTTTCCAGCTACCCATAATTTCTTAGGCATCTTTTAGGTTCAGTGCCAAATGTCAACAATCCATTATTACTAGATATTTTGTTCTGAAACATACTTTTGTGACCTGCAGTTGTTAATCCCTGTCATAACACATTTCTTATAATATATTTTTATTAAACGTTGAAAAAGCAAACTATGCTAATACAAGAGATGTTAAGGAATCATTTTCATGAAAACGTAAAAGAATGTATGCAAATATACAACTTTTGGGAGAATTACATTAAATTCCATGCCATAATTTTTGTAAATTGTTTGGCTGCTTGACTTCAACAGTTATCATATAAAATAATGTACAGACTCTGTATTTATACTGAATGTATGACAGAAGATAAAAATTAACATAGCTCTGTGATACAGACATAAAGAATGCATTTTTTTCCAATTTCTAGATGCACTGGAAGAGAAGGGACTTGCACTGGAAAGTGCAGATGCCAAACTCACCAGGCAGGGCGATGCTGTTCTGAAAACCCTTCAGGACCTGCAGAAACTTACAGCCTCTCAGCAGAACCAGCAAAGAGCAAGACTTTTTTACAGATTTGTTTCTGGGCTGAGAAGTTTGCATAACAGCAGTCTTGGCTCTCTTGTACCAAAGATGATGGAAACCTCAAGGTATGTTACAGCAGTTCACAGTGCAAGGACATCATATGCCAATGCCATCTCAAAACCAGGCTACAGTTGATGACTTGTTGCAGTTTTAAATTAGAGGTCTATTAGATGTAAAGAGTGGCTTTCAGAAAGATAAGTATTATGAGAACTATCCAGAGAGGAAAATAAGGGAGTGTAAAAACCAAGTCTATGTGCCTGACACAATCCCTGGATGCATTACTATAGCCAAATATCTTCCATGCAGTTTTGCTCAAGGACAATGGCTGTAATTCCAAACTCCCAAGTGTGACTTATAGCAAAGAACACAGTTTTGAGTGTGAGACTTTGGGAGACATGGAAGAGTGCTATTGTTTGGTCTGACTCTGTCCTCCACTCCACACCCTTACTCTCTGTCTGAGCTGGACTTGAGCCAGTTTACATATACTTTATGTCCTCCATCTGTAAACGGACTAGAGCCTGAGTCTTTGTCAATACATTAGATTATAAAACTTAAAGTTGTGGGGAAGTCTGTTGTGAAGAAAAAAAAAGATATGTCAGTGTAATGATTATATTGTTAACACTCACTTATTTTTATTTAATTGTGGTATTAGTATAAGTTGTAAAACCAAGAAGCTTCTTGTTGGTAAGACATTGCATAATTTGCTTCCAGTCACACAACAACTTACACCATTTATATTAAAACACCTTAATAAAACTGCCATATGTTTATTTCAAACAGTCAACATGCAGAGATGACTGAAAACAAGGAATTAATTAATAAAAGCCATCTCTTCTCCTTTCAGCTCTGTCACCATCCAGGCCCTGGCCCAGTGTGGGACTCCAGAGTGCTACAGTGCAATCCTTCAAATCCTGAGAACTGGAAATGTGAATCCAGTTGTGGCAGACCTGGTCACGTACACCCTGGGACTGTTGCCTTCTCCAACTCCACAAAGAATACGAGAAATTCTTAACATGGCCCAGTATCAGCCAAGCAGAGCTTCATTTTATGGCTTGAGTCATTCTGTTACTAAGTAAGTAATGATAGCATGCAATTGTACAAAACCTCAAAGAAGCATTACAGTGCTTAGAGTAAACCCTAGGAGTGTTCAGTGCTTAGAGTAAACCCTAAGAGTGTTCACTTTTGGAGGATATTTTTATTTTCATGAATTTGCTCTTTAGGAATAAAATATAAACATTTCCCATTTTCCTCTTCTGTTTCTGATGTGTGTGTATCTGTCTTTAGGTTCTACAATGAGAAGAAAATTGTGACAGAGGAAATAGCAGATGTTGCAGACTTCATGGTATCACTGCTTGGCGCTGATTGTTCTGGGGAAGATGAACTCACATACCTCACACTCCGGGTATTTTTATCTCCTTCTTTCCTATGCAGGCTATTATTATATTATATTATATTATATTGTATTATATTATATTATATTAATTATATTATCACATATATTACTGTACTTCTCTTGGTGGAGAAGAGGTGTTGATCATCTTTCTGTGTTTTCATCACTGACAGGCTATTGGAAACATGGGAGCAGTAATGGAGAAAGCTAAACCCAGTGTGAAATCTTCTCTGAAGACATGTATCAGAAATGAAGCTGCATCACTTTCAGTTCAGAAAGCAGCCATCCAGGCATTCAGGAAAATGACAATTACCGAAGAGGTAAATTGGGTCACAGGAACCAGGATAAACTGTTCTCAGTTCACCTTGTCTCTTCTCAGGAGTTATTGAATATGCAAAGCTATTCTCATATTTCAATTCTGCTATCTCCCTTCTAGCTGTCTCCAGCTTTTTGAGAATTCCTTTAGTAAGCTTCCATACTAATATCTGAGAGGCCTACTGACTTAGTGGGTGTTGCTCTTCTGAGATGGTGTTTCTTTGTACAGATAGTCTCAGTTTAAATGGGAAGTTCCTTCTAGGGTCTTAAATGGAGTTCTGCTTATTTAAAGGTAGTGTTAACTAACGAATTACCCCAGATTTAAATGTATTTAACTAAAAAAAAAAAATATTCCCCTATTTTATATTGGCATTTTGTTGTCATTGTTAATAGTAATGGTTAGATGTGTGTTTACAATACAGTGACATTAAAGCATTCCCTACACAATGGGTGTCATTATACAGAGCACTTCAGGTCAGTAGGGTGAGATAGTTCAATATCAACAAATTCCTTCTCTAAAAGATATTTTATATCTGTTTCCAGACACAGCTTAAAAAGTCTGGGAGACTGGAAACACCTGAAACTCATATCCTCAGATTCAGCTTAATACATTTAATTTTTTTAATTATTACTTAGTTTTAAACTATGATTTTAATTTTCCTGCAGCAGTAGATTTTTATCACCTTCTTTTCCTAAATTGAATGATCTTTTCTTTTCAAATTTTGACAATTTCTCTGCATTTATGATTCCCAAAAATCAAAAATCATAATTCTAAAGTAAAAATGTTACTGTATGTATAAGAAAATAAAGGGGAAAAAAAGACCAAAAAAAAAGGGGGGAAAAGAAATAAAAATATAAAAAAATAAAAGATAAGAGAGACTATTTATAAGATCATGTAGTGATAGGACAAGGGTTCAAACTGGGAGAGTAGGTTTAGGTTAGACATTAGGGAGAAATTCTTTACTGTGAGGGTGGTGAGGCTCTGGAACAGGTTGCCCAGAGAAGCTGTGGATGGCTCATCCTTGGAAGTGTTCAAGTCCAGGTTGGATGGGGCTTTGAGCAACCTGGTCTAGTGCAAGGTGTCCCTGCCTATGGCAGAGGAATTGGAACTAGCTGATCTTTAAAGTCCCTTCCAACCCAAACGATTCTATGATCCTCTGATTCTATGAAATAAAACCCTAACTTCTATGACATTTTCTTGCAGAAGAAAATTTATCAAAATAGCTTCGAAGAAGCTGTTGTGATAGGTTGAAAAAATAAGGTACAGATATAGGTATGCAGTCGCTAAAGACTTGGACTCAATGATCCTTATGGCTCTCTTCCAATTCAGAATATTTTGTGATTCTGTGATTATTTCACCCTATATATTCCCGAAAGGGTTTAGCAATATCATCCATGAGCCAGGTCATCAATGCCAACCTTTCTCTATTTATATAGGACCGTTCAGCACTTCTCAAAGCATTCCAAGATCTGGATGCACCCACAGAAAAACGTCTAGCATCCTACCTCCTAGTGATGAAAAATCCTTCCCCAAGTGATCTCTCAAAGATTTTGAGAGTCCTTACAAAGGAGAAGAACGAGCAGGTGAAAAGCTTTGTTGCTTCACACATTGCCAACATCCTGGACTCTGAAGAACTAGACATTGAAGAGTAAGTGAAATTTTGGTGTATATTGGTCTTGGAGGAACAAAGTTTTGACCATAGTTGCAGTAGTAGTTATCTAGCAGTGGAGTTTTTGATTATTTTTTCTATTTGTTTGAACAAGCGCATCTGCTGAGTAAACTGGCTTTGTAAAAACAGTGTCAGATTATAGTCTTCCCTTTAAGTCTTATGTTTACTGTTAATTATGTGCAGAGAGCTATCCATTTGCAATCAACACAGCTGTATGCATGTCTGCAAGCAGCATAAAAAGTCCCTTAACTAAGACTAAATGAGTGTTTGGAATATATACTAATCATATTTTAATTGCTATCCTCTTCCCTAGTCTAAAAAGCCGAGTTGAAGAAGCTCTGAAAGGAAATCAGCTTCCAACAGCCAATGATTTCAGAAAATTCTCACAAAATTATCAGGTTTCAAAAAGAGTTTCTGTACCTGGAATTGATCCCTTCTCTGCCAAAGTAGAAGGAAATGTGGTATTTGACCCAAACAACTATGTTCCTAAAGAGACTATGCTGAAAACCACCCTGCACACCTATGGATTTGACCCAAGCGATGTCTTTGAGGTACAACAATTATCAAAAACATTTGCTAGCATTCAGCTGCTTTCTCTCATTTCTGTTTTCTTATAACAACTTTCTGTGAATAATGTATTGTTTTTACAAGCCTTGGGAGAAATCTATAGATCACTGTGACTACAAGGGGACTTTGATTTGGTCTCAATGGGCTTTAGAGCAAGCCATCCATTATGTGATGTCACTTGCCACTGACTGGATGGACGACCCTGTTGAAGTTATTAAAGGGCTCAGGGTAAAATGAACCCATCTGTAACAAATTGACTCCATGCGAATGAATCATTACTGGGACACTGAAGTACTCGTACTAGACTTTAAGTGAGATACAAACTATGTGAAGGGTTTTTGTTGAGCCTTACCACAGAGGTAAAATGAGTTATAAAAAATAGTGTTCTGTATCTTCCCTTAAGAATCATGATCTTGTAGGATACATGTTAAATCCATTGTTTTCTCCCCAGAAAGTCTATTTGTTGTAAAGTTCCAAAGAAATGGGGGGAACTATCTCATTTATGCATTGTCTGTTCTGTTCATTTCAGCTTGGCTTGGATGGAAAGGGGTTTGAACCAACACTGGAAGCATTGTTTGGAGAGAAGGGATTCTTCCCAGACACTGCAAGCAAGGCCTTGTACTGGGTTGATGGCAAAGTGCCAGAGCAGGTTTCCAAGGCCCTTTTTGACTATTTTGGTTACTCACAGGATGGCAAGCAGGATCAGGTACAGCTTGAAAATATACTCTGTGCAGCACAGCATTCCTATCTTTACACAGTAATTATGGCACTGACTGCTTTACTCTATACATTCCTTCTCCTCTTCTGGTAAGATAAACAGAAATCCTTAATGCTATTTAACAGTGTGTTTTCTTAATTGTATTTGGAGGGGTCTTTGTCCAGAGAGAAATATCTAAGAGCATGTGCAGAATAGCTGACATTCATTAAGTACCTATTCTAGATAGATGATCTTACTTATAAATGTTTTATTACTTTCTGACTGAATTTTCAGGATATCATGAAAGGAATAGTACTTAACCTTGAAAAACTGATAAAAGAAGTGAGCAGCAAAGAAGCTCCTGAAGGAAGAGCATATCTAAGAATCCTGGGAGAAGAGCTTGGGTACATGAAACTCAATGATTTCAAATTGCTGGGAAGCTTGATCTTAAAGAGTGTTAAAACTCTTCAGACTGTTCCCGAAATGGTATGTTTCTGATGCACAAATGTGCATTATCAATATTTTTTTCTACCAGACTTTTTAAAAGATTTAGATTGTATTTAACTATTATGTAAAAACATTTTATACCAGCATGAAAATAAAATTATCTAAAATAAAATACCCAGACTTAGGTTGAAGGACTCTGAGAAATCCATGAAGACTCCTTAATAACCAAGTGGAGTCCTCCTGGAAGATTGGTGAGGGGAAGGAAAAAGGGAAAGTTTAGATTACATTGTATTATTGAGATATGTACTGGAACAATGCCCAAAATCTTAGTATTGGCTTTTAAGTTATGCTACTGAATTTCTAATTATGAAAATATATGTTCATATAAATTTTTTTTTTCATTGAAGTAAAAAAATGTTTTGCCATTAACTTTGGAGAAACCAGAATGTTACCTAGTATCTAGATGAATTCACCTTTGTATGTGTTAGTTAAGGTAGATAACCTGTGTGTATCAAGGCAGGTAAAAAAATCTGGTATTCATTTAAAGTTTAGATTTTGCTAGGCAGTCTTTAGTACATTTTTTGAAGCAAGGTATCTGTAGAAATTAGATTCTCCACTCCAAATGAAATTAACTTTTGGATTATAGAGTTGCAATCATTTCCTGACCAGTTTTTAAAGTACAAACTGTGCATATTTCGAAGTGTGGATTTGTTAGTGTTAATTTCCTTGTTTGATTCACAGATTTCACAAGCCATCTCAAAAGGTGTTGACAGGGATCTATTTGTCCACTACATATTCATGGACAATGAGTTTGAGCTTCCAACTGGAGCAGGTTTGCAACTGAAGTTTGCCTTGTCTGGAATAGCAACACCTGGGGCCAGAGTAGCTCTGAATCTTCATCAAAAAAGTGTAAGTCCCAACAGTTATCTATATTTTTTTCTCCTAATAATTTTGTACATCTTAATTTCTGGATAAAACTGTAACACTAGAAACATTTTAAAGATTGCAACATTTTCTTGATATTAAAACAAACCAACAACTCATTAGAGGTCTTTTGTTAATTTGTGGATGATATTTAGATTAGATTATGAAGTAACGCGTATAATAAATTACAAATGAGACAAAATAAAATGTATTATTTAAAAGTATTTCAATCACTCTTTCAAAAATAATCCTTTTAATCTGTTTCTCTCTCCCTGCACTCAAATTGCAATGGTAGAAAAGCTACAGTATCTGAATTTGCTGTTCAAGACAAAAAGTTAACAAAAAAAGTTAACAAAAAAGTTAACATAACATTTTGATGTGTCCAATTCAAAGTGAAAAAAAAATTATTATCAGTTAAGAGAAATATTGACAATCGAGTCAAGTAAAACATTTTTTCACCTGAAAGGAAACATTTTAAAATTTTAACAATGAAAAAACATATGACACAAAATTAATTATCCACTTAAAATTTAAAAAAACTAAATATTTCTATTCCTTTTTACAGTTCTAATAACTACCTTGCCCTAATCTAGATATTTCATTAAAAATTCTTAGTAGTTACAGTTCATCTAACCTTTTAATTTTCTACAAAATTTAAATAAAAATTAAAAAAAAAAAAAGTCCCCAAATATAGTACTTGTTGCCCTTTAGTTACCACTGGAATATTTTCCAGAATTTTGCATTCTGGCCCTTCTTTCATGATGGCCAAAACAAAAGCTTGAAAATAATCTGGTTTGTGTTTAGAGAAATTCAAATCTTGGATCCATTTCTTTTTTGTCAAACAGTTTGCTCATTGTTTTTGAAAACTGCTATGTTTTTTCTTACAATGAAAAACTGGCTCTTATCTTCATATTTAAAAATACATGCAAGTAGCTCCATGTATAAAATCTTTCTGAAGTATGAGTGTTTTTACATTAAAGTAGGTATGGATCCTTGGCATTGTCCTCTTGCTGTACTTGTTGCATGACAGTTATCACTTATATATTCTGATTACATGATTTGGGAATCAGATTTTTTGAACAGCAAAATCAACTCTATAAAACCTCTGTATTTTCAGGTATTGTTTGTATAACTTCTCTATTGTTTTGTATAACTAGCAAGAAGTATATTGGGCAAATAAATACTCCTTTTTCTTTTCATTAAATAGATGCAAGCAGATCTCACTGCTAAACCTTCAGTAGCAGTTGAGTTTGTGACGCACCTGGGAATAAACATGCCTGAATTTGCTGTAAGTGGTGTGGAGATGAATTCCAATATATTCCATGAATCTGGAATTGAAGCACACGTTAGTGTAAAAGCTGGGCAACTGAAATTCAGCATTCCTGCTCCGAAGACTCCAGTAAAGCTCCTCAGTATCAGGTAATGAGAACTGATTAAGAACTTTCAAGGCTGTGCCTTCCTTCTCTTCTTGGTTTTTATTGTGGTGGAATTGAAAGGCTAGGGCAAGCATAGAAAAATTTTCAGTTCAGAAAAATCCCAGACATTGTAAAACTGGGATAACTTCTTTTGTAAGGTAAGGAAATATGCCAGATTGGTGATGACTTGGAGTCATGGCTTACAGATTGTTTAATTTGTCACTATTTTTGAAATCTTATACAAGACTCTTACCTTCTCCATTATTTTGTTTTTGTCCACATAAAATTATTGCAATAGCAATACCTATTTTAAATTGATTTTAAATGAACTACTTACATTAGTTTTAGAGAGATCAAATAGCTCAATACAAAAAATCATAATTATCAGTAAAAATACTTACAATAATAAACCACTTGATCATTTAACAGCAGATGTTATTTCATTTATCCCCTACATTAGTAAGCAAGCTTTATTCAGAAATAACCTTTTTAATACGACAATGTCTGAGAACCTGTCCTGGGAATAAATGACCGACTTTTCTGTTCCAGCAATACTCTGCATTTGGTGTCTCCAGCCAAAACTGAAGAAATTCCAACTCTGACAGACAATCAAGAAACCTCAACTTCTTGCAAGCCTTTCATTCCTGGTCTAAATTTCTGCACCAAATTACTGTACTCTAATTCCACAGAGGCAGCTCCATGTTTTCCCTTGACTGGAGAATCCAAGTAAGTCATGTCAACTTAAACTATGTTTATTTTGTGCTAGCTACCCTCCCTCCTAGTCTCCAGTATCCTCTCACATAAAATTTACCTTTAAAAATCCTTAAAAAGAGACTGGCAGCAGCAGCTCAGAAAGAGAGCTGTTGAGAACTGTATGATTTTTTCTGTTTATGGTTAGGGACAAAACAGTTATTCACAAGACATTTGTTCACTCCTTCCATAGATTTGAGGTTGAATTAGTGCCCACAGGCGAAGTAAAGGAATACTCTGCAAGTGCAAACTATGAACTGCAGAGAGAGGGAAGTGACCAGATAGACACCTTAAAGTTTGCTGTCCAGGCAGAAGGTAAGAGTCTGAAAAGTCTGTGTGGTTTTGCTTGGTTTTTAACTGTGTCATTTACTAGAAAAGAGATTTTTATTAATAAACCTTAATAGAATTCTTTACAGCATAAGATAGAATACCATTTTCACAGCCGAATAGGTCAACATTTTAACTCAATTTCCTTTCATGTATGCAATCCCAGTGCAAGATTTTCGTGAGGAGAGGCTGATTTTGTATTTTGCATGATTTAAATAGAAGTGTGATGTTGGTGAGTGGAAGCAAGGAAGAGATCTTAAGAGCTTCCATATAAGCAAGAGAAGAATATGTTTCTGATGAAATGTGGAATGAAAGCATACAAACCATCTGTGGGTTCATTTAAATAACAAAAGTATTGATGGGTTGGTGGATCAGCCCATGGTATGTTTAGAAGATGAGAAGAAAAAGGATTACCAAGCTGCTAATCAGACTCATCGAAGGTTGTGTTAGGTCTTTGACATGATATCATTTCCAGTTGATCCTTTTTTTATTTCCTTTTTAAGATAGGTCCTTTTAAGTAGATTCCGTAGTTGTGAATAACCAAAGTACACTATATTTTCTAGGTGTAAACCAGCATGAGGCCACATTGACCTTCAGGTACAACAGAGGCAAAAAGATTTTGACCAGTGATGTCCACATTCCAGATGTTGATGTTGACTTTGGTACAAACTTCAGAATTACTGATGAATCAATTTCTGGGAAGAAGGCGTACACCTTTGTCTTAGACTTCCACAACAAGAAGATTCCTGAAGTTACTCTTACTGGTCAGATAAGGTAACTCAGGAAACCATTTAGAATTTTACAGCTACCTTTCAATAAGACAGATAAAGTTTTATTGGATGTAGAAATGTGGGGAAATTTTATCTCATTTTGGAGAAAATTCTTAAATACAGAGACAGATAAACTTGCCATTGAAGCCCAATTTAAAAAACTTGAAGGTATTTTATTTGTAATACATCAAATGCATATATATAATACATTAATTGATCTTTCCTACTATATGTATATATAATTTGTATTACAAGTTCCTTGAGCTAGTTTTCCATGTTTGCACACACATGACTTCAAGAATGCAGTGTACTACTGTTATTGCAGGTGTGATAATCCAAGGATATAAACAAGACAAGGTTTGTTCAGAGAGGTATTATCTTTCACTGGACATGCTTGGCTCTAAAAAAAGTTATTACATCTCCCCATGAAGAAATCTAATGGCACTCAGTAAGAAACAAAACCAAAAATAACGGAGAGCTTCCTGTAAAAATTCCCACGCTTCATGATGAGAATATTTCCGGGAACATCTACAGGGGAGCTAACAAAAATGTTGAGCCTGCCAGGGTTTCTAAAATTGTCTGCCTCACAAGCCCATAGTGAAATGGGCTGATCACATTCTTTAATAAACCTCAATCTTCCATGGAATTCTGTGATCTTGATGGTGCCCCAGGGAGTCTTTGTCTTTGCTGTTCATGTAGAATTGCCTCTGATATCAGTGGGAGCTTTGGACAGATGTCAGGGACCTCAATTCCCTTTCATTTGCACTAACATAATATTAGAAGTTTGCTCGAGTCAACAAAGTTACAGAGATATAAAATAAATGTGAATAAAGGAAAATGAAGCCCAGTGGCATAATATATTTTGTCAAGTGTTTTGTTTCTATGTGATTCATGGCCACGGTCTGTATCCTCAGTAGAGAATTCAGCTTGAGTAAGGCATTCAGAATTTGATTCAGTTACAACTTTGCCAGGACAGGTACATATTTCCATCCTTTTCACTCTTATGAAATTAACACAGACTCATTAATGTGTGTATCCGCACAGTAGCATTATAATAGTCTGCTACAAATTTTCCAAAGTAACTAGCAGAAGCTGAAAATATTCATTGAATTAGAACAGTGTTTACAAGTTTGATTCAACTTAATTTGTTATAACACCTATTATGCCTTTGCTATAGATTTAAATGCTGAAATTGCTCCTGAAAAAGTGCAGTTAAATACCTTTATTCACATTTATTTTTTCTTTCACAGATATGCTGGTGTGGAAGAGGCAATGTTAAGAGGCACTGTTTCATTTCCTCGCCTGCAAACTGAACTTAGAAGTGAAGCATTGGTTAATTATTCACCAAACAAAGCATATCTTCAGATCAGCTCAGCTGCAACAATTCATGGAAGCTCCATTTCAAAAAAAGTTCTTCTCAGATATGGTAGGAGCAAAAACACGATCCACATACACAACCTATAAATTTAAACATCTTTGTACGTTAGTTTATAGTATATCTCAAACTAAGAATATTATTAATTTTGCCCTTTTTTTTTAAATTCATTATTTTTAGATGCTGAGAAAGTTGAGCTAGAGTGGAATTCAGGTGCCAGTGCTGCTCTGAAAAAGCTGTCTTCTGCCTTCCCAGCTGACTTTTCAGACTACCCAAAAACCCTAGAGAAGCATGCCAACGAACTGCTGGATCGGAAAGTGGCTCATACAGATATGACGCTGCGACATATCGTGTCACAATTTCTCGTGGTATGGTTTTCAGCCTGCAGTAGATATTAGAGCTCTGCCAGATAACCTTGAGGAATTCTTGTATCCTCCATGGAAACCAAAATAAGCACTACTTATAAAATCACCATCAGATTGAATAAGCTGTATATTTCCAACTTTGATAGAACCAGTCACTTTAGCAGATGCCTAAAGCTCAGTGTTTGGCTAGTTCAAATAACTTTCAGATAACTTTACTGGGAAGTTCTAAAACTTGTTATTTACTTTGAAAAACTTTTCTTCTCATTTCAGGCAACCAACACCTGGCTGCAAAAAACGTCAAAAGACGTCCCCTATGCCCAGACGCTGCAAGACAAACTAAGTGCACTGCAGGAACTGAGCATTCAGAAACTTAACCTGGCTGTTATCACCATTCCTGAAGAACTTTTCCTGAAAAGGTGGGGAGTTAAATTGGGTTAGTGACACAGGAAACTGAAAATAGATATTTGTTCATATCTTTGGGTTATTTTATTTTACTTTATAAAACAGCATGGAATTGCTGTAAACAATAGCATAAAATTGTGTCATAAAAAACAACTTTAAGGTCAGAGAAATGAAGAATTGATGCGTGTATTTAACACAGATTTGTCTTCATGTAGTATGTGAATAGATCCCAAAGTGTTGTATTATATTATAAAGTGAACTGAACAAAAATGCAGAGTTCAACAGACTTGAATCCACAGAACTATTGAAGCCATATGTTCCATAGATTTGTATCCTATATCCTTTCTGACACTTTGTCTTTGACCATAACCCTCATAACTCTGCATTTTCCTGTGCAGTCCTGTCAGAGAGTTCTTCCCATTTCCCTACACATACAGATTAACCTTCACCAGCAGAGCAACCTGACCTCCTCCCATGCCTGACTTGCTCAGAGGGAAGTTCTGCACATATGGACTGGATACTTGCACTAGTTTGGTCCCAGCTCCTCTACCTAACAGAGTTTCACAGAACTTGCATAAATATCATTACCCTTCTGTCAAATTTCATAGAAATCATCCAATATGTTAAAAAGTTCCAAGGTGTAGGGTTTGACAAAGAAAAAGAGACTAAAAGGTAGATAAATAGCATAATTCCACTGTTTCCAGGAAATTAGACTGAAAGTCAGTCAGAGTGGGTCTAAACTTTAAAATGCTCATGCACCTGTTAGACTTTCTCTCATTACAGTTTGTAGCACATACTGTTCTTGCCACTACTTTTCATATCTCATTGCTGATTTGCCTTTGCACGAGAATTCAAGGAACAATGTTGCTGGGTGGTAACTTCAGAATACACTCATAGCTACCTCTGTGATAAATAAAACCATAACTGTGTAGTTTTCCCATGAGCCAGGGAAATATTGAAGGCTGAAGTGAATGTCAAGGACAAGAGAGGATAGTGTAAGATTGCATTCCAAAAACAAATGGAGAACAGTCTTGAATTTTATATGTCTTAGATCTTTTTTCCGTGTAGTATTTTTCATTGTGCTAATATGATATTGTATGTTAATGAAACATATCTCTATTGCTGCCATTGTGTTCCTGAGCTAAGTATAAGCAAGGAAGAATCTCTTCTTTCTCCTAAGTTGCTATCATCTGTGCTAACAATAATAATAGGATTTTTTACTGCTCTTTTATGTTGCTTTTTAAATCATTTAATGTAAAGGAACAAATTTCAGAAGTGTTTGCTTAATTTTCATCTTAGGATGTAACTCTAAGTGTAAAAATTGAAGGTTTTGCAATATAAACCACCAGTTAGGCAAACAAGAAAAGTATCTTTTCCAGCTTATTGTTCATTCACAAATTAAGGCCATGTTTCCTTCTGTTTTGTCTTTTTGTAATTACACTTTTTCAGCCAATGAGCCATTTTCCAGCCCTAGCTCCTGATCATATGCTTAGATTTTTATTTCCTTGTATTCAGAATTTAAAAAATGCTGAATATTTGGATGAAACTTTTGAAATGCTAATGATGAGAAAGATAGATAAATTCTTAATTATTTAGATTCTTGCTATGTCTAATGCTAATTTGATTTCATGCATTTCTATAAAAATACATCACTTTTAAAAAAAAAACAGAATTGCATTTTTCTGGTTCTCAGCATCCCGCAAGTGTGCCGGTGTTTTTGGAGGATTTTTGTTTATAAAATGAGAGGAAAAAACATTGAGAAAATTCCCTGATACCAAAAGTACTTTCAGTAAATTCTGATTAATGCGTGCTTAAAAATGTTGATATTAATATTTGATCATTACATTTCTCTCTAAAACTAAAGTCAGGACATTGATATAAGCATGTAAGTACACTCAGTATCATGGGCAGAGTAGGAAATCATGGAAGGTCCTGTATATGCTTTTTGAAATTGCAGTTTCTAACAGAGTTGTCTTTATTTTCCAGTGAAGGCCGGATCAGATACAACTTGAATAAAAACAGTTTTGTAATTGATATTCCATTGCCATTTGCGGGAAGATCATCAGATGAGATACGGATTCCGCAGACCATTAGAACACCTCCTCTGGTAGTGGAATCCATGGGAATAAGTGTGCCATCTCAGGAATACAGAATCCCAAGATTTACTGTTCCAACGTCTTATCCTTTCCGTGTGCCTTTGCTGGGCAAGTTAGAGGTCTCTGCTAATGTGTACAGCAACTATTACAACTGGACAGCCGCGTACACCGTGACGAACAGCACCACGGAGAGAGCGACCGCCGTCAAAGCCACCTATAACACAAACGCTGATTCGATTCTTGAGCTGCTTTCCTACAGTGTGAAAGGTAAGAAATGCTTGCCAATACTACAGTGTTTGCAAACCTGTTTTAATTATTTTGTTTCCCTTGTATCAGGTAAGCACATTATTTAAAGACAGATGTTGTGTAATCTCAAGTCCCTTGTCCTTTGCTTTTAAACATATTATATGTGTCTGTTTATTCAGGCACTGAAGGCGAAATCGGTTTAATTCAGTAAAGACTTTTAGAGTCCATATCTTCCTGGATAGTCCTTTCTGAAGAAAATGTCCTTCAAAACTGAAGGCATGATTCTACAAACACTTGAGTAGCTGATAAGTCAAGTGTATGTGTATGTGTATGACCACAATTTATTTCTCCTTCTATTTATAAGTGTGTATATATAATTGCCTTATCATTTATCTATGTCCATATATTGCCATAAAATGATAATTTTTAGTTAAGTCCCCTAAAATTTCAGTTTGGGTTATCACACTGCAAAAGGACAAACTGACTTCATTTTTTTCTAAACTCCTCACCACAACTGAGGCATGCTAAAGAAAACACTAAAATCCAGGAATGTTAGATATGGGCTATTCTTGTGTCCATCTTCTCCATTTAAGTTTAAATAATTACATAATTTTGTGTCATTTCACATTATCATATTTAGTAGTGTGGAGACTTAATTTATTTGTAGTTCAAAAGTTTAGCTTCAAATATCCAAATAGTAGCCATTTTTACAGAAATATTCACTATTTACCAAAACACTCAGGCCTTTAAAACAAAGTGGTATAACAGCAATTGAAATTCAAGCAGTAGCACAGAACTTCAGTGGCATCAGACAAGTTCTTAAAGACAAAAAAGTATAGAGACACTTACCTTTTTCTGATTGTCTCCTTTTTCCAATTTCAGGTTCTGGAGAGGCATCATATAACAGAAATGGATTCATCTGTGCATATGAAAATCACCTGAAGCACAAAATCTTAACATCAGTTTTTAAGCTGTCTGGCAGAAAGAGTTATGAACCCATTCCAGCTGCAAACTACACCTTATCACTTACAGCATCAAGTACTCTGGGTCCTCAGCTTTCATTTTCCAGTGATATTGTTTCTGAAAAGATAAATAGCATGAGTACCAATAACATCAAAATGGAAGGGCAACTGGAAGTGGCTTCTGTGTTTGCAAGAAGCATTTACACTCTGTCAACCACATACAATGAAAAGAGGCGGGTTTTAGAAGGAAAATCAAATCTGAAACTGGATTCTTCTTACCTTCAGGCTACCAATCAGATGTCTGGCAGATACAGTGAAGGTTCACTTTCCATTACTTCAGTTTCTGATGTACAAAATGGACTATTAAAGAACACAGCTTCACTGAAGTGTGAAAACAGCCAGCTCAAAATGTCATCTGAAACCAACGGGAGGTATCAACATACTGCAGGTGTCAATAAGCTTGAAATAATTTTGTCAAAGAAGATGGCAGCACTTCGATCCGAGAACCAAGCCACTTACAAGCAAATCCAGTATTATGCCTTGTTTGCAGGTTCTCTCAATCCCCAGGATGTTGTTTTCAACACAGATATCTCCCTGACTGATCAGAGGAATCGAGCTGCACATAAGTCCTCACTCAATGTCAATCGGTACGGTCTAGCCAGCAGTGCAACCACCAACGTGCAGGTTAGTCCCTTGACAATTCAGAGTGAAATGAATGCCAAGCTCGACACTGCTGGAGGCTCCATGTCACTGTCCTCTTCCGGGCGCTATGGGAAGAACAATGCAAAATTCAATGTAGGTGGAAGAGTGAGCCTGACAGAACTAACGCTGGGAAGTGAATATCAGAGTACGGTTCTGGGTTTGGACAACAAACATGTCTTAAACTTCAGAGTTAATAAAGAAGGACTCAAGTTTTCAAATAATTTGCAAGGATCATTCAAAGAGATTAAGTTGGAGTACACAAATGATTTGAATATTCCAGGCTTATCCTTAACATTTGCATCAAAGTTAGACAACAGCTTTGGCTTTGACAAGTTCCACAAACATGTTTTTGACCTTCAACTGGAGCCTGCCTCACTTACAGCTAAACTGAGCAATAATCTTAAATACACTAAAACAGAAGTTTCCAACAAAGCAGAACTCCTTCTCGAGCCTCTGAATATGAACTTGGGTGGCAATGTCAGAGGAGCCCATGGAACGAATGAAATAAGGCACACCTACACCCTTGCATGTGCCGGTCTAACTGCAGACTTGAAAACACACACCGTGGCAAACGTTCAAGGCACAGCAGTGACTCACAGAGTTCATCTGGATGTGGCGGGACTTTCTTCCTCAGTTACCATGAACACAAACTGTGATTCCAAATCTCTCCGTTTCAGCAATGCTGTGCGATCCACTATGGCCCCATTTGTCCTCACTGCTGACGTACACACCAATGCTAATGGAAAGCTGATTGCTATGGGGGAACACACAGGAGACCTGTACAGCAAATTCCTGTTCAAAGCAGAGCCTCTTGCTTTCACTTTCTCCCATGATTACAGAGGCTCTACCAGCCATAGCTTGAAGTCAAGAGGAAGGTACACTACACTGCTTGACAACAAAGTTCATATGCTTTTTACTCCATCAGAGCAGTCCAGTTCTTGGAAATTGAAAAGCCAGCTAAACAATAATGTATATTCACAAGATTTCAGTGCTTACAATAATGCAGAAAAGATTGGTGTGGAACTTAATGGAAGAGCTTTGGCGGATCTCTCTGTAATGGACACATCAGTCATACTGCCATTAACATCTGAAGAAGTTAATTTAATTGATGTATTGGGTCTCAGGAACAGCATATCAGAGCCTCAAGAATTCAGCATCTCTGGCTTTGTGAAGTATGACAAAAATAAAGATATGCATGTTATTAGCCTACCCTTCTTGGAAAATTTGCCAGTTTACTTTGAAAAACTCAGAGGCTCCGTTCTATCCACACTGCAGGCCATACAAAGTTACCTGAAGAACATAGACATAGAACAGCACATGAGAATATACAAGGCAACTTTGGACAAACTGCCACAGGACATTAACGATTACATGGACAAATTAGACATCAAAGGCAAAGTTAGCAGCATGAAGAATAATTTTATTGCTTTCACAAAGGACTACAGAATAACATCTGATGATCTTCAAATTATGCTGGAAAAAGTCATGGACAATCTTCAAGAAATATTGTCTCAGCTGCAGATCTATCTCATAGAAATTGGGCATTACATTAAAGACTGTTACGAGCAGTATGACATTAAAGCACTTATTGTACAGCTTCTTGAACAAATAGTTGAAACAATGACAGCTCTTGATAACAAATATCAGGTAAGAACAACTGTAATCAACATCATTGAAAAATTGCGGGCTTTTTTCCAACAATATGATCTTAACGAAATCGGAAGCAGCACTTTGGCTTGGATTAAAAATCTAGACGATGATTACGAGATTACAGCTAAAATACAGAAAAACCTAGAACAACTCAAGATTCAAATTCAGAATATTGATGTCAGAAGCATTGCAGAAAATTTGAAACAACAGATTAAAGCTTTTGATGCTAAAGAATGTTTAGAAAAAATTAAGCGTTCTTTACCAATCGAAAAAATCAACGAAATTCTTGAACAAATCAAAGACTTTATTCTAAATTGGATAGAGGAATATGAAGTATCTGAGAAGATCAGCGCTTTCCGTGGTCATATGCACAAACTGATTGTAAAATATGAAATTGATAAGCAGATATATTTTTTAATTGACAGAATGATAGAACTGCTTAAGCAATACAGAATAAAAGAAACTGTCCAGAAACTGACCATCTCCCTGCAAAATATCAATGTGAAGTCATGCTTTGATAAAGTTGTTACTTTTATTGATGATGCTGTCAAGAAAGTGCAAACTTTTGATTATGAAAAGATGATAAAGGAAGTCAACAAGTTCCTTGACATGGTTATTAAAAATCTCAAGGCTTTTGACTATAACCAATTTGTTGATGACACAAATAACAAAATTCGAGAAGTGACCCAGAAAATAAATGAGGAACTCAGAAATCTAGAACTTCCACAGAAAGCAGAGGCCCTGAAACAATATATAAAAGATTTTAGATCTGTGATTTCAAAATACATAGAACAGCTAAAGGACACGAAGCTTGCTGTAATAATTAACTGGCTCAGGGAGCTCATAGACTCAACAACATTTGCTAATCTCAAAGCCAAGGTAAATGAACATCTGGAAGATCTGCGAGAGAGGATTTCTGAAATGGATATTTCCCAGGAATTCCAGTGGTGTCTTCAGAAGATAAGCCAGTTCTACAATTCTGTTATTGTATACGTTTCTGACCAATGGAACACAGCTTTTAAAAAAATTGTTGCATTGTCTGAAGAGTATGACCTCAAAAATTGGGCTGAAAATTTAAAACAGTTTGTTGAGGCTGGATTTAAAGTCCCTGAAATCAGGACTGCTATAGTCACTATACCTGCCTTTGAGGTTAGTCTCCGAAGTCTTCGGGAAGCAACATTTCGAACACCAGAATTCATTGTCCCACTGACTGATCTCCGTATTCCCTCCTATGAGATCAATATTAAGAGACTAAAGGACATGAAAATCCCAATGAAATTTACTACCCCAGAATTTAAAATTCTAAATACCTTTCAAGTTCCTTCCTTTACAATTGACTTGATTGAGATTAAGCTTCTGATTGTAAGAACAATAGACAAATTCATGTCTGATGAATTTCAGTTACCATCTATCGATATCTATTTGAAAGATCTGAAGATGAGTGATATGCCTTTTTCTGACATTTCTTTCCCAGAAATACAAATACCTCAATTTCAAATACCAGAATTATTGATTCCAAAGCTAAATCTAAATGATCTCCAGATTCCTAACATGAAGATACCAGAGTTCCAGCTCCCACGTATCCCACATACTGTGACGGTCCCAACATTTGGAAAATTGTCTGGTGCTTTCAGAGTCACCTCTCCGTTCTTCACACTGTCTACACAAGCTGAGTTTCATAATACTACAACATCTGCAAACAGTCCAGAATTTGTGACCTCCATTTCAGCTCAAACAACATCCAAATTAGACTTCCTAGTTTTTAGTGTTATTGCAGATTCACGTCTCCTGGCCCCTGACATGAAGCAGCTGAACTTTAAAAATGCCATGAAAGTCAACCATAAGTTCCTTAAAGTTGATCACAGCAATGAAGTGGTGTTTTTAGGAACCTCCGTAGAAGGTGAAGCTGAAACTAGAGCAAACTTACATACAAAGAAAAATTCAGTAGAACTCCAGAATAATTTAATGGTCAAGCTGCAAAGAAAAATTTGGATGCAGAGTGGAACGGCATATTCCCACAGACTGAACATTCCACAAGCTGCTTTCTCCAGCCAGGCTGATCTGGTCAATAACATGACAACAGAGGTAGAAGCAGGATACATATCATTCACTTCTGCTGGAAGAGGAAATTGGAAATGGGCTTCACCTAATTTCTCCGATGAAGGCACTCATGATTCAGATGCCACTTTCAAGGTTGAGGGCCCCAGTATTACATTTTCTGCCAACAACAGAATAAATGATAAGTACCTGAAAGTCAACCAAGCTGTGAGATATGCATGTCATTCCTTAACGTTTGCAACACTTCAGGTTCAGTCTGAAATTGAGTCACATCGTGTGGGACGTAGCATTCTGAATGTGAAAAGCACAGGAGAGCTTCTAGGAATGAAAGTAGAATTAACAGGCTCTCACAATGCTCGGCTCCATGGACGGATTACTGGAACTGTAAATAATGAGCTTTCCTTCTTAGCAAAGCCTTTTGAAATTCGTCTTTCAACGAACAATGATGGAAATATGAAAATCAGCTTCCCAATGAAACTGACTGGCAAAATTGACTTCCTGAATAACTATGGATTTGCCCTCAGTTCTTCTGTTCAGCAGGTCCACTGGCAAGCTACTGGAAGGTTCAATCAGTACAGGTATTCCCATAATATGTCTGCTGGCAGCAATGATGACAGAATTGAAGCTCATGTCGAAATGAATGGAGATGCCAACCTGGACTTCCTAAATATTCCTCTAACCATTCCTCAGATTCAGATTCCCTACACTGGAATCAAAACTCCTCAGCTGAAAGATTTTTCACTATGGGAGCAGGTAGGCCTGAAGGAATTATTGAAGACAACAAGACAATCCTTTGATTTAAATTTGAATGCTCAATATGAGAAAAACAAAGATGTGCACGTAATCCCACTTCCTTTAGCAAAAGTGCATGAAGTACTTAATAAAAACATCCTTTTGTTCAACAAGCATTTTGAGAAAGGGAGAAACGCAGCTTTAGATTTTCTCACAAAGTCATATAATGAAGCCAAAACTAAACTTGACAAATACAAAATACAAACATCACTGAGCAAACTACCACGGACCCTCAGTGTTCCAGGATACACCATTCCAATTGTCAACATTGAAGTTGCTCCTTTCACTGCTGAGATGCCAGCCTTTGGTTTCACTCTTCCGAAGGAAATAAGCACAAGAGGATTCACAGTCCCAATTATTGGCTTTTCAGTTCCATCTTACACACTAGTCGTACCTTCTGTTGAGCTTCCAGTCCTTCATATCCCCCAGGATCTACGCACTCTAAAACTTCCTAGATTCAGAATCAACAGCTCAGCAAACCACATCTCAGTTCCTGCCATGGGTAACATTACTTACGACTTCTCATTTAAATCCAGTGTGATCACTTTAACTGCAAATGCCGGGCTGTTTAATCAGTCAGATATTGTTGGGCATCTCAGTGTCTCATCCTCCTCTGTCATTGATGCACTGCAATTTAAGCTGGATGGTTCAACAAGTTTGACAAGAAAAAGGGGTTTGAAGCTGGCCACAGCATTGTCCCTGAGTAATAACAAATATCTAGGAGGAAACCATGATAGCACTATCACTCTCTTAAAGAGGGTCATGGAAGCTTCAGTGGCAACAAACATAGAATTTGATACACCAATTTTAAAAATTAATTTCAGCCAAGAGCTTTCTGGAAATACGAAATCTAAGCCCACTCTTTCCTCAGGGATAAAATTAATGTATGATTTTAATACTCCCGAATATGGTACCAGTGCTAAGGGAGAAATTGGTCACAAATTTGCTCTAGAGACCCTTTCATATTACATATCAGTAGAATCTTCTACAACTGGGGATATTGACGGAGTGTTTTACACTGGAAATGCATTTTCTGGAAGTTTAGACCATGAAGCAAACGCCTATCTGAATGCTAATGGAGCTCGGTCATCCCTCAAGTTTGAGGCCCACTCTAAAGCAGATGGACTCTGGATGTTTGAAATCAAAGAATTACTTGCAGTTGAAGCATCTACCCGTCGTGTTTATGCAGTCTGGGAGCACAATGGGAAGAACTATGCACAATGTACCCCTAGTTTCACAACAGCAGGGACTCAGAAATGCAAAGCAACCTTAGAGCTGGCTCCTTGGGATGTATCAGCAGATCTTCAGATTCAAGCCACTCAGCCAAATCCCTACCTGGGCATGGCATCAGTTAATGAGGTTGTTGTGGTAAAAATCAGTCCTGCAAATCAGAAAGCTGGCTGGAAGGGTGAAGGCCAAATTCACTCATTATCCCTCAGTCATGATATGCAATTATCAAATGAAAAATCAGAAGCAAAATTTGTCATTTCTGGATCTTTGGAAGGATACATGGGCTTCCTCAAATACATGAAGTGTCCCATTTCTGAGAAGACCTTATGGGATATCTTGAAGCTGGACGTCACTACCAGTGCTGAGAGGAAACAGTACTTGAATGGCTCGGCATCCCTCGTGTACACAAAGAGTCAGGATGGTTACTTTTTCCCCATACCTGTGAATAAGCTGACTGATGGCTTCACTGTCACTCTTCCTGAGCTACACCTAAAGGCTCCAAGGCTTGTTCTCAGCACTCCAGAGTTCAGCCTTCCTTTCACCACTCTGCAGGTCCCAGCACACACCATTGACTTGAGCAACATAAAAATTCCACAGACACTAAGCACAATGCCATTTGATGTCCATTTACCCACACTGCCAAAACTAAGATTCCCCAAAGTGGATGTAGGTGCAAATTATATTACATTAGAAGAATATAAAATGCCATTTTTTGAGTTAACAATACCTGAATACCAAATCACTTTATCTCAATTCACTCTACCAAAGAGTGTTTCAATTGGCAGATTCTCTGTAGATATGGATGAAGTAGCTAATAAAATTGCAGATTTTGAACTGCCTACAATTACAATTCCTGAACAGAGAATTGAAATCCCCCCTCTGAAAATATCCTTGCCTGCTGGAATTTACATCCCATCATTTGGTGCCTTGAGTGGATCTTTCAAAATTGCTTCCCCTTTGTACAACGTCACCTGGAAAACAGACTTGACAAATAAGAAGGACTCATTTGAACATTCCATTGACTCTACCTGCAGCTCAACATTGCAATTCCTGGAATATGACCTGAATGGTAAGACATTAAAATACTATATGCCATGACTTTGGGGGGAAAAAATATTGTAGACTAGGCTTTTCTTGATAAATTTTCCCCAGGGCTTTGCATATGTAGGTGTTTCTGTCTATTTAGCATTGACATTAAATGACACTTCTTTTATCAGCAGCAGTTCCATATAGCATTGAGATCTAGACTTTATAATAATACTAAAAATAGAGATCAGAATAAAATTCTAAACTCTCAAGAAATTGGAATCCCCACTTACGATCTTCATTAATGAAAAATGTCATATCCATGTTGAGATAGAATATGAATTTTAAAATGCTCCAGTTGAACAAATATTTTCATATCTTTTTACTTGGGACAGTATGGACAGTTTCTTGAAGTTTCTAATCTGACATACCAGTGAAATACCTCACAACAGGCCATCTAACATACAACTGGACATGTATTTTGTATTGTTTGTTGGTAATACACACATTTGAAATATTTTTCACAGTTGTTTCAAACTATGAATATAAAGAAGGTGTGTTTGTTGCGAAGACAACTGGCAGCTTTTCACATCGTGACCTGAGTGCAAACTACAAGGAAGATATGACTATTTCAGGATTTGGGTAAAAATTTGCTCTAATAATGTAATTTAGAATAGACATAATTACCAATGACGTGTTTTTGCTTGGATCTCTAATGCCTCAGGATGCTTTGCTGTAATTAATAAGAGCAGTGTATCTACCTCGTCATTGTTGGCTGTGTCTTTTTCCCTCTCAAGGTAATGTGAAAGCTGTTCCCTCTCAGGGTTTCTAGAGCAGCTTTCCTCACCACCCCCACATAATAAAGCCACTTGGAAATAAGCACAGTATTTTATAGTCAGAGCAGTTCTAAATCTGACTATCTTTGGTTTTTTCCACTGGATCCCTCTGTCACTAAGCCACTATAAAGGAATTTTTATTCACAAGTGCCCACACCAGAGATTAGACTTGACTCTCTTACTGTCTGTTTTGATCTGCAAGTGTTGTGTTGATATATCCAAGGGACAGAATCTGTGAGGGCAAGTACAAATGCAGATAAACATATATATTACTATACTTGTGTTGGTGGAAAAAATTGCAGTCAGTCTGTAGAAATTTGTAGGAAGTTGACAGTGGTTTAGCTACAGATTTTGTTTTACTACCCTAATTTAATGAAAATTCTGAATAGAGCTCAATATGGTTTTATCTTAAACAGGAAAATTTGAGTGACATGAAATTTTGAATGTGTCAGGCTAAACTTTAAGAAATGCGGATAGTAAACGCCACATTTTCTTTTCATGATAAAGGCATTGTTTACATACATTTTTATATATATACACACACACACACACACACACACACACACACACACACACATATATATATATATATATATATATATATATATGTGAAATTTTAGGTGGTATTGTATTCAGACATACAGCCCTGGGCTTGTGCTTTGGACATTGTTTCATAGCTGTGTCTTTACTGTGGTTGCAGAGCCATGGAGCAATCTTTATCACTAGATATCATCAGCCCAACTTTCACAGATGTTCATGTGCGTTACCAAGGGAGTGAAAGGAAATCATCCGGCTCAATATCCTCACCCTCAGCTGGGACCCTTGCTTATGTCGTTGAAGTGGATGATGAAATTCTCACTGGCAGAGCTTACTACCAAACTCAGGTAAGGTTGATATGAGCAATAAAAAGCAAAAATGTTTGGTGTGGTTAGAGGAAAAGTTCCCTTTTAGATTATGTCTGTGTTTATGTTGAGATATAAATTAACTACCAAATAAAAAGTAAATTATCCATATATTATCAGTAATTAAAGGTTTTATTTCTTACACTGGCTTTTTCTGTACTAAAAGTAATAATTGTGTAGACAGGTGTTTTCAACTCCTTCACACAGTTATTTTTTCCATCTGCTATGGTCAAGAAGGTACACCCAATGAAAGTGAAGAAAGAACAAAGTCAGTTTTAGATACCACCAGGTTTGATAGCCATGAGGCTACTTAGAGTTACTATAGAAGTGACCATTATAAAAATAAGGCCACTGGAAGAGGTCAGGCCATCTGTGAAGTGTCTTTTTTAATCCATTAATATGTTACAATACATGCTCTTGTTATTGGCACATTACAATAATTTCAGAATTAAAATCTTACCTTCCAAAATTATATACTAATTTAGGGATCACAAGCAACTCATAATTCACTATTTACTATAAAAATAAAAAAACTATACATGTAAATATATTTTCATTTGAGGATTTATTAACTACTCTGAGTAACTCTCAAAATTGTCTCATTTGTTTAAATTAATACAAAATTAAATCCTCTAATATTTTCATATAAAAATACTTCTTGAATTCACTTTAATTGATTTCAAGAATGAGTAGAAGGCTCATTTTCCCAAGAAATTCACCTTCCTTATGAGTCATGATGGGCATTTAATACAAAGGAAGGAAAAATCTTATTTGCAGTCAGATTTTAAAGAAGACCAGACTAAGTTATGTTCGAGTCTTGCTCTTTGAAGAAGCTTGAAGTAGCTTGGTACAAGATAATTTCTTCCAAAATAACCTTTCAAGATGAGTGCAGACAGCAAACAAATGGTGGACAAAAAATTGGAGAGTACTTGTCTTAATATATGATAAAATTAAAGATGCAACAATGCAAATGTTGAAATATGCTCATAAATAACATTGGAGTTTTCTTTTCTTGTTTTGTATTTTCAGTCTGCTCCTCAGAAGGACATTGACATACTAAAAGGTGAAATATCCTCCAAGGGCCCTGACCAGTTGCAAATGAAATTCAACTGGAACGAGGATGCTGCCAAAGACTTGCTGTTGGGTCTGAAAGAAAGAGTGCCTAAAATGACAAATTCAATCTATAGGTATGTTAATCGGTACCATAAGGAGCATATGGGACTGGAAATTAGTGCTGCCACCTTAAAGATGAAGAGTATAATGCAGAATAATGCTGAAAAAGCATACACTTTTGCGGCAAAGCAAATAGATGAAATAGATGCTCAGCTTCGCACTGCCGCCAATGAGGCCTCTGACAAATATCAGGAGCTGAAGTTCAAAGCTAAACGGCTTTATCGAAGAGCAGCAGATCAGGCTGAACAGTTTGACTACCAAAGAATGAAAGCAAAACTTTTGGATGTTTTAATTGCCATAATAGAAGAGTACCACCAGAAAATAAAACACGTAATTGACTCTGCCACTGAATTCCTGAAAACCACAAAATTCCAGGTCCCTGGGCTGTCTGAAAAGTACAGTGGTGAAGAAATATACCTCATGACTACAGAGAAGGTAGCAAAAAGTGCTGATTTGTGCCTTTCAAAACTTCAGGAGTACTTTGATGCCTTGATTGCAGCTATCAATGAGCTGGAAGTCAAACTTCCTGCTTCTGAAACAATTCTTAGAGGCCGTAATGTACTTGATCAAATTAAAGAAATGCTGAAAGATTTGCAGAACAAAATCAGGCAGACATTTGCTACTCTCCAGGAAGCTGACTTTTCAGGAAGGCTGAAGCAGCTGAAACAAGTAGTGCAGCAAGTTTTTCAGAAGGTAGAAGAAATGGTTAGAAGCTTGCAATCCAAAAATTTTGAAGACATCAAAATCCAAACACAACGGCTGTACAGAGATGCAATGGCTTCAGACTTTGCACAGAAGCTGAGATCCTTGACAAAAGATGTTAAAAAATACATTTCTCAGTTCAAAGACTTTAGCCAGAAGACAATCCAGGACCTTTCAGAAAAGCTGCACCAGCTGCTCCTCTATGTAAAGTCATTGCGTGAGGAATATTTTGATCCAACTGCACTTGGACTGTCAGTGAAATACTATGAGGTGGAAGAGAAGGTACTGGGATGGCTGAAGAAAGTCATAGATGTCCTCGTGGATTGGCACAAGATGGTTGTTGGAGATCTTGCTAACTCTGTTGTGCGCCTGACAGACCAAGTAAGAGAATTGGTGGAAATCTACAGTCAGGAATATTATGACATTATTACTGATGCTGAAGGAAAAGGAAAACAGAAGATCATGGAACTCTCATCTGCTGCTCAGGAAAAGATCCGATACTGGTCTGCAGCTGCTAAGAGGAAAATCGATGAACATAACAAACAACTCAAGGAAAAACTCCGGGAGATCTATGGGCAGCTTAGTCAGTCCCAAGAAAAACTAATCAGTGAGGCCAAAAGGTTAATTGATCTAACTGTAGAAAAATACTCTGCTTTCCTGCAATATATCTCAGAGCTTCTTCGTCGGCTTGAGCAAATAACAGCTGAGAGCGTAAAGCCGTATGTAGCCGTTCGTCAAGGAGAGCTTAGAATACAGGTGCCCATGTGACTGGCAGTCCGTTTACCAAATGCCCCAAAAACGCAGACAGGCACTCAGAAATAAAGTGGAAATGACACACATACTGATTCAGCAAGGCGTTGAGAAAGGCTCCAGGAAATGGAAAGAAATGCAACAATCCACTGATGAACAGCTTGACGCTGAGCAAGTGAGTCCTCAAGAGATTATGGAAAATATACAGCAGCGCATGAACACCTGAATAGGCATGTAGAAGAGGAGAAGCAACAAGTTTATACCAAAATATATTTAAATATAACAGCAATCAGTATACTGGAGCTTCAGGTAGATATGTTTGAATCTGAATTTGTAAATGAAAAGTTAATAATCTACACTAGGTTGTTTTAATAAGCTTAATAAGCCAATAAATGAGTTCTTTATTACATTTTTGTGTCATTCATTACAACTACTTTTACTTGGACCATAAGGCTTAATCCAACAATTTTCAAGGTCAATGGGAAGTCTTTTATTTGATTTCACAGTATGTTGGATCAAGTCAATAATGTGCAATGCATATTGTAAATAGTCACAAAAGCTATGGAATACATAGAATAAACAGGTTTTAAGATAAAGGTCACATTCATAAGCCAGTTGAAGGAAGACTTGGAAACACATCTAATTCCCAGCATAGAAATACCTTCATAAGTAAGGAAAAGTGCATGTATAAAAACGTGAATTTAAAAAATTATAAATTCTGAAACTTACATCAAAAATTGAAAATTAACATAGAAATATAAACATGTGTAGAAATATTACTCCTGGAAAATTTCAGATAATAATACAAAGGTTTTCTTAATAAAAACTAATTTATGCCTGTATCAGTTTTCAGACAACTATGCCAAGAATTTTAGATGGGTTTTCTTTCTACTGGCTAATTTATAGTTCAGAAATATAGGGTTTTCTCACCTGTTTCCCCATGATATTTCTGGTTTCACTTTAAGTTGTCTATCTTTTACTTATTGTGAGTTTAGTCAAGTGTCAAAGTTTCATGAACATCACTGTGTATGATGGGAGTCAAAAAGTTTTCCCCTCCTAGGCTGAAGCCTAGACCATTTAAATGAATTCTCAGTTTAAAGGTGAATTTAAAGCATGTTGAAGAAGTCACTCACAAAATAAGACTCTTTTCAAGTGGAAAATATGTTGACCTGCAATGGTGTACTACTTTCAGCTGTTGGAATACTCTATAGACAGTCCTAGAGAAATGCATGCTCAGGCTGAAATAATGTTGCCTCTTTGAAAATAAACTTTTTGACAAACAACACTAGAAATTTTGTGCACATGTTTGTTTTGATACAATCAGTTCACTCTGTAATATGGTTGTTGCTTGTTCATTAAGGGGAAAACAGAGAACCTGTTTTCTTTCCATGGTATGATAGAATACATACATGAAGAAATGGAGCACCAAGACTTTGACATCCCTGTTGATATGTAATATTACCTAACTTTTCCAGAAATTTTTCGTGTCAGATAAGCTATTTTACCCTGAATTCAGAATCTCACAAGCGTGGTAGTATATACACGCCTATCTGGCTGTCAGCAAGTGGGCATCTTTTAGAAAGTAAGGTAAATCCATTTTCTCTTCAGAGCTTTCAGCCACCACAATTGCAGCAAACATTCTCAGAATAAGAGATGGAATAGTCCCCTGTGAACTGTAAAATAAGTTTTGATTCTGAAGAGAGCTAATCTGCATATGTCACCCTGCCTGGGGGAGCCAAAGGTATAAAAATCCTTATTTACATGTTCTATTGAGTGTCCCAGTAAAAAAGATATTGACTACAGAGCCCTTTCACCTTCATTCACAAAGAAACTGAAGCCTATGGGTCATCTGATCTTTATTGGACATCAGATTGCACAACTCATTTCCCTGAATTTCACAAATGTTTAAGCACAACCAGATTTCTCAGACACTGCCTGTTGCTTCCCTTCGTCATGACAAACAGCCCTGTGAAACAAAGGACAATAGAATAAATTATAATAGTTATGGGAGAAGAGAGATTTAAAGTTTTGTTTTCTTTTGTTTTCCCCCTCATGGCTATTTATTTCTCTCCATCATCCATCGTTATTGGAAGGATTATAAATGCAAAAAAAAGGATTCACTTATAAGGAATGGGTTAACTGAATAATAAATATGCCACATAGCATAAATACTGGCTCTTATTGGCAAGAGTGAAGCTTCCCAAGAGCAAACACAATAGTTTGCACACTAAACGGTGGTTAGAGGTTAGAGGAGATTTCCAAGTCGCAGAGCAGTATTGCCGCCAATTGGATTAAAACTCTCAACCCTGTAATCGATGTGCCATCTTGCAGTCACCCCACAGTCGGTCTGGGGAGGGCCTGGAAGCAGAATGTTGCTCTCGAAAACGATCTTACAGGAAATTAGCTGTTTTGTAAATCCCCACACCAGAGAGGTCATCTCAAGCACCCCTTGGAAACTCAGGCAATATTTTTACACAGGAATAAGTTGTTTATGTTTGTGTGCGTCCCACAACCAGGTGTCACTTTTATTTCCATTCCTTTTCCTGTTGTTTGGTTGTTGTTGCTGTTTTCTTTCAGGATCTAGCAAATTTTAGCCTCATTTCCCATGTAGTATGTTACAGAAATATAGACAAAGCCACAATTATTTAAATCATGTTGTAATTCACTACACTTATGAAATGTTTGCAATATAATAGTTTGTAATATTATTAGTTCTATTTTGGCTTCTTTTCAGTCTAGTTTATACAATAGGAAATATTCTATTTCATTAAATTGAATTGTGTGGGAGATAACAGGGAATCAGGGAATCTGGGACTCAGTGACACTGCTTCTTTTCTCTTTTTTTCTATATGCTTCATCATCTGAATTCTCATAAATGCCAGAGGGGCTTTTCTTTATAATTTACAGCAGGTATCAGACATAGAGCAGAACTGGTTGTAAAAGTTTAATTAAGTGAAACATTTTAACAAGAAATTGAGAGAACAATATGCCCTGCTCTAACTAAGTGACTGTAGAAATAACATTGACAAGAAACGTGTGTGTTCCTAAATGAAAAACTTTTGCAGACGTAGGACAGCAAAAATGTTCCAGAATTTTAGATTATGCAACCAACTAGAGCTGATCTTTTATTAAGTGGTTTAAAAGTACATGCATATTTTGCTACATATACAAAGATTCTACACTCTTATCCACATCCACACACACCATCATCCACCTCTGGCTCGAAATTGTGCTATTAATACTTTGAGAGCAACTGCCATTATGGCCTACTGATACCTTTCAAAATGTGTATTAAAATATTTAGTTGTTCAGTAAGTGAACACACCAAATTTTGTACTACTCTTCTGCTGGCAGATTTATTGCCCAGGTGGGAAACCAGAATTTATTAAAGGCCATGCGGACACACAGAATTGCTTTTATTCTGTTTCTACACAACCAAATCCTGGCCCAAATGAAATCGATAGCAAAATGTCTATTGGCCTCAGCAGGAGTAGGCTTTGGCCAGTTAGGTGTATAACTTGAGAAGCACTCTGGGATCCTGTAGGACAAAGCTATACTATTATCTACAAAAATCTACACAAAAATATCATTGAAAAAACATGCAGACAAGGAAATTAATCATTAACAAATTCGAGACAGATCAGAATGAATCTTGCCTGTACAACATTAACCAGAGCTTCTTTATATGTTTTTACCCAGATTTACTTAGCATTGCAGAGAAAGTCTGCCAGGGCCAAGAATTCTGGGTTCTGGCCCCAGGCCTTAGATATGGAAATGTACACATACCTCTCATCACCCTTTCCCTCATTTCATTATCCATCCAAGGCATCAAGGGAAACTGGGACCTTATAGAATAAAAGCCTGTGTTGGAGGTTTGCAAGACCCAACTGGGCAAATTCTTGAACAACAAGATCTGAGTTAAAACTTGCTTCTGCTTCGAGAACTAGGATGTAGTAGAGACCTCCCAAGGTCCCCTACAACCTGAGTTACTTTGTGATTCTCTTGTGACTAAATTGATATGGCTTTAAGTTGCCATTTCTAACACTGTACCTACCTTTTGGTCAATGGTTTGTGAGCAATTGTCTGCATCATTATTGTAATATATCATTATACAAAGACAGAAATTTTATGGTATCCCAGCATGTAAACACATCCTCATTCTGATTGCAACCATGAGGCATCCTAAAATACCCTGAAGCATTCCAGCAATTGATGCCTTCTCAGTCCGTTCTGCATCTTGTCTCTTCTATGCTTTTCATGCGAATTTATACAGGAGTGCCCCTCTGCCATACCAAACCACAGATGCTTTCTCAACCTGCAGGAACTGAACAAAAGAGCATGTTGTGATTATTACTAGTCATATTCTGACAGTGTGATTTTGGTAGCTGTTAGAAGAACAAACTGCACATCTTCTCAGAGTGGGTGGAGAAGGGTCCTCTGCTAGGCTGGGGATTGGCAGAGTGCAAGGATCAAGTACATGAGCAACAGCTCCATCCCCAGCTTGGGGAAGTAACAAAGGTCATGCAAAAATGCTTACACCATGCATCTGTTGTGAACAATTTGCCAGGTGTTTGCTGTAAGCAGAGACCCACCACAAGTTATAACCACATATTGATTTCCCAACAAATGAATTCAAGGGGACATGTTAGAAACAATCTTGCATTTATGGATAAATCTATTAATCTACACTGCCTTTGGGACTCAAGGAGCAAGTTCTGGTCTCTGAACAAGTGATATTAGCTAGCTCAAACGTTATATAGCCTGTAGGAAATAGGACTTGGAACAACTCTCTGTTCAAGTGTCCAAGTTTCCTTAAAGAGGGAGCCAAAAGCCATATGCAGCATAGGTGCCTGGGGGACCTGAGACTCGGTCTGAAGCAAGGAGTGAATCAAATGCGCAGCAGAGAGAGCATGAAGAATGAAAATATTCACTACATCTCCCCTACAAATGGCATGGTTAGATACTCAGAGAAGGCCACTGGGGGGGAGTAAAGATGGTCCTAATTAAGGCTATGCATGGGGGAAAGTATCAGACCTACAAGCCTTTAAGTGCTCCTGCCACTTCTATTATGCTACTGAAAGAGGCTGGTGACTCCTGGGTTTCTGGGCAACCTGGTTATTCTTACAGGGGTAATATTCTGCTCTGGTTTCTGTGCAGCTTTGACTAAGAATAGAAAGGAAACACTTAGCCTCTATACCATACTTTTATTTCCCCACATTTTCTCTGCTGCCACTACCTCTGCCAGAGTTAAGATGTATTCCAATGTTGCTGGAAAGTAGGGGAAAAAAGTTAACGTACTTGTTAAATTGTTATTTTGCTGTAGTATATTTTCTGGTATTTGCGATGACTACAGGATTTTATTTCTAAAAAGCTTGATAGTGCTTTTATTCAGAACTGTTTTCTGTAGAATGTGTTTTATGGATGTCCTTGTATTCAACTCTACCACTGCTCTGAAATTAGTAATTTTAGTTCTATTAGTAGATTTCATCTATGGAAGGGTTTTGCACTAGAACTCCCAGAAATCTCTTCATCTGCTAACATGTTGTTTTGTCACCAGTCTCATAAACAGCCTCAGACAGTACCCACCAGTCACCCTGAAACATCATTTTTTTCTTTCTTTCTAATACCCATAATATTCTCAAGTTTTAAATCAGGGGCTCACCTGGTGGGAAGCAAAGATCCAAAGCCAGTTACAAGATGCTATTAGGCTCCTATACTAAGGCCACCAGATCAAACTTCTGCATTTAACCAGAAACTCCCTATTTCGCAGGTATATGCTCACTCTTTTATGCTTCACAATCCCATTGAGACTGCATCACATTATGCTACTAAAAAGGAAGAAAAATGGAAAGGTGATATCACAGCCTCCAAAGTTCAGTATACGTGTTAATTTCATTTATTTCAAGATTGCTACCTTTGAATGTTCTCAAAGAGAAGCTTGATATAAAAAAAAAAAAAGGTCTCACAAACACCTACTACCTCTGTGTTGCATGACACTTTGGACAGACGTTTCCCATTGTTAGCAGGCTGTTTGTCTCTCCATAATTCTTTCTCAGTTGTTACTATATTTGTTTATTTCATAAGCCTTTGTTTCTCTCTGTGGAAATGACTGGCTTATAACTACTTACAAACAATATGGACAGTTATGCAAAAGCATTTCATTTTAAAGCTGCAGAACAGAAAACCAGCCAAATCTGAAGGAACACACATCTCTCACACATAGCCCATATTCCAGCAGTACAAACCCCATGACGTCTCTCTCTCAGACACATCTGTCTGTATGTGCAAACATCCATGCAAACACACGCACACGTACTATGTACATTACTGTCAAGTTAAAAGCCCAAAGTTAATTCTTAATCCTTAGGTCATCCCCTTCATTTCAGCACATTGAGCCAGCCAAGCCTTCCCAACATGCTTGTCAGCAATAAGCTGACGTAATACTTCCCACTCAGGACCCATTAATTCAGCAGTTTCACCAGCGGTGTTCCACCAGGTTGATCATCCAAAGTGTCAATTTTTGTTTAAAAACAGAATCAGAAAGTTATCGTTTTTCGGTGCTAGAGGGAGGTAGCTTTCCTTTTTTTTGCTCTCCATTTCAGATGGAATGTGCTGATGAATTCAACAAACAATTTTGTAAAGTGTTACAGTTGGTCTTATTCAACAATGGCCAGCTCCTCCTCCAAGAGATTTGAGCTGAAATTTTCCAATCCTTTTAGAAACACACTTTTTTTAAAGAAAAAAGTTTGTTGATATTTTGCTAGCCCAGTGAAGACCTGGTGACTTCTTTGTGGTCGGTCATGTGTGTGTCTCATCCAGACTCTATGTCATCCCTCTTCAGGTTTCCCCTGAGCATCACTATCTTTTTGCTTTTTACAAACCTTCTTGATGGATACCCCATGTCTGACTTCCCTTAAAATGTGTTACCCATTGCAGAGACAGGGTTGAGTTTTAATAGGTCACTTTCTGGATTGGTGTTTAGTTCCTAGGTTGGTTTTTTATTCACTGCATTATTCATCCACCTCATTTTCTCATATATTAGATTCCCCAGATTAAAATGGGAATTATACTTCTCTGGTTTTCAATGGAATTGTCAGAATGAAACTAAGTCATGACCTGGGGATAATCTAATAAGTCTCACAGCGCTGAAGACCATGATGTAGAGACACACAGTAATGGCAACAAGAAATCAAGATACGTGTATTGACTTCTCTCTCCCATCATCATGTTTATTGTTTTAGAAACTTGGAGTTTATTTCAAGTGCTAAATCACTCAGAAACACTCTAGTCCACCCCAAAACCATCATACATACCAGGCATCAAACATATAACACTCTCATACAGATAAATGATCCGAGGAATGGACTCAATGGCTGCTAGCAGTTAATTTATATCGTGGTTTCACCATAAACTTTTAACTTTGGAAATAATCTGCCACCCGTTTCAGTTTTTGGCTGCCACATAATGCACCTTTGTGAAGTCACTTTTCTGTCTAATAGAGATGTTTCTTTTTATGGATGAACATTTGTTTAAAAATAACAAATAGTAATCTCATTTACTGTTCACAAAGAGCGTGCTACTTAACTGTATGTAACCAAGTCCCATTTCATCTGGTTTAATGTTTAACAAAGCATGCAAGCTAGTCAATATTACAGGGAGAAGATGATTTATTTAATGAAATTACATTACTTTTTTTTTTCCATTAAAAAAATAATTGCAATCCAAAAAAAAAAAAAAGTGTTTAAAGTAGAAAAGCATAGCCTGCAAAGATTGATACCGAAAAGTCAGCACATCCTGGAAAGTCTGATGCTAAGTTCAGCTGCTTCTTCACCCCGTCTCCACTTCTGTTCTGGGTCTGGTGTCCAGCCAGTCTCTGTTTCTGAAGTCGAGTACTCCCATAGTGATTACTGATATCCACCATAATGTAGTTAGCAGATAGCCCATTTGTTCCGCTCTGGATGAGGTTGCAACAGAACATTTTAAGCACACTTTGTTCCCTTGGGGAGGATAAAGTTTAGGATATATATAGATATAATATGTAATGTGTAGTGTCTAATATCTACATTTACATGTTATATCTACCTGTCTGTACTCTCCTTGTGACAAGAAGTTGAACAGGAATCAGCAATATGTTCTTTTGCCCAAGAAGGCCAACTGCATACTGGGAAGTTGTAGCTAGCAGGTCTGTGAAGAGATCCTTCTCCTCTACTTGGCATTTGTGAGACCACATCTGGATTACTGTATCTGGTTTGGGGATCCCCAGTGAAAGAGAGCCATGGACATACCAGAGTGAGTTCAGCAGTGTCCAGCAACCTACTCAGGGGGCTGGAGCACACAGCATGCAAACAAGAGGTAGATGGATGGGTTTGCTGAGTCTTAAGAGGAAAAGGCTGAGGAGAGATGTTATTTCTGTTTTCCATGACCTGCTGCATGGTTATAGAGAAGACAAAGTCAAGCTCTTCTCAGAGCAGAAAGACAGAAAGCAATAAATAAAAGCCATATGAAGGACAAAAATATTTCTCTGTGAATAATCAAACACTAGCACAGATCCAGGAGAGGTTGTGGAATGTTCTTCTTCTGAGATGTTCAAAACTCAGATGAGAACAGTCACAAACAACTTCATCCAATTTCAAAGTTCAAACTTCCAAATTAGTCCTCCTTTGTGTAGGGTATTGAATCAGATGATCACAAGGGGTACTTTGCACTCTGAATTACTCTATTTTGTGATAAGACCTAAATCCTGTAAGCACCCCAAAACCAGTGAAAGGCTGCAAATTCTCACCTATTTAATGGCAGAGACTTCTCAAAGGAAAGCTTAGCTATGAATGTCCTACACAGGAGGGTCTTTCAGTGGAACCGACAATCAACCATGCAACATACATGTGTATTAAACCTGGCTTCAGCACTTATTGTGCTCCCAAAGCTATTCAGTGTAATGCAAGTGAAGTATTTCCCACTCACTTTGCAAGTCACAGAAAATTGCCCTACACAACATTTAGTAGTCAAAGACTCCCTGCTTTGCTGCTGTTGTTTGTCTTCTACATATGTAGAAATTGTTTTGGCTGAAGGATGGGCCAATAAATGTGATCTTTTGTTTTGACGTAATGCATTCCTCTTACTCATTAGATGCCTTTTTGAGATTAATCTAAGAATGTAGTTCTTGCAGTCAACCAGATAACACTTCTTTTTTCTTTTGGGGAGGGGAGGCATGGGATGTCTACAATTTTTTTGGCTAGAGCAGCTCTGATACTTTATGCATTTGAGCCTTTGTTCTTAAAATAAACACATAAACTTGGCTTAAAGTAAGAAGTAGTAGAATTTGTTTGTTATTAGAATGCACTTGTGATTAGAAGAACCATTAACCAGCAGCTGTTCTTATGCACTGTGTGAGATGACCACACTTTTCCCACATATTTTGGAGGGCAAGAATGGCATGTGCTATGATGCTAAAGATCTCACAAATGTCAAGGATGCCTTTTAAATTACATTTACTGCTCTGTTTCTCCAGCCAAAGAGGCACTGTAAGAAAACAAGGAGACTCTGAGCAAGACAAAAAGCCTATGTCCAATTATTTTTACCTCTGAATTTACCTTCTGCTGTCAGGTTGTGAAATATAATTTGCTTGGGACGGTGTCCACTCAAAGAAAAAAACACAAAAAAGACCATTTGTGCATACATGCACATCTTCCTAAGAGCGTCTGTAGCACTGCTATGTGTACACCGGAGGTTGTGAACCTTTTCCAGAGGCCTGTAAGTTCTTCAAACTCTTCTATTTAAAGTTGTTTATGCGCTTTTCATGTCCCTTCAGATACTGGCCTGGACACGTCTGGTAGGAAGCCATGGTGGATTTCTCCACATTCTGCTCTTGGTTTAAGCCACTGCTCCAGCTGTCAAAAGGCCCAGTGAGTGACTGTCAGACCATGCCTCTGTTTGCTAAATACTTTTCACAATCAGAATCACAGACTGGCCAAGTCTGGAAGGGACCTCTGAAAGTCATCTGGTCCAGCCCCTCTGCTCAACCAGGGCCACCAAGAGCCAGTTGTCCTGTCTCATGTCCAAATGGCTTTTGAATATCTCTGATGTTTCTGAGGATGGACACCCCACAACCTCCCTGGGTAACCTGTGCCAGTGCTCAGTCACCCACCACATTTTAAAAAAGTGTTTCCTGATGTTCAGGGGGAACCACCTGTCTTTCAGTTGTGCCCTTGGTCTCTGGTCCTGCCAGTTAGAGAGGATGCAACACTTCGCAGTGAACCAAGGAGGCAGAAGCTAATAGGTATTTTGTGCCAGTGTCCAACTGAAGTGCACAACACAATGTATCCCTGCCAAAATCTCTAGTTCATGTCATGGAGAGAAAGATGTATTCTGTGGTTCACACTGAAACATCCTCAGTGCCATCGGAGACTCATGGACGCAGGGTCTGGAAGTGGACGAGTCTTTGTTTCCAAACGTGTGAAATATTACATTCAGCCAACCCAAGAAGCATTTTTCTTCCAGAATTTAACCCTCAGACTCACAAATCTTAATGGCAAGCAGCAGCATAAGTCCTTAAAATTGGGCAGTGGGCAGACCTGCTTCTTTTAATTCTCTCTTAATCTATGCTGAGCTGCTGTTCTTTAAATTCCTGCTACAGCTGCTTAATTTCCCTCCACATAACTATTGGTTGTTTATTATTTGATTGTTTCTTCTTGCTTTAATGATAGAAGAAAATAGCCATGCTGCAGTGATGCACCAGCCCTGGTGATGTCGTGGCCATGTCACAGTGGGATGCACAGTGGGCCATGCACACCTGGAAGGGCTATCTCCTGGCTATCAGGGAGACATGGGATGGACAGGCTTCGCTGGGAGACCACCAGGCAAGAAGACTGGAGCCCTCCATGGAGATGGAGGGTGGTTGCTGATTCTCCTGTCTTTGACAGCTACAGTCCTGGGTATGGAAACGAGGAGACCACAGCTTCCAACACACAGCCAGGGTGCTGCAACTTCCTACACCGAAGTGGCCTAGGATATTAGGGGGCATAGTCCCAGCCAGCACCACACCGTAGTCCTACCAGCAGCGGGCAGGTCCTCACAGCCATGGACAAGGGAGTACCCAGCACCTTGCATGTCTGTACCCCACCTCCTGGCAGCTGGAAACTCTGTTTGCAATAAACCTGCCTGGAAAGACTGAACAGACATCAAACTAATGCCATTAAACAAATTAGCTATAAAGCTAATTTGTCTATAAAGGTAAGAGTGATTGTCAATATGGAAAATATCATTGATATATAGATTTTACGGTACAAAACCCTTGTGCAACAACAGTCAGGAAAGGACATCTTCAGGAAAAACAGAGAAAAACACAAAAAGCATTGCAGCCCATGGAAGCCAAATAGTGACTCTAGGAAAGGGTCATTATCCAAAAGGACACTCATGATTAAGGGCGCCCTGTGCTGAAAAGTGAACCAGTAACAGCAGCAGTGAGAGCTCTGGCTTTAGGTTAGGTTTTATAAGTGTATGGATCCAAGGCTTGGGGGAAGAATCTTAAACCGATCTTTTCCCCATATTCAGTACAAGTACAGACCTCACATCGTGGCTTGACCTTTACTGGTCCTAAAACACTTGAAGTACATTACTTTTGGCAGCTCTACAGTGGGGTCAGCAACCTCCAGCAAGAGCCAGTAACAAAGAGCTCAGGTGCAATAACATCTTAAATCACCACAGCTGCTTGTTTGGTGTGCATGAGTCACAGGTCCAAGTGGATGAGTATAAAAACCTAAAGGCTAAATCTATATTAGTAAACTAAATAGTGTCAGGGCCATCAAGCCATCTGGAACAATCTGACACATCCATAATATTAAACTCTCTTAACCTCTTGCACAGGACAGCTGCCTGCATGCTGCCTGCTGGCAATGGTCCCTGGCCTGAACTAAATCACAAGCCATACCTAAGAATTGTTTGGGAGGTTGTTAGATGATCCAGGCCAAAACCACACCGAGGACTGTTCTAACAATTGAATAGTGTGGATGAGTAAATTCCAGTGCCTGTGCCCATGCCTTGACACTGTTTAATTTACCAGAATACATGTACCCATAGTTTTCTGAAAGTGTCACTAATCCATCTGCTGTCTCTAAGTATTTTGGTTTCTGAATTTATATATTTGAAACATATGCAGCCTGACAGTACCTCTTTACTCTACACAGTCATAATTGGTGTGTTGGCATGCAGCACCCAAACTTTCCTCCATAAATATACATTTTTTGATGACTGCAAATGAATACATCTCTACTTGGAATAAAACCCTCCATGTTTGGTCAAGCCAAGCATACATTCAGAACTGGAGCAGTCTGGAATGCACATCTGGTATGTGTGATGGCGTTAAGAGATCCCAAATACCAGAAGAGCAACAAGTAGGGCTTCTGAACACAGCACTTATATTTACTACACAGGCTTTGATATTCTGTGGTTGTCAAGCCTCTGTGGACACCAATGTGTTATGAAGAGTATTGGTGCTTTTAACCTGTCAAATTTTGGCAAAATTCAGTAGTGTCTCTGGTTCTGGTCCCACAGATATATGCCCAAGGGAGACTTTTTGTACAACACTAATTCTGGAATTGCCTGAAGGTTTTTGCACTTACATCAAGGGCACCACTAGTTTGAGCACACTGCCTTTCCTATCCCTCACTGCTTCTACCTTTCCCAAGGACAAGGGCATGGGGAATTATAACTTAGGGATAGTAAGTGCAGAAACCTGAAAATTTGCAAAAAAAGCCCAAAATGTAACTTTCTCCCTTTAAATTGTTGGCTTCTTCTTTGCTTTAACCTGCTTTCCTTCCAAATAAAACATGATTTTTTGGAACATTATCATGCAACATGCTTTGTTATCATTCAGTTAGTCCATTCTTATTACCAATCTTTGAGCAGATCTCAGTTCTTTAGATATTAAAAAAATCACCTTTCACAGAAAAGCCATGGGCCACAGATTGCTCCCCACCTCTCTTCAACAAAGATTCAGGAGCAGGAAGTTTCCACCTTTTAAATTTTTTTTTCTCCTAGTTGTTTTGACAATGATTACTTTTCATGTAGTATCAATAAATCCATTCAAATCTGGAGCAATGTTGGCTTGAATAAACAAGGAAAATTTCAAAAATAACCTTTCTCCTGTATATGTTCCAATAAACGGAGTCATGTTATACTCAACAGTAATTATGAGGTGACCCTATAAATTATTGTACAGTGATTCATGTTATTCTATAGACTTTAGGTCATACACTTCATTTCAAGCTGAAAGTGCTACGAAGACTATATTAGGCTCTAGAGGAAACAAGGAAAGAATATCGTGTACACTTCATATTGGTATCACGGGAGACCGGGCTGTGAGAAAGCACTTTCCAGCAAAATATACTGAAATTACTGCAATGAACCTGAGCTGAAGAAGTAACTGCATGTTTCCCTACTGACTGGAGAGAGCGAGGACCTCAGCTAGTCAGCAGAAGCAGTGACTGGAATTAAATCTCTGTAAATTCTTTGTCTGTTCAGCACTAGACAGAAGATTAAACATAACATTTGCATGGTTTTGTTTCAGAACATGATTTATGATGAGGTGACATTGCATAAGAATTTACATACTTCCTTCTCTCATAAAATTTTCTTCAATCTACCTGTAAACACTTTTTGTAGGAGGCAAATAGACCTAAAATTCAGAGGTGGGAAACAAATATAAGGAACTAAAAGTGAACTAAGTGTCCCACGACCACTTATAATCTGAGAAACCCCACTGGGTGTGTGTTGGCCAAGGCTCCATTCTTCTGATTTTCTCAGCCATTTTTTCTGCACCTAACTTGTATCTCCTAGAGGAATCAGTGAATACCTGTCAGGTCCTGTAGCAGCCAGACAGCCTGTCTCCGTTCAATTGACTGACAAAAACTCAAACTTTGAGAATCAATCAAAGCTGGCTGAAAGAGGGAGGAACCCACCACTAAACTAGGAAATATAGTTTGCCCATCTCAGTTCCTTTGATTTTGGAGTTTACTGACTCTGTGTTTTGCCTTTGATTTTAATTAACAGCAGAGGGAAGCATCTTGTTCCAGGAAAGCATTTCTCTATTACTGAAGATGAGCAGGTGGCTTCATGACCAATTTTCTCTGTACAAACACTGAGTGCAACCAGCCCTCCCTTTGCCTCCCAAATTCACAACCTTGAAAACAAGACTTTTTTCCACATCAGTTCTGTCTGGCTGGTCCCGTCTGTGGACTGTCCAGACATTGCTGGGAGGAATTGGCTGTAAATCAGGTCAAAGATTCCAACAGGATCAGTTTACCCCCGTAGGTATCTTCCTGGTTTTCTCACACCTCTAATCACATCACCAGCATTCTGGTGTCAAATATGTGGCAGGGAAAGGGCTGCCCTGAGAATGGCATTTGAAGTGGGCTGTCCCAGACAGGGCAGTACATCCAGCCTAGATCTTGCTTCCCATCCCACAGTGTGCAGAGCTCAGAAGAAGTGAGCTGTACAACCTTCCCTGCAACAGCAAGCAGTCCTGAACGGCAAAGGAGGGCAGGAAGATTGGATATTCTGAAACACGGAGATCCTAAAGGTGTAGTAGCTGGTGAAGGGTCTGAAGCACAAGTCTTATGAGGAGCTGCTGAGGGGACATTTAGCCTGGAGAAAAGGAGGCGCAGGGGAAGACCTTATCACTCTCTACAGTTCCCTGAAAGAAGGTCGTAGCCAGGTAGGGCTCATTCTGTTTTCTCAAATAAGAAGCAATGGGCAAGAGGAAATGGCCTCAAGTTGCATCAGGGGACGTTTAGTTTCGGTATTAGGAAAAATTTCTTCACGGAAAGGGTTGTCAAGTCCTGGAACAGACTGCCCAGGGAAGTGGTTGAGTCACCATCCCTGGAGGTGTTTAAAAGACATTTAGATGTGGCACTTAGGGACATGGTTTAGTGGTGGACTTGGCAGCGTCAGACTGATGGTTGGACTCAATGATCTTAAAGGTCTTTTCCAGCCTCAGTGATTCTATGATTCATCACTTCCAGACAGATTTACTTTTTCCTCTTCAGAAGGTCAGTGAGTTCAGGGCAGGTGTGAGAGCTGCTGCACAAAACAGCCAAAGGGTTATATAGTGCACCTTTCAGTGTGTGGTCCCACCAAATATTTTTGCATGGACTTTCAAGTTGGCCCTAACATGGTTTCCAAAACAAGGTCAAGCGAATGCATTGGAAACTACTGCTGCCATCATTCAAAGAACAAACAGCATCAAAACGTTAAAACTGTGGAGTAAAATGTACCATATGTTCCTGCTGTAACGACATCCAGCCTCACCTCTGGGGCTTTATTAGCCTGAAAGATGCAGGCAGCACACGGAACACCTCAGCCGAAATGCGCTGGTCAGTCAGATGATGGCACTACAGACCTCAGTCCACCAGCTCCCTCCTGCACTCATTAAAACTTCTGTTTGGCCGTTCATTATTCTGGTTTCATTCTCCATCCCAGTTTTCCCCTGGTTACCTGGTTGGAAACTGTACCCCCTGATAATTCATATGCTGGCGCAGACAGCCCATGGCAAATGTTGCTAAGAGAGGGACTGCCACCTGTTAGGAATCCGTGGTTTGGGGATGCAGTGAAGTGTGCTCCTTTCCCACACTAGTATTTTAAAAGGTTATAGATCATGTGTGCATAATAGGCAGAACATTAGGTCACTTGTCTCACTTACAACAATAATCCGTTTTGATATGGGTCAGGTTGACACAAAGGGTCCACCCATACCAGATCTATTGATGAAACTGATCCCTTTCCCCCAAACTAATGAAATTTTCAACTAATGGGTACTTAAGTTAATAAAGTGTGCCACACATCTGCTAGAAGCCATTTGTAAAATAAAGCACTGGAGTTCAATTTTGAGAACATGACATAATGTTTGAGTGGCATCCCACAGGGACCCAGCATGGCACCAAATTAAGGAGACCAACACAATAAATGTGTGAGAAATAACGTTAGTATATAAACACTAAGTAGGAGCTTCTCTTTCTTTAAAGGAGGCGTAATACTACTTGGGGTTCATACCATCACTAATGAATTGAATGGGACAAATCCTGATCTCTCCTCACAGCCAATGAGCATTTGGACAATGACTTCAATAGGACCAGGATTTAACCTGGGGAATTATTTTGACGGAAATTGGCAACAAGCTGGTTCTTATAGCGAAAAAGTACCTTTTCACTGAACTTGTGCATGACTCAAACTCACCACTCCATTTTGTCCTTTTTTTTTTTCTTTTTTTGTGAAGGAAATTAGAGGTCAAAAATATTTCAGCAGAGCCTGAGAGATTTATTTTTTAATTCCTGAAGTTACCTCTCTTGATACAATCCAAGCTAAATGTTTCTTAGAAGCAACAAAGCTCTCTTTTTTTCTGCAGCCCTGGGGATAAAACACAGGAATTATTCTAGACTATCAGCTGAATTTTAATAGTCCTCTTTCCTGTGCCACTCACTGCCAACCAAGGAGCAGCATGGAATATCAGTGACTGACTGATCATCACGAGTGGCATTGCCCTTTGCAGAAAAGGTACTTTTCAAACATTGCATTGTTATAGTTGGCCAGCAGTTTTGCATGAAAAACATTTTTGATTTTACAATTCCATTGAAAAATGAAAAACAAGCAAATTTTGATGTTATCACTCATAACCTATTTATTTTTTAAAAAAGTAAAAGAACATCTGAGAGAACTCAAGTTTGGGGTTTTTTGAACAAAATAAAATCATCTTACTTTTTGTAATACTTCTGTCATATTTTGAAGAGGAAAAATTGCTACATTAGTAAAGCTAAAATTTTAATTCAAAAACCGAGAAGGATTTACAGCTCTATTTACTAGTGACTCTTTTTCTCAGAGTTTATATAGAGAAGAGATATGTTGATCTTATAAAAAAGACCTTTAAATCTCCTTGTTAGGGTATTCTTAAAGCAGTTTTTCAGTTAAATGGGCAGTTGCCAAGTGATGTGAAAAGGTTATACTGAAGAATTAGCAGAGTTTATGCCTTGACTTTGATGCACATTTATTGTCCCATTAAAGACAAGATGAAACCTGGCTATAGACAAAAGCTCCAGGCCTGCTTTTTCTTTGCAGAGCCCACAGTTCAAAATGCTGTTAAATTGTGGTTGCATTTAAAGCAAACATTGGTCATTATTCAATCTATGTTTTTTAATAATACAGCCCCTCCATTTTTAACCTTATTCATTCATACCCCACATAGATTAATATGGTGAATATGCTGTTTTCCCTCTTTTCCCTCAGTTGTCTTCCATTTCAGCTTTTGGTTTTGGAAAACAGGAATCAAATGCTCACCCAAGTTAAGGGGCTGAGCCTTAATCTGGCCTTAATCTAAATGTGGTTGTAGCCCCCTTAACCACCCTACACTGGAACAGTCACTCTCATCCTTCAATGCATACATATGTTGTTCCAGGAATAATGTTTCTCACAATATTCCTAAGCTTTCCACTCTGAGTTCAATTGTCTTTTACAGTACAAGATATGGCAGGGTGGGGAGGGAATAGATGGGGATGTGCTGAGGAAGATTCCACTCAAATATCACTGCTATGAGTCTGTTTTTTCCAAGCTGGTTCACTCCAGGATACATTTATGCAATAATGCTGTTTCCCAAAGCAAACCATTTCTGCATTCCTCATAGCACACAAATACATGGGAGCTTTCACAGCAACTGCAGTGGGGTTTGAACTGCATCCTGCCTTGCTCAATAAAGCTAACTCGAGTGGGCTGAGGGGTCTGTTGTGTCTGATGGCAGCTGAGTGCGTGGGTGGGAGGGTGAGGGGACTCACAGCAAAGTTTAACTTTGCCCAGAGCCACATCGACAGTCACTTGGATCACTCAGATGCCAATCTCACCTGTTTTACCCCACACTCAAACATCCGCTGTGGGTCTGTCTCTCCAGGCATGAGCACTTATCTTTGCAAAGTGCTGGATATGTGTTTTACTGAATCCCTTACCATCTGAATTTATCAACTTTGAGTCATCTGTCTCTGTTATGAATACTATGGGCTGTTGGGGAGGGTCAAATTTAGAAGCCTAGCTCCCACTTTCTTCCATTTCTGAATCAGCACTCCTTTGCTTTTAGCTCATTTGTACCATTACAAACGAGAGAAGAAGTCACCCTACAGGTTACACTTCTGCTTTCTACCAAGGTGTGACTTCAGCTGGTGGCTTTGGAGATGAAACAGCTATAACTAAGGGCATGGTGGGACAGTCTTTTACCTATTTGGACTGATCCCGACACCTGAGGCAATGGAAAGTAATCTTCCATCCCAGGCTGCAGAGTCAGCAGGCTAAGTTTTAACAAAATCTTCTTGAAATTGCCAAGCAGAGCCATTAAAAAAAAATGAAACCTTCTCTATTTCGAATGTTTTCATTTTGAAATATTTCTCTTTTCCATTTTCTTGATTCTTCCCCATACTTATAATTCAGAAAGCGTTATGGGAACAGCCACCAACATTTTTCATTTATCAAATACAGGGATTTTGACACACGATATATTTTAACATAAATTTCCTTATGCTTTCTATAAAAAAATGTATTTAAGTAATAGTGAGGAGATCACAATTATTTCCTGGTCAAAACTCATGCCAAAAAGTCGACTTGCCTATGCTATCATTTGGAGGGAATAAATTGCCATCGTATCTATTATCAACTTTTCCTTTTTAGGGAAACACCTGCATAATCCACACAGGGAAATCTGGCAGAACTCCACTTCAGCCTCCTCATGTCTCAGAGTTACTCTTACAGCCTGAGGTTAAATTCTGCTGGCAACACACATTTATGTTCTGGAAGCAATTTTTTGTTAGCACCTATGGTAGCTCTTAGCATCAAGTTACTTAACACGACAATTAGTAGAAATCACTGCAGTGGTGCTCTCTTTTATGTCAAATTCCTACCACAAAACCAAAAAAGGAATTAGCCACATCAAATGAAGAGAAGAAACACCACCTAAGTATTGTTTGGAATGAGGGGAAAAAAGTGTCAGACTCCATGAATTCTGTTATAAATTTATTTGTGCTGGTGATTTTATATGAGTAATGCTTAGACATTCCATGTGCTGCATATATGTCAGTGCATGTTTTAAAACAGAATTAAAATTCCTCTTTAGTCCTTCCTTTCTCCAAGGTTAGTAAGTTTTCGCACATCTGCAACTTTAACTTGGTCCCTATACCCTCACACAGATTTTCTTCTGAAAGGTCACATTTTTCCAATCAAAGAGTATTTGCTACGAGCTTAGCAAAAGAACCTTAGGTGCCTCCTAACAACAAATTATAGTTTCATGCTCTGCTCTCACATCTCTGGACAAATGAGGAATGAACACCAGACACACAAAAAGTTATATTTTTCACGTGCACTTGAAAATTTGTCCCCTGCACATAGAATCAAGTGGAGCTTCAGAGCTCTAAGTGTGCAGTGCCAATAGCATGTGCTGCAGACCTCTGGAGAGTTTTCAGTTGCCACACTGCCAATACAAGGAGAAATCCCTCTGCAAACCCATTCCGTGTACGTGACGTCACCTTCGTGTGAAAAGCTGGCTGGAACAACTGACCTTCAAAGCATGGGATCACAAACCATTGCACAGAGGAAGAGAGGAATCAGGATTGGAGAGAGGAGAAGGCACGAGCAAATTGGAAATGGGAAAGATGAGGTCAAGGGATCGGTAGTCGGACTCCATAAGGCAATCATGGCCTGACTCTCAAAGACATCTTGATATCTAAATATCTTTGCAAATTTTCATCTCAGCATCAACATAAAAAGACAGAATCTGTGCTGCAAATAGGATCAATTCATAAATTTCCTAATTAGGCATGCATATTTCTTAAAGATTGGAGAAGAGCAGCAGAGGGACAGACACATTCTGCTGCAGGGGGAACTGGAATCAGATCGTGCAAGCAGCAACAGCAAACTCCATCTGTAATTGTCATCTTCCTGGTGGGCCGCACCATCAAGCATCTCCAAGGTCTGTCATGGTCTCTTTGCTCTGTGGCGAATAAGGATATTCATCAAAAAGCTCCAGGTTCCCAGCTCTCACACATGGGTGGCTCCACTTGGGAGTGAAAGGATACAACTGTATTGGAAAATAGCCGCATTATAAATCCAGCAAAGGAAGGGATTTTGTAATAAACAGGGAATATCAGAGACAAATGAGAAATAAAAAAGTAAAGAGCCCCCTCCAGTGTCACCACATATGTGATTAATGAGACTTAAGGAATTCTCCAATAGACTCTCCAAGCAACTGAGTTCTGTTTCAATGGTATGCAGTCAGGTTGAATTTGTATTCAGAAATCCCAGCTGTACTCAATACCCAGGACTATTCCATATATGTGAAAAGAATTATATGCAACTCAGCAAAGAGAAAAAGGAATTGCCATTCAAACATAGGATATTTTTAAGGCCAGGATATTGCAGTGGGCATTTTTACTATCTGACTGTTTCTCCTCTCCTTCTTTAAGTAGAATGCAAGGAAATTGGAAAGAGGTGAAGTTATCAAAAAGTTATAATTAACAGTGATCTTCAGACAATCTCTATTTGGATGGTACAAAACAAAAATAATGTATTTTTTAAAAGAACAAAATACAAATACAATGTGGTGAAAAGTTAGGACAATGAAGTTCTGTCTGCCTGAATTTTGTCTTGATATCTAACTTGCATACTTAGCTTCTCCTTGAACCTGATCTCACTGTCCATGGAAAGAAGACACACTTTCCCTGGGTACTTTATTTTTCAGACTGTTGGCTTCAGATCTGAAAAGTCCCCTGTGCATCTTGCACATTGGTCATCTTTCCATGTGTTGGAGGCCACACACTGGGTCTTTGAGATTGTGGCAGTGAGACTGAAGACTAATCGACTTCACATCTGTAAAAGACTTAAGGAGAGAAACCTGAATAAATATTTCAAGGGGTGGATAAAGTAGCATTTATACAATTCTGGTCCATTTCTAATACCCACTGAGATCCCTGGCTGTTTCATTGTGAAGCCAGAAGTGAACGAAAGCTGAGATCCTTTCCCATTCATAGTTGTTCTCTCTCTATTTAAAACAATATTTTGAAACATTTAAACCATATGGTTCCTTTATAGATAGTTTACATTTTTCTGCAGTTGAAAATGTATCGACAACTCCTTATTAACTGACAATATGATATGATCATAATATATTAATAGTTAAGAATTAATATGTAAACTAGAAATAATGCCTAGCCTAAAAATCAAGAATCTACATCTTAGGACAATCCAGAAAAGGCTACAGTGGTTGTATGTGGTTTGGATGGAATGTTCTGCGGGGAAAAATTATGTTTAGTCTGGCAAAGATTCACTTGAAAAGTGGTTTAATGATAGTATACAAAACACAGACAACTGAAGTCTGGACAAAAGACAGAGGTATTAGAGAACCTAATTTCTTCAAATTCTGTAAGATGATTAAAGTAAAAAAAACAACCAGATCTTATTCTAACAGACAACTGCTGGTCTTGTGTAGCCCTTTAGCCTTTTAAAAATAACCAGGAGAATTGCAGAACAATTAGTAGAACAAATATTTGTTCTTACGAAAAGCATATTGAATAGATTTGGAACACAGGATGCAAGTAATTATTAGAATCAAAATAGACTAATGTTCTCCGATGCTATTTGTAAAGCAATTTGAGTTTCATTATTAGAATGTGTATTTAACATATCATTTTGAATCTCATTACATGCTATTTGGACTAAGCTTAATAACATTATTATTTTTGGCATTCATGGTCATGCAATATCCATAAACAATGTTTCTGAACCCTTTAATACAAGAAACAGACATATGGTGTCAAGAAATGAGCAGGCTTTTCAGCATTTTTAACAGCACACTTATAACACGCTTTCAATTCCTGTATTTCTAGGAATATTTGTGAATATGTCACTGTTAAAGTATTGCTTGTCCATCTCTCTACTTGTCTACTCTGTCTTCTACAGATGGGAATAAACATGGTTTGATCAAAAACCTCATTATATTATTTACTGCTCCTGGTTATAGTTCATTATGTTTTTTTTTTCTAACATTTCTGGAGAATTACTTAATTTTTATGAGGTGATAGAGAAAAAACCTTAGCACTTATCTTGTTCTAAAAGTACAAAAAAGGAAACGGTATAAATTTTATTTCCCCAGTAGGAGGAGTTAAATTGTCTCTCCCCAAATCTAACGTGCACTGCAAAGCCCCCATGACTGGCAGTGGCTGCTCTGCTGTGTCTGCACAATGAGACATTGTCCAAAGAGACCCTTGAGACCCACCCTGAATAGCCCAAAACCAGAAGGTGAAAGCTGCCCTGCCCTTCAGGTAAGAATCCATGCTGGTAGCAGCAAAATATGGTGTTCTTCCTACTCATCCATTGGGCGTCATATCCATGACATGCTGGTGTTACAAATGTTCACTGAGCTTCAAAATGAATATTTATGAATGGATATGCTAACGGAATCCTGTTGGAAGGAACCTTTAAAGACAATTTAGTCCAACCCTCCCTCCATGAGCAGGGACACCTTCCACAAGACCAGGTTACTTAAAGTCCCATCCCACTTTACCTTGAATATTTCCAATAATGGGACATCCACAAGCTCTCTGGGCAACCTGTTCCAGTGTCTCACCACCCTCAAGTGTTAAAAACCTTCTTCCTTACATCCAGTGTAAACCTGCCCTTTTCCAGTTTAGAACCATTCCCCCCTGTCCTGCCACTACAGGCCTCGGTGAACTCTCCTCCATCTTTGTTGTAAGCCCTTTTTATATAATGACAGGCCACAATAAGGTCACTTCCAAGCCTTCTCTAAAACTTTTAAAGCTTGATTTCTTCATACCCCACCAGTCTCTGCTTGCTCTCCATGGCTAGCTCTTCTGAGAAAGCTGAAAAATCATTTCTGTCTCTTGCTTCTGCATGGCCAGTATCTAACTCAGCCAGCTGTGATCTGCCACGTTCCACTGGAGCAGCCAAAGCAGGTCACAGAACTTGGATAGAATGAACCTTCTGTAGTACATCAGCAAGAAATATTTAGTGGTTTGATGTCTGTGCATTCAGTCATGAATGCCCTGATAATGTGTGCTGAAGGGAGGGAATGAATCTTCTGACAAGATGTCAGATGGAGACCTCTTTACAAGAGGTTGAATTTTTGCTTTTTTTATCCATATTATTTAATTCAACGTGATGTCTGTGGTATGCACAAGTATCTGTCAATGGATTCTGTGTGGGAGAAGGAATAAAAAATAAATAGGTATGTACGAGAATATGGTGATTTAAAACATTAATATGGAGTCAGCAAGAAGTTCGTAAGATGAATTGAAAACACCTCAGTAAATAGTTGGTGCTGCCTGACATAATGTATATCAACCCTATCCAAGTGATTGGCTTCTGAGTTTTTTTCCTTTAATCTTGCCTTGACTGAGTCTTTGTGCTAAATTACAAACTCTTTGGGAGAGGGACTGTGTAAATGTTTAAGGAACACCTACTGCAAGAGGGTCACAATTATGACTTGGCAGCATGTAAGAAATAATGAAGAAAAGAAGAATGAGAATTGGGCTCTTGAAATGGCATTGTTCAACCTTCAGTATCCCACAAAGATACAATTGAAAGTAACTAAATCGTAGGCTTAGTCCCACAGGTCTGAAAGAATTCCTGAAAGAATTTCCAGCCTCTTCAAAACAACAAAGGAAGCTGCCAGTCTGGCATGTAAGGATAGATTGGTGCCTGGTGGAAGTAAATTCCTCGTCTGAGGCCAACATTTCAATTACATAGCAGGAAATCCTATAGCAAAGGAGTTTCTGCCACATTCAGAAAGATTAGAAGGGCTTGACTCTACTCCTTGCACAGCAGAGAACACTGAGAACATTTCTCTGGCTCCCCAGAGCAAGAAAAAGGCGATACTGTTAATTTACTGCCTCTCAAACAGGTCCTGTGACATGAGATTAGGCCCAGGTCTCAATGAAGCATAGGTGAAACCATGTGAAATTAAATGGGAAGCAGGGGGGAGAGATGCCACCTCCTCTGAAACTGAAGAGGAGCCAGCCTGCAATTGAGCAACCAGAAACTAGCCAAGGATGTGAAGTTTAGTAATTTGTTGTTTCCCAATTTGTTAATACCTCATCCAAGATCAAAGCTTTGCAAGAAATGTTGTTTTCATCAGAAAATTTTAATTGCTTTATACCAAAATTTAGGCTTTTGTAATTCAGTGCAATCTCTCAATTACATTTAAAAATGTGTTTAACTTATTGTATTTCAGCACAGTGAAAAACAGTGAAATATTAAGCATTACCACATAGCTATGTTTTGCTCAGCTCAAGCTTTTGTTTTATATCCGAGACATCTGTTTTGAAACTGAATGTTAACTCATTCAGTAACTCATTGGATTAATGGGATTCCCCATGTGATTTTGGGAAGCACTTCATTATTTGAAAGATTCCTTTTCCAACATTGCTTTGGCATAAATTTTCTCAACTAAATATGAGGGAAACCAAGGAAAAAATAGATCATAGATTCATGAGATTTACAGACAAAAGGAGAATAGGGTGATGATCTGTCTCCTTGCAAATACAAGGCATCGTGGGGAAAAAAAAGACAAGGCTGCAAGATTTGGGCTAAAGACAAGTGTTTGCAATGGCTTCCTTCTCTTTTTCCATTCACACCAAAACCGGAGATAAGTCAGAAAAGGCATCTGATCATTACTATGGAACTGCTGTAATCAAGCTTTTTATTAAATATGATGCTTTTTCTTCTGAATGAGAAGAGGATGGTGCTCATAGACATTGTTTCAATATAGCATTTGTCTAAAAACAGTTTTATACCACTGTGACTAAATCAAGAGAAAATTACAACCAGCAGAATTGGTGTAGCCCCACACACACACACAGGGTAAGAGGAGATCTCTTGATGAGTGTCTGATGCAATTTACGCTGCAGGGCATTTTAACTGGAGGTTTTTGTCTCTGTACCTCTCTGCTGACCCAGCAGGTCCCATCATGACTATCGGTCCACACAGACTCCCTTGTCCTGGCACTGCTGCTACCACTCAGAGCCGCACCATTGCACAGTGAGGCTGGGAAAAGGGCTGCCACAATGTTGGTGTGTCTGTCACCTCTGTCCTGCCTTTCACCTGATCTCCTGAGGCACCTTATTCCAAGTGCAAATGGATAAATGGGGCGGAAGAGACCAGATTTATTCTGTGTCTCTGCAAGGTGAGATTTTTAGTTGTATGGCTCTGCTCTCAATCAAACTCTTCTTTCAGCCTTCACTGTGCTGGTTTGGAGGAAAGCAAAGAAATGGAAATTTGGGGGAGTGTATCCTGCTGTTAATATTAATTTAAATGACCCAAGGAGAAGATGAGTGAAATTAAGAAGAGGAGATACAAAGGAAGCATAAATGTTGATCAGAAGCAGAAAGGCTTTGGCATATCCATGAATGTGATTAAAACAGCTTTTATTCTGTGCATAAATACTTAGAATATTTGTGCTTAGAAACTTAAGAAGGCAAAAAATCCAATTAAAATAGATTTTGAAACAACATTCATGTCACACAAGGTGTATAAACTTTAACAACCTTCTCATATCAAACCTGTTTTGTCTAAGAAACAACTCAGAAGTAAGGGAGTCTCCACGACAAAGAATATAGTTCTGCATGAGAGAAAACCATCCCACGCACAGAAAACTCTTGGAGTAAGCCAGTCTGTGCTCTCTGCCTGGCCAAATGCTGCCATAGCTCTTGAGACTCAAGGAGGCATGCAAGAGTCGAGGGTGAAGGAGTTGGATGGCTCAAGGTTGGTTTCCTGAGATAGACTGCAGTAATACCACTGAACAGTCCCCACTGGGAGTGATCACAGCTGAGCCCCTTGGGCCTGCTCAGGAGATAGGTATGCTGCACCGAGGGTAAACACAGCCTGAACAATTTGGGCTAACCCTCAGTAAAAACCAGCTAATACATCAGAAATCCAGGAGCCTGAGTTTCATGTATGTTGGTAATGTAGGAGAAAGCCAAACCATGAGGCTGCCAAAAGGCATAAAATAGAAATCAGTTTGCTGAGCAGTTGAGACTGTTTTCATACTTTACCTCTGGTTACATCAACCCATTTCTTACTACATTTCACTAAATTACAAAGTAGGGTTTCATCCACAAGAAATGTTTTTCTTACAGACTAGATCCTGTTCTCCCTTGGACTACTGCACCTCAGCGATCCTGCTGAATTCATGGGACACTGGAATCAGTTCCACAGCCACATTTGGGTATGAAATTCATAGATACATAGAATCACTGAGGTTGGGAAATATGTCTAAAATCATTGGGTCCAACCATCAACCTAACACTGCCAGGTCCACCACTAAATCATGTCCCCAAGTGCCTCATGTACATACCTAAAATATGGACATTGACCCAAACACTTCCCTGGGCAGCCTTTTCGAACACCTGACCACCCTTTCAGCGAAGAAATTTTTTCCTATTATCCAATATAAACATCCCCTGGTGCAACTTGAGTGCAACTTCTCTCATCCTACCACTTGTTACCCAGGAGAAGACACAGACCCACGCCTCAACACAACCTCTTTTCAGATAGTAGTAGAGAGAGATAAGTTCCCTCCCGAGCCTCCATTTCTCCAGATTAAACACCCCTGCTTCCCTCAGCCACTCCTCATCACACTTGTTCTCCGGACTCTTCACCAGCTTCCTTACCCTTCTTTGGATATGCTCCAGCAACTTTGGACACACTAGAGCACCTGAATGATCATATCAGCATCCAAATCAGAAGTAACTATAGCCAGAAATAAAGGCATATTCCACCCAAACTAACTTTTTCCAGCTTTTGCCACATCTGTCATGCATCCTCCCACAGGTTTGTTTTCTAATGACTAATTGTAGCCATGGACTAAGCAAATACATTTGTTCACCCTACTCCTCATTTGAAATTCACACACAAAGACTGTGCTCCCAAAAGGCTTCATAAATTATGAAGAAGGTCAAAAAGTAAGTTCATCTCAAGATTTGCCTCCTTCTTCCCATGAAGGGAAATGACCCCTTGCTGGTTGAGGAGGTTCAGAGTAAGTGAAGTGTAACTTATATTCTTCTTGCCATGGATAAGATCTTGGAAGTCGTAGCATCCAGAGCGCCACTTCTTCTTGCTTGAAGGAGAGACTCTGGGATGTGAGGCAAGTTGTTATTTTGCAACAAATTTGTATTTTGTGATCTTGTTTGTTTGTTTGGGGGGTTTTTGTTTGTTGGTTTGGTTTGGTTTTTTTGTTTGTTTTTTCTTTTGTTAAACACAGATAATGGCCTATTGGAAGCTAGAACTGGAGAGCCTCTAAAAACACTATTCTATAGACAAATGAAATATTTGGATAAGTTAGGCTTATTTATGTAAAATATTTATTTTGATGGAATGTTTGCTCATGTTTTCAAAAACAGAAAGACGTTTGTTAATCCATAGGAATCATTTGTAGTGTTGGTTCCCAAAGAAGGCAGTTCCAGTTTGGTTAAGCTGGTATAACATGGGCAAAGAGCTGTTCTAGAGTCTGGTATCAAGTATCCTGAATTTCCACTTCACAGACTAATCTTTGAAGAACAGGACCTGGAAATGAGATGTTGCAAAGAGAATTTCTCATGGGCCAGGAAAAAAACAACAAATCAATGATTCTATATTTTTTTTATTTTTTAAGAGGAGGGGAACTAAAAGTACTTAGGATAAAGTCTGTTTTTCTTTCATTAAGTGTGCCTCCCTACCTGTTTCCTATTACTCAGACTCAGATTCAGTCACCTTATGTCAGGCATCTAGCTCTAGCAACCAAGTCAGAGGACCCTATAAGTTTTTGTGTTCCTCCTGTGTCCAGTAGATTGAGACAAGGTTCCAGAATGTGGTGCTGCTTCTGAATTGTCCCCTGGAAGAGTCTGTTTTCAATGACTTTCGTGGGTGAAGAGACTTCTAGTTTTTAAATTACTCTGAATACCCAAGATGGATCTAAGTTTCAGAAATCAGAGTAGCACTTGAAATGTCAACCTCACTTCAAAACTGCCAATATTCTAAATCAAAATAAACACAAATTTTTCTTATAAGTTCTCAAAAACCTCTTACCCTTCGAGCTCATGCAGACTTCGCTATACAGAAAACTGAGAGGTCAAGCCTGCAATCAATCAGCAGCTGAACAATTTATCCCATGTGACTGTCACTAGTTATGTGTGGTTAATATGAGTCCACCTCTCCACTAACACACTTATGGTAATGAGGATCCACACCATCAGGCACAAAAAGGCAGACAGTCTTACTGCTTTACATGACTTTCACCTTTCTATCAATCTTACTCTGCAGTTATATTCAGTCAGCACATAGCTTGCAAATAGAGCTTTAAACCAACTCTTAAATATATATTATTCATAAAACTGCTTAAATAAACTGGTTGCCAGGTGACAAATATGCACACAGAGATGTATACAAACCCTATATATAATAAAAGAAAGTTATGCCAACTTAATTTTTGATCTCTCTGACTGCATATTAATGACAACAAAAGATTATTTTGAATGTACGGTCACTTGTTGGTAGTTCATCAGCATTCATGGATAGTAACCCTGCTCTATTGCTACGGGCTTTTCTCTTTTTCCTGGAATCTGATGGAATGAGTATCTTAATGACATTTATGAGGCAACTTTTCTTTTCCTCACCTAAAAGCTGTCTTTCCATGCAGGGCTGACCATGCCAAAATACACACCTGATTTATGTGGTGGATTTGTTGCAGCACAATTGTCACTGCACATAGTCATAAATGATGCAAGAAACCCATTAATACCTCTAAATCAGCATTCAAAGCTGTTTATTTAGATGTAGCCAAGGCCATGAGATGTCTGGATAGATCCCAGCCTGGACAATGAGTTCAGCCATAGCTCTGCCAAAGGCAAGATACTTTTTTTTCTTCCAGGTGCTTGTCTACCACAGAAATTACTTAACACCTCAGCTGTCATTTAGTAATATTATGAAAATGTCCCAGTTTCTTCAGCCCTTGTCTGCAAACTGTGGATGGCACCAGCTTAGTCCATCAAAGCAGTGGGGTGAGATTTTCCACTGTGCTCATTTCATTGGACTGGTGTGTAATTGCGTTCAGAGGAAAATAAATCTTTCTAGAATAATCATGAAGCTCAACAACCTTTAATCCAGCAGAGCATACTGGCATCACCTCCTTATATAATAAATACACGTCTAATAAATAAATGTCTAAAGGAGGCTTCATGGCAATAGAATCCCATTAACAGGGGTCAGGGTTTTACATCAAGGCCTGCTGGAGCCCTCTCCAAAGCAGTAGGCTGCTTTTCAGGTCTACTGTGGAGGTTTTGCTTTCTTATACAAGCGAATGTGGTTCACCTCAAGGGAAAAGAAAACAGATCATTTGATGGTTCACAGTAGGCCTGCACGCCACACTGCGAACCGTGAAGGGCTCATGGAAATATTCTGGGTGGAAGGCACCACAGTCTAATCCAGCGGACCTTTCCCTGGAGCCAGCTCTGGGGACCAAGTCCATCAGAGAATAATAAAATGGTGATGGAAAATGCAAAAACAAATTGCAGAAAGATTAATTAAATAAAGGGCATCCTTCCAAAAAAACGGTAACAACTCTGTGAAATGTGTTTTCAACACCACAATACTCCCTCTCTGTTTTGTTTCACAGCAAAACCATTACATGTAAGTGTTGCCTTTGAAACGCCAGGGAAAGACACTGATGAATGTTACACAGCAGACCAGGGCCTGCCAAAACTAACTGATTTCTGTTTAGAGACCCTAAGAGTGAAATCCCTGTAAAGTAGCAGAGCTTGAAGAGTAATTAGCTACAACCATAACAAAACAGTGAGCTACTCACCACTCAAATCTCTATGACTTCTCTGTTGTTATAGGTGACATTGATCTTGCAGGTTGCTGAGAATGGACTGTCCATGAAAAGAATTGCTTAACAGGAAAATAACCAAATGAGTAAGATGCAAAAAAGTAATTTGTTATGATAAATAATAAATTGCCAGTGTTAGTGAACACCAATGTACTTGTTCCCACATTTTAAAGACTTAAGACAAAACTAATCTAAATACAATCCCACTTACTCTGGTGGACACACACAAGGGATAACAGTGTCCCAGCAGCTGTCATTTCATCATTTTGCCATCAATGGTTAACTCAGGTTGTTGTGTCTTGGGTTTTTTGCCCTTTCATTAGCTAGACACAAGGAAATTTCTCATAATTATTTCTTTTATACCTTGCTTATAAGAAATTTTGCTAATACAGTCCTATTATTGCATTAAAAGGAAAAAAAATTAACTATCACGAGAAGTCCAATCTGCATATCAAATGAAGTGACACTCATTTGTTGTGCTTTCTGCATCTTTTGTGTGAAATGGCAGAGTGGTGAAGTAGCAATATATGGTTTACAGTGGTGACCCACATCGGCTGGGATCAATCACATTACACTTCTAACAGAGCACCCTAGAAATACCGTACAAAACCTCATAAAACCCAGAAATACGTTTTTGGTGCTTCAGGGACAAAAATGGACAGTCTTGAACGTGAAAAGAAACATTTTTACAATATAATCACATATTAAACTAGACCTTGCTAGAAAGATAATGATTTCTTCCTTCTGTGCTTCTGCCCTGTTTCATTGATTATTTTCTTGACAATGTTGTTTGGAAGCTAATAAGAACTGTTCTTCACTTTCCAAATAATTGATTGATCAAAAGTAATTCTAAAATAAAAATGCAACAAATCTGAAATTTAAACTCCATATAAATGTGTATTGAATAAATGAAGTCCACAATGAATAAAGTAATGCAGATCAGATGTTTTGATATGGCTGATCACGATTTTCTCTAACCTTCAGTCAAACAAAACCGCACAAGAGAACACCTTTAAATTCTGCAGAAACCCAGTATGAGACTTCTTAATGTTCACATGAATTCTTTCCCTAGGACTTCAAAGGGAGACACCTTAAAAATCATAAAAATAGCCAGATCTAGTTAAATTGTCATAGGCTTTTTGTAGAGATGAAAATATAACAGCAGGGCAGCATTTTACTGAATTTAGTCTACTTTTTATTGGACATATTTCAGCCAATTGCCATTTTGACTATCCTGGCCACCCTTTTGAGAATTCAGTTTTTCTGTAATTTCAACACATCAAGAGAGCAAACTTGGAAAAATGCCTTTCCCACCAAAACTACCCACAAATTGCAGAATCAACACTGAACTATTTTGTAGTGATTATTCCAGCGACAGGATTTGAACTTAACATCCTCTGATCCAGGGGACTGAGATAATTTATTCACTCTTTATGAAAATAAAACTCAGCAATGTCCGAAGGAATTACCCTCTTCTGTAGGCTGAAACAATTATATAAAATGGTTTCCTTGTCAGCCACAGGAACAGTAGTCCTTTTGACATCACCGTTTTTTCTAATACTGTCAAACATCAGTCTAAATGGAAATATTAGGATTTTGCACTTGGGCCTCAGACTTGCTGACTTGGAAGTGTCAATATTACTGCACAATTTAGCTAAAACATCATCTTTCTTTCTGAACTGTTACTCTGTTTTATATCACAGCTATTTGTACACTGTGACTTCTACAATAAAATGCATCAAAATCCAAGCTTCAGAACAGTCTGGCTTCAGATCATTTTGAAGTGGAAAGATAATTTTGTGCCCTATCTAAAGAAGTTTGCCATTTGCCATAGTTAATACAAGTTTCTGTAATCAGACTATGATAAATCCTGTCAGTGGTTTCAAGACTGATTTTGACATTCCAAGGCTTTGCCATTACAGATACATGTGGGAAAACACTTGATCCCTGAGCAGTGTCTAGAGGCTTTAGCATAAAACTGACAAGATCTGGAGGCCTGGCTCTCCCATTAGCACAAGGTTTAACAGAAGTAATGATAATGAAAGTTACTGAGCAGAGGTTTGTGACCTGGACCATGTGATGGCGAAATATCTGAGTCTCCTCCATGTCACAGCTCCTATTTTACCGACACACAATAGCTTTCTATATTACTTGTTTCACTCCTTAGCTTCAGAAAGTCTCTTGTGAAAGCAGCAAGTGCATGAGCTGGTCCCTTGCTGTCGACAATCCCCTTTTCAGCTGCCTTTAATCAGTAGCTGGGTTATCCCATTAATCTTCACTCTGAGAGAGGAGCCATCCAACTTACCAGCTCACAACTCATTTCCTCCAGATCCCAGCAGACCACCAGTCTTTCCAGGAGCTTCTTCCTCTGATTTCTCTCGGTAATTTCTCATAGCAACTTTTCCATGGCATAGAATACTAGACAACAAGGAATATCTCTAGCAGTACTGTAGAGAACAGCAATGAATGCAAAGAACAGCAGCTGGGAAGAGTTGTGTGACTGAGTTATTTAAATACCTTTCTGAATCTCCATCTTCAGTAAAGATTAATTTGAGCTGTGACAGGAAAAAGGTCTGTTTTTACAGCAAGACACAATCAGCACCTGTGCAGTCCATAACTTGTTGATCTAGCTGTAAAAGATAGAAACAAATATATAATTATTCTTTAAACTTACAGAAGCAGTGCAGGCATCAGGAAAATAAATCTTCTAGAAGCTGGAGAAAATGTTGACAGAAAAATAAATGGATATAAAGTCTCTAGAAAAAAATGCAGGTGGCAAATTCAAAACAAAGAAACCCCTTTTTAATCTTTGGAGTGGAGCACTGTTAAAAGAAGGAGAGTGGAATACAAATAGTTTCTACCTTCTCTCAAGAGTTTATGACTTCATCAACAGAGCTCTCTGCTGCAATTGCCTATGGCAGCAGTGGCCTTGGTAGTATCTCCTTCCGGCGTTTTTTCTACTCCTTCACCCAGATCCACTATTTCTACAGTCATCACCCAGCTCCCTCACAGAAAGGGCAGAGCTGATGGCAAGAAAGAAATCTTCTCATTTTTTTCATACTGTTCTGCCACCCACTTGTCACATGCCATTGCTGAGTACCTCTTCTCATTTGATATCAGTTTTGGCTATGCTTTACAGTAAATATGTCTACAGAGAGAGAACTGAGACATGATTGTCTCTGTTTTGTTTCAGAAAAACTGACCCTTCCTGTGCCAATTTGTTTCCAGGAAATGAGAAAGCAGAGAACACTTGCAAAAGGACGGAAAAGAATGGCCTTACTATAGCTTCATTTTCTCTTACCTAGGTAATTACACTCCAAAATATTTCTGAAACCTTTCCATATAGCACTTCTCAATTAACAAGCCAGAGGACACTGGAAAGTGATAATTAGGTGTGAAACACCACTCATGCCCCTGCAGATAGCCCTCCTGCCAGCCATTTAACACTTACTCTTGTGCCAAAGCTATGAATGCTGTGTTTTTCAACAGCATTTAAGTGCTAATAAATTATCCATTGGTTTGAAAGCAATGGCCTGCCTGGATGTGAGAGTTTCACTACTGAGATCATGGGCAGTTATACCCATGACCTGCAGAAACCGGAGCCGCCCCATCCAGGGAAGGTTGGGACAGGTTTGTTGGCAAAGCTGCTCTATTTCCACAGCAGCAGAGGCACCCAGGACAAGTCAAGGGTGACCATCCTGCACTTCAAAATGCCTCTTTTTGAAATGGAAAGCTAATTTATTTGTGGGATTGAATCTTGAGATGCACCTCAAGTGTGTCCAGGGTTTGATACTTGCCAGCTGAGGTTATCCCATGCAGATACAGTCGTCTAGACAGGTAAATTCCGCTTGTCCTTTTTCCTCATTATTAGAGGATCCTTAAGTATGACTTACCTAAATCCTTTCTGAAGCAATACCAAGACAAAAATGTTACCCACCAGCCAGTAAAAAGATGTCAAGAGTTATAATTCTTCTGGACTACATATGTTGCATTCACCTCCTTGGTTTAAGGCAAATAAATTCTCCACTAGAAATAACATTTATATGGATTTACAGTTCAAATCAAGAGCACCAAAAGTAGTTCAGAATCTAAGCATCTACCTGGCTGCTAGCACATGTTTCAGAGGCACTAACTGAGTAGACATAAAGATGTCATGTCAAAACTGCCCCTCTGTGCTACATATGCCAAGTACTATCCCAGGACTGGAAATTACTTACCACTTTACGACTCTTTGCCTATATGCCTCATTCCCCATTCCTAGAATTTGCTGTGGAAGACACACGGCCTCTGAAAGTGATCTAAAGTATATGATAGCAACACATCTGGTAGGGTTAGAAATGGGCTTAACTGCGCTAAAGCATGGTTAACACTGGTAGAGATAGAAAAATCCACATGCACATGCATTCAGATGTATTTTCAAAGCCAGTGCCTGCTATGTTCAGAAGCTGAGTTTTTTTCTCTCAACAGTGGTATCAATCCATAATTGCCATAGCACAGCAATATCGCATCATGGGAGGGAAAAATCTAATACAAGTGAGACAAAAGAAAGACTCAAAGTGATACAAAACATAGGTATGCCTAAAATAGCTGTTTATTTTTGCCTTAGGTGCTTCAGGGCATCCTGTCTGGCATCCACGTGCTGCCTCAGAAGGCTGCAAGCTTGGCAGGACCTGTGCCTTACTCGCCAAGTTCCTGTGGGGGCCTGGTGTGCTGGGACTGGCTGGAGTGGAGGCGGCTTTCTTCACAGCCACCTGCATGGTGCTGTGCTCTGAATTGGCAGTGCTGATAACACAGCACTCATTATCTCCACCTGGGAGTCTTTTGCCTCTTATTTTCTCTCCATCCTGTTGAGGGAGGGGCAGTGAGTAGGTGTGGGGGCCTGGGGAACTCACCATACCTGGACTCCTAAGGGTATCACTAGATATCCATATTTAGGCATAAAATTTGGCCTCCTACTGCTCACCCTTAAAGAAGTTTTGTGTTAGAGTAACAGGTGTACAAAACCTGAAAGAGAGTAGAAAGAAATGGAAATGGAGCACAGCCACAAAAACTTAGCAAATACTCATTGCCCATTTTGTATGGTTAGCCCCAACTTGAAAAACGTGATGGGATAGAGACTTACACATCTTCTGTTCCTGTACCGCCTGAATCCAACCCTGTCTGTGTCTCTTTCCCTTCCTGGTCTTGTTTTGCTCTAAACTCTTGACCATCTACCAGGGCTCAAAACAGAAGCTGCAACCAGCTCTCCACACTCACTGCCATGAGAAGTGCTGGCCTTGTTCACTACTGAGTTTATCTGGGGATTCCATTTTAATGGCAGGCCCAAGGAGAATTGCTCACTTATCTCCTCCTGGAAGAAACTGGGCCAAATGCCATACAAATGTATATTTTCTCTCTATAGCAGCATTGTCTTAGGTAACCAGGGTGCTCTGCTGGCAACCAAACATCTCTCATACTGCAGGTCTTCTGTGAAGAAATGAAAACAAACAGTTAAGGAAACATCACTTCAGAAAAAAATTCAGCAGAACTGAAATGGTTTAAGGCTCATCTTTCTCTGTAAATAAAGTGGTGAAGAGAATGAGAAGTCAGTGAAGTGCTTGGCAGCAGAAGAGGGGTTCAGATGAATGGAACCAATGTATGCACAACTAGAAAATGTTGAGTAGGGAAATCGTTCTACAGATGCATTTTTTTCTTTCATCTGACCCCCTTTGTACTGGCATTCCTCAGGAAAAGTGCTGTGTTGTTGTGGCCAAGGGATTTTGCAAGTATAGGTACTGATCTATCCGTTCACAAAGGGAAGTGCTTGAGGTACAGTGCAACTCGTGCCATTGTGTCGGGGTGCTCCAGGCAGTAAGATTTGCACAAAGGATCTGAATGATTTGGGTTTATATGCTCTGACAAAGAACCTTTGTCCCATCCACTATGAATTAAGGCTTTAGAACCCAGTACATGTATCCTCCTTTCTATTATAGATGTTCCATATCTGCTATGCAAATGTGAAAAGACCTTGAAGGAAGTAGAGTGAATATCTTTAGGCCTCTTTACATTGCCATAATATCTCAACGTTGTTTTACAGAACACTCTGTGAGACAGAGGCTATGAATATGTTAAATTTTAAGGCAAGCAAAGATTACACAGCAAGGACGGGTCTGGCCTCAGAGGTGAGCAGATGAGGTCACGTTTTTCAGCTAGAGAGCTGGTGGCATCTTGCATTTTTCACACAAAGAACATGCAGCAGCCCTACTTGAGTTTATTTTGTATAACTGCACACACCTACAGTGCTAATTACAGAACAAGTATTTCAAGAACCTGGAAACGGAAGCTGGATGGCATCATCCACACTTTTTGATTTTCATTAGATAGTCAAAACTCTTTCTAGTCACCTTGCTCTGAATCAGACCTAATATGGGAGGTATTTGCATACAACTTCTGATTCAGTTTCTATTATCATTTTAAAAGGTGATAAAATGGCTGGAGTCATTGCAAGTGAAACTCTCAGGAATTGACTTTTCTGGTTTTTCATTGCTGAACAGGATAGTGCAGAAGAGGAAGATATTTCAGTGAAAAATGGCAGAGACGACTAGCAAAGTTGCTGATCTACTAGAGCAAAGGAAAAAAATGCTGATTTAACCTGAACAACAACTGGAGCTTGTATTTTACACCTTTTCTGCACTTTTCACTTTTAAAATAATACTCAATATACTAGCCAGGTTGGAATTTTCCTTGTGGATTCAAGTTGCAAATAAATTTTTAATTATTTCAATAACTCAGAAAAAAAAAATCTTTAAATTAAACGCTGTATCAGATTTGGGGTTGAGTGATGGGTTTTAGTCCAGAGGCTGAAAATAATTTTATCTACCAGGCTAGGGTTTCAGAATGCATAGCCAATTTATCATAATGGTTGATTAGAAATCAAGACCATGAAAAGATCGTTAAATTTGCATCTGTGGATATATTTATTACCTTCACAAGAAAACACTGACGGTGGATGCCCCATCCCTGGACGTGTTGTGCACCATCCCTTCCAACCCAACCCAATCCATTCTCTGACTGTGATAATATGATCTAGCTTTGGATTCATCCCTGCTTTGGGGAGGCAATGGAACCAGATGACTAAATGCTTCTGTGACTCTGTAAGTGGTAAAATAAAATTTTGAAGCTGCTGCTATTTATTTATTGTAATTGGGAAGAAATTTATGAACTTTATTTGCTATTGGGAAGCAATTCATGAACTTTATTTGCTCGTTGGCTTGCAAACTCCTAATCAAACTTGTTATTCAGAAGTTTTGCTTTTTTTCTTGATCATTGATATTAGGGAGAAGATTTTTGTGAATGACTTGTGATTTGGGATGCCTTCTTTTTTAAAATCTTTTAAGGGACACCACAATGTGGCACCGTGAAAGGTGAAAAGGTGACCAAATCCCTGATGGTAACAGATAGTTAACAAGTTAAAAGGTACCAATGAAGGTGCTGCAACTCTCCATGTGTGCACTATTGCAAATATATTGTGATTTAGCTTTAAATGCTCTGTCCCTGACAGCTCTGCTGCATTACTTGGCCTTTTCCATGTGCTAACAGGATGTTCACAGCCAGTGGGAGCACCTCAGATGTATTGTAGCTTGTCAAGGAACAGTGACACGATGATCTATCTGAGCCTTCATGTACTTCCTCCTGAACTTTGACTACCATCATTATTGGGGTCCTTTATTATTAATCTACTTAAGAAAGCAAGAAAGAGTGACTGAGTAATCACTGAAAGGTGATAAACTCCCAGAGCAGTTCTCCAGAAAGTCTAATGAAGCTGGAGAACCAGTCAGATCAGCAATTTGGCACACTGGTGGCTCCAGGGTGCAGTTCAGCCCCCCTTGAAACCTCTGGAAAGACTCTGGGAACTAGATGATGCCCAAAATGAACAAAGGCTGTTGTTCCACAGGCTGAGTGACATTGAGTATTCCCAAAGGGTTTTATTATTATTATTAGATTAGAATCTGTTCTTAAATCACTAAATTGTGTGGAAATTTCCCATTCCAGAAGTAAGCAAACATTCAAGAGTATATATATTTTACTTAGCAGCTACCACAGAAAAATATACAAAGTGGGAATCTGTTAAATACAAAACCTAACTGGATATAAAAATGTATTCCCTGGACAGGTCTGTTTCTTTAATAGAGTTTCATTAAAGAGGGAGCCATTGTTTTATGGAATATTCTGTGATTTAATAAATAAAATATGCAGCATTTAATGTATCTCAAAAATTTCAGTTTTGCATTGTACTTTAATTTTTCATCAGCATAAATTTCTCTCAAATAATTCTCTGTAAAAAGGCTTCAGTTTGCTTCAGTGCTTGTAAAATACTTTCTTTGATCAGTTTTGTTACCTCGGAGTTCATTTTTATTTATCCAGCCCAGATAGGTGGCATTAAAGGCATAGTTAATTAATTAAGAGTTGAATGTATTCTTGGGACTTGATTCCTATAAACCATAATTTTTTGGATCATACTAGTAGGGTCCAAAACAAGGCAAAAGTGTGAAAACTAGGAGGTACTTGCTGAATTTTGAGAAATATCTTAGTTGTTTCGTTCCTTTTGCCTAATGGACTGGTGATGATGACAACAGTAAAACTTGAGCAGTCTGTGACACACTGTAAGGAAAGGAAAGCAAAAAGAATAAGATTCAGAAAAGCCAAAGTGTTTTAATTTCATGTCTACTGCAGTCGCCCAACCCTGAACAAGCACAAAGAGGAACCTGGAGCTCTGAACATATGCAATAACAGTATCTGAAAAAAGGCCAAAAAAAGTAGGTGAATGAGAAATGCTTCCTGGTTTGGTCCAAGAGATGATGCTCCTCTGCAAGACTGAAAGGATTTGAATCAGCTTTTTATGTTAAATATAGTTTAGTTTATGTAGGGACTTTTATATTTATATGGGAATTCGCAAATGTGGAAATATACATCTACAGTATAGATTTATGTGTATTAGGCACATATGCAAATGCAAAGTTATAGTAATTAGGACTGAGTAGAATAGTTCTGGAATCCAGGAACAGGTTTCCAAGCTTTGTTGTTACCCTGATTGATACATCATTTAAAATAGGTTTAAACAGATAACATAAAACCTACATGCCGCAATTGTCTCTGCAGCTCTCTGGGTACCCTGTCAGCTTACATTTTAGCAAAAGGGTGTGCAGGACAGTATAAAACTGGCACATCTCAGTTGGAGGGGACACAACATTATATATCTGCTTTAGAACTTCTCTGTGTCACCTGAGAAATAAAGGCTTGTAGTGTAGACGTGCTTCTGGCCTGAAAAATCTCTGCCATTATTCAGAACAGAAGAGAGACAAACACTTCACACTCTCAGAACAATGCTTGAAACAGCTTTGGTCAGAAAGACCCTCCTCCATCCTCTGATTCACGATCTTCTCAGCAGTATGCCTGAGTTCACACATGGGTAACAGAACTGATCCAGGCCTGACTTGAGTAATTTTCATAGTAATGTGATCACAATAGTCTCATCAGGTCTTGAAGCAGCAAACCAGGAGGACATATTCAAAATCTTTCAGGAATCTTGGATAGAAGGCCTCAGTCCACTCACAAGATGAAAGAGTTTAAAATATTATCAGGAAAACAAAAAGGGACTGATTCATCCAAGATTCATCCAATGTACTATTGCAAAATTCTTAGGTTTGCACAACACTGGGCAAAGATACCAAATTTAAAATTATAACAATTAAAATTTAAATTGGTTTATTAAGTAACTTGGCAATAATTCAGACACTATACCTGCCCTCTTGTTTCTCTTTCTTTGTTCTGAGGTTTTGAGATCACTGTTTGCTTCATTTGACGTTCAGTTTGTCTAGATTCCAGTTAACTCTAATGGAGAAATGCTAACAGTCTCCAACTTGGGCTGACTCACCCAGAGATTTGGGGAATTCTCACAGAAGCGGTTTGTTTCCCATACAAACGGAAAAGGCTGATTGTGGATGGGGAAAATGAAACCACCACACTGCTTCCACACAGCGCTGTCAAATAAATTAACATTCCCTTCCCAGGAGGCGAATTTGGTGTGCAGAGGCGGGAGCACGATCGGTGCCCGTTAACACAAACACAGGGATGTGGGGAGCTGGGACCTGCCTGCCATGGGCCATAACCAGTTAGTCTCCTCATTTTCCCACCAGCACTCCTCTGGTGCCCCGGTGCTCTCACCAGCTGTGATGTGTTCAACCTCTGCTTGTCTGGTAGTGCTAAATGGCTCGATGTCATTGTACAATAACAGGTACCTTTTAAAGAATTCAGGGTGTAATTTCGTTCTGCAAAGGGCATTTTAGGTGTACTCTGGCATGCACACAGGCATATGGGTGTCTCAAACCACCCTTCCACGTGACAGGGCAATAAGCCAGGATAAGCACATGTCTGCTGTAGGTATGGATTAATGAGGAGAGGAGACAGTGTGGATCAGCCATGACACAGCTGGTGAGGATGTCAACCCTCCCAGCCAGGCGCACTGTAGTAGCAGGATGTCAGTGTCCCTCTCACATCACAATTGTGGCGCATGATGCTGATTTCACCCTCTACTTCCACCTTGATTGTTAAACACATAATATATGGCACAAATGCTTCACTAAGTGCTATAAATACTTTGCATACCCATTTTAACCACCCATATGATTGCAGCAGCCACAATTCGCAGGCGCTGTAATCTCATGATGAGATAATCACTGGTTCACTAATTAATTTAATAGAAACAGATTGTTTCAGATCTATAGTGATCTCTGCCAAATGTCAGAAGGCCTACAACCCAGAGAGTGAAAGAGTGGATTTTAACTTACATACAGAAAACCAAAATTTTCAGACCCACAATCTCAGCACAGCAGTCAGTTTCCTTGTGTGACTCTATTCCTGATTTCCTGTGGGGAAAGAGTAAACCAGCAAATCTTAAGGTCAGCTTGCATTGGGATACTTGGAGTGTCTCAATTAAGTTCCTTTTGCCCTTAAAAAAATTGGCTGTTGCCACCCTAAAGTGTTGACAACATACAGTTGCACACTGATCACTTGTCTGTAAACTACCCTAGCAATAATAGCACTTGAAGATGGGAAAAGAAGCATTTCTGAGATTTAGAAATATTGTGGGGTTTTTCTCTTTATTGAACTTCAAATTTTTTGAAGATTATCTATTAAATCAGCAATAAGCTTTCATCAGCAACGGCTGAATGACACCCCCAAGCTTTTAATTTACATACTTGTTCTGAAGCTCTACCTCAGCCAACCCCTTGTGCCATTGTTAATCTGTCACCTGGAAATGACACTACATGAGCTACTTACATCAGTGACAATGCTGGAAACCAAAGTCAGACACAGAAAGCTTCTATAGGAAAATTCATTCATGTTGTCATGTGGGATATCAACTCTTTAATGTTCAGGCTCTTTTTTCCACTGATTAGTTCCAAATTTGTTTTAAATACATGCTGAGAAGAAAGCAGCAGAATTAGACCTTAATTCAGCAAAAATCTAAGCATGTGGGTTTCTTCCACTGCATCACTAACATGACTAAGGTCATGATGGAGTTTGCTGAATATGCTTTGCTTTGATGAAGTTGTATCTGAAACAAAATCTAGTCTGCCGTGCTTGGGGGATGCAGTACGTAGCTCTTATAAATAGAAGATGAGCTATAAAATCTGATCCCTTTTTCTGCTGTCAGCTACAGTATGGCTCCTAGCTTAACCACGGAGCAGAGAATCAGCAAACTGACCAAAGAGATGGTGTTGGCAAAGCCCCAGTCATTATCTTCAGGCACAGTTTATTTGAAAGTGAACAATTTTCTGAGTTCACTTTTATCCTATGTGAAATGGGATCTCCTGACTCTGCTTTCTTCTACTGTTTTCGTGCAAACTCTGGTCTAGGACAACCAGATAGAGTGTTCTTCAGGGAAACATAGTAAAGACAGTAGTCAAACATATCCCTTAATAGGATATCCATAATTTTCAGTGACCTTAGCTCTTACAAGTCATGCAAATTGTTTATGCTTGCCATCACAACCTTACTCTTTTTCTGCACTACTTAGAATCACAGAACGGTTTGGGCTGAAAGGGACTTTAAAGATCATCTAGTTCCAACTCCTCTGCCATGGGCAGGAACATCTTTCACCAGACCAAGTTGCTCAAAGCTCCATCCAACCTGGCCTTGAAGATTTCAAGGTATGGGGCACCTACCACTTCTCTGGGCAACCTGTGCCTGAGCCTCATCACCCTCACAGGGAAGAATTTCTTTGCAATATCTAGTCTAAACGTGCCTTCTGTCCTTTTAAAGCCATTTATCCCTTGTCCTATCACTACACACTCTTGTCAAAAGTCCCTCTCAGCTCTCTTATAGCCCTTTTAGGTACTTAAGGTGCTGTAAGTTCTCCCTGGAGCCTTCTTTCTCCAGGCTGAGCAGCTCCAAATCTCTCAGCCTGTCAGCACAGGAGAGACTCTTCTTTGCCTTCAGCCCCTGTTTGTCATGTCTGGAGGGGTTACTTCTTCCTCTAGCCCTGCTTTACACAAAGCTTGGAGGACGAGTTCATAACTCCCCCTTAGGCACTTAACTGGTAAGATTCAGAATAAAATAACATCCGTGATGCTTTGGAATGCAAGGTAAGCCCCTAACTTCATATAATAAGCTGGGATCCTTGTAGGTCAGTGGAGAGAAAGAGACTTTAATGCCTAACTGACAAATGCCTGAGTGAAGGCACGAATGCTCCCACAGAACTTCTCAAACATCTATGTAAAATCCAGACTTCATTGCAGAGGCCAAACTTATATTAACTTCAGCAGTGCCAAGACTTCACCCTCAGTTTTTCATTCCAGCAGGGTGGAAAGCCAACTTTGGAGAAAGTGATGGGACTGGGAAAAAGGAGAAATGTTGGGGGTGCAATAAAAATTAAAATGAATAATGAATTTCAACTGAGGTAGAACGGGGAAAATCTGTCAACACTGACAGTGCTGTTTCAACAGGGATTAGATTCTACTTATTTTATGAAGAATATTTTTGCAGAAGATAAGCAATTTAGCAGTGTCTCTTCTGGAACTGCTTCCATGATTATCCAAAGACAAAGTCTGTCCTTCTCTTTCTTGCATGCTTTTTTAATTTATTTGCTTATTTTTGCCTTCTGCACAGTAACATTTTTCCAAATTGCTCAGCTTGATTCTCCACTCTTTCCGTAGTATGAAAGCTTTATTGTTCCCTGTGAACGCTCCATCACTTTCCCCTCCCAGCTCCATGCTTTGGCACAAGTGGGCTCTTTTGAGCTTCTGTGTGAAGACCACCTGCAGCAGACCTTGGAATGACTAACATGGAGGTCGGCTGAGATCAGCTTTAACTTGAGTTTCAAATGTACTCTGCAACTCTTGCTGTTCCCTACTCCCCAAAACTACTTCATTTCCTACACCAACTGCTAAAGCAATAGTCCTGAAAGAGGGAGCAATGATTTACAGTGACTCTTCTTAATACATGAACATTAATTTTATTTATTGTACCGAGTACCAAATTTACTAGAGATGTGATCCGTGATTGGCATTTTGAAGGAAATATGGTAGATTACTCAAATCTATGGGTGTACCTGTGGAGATTTATAGAAAATTGCCTTCAACAGTTAGAACATATTATATGACTAGTGCTGATATCATATCCAATGTTCATTTTGCTCATTTACTTTTGCAGGTGAAAATTAAATAGTTGCCAATTCACAAAATGTAAGGGATTTTTCAATAATAATACATTGAAAAGTAGATATGTAGAGGTAGGCTAAATGAAAAGTGTTGTTTAATAGCAAACACATAAACTCAGAACCAACACAAACTATTTGTGATTTTTAACTGTTTGAAAATTGCATTAAAAAAAAAATCTGTTGATGGTCTGATCCTATGAAGAGGACACATTACTTGCTTAGTCCTATGCCTGGCAGAGAGTGCCAAAGGAGAGAACTCACAGTTACAGGGTCAGCAGCAATAGCTCAGTTCTCCAACCAATCTCTCAATCAGGTAAGAGATACTTTGAAATCAATGACATTTCTCAGGATTAACAACAAGATGACTGAGTGCACAACCAGCCCCAATAGAAGCATTCCCTGTAGTTCATTGCACAACTAAGCAGATAAGAAAAATCTGCAGTTTCCAAACATCCCAGACACATAAGAGCTAGACACGCACACAAGTGCGTGTGCTGGGGAAATGAAATTAGTAAATGGTGTCATTTGATTTAGCATATGATCACATCTGACAGGCATGAGCTCGTCTCTGATGTGTTTTCTTGTTGATGCCGGAAAAAGAAAAATGTGAAGCCAGTTAGGAATGTTTCTGAATGTGATGCTTTCCTTTTCCCTATGCTTTCTTTTCCTTTTCTTTCAGTAAAAACACTGGAGATGTTTAAAATCCCTATATCATACAAGGCATATTTTTAATATCTTGTACTAGGGATAACCTTTTTAATAGTACTGGAAATCCCCATATAGCATATCTAGGTGTATCCAGATGGATTGCTTCCATATGAAGACATTTTCTTTTGCCATTTTTCATTCTATTGTGCGTATATGTAACTTATGCTTTTTATAATGAAGGGCTACTCTTAATAACCTTGTATTTTTTATTTTTTTATTTTTTTAGGAAGAGCAGATGTGATGAAGTGAATGAGAGCTATTGGTTTAATAAAGCACAGTCATCTTCTCTCAGATGTTACAATAAACCAGATTAGATGGAGCTTTAATGGATAAAGTTCCAGTGTTACTTCTTGTTACTTCTGCTGTTGATAAATGGTCTGAAATTTCATTTTCTCTGCCCCGTACCTTGCATACGTGCCTGTGTTTAACTGTTTAGACACTGGAATTGTAATAACATGAAAGCAAAGAACCCCAGGATCAAAAAACAGCTCATTATATAAATGATTATTCCTACCTGATAGGGAGATGTGAAAGGTGACAAATCCTTCCCTCTCAATTAAATTCCCTTCATGAGAGTCTTTAGTACATTTTTGGCCATAATGTCAGTGAAGGAATAACAGAAAATTCACTGTCATTATGGAAAAAAGACATTAAAACAGTTTTAGAGGTGGAGAGAGGGGATGCGCGAATATACTTCAAAGAGAGGGTCTTGTTTTCCTTTTATTCCCTCAGTATTTCCATGAAACCTAAGGCAATGACATCACAACAAAACAAGGTTGCCAAGATATACTATACAAAAACATGTTTTCACATGGTTACATTTTCTGCAAATTATAGTTCTTGGAATATAAATCAGAATAATTGTTTAAATCAGAGTGACTGTTGAAACAGATTTACAGAGATCAAATCAAAAATGTAATAATTCTTGTGGTTTCACTAATGCTCAGAGCACCAAATACTTCTGAAAATTTTGGTTGTCAGTTATATATAGTGTTTACATTAACATGCTGCTTGAACAGAGAAAATATATATTTTAAGATGAAAATGTGAATCCAGGGTTACAAGAATGTTTCTGAAACAGCTAAGTCATCTTGCTTCAAGTAAAACCAGATGTTTGCTTAAAGTGAAAGGCAATCATTTCTTTTAATTATGTTCACTGGTTAGGCCACCAGGAATATCCATATGTGCACACAATGATCCAATTAAAATCAAAGACCTTACGATGGAGAAAGCAATCAACAACTGAAAGACCACCAAATGACATGTGAGGCACTGACCTGGATTCCACTACCTCCGTTCACTCATTTTCACTCAGCAAGTCAAACAGGAGGGACTGCTGGAGTCTGCCAAGGTCCCTTGGGAGTGTCATGTCCTGGGTCCCGGAGGTATCTTCAGCAGCAGTGGCTTCCTAAACGGTGGCTCCAAATTGCTGAACCTGGACTAGACACATTTCTCAACTTTGCACAGGGCCAGTACCTGCAAAAACATTCCGTGTGCAGTAAGGAAACAGCTGCAACACTCTTCCTTGGTCATTTCAGCCTTTAGGATGTATGGCATTGTGGTGAGTCTAGTGGAAAAGAGAAAAATATGGAAACTCATAAAGTGTGTTGCATGAATATTTCACCAGAAGAGAAGGAGATGGAAAAATGGATCAAACGAGTGGATATTCATGTCCTCCTGAAATCCTGCCCATAAATGGCATGTGACTGCGCTTGGCAGAAACTGTAAGCACAAAACATAGCACGATATTTCTTAAATAATCCATAGTCTAACAGCTCTTCCTGTCCTGGACATTACATATGCACTTATCACCTCAATTTTTATCAGTGGCTGATGGCTTTGAAACTTTACAACACTTTTCATAGTTTGAAATTTCTATTCAAAACTGTGTTGGTCATATATATATATATATATATATAAGGATATATTCTTAGTCCTCCTGTGAAGAAATACAGTTACTAATTTAAAGTAAAGGATAACATCTGGGAACTGGCAGCTACCTCCTGTAGGACCTCCTCAGCTCCTCTGTGATCCTCTCAGAAGACAAGTACAGCTCTATATCCATCTATTTCATTGATGACTATGTATTGTATATCACAAATTGTGCATTATTTACTATGAAATATATACATAATATTCACACGAACACACATGCGCACAAACAGGAACTCTATGTGTATAATATGTTGCAGGTGAACATAACATCATATCCTCTGGTTTTCTTTTTGTAATATTCTTTCTGAAGCTGAACATTTTCTCCTGGAAGACTTGACAAGTTAATAACTTCTTCTGCCCATAGTTTTCAATCGGTACTACTTCAGCTTAAAGGTACAGAAACCTTTTATTCTGTGGCACGCATCTTGAGCCTATGTTCACTCTTTGCTGGATGTTGATGAGTTTTTTGGTAGCATTTTATGTCAAAGAGTTTCTTCACCAGTTTATGAAAAAGGAAAAAAAGAGGTGTGAAAAAAATTTTGCTCGTTGAAAGCCAGACTGAGTACATAACCAGGTGATAAAATGTCTTTACAAAAAACATGGGTAAAACATATGGCTGCAGTGAAACCATTAGGATTTTTAACCATAATTTCAATAAGCCAAAGAAACATCCCTTTCCATTTTCCCAGGTTATTTCTGTCATAGTAGGGTAGGTCATTTCATACATGCTGTTTCTGTGACGAAAGCGTTCTCCTCATCTGGTTCTGCATGATCTTGATTCAATTGCTGTATTATTTTGCTTTTGTTTTCTAGTCCACTTTTCTCAGCAATGCCTCTCACCAAAGATGTCCTTTCACTTCCATCCTCACTGCTTTGCAAGACAACCTTTCCCTTGCCCAGGCCTTACACTCAGCCTTAGATTAAGTCCAGCCTCCACAGCATTCTTCGATGAATATGGATATGTATATGTAACACCCATGTCCATTATGACTTTATTTTGATCTTCTGAGTCCTGTACAGTCTTTTAAATGTTTCTCCTTCACATGGCTTCACTTAACTGTCAGTGTTCTCCCAGGGCCCTCTGTGCATTGCAGCCAATTCCTTAACACTCCTCTCATTGTTTTGACTAAAAAGCATTTACATTAAACTCTGGGCCAGGATATTTAGAGGGAAAATAATCAGGCAGACCCTGCAAATTTAGTAGCAGCCACTTGATTTTTGTTGATTAGCTTGTAGATATGTTGCCAGGAATATCTTCCTCAAGGCACACTCCTGTCTTGAAATACAGCATCTTCACCAGCTTTTAGCGTGAGACAGGAACTGAAACGAGTCAGCATCAGAACGCATGACCTCCAAGAACTTCTGGCACTGCTCAATGGAAAGTAGATGGCATTAATGCTGATATAGAAGGGTAGCAGGCAGGCTAATTTGTATCCCAGAAGGATCCCAAAATATGTCCAAACTATTATTTATTACTAGAAGTTATAAAATAGAGTTAAGGCATATTTTATTGTTTATTATCCAAGTCATAAAATATACAAGCACAGGAAATATAAACAACAGCAAAACAAGCTGAGAGAAGACAAACTTTCAGCTAGCTGAATCATCTCTAAATTCTAAATATTATCTCATGATGGATGGCTGCTGGAGTCCGCAAAGGACTATACTAAACCCTGTTCCCTCTTCCACACAGACCACCCCTATCGAGGACATTTCAATCCAACCGTATTATCACATATCCTGCCACAAAACAGAAACTTTAATTTCCTCATCACCATTTGGTGAGTCTTGTATTGGAAAAGGGCCTACTGCATGCCTTTCTCTGGACCAGCTTTTGTAGAAGAATTGTTCTTTTCCACTGTGTTTCAAGGAACAATCAAGAATGTCCTTACTGTCCTGGCCTGGGTGAGTTTTTCTAGTCTAGATTTTATAACCTTTCCAACACTAAATTCTAATCATTTACCAGTGGTATGTTAAGTGATACAAGCACTATCTCTTGCATATACTGTGAGTTCCTGCTCATTCTCGTTTATTATTCTTCTTTTCCATACAGCTTTGGAAGCAGCACATCCTTCTTTCCATGCTCCACCACTGCGTATCCTACTGCTAATCTGAGGATGGCTTAGGAAAAGGAAATAAAATCAGAGAATAACATAAAAAGGGTAAAAAATTATATAACTAACACATTTAATGTATTTACATGCCCACACAGAGACCACATATCCACCATTACATGCAAGAGCACTTTTGGTTTTAAATCTTCTCATGACTGGAACTCTACAGCTGCTCCAGAAAATTTAATCCATTCCTCAACTGTGCCTTTTTTACCCAATATATAATAAAATTGTCCTTCTCTGCAAGTTAAATTGGTTACATCTTGCTCTATGGATCACGGCTGTGAAGAGCAGATTATTCCACTTTCTTGTATTTTAAAGACTCCTGAAAAACAAACATTTGCTTTTGAAGCCCCCTGACTAGATGGACTGCATTAAGCATATCTGGAATGCCTTAATTAACAGAATGAACACCTGAGCAATCTGAACCAATCATTCTATTTCAAATGAAGCTGAAAAGGCATTTCTAGAACTTGCAGACAAATTGCATGTTGGATGGAAACATCCTTGTAAACTCTCAGAAGTTTGCAAAATGAATTAAATTTTACAACTACTTTATGAACTTGGAAAATGTGAGGCTTAAATGGAAAAAGTTCAATATTTCTTTTCCTTTTCTATTTCGCATTTCATTTAGCCAGAAAATTAACTCAGTGTTTAACAAAAGCATGCTTTATATAAATTAATATTAAATTACTATATTTGTTTAATATCGATTAATAATTAAGCAGCCTGAAATGCAATCACTATTATAGTTTATAGATAAGAGAAAAACACTTGAAAGGATCTTAAGTGAACTACAAAAACATAGGTTAATCTTACAAACAAGTGAAAGTCCATAATCCTGTTTAGGCTATGGTCTGCTGCTAATGCATTCGCAATTAAAGTACTCTGTGATTTATGGAAGTCAGAAAGGAAATTACTCAAAAACATCTATACTGAAGGCTTGTAACTAGCTCCCTTCTCCCAAAGGACAGGACTTTAACCATCGCCATGGCTCAGCTCAGGAGATCTCTGACTTGTTTTGCAAAATGTTTGTTTGACTTCTTCAACTTCGTATATTAAATGTGCTCGGCTCAGTAAGACAACTGGCATAGAGAGTTACACAAGACTTGTAATTACAGTATCAATCCTTATAAGGTATTTTCTAACAAATGGAGGAGTCTATTTTTATTCTATTTTCATATTCCTTGAGGAAAATGTTCAGACTAATTAATTTCCCTTGCCATTGAGAACTCAGTGCACCAATAAATATAATTATGATCTCTTTTCATTTTAAAAATTTTAGACTACTGCAGTCTGTTCCAGTTATTAAAATATCCATTCAGGATATTAATATTAATGACAAGGATAAAAATGAAAATTTTTCACAAATAATGAAAATTCTGAAGTCGTTTTAATTTTAAAATATTTACAAGTCTTTTAGCTTATTTTTAAAAAGCAAATGTTTAAAGCTGCCACATTGACACAATTTTAATTAAATATATACATTATAGGAAAAATGGATTCATGAAACTCACCAAAATGTGTGAGTTTTCTTTAGCCATGTTAATCCACCAGAAAACTCCATGAAAAAAAAATGCAATAATATAAGGTAAGGAAAAAAGCAACTTGCAATCATGAACACAGGTTCATCTCCACCTGTTGATCCCACTTTAATCATAAATTTTCTTACAGGAAACCTGGGAATGAACAATTAATCTGTTGCTATTGAGGAACAAGATATGGTTCAAGGTTTATGTCAAAGCAAGTCCCTGGTTCTATGACAGTCACCTGTAATTTTTGTCTCCTCTTTTTGACTCTTTCTTGTAAAATAAATCCCTTGTGGTTATATATAGTTATACCAACTCATTGACAACATTGCCAGCACTATTCTTGGTGTGAGAGATGGAATTGATTCCATAAGTGAAAAATTAAATAACTGACCATGGGGAAAAAAACCCACAAACAGAATGCCACTTCCTGAGTTAAAGAAATGAGAAGTCAGCCTCCACTAATTTTTTTGCTGCTTATCAGAAAGTGCAGATATGCATTTTACAGACTACAGTAACTGATGGCAGTGACACAGCTGGGATCTGGAATAATTAAACTTTTAAGGTACATCAAGACAGTGAACATAAAGAATCTGCAAATTACTGGCACTTCCAGTCCATTTGATTTTTACAAGTTCATTAGGAAAACAGACTACTAACAAATACCAAAGCCACTTGAAAATCACTAAAAAGTTTTGCTCTGTGGCAAAAACCCACACCAAATGAGATTCAAACTCATCTTCCCTTTTAAAAGCTGTAAACGCCCCATGGCTGACCCTACTCCTGCAGGTGACATTCAGCTAGTACCTGCAGAAGGAGGGCCAGCGAGGGGCTGCAGAACCCAGTTGCAGTGGGGAATGGATTGGAGGATGGTCTCCTCTAATTACGAAGTGAGGCAAGAGATGGTGAGACCACAGCACTGCAAATGCAGGCAAAGGGACCTGCAGGCAGAATTTTTCAGCTGCAACCTCCCAGCCCACTGATGTGACTTACAGGCCACTTCCAGTGGACTGCACTTTGCTGAAGTCAAAAATGATCTCAGGATCGTATCAACACACCCCAAGGGAGCTTGGAGAACCTGCACACATTGTGATTGCAGCCTGGCAGGGGCAGCCCAGGCTATAGATTCCCTGATGGGTTTAAGGTGGGGGGGGATGGGAGATAGAGGTAAGAATCTGAAAGAAATGATCCTCCACACATTCCCTATCCCACTAAGCAGCAGCTCCAGAAACCACCTGGAGTTTGGGCGAGTAGAAGGTGTCTGTTGGCAGAACTGCCAGCATCAGTATCACCATTGCACAGGCCTTGGACTTGGAGGCAGCAGTGTTATAGATTTCGAGGATTTTCCAGCGTTTCTCACTTAAAGGGATCCTGCTTTAATGATCTTGCTTGGTATATGGAATATGAGTGTTTCTATACCAAGGCTTTATTTTAATAGTTATTTGTTTATTATCTGTTTCTTTTCTAATTATAAATCGAATTATCTGATTATATTTTGATAATAAGATAAAACCTTATTATCAGAAGGGTTTATTTGGCCCACAGTCATGTTATTTTGTCATATTAGATATTTCAAGGAAATTCTTTGTGAGGGTGGTGATGCACTGGAACAGGTGGTGAGGCACTGGAACAGCCCAGAGAGGCTGTGAATCCCCCACTCCTAGAAGAATTCAAGACCAGGCTGGATGGTACTTTGGTGGAAGGTGTTCCTGCCCATGGCAGGGGTTTGGAACTAGATGATCTTTAACATCCCTTCCAAAACAAACCATTTTGTGATTCTGTATTTCACAGCTTGCCTATAAATTTGACTTTGTTTACCAAATTCAACCACATTTGCTGGAGGAACTGATAATTTGTACATATCAAGCTTCTAAGAGATTTGGAAAACAGACAAGTGGATTAAGAGAAGACCAAAGGTTGTGTCCTGGTTGCAGAGGGGTCAGTTTAGCACCATGTGGGTGTGACCAGGTTGTTATTCCATGCCACTCTCTTCTTTGCGGAGCCGGGGTGTCCTTACTGATAGTTTGCCATTTTCCCTCACTCTGGGAAGGTGTTTGCATCATCCCTCTGGACTCGGTCCCTCTGCCATCCCTCTCTTGTTCTCTCTAGAGTACAACTATGGACCATTGGTGCTGAAAAGGACAGCGACGGAAGGGCGACCAACCCTAGTGCTGAAACGACAGCGCCGGGGGACCAGGCTGGTGGCCCGGGTGACCCAACCCTGGTGGAGTCCAGCCAAGCCAGGCTGAAACGAGTGTGGTGGGGCAGTAGGAAAAGCAGCAGTGGTGCAGTAGAAGTCGCTGCGAAGGCACCTGCACAGAACTGAGCTTGGTGGAGGGGCAGCACGGCCCCTACTTAGACAAGTCAGCTTCTGGGGTTTTTTTTTAGATGTTTTTTGTTATTTCAGGCTGGAGGTTGGGAAACACTATCTGTGGGAACTCCCACACCATATTGCCTTCGTTCCCAAATACCAGGTGGCACTACACAGGAACAGTCACCATTTTGCCTTTATCTGGGGAAACCACGCAAGTATGACCTTTGGGGGTGTCTGCCATCTTGTTTTTGTTCCTGGTGGAGAATATTCTTTTGTGGATAAAGCACCATTTCTTTTTTGTATAATTTTGCTATTAATGCTGCCATTCCATTGCTTTGAGCTTTTACTAAATTGTTATCTCAACCCATAGCCTCTCCTTTTTGTCCTTCCCATACCAAAAGGGGTTGGGGAGGGAAGTGGCTTGTTTGAAGTTTAATTTCCTGCTGGTGTTAAAACCCAGCTTATTAGATTTAGTTTCAGGTAAGCTCTTCAGAAACTGATTCACTTCTTGGTGCTCTTCTCTGACACCATCTAAAAAGCCCCCAGGACGGTTTGCACCAAATCTGAGGAGTTATTGATGAATGAATCCATTAGTCCATAGGAGAAGTCTGTTTGCAGCTGTTTATTGACCATCATTTTTTACCCTTTTTAAAGAAATTACCTTCTTTATCACTGGCTTAAAATATTTTATTGGGATCAGCTGCTTAGGCAGATTATTTCCATTTAATTTTCTGCTGATTCCATGCCCCTTTCTTCTTAATGAAAGAATATCAACAAAAATTAAAAAATATAACACTGACCTTTTTATCTTATAATCTGTGTAATATGTTGCTGTAATATCATTGCTATATCAAAGTATGTTGAAATCATGTTTTCTGAAATATTCCTTGAGCATCTCTTTTAGACTTTCAAATGACTTTAAACTTTCAAATGAAAAAAATCTGGATTTAATGCTGATTGTTATTTAAGAATGTTGATTATTACTAGACAACAAACTTATGTAACGCATTAATTACTTTTTTCATTCAGAGTAAAAATATATATTAAAAACAGATGTCTTTTTATATATTGATATTTACTGTTCTAAAAATGGATCAATAACCCGTTAATTTTATTTTGGTCCCAAAAACTGCCTTCTTTATATTGTCCTTAACACTAACAGCCAGATTTCCTCATGCAGTGTCAGTTTTCTACAGCTTCCAACACAAAACACCCCAACTAAATCCACATTATAAATTGGGATTCTTTTTTTACACCTGTTACAGATACAGGTATAGTTACTGCTGCTTTCATTGGTAAGTGTTTTGGTTCTTTTAAACAAAGTTTTCAGCCATGGGATTACACTGTTTAGAGTTTGAAGTAAACAGTTTTTAATTACCACTCACATTTTTCTGATTAAATTTTTCCTCCCAGATGATTTGGATGGTAATTGTTTTCAGCTTTGTGAAACTGATCTTTGCAAAGCACACGGGGTATGCACACACATGCACACATGCACGGGCACACACGCTGCAGGCATTAATACATGCGTGTGTGAGAATTTCAGAGTGCGTGCGGGTGGGTGTCCGTGTGTGCGTTGTACAGCTGTGCACAGATGGTTAGGATTTTATTGTGTTTATTCAGGGCAACTGCAATTGAGTCGCAAACACTTGAACCACAAGCATTGGGAAATTCTTCTACTAGCTTGGTGTCTAACACGGAGTTGTCCTGCGCCGTATGCAACACGTTCTGACTTAGACAATCAACATGAACAATATTTTTAAATTCTTGGGACATTCAGTTCTGGCAACATGCAGCCACCAGCCAGCATTTCCCAGACTCCTGAAATCCCTCAAAAGGAACTCTTCATCTTTCCCAAGGCACTGGAGATTGGTGGTGCTCATTTGATTTAATCATAACAACCAATACTGACAATAATTTAGAAATAAATTAACATCACCGTATGAAAAGCAGCATAGCAGAATATAAATGCAAACTGCAGATCTTTCCAATATTGAATTATAATCACATTAACATTAAATAAGGTGATCAGAAAATATCGAAGAGACAGCGATTAAAAGGTTAAAGTAAACAGGTTATTTCATGGGCAGATGTCAAAAAGCCAACCTGATCAAACCCAACCAGAAGTTATACACTTGTGATGCCAGAAGGAATAACTTCATATTAGAAATCTAAAATTAAAACATCTGTCTTAGTCAGATAGGGGTAATTTAACATTAGTGGTATCCTATTTTCCTATTTGCAATGAAAAAAAGCTTTTTATTTTCAATGAACTCAGAAGAGAAGGGTTGGGTTCCTTGGTGCTGTTTATTGCAGCACTGTCTCTCCAGTCCTACATAGGGGTACCTCAGCAGTTATGAACAATCTGTTTTGTAACTCAGGGAGAGATTCCATTGCCTAAACTGAAGGATTCAGTGTCATTTTAGGCATCAAGCTGTGTCCTACACGGCCTCCACCTGAGTCTACTGAAAAGAAAGTTCTTTGAAGGTCTGAAACCTCTCTCCCAGCTCCACTCAGATATCTTGGGTAGTTGAAGGTATCTTAAATGCACCTGGCTTCTTATGTTTAGGCAACAGAATCCCACCTGCAGCTTCTAAATTTAGGATTTCTTTCTTAGCGTGTTAGCCATCTACTAAGAATTTTCAAGGTAAATGTAAGTTTCACATGTAATGATTTTTTTTAAATTATAATCTACTATTTCTATTTTCTCTGCTGTTGATATGATCGTGTATTTTCTACTCTTCATACCAGTGTCATGTATGAATTCATATTTTACCTGTACTGATCTTTGCTTTCTTGCTGCTTTCCATGTTTCATATTTTAAGCAAAACTCTGATCTTACTTTTCCTGATGCAAAAATTTCCACTGTTCTCAGGGCTTTCCTGCCTCCCCTTCTTCTGTCAGCACAGGGCTTCCTAAATGGTTTCACAGGGAAATTTCCAAGAACTTCAGTTCTCCAGAAGTTCTCCTGAAATGCTGCAGTGTCTGACATACAGCCTTCTTTTTTTCCCAGCAGAAGTAATCAAATGCTTCACCAAAATGCAAAATTGCAATGATTGGAAGAGGGTAGGACAAGATTCAACCCTCCATCCCATGCAAGAATAGGCATTTTCCACCTTGGCTGCACTGAGACCTGGTAACCAGGGTGTACCTTCAGAAAGGTCTCTGGTGCTGGACCCTCTTCCTGCTTGTGCTCACACCATGAGCACAAAAGCCCTTTACCCAGAGCTGTGGAGAATGCTGATCCTGATGCTTCCCATTTCGCAAAGATAATGTCTTATAACAACCTCATTTGGTTGCCTGGTCATCAGTTCTCCTTACTTGAATACTAAATAATAATGAGATAATAATAATGAGATAATGATAATGAGGTAATAATAATAATAATGAGATGATGATAATAATAATAATAATAATGAGATAATAATGATATAGTCATAGCAATAGTAATAGTAATAATATTTTCTCAAAAAGATATCAAAACTTCTTTCATGCCTAATTAGGATATTTTTCAAAATACTTTTTAACCTATGATTAATCTCTGCAGTATAACTAGTAGTGGCCCTCCCAAAACAAAAATTTGTTCATTTTGTAGAACCAAGAAATTTTGAAATAAGATGTTTATGGGAAGGACCATATCTTCATAGGTGTTATTTAAAGGACCATACCTGCACAGATGTTAGTTTGCTCAGAGACAAATGTAGCCATGTTAATCATACATTTCCAGCATAATCTTCTTGGAGAGGGGCAAGGTAAAAATTACTAAGTTTATTTAAATGTGCTGTCTTGGGATTGGTCAATAGTCATCAGAAAAAATGAAGGAGTTTCCAGGAAGATTTCATTCCACTCATTTCAGGATCAAATGAAACATATTTTGATGTGTCTGTTTCCCTACAGGGAGCCTGTAGCTGTACATGTCAGACACAGCACTCAGAGCTAAACTTAACTTTTCAAAATCCCGCGTTAAAGTGAAAAATCCTTTTTTTCTATATATCATTATTAATGACCATTAAAAACATTATATCTAGCCTCTGCTTTTGTTAAGAGCTTGATTTACAACAGCCCTTAGGACATCATCTGCAGATTATGCTGACAGATTAATCACACAGTGTGTTAGCTAAATTTATGGCACATCATATCACATCTCCAACGTTATGGGTATGAAGAAAAGAACACTTAGAGTGCCTTAAACTTTTATTTGAATGCAGTTTTCATTTGGGCTCTTCTGATGTTCTAATGTTTAAAAAACCAAATAATAAACCAGAATGTACTTACCATAATGATTATGTTGCAGATCACGCAGTGGTGAAAATTAATGTTCTCATTAACTGTGTCAAAGATCAAGCTGTTATATACAAATGCTATGGTGACAGGCACAGTCTGTGACCTCAAACAGACCTGTGTCGGTGGGTCAGTGCACACACTGGTGTCTTGAACCAATCTAGAACTTCTGGGAGTGGCTGATACACAAGCGGAGCAGTAACACAGAGGGGACAGAGCTAATACCTCCACAAGGGCCTGCTGCATGTTTTTGGAAGCAAAATTGTCCGAAGGCCCCCAGTCTCTGATGCTGAGCTTCATTAGAACTCAAAGCATGAGTTTGTGTTTGAGAAATGTTTGGTGCCTTTTGGCCCTGATGTTGGATGAGGCTCCTATGAGCTACTCAGCTATTATCATCCTCATCTTCAGCCATGCTCCTGAGATTTGACCACACATCCCACAATTCACTAGAACATCCATATGGACTCTGTGAAAGGAGGTAGACACGGCCCTGACATCCCTGAATATTACTCCCCCTGAAATCTCTGGGAGTTATGTGTACATCTGAGGGCAGAGTTCGGACCGTAAAGTTTAAGTACAAGCATCTGGGCACAATTTTCTCCAGTGAGCAGGATTCCAAGTTTCTGTAACATCTGCTGTGGGAACTATAAGTACTTTATATTAATGTTGTAAACTGTGTTAGCTATAATCACATTTTTTAATGGAAAAAAATGCAGTCATCTCCACCTGGTGATTCCAGTGATGCAGACACCTGTCTGCTAAGAATTGGATTGAGACCATCAACACATTTAACACAAGAAGTTGAAGGGCTATGAGATGATAATGGCCTGAGGTTATAATTTGCAAGTGACCCGTGGATGCTGGGCTTCTTCCAGCAGACATCATTGTCAGATAAGCGCTTGTTTCTCTGTAGGGACTCAGCTAGTTCTATCACTTCATATTTTTGCAAACTGTTTGGCTAGAGATAACAAATGCATGAGAACAGAGGAAAAGAAAGAATCCTTCAGCCGTGCTGTGTGTACAGAAATCAGAACTATGCTGTAGAATCTATTCTTATTCTTTTAATTGGTTTCCTAGTTATGTATGTAAATACACAGTGAGTAATGTTTTAATGTTTCCCAGTGCCATCAGTAGTCCTCTTAGCTGTTTCTGGTTTCTCGATGTTTGTTGTCAGTCTCATTATAGCTCATTATATCTCATTATGTATGTGATCCTGATTAAGAAGTACTTGACTACACTTCATATTTAAAGCTTTTTTTCCTCATCTATCTGATTAAGGGAATAGTGAAAAGAAGCAAAGTCACACAGCCCACAGTCAGGTATATGTCTCCTTCCATAAGTTGTTATTGATACTTGAATCAGTCTGATTAAAAGAACCTGGAATAAATCTGCTCTATCACTTTTTTACTACAGTTGTAGAATGTCATTATAAGCAAAGATAAACTGCAATTGAACTCTAGATGGAGTTCTAAAATGCTATGTATGTACCCAGATACATTTTAACTAAAATTAAAACCTACAGGAACGTCTTTATTGGAGGAGGAATATTTTACCACTCCTGCTCCTATGCTAAATTTAGTTTCAAAACTGTCCAAAGGGCAATATTTCCAGCTGCATTTTTTAATGATTTCTTATTGCCTGGCCTGTGGAAATGAGTTGAAGCAAAAGTAAAATCTAGTGGCAAACTTTTCCCATAGTTTCCCATTTTTTCTGTGAAACACGGTTGATAACCTGGGTACCATTCCCTATGAAAAGGAAGAATATGTTTTGGAAAATTGACAGTGTTCAGTCTATTTGGATACCAAAGTAAATCAGGCCCTAAATCCTCAGTACCAGCCTGTACCCTGGTCTGATGTCAGCATCAAGAGAAGGGGTTTCTGAGCTTACAAAGATGGCTGTATGGATCTATACACGTACTATTCATATGGACAGAATCTGTAAGGTGGAAGAATGAATTGCAAGATGGAAGAATGGATCGATATCCCAGAATCCTATAAAAACACCACATGGAAGTGTTTTTACCACCAGTAAAGTAGAAACCACTAAGTAACTTCCATCTCCCCTAAATGAACCCTATCATAAAAGCTCCTGATGTTAAGATCAATCTCCCACAGAAGGATGGCGTGCAAGGGTGCACCATGTCCATGAAACCTCCAGAAGAATCTCTTCTGCAGTTGTAGCTCTTAGGTGGCAGTACCATGGTGCAGTTTTGCCTTCTTGGATGAACATGAAATAATTCTTGGAGATTTTAAACCACGCACCATGTGTTTGCTAACTTGCAAAGCCAGATCACCGAAGCCCTTCTAACACTTGCCTCTGAGTCAAGGGTTTGTAGGCAAGATACCAATATATCTGGGAAAGGTTGGTTTGCTAAAGCCAACTTAAAGTCAATATGGGAGTATAATTTTCCTCTGCTTGTGATTTTATTCCCGCTAACTCCAGCTCCAAACATTGAGATGGACTCACGAATGCATGTTTTTACTGGATAAGCAGGTAGAGGACTCAAAGACAAAAAAATTCCATTGAACTTTTATTTTTACCATACTTAAATTGTTGCGAAGGAGTAAGTTTTCTTCCATGCAAAATAAAATGAACTTGAATAAATTGAAATTCTCCAGCTTAAACTGCATGTTATTAACACTGGCTAAGAAAAGTTCTTATTTTCTGGCATCTTCAAGCAGTATGTCTTCAAAAGGAAAATTTAATAACCTGCTTCTTATCACAAGAATGGACTGTAAGCAGCATTACCAATCAACAGCTTTAAACTCTTCAGTTGTTTTGATGTGAACAGCCTTCGAGAAGCTTTCTGGATTCACCAACATTGTGGGAACCTTCCACTTACACTTGGCTTGGGAAGTGTGAATTCTTATTTTGCAAAGAGCCTGGGGTTCTTGCCAAAGCTAATATTCTGGGGTCCATATGTGCTAAGTGGTCGGCGATTCTGGAACGCGGTAGCAGGCAGTCAAATTGGGGAAGCCTCTCAGAGACACATTAGCCAAGGCAAGGAATTTGGATTTTTTCAGGAATAAAGCAGCGAAATGGCCAAGAAAAGATCATTTGAAATTTGGAAAAATTTAAGATGAGAACTTTTGTCCATGCTATGTGCATCACAAGCAATTTTTTGTGTTGCTATAAGTGACAAGCACTTTCCTTCACACTGACTTTGTAAAATGAAATGTCACTGCACTCAGGATTGTGACCTCTAAGACCACAATAGAACACGTTTCATTGAAACTTTTCTACATCCATTGGAATGACTATTTGTGAGCTGGTGCAAGAATCCTGAGAGTGATAAAACACCAAATATATACAGATGGTGTTTGCTCATTCATTACATATCAGGAATGCAGGTCATTGTTTTGTATTTTCTAATGTTACATCAGAATCTGACTAGCACTAAAAAACACAAGCAACCCCTTTTTGCTTTCACATTTGTCTAACAAAGCTCTAGATCTTTTATATAACTCAAGTACTAATAGGTAGGAGAAATTAATCCAGCCTGCAGCATATTTATAATAGCTCTGATGAATACCCTCAGAATAGGATTTATATGTTTCCACCACATTTATGAATGAGGTGGAATGAGGTGCCCCACACTTCAAGAGAGGCATTGAGGCGCTGGGGCAGCAAAGCTGGTGGAGGGTCTAGAGAGTAAACCACGTGAGGTGTGGCTGAGGGAGTTGGGGGTGTTTAGCCTGCAGGAAAGGAGACTCATGGGGGATTTTATTGCTGCCTACAACCACCCGAAAAGAGGGTGTATCAAAATAGGGTTTGGCCTCTAGTCCCAGGAGACTGTTGACAGGACAAGAAGAAATGGCCTCAAGCTGTTCCAGGGGAGGTTCAGGTTGGACATCAAGGGTGGTTACACCTTGGAATGCCAGGTAGTGAAGTCACCATCCCTGGAAGCATTCAAGAAATGACTGGATGTGGCATTTAGTGCTGTGGTTTACTTGACACAGTGGTGTTCAGTGGACTTGATAATCCTGGAGACATTTTCAAATCCTAATCATTCTGCCATTTTATCATCCTATGCCTAGCAGTTAATTTGATCACACATAATAATATGCAGATTGTTTTCAATGACAATTGATAACAATATCCCCTCTAGATACCACTGCGTTTCTGGCTTCCAGGAAAGGTGAATTTTCTTCAAAAAATACTAATAAACATCGACACTGCCTCTGGGATCATTCCATGAAATTATTTTGATCTTTCTTTGTTATAGTACGTACATTTTAGTACATGGCTGTAGCACTTTATAATATCATAAATCTTCAGGTAAGTAAAACTGGTATTAAACATTAAATACTACATATTTAGAATAACTAAAAAAAAAACCTGGCCAGGTCATTCTGGACCTTGACACTCCTCCAATATATGTTAGATAGCTCAGTGCTAGAAAAAGTCCCACTTAGCACTGAAGTTTCAGTTTGTTTGATCTATGGTGACTGTGTAGAGTGAAAAGTAAATATTTCAGTGGTTCCTTATTGACCACAACTTTCTTAACGACAGGCATACTTTGTGTAATATGCAATGGCATTGGCTTAGCAAGGTTTGACATATGTAATTCCATTAAAATATATGGCTTCATCAAACAAAAACATGCCTCTTCTTAGTTAACTCCTTCTCCAGAAGTGAAGAATATTTCTAGTATGGAAACGGTGGTTTTCAGGAGAAGTTGATGTAAACTGAGTAATGAGAGGAAAGGCCAGCAAGCAGATGGTCTTCTTCTGACTTCTCATTTTAGAGCTACTGTAGCAGGTGTTGAAAACGCCTTCCATTCTCCTGATTTAATAATGAGGGGAAAACAGACCTTTAGGAAAACCACAGAAAAGAGTAATGACTGTGTATTCTGTCATGTATCAGTGGGAAATGTTCAAAAATGCAATTCCTTTCATGGAACTGATTAATATTTCAAACAAATGTGTGTTGCACAAAGGAGATGTGGCTATTCACAGCGGCTATAAATTACTGCAAATTACTCCAGAGAAAGGTCTGGGAAATGAACATCACTTTTCACAAGGGCCTGGATGTTGGCATGAAAATAGTTTGTATTTACATTCTAGCATTTTCATAACGTCAGTTCAAGCCTTTTCAGAGTAAGTGTTCTTCCGATTTTGTGGGATTGCAGCCTCTTGTGTTTTCCTTTCCCTGCCACTCATCACAAAGCAAGTGCATTTACAAACACACGCACAGAGCCGGGCAAACACAAAACACATTGCATCCAGTTGTTGGAAAACATGTAGAATTATCTGTCATGAAATAGCTATGAATACTAGAAATTTTAAAATTAATTTCAGTTTGCTCCTTTCTTCTGTTTTTAAATTTACTTTGGAAAAGTGGAAGAATGTAAAGAGTTTGAGGAGCGAGAATACATTCAGAGCCATAATCCAAAGAGTTCTCCCTTATTAAATTTTTTCAAGTCTGAAAACCAAATGAGATTCTAAATTTCTCCTCTTTCTTCAGGAAAACACTACTTTTATGGTCATCACTCCCTTTTCTGAGATCTAACATATGCTCATGAGGTCAGCTGGCTGGAGAGAAGACAGAGATCCTTCATTTTATTGACTCCATAAACAGTCAAATACAAATGATTGTGCTCAAGTTTCAGGAACATCTAGTTCACACCAGACAAGCTGAGTGTATTAACATTATAAATCACATCCTTTGGTATTTTTTATCACAGTATTTCTATGGTTAATCTTTTGATTTGAGCATCTATCTTCACAACACTGAATATCTGAATAGGAAGGGTGCCATTCATTGAACAGTCTAAATGGCTGACACCAATTTTATAGGCATTTCAACTGATTACAAGTTGATTAGCATCCTGCACTTATTCTGATTGCTGGATTTCACTTATTTGGGTTTATCAGATTTTCAGAAATAATCTGAGATTTTGTAAGGCTCTGATTTTGCACATCCAATTTGAAAAACTAATTTTCTGTTTTGTGGGCATGCTGATGTATTTTCTGCTTTTGTTGACTGCAGTTGGGTTGCAGGTGACAGGCCAAAACAACAAGCTCTAATCTTAAAAAACAAAAATAGATTTATTGGAATTTAAATTAAGTGACTCTGAGGCATCAGAAATCAGTAGTCACATCAAAAATCTTTCAGAAATGAGCCCCATATTTCTCTGAACTAGTACTTTATTTTTCTCTACAGGGAAGAATAGAGCTACAAACTCAAAATAAGATCTCATTTAAATTGTCTTTTCTTAGTGTGAATCATTAGAATTTTATACAGAAAGAGTGGAACTACACAAATGTAGATACTCCTGATGTAAATAAAGGGGGTAAAAGTCCAAATAAATAACTAAATATGTACCTTTCTGTACTTAGAAACCTCAAGTACTAACAGACTGTGAAGGAAAAGAAGATAAGTTTCCCTTCGATTTATCTCCTGGATATAATCATAGATTCATAGAACAATTTAGGTTGGAAAGAACCTCTGAATATCTCTTATCCAACCCTCTACTCAAAGCCAGGTCAACTCAGATCAGGTTGCCCAGGTTCTTGTCCAGTCAAGTAAACTCCAAGGATGGAAGTTCCAGAGATTTTCTGGATAATGTGTTCCAGTTTTTGGCCACCTTCACGGTGAAAAACTGTTTCCTAATATGTAGTTGGAATTCCCTGTGGTTTTCACATCAGAATTTAATCCCTGATCATGTCTGAGAAGATATGCCTGCCTTCTCCATACCATGCCATTAGGTATCTATCGGCAGCAGAAAGACCCCAATTTGTCATGTTCTAATATGTTCATGCCTCTCTTGTACTGGGGAGCCCAGAATGGGTTGCAGAACCCTGGATGTGGTGACACAAAACCCAGATAGAAGGAAATAATCACTATTTTTATAGATATTCTGCCTTTTCCTTTTCAGCAAGACTGTTAAGAGAATTTTTTAAAAAATTACAAAAAACTAGCTTCTAGTAAAGTAATGACTAATGGAATGAACATGAGGGTAGGGTAAAACCGTCCGTGGAAGTGGTGTCTAACTCAGAACTGTGTGAACAACTTGGCAATAGGGGTGACTGCATGTCCCGGATCTGCTTGGTCTGCTGATATAGCCAAAGAATTTTATGGAGCATCTCAAGAATCCTTTTCCCTGCTTTCCACAGGTGTTTAAATCCAGAAACACTCAGTAACAGAGTCTAATTAATCTAAGTCATGAAGACCTCAGAATAATATCCATAATTAGTGTCTAACAAATAAGTAACTTTGGTCCTTCTGCCAGGAAGAGTAAATAAATAAATCAATAAATAAACCAGACAGAATGTTCCAGAGGTCTACAAATCAGGATTTTATTGGCCAAAGCAGAAAAATGTGTTGGAGTGAGGCAGTGAGTATTAGGAACAGTCCTTATCTTCCATCAGAGAACAGCTAGCTGGAGTGTCCCTGAAGGAAAGAGGCACATCTATGTGGTGGCCAAAGTGCAAAACATCTTCAGCTTTACAGGGGGGAAAAGAGCATCTTTCACTCCAGTCTGGACCTAACCAGCAAACTGTGGAGTTGCATCAGCTACTTCCTGTGCAATGCACCACTTGCCATAAGAACAGATGTACTGGGTCAGATCAAAAGTCCGTCTAAGTCCAAAATCTTTTCTGACAGTGGTCAGTTATAAAAATGTTAGCAAACAGGTATGGGCAAAAATCAAAAGCAGGGATCTGAACAGCCATGAACTTTGAAATCAAAATTCTCTGTTGGGTCAGATATTATTCAGAGTTTCTATCCCTAAAACAGATCCAGTCAAATCCCTCCCATCAACACAAACTCTGACAGCACCGAATTCAGTGTGTGCTGGTGAGTGTGAGTGGAAAGAGACAGGAAGAGACAAATTCCACAGCTTGAACTCCATGCTTTGTAATAAACATTATTTTTAAATCATTGTGGAATTAGCCCAAGAGAGTTGAATCGTTCTGCTGCTTGTTTCAGTAATCTATTAAAGACATATGCATACTTGCATAGTCTCTCACTCTGTCTTTTCATTTTCTGACCAGCTGGATAAATGTTGATAACATGGTAAATAGTCCTAATTTTAAGAAAGCTCCATACCTCAAGGATGTGTGTTTATAGGATTATTGGACTTCTTCATGACCTAATACAAACTCTTCTGCCAAAGGATGAACTCGATGAGAAGGCCAGATTTTAACTGGAAACACCCTTGGGGTTTTTTGCAGCAGAATGCCACACACCGTGTGTGGGAATACTCAGGTCCAGGACAGCCTTGCAGGGACTATTGAAATACGAATGCTGCTCCTAAAGCACTGCACCTGAAAATACTCCGATCACTTGCATAGTTGTGGATTAGGTTGATTAAAGATACAGGTAGGCATCCATCCTCTGGATAACTGGGACACATAGAGGAAAGAGGATACCAGAGGTACATAGGACATTCTGCACTGGTGGTTCTGGTGCTGTTATTTACATTATAGCCATCACTGCAGCGTTTCACTTTCAAAGATCACACCCATAAATCAAATCCAAGTGTGCTCAATTTGTTCCCCCCACCAGTAACGGATGTCAGTCTCAACTCCAAGCACAAATTGTCTCCTCAGAAAAAATCAACAAAATTCTCCTATTTCAAACTCAGTTATGACCACAACCTTTTGCACCTGCAGCAATAAAAGGGCTTAGGAATGACATTTTTCCAGGAGAAAGCGGCTCCCGCTATAGCAAAGCAAGGGAAGATCTGTTTGTATGAGTAAATGAGGGTAGGCAGGCATGGGCAGGGACAGGTCTCTGCTTCTCCTTACCCCAAAATGGCCCAAACAGGTTGTCAACGGAATAGATAAGAGCATCTAGGCATTCATTTTCCAGAAAAAACGAGGTAACACCTCTTCCTTCTGAGCAGGAGTGAGGTTTCAGTCCCCTAAACACCACGAACCCCCGTACCTGTGTGTCAGTGTGCACATCTGTAAGGAAGGCATCTGTTCGTGGTCCAGAAGATGTCTTAGCACTGAAGTTTCAATTCTCTGCTCATCAAAAGACACCTTCCAACAGCTTCCCCTTGTGCTGTTTCCTTTCTCCTACAGCTTTCAGGCCTCAGAGACTGACAACCAGACACTGGAAAGTGTTTCAGCAAAATGTTTACTAATGCAAAAAACCTAGCAGGAAGCCTTGAATTTTTATGTAATGCCCATGAACTCAAATCAATGAAAATTTCAGTTCCTCTATAAATGTTTCAGCCAGCTCTGAGCAATCCATAGCTGACACTTCCTTTACTCCAGGAAGCTTTAAGAAGCAACAAGGGTTTCAGTCCAAGCCATTACGTTAATAGAGCAACAACAGCCCCTGTGCCATGTGTCTGACTTCTAAAGGGCCGCTTACTGTCCACCTGGCACAGCACTGCCCATGCTGCAGAGACAGAAAACTCAGCAGTCACCAGGGGAAAACTTCAGAGCTGAAAGGCAAAGGAGAGGCACCTCTGCTCCAAAGGTCTCACCAAAGCAGTGATGGGGTTGTTTGAGTCTCTGCTATAGTTCTTTCCCCCCATGTTCTTGAATTCTCTGTAGAAGCTGAAGTTTTTCAGCCCTGTCCTTAACCACTCCATAAAAACAGTGGGGGATCGCCTCGGCTTAACTTACATGAAGGGAACAGGGCTGGCTTTCCAAACTGGCAGTGTCTCTCCTTCACTTGCTGGAGCCAAGCGTGCTGCCAGCAGGCCCCAGGTGTGCGCCACATGAGCAGGTGAAGAAAATAAAAAATGTTTATATGCGTTGCGATGACAGTTCTGAGTCCATGTAAAGCAAAATACATGACAAGGAGTGTGGTTATCCCAAGACACCAACATTCCTCATGTGCACAAACAGGCAGGAATCCAAAGGCACTATGCCTTCATCTTGGAAAAATTCACTGGGCTGTTGCTCTTTAACATGGGATTTTATTTTATTTTTTAAAAATTGATTTGTTTTCACTGTTACACTTTTTTTTTTTTTTAAATACATGTTCTTCGAAATCAGCAATAAGAAACTTCTTTACAAGACAGAATCTCATACTGCATTTACACCACTACCTCAGTTCAAGTGAGATCAGAATCAACCACAGACAGGTCCTTTCAAAAACACTAATTAAACCACCCTTTGAAACCAAAGTTTAAATTGGAATTCTCCCTGTGACAAAACCCCCCATGCTTATAGAGCTCAAACACGAAAGATCTAACACACAGCTTCTGAGACAGTATGTGGCACTCGTGACTGATTCATAGGAAGTGTCCCAAGCAGACAACATTGATAAAAAGCTTATGTACAACAAAGCCAAGGGAACTTTATGATAAAAAAATAACCTTGCTCTGTGTTCCAGTGAGAGAAGACAAACTTTTTTTTATGCAAAGAACCATTCTGATTTTATTTTTTGTGCATCTTGGACAAAATCTCTTTTCTTGGACAAATGGGAATTCATATCATATTAATTCCAACATCTATGCACATTCTATCATATCAAAAAGAATCATCTTAGAAATACATAGTAGATATGGCAGAAATGCCACAATGAGCACATCAGATCACCAGAGTATCTTTGCTACTTTTACTCACTCATGAAGAGTGAGACAAAAAGTGATAAAAATACTTTACACTTGACATGAGGAGATGGAGTCCCAAATATTTTATATATCAAATTATTTCAGACTGGTGCATGCTGAAACTTTCTGTTAAGGTTAAGAAAAGGATAAGAAAATCACAAATGCGTTATCCAACCAATTCAGATTCTAAAATGGAATTTTGGAGTTGAATTTGTTGTTATGTGTAGAAGAATATTTATTTTTTGAAATCTTAAAGTATACTGTGAGATTTAAAAAAATTATCCAAAGCAGTCACACACCTGCTTGATGCAATGCCTGTTTCCAGCACACTTGTTGGCACCGAAGAGTGTGAGTGAAAGCAAGAAAGAGCTCGAAAGAGCATTTGTATGTATATGTTTTTATCTAAGCAGGGATATAAATTTCCACCACAAGAATAGGATCGTGCTTGGTTTAAGTAGAACAACAGAAAACAAAATGGGCCTCTTGAGATTTTATTACCGTCTTCACTTTAAAAAAAAGAATATATTTTAAATCGTAATCTACAAAGTAAATGGACTATATATATCTAGAGCTGCATCTGTTTCAGAAACATGAAACAGCCCTGCAGTTCAGGTTGGGAGGTAGAGAACGGGTGGCTTCCAACTAAATGAGTTACTAGCTACATTTTGTTTCCTGAACATGCACTAGCTGCTCTGCTCTGTGGATTGTTACCAGCTTCAGCATTTTTTAAATATTTCCCATTACCCTTTATTTGATATTTTATGCTTCCCCTCATAAACCCTTGGAGCAGATTAATTGTGCCTGTGATGTTTGTTTGTAAGTACAGCTGCTCTTCCTTCCAGTTTGTTTTATAATTGTGATGTCTCAAAGATATCCTCGTAAAACTGACGGGTGGATCTGCAAACAACCAGAGTTTTATCAGAAAGGAAATCCAGATTAAAGTTATTGGAGAAAACATTTGAGTAATGCTCAATATTACCAAATAAAATCACAAAAGAAAATTAAAAGGATCCATCACTTCTTCTACATGTTTATTATATGTATATAAATGCTGCTAATCCTGTAGTTTATGTTGTTCAGTATGTACAAATATACAGTTCTGATATAGTAGGATGACTTAGAACAAATAATAAATCCAAACTCAATAGTCTAAGATGTTATACTAATTGGTTCAGGGGCTGTCATGTTGTACCTCCAACAAGCATTATATTTCAGGATTCTTTTGTTTATTAGTTGGAAAGGATGGGTGAAGTTTCAGACCAAAGCAATTGCTAACTATAAAACCAGATCAAATAAAGACTTCAGTTTGAAAGAGCACCTTTAAAGTCCATTTGTGAGATACACTGTTCAGCTGTTAAATGTCTTGTAAGTTTTCCAAGAACTTTGTTGAGCTTTCTTCATAAAATCTATATTATTTTCATTTAAGATTAATGATAGGCTTATTAAAAAATAAAAAACTTGGAGAGGCTTTCTGTGATTATGAGCAAGGGTCATCACACTACATTACTTTGGAATGTTTTTATAAGCTTTGTCAGTAGAAGTACACTTTAAAAAAATCTATAGACCAACTTTTTCAAGTCTGTTTTTCATTTTTAAAGGTTATAATTTATTTTTTCTCTTTCATTTACGAGTACATGAACAATACCAAACAAATACCAAAATACCACTCTCAGTTCCATCCACACAGTATCATTGAATCTCATTTCATTATCACTTATAACTGAGCAACCATCGTCAAATCAACAGGGCAAGGCATGGGCAAGACAGGGAGGATTGTGCCTGTGGACTGACACAGGTCTGCATTTTGCAAATGAAGACAGAGCATGAATGGGGGGAAAACTGCCTCCTCCATTTTGTCTTACCCGAAGCAGGATAAATGGGGCAGAATTCCACATGGCTGCCAGAGAGGTTTTTTTGTTTCAGAATGGAAAACCTGCATGGAACAAGCAAGGAACCCTTTGGGGCTACTGCAGCCTGTAAAGATTATTCAAGGAAGCAACTGATGTGAATCAGGGAAAGCATCATGCTGCCTGCCCCTCACCAGCCCATCAGGGTGCAGGGCTTTCTGCTTTCTTCTCCTACAGAAGAAGAAGTGCAATCCACTGCTGTCATGTGGCAGAGCCAAATAGAAGTGTCCAGGATGAGTGGCTGGTTAGCCTGACTTCTCCTTGTCCCTGCCTCTCTGATGGAGAGAATTGCTCTGCCTTTTACAGGGTCTACCACTGACTCTGTCAGTTCATATGGACTCCAGTATCTGAAAGTGATTTAGGTGAAAGTATAAGCCAAGTTTTTCACAATGCCCTATTTGAGACACTCCAAAAGCAGCTGAAAGCCAAGAAAGTCAGCTCCTCCAAGATGCAGTGGCCTGGATTAATGCCATACTAGGGCAGAACCATTGTGGACGGGATTGGTTTTGCCTTTGCCTATCCATCAGTACAGACAGGGCACTGCAGCAGAATGTGGTTCAGGTCTTACAGAGGAATTATACGCTGGAGGATACTGAATTACTCCTGGTGGTGCCTATTCCTCTGATAATTAGAGAGAAAAAACTGTGGCTTTGATCCTAACTCAGGCATCTTAATTGAATTACCTGAATCCAAGCCTCTGTGTTTAAATATTTTTCTTCAAACTTTTGTAACTTAAATAACCGCTTGTATTGGTATGCACATTTTTAAACTTCTTAAAGTGCAGAGTCATCAGTCATTGCTAGAAATCACAATGTTTGACAGAGAGAAAGTATATTATTTAAAATAAAGACTTCTATCACTTTTACCTGAAGGAAAATTAGGACTGAAATGGTAGAAATACAGTGGAACATTTTGGGAAATTCCTATAAGCAGTGGTGTCAGGATACCATCTTCTGTTGCTAACTACCTGAACTTGAAATCAAGAAAAAGTATAAACAACCTAAAACCTTTTTCTTTAAAAAAGAAAAAAGAATGCAGAAGTGTTGGAATTTGTTCCCTTCCCGAGAAAACTCGGTAGTCATCGAGATGTTGCTGCAGTCTTTCCCAGTTTGCCAGTATTGCGGAAAGAAAAGGTGTTAAATATCATAGAATCACAGAATAACCTGAGTTGGAAGAGTCCCACAAGGATCATTGAAGTCCAGCTCCTAGCCATTGCCAGGTTGATCCCAAGAATCACACCCTGTCCCTATACATTTGAAAGAGGAAATCTGCAGATGTAAACTGTGGTTCTAAAAAACCTGCATTGTTTTAGAGGATGTAAAACATTTTTGGCTTAATAATTAACAAAAAATGTATCTATTAAATTTAAATTCCTAAATATACCCCCCCCCAATATTATGCCTAGTCTTATTCAAGAATCTCTCCCCTCCAATGTGACAAATTTTCTGTGCTTCTCATCCTTTAACTTTCCCTACCCATCTTGTCTTTCTTCCTCCCCACATACCTGGATTTCCCCTCTCTTCCCCAAGCCAGCTCATTTAGATGAGGACTCCCTCATTCCTCCTCTCCTCCAAACCAACCACTCTGATGCTCAGCTCCATCTGACCCAGCGGTCTGCACACCCCTTCACTGGCCCATGGAAAATTCGCAGTGGAAGGTGGAAATAAAATCATCTCCATTTTACAAATGGTTCTTCAGTCTCCTCATACTGTTTCATAACTGTTAAGTACTTCACAGCAAAGACAAAGCAACAACTTTTTAAATGCCCAGTATCTGCCTGCTTTTTACATGAAATCAATAACATTCTGTTTATTCACACCAAGGAAATATCTTGGAATTTTTGAATTCATTAGGTACAGCATTTATACATCAGCATAGGAGCAATGGAAGCATAAAAAATATATCAGCTAGAGCAGCAACGTCTTATGATTCTTGAACTTAAACTCACATACAATTATGTTCATACCAGGACTAGAGATAAGGATCAAATTTGTTGCCTTTTGTGAATCATGGCTCAAACAATTGACAAAACTTATTCTAAAAAATCTAAATGCACAAGACCCAAAAATGCCACAATTTTAACTTCAAAGAGGAAGATAAAACCTCTCAGATAGGGTCACACAGCTTTCCTTCCACAACTGAATTAAAGAATGCCTGACTATATGCCGACCACCAGAGCAGGATTGTTTGAACTGTCACCCTTTCAGGTGGTTCCTGGAATAACTTTGGCCTGGGCCAGCTAATACTCTCCAAAACAGTTCCCGAGCACACTTTGGGCATTAGCATGTGTCAGGGATTATTGTTTGTCAGTAACTTTACTATGATGTCCTGTGCTGGACATCAAGAATGTTGAAGAGTGTGGATGTGAGCTAGGTCATGCAGCTGGTCCTGGTGATAGGAAATGGACACCAGCAGCCTTGGGTTTCCCAGTTAAAGACAGGGCCAACAGGGATAGGCATATGACTTGATCAAATGCAGCCCTCCATCCATCTGAGATATGCCACTACATTCACTCAAGCATTAAATCTATACTGCTGACCAAAACCTCAGTGTCCTGTTGTTTCCCAAATTCAAAACACCAAATAAAAACTGAGCTAAACCTCACCCTTCAGTGAGTATTCTGATTACCCATCACTAATTATGCCACCCAGTCCTGCAGCAGCCTGGCTGTTGCTATGACAGTTCAGTGACATACATGTCTCCCAGCTCTTACATGTTGACATTCTGTGATGCCCGATCTGCTGGAGTTTTTACTGTCTCCATCACTACTGAGTTAAGACAAAATTTCTGGCAGATTCCTGAAGTAGGTAACTGTACAACTCTTTGCAAAAGGTGATGCGGTCCCATACCTCTGCAGCCACCTTCATGGTCTTCTCTAATTCCTGCAAAAGTGCCACTAGCCTGTGGTCCCTGTGCCAATTTAGTCATTATGGCGCTGGACTCTGAAGCTGGAAGGCACCAACCCGTGATTAACCCTGGACACAGTGCAGAAATCATTCTGAGTTACTACCAACCTAAACCAGATTTGAACTGCTGACCAAGAAGTGAAAGGCTTTGTATCCTATTACCAATATCCTAAATCATCCAGCCTCCCCTGCAACTACATTTTTTGGATTATTATGTAGGAACAATAATAGAATACCCCATAAACAGGTTCTTTAGATATTCAAACATGTCAGGTTGTACTTTCTACATTTTCAGATAATTGTGGAGTAAATATTTGTTAAATGAAGTATTTTACATCTGTCTTGGACCAAAGCGATCTTTCTGTCAGTAATACCACAGAACACTTGTAAAAGTATGCCGGCCATTACAGAGTTATGCACTCTTGGCAAATACAGTCTTTGAACTCATGTTACTGTGCTGCCAATAAAAAAACATGTTCTTTTTTATCAACTGGATGTCTTTCAATTATACAATCATTGTCTGACAGAAAAGCAGTTGAAATAGATTTTTAAAAATCTTTTTTTTTTAAATTTCACACCAGTTGGCAAAAGGTTAATGTTTGTTTGCCTAATTCTCAGAGACACATTTGGTGTAGTCCAACAGTGCAGAGAAAATACTGTATAAAGATCAAAAGGAAAATAAGCATGCACACTTTCCTATGAAAGACAACACATGGTCCTTGCAGAAGGAAATGCTGCATTTCTTTCCCATACATCAGAGCTAGTCTTTCACCTCATCATGATGTTCATCTGCAGTCAAAGCAAATTCTGCTGGAGCTGGAGCCCTGGGCTGATCAATGTTTTCACAACCCTTTTTAATCCTATAGAACACCAAAAGCAACTGATTACCAAAAGTAATAAAATATCTCGTTCAATCTAGACTGCCATTGCACAGACATTCATATATGCAGCCTAATTCAGACTACACTTAAAATTGCTAAATTATCTTTCCTGTCACTCTAACCACTGAAACAGAGAAATTACTTTTCAAGGATATAACAGCACTCAGAACACCCATCACCACCTAGTCAGAAGCACACATGACAGCACAGATGTGCTTTGTGATCCAACATCCAATTTTATCCATTCCAGCACAACCTTCCACACACCAAATATATGCACAAACTTTACTTCATCCGTAGGTTTACAACTGACAAAATATACTTCCAATGTATACACAGCTAAGGTGTCACCATCTCTGAAACACATGCAACTCCATCATTTTCCACAAGCAATACTTCTCCTTTTGCACTTTGAAAGTTAGTTTAACCATCCTATGAAGAAAGGATGCACTTTTAATTGTCATCTGTGTAATCACCCTATCTGTCTGCCCTTCTTCCTGTGTGCAATTACTCTAGTATTTGCCTAATTGATATGTGATTGCGCTGATGTGGGATGTACTTGTTCACCCTTTATTGCAAGTTGTTTGTTTTTAATGAAGGAATTTCTCTTTCTGAGTCCTTCCTCTTTGCACTGTCCAGAAGTACCAAGAAACTCTTTTTTCTTCTACATATATTGTCCTATTTACCTTCTGCATTGTATCAGTTGAAAATTTTCCCTTTTCACATGCAAGGTCTTACCTTTTTTCTTCTTCCCAGCTCTTACTACTTAGCCAATACTTTTTCCTCAGCCATCTCCTGCCTCGGCCTTGCGCAGACTCCTCTTTTCTTCTTTGCACCCTCCTCTACAGAGCTCCTGTAATAATTTTTTTTCAATGAGCCTGTTAGTGGAAGGTGCGAAGACACCTCAGGTCCTGCTGCAAACTGAGTCCATTTGTGCTAGACAGATTTGTTAGTTAAATCAGATACCTTTCCCTTTCCAGCTTTGTTGTTGGATAGGACATGCACTGATAACTTTCCTGTGCATAGCCTATTTTTAAGTTTGTCTTTGAGCTTCTACAGAGGTGTTTCTTTGTCAGTGCAAACAGACAGTTATGTAGGCTGCAATGGGCTGCCAGCACAGCAAACACTCCTTCCAAAATACCAACCAGCACTCACATGTTTCTGATGAAGAGTGAGGAAGGGAAACCTTTTGATGGGTTGCTCTATCCTCTTGTTGATCTCTCCCAGCAAGATTACTTAGGGATGCTGCAGTCTTCTGTCAACTGGGAAGATAATGCTGTTTCAGAGGTAGCGAATGTAGAAAAAAAGGTGAAGAAAAATCTCCAGAAACCCAAACCAGCCACTTCTCTCCCAGCCTTTGCTGGGAAAACTGTACTTCTTTCATCATCCCACTGTCTTTTGCTTATGTAATCATTTCCTAGAGAAACGAATGGTTACTTGATCCACCTAAATGTGTGGGAGAGCAACATGCTACAGCAGAAGCAAAGGTAAATCTGAAGGAAGGATGGCTAAATGGAGCAGGTGGAATATAATTGAGATTCCTAAGAGACATCAAAGCGTGGAGACTGTATGATCAAAACTATTGCACAAAAATATTTGGATTCACTGGGGCTGAAGCATATACCCTTTTTGTCTTTACAGTTGTCTTTTTCTAATCATGATTGAATATTTTTGTGGGTTTAACTCAGCATTTATAGATCTCTGGACCCAGGTAGCTCTGTATGAGTGGTTTGAAGGTGTCGCAAGCATTTTGTGACACACATGGCACATGACCCCTCACACAACTCGGCATTTACAGAGAGCTGTTCCATCCACCTTAACCCCAGGTCCTCTCTTGAAAATGCCTTCTGTTTCCATTGCATATAACAGAAACTGTAGGACAACTGGAAACTGCAGAGCAACTTTTGGTGACTGAGTTTCTAAATTGAACACAACAGTAAAATACCTGTAATTAAGAAGTCGAAGCTGGATCCTATGTAAAACTCATCCAGAAAGAGACCCTTGCCTAAGATACCCACATTACCTCTGACCCTGCCTGTTTCACTGTCTTGCAGAGACAAAGAGTATAGATTATTATATTTATATTTGAAATATTAATCTTAAATTGTCCTGTTGACAAGCGAAATAAACTCTTTCAGAGAATGATTCACTCAACATAGATGTCTGTTTTGGTAACTGCATCCTAAAAGTCTCTGTTTCTGTCCCCTGACTGTATTAGGAGTTTTGATTATTTGCTCTGACTTGTCTGCATTATATCTACCTGCATTTATTAGTGTATTAATGCTGTCTGAGGTATCTCCATCCCCTGAAAGGAGGCTTGAAGAATTTAAAAAGCCAGCATCACATCATTTAATCCTCCTCAAATAACAAACCACAGCTCTACCCATAAATCCATAGCCATAAAGGGCCCAGCTCCAAACTTGTCCTCATTCTTATAACCTCTCCATAACTAAAAGCTCTTCCATCCTCGTAATACCCTTGTCACAAATCACCAGAGATCCTTCTTTTCTTTCTTGCATGGCATTTGCTGTGAGGCAGCTCCTTCATAGCACACCCTCTTTTCTGCACAGCACAGGGCTCCAAACGAGTGTGGAGGCCACCTCAGTGATCAGACTGAGCAATCCGCTAAGGATTAGGCTTGTTCTTTCCACAGTAACTCAGCCAAAAGCTCAAGCACACCGTGAAAACCAGGAAAAGTATCAAATGTCTTCCATGGGCACTTTCCATACTTTGCTGATTAGATGTAAGATGCCCTGATGATGGAAAGGGGAGAGATACAAACGCATAGAATAATCCTGCCAGGCGCTGAAAGATGTTGGGCATCCAGCAAGGTTTCATAGCTAATGATAACCACAGACCTTCTGCATCCATCAAGACAGATTCACTTCCTGTGAAATGTGCGTAATCTGTGTCTACATAACTTGTGAGCATGTGGTTATTGTGTTTCAGAGGAACAGAAACTCCACAATAAATTTTCTTTTCACGAAACACACCACAGAAATGCTACTTCTAGTCTTTCATTTCCAGCTTTTTGAATTGTGAATTGAACTGAATAAATTTAATATTAATGAGATACACAGCCTGTGGAATGGGATTTTTTTTCTCCCTTTGTCATTGAAAAAGTTTGCTATAAACTGATTTGCAAAGTCAAGCCTCAAATAAAGGCAAGATTTTTGAATGAAAATATTAATTATGTGTAACAATTCAGGTGAATTTGTTCATGTGTTTACCAATAAACACAAAGGAGAGCAAAAGTCAAGTAAATGAACATTTTTAACATTGATATACTTCTGGCTGTTCACCAACTTTAATAAACTAAACCCTGTTTAAATTAAAATATCATATCAGCTTTTAATATAAACCTTATATGAGTTGCTAATTCACAATATGTGTGAAGTCTAAAAAAATCATCATCTATCATTGCACTATTTCAGCAGTGGCAGCTGGGTGTTTTTAAAAGGTTCCTAGGAACAGAGATCTCAGTTTAAATGTAATATTATGTTATATTACTCACACTCGAACTGACCTTCATAAATATCAAATCCTTACAATTATAAGTCCTGACATTTAATACTTTCCTGCAGAGTAAGCAGGACCATGTTACATTATAAGGTCACTTGTCATTTGCAGCTCTTAGAGAAACTTATCATTTTAATGAAGACACTAACTCAGACACAAACAGTAATGAAATTGAGGACAAACTTTCTTCTGATTGGCTCAGGTGAACATATTCTCACTGCACCACACAGCACCGAAGGACTCAAAAAACGTCTTGCTAGCTCACTGCCCATCTGTATTAACAAGCAGCATATGCTTTGCATTGTTACCATAGGAAATGACTCTTTGAGTGGTCCTGGTGACCACTGAAGGGTTAACCCTTCCTGCTCTCCTGGGATGCAACCCACAGGCTTTCCCAAAGGGCTGTCCCTCTCCAAGCAGTAAGGAAGGCAGCTGCTCTTGCTCACTTAACCATTGAGCCAAGAAACCAAGCAAAATATCAGACTGACCCAGGAATGTGTTGTACCCAGAAGCCTAAATTATGCCACTTAACTGCTTTCCTGAGACGTCTACACCCTAGGCTCCCTCTAGAGTGAACAGCAAGTCAGAGGCATCTCGGGACAGCAATTCAACCAGGTAAGAGTGGAACACCTTGAATAAAGGGCTGAAAATTCTAGCAAAGGCAAAACACAGTAAATTTAAACACATTCAGTTTCATCTTACTTTGACCCCAGCCCTGTTGCAGTGCCTATATTATTCAGGTCAGGTGACAACAGAACAACTGTGGAAAAAAGAGGGAATATTTTCTTTCTTGTATGATCTGGGACTGAGTCCCTGCAGATCTTTCTCATATGAGTTCATGACCAGATTTCTGATCCTGGATTTGTATTTACTTTTGCATTTTTGGGAGAAAATAGTACAATAGCCAGAACAATTAAGTGCATTAAGTTGTAGGCAATAAAGAATATGGTAGAACCACAAATAGAAATAACCAACATACTAGAATTAAAAATGTTATGCCAGATTGCCTCTGGTGTTAAGGTGTCCTTTCACAGCAGATATTATAACCTTTGTGAAAATTTCTGCTATTCATCTGCTTATTATAGATCAGCTTTCAAACACAATTCACTTTCACTCAGAAAAACATGCCCCCAAAAAACCAAAATACAGATAATATTGAGTTCAGTCCAGACATGGTGTCACCTGAATGGGCAGACATGATAATTCTTTCATATGGTGATCAAAGTGGTGATCAGTATCATTTGGGTAACGTGGAGCGTTCTCCAGCATGTGGATAATGCTGGATCTAGTCCAGCAGATACTTCTGGGGACAGCTGGACCCATATATATCCCATTGACTTTGTGCACCTGAATGAATTCCTAAATAAGGATGTCAGTCACTCTAAGACCACTCTGAAATCAGTGGGGAGAAAGTGCCTCGATGCTTCTTCTGTGCATAGAGCCAGGGCAAGGACACATGTCCTGCAGTGTGACCATGCAAATTATTGTTGCCAGTCCATGGAGAAAGCTGACCCAGAACAACCTGTACTCCCCCAGACAATCTGAGAATTACCCCAGGGCAACAACTTTTGCCATGGGCAATTTCAGCATAACCATCTTGCTTGGGTGAATAAGAGAATGTGGTAATATCAATACTATCAAAGAGGACCAGCTGGCCTAGAGGCCAAAGAGGGAAGTTTAGCATTATTGAAATTACTAGTTAGTATACATAGTCCTAGTTCAGATGGGATGCTTGCTGAATTTTTTCTGGAATTGTCTAACCCCTCATCAGAGAAGCCTACACTGTTCTCTATCCCAGTTTATGGCTTTAGATAAGAATATAAGAATGCCACTGAAAAACAATGGAAATATAATCTATAATTAGGTCCAATGCATCTGGAAATTGTCATCTTCCAGAACTAGGACTGAAATCCAGGAGGGGTTTTGTACATGGAATCCATTTCACAGCATCGTCTAACTGCAATCCTGAAACTGCCAAGAGAAATCTCTCCTTTCAATGTTTATTTTCTCACTTAAAGAGATACTTTTTGTGAATCTCACTCTGAGCTGCCTACCATTCATCTTTACATATTTCAGCAACTTTGGCAATATTTTGAATACCACTCCTATGTATAATTTTTAAATACTACAACACTGGACACTCTAATGGCTCCCTTCTATTTCTGGATCTGGTCCTGAGTATCCAACAGCAAGAAATCAAGTGAGGAAATTTTATTACCAAATGGCATGGCTTGACCAGAAGCCCAATCAGAACTATCTAACTCCTTTCTCATGACCTTCCTTTCTCAGGAATAGGAGCTACCTGAGTTGATTAGGTAGAAAGTTAGGCCCATGTTCCTACACTCACCTGGGCCTCCAAGGGGAACTACTCAGGAAAGGAAAAGGTGCATGTTGCCTTTTCTTTTAGTGTGATAGATCACTGAAGACAGTGTGCACCAACTGGGAAAGTCCTGTGAGTTCATGGTTGCAGTGTTATCCCTCAGCACTTCATTCCTGATGATGTACAAGGTATAATGTAGCCCTCAGAGTGCTGTACAGTGCTGTGTTGCAATAATGAGGAGAGACTGAATGTTTCAAGTCCTGAAGGTGATTGATACCTGTGTGAGTTTATCATGCTGTCAATAAAGCAAGCAAGTCCTGTGTCTGAAACATAGTTACACATAGTAATGTGTATATGGCTACTGAGTCAGGGAACCATATCCAGAAAAGCTGGATACGTATTAAATTCTGAATGTTTCATCTTGTACATTAAAAAAAATTGTCATTCCAGGTAAAAAATAGTCTGATCTTCAAGAACACACCAGGTTCTAAATGCAGGTAACCTGTACCACTTATATGAATATTAACAGTGCATTGAAACAGAAGAAAAACAGGTAAATTGATGCTGCAGTGTTTACTGCAATAGTTATTACAACAGTCCTGAGGTTCTCATTCTCCCCTAGGAGTTAGAGCTCCCAAAAACTTGAAAAGATCTACCAAAACCTCAACTCAGAATTAAAATAATCAAAATAGTTAAGAGAACTGAAGCAAGAAACCTCAGGAAAATATTACACACTGTAGCTTCTATTGCAGATGCCTGATAACTCTTTAGTTAATTCCATTTCACACAGTCTTCCAGTATTGTTTATGTCTGAAGATGACAGCCTAGTGAAAAAAAAAAGAAAAAAGAAAAAAGAAAAAAGAAAAAGGAAAAAAGAGAAAAAAGAAGAAAAAAGAAAAAAAAAAAAGAAAAAAGAAAAAAAAAAGAAGCGATTTGGTGTTTATTGAATTAAAATCAGCTGCAATTTACCATCACTATTTTTGAGTCTCTGTGCCTTGGTCAGACATGAAATCTGAATTGAATTCACAGGTAGGTTGAAGAAGAAGTGAAAAATTCCTGAAAAAAAAATTAACAGGCAAACCAAACACTGAAGAAGAGGAAGCAGGATGGTTGTGATTAAACATATAATGGTCATACAAGGAGTATGACTCTCATCAGGAATAGTGGTCTTCCTTTTCTTTTTTAACCATCAGCCAAGGAAAAGCAACAATAACTAAAACTTCAAATTCCTTCAGCATTTGCATGAAAAACTTTTTAAGTCTAATAAAATATAGAAAATAATCATTGCTATTATTGCTAATAATCATTACATGAGCCATCAGACTTTGAAGATGAACAAATTTCTTCTTTTGGTGCAATTCAAAAATAAACATGGGTATAGCCTAACGATAGCTTCATAATAGTCCTACTTACAATGAGATTGGTTGATCAAAAAATTGTCCAGTGTCTTTAGGATGTCTGAAAACCATCTCCATGAACAAGATTGTTTGCCTGGAAGCCATAACCCTGAGTTACTCAAAACATCATCTGCAGGATAACAGAATGATATTTGTTCTGAAACATAACAGTGTTTCTGGGTCGTCATGTGCAAATGTACAAAATGGACTCTGAGCATGCCTAATACTCTCTTTTGTTTTAGTTTTCCCCTTAAGTAGGGATGTTGTGAGGTGATGTGAGATTTTGCATTTCCATTCCCAGCAGAGGATTCCATGGAGTGCTCTGATTTGTGACCCTTATCCTTGCCACACATCCTTGCTTAGGAGCACGATCACTTTGGACAGCCTGCTGTGTCCCACACTGGGATTTACAGTAGCACAGACTAAATATTGTCCATTTAAACTTATACCTGGAGATCCCAAGCAAGCAAGGCCGGAGACATTCCCTTCTCCACTCCTAACACCAGAATAAACTAACATGAACCTAACAAGAAAAAAAAATATATATACACACAGTATTGTTGATCCCTCCTTTATGGGCTACACTGGTGGCAGTGTTTTCTGTTTCTAATCACCATGGCCTTTATGATACTGTACTTAATGAATTATGCTCCTCAGGAGGAGGTCAGTGAAAGAATTAAGCTAAAAACCCCTAACAGTGTTGCTGGCCAGGAGCCAGCTCTTTCGGGGCTGTGTTTCTGCATGAGGTCTACCACAGCTGGAGCGAAACGACTTGCAGGTGGCTCAGTGGGCAACAGATCACACAGTACTGCTCTGTCCGCCCCTCGACAGCGAGGAGGGAGTCACCTATGCCTGCCGTTGGTGGCTGAAAATGAGCAGGAAACGTCTGACAATCTTGATTAAGAACTCCCAAGCATTGAACTTTCCATAAGGAAAAGGCGCACTCAGATCTCTGGGCTTTGACGTTCCAATTTCCAATTTAAGTACTGCTTCAGGTCCAGGAGAAAATGCTAATGCTTATCCTTGTGATGTTAGGCAGTGGATGCCTTAATAAAGATGATGTGCATGGCCCGGTTAGCACACCAAAGCCTGGGCAATGAAGTAGGTATGCTCCATTTTCCCCCCAAGTTTCATTCAGAGAAAATTTATAGGTTTTATTTTAAAAGTAGCTGAAACATACTAAGTAATTTTCTGGAGTGTTTTTAAACTATTAATTTCTAAATTACATGAACAGATGCATAAGCACAGTGGAAAATAGCATCAAATAGCTTGGGGGAACAGAGGAGCTCAAAGAGCTGGCCAAATAAAGTTAGGTTCCACTAACAGCCTGCTTGGACAACTGCTTTCACGTCCCTGGGAGCCCCACCACTCATCTGTTCAGCTTCACTTTCTTGCAGATTAATCATTTGTGGTTTTGAAAATATATAAATCTTAAAGACCTGCAGAAACTGAGGAGCAGAAGACTTTTCCACACCTCAGTCAACAGAAACTACTGTCCATTTGCTGCAGGACTCATTTGAGGCTCCTTAGCAAGAGAGACACATCCTGATGTGGCAGCCGAGGATGAAGGACTGGAGTGACCCTAAACGCAGCCTGGGAGGAAAAGATCAGGGAGCTTGGGAATGGTGCTCAAAACAAACACAAACATCTTTCCATCAGCAGGCACTGCGATTGTCCCCACAGCAGTGACAGCTCTGCCTCCCCTAGGGCCATTGTAAGGCTCCTCATGAGCAAAAACCAACCTCAAACACAGCACACATCAGGACTGACTGCACGGCTGCAGGGCAGCACCTCAGATTTACAGGTACTCATCAACTCCACTGTTGCTGCTGCTGCTGCTTTCAGCAGCTCAGCTCCTCAGCTTTCTCAGCTACCACCAGTGAGAATTATTTGTTGTAGAAATAGTGTGGCTTAGAAGCAACACCATGAGTGCCCAGCACAGCTGTTGCTTTTCTCCAGAAAACACTAAGTCAATCCTGTTCTAGAAGTTTCTGTGAAGGACAAGAGTGATGAGTCTTTGGTGCTGGGAGTCCTTAGGATTGGTGGGAACACAAGGAAGAGCTCTAAATTTGGGATCAGCGAAATGTTTTGCTGAGCCTCTATGATCATATTCACTGTTGTGCTTCAGTTACAGTGATGCAGATTGGCACGGATGTTGTGATACAAAAAAAAAAAAGGAAATACCTTAATGATTTCTGCCATACTTTTCTAATTCTTAAAATGGCTGCTAGTCTGCCTTCTAAAGTAAAAAGTGAATGGCTCAAACTGTGGCCTCCTGTTCTTTACCAGCCCTCCTCACTAATTACATTTATCAAACCAGAAATGAGAAACATGTGACTGAGGTGAACATAAAATGACTTTTAAAAAAATTTGAAATATACGCAACAAATGCACAGAGATTACAAATAAGTGTAAGCGTTGCTATTTCATCACTGAATATAACTACCAACTTAGTTAGCTAAGAAATAGGTCAGTGTGCAAAGAACTGGCTAAAAGTTATAGAAAATAACATATTTGGCCAAAATTTAATCAGCACACTGTTTTGGCTCTTGATTTACCCACTAAGTCTCACAACATTTACAGCAGAATTTTTTCTCCATTTCTTTTATGCAAAGACATGCGAATTTACAGGGACCCAAACCAAAGTCCCACACCTCCTGGAATTTTATTATATTGTAGACATGCCCCCACAATCTGGAAAGAGTCTCACAGAGCCAGAAGAAGCTAACCCTGATAGGCGCATTCTTAATTATCTTTACACTCATCTCATACTGCAGTACTTGTAGTACTTATGGACAAGCCAGGCCATGGGATTAATGACTAGAAAGAGTCAGTGGCACAGCATGTTCAGCAAAGAGCCCTCAGCTCTTCCCATCTGGTTTCTAATCCTCATTCCTGCACCCTTGATCATTAAGTCTTAATTTACTGCAGTTTAAACAAAAAACCAAAAAAAAAGTATAATGAGTAACATACAAGCTCATGTTCCTGGTAGCTCTCATTCCCTATAAATTCCCACTACACCTAGGAAACTGTGGTTTGATTTTCTGTATTGCTAATTGGTGAGCACAGCCAAAGAAATTCCTAGCAGGTTTTCATCTCTTGAATTTATTTACCACCATGGAAGGGGAAAGGGGCTGTTCCTCTGGGAAGGAGGGAGAAATTGGAAGGATTACATTATTTTGACCTTACATTTGAGCTGACATCTAGCACGGTACTAAATCAGTGACTTGGCACAGGAGAGGGGATTAGCACGGGTGGGTTACAAGCAGCTTGCAGGAGTGCAGGTGTCCTGAGGCTACCAGTGGATGTCAGTAGAGGCTCCACTTGCAAAGGAGCCAAATGGAAAGAGACAAAGGAAAGAAAACCCTCCATGTTCTCTTAGTATAAAGGGCACAATGCACAAGTTCTCCAAAATGGCTTGTCTCTCCCAGCTAATGATTTAGAATTACCAGCGAGCAGCAGTACATTGAAGGAAATAGCAAAGCTGATTGGGCTGCATGTAATTCTTTATGCTCTCACCTTTTAAAAGCAACATTTTTTTAGTTAATATAAAAATGATGAACAAAGTCAGGATGCCCACTGTTGGAATAGCAGAGATGCTGGATGACAGATTAAAAGAAACAAAAGCATATCAACTGCTCCCTCTCCTCCAGCCAAGCAGCCGCTACTCCAGAAACACTTAAATGCACCAATGAAAAGCAAAGCTCTCTAATTATTGCTTTGCAAGGGTTGGACTGCAACCTTTTAGTAAAATAAACAACAGAAGAGTGAAGCACAGGGTGTCAGCTAAACTCTAGAAAATTTCAGCTAGAACAAACAAACAAACAAAAAACAACCAGTACACAAATGGAAAGGATTTCCTTTGTTAAATTATAGCCCATCACCTCTTACAAGCAAAAGCTGACCTCACTTCCCCAGTGAACATTCCGGGCCATGGAGTCACTGTTAAGAGTGACTGAACTCTGAAATTAGGGACAGATTTTGATGCCATCGCTTATGATGAAAAACACAGATGCTATGGGCAATGAGGTGTTACCACAGAAGAGAAGAGGCATCTCATAGTTCAAAGGGCTCTCATCCAAGAAAAGTGGTGGAAAAATCCCACAAGAATTTTCCTCAAAATAAATGTGGGCTTTTCTGGTCTTTCTATCCTGAAGTAATGCAAAATAAGTTTATTTATTGGATAGGGATCTGAAACTATATTGTTCTGTTAGAGGGTAAAACTTTCGTACTCCCAGCTGATTTAGCAGTATCTTGTAACAAAGGATTGAGAATCTTTCTTAGTTATTCTAGCTTGGGTGGATGCTGTTTGGTTTAACATTTTCTGCTCTTCCATTCTGCCCAGTCTGTAAATACAAATTATTATAGCTCATGTAGTCACTAGAGCTAGTTAAGTGTTTCAAGAAAATATTTTTTCATCGGAAAAATGCCAGTCCTAAAATGGACATGTTTCATGGGAAAATGCAAGTTTTAAAAAACTTTTGTTGGGAAAATTTTATCAGGTCCAGAATGGAATTTCTGGTCAAATCCACAGAGAGAGAGGGAGACAGATCTATCTCATAATAATAAATACCACAGTGATCATCTTTCCTCATAAATCAGTTCTTCAAGGCTTCTAACTGTTTTTCAGCCTGGTTTCCTACACAACTGAAAAAAGTTACATGATCACAGGATCTCTCTGTTTATCTCTCAGTCCTCCATTAAAAACACTGGAAGCCACTGGCCAAATTCAGTAGATGTTACCCTGCACTACTTGGGAGATTTGGATAAACCAAGGGCTGAGTAGAGGGGAGAGGTGTAGCTACTCTGCCCACTGTGGGAAAGTCTTCAGCATGGGAACAGACCGGAATCTTGATTTCCAACTTGTGAAAGAGTCCGGAAGAGGTGAGGTGGGGAATTGGAGATGCTCTAAAGACACAGAGGGGTGAGGCAATCACAGGCACAGAGAAGGAAGAGTCTGAGATAATTGCAGCGGATGGGTGATGAGAAGAAGAGGCACATGACTCATCCCCAGGAAACTTGAATTCTCTATTCGTTTCTCCCAGAGCCACCTGCACTATTTTTCTCTAGGTTGTCAGTGTTTTCCTGACAATGCTCTTTGCAGACCTGAGCAGCACGGAAAAGAAAGCACAGAATTGTAAAAAGATCTGCTACTTATGTCTTTTTTGAGTGCAAAAGTATTTGCTGCGTCTTTCAGCACTGCATCTTCACAGACATCCCAATCTGCCTGAGGCACTTTCTCTTTTTTTCCCCCATGACTTCTTGCTTGAATTTATATCATTGGTATTCAAGACGCTATCTCAGGTGCCCTGAAAATATTAGTGTCTATTTTTCTTGTTCCTTCCATCTGAGAAGACCCTCAGGTCTGAATTGCGCTGCTTCTCAATTATTCCCCTTTTCCCTTTCTGTAGCTGCAGGAGTAGACTCACCAAGGATTATGAAGATACCTTGGTCAGGGGTATGGCTGACTTTAAGACATGAGAGATGAGACAAGTCTCACTGGAGGGAAAAAAGTAACAAGCTTTTGATTTACTGAAAATGAGGAAGTTTCTGTGGAAAAATACTAGAGAAAACTATTATAAGTGAGCAGGTGTACTGCTGTGACTAAAACCCTTTTGACACCAATTAAGCCACAGAAGAGGGAGATTCAATTCACCCTCTGAGTGTTTACAGGTTATGAACAGATTTTGCAAAAGGATCTGAACTTCACACAGCACCAGGTCCATTTCTTCTTGGTCTGAATGAGCTTATTTAAAAGTGCGATTGACAGGTATTGGCATCTTCACAGAAACCTAAATAAATATAAAATAGCTCTAGAGCCTACACCCAACTGGTTCATCTGAAAATATTTTATGATTGGAACAGGCTTTTTTTCTTGTAATCCCTCAGCAATAGAGTGGGTGCACTGTCCCTCTTAACAAAATTTATCAAAGGGATGTGCAAACCCAAAATAACAAGAAGATAAAACCAGCATTGTTCATAATGAGTTATTTTATAGGGTGTTTCCCATCTTTAGCTTCAGTGTTCTGGTAATTTAACACATGAAATAATACCAGCTAGTAATTTTGGCTTTGAATGGTGTTATTTTATATCTTATGAGAAGTTAATTGCATCTTACACACAGTCATAATGGAAAAAAAAATCCTTGAGATATGGGGCAGGTTTCTTTATATTGCTGCTTTCTATTCATGCATCACCAGTCAGTGACAGACCAAGCAGAACTGAAAATAAGGAGGGAAAAAAGTGAACACAGCAGGTGTAACAGAGAGCTCAGACCACAAAAGGGTGCTATCATTTTATAACATGAGCAAGCCTTCCATAGCGACCTGCAAAGAATGTGGCCTTTGAAATAGCTTCACTAGAATTAGTAGCCTTTCAGGAAATATTACTATTGTTCTGAATTCCACTTGAAAATTTAATTTGCCCCCTGTTATTTTCACGCAAATTCCAGCAGAGCTTTATTCTATGAAATCTGTGTAGGTGCACAAGAAATATTGTCTTGATTAAGGAAATTCATCCGCCTTTGTAGGCAGAGTGATCTATTTATCATGTGTGTGCTTATCTGCTCGAGAGAGAGCTTGTGCAGATATAATTCTCATGTAGGGGGGTGTGTGCTATACTGAAATAATATGCATTCTGTAACTATATTGTATATCATGAAATGTCTTATTAACTGCAAAGTATTGAATTGTTACCTAGCAAGCATTGAAATATTAACAAGGAAGTATTGAGATGTGAAAATTCAGAGTTTGGTCTTAAAAACGTGCATAATACTGCAGTATAGAAAAAAAGCCCCATGATGTGATGCAACTTTCATACAAACAATACTCCTGAAAAACAATTGCCTACTGTATAGAAGCCAGACTTCAATTCTGAGCACTCTCAATTTGAGGAGTGAAAATCAGGTAGCTCTAAATTGAATCTCTGTGTGAGTACCAAAGACAAATGCAGCCAGGTGTGACACAAGGTGACTCAGTTGCCTTCCCATCATAATGCCAGGGAGGAGGCATGTCTAGTTGGTTCAGTCAGTGTGACAATCAGGTGCGGCTGGCCTCCAGAGACCTTCTCAAGCTTATTTTAGCACATCTAGCAAGGTGCCTGTGCTGATGTGGCTGCAGCAGCACCAGCGGAGTGCAGGAAGCCAGGGAAGCCAGAGCCCCTGCAGGTGCCCAGTGTCCTCCTCTGACAGCCAGGCATGTCCCCATGAGCTGGATCCCAAAACCAGATGCTCTAATGGGTCTAAATGCTTGGATTGCACAAGCATTGTTAATTTGCAGTGGCTCCTGTCGCAGATGACACAGCCTTTTATAGATATTACTCAAGGTTAGAGGGAAAAAGTCCTAGCTAGATTTGTAACCCATTAGCAACATGCTCTTAAAGTATTTATTTAACTTATGAACTTAGCCTCTCTCAATAATACAAAAGATATGAGGTGTAGGAAACAATTTGGGAAAGAAACTAAGAAATTGTCATATTTCTGCATTGAAAGATGTCAATGTTAGTTAAATATGTCAATGAAAATTGCAGTAATTGTCTAGCTCATCTGTGCAATTCTGAAACTTACTGCTTTAAAATGACAAAACTGATTTTGGATTGGATTCTGCTGAGATCAGCTAAACAGTCAAATTTGTCATTAGAGCTAAACATGAAGGTGGACATTACTTTCATTTATCCTGCTTTGATATAGCATATACTGCACATTTCCTTGGAGAAATGTTCAGCAATATCACTTTTTTCAAAATCATGTGTAACAAGATTACTGAATTTGTATTTTTGTGTCATGCTTACTTTATTTTTTGCTATGAAACAAACTTCAGAAAGGAAATGTGGAAGTCTCTTCCACCCAGCTGTACAATGTTTCAAGCTATGGTTGGCTACTGGCTGTCACACTGTGTTATTTCACACTGCCATGTCTTAAAAGATGTAACAGAATATGGCAGAACACAAGACACATCAAAAATTCAGGAGCTGAAATACAAATTGTGAAAAAAAAAAAGAAATTAAAAAAGTTACCAGTTCTCTGCAAAATCCAACCAAGTAGCAAATATGTGACCAAGTACCTGACAGCCAATTTGGAAAGGAACTTATACCACTTCCTTCCCTCTCTCTACAATTAGTGGGAGAGAGGGGTCTGTCAGCAGGCAAAGAAAAATGTGAAACCCAAGGCAAAAAAGACCGCAAGAGCTGCCTACATGGCCTCCACTTTGGTTTGGGTTTTGGTTTTCTTTATTTTCTTTTTCTCCTCTGGGTAGATAAATTAATAGCTCATGGCATTTTCCTTTTTTTTTCTGTGGAAAATGTGGATTCAGAGACACCAGACATTTTATGACTTCTAATCAATTCCAACAAATTGTTCATTAACAGAAAAGAACTGGAAAACACCCTGGAACTTGAAAGATTTCTGGTTTCCCATTTGAAGTGACTTTAAGCTTTGAAATGGATTTCAAATGTGTTTTTTTAAATGTCAAAAAGTAAAATGCCTTAGGAAATAAAATAATTAATTTCAAGTGAAACAAAGCATTTTTTTGCTCAAAATATTTTCAATTTTTTCTGTCTGAATAAAAATCAAAATAATTTAAACTGCCTTGACTGACAATTATTTCCCTTCCATGTTTTCTGAACTGCCAAGCTAAAACAAAATTTATTACTTTCATTGCAATATACTAAAATATGCATAAATCTATCTAGCTTTATGTTGGATGTCAGTCAGGAAAAGCAGGTGGAAATTCAAATTCAATCTGTACATGGGAAAAAAACGAGGTAGAGGTTAACCAATAATCTGTTGTAGACAGTGTACATTAATTTTAGGAAGCATCATTTGGAAAACAGCTTTTCCTCAACAGAGCTTGCTAGAATTGTTTATAGTGATGTTAAAAAGAGAACATTTAGGAACTTCTTATTATTTGATCAGAATTTAAATGAAATCACAGTAAGATAAAAGGCATCAGCTACACTGACTTTGGGATATGTGCTAGCCTTAGAGCACATCTTCCTTGTGCAGTGCAGTGCAAGGCAGAAATCTGCTGACCCAGAATCAGGACAGGGTGGTGGACAAGAAGATGAGTCCTGCTTCTCCAGGGCAGGGACACACACAGTGATTAAAGGACTGACCTCGCCCTTCTGGGGTGAGGCTGTGCAATGATTCTGTGCCTGGGGGCTGGGGCTGGTTCAGGGCTCTCTGGACATCACTCGGGTGCCTTCGCACTTGCCCAGTGTTAGACACATCTTCTGCTCTCGTGTCTGAGCTGCCTCTTCCTGTAGGTTCTGCTCCTGAACCTGAAGGATCCCTTTTTCACTCTGCTGCAGAGACAAGCATTTAATGCCACCCCAAAATGCCTCATGTAGGACACACGATCCCATTGTCAGAGGCAGCTGGGCTGAACGAGCTCTGCTCCCTGTCTGAGCTACTAAAGTCTCCCTCTCATAACACACTTTACCTCAGCTCTCACACCAGAGTGCTGGGACAAGGCTGCTTCAAGTCCAAGGCAAAACCATGGCAGAGGCCTTCACACACTTTGCTGGAACAGAACCAGGGTCCAGCCCCCAGAATCATCCCTTGGCACTGACCAACTTGCTAACACCAGCACAGCCATGGAATCCAATTTGCTGCAGCCTTCCACACAGATACAGCTGGTCTGACATACCTAATCCTTTAGACAAATGTCAAGTCAATTTGTACATCTGCAGTGGCCATTTGCTCAGGATCTCTGAGCACAGGGCAGCTTCGCTGAAGCTGTTGAGCTTCTCCTACAAGCCTGCCAATTGACTGGAATTCCTAGACTAACGGCCAAAAAAACAGCAGGACAGTAGATGATGTATAAAGATTTGCAGCCAAATATGGTGGAGTTGGCACCTGTGACTTTGGCTCAGCGCTGCAGCTCCCACTGTGAAGATCAGTGATTATTGCTTTAATAAGCAGCTCTTAAGTGAGGTACCTGATATCTGTTGTTGCAAGAGAAGGAGTGCCAAAGGCACAAAAGATGGGGAAGTTTTAAAAAACATAATCCTTGAGGTTCACCATTCAACTTACCTTGGATTTCATTATTCTTGAAAAAAATTCTTTGAGTTATTTCATACATACAAAAAAAAGTACACACAAAGAGATTTCACAGTGGGTTGCTTATTAGTTGAGATTTTGCAACTTGACAAGAGGTGCCCAGATTTCTGAGTTCCATTTTACAGGAATCAAAACTGCAGAAGGTCTCCAAAAATTAGTACTAACCCATTTGCCATAGCACAACACTGTTCTCCAAAGGGAGACATAACCATGAAATTAGTTCATAACTCACTGATGCCAGCAGGCCTCTGTAACGATTCTTGTTCAAAAACTTCAATTAAGGCTTGTGTTTCTTTGAGCATCAGAAGTGGACACATGTTTATGTAAACATATTATAGGTAGGTCAATTCCACTGAGCGTAACTGTAGTTTCTCTAAGTTACATTAATATTAAAATAAAAAGCGAAGGCAAGGGGATGTTCAGCAACAGGTTAATCTTTAGAATAGAAACATTAACTGTTCAGTCTGAGACTGGGAAATAATTACTCCAGATGTAAAGAAAGAACCTTTGTCTTTGAATCTGTGTGCTGTACTTTTGAAAAAGTGTGCATTAGTGAACTATTTTCTGTATTACTCATAGTGTCATTATTGGCTACATATTCTTCAAGAATTATAGATACAATTAGAACATCAAGCTTGGAGAAAAAGATTAAAGGTCAGTGTTGCAAAAAATCTCTGTCCTTAAAACCAGAGGTTAGATCTCTTAAGATTACCCCAAATAATGGCTCTTTCTGAAGCTCAGAGTATCACATTCTGTAGTCAAGTAAAATCTCAGAGCAATGTGACTCGTAGCATACGTAACTATTAATCCGGGGACCTATGCAAAGGTTTCAGAAGAATGTTTCCACTGCTAAAAGGGGAGCAGCAGCTTACAAAGGTAGGTCTGTCTCAGGCTTACCAGCAGATGGAGTTGGAACCAGGGTCTTGATATTCATCATCCTTAAGATGAATAAGTTCTTTTCTGGAATAGCAGTACAGAGCTGGTGTACTACTGACACCTCCATTTATAACAGAACAAGTGTGCAAGATGTAACTGGAAAGATTTTTATTCAAATCCAAGTGAAAAAACACACTGAGAAGCCTGGAATCTGTGCTTCAATGTCTAATGCAATTTGGTAAAGGTAAGAAAAAGGACAAACATGGCTTTTTCCATTCACAAGCAACTGACTGGGTTATGGAAGTGCCTTGTAAGGCTTTAAACTAGTTCCAGAAAAAGTAAGCTTATGAATGACAAAAATAGCACTGTGCCAAAGAATACATTGTTACAGATCCTCTTTGCATACAGCTAATTATTATAGCAAAGTTCTCTATGACTTATCTGCATTAATAAATCCAAAGACAAAAATGTTACTTGGACAGTCAGAGACTGTAAACTTTTAGAAGCTATTTAATGAAATCAAGAAGTTAAGAGATGAAAAGAACATTACCTTTCCCCTTCTTCCTGCTCAGTTGATGTAGGAATAGATGCTTCTCACCTAAAATAATAATGGAACAAAGATGCTAATTGCTTCCACTTCCATGACACACATGAAAAAAGACTCACTGACTATTGTATTTTGGTATGAGGGCATTCCACGAGTCTTTACATTGGAAGAAGCTGTTCTGATTGCAGACCACAAACCTCTCGTTAAAATTCTTGGAGCAGAAACTGATTATCTGGCTGATACGTTACAGAAGTGGACATTAAGGCAAAGTTCTTATCATTATGATATCATGGCTAAGCTATTTGAAAAACAAAGCAAAGCTGTACTTTTCCTGTTGACTATTAGAGATGAAAAGGTTACTACAAAGAATCTTTCCATGTTCTCCTCCTGCCTTCTTCCCCTTTTGGGGGAGTGGGACCATGCACCTTGAAATTAGTCCCTCAGCAGAAGTTCCTGCTGCCTTGCAGCTTGTGCAGGCTTTAAAACCCAGGCAAAGTTGGTGAGAAGTGTTGCTGGCAGTTTTTGACATTCACTGTGTACTGGTGCAAATGTCTAGAAGGTGCTGGACAGCAAAGGAGCAAGAACATGGAATTCAGAAAGATTCAGGAATTTGAGTACAAATCAGGCAGCCACCCTGCTCACCAGCAGCCCCCAGGTGAGCTCTGTCAGTCACTGCAGCATTGTCTCCCTCCAGATGTTCTGGTAAATTGGTAGGAACAGAGCCAGGGACAAGCACACAACAGTTAATTCTCAGTGGCCCACCTGGACACCAATTTTGATGTCAGAGTGAGTGGAACTGCTTCTGGGAAGGCAAGAAGTGTTTAATGTGGGCACTAGGAGGCTTAACCACACCAGAAAGGAAACGTGTGTGATCACATGAAATTTTCCTTAGTGTCTTCTTCCCAGATGCTTTACCTGACCATAGAGAATGCACCCAGGAACATGCGGTCACTAGGTGGAACAACTTCTAGCAATTTAAAAACTACACACTTCTTCATTTTCACTTTCTACCTCTAATCTGGTATTCCTTTTGTGGATAAAGCTTGGAATGAAAGGTCAGTTTGTCCTGTGTGATCAAACATCACCAACACCTGCTCTGACCTCTGAAGCCTTCTTAGCTACTCTTTGCCCCTGGTTTTGCTCAGCAGGGCTCCTTCCAGTTTGCCAAGAACCCAGTTTCTTGCCTGAGGGACAAGAATTCAGCTGACCCCACTCAAAGATAATTCAGAAACTAGATACGCCCCCAGGCAGATTTACCTGCAGTGCTTAATCTAGGAGGAATCATGTGGCTATATGTATGGTACTGTATATATATATATATATATAGAGACAGAGAGAGAGAGAGAGAGAGCATATATATGATTGTGTATATATATTAGTACTGTAAGCAGCACCAGCACACTGGCATATGCAATGGCATTCAGAAAACTCCTCTGTGAATTTATTAGGGTACTTCCTGGCATATCTACAGCCCAGGTCAACTAGCACGCTCATAAATTTCTGGGCACAGTCAGGAAGTTAGCAAAAGCCAAGAAACATTCCCAAAATTCTGTTTGTATCAGAACCCCTGTTCAATAGGAAGACACAGCCAGGAAATCAGGGTAGGGGAAATAATCTGTGGAGGATGGGTATCCTCACTCACCTATGGTCAACTGTAGGGTATCCCTGCTCACCCATGGTCCCTCTTAGCATAAGACAGTGTGAGATCTGGTATTCAAATGGGCTTAAAATCAATCATGCCCACTGTAGGTTTGCACAGCACCTGATTTTTTTATGTCACTTCTCAGAGGACGAGAAACGATTTTAATCTGTCACACCACAGTGTCCTGTCTGCTGCAGGAAGGAGGGCACGCTGCATACATCCCACTTCAAGAGCAAAAAACTCTTCACTTACCCCTTAACTTATCACTAAAACCAGAGAGAGCACTATTTCACCAAAAACAACCAAGTTACAGATCCTGAAGGAAGGGATTTATGTTACTGATTTTAGAAACATGTAGGTGTTCAGCATTTGGCAAGCAAAGGCAGCTCAGAGTGTCACATATCAGGGTCCTCACCCCTGAGCATCACTCTGGAGGGTGCCCAGGCACCTTCTCCAGGCTCTGGAGCCCATTCAAGATCCCAGGCTCCTTCAGGTGCCTTGAGAGCAGCAGGATAGTGACAATCTTCTGTGGTTCTTAGGCCAAGACTTTTCTGAGGTCCAGTCTTTTCTGAAAATACCTCCTAAGCTCACTTGGATACCTTGCAGCTCCATATATTTCCATAACACATGGTTTAAAAACTGAAGGTCCTATTTCTTTCGTCATTTACGTGCATGTAAATTTGGTGAAACTTCATTGAAACAGTGACTGAAACCGGCACAGCAAAACAAACTATAGGAAAAATCAGGCTCTACATTTCTTAGTTTCAGTTCTTGTATGTGACAAATTATTCTGGGGCCCTATTTTGGAAGTATCTAACTTGAAACAGCTTTGCAAACCAGAGTACTTAATTCTGTCTAACAATCAGTCTTCTGCAGGGCACCCAAAAGTGAAGTTTCAGTATTACAAGTCACTCTTAAAAATCTTGGCCATTTTTTCAAAGGATGTGTCAGTGTCTCAAACAGATGCAAAAGCAATGACCACTCAAATAGTTTGGTGTTTACAGGTTCATCAATCAAAAAGAAACACTTTGATCACCTGACATGATTCAAACAACATACTTGATATCTGATACCAGACCGAGATCATACAGATCTAATAAACTTTTGGCTCCTGCAAATTTCTTTTAAAAAATATAAAAGAGGATCAGTTATAGAGAAGTTGATTAATATGCACTCTGTTCAAACAGTCTTGAACATCTGTGTATTAAATTCATTTATTAAATTATACCAATCTGTATTTTAATGAGTAAAAGATACTTATTCTGCCATCCATCAAAATAAACTCAGGAAATACTTAACATTATAATCATTTTTCTTGTTTGAACATGAGTTATGAAATATGAATCCCACACTAAGAATGCTGTACTTGCCATTATGATCAAATATGTTTTTACAGGTGCACCAAATATTCTGTTTTCATTTCATTCTCAAACTGTTGAAAATATAAACCATGTTTTATATTTCTTTGGTAGGTAATATTGCCTTTTTCCCCCACATGGCACCCATTATTAGTGAGTTATTACCATGCTTTTTTTTCAAACACACACTACATATCCTAAAGTTGCTTAGTAATGAAAATACAAATTTATGTAACATCTAGTATCAAATAACATTTAGGGCACACTTTGGCACTGAAAGGTTTGGGGCACTAATAACTTTCAAGGGCAGGCTAATATTGCCAGAAAGGGTGTATACAATCTGTTGGGTCAAGTTCAGCCTTTTACCACTTTGCTTTTTTGGTCCAAGGAAAGTTAACTTTCAGATACAGCAGGGTTTAGTACATGCATGCATAGAGTTTTTGCTTCTTATTGTTCCCATAATTGTGATTTTTATTTCCATCTTCTTGGTCTCCTTTTATTAAAAGAAAAAAAGAAGAGGAAGAAATCCTGGCAGACAGACAGCAAGCACAGCTGGGGCAGCAGGTGAGCTAAATTGTAGATTTCTTCCCAGTATCAATTTGACACTATATCAAACATTAAGTATAGTCATTAAAAAAATTCCTTCCTTCTATTTGTACAGAGTGGATATTCCCAAAGAAAACAATATTTGGGAGAGCTCAGTGAGGAAAAGCAAGATATGGCTGCAAAGCACAGAGCTGCTCAGCTGGGATAGAATCCACATGCCTCTGGGCACTTCCGTGGAGCTACAATCCAACACAAAGGTTTGGCACTGGGGCTGTAATAAACAGGTAAAACTCACCAAATTAGTAATCGAGACTACAATGCTATTTTCAATGAAGAAGTGGGAACTTCTCCATTGACTTCAATGGGATCAGGTTCAAACCATGAAACAACACATCAGCAATAGAGCCAGCACATTAGGAAAAAGCAATCACAGTCTGGAAAGCCTACATAACCATACGTTAATCCGGGTTTTTTGTAAAACAAATCAAGAGAGTAGGAAATAATTTGGCATTTTACTGGGGAAGGGAAACCCCTTCATGGAAACCATGGCTTCGTACAGGTACTACCAGAGCAGAAGTTGCCATCATGCCAAAATAACAGCTGGGGCAATGACAACCCTTTTCACAGGTACATGGAAAGCGGCTTATACAAGGAAGTTCTATGGTGAGTGAAAGGGAGTAGTAACTCTGTCAGAGCTGATTATGTCCAAACATGGCACTAGGAATGGGAAAATTTACCACTTCTAACTTTAAAGCAGTATTCAAAAAACTAATTTTCTTAAAAGACATCTCATCGTCACTGCATTTATGATTTTTACTCCCTGTCTAATTAGTCTATCTCATATAAAACATTTAAAGTAATTTCTTGTTGAAGAACCCACCATTTTTGTCCTGTACCAACAGTTCATGTTGATCCAAAAAATGAAGAAAAGTCACTGGTGTGAACTCTCAAAATATACAGGCCAAATTACTAATACATTATATTCTTAACTACTGTTTGCCTTGACCTTTACCTCCTTGAAAAAGTATTCAGTCTTGACTGAAAGACTTAAAATGATGCAAAGAAGCTCTCACATCCTGACCTGTGTTACTACAAATATTACTTGTGGGCATTGAAGATTTTTCCACTTTATTTTTAAGAACAATTAATCTAGAATTGTATTCTGAATACTGGATTCCACTGAGGACTCTTAAGCATCAGACTTCAAAGGTAAGAAAAAAAGTAAAGTACATCTGAGAGAAGAACAAAACCACCACTTGGTCTAAAAGAAGCATCTGGAAATCAAGCAAATTTATATCTATTCCACATCTATTAAAAAAAAAAAATAAAAAAATAAAAGGGAGTAGACAAATCCCTCCAGCTGGCAGAGCCTAAATCCATTTCTAACTACTCTGTACTATACAAAATAAACTATGGACACATCTACAGATGTAAAAAACCCACAAACAGCATATTTTTAACTAGAGAAACACTTTTCCTGACTTATTTGTATTATTTGAAAAGCACCTTCCTGGATTGCATTCTATGGACAGATTAGAAATACTCAAAATGTCACATTTATTGTCTAGTTCCGATGATCAACAGAGATTCATCATTAAATTAATAAATAAATTATTTATATATGAGTAAATAAATTATTAATGGAATTTTCTCTCCTTTTTACCATTTCTAGTCAATGCACCAAGAGGAAAAACCGAGTTGGAATGATTTCTGCATCCCACATGATTCTAGGAGGAATCCCTATCAATATAGAAATCACCTTTGTAAGTGATAAACATGGCTTTAACAGACATGATTCTTATAAACTCCCCAACAATAAACATAAAAATAGGAATGTGCATTAAATGCTGAACAAAGTGGTGTCAGAAACATTGAGGATGCCTTAAGTTCATTACTCAAGTAATTTAATTCTTTCAGGAAATGTCTTTCACTTGCAAATCTCTCAGCATTCAGCTTCAGTTTTGACCATCCTTTTCAGGCCTGCCACACATCTGAAAATTTAGCAATTATTTTATGACAAAGCAGGAACTCACACTCTTCTATGAACTTAGAAAAGATGTAATAGTTTGGCAATTTTCTCCTCCTTGGCCTCCACCCTGATTTGTAAATCAACTCACATAACATTTCAGGCTAAACCAGTAAAAGAGTCGGTGAGCTATTCCTGGACTATTTCTTACCTGACCCAAATCTGGAATTTAAATTCTCTACCCTTACTAAAAAGGTTGCTCAACCTTCTGCCATTAAAAGGAAACTCAAATAGTTTCCAAGTGTGCACTGCTCTCCTGCTCATATGAAAAACTGGCAGAAAGAGTTTTCTTTCTTTTACTCATTAGAAGGCCAAATGGCTGCAAAAGAGTTTTCATTAAAAGAATTTGTTAATTTAACTAATTTTTAAGATAAATAAGAGAAGGAAATAGCAGTATGTCTATCAGTGTTCCACAGAAGTAGGAACTTCAATACCTACAGGCAGGGGAGTACCAGCAGGGTCTAACTCCTAGTCCCAAACATTCTGACCCATCCAAAGCTACTGCTAAGTCTCCAGAATCAAAAATCTGTTCTTCTACTGGTAAGCCTTTTCCTTTGCACTTTATAGGCTATTATGTGTATCTATGAGACATTTTTGTATCTAGTGGTCAGGAAGAAAATGTATGTTTTGAGGAGAGAGAAAGCTAAGACTCTTAAGTGAATAATTTACCACCAAAATATTACATATATGGGGGGTTGCATCTTTTGATGCTCCCGATTCTTTTTTGTTAAAGAGAATTTAACTTCCCTGTGCCCTAACAAATCCTTCATCAGATTTCTATTCTTCGCATACCTTTTTTCTACTGCCATCTGAGGTCTTTGGTGAGCAATATATTACCCAAGCTTTCTAATAATTATATTAAATAATATATTTTTCAAGACTCTCTGAACGCACACAATTAACCCAGGAGTGTAGAAAATAAAATGCTAACAGATAAAAGAATATTATTTAACATGGAAAAAATCCCAAACCTCTTAGGAGAAATAACAGACCAGAGCAGACACACTCCATTCAAATTGAAGAAGATACCAAGCAAATACTAATGCTGGAAAAACTGTACTGTAAGAAGCAAATGCAAATTCAGTGCAAGTTTACAAAGGTATATGGTTGTTATAGAGGCAAATATATGTCTGAACTGCATATACAGGAAAATGAATTTTTTTTTTTTCTTTTTCTCCTGGACTTTGCTTTAGTCCTACCTACCTCAGTGCTTGGAAGCTATTGATAAATTGGAGGGAATACACAGGAATGTACATGAATTGTCCAAAGTTTTATAGCAGTTGATTTACATGAATACGTGAACTTCAGAAGGTTAATGCTAAGCAGAGAACATGACTATAACATACATATACTTTAATGTCCTAAGCAATGTTTTAACCATTCTGGCTGTGTAAGCGGCAACTTCTTTTGTCAACATTTGGAGACATCTATGCCTTACCAGAAAAAACTTGGTTCACATGTTCAATTTCTACATGTGTGTAAATGTAGAGCTCCCAGACAGCAGCAAAGGTACTGCACATCTGTGAATCAGCTGAGCTGCACATGTCCACACACCTGAACCAAGGATTGCTGCTGGTTCTGGAACAAGCACTTACTGTGCGTATGTTACCCAACATAAGTTCACCCAGAAATCTCTGGGATTTCTTAGTTGGCTGTCAGAGATGATGTCTGAGATGTCTTCTTCTACTAACAGTTGGATAGATGACTCCTAGTTGCCTTTCTCTTCTCAGGGCAACTTTGGGGGATACATGATTTGAGGTCACCTCAACTACTTCTTTCCTGAAAGACCTCCCACCTCTAATGGCAAGGAACATTGCTATTGCTGCAGTAGATCAGTGGAAATAATCATTCTTGTTTGTAATGTCTATCAAATTTATCTCTCTCTCTCTCAAAAGCCATATCTTGTCAAATCTGTCTCCTCATGAGACTTTTGTTTATTTCCTGTATGCTGTCTTTTTTAGATACCACACTGAGAAAAGCAATTGGCCAAGAGCAGAGGCAGCAAAGATAATGCAACTGCTGAGAAGATAACCATAATTAAAAGCTATTATTTACCAATTTACCATAAAAAATATTCTAAGTGAAATACAAACTGAAATTTTCTCTTGGAGATAGCTGAAAATAGTCCCTTAAGACAAAGGAGTAGGAGATTGTTTATAAGAGCTGGTTCTCAGCAGAGGTTTTGGGAAGGAAATAAGCATTCTTCACCAGTTGCACAGTATATTGCCTTAGGCAGAGTACATTGATACTAAAACGGTTTGTCTTATTATTCATTTCTGTTCATTTCTGCAGTTGGTTTTGGTGTTGACATGAAAATAAATGAATAACAGAGTATCTAAACAAATGTTTTGTCTAATGGAGATCTTATAAATTACATGCCAGTTACATAAAATGTCAGATTCTCTTCTGTCACTGTGTTTTGCATCAAGTATGTGGTTTATGAGAAAAACAATTAAATACAACCAAAAGTGCATGGAAAGACTCTCTCTAAATTCCACAGAGCTTCAAAACGGAGTTTTTTTAAGAATAAATAGAAGTTATTGGCAAAAAAAATTTAACCTCAGAAGGCCCATGGGAATATTAAGATACTTACACTACTCTGTAAAGAAAGACCAAGTGGAAGCTCCACAAAGCACTTACAGAAGGGGATGGCAAAGCAACAAAATCTAAAAAAAAGACATGTAGAGTAGATTTAGATGAGATTACACTAATGTAATCCCTTAATATTTTGTACACAAGACTACGGTTCCCCAAAACATACAATTACAGATATGAAAAGTTTTGAAGTGGCCAGTGTTTCAACATGCTAAATTACATATTTCTTATGGTGTCAACACAAGGAAAGAGAGACTACCCCAAAGAATGAGTAAAACTGCCTAAGTGAAGTTTCTGCCCTGAATTTTTCAGTGGAGTCTACAGAAGTACTCACAGGAGCATGGATTTGCAATGCCCAGTCCCATGTGTCTCTCGTCTTGCTACAGCTACGAGAGAAAGCACCCCTGGCTTTTCATATATTGGCCTAAAGCTTATGTGGAATGCTTTTCCCTTCACATGCTCATCAGACTTGAGGTGGAATGGTACAACTCCCTGCACTATTTATTGTTAACTCCTCTTCCCAGGTCTTAATTTCTGACAGGTCACCAACTGCTCTCATCCATCGCTGAGTACAAGTTTTACTGATGCTCCAGAATCCTACTTCATTGTGACTGCCCATGGCACAAGGTATCCACTGATTAAACACTGCTTCAGAGGGCATTTCTAATTCTTCCTCTCGGCTGGGGACTCACACAGGTCGAGACACCTGAGTATACTGCACATGGCATTTGTTCCAAAATGTCACAAAACTTGGTGCAGCTGGCCTGAATTCCTGCTGTGAGAACATAAAGGAAATAATTGTGTTGGACAAAACTGTGATTGTACCTACAGATCCATTTGGTTTGTGCCACTCAAGGCATAGCATGCATTTCATTCTGATAAACTCCTCTCAGCTTCTTTAAAGGAAGCGGACAAGCAGGTCACTGGACCAAGCCAGGAAAACATTCTAGACCAAGCCAATAAATGAAATCAAGTAGCAGGATGCTGAAAACTCTTTTGGGGATGATTTAAGGACTGCTGATCAATATTTTCACTGGGGCACATATCCTGTCCTCAAATGTGACTTGATTTCGTACATCTGGAGTCAGGGCCCAGACTGCCCTCACTTGGGGCAGCCACATTTGCCTCCTGCCCATGTGCCCTGCAGCCTCTCCACAGGCTGGAGCCTTCAGCTCCTCCATAAGCCATATCAGGTGAGCCTGTCCCCACCTCTGGACACAGATCCTGTTGGTTTGGACTCAGACCTGTGCCCCCAGTTGCTGCCTTAATCTTGAACCAGCCTGGGGATCACCGGACTGTCTAGAATTCTAGATACCATTACCAAAGCTGACCCCGACCCCAGCTCATGCTCTGTCTTTTCCCTGCCTGCCCTGTCGCCATGGACTACCATGATGATCTGGACTCCTGGCCCATCCCAGCTACCATCCCTGGGCCTGCCTTGCTCCCTTGCTGGGAGGCAGAGGGATGGGGCTGGCATGGCCCTACCCTGCTGGCCATGGCTCCCAGCTACCCAGCCCTCAGGGAGCAGCTGAGCCTCACCTGCATCCTGGTTCCTGGCTCTGAAAGAGCCATCCCATCTTCCCAGCATAAATGTTGAAGTTCCTCCTAGTTCAAGCTCCACTTGATGCCTGAAAGAGAGGCCAAAACTAATTAGGAGTATAAAATGCGGACTAATTTACTCGAGGCCTTCAAGGTACATTCAGGAAAGCGAAAGTCCCCCCAGGGACTACACCCAAAATGGACACTGGGTCACGAGCCCTTCACCTTTTGCAAGTTCTGTCCCACTAGCATGCTGGCCCTTAATTCTCCAATCACACCTTAGGTGATGATGTTCACCACCCCAGGCCTGCCCCCCCCATCTTACAGTTGTTTACATATTTTCAGGCCCTAAGGCAATGAATATGTCCTTGAATCTGTATGCAGAGAGCCTTGTTTTGGCTAAAGGTCCTGGGAACAGAGCATTTTAGCACTTTGTAAGAAGCACAAAACTGCAGCAAGTTACAGATACATGAAGAGAAAAAACTAGAAATACTTGAAGGCATCACGTTCAAGGTGCTAACAGCGAGGTGCCCCCTGTACAATTGGTCAATGGATCTGTATCATTCTCCCCCATGCCCTACACCCTGCTTGCCATACACAGAATTGCCTTCTGCAGGAAAATCCATCCCCATGTTAAACTCAAGGGGGCTTGACGCCTCATCTTCTGTGTTTCAAGGTAACTCCTCTCAAGCAGATTGTTCAAAATTTTCCAAGTCAGACTTGGAGCTAAGTCAATGTACAAGCAGGGATAAAAAAGTCCCCAGACCAGAAGGGCAGAGGAGGGAGTGAGCAGTAATCCCTTTGGAAGGGCCACATGTGGGGTACCAAACCCAGTCCCCCAGAACAAGTATTGCATAAATAGATAAAATAAATGGAAGTTGTCCAAAGATCAGACATCATCTGTGCTCCCTCTTCCACTCATATTCTAATAACTAGATGAAGATGAAGACTGCTTTTGCCTTTTTCCTTTCTTTTCCAAGACATCTGCCCTCATAACCTCACAGCCAGCCAGTTCAAAATTACTTCAGCACTAAGAGGTGAATTGCCTAATAAGTATAAAACTCTGAAGGAGACTCCAGTGACTCAGGTAGAGTTGGAGTACCTCTGTTCTAGGAAGGGTTCACATGCTTGTTTCAAGACAGATGCTATTTACTAACTGCAGAGAAGAACTATAATTAATTTATAGGTAACATGTTAATATAATAAACTGAACAACTGGAAAAATGAGTGTAGGAAATGTCTTACATGTTCTAAATAACACTTTAAGCTGTGTTTACATTCAAAGCTACATGGAAAAAATTGTATCACACAAATAAAAGGAAGAGGCCTGTCGAATCATCTGAAACTAACTGCTCCTTAAAGGAAAGAGAATCTTAAAGGTTATGTAAGAAGGATATGTATTATAAACTAAAGCATTACCAGCTGTTTTAAAATTTTGTCAAATAAAACAAGAATTATATGAAACTAAACTTGGGTAAATTGCTGGCAGTTATGCCTTCCAGTGAGTTAAACTGAAGGAAAACAAAATTTAAAAAGCCAAATTTAGAATAATTTTTCATCACAAAGTCAAAATATGGATTTGTTTAGCTGGGGAAATTGAGTCATATTGTACTATAACCACTCAACAATAATGATATCTATGCAGTTTTTAGAAAGATGGTGGTTTTATTCTTTAGTAATTTCCAAGAACATTCATTTATTCTAGAACCATATTGACCAGAGGGTTTTTACTAAACATTTTGAGAGCAGCAACAAAAATACTGAATACTAAATAATTATGCTGTATATACCAATAACTAGACCTTAGAAAAACTGTGGGATTTTGTGTCTACTGGGAAAAAAAAATCATGGTTGTATATTCTTACTGTGTAAGAATGTTAATTTAAGCTGATTTAAGTAGTTTAAATTTCTAATGTTCAATCATTATACTCTCCATTGATTGAATTATTTATGGGATTATCAATAGTCCCATAAATTCTGAGCACAGTAAAGACCTGTTCACAAACTGAATAAAAATCTGGATGGAAAAGGCCAGATTTCAATTTTCATTTTATTCAGAATTCTATAGAATCAGTATAAATACACTGTTGAGCTCTATAATTTTAAGTAATTTGATTTACTAAACCATGTGATATAAACTAAAAAAAAAAAAAAAAAAAAAATTGCTTCATATTGCTTTTATTTAACTTTAAATTCTGCTTTGAATTCACAGAGTTTCAAGTTTCTTTAGTTGCAGAATAAGTAAAAATTCAATAAATTCATAAGAAACATGTTATGGATAATTACCTAATCAAAATTCCTGAAGCAGCATGGGTGTTTTTTACTGTATTTACCCTAATATTTGCCCATTGCACATGTGTACAATAGTCATCTTTTATTTGATTCCATAATTCCTCTCTTTTTGAGGGTTATATATATTAAGGAAATAATATTATTAGGCTCATTTACACTGTCAGAATATCCTATATTCCCATGATTTGTGCATTTCTCTTCTCCACCTTGATAAGGATTTTGAAATGCCAGGCCTGCACATGGCATGGTGATTGGCAAAGAGTGTTGTATGAAAGACTCTGTGCTGGTTAGAACTGAGATTACCATTTGTTTCAAAATGTTCCAGGGAATGATTGCCCACTGAGATAATGAAAGTTAAGTAAAGAAAACATCAAACAGGGTTTAATGGCAAAGTTGTATCATGCATTTAAGGGAAAATCAGTGTATTTAACACAGTGCCCTGTGTTGCAGAGTGCAATACTAGACTCTTTAAAAAAGCTTTTGTACCTATTTTTCTAACAGTACCATAAAAAGATCAGTTACAATTCATCATTCCAAACAGCTGAGCCTAACACTTTATAGAAGCACAAGTAATTATAAGGAAAGGATATGTTATAGAAATAATAAAATTCCACTATAAAGGTCAAGCTATGTGAAGTATAAAGCCTTTATTAAGGAACATCAAGTTCTGACCTAAAGACCCTCAAAATCATTATGATCATCCCTACCTCTGTTAAAATTAAATGGTTAGGTCAAGAAACATATTTTAATATCTTCAGCATAAATTTTACTGAGAATGCGCTCTTGAAAGATCAGCTTATAGCAGTATCATGGGGACACTTGTATAGAATATCAGTATTTATGAATAACAACTGTACCCAGTCTCTCTTTTACTTAATTTTACTCTTCCTTGTTCTTCTGGTTCTTTATTTTTAAGAAAAAATTTAGTATTAGTCTAAAAATTAATGAAAAAATTCACTCAGGAGTAACATTTTATGTACTGTTAGAGTAGATAGCAGTTCCAATTTTGTCAAACAGAATAATACAAAACCTTGTAAAAATCCCAATAACTGTACCAAAGGGCACATGCCTTAGCAGGCGATAATGAGTCCAAAAGATACAAAATAATAGTGAGAGAACTATGGACAGCTATTTCTCAGTGACCATTCACGACTGATCTGCAAAATGGGCATGTGACAAAAAATCAAAAGGAATACAAATGAGTATTTGAAAAAAACCAAAAATGAAAGAGTTCTCTGAGTACAAAGGACAACACATTGACAGCACACTGTGATATATTCTACATGATTTTACTGCCTTCCAGCAACTCCTTTGCAAAGTATTTCAGACATTTGTCTTAGCTATTATTTTAGCTTTGCTTGTTTCACAGTAGAAGGCAAGGGAAAAATATTTGCAATATAAGCTATAAAAAAAAAAAGACACTTGTTACAGGAAAGTGTTGTTCAAACATGATGGAAGATGCTGATTGAGATGGAAGCAAGGGGATAAGCAAAGAACTGTGAACTTGTACTCACTTTTTTGTTAAGCTCCTGGAAAAACAATATTGCTTAGGAAGTTAGATGGATGCCAATGAAGCACACACTGATCTGTATTGTGATGGATCTGTAATGTAATGATCCGTAATGGATGTGGAAAACTCAAAGGTTAAGAATTTTTGAACATTGACTAACAGGTTCAATACATTAAAATCATTGGGAAATTCATGTCACATTTTCAGAACAGGATCTGAAGATCATTAACTGAAATGCACTTTTCAACTGGAAATATGAAGCCTTTATATGATGGAGAATTAGTCATTCCATGTTTTCCAGCAGAAATTTCAGGTAGAGATAAGAACATCCTTCCCTATTTTCCCCTTCTCTGAATACATTTCATTCTTCTGTTCCATTTATAGACACTTTTTATTAATCATAACCTCCACTTTTTTTCTATTTTTTATCTCTATTGCTTACTGTATTCATTAGGAGGTGAGCATATATTTTTATAGAGCATGCATGTGTAAAAATAACATAAAAAATGTTTTAAAGTTACATGCAGAAGTGAGTGTGGCAGAAATAAGCTTGCCCATGCAACCTCAACTGATATATCTTGAGAATCTGCATTTTGATACAGGCTTTCATTACATGATCATTAACTTTTTTTTTCCATGGCACACCAGCCATTTCAGTTCTCAGAGTGGATGGTGTTTACTTAACGAACAGCTGTTCAATATTTACTTCATTGTTCAGAACATGGCCTCATTGTTCAATGGATGGCCTCATGCCATCTTTGTTGCATGCTATTCAAACCCTTCTCTAAGGGACATTAATTAACCTCCCCTTGAGTTTTCTTTTATGCTGCTAATCAGTATAATTTTGAAAGCTTTACAAGTATTAATTATATCCACAATATCCAAGTGAGTTTTATGTGCAACCTAAAAACAGCAGACTGAACCAGGGAGATTACAGTTAATAATATCCATGAATTTTGAGAATTCAGTCTGACACACCTGGGGTTTGATTTACAGCTCCCATTGACCTAAGCTGCAGTAGGGAATCTTCAGCACATCTTCCAATATATTTCCCCAGTCTGAGTCTGGGTACCAAAAAAAGAAATACATTCTGTTAGCAACAATCTATGCAAAGTTTAAGTTACTTCCTCAGTAACGTATCTAGAGCAGAGATGGAAAATCAGTGTCTAGAATTGCATCTGCTCTTCATATTGAGGTTTTCCCTTACTCTTACTGAAATCTCTTGTTTCAGCTTTACATTCCTTCCTAGTTCTGAAACAAATGGGTGATGAAGACAACCTTCTCTGCAGTACAAAAATAATCCAGAAAGGTAATCTCCATCCTTTCACGGGGACAGAGATCCTAGAGGTAAAAACATACAGACCTCTAACTAAAAGTTGCCAGGATACGAAGTCAAAGCTTTTAAGTAGAATTCCCTACTCTTTCATGCCTAGAATTTTCAATGTTCATAATGTCTCATTTCACATTTCCAGTCTTCACTATTATTGATTCCATGCCCAGGTAATTGCCCAGCTGAGAAGAACTTGGGAGTGCTGGTGGGTGAGAGACTGGACATGGCCCAGCAATGTGTGTTGGCAGCCCAGAAAGCCAAATGTGTCCTGGGCTCCATCCAAAGCCCCGTGGGCAGCAGGGGAGGGAGGGGATTCTGTGCCTCTAATCTCTGGTGAGACCCCACCTGCAGTGCTGCATCAGCCCTGGGGTCCCAGCACAGGAAGGACATGGAGCTGTTGGAGCGAGTCCAGAGGAGGCCACTGAGTTGATCAAAGTTATGGAGCACATCTCCTATGAGGAAAGGCTGAGAGAATTGGGATAGTTCAGCCTGGAAAAGAGAAGGCTTCGGGGTGACCTAATTGTGGCCTTACAGTACCTGAAGGGAGCCTACAGGAGAGTCATGTAGTGAGTGACAAGACAAGGAGGAATGGGTTCAAATTAAAAGAGAGTAGCTTTAGATCAGATATTAGGAACAAATTCTTTGTTGTGAGGGTGGTGAGGCCCTGGCACAGGTTGCCCAGAGAAGCTGTGATGCCCCATCCCTGGAAGTGATCAAGGCCAGGCTGGATGAGGCTCTGAGTAACCTGGTCTAGTGGAAGGTGTCCCTGCCCATGGCAGTGGGTTGGAACTAGATGGTCTTCAAGGCCCCATTCCAAGTCAAATCATTTTATGATTCTATGATGCTCTGAATTTCCTCTCTAGTTTTTTGTTTTCCTTTAGTTCTCCCTTACATCCCTGAGTTCTTTTTTCTTTAGATATATTGTTTCAGTCCAGCCCTTTTCTTTCTCAAATTTATCTTTTGTTTCTATTGCATCTGAACACAATCCCTTCTTTACCTTTTTGTGACAGAGCAAGGTTAATAGCTGAAAACAGATAATTGTCTTAAAGACTATAATGTGAGACCAGTTCCCTGCTCTCAAGGAGCATATATATACAAGTCAGAAAGTCCACCTTTGTCTCCACCACTCTGGGCTGGGGCATGCTCAGTTCCTTGGTGAGGGATGATGCTTACTGAGTAGAGAAAGGTCTATGGACAATCAGACACCTGAGGATGCTTTGGAGCTTGTACTCCATAAAACTTGAGGTTTCTTACCTGAATCTTCACTGAAGCAGGAAAATAAACACCAAAGGCATATCTTTTTTTGACAAAGCAGCACCCTGAATGTTTTAGTTTTTCTTGCCCTAAGTATAGGGGCACAGGCACATTTCAAAGCCCAGATTTCAAGAACATGAGGGACTTAGGCAAAAAATACTTTTTTTCTTTGCATCATTCCTAGAAATGGCAGAATGGTTTTGGCAGGAGCTTTCCAGAAAAGTACAGCCTGGGACAGCTACTTGGCATGGAAAACTTCAGTCAGGGCTGTTACAGTTTGGCACTATTATAAGTAGACAAAATCAAAGTTTCATAATAGGAAGTATTAGGTAATTTTAATAATAGGCAGTTCTATCACCTATGAAACCTTTAAACATAAAAAAATATTATTTGTGTAAACAAATATCAAGAAAAGTCCTTTTAAAAAGTGTTCTAGTGAAATGAAAAGGAGTAAAAACAAACATACAAAAATGTGAAGTATCACATCCTGACTCTGAAAAATAAAGACACATATACTTCTCCACCTTAACACAGCATGTGTCTTGAGCTTTCTTCACCTCAGTCCAAAAACAGAAGAACGAAAAACATAGCTTTAATCTGCCAGAAAATAAAGAAAAGGTAAATGTTAAGTTAGAGTCCTTGAGCTTCATTGCTTCCCTGTATTAAAGCATGGCTAACCTAGGGCCTAACTTCTGATATTTTTCTGGCTCCTTTAATTTAGCTTAATGAATCTCCAGATAATGTATTTTCATTTTCTCTGTATATTGCAATCTGGTGAAGCATCTTTTTTCATCTCTCTCTCATTTTTCCATTCTGTCAATACCCAAAATATTGAAAAAAATCGATTGCCCTTGATTCCAGTTTCATGGGCCAGGACTTACTTCAAAACTTTAAAATGTTTTTCATTGACTTTTGGACAATTTTATTACAAAACACTGTCCTGGAACCAAATACACCAGTGATATTCAAGGAATATCAATTGGGAGTGCTTTGGATAGTTGAAAATCACATTTATTCAATAGTTCCTACTTTTTAAAGTCAAAGAGGGTTTTATGAGTGCCTAATCAGTCTTGCATAATATATTATAAATCTTCCACAATAATTTCCGGATTATTCACATAATTTTTTTATTTGCTAGAGAACATGATTCAGAATCATAGTCACTCTGGATGTAAAACCTTCATGTAATAGCAAATATACCAAATCTTTGGAACCATGGATTTAGTCATGAAAAACAGATAATCCAGCACTAGCCCCACATTGAAAGAAAACCGACGAAGTCTGCTCTGTTGTACTGAGGGCAGGATAGGATTGGCTTGAACAAAAGTGATCACAGGCTATGTGGATAGTTCAGAATTCATATCAGCCAGCAGAAAATTCCCAGGACAAAAAGAGTTATCTAAATTAAAGGGTTATATAGATATATATGATACAATATTAGTAGTAAATATTGTTTCTATTGTTTACCATAATCCTAGGCAGTAAACTCACAGGTCCTTGCTGGTTTGAATAAAATGCAAGAATGAACTGACTGAAGGATACATTTTAATAGCCCTCTGTCAGAGAGAGTTAACACACTTGCACTTCTAACAACAGCATTTTTATTAAATCTTTATTATGTTGTATTGAAAAAAGTCCCCTTAGCCCTCAGGTAGTTGGTTGATGCTGAGTTTTCAAATGAAATATTTATGAAGTTCTTTGTTTAGAAGTTTAATTGTATCTTTAAATGACTTTCATATGTTTATATGCTTTACCCTCCAATATAAATGCCATATGATGCTCTATCATACTGTCCGGAATAGTCATTATGCATTTCACCATCACAACTGTTACATAACAATAAGCAGAAAAAAAGGACAAAAGGATAACTAAGTTAAACCAGATCTTATACATACTTATTTTGTTGGTAACACAGATTGTATCTCCAGCAAAATGTGTTTCTAATCATGTAACATAGCATAGTGCTGTAATACTTTCCATATTTAAACTTTTGGTCAATGTATATTATAAAAGATACTAAAATGTACTCTGCACTGACCTTTCTATTTCTCTGCCATGGGCAGGGGGAAGGAGAAGATACTTAAGAGAACAGGGGTAGAATGAGGGTAGAAGGAGGACTCCTTAAAAAATGAATTTCAGTTTTGCTTTTATAAGAGCTCAGAAGATCTATCACTCCTGTTGTACGATATCTAAGGAAAAACATGGCCTAGAAGCTTTATTATCTTTCCAATAAATGAATGACAATTTAAAAAACACATTCTGGATTTATAAGCTAAAAGGAGATTTTCTACAGTGAAAGCATATTGGAGATCTGTGTCACTTCAAGTGAAAGCAGTGCTGCATTAAATCTAACCCCACTGTTTTCTACAATGCTCTTTGGGTGTCTTCTGTAAAGCAGATTTTGGGCGTCTGGTCCAGCCAGCCTCTATCATTAGTCTTACAAGGGTCTAGGCCAGTTAAATGACATGATGGGAGATCCTAAATGAAGTTGTCCGCAAATTTATCCGTGGAAGAGATCCACATACCCACCTGTGCAGCCCTTTGCTGACCCACTGCTAGGGAGTGAGATCATGAAACCTACTGGATTTATTGGGAAAAGTGACACCCTTCTCCGTGCCTTGGGCAGGCTGGAGAGTCATCGCAGGCTGAAAGCAAAGGAGAGAAAAAGGTATGAGACAAATTCAAAGGAATAAAAGGAAATTGTAGATTCATTACTTGAGATACTTGCTTGTAGTGGCCAGAAAGGATAGAGAAGGATATGATATCTGTGGTTTATATTAAGCATACATTACTATTATATAATCACAGGTTTTAATACAGTATGTTAGCTCACAGTGCTACTTGAGCACACTCTGCAGATTTCAAATTTTTTGTTCAAGTACTGCATTGAAACCTTTGAGGAGAGTATCAGTTCCCAGCTCATGAAAGTCATTTTTCAAAACTGGCATAAACCCCCCCATTGATGATGAGGGCTGTCAGTATATGACTGAGTAACATGCCCTGTCTTTCTAAAATAGCAAGTACTGTCTTGCTAAATTTGTCCTCTCGATGACAACTTTCATTGTAACAAATGGCCCCTAAGCTCTGTCTTTTCCATATAAGGAAACTCGTCCAGTTATTACACCAACAACTTCTGAGAAATAATCTCACTTATCATTTAAGGTATAAAACAGTATTTTCCTATACAATACATTAGGATGAATTTTATATGAAACAGGAAAAGCTCTGGAAAGCACTTGCAGGGACCAGTGGTTTCAGAAGCTTCTTTTAAAGCTGCTGCTACTCTATAGTAAAGACCACCTGCAAGAACTGACAATTTTGCAAGTTTTTGTATAAGTGCTCCAGCAATCATGTACATAACTTTGAAGTCCTCTATGTTAATTGCACCCACTGGAAATTTACGGAACCCTTCTCATCAAAATGCCTATCTTGAAAAGACAGTTATAGCAAGACATGATGAAACATGGAAACCTTTTATGTCACAACAAAAAACTAAATGCAAGGTTTTTCCAATATTTTATAGTGCAAACATAATTTTATGCTATAATTTTACACCCAATTGACAATAGCACTTCACCAATTTCAGTTACTAGTTAGTTAAATGTATCACACATAAAAGAAAACTTTTTTTCCTACTTTGTTCTCATACAAAGGCTGGATTTTATTCTAGTCTCATTGATATAATTCTATTTACTTCACAGTCGTTACTTATTAACACCAATGGGAAGAGAAACAGAGCCATAAAATCAGTTTCCTCTTTTTTCCTTGATGCAACCTGATGCTTTTTGGTTTACCATGGAATGGTTGCATGGTGAGAGAGACAGATTTGCTTGTGTTTTTAATAATGTGTTCTCTTCAGAGAGAGTCAATATTTGCCCTGCCCAGTTTGACTGGCTTCGCTTTAAAAATCCTTATTTCTGCTTTAAAAGAAATTGGAGATGGTAAAGAACACATCCATTAGAACTTGCTGTCATTTGGGAAATGTCACTGAAAGGAATATCCATTTTTGTCAGAGGGAATTATATTATTCCATTTCTTTTCTGAAGTGAGCGAGTTCTGCCCTAAAAATAAATAAATCCCTTTACATCCACCAGAATGTCATTCAAGAACACGAAGCTTAAAACCCTTCAACTCTCCATGTCAGACTTCATGACCCTTTCACCTCAACTTTTTCTTGGGCCAGCACTGTCCACTACTTGTTCCTTCTGTGTATTCACCCCTCTCTGATGGGTGTCACTTGACAGCAAGTGGTACCCCCTGCCTCTCTTTCTGCCCTGAATAATCTTGGTACTCCCAGTACATCTCATAAGAACTTAATTCCACATACTGTGCTGGACTTTTCTGCTTTCTGGAAAATGCTTACCAGAACAGTACATGCTATTCCAGATACGGTCTTATCAGAGAGCTGAATCAGGACAAATAGCCTATCTTTATGGAAGAACTGTTTTGGAAGTGTTTCAATTGAAATTTAATGGAAATACCATTAAGCTTTGTTTGGCTTTGTAAAAGGTGATACAAAATACTCTGAATCAGTGCAGCTGAAAAAATACAGTTCTCACTGATGCTCACTGAGGAAAAAATTTTCCCTTTTGAGAGGACTTGGTTAATTACTTTGCTTATTTGTGACCAAAATTGAAAAGAAAAGCAAAAAGCTCTGTCATTACTCATTATGTATGTAATTTATCACAGAATACAGTTCTGTCCCTCTGCTTATTAAGCTCTCCCAGACATTCTTTTGTGTTCTGGGCTTCTGAAAAAGCCTAAAGTAAAACTGGTGCTACCTAACAGAATCGCCGCAGTCTTCTGCAAAACTTACCGATGCTTTCTCATCGGTACATCGGAGCTGATTTAGGATTTTAAATATTTCATGGTCCACATGGAACAAAACAACTTGATCGTTCATGCATCACATGAGTTACTCTCTTCATTTTAATGAAAAAAAAAAAAAAAACCCAGTTTGTACTTGTTGTATTTCATTAGGCTCAGGTAGGAGTCTACCCTGCTGACCCCTCCAGTGCAACATTCTGTTAGTGAAATAATATACATGGCACAAAAGGATGGGCAAGGGTGCCACACAAAAACATGGAGGATCACTTTGACTTTGATTTCTTTCTCCTTCCCTGACTGATCTCTCCTTTGAGGAGCTCTTGTGGGCATTTGCCAGCGCAGTTGCAGTACTCTGCTGCCCCAACAGTATGTAGGTCTGTCAAAAAGATCCTGGTGGGTTGTGTTGATATTAGCTCCAGAGATAAAGGCCAATTGTCCGGTGATGCTTGGAATGCATTTGGAGGGAGTGAGCTCCAGCAGTTAGCCAGGAGTGATGGACAGGAACAGCCTGTGAGCATTTCTCAAAGGAGACATCAGTCAGAGAAGGAGCCTGCAGCTGTAGAGCAGGGAGGTCTTCTGTTATTGCTCTTGTTATTTCTCTCTTTTTTTTTTTCTTTAAATAAAGCAGAATATTATTCCTTTAAGTAAACCAGGCTCACCCATGTTAGTCCTTGGTTGAGCTCTGAGTGTTAAGTCAGAGCACTGTGCTGAAAATAAGGCTGTGATTTTCAAAAAGTCTAAGGACTTTGGGCAGACAGAACTCAATTAAAGCTAGGGTATTTTATGTTGGCAACTTTTGAGTGATTTTCACCGTGGTGCAGAAGAAACAATCCAAGTTTGCAGAGAGGCTTATTCAATACCTGAACCCCATTTCCATTTCTCTGTTCTGCTGCTTCTCCCATGCACTGCAGAAAACAAACAAACAGCCTGATACAGCCCGTGCTGTATCAGGAAATGTTCTTCACTCTCTCCCTTCTCCCTCACTTTCTCCTGTGCCATTGCAAGAGTGAGAGGAAATGTATTCCCAACACCACCTCCAGGCTGGAACAGTTGGATCTCAGATTTTGCCCATGGTAGATAAGAAACATTCAGTCATAAATCATGAGGTCACAGGCTGAGATCATGCCTGCAGACACATTCAAGCAGGTTTATGGGCTTTCCTCACCTGGACATTCCCTACTACCCCAGGGAAGTTTTGCTCAACAGCTCAGCCCCACAAAGCTGCACCATTCTGAGTAAATTCACAGACACCAAATTGAGCAGGAATGTTGATCAGCTGGAGGGTGGGATGGCTCCGCAGAGGGATCTGAACGGGCTGGATCTACGGGCCAAGACCAATGCTATGAGGTTAAACAAGACCACGTGCCAGTCCTGCACTTTGGCCAGAGCAACCCCTGCAGCACTACAGGCTGGGGAAGATGCCAGGGGGAGAAGGACATGAAGGGGCTGATTGGAAACAGCTGAACAGTGTGTGCCCGAGTGGCCAAGAAGGCCAATGGCATCCTGGCTGTATCAGGAAGGGTATGGCCAGCAGGACCAGGGATGTGATTCTCCCCCTGTACTTGGCATTGGTGAGGGGCATAGGTTGGACTCCATCCCAGAGGTCTTCCCAACCTTAGTGATTCTGTGACTCTGTGACACATCACAGCCATTGGACTGTATTTCCTTCGAAGAGTTTTGGATGAACAGATGATGGAACCAGACAATAATAGTATCAGGTATTGGTGAACTGCTACTAGTAGTAATAAATTAAATGCAAACATATGAAACTTGTAAACAAATGTAACTTGACTTCACAGCGCTTCTGCCTACTGTAAGAACTCTTCCTGGGTATAGGCACCACAGGCTCCCCCATTGGAGGTAACAGCCAGCAATGGCTATTCAAATTCTAGTTTTTTAGCAAAATGGCAATGGACTTTTCTAGCTAAACCTTTACGCTCATTTTGGCAAGCCCCAAAGTCCTCTCCTGCTCCCAAAGCCCCAGTCTTTTTATCTGGGGGAAAAAAACAAGAAATAGAAAGGAAGAAGCTTTTTTTGATGGGCTTGTACAGTTAAAAATCATAAACAGTAAAGAAATATACATGCTAAAGTTCCAACAGAAACAGAGACTTGGCTGACTTCTGTAATCTGAATTTTGCATTAATTAAGTCTTTTGAATTTGATTAGAATAAACTAGCCATCTCATTTGGTCCAGCACTTGTCCCTTTCCAGACTTTTAAAAAACCATATACAGGACGATCCAGGATTCTAACCAGAGGAATGAGAACAGAAAGAGGAGCATGTGGAGTTGAAGGCAGAAAGATAAGCCGGAAGCAGACAGAAAAAAAAAAAGTTTTCATCTGCCTAGGATTTGCATTTGGGTTGTATATCTGTTTTACCTTGCGAGATCCACACAGATGACATTCCTATATTAATCCTGAATTCACATGCTTTATATATGTATTTTTTATTGGACCATAATTATTTTCTGAAACTAAGAAACATGAAATAAACATGGTAACAATTATTGGTGCTTTGTTCCTGCTTTTGTTGGATCTTGGAGAGGCACTTGACAACCCAGACCAGGGCTACTTTGACAATGTTTGAAGAACCAGTTCAGCCATAGGTTGATGTCAGCTGCACTAATCAGAACCCTCTCAGTGGATAACTGTATTCATATGTTGCACTGCACTGCTCAGATGTGCGTGGCAAGCTCCACCCGTCACACAGCCTACTCAACATCAGATTTCTTTTCAAGACAATTTATCTTGAAACTATTCATTCAGCTGTGGTGTCACTAATTTTTCCTTTAAATATGCCATCACCAATTCGTGATAACACACACAGAAGCGTGACTATCCAAATGCCATCTGGACACCATCCAGAGGGACCTGAGAGGTTGGAGAGGTTGGCCTGTGCAAATCTCACACTCATCAGGGCCAGGAGCAAGGTCCTGCCAAGGGTCAGGCCAATCCCAAGTACAAATACAGCAGGGCTGAGAATGGGTTGAAAGCAGCTCTGAGGAGAAGCTGGTGGACAAGAGGCACAAATGACCCAGTTAATTGATCTTGCAGCCCAGAAAGCCGAACATGTCCTGCTGAATCAAAAGAAGAATTGTGGGAAGTGATTCTGCCCCTCTACTCTTCCATCCTGAGACCTTACCTGGAATACTGAATCCAGATCTGGGGTCTCCAACATAGGAAGGACATGATGCAGCGAGTCCAGAGGAGGTGCTCAGAGGACTGCAGCATCTCTGCTATGAAGACAGGATGAGACAGTCAGAGCTGTTCAGTCTGGGGAAGAAAAGGCTCTGGAGAGACCTTATTGTGGCCTTCCAGTACCTAAAGGGGCTATGAGAGATGGATAGGGACTTTTCATAAGGGCATGAAGCGATAGGACAAGGGGGAATGTGTTCAAATTGAAAAAAGGGTAGGTTTATATTAGAGAGTGGAAAGAAATTCTTCACTGATAGGGTGGTGGACACCGAAAGAGGTTGCCCAGAGAAGCTGTGGATGCCCCATCCCTGGAAGTGTCCAAGGCCAGGTTGAATGGGACTATGAGCAACATGGTCTAGTGGAAAGTGTCCCTGTCCGTGGCCAGAGGCTGAAACTAAATGACTTTTAATGTCCATTTCAACACAAAGCATTTTATGGTTCTACGCCTGCTTCACTCAGTGTGAAACCTTGGAGGAGAGTTCATTGCTACAGCACCGCAGCCTTGCAAGTAAAGCACAGGAGCAGAAGGAACAGACCTGGAGATCAGCTCCCCATTCAGCTACGGGGAGTCTGAATCCTCAGCTCCCATTTCCCAGCACTCTGAACTTCAGGCAATGCACCACTCTTTGTTTGTGCAAACATGTGAGCATGTAGGCAGAGAGAGGAAGGGGAGAAGGTGTTGAAATCTGTTCTGTGACACAGCCAAGAATTCAAGATTCATGGGGCCAGACAGACACTTAACCAAGCCCGATTGTGTAATCTGCTCGGCGACCCACAGTCCTGGGAAGTAGAACCAGTAGCTGCTGATTTGAATCCCCATTTTCTCCCTTGACTTTGTATTTTAAGTGTAGCTGTGACTGTTATGCTCCATGTTGGATTTAACATGGCCTATGTAGCTCAGGTGTTATTTTCTTGGGAAAAAGCTATACAGCCTTCTGAGGACATGCTTTCAAAACATTCAGCTGCAGCAAAAGCTGCCTTAAAGCATGTGTTGCAGCCAAACTGTAGACACTTTAAGCTTTTACCAGAGTATTTCGGACCTTATAACAATCCCGGTTATTATTCTTGGATTTAGGTGTTTCACATCAGTTGTGTTCTGGGCAACTTTGTATTATTCTGGATCTCATCTTAGACATCCACAACATAACAGACCTTTAGCTCCTGCTGTTAACTCCCACAGCACCCCAGTGCTTTAGGTTTTCTATTGAGTTGAGCAGAGACATGTCTGAACTGAGTCCAGTAGTTTCATTACTGTGTCACTTAGAAGGTATGTGTTCCTGTTCAGGAATTTAAACTTTGATAGAAAAATTGGCTATGTTGAAATATTTTGCTGTTCTTTTGATCATCTAGAATATTTTTCCAAGTGCTATATGTAGTTCGAAGAGCAATTTTATGATAAAAATTGCTGCTTTTAGTAATTTTTTAATCCCAGCCTGGAACTAAGTACCATGCAGCTGCTCTCTCACTGACCCACTGCATCAAGGTGTATCACAAAAAGGTAAAACCTGTGGATTGAGAACAGTTTAATAACTGAAATTAAATATAACAATAATAACAACAGCAAATAATAATAATTGCAATTAAAAGAGAGATAACAAAAAGAGGGAGAGAAATAAAACCCAAGGGAAAAAAGTGATGCCCACTACAATTGCTCCCCACCCACTGACCAATGCCCAGCCCATCCCCGAGCAGTGATCGACACCTCCTGCCCAGCTCCCCCCAGTTTATGCACCAGGCATGACTTCCTTGGTATGGAACATCCCTCTGGCCACTTTGGGACAGCTGTCCTGGACATGCTCCCTCTGACTTCTTGCACACCTTCTCACTGGCAGAGCATGAGACGCTGAAAAGTTCTTGACTTCGGGTAAGCACTACTTAGCAACAACTACAACATCAGTGTGTTGTCAACATTATTCTCATACTAAATCCAAAAAACACAGCACTGAATGAGCTAAGGGGAAGAAAATTAACTCTATCCCAGCCTAAGCCAGGACACATTTTTAATGCAGAAGTGAAACAGAGAACCTGCAAACTGTTTCCATTTCAAATAAATGGTGAAAGGCTGTGTCGTCAAAAGATTGCCATTCAGTTCCATTAGGATCTTATTCATGGAGTTTTATCACTTAAAGACTCATCTCACAGGAAGCGCAAGACCCATGCAAGCAGGAAAATAGAGTATACTGAGCAGAATCTCACAATAACATCTAAACTGTTGATTCACTGAGTTGCCACCTTGATCCCTTTGAATACTGTTGTGATAGTGGCAGAAGAAACAAGGTTGCTCCAAGGTTTCTGACTCAGGTGTGTCTTTTTCTCCTATGTGTGGACCTGGAGCCTGGAACCAAAGTCCGTGGTCCCAGGAATTTCAAAGAATACATGCAGTTTAGTTTTTACTATTTCATTTAATAAAATATTTATATTATTATAACACCATGCCTTTGACATACCATGATCCTAACTACAGTTCTTGTCCTGGCCCAAGGCTCACATGTCAGCAAAGTTATGTTTTGCTCAGTAAGCCTTATTTGGGTACATCTCACTTGGAATTTTTTGTTTTTAAGACAAAGCTCACTACCCCAGTTCTTTACTTATCTGTATTAATTTACTTGTCTTGTTGTTACACAATCAGGAAAATTGGTATCAGTCAATTTTAAATGGATTGCTCTACAATTGTAACAAACCACAGAAAGATTTCCCCACCCTCTGTTTATAGCAACTAACAGGAGGGTTTTTTTCCACCCAATATTTTCCATGACATCTACAAAACACCACAAATAAGAAAGCTCGAGTGCTGAGATCACTGTTTGCCATAATGACCAAAATTACCTCACAGTTTCCTTGTGCTTCCTGTTCCCCCATAACTATTTGGTGTCTCATGGCTTATAACCAGACTATAAATTCCTCTAGGTTTCTTTTCCTTTGTTTTTTACAACACTTAGCACAACAGGATCCCAAGGATCTGAAATATTTCAGTAATACTGCAACCAATAATGAAATCATTGGGGTTTAGACCAGTGTGGTTTAATTGAAAATCTGTAAGGATAGGAAAAGAAAATAATTATTTTTAATCTTTTCCACCTCCTTTCAGTATTGTTCACGCAGTTCCTATTACTGGCCTTGGGTTGACTGTGTGGTCAGTCCAGCAGTACAATTCCTCCAGCAAAGTTCTTTCCCTGCTGTACAAAGCTGTGCTCAATGGGCATTGTTATCAGGAATGACATGGGATATGGTTCTCTAGTTATGTTTGTACATTTTTTTTACTTATTTGCTTAGCTGAGAATACCCACTCATAATAAATCAACTCCAAGCCACTCTCAAAGATCCTCTTCAATACCAAAAGTGTGAGATTACACCCGCTGACTGAAAAGAAAGCATCTCCTAACTAGGAGCAGATTTCCTCATGGAATAGCCACAGAACAAGTTAAATTACTCCCTCTCTTCTACTACAATGGAAATGTCTTACATCCAAAACTTCAAGTGGCCAAATGCCCGGGAGGAGAGAATCTAGAAAAGTTCTAGGTTACATCTGAGAAGGAAAAAAAGACAGGTACAGCATTTATGCAATATAACCATGCCCCTCCTACTCTCCCGTTGCTCATATTAGACAGAAATATTACTGGAAAATTTGTTTGGAATGGCTGCTGTGGAGGAAAAGGAGAAGAAAGCAGGAATGACATCATATTTTGGCAACTGGATGAAGAGACAAGAAGAGGTTTTGAAGTCACAATGAAGCAAGTAAAGACAATAATCAGAAGAGAATTTAAAAAATAAGAAAAACACCCATCGTGTGAATATAGGCATTGGTGAGCAGATGCTATTGCAGGTGCTGACAGGTGGGAAGGAAAGTGAGCACTTGGGTTTTGGTTGATCCTGCTGTGAGGATGAAATGTTTTGCTGAATGTGTAAAAAACCAAAGTGGGTCACAGAGAGGGAGAGGGCCAAGGAAGAAGGCTCTGCAGAGCTACCTGGAAAGGGTAAAGGAAGGTGAAGGGAAAGGGGAAAGAGAAGAGAAAGGAAGGGAAGGGAAGGGGAAAAGAAAAATAGAGAAAGCAGGAAGAGACCTGAGCAAGCAGCGCCCGAATCAGCAAAAGCAGCAGCCTAATAAACTCGCTGTTAAAAATCATTCCTGCAGATGGAAAGAACTGAAGTAAAAGCCCAAAAAGCTTCTCATTTTAGGTTTGCTTCCTTATATTTTAGGTCAGATTATTTTATTATATTTTTTCCATATGCCCAAAGTGAGCTTCTTAAATTACTGTGTTTAGAAATAAACACATGGAAACAATAAACATCTAGAACATCAGCTTGCATATTTCCTTAATGTATGCATATTTCTCTCCAATTTTCCACATGAAATGAGACTAATTCACTTAAATTTCTTGGGATCCACCCTCTGTCAAAGTTTCCATGATTTCAGGGTTAGCTCAGTAGTTGGTTAATACCTTTGAGAGCGTTGACTTAAAAATTTGAAGTCAGCCACTCAGCTTGTGCATAGCAGAATATTTACACCATACTCAAGTGACCTCTGTTTTATTTACAAAGATGAATAATTACCTATTATTTCTTTTTCTCATCATACAAAATAGGGAGAATATTATGCACATAGATGTTTGTTTCCTAAAGAATACAATCAGGGTTTCTTCAAAGGCTTTTCTATTTCAGGATATTTTGTGCGACATTTTTTAACATATTCTTTGACATTTAAATGTGCTGCTTTATATTCCACAGTTATTTGCAAACGTAAAATTAGTTCACAGTCTTCCCCTGGGTTAACACTGATTGTTAAATATGAGCGTTTTTCTGGCACTCCTGGAGCAAAGAACTTGTCTTCACACCATTTAACCCTGTCATCCCCAGCAGTCGTAGAAGGAGACACACATGACAGCCCATGATCGTGGTTACTTTTGCAGTACATGCCCTCCAAAAACTCTCACATCCCCCAGCCAACACATGAGGGGTGCCAGGGAATACATACCTGTCTGGTCCTTCTTGTATCTATTAATCAACTGCTGTCCATTAATTTGGCTAATCCTGTTTTGAATGTGCTGACACTGCCTCCACAACATCCCAGGGCACCACAGTTCAGATTTTCATTACCTCTTTTATAAAGAGTAATTCTTTTCCTGGTCTGTTTCCCCTCTTTTTCATTATTATGCCTTGTGACAGTTCAGATTCTGTACAGGTGACTCATGCCAAAATCTCTCTGACTACTGTTATGAATTATCTGCCCCAATTCATCCAAAAGATCTCAAGGACTGTTTTTCTCCTAATTTTGTAGTGGCAACATATTCCCTGGCTGGAAGGAGAGCATGGCCCAATTTGCAGGAAGAGGTAAGAGAGGATGTAAGCACAGCAGCACACATTCAGGCACCATGAACTAAGAGAGCAGGTCACGGGCAGCTGAGGAGATCTATTGATGCATTAAAATATTCTTAAGGGCTAGTTTAATGTGTGGTTGGAGTCAAGAAAAGACAGAAAACCCTCCTGAATTTGAGAGTCCTACCCCTGCCACTTATACTTTCAAAGACTTATTCCACTAAATATTTTCTGCTGTTGTAACCCAGTGGTCCCCAACTTTTACCAGTTCATATCCTGTAACACTGGTCAGAAACCACCTCTGTGTACAAACTCTTTTGGACTTTATGTCTGGTTGATTTTAGAAGTCTTAATGTCCTGTAAACATGAAGAATACCAAAAGAATTCATCATCCTCCAATGCATGGTATTAAGATTTTGCCTGTTTAATAGCACTGGCCAAATACCTTATACCAAACATTATGGAGCACTGGAACTTGTTTACCAAGTCCCATGGTCTACCCACTGACAACTAGAATATATCAGTTAGAAAGGGTTCCAGTATGTATTTATTTTAATTGATGTCAAACCCACTGCAATCCTCATTGCACCACACTCACTGGGAACTACAACATTGTGAAAATGAAGCTGCATGCTTCTATTTTCCCCTGGTCTTCAAATTCCGTGCTATTGTATTCTTTCATGCCTTTCCTTTATTACAATGATGAATGCTGGAATATTAATTGCTTTGTTCTCTGTACACATGGATGTATTTTAATAAATCTATTAATTTGGTTTATATATCACTGAACTCCTTTATGCTTTATTTTCCAAATTATGAACCATTCTTTTGCTTCTTAAGCTTTTTTGTTTTATAACATAGGGACACAGGAAATGAACAGTATGCCAGAAGTTGCAGTATTAAATGAATAAGTTATATGAGTGATATAAAAGGCAGAATACCATCCTCACTTCTGCTCACAGTTTGCCAGTCTCCATGTCAGTTAAGGATGTGCAACACTGCACTTCAGTCGCCCCTGGGATAGCTTAGTGCTTGTTGTTACAGATCCATCATTATGTATACAACTACTTTAGCAGTGATTTTTATGTAGGAGATTCCCATTGATGTTTATTTTTAGGCATCTAGTTTATTTTCTTATGCTCTGTTTAAACCAGAATTTTCTTCATATGATACCTTCTTTTTCTGTGATCGACTGCCAGTGGTCCTCCCATAGAATTTTATCTCTCTATTCCAACATACCCTTAAAGGTTGTTTCATGTAAAGGCTATAAAAATGTCAACATGGATTAGCTGCATTCATATTTTTAATTACCCAATCATTTGTGAAGGACCTGCTTTCAACTGAATGGCTCTGCAATTGCTTCATTCCCTTCACTCACTGCATTTATTAAACCCGACACACTGTAGAGCCTCTTTGACAGCCGCACGGGAATCGCACGAACAGGAGACAAGGAGCTGACAGAGTTCCACCCAGGTGTTTTGACATCACCCCGTCATATGCACTTCTCTGGAATATAGTTATGACTTTCAGGCCTACTGCAGGATAATCAAATCTGTCAGATGATGCTGTTTTTCCTGCTGTTGCCTACACTCTTATAAATGGAAAAGGAATTTGCTCTATTTGAGATTTTCTAAGTGAATTTTAACTTGTGCAGATAATAGTTTTCTATAACTGAGTTACAGCTGAACTTATGAGAATGATCCCAGTATATTTTTATGAGCTTTATAACTTTTACGACTTTTATGTTATTAGATATCATTGTTAATGTCTCAAAATTTAACATTTCAAAAGTTGCCAAGTCCCAAAGCCTAAAAGGAACACTTGAAACTTTTAATAGGGCAAGCTCTTGTTTGACAACCTACACATAAGTATAAGCTAAAGGTAGAAAATTTAAAGCAGGAAAAAGTACTCCTTTCCAAAAGTATTCACTGGAACAAATTACACAGGGATATGATATCAAGTTTTCCTCTTACTATCTTCTGATCAAGACTCTCCTGCAACTACAGTTAACCAACCACAAGGTATCAGAAGCAGTAATTATTTGAAATTTACCATATCTACTCTGCATAATAAAATTATATTGATTAATATAGCATTATTCTGGTCATGAACTCCATGAACTTTATAGGATGTTCTTATTGCAGTCTATGATGGTAACAATTCTTTATTTTGAAATCCACATGTCATTCTGATGCAGTAAAAGGTTTTAGAAAGTCAAGCTCAGGAAATCTCAATCTTCAAATTTTTTGGGAAAAATAATCCTACACAAAAAAGAGTTGAACTTCTTGACACAGTCCAACAATGTTCTGCCAAGATGTTAAGGTAAAAAAAAATAACCAGCTGGGCAGTGATGCATGAAATATTCACAGGAGAAAACTTGCTTTTATGACAGTAAAGGAATTAATCAGTTCCACATTTTGAACCTTCAATAAAATGAAAACTTTCCCAATATTTTTTAAACTTTCAAAAAGACATTGAATATAGGTTTGGTTTGCTTTGTTTTTTTCCCAATCAGATTTATTTATATGTGTATTTTCCACACGGCATTTGTCTCTGCTCACATTGGTTGACTGCTCAAGTGTTCCTCAGGGAAGCAGGACTGGGGGACCTCAGCCTTCCTCATGGCCTCCAGTGAGGCAAAAGGTTGATCCATGGGATGCAGAAGGACAGGAAAGGTAGGTCAGTTTTACTGGATGGTCAGACAGAAAACAGGGCTTCTTTTACTCTTGCAGCATCCACATTTCTCCAGTTTGCAGGGATAGGTCATGCTTGCACTCAACAGGTGTGGTAATTTGGAAATAGCAATCCCCTCCTGACCTATGAGGGAAGAAGCACATTCCCAGCTCACATTGCATTTTAAGCTCTTCAGACTGTGCAGTGTGGTTAAGAGACTTATTGCAGTTGCCCCTCCTAAGTGGTTTGGTTTCTTTTACGAGATGCAATATTTATTTTGTGGATGTCAGGAAGCTAGAGGGGATGGTTTGTTAGCAGAGACACTGTAAGATGCACAGTTGAAGCTCAGCCGAGGAGGAGCGAAGGCTGCAGGCAATAAAGGGCTGCATTCTTATGTACATCTCAAGGGAACTGCCAACAATACTCACAAAGGTCTGATAAAACTCAGTGATCTGAGGCACACACAATGAATGATTTTTTGCCACCTTCCTCCAAACGTAAGTATGTCCCGTTCCACAATCACCCCCTTGAAACCAAGCCAAACCAGTGGCTGTGGAGGTACATGCAACAAGACATGGTCAACTCCTGCTGTGTGAAAGGTGTTGGTGACGTGCCATTACCTTCCCCTTACAATTCCAGTTGGATGGTTCCTAAATTGTTAGCACATCACTTCTAGTTTTGTTTGTCCTTTCACTAGTTTTATTGGGAAAACATGCAGATATTTCCCCTGAAATGGAAGCTGGAAATCAACTTGAGATATGGTGAGGTGAGTCTCTTCTAGCAGTTGATTGCTCCCAGCCCTTTCACATACTCAAAGTAAATGCTGGAGTTGGATTGGAATATTTCAGTCCCACAGGTTCAATGCAAAACAGATTTTAATCTACAGCTTGTATTTTTGCTGGTAACACACATTAAGATACTTGATATCTTAATGAGTTGCCATATTCAAAGCACTGAATCAGGAAAAATAGATTTCAGATGGAAGCTAAGCCCCCTGTAAGCATCCCAAAGCAGAATAGCTTTTCAAACTGTGCGTTTTCCCTTTCAGAGGCACACATGCAAACGGATTGTTTAGGGCCTCCTCTGAGGCAGTACATACCTCAGGAACTTCAGCCGTGCCTCTCTGCAACTTAATGGCCTTGCTTACAGCAGTAATGAAAATGAACCACGACTGATTCTCTGATTCAAATTGATGGAGGTTTCATCCGTACAACTGAACAGCCTTACTCCTCAAACCACGTGGTAACTCTGAACTTTTTTCTGGGAACAAACTCTGGTACGTGCCACCCGTTGGTCTCTGTTCAGGCATCACCTGGGAGACAGCTTCTTGGCACAAGTGAAATGCATGCCCGAGACTGTGTGCTAGCAAACAATATGGACAACATGTGGCAGTGCCCGGACCCGCACCAGCAGTCATTATTTTATCGGAAGAGATGGAGTCAGTGTATGTAGCTGTAAGTATTTAATGTCAAAGTGCTAAGTAGCCCTATGAGACCAGCGTGGGATACCCCCAGCAGGGCTTTTGGGTGCCTTATCCTCTAAGCCTCCGAACAGAATACCGCAACGAGCGCAGACACCACGTCTAGGACGACACACGTCTATCAGGATGAAGGGCCAGGGAAGCTGTGCTTCCAGTAGTTTTTATTGTCGTAAGTAAACCCAGTGGAGCTGTGTTGGTCAAACTAACAGACCATCCATCCAGTCTGCTGTAGAGAAAAGAGGCTGAGATGTCTTTTGTCTCTGGCAGTAATTCTTCTATAGTAATACAATGCAGTTGAATGGGTGCTTTCCAAATACAGTCTACACTATTCTCACAAGCCTGGAGAGCTTTTATTTATCTGTGCACAGTTTGTTTTTTAATTGGACATTATGGAAACTCTGACAGTAATATAAGAGATGATTAGCAATAAAACAACATATAAACGAGTGGCTTCTAAATTTAATAATAGGCTAAATGTCTACATTCAGACATGGTTAATCAAAACCAGTTTGTAAACTTCATTTTATTCAGGTCAGCCAGTCAACAGAACATGTAATGCATACTATAAAACTGATTTAGGGCTTTTGGACACCCAAGCATCTACATAAACCAAGCAAGCATTAACCAGGTCTGTCTACTCATAAATTACAGCACATTGTTTTTAAGTGACCAGGATAAAAAGCAACATGCCGTGAGCCATCTACATCATGTTTTTTTCTCTTTTGACCAATTTCCCAGTTACTCTCTCAAATTATCACTCCAGTTTCTTCTTTGTTCATCCCTGTATTGTTTCCATATAACTGTCCAAACCCGCCTGCAAGGCAACTAATCAAAAAAGGCTGAATCACAAGAACATTGACCACTTGATAGTTTGCCCAGCTTATTAAAAATATGAGTTTGACATCCTGCAGCATGTTTTAACAACTGGTTTGCAAATTACAGAATGGCTAAATACAATTAAATTCATTCCATTGTACACAATAACTATTTAACATATGCTGTGAATCTTGTACGCAGATCAGGACTCTGCACTGTTTTCCTACAGCTGTTAGTCAAGTCTCGTTGCCTTGCGCTACAGATCCACCAATTCTCACAACATAAACAGGCTTGGGCTGGGTCACAGCTTGGTGGCAATTTTAACAAAACAAAACAAAACCTCAAACTCCCATTCATACGGTTTTTAAAAGCAGTGATGGCCTTCCATAAGTGAAATTATTCACTTCTCTGTACTCACAGCAAATCAATGTAGGGTTTACTCACCTCGTTTAGAGGTGAACAATTCCTAATACTGGACCAGTGCCTTGACTCTTTATCTCAAATACCAGAACACAGGCAGAGCTGAAATTACTTACTGCTTATTCCAAGAGAGGGTTTTGCATAAATTTATAACATTCTTCCCCTTTCAGAAGTTGAACCTGCAGCGTACGTATTTTATCCAATACCATATACGTGATAATATATGAGCTCACATGAGCTAACACAACATAGGATCTGTCCCACGGATATTTCATGCCACTCCATGTGCACCAGATCTGAGAAGCACGTGATACACAGCTCCCAGGGAATATGAAACACATGTGGGTCTGATTCTCCACTTTGTTATTCCAACTCTACACCCTTGCAACTCTAACGAAGTTACACCAGTGCAAAACTGTTGTACTGAAGTGGAGGATTAAACCCATATGTCTCTTTATATGAGCCAAATTTACAGGACAAAGTTTTTCAAACAAATTCAGTAAACATTCAGACTTCTTTAGAGTTCTATACCTGTTTGGTCCTCAGACAGTATTTTTCCTGCTTAAAGAAAAGCTTTACCTTAAGGACAGCAACTGTTACTTGTTAAAAGGCTCTCAGCAAGGAACTGAGTCAAAAAAGGCAAAAAGATTGAGAAGATTTGCAACCTACAAAACATTTAAAACAAGACGGCACATCCTCAAACTCAGTCAGCCATGATAAACCACTTTTGCCTGCGTAGATGCATACCTCTGTAGAATTAAAAGCATAACCCATCATATTTGCAAATTCTTATGATTTCACAGTGCAACTTTTGAAGTGTTTCTCTTGGCCTATTTCCAGACAGTACACCTGAAAATTAGTTTAACAACATTTTACTGCAATAGAAAATTAACTAATTCTGTTTGATTTGTATACAATTCTGAAAACTTATAAGCTATATGTTTATATGCTAAATCAGATACAGATAAAGACATTTATTAAACAATTATATGATTCCCATAAAGGGTCATTTAGGAAAAGGGATCTATGCTGGTGCTCAGAGGGTACATTACTAGTTTAGTTTAATGGAAAAAGCAAAAAAATTCAGATTAGCTCTCTATATATTTCTTCAGAATATTTCACCATATTCAAAAATTTGAAATTTCCTTCTGGTTGATGAAAAATTATTGAACCAGCATAAAGAATTTTGAGAGCAGATTTTAATGCTATGGAAAAAATACTGAGGAAATGTAATAATGACGATAATAATAACAACAAAAATATTTAATAAAAATAATATTACAAAAAATCCTTATGTATTTTGATTTCAAACAATTATAGTCCAATTCGGACTATATGTTCTGCATTCTTTTCCTCCAGGAAGTGTCTTTGATTAAGGCAGTTGTTTATTTATTTTGTTAGGTGTTTAAAAATTATTTTATACCTCTGTGCTTATACCTGTAGTGTGATAAGACATGACAATTAATAAATAAGCTCTGCGAACAATTTTATATTTAGTTATGATAGTATTATATACTAATATAGTTACTAACACAAGAAAGTAACCAAGAAACAGTAGTGACTTCAGGTATTGAATACCATAAATAATATCTCATACAAATCTTATTCATGGTGTTATTATGTTAGAATCAGAAGGGCATAGCTAAATACCAAAAGTTCTGTGATAAAAATGCCTTTTTGTTTTTAAATAATAATATATAGACACTTATTTAGGCTGTGATACCTCTCACCAATTTCTAATACTAATGAATGTTAGGAAATTGTTTCAGTCATCCCAAATTTAGATGTCATATACTGGAGTGAAGGTGCCATCAACACTGTCCTGCAGCAGCAGCTGGAGGACAGTCAGGAAACATTAATATTCAGGAAACATTAATATTATAATCTAAATTTCTAGTTTAAGCAGTACAGTCAGTGGCACTGAAACAGCAATTCAACTCACCTGGTACACTTAGGGCAGGATTTGGTCACTGAAACAGAGGTATCTGCTAGCTTTGGGAAGCATGAGAGTCCTCTGGGAGTAACATCCACTCATCCCATCCTAACAGACATGTACAACAGGAGAGAGGAAGTAATCTTTCCTCTTCATTGAAAATAAAGACTGTCATAAAGCTGAATTACATGGTCACCTTTGGGATTTCCTTCATTTGCCCCCATGTAAATGTCTAACAAACATTAGGTTTGTGTCTGAGGTGACCACACAGTGATGGATGCTTTGCAGCAGCAGCAATAGCTGGGAGGAAAATGAACCAAGATCTTCTGGTGAGAGTCAGGCATCAGAACCCATTTTAGATATCTGAAACTCCTGACAGGTATTAATCAGAAGCTACAGAAAAGCCACACCTTTCACCAACTGAAAGTCAGGTGGGATCTCACCTATGGTGTCCCATGAATCCCATTTCTACAGTCTATCACCGCTGTTCTACCCCTACTCTGGAATCAAAGTTGCTACCAAATTAAAACCTCTTGGTTGAAGCTCAGCTGTATGGGAGTTTACTAAATTGACTAGTGAAGCATTTTCACCTGCTCCTTTGTCTCCTCTGTGCCCTCTCTGGGATCATTCCTGTTTCTAGCACAATCTTCCCCCCAGCTTTATGGAGCATGACTGGTCACTCGACATGTGCATGGTCACTTGACATGTACTGCTGCTTTCCTGAACATCAGCCTCATTAGATGACATTCTAATTCTAATTCTGCAGTGTTGTCCTCTCATGGACAAGATCTTATAAGTAATGCTGCTAGAAATGCATTAATTTTGTGTAGTTTCACCTCTAAGTCCTATAAACACTGAGTCCAGGATTTGATTTTGTGTTTCTTTCCCTACATCTCTGAGGCTTCAACATTTTTATAGAAGATCATTAAGAACAATTCAAAGGCTAAAAATGTTACAGAAATGGGTGGAGATAGCAAACCATTGGGCTTAGCCCAGAGAGGAAAAGAGAAGAAAATACTATTTCTTCGACATCTGAATATGTATCTAACATCTGAATCAAAATAATTTCTATTTAAAGAAGAATTACTTTACAGATACTTTTAATAATGCTGCATACGGCATCACAAAACACAAAAGCCTTCATAATGCTTTGGAAAACCAACAGGAATTTAAATGAGATACAAACCAGGCATCTTCTAATCCTTCTTCAAGTTTTGTTCCTTCTTTTCTTCTGTTCACAATATGACTCAGAAGGGCAGATCCTACCTGATATAAAACAGTCCATCCAGCTTTATCAAAGTCAAAGAAGTTACAGTCACACCAAAGGAAAATCTGGCATGATGCATCTAAACTCCAGATCTAACATTAACTGTGACTAATTGTGAATGTTGTAGATGTTTCTTCCTACGCAGAGTTATGTCTTTACCTGAACATCTTTCTGCTTTTTATTATTAGGCCTAAGTAGGACATCAAAGGTTATTTTTTTTTATCTTCATGGAAAAATGTCTCTCATTTCCATACAACTTCTTCTTACTTTAATTTGCTTCCGAGGACTTCAAAACATCTTATTGTCCGCAGCAGAAGAAACATCTGTTGAAGTCATACACAGTTTATTGGCTGGAATCAGTGATAAAAGACAGCATTGAGACTCACCAAAACATTTTATTGCTATCAACATAAAACAAAATTTTACAAAAAACAAGCTTGCCTTTTTTTTTTTTTTTTTTTTTAATATGAGAAACATGGGGAAAATTTTGCAAGCCAAAGAGAGAAGAAAACTGTGATTTTAATTCATCAAGCCTCACATGACTGGATTTTGTGCCCCAGCCAGCTGAGGCCTAACCATGTTACAAAAAGTGTTTTTTAATTAGCTAAGAAAGAGAAACAATTTATGAACAATGGTACTTCTCCCCACAGGATTTCCTGTTTAGAGGAATTGCTTTCCGCACTAGAATTGATTTTTGCTCTTTCTACCTACTGATCTGTTTTACCACTTGCCTAGTGCAGCCTGATATTAATTACTGCTCTTTTTTATTTTGGCATAAAACAGCAACAAGGCCCCAACATCACATTTCACATCTAAGCTAGCCTCCTAGGAGATGAGGTGGGAAGTATATGCAATGAAATTAGAACTGCCATATTTTTTCCCTTTTTTATTAGTCTTCCCCAATTCAGCAACTCTCTGCTTTAAACACAGAGAATTTGAGAAAGAAGACCACCTGGCAAGTTTACAGAAATCTGTCTTATTGGCATGACAAAACAAATAACTTGAATAAAGCTGCTGGTAATGAGGAGGAAGCATTGCAAGGTGTTACATTGGAAACTTCGTTTCATAAAATACACATCTTGTGTAGGAGCAAGGAAGACTGCATCATCAGAAGGAGCTGATACTTAGCAAGTGTGGTCTCCCTTCAGATATTTTGACAATTTGATACAGTTGTCTATTCAATTTCCAGCTACTTACAGATCTTCATGCAGGTTCTAATTCCAGGGCTTCTGCTCAATTATTCTTTACTCCTTTGTATTTTGCTATTCCATATCCTTTTTAATGGTACCCTCCCTACTTTCTTCTTTATGTTTTGGGTTGGTTTTTTTCTCCCTTACACCCGAGAAAATTAAAATTTTACACATTTTATCAGTAACTGGTTTCATATTTTCCTTTTGCAGATTGTCTATACTTTCCACCATCTTCCTTACCCTTATGCATAATTCTGTGTGAATCATCTTTTCTCCCTCCTGATTCCTACTTGACTTCCTTTCCTACTAGTACTTCTATTCCATTTTCTTTTTCTTCATGTCCGGTTTTGTCTAGTTTCTCTTATTTTCCATTTCCTCTTTTGTCTTTTTTTCCCAGGTTCTCTGTTGTACCTCACCTTCTGTTGTACACTTACACTGGCATTAGAGAGCATGAAAAAAGGCAACAAATGAAACAAAGCCAGCTGGGAAAAGCACCAGAGGTCTGGTTGTCTTTTACACATTTCTTTTCTGCATTTTCCTCGAGCTTGACAATAATTTTGTTTTTCAATGTTCGTCACACTTTTCCAATAGCATCAGTTGGTTTTGCTTGAGGTAAGCATTGTTTATTCAGCAGCATATGTTTTTCTTCTTCATATACAATTGTGAAAAAGGCGTAACTGTTAACTACGGATGAGCAGATAGGTTTTGCCTTTTTGAGCCAGATTTCTTAATTCCAAGGTCCAGAGGTTTATGACTTGTTTTTTGTAGTTCCAGATCTGCGGTCAGGATGCCCTAGCACTCAGCTGGAAGCATCTATAGCTCCTTTAAATATTTTTTGTATTTTGTTATTTCAGAAAATTCTGTAACATCTATGTCAAGCATCAATATTTTAAAAAATCCCATAGTACCCATAAGGATCTTCTTTATAACCTTTTTTTTCTAAAGCAGGTAAGCATTCTGTGTCCTTCAATGAAGGTGCAGACTATTAGAAGGATATTGGGATAAATCAATGTTAATGACTCAGAGCAGAATCTTTACAAAATATATTTTAAGAAGATAAAAAGTAGTATGTTATAGATACCTACAAAAGGAAAAGCAGTTTGTAGTGAAGTGAATTGCTACTTGTTCCTACTCAGGAAGTTTGTTTCTGCACTTGGCTGCTTTTAGAGACACTAGAAACAACACAGAGCTGCTTTGTTTCATACCTGAGTTTCTAAACTCTTCCCATAGCTGAGAAAAAGGAAAAAAAAAAAGTCTTAGGATACTACAGATTTAAACATAGTAAGATTATATTCCTCCTCAGAGTTGCACACTTTGATGGATCTCGTGTTTTAAGACGCTTATGGATACATCTGTATTATGTAATGACCAAAACTATTAAGATTCCTGGAGTCAGAAAATGTAGCTGTATTGTAACCTTACAGTGAGTTTTCTGAAGTCACACTATTGTCTTTTGTTTTCTAAAAAAACAGTTTGCCAACTAAACCTTGACACCATAAGCAGTATGTCATGTTTTCCAGTGCAAATTGTTGAATTTGTGTAGATGAACTACCTACAGCTGTACTAACTAAACTGAGCAGCCACAAATCCTTGTTTCTGTGGCTTTAGTCTTGCATCTTGGAAGTTCCTCAGAACACAAACCTACTATATTTATGGCTGTTATGGTGATTATCAAGTACACAATGAGTAACAGAAAATAGATTGGGTCTGCCGCCAAAAGGTAAAATAATGCTACCCACCTGCTTGCTGCTGCAACAGACAGAAAGTTTTGCTGACGAAATCAAATCCTGAAGGGATTTTATGATCATAACAGTAATGGGAGGAGTTATTATAAAAAGCCAATATATAATTAAATGTAACATTCTTTTGAAAAAGAAAAATTTCCACACAGGATCATTTCACCAGAGCTAAGGATACCTGGGAATATAAGCTAATGGCTACTGGTTATTGCCATTTGAGAATTTCTCTATAGGCTGTATGAAACAGAAAGGTGGTCTTAGCCACCTCCTTAGGACTGAGGGCCACAACAATTCTTTTTGTGCTAAATACTCCTTCCATAGAAAATTATTTGTCTCATCTAGCTCTATGGCACTGTCGTGGGTTTGACCCCGGCTAAATGCCAGGCACCTACGACGTTTGCTCTCTATGCTCTCTCCTGCTGCAGCCATGCAGAGTAGAGGGCAAATTAACACAAAACACTGGACTTATGAGTTGAGATAAGATTACTGATAAGGGGACGCACGAGATTCAGGGCAAAAGCAGACGGGAAGACTTAAAGTTGCAAAAAAAAGTGATTTATTAATTTAACAGAGTCCGAGGATAAATCAGAGGTAAAAATAAGCTCTCGAGACACCGTTTCTTCACTGACCCCCCTTCCCTCTTAAGGCACTGCTTCCCAGCTCACCCCCTCCCACCTTTCCAACTAACCAACAACTCCAGGGCAGGGGCAGGGTGTGGGGTTTTTTTTCCTTAAGTCAGTCTATCACAATTCTTCTACTACAGACACTGTTTCTCTATTCGCCCCCTCCTTCCATTCAACCAGCAGATCCGGGCTGGGGCAAGATATGTGGCTTTTCTTAGTCAGTCCAATGCCACAATTCTTCTGCTACAAACGCTGTTTTTCTGCTCACCCCTCTCCATATTAAGGTCATTTCTCAGCTCACCCCCTCCCTCCTTCCTTCTAACCAACAGCTCCGGGGTGGGGGCAGGGCATGGGGGTTTCCTTTGGTCAGGGTCAGTCCATCAGGGAGAAGAGTCCTCTACTTAGCCATGGGGGTCCCTCCCACGAGAGACAGTCCTCTGCGAACTTCTTTGGCGTGGGTCCAATCTCACGAGCAGCCCCGCCCGATTGCTGCTGTCCGAGATTCTCTCCAGGCTGCAGATTTCCAAGCCGAGGCCAGGCTGTTTCCATCCCGGGAGCAAGGCCTCTCTCTCTCCTGCAAGGCCTTTGCAACTCTCAGTCTCTGGGACTCCCACTGGATCACAGCTTCCTGCAGGCTTCCACCTGCTCCTCTGGCGTGGGCACCTCCCCACAGGCTGTGGGGGGTTCTCTGCATCCCCTGGACTCCATGGGCTGCAGGGGGACCACCTGCTCCCCCATGGTCTTCACCACGGCTGGCAGAGGGTTTTCAGCTCCGGCGCCTGGAGCATCTCCTCCCCCACCTTCTCCACTGACCTTGGTGCCTCCATGTTGTTCTCCCTCACATATTTTTACCTCCTCCTCCTCCTCCTTCCCTGGCTAAAAAGAAGTGCGTGCTCACCTTGTTTTGATTTCTTCTTAAATATGTTTTCACAGAGGCGTAACTAACATCTTTAATTGGCCCAGGTTTGGCCAGCAGCATGTCCATCATCTTCAGAGCCATCAGAGATTGGCTCTGCTGGACATGGTGGAGAAATTTCCAGAATCTTTACTCAGAACATGCAGGAGCCATCTTTGTACCCCACCCTATCCACTGGCAAAAACTGGGCCAGGCAAAACTACCACAGGCACATGGCAGTTGTCAATACAAAGGTGTCCCATTCCATTTCATATGTCTTATAGAATCTTCTCTGGCCTCCCAATGTCTCTATTGTACGTTGTTTGCTCCACGGGGACATCTTGGGTACCGTATGTCACAGGCATCAGGAATCTACACTCGGGCAAATGAACAGTTTCCTATATCTTCAGTAAGGCAATCTCAGACACCCAGCTCACATGCAGATGCACAAATATTGACAGTTATTTATGTTTAGATTCTGAATTTGAAATACATTCTGAATTTAAAACTGAATTCTACCCCTCGAATTATGGAAGATTAAGCCTACTTATCATGTTATCTTTCTGTGTTTATACCACAGAGCTTGCTGTCACAAATCAACCCCTTGATTTCCACTCCCTCAGCATAGCTCCATGACCTTGTCAGGCACAGTGATGAAACTGACTGGCCTGTAATTCCCAGGTTTTTATTTTTCCCTTTTCCAGTCAGTGGGAACTTCACCATAATGCCACAACTTCCCAAACATGATGGGTAGTGGCTTAGGGATTTCATCCACCACTTCCTTCAGGACCTGTGGATGAATTTCATCACTTCGATCGACTTGTGCACTTTCAGTTCCCTTAGATGATCTCAAAACTGATCATCTCTTACAGCAGGTAGTTCTTCATCCTCCCAATCCCTGCCTTTGCCTTCTGCAATTCAGGTGGTATGGTTGGAACACCTGTTGGTGAAGACCAAGACAAAAAGTAGTTGAGTATCTCAACCTTCTCCATATCCTGGGTGACCATGTCTCACTTCCTTCCAGAGAAGGCTCACATTTTTCCTAGTCTTCCTTTTGTCGCTGAGGTACCGACAGAAGCTTTGCTTGTTGCCCTTGATGTCCTTGAGCAGGTTTAATTCTATCAGCTTTCCTAACCTGATCCTGATCCTCAGACAATTTCTCTGCATTCCTCACAGCCTACCTGTCCTTGCTTCCTCCCTCTTGCAAGCTTTCTTGAGTCTGAGTTTGTCCAGGAGCTCCTTGTCCATTCATGCAGGCCTTCTGGCTTTTGTCTGACTTTCACTTTGCTGTAATGCATCGCTGCTGAGCTTGGGGCAGGTGACCCATGAATACTGATCAGCTTTCTTGTACCCTTCTTCCCTTCAGGGCTCTATCCCACGATACATTACCAAGCAGATCCCTGACGAGGTCCAAGTCTGCTCCTCTGAAGTCCAGGGTAGTGAGCTTGCTGTGTGCCCTCCGCCCTCCTTGCCACCCTATAGATCTCAAACTCCTGTAGTAAGGAAGCTGAACCCCAGGCTATGGCACCAGTCCTGTAGGCATTTGTTGATCAGCCAGATTTGACTGGCCGTTTCAGACCCCTTCCTTGTGACTAGGAGGATTGATGAAAAAGATACTGGCTCTGCAAGGTCCCTTGCTGTCACTCCTAGGGCTCTGTAACCCTTCCTGATCCTCCTCAGCCTGCTCCTGGCTGTATCACTGGTGCCCACACTAAACAACAGCAGCAGATAATGCTTTGGGACTGTACAAGGCTTGGCAGTCTCTCGGTGACACCTCCAACACCAGCCCCACTAAGCAGCACACCTCTCTCGAGAGCACGTCAGGCCAGCAAATGGGTGCTCCTGAATCTTCCAGAAGGAGTTACCTACTACTGTAACCCATCACCTTTTCTTATATGCACTGGTTTTCATACTGGGAGCAAATTTATGTTTCATTGCATCATACAATGCTTGACCAAAGAATTAAGAATGCTGTGTTTTGATCCAGAGCTGGTAGCAAAAAAGAAGACTTGCTTATGTTATGCTCTTAAGCTAGACTCATGATATTTAAATAGTTGAAATTATTTAAATTGTTTAAATAATTTAAATGAAATTATTTAAATAATTCAATTATTTTAATTAATAAATCGTTGACTCTGCTGGGGTCAAAATTATGACTCTGTTCACAAGGATTTGCTATGGGTGTTTCCTTGATTACTGATGGGTGCCTGCAACAACCAAAATATCACAGGGAAAGTATTTATTTCTGTATTTAAGGAAGTTGACAATTCCAGTACCCTATACAATACTGTGCAACAGTGTTCTAATATTTGACTTTTCAGGTAACCACTGAATTCAGGGAAGTTAGAAAATTGCAGATATTCCTATTATTTTTGGCTTCTCAATAGACTTGTACTTCAAGTTCCTGTAAGGCACACTATTGAAGTGTTGGAGGCTTATCTATCAAGGAATTCAGTATTCATTAACCTCACAAATAACCACTACAATAATGAGAGCTGAATAAATACAGGACACATACACAATCCACTGAGTTTACCTCTCTGCTTTTATCAGTATGGATCTGCTTTAAAGACTACCCTGAACTGATCAGCCACGTTATCAGGATTATTTGATTTTTGGAAATGTTAAAGAGATCAATGAGGATAGAAACCCCCCTATGGCAGGCTCCCTTCCTTTAATAGCCAACCTCTGCAGCAGTGCTTCCAGACTTCAAAGGGAAGATCAGATAACTCTTCTTGTAAAATAGGCCAAAGTCTACCTAGAGAGTGCAAAAACATGTGTAAAATTGGATACAAACTGACAAGGCCTTCAGATGTACTGTAGGTAGTGAAAGAACTCTGAAAACATGAAATACGTGACTGAGGTTGGAGCCTGTAAAATTGCTGTGGTTTTGCCAACATAACATTCTCCTACAGACTTGGAAACACATAAGAAATTTAAACATTATAGAACAAAGAGGGATAAAATGAAAAAAAAAATCAGGATTTTACACACTTTATGGTGAATTATATTTTTAGGATGAATCCAAACGATAAATTTCCTAGATAATTATTATACAATGAAAGGGTTCCTACTTGATTCAAGTACTTTATTAGCCAAGATGGTGGGCTGGCCCTGGCCAGCTGCCAAACACCCACCCACCCACTCACTCACTGAACTCCTCCCTCCCTGGGGACAGAGAGAAAGTAGATGGAAGGTGAGAAGACTCACAGACTGAGCTGATAACAGTTTAACAGAGAAAACAAAGGTTGCATATGCAAGAAAAACAAAGAAAGGAATGAATTCATTACTTCCCATTGGCCAGCAGATATCCAGCCTCTTCCTGGGCAGCAGGGTCTCTGCACACACAATAATTACTTGGCAAAACAAATGCCGTGACTTCCCCTTCCTCTTCTTTCCGCCTGTTTTTATTTCTGGGCACAATGACATTCGGTATGGGATATCCCTCTGGTCAGTGGGGATCAGCTGCCCCAGATATTTCTCCTGTAACATTTTGCCCTACACCAGCCTTCTCCCTGGGGGTAAGGAGGGCGAGAGAGAAAGCCTTGACAGTATGCAGCTGTTCAGCAAAAGCCAAAACACTGATGTGTTACCAACACTGTTTCAGCCACAAATCCAAAGCACAGCACCACACAGGCTGCTGTGATGAAAATTAACTCCATCCCAAGCACAGCCAAAGAGAAATTAAAATGTGTCTGAGTGGCTGGATAGTAAATACATAATAAGACTAATTAAAGTTATAATTGGGTTGATGAATTGTGGATGGAAGAAGCATGCAGAAGAGTCACCAACTACCAGCAAATAGGGACTTAACTGAGGATCCCATTGTCCTTAAAACCACATAGAATCATAGAAACGCTTTGGTTGGGAGAGACCTTAAAGATCACCCACTTCAAACCCCTGTGCCACAGGCAGGGACACCTTCCACTAGACCAGGTCACGCAGAGTCCCATCCAACTTGGCCTCGAAAGGCTTGCAAGAGTTTCAGGGATCCCACAAGAAAGGCGGAGAGGAGAAAGCAAAGTGTTTCATGAAGGTGGAGGATCTCACCCTAATGAAATATTACAGAACTGGCAATTACATCCATTGTGGTGAGAAAAGAAGGGGATATAATGCAAGAAGCATAAGCAGAAGTCTAAAACATTTTCTTGAAGACATTGCAGTGTCAACAGTACGTGCAAATTCTTTCTTTTGATGAAAAAGGGCTATCAAACCAGCAAGTCAGGCAAGTTATTTCAAAGTTCTTTCAGCTTTGAGCAGTTTCCATACATCTTGGCACACTCCCTGCTTTTTGCACTGTTTCATGAGAGAAAGTGGTGATTTTCTTTACGTTAGCATTTCCCACAAACCCAACTACAAGTGAGCTCGCTTGCCTGTTCCTGCAAATGGAAGTGGGTTTTCAAACCTGGTGTTTTACACAAAAAAGGTTTTGGAACTCTGCTTTTGCCTGGAATCCATTCAACTGTCATTGAGGACAAAAAATTTTTCCAGTAAAAAAAAAGACAAAAAAATCATTTTTTCTTTGACACTCTGTACCTCAGATCATTCTCTTCAAGAACTTGGCTTACCCTGTTGTCAATACACATTGTTTGGTCACTGTTTTGGACTTCTTGCTATGCACAAGAAGTTTTCTCACTATCTTTTGTAAACTCTTCCAAGAATTAATCTGGCAGGGTGCTGACCATTCTGGCCTGATCTAGAAAAACACTTAAGGCTGTCTTTAAGCACCCGAGTAGTTCTAACCAGACTGAGCTCATAATACCATTGTTTTACAAGATGATGAAATATCTGTTTACTCATTAAAGTCTGAATATTAAGATTCAAGATTGCTTGTTCTATCCATTACAGATGTTTTCTCCTCATAAATGACAATCAAAATTTCATTTGTTTGATGTTTATATCTTTGTTCAGTTTTCTGCTCTATTGAATAACTCTCAGTGAAAAATTCCAGGCTCTTCTTGAACAATTTATTGTTCTTTTCTTTTTCTTCATTATTATTAATGGGAAATTCCAAACTTTGCAGATAAGATTTATATACACTTTCAAATAGGTCACAAAAAGAGAATATCAGAAAAGTTTTAAAAGCCTGTTTTGCAATTTATGGCTTTATTGAAAAAACCAAACAAGAAACCAAAACCAAACCAAAAAAAAAAAAAAAAAAACAACCTCAAAGCTTTAACTGCTTTAAAAAGTATATAATTGCCAAAACCTCTGTGACTGATGTACCACAAAGGAATCTGTCTTGCAAACATTTATGCGTCCAATTAATTTTAAGCACATGAGTAGCACACCACACTGTATACTTTCATTAATGACCTAAATAATAGGAGACAGAACATGATTATTAAGCTTTCACATGACACTATGAGAGGAGAAAAGATAATGTCCTGTTGCAAAAAGAGTTAGGCTTTATATTTGCTCCATAATAACAGATTTACTTCCATTTTTAATGGGATTTTTCTTTAGTTTAACTCTTTTCCTTCTTTGGTAATCACTCTCTTAATACACCTAGAAAAAATAATAATGTCTTTTTCTAAGCAATCTATTTAGATACTCCTGTAATTGATCACCTCTCCATCCTATTACCATGACTATGTTTCAGGTTGTGTTTTTTTTTTTTTTTAAACCTATGTAACTGTATAGTGTTTGAAGCAAGTGAAACATTTTCTTTATTCTATGACATTTTGATTCTCTCTGTCCTGGGGATATTTACCATCTTTGTTTCAGTGGATTTTAGTGGAAATGTCCATATATTTCTTCTGCACTCATGAATATGTTTTGCTTTGGAGAATCCATTTACTCAAGAGAAAATTCTTTCAATGTTTTTCCAGCATCTTCAGGTTTATTTTTGTCTCTGGAAGGAACTGAGGGTACTGGCTTCCAGATATAAAAGACACTGTCACTTTGGTCATATAATACTGATAGATATCTCCTCTCTTTACAGTGCATTACAAAAGAGTAGCTTACTTGCATGGCCTGACATTAGAGTACACAGATTAAAACACTAAGGTCTATTAGTGGTGTGGTATTCTCAGTGATACTTTTTGTTCTAGGATCCTTCATCTTTTTTTACTCACTTTTGAGACAAGGTGTGACTTTTTGTAAGACTGCTTGAGATTTTTCTAAAGGTTCTTGGCTGTACCTTCTTGAAAAGATGACTGCATTTGAGCAGAACTACAATAATTTTTAACAAACTTAGTATCTAAGTGTACTGTACAGTCTACAGTATTAAAAGCTTCCCACATTTACTAGTTCAAGGAGTTCATACAGTAAGGAATGAAAAAGACAGAGCCAGACTCCTCGCAGTGTCACCCAGTGACACGATGAGATGCATTGAAACACAATAAATTCCATTTCAGAAGATGAAAACACTTTTTTTACTGTGAACATAATCAAACACTGGAAGAGTGGTCAAGAAAGCTTGTGGAGATCCTGGGAGAAATCCTGGGAGATGTTCAAAATCCAACTGGACACAAAGCTCTGTGCAAGTGGCTTTAACTGACCCTACTCCAAGCAGGTGGATTGGAATAAGGAACTTCCAGAGATTTCTTACAACTTCAGCTGCACTGTGAGTCGAAGACTGTGAGACTTGACTCTTCACTGCTGCTGTTGAAATACCCATCTAGGATGAGGACAGCCACCTTTCAAAAACTACAGCAGTAGAACATTTGGTCATCTTAAAAACTGAAGCCATTCTAACAAGCAAGATTGATAAGGAAACCCAAAAGCAAAGAGAAAAGAACACTCTGCCGAGATAATAGATGCTGACCCTGAGATTGTTGTTTATCTTACAACAACAATCTTGCATTGTCACTGGACAATGTAAAACCAGTTTCCATATTGTTAGCAGTGAAAACTGAGTAAACTTCAAAATAAGGGTTCCTGGTGCTTCCTCTCCTTCCAGACACCATTACTTTCTCATTTGTAGATAAACAGTATTTTAATTTCAACTACAGAGGTAAGGTATGAAACACATTACTTCCTTCTCTTTTCAGCTGACAGTTTCATTGTTAGCAAACTTCCTTAGACTGAGATAACTTTTCAATTCCAATCCTATTTGTTAGGTACATACCTTAACTGTGAAACTGCTAAAAAAACTCCTATACAGAAGACATTGCTGCTGCTCTGTGGGTTGATGCACAGGGGCTTAAGATATCAAAATCTAAGTATGTGCCGACTAAGGAAGTCTTTATTCAACCATGACTACATGTTTAATATCCTAGCCAAGTGCTCTCAAGCTTTGCTCTGATAAGCACAAAAGCTTATAAACCAGTTAAGGTTGGGGTTTTTTCAAACTGGTCTTTACTAAGTGTATATAATCCAGCAAAGAAATTGAGAGTTCAAACACCAGTCATAAGTAAATGAGATATAGGAGGTATGTGTATATGTAATTATAGTTTGTGTCCTGTAAAGATAATCTTTCTTATGGAACAGTGAAAACAAACATAGAATCAAAACCATAAAAAATAGGAAAGAAAGGGTAGAGTGAAAAGATAACAAGACACAAGATTAATGTAATCTGCACTATATTAGTCTGCTATCTGATACTCAACCTAAGAGCGTGCGCTGTAACACTGAACTATGACTCGACTGATCTGATTGGAATAAAAGTCAGTCAGTTTGTGATGAAAAAGTGCAGGTCTTATGCATTCAACTTACATTAGGCAGGTCTTCTGTACAAAGCTTCTAAATTCTGGTAGAAAATGTTAACATTGCATCACAAACCAATTCTAATCATATTAAAGGATAATGTTTTGATTGTATTATAATCATATTTGCACAGTGTGCTGTGCTTACTATTATTTACACAGAGGAAAGTAAAATAAAAAGAATATTCCATTTCCCAATTTCTATTTTGCAGGCATCACTAGTATTCCTGAGCATAACATTTTTCAGAAAATATTTATCTTATTTTTGTTGTTAACTCCTCCTTATTCAAGAATATTTTTCAAAATGTGTCTGGCTAAAGTCACCAGACTGGGTAGCAGTTTCCAAAAGAGCTGTGCTGCACAGGCCTGCCAGCTTGCTTGGAAACCACTCAAGAACCTCTAGTAGGGCACTGCACAACAATGACAAAACTCTCAACGTAAAAGTGTTATGTCACCTTTGAACATAGGACTAAACTCACTTGCTGGTGCCACTAGAGCCTCTAGTGGATTTTTTTTAACATTGCAAAACTGTAGTGCAAATAGAGAATTCTGTGGCTGATAGCCCTGTTATTCTCCCGGAGAAAGAGTGGAATTTCATAGCTTCCAGTATAACTTTCATAGTCTAAATGGTATCATCACGACAGGCTCTCCTGAGGACCTCAAATATATTTCCTTTTATGCAGTACTCTTCACCACTGCCACCTCCTCAGCAGGGCAAGGAGCTCCCACAGATCCTCCACCACATCTGCCATCACAAGCAGTTGTCTCAAAAGCCCAAGGCATCTCAGGTGGAAGCAGACACCTAAATGAAGACAGTTGGATCAAGCCCATAGAGTTTGTTCACTTATCTAGGTAATTCATAGATGGCTGTATTGTAGACAACTCAACTTAGATGCCTGCATCTGAATCTGAATGTAAATCCCAAATGGAGTTTTGACTCGGCATCTAATATTAAGCAAAAATTTCCATAACTGGAAAGAAAGTATTTTCCAAGCCAGCATATTGACCAGAATTCTATTACAGAAAGCTTAAAGGAAGTTAGAGGTAAAACCCCTATTTTTAAACTATATACACAGAACTAGACATTAGGAAGCTTTGCAAATTCCAGTGCTGCATATCTATGAACTTCAGTATATTAAGTGACCATTAAATGACCTGATATGTGAGCATTTGCAAGGACAGGACTTCAAAAAATCTTCTGCATTCTTCTGAATAAAATGAATGTTACAGTAAAGTAAATATATTGGCCACAGTGGATGGTTTTGGTGAAGTACTTCAGAATTTATAAGCAAGAATACTGACATGATGATTGCACTGTACCATTACAATATTGCAATTACATGCAAAACAGGGTTTGTGGATCTCAGTCATTATATTAAATTGTCACATTCATCCTTAGATTGATTTAACATGTTTTTAAAACTTTATTAACACTTTCTTATAGTACATCAAATTATCCCAGAAAAGACATGTTCACATTTCAAAGCATCAAATTTATTTTGAAAAATTGCTTTCACATTTTAAGAAAATATTTCATTTTTCTTACCACATTTTAGATAAATACATTGCAATAAGAACACTGAGATTCTTCTTCGAATGTCAATGGCTGGTCACACTTTTAGTTTTAAAAGCAGAAAAGCTCTAATTAAGAAACAACTGTGCACTTATAAATGACAAATAAAAGCTTGCAGGAAAACTGAAAAGGCAGCCCACTAGGTTTTTTAGATTTTTCTTAGCAGATTTCTTTGAGGATTTTTCATTCTGGAAGTTCATCACTTAATCTGTTTTTTCATCATACATACTTTAAAGAAAATCACCAAGATTTTCAACAGTCTATTTATTGTGCTACACATCACAATTGGTAATTTAGAAAAATTAACAATTTTTCTAGAACACATTATCAAAGAACATGTATAACTATTATTTACCAGAAGGATTTTTTTTCCCATAAAATCCACTGATGCACATCCAAGAAACCCCTGGACAGAGCCTGCTGAAGATCTTTTGCACTTAATGTATAAGACGACTCAATTCAAATAACGTGTGCAATGCTGAACCTAAGAGGCATTAATGCCAGAAACAACAACTGCACCATATCAAGCCCAGGGAAAAGTAATGGGACTAGAAAGGGAGATTTTCCAAAAATCAGAGTTTTTATTTCATCTATAATATCGTTGATAAATGGAAACGCTACCATGCAAAATCTCAGCACTTTTTTGGCCGGAAAGGCACTCATGCTAATATAATGAGTCTGGATTACAGAGGTTTGCCAAGCTTAGATCATGTACAGATTAATAATGATGCCTTTTAATGTCTTAATGACCTCTTAATGAAATACATTTATAATGTTACAATTTGGTGAGGACTCACTAAACATTTTTCATATCAGAACATGATGTTCAAAGCTAAGTTCTTAATAATAATTAACACATGTATTGTGCTTTTACTCTTCAAAGTGCTTTAAGAACTTCAGTAATTAGTTAAAAACCCGTGTGCTGGATGTATGTTATCTGTTTAGGCTCGAAGAGGCCCACAACAATCAAAATGGAGCTAGCCAGTAAAGTCCAAGCAGAAAATAGTAATTTCTCCTGTGTTCTGAAGAATTTTAGATCAAGGCAGGAAAGACCTGCCACAAGATAAATTAAATGCAGGTGGCGGCCACTTCATACAAATAGTATCAGACAAATAATATAAACATAGACTACACTTTAAAAAATTGTACCCAGAATATTAAAGCTTAATTCTTTTTTTCTAAAAAGCAGAGAAAGAAAAGGCAACCTCTGAAACAGAGAACTCCCCCAAACCATCTGATACCTTATTTTGCTAATTTATGTTCTCAGCATCCGAAGTGAGGATTTTAGCATAAGCAATGGGAGGCTTGCGGTGCTGATTCAAAACTTGCCCACTATCTGTGAGCTACAACAAACCCCATGTAAATCACACCCTTTTGCTCCTGCGACTGACACATGGCAGCACAGGGGTTAGCTGATCAAAGGAGGGACAGATAAGCACAGATAGGAAAAGAAATCAGAGATTGTTACAGCCAAGCAAGACTCATCTTGAGTACCCAGAGAACATGGTAGCTTGGGAGAGAGAGGCTTCCCTTCTGTGGTTCACAGGAATATGTCCCCCAAACCAGGGAATACTTTATTCTGAGAAATTTCCTTCAGTGCTAGCAGAAAATAATTGTTTCACACCATTGTACGGCATTGGGTGGAAGAATTACCTACCATAAAACAATATGAATTCAGAGACTTTGCTTTTTATCTATGAATATTATAGAATTTTAATTTTCACAAATAATTCAGATATATCTCTGAAAACTCACGCAAGAAGCCAACTACACATGAAAATCTGTTCTAGTAAGGCTAGATTTTAAATTGTTTTAATACCTAATGGAACTGATGTGTTTGTTTTCTAAGGAGAGACAACAGCAATTCCTACATTCATGGGGATATTGTGAAGATAAACATATAAAAGATTCATCAGCAATGGCATTATGTGCTTAAAATAAATCTGCAACTAGATTTTGTCAGTTGAAGTTGGGAAAGATTTGGTTGTCTGCTTGTGAACTCAGTTTCAAGGAGAAAAAAATGTTTATATTTAGTTGAATTTTAATTTCAGCAGTCAAAAAAATGTTACTTTTTATCCCTCCTAATTTCCTTTGTCATTTTTAGCAATGTAAGATTTAAAATAAAGAGACACCCCAAGCTTAATTACTTTGAAGCACTATGAAGCAAAATCCAATATTAAACCCAGTATGTTTTAGCAAAACATGTATGTTTTTCTATTTTATTTGACAAAGGAAGAAATTAGGGATAGTGAGAATTTGGTGATTAAAAGAATGGCATGAGATATTCAAATAATAAAGAACTGGTTGTAACAATGGGAACACCTTTAGTAAAGGGCAGAAGCTGAAAGCCTGATTATTTACACATTGCACTCACTTGGATTTCTTCCAGTCATATGCTGGAATTTCACTTTACCTTATGTTAATTTTTTGGCAAATGGCAGTGTGATGCTTGTGAGGTCTTCAGAAATACAACCTAGAAAAAGCCGATAGCAAATTCTTGAACACACTTTTTCTATTTAAATTATACAGACAGCACAAGAGAAATAGAAAGGAAGGGGAGAAGGTTCAAAAGTGCTGTGGGATCTCAAGTTGCTGACTTCTGAGTCTGAAGAAAAAGTGACCAATTTCCATTCTTTTTTTTTGGAAGGCGTAGCGAGGCCAAGTTTTATGGAGCAAGCCTTGCCCTACCATAGCCACCTCCCTCCTGCCTGCTGAAGAGTCAGTCTCCCCAGTAAAGCCATTCCAATAGACCTCTGAAATCTAAGGCAGGAAATTCCTTTCAGCACTGCTTTCAGCAATGAAAAGGACTGTCAAAACACCTTCCCAGAGGATTACAGGGCTCCTGCCCAGGAATTAGTGGAGAAAGTTCGGCACTTACATGAGTACAATGCCCCCAGCTCCAGTTCATGCGTAACAAGAGCAGCTTTAATGCACATTTATGCTGAGGCCAGTTAACACTTTCAAACTCAGTGCAAGAACATCACTTTTGTAACATAGGTTGTTCAGAATGTCTAGAAATACACCAAATGTATTCTTCTCTAAAGTGCAATTGTGTGTCCTCAAATGGAATTGTTTTCTTAATTAGATACTCAGTGTTTTTTATTTCTTATCTGGTTAATGCATAGTTTTATTAAAGACCTTTTTATAGTATTCCTAAAGATCCCAACCCACTGCATATGCAATCACATTCTGCATGTACAGGTGTCAGTATGCATAGACGTTTCTTCTGCCCTCTTTCAGGCATAGTAACTTAATGAATTTGCTGGTAAATTTGGAAATGTTGCTAATTTTAGAGGCTTTTTAAATACAATTGGTAAGGTGGTGTAACGCAGAGTGGTGGTGGAGTGGAATAGGCCCCTGTCTGTTCTGAAAGTGTCTCTATGTCTCAAAGAGATCACTATGGCCAGTACAGCTTTGGCACTGTGCGGACAGACCCCTCTCTCACCCGTGCCGGTGGAAGGCACAAACACACACTCACTTTGGATAGCTCGTGCATTACCAGAGACAAGGAACTCAGAGGGCTCAGTTGCGTGGAGCTCCGAGGATGGTTTATTCTTGAAGGTGTCCAACAGCGAAAGAGACCGAATTACCCTGAGTGAGCACGGATACAGAGATCCAGGGCCAATAGGGCTGGGGAGAAGGCAGGGAGATACAACAACAACCAGTGGGGAGAAGGGAGAGGGGGGAGGGAGGGAACCAGGTCAAGGCCAATTAACATGGTAGGATTAACATACCTAGAGACAGACCATTCAATAAACACTCGAGGTGTTTCCCACCTCGGAGCTGTCCCACCAGTGCGCGTCTGCTGTCTTGAGACCTCTTGGCTTCTCCAAGGTGGTTTCAACCACCGCAACAGTGGTGCTGCTCACTGGAATTCACTCAATGGCTGACTGCCAGGATAGGATTCGGTCACACGAACACCTGGAAGTCCTAGCCAAGATATCCTACAGGATGCTGCTGTGTCCTGAGATTTTCAGACACCAGCTGCCAGACCAGAAAATGCCTGAGAGGTCATGTCTCACTTGTGCCAGACCCTACATATGTCTTAGGTGCACAAGAACAAGTCAAATAGTACTAGATTGTGACATTCAGGCAGCTGAATCCAGTTTCCAATGGCTTTCTAAGAAAAGTGAAGAGCAAAACTGGCCACAAGAGCAAAACAGCTGAGCTCAGTAGCTGCAATAACAGCCTAATCCCACCTATATGCTCTTCAAAAATAATTGTATTGAAAATAGCAACTACTTGAAATGTAACCTCCCCCAAAGGAAACCCCAAAGAAACCTAAAAAGCCAAAACAATAGGCTCCCCTAGATTATAACAGAAAATAGCCACAGAATATTACAGAGTATTTCTGAAATGGAATTATCTGTTTTTTACTATTTTGACACACCTCCTAATTGTTTTTTACTATTTCGACACACCACCCATTCCCCAAATTATTTAGTAACTACACCCGCCTTGGACCTCAATGATAAAACCAGTAGAAACTGGAGGGATGTGTCTGTCTATAATCCACAAGGAAAGTCTGTCATTTTTTAGCAGCCTGCAGAGAAAAAGGTGGAGTAATGTTACAGAAAGAAAGATGGAGACTCTCTGCACAGTCTGTGCCCAGGCAGCATTCTGGAGAGAGGCATACAGGAAAAGCTTCTCCACTACTGCTGACCAACTGAAAATATAAACAAGCCAGAATGAGCTTCCTTTCTTCTGTACAGGGGAAAATGACGTCCTGTGAAGTCAGCAACACAAGTACAATGAAAAGGCAGTAGAATTTATCCGAGAATAATGGATGAGCCATTATAGGCACTTTCACAGAAAATGTAACAAAATCTGATGTGCTGCAAATTGGGAAACTCCCAGAAATCATGGCAAAATATCAATGACTTCTGGGTTCAAAGGGCTGTAATCAGCAGCACCAAGTTCAGCTGAAGGCCACTCACTAACAGCGCACCCAGGGGTCAATAATGGGATTGGTACAGTCTAACCTCTGCATTCACAACCTGGAAAACAGGGCACACCCTCAGCAAAACTTGAAGGAGTGGGGTGGAGGTGCTGCAATGCAGAGGAACCTCGGTGGGTTGCAGAGATGGGCACAGAGGAACATCACAAAGCTCTACAAAGGAAAGTATGAAGCTCTGCACCAGGAAAAGGAATAATGCCACATGCCCAAGCAGGCTGGGGACCAGCTAGCTGGAAAGCAGCTCTGGAGAGAAGGACCTGTGGGTCCTGGTGGACAACAGCTTTACTGTAAGCCAGCAATGAGTCCTTGCAACAAGGAAGGCCAACAGTATCCTGGGGCTGTGACAGGAGGAGCGTTGCTGGAAGGCTGAGAGTAGGGATCCTTGTCTCCGGCTCAGCAGTGGTGAGGCCTCATCTGGAGTGCTGTGTCCAGAGATGGGACCCCAGTGCAAGAGAGACAGGGACTTACATGGGCAAGTCTAGCAAAGGACCACCAAGATGACTGAGGGATAGAAGCAAGAGAAGGCTTAGAGAGCTGGGACTGTCCAGCCTGGAAAAATCTCTGGGAACTCCTATCAATGTTTAGGGGAATAAAGATAGCTGACGTAGGGGGATAAAGAAGCTGGAGCCAGTGACATGACAAGAGGAAGTGAGCACAAACAGAAATACAGGAAATAAAATTTAAAAATTAAAATACCTCAAACCGACTTTCTTACGGTGAGACTGGTCAAACACTGTAAGAGGTTGCCCAGAAAACTTGTGGTCTCCATCCCTGGGGAGACTCAAACTCAAATGGCCACAGAGCTCTGAGCAGCCTGCTGCATCTGACCATGCTTCGAGCAAGGCAATTGTAGAAAATCTCCAGAGTCCTTTCCTATGTTATTCATCCTGTGAGTCTGTGAATCTGTAAGCATAGTTTAAAAGGGCAGATAAAAAGGCAGTAAAACAACATTTTGGTTTGTCTGTCCTATGCTTAACTTCTAGTGTGAAATTATAACTACAGACCTACACTTGCCCAGGTACTACATTGACCATTTGTGCTGGACTCAGGAGCAGATGGGTTGACCTCTTTCATTTGATGTCTAAACCTCATGCCTATTTTGGAACTACATCTCTTTCCAAAATTAAACAAAGGAATAGAAAATCAAGGTCACCTACTCCACCCTATAAAGTCCTACACCAATATAATGGTGGCAGGAAAGGAGAACACAGGTTCAAAAATGTTAAAACTTTCTTTCATGTAGCACTGACATACATTAAATAAAAATTATAATATATCACTAAATTAAAAGTCAGTCACATTTTATTTCGCCAACAATACAGGTTTAGAGTATAAAGAATATTGCATTATTATCAAAGATACAGACATGTATCTTTGATATACATGACATTTTAGGGGAATTAATGTAGCTAAACTTATGTAAAAGCTGTTGAAAAAATGAATAATCTGATACATTTAAAATGGCTGAAGCAGAAATAATTTTAATTTACTATCTGCATTGGGACTAAAACCAAAACATTACCACAGCAGGTTTTTGCTGCATATTGACCTCAAGGGCAAAGTAGTTGGTCTCATCAATAACAAGAAGGAAAAGTGTAAAAAGGTGTTTGGAAAGTTCACCACTTTCTAGTGGTTTGTATTTCATTGTCTCCCTTTAACTCCACATACGGGTCTACGATTGCTTAGAGGGAGATCACATACAGCTATTCATAAATAACAGTACAGAATAAAATTCAATATTCTGCAAAGGCTAAGCAAAAATGTGAACCATGATGCCTGGGCAAAAGTTAGGGATAGAGCTGACTTTTAAGAAGAGATTAATTCCTGTACCTGAGCTGAAGCCTACACCCTCTGAAACACCAGAAAATCTCTGATGAAGATTCTTAGCCAAACACTGCTGTGACTCATGACTAGCAGTTTTCATGGACAGTTTTAGACAGCAACAGGGGAAGGCAAGAGAAAAAAAAAAAAACCAACAAATTATTTGACTAGTTCTCAAATATACTTATAAATGGAATTTATTTTCTTGAAATTCAATGTTTTATTTCATATTACAGTTTGCAGCTATTAAATATGAGGCAGCTGCCGTGTGAGTTGTTCCAGTATACACAGCTGCATTAACAGCTAGCTACAAATACATTTTACACTAGTGGGTACTTTCAAGAACCAAATGTCTCTTCAGGAAGTTTTACCAGCAACTTTTTTTCATGTACTTACACAGTTTCAGCAAATTCTGTATGTTACTTTCCACATACATGCACTTTTTTCTGTCTCTGCTGCCTTAAAACTAATTTCCACTCATCTGTGGGGCAACACTAACAAACACATTTCCATCTGTTCCTCGACAGGATTTGCTATCCTGTAACTTGTTGACATGTAAAGGGCATTTTTTATTTTGATTGGACATTATTTGTGCTTTCTTTGGATTAAGCATTTTAAACTGAACTATGAAAATAGCCTTAAATATATAGGTCATAGCAATTATTGTGTTATTTACATTACTAAACAAGTCTGCAGCAGATGGTCTCCAAGTCTCTGGCCAGAAGAACCTATCTCCTGCGGATTTATTTGGTGTTTGGAGATACTACCAACTAACTTCTCAAACCTGCTGGAATGCCATTGTGTCTCTCATTTGATGCCAGCAAAAATATTCCAGGCTTGTTTGCTTCAGCACCAATATTCCTCAAGGCCTTCCTGGTACCTGGCTATATAATATGTTCCTACTTGGGTCTTGTCAGTAGCCCTGCCCTGCTGTTAAATGAAGCAGCACCAGGGACCCTTAACCAGCCAAGGGGCACAGCCTGGCCACATCTACACTTGTTAGTACTTGGCCCAGGTCTCCTTTTGGAGCTGGGTGGTACCACTGTGGCCATTAGACAAAACTGTTATATTGTGTAGGGTTTTTCATTTATAAGTGCATGAAAAGTACAAAGACTGCACTGCAGCCCTCCAGGGCGACTTCTCCATTTCACAAAACCTGGGCTGGATGCAGCGCGACAGTATGTGCTCGGTGAGAGTGCAAAGGCTGCTAGGAGGGCTCTGGAAGACCATGCGAGGTGGAGAACATCACGTTCGGTGCAGCCTTTTTCATCTGAGAGTGGCTTCTGGTGCAAGTCTCTGCCCTGGACTGCACCCAGGACTCTTCATCAGAGTGTTCACAGGCCCAGAACAGAGTAATGCTTGACCAATCTGAACAAGTGCTCCAGCACTGAAGGATACTCACTGGTCCCATTTTATGTAGCAGTAAAAATGTAACCGGGGAAGTAATGCCAAATACTCATAAAAATCTGACCTTATAAAGCACTACCCCAAGCTTTCATAACAAAATTTTATTTTCTCCCCATCCCTGAATTAAACGAGCCCTTAAATGTACTTATTGTATTCCACCGTGATCTAGCAAAATTTTTATGCACATGAGCGACTTTAAGATCCCTATTTTCCAGGATGCTGTTTGTTTAAGCAAGTCTATGCATGTCCAGAAACTCTGGTACCATTGCTCAAAGTTTTGTGTTTGTCGTACTGTGGCTTTATATACTTTAAAAAGGAATCATGAGAGCAATACTATATATATGATAAATAAAATATAAAACCTCCAACCAACTTCCGATTCCAAAAGCTTGCAGTCGGCTTTTTTAGTCTTCTAATACAGGAATACCTATGAAAATATTATTGCTGCCATTTATGATAGGAACTGCTGCCATTATTGCTGCCATTTATGACACTCAAAGGCACAAGGTCGGCATGTACTCATAGAATAGGGCACAATGAGACAATCAACACTAAGTCAAGTCTGTTTTTTTCCAAGGAGATGTGGAATAATGACATCTTCCTACTTAATGTTTTTCTTTGTCCACAAACCAGGGCAAAGTGCCTCCTCTACAAAGTGAAAGAAAGTGTTTTTGTGACTTCACTACGGGAACCTTACCAACTCCAGTTCATATCAAATGAAGTACATGTATTCATTATTGTAATGTCACACATGAGCTGACCTGCTGCTGACAACCAAATTTTATAAACAGTTTAATAAAATGTTGTACTCTGATCAGCAGTACCTCAAACACCTAACTGGTTCTTTGATACATTAAACGCACATGAGCCAAACTGAGTTCTGCAATAAGAAATGACCGGCAGGATTTGATGTGAATCTCAGAAAAAAGCAATGTGAGTAGCAAATAGGAACATGAAAACTGTATCAGATCAGCCCAAATGTCCATTCTGTCTTTGACAGCCTCCGAGAGTTGTGCCAAGGAAAGGGCAAGCATATTGGGCTACTTCCCTGGTACAACCTCCAGCAGAGTGACGTCTCTCAGGGCTTCAAGAGCCTTTAAGCAGTTTCTAATGTTTAATAGTCCCTGATGGATTTTCTTTCCACAAATCTGCCTTATCTTTTTGCATATTCCTGTGAATTTTTTGGAATCTGTGATATTTCCAATGAAGTTTAAGACCACATTAACATACTTTTTGTTTTGAAACAAAATACTTAATGTTTTGAAACTGCTGCCTATTAGCTTAATTTGTTTTCCAAAGGTTTTGCATTAGAAATCACAAGGAGGAATCACTGTCCATTCAACTTGGTTTCACAAACCATTGTCATTACTTGCCCAAGCTACTTTTCTCATCAGCTTGTCTTCCAACTCCCATTTTACTTTCTACTAACCATATGGTGGAATATCAGATCTGTGAAAAATTTTGTCACATTTTCTGCATCTTTTGTAGATTTACTGTACCCTTTCTGAGAGATAGGAACTGCTAGACCTGAAGACCCCATCCAAGCAGAGAGCACATTACCATCACACAGAATGAGAATCATGGCATTCACTTCCCAGTGGCTACTAAATATTACTTGATTTTGGAAGCACGAGGTTTTATATTCCATCTAAATACTCAGCTCTATCTCACACGTCAACACGTCCATCATTTTATTGCTCAGTAGGAATCAAGAGGTCCTTCTGCAACTTGACAATTATTTTTCTTAATCTAAATAACTCAATGTGAACAACAGATTTTACTATTCCACTGTCCACCCCTTTTTCCAGACTATTTATGCCTGTGTTGAACAGTATTGACCTTCACACAAATTGCTGTTCAGTCCTACCTGTTACACAATCCATTGAAAAAGATGATAATCCATTCCTAACCTCTTTTCTATCCTATCTTTCTACCAAGTATCCAGCCACCTGAAGGTTACAATCTTTATCTCATCAAGCTTGTTAACCAGTGCACACAGCCAATTCACACACTGAGGTGAAGTATTTCAGTTTTTGTTTCGAGTTTATGCAAAGTAGGGAGCTCAGTGCTAAGCCACAAAAGGCTGCCTCCCCGATGATCAAAACTTTACATTATACATATTAACAAACAAAGGCATCAGCATTACACAACTTTCTCATTAATTAGCACTCAACCCCCCTATTTGCTAATTGCAACTCTCATTTCTTATGATAATTATTCCACATGCACAGTTCTTTCCTCCATTTGAGCTGGGGGTCTGTTTTGAGTCGGTAGTCAATGAGTTGGTGGTCATGATCTCCCACTGCTGGAATTACCTTTCCCTCAGTTACTGTTCAATTCTGCTGACTTCACTCCTGGTGGCTGTCATCCAGACAGCTCATTTATCTTGGGTTTGTCTTCCCTTTTCCTTAAAACAACAGATTAGCCAAGCATGCAACATTTGCAATGCAATTGCTTAATCATAACTGTCTAGCTATAGCTACTGATTAACAACTAAAAAAAATTGCAGCTTGATTCAAATCTTGAGGGGCTCAAATCTTGAGTGGCTCAATAAATCATGACTGCTGAATCTTCTAAAAACCTTTAATGAAAATTCTTGCTCAAGCCAGGAGGTCCAACCATGCCCTGTGGTGCACCAGGCACAGCATCACCAGCCAGTCAAGGGAGGGAATTTTCCCACTCTGCTCTGGACTGTTGTGGCCTCACCTCAAGTCCTCTGTGCAGTTTTAGACACTACAATATAAGAAAGATATAAAGGTATTAGAAAGTGTCCACAGGTATATGATTAAGGGTCTAGAGGGAAAAGTCAGACAAGAGAGGCTGAGGTTACTTGACTTGCTCAGCCTGGAGAAGAGTCTCAGGGGAGACCTCATTACAGTCTTCAACATCATCATGAGGGGTAGCCAAGGGGCAGGCACCAATCTTTTTTTCTCTTGTGACAGGACCTGAGGGAATGGCAGGAAGCTGTGTCAGGGGAGGTTTAGGTTAGATATTAGGAAAAGGTTCTTCACCCAGAAGATGGCTGAGCACTGGAACAGCTCCCCAGGGAAGCGGTCAGAGCACCAAGCCTGACAGAGTTCAAAAAGTGTTTGGACAATGCTCTCAGGCACATAATGTGATTCTTGGAGTGTCCTGTGCAGGGCCAGGACTTGGACTCGATGATCCTGATGTGACCCTTCCAGCCCAGGATATTCTATGACTCTGTGCTCATTGACCTGGTTTGCCTTGGCCAGATGAGGTCACTTGAGTCCTCCAAAGACTCCCACACATTTCTGAGGCACCATGTCCCTCCTTGGAATTTAATGCTGATGGTTCTTGAGTGCATCATATCTAGTCCTATTCCACTTCCTCTTGTGTTTGTTATTTTTCCCACTGATGTGATCAACATGCACGCAAACTTTAGGGGCTCCTTTTGAAGCTGCTCAGGTTTTGGCTACAGGCAGCACTCCCCAGTCCTCCAGTGCCTCCTGTAGCATGTGGTTACACAGTCCAACTGTTTCATGCCCGAATACCTGTGAAACTCCAGGGTAAACACCATCCAATCTTGCAGATTTCCTACTATTCAATTTATTTCTTTTACAGTCTACCAGGCCTCAACTAGAAACAGCTCCTCCAACACTTTTACCCAAAAAGCAGCATTTTTGCATGAAAATCTCCCTCAGATCCTCTTTGATAAACATGGGGTTCAGTTTTTTCGTAACATCTTCCCTGAGTTCCTTTCATGCCTTACCTAGCAGGCATGCAGACTGTGTGTCACAATCCTGGTGTGTAGGGAAAGGATTTATGGCTACTTTTTATGTCTTCATAGAATCACAGAATCAGTTTGGTTGGAAAAGACTTCTGAGATCATTGAGTCCAACCTATGACCAAACAGCAGCATGTCAACTAGGCCATGGCACTGAGTGCCATGTCCAGTCTTTCCTTAAATGCCTCCGGGGACATTGACTCTACCACCTCCCTGGGCAGCCCATTCCAATGTCTAATCACCCTTTAGATTTACTTAGAATTTCTTCCTAATGTCCAATCTAAACTTCCACTGGCAGAGCTTATGTTCTCTTCTCCTATTGCTAGTTGCTTGGCGTCCTTTTGCAAGTTGATCCTCAAAAAGTTTTTTTTTTTTTGTTTTTGGGGTTTTTTTTGAGGGGGGAGGGATGTGTGTGCTTTAGTGGGGTGCTATAGCCCAGGTGTTCTGGTCCAGTTTCCTCATTTAGATGCTACTAAAGGAAACATCCTCGGGCGTGCTGGTTGACAGCTGGCTCAATATGCCCAAGTGGCCAAGAAGGCCAATGGCTTCTTGGCCCATATCAAGAACAGTGTAGCCAGCAGGACTAGGGAAGTGATCATCCCCCTGCACTCAGCCCTGGTGATGCCACATCTCAAGTACTGTGCTCAGTTTTGGGCCCCTCATTTAAAAAAGGACATTGAGGTGCCGGAACATGTCCAGCAAACAGCAAAAAAGCTCATAAAAGCTACAGAAAACACGTTTTATGAGGAACAGTTGAGGGAACTGGACTTATTTAGTCTCCAGAAGGCTCAGGGGGACCTCACTGCTCCCTAAAACCACCTGAGAGGAGGTGGTGTCTTCTACCATGCTTACTGTGAGAGGACTAGAGGAAATGGCCTTAAGAAGACTGTGAAAACTCAGATTAGATATTCGGAAAAAAAATTCACAGTTAGAGTGGTCAGGCATTGATTAGGCTGCCCAGGGAGGTGGTGGAGTCACCATCTTTAGAGGTGTTTAAGAGGTATCTGGGTTTGGTGCAGGGTCGATGTGGTTTAGTGGTGTTGGGTTACAGCTGATGGCTGGGCTGGATGATCCAGCCTTGGTGATTCTACGGTTCTAGCCTTCACACACGTTGAAAGACAAGCCTGCACTTCACTACCCCTTTTTCTGACATTTTTAAGGCACCTCGGCTCATTTTGCTCTTTCAAAACTACCAATTCTCTTCCTCCTTTGCCAGAATTCCCAAAGGAACCGTAAGGTTTGAGAAAGCGTGAATGACAGGAAGGAGGAACCCCCCAAGACGCGCGGCCCGGGGTGATCTCCGCTCTTGTTCCTGCCATTCCCAAGCGGATGGCGAGCGCCTGACCCCGACGAACAAGGTGCGGACAGCAAGGGCTGGGTAGGAAGGGCTGTCCCCTCCCTCAGGGGGTGGCAGCCACCGCCCTCACGGCGCGGGGCGGGTCGGGCCCGCCCTCAGCGCGCCCCGCGGCCCCGGCGGAAGGAGCGGCGCGGCCGCCCCCGCCCCTCCGCGCCGGCTGCTTCCGCCCGGTGTCGGCAGAGACAGCGCCGGCCGCCGCCGTGCCGGGTGTCGGGGAGCCTGCGAACGGGGAAGGTACGTGCCGCAGCGGCCCTGCCCTGCCCTGCCCTGCCCTGCCTCTGTGCCGGGCCCGAGAGCCGCCCCGAGCCCGCTGCCGTTGCCCCCGGGGCCGTGCGGGGCTGACCCGGAGCCTCGCCCAGCGGGGAGGTGCCGCCAGCCCGGCTGTGGCGGGTGTCAGCTCTGTATAGAGACCTGTTCCGCCTCATAATGCTGGTGATCTCTAGGCGTGCGGTTCAGGATGGAGTAGCACATCCCATGCAGAAATAAGCGCTTCGTATGTGCTTCCTTGACTTGTTTTGTCATGGAGGAGACTTCACGAAACGAGTCCTAAGTGCTGTCTCCTTTTCCAGAAAATAACTGAGGTGATGCTATTTGTAGTGGTTTTTCTGTGTTTTAGCGCTTGTTCCTGTGAAGCATCTCTCGGGGCTGAGTGATGCTTGTTATCTTGGTGGCATGTTATAAAACATGAAATGAAGGAAAAGTCTGTGACCTGAAGGGCCTATAAATAGCAAAATATGATAATAAGGTTATAAATTCTTGGAAGTTAGAAGTGAGATGAGATTTTTTTAAGTGGAAAGAAGCATCTTTTAGTAGAGGAGGTACTGTTTTGGAAAAGCAGGGAGTCCTGCAGGCTCACACCCTCCTTCGGGAGCCCACTGTCTGTCAGGTTTGCTTTCACTGGTCCCAGGGCACCATCACTGTCAGCACCCACCTTCAAGCCTGTGTTTACTACACCGGAGGAGGTGCCTGTGCCAGACAGGTTGAGAAGCAGGTTCAGGAGGCAAGTAAATGCTGGTATGGAAATGTATGGTGAAAGAAATTAAGATAATGATGAAGGGCTATTTGAGGCATGATAGCTGTTGAAAGCTTTCTTACTGGTAAGTTTTTGGTTGTGTTGCAAAAATGAAGAAACAGCTTCTTTTCTTGCAACTTGGCTATCATATTAAAGCCTTGAATGGCTTGGATGATACAGACCCTTATTTTTTTAGGTATTGTATACTCCTGGCCCTCTGAGACCTTATGATGCTCAGTTGAGGTCTGAGAGTCCATCTACATGGGCCTGTGTCAGAATCATGATATGAATCTGTATTCTGTGTGCCTCAGAGACTAGAAGCCTTCAATTATTAATTGGGATTATTGCAGCTTCCTATTTTCTTGTGGCACTTGCTTATGATGTCAGTGAGGAAAGTGGTCACACGTTTGTAGAGCTGGGTAAGCAACAACACTAAAACTTAATACTTTCCACCATGGAACTACTGCAAGGATTGTATCAAAGCAGTCAAAGACAGTGTTTTTTTTATGAATCTTGGACAGTACCCTAAGCAGATGCCTGTGAAAAAGGCAAGTATATTATATGATTCTACTTTACCTAGTCCCACTCTGTGAGTATCCACTCAGCTTGCAATGAAGTCCGGTCCAGGAGCTTTCTGGAACAGATGTGCTGAGGTCTTAAAGATCCACTATGGATTTCTGCATCAACTCATCTTTGCCTTTGACCCATGTGTACCTCTAGTTTTCCAAACATCCAGCCTCATGTAGTTCTGTGGGTCAAAAGTCCACTAAGTCACTAACTTCTGTTGGGTATTGACACACTTTCAGCTACTTCTATGTATTATTTCCTACTTTTAAAATTAGAATAGACACTGATGGGTTATTACCTCTTTATCTGCTTCATTTGATTCACAAGGACAATTACAATAAATTGTGTACGGGTAATGGTAAAACAAAATTTCCAATATGACTGCCAAGCCAAAGAACCCGTAAATTTGACAAGATTTACCCTAAAGCTTCCTAATTGCACTGTTTTCAATGCTGGATTTGTTTGTGGGTTTTTTGTGGAGAGTCTGTTGGTTTTTTTTTTTGGTGTGTGTGTTTTTTGGTTGTTTTTTTTTTTTTAATAATAGCTTTGACTTCTTTTCAATGACACTTTCTTTTTCCATTCTTGTGGTTTATTATAATGAGGGCACCTTGTCTCGAAAAAGGGGTGGTCCCAAACTTGGATGATATCTAGGTTATTTTTACTGGGTATTGGAATCAGAATTTCAAGGTTTCAGCTTCAGTGCATGCTGTGCATGCATTTGTACAGAAAACATGTTTGCAGGATATGAAGGACAGGTAGTTTTCACTCTCTTAAATCAGGCACGCTCTTAACAGTAATATGACTGTGGTTTTTTCTGCTTCTGACAAACCACAGTGTAACAATAAATTCCCATTGAAATGTTGGACAAAATTGGATTCCAGCTTACATGTTGAATGATGACATTTAGATGTCTAGTATGGCTTGTAAACAGGTTATACTGGGGGAAGTAAATTATTCTGATAACAGAATATTCATAATAGGAAGAAAAATGTGTGATGTGAAATGTCTGAGCTTAAAGAACAATTAACCATTAAACAAATCCAAGTTTTCACACTGATTGCAAGCCTGACTACATAGTCAGTGGTGCAGTGAATGAGAACTGCTTGTTTACCTTGCTGGGCTTGCACAACCACCTCGTGTGGTGTGACAGTTCCTTGTTACTATATGTTAGGTAATCCTGATGTGCCAGAACAACATCTAACCAGAGATGCTACAATTTCAAGTTTGGCAGGGTTCCTTTCATCATTATCCTTGTTTCTTTCCTCAGTATCCTTGCTTTCTCCTCCTGCTGCTGCCAGTAACCATGCTGTTCACTTTGTTCTTTCCTTTTTCCATCTCGTCTTCTGCTTCTGTTTAGATTCTGTTCCCCTTGTCCTTTATTTAGACCAATTCGTTGCTCAAATCTTTTGTTTTAAAAAAAATAAAACACTTGTGATACAAACTTTTTGCAGAAGTCTGACTTCTCAAATTTTACCTTCTGAAAGAAATTGTGGCACCAGCTGGGAATGAATTTCAGGTGATAACTGGATTCTTATTTGAAGCTGTGATGAGCACAGGCTCTGTTCCTGTATGTATTTGTTCATAGTCATGGGTTATCAGGGTTTAGTAGGGTTATCTTGATGAGAGGAGCTGGGTCCTTGTGCAAAATGCTCTCATAGAATAACTTCAGGGGTTACTGGTGTGGTGAAGATCAAGCTGCAGTTTTCCCAGCTTGGGGAATTGTGTTTGGATCTTCGTGTGACTAGAACTGTAGGTCTGTATGTCAGAGCACTGGCACGTGCAGGCCTTCCTGCACCACTGGTTCTGGGAGAAACATTTTGGCTCTTGCACCACTTTGTGCAGCCTGGCTGTTTGACTCCCTGTCCTGTTGTCCTGATCATCAGAACCAGTGCTTCTTACTGGAAGGACTCGGACTCCAGGCCTCATATCAGTTGTATAGACTATTATGTTCTTGTGGTGACTCAGAAAGGGATCTGATGCTACCTGGTATTATTCATGTCTGCTGTTCATTGATTCTCCTGTTTGATTTCCTTCGTCCTTTGCAGAGAGCTCCATCCATAGTCTGCTTCTATTTGTTTTCATGTCTCTGCTTGCAGTGCCTTCCTAACCTCTTTAGGTGAGTAGATGAGTGTCAGAATGTACAGCTGCTGCAGAAAGCATAAGGAGGATGTGGCAAATGGCAAACATAGGTTGAGGGATTACTCGAGAATGCAGCTGTGACTAATAAGTTGGTCTACTGTGAGTAGATAGGATTTTGACTAATTCTTTTATGTCCTTGTTAGAAAGCAAGAAAGCCAGCAGCAGCTGGAGAGCTAAGCTGAAGGTGAGATAAACAGTTGATGTAAGAACACATGCAAGTTGAAATAATAAAATGAGAAGAAAAAGGTGTTTTGAATTTGGAGCATATTTTAGGTTAAAGGAGAATAACTAACATGGAAATATGGAAGAAGCAAAGAAATAATGGATAGTTCCATAGGGAGATTTATGCTGAACAGCACAGAGGAGGATGGGGGAAGCCAAATCAAGAGCAGAGTGATGCTAATTGTACTTGTGGACTTTTTTTTTTTTTAAATTTGATACCTGCTTCTTGCTAGTATTCATTATGCTCTTTGAACTTTGCATTACTTGACAAGATGGCAGAATAGTGCTCTCCATGAAGTAGTGAATCTTCTGATAGGAGGTGGAAAAGAAGTTATTGAACATAAGATGACATAGAATTGCTTTTTTCTGATTTTACCTGTTATTACTGCTGCTGAAAGATGGATGTTCCTTCAAATACTTAGCTTCTAGGTGCTGTGGTTTAAGTGAATATATAGGTTGCCGTTGCTTAAAATTGTTGCATTTTTGCATTTCATTGAATGTTGTGAAGATTACCTGTATTACTTAAACAGCTGTCCACCAGAAATGTGGGACCTGTAGTTCTTTTGATGCAGGAGAAAAAAAGAGTATAGAACATATGGTTGAAGAGACAAATAGTTTTTTGGCTTTTTCTTTCTTTTGATAAGTTCTCATTTTCCCTAGGGATAGTAGGAGCCAAATGGTAATGAAGCATCATCTTTGTTCAGTAAGAAAGTGTTTTTTTTTCAAACCCTTAGACAAGCAAACTTACCTGCATGTGTATCTTTCCTCTCTCACAATACTATTTTTTGGTTTCTTCTTCTCCTTGATAACATGTTCCTTCACTTTTTTTTTTTTCAGTATATTTTGATATTTCTCTCCTTTGAAGCAATACCCTGTGAAAGGCCATGTCTTCTGCCCCATTATTCACATAACTCTTTACTTTCGAACATGCTCTGCTTTGTGTGGTGATTTGTGCTGAAGTTTAGAGACCATGGATGTTTCTTCTCTCTGTATCCAAACATAAGTGTGATGGGTTCTTGTTCATGCAGTATAACATTCCCACCTCTTAACTTTAGCCAAGTTTTAACCCAGTCTCTAACCATGGTGTTACGTTTCAGTTTTGCCCAGCGCCTTCCACAATACTGATGTTCAACATAATTCCTATAAACAAATTGCATATTTTGCAAACTTTACTGTGTTTGTGACATTCCAAACTGATTTATCTCCCTTTGACTTTCTAATGCAACAGGCAGCTGGGAAAGTTTATTTACAAGATTCTCTTGACATAAGTCTGCTGTGTCTTTGAAATTTGTTGGTCAGAAGAGACCTGGCCAGAGAGTTTCTTTCCCTGGAAACCTTTCTTACCATGTAGACATTGTACTTCAGCAGCAGCTTTTTATGTTCTTTCATGTAGATACTCTATTTGACTGAAGTTTTGCTAACATTGCAGTTTAGTGGCAGAATATAAAGTATATTTATTATACCCGCATGTTATTCATGCCTACCACCTTCTGTTCATTCCTCTGTGAGATTTCTGTTTTATAAGTCCCAAGATTTTACTCTGGGTGCAGTACTTTAATGAAGTATTTGGAGGGAAAGTTGTCTTTGAAAGTTATTTCATTTCATCAGTAATTTTCAATACTATGTGGAAATGAACAACTTTTTCTTCCTTTGAGACATAAAGGTTTCCCAAAATCCCACCTTCTGGAAAATACTTCGTCTTGCACCAAATTTAATCCATCCTGTTTGCTTTCCTGCAAATGAAACCACCATTACTTCCTTGAGTGGATCTGTTCCCTTAAGCAACAGCTTTCTTGCTCATTTCATTTTAGGTCATGGACATTCTTAGCTTTATCATCAGGCCTGCATATTGACTGGGAAATTGGGCATTTGCTGGGAGCGTAGCTACCACTTTCTTGTAATCTGTAGGATTCCCAACCTTAATTATGCATATGAAGTTACTTTAAGAAAAACCAAACCAAGACAACAAACTTGAACTCTTTTAGGGTCATTTTCATGTTAGTAGCTCTCAACAGTTTATAAAGAGTTTGTGATGCTTTACCTCTTTTGAAAAAAGTGAAAGTTACCATCTTGATGCAATTAAATAGAATGGTAGGATGTGATACGTAGGACCTCTTCCACTGTATCCTGAAGTGGGTTTGATAAAACATACTCCACTTTTAGAAAGTCATGTCTTTATTCTTTTGGATACATTTGTAGTGGCTGGTATTGTGTGAAGCCTCAGGGACCCCCGGCCACACTGGGGTAACTTCTCAGGGTTTCCTTACATTTGCTCTGACTCCAGTGCTGTGTTTCTAACCAAATGTTAAATTGCAATGGCAAAGGGAGGAGCTTTGATCTCGCAGGTAACAGAGGACATGGACTCTGCTCTTGGAGCACTGGGCAAACATAACTGGGGTTTTGTGACCTTTGTTAAACTGAAGTCTGTGATTGCCAAAGGAAAAAGAGACCAGACATCAAACTTAGAGCATTGTTGCCAAAACTGCAGTGAGACATCGAATCTGCTTGCCAACTGTTGCGTGTTGCACACCAACAGTTGATGCTTTCAGAGGTGTGATTGCTTCCATAAAGGTTACCATTGTGCCTGATCCCCATGGAAGTCTTTAATTTTCTGTTTCACCCTCTTGAGAGTAGTGGGGAAATCAAGACCAAGAGTGCTGTAGTAGTTCCATTATGATAATTAACAGGAGCTCCATTTTTTCTTTTTTAGTCATTAGTACATGCTGAACTTCTCAAAGCTGTAACTCGCAGTGACATATAAAGATTGGTTAAAAGGTATGGTGGGCCTTGCTAATCCATTTCTCCAGGGTTTTGATCATCCTCTTTGTTGAATAATTTTGTGCCAGACCAGTGTATCATTGTGGGATCTGAAAATGTTTACTGATTTCTTGGTTCCCTAACTCCAAATCTCTTTCAAATTATTCATTTCAGAGCAAAATGCCTTTTTGGAGCAAGGTTGGTTGAGGATCCATCTCTTCTTGATTTGAGTCCTCAAATGGACCTTTCCAAGCTAACAATTTTTTGATTTGTGAATCCTACCCTGCTTTGCCGAAAAGCTGTCTCAATAATTGGTTTTATAATGTTTGGCCGTGACAAGGGGCCATTTGTCCAGTACAAAATGGATACTCAGAAGTTATTTTCCCTGCTTCCCTTCCACAGGGGCAGTATGCACTTTCTTGGTCAATGCTACAAGGCTATTAGTGATAATAAAATCCAAATTTTGTGATGATACAAAGGTCTTGCAGATAGGTCCAGATGTTAAAACTAGGTTTCTCCCTCCTTATGTCTTTGCTGTATGTTGTATGCTATACAGTTCACTGTTATGTTGTCTCTGAACAAGGTTTAGAATTGAGGAGTGATTCCAGTTTTCATTCTTCACTCGAGCTTTCTATCATGACAACCCTAAGCATGAGTAAGCTGTACCCCATTTCCACATGTTTCACTGATACTTTTATACAGTCATCAGTGAAATTCTCCCAGCTGTTTTACTCCTTGAGGGAGGGGCATAGGGGGAATGACACAGGAACAGAACAAATTGAAGGCATCGGATTGCTAGGTTATCAAGTGATCACTAAAAATAAGGCCTCCTAATTACCCTACTGGTTTTAGAGGAAAGCAGCCTTATTTTGTATAACTACATTGCTTCATTTGATGTGTCCATAGTGTTAATTTTTTTTCTTTCTTAATTTTTACAAATAGTGCCTGTTTTTATTTACTAATTTAGAGCTAGTGTGAAAGGTATTTGTATATGACTTTGACAGAGAATTGTACCGGAAAGTATGGTGGAAGTACTTGGAAGTACATTGTACTTGGAAACTACAATGAAGAAATGTTTCATTTTTATGTGCTACTGGCTGCTGCTGCTTCTTTTCTTTCATAGAATTGGTCAAGATTTGTGACTTATGTCACAACAGCTTGCAAAGTCTTTGGCCTATGTTTATTGTTTTCCCTGGGAAAATCTGGCATCCATTGTTTGTAGTTTGTCCAGATAAATCTTTGATGAGATCTGGGCATCCTGTGTCGTGTTGTACCTCGTCTGTTACATCGTGTCATCCCCCCTTCCCTTGTTCCTCTTTGCAGTTTTTTACCAGGTCGGTCAGTCTGTCCCTTTCTAGTTCTTAGCTATGAGCCTGTAAGTTACAAATCAAAGAGCTCATGTCGGGTCTGGATGATTCTCCTCTGGGAATAATGTTGCAGAAATTGTCAGAGCCTTAGCATAGAAGGCAGCTGAAAGAATCTTGCTGGATTTCCAGTTATTCTTTTGCATTATGGCGTTGAATTCAATCACATAAAATCACCTATTGGGGCAGGGTTTCTTTTTTATTAAAGCTGGTACAGCTAATGCAAAGAACACATCTGCTTCAGTTTCCTATGTTTTTGGAGGTCTGGTCTAGTTTAGATTCCTTTTCTCTGACGTATATACTTATTGTCGCGTACTGTATTCATGAAACTGCATTTACTAAGGTACTAGAAAAATTGTTTGAGATCCTTGTTGTACCTCATGCTTTATCTTTTTCTGGTGTTTTGCGGCCACAAGAATTGTAAACTGTTGATTTCTGGAAAACTCTGGAGAAAACTTAGTCCATTGTTCTCTTGAGATCAAAATTACTGTTTTGTCCAGCTGAATCTTAAAAACCTCCAGGAGAGGTTCTGCTGCTTTCCAAGTGATCTTCCGTAGCCTTCTTAGCAACTAATTTTTTTGTGATGCCTTAAACTGTCAAGACACAGCTTGTGGCTGTTGCCTCTTGTTTTAACATCTTCCACAGCAAAGATAAGTTTGGCTATGCTGCTTTTGCAGGTCTTGTTCAAATGGCTCTAGGTTGCTATTTGAATACGGCACGGGAAACTGAAAAAGCACAGTTCATAAAGCTTTTCCTTTAAGGCCCCCTAGTTATTTACTTGAACCTCCCAAGTTTCTCTGTGTGCTTGACCTGGTGGGGTGAACACAACTGGGCTCAGTGTTGCAGGTAGTTTCTGATGAAAATGCTGACTTGTATAGGCTCCAGTATCAACCCAAGATTACTTTGCAGCTGGCAGACTGTAGTTGATTATCTTTTAAGCTTGTTCAGTTACTTTTCAAAGTATGCAAGTCAGTTTATTCAGCCTGCATTTCCTTGGCCTAGAAAGGAGAATGCAGTGGGAGACAGTGCCAAAATTCTTAATAAGACAGTGTGCATTACATTTACATATTTTCTTTCATTCTTGTAGCGAGGTATTTTATCAGTGAGGGCAATTACATTGCTTGAGCATGACTTACTGTTGGCAGATTGGTCTCTTAATCTGGATTAATATAATTTCCTTTATGTGATTAGAGGAACATATACAGTACATGCTGCTATGATTTTTCCTGTGGACTCAGCTGAGCCAGATCAGCATATAGTGCCTTGGGTGCTCCTTTTTGCCTTTTCTGATGGAAAATGGCTATGATTTTAAATACCTTTCCTTCCTTAGCTGTCAAGACCTCCCCTGGTTATCAGTGGTTTTTGATAAACAGCATCCTTGCAATTGGCACTCTATAGTGTGTTGAGTCCATGAATTTGCATATATCCAATTTTGTAGGTTATCCCTAAGCTGTAGTCCAGCTCCTTTCTCAAAAAGATCAAAACAGGTCAGGTTGCTAAAAGCATTGTCCAGTTGGAGATTTTCCTGCCTTTCTGGGCAACTTCTTTCATTATTTAACTGTCCTAATTGCGCATGTGGGGGAAACCTCTGTTACTGGAATTTCCTTCACTGCAACTTTTGACTGTTTTTCCTTGTCCTTTGGACATGCATCACATGCTTCATCATCTGTATCATCTCATTGGCTCTCTCCAGTGTATGGATGTATTGCTTGTATGAGGAGCCCAAAACTGGATGCAGTACTCCAGATGCCGTCTTTCCAATGCCAAGCAGCAGAAGATGATAAACACATCCCATGACTTGCAGGCTACTCCTTGTGCAGCCTTCTATACACTTGGGCTTGATGGTTACAGGGGCTCACTACTGACTCATTTTAGCTTGTTAATCAGTAGTGTCTTTTTTGGAAAGCCACTTCCTAGCTTTTGAGCCCCCAGCCTGTGTTGCTGCAGGGTTACTGAACTCTTGGTGCAGGACTTTGCATTTGCTCTTGGCTTTCATGTAGTTCCCACCGTTCCAGCCTGTCAAGGTCCATTTGGATAGCAGCCCTGCCCTCCAGTGTTTCAGTTGGTGTGTCTTCCTCCCTTCTGACATTTTGCACAAACCTGCTCAGTGGCTCCTGTCCTCTGTGCAGGTGTTCAGTGAAGACATTGAACTTGATTTCCCAATACTGATCCTTGAAAGATGTCACTGGTAAGTTAATGGTTGTTTCACGTTCTTGGATACAACTTCGAGCAGGATTTTTTTTTTTTTTTAATAACTTTGTGTGAACAGAGATGAGGTCGACTGGGCCAGAGTTCCTGGCATACTCTAACATGGGCATGGTGGTTGCCTTTTTTTGCAGTTTCCAGGCACATTTCCCAATCACAGAATCATTAAGGTTGGAAAAGAGCTCTAACTTCATTGACCCTGACTGTTAACCCAGCACATCCACTTTCTTCAGCAAAGGCCACATCTACACATTTTTGAACACTTCCAGGAATAGTGGTTCTACCACTCTCCTAGGTAGTTTTTTCCAATGTCATTGTGACTTAGCAGGAAGGATAAAGAGTGCCTTCACAGTAGCCTTGCCCGTGGGCACCTTGTGGTGTGTCTGTTATGATTTTGTGGAACCTTGTATGTCAAATCTGCTGCAGTGGTCCTTTCTCCTTTATTTTGGTTTCACCATTCTTTTATGCAACTTATATTTGCTCTTGGGGTTACCATTGCATCTTTCACTGCAGCATCATGCTTCAGATTAGGTACACCAACCTGTTTGTCCCATCTTGTGATCGAATAGTTTATATGCTAAATATCAACGTCCTTACTCTGATTACATTATGTGGTACTAATCTGAGTTTGTGATAATTCTTTCATTGAGCACTCTTTTAGTGCGGATAAAATTTTGTTATTTCCAAGTTATCTTCGAAGTAAAATGTCAAGTCCAAGTAATAGTGTAGGATGGAGCAGTTAAAATATGCTACCAGGAAAGATGCATAAATAATTAGCACAATGTTTGCAAAGTTCATTTAGCTTTACTGTCAGCATTTTACTGTGGGGTCAGTTGAACCAAAGATGTTAAGAATTGATCATATGGCAGAGGCAATCTGCTCGTTACGGATAACTCCGTTTCCAGATATTCCTGTCTGAAAAAATGACTGTAGGTGGCTTCTGGGTCAGTAGTGAGACATCTAAATATATGTGTTGGTTTGCAGGTGCAAGTGTATGTCTTCATATGTTTTTACTATAGGCTTTGCTATCCGGGAGAGAATTTGCCTCATCCTGAGGTGGCAACCAAGAAGCTAATCCCATGATTATTCCCCTAATGAGTCCATGCATTGACACCTAAATCTTTGTATCCTGTAATAGGAGTTTGCATTCTGCTAGACACCTACATTAGGGTGTGTTAGTTTAGAGCTAAAGCCCTGTGAATTGAAGCCCGTATTTCTGTATTCTAACAGAAATTTTGATACTAGATTGAGCACTCTTGAGAGAAGCTGAATTTCTTCATTGCAATACTTCTCCTGTATATGTTTAGACAATTTATGTGCAGGGGTTGAAGAGAAGGAAGAAAAATATTGCTTGGGACATAATAAGGCCTGATTTCCTAGGTAGTTGCATCTCTTTGGCTCTTGTTATTTTTCTCTGTGATAATGTGTGGAATGCCCACCAGTCAAGTTTGTCCTTCTGTCTCCTCATCATTCTTGGAGCTGTTGTGGCACAAACTGTGCCCTCTCTGCTTGCTGACAGAGCCAGTGGGAGCCTCGTCTCTCGAGACCTCTGCATGTAAAATCTGTTTGGAAATTGCTAGACCATCCTAAGATATTTCTAGGGGAAATGCAGACAATTTGTGCCAAAGATAGATACCTGTAATGGAAATACTGTTCTTCAAAGCTTCATTTATGAAGAAGGAAGGAGATCCTGAGGTATTTTTGGCTATTACTGATTTCATCCTAAAACAGGTCTGAGCAGTATGCTGGGAGTATATCCACTATCTTTTTGCTGGTTTTCTCTTCTATCCATTTTTATTACCAAAGGCCATAAAGTCACAAATTAAAACACTATTAATAAATAAATAAAAATGCCTCAGATATTACATAGAGCTGGTACAAAGAAGCCATTTGGGGTTGGCTCAGATGGGCAGTTTTTCAGATAACCATTTCTTCTCTAGTGTGTGGTCTTCCTTTCAGGAACTGCAACACAGTGTGTTTTTGAAATTAGAAGTTAAGTTAAAAACTGGACCAAAGCTATTATAAGTCTGTGTGAACCTGAAAATCCTACTACTCCAGTCCAAAATGTATTGCTGAGTTTTCTTTTCTCATTGCTTAACTTCTGACCTTAACGTTGCAAATACTTCTTTTGAATGAAGAGTTGTCAATGGGATTTCCATTTAGATTTGTTCTGTGAAATCAATTAAAAATGAAAATGTGCAACGGATTTTATTGGTTCATGAGCAGAAGCTTTGTAGAAAACCTACTCTCCTGGGCAGGAGCTAATTACTTTTACTTCTTGGATTGTAAACACCTCAGAAAAGGGGTGGCAATGTTTACTGTGGTTGTTGATGTAACTTGATTTTTCTGTTGGAACTGCTCTTGGCTTCTTTCAGCTTTAAATAATGAAGAAATAAAAGCAGGGATAATGCATTAAAAGTATACCTTTTTATAGTTTGACAAAATTCACTTTACTTATATTCCAGTTACTATGTTAGCTAATAATATGGCAAACAATGAAGTAGTAAAGGTGCCTTCATTATCATTAAAAGAACTTCTTTGGTGAGGGCTGGGGTGAAAGAGGCAGGTGGGGGTACCAGCTTTCATCCAGAGAATTGTGCTGTAATTGACAGTATTAAAGAACACTTCTCCCCTCCCCCCAGATGTGTTTTCCATTTATACTATATTCAATTTTTTTCAAGGTGATACTTGTTAGTTCAAAACAAAACATTATCTGTCTTTTCTGCCTTGGCTGCTCTTTACCTTAAACCTTTCAAAACTTCAGATGAAAACTGGGGAAAGTAGAGAAATGTTGTTTCTTCAAGTGTACTTTTCTAATGTTGTCAAGTGCCATTACTTAAAATTTCAGTCAAATCTGTTCCTTTTAAGTGGTGTAGCACTGAGAATTTTCCAGTGACTATTAGTGAGGGTAGTGCCCCCCACCTAATGCTGCTGCAAACCTTTTAGATCTTTTCGGCTTTGGTTTACATGCATGAAATTTCACAAATGACTAGGAAATAGAATTTGTATCCTTGCACTCAAAAATGAATGGTCCTTTTTCAGTAAGCAAAACTAGTTGAAAGGCATAATGTTATTTTTAACTAGATGCTTTTGATGGTTAAAGGTCATGGTGTTATGCTGCAATATCGTTTTAGCATGAGGCACAGAACTTGCAAAGGCATGTTCTAGTTCTGTTTCTTTGGTATTTTTTCATTTGTTTACCTTCAAATAGGTTTCATATGAATCTTCTCAGTGGACAGCATGAACAAGAAATTTAAAATTATTTGCCTTTAAGGTAGAATAGAGCTTATTGTCCAGTTTATCACTATGTGTTTCTGTGACAGAAACTGAAATATGCTTTTTCTCATACAGTGGTAACATGTAGCAACTTCTATAGCCTCTTCAGACATCAAATACTGAATTGGGCCTCAGTTTGCTGGTTATGACAGCTGTCTGGGGGTCGGGTGGTTTGGCTGGGTTTTTTTGCAATTATTCTTTGGGAAAGTGTAATAGCAAAGAGACAGCTCTGTAAGTATTGACCTGTTATAACAATATCTTATTCTGCTTAACAGCAAACATGAAGTCGGGGTCAGAAGAGCCAGTCCCCTTACATGAAGAATTTATCTACTGTTGTGGAGCTGCTACCCATGTCTTAAAGTGTGGGCCTTGGAAAGACCTCTCAAAAGATGAAAGTAAAAATCTACCCAGGCTCCTGTTCATGATTATTCCTGGTAAGGGTCTTTTTTTGTTTAAGTCTATAAGTTTGTTGATTGAAAAGGATATATCCAGTTTCATTTTCAAAAATCTCACTATGTAAGTGGTAGATTTTGGCTCATGCACCTGGCCAAAAAATCAATAATATTGCAAGGGTGATGTTTCTTTGTTACATTCGATTATGACTGCTACCTTTATTTGTAACAGTGCCAGAAGGCAATACTGAGAAATTAGGATGTCTTATACATTTTCTAGGTGGTGATGGTTTGCTGAGAGCATTGTGATTTTTTGTTCGTTTTCATTGCTCTTCTTCCATTTATCTCTTGCACCGTGAAGTGTTACTGCAATGTCAGCTGTGTGCCAACTGAAAGATGAAAGTTACAGTGTTTGAGAAAAAGTTCTAGATCCAATTATTTCTTTAAGTTTGGCCTTTTAATAGTAAAAGTTTTTCAACTTAGATTTTTCACATGAATTTTTATGTTGACCCACTTGAACTCAGTAAGTGTCGTACTGCTCTTCATAATATTTAAATGTGCCTGTCTTAAAATGAGATCTCTACACTTGCATTTAGCATATGTTAAAATTAATGGAGAAGTCCTGATTTCATTGAAGTTTACCAATGAACTGTAGGAGTTCTATCTATGAAAAGTAGAGCTTGAGCCCACTCGAGCACAGATGTTGTGACTCTTTCACTGCCTTACAGTTAGCAGATTTCTAATGCTTTCTATAGTTTATTTGGATGTACTAGATACTATTGTTATTTCCCCCAGAATGAGTAGTGCAAATAATGACTTTTCTGATTATCTATAATTTTGGCTCGCTGTTAGTTTACCTAGTTGCTGTTTATGGGACTGTGTGTGGCTTGGTCTTAGTGGTGAAAGCGAACACAGATTCAATTTTTCAGGGGTTTTTTTGCAGTGTTTTGGAAGACCCATGGAATATTTTATGTTAGTTTCCTTGGGCACAGTGAATTTATGCCCTTGCCTCTGGAGTTGAACTGTAACTTTTAGCCCAGTGACAGTAAAGTTTAAATTCTTTCCTTAATTGAAAAGAGTAAGCCTTCTATGAATATATCTTGTTTCTATTTTGTGGGAAATAACCTTTTAAACCACATACTGCATAGTGTATCTCTTTAGTACCCAAAATGTACCAAGTCATACATGTATGGCCTCCATATTCATCATAGGAAACTTTTAATGCAAGAAAATGTAGTGGCAGGGCTATGTGGAGCTTATTTTCCTGCAGAACGGTTCTGTGAAGACTCTTTAATGACATCTTAACTAGACAGGCATTCAGAATAGACATCGGTGTGCTTCTGCTGTGATCTTCGGGCTTTTGCAAGCAGCTGATTTATGGTTTTGCTCTTATTTCAGAATTATGTTGGTAACAAACTGGAAGTTCACTCACTGAGAAAACAATTTAAAACCACAGCAACCACTATAATGCCGTCATTACTTTAGGTGCCTGAATTCAGTAGTGAATTAAGTTACCCAAGCTTCTTGCTGTGGCTGGCAGGGAGCTGAGTGGGACCTAGCATAACAAAGCACAGTTTTGCTTCTCATAAAACAAATGGTGGGGTTTTTTTGCTACTGTCACATGCCTCATTTTTAGCCTTCAAGAGAAGGCTTATTTGCCAGTGCAGAAAACACAGCCTGAGGAGAGATCCGGACATTTGGGTCATCTGGCAATGTGTTCCTGTACCTAAACAGTCAGGATTAGATAGCATTCCCCTTGTGCTTTTGTAACTTCCCAAGTATGAAATGTGGAGCCCTTCTGGAGTCCAGCAATTTTCACACTTGAAAGGCATGCATCCCTGGTTGAGATTCTTTCTGGAATGAGGGAAAGAGGGGCAAAAGGACAGCTTGGTACACAAGTCAAGGAAAGCAATATCCAGACAAGGGCAATTCTGGCTTAAAGAAAGAGAGTATGCACAGCCAAGTGTTGAGTGATCTGAGCTGAAGGTGGTTAGTCCTGCTGCATGTGTTACCCTGTTCTGTCTGTTAAACTGCTCTGGTACATGCTTTTCCAGTCCTAATGAAATGCAGGCATATGATTTTGTTAATATGTTGCCAAACCAAACTGGATTATGGGTGGGTATTGAGAAAGAGGACAAAATTCTCAGCTTCTGCTGGAATTGAATTGTTGCAGATTTGAGAATGAATTCCTGTATATTTATTTTCATTTTGTGTTTTAATCATGTTACTTCAGAACAGGGAGGATTCCTCTCTGGTCTGACTTAGCTTTTTCCCTCTCCCCACTTTTTAAAAAAAGTAACTCCAAAACATTCTTCTACTCTGAAATCAATGGCAAAATTCCCATTGACTTGAAATGAGGCAGGATTCTGCCTCCTGAGGACTTACAGCTCACTGTGCTTGAAGCAGTTGGAATATAGAACATGCACGAGAGTTTCATCTCATTTAACTGCAACAAACTAATATTTTTTTATTAGTGGAAGTTTGAGTGAACTTATAATTTTAATAAACCTTTAGTGTATTAGTTGAAATGCTTAATAGACACTTTTTTGCTTCATAACATTTTTTCTTGTGTCCACAAAACCCCTGAATAGGAGCAATAATGTGTTTACTAAAGTAATTAATTTGTAGAAGGTCCAGTTTTTCCTCAGTACAGAATATATGCATATACCTGTTTGACTTTCTTAATATGAATTCTTTTCTATTAAAATTGATGAGATTTGCTCATGAGAATAACATTAAATGCGTACAGTTGAAGCATAAGGTCCATGATTTTCTGGAAATGTAGGTGTTATGGAAAGGACAGGAGTTACTGCTTTTCCTCTTGTGTCCTAAAGGGCTGTTTGCCCTTTTACAGTGTTTGTTTAGTGTAAAATTAGCAGTGAAGTACAAAGTCTGCTACAGCAATATTTGACATTGCTTGTGTTCATTGAAAACCAGAATCCACAAAGTGTAATGGAATTTTTTTTTCTGTTTAAATAGTATCTGTCTGTTTGTGCCTGTATATTTATGAAACATTTAGCCTTGTAAATAAATAGTCTACAAATTTAAAAGCACTGTGCTGCTTAACTCATGACATTTTGCTTTTCAAAGTTTTTCTTTCATTTCATTTCAGGAGTGCATTGGGATATCTTTGTTCCAGGCTTCCTAATTTGTGTTACCATTGCTGTAAACAAGGCAATTTTGCAATTTACAATCTTGTAGTTGGGAAGCTTATATAATGTAAATAATGTATTTTTGTGGTAAAGCATGTTACACAAGTTTCATTCATTAATACAGAGGAATAATTTCAGAATCTCTGGCCTGCATGCAGAGTTCTTGCTGTGCTTGCCAAGTTTCTTGATCTGCCTGTTCGCAGTTGGATCATTGCTCAGTTATTGGATCATCTTAGTGCTTTACCAACTCATGCCGGCACTTGGTGATGTTTAAGGGCTATGAGGACTTAAACAGACATTTTTTTCAAGTATAAAAAACTTTCTTCTGAGCTAATTCTCTGAGTCAAGATTCGTTTTTGCACAACAGAAAGTGAGGACTTGGATTCTTATCTTCTCCTAGGAGTAGTTACATGTACTTATATCAAAAATACTGTTTCTCATGAAGACTACTTAACTATTTTTCAGCAGAGAAAACAGTGCAAACAATTTGCCTGGATTATGACAAGTCTTTAGTATGTTCTCTCTTGAAATAAGAATTCCTGTTCGTATTAAAATCTTTAAAGTTCTATTTTTGACTGTACTATAAGGACTCTGAAAAGCTTTCAGTGCATTAGGTGGCTTTGTCTTCACCTGCTGTTTTACTTAACAGTCATCACCCTCAACATTTGCATAAGAAAAGTAATAATAAAAATCACTATGTAATAATACTTTGCAATAAAACTAATTGTATAGCCCTGAAGCTCAGTTCATTTGTGTTTTGTTTTTTTGGCTCCCACCAAACCAGCTTTTTGAAAGTTATTAATCATTCACTCTGCTCAGCAGTTACTGGAATGAATTATTCTTCAGAGGGTCTACTGTCACCACTGGGACCAAGGGGCAAAATAATCTTATTTCCTCATTCTTCAAACTGTGTGAAGCATGCTTAATTGTCTTCAGTTAGGTTTTAGAATGGGCGTTGAATTATACAAAATTTATGTGACTAAATGAGCTTGTTGGTGCATAATTTCTCTTATAACTTTGTCTGCAAGAGCTGAGTTGGATCTAGTAAGGACTCTCAGTATCAGCAGATGAGGTTGCAGTGTGTAGCTTCTGGCAACCTTAGCCAGGATATAATCTGGAATCCTGTATGGAATCCTGGCACCTCACTTGGGTGGATCAGAACTGTTTACATCAAGCAAAATCTGATTTTGGAGTCAAGACCATTGAGTTACTCAGGAAAGGTACTTCATCTTCTCAGACACCACTTTCCAAGTCAGCAGCCAGGGTCTTCTTCCCCAGGAGATAGCAATGTTCACAATTTGCCTTTGAATTGCGGCTGGAGGAAAGGGAATCTTGCTGGCAATGGACAGGCCAATTAAGAGGAAAAATGATTTCTTACCTCCTGGGCAAGAGGACTTCTGAGTTCTGGGTCATGTATGTTTTGTACCTACAGTCACTGAATGAGCTCCAGCAACAATTCTGTGAACAAAGCTGAGAATCTGTTCTCAATGTCTGAATGCATTAGACAGTTTTTCCTCTTTCTAGTTTTGTGTTTTGTGGTTGGTTGGTTTTTTTGGTTTTCTTTTTGAAAGAATAGTACCAGAGCATCATCTAGGAGAAAATGTCTGTCCTTACGTGTTGTCTCTGCAGTTTTGTCACTATCAGCAGGATTACAAGAGCTCTCATGAAGTTTGGTTTGGTTTTTATGTTTGCTTGTTTGCTTTTTGCTTGGTGGTTTGTTGATCTTTTTTTTCTCTTGGGTTTCTTTGGGGCGTGGTGGTCAGGCTGAGTCCATGACACCTGGTTCAGGAAGGAACTCTAAGGCCCAATTTCATCCAGCCTGATTTCATCCACCTAATTCAGGTGCTGAAGGGAGGAGCATAAATTTCTGGGTAGTTTGTAGAACCAGTAGGTATGGATGGCACTGCCATGAGCATTTCTTCCTACTTGAGGGGTTAGGTTGCCCTGAGATGTGAAATCTCCAGCTGTGGAGGAAATTAAAACTTTACTGTGTGTTCAGCCTGCCCTGACTCTGGGTGAGCAGGGGGGGCTTGGAGGTCTCAGATGATCCCTTCCAAATTCAGTGATCCTGCAAATATGACCCCTGAACTGGCCATCCAGGCTCCTTGTCCATGTATGGATTCCGGTCTTAGTTGATTTTGGGATACTTTCAAAAGTTAGTAAAGATAAGTGTATGGATAATCTGAGATAAATACTTGATAAGAATTAGTTGCCCTTTCAAAAGCTGTAGTTTGTCTTCTCAGCCATACTCAGACCAGTGAGAGCCTTAACAATGAAATTGGGTTTGTTAAGTGTTGGGAACCAAATAGAATTAAAAATTGGTAAGGAATGAAGCATGGTACTTAAAAACAGTATAAATAGAGTATACCAGAAGAGGGAGCTGTTCTAAAGATTAGAAAAAAAATAGTGGGTTTTGGCAAGCTTATTGCTGTAATAGCCAGATATACCGTGTATCTACAGGCTTCAGGCTCTTCTCTGAATGCACAGGTAAGCATTGACTGTTTCTCTACTGTATTCTTATCAGAAAAAAAAGTAGTTTTATAAGATCATACAACAGTGATTAATCAGTTATGTTAGTTGTTGAGGGTTGTATATGCCTTTTATTTGTCTTAGGAGGAGTGACATAAAGGAAGTTAATTTAGCACAGAGAATATATGATTTGGGAGTGCTGGGACATTTGTTCCCGCCTTTCCACTGCGTTACTTCTCAGTAGATGACAAATCATCCTCACAAATTGTGTCCTAAACCACCAAAAAAATCTTCATTCACATTTACAATATTTATAGTTCTACAATCACCTAAGTTTCTAAGCTAGCATTCACTTACAATCAGCTGACACCAAGTAAATAACATAGAAGCACAGCTGCATAGAGCAAGGCAATAAATGCTTCCTCTCCTGGAATGTTTAGTTCCATGAGCAGCTCCACTCTTACTCACTGTGAAAAATTCTTGTGCCTAGGCAGGTATCACCTTCCAATGTACAGCAGTAAATACCCAAAGGACGTTAAGGAAAATAACACATCACATAAAAGTACTTCAGGTCTTTTTTAAAGGAATTGTTCATTTAACTTTGGATTTTGGTGGTTTAAATTTAGTAATGCTTCTACGTGCAATGAGAAATTTTAGGTGGAAGTCATGAAGTGTAACTAGACTAGTACTAATGTTGCTACAGAGGACCCCTGTTCACACACTAATTTGCACTTTATGTTTTTTTAATCCTGTATCACATAGTTTTGGTGACCTAAAGCAGAGGCTGTTTCCTCTGTGGATGTTTTCCGTCATATTGACATTGTGCTTTGTGTGTTTATCTTCACCTGCCTCTACTAGTATAAGATACAAGGTTTCATGAGTTCTATTACCTTTGCTTATTTTGACCATACCATCCCAAGTAGAGCAATGCTGCTGTTGTCCATTCTCAGCTGAAGCAATGGAGCAGAGAAAAAGGAAATTTTAGGTGTTCAAAAGTGAAGATGTTATTTAGCACATCTGGTCCAGGGAATCAACTTTAAAATCTTGTTTGATTGGATTCTTGGCTCTCTTGACAAGGCATGTGGAGGGTTATGGAACTCAGAATGGCATCTAGTCCAGCTGGCACACTTGAGTCACATGTGGCTAATCAGCAGGAACCAAAAAAAGTCTGAATTTTTGCCTCTGTTCATATCCAAACAGCTGAGCAGAATTCCTTCTGTGTGTGCACAGATACTCACTCTATTTATTTGGGAAAGATTTCTCTTTTATATTTTCGCTTAGCAGCAGCATTCATCCTTTCTGTGATATTTGCAGTGCTTGAAATTAAACCTAGTTCTGCAGATACTATATTTGAGCAGAGTATTTACTATAAAACATCATTCCTGAGTGGGTGGAAAGGATAGCAGTGCATATGCAGCCCTTTCCTGCAGAGAGAAGGAGAAATGCTGTGCTCTTTTATCATGGCCTCATTTGCAGCATAGGAATTGAAGCAGCCGCTTGATCTTTGAATGTGTTACTTGCCTGCTGGGCTGCTCATCACACTCAGAGAAAGCTACCTGGTCTTCCTAAAATTTTCAGGAGTATCTTTCCCTGTGTCCCACCTGTCTGTGTTATGATCTTATGTGATCAGTATCACATAATTGGAGTTCTCCTGGAAAGTCTCTACCATTACCTGTTTTTACTAGCAGTAAGTAATTGAGGCTGTCTTTGGATGTGGGCAGCCGGTGAAGAGTCTGAGTAGCAGGACTGGGCCATTCATAGTGCTCCTGCCCTCAGACAGCTGTTAGAACCATGAAGTTAGGTATGAAGCAGATGTTCCTGAGCCTAAAGCTGCGTGAAAATCAGAAACTGTTTCTAGAGTATTCATTAAGACCCACCAGACACTGGAAGCTGGAGAGATTAGTGCTTGGAGCACTTAAAAATCTTCCTGAGGCCATTATTTCACAATCCAAAATGTTTGTCAACAATACTGGCATAAGGTATTCCTTTTCCCACCACACTGTGCCATTCCACCCTTCAGTTATGCCAGAACAATACTTTGAGAGATCGTGCTGTGAATTAAATCAATACATACATTCATTTCTGGGGTCTTTTTCCAGCTGGAACAGTTCCCTGTTTGGGTTCACAGCAGGGCCCCCACAGAGTTGTGCCAGTGTAATTCAGGGATTGGTGAGCCGTGGTAGGAGGGTGGGAATGATAGTCAAGGGAGAAGGTGGGAGTTCCTTCAGCTGGATTTGCCACAGAACTTTCTGCTGATAAATTTTCCTATCAGTCCACAGCACTCAGCACATGCATGTGAGTTCACATGTTCTGTCTGGAGACTTCTTTGGCAGGAGCTGGTGCCCCACCAGCCTCTCCAGGTGGTAGTGATTCGCTGAGAATGCCTCTCCCTTGAGGCTTCTGCTTTTGTTTCCACTGCAGCTCCAGCTGAAGCTGCCAACTCTTTGCATTTGACCCTGAGTTCTCAGATTCTGACGTGGAGAATTTGTATTTTACATTGCTATGATTTTTTTCTTTTTTCTGAATTAAAAATTTGGCTTTCCTACTCTCCAGTAACTGGTATATGGGATGTAAAAGTAATCACTGAGAACAGGCTACACTCTAGAGTTAAATGTGTGTGCAGGATAGCGATCCAGGTAGATGTACATAGAGTAAGATAAAATATTTTTCCCTTTCACTATGACTGATCTTCTTATCAGCACATGAGGTAAGAGCACAATTTTCTATTTCAGTGAGACATAAGTACTGCAAAATCGTTTTTATTCTTATGCTTGTTTGGGATGTGTATCACCATATTTTGTATATTTGCACTTGGAGCAGGAGCAAAAGCATAGACAAAACAAATCAAAACCAAACCAACCTTATCATCCTAATATTTCCAAAGCCTCTTCTCCCAACTTTTCTATCTATTTCTTTATCTCTAGCACCAATATTCATGACTTGATTACAAGATCAGCTTTGTTTTCTCAGATAGTCACACATGTAAGGTACTGTGAGCTGGAGTTCTAACTGGCTACTAATACTTTAATTTTCATACACAGATTATTTGGTCTGTTTCTTACTTATAAAATGGGAATAAATATCAGATGTCCCTCCCCTTTACTTACTGAGGTAAACAGTTTGACTTCCTGAGAACATTATTTATAGCAGATAATACTAATTTGTCTGTACCTATTTGATTTGGTTTCAGTCCACATAAAACTTTGAATACATTGGTGAACTTTCCCCAGGTTTTTTCTGAGACATAGTGGACCCCAAAGGATACCAAAATAAGAGTTTGGCTAGAAGACATGCATACTGGAAGAGTATCCCCTGAAGGAAAGGTGTGTGTTCTATCCCATATCATATATTTTAAAATTCAGTTCTTAGGATACTGTTCTCCTTTATTTTTGCCGCTCATGGACTACTTGTTTGTGACTAATATTTTAAAATATGCTGACAGCTGAGCTTTGTTTACTGGGTCAGCCCACAAGCTTCCATTGTCTTTAGAACAGAAAAAAAGCATAATCTTTCATTAAAAATAAAAACTTCCTCATGCAGAGAGGAGCCTGTATGTCAGATCTAGGCTTGAAATATGCCATTTTTGTTGAATTTCCCAGTACTCCAGAAGTACCTCTGATGGGGGCTTGGCACAGTGGAGCTTGTTAAGTTTGAGGAGGCAGAGTAATGACAGGATGGTTGAATGTCCAACTGTGCTTTGCAGTATTTCCCTCCACTAAATCTGGGTGGCAGATGTGACTTACTGAAGTGACTTACTGAAATTTCTCAATCCACGGTCTTCTTTTGGTGTCCTCTCCCTGCTAATGAGGCGTTTTCAGCATGGATCCTTCCTGCCTGGCTGTGTGAGCAGCATCAGGGGAGGAAGTGATCCCTCTCCTGCAGCATGCAGTGGCTTGAGTTGGCCAGAGTTATGGAAAAATTGTGTTCTAGGATGTTTTGCTTGATTTGACAATTTTAAAAAGGATCTGTTTCTCTTCATGGGATATCTGAGGCAGAAGGGAAGAAGAAATTGCTTAGTGAAGGACCCTATGTATGAAGGGAATCCAGTGTTTCCGTGTGCATCATGTACAAATAAAGCAATTAAAACTTTTAAAGCTACAGCAGGAGTGTATAATGTATTTCCTTTCTGGGAGGTGATACCAGAAATACCTGAGCTAGTATGATTTGCCTTGATATTAAACATTTTGGCTTAGTTATTTGACGTTTATTATTTGAAAATAATGAAAAATAAAAATCCTCTTTCAGATTCTAGTTAACACATGGCCTCATTTCTGTCCCATGGTAACTTTTATGGATCACTGAATCTATATTAAAAATAAATGTGACCCATTACGTTTAATATCTGGATTATGGAAAGCAGTAGAACCAGAAACTCAGTAACTCATAGCTTTCGATCTTGTTTTCCTGTTATGGGCATGATGGAAGATTTTGATCACTGTTCTGATTTCCATTTTTGAAAACCTTGATTATCCCTGTTGGATTAAAAAAACTCTCACTGGACTAAGTAAATACATAGTGATACATAAATACTGTCTTCCACCTTTTAGTTTTAGATATTTTGTATCTGTTATGACAGCCTTCTCTTAAGAGGCAGAAACTCTTCGCAACAAATCTTAAATGGGTGAATAAATGTGCTTGTGAAGTGACTTGTGTTTTCCTCAGTAAAGTGTTTCGGTTGAAGTCTTCCTGGAGCATCTACTTAACACCACTAATACCCCAACTACAAGGCCTATTTCCTCAATCAGAAATGCAGTGGTGTCAATGCAGAGTTTTTCCTTAAGAATCTAAATTGTTAAACCTTGGTTTATCCATGTTCAGAACAGTCTGTTCTTTATGTTGCATTTCTGAAGACTCACAGCAGATGCGAATGTGAAATTCATTTACAAAATTACCTCAGACTATTGGTTTCAAATACAACATTCTCCTGAAGTCTCAATACACAAAAAATGCAGAAACACATTTCAGTCTTTTTTTCTGGAGTTAATTGTCTTGGTGTTCCCTGTTGCTATTTCTTTTCTGTCTCTTACTACCTTGATAAAGCAAAACAAACAATACCCAAACCTAATAATCCCAAAGCACCCAAACTTAGGCTTTTTTTTTTCTTTTTAATTCTTACCAGTGGTACAGCATAGGAAAATCTGATACAGATTTGAAAATATTCTTTCTGATGCCTTTTGTGTGTATTGTTTGCTTCTTCCTTGTATATAATTCAAAGTGATCAAATTTTCAGAACTGTGTATCTGCACAAAACAAATAATTTGTGGTTATCTTGGATTTGAATTATTTATTTTTCCTGTTTTTGTCTTTTTCCTGCTGCTGTTTTCTCATCAGGGTTGTGTTATTCAGATGTTTCATAGGCTTTCTTGTGAACCCATTTGACATCAAGTCTCGTGTTCCTCTTCATGCACTTCCTTTGTTCTCCCTCGTTCTTTCAGAAGGAAGTTTGTTTTCTTCTGGTCCAATGCGGCTTCAGACCATGAAACTGGTTGAAAAATTCCCACTGGGAATTCTAGACCCAGCACAGAACTTGCAGTAGCCTCTCTGCCAGCATTAGTTGTAAGATGGATTGTATCAGACCAACCACCTCTGGGGTGTTAAAAGTTGTTATATTTGTCTTCATCTGCCTAAGAGACTGTGTATGTGTAGGTGTGTACTGGGAGATCTAAATGTTTTAATTTTTCATTTGCTATGGGGAAAATGGAACAAAAATTATTTCATTGCAAGCGCTAGAAAAGCCTAGGTTCTACCATTGAAAAGTGTGAAAAATTGACTATTCCGTTAGGAACTCAATTATTTCAGTTTTAACTCAGTCTCAGTCTTAACTCACTTCCAAGAAACATTAGTTTACAGGCACATTTAAAAAAAACTAAAATCAAGGCTTCTTTTCTCTTTATGTACCTATTTTTGTTGAGATGTCAGGAGCAATTATTGAAATACATCTGTGGACTTTATAACCTTTGCAATATTGCTTAATCACAAAGTCTAGTAGGTTTGCAGTGGATGAAGTCAGCATTTTGGACTTCATATCTTATCTGCCTGGATGGATGCTGTTAATCATTCCCATGGGAAAACTGGCATGTACTGTCACATACTTTAGCAGGGAATTTTAATTCACAAGCTTCAGGCACACTTGTCACGTGGGCAAAACCAGCTGTGTTAGGTTAAATCAGGTTTATCAGACTGTGAGATTTCTTTGGAGGTGAATGAACCCAAGTTTATCCTAAAGGTGAAACAGCATTAGAGAACAGCAGACAAGCTTATTGGCTTTGCAAAATGTATATAAAGAATGTGTATTATAAAATCCTGTATGTAAGTTTTATAGCTGTGTCAAACTAATAACAGTGTATGTGTGTGTATCTATAGGGGAAAAATGTGAAATGTTCTTGAAAAGCCTCTCTAATAAGCTGTGTTACAGACACCTGGCTGAATCCTTCTGAGATTCCCTATTTTCACAACCCAAGCAAATACATTAAGGTGCTTTCCAGCCAAATTCATGAATCCAGAGTTAGAGAGGATCAAACAGAGTTTTCACATGTGTTTCTGTATAACGTCCTTGTGATGCTTTGCTCCTTGGCCGATGCGACTCCCCTCGAGTAGGGACTAGAAACAGATACAGGACGAAGAATGCCAGTCCTGAGACGTGCAAACAGGTGAAAGCTTCATTGATGTGAGTTTATGATGGTCACTCAAATGTTATTTGACGTGTTTTATTTGAAATCCCTTAACCTTGCATGTCAGAGAGACCTGTGTGTTGCCTTTTAAGGCCTGATCACCAGCCACGGTGTCAGATTCTGCCGTTTTCTCCCAAGTGTGAGAACATCATTGTGTTTTTTGCATGCTCCATTTAAATTCTTCTGACATCTGCGTGGGCTGCTTTCCATTCATTAACATAGGGGACTTGCATCTTCTTCCATGGTGGCTGGTCAGATGCCAAAGGCAGATTAAGTTTCCTTGAGCAAGGAACTTGTCATTGAGGCTCTTCGAGCTGGAGCTGGGAGCTTTGGCAGGTCTGTGAAGAGGCAGTGAGAATCATTGCCACAAAAATGATTTTTATGTGTCCTGCTGTGCACCCCTGGATTTCAAATTTGATTTATGGCTGCCTGGTTGGTTTTTTTTTTCCTTTTAGAAGCCTGCATTTGGGGTTTTTTTTTGCAGGAGACTATAATGTAAATACTGCAGCCTACACTTAATTCTGAAACTGTGGATTATTTCTAGAATTATACTCATGATAATTGCTGGCATATTTTCCAGTTCCTCAAAGTTCTCTGCAAACCCACTGCTGGCTGTGTATTGCCCTTCTTGTATTCATGTAGCTGCTTTTATTCTTTATGGTCCTGCTGAGGTCCCAGAGCAGGCAGAAAGCAACTGCTGGAGAAGTGCATAAAGCACCAGGGCTCAGTGCCAGCTACTGCTCCCACGGATGGTCAGGCTCCTAGAGACACAGCTGGGAACACTGGGGGATGTCTTACAGGACAGTGCAGGGATCCCAAATGCTTTTTTCAAAGTAAGGTGCAAGAAACATTGTCACTGTTTGTGATGACTTAGTGACACATCCATTTTTTATTCACTCCCCACCACTCTTGGCTTTTACTATATACTGCTTCCATAAATCTTTCTCAATTCAACTATCCCTTCCAGAACTGCTAAAAATTACCTAGTTTTGTATTTTAGTCTGAATTTCTTTTGAGCAAGCCATGTATATTTTTGACTTACCTTTTTCTGGGCAGAAGACTTTTCATTCATGTTTTGTTGTGTATCTTTGTTTCTAACCTGGAACATTTTTTGCATAGGGTTACCTAATGCTAGTTTTCTCTTAATTATAATTTATATTTGACATGAATAGGTTCTGTTGCTGAAGAATTCAAAATGCTTGACAATTTGTAAGCCATAAAAGCTGCCATTGCTTGTGAGAAATGCCTATGGGCTTCATGTGTGTGTTGTTTGCCATTCAGAATTAAGCTGATTGAGTTGCACAGATTGTGCACTGTATATAAGTTTAAATTTATTAAGTCTGAATAGTTTCTCTTGTGGAAATGCAGCATCTCAAATATTAGTCTGTATTTCATTTTAAGACAGGCCAAGTTTGAATTTATGATGTATTGGATAGGAAATCATGAAATCAGGATAAAGGTTACTCTTTAGCTGTGATATCCTAGGGTAGATACTCTGTACAAGTTGTTCTCTCTCCACTGCCTAACTGTCTTATTGAGGAGGCAGATAGCATTTAAAATCTTGATTTGATGGAAAAAAGCATTAACAGGAAAATGTTTGAAAGTGAAAGGTAGGCAGTTACATGTTGATAAGTAATGTTCATATTTCTACTTACATGGATGATTCAAGAGAACTAGTTCTTGGAAGCCTATATCTGCACTATATAGAAGTGGAGAATATTTACCTCCTAAAATAGCTCCAAATTCCACCTCTGTGCTCTCGGTTGTTCTGTACCCTTCGGCAGTGGGTGGAACAGATCGGAAAAGGAAGCAGTGGATTCCCGTCTTCAAATTAAAAATGGAAAGACTTCAAGCTTAATGTAGAATAGCTGGGTGAAATGTCATGTGTTACGGAGAAAAACTCGGAATGTGGCAGGAGTCCTTTAGTTATTGCAGCTTATGGGTACATCAGATAAAGTGGTCCCACTGTTCTCATTCACTGTATAAATTGTCTGTTTGATGCACTCTTTCCATGAAATGCTTAGAAATCTTTTGCAAATTAGACAAATACTCAGTATATGGCAGTCTTGTGTCTTTTTCTGTTATGGTCACCATTTACAGCTGTTGTTTAAAAGACTTCTGAAACAGCATAAATGCTCTTGAAAATTAAGTACAGTTGAGAGTAACTGCTTAAGATGTGCTTCTTGGTTCAGATGACTGCAATTTGAGATTTTCTGGCATGCATGAATGATTCAGCTGCCCTGAGGTGTCTAAGGATTGATGTGGTATTCAAATAACTGGAGTAACCTTCAAATCATGGAGGTTAACACTGCATTTACTTATGGTTTCCATTTTTTGACACTTAGTTGCTGAGTGACATAGCATAGGCAGTTCTGGTTTGCTATACTGGGAAATCCTTAAAAAGCACAAATGAGTACTGTGTTGCCTGGGTGCCTTTGTGATTAACCTGGTAGTTCTTTATCTATAAAATAAAATAATTTAATTGAATACATTTCAGTCGCATATTTGAGCCTAAAACATTATTGGTCACAGACTGCTGTGCATAGTAAGTCCCAGTTATTTCCATTAGCTATTACTATTACTCCGTTGTATGAAAAAAATCTTAACCTCTTCAGGTTTTTTTGTTTCCTATCCATAAAATATTTTGACAGTTAGCAGCTCAAGTAAAAACATGTAAAATTACTTTGAAGACATGTGAGATAAACATTCTTCACTCATAAATATTGTAGATGCCAGCCTTCAAGAGGAGGGACTATTAATCTGCATTTGCTTAGGTCAGTACAAATCTGGAATAACTCCACTGGAGTTGTAAGTTCAATAAAGAATGAATTTATAGCTGCTTTACACATGGTGGTTTCTCAGTAGAAATTTTTGCTGTTAAAATTCTTGTTGATTTTCATTCCCCTGTGTGCCAGCAGTTCTCATTCATACCCCTTCAAGGCATTTTGAAGTGCCAGTAGCAGTTCTAACAGCTCAGACATCTCAGAATATCTCTTACCATGAGCAGATGCTTATGAGGATGGGGAAAAGGAGGTTTCTTTTGCATTTATGGATTTTCTGTTTTACCTGCCTAAAATACACATCACTTTTATCACAGAGTTGAAAGAAGTATTAGAGTTTCTTAGGCTTTGTATAATATTTGATTCAAAGCCTCACTGTTCTTAAACAGTTCTTACTTGACTCTTCTTCAGCTGATGACCAAATCCTGAGCAGATTTTTATGTGTGAGATTCACCTCGCTGATGATGGGAAAGAGCACCAAAATGTCTAAGCTGCTGTCATTTCTCTCCCATCCTTGTTCTGCATTATTAAAAGAGAGAAAAGTGTAAAGAAAAAATCCCATGATTGAGATAAGTTTAGTGATTCCTTGATCTCAAAATTCCTAATGCATTGTATTCCAGGATTAAACATAGTGCAACACATCATGATCATTTGTACTACAAAAGATACAATTGATTTTGGGTTGCTGCTACTTTTATCTTCAGCCTTGCTGAAAGACAGATTTCCTCTGTGTAACATCAATCCAAGGAACTTGACAGATGATGTCTAGGTTATGTTTTATTGTCTCTGGGGCCCTTTATGTTACATAATTTTGATGTACAAAAGTGTAATTCAATTGTATGGATGCGTGACCCTTGTGAATTCTACATTGTTTTTCTGGAAATGAACTTACAAAACTTTGGTCGTGTATTTTGGGGTTTTTACAATGCAACAGTTTCTTTTTTAAAGTTTCCTTTAATGCCAGGCTTACAAAGAGATGTTTAGAAATGCGTAATAACTGATATTAATGTTTTTGGTTTGGTGGTTGTTTTTTTTCTCCCCACGTCTGTGTAGTCCAATAAAAATAATGTTTTTCTAAGATCAGTAGTTTTATTAAGATTTAAAACCCCCCAGAGACACTTTTTACATGTAAGTGAGGAGTGAAGTGTGTGAGATACATTACCTAGAGGGGAAGGCTCCTGTCCTGTGCTCATGCATCATCCCAGTGTGAGCTGTGGCATCACCTCCTGTGCATGTGGCTCTGCTCTGGGTGGCTGTGGGTGCCTCGGTGGCCCTGGGCTCAGGGAACCTCTTGAAAGAGCAATGAACTTACTGTGTGCTACCTGAAGAGCAAAAGGGTGGAAGTAAAAGAAGAAAATACGAAAATACCACTACAGAAAGAGAAGAAGTGGAATAACCCTTGTTTTTATCTCCATGCACTGTTTTCACAAGTACTGATTTGATTATAGGTCTAATTCTTCTTCTCTGTCACTATGAATACTTGTGCAGCTCAGCCAGACTGATATAAAGGAGTTGACACCATTTTAGTGAAGGCTTTTTTGTTTTGTAATGCATTGGTGTTATTCTGGAGTGTCTTTATCTTAAAAAATGATAGTTGTTTTACAAAATACTACTGTAGAATGTGGTTTAGTTTGTTTTGAAGCAGAGTGCTTGCTGTTGGGGAAGGTTAACATTGACTGTGCTTGTATGTTTTGTTTTTTGGCAGGTAACCCTGGACTGGCAGGTTATTACAGGACCTTTATACAGGCTTTATATTGTGGACTGAACCAGCAGTATCCTGTCTGGGTTGTGAGCCATGCTGGACACTGTAAACCTCCTAGCGGGATGGAAATGATAGAAGGTACCATACTGTAACTTGTGCATGCAAATGTTTGTACCCCTCTGATTTCAATGGCAAAAACTTGTGCCTGTTAAAAGCAGATTGATATGAATTTCAAATGTCTCCATTGTATTTCAACAGAACAGTTGTATGAGGACAGAAGTTAGTGAGTTAAAGAAGTATTTTAGGTAAATTAGATTTGCCAGACAAATATGTGCTATTAAGAGAATAAGAGAGTTTGCTGTTGGCAGTCTTTAGAGACAAGTTACAGTGAAGGTCTAGAATGTGTTTATGTTGAGAAGAGTAGATTAGAAAAGTACGTTTTTAAATTAAATGTCCGATTCAGAGATTGAGTACGTTAGGAGAGATTTAATTATCTCTGAATTTAAAAATAGCTGTACTAAATCATTGAATTTCCTGGAAGCAAGTACCTCTTTCTGAGACTGGAGTATGGGATGTTTGCAGGGGAGACGTTGCTTGTGTATCTGTCTAGAGTCTTTTGACATGCAGATCTCCAGCGAGAGATGGTAGCCAGCTCCAAGTATTGTTAGATGGGGGGAGCCAGCAGTGAATCCTGTCTGGAGAGCTGATTAATGTTGGAAGTCCTCTGAACTTGGTCAAGCTGCAGTGATGTAGCAGTAAATCAACATTTCTGACATTTTCTTCCTATACCCCACTGTGTACACACCCCACTTTGGAGACCACTGATTTAGAGTGTGCAAACACTTAAATAGTGCACTTGACATATGAATGATGCTGCCTGTAAAGGGGTCTAAAATGAAGCAAACTATGTGGGAATAATATGCCTGATTATATTTAATTCAAGTAGGTTTTAAAAGTCTTATAAAGACTAAAGCTGTTTTCCAACAGCAGCCATCAATCACAGACTACTTCCTAACTGACTGGAGGGATATCACTTAGCAATTTGGAAACAGAACAAAGCTACACCCTTCATTTCTAGTTCTGTATGATATCCTTCTATCCAGAGAGCTCTTGCAAGCTCTGCTCCACAGAGACACACACCGTTAATTGAACATTTCATTGCTGTAATTCTGCTCCCAGCAATCAATCCACTGTGCAAAATTATTTAAACTTAATTTTACTCGGTGAATGCAATACAAAAGTTATACCTTAATTTCAATATCCTTATCCTTCTCCTCACCTTTTAAAAAGACATTTGTTTTGAACACTGCTGTGAACATCAAACAGGCCAACATCAATCCTTAGGTGTAGGCAAAATTGCAAAAAGGAGAACAGTTTTTTAGTTCTCTCTCATTTTGTTTAAAATTAGCATAATACATATGCATAGACAGCAGGTGTACATGCATAGCCATGTCTTAAAGTGGTTTAATTCTGTGGACATCTGCTGTGGCTTGATAAGAAATAGAGTGTCTCAGACAGAAATAAGAGTAGAATCATGGAATCATTAAGGTTGGAAAAGACCACCAAGATTAAGTCCGAGTTGATCAAATACTGCCATACCCACTAAACCATATCCTGAAGTGCCACATCTACGTGGTTTTTGAACATTTCGGGGATGGTGGCTCCACCAGTTCCCTGGGCAGCCCATTCCAATGCTTAACCACTCTTTCAGTGAAAAAATTTTTCCTTGCGTTCTACCTGACCCTCCCTTGGCACAACCTGAGGTTGTTTTCTCTTGTTCTGTCGCTTGGTACCTGGGAGAGATCGACCCCTGCCTGACTACAACCTCCTTTTAGGTAATTGTAGAGAGCAGTATGGTCCTCACTGAACTTCTTTTTCTCCAAGCTGAACACCCCCAGCTCCCTAAGCTGCTCCTCATCAGACTTGTGCTCCAGACTCTTCTCCAGCTCATTGCCTTTCTCTGGACGTGGTCCAACACCTCAGTGTCCTTCAAGAAGATTGAAGGCTTGGTTTTGTTTATCCTTAGGACTGCTAATATACTATTTTTGGTAACAGAGTAAGACTGAGAGTAAAGAAAAATGAAATCAGAATTAAATTATTAATTAATTTGTTTTAGTAGTCTCTGTTTGCCAAGTGCTATAGAAATATGGGATCCTGTGATCCATATCTTAGTCAACTAAAGAGACACAATTGATGTGTTACAATATCATATACCTTATAAGTAGCTAGTCAGCATTCATGACTTAATGATAAAATATTTGGTCAAATGATAAAGAGAAATCTCTAGAACTTTATAAACTTTACAGAATCAAAAATTCTGTACACAATCAAGTTAAAAACACTTTTTATTGTTTCAGCAAGGTATGTCTTTCCTTCTGAATGACAGGGAATATTGAGTGATATTCTTAGTAATGAATTTACAAAATAAATTTCTAGTTTGGTTTCTTATGTTCTCTGGACTGTATAAGATAATAGTGTGTCCTTAAAATCTGCTAAACTAGCCTTAATTCATGGTTCTTGGTAAAAATAAATAAGTAATGATTGATTTCTAGTCCATCAAAGGAGTGTTTCCATTGCTTTCTCTTTACACAGGGGGTGTAGGGCCTTCAGACCATTTTGAAACTGAATTACATCCTAAAAAACAGTATGGGAAAAGCAGAGAAGTGGTGAAGGAATAATAAATTATCTGTGAAGACATTGATTATGTGAACCCAAAATGTTAATGTACCATCAGTGTGAAGTTTTAAACTGAAATTAAGTTGTGCATAAAAAATAAATAAATTCTAGCATTACAGGAAAATTTGGAAGTGGTGTATATCTTAAATTTATTTGATATATTGCTTCTTGGCTGTTGTTACAATTCATCTGAATGGAGTTTAGTTTTGCAGCCCTCTGGCTTCTAATGAAACTGCAGAATTGACTATGAGTGAGAGTCTGCCTCTAGCTCAAGTGATATAAACCTACAAAAAATTACTGAAATAATTTGGGTAAAACTGAATTTATACTTCAGCAAGTTAATAATCTTGTTAATTGCTATGTAGTTGTCCACCAAATGACAGATAGAAGTGTGGGCATGATTAGCAGATATGAGCCATAAGTTTTTACCACTATGATATGCTGTGCTGGCAGGGAAGAGCCTAAAATAGTAGCCTGAGCAAGACAAAGACCATGGTGTTCTATAATAAGAGGGTTATGAGTTACTTGGGACAGTGATTCCCAAACTGTGGCCTGTGGGGCACTGGTGGTTCCCAGGACATTTGCCTGTGGTCCAGGAAGAGCTGGCTGATCAGATGGAGTTGGCACTCTCGCTGCTTTCCGCTTGCTAAGCAGAATGAACAGTAGCTAAGAATACTTTTCCAATAACGCGTCTTCTGTGTAAGCATTTGCTGCAGCGCCCATGGAGATGTTGTGCCACCATGAACGTGTGGTGCTGGCAAGGAGTGGCATTGTGGTCTGCGCTGCTGCAAACAGGAGAGAAGGAAGTCATGGAAGTTTGGTGTTCCAAGAACTGGGTTCCTAAAAATAGGGACTTATGCCTCTTGTTGTTCATCACAGAATCATAGAATGGCCGCGGTTGGAAGGGACCTTAAAGATCATTTGGTTCCAGCCCTCCTGCCATGGACACAAAGACCTTCTGCTAGACCAGGTTGCTCAGAGCTCCATCCAACCTGGCCTTAAACATTTCCAGGGACAGAAGTTACACAGGCACAGGGACTCCATATGCATTTGGTATTTTCTTCTGGCTTGTGACTCATTTATTTTATGTAGAATAGATGTTTTTAGCTATTGTTGGTGATGGAGAATATCTACACTGCTGAATCAGGTGGATCAGAGATACTGGCAGTCCCTGGTCTGTACAAAACACCTCAGAATTAATCTCTGTCGTACGTAGAAGTTTTTTGACCAGCAAATCCGTGTCTGTGCTTCATCACTGTTTGGTTGGTAATAACAGCAGATATGTGGTCACATCGATTACGCAGCAATAGAGATAGCTGTGTTTAAAAGGCATTTATGTCTTGCATATTTATGTATACATTTCTACATAGGGAGAAAAGCAGTAGGAAGGCAGCTGGGCTGGCACCTCACATGCATACTTTAAGCTTATTCCTACACACTTCTAATTCACATTACACACATTTAATTCACTTTAATTTCAATTTCAACAACATTTTTAGCTTCCGAGGAGTATTAATTAAAATGTCTGAGAATCCTTGAAAGATGAATTATCTTTAATACAAGTTCTTTTGAGGTTTAGTCAGTTATATTTCTATATTACAGACCCAGAGAACTCTGTAGCCATGTTTATGTCTCAGAACACATTAAAATTCTGCTTAACTTTAATACAGATTTATATGACATGATGTCTCCCAGTCTAGTGGTATCACGCTGTAGAGACATTAAAAACCCCAAGCTTCAAGCATGCCATCCAGGTAGTATTATGCTGGTTTCACAACTATTTTATACCAAAATGTAGTTTTTTGAATCTATGGAGGGGGGAAGCTTCCTGTTTATGGAACTGGCCTTGGCACTGGTTAATGCCATGGAGCTCCTCACATGGTACTCACCAGCAGCAAGGGATCCCAGGCTGGGGTGTGCACAGAGGGACTGGTTGTTTTCACAGGATGGGTCAGGAGCTGTCAACTCACTGCAGTGCAGTCCTGCTGACCCTCCTGATCCAGCAACTGCTGTCGCCCAGAAATGTTATTCCTTCCTTGTCTTGAAAAAGGCAACCTAAGGAAGAAAGTGTGTGTTCATATGTAAAAGTTATTATGAGGCATTTGAATGTTGAGGTTTTTGTCTTTGCCTGGTAAGATCTGAATTTTACTGTATGGCTTTAATGCTAAGTGTCTATTTTAAGGAAACAAATGGTCATTTCATGTTATGAACCCACTGGAATGTTTGAAATCTAAATGTGTGAAAAGTAAGCAGCCCTAGGGATGCTGCACTACTCCATTTACTTCTTTCCTTTAAACCACATTCAGTTAATTATTCATGGAGGTCCCATAATCATGCCCATAATTATGCAAATACATCCTTAGAGTGAAATCTTGGCATTTGGCATTGACTTTATCAGTCCTGCTTAATTTTAAGCATGTGTTTAAAAGTCTTGTTCCATTCAAAATCAAAACTAAGAAAATTTTGCCATATATGAAGTATTTCTAAGTTGCTCTGTTTTCTTTTCTGGCCATCCAAAATTATAACAATTTTAAGTGTTCATATTATCATACCTTAGCAGCCATGTATTTATTTGTAAATGTCAGTTAAACACTGTTAAGGTCATTTTGGTACCAGTTAATGCATCTCTATATTCCATTGAGTTTGATGGAGTAGTGACTAATTTTTGTTGACATTACAAGGAATAGGACTTTGGCTTTACATTTCTTATGGCTGTGTGAAAAATAAGTTCTCTGCATTCTCTGTTTCTTTCAAGGTTTTCCTCTGAGTCTGTCGACATAATTTGTATTGTTAAAAAATATCCATTAAGAGCTTTCTAGTCCATTCTAGTCCTTTATTCAACTAATTCCTTGGTTAAAAGAGCCAGAATTTTTCATACATACCTACAAATAAGAGTGATATAATTCTATTTTTAAAGATGGCTTTAAAAGTAGTGACTTTTGAAACCTGATACAATCTTCTGGATCTTTATCCAGAAAACAAAATGTTAAAAAAAAGGCAAAAATTCATCCATTGGAGACCACAATGTCTTTATTGCATTGCATGAAATTTTGGCTGTAGGTTTTGAAATTGTTTATGGATTATTTTCTGCATTTCATCCCATGACAGAGGTATGTTCTCCAGCTGATACCACCATTTCTGTTTAGATGCAGGTGGCTTTTAGTGGGGGGGAAGTGTTCAAGAATGTGAACCCTGTCAAGAGGTAACATTTACATCTTCTGGTGTCCTGACTTTTGAAGGTCACAGTTGCCTGGGATGAGCAATGCTGTGATGTTTCAGAGTAACTCGTTTAAATATTTAGCATAGTGTTAAAGCAAAAGTAAAAACCTAACCTAATTTAATAAACACAATATTAAGACAATTCAGATTATTTTCCCCAGGGAGAATACTTAGGAATCTCTTAATCCAACTCAGTTTGAAAGATATATTTTTGTCTGCTAACAGAAGGACAGCAAAGGATCCTCATAGCAGGGAGTAAGCCTCACACCTGAAGGTGAAACAGGTCTGGATTTGTTTTTACAGTTGAGTTGGAAAGTTTGTTCACTACACAGATTGGCTGCAGGAAGAAAGCTGATCAATAGTTTCATTTAGCAATTCTAACTTATAATAGATTTATAATTTGATTTCATTTTGATACCCACAAAGCTTGCAACAAATGGTGCAGATCTTGATGGGATCAGTCCAGTGTTTAATGACATTTTTATTTTTAATGGACAGTGATCTACAGCTGTAAGACTGAGAAACCACCAGTAATGCAAAATGTAATTCCAGATTCTAAGAATAATCAGGTTTGGAACATGGACCATTTCTGGTTTTGTTTTTGTTTTAGGAATTTCCCTTCCTTTAAGGAGCAATGTTGGCATTTCAGGGAAATAGAGGAAACTGTAAGGCAGAGCGTGCAGAAGAAGTAACTGCAAATGGTCTCATTCTTAAATTATCAGTAATGAATTGCTGTTACTTCTAGTGTATATACTTAAATCTGTGAGTAAGATCTGAGTAGAGGCCAAGTGCTTAGAGAAATGATAAAGAACAAAATTATATGGTACTGTGGACTCAGGCTGAATGAGGGAGTCTCATTGCTGCTTGCTGAATGAAGTTTTTCTAGCTTTGATACCACATGACACTACTCTCTTTCTTTAAAATGGACATATTTTTACCTTTCTAAAGGCTGAATTTGAGATTCTGTGGATTAATACATCTATTAAAAGAAGCTGATTTTACTACAGTTATTGAATTTCTGGTGTAGTCAGGTGACTACTTAAGTTACCAGATAATTCCCCATTGGGTTAAATGTTACAACAGATAATTGAAATTCTCAGGGATTGCCATTGTAGTGTCACTTTTTTCAGAACAGAACTATGGCTTCAAACATTACTGCTGAGTTTTTGCTGTCAGAGACTCTGCTGACTTCTGTGCTATGGTTTGTGTGATTTGGAGGAAGAAGTTTTATTTTTCAATTAATCACGAAGAAGGCAATTCCAGTGTTTCTGAATGCGCCCCAGTATTAAGCCATTCGCCTTTGTCCTATCACTCCATGTCCTTGTAAAAGTACCGCTCCAGCTTGCTTGTAGCCAGTTTAAGTACTCAGTTTTGTATTGCTGGCGTTTCAGTCTCTATTTCGGCTATCAGGTAAAACTCCAAGTAGAATAAAGCCATCACAGTACCCTGGGCGTGCATGACTGGCTGGATGACCAGGTGGATGGCTAAGAAAGAAACCGTAAGCATTTTCTTTAGGAAGGTTAAAAAGGAAACGGCTATCTTGGTAACAGAGAATTAATTTTTAGACAGTGTAACAGAACACTAGAGGAGAAAAGATATAAATCAGAATTTCAAGTAGTCATTTCACAAAAATGTGTTTCCTCCCCAAAGATAGAAAATTTGCAGTGCACAGCATATGCAAATGGTTATTTAAAGCATCAGCAACTGATAAAGAAACCTGCTACGTTTATACAAAATACAAAGTGAAATTCTATTTGCTCTCTTCAGTTTTGCCACTGATTTTCATAAATTCAGACTTGTGCATGTACTGTTTTGTCCATTTCTCTTTTGCCAGTGGGGATCAGTGCTGGGAGTCACTGATCCGTGGCTGGTTCCCTTTGCTGTCAGGTCGCACTCCCTGTGTGGAGGAGCCCAGACAGAGATGACATGGCTTTTCAAGGCAGGTAGCATTGGGAGTGTTGACTGAGTCCTGTGAGGTAGCACTGCATTGCAGAATATTTTGCAGACATGCTGTGCTACATCCCTCAGCACTGCTAGCAGGGGAGAGTGTTCTCTGCTGCCATAAACTGATGCAGCTCTTTGCAGTCAGCATTGTGACACCAATTTACAGCAGCAGGGAATACAAGATAATAATTTTGAAGGCTTCTTATAATCTATCAGTTTTGAGGGATACAGATGAAAGATGGAAAAATGTTATGCTTCCCTAAGTGGATCGTTTACTCCTTAAAAAGAATGCTATTGTTACATAATTTGCATCTGGCTATTAAATTTAATATTTCTATGGACAAATGAGCATAGAAACCTACACTTCCCTTTATACTTCTGTTGAAACAGTGTCGTCCCAGATGAGTATACGCAAGGGTAAAGAAAAAGGACTAAGTTTACTGAATGCCACCCTGTAATGCCTAACCCTATAGGAGCAGGTGAAAAAAGAAGTGAACTAGTGTTACTTTGGTATTATTCTGAAGAGTTGTACTTCATTGAACGTTTCAGTCTTGGTTGATATCGCAGTACTGTGTAAAATTTTGGGATTGATTTTCAATAAAAATTGGGACTGGCCTTGCAAATTAAAAGTTACAGCTTGAATTCAGTAGAAGCATCAAACACTTAAGAAAATGTCACCCATCAATCTGTCCAACCACTGTGAAGTACAGATTCTGTATTGTTGCTTGGGCTGTTGTATACTACTCCTCTCAGCTCCTTGCTTTTCCCCTTTTCCTTCTCTTAACATCATGGTGTGTTCCTTCTCATTTTTCCTTATGTTGAAAATAATTCTTTTTATTTCCTGTCCGTGAAATAACATGGGTTGTCTTCCTTGGCTGGCTGTTTTACTCTGCTCCAAACTTCGGCTCTCCCTTGTTTGCTCTTAGTCCTTCTTTCTCTATTTGTATCTGTTTAAACTTCCCAAAGTTTTGAAGTGCTGTTTTCAATAGGTGTGACTGTTGGACTTGCCTACTGTGGTGCAGCACCTCATTTGTCATAACCAATGGAATCAATGCCAGTGAAGTGATGCTCATCTGTTTTTGTTCCCTTCAATACTCACATAATTTCCACTGTCCTTTCCTTACCATCTATGCTACATCTACTCGTTCTTGGTGATGTGCAGAGCATTATTGTTCTGGTTTTCTTCCATTGTTAATCTGTATAAAAGCAAGTTTTGTTGAAGTGTGCAGTTTTGTTTGTATAGGCTAGTGGGGGGAACTGACAGAGCCTTGCACTTGGCTTCAGTGTGTCCAGAAATAAGAAACAATGCATGGACAATCAGCTTCCCATGGGCTTAGACCTCTTTGCTTTTTGCTTCTTGAAGTAATTTTTTTTTTTAAATTCAGATCTGCTCCTATATAGTGACGCGTCTCTAACTTCTACCCTGCAAAGTGTGGAGGTTTTTTTGTAATTTTGTTTTATTGTTTGATTTCTCTCTTTATAATATGATGCTGACAATTCTTACAGATTGCACTTTCTGCAGTTATTCAGCTTACTGACTGCAAAATACATTCAAATACAGAAAACTTTACCATCTACGTTATGTAAAACACCCATATAACATTTGCTTTATGCCCATTAAAGTGCTTGGAATGGAGACATTGATTGGTGTAGAACTGCATAATAAAACAGTCTTTAGTGGTGTTTGCCTTGCCGAAATTGGAGTCAACCAACAAAATTCTGCTTCAAAGTTTATACTGTTATTTAATTGCTACTTGGTAATAATTACTCTAAACAGAGGGAAGTAAGACTGAGAATGTAAAATAAAATAAGTTTCTAAGAGATAATTTAAAAAGTTCAGGGTGCTCATGTATGCTTTTAATAAAACTCTGTGGTTTAGTGTTTGTCATGTTTATTAGTTCATTCTGTCAGACTACACTCATACTAATTTAATTATAATACAGCTTCCTTTAAAAAACAAATTAGGTGTTAAACAAGTGTCCCAGCAATAGGTATGTAAAGAGTGAAGGAAATCAGTAGTTCAATTTGTAAAATAAGGTCTTGTTATTTTTCTAGTAAAGAAAATAATACATATGACCACTTCAGTACCTTGAGTAAATGGTAATTTATTTGTGGAGGATACTTTTACAAAAAGTAATTGCTCCAATAAACACTAATGAGTGGTGTGTTTATCTTAAAAATTGCATGAACAGTTCCTGAGGGTGCTAGGGCCAGACTAAGGTCTAAGGGTTAATCTAAAACACAATGCTTTAAGACCTGGTTCTTGGTGTCAGGAGGAGTTCTTCAGTATTTATTTAACATTCTTTCAGGGTTTCCATCCTATTTCTTTGGCATTTTGTTGCTTGCTGATACAAAATATCTGTGGTTCACTAATCAAATGATAGATTAAAGCTTTGAGCAATATATCTTACGGGGGTGCCCGTACTAGACCCACAAACCTTAAGTCTGAGTTTTTAAGCTTTCAGTTCTATTCAAACACTTTCAAATGGCATCATTCAGTTTTAAGGAATTATTGTCTTCTGCTATTAAAAAAAACAATGAATCAGATTATTTATTTAATTTAGACTTCATATTATGCACACCATTTTAACAGCTAATCCTGCTAAATAATTTAGTTGTAATTTCTGCTTGCCACTGTGTAAAGGAAAAGATAAAATTTTCCAGGTGTTGCTTCAACTAAACACAAGTTAGTTATTCAGTTAAAACCTGCTGCTCCTCCCACTGGTGCCTGTATATGTGTATGTAGTGGAAAAAGGAAGTGGTGCATACAGTCTAAAACACTTGGCCCAATACGTTGGTTGTACTTGGGGTATTTGGTGGAGGTGCAGAGGGTGAATATGTCCTTGAGCTACCCCCCAGTTCAGTCTCCAGACAAATACTTGTCCTTACCCTGCAGAAGGTCCAGTTCTGAAAATCCTTAACCACACGAGTTTATACAAGTGATTCATGAAAGTTTGTCCTTAGATATCCTGCAACCACTTCTCAGAGTAAATGGTCCATGGAAGAGGAAAGTATGGTGCAGGTAGACCAGTGATTTTTACCTCCCTTTCCTTCATGGTATGTAACTGCAAGTCACCTTTTCACATGGTTCCTTACTTGTTCACGAGTAATTTGGAGGCTTTGTTTATGAGCAAATCTAAGGACAGACTTCAAAGTCCCTCCATGAGAAGTGGACGAGTGAGCTCAAACAGTCAGTTGTTGAGACCAGGGCAGGTTGGAATTTGGACATGTAAGCCTTCCTGTGTGAAATTTGGGAAGTACAAAGGCATGCAGAAATTTGAGAGTACTGTTGGAAAGTCAGGCCTCTCGTATCTTTTTGAATCATCTAGTAAAAAGAAGTCTATGATTTTTACAGACTTTTTAATGAAAGGCTAAATTTTATGAATTGCCAGCCTAAAGTCTGCTCATATAACTGCTATGCTTTTTTTTCTGCATAAGAATTTCCCTTGCATACACAGCAGAAAAACAAACAAACACAATTCTCTGTTATTTCCCTGAAAACCAAAGTCCTTTTTCCTAGCAAGATTAACTTGTCAACTAATCTTAGAGCAAACACTTTATTTTAATCTATCATTGTTTTCTGCCTGTGATTTTAGCAGAGGTCAGAAAAAGAGATTCATTAAAGTGATGGCACATTTGTTTTTCCAAAAGCACATCAGAAAATTAATGCATTGCCAAAGAAAATATAGAAATACAGTATTTCTTTTAATACACATCAGTTAAATAAAGTCTTAAAATCATGTCTTAGCCCAGATGGGGTGTTTGCAGCATAAGGTACAAGTTGTATAATTTCTGCTATCTGAAAACTGCTTAAGTGAGCTCTCCTTCAGCCATGGCATGTATTCCACACCTGAGGTGAAGTCACTCTGGTCCCTTCTTTGATGTAGAGCCATTGGAGTGCTGACTGCCAGTGTGTTTGTGCAAGTCTGTTTGCTTATACAAAGAACCCATTTAAGCTTCTCCACCCAAGAAATTCATGTTGATTTTGGATAATCCCTGGGTGATTTTATTCCGTAAAATAAATAAATAAATCTTTCAAACTTGTGACGCAGCCCAGCTCTCGCACATTTTGGACCATTAGAAGTGTAGCATTTGTGTTGGGGAAACATGAAGTGACACGAGGCGTGGGCAATTTTATATTTGTCCAGATGTCAAATAGGATGCGTACTTCAGCACAGGGTTACGTGACGCTGGAGCTTCACCTGAGGAGTGTGGGGTCAGTCCGTGATGAGAGTTCTCCATGGGGATTAGCAGACCCCACACTGCATGCTCATCCCCCAGTGTGACATCTAGGAACAGTGCCAAGGTGATTGAGTTTGGCAATAAACTGGTATTTCACAAGAAAAGGAAAAGTTGTACTAAACAGCTGAAACAATTCTCTGGGGTCAGCCTTGGCTGTCAGGACTCACTTGCAGCCTCAGAGAGGTTCTCTGTGCATGTAACACAGGCCAGTAGCTGTGGGAATCAGAGCATCCTTGCTCTGAGTGTGTGAGCAGGGCTGTGCTGAGGGTGATTTGGCCCAGCACAGTAGAACTAGTGTCCATGATCATCATCAATCACAACTGACCCATCCAATTAAAAATTGCTTCTGCAAGCTCTATTCTCCCTGCCTCCCTTAAGGAAACACTGGTGGACAGGCCTGAGATGAATGTGCTCGAGTCCTAAACTCAAGTCTGGCCAAATGCAAGGAGGAAAAAGCCATTGTTTTCACTTCATTCTCAATCCACAGCCGTATCCTTCCTCAGGGTTCTTGCTTTGGTAACACAGCTGGTTCTGAACAGGCACATCTCTGCTGAAGTCAATAGCTATGAGTATGTTGGCCAGAATGTCTACCCTGCTATTTGTTAGGTAAATAAATATTAAATTAGATATGTAATGTCTTAACTAAAATAATTAACTGTATTTGTCTAACATAGTTATCTAAACTTGGAAAATACTGAGATGAGTCTAGACTGTCTCAGCTGTGCCATTTATTAATTTCATGACAGCAATCCTCAGCAACTCTTTTAGCAGTTGCTGAATTCGTGTGAGGAAAAGCAGCCATTAACCTCATGAGACTGAATAATACAAGTAAAAATTTGTTTTGTCTGCCTCTTAGTTTCTGGGGTCTTGTGAACCATGAAAAGTTCTCTAGAAGATTTATACACCTACTTTGCCTCCTTTTCCCTTGCTCTAACTGGAAAATAAGCTGAAAACACTTATTTTCAAGAACTGAAATGTAAAACATTTCAAGATGTGCTGATAAACTATTGAGATGGCAGTGCCTGAGTAAAACAGTATGGAAATGAAAGCAAATGTTTACCAGGGACAATTGACCTGCTCAACCAACATGTAGTAATACATATATACTCAATATAACTTACTCTTTCACTTACTGCTCTATCCAATGGGCCATCATGTTTCTAGTATGCTGGGGTTTCTTGTACTATATATACACCTGTAATTAGACTTGGAATGTAGACCACCTACTCCTGCATGACGCTGAGCTGCTGTGTAATTAAATGTAGAAAAGACAACTTTTGCTAAAAATAGAAATTAATCTTAAAATGTTTTGGCCTTAAGCTTTTATTTAGGGTTTTGGAAAATAGAACAAACTCTTTGTTTTCTTACTTGTAGAAAGCCTAATAAACAAAATATTACTTCTCATCTAATTTTGCATTTCCTGGGTCTGTTTTAGTAAACCCTTTTTCATTTTGAGTAAATTAGTCTAAATTATGCTGGGATATGATCATCAGCAGTTTTAGCAGAAATAGGAGTTTAACTGAAAAACAACTTTGTTGGGACTTTGGTGGAAATAATTTAAACTCAGGAAAGAGCCAGCTTGAACAATTGTTTTGCTTCTAAACTTTATGTTTCACACAGAGGATCAAAAAGGTGAGGTAGTGTCAGTCCACTTGGCTACTAATTAGTGCTGTCACTATCAACCTTCCAAAAACTTTTCTACAGCTGTGTTCATAATTTTTAGTATTTGAGATTACCATCCAGTTACCACCACATTTACTGTGTATGAATTAAAGCACTGACAGCCACGATTTGATAAATGCTGTTCACATTCATAGGCAGTTAACTAATAGTTACCTCTTTCTCTAAGCGGGTGCAGAACAGTCTGAAATAGACCTACGATGCTATCTGACTTTCTCTTACAGTAGTTTTTCAAGGCATTTCAGTCTTTTTAATGTATTTATTTTTACAGAGTCTTTGCTTGATGGATATTTCCTTCCACATCTCTTTTTTACACGGGGAACTGTTGCAGAGCACATCAAAAGACACCAAGTGGGAAGTTAAACACCTTGGTGGGCCAGTTAGGGCTGTGTGTGCACTCTCTCTGTTAGCTGCTGCTCAGTTGTTAGAGGTGGGTGGCTTTTGCCAGGAACTATCTGTAGGACCATGGCTCAGTAATGAGCTGGTCCCCATCGTGTGTCTGAACTGTGCTGCCAGGAGATTTAGCTTACTTCAGACTAAAACTGCATTGCAAGTCAACTTGTAAGGAGCACAAAAGAACAGAAGTTTAATCTGCAGTATGAATTTGAACCCTGAGATAATAGCATGGATTTAAGAGATTAAGTGATATTGGTACTACTCCATCTCATCTAGAGAAGCTAGAGCATGCAGTCCTTCATGCTTTCTGTCTCTTTTCTTTCATTCTTTTCCTAGTATTTCTTCTTAGAGTCATGTCAATAGAGCAGTCCAGCATAAACTGGAGTGGTGTATCCCTAACATAGTGTGTAGTTTAGCGGGTAGAGCATTTTTCTATGAAAGAATGATGAAAGAGCTGTGAACCCCCTTAGACTGGGGAATTTCAGATAAATGTCACCCTTGTAATGAGCAGGAGTTAAGGAGCCCCAAATTGCTGTACATTCTTACAGACACCAGCTCAATTTGTCTTGTTGACTGGCCAGGAAGCAAGGAGCCAAGTCCTCATCATGTGGGATTGTCCAAGCTCCTTTAGAAGGTTCCTGGCAAAACAGGAATGAAATTGTACAGTAATCTAGAACCATGAAGCTCTAACTTGATTTTCCTCTTTGCAGCGTATCTTTTGCTGGTTCTCAAGCTATACGTAAGATTTATAGTATGTGATTTATCCATCTATATTTTCCATTGGTGGTGACTGAAAATTAAGTTTTTAAATCTGGTGGATTGGGGGGGGTTTTTTGTGGTTGATTTGTTTGGTTTGTTTTTTTTTAAATTATGTTTATTTCAGTATTTTACAAAGAAGTTGGGGGGAAAAAAGACATTCCTGAAGTTTCTTTCACTGAACCAAAGAACTTCTTTTCTTTTATGTTACAGACACAGATATTAAGGAGCTAGAGGATGTTTTTGGACTTAACGGACAAGTAGAGCATAAGCTGAACTTCCTCAAAAAGAATGTGTCAAAGGATATAAAGCTGGTACTGATTGCTCATTCTATTGGTTGCTACATCACCCTGGAGATGATGAAGCGAGCATCAGAACTTCAGGTACATGAACCTTCTTGAGTTCATATCAATTGCATTATTAGCAAAGCAGTGCACATGCTCAGCCTATGGGTAATGCCATGTATTTCCTGTGGAAACTCTGTTCTGCTTCACGCAAACAAAAAAAAAGATGGCTGATCCTAGGAATGTGTAAAAAAGCAGATTGATGTAATTCTGAGTCTGAAATTTTATCTTTCATGCCCTTGGACTATAAATAATTAATAATGGTGAGAAATATATTTCTATATTTATATATTTATAAATATTGATGTTCGGTAATTACATTACGTATTACATCAAAAATTAAGACTGGTTATGATTTTTATAGAGATTTCTTATCTTGAGGCGAACACATTGCTGGTTAGATATAGGAAAATGTATGGGAATGAATAGTATATAAATTGTGAGGAGTACTGCTATGAAAAACATTGATTTTAAAATTTAATACAAGTATCACTGCTTCTGCAACTCAGTCTTGGTTTGTGTAACTCAGAGTGAGAGCTGTTACTGCATGTTCTGTATATCTGAACATTTTCCTTTGTCACTGTGAAGCAGTAAGAAGGCTGAAGCAGGACCATGTCCTTGCCCTCTGAAAAACTGTGCTCACTAATAACTCACTCTGCTAGTGGCTGATGAATGAAGAATTGGGGATTTTTATTCTTAAATATTCACTCATGCTAAATCATTTCCTCTTCCTTTACTTTATAAAATCTTCAGTGGAAGGAAGTGCCCTGTTAGTGGTGAGATGAAGTCTGGGGTTAATATATGCATGTCATTAATATATGTAATGTATGTGGTTAATATATACATATCCACTTCTTCATAATCATTTCCACTGCACTTCTAACTTTTTCTTCCTTTAAAGGAAAGAGGAACTAAAAATTTGAAACGGGAGGATAACCTGATATATTTCCACAGGCATATTTCACTTTGTGATTTTAAACAAGAACATTTTTTGAGAGAAATTTAATATATTTTCAGGAAGGAGCATTCTAGAAAACATCATGTGCATTAATTTGTCCAAAAGGGCCAACTTTTCTTGCGTCAAAATCTGCAGTCTTTATTGCTCAAATGATTTTATCTGGTTTCAGTTAAATTATAAATTGTTGAATAACATTTTTACACCTGGCTCACCGGATGCTGGCAGCTTGCTATTCATCAGTGTTCTGAAATGTAGGGATCTTGGGGACACTCTTAGACTTCATGGTGCACTGTGTGCATAAAGTTAATATATGACAAGCTACATTTAAGATGCATTCAACAATAGAAAATATCTGTGTAAGCCAGGGTATTGTGCAACCTTTGTCCCTTTGCCAAAAATAAGTTAACTCTTAGGTTTTATAACATATGAAGTGTGATAATAAGAAACTTGTGTTTCCATCTCTTCCTTTATTTTTACTGGAATATTTGATTCCCACAAGATTTTGAGCACATATGTGTAGTTTAGTAGCTAGATCATTTGATTTTATTTTTGTGTAGTTCTTGGTGATATTCTTTCATTACATGAATTTTGGTTTGGTATTAAAATTCTCTGCTTTAAGAGCCTTTCATTGTTTACAGTTTATTATTCTGAGCTAGAAGTTAATTTGTTTTATTTATTGTTCAAATAATCCAGTAAACATTTATATTTGGAACCTATGTTTAACAGATATGACTTTTAGAATCACAGTCATATAATTGTTGAGTTTGGGAAAGATCTCTGTGGTCATCGAGGCCAATTATTAATGCAGCACTGCCATGTTCACCACTAAACCATGTCCCCACGGTGCCACAGCCACATGTTTCTTGAACAATTCCAGGGATGGTGATTCAGCCACTTCTCCGTGCCCTCTGTTCCAATGCCTGACCTCGCTTCACTGAAGAAATTTTTGTTTCACTATTTAAAGCTCTTCCATAGTCCAACTAAATAAAGACTAGATTGTCCCTCCCTTAGCATGCATGAAAAGGAGAAAGTACTATCCCCTTCTCCTTCTTGGTTCCTCCTCAGCTGTCAGTTTTCACAAAATCACAGAATCATCAAGGTTGGAAGAGGCCTTCAAGAAAATCAAGTCCAGTCATCAACCAAGCACCACCATATTCACCCCTAAATTGTATCCCCAGCTGCCTCATCCTTTTCAACACTTCCAGAGTCAGTAACTCCACCGACCTCCCAGGGAAATTTATTCCAATGCCTGACCACTCTTTCAGTGAAAAACAAATTTCTAATAACTAATTTGAGTCTCCCTTGGTGCAACTTAAGGCCATTTCCTCTTATGTTTTCACTTGAGACAGGGCAGAGGAGACTGACCCCCACCTCACTGCAGCCTCCTTTGAGGTAGTCGTAGATGTCCCCCTGAGCCTCCTCTTCTCCAGACTAAATGCCAGCTCCCTCAGGCATTTCTCATAAGACTTGTTATCTAGACCCTTTACCAGCTTGATTGCCCTTCTGTGGACCTGAATACTGCACACATCTAGGGCCCCTGTGCTCTGCAAATAAATGGGCTACTGCATTTTTTCCTTAAATTTGTGTGAAATAGTGCTTTCCTATTTCATTAAGAGAAATGAAACAGGAATTGCCAGTTTATTCCAGCATGAATTCAGTTTTGGAGCCCATCCCTATTTTCCCGCTGACTTTCAGGGAGTCTTCTGTTGAGGGTTCCTTCAGGAGACCCATTAACACAAACTTAGGCTGATGCCTTTAACCAAGTCTGATCGGTTGAGAAGGGCACACAGGTTGCACCCATACTTGTAACTAAGTGGGGCGTCAGCAAAGATTTGAGTACTGGGACAGTGGTGTTTAAAACTTGTCTTTAAAGTGACTTTTTGGCCCAAAGGAGCCAGCAGCTCCCAGCAATACCCTTGCATGGTTCTGGGCTTGGCAGAGGCCCAGGACCATTCCCAGTAGTTAGTTTGGATGCTGACATCCTGTTTGGAGGCAGGAGGAGATTCATCCATGTGGACATAGACCATCCCATGCCCTCCTGTTCAGTGACAAGGCCGCAGAATAATTTTCTGGCTCACGAGTAACCACAAACACTTTCCAGTTGTCATGGTGGACTTCAAGTCTTAACAACAGTCACCTCTTCGTGGGAAGTACAGCATCCAGATTTTGCCAGGCTGCTAAAAAGTTTTGGCAATGGGAAGGAAAAAAGTCAGCCTCACTTTGTGGAGATGGAAAACTGCAATAATGTACAGCTTCCTTGATACTTGTTCTTAACCTCATAATCTTCTTTGCTCTTTATTCAGACAGCAGAACTGAAAAATGAGGTTGAGTGACAAAATTATTTTCTCAGTTGTTGGAACATTCATCTGACTATAAATATGCTACATCCTCCAGGCATTCTCTTTTAAAATGCAAATCCTTACTTGGAGTATTTCCTTGTGCTTTACTGGCGACACTACTGAGTGTTTCCTAAAACACTCCATATGTTCATTAATTTAATCAAAGATTGATAAATTTCCTTGCTAATGAAATTCAGTCTCTTAAAGCATTAGTCTCATTTGCAGTGATGCTTTTGAAATGCTAGCACCTTTGTGGTAGTAAATTAACTCTTGTTAATGAGTTAATAATATAAGTATTGCTCTTCCTGTAAAACTCATTGAGGAGGAAGAGTTTAAAACCTCTGAGTATGTATCAGTTTAAGAACATAAAATTTCTGTAATATCTAAATCAAGCCCATGCATTGCTACTACATTTCAATGATGTGAAGGAATATGGGCTATTGCTAGAACTTGTTGATTTCATAAATGATAGCTAAAAACACAGAATAGTTGTGGATAAACCAAATTCCTAACTTGGAAACCCTGACACATCATTTCTGTGCACATACTAATTATTTTGTTTCAGTTGTCGAACACTTGATTTTGAGTTTGGGAAGCACTTTTGTAATGTTAGGAAAGAAAATGACCATGTTTTTAAATATGGATATTTCCACAAGAAAACGAAGTTCTTTATTCTGGAATTACTGGAAATCCACAGGATCTGTGAGACTGCGAGATTAAAAGAGGGAGGTTTTTTTAATGGTACAGGAACTACAAAGCATGTCTGACCTTTGAGATAATAGGGAATATTTTCAGCAGGATTAAAGGAAGAGAAAAGGAACATATGAAAGCATTGACATTCGTTCACTTTCTATTTTGCTGAGATTAGAACCTAAGTATCTAATCCAATACTCATGGTGTCACCATTACAGAAAACATCTTCTGAAAGGATGGTAATGTAGCAGGTTCTGAATAGAAGTTCTGGTGCTTTTTGGAGAGAAGTTGAAAACATAACCATACCTGAGAAAAAAAGGAATATAAATTTTTATTCTGTTTTTAAAAGTTTCATTTGATGTAATAGCATCTAATTCCAATGTTGATTACCTAAATTAGATCTCATGGTACTTTAAACAAAGTCACTTTACATAGCCGTTGTCTAGGTAAATTGACTTCCTCACTGTTCATTATAAAATATGCTTAGCAAAGAAATACATTTTTAACCACTTTGAATGCTCTCTTACAAAAGTAAGCTTATCTCAGATATTTTAAAGAGTACAGTGAGACTGCATAAAATAGAAAAATATTGTAGAAATATATATTGAGAGAGTGGGAGAGTAATAAATATATTAATTTCTTGTTAGTTGCAGGCTTAAATGAAAAAGTGCAAAAAATCAGCATAAAATTACAGTAGGTAAAAGACTTACAGTAACACAAACTCAGTGACAATATTTGTAAAATTATTATGCAGGAAAGAAACAGATGGCTATGCTTAGCAGACCTCACAAGGGAATTGGTGCACATTTCAGATAAATGCGTATCTTGTGAGGAGAGCTATGAATTTCTAGGCCATGATATAAAACTAAACTGAGTCTGGTGTGTTTTTCTTCTTCAGTCTATCCATCCATATAAATGAAATCCATATTAAAAGAACAAGCTAACAGTGTTGGGCTCATATACACCCACCTCCATCCCACTTTAAGTGTTTATGAAGCAAGAAAAGACATACTCTGACATGATTTTGCACGGATTTAAGAATCCAAGTTCAGCTGCCTTCAGTGAGATAAGTGTGTTAATTTAACTTTATGGATGTTTTAAGTTGGTCTCTGAGTTGGATTATTTCTAGGAAAGAGGGTGGGAGAGAGAGAGTGAGAGAGAGAGAGATATTTGGCAGTTCTATCAGTTCTTGGTATATCAAGTCTTTGGAAGCATACACAAGGAAGCCCAGGTGGTCTCAGACAGCAATTGGAGTAAAATTTGCTTTAGTTGACAGCTTGCACATTACAGAGTCTGCAAAATCCACCTTGCATCTCTGGATGATGCTTCAGGCAGGATCAGGAATTCTGGTAGAATAGGCTGTAAAGCAGCAGTAAGAATGTGGGGCATCTGCAAACGTTCTGCAGTTTGCTTACCTGGAAAAAGAGAGAAGTAATGCAGATGATTTGTTAAATCTAACGAAATAAAATAAATAAGATACTGTATCTTTGAATCATTGAAGAAGTTTCTACAAAGATTTGTGGAAAGATTTCTTTTTTTTTTTCCCTAAAAGAGAAAATATGAAAAAACCTTCACATGAAAAGCTAAGGCAAATATAAAATATCCTCTCAGGTGGGAGGCTGCAAAGTAAAGGGATGGGTTCATGGCAAAGCAAGGTTTGTTAGGAAGGTACTAACTTTTGACTGAGACACTCATAGAAGGCCACTGGCTTGGATTTAAAATTTCAGCAAACCTTGAGAACACCATCCGTGAAAGGCCACTAACTGCGAACTGGGGTTGAGAGTACCAGCTCACCCAAGAGACTTCTAGCAACCATTATTTTCACTGCTTGATGACAGCCCCTTACCCTGAGGGACCCAGTTATATTTTCTTCTACCTTTACCCGTCAAATAAAAAGCTTTAAAAAATGTAAACTGTAAGAAAATACAGCAGAGAACAGGTTGATGGGTTCTTTTGTATAACCCTCCATGGACGGTGCCTATGTCAGTGGGAACAGGCACTGTCCATTGCCATGTGCTGTGTAGGTCTGCCAGAAATTACTTTTGTCTTCACAGGCAAACAACCCCACCTTGTAATACAGAGAGCAAAAGAATGTGAAGTGTCTCAAGGATACAAAAAATAGATTTAAACTTAATCTAAGTTTAGGCCTGTTTTTTGAAATGAGATACACCCTATTGAAGGTGATACAACTTCAGATGTGACATGCCAGAGGGAAGTTAAATTTTGAACATTTTGCCATGTGTATCCGTAGTGTACCTTGTGTGGTTTTTGAAGTGGGTGAAGCAGGTATCACCTGCTCAGTCCTAGATCTTTATGGGGAGTAGTGGATTACATATAGTTCAGTAGCCTTGTGAGTCAAGAAAATTTGCTGTCCAGGATTGATGAGAATGAGATGAGATTGGTCAATAGTAGTGACAATTGCAATTAAAAGGGAGCCTTGACAAAATCAGCAACACTGTATCTGTCAGATCATAATGACTGAGTAGATGAGTAATAGTTTCTAACATTGATCATATTTTTAGGAGTGAGGATTCAGAGTTAATAACAACACTGGCCTAAGATTTCCTTGTTTAGATCATAAGTCTGTGATCAGAAGGCCTGAGGAAAAACTTAATTCCCAAAATTTTCTGTTCATAAAATTGTATTTTGTTCATAATGTTCACTGAAACTTCAACTTCTCTCACCTTGTTTAATATACTGGTTTACTGCTCAGTTGAATAGAGAAACAATATGAAAAGTGAGATTTTGATCTGTGGTGAGTGAAAGAAGTAAAACTTAAAAGCTATCATTTTGATTTCAAGAGACTTGATTTTTTTCATAACATTGTGTTTATTTCACTGCTAATGAAACATCTGATTTCAAGTGTATGTAGTAAAAAATCAAATTCACCTATAAAAATTATTTTTTCTAGAAAGTTAAAAGACATTAAAGTAGCCAAATGTACAAACAGAAAAGAACGAAAAATAAACTGAAAAATGGAATCTGTGATCATTCATCAGGAATCCAAAGTAAAACATGAGAATGAGGAGGAAATGAAGGACTAAAAATAAAAAGATGGTTAAAATGGTAAATGACAGAATAACAGGTTTTATTAAGTACTCTAAATTTTTACAGATTTGTTAATAAAACCTTGTTATTTTGATTCTCCAAAAATTTCGATTCAGATTGTTGTAATTAAGTGAAATGATTATATAAAAATGAGAGAATCGAAAGGAAGAAGTGAGTTTCAAAAACAATTAGGATTTATGGCATATGTTTTAAGAAGAGCTCAACACCGTTTCGCAAGCCAGATTTCCCGAAGAACTTTTTATGCTGGAAGGTGAGATCTTTTGAAATTCTGCAGATGTGTGTGCATAGCTCTTGAAAATCAAAGACTCATCTCTTTGGAGAATCAGACCAAATGATTGGAATTCACTATATGTTGCACATAGCTTGAATTTTTTTTTTTTTGTTTTTATACTGCAGTTAATGTGCTTTTACAGAAGACAATAGAGCCAAAACCCAGCAGTTCTCATGCTATTTTAACAGTAGGTGAAGGAGAACGCAGTCAGTTAGGACATTAAAGAGTTGTTCATGAAAGGAGCAGGTGAAGAGACATTGTGGAGTTTTTGAACACAAACTTTGCAAACATAGTTGAACTTTGAGCTTGGCTTTAACTCTGGTAACCAATATCTGTTCCTAGAAGCTCTATATTAAAATGGAATTTCACTGCCTATCTAGAGCCCTCAGCAAAGAAGTTGATCTGCTTTGTCAGCTCTTGCCTCTCATATGTGGTACAGTTGCTCAAGCAGTGAGGAAGGACTTGGCTTGGAACTTCTATAGAAAAGATTTCTTAGGATGGACAGTGTTGTAGTTGCAAATATTTCCAACTCTGCCATATTGTTTATTTGTTCCTTCCACATGGTTTATGGTTATCCAGGGCTGCTCCTGCTGCATTGCGTTCTCTCCCAAGAATGGTTTGTCCTGTTTGAAGAGTTCGCTGCAGGAGTGAAAGGAATCAGAAAAAGACACAAACTTTATACAAAACAGTTATAACATCTCCATGCTTAGATCACACATTCACTGCATGGAGGGCATTTCTAATACTGTGTTAAATGAAGTTCAGACAAATACTGAAGAGTTTTTTCACTATCTTTTTAGTATTTCTTTGACTGCTGATTATTTTAGGGGAGTTTTTGCCAATGCCGCCATTGATCTTTTCAGATACTTGAGGATGTATTCAGTGACTATAAGCCTATGTTTAAGGGAGCTAAATAAAGCCCTAGATTTCTTCTTAGGAATCCCCCTCTGTACTCTTATGATTGAGGTTATCTTCAAAACTAAACATAGTATTAGTCCGCTTCCTTTTCTATTTGTTTTAATGTATAAGTATTTGAAATACTTGATTTCTGGTGTTTGGATGCAAGTCTACTTAACTGTGGCATTTTGTGAAAAAACTCCTTCCAGTTTGCTCTTTCATGTGGAATTCAGTGTTATGTATACATTTAAGTGGAAGTCCAGGAGTGACAATGTATGTCATAAACTTAATACCTTTGGAGTTCTGTAAGGAAGTTCAATTGATGTTAATGAAAATACGCTTCTAATAACTTTGTTACATTTCTAGTCACTGGAAAATTTTAAGAACATTCCGCTCCATTTCAAATTCCAAAATAAAGCATAGTTTTGTATAAGGAGCAGAATTCACTGAGTCCTAACTGTTCTTGAAAACATTGAATTTCTGCTTCTCTGTTTTAAAACAGTTGTATAACTACTGCAAGTGTATTTTACTGAGATGAAAGACACAAACTCCAATTCTCAATAAATACAATTTAAATTGCAATCTTTAATGGCAGCAGGCAGAGTTCAGACTTTTTACCTGGCATTGGTAATTGAAAGATATTCTACGAATTCTTGTTCTCAGTTGAACTAAAACCCTTACTTCCTGATTACCAGTTTTATTTGTGTGATAAATTTGATATAATTTCGCTCTTTTAGCAGATTCCGGCAGATATTCAATTTGTTACAATAATTAAGGCTAGCAGTAATCTGTAGTATTGCAAAGGAAGGAATTTTCTATTTTTCCCTTACTATTTAAAATGCTTACAGTTCTGGAAAGATGAAAGCAAGGATGGAAAGAATGAGCTGACTGAGAGAATTCCTAACTCCCTTCTCTCTCTTTTTCTCTTCTTCTGATACCCTGACAAGAATTTGGGATGAAAGTTTTCTCTCAAACCTCAAATATTCATGGTTTCTTTTCTTTCTTTGACAAAAATACCATGTCCTTTCTTACTTATCTTGTTCTTCACTGGTATCACAAGACAAAACCTTACTGTTCTTTCTCCAGAGTCCATCATTAAGCCACTAGGCCACTTTAGTTGGTTAAAATGGTAGGGGACTGAACTCTTTCCAATATTCAGTGACAGCTTAGCTTTCTTTGTCTGACCCCTAACCCTTTGAGCCGAGAGGGGCTACGTGTCTGGGTTGACTGGATGCCTTTTTGAGGGCTGACTTCAGTGAGTGGTGAAATAAACCCCTCCCAAATGTCTTGAGTGGAGCACTTAAGAATAGAAGTCCAGGGATCTCAAGGCACTGATGGAAAATCGTGGCCTTTCCTTTTCATCAGCGAAATGAGATTATAATTGTAAAGCTGGTTTCTCATTTACCTTGTTCAGCCTCATTTCCTTAAACCGAATGAATTGCCTTTGAGATTTATTGGTATGTGTGGCTGTACATTGATGGCTGTGAAAGCAGTTGGTTCAAGACAACACAAAATGTGATTCTTAATGCTTTCTTTTGGTTGAGCCACCTCTCCACTTCAGGGGCATGTTGCTGGTTCATCCTAAGTGGTAAATGTAGCAGAGCATGTGTGCAAAGGTCACATTTGCCAGTCCCTGTGTCATAAGGGTACCTGCAGATGCAATATGGTGATCTCATGGGAGTGCTACACTGAGAAAAAAACCCACCCTGTACTTCCAAAATGAAAACGGAAAGAATTTCTGCTGGAAAGTGGCAGCTGCATTCTGACATTCATGTAATGGGAGCAACTGAAAGCTTTATGGTGTGTAACTGTGACACTGCATTCCAACATAAGCTTCTCCCTGCCCTTCTTCCAACCAATAAACTATTCTTCCTCTCTTTTCACTCTCACCCCTCCTAATCTTCTTCTGTTTATATGCTTTAATCATAATAGCAACAAATCCATCCCTGCTGGTATTATCACGCCGTTGCAAAGTTTGGCCGTCTCCTTTGGCACTTCCCTTGTAGATGGAATGACATTGCCCACTTTGATGGGGCTTAATTCTCTATGTAAAATACTGCCCTGTCAATGAATATTTTCTCTATTAAACTATTTTCAGTCCAACAATAAGATACAGATTTTTGGGAGAACAGTTTTCTCATTATTACCTTAACCCATAAAAAGGCTTTTTCTTTTTTCTTTTTTTTTTTTTTTTTTTTAATTCAAACATTTTGGGCAAGTTTTCAGTTACCCAAATATTTGTAGTACAGAGTAATTTGCATTTCAGCCCTGTGAGACTTGTAAATGTAATGAACAGTCTGTGTGTTTAATATTTTTTATATTTTTAATAATTTGCAAATAGTTCAGTACGTAGAGCTGACCCGTTGAAAAATAGTTTGCAGTGCCTGTAGAGAACACTTCTGAGACTTTTGTATATTTAGCAGAATTCTGGGCTTCAGCTGGAAAAATTCTAAGAGTACTTCTTACTGGAAAATATTTCAAGTAATGTGAAACAACAGATAATTTTTTCCTATGCCATGACCCAGTTGTAAGGTGAGGTATGGAAGGTCCCTCTCCTATTGCTATTAAACAGGTTTCAGCATTGCAAGTCAAGTACACAAAAAATACTGACACCTGTTGAAAGGTGTGATTGAAAGTGTATTGATTTCAAAGAGAATTGTCAAAGGTCTCAGTTTACTTGTCAATCAAAGAGATTAATCTCTACCTACCATGATCAGTGTTTTATGGCGGCCATGGTCTTCATCTGTCTATCCAAGAGCAGATAAGAGAGTCTTGGTTTTTAGAGCTGAGAATATTGTGTCTTTGGTGAGATCTACATTGAGTGTAGCCTGTCACATTTAATATCTGGGTTCAATATCTTTAATCGGAATTTATTCATGGGGCAGAGTTAAGACATATTAAATTGATGAAAATTTTAACACTAGTTTCAACAGGAGCAAGATCACACACCCAACTGCACTGTAGGTGCAATCAGAAGGACCAGAGGTACTCTAAGGGACATTGGGCACAGCCTCATTAGGGCTCTCCCTTTTTGGTTACTCTGTGATCGCTTGACAAAGGTGATTTCTTACTCTCAGCAGCTGAAGTTGGATACTACTGAGATTTCCATGCCTCACACTTTCTCATCCTCAGTTATTTTTCTTCCATTTCAGTTCTTTTGTAATTAAACTCTGCAGAGCAATTTCAAGTATTCTCCTAATAATACAGCAGAAAGTTAATACTGTAGAAGCCTGATTGTGATTCATGTTTTAACAGGACTCTTCATATGGAGAGTCCAATGAGTTTGGATGCAGGACTCTAATGTATAAGGCTAGAATCAAATTTATGCTAAGTCAGTGGAAAGTGGCCTTAAAGTAGACATAAATTTAGTCACACCTCACCTTGGTGCAAATGTCACTCAGGCCCACATACCTAAGGATGTAATCGTTGTACCCAGCAACGTATTTGTCGTTACACTGGAGATCACAGTTTGAAATACAAATACATTAACAAAAATGCTGTTCCTTGAATTTTGTTTCCATCCAAGTGGAACTGCCAGGAAGCACTGGAGGCTTGGGGTCTTACAGAGGTACTTCAAATAAAACTGGATAATGTATGTTAAATAAAGAAGGTGCCAGGACATGGAAAAACCATGTGATCATTGTAGAGTATTTTAAACAGATGAGAATATTGCCTGCTATATATATCATCAGGTAGAAACTGAAAGAAAATAGTAAAAAAATAAGGCAAAGTTTTAATCCATTTGAAAAAATGATTGGATTATATGTATTTGAAAATAGTTGGTCAAATTCAGATGTTGAAGGAGGTGTTATTTATGTGGTAATATAAGTTATATTGATTGTAAGAAACAATAAGTTAAATAACTTATAAAAATGCAATTTGTTGTTATCCACTGTATTACATTTGACCACTTCAAAAGGAAGATACAAAAAATGATGGTCAGGAAATATGAACCAGCTTACGCAAGAAGGAAGTTTTCCCTTAGATTTTCTTAACTGTTGCTTGGCTTACATATGTGCCATTTACAAATAGTGACTTTGATATCACTGAGGACAGCATTGCCCATACAACTTTTACCTTCCCTTAAAAAAAAAAAAAAATCCAAGTATGTGACCTTACTTTTGCAACAGTTGGTACCACGGTAGAGCAGTGTGAAGTTGTGAGGATTATGCACAGCCTCACAAGATGGGTCTCAGTGTGCCCTGTATCTTTCATTACCCTGTGTCTTGAAGGAAGTTAATGCTGTTGAAATGCTCAGAAACAACACATTTCCGAGGTTTTCAGGGAGATTTAAATGTATGTTGTTTCTTATAGAAACCTTCCAGGAAGTATATATCTATGTACACTGTTTTCTGCAGAGCTGATAGAGCTGATACTTTATGGGTGGGTCCAAATAAGAATAGCTAAACACATGGGATATGTGGTTATTTGAATTTATGTTGCCCTGAAACCAGCCTGTTGTAGTCTCTGAAGTTCTCTCTTTTAAAATTCAGGTGGTGGAGACCTACCTAAGGTCCCTTAAGCTCCCTTAAGGTCAGTAGTAGTGATGAAGTTTTTTAGAGGTGAGAGGGGTCTCACAGGGTTGTACCTGTGATGACAGAGAAACAAGAGTGGTCTCTTCCTCAGACTATATTGAATATCCCAATCAATTAGAGTACACTATAATTAATTTTAACTATAAATACATAAACTTAACTGTGAAAAAAGAAGAGTACATCAGACACCAAGAGGCAGAGACATCCTTGACATCAAAGGTAAATGGAAAACAGCATTTGGATAGGAAACAGCCCTTGTTGCACAGCCAACCTGAGCTTAGGATGTGAGTAGTTAATGGAAAGGACTGTAAAAAAAGCTGAGAGAATATGTCTGTTATGAAGGCTGTAGTTTGTGCACCATGTAAATGTTGTAAATGTCATATATGTGTGTGTATATATATATATATAAAATAAGATTTAATTATTACAATAAAGTATGTATTATATTTCAGTACCTAAGCTCCTGTTTATGGACTTTTCCATAGTTGTCCAACCAATGTTTTTTGTCCTGATGTGAAGTATAGCTTCTGTGCCCTCATTTGCCTTCCTTGGAAGCAGTAAAGATTGACCAGAGGTAGAGAGTATATGCGATGTTCTCCATAATACTGTAAACCTTGTTTACATGCTCACAGTAAAATTCATCTTAGATTTGAAATCACAAAGGAATTCTTCATCAGCACTGATCTCTGTGTTTTGTTTCAGTACAATTTTCTGTTGGCTGAGAAAAAAACCCATTCCTGGGCTTTTAAAAATATTTTAATTTAATGAGTTTCGTATCAGAAAAGGGGGCCCATTAGAATGGTAGTGTTGTGAGTCTTCCATCTTCTCATCCTGTGCTGCATCATCAGTTTTGGGGGGTTGGATCTTCTTCCAAAGCATCATAAAATATGTCATTGCATGCTGGAGGATTTCTTACAGCTTGATGGGAAAAAAATGCAGAATGGTTGTGGACTGGGTTTAATGATCAGTCTTGTGCTGAAGTGTTGAAAAGTTCATCTTATTAACAGAATTCTTTGAATTAGAAGTATTTTTCCATGGTGTTCTGAACTTCATGTGTTTTCTGATTTTTTTTTTTTTTTTTGGAGGAGGGGTAAAAGCTTTGCAACTAATGTGTGATTGGTTTTCTCCTTCTGAAAGGGTATATTTCTTCCCTGAGCATAACCACTCTGCAAATATTCTGCCATCTTACTGTATAACTGAAACATAAATACATTTTTAATTTTTGAATGTGTTAAACATTTACACAAAAGAAGGAATAGAGGGGGAAAACCTCTCACATTTTAAATCACGCATTTGCTTTTCATCATTCATTTAGTCAACATCTGTAATATGCTGTAGTCCCAGGACAATGAATGTAATTGCATGAGAAAATTTGAATGTATGAGTAACATCGTGAGGCCTTATGTTAACTATTTTTTTACAGCTCCCTGACACAATGTTCTGCTTTGGGAAGTCAGGGCTGTCTGTACGTCCATGTAAGGGAGCATTTCTCTTTCGTGCACCATTCCTGTTGGTAACAGTTCTACAGCTAGGATCTTATACCTTGGTGCAGCATAAAAACTTGTGTCAATACAGACTCCTGATACCTGCTTTAGTATTTTAGATTTTCCATTTCTTTCTATCACATCTACTTACGTCACTTGTTCCGCCCGAAATATTATTTCATATCCTTTGCATGTGTAGGCCTTAAAAAATCGTGTAGCTATGATCCTCCAACCCATATACCTTTTTGCTCCTATTTTGCAATGCTATTCATGTTTTTTTCTCTGTATATAATTTCCTCCAGAAATTTTATCATCCAAGCCCCTTGCTCATTTTAGGCTATATTTGTGGCTCACTCTTGGTGGAAATCTTTCCATTTAGGATGTAGAGCACAGCATGCAATCTGCATTGTCTCCCAGAGGCAGAACGTCCTCTGGCATTTGTGATGTGTTTCCTCACCCTGTGTAACATGAAGTTGCAGAGCTTCTCTCTCATTTGCTTTCTGCATCATATACTGCAAATTTGCATATCACCATCTCCCACGTGTCTTTACCACTGTATTACTTGCCAGGATTTTTGGTACTCATTCATGCTTTAGCTTATTTTTACTTGACATGTTTAAAAATAGTAGTAGCTTCTGAGTTGGTTCTGTGAGCTGAATAACTAAAATACCAAATTTAACTTAAGAGAACCTCATTATTATACCACCTCTTTCCACTTCAGGGGTGGGGTGTAGGTGGGTGTTGTTTTGGGGGGTTTTGTTGGTAGGTGGGTGTTTTCTGTACATCTGCTTGGGAAAATTGCCCTAAACATCATAAAGCAGACACCCAAGTTGGATCTCAGAAAGGTGGTTTGGCATGCACTGAAGCACCATGGAAATGGAAACTGCACCTCAGTTAAGAATCCTTAGTGAGCTTGGATAACACTGAGCCAAAATGAGCTCTGAAAAGGGCAAAGGTTTATTCCCAGTTATATTCCCTCCATTTCATGGTACAATTTCAGCAGATGCCTTTAATATCTATGTATGTAAACACATACAGAGTTAGTGACTGGCTGTTCTTTCCTTGCTGAGCATCTGATAAATGATCCTTTGATAACAGAGGAAGGATTTGTATATAGTTGCCAAGGATGACACACAGTGAGTTTAGAATCTCATGTAGACAAAATTGATTATTAAGTATCACTGATCAGGTCAAGGTATTTCTAACTGAATAAGGTAGATATACAAAGACTTGTACTTAAGTTCCTTTTTTTTGTATAAACAAACCAGGTCCCACCCTGTGGCTCCTTAGAGCAAGTGGCAAAGTGCATCTTAGACTTCAGTCATGAAGCCTTCTCCTTTCCTCCTGGACCCAAACACAATTGCTTCACACACATCGTGTGTTTAGAAGAATCCCTGGTCTACACTATTTTCTAACCTGTGCCCAGATGTCCAGCTGGCTTTGGCCAAAATTGTGCCAGAGAACATACTAAAAGGTGTTGGTCCTGGAGCCTAGGCCCTAGTCCAGTTTCACTTACCAGTACTGAGGTTATGATGCAGACTGGAAAACATGGTTTCTATCATATTTTAGGAGATAACATTTTTTGTACTGGTTTCACCTCTTTCTATTACAGAAGACATACAAGGGGAAAAAACCATACAGGATAATCAATAATCAGTGCCCCTGCTATGATAAAGCTCAAGTTATTGCTATACTGACAAAAAGAACTGTTTGTCATACTGCTGTTCTGGCACAGCTCAGCTCTGTCCATATATGCTTACTTTACTGTATTTATGAATTTGCTCTTTTACTGTAAGATGTCATTAATATTCATGTAACCAGAGTGCTGGATGGGGATCTCTCTATTGCTGTATTTATTCAGTGAAGAATGAGAAGCATGTACCCGGGTATGTGCACGTGTGTGTGTGCATGTGTTGGACTTGGCATATGCCCAAGGCAGTGCTGAGGCCTAACACCTCAGTGGTAAAGGCACTGAAGTTGTCAAGCAAAATCCAATCCAAAGTTTATGTGGTAAATGAATCTGTGAATTGCTTGCATGTTTTTATGCCCAGTCCTTAAAAGTGGATTTGGTTTTACATACTCATGTTTTATGTCTTTGGCACTACTGTTTGGGTGCATATTTGTCAATATGAAAGGAAAACAGCATCCTGACCTTGTAAATCATGTTCATTCTTAGGATCATTGCTCTCTGCTGCTGTCCTGTTGCATTTACACTGCTGTGCTCTCACCTACATAAAAAAGCTGACTGGGTCACTGTATGTTCAAAGATGGCATCAAACAGTTCTTCTGAGCAGTAATTCCTTCAGACACTGTGAGAGGAGTGCTGCCTGTGTGAGTGTCTGTGCATCCTCAATGTGCCTTCACAGCCCTGCGTGTGTTGATTGCCTTGAAGAACTCAATCCCTAGCTGCATCCATATGCCTATGGAAATTCGACCAGAAGGTCCTGGGGTTAATCCTGGATCCTTGATCCAGTTTGTTCTCAAACTATGAAAATTCAAATACCCCTTAGTGAAGTTGAGCTGACAAACATGAACATGTTGGTGGCACTCAAAAAGTGTGTTTTTCCTAGGAAGCAAGAATTCCTTCAGCCCATCAGAGAAAATTTAAGTATGTTATTTAGAGTTTTCCCAGCATGTTCACAGAGTTGCATACACTAACTGTGCATTTGTTTGGAAAACAAATTTGCATCGACAGGGACCATATTATGCTCCTCATAGAAAAAGATTTTTTGTAGAAAATTAAAAAATCTTTCCATCACTTAGTCTCACAGATTATATGTAACAAAATTAGAAGTCTGTAAAGAAAGGAATAGAAAAAAATTGAAGGCATCTGATGCCAAAGGTAAAATTTGGGCACTAAGAAATAGGAAATGTAGAAAATTTAAACTGAAAATTTGAAATCAAGTGCACATGCCTCTACTCTGTTCTATAGCCCCTCTATGTTGGGGGGTCTGTAGAAGCTGTTAACAGAAGATTCTTTTGAATTAAGCAGCCACTAATAAACTAAGCCACCATGACATTAATTGTAGCAAAAAATACCAACTTTTCTACAAAATGTTGGTTGTTTACAATTTTTTCCCCTTTTGTTTTACAAAAACACTTTGGTTACCCAGAAAAGTAAGCTTTGGTTAGAGCAGAGAATTGTGATTTACCATACAGTCGTTTAAAATATTTCTGCTTTTACAAATGTGCATTTTCATGTGGAATCATCTAACCTCACAAATTTCAGTTTATTTGTCCATAAAAAGCATGCTGAGACTTCTCTATGGGACTTAATTCTTATAAAGCACTTTGAAATTATCAGTTATAAGATTTCCTGTTAACTGTGTTTGAGATAGTTGTTTTGTTGCCTCTTTAATATGCCCAAACATTTGTTTAGAATCACAGGAGATCCATAGGATAAAATAGAAGAAAATGCACACAGTATGTTTTGACTTCACACCAGGAGAAAAACAGTGTTTTATCACTTGTGTCCATTCTTTAGCTCTTTTGCTGTCACAAAATCCTGTGGGTTTGTTGATACTAAGCTGTGACAGAGTTCACTGGCACAACAAATCAGATGACATCTTGAACCGCTGAAGAAGAAATTATTCAAAGTAGAACTCTATGTTTTACATATTTTTTTGTATTGTAATATATTATATGTAATTAATGAGTGAGCAAACTGAACAGGCAAGCCCAGCAAGTCCTGCTGTGGGAAGAGGACAGCCCAAGCCAACACAGTCTGGTTTGTCCTGTGTGTTTTCTTGGAAATCTGCTCGGCACAGCTGTGGCAATAAAGCACGGAATACTTCCCCAATCCTCGTTGTTTTGCCTGCAGCTTTCTGCATACTGAGTAGAAGAAATTGTGATTAATGGGGCATTCCGTGTGCAGGGTAGACTGTAGATTACCATTAAGTGCATCATTATGTTATCTTTGAAAAATTTACTAGGTTTCACCTGACAGATAATAGCTTTTCCTCTGCCAGCACAGGAGGGGAATAACAAACTAATACATGGGGTGAGCTACTATATATCAAAAGAAGTGCTGCTTTTGACAGAGAAGCAGCTCTTGCTTTTCCTAGGGTTTTGAAGGAATTTTAAATTAAACTTCCTCACTTGTTTTCTTTCCAGATATGAGTGTGTGGGTGCAGTGCCGTGCTTGGGCACTGCAATTACTGAGCACTGGTCAGTGCAATGGCTCCATTATATCACATCATGGATTCTTTCCTTGCTTCTGCCCCCTGGCTTGAAGTCTGGGTTCCCTGTGGGCTCTGCATTACATAACCGGTGTGGGATCTGAGCTTGGTGATCTTCTTGGTGGTGGTTATTGTATTAACCACTTGTCTGCCCCAGTGATCTAGAGCAGGTTATGCAGCAGGAGAGAATGCTTTTCAAAAACTTCACTGCTCAAAAAGCCAGTGAGAGCCTCCAGCGACCACTGCTTCTGCCATTAAAGCAGAGTGAACGAGTGGGTTATTTCTGAGGAAGTTTCACTTTCTGGTATTTTCTTCAATGGGCCAAAGTCTTTCTATGGCTCTGGTAGAGATATCTGAGTATACCTGTGGTCTGTCATGGGCAGGGGTGGTCTGTCTGTTGAGAGCCAAGGGACAGGACTGAGAAAGCCTTGCTGTAATTACTGAATTCACCTCCTTGGAGTCTCATCTGAAACAAATCTTTGGAATGGCTCCTGCTCCTTTCTGTTGGTCAGTGCCTGCCTTTTCACATCCTGACTGCTTTTCTCTCCCATTTTATTTCTCTTAGCAAAATGTCTCTCTGTATGAAGAGCAGATGGCACAGTGTGACAGCCCTCTCCAGGCCCTCGGCTCTGTGAGCTCTGAAGGGCACACACACGGGGGGCCTGATTCTGTAACCAGCATTTCTCATGTAATCAAAACTGGCTGATTTCAAAAGCATTGACCTCCTCTCGTTGGCATCAAAGGACTTCTCTGAAAATCAAGTCACTTCTTTGAATACCGGTTCTAAGTGGCATCCAGGTTTTAAGCATGGTTTTGCATCCTCAGCACTGTCATTTACCAGTCCCTTAAACAAGTAGTATTACCAACTCAAAATTGTAGATGAGGAATGTATTTCAACTCTTTCAGTAGAAGGCACTAGTGGAAAATATTACTGTGGGGGTGTTTTTAACTTCATCCCATTTGCATACTTGTAGTGTTTTTATAAGGAAACCATTTAAACATTTTACACAAATCCTTTGCTAGTGTGGTTGAGACTTAAATTGTGCAGTGTTGAACAGCAACTTATTGTAAATGTAATTATTTGGCTTTTTGTACTTTGTTCTCATTTTAATCAAAACAAAACAACTTCCAACAGTTTCTGCAAATCCAAACCCATGTTGACAAAACCATTATCCAGTGAAGACGAAGATACTCGGTTGTCACTTTGTTATCTTTCTTTGGATAGATTTAGATAAAAGCTCAGTCGAAATCCTGGATGTATAGGAATGTATGTGTTCTCTGTGTAGGTATCTTGGTGGAAGCCTTTGCTTTATTCTTTAATATTTATATGGACCAGTTATCGTAGGAAACGCATCATAGTTATTGGGGATCCTTCCTAAACAAAGTGCCTTGGTCAATGCCATACTTTTAAGGAATGGGTATTTAATATTCTTTGCTTTGAGAGCTCACTTTTCCTGTAAAATAAGTAGTTTCTCTTCCCTCTGTGTTCTGAAATTTACTGTGCAGGTCATACATTCCTGAAGTTAATGGACTGATTGCTCTAGATACCGAAATATATAAACAGTGTCAAAAGGGAAACTCCCAAAGTCCCCACACCTTCCTCCTGTGGTGTGGGTTGAAAGAATCAAGGGCAGAACATTCTGGGCTGGTTTATTCTCTGGACACATGCTCAGGCCATGCACCATTTCATTTTCTCAGTGATATATATACTCTGCTAGACAAGGGAGTAGGAGCTGCCTTGGCACCCACACGAGTTATGTGAAGGATTTGCAGGTAATGTTAGCTTTTGGTTCTTAAAAAAATGTGGAACTTCTGAGACACTGCATCCAATTCTAGGCCCTTGAACTGTTCAGGGCTTGAGCCCTGTGAAATGTAGAGTTAAAGATTAATGATGAAATAGAAGCAGCTGCCTGGTGACTAACCCAGAGAGCATCTATGCCTTGAACAGTGAACTTTAACATATGCACCGTCCTGAGTATTGAAATCCTGCAGTTTAATACCATGATAAGTAAATAACTGGTAAACAAATTGAATTACAGTTATACAAATATTGTTGATTGTCACAACCATCAGGAGTGACAATTCCAGTATAATTTAAGAGTACATGTACTGTTTTTAGTGGGTTGACCAAAGCAGAGTCAAGGATAGGTGGTAGAGCCCACAGCTCTCAGTAACTCCTGGACACAAGGTGTGTTTGACTTCAGTGGAGTCACTGGCCAACTTTCTGTAATCCCCACATCCACTCGAGTCACTGTTTTCAGTGTCTCCAGCTGCCCAGCTCTCTGCCTTTCCATGTGCTTAACAGATAAACATCACTGGACTTTGAACTGGGGGTAGTTTAAACTTGGTGAATCTGAATTTCACTCTCTAATATTTTTAATATTTGTGCATTATATCTAAACTTACATATATGCATGGATGTATTCTATTTTGTATTATATAAATATTTGTAATACTTTCTGTATTTTGATGGTTATCACTAGAAACTTCATTAATTGTGAGAAGGGTTTCTATAAATAAGGGAATCATTAACCTTTACACATTATTTAATGGTATTTACTGTGGCATTCATAGTTGCGTCAATACCTGGTGCTTGTAACATGCAGTGTCCTCCATTTTCAGAGTAATTGGTCTTATAATAATTCTGAAAGTTTTAACTTGAATATAATTCTGTGCCATCTACCTCATTTCACTACCTCAGTAGTGTAAACTGTGTATAGGTAAGATCCAGGCATTTGAAAAGTAAAATTATTAACTAATGTTGAGCATATGAATCTTATTAATTTCCTTCATTTTACCTGAATATTTCTACTTTATTTATATCAAGAGACTAATATGATGTACTTTTTTATCATATATGTCATAACAAAATGTATTAAATCTGTCATATCTACAGTTCTGTTTCAAAGAAGTTGAACTACATCTTTTAGGCAATTCTGTAGTCAAATGCACATTTTGAGATCCTGGTTTGAGTAGTAAATTAAGAAATAGTTGTTAAGTGAAAAATATGAATTTTACGTTTCTCTATTGTCTGCAAAAGATTTTTTTAAAAAATAAATTAAATAAAATTATCCTCCATTTTTTAGATTTGTGGGTCATTACAGAATGCAGGAATGCACAGGCCAGGGTAACAGCTTTCTTGGTTTGTCCTTTTTCTGCCAAGGTTTAGCAGCTTCCCCTGTGGTTAGTACAGCCCTCCAAGCAACTAGTCCTATATCTATAAACTGCAATGTCAAAGGATTAAAGTGTGCCTGGGAACGCGGGTCAAATCTGCTTTAGATCACAACAGTTTGGGTTCAGCTCCTAGCTGAAATATCACAAAACTACCATGTAATTTAGTAAAAGTTTTGCATTCCTATGCTTCAGCTGCTGGTTGCCTTTAATAAAAAGAGGCCCAGGATTGATTTCCCTGAGAAGGTATTTTTCTTTGTCTCAAACCAAAGTAATATCGGCTGGAAAGTAGAAGGATTTCTTAAAATAGTTCTGTATTTTATATAAATAACTCTTTCAAAGTCTGCTTTTAAAATACTCTTAAGAGGTACAGTTTCTGATGATGGATGCTTGACATGGAGGATTCCCTGCCCTCTCTCTGCCTGGCTGACCACAGTGACTTAAAGGACAGGGGACAATGGTGACCAGTTCCTGCCTGGCACAGCTGGCGCATCCCCTCTGGGACTGCTCCCCCTCTCCAGCTGCCCTGGAATGACAGGTGTGAGGCTCTGCAAATACAATAAGCAGGAGAATGGTTCACCTGGCTTGGAGGTGTTGCTGAGGTTGTCACTCTACAACCTGCTTCCATTTAAAGAAAAAGAAAGGTGCATCATTCTGAAGGAAAGAGAAGGATCCACTTCTTACAGAAGCCTACTGTCTCCCTGGGGCCCGTGTTAAAGATGTGAAGGCAAAGCTTGCCATCTTCCCACCCTGGTCTTGGATTATTATCCATTACTGATTCTTCAGGTAGACAGCTATGAAGTTTCAACAAGCAATCAAGAGAGACTTCAGGGCCTTGGGACAATTGGTTAAGGAATCAGGAGCACAAGTAGTGTTCTCTGTCCTTCCAGTTGCAGGGAGTGATGAGGGAAGAAACAGGAAGAGCCAGCAGATACATTCATTCTAACATCTAAAAAGCAATATTGTGTGCCAGAGTACACACTGTAGTGAAGGGACTGTGTGCTGCTTCTTGTTCTGGGCTGATTCTGACCAGTTGTTCTCTGGCTATCCAGACATGGACAGTGAGCAGAATGAAGCCCCCAAAATCTGAGGGGAAATGTTTGGTGACCTGCTACACAACATAGACACACAGTTATCAGTGGCCAGCAGGACCAGGGCAGTGATTGTCACCCTGTACTGGGCAGTGGTGAGGCCACCCCTCGAGTGCTGGGTTCAGTTTTGGGCCTCTCACTGCGAGAAGGACGTTGAGATGCTGGAGGTGTCCAGAGAAGGAAACAGAGCTGGGAAAGGTTCTGGAGCACAAGTCTGATGAGGAGTGGTTGAGGAAGATGAGAGGAGAAAAGGACGTTCAGGGTGACCATATTGCTCTACAGTTACCTGAAAGAAGGTTGTAGCCAGGTGGGGATCAGTCTCTTCTTCCAGGGAACAAGTGATAAGACAAGAGGAAACAGCTTGAAGTTGTGCCAGGGGAGGTTTTGATTGGATATTAGGAAAAATTCCTTCACAAAAAGGGTTGTCAAGCACTGAATAGGCTGCCCAGGGAAGTGGTTGATTCACCATCCCCGGAGGTATTTAAATGATGTGTAAATGTGGCGCTTGGGAACATGGTTTATTCGTGAATGTGGCAGTGCTGGGTTTACACTTGGACTCAGTAATTTTAAAGACCTTCTCCAACCTAAAGGATTCTTTGATTTTGTCATATTTCCTGAATGTTTGCTGTTTGCTCTGTTACAATGCCCAGATTTTGTAAGCATGTCTTGGTGGCATGCCCTGCCTTACATTGGAGAGCTGCTGAGGCCAGGGATGCTGCACACAGATGTAGTGGCATACATTAGCTGAGTCTCATCTGAGAGTAAAGAAAATTATTGTAAAATATTTTTTACAAAAATACTAATCTAATTTGTGCAGCATGTAGAATGATGTGCAGTAAGCAGACATATGTAATTGCATTTATTTATATCTAGTCACCAAGAAAGCCCAGCTGTTTATACCTTATTATCTGCCAAAGCAATGTGCAGATTCTGTCTTACTTTGCTTTATTGATATGTCTGTTAGGTCTTGTAGGGGTGTGTGTCCTTGAGGGTTATTCCTATATGAATTATTGCAATATATTTTTACTTAAAAAAAAAAAAAGTTGCAGTTATTCTTTTAGAGTATTTGCTTGATCTTAGCATTGAAATATAACCGAAAGTAGGTATATTAACTTACTTTTTATTAGTGTGGGTGTGATTTTAATTAATTTCTTTGTATTTTAAGGCTATAGTGCATTGTTATAACATAAATGAATTACCAGCTTCAGGATATGTCTATTTCATTATAACGTATAATAAGCAATATTGTGTGCCAGTGTACACACTGTAGTGAAGGGGCTCTATGCTTCTGTTCTGACCAAGTTTACCTGTATTGAGCTGCAAATTGAAAACCATGTGTGTTGTCAATCTGTAAAGTTACCATCACAGCAGCTGGCTTTTTTTTTTTTTAAATTTGGTTGGTTGGTTTACTTAGAGAAAATAGTTTACCAGGTGAAATGAAAAGCAATGTACTTTTCCTGACATAAAAAACCCGTCGGGACTGAGCGGAGGGCTCCTGCCTGCTGCCCTCTGCTGGGGTTACTCCTGCTGGTGCTTTCCTGGTTCCTCATGATCCCCATAGGCCACTCACCTCTTGAGTTCTTCCCTGTCTTACCATAAAACAGAATTTCATAACCATGTACTCGTTTGCTTCATCTTTTTAAAAAATGAACCTGGGCACACCACACAGCCTGCGGGGCAATGCGCCTGGAGATCCAATTTCCTTGTGATGGAGGCTCATGTAAGGATTTGGTCTGCCTGGCTGGGCTCTGGTGCTGCGGTGCCGTGCCCTTGCTGACAGTGTTTCTGTGGTCCGGCAGGTTCTGCGCTCCGTGCTGCTGTTCCCGACCATCGAGCGCATGGCTCAGTCCCCCCAGGGGAAGCTCATGACGCCCTTGCTGTGCAAGCTCCGCTACGCTCTGTACATGCCTGTGTACCTGCTGTCCTTCCTCCCCGAGGGAGTCAAGGCCTCCCTGGTGAGGTTTGCCCTGCGAGGGATGAAGACCTGTGATGAATCTTCAATAACAACCTCCATAAATCTCTTCAGCGTCGACTGCATTGGTGAGCGCCTTTTCTGTGTTAAACCCGTCTTTTGTATTTTTCTCATTTGGTAAATGTTGATACAGTTTTTTAATATTAAAGCATGGGTTTTGAAGAATAACAGGTCTGGTCTTTTCTAAAATTAAGACCATGGGTACAGGAAAATCTCATATGAGTGAATTTAAAAAAAAAACTAAAAGGCAACATAACAAAATATTTTCCCAAAGAATACATATTTCTTAAGCAAACTGACCTATATTACTGGCGTGATTTCTCATGTGATTAAAATACTCTTTTTACAATCTACTTTATGTGACTTATGTCTGCTTACTTTTTGCATTTCATTCATATTGGATGGTGAATGTAAATCAGTAATCAGCTTCACAAAGGGTTCTTTGCATCTGTTTTTTTTAAGCTATGTTTTAGCCAGCTGTATACACTCTGTCATCTGCATTGGAATATTGGTAAATTCAGAAAAGGGCCTTCAGCCTACAAAGACACATAGAAGTTACTTTGTGTATTGAATTTCAGCACTTTTTTGGGCATAAAGAGGAAGATTAACGTTCCTCCAGTGCATATTGTACACATATTTTGCACATTCTGGCAAGAGAAACAACTTTAAGAAGCAGAATAATTTCAGATAAATTATGTTAAGTTTAGAATGAAAACCAGAATGTGAATTGTGCTATACTCCAGGTATTTTGGTAAGTTAACAGTTTAAAACAATTTGGAATAGAATTGACGTGCTAACACAGTAATAATAGCAAGAAGGAAGTTTTGATTGCATTAATAGTAGTAAAAACACATTCCTACATTTCCAGTTGGGCTCTGTCTTCTATCAGTTAAATTTTACTTACTAATCATCCAAACAGATGTGCCAGAGTAACTGGGACTGCAGTGCGGGGCTGTACTTTTCATAGATGTGTGGTGTGGGAGGCTCACTGTAGGACTGTACAGAGACCCAAAGTGGGATGGGCAGTGGGGGTTTGTGCTGCCAGCCCGGACAGCCCCTCTTGTGTTGTATAAAACCAGACATAATGAAGATCACTCCTTTGCGGTGCCCTGTGCCTGACAAAATCAGGCTTCTGGTTGATAATACACATTTCTGATAGGAGTCCTACAGTTTGTTGCTTGAGTTCCTATTAATTGATGTCAGTTTCCTGGTGACCAAGAAGAAAGCAAGCATGCAGTCATACCTACACGAGGTGTTCAAGTGTCTTCCTTTGATAATTTTGTCTCAGAGAAAGGTATGTGGAGGTCTGTGGGGTCACATCTCCACAAGCCAGGAATCCTTCTCTGGTCCCCACAGATAAACTTTTACCTCTAAAAAACAGGTTATACACAGCCAGGGTTGTATTGGAAATGGTCCTTGGCCTGTGTTAACCTCCAAAAAAGCATGGCCAGCCATTGTTTGTATGTGTTGTTTGGCCCAGGCCACAGCAGTGGCAGGAATAATTTAACAGAACGGATTTTGTGTGCTGCTGTTGGAGGCTGACCCTCCGAGCTCTTGAGTTCCCCAGGTGAATGAGCCTGGCTGATGTGTGCCTGTCAGCCTGTTGTAATTTCCTGTGTGCACCAGTGTCTGACCTGTGTCCAAGCTGTAAGGTAAATTGAGGCAAGAAACCAGGCTGAAGGCTCTTCACTCATAGCATGTGATGTCTGCCTATGTTCAGTTTATTGACTGAATTAATTATACCAGAATGAAAACCCCTGGGAGCCAATGTCTTGTAAAACTTGCATAAATAGGCCTCATTGATGCAACTAGTTCCTTTGGGCTTGTGATAGCATCTCTCTCAAACAGAATTCCCCTTTGGTTTCATCTTTGGAAACTGATGATGTTTTACAGCCCAGTGACTCAGGACCACATGCGTGGATTAATAATCTTTGAGCATCCGGATATTGCTTGTTAACCTTCTCTTTTATTGTTTGAGGACAATAGAAAATGTTACCATTCAGCAAAAATTTGCTAAATCTAGCACAACAACCGAGTCTGTCTTACGAGATTGCTCATCTGTGAGTTGCTGAAGCCTCTGAATTTGTGGTAGATGCTTTTCTGAACATTTCCTTGCCCCTTAATAAATTGCTAGATATGGTCCAGAAACATTCAGCAAATGAAGTTGTTTCCCCTCTCCAGGAAGGTTGCATGTCAACTCATTAAAAATACACATATTGCCTTTGGCATGTACCTCTGTTGCATTACTGTAATTGTAATAAAAGCTGTGATTAAGGGCAGAAAAGATGGTAAAAGTTTCCTTAAATCTAATACGTCCGTTAAAACAAACCAACCTGCCAGGGATTTGTTACCACATCCAAAGCTTAGTCACAACAATGTTTTCTCTCCTCTGAAAGGAAATGAGATTTGAAAACTTAATTAGAACAGAACTCTAAGACCAAGTGCTTCTCCCGTTGACACTGAGAGTGAAAAGCTCCATTCAGTTGCTGCAGGATCAGGCCCTTCGCCGAAAGAGTCAGTGAAGGAAGAATTACATTACCTATCTGTCCCACTGTTCCAAATTCTGTTTGTTCCTGCTTCTTATCCAAACACATCTTTCTGTTGTCCTAACTTTGTAGTTGGTGATATGTAGAAGCCCCAGTTACACAGCAACAGGAATTGTGATGACACTGTCCAGAAAGGGAACATAATAGAATGTCTTGTCCCAAAGGGGAAACAGTACAGAAGGACAAGAGACAGCAGGTACTGTAAAGAAAATGGATTGTAAGGAAGGATGGGAACATACAGTGTATAAATCATAAAGGACCTATAAGAAATATGCAAAAGGGGCTGAAGGGACTTTGCTTACCTGGGTTGACTTCTAGCAAAGATGTCTTAGGGCAGAAAAAGTATTACAATGAACAAACAAGCATTTGGGTACTTGTGTTTATGAACTTAGGAGATGAATAGACAGAAATATTGAACATTAGTGACCCTGACTTATCTGAAACATTGTCACTCTGTTTATTCAGGCTTAGCAAAACAAGGCTACCCCTATCTAGTGCAGTGGTGGTGGTTCTACAAATCATGTACAGTGCTGCAGTGCTGGAATACTTTGGCACTCCAGTGCCCTGAAATTTGTAAACATTTCTTTGGTGACAGATGCCAGTAGTAGACTTACAGTGACAGTAAACCATTCTATCTACATGGGACAGGATTTATTGTCCAGCCGTTTGACTGGCAAACTTCCTCCATTTGTTTCTGTAAAATTTCCACAAAAGCACAGACATTACATAATGGGTAAACACCGCACGGCTTTTTCGAGAGGCTGGCTCGCAGGTCAGAGGTTAATGTCTGGATGACAGGGAAGATACAGATAAGCACAATAGCAAGAAAAACCTCCAACTGGCCCAAATGAGGTGGGTCCTTTGTGATCTTGAACCTGTGACTTCCCTGGAGGAATCTCCCTGTTTGTTTAACCTGGTCGGGGAGCAGGGGAGCACTGTGGCCTGGGGCAGGGGGAGGTCTGCTTTGTGCTGTTGGGGCAGGTTGGGAAGGAGGGGACTCAGAGGCCTGAAATGAGGCTTTCAGATTAGTTTAGGCTGTCACACAAGTGAAAGCTGGAAAGAGGAGATGCCTAGTTAATTTAAGCATCCAGCAGAAGTTGTAAGACAAAGAATGAAGATAAAACTCCTGAGCTGTGATTCAAATTTTATCTTGTTCCAAGTTTGGAGACATTCAGATTTCATGGGGAGTGTTTACATTTCCCTTGTTTTACAGAGGAAAAAGGGCAAAGGCAGTTTCAGGCACTCCGCTTTTATGCCCATAGGACTGTATAGGAAGTGAGACCCAGCTGAGGTATTGAGCCTTGTCTCCTAGCAGTACTGCTTCTCCCTGTTGGATGTACAGGATGACAAAATTACATCCCTGAGGTGCCAGAGAGTAAAAAGTTTTATTGTAGGATAAGTTTTGCACAGCTATTAAATAGCATCTGGGAGATAAATTTACATCAAAAGCCAGTGAAACGTAAGCTTCCAGTTGCTATGAAAATGGAACAGAAGCTTTTACATTGACTCAAGTTATTTTAAAAGTTTATCTCCAGGAAGCCAACTGGGAGGCTGCATTCTGGGTTTGAATTATCCCAGCCTCAGGAGTTATCATGGCTTGAGATCTGTTTCTATTTCAATTCTATTTATTTATCAGAGAGATTTTAAATGTGATATTATGGCTGGTCTTCATCTGATCACTATGGACATCATGCTGTCTGAATAGCTGGCATTAAGCAGGAAAGGTGCTACAGATGACTGAAGCATTTTACTAATCACAGAGGGACTCTCTCTACTAGAAACCAAAAGTAGAGGAGATAAATGCCACCCAGTATCTACTGGCTGTTCATTTTACTTCAGATATCAGAAAACAGTGTGATCCAAATTGTCCATGTAGCTTTTACCCTTGCTGCCAGAGCAGTCAAATATCTCGCCCTTTGGCTATATTAGAAATTACAGCTGCTGGTTTCTAGTGAGAGTCCTGTTGTTTGTTTCCTGCCTTCTTTGAAAACTCATTTTACATTTCCACCTCAATTTCCTGACAAGTAAGATGGGAAATTTTTTGTAGTTCTTTTTGTGGGACTGAAGTGTTGTGGAAATACCCATCTAACCAAAATACTTGGGTAAGGACAGTGCCTAGTGGTGTGTTTATGGAGCTCGGTAGCACCTCGACCTGTTCTCCTTACATCTTTCAGAGATAAAACCAGTGCTTAAGGTATTAGCTAAGCACTTGATAAAAAAAATCACATGAAATGGTGAAATAAGAGGCTTTTTCCCTGAAAGAATATTTTTAAAAGCTGTATAATTGCACAGCTAAAATTTAGTTTACTTTTCTTTCTTGCTTTGCTTTTTAAATTGAAATGCAACAGAAGTTACAATGAACACATCTAAATTCACACAGAAGGCATAGTTCTTTTGGTTTTTATTTTGTTTTATGGAACAAAATCAAAAGAGCTCTGCTTTCCATGCTGAATGGGACAAAATCTGTCCATTGAGCCATGCACAACCGAGGGGGGATGCACATTTTATACTCTTCTAGGTTTTATTATTTCAAATGCTGTACCAGCATGTTTAAAAAAGAACCCAGTGTTCAAGACAAGGGATGAGCTATTGCCCAGCATCACAGCTGGTCAGCAGCAGAACTGTACATAAACCTGCATCCTAGGGCAGCAATTGATCTACTGAACCAGCCTAGCCACTAGTTTAACCTTATAAATATATATGTATGATAGTCATGAGCAGCTTCCCCAAACTACGCTGGCCAGACAGGCTGGTGCATGCAGTGCATTTTAAAATAGAGACAGAAACTGATACTGCAAAGGATTTCAGGTAGCACCTTGCAATCTCACACCTACATCTTTCATAGTGGGCAGGAGAATAAAAGCTTTCTGTGCCCCCTGGGCACTGGGCAACTGTAGAGATCTTTGATCCCAGATCAGGACATTTTCAAGATGGTTTTCCAGGCTGATTGAAATCCAAGCCCTGGTAGTAAAAAGTGATTGCTTTGTTTCTTCTGAAGAATGTACGTTTTAGATAACTTCTGGCTACAATGCAGAAACCATTTCAAGGACATTTTATATTTAAATATGTATAGAATTTCAGACATGATGGATAGCCAGACAAAATTTCATGGTGAACAGAAATTACTGACATGGTACATAAATTCCAACTACTTAAACTAAACCATGTTATATCTCTGTGCAGCATAGTGCAGTATATCACAGGTGGGCAAAAAGGATGGAGCTCAGCAGGTCTCCTCTCTTCCTATGTGCATTCTTTGATGCTCAGTGGGACAGAAAGAGGTCAAAAATGACACAGCAGATAGTGTCTCTCCCTCTCACTAACATCTGATTAATTAGGACTCAAGAGAAGTCTTTCCTGAAATCAGGTAACTCTACATCTGTCTCCTACGAGATGTTTTTTGCCTTTCTGAATTCACTGCTTCCAGAAGGCTGCTTTGGGTAGCCAAGCAGCCTGGCCCAGTGTGCTAAATCCTCTGCTCCTGCAGCATTTCTCGGCAGGCTCCTGTGTGCTGTCACAGTTGAGTCCTATCCACTTCTGACATTTTAAGTGATGATCGTAATATGTATTTCTGCAAAGTGTTTAAGAGCGTGTTTCCTTACCTGTGGAAACACAGTAATATTTTATCACCTGCTTCGCAGGAAAAGGGGCCAAAGAATAACAGTCTTTAATATTTTCATGTTTCCTTTGCTACTGTTTATTTTCCTGTGTGATGCCTGACTAAAATGTTTGTTTAATGTAGTCGGACAACTCACCTTACCAAGGCAGCACTTAAGCTGACGGAAAAACCTCACATCTGCTCTATTCTTTCTGTGAGTGAATAAACTTTTCCTTATTTCAGAGTAGGATGCTCATATTAAATTACTGGAGGAAGGCAATGACTTTTATGTATTTTTAGTCCTATTTATTTATTAAAGTCAATCTGCTTCATAATTTACCCCATTTCCAAAAGAAAGAAAGATGTTTAATGAGGACTTTTATTACTTGCAAAAGCTTTTACTTTCCTGTGAAAGCCTTATGAAAATAATGGTAATAATGTGGAAATTTCTTATTTGGTCTATTTCTGTTAATTATTCCTCTTTTTCTTCTTGGGGGGAAAACCCAACATAAAAAACTCCCATCATAAATATTACTCATAAGGCGTGAATGTTTTGATAGTGGAACTGCTGATCATTTCCATGAAATGTGAGGCACAGTTGGGATTTGGCTGGGGAAGGGGCGATTGTTTATTCACCCCTGGTGAGGTTTCATCCCCAGGGATACGATTTACGCCCACAAATTTGCAGCGAGTCTAATGATGTGTTGCAAATGGCATGCAAAAGGAAGAGGTAACATCAACAAAGCAGAAAGGATGTTGAAAATTAGTATATGCCAGTTAAGTGCCACCAGCTACAGTTGCTTTGTGTCAAACCATGCCAGACAGTCATCTGCAAACTGGCACTTTATTTTCCCCGGGCCCAGTACAAAGCCCCTTGAATTCAGGAGAAGGACTCCCTTCTGCAGTAGGCTCATGCCTTTTGAATCAGAGGTGTCTGTCGAAACTCCCCCAAGGAATATCTGAAGTAGAGCTCCTGGCTCTGTCATGACTTGTGTTTACTGGTTAGTAATTTAGCTTGATTCATCAAACTCCTTCATCATGCAGTACCAACTAAGCACTTAAACACATGCTAAATCCATACCTATGGGTAAACTCTAGACATTTGTGTCTTGGAGTAAGGTTGTTTTTTTTTTAAATGACATTTACAGTGCTGATAATTAATGCAGCACCTGTTATTCCATGTGACTGAAGGGGACACTGGTTTGGATGTAATTCCTATGATCAGCTAGACAATCCTCTGTATGGCAATCTACTTTGATGCTGCACCTTATCATGAAAATGTCCACCAGCTCTCACTAATCCTTTAATGTGACAATAGACAAGGAGAAAATTCCTACAGAATCTTCATGGATCTGGGAAGGAAATGTTCGTTTATCTTAAACAAACCCAGTGGCGCAAGAGATTGCTTGATGGTTACTGCAATGGTCAGGTCTATTTTAAATGAGCTTTTAAAATAGTGGATTATGTTTATGAAGTATAAAGTGGTATAAAGTCCACCTTTCTTACTAATCTAAGCCACTCCAGTTGAGAGAAAGTTTCCCTTTTCCAAAGGATGAGTGGTCCAGTTGCTTAATTTCATGAGGCTTCCTCAAGAAAGAATCAGTGCCAGATCCCATCCAGAAGGGCACTTAAAGTGACCTCCATGTAGCTACTCACAGGCATAGAGCCTTGTCCAGCAGAGCAGAGTAATCCTATAGAGCTCAGGCAGGAGCCACAGTGTGGAGATGCTGAATTACTGCAGACAGTGTCCATCCTGGCCATTCCCTATGGACTGAGCATCACTTACAGCAGACCCTTCTGTGCCCCTCTTGCAGGGTAAGTAAGAGGAGACACTTTCATGACAGAAGTCTGGGCCCTGGCAGAAATCCCAGGACCACAGCCATCTGCCACGGTATGTGAGAGCTTAAGCTGGAGATGAATTTTTCTACCTAAGGGATAGTTCTGTCATTTGAAGATGGTGGGAGTTGTTCCAAAGTAACTTTGGGCAGGATTAAGCCCATGGACATTTCAGTTTCCATCACACACCCCACTTCATTTGCATGTGCTTCATCACTCAAAGTAAATGAGTATTTTTCGCACTCCCCAACAAAGCATCTATTGTTTGTAAATCACCTGCGTATAATTGTTGAATTACTTTTTATTTTTGCCTTTAGCCTCTACTGTGCTTTCTCAAGCACAGCTGACTGATTTTCTTGTGTAGTTCTGATCTTCCTGCAACTGCAGTACCAAGCAGATTGGAGAAGCCCGTCCATAACAATTGCAGCTGTTTCTGCCTATTCCTGTCCATCATGGTTATACATTAACTGCTATGTTTTCATTCTAAATTCAAGTATAAACTTAAGCAGACCCCAAAGTCAATGTTTATATCTTGTAAACCTCTAAACATCAACATTTTATCTAATGTGTGTGTGCATGTGTGGAAGCACACGTTCCTGCATTAGTCATCCTTGATACAAAACAGTTCCTTCTGTTTGATGTTTTAAACAATAAGTTATACGATATTTCCAAGATTGCTGTTGGCAATAATTACCAGTAGAAAATATGTTTTCCCCATAGGAAATTACAGTGCTGTTTGGTATTATTAGTTCTTACCACTGTTTTCTGACTCCTTCAGAGGAATGACAGAGATTGCTTCCCTAAGAGCAAAGGATAAACTGGAAATTAATCTAATGTTGCACTTCACTGAGGAACCTTACAGTAAGACAGGCAACTTACCAGGAAAAAAATTTGACCAGATAGTAATATATTTCTTGAAGGAAACTTATTTTCAAAAGTTCAGTCAACTTTTGCAGGGCATTTCGATACAAATGTAATATTTATTCTTCACTTTGCAATTTAAGCAACTTTGCTTTAGAATTCAGAAGATTTTTGAAAGAGTTATATTGCAGCATGTCAAAGTACGGATGAGCTCTGTGGCACATGAAAATCACAGACTCACAGAACGGTTTGATTTGGAAAGGACCTTAAGGATCATAGAGTTCCAATCCCTCTGCCGTGGGCAGGGACACCTTCCACTAGACAAGGCTGCTCAAAGCCCCATCCAGCCTGGCCTTGACCACTTCCAGGGATGGAACACTCACAGCTTCCCTGGGCAACCCATTCCAGTCTCTCACCACCCTCATAGTAAAGAATTTCTTCCTAATATCTAATCTAAACCTGACCTCTTTCAATTTAAAGCCATTCCTCCTTGTCCTACCACTCCATGCCCTTGTTAAAGTCCCTCTCAGCTCTCTTACAGCCCCATTAGGTACTGAAGGGTGCTATAAGGTCTCCCAGAGCCTTTTCTTCTCCAATCTGAACAGTCCCAACTCTCTCAGCCTGGCTTCATAGGAGAGTCTTTGGCATTAATCGTCCCATTGAAATCAAATTATTTTATTCTTGTACCCTCTGCTTGTAGTCCCTCAGAAGGACCAGCAAAACTCTGTGTGCATATCTGTAACTCAATGTTCAGCAGTAATGCATTTAGAAATAAACTGTAAAATCTGTGGATCAGAAATGTTATTTTTCCTGATAGCCTAAGTAGCCTCTGAGACACTGAAGCCAACTTGACTGGTACCTTTAGCACTCCCACGCAGTATACCTCTTTATTAGATGAAAAAAAAAGATCCAGTCAGGCACTCCTGACTCTCCTTTGGCTGCAATTACTAGCAAATTATCAATTTAATTGTGTATTGTCCAATTTACCTTTACAGAGGCCAGGGTTGGGAATTTAAAGTTGACGTTTTCCATATTTAAAAATATTTCTGGAGCATTTTGTGGTAATAGATTATTGTGAAATTATCCTGCTGCCAGGCAGATTTACTAAGAGAGGCATCAGTAAAATGTTCTGGAAGAAAGAGACTAAGAATTTGTGGAGGTTCTGTGGGAGTTTCTTGTGTAACACTTCAGGCTTTTGCATGTCAGTACTGCCAGTACCTGACAAAAGATGTCCCCAGTCTCTGCTGTGGTCCTTAGCCAACACAAAAAAGAGTCTAAAGTAGTAGTAATAGCAATTAAATGGCAAATGGTGAAATAGCAGATGCATTTTGTGAAAAATTTGACAGTAAATGATAGTTTTGTAAGGCAGAGCATCAGAACTGTCCTGGGAAGCTGCAGTGTCAATACAGGAAAGAAAGATGTATGGAAACAAATTACCGAGAGTGAGAGACTAATGATGGCGTAATGAGGTTGCTTGTTTTTCACAGGGCATAAGACTCGGCTATTAAAATCACTGTGCTTCCTCAGAAGAATATTTTCAAATATTCAAGAGGTTGGAGCACTTTCAGTCAAACCAATGTCATGGGAGTTTTGGCTTCCTTAGCCATGAAAAGGTGATTAACAGTGAAGCACTTAGTAAAGGAGGCATGATGATGAGTTCAAGGGAAAACATTAAAAAAACTTCTATATCACTATGAGCAAATTCATGCTCTTGAATGATCTGATATTGTGGTAGAGATAGAAAATCATAAGAGACAAAAGGACTACTGGAAGATGGTAGATGCAGTAGGTGGTATGCAGGTAATGTAAATTTCTAAAGTATAGAAAATAAAATAGCATTGCAAACCTTTAAAAATCATCAAAACTATTAGTTAATTGGTTTAACAGACACAGGTGAGAAAATGACAGAGCTGGGATATCAATATGAAGGGACGTAACACACTTGGGAAAGAAGAGCAGGGAGAAAGGAAGGAGGATGGATGGGCTTGTCTTTGCATCCTATGTCCACCAGAGCATGACAGATGGATTCATGGGACTTTTGAGAAAATTCAGAGCTATCCAAAGTGCAGTATGTAATGTGCTTGATGGCTGTAGAGAAAGGAATCCAGCAATGTAGTCTGTTCAGTGGGTTCTCATAGTTCATTGCTTTATGTACACACGCACACACATATACATTTATGTATGTATATATATGAGAAAGCAATTGGCAGAGAATGTATGGCAGTTTGATACAGAGCGTTTGAAAACAAGAGGCAGATTGGCTACATATTTTCACAAAAGGGTAACACCTGTGCTGGAACAGAAATACTTAACATGTTTACAACATAAAGCTCTATTCATTCACTAATCCCCTTAAAATCCTGCCGCAGTCAGTAGAGAAATAGGTAACGCTTGTCTAATCTATCTAGGTCAGTACATTAGGATGAGATGAACTGTGTACTTTCCTGTGACTATGAAGAAAGAAATATTAAGCTTTAGGTATCTACATTTAATCAGGTGAATCCCATGACAAGTATTAAATAGAGTTATTTAGACTGAACAGGGGACAACTGAAGGACATAGTACGAACTTTCAAGTAAAGGTTAGTAATTTAACTTGCATGTCCAGGGTAGATGAGGTAATTTATGATGGACTACATTGCAACAAAAGTGATTCAGATTAGATTTTAGTTGAACGGCATTCAAGATGGGATTTCCCATTAAGATAATGAAACTTCCATCATGAGTGCTTCCTAATGAGAGGATGCATAAGTATCTGCTGAAAATAACATAGTATCATGGATTCACCTTAAGAAAAAGAGACCAGTGGAGATCCCTTCCAGCCCTGTAATGTCACCCACACCTAACACAAGAGTAGCATCCAGAATTTCTGGACATTTAAGAAGGGATACTTTACCATAGGAGAACCAAACAAAACAGATGAACAGGTGCAGCACAGAATGATTGAGGAAACCCAAAAACAGGCAAAACATGCCTAGTGTCAGACATTAGTTAAAAGCAAATCTGAAAGTTCAGAAAATGTGGTCTGATTGAATGTCCAAATTAATCTGCATTATGTGGATTGAATGCAGGATATAGAAGTGTTATAAAAGGACCTGTAAAGATAGATAGGTTACCTCTAGAAATCAGCTGAGTGTAGGACTCATGGTAGCACTGGAGTATGATCATTGATACTGCTAAATTATTAATGAATTTTCTGGTATGGTTTTAGCCTTCTCCAGTTAGCATTCTCGTAGTATTCAGGCACAGTTCAGGAGTTAGCACTGCCTTGCATCTTCCTCATAAGTAATTTGGGTAGAGGAAGAATCTAATTCTGTGGAAACAAGCCATTCTATTCCAGTTGGCCTCAAGGCCACAGAATAGTTCCTGGCTCCATTTCATACAGTGGTGCAGATATACCCTGCATTTGTACCTGCAGAAGCAACAACAGTTCGATTGTTGGAGAGCAGTTGTGAGAAAACAGACTGTGGAAATTTGACTTCACAGTTGTCAAAACAGAAGCTGAGAAAGATGGTGCATTTTGTGTTGGCAGAAGGGTAAGATAGACTAGGAAAGGCTTTTTACAAAGCTATTGATGAGCAGAGACAAAGGGCTATCAAAAGCAAGCCAGTGTGGAAAGATGTGCTTTACAGCCTGGCAGTTATGGAACAATTGAGTAGATTTTTTTATAACCAGTGAGTACTTGATGAAGATACAATGAAAGGCACCATCATTTCCCAAACCATCGAGCCATGTCTGAGAGAGCTATATTGTGCACTGGGTTTAAGAGCAAACCTGTAAGTCTCTAATGTCAGAGAAGGGCAAATTAATAAAGAGCTTTGCTCATAATTTTATATAAGAAATGTGGAATAAGTAAGTAAGTTGGAGCCACTCTTCAGTTTTTTATATTGAGTCTAGTAGAACTGATGCTCAGTACTTGTAATAATACAGTGCTAAACAAAGAGGTTGTTTCATTAAGAGATTGTGACAAATATTGCTGAAAAATTAGTTCAAATTTGGAGGAATATAAACATTACCATCCTGAGGTATACTATTGACTTACACAGGAGCTAACAGCTGGAAATGAGGTCCAAAGTCCGTCTTGTCTGGTGTCTTGTTTCCAACAGTAGTCAGAACAAAATGCTTCCAAGGAATGGGCAAAATCTCTGCAGTAGAAGAGTCTGCTGGTTAGTAAAGGCATCATTCTTCAAGGCAAAGGCTTAAAGACTTGAGGCTTTTGTAGTTACAGTATCTAGCTCTAAATTCTGGTTGTAGTTTTAGAGAATTTAAGAGAATTCTAAATATTTATTGACTTCCAATGTCTTTGTCCTCTTTTTCTAATTTCTTGGCCCAGAGAAGTTCTTACTGTAAAGGGCTGTATCCTGTGTGGTGTATAATGGATTTCCTTTCACATGTTGTGATTATTTCTACTTCTTAATATTCCTCTATATTACAAAATGATTTGCAAAAGATTTTTTAATAACTAAATGGTCCTCTTCTGGGCCTGGTTGCACTTAAGATTTGTGGGTTTTAATCATAATTATCTTTTATTAAAAGCCTCAAACACAAGGGAAGACAGAGACCAGCTGGAAAGTGTTGCTTTACTGAAGAACAAATGAAATAACTGAATGACACGCAACCTGGAAAAATAAAGCTAATGGTATACATAAGAATTTTTTTTAAAAGTATGTAAAGCATAAGTTCTCTATAGGCGGGGAAGAGAATCAAGGGAGCCAAAAGTAATGGGTGGGTGAGGGTGGCCAGGAAGGGTCATAAAACTTGTTGTGCTGCAGGGTCTCAGAATACCCTTTAGAAGTACAGAGAATACCCACAGCCTGCACGGCAGTCACAAGGGGACCACTGATCTCTAACAAACCCCTCCAGTTCTAAGTAAAGAAAGTTCATTCATTTCTTGGTGAAAAAAGACAATATCTTAGTGTGTGTGTCCTTCACAAAACAGTGTAAAGTGTCTCTCCACTCTGTATTCGTCTGCGTGAGGGGTTGGTTGATCTGAGTAGCGGCACCAGATTTACATTTGGGAGGCATCAAAAGGCAGGGCCATGTTTTCTTTTCCTCTGAATTTGTCCACTCTAGAAACTGTTACACTATGTTCTTCCAAGGTTGATGCTATACTTAACAACTGTACTTTCTGGATCTTGAAGTAAAAATTTGGCATCATGTTTCTCCCTGTATCCATTCCAGAGTATAACTCCTACTGACTTACAAAATAGAACAATATTTTGATGTGTGGGACTTAATAAATTTACACCTACAGCCACAATCTTGTTGATAGAGTCAACATAATCTAAAGCCAGCAGCAGTAGGGAAATGAAATGAGCTCGGGTAACCCTTTGTAGTCTTATGTTTATTTTTGTCTGATGAACAAACTATTAAAGAATGTATGTGTGCATCCATTAAATTGTCTAGATTGGGGCTATCTCCACAACCACTCATTTTTGTTGGAAAAGGAACTATTCTGATAATTTCCTGAAAATTATTAGCCAATGAAGTTGAAAAGGATTTTTTTTTTCCTTTGTTATTGTCCCTTGTTTCACTGGTATGGCATCTCTTTCTGTCTATTTTTTCTATCACAATAAATTCATTTCCTTAGCCCAGCAAAGAACACAGTATCATTTTTCTGTAATTAAGATACAGACTACAGAGCAAACCACATAGAATGAGCTCTAGTCATGGCACCACAACACAGAGCTATTTTTAAATTAATCAAGGGCATGTATATCGCTGAAAGTTTGTCAGAGTTAAGTCAGAAATACATAACCTTTTATATTTTATGGATATGTGCACCATGTGTAAGTCATTTTTTTTCAAGACTTCTGTCCGTAAAGACATAGTTCCAAATCATCTTGAATTTCCACAGATAACACTGTGTGACCCCTCAGTTTCTAGTGTGAGTCTACAATTCATCAAGCCCTACTCTAATCTTTTACTTGCAAATAAGCAAGCAGATCTTCTTCGGATATTCAATAATCAAGCAAGAAATTTAAAGACTTGAGGAAAAACACATATTTCAGTCCAAGTACAGGAAATCTCTGTATTGCTTCAAGAATCAGTATAAAATTTATCTGTCCTGAGTTAGAAATGTGTTTCTTCCCTGAAATTTGCACAATTTCCCAAGTTCTAGCATAGATCTGTTGATACCCATAGAGTCAACTGACAAGGAATTTAATACAGTTTTAAAATATTTAGAAAACAGTAATGCCAGACATGCATTTCTTAAAAATCAGGAAATTGTTTGCTTGGCTGTAGTGTGGCTATATCAATGTGTTTGAAGTTCAGCTCAATATACAGGTATTCATCTAACAACTGGCTGCTTGAATTGGTGGTTAAATAACCCAAAGCAATGAAAAGCTTGATTGATTTCAGTCATTATTGTTTGTGAAAACTAATAATTTAGCTGAAGGATATTAAGTCCTTGCTGTGACACTTTGGGTTAAAGAGCTACCAATGATATAAAGCACTCTTTTCTTTTCTGGATCCTTGATTTGAGCCCAATCAGGGTTCCTCTATCACAAAACCCCCACAAATAAATCAAACACATTTTGGCACAGTTTGTCGTCTCTGCTTAGCAAATGTATGAGACTGAACTGACACTGATCCTTAATCACCTTTAATCCATGGAGAGGGAATGATCCTACCAGGGCAGGAAAAAGGTCATTGGCAGGATCATGGGGAGAAGCTAAGTTGGCAGTAAATTTCATAAGCCTGACCTGGGAATAAATGAGGGGCTTCCATTTTCAAAGTAATCTGTGTATATAAAAGATTTGCATATAAAAAGTTCAGCATTTTAAGAAGGCATTTATGTGTTAAAATCACAATAGACATGCATTTGTCTGTTTAAACTTTGATTTCACTTTTAAGCTCTAGGGCTTAATTGTTTATGATAGTTAATTAACACTAGGTTTTTTTTGTTATTAAATCTTGGTGGCCAAATTATGAATTACAAGGGGTATCAGCAACTTGAGATGGAATAGAGTGTAATAAAAACACTTTGGGGTTCTATAGCTGTCACCAGGTACCTCAGCCTGTTTCTGTAGGTTTTTGTTTGTTTTGTGAGAAATAAACTCACATGGAGGGATATTAACGAAGGCCATGATAGAGCAAAAATTCATGTTATAATCTTCACTTTCTGTGCTTTGGATTATGCCACTGACTCAGGCTGACTCATCATGCATCAGTCTAGTATATGCAAAAGTACAGATTTGAAGGAATGGGATTATACCGTGAAAATCAAGAACAAAACTCATTCAAGTTTGCTTTAGACTGTTAAACCAGATAAACATATTGAATAAGCAAAAAGATGTTTACAAGAAAAGCTAAAGAGCTTCTATATGTTCTTTTCCTAGAAATCCTCAGCTGGTTCAAAGCCAAATCTTTAGGAGCCTGTTTCCTAGGAGTGTGCAGAGGTACTGGGCTTTTGCCTTGCAGGTGAAGGATGAGAAAATGCAATTTTTGTTCCTTTTTTCCAAAGTCTTTTCAGGAGAGAGCTGCAGTTTATGTACCTTCAATTGGTAGACACATGGGTTCGTAAGTCATATCCCTTTGAGACAGGATTTAGGATTTAACTCCAGCATTGATTCTGCAAACCATCCTTGCCAAGCAAAGAGCTTTCAGGCCACTGTGTGTGTCTGTGACTGGGGTTGGGGAGCACTCACACTTCTGTCTGTGAGAAGTCTCTCCTCATTTCAGGGTCTGAATATCCAAGTTATCAAGAGAACTGATGTAAATGGTGTTCATCTCATTTACCCATCCCACCGTAGCTGTGCTGTGGTGGGGTTCTTGAGACACTGAATATTTTTGCGGTTTATCACTGGTGAAGTCCCTCCTTCAGCAGGGTAGAGCTGGCTTGCTTTTGGGAGGAAGCTCTACACGTTCACAACTTCTCATAAAGCTCAGGCAACCACTGCATACACCTTCATTTTATGGCAGGATCAGCTTATTTCAGTTGAACAAAGTACCAGTTAGGGACGGATGGAAGACACACCAATTTCAAACCACAGGACAGTTCTTATCCTTCAAATATTTAACACTGTCACTTCAAGCATTCCTGCTAAAAGCAAAGAGACAGCCTCATCATATGCAGAAGTGTGTGGGTGCAGTATTGGGTTGCCCAAGCCTTTTGTGTTGGCTTCAGTAAAGTTTAGACAAAGATTTTAAGTTCAACAAGCACAGTTTTCTCACAGAGGCACATCTTGACTTTGGGTCAAGCTAATCCTTGGCTCTGTTTTTGAGGTTTTCTTCATTGGATAGCTGTGAAGATTTTGTTACTTGATCACACTTAATGCAACGTTCAAGGTAGTGGTGGGCAGTTCTAAGGGAACATGATGAATTTAGCTCTGTAAATTTCATTATTGATAAACAAATACATTTTTTAAGGACGAATTAATAGACGTTTTTGCACAGTGTTTTTCACTTGCAAGTATTTTTGAGACAGTCTACAAAACACAATGCATTGTCATAGCAGCCTGAAGCATGTTTTTAAAATGAGAAAACTGAGACATAGAGATTTTGTCATTTGCACAGGGTCTCAGAGGATTTCAGTGATAGTTCAGAAAAATTCCTTGACCTTTCATCCCACAGTCTTATCTTCCATGTGTAATGATTTTTCGGAATACTAATTTAAATCTTCTTTTACCTTTACTGAACCTTGGGTATTTCACTCTTCACTGAGTGGTGAGAGACAGTGGTGAATGCCAAACAGATTGAAGCTGCACACTCACCCTAATCCAGCATGGACACTGAGGTCACTACTCCACCAGAGCTTCCACACAGCCCTTTATGCGCATTCCCTGTGTTTGTGTGTGGAGCCACAGTCTGCACATTGCTGGATGTGCTTTATTTTGTGCAGTGACTTGTTCTGCAGGTTTGGGTGAAGCAGCTTCATCATGCAGGAAGTTCAGCATGTGGGGCTCTACATTGCATTTTATATTCTACTTGAAATCACGACAATAAAACCCAATAAATATTTTTTTCCAGGACTCTTGGTAATGATTCTGGGCATCTCTAGGGATTTCCTGCTAAAGCAAGCATTGGCACAGGTTGGGTATCTTTGCAGAGACTGTAACACCAGGTAGCTAATGCTGAGAAGGTGAGCTCACAGGACAACGTTCCTCTTCAAAGCACAGTGAAAGATTTCAGAAGCCATTCATTTTGTGTCAGCTTCTGGTTGTGCCCAGTTCACAACCTGATTTTCAGAGCTGCTGAAAATCTCGAAGTAACAATCCTTGAGAGCCTTTTGAGATGACTTTCTAATTGCACACAAAAGAAGTAAGTAAGTTCTGAGTTATTTCCTTAGAAAAAGCAGCTTGGTATTCATGAAATAAGGAAACAGAACAAGTTTTTTTGAAAAGGAAAGAACTAAATATTCAAAAAATGCCAAGGTTAGCAGAGTATAGCATTAGGAAATAGCAGAGAGATTTCTCCCTGAACTTGTGACTTAGCTTTTGAGAAAAATAGCTTTTCTGAAGAAGCCCAGATTGACATTCCACAGCAGCAAGAGAGGTTACTGTTCCTCCTTTATAGTGGTATATCTTTAAATATAGCTTTCTATACACATTAAACATCTTACAGTAATGTGGATTAGAGGGAAGCAGGGGATTTAGGATATTTTTACCTTAACAAAGGTTTTTTTACAGTGTCTCTCATTATGTTCTTTTTAACAAAGTTCGGGAAATATGACATACCTGAAACATCTACTAGACAGATGTACAACTCCATGAAAAATGGGATTCAGGAAGATTTTCAAAACTGGGAAGATGTATCTAGTAGGGTTTTTTAACAGTCTTGTCTTCATTCCTTTACTATTCAATAGCTGTGTTACAGATGTGACCAGCAGAGTACAGTGTGTGTGTTTGCTGAGGTTACAAATAGCACCATGCTAGAATATTCTGAATATTTGGAGAGGGACAGGATCAAAGTGACCTCCACCATCTGAGAGAACTGCTGAGGGGCAAGGAGAGGAGAATGCTATCATTCCTTAAAGAACCAAGTTGTTCTGTACATAAATTTCTTACAAGGATGGTAAATTAGTGATTGAGCAATGGTTCTGCAATAAAAAATCGTGGGAATATTGAGGGTCACAAGTTCATGTGGGTTAACATGTTGTAAAGTGAGACATGATTTTCATACATACAAAGAGGTACAAGGGCTGAAAGAGATGCAGCTCTGCTGTTGAAGAGAGAGAGACACACTGGCATGAGCTGAAACCCTCCAGCAGTAAAATCCAAGAGAGATGAGCCACTGGATGTATCCACAGCAAACCAAGAAAGAATAGTAGCAGACATAGAGAATGGTACCTGAAAGGAGAGGTTGTTGTAAGCAAAAGTTGTCTGGCCTTTGTAGAGATTTGCCCTAAGATTAATTGTATTAGCTGTGTTTGTAATTAGAGGAGCTCAGGGCAACACACTCAGAGTGAATGCGTCAAATATGTATGTGGATCAGTTTCCTGTGGCAGCAAGGTTCATAATTAATTGCATATGACATTAAAAAGTACTTCCTTTTATTGTTTCGTATTTAAATGTACTGTGCTGTAAGAGAGGGAACACCAGTGTGTCATGAAGTATCACGAACGTGATAGCAACAACACATCTTTAATTGTACTTCTTTGTTTTCCCCACCATTTTCAGTTTTGCAGTGTCCCACAGGGGTTGTGGCTGTCAGCATACAGCATACATGGTTCTTCAGGTGTGATCACACGGTGTGATTTCTATAGTGGTACCGCACAATTCTGTATCATCCTCCTCCTACTAATTATGAAACTTAGTATATGGTCTGATTGGAATTTTGAGTTAATGCGGGTAGTGAGCACCAGTCATTCTGGGTATCTCTGGATTCTGATTCTATTCTTTGCATTGATTTATAAGCTTGTAATGGAAAAAAATACTCTGGTTTTTTTTCTACTTGTGTCTTGATTTCTTTAATTTGAACTTCATTAGTGCATTGATTTTCTTCTCTCTTCTCATTGGATCTCTCACATTTTCACTGCCTGTTTCTCACAAACTGACTAACATTGTGTCCTGTGTAAATGCTGTCAATAAGGTACTTATCCATTTACCAGATCATTAAGAAATAAGGTACCCATTGTTTTAATATCGAGCTAGACTAGAATCTTAGGCCAGGATTTATTCCACCTCAGTTTAGGGACTTAATTCAGGTTAAGGTCTAAAGGTTTTATCACTGAAAACAGGGTCATCTTGAGAAGTGATTTAATCTATCCCAGAAACTATCCATTTGCCAGGTGTGTTCAATGATTATTTAGAGATTTTAAAACAAAATTTAAAATAGTATTGTTTTATTATTATTTATTTAAAAGTTATTGTTATAAATTTATTATTTTTTTAATTGTGATGAATCTAGACCTTCTTTGTTGTTATGAAGACCAGATTATCTATTTATTAAAATTTGCTTCCAAACCCCTTATCATATTACAACCTTTCATTTTACTGATATTTAATTACAGCCAATGTTTGTTGTGTGATATGTGAGAGAGTTTTTAGAAGACTTGTAATTTTTGTCATCTGGTTATGTGTACTGAAAAACTTACAGAACAGTAAAATTTTTTTCCTTTGTAAAATCAGTAGCAATCAGACAGTATTTTCCACTCTCAAAGCCATAGGACAGGGTGATTCTTGTGTAGCAAGATGGTTATCAACTCAGCAATTCTCCATTTAGCATTTTTTCAAACTTTTAAATGTACCTTCTAGCCCTGATATATTCTGTGTTCTCCTCTGTTGCTACTTCTGATACCTCACTACTCAAAGAGAAATTGTTATGCCAGAAAAAGAATATAGAGAGCAGAAACCTCCTGAATGTATTGAACAAGAAAGTTGGATGCCATAAAGGAAAGTCATTTATCTTCCAAACAGTGTCATTATCGTCTTTAGCTGCTTCCCTTAGCCTGTACAAATTCTGTCGTAGGCCTCTTGTTTCTGATATACCTAAGGAATATTTTATTGTTTATTTTTAAATCCTTTAATGTTTGTTCTTGGAAACCTACTTTTGCTCTTTGCAATTTCCTCTTACTTAACGCCTGCTGAAGTTTAAGTTCCTGTTTATTGGTTTCCCTAGGATCATGTTTCCAAAATTTGAAGGATTCCTGTTTGGTTGAAATAGACTCTTGAACCTTCCTGTTCATCCGGTTTAGCTTAATCCTGCCTTCCTGGTTCCCTTTCTTTCACAGTACCCAAACCTTCAGAGACATTTCCTTTTGAAGTACTGCCTTTATTGCCTTTGCTGTCTTATGGTTTAATTTTAGGATCTCTATGACTAACCTCAGCTTACTGAGTGAATTCCACTTCAATTATTATTTACTGAAAAAAACACTCAAGTAACTCAGAAATATGAACAGACCCCACCAAGAGCAGGAGATAGGACAGAAAAACCAGTAAGACTGGAGAAGGGGAGCAGGGCAATACTTACTGTTCCCACTATGTGACTGAACTGGGAGTGGAGAGCTGCCTGCAGAGTCCCAGTGGTGCTGAATGTGTCAGGTTCTGATGGCCCCCGGTATTGTCATCCCTACCCTCCATCCACTGCAGGTACTGCAAGGTGATGCAGGAGTTCTGACTGCAGGCGTGCTCTCTGCTGTGTCCTGCTAACAAGAACCTCATTCTGGACTGGAAGGTAGAAGTCCTGACACACTGAGGGCCTCATGTCATGAGTTTGGTACAAGTCCTGTTGCCACAGATACCCTGCCAAATGCAGGCTCTTGCACTTAGTGCTTTGTGAAATCTTGTAAATCCATAGTGAGCCACCGTGTTTAGCTGAAGGACCAGCACTGAGAACAGCAAGGGCTGCTCTCCACATCCTGCCTTCTGACACAGAGCAGGGCTTTTGACAGATAGCTTCAGTTACAGGTAGGAGTTCTGAGCACTAAGTCATAATTACTAAATTAGAAACAGGAGTTAATCTGAAATTAATTTACATACCTGTGGAATTCCTCATTAGAGACTCAGAAAATGGTCTGGGTTGGAAAGGACCTTAAAGATCATGGAATTCCAACTCCCCTGTCATGGATAGGGACACCTTTCACTAGATAAGGCTTCTCAAAGCCCCGTCCAGCCTGGCCTTGAACACTTTCAGGGATGGGGCAGCCACCACTTCTCTGGGCAACCTGTGCCAGGGCCTCACCACCTTCACAGTAAAGGATTTCTTCCTAATACTCAGTCTAAGCCTGCCTTCTTTGAGCTTAAGGCCATTCCCCCTTGTCCTGTCACTCCATGCCCTTGTGAGAATTCCCTCTCTCTCTTGCAGCCCCTTTGGATACTGGAAAGTGCTATAAAGTCTCCCCAAATCCATGAGGCTGAACAGCCTCAACTTGCAGCCTGTCTTCACAGGAAAGGTACTCCAGCCCTGTGATCAGTTTAGTGACTCTCCTCTGGATTTGTTCTAATTGTCTTTCCTATCTCTTATTTAAGTTTTTCCTAGATGATTTTTGAAGGTGCATTCTAAGATGTGTATCCTTAAAAGCAAGGAGTGTAATTAATCGTTTGGAGCTGAATTGAGAAGAGACCAACCAGTGGCAGGATATGAACTCAGCAATGCTATAGATGCGCAGACTTTTGCTAACTTCACTACAGGATTAGATGACTGGGTTGCTAGGCACAAAACTCCAAGACCCCTTTGCCCAGCAGAGTAGGACTGGACCAGCAAATATGCTGGATTGTCTATGACAACCCTTTCTTCTTGTCCAGGAAAGGAAGAACTTGCACAAGCTGCATTCAATATTTAATTGAAGAAGGCAGAGTTCTGCAGATACACAACTGAATTGCATCTTTTTTGGCTGGCTCAGACATAGATACTACTTTCTAGGATTTATTTTTTTTTTTCATTTGAGAGCATTGGCTTTGTCTTTTAACATTTGATCTCTGATTCCATCACTCATCTCTCTGGTGGCATTCTGTTTCCTTAGAGCATAGCTGGAATTCAGCCAACTCCATGTTTTGGTTGCCACCAAAGACCTGTGTGATTACCATTTCCTCCCCTATCTCACAGTATGAGAATGTTTTATTCCTGTCTGAAAGCAGCATCAGATCCAACACTGTCATTAACTACTTGTGCGCAAAACTTCATTGGGTCAGATTTTAAAAATTGTCAGGATATTTCCATTTTCTTCTATTTTTCAGGAGATGATTTAGTATCTTAAAGTGCTTTCAGTCATTCTAAGACCTAGAAATTGAAATGCTTTTAGATAATTTATCCATTGGTTTTGGAAACTGGTGAGAAAGTAGAATATTGTCCTTTATTTCCACATATAGGTTATGAATGTCTCTGTGATCAGAGGTCAGGAGAGGCTTGCCCATCTTATTAGCTCATTAAGCTGACTGGTCCAAAAAGGAGATAAAAGTTGTACTTCTTCTTTGGCTAGCTTCACATTTCTTCAGTACAGCACTGATGACAGAAATGAATAGCCCTCATTAAAACACCTTTTGAAGGTCCTCTCATATTCTGGAAACATAATGCATGGAGCAACTTTTGATTCTGCAGTTGAATACATGAGGTTTGTTCCAGCAGCAGAACTCATGAGCTACAGTGCTTGTTCAAAGCCAGGTTTTGGACTGTACATTGAGCTTCTGTAGGTTCTGTTGTAAGAGGTGTCAGGCAAGGTGGACACAGTGTAATCCTTCTGTGTCAGAACGTTTAAACTGGTGAATATTCAGACAAACAAACCCACTTTTCTGAAGTGCTTAGTTCCCATTGCTGTGTAACATACATGGGACATGCCAGAACTCAAGACTTATTAAAATTAATTGGGTGTCCAAATGTTAGATGCAATCATTTACGTCTCTGAGACAGTGTCTTGCAGATGAACTCAAAATAAATTGCACTGAGCCATTTTTATTACTTTACATTCCAGAAAGGTAAGGCCTAGACATTTGGTGTCCAGTTCAGTCCTGACTGGGCAGGTACCATCAGTCTTACGGAGGGCAGCCATGTATTTGTAGTTGCCATTGTTTTTATTATTTGTTGTGTTGAATATTTGAATGATTTGCATATTGAGATGTCAATAATTTGATCATCTGCTGATTAATAATGCCTTGTAATGTATGTTTTGTGTTTAAGGCCCAGTCTTTAAAACCCTTGATGGGTGATTTATTATACTTACCTTTACCTTTCTAAAAGCATGCAGTGAAAGCTAGTCATCAGAGTTCTTTTTCTGGTCAGGAGAGAGAGAATCATCACCATGGGCTGATCTAGAAGTCTGTAGGATAGATGGATAGAGTTATGATCCAAAGATGTCTTTCCCTTTTCATTAATTGTGGAATTAATTAATAGCAGGTGACAATTCAGTCTGTATGCCTTTTTAATCATTTGCTTAGGTGAGATAAACTTTGCTCTTTCTGTCAGTGGCATTCTTTTCCATGGGATTGTTGAGATGATGACTGCGCTACTTGCCCTGCTTTTTTGCCGAGTTGGGTCCATATTGTTTTTCTAAAAGATTTGCTGTGTGTTTACATTATTGCTTGTTTCTTTTTCTGCAGCCAACATCTTGTACATGGCCAGCCAAGAAATGATGAAGGTGGTGGAGAGAGACAGTACAACCATAAAACAAAATTTAAAGAAGGTAACTATTTAATCCTCTGTTTTCAAGGGAATCTCACATGCGTTACAAGACATTACATCCAGTTATATTTGTGCCAAACCAGAATTTCAGCAGGCTTGATTCTGATTTTTTGTGTCATTCCGTTTACTTTGGAGAAGCCACTAAAGGGGTCACTGATCCTTAAAATGTGTTGATCCACAGATTTGCAGTCATAGCATTCACCACTATCAGGTGTACCAGCCCATCTAGCTTGTCCTTGCTGGAGGAGAAGCAGTCTGTTCTGGCTGAGCCTGATGTGTGGCTCCCAGCAGGGCCTGTAGGGTTCTGCTCAGACAGGACATGGGTGCAGGCTGATGGACCAAATCCTCTGACTTTCCTGCTGGACATATCAAGAACATGTGTCCTCTGTGCTGTAGGGTGTCAGTTACATCATGGGATTCTGCAGGCTCAGTCTTCCCGTGGCTTCAAAATGTAATAGAGAGGAGTCAGCAAAATTATGGCTCTACCATTTCAGCCATTGGACTGTAGTGTAAGAGAAATTCCTCAGAGGCTGGAGCTACTGCTCTACAGGTGGATTAATTCATTCCAGGGACCTTTCTCACACTGAGCTGGATTTATTGTTGAAAGAGATTCTGTGAAGTTCTTGTCTGGACCCATTGCATTTTCCCAGTCACAGTTCAGGGGTTGGCACAGGCCAGGAACTGTTCTAATTGGAGTTCTGATGTGGTCACCCTGTGGTCACCATGTTTTGGAGGCTGAGATAATTTAATAGTGTGACCATGGTCAGACAATTCCAGATGGCTTATGAGCCAAAAAAGTGTCACATTTAATAAACTTCTATTGAGATAGCCTCTGTGTGAGCAGATAATCAATATAACATATTATTCTACTGTGCTTCCTTCCTTCCTTCCATTTTTTTGTATCATCCCTGTCTTTTTGCTGCAGGAATGATTCCAGCAGTTTGTACTAGAAGAGATTTTCCTCAGATAATGGAGTTTTCTAGGACAGAGGTCCTAGATCTCTGTAAAATTACTCTGTGTCTTTTAAATAGAAATGTAGCAAAGTTCACGTCATAAAACAGTCTTTGTGGCTGAAAAAAGATCTATTTTTTATTTACCCTATTTGCCTTCTCTGCACTTTGAAAGATATGTTCACATTTTAAAGGAATTTAAGTAGCACATGTAAGCAGGGAGCCCTGCATTTTACTTGTAATGCCTGGGCTTTCTCATTTTTGTTGCAGAGCACTCGAAGTTCTGCACTTTGTGGAGAATCTCAGTAAAGAGACTGAAGGGCTCATCTTGCAGACTGCAAATACTCCCATTGTCTTAAAACTTCCCATGGGTTGATCCAAAGCACAGTGAATTCAAGGAAAATGGTAGATTTTATTGACTGAATCACACCTCCAAGTGTCAGGGAGCTGGAGGGTCTGCCTGTTCCCTGAGCCATGAGCCAAGGCTTGACCCCACAAAGGCAGTGACCTCTCCAAGCAGGGTGCAGTCCCACAGCACCTAAGCAGAGCATGGGAACAGGGTCTATTTACTGTCCAAGACAATGCAAAGCAATGAAAGAGGTCCAGCATCCCTCCAGAGAATCCAATCAGGAGCAAAAGGGGACAGGGACGGAGACAGGAGTGGAGACAAGGCTACAGCTTGTGTCCAAAGTCTGTCCAGGAGGGATTGCCAAAGACATGGTGGAAGGGAAGCTGCAAGGTGGGAGCCATCCAGGTGACAAGTTGTGTCCGGAGTAGGTCTGATGTCAGTCTAGGACACAGGGCCAGGGCTGGAGTCACTCTACAGTGGAGTTTGGGAGGCAGAGACTAAAGGACAGAACTGGAGATCCTGAGCCCCATACAGGGAGCCTGGGCTGGGGGCCGGCGAGGCTGGGGAGGTCTCTCGGTGCCCTGAAGGGTGGAACTGCAGGTCCCTGCGTTGGCCAGGGTACAGGTGAGGAGTGCAGGAACAGGACTCCAGGTGCTTGTGGAAACGTTCATCACAAGTATGCATGCTTGAAGTTATACATAAATGTGTTGTTGGGTGGGGACAGTGGTGGTGACAATCAGCTGCAGCTCCAGTGACTTCAGGTGGTCTCTCAGATGCTTCACATTGCAAAAATACTGATTCCTTCTACCAAATGAAGGCCCATAGCCAACAGTAAGGGTTTGCAGGTGTCCAAGTCTGCTCCATCTGTGCTTTTGTTGACTCTGTCAATCTAAGCATGGCCTTGGCAGGCAGGAGCTGTTTTAAACCTGTGTTAACTTTCTTTTATTGGTTCTTCTATGTCCTCATACATATGTGGCAAACATACTCAAGAAAACAAAAAGCTGAAGCGAGCTTATAAGAATTGGCAAACTGAAGAAAAAGCAGGTCTAAAAATGAAGCTAAATGTAAAGGTTTTTCTTTTTTCATCTTCTGGTAATTTCTGGGAATGTAAGAATTAAGGGAAAAATTTTGAGTTGGCATCATATTAAATTTGAAGAGTATTGACAATAAAAATGGGCTTAACTTATAAAGGTTGGAAGTTTATAAAAACAGGAACTATAGTCCAAGTTGCTATAGAACTGGCAAGCTGTTACTTCAAAAAATTTATACTGTTTAGTAGTCACTGTGATCATATGGTAAAAGCCAATCTTAACACCTGACTTTGCCAGCTGCTGTGGAATAGAAAAGTTATTCCTGGATCTTATTTGCATTCTGTGATCTGAAAGAAGAGACACAAAATTATTCCAATCTTTCCATGTCCAGGTTTAACTATAATTAATACTAGCTAGGGGCCAGGAGAAGTTTTATCACCAGACTGCAGATTCTTAGTCTAACAAAATTAATTGCTTGGATTTATGTTGAAAGAATGGGAGGTCAAATATTGTTTGGATAATTAAGTGAGATTTTTCACTTAAACTCTTTTAAAGTCAGAAGTCGAGCACATTAAATAGAAGTGGAACTGTATGAGGAGGATGGAGAGCTGTCCTCGAACAAGGTAATACGTGATAGAGCCTTTGAACTATTGTGTAAAACTATTTGTCTGGATCAAGCAGTACATGAATGTACAGGAATTTGAACTTCTTACTGCAGTGACACGGGGGGTTGTGATAAACCAGAAAACCCAAACAAATAAGGCGAGGGATACTGATAAAAGATTTCCTCAGCTCTGGAGGTTAATTATTAGCTGATCATGTCTAAGGCAGCTGAGCTACCTACGTTCTTTCACTGTAATAACACCAACTCCCTTTCCTAACAGAAGCTGGAGGCAAAGATACTACTGAACTAGAGGAAGTTTATTGTAATTCCTGCACAAAAGGAAGTGGGTGTAATTCCATGTTCTTAAAAGATGGATCAGCACTGAGCATCATGGAGCTTTTACAAATAGAGTAAGAAAAAATTCAAAAGGCACAGGAAAATGAATGTGTTGGGCGTTCACTAGCGTGCCTGAAATGGTCAATGATATTTCCTTATAGAGATTGTCTACAGCACTTCGCTTTTTAAGTTTGCTTCATGCCCCATTCATTGCTCTGTTTTAAGACTTAGCCTTATTGACTCTTTTTCTGTCGAATAAGCTTGTAAACCTCTTATAATAAATATAATCTTACATAAATCAATAAGATAATTGCATGAAAGGGTAAAACTAGGGTGCTTACAGAGGAAATTCTCTTTTAAAATAATCACCCCTCAGATTTTCTATTTATTGAGATCTATCTGGTTTATTACTCCATGTGTAATACACAGTAGTCCTATTTTGAAAAGTAGGATCTGCTCCAAAGCCCTTTTAAATCCATTGAAGAGCTTCTGCAGGCTTCAGGAATTCTTGAATCAGTGAATTTTCTGTAGCGGTTCATAATTTCATAAAATCATAAACTATCTCCTCCAACTGCAAACCAGGATTCTTTTGGTTAGCATGTCAAACCAAAACACATTTATATGTTCCTTGAGGTTTTTGCCAGTGGTCTGGTGTAGCAGTCACATTGATTGCATAGGGAAAAAGACAGGAAACATCTGAAGTAGATATACAAAGGTGAAAAAAACCAACCTGTTGTCTGAGAAGAAAGGTACAAACTGGAAGTTCATGGATATATTAACCTATTTTCACTCAAACTATGGAAGTCTCTATTGTAGATGGCTTATAAGCACCCATGTATAGATGGTTAAGTGGGGAAGAAATTCAGTTTTGAAAAAATTAAATTAATGAGGTATATGTTTATTACTTCCTGCATTTAGAATGTAAAGCAGTGGAAGTTTATATCACATCAATATCCTAGATAATGTGTTCTCCAAGAGTAACAACTGAACATTGGCATGCAGAGATTTAGAATAAAAGCTGAAGAATGAAGTATTTCCTTTCCACAGAGAAGTGCTAGGTTTTTCTTTTGCAAAATTGTCCTTGCTAGAGAAATTTTTTGAAACTAAGCAACCAAGAACTATTTTGATCCCTGAAGCAGCTGTTTTGATGTTGCCCAGTGTTTTTGTTTGAATCTCTGTAGACATCCATGGGGGTTAGTAATTATTCCCAGTGAGAGGAGCATGATCTGAAGATACGTGCTTAAAAGAATACTACAAATACTTTGCCTGCCCACAGAGTGAGTGAGGTGCTTGCCTACATTTGTGAAAAACCTTCCAAACACTCTTTCTGAATAGGTGCAAAGTGTTCTCTCAAGCCAAGAATACCTCTTTTTTTGGCTGGTCTCACATCCTTTCTGGCCTGCACTCCCTGGAGGTGCGGAGTTGAAGCCGGGGAAGTTGCACATGTGCTTGGGGATTTTGGTGCCTGTGTCATTTAACCACAAGAACAGCCTTCTCTTTGAAGCACCCAGAATACCTAATCAGGGATCAGCAGCTTCTCTCCTCTGTGGAAAAGGACCCCAGTGAGCATTTAAAAAGTCAATGTACCACAATATCCTTTCCTGTGATGTTTCACTTACTCTGTAACTGAGCGCCTGTTACCATCATTTGCGCTATCATTTGTGGTATTCTAGTAAAGAAGTGATGACAAGTATTTCCAAAACTTTTGGGGTGGGCATAAGGTGTGTGCTGCACACAATGAGCAAAGACAGCAATATTTCCTCAGCCTTCTGAAGACTATTTAAAAGTTACCACTGACCCCTTACTACCCCTTTATTTCTTACCTCCTCCCATTGCACACTAGTGGGAAACATTGCCCTTTACAGCCAGATGCTGCTCCTGCTGGTACAAGAGAGATTTGACTGATTTACCTTAGATAAAGTCCCACTGAATGTAGGCAGTGTCAGGCTGATACTCAGAGAGAAAAACTGTTTGCAGTAAATACAGTTGGGAGAATCTGTACCAGCAGTAGTATTGCTTAAATAGTGGTTTCAGGTCTGTTTGTTTTTATTTTGGTATTTATACAGACTTGACTTCTGAAATATTCATGTTCCTGACACATCTAAATATATACCCTCGAAATGCTTTTAAGTCTTTAAAAGTAACATAGATAATATAAATAAGTTAATCACCCTGATCTGTTGATAAATCCTGTGCATCCTTTTTAAAAGCTCAGTTTTACTTTGCATTGAGTTTGACCCATCATTATCTGTGAGAAAGTGGAAATAAAAGTGGCCTCTGTTGATCTCATGGCTCTTTGTGCAGAGCAGTGGCACTGCTAACAAACTGCAGCAGAATTAAAAAGAAGCCCTTTTCCATTTGCAATTTACCAAGTTTCAGCACTGATAAATGCACAAAAGCAGTGTGTAGAGCACCATACTTGACACTGGGGAGAGCAGTGACACACCTGGAATCACAGGCAAAGTAGCCACTACATCAGGCCCTATCTCAGGGTTTATATCCTAATTTCTCCTGTAGTAAAATATTTCTCCACCTCCTTTCTAGACAGGGAAGCTGGTTTTGTTTATTATTTATGCTGGTTTAACAAAAGTGGCCGCCAACCTTATGTTAAATAAACTCACCATAAGCCCTTGAACTACCCATTGCACCTTTACTAGAAGGCTGACAGGTGGATATTTAAAAAGAGCATTGTGTACCCCATATTGTCAACTGCCTCTTCTCAAAACAGTCCAGCTGAAAATGTTTGGTTGCCCTTGGAAAGTTGAGAAAACCCAGTTCTGGTAAAACAAGCTGAGAAGCAATTTCCCAAGGACCTTACCATGAAACTGGCTGATCTCAGCCACGGCAGGATCATGAGGGAGAGAGACGGTATCTCAGAGAACCATATCCCAAAGCATTTAGGGCTTCCTAGGGCAATGCCAGCTCTTTGTATTCCCAGAAGCCAAAGTACAACTGAAGCACATAAAAAAAGTATGTCCCAAACTAGTCTGTTCCCATGTCGTTTATCCTATTCTTTTGGCAGGATAAGGTGGAGACACTTTCATAATTCCAGAGAAGCTAAGTCATTTTCTATAAACCTTGGTTGAAACTAAAATTAATTCTGGGATAATGCCTTTTAAACTAGTTTTCATCTGAGAAAAAATTAAACTACTCACTGGTTATTGCTGAGAGATGTCACCCAGAGAGAAGTTGCTGTGGCAGCCAGTGAATGCATGTGGGGGTAATACTGATAAAATGTGAGTGTGTCAGAGACAAGGATTTCAGCAAGAACACTGGTGCAGTCCTATTGCACATGTGCTGCTCCTTTGTATCCACAGATATCAGTCCTTTGCCCTTTGCCATCAGCTGGAGTGGTGCCTGCCCATGTAATAAGATCCCAAAGTTCTTATAGCATGTACCAAATTCCAGAGAGATAGAGGAAACTCAACATATTTTAACTTTTTGGATTTGTTTTTCAGTGCTGGCCTATGACAGTTACAGAAGAGGCAGAAATCTCTCTGTAATTTGTACTTCTGTGAACTGTCATACATACTGTAACAAGTGCCAATGGAGTCAACGGCAGGAAATCTTTATTATTTTCTTAGAAACTCTTTAAAATGTAAACATCCTGTTGATACAAATCTCTGATTCTTCTGATGTTTACTTAGCAGCTGCCATCATTGTGTGGTGTCAGAGTACATGTACCATATTACAGGGTACAAGGCTGACAGAGCTCTATTTGGACTTGTGTTTTATTTTACGGAAGCTAAGGCTGAAAATACTTATGAGCCATTTAATGATAAATCATCTTGTAAGAATACAGCTGTTATTTCAAAGCTATTTCAAGTTTAGAAATTACATAACTGTTTCAAATGCAGCATTGAAATGGCCAGCAAACACAGACCACGTCCCCTTCACTCTGCCCTCAACATCAGATCCTGAAAGAGGACATGTTTTAGTCACTCATAGCAAGCAGGATATTACATCAAGAATCATAAAGTCCTTGTCATGTCCAGTGGTAGCTGCCATTTCCCTTCTGAGTCAGGAATACCTGGAAGTCTCACCATTCGATATTGCAAAAGAATAAAAGATAATCCTCTCACCCCCGTGGCAGAAAAGTTTAAAAAATTTAAATAATGGAAAGTTTAAGCCCAGAGGAAAACTAGAAAGAACTTCCTATTTATTGTTTTGCAAATCTGTTTATTTTTAAGCTAGTCTAATTCTTTTGAGGGGCTGACTCATCATTTCTGAATGCTTAGATTGGCAGCAACTTTCCACTGCTGGTGCTGTGGTTGTGCTGACTCAGGATGTCTTTACAGCCATCCACCATCCGCAGGAAAATATGCACTTTACAGACCCATGCAAACCATACAGTGCATGCCAGTGTTCCCTACATTAATGGAGATCCCATGTGCCTCTGGTCACACATGGTTTGTTAATTATTCCTGCTTGCCTGCTGCTATAGCAGAGCTCCTGATGTTAAAATGAAGATGAAAAGATGGATTCTGGAAACTTTTCTTTAAATATATCTAAAATTCTTCTGTTTAAATATATTAGGAAAGGGGGTGACATTTTAAAGTCTGTATATTTCATGTCTGTGTGTGACGCAGGCAAGGAGGAGAGACATTTTGTCATTCAAAAGGAGACTCAACTTCACAAATGGCAGTCAAGTAGCTGTCAGGTTTCATAGCCCTGTACCAACATCTGGATCACTGAAAATTTACACCTTGGTCTTTCTTATAATCCAGTAATAAGGAAGCATTTTGAAAACCATTCTGCAATTAAGAAACACTTCTGTTAAAGTTTTGGATGTGCAGGCATGGGCACATGGACAGAATGCACACACCAACACCTGCACATGAAATAAGCAGACAACTGCAGAATCAAATCAAGCTCCCCAAATCTCCTGTTTAAAAACTGTTCTTAGTTGATTATAATGGAACCAGACCTTAGTTGCATATATAACACAAGTGTCCTACCTTGACTGGGTTTATTTCAATCCAAAGGATTCTACAATGTCCACAAATAAAGCTCAGGGGAAAATGCATTGTTTTTTCATGGTAACAATTCCTGGCTTGGAGAAGGAAGCTTCTCATTCCAGTGTAGAGGAGACACATGCTGAGCTATTAAAGAGAGGAACTAGTGAGGGAGTGGTAAACAGAGAGGAGGAGGAGGCAGGAAGAACCAAAGACTCTATTTGTTTGGCCAGAGAAAGGCTTCTGGTGCTATATGAGGTGGTGGATTGGAGCTACCCAAGCAAGACTGTCTTTCCTGAATGGTGGAAATTGGGATGCCTGGTACACATTTAAACACCACTATACAGTTACCTGTACTTCGATGTTTTTATGTTGAACTGAACCCAGCCCTGAATCACTGGTTGTCTGAGAGATGCTTGAGGAGCAGCACTGGGAGTGGAGGCTCTAGAAAAAAACAACTAGAGGTGGAATTGAGACTCAGAGTGAGATGGAGACTAAAATTTGGACTTTGCAGGGCAAGAATATGGGACTAGAAAAAGAAGCAGAAGTAGTAGAAATTGAAAATCATGAGGTAGGGAGAATAGAGCTGAAATAAAGAACCGAAGGGGGTGTAGAGCAGTCTTGAGACCAGAAATGAGCAAGACAAAAGAAGTAATACCTGTAAAGAGTGGACAAATGACTGGGCAACAAGACCAGTAATTGGTAAATGTTCTGCCCTTTTCTGCTTGGAATGGAACCTAAATTTCCAAAGTCTTATTGTTCCTGTTCTCAGCAAGGGCCATTGACTATGTTTACCCTAAGAACAGAAGCAGCACAATAGAAGAGAATTTGTAGAGATGGATAGTGAGTGATGAGGACATGGTGTTCCCAATGTAGGCACGTGAGAGGGTTATTACTTCAGCCGACAGTTGTCTGTCCCATGGACTGAATGTCCATTGCTGACTAAAGAGCATCTTTGCTTAAGTTTCAGTTGGAAGGAGTTTATACACTCTCAGACCACTCCATGTGGTCCAAAGTATGGTAACCAAAGTATGTGAACCAAGGTATGGTAAATATGGACAAACTGGACGTTTGCTTCAAAAACACACCATAGATTCAAACTAAATCATTAATTCTGTGCTGGATGCCTCCAGTGTGACACCAGCAGGAAGGTGTGCCGTGTTCCTCTGGCCAGAAGCTGACAGTGCTGCTTCTTTCAATTACACCATGACCTTAAGGAACTGAGGCCTAAAGCAGCAAATCTAAAGGTGCTGACACTGCTGGCAGTACATGTAGGTGCCACATGTGAAATACCTGGGTTTTGGTTTACCTCCTTGAAGCCCAGCAGACTATACACACAAGCTCTGCTAAAACCAGTTGATATTGCGTTACCAAACATTTCACAGTGGGGGAGCACTGACCTCAATTCAGACACCTTTTGTGTAAGCATTCAGCCGTGATCTTTCATTAAAACATCCCTTTTCCTTTTTCTTCTTTCATTAACCAAAAGAGCTGTGCAATGAAGGAGACAGCAGGATGCAGAACTCCTGCCTCATCTGTGGCAGAAGGGGTAAAATCCCCATTGAAATAAAAGTGAATAAATTCATGTTAAAGGCACCTAATCTTTAAAGAGAACAGGCTCTTGGTGAAGTCATCAGTATTTTTCATAGATGTTTTCATAGACAGTTTGTTCTCACTTTTCTGAATATCTCATTTAAGACCTTGAAATGTATATTACAGACAGGTAAACAGTGTTTCAGAACACCTGCAAGGACAGTCCAGGAGTGCTGTCCTTTTGAGTATAGTCAATACTGTGTAATGCTACACACACTGGAAAACCAGCTCAAGGTGTTTCACTCTACACTACGTGCTTTCAAATTAATAAATGTAATTTGACATTAATTTCTGTGCTCCCCACCTGCAAAATGAAGATAAAAATGGCCACTAAGGTGTTACAAAACTAAATTAATGCGAGCATGCGAATCCTGTAGTGGTGCATGCCAGAGGAATGCAGAGCATAAAGAAAATAAATTCTGTCTGTAAACTGTGAAATATGTAGTAAATAAATCCTCATACTGCACACAGAATTTAAAACGAAAAATACTATCAAATAGCAGCTCATCAGCTGAATGTCATCCTGTCAGTGGATTGAGTGAGTCAAGGATCCTTTGGATCAGGCAGTGAAAGATTAAACTGTAATGCAAATATACCAGGGGCAAGCTAAGAATGCACATAAATCTTCTATTTAGGCATTTTTAAATCTGTGAGTTCTCAAGTTTGCACCCCTACCTGGAGAACAGCCCATTTCACACTCCATGCAGGCTAAGCCAAGTATTTTATCCACCTTTGTAAGTGTAAATGGCTTTTCATCTTTTTCTAAATGTTCATGTGATGAGACTCTATGACTTGCCTTTCAAAAAAATCCAATGATTTCAAGGAGTACTACATTAAACTGGAGTTGCTCCATTGCACGTTTTCCCCCGCTCAGTTTCATAATCTTTATTTCTGTATCTGTTAGTAATGGAGCCCAGGGTTAAGCATAATTTGGTCAGATGTTTCGTTTTCAAAAGGCCTGAATGCATCTGGATGTTTTACATTGGCTTTTTTGATGAACTTTGCTAATGTGACATCTTGTGATTGATGAATTGAAGGCAAGATCAAAAGAAATTTTCTGCTGGAGCAAACAACACACCTTGTTTTCAGCAAGTAGTGAGTGACAAAGGAAACCAATAATGTTTGTTAACATGAGATGGTTTATGCTCTATGTTTTGCACAGAAATAGAAGTATAACTTGGGCTGGTGTCTGTGCAACTGAGATACTATATTTTGAATACAGGCAATAGTCACTAATGTACAAGATTTGGGCAAACTTCAACAAGAGAAAACTGAGTTAGACACAAGCTTGTGATAGTTTCTGAAATGCATTCTGGGCTCTTAGCCCACCTCTACCCCAGTGGGTCCATTTATTTATATTCCACATGGCTACAAAAATGATGGAATTGAAGATATTTGTGATGAAAGGAAAACTTCTTGTCCCCTAATTTATGTTAGCATTGCTCAATTACTCACTGAAGTACAGAAATGAAATATGAAACAAATGCGAATAATGGAATTGGGCCAAGCTGTGTGTGTGATGTGTTGAGCAATCAGCATCCTTCTGGTACCTGCATTCAAACATTTTAGTATGAAGAGTGCTCCTCATTAATCTTCTTCTTGTATAGTCTGAAATACATAGGTTTTTTCTCTTTCCCAGACAACTACTTTCCCCTCATATACTTTATATATGAGAAATGGAAAAGCATAGCTATAGCATGCAAAGTCAAGATGAAAATTGGGAGAAATTATGACTTGGGAAAACGTGACATTCACTGTTTCTAGAAGAGAGAAAAGACACTTCCCTGAATATATTTGCCTGGAATTTATGACTTCTGTGTTTCGGTGGGCTCTAGGGCAGGTAGCACCTGCTTCATGTAAGTCATCAGCCGAGGTTATTTGGGCAAGATCAAAACAAAATGGACTTTTGCAGAATTTTAGTTCCGTGTTACAACCCAGAAGAAAATTGTTCGTTGATCTCTGGGAGGTGCCTGTGCTCCCCACAGGCAGCACTTCACAAGGATAAAGTAGAGAGTTGGGGCTGTTCAGCCTGGAGAAGGGAAGGCTCCAGGGAGCTCCAGGGACCTCAGAGCACCTTCCAGTACCTGAAGGGAGCCTATAAGAAAAATGGGACAAAATTTTTAGCAAGGCCTATTGCAATTGGACAAGGGGCAATGGTTTTAAACTGAAAGATATTCAGACTAGCTATAAGGAGGAAGTGTTTTTCCAGTGAGGGTGGAGAGACACTGGCACAGGTTGTCCAGAGAGGTGGTGGATGTTCCTCCCTGAAAACATTTAAGGTCAGGTTGGATGGGGCTTTGAGCAACCTGATGTTGCTGATGTCTCTGGTCATTGCTTTTTAAAAACAGCTGGAAAGCTAACACAGAAAACAGCTAACAGCTATGGAAAACACAGCAAATGGACGGCTTGGGGGTGGATTCCATGGACAACTTGATGTTTGGAGCCATAATAAGAAATCTCTTAAGTCAGCCAAGCTTTCATCAGCAGATCTCTTGTTTTCAGAGTTAAGCCTGTACTGTGTTCCACAGTTCTACAGATAAGGAAACTGAGTCACAGAACATTTAATTGTCTTCATCATAACTGCAGACCTGGAAACAACCAAGAAGCACCAATCTGCTATTTCTCACAGTATATCCTTGGACTTGAAGCATTGCTTGTTTCCAAATGATTGTATTGGTTGCTCCATCAGTAACTTTGCACATTGATTATTTGATATGCTTTGCTTTCTAGCTGATTTTTTACTATGGAACTGGAGACAGCTGGTGTCCACAGCACTACTACGATGAGATCAAAATGGATTTTCCGGACGGGGACATTCGGCTCTGTGAGAAAGGGCTCCGCCACGCCTTCGTGCTCGATGCCAGCAAGGAGATGGCTGCCATGATCACAGACTGGCTACAGGACGATCTGACCAAATTATAAACACTAATTCAGTGATTAACAAGAAAATGATGTAATTATTTTGTGAACGTGTAATTTTTTTGTGAGAGAGTCTGTCTTATTTTTTTTCTGTTTGTTATAGATTATGGCTTGTTTTCTATTGAGATGTTTTGGAGAAAGTTAAAGAGAGACTGGCTGGTCCAAAGTATAGTTTTATTGACTCAGTGCGTATGTAGTTTCATCCTGAGTCTTCAGGACTCTGTAAGACTTGGCAAAGGGTGGAATATTTATGGTCTGCTGGCACTGTGGGCAATGTTGATACAACTGTACCTGAGCTGCTTCCACCTCCCTCACCTGCTGGAGAAGTGTCGGGATGGGGGTGGATCCTGGCCATGGATCCTGGCACAGTGTGGAAGGCCTGGCCCTCTCCTCATGTCTCATCCATCTGTGTAAGCCAGGTGATGGCAGCCAGAGCAGCCCAAGGGCTCTGGACAGCCCTGATGTTGTCTCCTACGGGTCAGAGGGGGTTGGTGGTCAGGCTGTGGTCAGGCTGAGTTCAGGATGAGTTCAGGATGAGTTCAGGGAAGATGTGTAGATCAGGTGTGCAGTTTCTCCAAGTCTCACCAGGGGTTTGGGGCACTGCCAGGACTCCACAGGGTATTAAAAATGCCATGAGGTATCTGTGGCTGCTCAGCAAGGGAATACATAAGGATCTCTTGTCTGGAACATGGCCAAGTGTTTCATTTTTCAATTGACTGTAGAGAAGGGAAAGTACACTGGTCAAAAATACCAGTATTTAAAGGTTAAAATGTATTGCAGAATCCATGTATAACAACTTCTAGGTGGCCGAGCTCTCCTAATGAAGTCCATGAGAACAGTGCTTGCTCAGCAACTTTAAAGAAATAAACCACTTTTGAAGCATGTCTAAATTTCAGTTCTTTGCTCTAAGGACTGAAGTATGAAATTTTCTGCCAAGCCACAAATTAGGTAAGTTCACAATCAGAAAACATCTGTTACTGTGCCACGGCTGCACCCATGACATGGCATGAAACGTTACTGTTGAGAACCAGATCCTTGCATGGTGCTGACAAGTTCACTGTTCCTCACATTTGTTCAACCCTCTCCTTTACAGATGGAAAAAAAAAATAGAAAAAAGCATCCTACCAGTTGTGATAACAAAAGAAGTTAGAGGCAATAGCTAGAAATGAAAATATTGCAAGTAAGGGGAACAGAGCCAAGTGTAATCAGGAAAAGCTTTCTAGCCATGAACCTGTGAAATAGTCTCCCTGTGGAGTTCACAGAGACATTTATAAATAAGCAAAACACTACAGAGTATAGTCAGGGGAGGTCCTGCTCTTGCAAAAAGATGAATTTAGATGATGCATTGAGTATCTAACTTACATGATTTATTACCAGTTTTGATCCGAGTGAGAATGGTATTGGCGAATGTTCTCTGTGATGCAGAAAGATCAATTAATTGCGTGGTTTTCTTTCATGATTATACACACCCCTTGCACTGCACTCTAAACCCCCCCTGAACCTTTCACTAGTATTAGGAACAACTTGTAAAAGAGTGCAATTCCTGAATATTTTGGACTAGTTTTTGAATCTGCAGACTGACAGTGAATTTAAGTGACCTTCTTTGTATCAGAAACTAGTTTCGCTTTTGAGACTAGCCAGTGGATTTTCCGATTACACTGCCACTTAATGAAATGATACTGATGAGTGGGGCAGGAATGTTGAGATCACGGTTTCAGCAGCGTGGGGAGGAGCCAGACACGTTCAAAGTTGAGGGGACTATGCCCCTGCAGCTGATTCTGCTCATTGGAGAGTCACGGGACTTTCCTTCTTTCTACAGGTCCATTTTCAGTCATGATCAAAACAATCCTTGTGCTCACTTCAGAAATCCATAGTTGTATGTGTCTGTGTGTGCTTGAATAGCCCCCAGATGTTGGCATCGTCCCAGTTGGATGGCCTTGTGGTAGATGCTCCTGGGGCAGAGCCGGGGAGGACGTGCACATACGTGGAGATAGATTAATGTACACATATATATGTACATGTGCACCTGTTTGTATGTCAGCAGCAGAAAAACTACAGTTCACTTGGTTGTTTTGGTTTGCACATTGATGTGGTTGAACAAAACATGTTCTTCGAAGTATGTGGAATCAGGGAATCGACAGAGACTCAGTTTGTGGAAGTTCAGCTGTTGTAGTGGATCTCCTGAGACCAGACGAAATCTTGCATTAACCAAAGATGACAAGCAACTACTACAGCCTGGAAACTGAAGCACCTACGAGAAGCAGTTGTTTACAGTGCATTATTCGTATACTTTGTATGAGGAATTAATTTAGCAATACTTGTACTTGACTTGTGTATGCCTTTTATACAAATGTTAATCCATTATACTAAATCCTAACTGCATCAAGACCTAAACTGAGATTATGTCTGGTCAGTGATGACCAGATGTACTGCAGAAGAATGCCTTACAATTTTCTTAAAAGAATTTTCTCTAGTATCAGAACCATATTGATTCAATTGCTACCTTCTTCCTAGAAGCTGTTACTGTAAGGCTAAGATCTGAAAATTTGCTACTCTGTTCATTGCTAAAACACACAGACTAGTTTCCACAGCTGTATTTCCTAAGAGGAGCAGATCCCACACAGTGAGAATCCAGCTCCTCGGAAGCCCGTGGTGTTCACTGTCACCCCAGGCAAAGAGTGTCCAAAGTGCTTGTGGTCCAAATGTGCCAATTTACCATGAAAACACAGTGTGGTCTTGCCTATTTTAGACTATTTAAGAATTCTTGGAAAACTTATCACAAATATATTGACTGTATGCTGTAGCACCTACTCACTGTCATTCACATCTGTGCTTGATTCTCACCACACGAGTAACCCCTGCTAGTTCAGTGACTTTGACTCATGTGCAAGTGTTTTGCTAGATCGATACCTTTTATTAAAAGTACACAACCCCGATAACAAAAATAAAGACATTTATGGTAAAATGTCACTTGATTCTTTGTTTTGGTAACTTGTTTAGTCCTAGTTCACCTCCTTTATTACTTCATGCATACAAAATTTACAAAAATACTTGCCAAACCCCAAATTTCACATGCAGTGCAGACATCTGCCAAATGCACAGAAAATCTGTGGGTGGTAGGCACCTGACTCGCTTAAGCATTTTTATCCAGAGCCCCTCCAAAATAATCAATCAGTGTTTCCCCTTGCTGCCTCCAGCTCCGTGTTTGCTGCTCTGAATGAGCTATAGAGTGCGTGGATCAGGGAGGTTTGTCCCTTCAGGAAGCTGGATGAGTGCTTGCCCAGTGTTTATGGTGAAGAATTTGGAGTTGGACTCCAAGCTAAACACCAGATTCTTGACTCACCGAGACAGATTGCATACATGAGCCACAGCAGATAATCTCTTCTCTGCAGCTGAGGCCATTTATGTATTTATTTTACAGAAAATGGGTTTATATGTGCATCCACTCCCCATCCCTTTCTTTGGTCTAGCTAATTGCCAGCAAAGACTTTAAACAAGATGTTCAATGTTATCATTTTAAAGTCACTCAAACTATTACTGGGTTTAGATAAACTCACTAGACCCAAGAGACTTGTTTTACTCTGTGTCACAGGTCATGCTCAGCCTCCCAACTACAATAAGTTCCTGAGACTCTTCACTTGCAGGCAAATGTTCTCTTTCCTGGCACATTTACAAAATAAGAATCCAGAGAGCGTTTGTGAGTGACCAGGAACTATTAAAACAGCATATATTTCTGGAACAGCTGATGGGGGTTGAGCACAAGCAGCAGATCCAGCAGCAAGAGCACAAGCAGCTGCCAGGAGCGATCGCTGCTCTCAGTAGCATCACGCAGAAGTTATGGAACAGGCTAACGTTCGTGCTCAGATGGGACAGGCAGGGAGGGATTTAATTAAAAACTCTTTCAGAGTGCTTGAGCTGATAGTCAACAGCCTCGGTTTTGCCTGTTGCAGGAATGTGCTTGCAGAAAAATAGTTGTGTTGTGGAAAGCAGTCTGCAGCAGCTAATAAAATACAGGGTGTTTTTTAAAACATCTGACTGGCTGTACCTGACTGCAGGGGTTGCCAGTCAGACACTCAAAGATCTTTCGCCATCCTGTTTGAAGCAATTCACACTGAAGGAGAAAGTGGGGGGTGCCTCCTGCTCCCGGCTTTGTGAACATCAATAAACTCACCTCAAAGCCCCCCGACTGTGAAATACTGTGCTTCATACATTGAGAGAAATCCATGAGATTGAGATGATTTAGAATTAGGAAAAACAGGTTTTCCCAATGTCAAGACTCATCTACTCCTCTTCCCTAACAGGTACCATTAAAATTTGATAAAATTTGATTCAGCTGTTCCAATCTAACTTGCAGGATAGAGGAATACCATTTACAGCACATAAATGTTTTGAAGTGCTAACATCATGCTCTCATCATGCAGGGGGTACTGCACCTCATCGGTGCTTATAGGAGAGAACCTGCATTTTCACCTGCAAAATAAATGTCCAGGATTTTAAGCATCCAGAGTGATCCAGCCCCAATTCAGACCAGGTCCTGTTTTACCAATGCTCTGCGTTTTCTTCCATTGTGTTCATGTGTGACCTTGGACATCTCTGTCCATGCTGTGCCTTTGATTTCTCTTCACTTATAAACTGACTGGTTTATGTTGTCAATCACATGAGTAGTCTGAAGTGCTGTGGAGTAAAAACCTTTGTCCATTGAACACAAAACCCACCACTCCCATTGCTTTCAGTGAAGACATGGTGGGATGTCTGTGAATAACCATTTGCTCCCACCCTTCAATGTTCTGTTGAAAACAGCTTGATAAGATAGCTCATTCCTGTAAAACTGCTCATGGAGTGGGCCAGGGGCCTTGGGGACAAATGCCATCCTTCCCCACGTGTGCCCAGCCAGGGAACCTCTGCCAAAAGATCCCCTCAGCCAGTGTGACCATGGAATGGGCACGTGGGGATGCAGGATGCTGACCAAAAGGTGGTTCCTGCTTGGTCTGTCACTCCATGTGCCACTGGGAATGGAAATTACCATGCCTCACTCCAGCTCAGCCATGTGTTTGTGGCTGTGCTTAAGAGGAAGGGACAGCCTAGAAAATAACAGAACTGTAAGAATTAATTTGTAAATCAGGTTTCAGGGAAACCTCTCTTTTCAGTTCTCCACATTTCTTCTGGGTCTTGAAAGCTGAGTTTGCTCTGTTATGTCTAAAATACATACCTGATACCTTGAGGACTTCTTCCATGCCTCCAAATGTGCCTTACTCCACATCTGCATGTCCACAGGACTGTGTGCTTAGGGATGTAGCAGAGTCACAACCCTATTATCTTCACACTCTGTCTCCAAGGCACCTGGGTGATGTCCACTGCAGGAGCACATGCTAAAGCACCTCACTCTGTCCAATCTGTCCTTGGACACTTCCAGGGACAGGGCATCCACAGCTTCTCTGGGCAACCTGTGCAGTGCCTCACCATACCGACAGGGAAGAATTTCCTCCTCATACCCAATCTAAATCTTTCCTCCTTTAGTTTAAAACGGTTCCCCCTTGCCCTATCACTATCTGCCTGTGTAAAAAGTCTCTCTCCCTCTTTTTTATGAGCCCTCCTTTAAGCACTGAAAGGCCACAGTGAGGTCTCCATGGAGGCTTCTCTTGTCCAGGCTGATGGAGTCAATGGAGAGAATCCTTTTTGGCTGGCTGGAGCTGGGTAGCTACTCATCACAGCAGGTGAACACTATCCAGAAACACAGGGAAGAAAAGGGATGCACATTTTGATGATAAATCCATCACAAACATTCACTGTTCTGTGACTTTATTTATTGGAAAATACCTGTGGCTGCCCAGGAAGGCAGTTCAAAATGAATGGGTATTTCATTTTTGGTTTAACACCTTAGGTAGCCCAGGGAATAAAGGTGGCTTACAAAGCCTGCTCTGACATCTGGTTTCAGGACACAGGCACAAGTCATCAAAAGAAAATCTTGCAGAGGTCTATTTATCAATAAAATATTTAATAAACTTATCTGTACAAAATATTAAAAAGGTTATTGAAGAGTATACAAGAATATTTATTTAACAAATATATACTGCTATATAATATATTCAAGAAAATATAGATTGCTGTTTACAGTTCATTTACAATCCCATATGTACAATCTATTTAAACTTTAGATACATACAAACAATGCATTTACACCATCACGTACAGAGCTATCTTCTTTAGAGATATTTCACACACCCAGACCTGAAAAAGCTGAACAAATACATGGATAGTTCAGAGGCACACACAGGGATACGAGTATTGCTTCAAAAATCGTAACTACTACAGGTACAGCTATTGGAAACTTTTTCATTTCTTGTTATTTTCCTTTCTAATCAAAGAAAAGAACACATAAATAAAACCACGACTGACCAGCAGAGAGGCTCGTTTTGTCAAAAGAACTCCAGAAAGTGTTGGCTTGACTCCGGAAACAGAGCACACAGTGATGGGATAGGTAGGGACTGAGCAGACGGGATCAGCACTGCTCCGTTCTTGGGACAGGGAGCACCAGGAGCAGAGCAGGTCTGCGCTGCACAGACAAGTGTCCATTTCCTGTGAGCAGCATCTCCACCAGCTTTTCCAGCAGGAGCTGCAGTGCAAGGCAGAGCTGGTGACTCCAGGTGGGCACAGCCCTGGCACCTCCAGCTGTGGGAGCTCCATTTGCAAAGGCACTGCACAGACGCAGCTTCAACTGAAGTGTGTGGGGCTCGGGACATTCAGCACCTCAGGAACTCAGACCTTCTTTACAAGGTTAGTCACTTGCAGCAGGAGGGATGGATGTAACCAGGATGGTCAGCCTGGGCAAGGAGGGGATGAGCTGCTCCTACAAAATGCCTTATCCCCAGCTGATCACTTCCTACACACCCACTTAACTCTGGCACCTCCAAGGACCGAAGCCTGGCCCCTCTGTGTGTGACCATCCCTTTTCCTGGCCCCTCCATGTGTGAGCATCCCCTTCCCTGGCCTGTGGATGCTATTTCACACTGCTGCTGCTGCTGGCCGAGCTCCGGTGAGCCCCTTGGTGCTCAGCAGCTCCTGGCACACAGCTCCCTGGGATGACCAGCTTGGAAGCAAAGCAGCCCTAAATTTTGCCTCCTGTTTATTCCCTACTGCTCTCCTCCCCTCTCTTTGCCAAGGCAGGTTGGAGGGAATGAATGAAACACCACAGGGAATGCTACCATCTCCCCAAAAACTGGGACCAAGGTCAGTGCCACAGCTCCTGGGGAGGCCGGGCTCGGCTCAGCCTCTGGGTCTCATTCCTCTGACGATGGAGACCAGGGTGGCATCAGCACAGGTTGACACTGTGGCAAAGAGAGGGGGAGGGGAGACCTGAACACTCCCACCTTCCATCAGAAACACTCCACCTTCCATCAGAAAAGCACTTGAGTGTGTGACCCATCGTGAGCAGGTCCCATCCTCCCACCAGCTTCAACCCTGCCAGACCTGTCCCCTCTCTGTCCCCTGCTCGAGGGCACAGACCACACCACGTCCTCCTGCTGCTGAGGCTCAGCTGTCCCTTCCTCACCCTCCTCCCCCCACCAAACACCACAGCAAGTCTCCACACTCCCGATCCTGAAAACCCAAACATGAGCACAAGTATCAAAGCAGGAAAAGAAGCTCACAAAATGTATGACTGAACTGTTAAGTGGTGATGACAGAAAAATGGAGAGCAAAACCTGCTGAAAAATCATTGAAAATGCATGGAGTTTTGGTTTCATCCATGGAATGGATGGGAATGGATCAAGCTTTGGTTTAAGATTTTTCAATACCAGCTCCATAAAAATGCTCTGCTGCCCAAGCTTCCTATCCTAATCCATCCATTCAGCCAGAGTCAAACACGGTGCATCCATCAGCTTCCAGGGCTCCTTCCCAGCACCAGGTACATCAGGCTCCTCTCCAACATGGAAAATCCAGGGGTTCTTTGGGTACTGCTGCCAGTAAAAGGGAAAAACAGCCATTGGGCTGCTTGTGTCTTGACGTGCAAGGATGCAAAACATCCTTTAAGATGTAGGGTGGGCTCCTTAGTCAGTGGGTTACACCAGCATGAATTCCAAATTTTTGTCACTTTCTGAAGGCCCAGATCACTGGCGGATAGGACATAAGTGATTTTCAGAGACATCTTTGCACCTTTATGTGCCTCACAACACGTTGTACTGGGAACAAAGAGCTCTAAAGGACTGACTGCAGCTGGTTTTACCTTGGAAGACATAAACCAGATTATGAAAAAATTGAAGGTGTCACACACACCAGCCTGGTGGCACATATTGCATTTTTACCAGCCATTAATTCAAAGATAGAAAAGACAGGGAAAAACTCTCCCCTACCACACAAAGCCACAGGCTCCTGACCATCAGCAATACTCCACCCACAGAACAGGTACACCCCAAATCCTTTCCTCATTGTGTTTTCATGGAGGACTCACTCCCACAGTGGGGACACTGCTACCCTCTGCTTCTGCCACCCAGATCTCCATTCTGAGCCCCCATAAAGGGATCCCTGATGCCGAGGGAGCTGCTCCTAGGCCAATGGGACACACATGATCTGCGGCTCATCAGGACTTAAATGAAGAATCACACTGCTCTCAAAGACCTCGATTTTTCCCACAGAGGTTTTCCCACCCAGAGCATGATGTGAAGAGAGAAAAACTCACACCACAGCTCCAGCTGCACCCAGGACAGGAGGCACAGCAGGTGATCTGATGGAGCTGCCCAGCCAAGGTCCATGTGCTAGCCCTTGGTTCTGATCACCCTTCAAGCACAGTGGCACACAGCCCCTCTGCGCAATACCCAGGCTCTCATTCCCATTGCCCCACAGAGGTTTTTTCTCGCTGGCACACTGCCCTGCTGCCCCAGCACAGACAAAAGAGAAGGCAATTTGATCTCAGAACTCACTACACACTCAGCAGGACGCCATGACACTTCCCACGAGTTTTAGTCCAACACAGGTATGAGCTGGGCTGGTATTTATGATGTATCTGCCACATTAACATGGGTCCTGTGGGTTTTGATGTAGCTGCAAATGCTGATATTGATTCAATCGCAACAAGCAGAAGCTCATGGCAAAACTCCTGCTAAGGCTGGAGAGCAAAGCCACGGCATTCCAGCAGCACTCCAAGGTGCTCTGCTCTGGGACCTGCATCCCCAGGGGTCCTGAGTGATGCCCCAGCCTCCCTTGTCCCTTCCCTGCGAGAGGCAGCACTGCCAACACCGGAGCGTGTGTGAGTCTGCTGTTCCTTGGGGCCAGCACAGGTGACTCTCCCTAAGCACCACTTTCGGGTGTGTAGGCAAGGGCTTAGGGCTGTAAAAGGAGCTGCTTGTTTTGCAAGGGGAGTGTGATGGATAAATCCCTGCAGCACAGCCAAGGGCTGAGGTAAGCCCCACGGCGTGCAAACACACACAGGAGTCGCTGGCACTCACACTGGAGCAGAAGGCTCAAGGTTTGGGGCTTGCTTTGAATCAGAATTGGTGCCTTTGCAGCCTTTTCCTTATGGGTATGCCAACCATCAGCCAACAGGCAAAGAGGATGTGGCTCCATCTACCAGTGCTGACCAGAAGTGAGGCCACTGGGATCAGTGCAGCTGTGCCAGGATGAAGCCACATCAAGCTCTTTTCCATATAAATCCTTCTCTCTGCCAGAGGATACTAATTTCCTTCCTATCATTGGATTTGCAGTATGGTGTTAAAAAAAAAAAAAAAAGAAAGGGGGGCAGGGAGGGCACATGGTTAGACAAGCCCCCTATTTTAAGAGAATTAAAAAGCAATTAATCCTTAAAAAAAAATAAAATCTGCGATTCTTGGGAAGTATGTCTAGGCCAGAAGCACCCCTGGTCACCAGGGTCAAGCTGGGCATAAAGTCATTTTGCGTCTGACTGTTCCTGCAGGCAGTGGCTTGAGCACAAGCTCAAGGAGCCCCAGACAAGGCACACACACCAGTCCCAGCTGGGCAGGCTTCCCCAATCGCAGCCCCAGTGCTTCCAAGTCAAATGGGATTGCTCTGCAAGTTTCCCTACTCCTGTGCAAGTACATTCCCATGTCAGAGAGGAGGGAGCGAGTTAAGCATGGATACATAGCATGGATACATAGTCCTTTCCAGATGCTTAATATTTCTAGTTTCACTGTAATTACATCCTGCAGATAAAAATGGTGTTCAAGGTCAAACAAATCCTCCAGGAGAATATGCACTGCATGGAAACTGTTTGGGTTTTTTTTAATCTGGAAAGGCTGTATAAATACTGCAGATTGAGAACCTATAATTATCCATTAAAATCACTCTGAGTCTGCTGAATTAATATTTGCCCATATTCAACCTCTAGTCTCATATTAATAAAGTTTACATGGTCTCAAAAATCAGCTCAGGCAAGAGGCAACTGATCAGAAATTTTTTCTGGACCTTTCCTTTGGCATTATGAGGTGATGCTCTGTGGAGGAGCTGCTCCAGGGATGGGGGCTGGGCTGGGCTCACTCCCACCATCCTGCAGCCAGTGCCCCCCAAAGGCAGGATTCACTGCTCCATGCCCTCTGCAGACACATCCCTGTGCTGCTCCTGCACGTGGCAGGGCTGCGACAGCTCAGCTGAGGGAACCTCTCTGCTCAGGAAAGGCTTTCACACCCACCACTTCCATTTAGAATCCTGTAAATATTAAGGTTGGAAAAGACCATCAAGTTCAATCATCAACCCCACACCACCACCATTTTCAGCATTAAACTATCTCCTCGAGTGCCATATCCACACGGTTTTTGAACACTTGCAGGGATGGTGACTCCCGGGGCAGCCTGCTCCAATGCTTTACAACTCTGACTTTTTTCCCCCAATATTTAATCTAAACCTCTACACATCTACAACGGCTCTGGTGCTTGTTGCCCAAGACTAATCCCACTGTTTGGGTGCAGTCTCCAAATCTGCCTGGGGATGGAGAGGCAGCCCTGGCAGTCTTCATGCAGGGATTCATAAAGGGGGCAGTGATGGCTTTTGCTCTTCAAATACTGCTCTGGGAGCAATGAGCAATGGGACATCCAAGCCCTGCAGTCATACACTCACCTGGGGGGAGCAGCACAGTTACCCAGCAAAACCCTCAGCTCCACTCTCCTCCAGCCTTGCTCTGCTCATTCACATCCCCCTGGAGCAGCCCCGGGCAGGGAACTGCCTCTCCTGACTCCTTGGGGAAGCAGAAAGAGCGCCCAACTCCATCCTTTGCCCTCCCATTGTCCTCCCTTCCTGTTTGCCCAGGTGGCAGACAGGTGGCACCTGGCACAGGCCCCACCATCACTGAGCTCCTCTCAGAGGGGTGAAGTTTGCTCCCCCAGCAAACATCCCTGTTCAGGGATCCCTGCAGCCACGAGAGCCAGGTCTGGCTCCTGCATGGGTGAAACCACAGACAGCATCGCTGCCAGCAGCAGCCTCTGCGCTCTCCCCAAATCCTCCCCTCCTCCTTTATCGCACTGATCCAGGCTAGGGAACTGCAGGCTTTGTCCCCAGGACCAGCAAAGCCATCGTGGGGCTCAGGACAACAGTCCCAGCAGTGGGCACTGCCCCGGAACCTGGGTTGGGGTGAAGCATTGCCAGACCCCACCTGTCAGCCTGCTCTCCATCAGCCACCGCCAGACGTGAGGAGGGTGACATCTGTCTGTTCCCTGCAACTGTGGCTGAACAAAGACCACAAGAACTGGGAGTTACTGGCATTAACACCCCCTTGGACACAGTCTCACAGGAGCAGGTCTCAGGACACCTTTTTGGCTGAGGCTCGCAAGAGCCACCAGCCAGCAGGGTCTGCCAGGAGCTATATATATCTTGCCTGGATTTGAACTGCCCATGAACCTTCACCACAAATATTTGGAGGAAGGGGAGGGGGTAAAAGAAACAAAAACATTTTTTAAAAATGTCTCAGCAGTGAGAAAAACTATCAAACAACCAAAGGCAATTGAAAAATTAGGTACTTTGAAAGCTTGGTAACTTTATAACTGATGTGGAATCCGGCAGCTCCAACACTGTTGTGCCAACCTCCTTCCCCAACCAGCTGTGCTAAAGCCCAAGGGCAGAGGAAATCCACAAACCCTTGTGCTGACCCCTCTTCACCCACTCAGGAACCTCAGCCTCCCCAAACGCTGACAGGCAGAAAATCCATGGCGTGGACCTGATCCTTCCTCTCCCCCACTGACCTCCATCTCCGAGCATCCCCCTGGGGCCGGGTACATCCTTAATATATATTTACATTCGTGCTGAGGTAGGGAGATGGGTTTTCCTGCTGGATACATGGATGAAAAGCCAGAGGAGCTCTGCAGGTGCCAAGGGAGGTACATGAGACTTTTGGGTACCACACTCACCCTGAGCTGGCACCAGCCACAGCCTGAGGATGCAGAGCAGGCTCTGTGGGGGAGGCTGGGGGTGTTATCCCAGAGGATCTGTCACTGTTTTCAATGGGCACAATTTACTTCCTACCGATGCACTGTTTTCTTGAAGGGGCTGTTGGACCTCTCCAAGGCTTTTCTGACCTTCGAAATCATTTGAATCTCAACAGAGCTCTTTGAGGTTACCCCCTCTCTGCCCTGGTCAGCAAAACATCCCTGCCATGAAGGGTTCATATGGATTCATATAGGAAAAATCCCAATTTTCCAACAGGGATTTATCTCTTCCAAAAACAAACGACCATCACTAATAAGCACTGATGTTTACACACCAACACCCTGCCCACAAGAAAAAAAAACCATCAAACACAAAATCTGTGCAAATACATCTCTGGTCTAAGCCAACCCAGCCATGAAGCCAATGTTTGGTACCAAAAGCCACTGAGGTGCAGCAGAAATGCTTCCCAGTGCCCAAAGCACACCCTGGCATGGATGAAGGGCTTCTCTGGTTTAAAGGTGTAATTTCTACTCAGTTGCTGAGTCACTAAAACCCTGCAGCCCTTTCAGCACACGTCAAAGCGCCCCACTTCATGTAGCAGTCCCTGAGGGTAGCACTCAGCCCCCAGCATGGGAAAGGTCTGTTCCTGGAGGATCCAGCTCCCTTAATGGAGCAGGGAGCAGCCAGCACTCCGGGGAGGAACACAGCTCCCTGGGAAATCGGTGCCAAAGGAAGATAGGGTGGAGCTTAGTGCTTTTACAGCGATTATTTGGTAAGAGAAGAACCCGAGTGAAATGGCTCTTCCCTAGGGAACTCGGGAGCTTTGTTTCTCTCCAGAAATGCTCAGGACAGTTGTGTGACTTGTGGGCCTGATGCTGGGTTCCCAGAATGCCTTGGAAATGGAGTTTTGTGCAGGAAAGGGAGGGGACCCACCAAGCAGTACCTCCGGCAGGACACAGACAACAGGGCCAGTGCTTCGGACCACGTGGACTGGGGACATCTCCAGCTTACACCTTCCAGGGCCACTCCCATCTTTCTGAGAGCTCAAGCTCTACTTCAGTCCTGGCCCTTTCAGCCTCCACTTCTCATTCTTTCCTGTCTCCACCAGCAGACTCACAAACCTCTCCCCACCGAAAACAGGCCTGAACCATGATTACAACCCACTCCAGCCATGGGTCCTCCACTCCCTGCCTTCCCCCAGGGATCCCTCATTTTTCCACCAGGAAACCCAGGGCAGTGATTTGAAGGCAGCCAGACAAACTCTTTTAACGCAAACAGCAGAGCATTCCTACCTCACCTCCACCCCACTGCCACAGCTAGATGGTGATGCTGACCCGATCCCTCTGCCACAGCCACCACTCCACCTTCCCTCCACCCTCAGGTCATCATTCCCAATGAGACAATTTTGGCTAGACATTTTCCAAAACCTTTGGGAAAGAAGTTGTCAGCTCCACTTTGGCAAACCAAGTGTATCAGGAAGAGCTCAGAGGTGGAGGAGACATTCCCTTGGGGCTCTGCCAGGCTGTGTGCCCCCCTTTCCAGGGGGAACAGGCAAGGCACAAAGATGGTGGCAGCCTCACAGCCTCAGAGGAGCATTCCCTGTCCCTCTTGGTGTCATGGCCAGGGTGGCCCAGGGAAGACAGGGGACACCTGCTCTGGGCTTGGCTTTTGGAAAGGCACACACCAAAATGTGTATGTGTATATATATATATATTTTATATATATATATATTTATATTTATATATATAAAATGGGCAGGACTGCTGAGCAAGGCCAGAAGGGGTAGGGAGAGCTGCAGAAATTGCTACCTGCAGCCACATGTCTCCACGACCATGTCCTCATACTGTTTGTAAACCACATTGTTCCCAGAGTCTATATAGAGGATGCTGATGGGGCTGAGCTTGGAGGGCACGCAGCAGCTTGGGGGGGTGGACTCCGGGTCCATGGAGTTCATCAGGGTCTGGATAATGGCATGGTTGGTGGGCTCCAGGTGGGAGCGCAGGGGGAAGTCGCAGACCCCCTCGCAGTGATATGCCTCGTAATCCAGGGGGGCGATTATCCAGTCATCCCAGCCCAGCTCCTTGAAGTTCACGTGCAGGGGCTTCCTGCTGCAGCGGGTCTTCGCCTTCTTCCCGTGGCCTCTGCCCCCAGACCGGGCAGCAATGGTGGTCCTCCTCTTCCTCCGCTTGGGATACACCTCCTGGCCGGGATCAGGGGGCTCCAGGAAGGGGGGGCTGCCCAGGGCCTTGATCTTATCCCGGATCTCCTTGAAGAGGTTCTCCTTCCTCTGGGTGCGGGAGAAGGCCACGAGCAAGGCTCGCTCGTGGGGCTGTGGCCGGGGTTTGCCGAACCCCAGCTGCCGGGGGGGCAGGAGCTGTCCCGACTCATCCGAGACGATCCTCAGCAGGAAGCACAGCAGCTTTCCCGAGAGCGAGCTCTCCCTCTGATCTCGCAAGGCCTCCCAGACATCAAACACCTCCCATCTGGAGGAGCCCGTGTCCAAAATGTCTGCAGCCCTGGAGTCCAGCAGCCGGGGCTCCTCGCCGTCCTGGCTCGGGCAGGTGGCAAGGAGGAGGTGGTGGAAGGTGCCTTCAGGGGACAGGGCCAAGCTCCGGTTTTCGGGGAGGGAGCGCAGGATCCGCAGCTCTGCGCCCGTCACCTCCTCTGCCTCAGGCAGGCTGGAGATGTCAAAGAGGTATCGCTGCTCCAAGGCAGATGGGGAGGCATCTGGAAGAGATAACACAGAAGGAAAAAAAGGAAAAAAAATTAAAATAGCAGCAAGTTGAAGCCAAGCACTCATTAGGGTGGTGCGAGGGATTCAAAGCTAATGGACAAAATCTCACTGTGCAGCACCGCTCCTTGAGCATCCCAGCAGGACAGTCTGTACATCCTGCATCCAGGAGCGTCACTCTGGCTGGGGGCACCAAAAACAAACGGGGAAGAGAAGGTACAGAGGGAAGGAGAAATCAATTCAAACAAGTGGCTTCTCGTCAGCACTCTTCCCCACACCCTGAGGAGGCTTCTTTGCCTCCTCCCAGGTGTTCCAGTGACCCCAGATGCACCACTATTTTGTTTTGGCACGGAAGCCACACCTGAATATGTGCAGCACATTACCATCCCCAATTAGCAGGTTATCACTGATTTCTTCTGTCCCAAGTGTCACACACATACACATGCTGTTAAAAATCCCATTTCCCCCTAGCAGATAGGCACAGGCGCACAGATCTAAAAAAGGCATCCCCAGAGGCTGAAAGTGAGCCCAGCCTCAGCTTGTCACTATTTTCGGTGGATCCAAAGACCTGACACAAACTTGTGCAGTTTCTGGCACTGAATAAATATACTCAATGTGAATTTAAAAAAGAAACACCAAAGAAGGTGGAGCTGAGAAGAAGAGACGAACTGAGTTCTGGGAGGGTTGCTTTTTTTGTTTTCTCCCTCGTTAACGAGAAACCTGACCTGGGCATGCTGCACACATCTCTGCTGTGCCCGGAGCGCCCCGACCGCTGCCGGCAAAGCCCTGCCGACACCCCCGCCCCGCAGCCGCCCGCTCCCGCCGGCAGCGCCGCTGGGTGCAGCCCGCACCGCCCGCGGCGGGGGAAACTGTCTTCTCCCTGCCATTTGCTGCTGCTGCTGCTATTATTATCATTAATAGTAGTATTATTATTCATTATAGTTATTATAATTACTATTTGAAAAGCAGATCTAAAATTCCGATGAGGAGCAGATAAGAGCAGATAAGGAGATCTCTTTGAAGAGTTCATCTGGTTTCGTTTTGCACTGAAACTTCCCAGGACCTGTGCGCAGTTTTCGCCCAGTTCTCTCAAGCCGAGCATTGCCCACCCTCCCACCGGGACATCCTCCCCCCGCTCCCGCCTCGCTCCCCCGACGTTTCCCCATCAGCTTCCAGTAAACCTCCTCCCGCAAAGACTGCCGGCAGGATACGGCCCCTTCTGGGTGTGGGAATGGGGTTTAGGGATGGGGTTTGGGGATGGGGCTTGGGGGGCTCCGCACCACCAGCCGCCGCTCTCCCACCCCGGGGAAGCCGGCGACAAGCATGGGGGGCGGCTGGCGCTGCTTTTCAGTTTGTGTTTTTATTTTATTCGATGGGGAATTTATTCTTTTTTTCCCCCAGCCGAGCGAACTTAGCCGGCAGGCCGCGATATGCAAATAAAATGTATATGTTAAAAGTATGTCGTTAAGTGCGTAGATGCATTTGATTATCATTATTAGATCCGCGGGTATGAAGAGGGCAAAAGAGGACGAAGCGGGAGAAGGAGACCGCGACGCCGAGCTCAGCCGGCGCCGTCGGCGGGAGTCGCTCCGGAGCGCCGCGGCCGCCCGGAGCCGAGCACCCCCGGGGCACCGCGGCTGAGCTCTGTCCCCGGCCCGGGCCGGCCCGTCGCGGTGCTCCACGGAGTTTGTCGGGCTGCAAAGGTGCTGGTGGGATGGGGGATGCCGCGCGGAGAAGCTGCTCTTAAACTGCACCGCAGCTCCCGGCTCCGCATCAGGTGTCAGGAGGTCCCGAGAGCCACCCGCACCGCCGCCTGCCCCGTCCCGGCTGGCTGCACCTCGCACCCCAGCCCGAACCGCATTCATGGCGAACCCCTTAGCCAGCCCCGACCCCCGCTCAGCGCCACGCTCATCTCCGTTGGCAAACCCCTTCGCCAGCTCCAGGCACAAACCTTTTGCTGTCCCCATGGTCACCCTCCTAACCGTATGCTCACGCACAACCCCAATCCCAGCCCTGTCCTCGCCCCCAACTCCCAGGCTCAGATTCGCGCACGGCTTCATTCCCGTTAAACAATCAGGATGCGCAGCCCCTATCCCGTGAAGCTCCATCCCATGTGCTACCCCATCCCCTACAGCCGACCCGTGTGGAAACCAACGCACAACCCCATTCCCCAACCAACGCACAACCTTATCCCAGGCACAGCCCCGTGCTCGGACCAACGTGCGAGCATCCTGTCCGTGTGCCACCACGTCCCCAAACTCACGCTCAAAGTGATGCACAACCCCTGTGTCCTGCACATCCACGCTGGGGCCCGATCCCCACACCCATGCACAACACCGTCTCCATTCCCGAGCCCCATCCTCATCCCCAAGCCCATTCCCAATCGACTTCTCTCCCGCCCGACGGCGGGGTCCCGGCGGGGCGGCCGGTCCGCGCTCCCCTGCCCGGCCACGGGCGCAGGGAGGACGCGCGTCCCGCACTCACCGCTGCGCGCCCGCTCCGCGAAGCCCGTCACGGTGTCGGCGCGGCGGCCGGGGGCGCGGCGGGCGGCCAGGCGCTGGTACAGGGCCACCATGTAGTGATGCGGCACCACCGTGCCGTTGCGGAGAGCCCCGTCCCTCCGCGGCGGGGAGGAGAAGGGGGAGGCGGCGGCGGCGGAGGAGGAGGAGGCGGAGGAAGGCGCGGCTGCCGAGGGTCGCTGGGGAGCGGCCGCTGACGGGCCGCGCACGGCGGCGGCCTCCAGCCCGCGGCGGAGGCGGCAGGCGCCCAGCAGGCAGAGGCAGAGGGCGGCGGCGGCGGCGCGGAGGCGCATGGCGGCGGCCCGGGGCTCGGCGCGGAGCTGCTGCCGCCGCCGCTCCCCGCCCGCTTTTGAACATCGTCTTCGCCCGCCGCCGCCGCCGCCGCCGCCGCCACCGCCGCGGCCGCCCGCCGCCCGGGGGCTCCCCCTGCCGGCCGCTCGCCCCTCCCCGCCCGAGCGCCGCCCGCGCCCCGCACCGCCCCGCCCGCCCCGGCAGGTGAGAGACCCCCGCAACCCCCCCGGACCCCGCCCCGGCAGGTGAGAGACCCCCGGAACCCCCCTGGACCCCGCCCCGGCAGATGAGACACCCCCGGAACCCCCCCGGACCCCGCCCCGGCAGGTGAGAGACCCCCGGATACCCCTCGAACCCCGCCCCGCCTGCCCCGGCAGGTGAGAGACCCCTCAAGGCTCCGGCCCCCCCGGTGGGGACACTCGCCCCCCTCAAGTGGCGAGCAGAGCTGCGTCCCACAGCCTCATGCCACCGCGTCACCCCGGCTGACTGTGGGGTGGGATGAGGTTGTGTCCGACTGTGGAAGGCTACCCCAGTTCGGGATGGCGGGAGGCTGGGGGACACTGCCACCTCTGCTTGCAGGGGTCATATTTCGGAGCGGGAAACCCCCTCCGAAGACTGGACCGGGAAGCTTCACCCGTATCGGAGGGGGTCACCCGCCAGCCCGTACTGGGGCGGGAGTCCCCGTCCCACACTGGAGATGGGGCAGCCCCGGCTCTGTTTCGAACGGAGGAGCCCCCACCCCACGTTTCGGGCAGACCCTTTCCCGCCACGCTGACCCGTGGGGGTGATGCTGGCGGCGGGGCCGGGCCGGGAGCGGCCGGGGAAGCGGGAGCGACCCGCTGTGGGGCGGCCCCGGGGGCCAGGGCTCCCCCGCACCGCCCCGCGATACCCCGGGCTGCCCCGAGCCTCCATCGGCTCCGCTAATTCCGCCTCGGGAGTCCGACACCGCAGCAAAACAAAGCCCCGGCCGGGCTGCGGGAAATGTTTTCCCTCGCACGGAGGGTTTCCTTGGTAAAATTCAGATGTTTCCTTGGGTCTCGATTAAAATAACAAAGTAGGGTATTTACTAGGATGTTTTTTCAAGTCTCTTAAGTCCCTGGTTATGTCTGTTGCGATTTCTCCGCAAATACAAAAACAAGTGCTGCGATGATTTATTTGAAGGAATGTAGGTGTTTCGCCAAAACAAACACGCCTTTTTTTTTTCCCTTCTCCCCCCCGAAACAATCGCTTCTCACGAGCATTTGTCAGTGCAGTCTCTTGGATTTCTTTCTGCTGTAATTTTACAGGTGTTTTGTCACAGTATCGCAAGCAGGTTTCTAATGCCAACCAGCGGCTTTGCTCGGTATGTACACACACACTGTGCGGAGACAAGGACGCTGTTCCCAGGACACCATCCCAAGAAAATCCCATCCCGAGAAATCCCTGTCCCATGCAATGCTGGATGGCCAGGCCGGAAGCCATTTGCATACCTTGCCCAGCACTTGCAGAGTTTGCACAGCCTTTGCATAGGGCTTGCACAGCCTGTACGTGGAGTTGGATGGCTTGGACAGCATTTGCACACTCAGCATGTTCACACAGGGCCTTGCACACACCACACCCCGCAGTCAGTGACCCCTGGGAGCCCCAACCCAGCTGGGGCAGGAGGCAGAGGCAGGACCAGCAGAGGAAGGCTTCATTAACTGTTGCTCTTTTGTCAGTCCCTTTTTAAATCCAGCCTGATGCTGATCAGATACTAAAGGACATTTTTAAAATACATCTAACAAGACCTTCCAGCTCCTGAGGCCTCACTTCCCCCTGGCCAGGGTGCTGAGAATCCACTTGGGAGCCCCCACAGAACCAGAACATGGCAGCATGGCTGAGTGCTCAGGGCATCTCTTCCCAAAGTTGGGAAGGCTGAAGAGCACTGTCTGGCCCTGTCCCACTCCTTCCCAGTGCGACGAGCAGCCCCAGGCTCGCATGCTGTGCTCCTGATGCTCCCACTGCAGCGTAGGACAGTGCTCCCTTCCCAGTGCTGCCCAAGGAAGGGATCAAAAGGGTCAGCAAAAGGATGGAAGGATGATGGGATGGGAATGACTGTCGAATGGGCAGACAAGTCAATCCATAAACATCTGGGCCTCTTGCAATGGTTTCTGGAGCATCCCACCTGGAATCGTTCCACACAGTTTTATGGAAAACAGTGAAAGGTAAAAAACTGGTGAGTATGGGTCTAGCCTTGGGCCCCCAAATCTGTACATCCTCCTGCACTTTGGGGTGCATGTACCTGCATGTGCCTTGTGGTACCCCAAGCTTCACCAAATTCCCTGGGACTGGAACCGTCACTGCATTTTTTTATTAGTATCTTTCAAAAATTAAAGTTATATTGATGCAACAGTTATATTGATGCAATGTCTCCTGTTTTTTCTTTCCCCACCATTTTTTTTGTTCCCAGACCAGTCCTCTCCTCAGCACCCAGTGTGGCCAAATCCCTGCCTGGTGCAATTTGGCAGAGCTGAGCAATGGGTTCCTCTGCATCAGTTTGCACCACACCATCTTCGTCCCTGTGCGTAGCTGTCCCCATGACAGAGCCTTGTGCTGCTCAGTGTCAAGAGCCAGCTCCCTGTCCTCACTGTCCACATGGAGACCCAGACACAGGCACACACATACCCACACAGCCCCAGTGTCGTGGGCACATGTCTGTGAGCACCAGGCGTACGTGCCAGCACCAGAGGGCACATGAACACACACACACACACACACACACACACACACACACACACACACACACATATGCAGGTACACCGACCCAAGCAGCAAATCCTGCCCAGCCATGCCGGAGGGTAGATGTGAAATCCCAGAGCTCATCCTCTCAACCACACAGCGTCTATCGAGATGCACAAGCACTGACTTTCCCATCTGTTCTCCATTGCAGCCTCATTTAAACCCTTTTGGGCTTTCTTGAATTTCCATCAGCCCAGCCCAGCGCAGCTGCAGGACCTTCCCAAGACTCCTGCGCAGCGGCACAGCAGCTCCTGCCCCCAGTCCTTCCTTGTGCCGGGGACGGGCTCCCTTCTCTCCCACTGCAAAACTTTTGCACATAATTTCACGCTGGCAAAGAGCCATCTTCTACCAGCCCCCTTCCAAACCCAAATTAGCACGCTGCTGCAGCAGCAGAAATTGGAGAGGAAAGGCTGCAGTTTTATTTTACAACTCAATTAGCAAGTTTATACAGAAAAAAAACACCCACATAACTGAGGGAGATTTTATGTCTGTTCGGCTTCACCGGCAAATAGACTTGTTCCTCCTGAGGGCACTCCCCACTGCTGTGGGCACAGCGATGTCCTCCTGCCCATGGGGCCCCTCAAGCAACGTGGTGATCCTGGCTCCAGCCCTGCTCACTTGCTCCATCTCTCTTTGCTCTTACACTTACAAATCCTCTGGGTATCTCCATCACAGGCTGAAAAACACAGTTTTGAGACTGTCCTTGTTCTCCAAGAACTGTCCCTGTTCTCCCAGTATTAAATCGGAAGTGTGCCAAAATCTAACATGAAGATAAAGGGTCCCATTTGCCTCTATTTTTTCTCTAAGAACCAGTCCCAAATAACATGAAGCCAGTGGCTGTTTGTTATGATCCTGACTCCTGAAACAGCTTGCACCATGTCCCACTTCAGTCTCTCCCTTCCTTGACCAACAGACCCATCTGATCAGGCTTTTGGAAGGAAGGGGACAGTCATCTCACTAAGCCTGTTTTCTTACTGGGTACGTTTTTTGGATGCTGATTGCTTCAGGATCAGGAAGGAATCATTCCTGCCTGGCTGACACTTGGGCTTGTCCCCTCTATTGCAGTCCCCCTTCCTTGTTCCATATTTCTGTGCCCAGCACTGCCCTGCTTGCCCTCCTGCATTGTCCATTGTGGTTGGGGACCTTTGCGTGTGGAGCACTGAATCATTTCCACACCCCACCATGGCTACCTCCTCTTGTGCAGCGGAGGGGCTGTCCTACTGATGCTCTTCAGCACAGGAATGAACTTGATTTAACTAGAACCCCACCAGGCATGGAAGACCACTTCTCAAAGGAGGAAACTGAGGCAGAAGGGAAGTCCTCAAGGAATAACCATGTGCCTTATGCCACAGCCACATGCCCACAGCTCTGTACCTCCTCAACTTCCCTGTCATCAGCCCTTTCTGATGGAATAGAAATAAGCTGCAGTGACAAACCCCCTCCACGCTTCAAAACTGGAGGTGTTTGTGGCTGTTTCTGTTAGTTGAGCCAGTGGGGCTCCACCAACTTTTCAAGTGTTGAGCAAGTTCAGAGTGATCAGACTATTGATGCCAGTGGCTATTTGGAAGAGTGTGTTTTCATGTAGTGACCACACAAGAAGCCTCTCAGGGCTTCACTTAACAAATGTCTTCTAGCGAGATGGCTACAAGTGACGGCAGGGCCAGCTCAGCAAGTAGCTAAGCAACAGCATCATTTTCTTTCCAAACCTTCCAGCAACTCCTTCCAAAACTTACTTAAACTGAAGCCAAGCTGAATTCTTTCTGATTGTCTGCACAGGGATAGCCAGGGAAGATAAGACAAATCAAGGTACAAACTCCATGCATGAAACATCAGATGGATTCAAGGACCCTGTAGGCTGCTTTGCTTCAGGCCCAGAGACCTGACATCAGTGTAGTCTGGCTGCCTAAAGCTGTGCTTGTCTCACATCACTTTCTATTTGAGCACTGTGCTCTAGCTAGGGGACAGGAGACTTATGGAAACACTTTGCTGAGAGTTCAATCCTTCTGGAAACAAAAAAACTTCTTGAAAAAGGCTTTCCAATATCCCCTCAGGGAAAACTGTCCTATTCACCATCTGGTTGACAGGGTCTGGCATAAGCCACCTGAAAATAGTAAGTCAAAACACAGTTGAGCGCTCAGTAAATTAAAAAAAAATAAAAAGCCCATTTGTTTTTTGAAAAGTGCAGAGTCAGCATGTAATTTGTCAATGCACCAAGCACAGATGCTGGGTCATGGTGGTGACTCACCCCAAGTGTCCTCACCGTGGTAGCCTAGGCCAGTCTCTAGTTGGAAGGCGTGGGATTCCCTTCTCCTCATTTTGGCTTCCTTCTCAGCCTAACTAATCACCTTCTTCCTTTTACTACTTCCTGGAGGGAGAGCAGTACCTCCAGAAAGCAGTTCCTACAGCATTAGCCCAGAGTCCAGCTGAGACAGATGTTACAGAGGTGAAGAAAGCCCTCAGCTGCCTCCTCCCCACCCCTGGCTGTCCATGTGAGATGTCACCAGGAGAACAACTCTGCTACAGGTCTCCCCAAGCTCTGCTCCATGATTCCTTATTTTTACATATTAAATCCTTTGATTTAATTGTCTCAGTCTTTTTCTCTCTCATCTGTTTCCCATATCACTGTGCTCCTCTCCAACTTCTTGTCCTCCAGCTCCCAGCCCTTTTGCAAAGGCTCCTCAGATTTGGGAGTATCAGGACCTGAAGGAGAGACATGGCTGGGAGAGTATTTGCCAGCAGGCACCCAAGGGAACACCAAAAAAGGAACATTGCTCAGAGAACCTCACCCTGATCCTTCCAGTTCCCAACTATCCCTAGGAGATTCCTTCTCTGCCCTCTCCCCACCCCTTCTCAGCCAGAGCTGCTCACAAGTCTTGCGTCAGGCTCGCTTCTCTGCCACTTGAGACAGAATTTCTCCATAACAAAACCAAAAGTCCTTTGCTTTCAATCCAAATGCGAAGTCTTACCAATAACTCCAATTATGGGTAATAACTCCAATAAAAACTCCAGTTATCTCACTCATAACTTTCTGGATGCTGGTGTTCACCACTATGAGCATGGAAGGAAGGTGTTTGGTTTTTTTTGCCCTTTAAGTTATCTTCCCATCCTTTGGTATTGTTGTTACTTTTTCTCTCTCATTCACTTCAATGCTCTAATCCCATGCTTTTATTTTCTGCCATAGACCTGACAAATGGAACTAAATCCTGTCAAATTTTGTTTCCTGGACAGTTACTCTGGGGATACCACCAAGCCCTGGGGGTCAGCTGAGGTGTGCAGAGGGACAGAGAAGACCTCTCACCCCTCAGCTCCAGCCTAGTCCTCCTCCCTTCACTCCTCTGTACCTGCAGCTGTGCTGAGCTGTGAGGAGGAGGAGGAGAAGGAATGGAGGAAGGTGGGTGTGTGGGTGGGGAAAAAGATGTGGTGCAAAGTCCTGTTTGATTGCAGCTTTGCATGGTCTGCATCACTTCTGTCACAGATTGTTCCTCACCTTCCTGCCAGGGCAGCATGTCCTTCCACAACATGGGTGGTTTGGGCCCACAGGAGAGAAGACTCTCACCTGAAAGGCCCCGCAGAAACCAGCACAGACCACGGGGCAAACTGAGCAGTTCACACACTAATTCTTACCACTGGTCTCCTATCCAGCTCTGCATTTTAACCCCACAGTTTGTTCTTTCCATCTTGCCTTTTCCAACTTTTTGTGTTGTAAACATTTCATGCCGTGGGCCTCTTTCTCCTCGAGAAAGCAGCATGAGAAGCTCAGAGAAGCTCAGAGAAGCCCCCATCCCTCAGGGTCACCCCATCCCAGCTCAGCAGAGGGGCCGGGTGGCTGCGGCGGGACCGAGCATCATCTGGAAGCGTGCGGGCAGGGCTCTCCCAGGGCAGGAGCACCATCTCCTGGAAAAGGGATTTATAGCACTGAGGCTCCATTTAAGGTGTCTCCCGTGGCACAGATGGAATGTGGAAGGCACTAGCGGTTTGGGAGCTGCTCACTCTGGTTTCTCTCCCTGTAGGCTGTGAAACACACGTGAAGCAACCCGGTACAAGTGTGTCCTGTGTACAAAGGAGGGAGATGGAAAACCGGCTGCGAATGGGAATACATTATGTGACAACATCCTTTTTACTCTGTGCTGTGCATTAGATAGACTTCAGTGTGAGTTGCAGGAACAGGAGCCACAGAGTTTTTAATATGTGTACATCAGGTGAAGTTACATCTTATTCCACATTTGAGACTCCGTCCCAAAGAATCATTGAGTTAATACAAAGAGCAAATCACATCTTGCTTAAGGCATAGTTTTGCACACTTTTGAGGCATTACTCAGAACAAGCTTTTTGCCTACATGTCTTTCCATTGGTAAATGCATTAAAAGGAGATATATCAATGTATTACATCCTGCAGCTCCTGCACATTTATTTAGTTCTCCCACTAAAGTTAAAGGCATGCCTCTGGGCAGGGACAGCTGCATGGATGGAGCCACTGACACACATGAGTGTGGGATGCCAAATGCCCTATCAGGGATGGTGTCTATTTCCTAACATCATAGTGGTGTGTGTTCACAACTGCCTATCTCAGCTTTTCACAAACAAGCTGGTGTGGGCTGTGCTGATGTCAGTATTTAGGTACCACCTCTTTCTGCCTTAACAAGAAAGAGACGGACCTCTTATTCAGAGAAGGACACAAAGATGATCACAGGGGTGGAGCACCTTTCCTACGGAGACAGGCTGAGAGAGCTGGGGCTGTTCAGCCTGGAGAAGAGAAGGCTCCAGGGAGACCTCACTGCAGTGTTATAGTATTTAAGGGGGCTTATAAAAAAGAGGCAGAGCAATTTTTTTACACAGGTAGATTGTGACAGGACAAGGGGGAACGGTTTTAATCTAAAAGAGGAGTTATTTAGATCGGATATTAGGAAGAAATTCTTTACTGTGAAGGTGGTGAGGCACTGGAACAGGTTACCCAGAGAAGCTGTGGATATCCTATTCCTGGAAGTGTACAAGGTCAGGTTGGATGGGGCCCTGAGTGACCTGATCTAGGGGAAGGTATCCCTGTCCATGAAAGTCAGGGGGTATGGAACAAGATGATATTTAAGGTCCTTCCAACCCAGGCATTTCTATGATTCTATGATTTATATTTAATGCAGGCAACATGCTCGCCTTGCTGTGCTCACTTGTCTGTCCTTATACACCAAAATGCCCATGTGGAGGTTCAGGCAGCTTCGACAATCTCAGATTCTTTAACATGAATACTTGGTGCCACCTGAGACATCCAGACCTCTCCAGCTGCTGCCTCAGAAAAGAGGGGGAGCATTCTAACCTTCTGCCTTATTGACCAGCACCATGTCTATAGATCTTTTCCAAACTAAATGATTCTGTGAGTCTACAGTGGTGTCCTGGGTATCCTGCAGAGAAACCCCTATTTTAGCACTTGAGCACGCTGACCTTATGAAAAGGTCATCAGAATTTAGTAGGAAAAAAATAAATAAGATGGCACTTTGTGATACTGAAGAAATCCTTGAAGAGCACAGCACTGTGTGTGGGTCACTTCAGCAGTGCACAGGGAGCTCTGCCTGTTTCTGTGGTTCACACATTGATCTCACCAGGTTAATAAGCCAAAATATGCCATTTTGGGCTCCTTCATCTGTGTCCAGAAGAAAAGTGCAACTAGCAATGATTTAATACGACTGGGTTCTGTATGAAATGAAATTAAATGATTGTCAGGAGGGCAGCTGCTGATTTGCTAACAAGCACTTCACACTTGGAACAAGGAGGTGTTAAATTCTGCCTCTGTCCTTTCTGCAGGGTCTCACCCTGCACACAGATTCAGTCTGGGCTGACAGTTTTTAAAAGAGTCAAAGGCACAGGGACAGTTAAAGGTTGTCCTGGGCCTTGATGAACTGGCAGCGTGGGAACTGCAAGTTCTGAACCCAGATCTGAATCTTCTCCATAGCTTTTTCTTCTGAATCTTCTCCACAGTTTTTCCCTCTGTGCAGTGATGGCTTGTGGATACAGTATTTACAAGACAGGTTGTGAATATAAAGACTCATGAGTTCTTCAGATAGATGTAATTGTGCAAGTAGAGATAGCCACTTGGGCTACATCTATACAGATAAAATAAATGTTTGTAGGAACACTCATTAGTACCAAGGTCAAGTGCTGTAGACCAGCCCATGTCTACATGGATAAACTCCCATCATCTCCAAGGCTGATGGCCATGTACAAGCTGTGAGCTGAGAAAGGTCCCTGGCCTGTGTTAACAACTGAACTGCCCCAGGAACTCTTCATCAGGGTCTGAGGGTCCAAAAACACACCAGAGACCCTCCTAACTCTGTGCCAATGCTGACCTGGCTCCCTGGCACTATTTAATTTACTTGTGTAAATGAAATGCTGGAGACCCTGGAGATCAGGGCAGGGTACCTGGGGGGCTTGTGTGTAGAAAACCTAAGCCATTGTCAGGATTGTCTGTGGCCTTGCCTTCATTCCTTCCAAAGCTTATTCCAGCATGGTTGGGCTGAACCTTAGCCAGCCAAGAAACAGTGGCTTTTTTTGAAGGAAAGAAGGTCCAGAACTTTGGTATTTGGTGAGGAGCTGAAAAGCTGACAGCAAGAGCAATGAAGAGCATTACTCTTGGGAGGGACCTCAGCCAGTACTGGCTGGGACACTGGACAGCCACGCTCCTTCACATCTTAGTTTTCCCTCTCTGTTGTAACAGGTCCCTGACTGCTCTTGTGGGTGGCTTGGGAAAAGGATTAAGGAAGTACTAAAGGCATACTTCCAGTCTTGCACAGGGTTGATATGGATGTTCCTGCCTGAGCATCAGGAAGGAAGAGCACCTTCCATGGAATCAGTTTTTCCTCAATTCCTCTGTTTCCCGTTTTACTCCCCAACTCAGCACATCCCAGACCAATTCCTCTGACTGTGTAATGCTCGGGTAGCAATTACTATTCTGGTTCTGTAATTGTAGCTTTGAAGGCCTGCATGACTGATTCCAGCTTAGGCTCCAGTCATATGAAGTGGGAATGGATACAGCTGGTTGTAGGACCAGCTTGAACAATGTGGTCTCCCAAGGAGACTTCATTTCCATTCTCCCCAGGCTGATTGTTTCTCTCACCAGGTGGTGGTTGCTTCTTCTTGCACTACAGAAAGCTGAAAACTTGACTCATGAGAAAAATATCCAAAGTGTTTGCTACACCATTGTGCCATAAATGGCTACATCTCTCTCTGGGGATGTTTATTCTTCTGTCTTTCTGAAAGACAATCACTCATTTCTCTAAAATTTCCAACACCCATATAGTGCCACTTTAGTATTTACTGTTTTGGAGGAGTGTGATAAAGAAGCATTTAGGGTAGATTGATTTCACTTGATCTACAGCATGGGATTTGTTAGACACACATCAGCTGTGCCACTCTTTGGGCCAGAATTTTCCCTTTTGTCCATTGACTACAAAGCAAGTCTACCAGATTAGCACAGAGCAAGATACTGAGCAGGTCAATATCTTATTTTAAGCAAGAATAATCTCCCTGTCTGAAACTGGATAGGCAAGTTGTTACTGCTTCGTAACACCTTTACAATGGCAACCACAAATATCTTCATTAAAAACCATGAATTTAAATACTCATGTCCATGACCTGGTGAAACCCAGAATCTGACAGCTACTTTCTAGGTAAGAGTCAGAGCATCTGACTTAAAATGTTTATTGTAAAACATCTGTGAGCAAAAATCAGCTCCTGGAAGAAACAGCAATGATCTGGAAAGATTTTCACCTTCCTACCACAGCGGTGTATGAATGACTGGTTGATGAGATGGGTTGTACTGGTTGTGCTGTGAGACAGAGGCACCTTACAGATCTCCTTGGACAACTGAATCACCCTATTCTGTCTTGCTGTCACCTAGAAGAGGGTCATTGGGCCATTGAAGTCTCTCTCATGGCATCTGCCAAATGAGTGTTCTGCTGCACTCTTTTCAATATTGGATTGAAAAGAGTGCAGCAGAAACAATGCAACTCAGTTTACCAAAAAGCCTGCATTTTACTTCCCTTTTATTTCCATCACACAGTGGAGGTACACCAGAAGCTACTGGTGAGCCAAATCAAACAGGTATCTGCTGAGTTTGTGCCTCAGCTTTTCCCTTGGAGGGACACAAATCCTGGCCTCTCACCTATTGAGCTGCCAGGTTTTTACAATCGTTGGAGAAGCTGAAAGTTGTCCAGCAATTCCTCCCCTACTGCGTTTGGTTAAAATGGGGCATTGGGTTACTGTAGTGTTTTTCAGTGGGGAGCACAGTGGCAGATGCATGGAGCAATAGACAGAGCAATTGCAGACACCTTCTTTCTAGGAAGAGGTGCTGAAGAATAACATACAAACGCCCACTCACCTCCCAGCTCTTTCTCTTTTTCTTGCTAATTCCGAAAGTTGAAATTTTTCCTTTTGAGAGAATTTCAGTCGGGTCCAGAATCACTCATAAAATGGAGGAGTTGTTCCAACAATGCCCCTGAAAGGTTTCCTGATTTTAAAAGGAAATCCAGGATCAAAACCTGGCCAGCTCTAACCTGCATGGCTCACACTGTGCTCTGGTGGGTAGTTCAGCAGAGAAGCCTGGGTCTCCATCAGTCTCAGCCTTCCCTTTTGCAGGCAGGACTCTTCATAAAGGGAGTCACTTCCACACTTCACACAGGTGATGAGCAATCAGGAGCCAGCACCAAAACCATGCAGACCTTGGGCTCTCACTCATCTCTAACAAAAAAACTCAGCATGGACATAAACACCTCCAGAGCTTATTTGCTGGGAGTGAGGGAAATCAAGGTAAAGTCCTTGGGCACCAGCTTCAGTCAGGTGTGTGGTGAAGATGGGCTTGAAAAACTTGGCAACATATTTAGGAGCCTACCTGGAAACTTATGCAATTATTGACTGTTCCTTCACCTTTCCTGGACTGGGGAACTACTTTTCATTGCTGCTATGTAAAGACTCAACTACCCAAAAATTATGGTTTCTTTGGGGGAACAAAAGGATTTTACTGTATCTATCTACTGTAGATGCGATTTTTTAATAATATAGACAATTCTCTGTATTTTAAGCCTTAGTTTTATTAAAATGGGTCAAACCAGGAACTCTCATCTTTTCTTCCCCACTGGCTGCCATGAAACTTATCCATGATTTACCTAGGACCCTCAAACTTAAGAGAGGTGGAATTTTAATTCCAGGGCTGCAGCAGGTCAAGCACCAAGCTTATCTTTCAGCAGGGATTACCTATGGTTTCTACTAGATTATTCCTGACATGTGGCTCATCATATTACAGGTTAAATGTTTAAAGCAGGGAGAAAAGCATGAGGCATAATGAGTAACAGCTCTATAACTCTGCTCCCTTCTCTCCAGAATAAATCTATACTGAGTTTAGGAGGTGTGTAGATTAAAAGACTGCCATAACAGGCTATCAGCAACCTTACCACATCATATAACAAGAGTGAACTTTAAATCTACCATTTTGGCTACCTTTGAAACTCACTGAGAAGCCTAGTCCTAATACAAAATCTCCTAGTGGCTCACATCTGGGATTTTAATTGTCATCTGAAAACAAATAGTGTTAGGAGTGATAAGTGAGTGATTATCTCACTGGAATCTTAGCACAGCCTTTTTCACTAATGAAATTATATAGCATTTCTCCCAAATCAAGGCTGAAAAAAAGTTTTATGTTCAGCTTGTAAACTGTGTTTCCATAGCTGATTTATTTTGCTTTTAAATATGCTCCTCTGTCCTTGCTTTTTTCCCCCACATTTTATTTACTATACCCTAAGCAGGGCTCTGATTTCCCCTCATCCTGCCATGATTACAGCTAGAGTCCTCTGCCAGGGATTCAAAACTTGGTGGACAATTCCTCCCAGGCTTATAAACTCACTGTTGTTCTCCTGCTGCTGTGGGGGAGATGAAAAGCAAATCCATGAGCTGCCAAGAATCACACCCAGACAGGGATGCAGTGCTGCGAGAGCTGGTCCCTGCTCAGTGTACAGGAGACAGACACAACCCTGGGATGAGTTCATGGGGTCATACCTTGACCCCAATGGAGACCCTTCATCCCCCCATGCCCCTGTGAAGGACAGAGAGGGATTAAACTGTACGGCTGCAGACCGTTTGCATCGAACAGAATGAACAGGCTCCAGCCGCAAATCACTCAATATTTTAACAGGCTCTGAGAGGTTTTTCTTCCTTGCTTTAACCCTTTGTGGGACCTCAGTGTCGGCAGGAGATGGCTGGTGAGCAGTCCTTGAGCACAGGTGGCGATTATTCCGCTTTTACGTACTACTCAGTCCCCCACATCCATACTGAGGCAGGGGGCTGAGAAAACTCCTCTGGGCTATGTGTCCATGAAAGTTTAGCTATTGGGAGTAAATTGTGTATCAAAAGTAAATACAAACATCAGTCCTAACTGCAAACATACCACTGACCGACTTCAGCTCTGTCAAAAATCCCAGCGTAACTGGTCCCAGAGTCAGGTTTTGAGCATGAGCTGAGGGTTACACTGGAGCTGGTGGGACTGTGTGTGCGAGTGAATGGTGCCGACAGGAACCGGGCAGTGACTCCCAAAAGGTGAGTGTCATGGTCTACCAGACACTAGGAAGAAAATTAACTCTCCTCCAGAGAAAGCCAGCGCGATGAGACACAGCCGGGGACTGCAGTCAGCACCAGAGGCCCATCCCGGGTCTATTGGTTGTATTTGAGTGCTCTCTAGTGGACAGAAAAACAAGTCCGGAGGTGAGCAAAGCTGATGTGCTGTCCCTGAGCCTAAGCCAGCCTCAGCTGAGTGTCTGGGGCTTTGGGTCTGTAATACCCACACACCAGGCACCCCTGCTGAGTGTCTGGGGCAGGATTTCAGAGGGAGGCTCAAAGCTGGGATCTGTGAAGCTGCAGGGCAGAGCTTTGATGAGAGAGCAGTGCAGGGTGGCAGGAGATGCCCACCTCACCTGGCAAGGGCTGCCTCATGAGCACAAGTGCCACCTCAACACCTTTACCCTATTTTTCAGTGCTTTTCCTTATGTAGAAGAAAAGCTTGCAGTTCCTGCTCCTGTGTGTACAGATAGTGGGTAGAAGAGCAGAGCAGTAGTGTGGAAGGAGAGTAAAACATTGATCATGGAAGGGATGAAAGAAGTGGGGAAAAATTACATCAACTCATTTGCCAGCAGTTGCTGAGCTTCCAGGAGCCCTCTGCTCTGAGAGCCCTGCCAGTGCTCGACAGAGTAGCTCTTAGGAAAAATATTCTTGTTTCATAGCACAGTGATAAGCCACTGGATAAAGTGGAAACCTAGACAATGTCAGTGTAAAAAGAAGGCTATTATGGAAGTCAGCTCAGGACACAGGACATAAAATAGTTATGTAGTGGGTACACTCAGATCATCAGAACCATACTACTGAACCCAAATGTTCAAAAGGTGTCCCAAAATAATGAAATTTATAAGGACATTGTATTGCAGCTGGGATTTACTTATAGTAAGTATCTGAATTTTTAGTTTTGAGAATAACTCATCTCATTTTCCTTTTATTTCTGTGAAATGACAGCTTAAAGATTTTTATGATGGTGATAGCAAAACCAGAAACAGTCACTTGACTCATGAAACCGCTACACCTCTAGTTATAGAGGTTATATGCACCTCTCCATAAAGTCATAGTGTAAAACCTGGCTTCTGCATTACCTCTATGTTGGGAGGGCTGTTATCTTAGGATTCCATTATGATACTGTTTTTCAGCATGAGCTCCTCTTACTTCTCAATGCTCAGACGTCTTGAACACAAATGAAACTCCTTCAACCTCCTACTGAGCTTAATTACTTGTCTCCCACTCATTCTTTTCCTTTACTTTCTAGAGGCTTTTGACTGAAACCAGACTGACCTCCTTTTCTTCAAGCATCCTCTCCCACTTGGAACAGTCATCTTTTTTGGCCTTGCCTCATCTATGCAGAAACCACTGAGGCTCTAACACAGTACCACACATGCCTGCAGTAAAAGAACGTGGGTTTGTATTTAGGCAGTTATCCTATGCAAATTAATTATTAGTTTTATTACAGAGGCTATGCATAAATTAGGCTAATAAATGCTGACTACATGAATATGCTGATTCAGTTCACTGAAGGTACAGAAAGAAAGGGGAAAAAAACAGAAGAAGAACGGATAAAAATAAGTCAAGCAACCTACCGCAGCAGTCAGTACTGCAGAGTTAAGAGGCAGGGAAAAAAGTAAAAAATCCCAAAGAAAATAGCTCTGAAACTTCAGAGAGTTTCTTTGTCCTTCCTTCACTCAATTGAACTGAGGCTAGTGAGACAACGGAGGAGAGAGGAACAGCTGAGGGTAACGCAAGCAGTAGGTAGGAAAACATAAGTTTAGAAGTGATGACTATTACTGGTATTGGTTCTCAGATTCTTTGCACATTCTCCATAGGCTTTCCCCTGCAGATTTCCAGTGGATAATTGAGTCCAAAAATTGGTTCAGTGGAAGAAATTTTCTCTGTAGCATCCAAAGCACCACGGGAGTCCAGCACCAAGTATTCTGGGAGGTTGCTTCTGGAAGAGGCAGGCTGCTGCTTAGCTCCTGCAGACAGCTCTACTGGCATATTAGTTTTCTCCTGAAAGGTTTGATTTGTGTGCACCTTTATTCAGAGGTTCACTCCTCACAGTCACCATCTGAGGTAAGACCCTGCCCAGACCTCACAGGAAAATTAGCTGATTATTTCCACAACTTCAGATGTTAGCACCACTGAGGCACTTGCTTTATTCATTTGTTCTGATGATACAGGCTGTGGAGTTATAAAAATGCCATATATCATCAGACTTTTGGGAAATCAGATAAACAGGCAGTGCTTGGACTTCATGAGAACACACAGCCTCTCCCAGACAAAGAGGGGCAGCTTAATGGGGCCAAGCCGACACTTCTGTTTGGGGAGAAAATCCCCAGTTTTTGAAGCACCTGCACAGACATTCAGCAACATTTGGATGGACACTGCTCAGCGACCATGACAAGCTTCAGTGGGAACTCATGGCTAAGGTCCTGATCTATTTTTGCTGTCTCAGGCAGCGAACTGCCAGATGCTTACTTTTTGTTACTATCTGAATAAATTGGATTATTCAGGAAGCCAAATGGGGATAAAAATGCCATTAGAGAAGCAATTCATTTAGACATAAAACTATTAACGATATGCTTTCAGGAACTCCAGCCCGGGGCTTTTTAACCTTTCACAGGCCACATGAGAACGATTTATGTTCCAAAAGCACTTTTGGGTGGCTTTCAGCACTTCTGGCAACTGCAACTCCTGTGCCAGAAAGGCGGCAGCTGGGTGGTGGTGTTTTCACTATTTAACAAAAGGTTTTTAGTGGCAGGGCAAGAAAACAATGGGAATTTAGGAAAGAACCCCACCTATGAAGTCTCCCTTTTTTTTGTTTTGACTTATGAGCTTCATGCGTCAAATTTCTTGTTTCACCACAAGCATCAGAAGACTGTTCTGTGTCTGCAACTTTGGACCTCTCTTGATTTTGACAGATTTCTCTCACATCCCAAACTCCTCCAGCTCTTCCTTTCTGGCATGAAAAGTCCTAATCCATTCACTAGGTTCTCCTTCAGGAGCTGCCCCTCTCTGGGGACATTGCTGCATGCGCCCTTGGGGTGCTGAGCCTGTTTGGGGGCTGGATGCATGGATTCAGTGTCAGTGCCTGGTTTTTATCACTTTTCTAATGTAGTTTCTGTCTGTCCAGAGGAGGACAATGGACATGGTGAGAAAGGTCTGGAGCACAAGTGTAATGAGGATCAGCCGAGGGAGCTGGGGGTGTTTAGTCTGGAGGAAGGGAGGCTCAGGGGAGACCTCATCACTCTCTACAACCACCTGAAAGGAGGGTGTAGCCAGGTGGGGAGCGGTGTCTTCTCCCAAGTAACAAGCAACAGGTGAAGAAATGGCCTCGAGTTGCACCAAGAGAGGTTTAAATTGAATATTATGAAAAACTTCTTCACTGAAAGGGTGATCAGGCATTGGGACAAGCTGCTTAGGGATATAGTGGAACTGCTGTCCTTGAAAATATTCAAAAAACGTGTGGACGTGGCACTTATGGTTTAGTGGCAGGCACGGTGGCTGGGTTAATGATTGAATCCTATGGTCTCAGAGGTCTTTTCCGATCATAACGACTCTGTAGTTCCGTGATTTCACAAAGCCGTGCCCGGTCCTAAGCTTTTTTTCCAAGTGCTTCCGGCAGGAGCTGCGCACAGCAGCGCGGAGAAGCCCTGGGATAACCAAGCCCTGGAATAACCAAGCGCAGGGATAGATAACCAAGCGCCCAAGTACGCCCAGCAGCCTGCGAACAAACCAGGGCTGCCCGGGCAGGCCGCAGGTGCCGGAGGGGCAGCAGAGGGACCCGCTGCTTTCTTCTTCTTTCCCAAAATGAACTTCGGAGCACAGAGCCTCTCCGAGGTGTGTGGCCAGGGCTGCCGGGTGGCTGTGCATCGCACCCGGCTGGCGCTGCCTCGGGATGGGGTTGGGCAAGCAGCGCCCATTGTTTTAAGGCAGGGAGAGGCGTACGCGTTGTTTCCAGTGAGGAGGAAGAGAAGCGCCCAGGGATGCGCCGAGGCTCGGGGAAGTTTCGGCGCCGGGAGGAAGAGGAGGCGGGCGATGATGAGTTAGTGGGGTTCCCGTGCCGGCACTCCCGCCCGTCGGTGTAGTCGTGGCCGAGTGGTTAAGGCGATGGACTAGAAATCCATTGGGGTCTCCCCGCGCAGGTTCGAATCCTGCCGACTACGAGCCGCGCCGTTCTTTTCCTCCCCGCGCCGGACGTTTTCTTCCCCCCGCTCGCTTTGCCGCGGAGCCGCCGCCGCCCGACATCCGGCAGGGCGGCCGCTGCAGCCCCGCCGAGGGAGGCGGGACTTTGTCCCGCGGCCATGGAGCAGCGCGGCCCGGGCCCCGCCGTGCTGGTCACCACCAGGTACCGGGGGCGGCCGCGGAGCGGCCCCGCGGCCTCGGCGGGACAGCCCGGGCAGGGAGGGGGAAGGAAGGGAAGGGAGAGGAGAGGAAAGGCGGGAGCGCGGGGCGGCGGAGGCTGAGGGAAGTGGCGAAGCTGAGGGGAAGCCGGGCGCTGCCGCGTGGGTTTGCCCCGGGACGCTTCAGATATTCTGCAGTTTTCCTGCATTTCACAGCCGGGGGAGATCCCTGGCCCGTCCTCTGTGCCTTTTCCCTGTGATAACTTCGGCTCGTTTCCCGGCCGCACTGGCGCAGCGTGTGTGCTGTCGCCCTCCAGGAACATCTTTTCCTTGTCGGTGTTTCGATGTGGGTCAGAGGAATTGGGATTTACCCTGGGGCGGGCAGCGGCCTCTCGGAGGCTCGGTGTCATCGGCGCTGTGGCAGGTCCCCTTCCCCCTGCCGTGCCGTGCATCCCGGGCCCCGTGCCCACTCTGCCCAGGAATGGGCAAAATGAGGTTATTCTCCTTGCCCACCTTCTCGAAGCTGTGCCCTGCGTGGTGCAGGGGCGCTGTTTTCCACCGCATTAAATTTTTAAACCCTGTTTTTTCCTAGATGTGGTAAAGGAACCCTCATGAGAAATGCCTCAAGAAGAAAATGCTTATGGCAGTCTTTTATAGAGAAATTGATTGCTCTCTGTCGCTTTTTTTTTTTTTAAATCCCCACGACATATTTGAGACCACATGAAAGCAGTTTCCTATCAGATGAGATATGAGGAGCAGAAATGTTGGTTCAGCAAGGTCCTTACCTCCTAGGACATAAATAATGACTATTTCAGTCACTTTAACTTAAAAGCCATTATTTTAATCCTTAAATATTTGTCTGTATCAGGGCTGGACATCCTTTGGAGCAGTGGCCTTGAACCTTCAACTCTATCTGATGTGACTAATAGATTTTTTTGTAGGACTGACTTTATGTAAAGTTAAGCCTTGGAAGTGGAAATCTGAATGCCTGGATTTATTTTACAGCCATTAGACTGAAAAAGACCCACTTGCAAATTGTCCCACTGAGACTGGAATGCTTTCCATGATAAAATTGGGTGTATGTATATGTGTGTGGAATTAAGACTTTAGCAAGTGAACATATTTTCTAGCTTGTGAGGTAAAATAGCTTTATAGTTGTGACTTTTCCCACTCTTTATATGTACTGGTTTTGAGAATAGGTTTCCTAGTTGCTGTGGTAATATGAATCTTGGAATCATAGAATATGCTGAGTTGGAAAGGACCCATCAGAATCATTGAGTCCAACTCCTGCCCCTGCCCAGGACACTCCAAGGATCACACCATGTACACAAGAACATTGTCCAAACACTGCTTGAACTCTGTCAGGCTTGGTGCTATGACCACTTCTCTGGGGAGACTGTAATCTCTATACTTGTAGTTAGACTATGTAGAGAAATAAATTGTTTGCTGGGTACTTTGCCTTCACTTATTGAATAAAACTAGTTGTACAATTTTTTTTCTTCTGTTATGACCAGGGATGTCACAGTTTGGCTCCATTTGGACAGAGGTTGTTGGATCTGGGTGCTGCTGGCAGGGCTGTCTTTATCAAAGCACAGAGTTTGCTCTCCTGGCCACGCAGAAGAAATGTTTCTCTGGTCACAGAACTTGCATCTCTTATTTTACTTTCTTGCTTGAGGTGGCTATTCCACCCCTGCCACTCCCATGTTAGCCTTTAAGCATAGAAAGCAGATTAATTAAAATACAATTTAATTATTATGTGCAAATCAAAAAACAGGAATGAAAACTGTCTCTTCCATGAACTGTGGAAGTTGCTTTGTTCAGCTGACCTTTATAGTCTCCACTTCCTCTGTCCAGGCCCATCCTGCATGATCTGATTGTGCAATGATCTGATTCACACCAGTGGTACTGGTATGAATGGTCTCCTTGTATTTGAGTGAAGTGATTCCTGTTAGGAAGGTTAACAACCTGCCCAAGTCTCCTGTGAACTGTCTTGTATTGTAGACAGAAGTGTAAACTGGAGACCAAAAAGCTCTTAAATAAAGAGTAGAAGCAATAAACCTGTGTGTCCAATTTAAACAACCAGCTTTCTCCTTGTGATTTTTTTAAAAGCTACAAGTGTAGAAATAATTGTGTTTGATATGAAAAATGCAGTGCAACTGTATTCTGTCTTGGGATTTGCAGGTGCTGGTTCTGTTTGAACAATTGTTATTTTTATAACAATAGCAGTATTTAATTAATTAAAAGACTAAGGCTGCATATTTTGAAGAGATTACAAGAACTAGGGAACATTTTGGATAGTATGCTCTGTCTGTCTCAGCCTCCCTGCTGATTTCTGTTTGTCTAGAATCAGTTTTATATTTAAAAAGGAATCCTGTTGCTATGGAAGAGATAATAGGGGTAGGTTTCCTGAACGAGATGATAATGAAAATTATCATAAGGCCTAAAGCAAACAAACAGAAATGTAGCTATTCCTCCTGCCTCTAATTATTTTTCCTGACATCTTAGACTTCTAACAACTTTAAAAGAAAACCCCTGGGTATAGATAAGGTACTTACTAACTTCATGACGTTTTTAGAACTCTCTAATGCAGCAGCTCTTACAGTGATGTTGTCATTGTGTCATCTCAGAATATTTGTATGTGGTTGGTGTTTTCAGCTGAACAAGGCTACCTGAGGATGGCTCACTGGTCATTACTCCTTTTAATAGAGGCAAAAAGCAGGTTAATTAGTCATTTATACTCTGTGGTAACAGAAGTAGAATCATAGACTCATTTGAGTTGGAAAAGACATTTAAGATCATTAAGTCCAAGCATTAACCCAGCACTGCCACGTTCACTACTAACCCTGTTCCCAGGTGCCACATCTACACGTCCTTTAAATATCTCCAGGACTGGTAACTCATGCACTTCCCTGGGTTAGTCATTCCTGACTACTATCTGACGGACTTTTTTGCTGCAATAGCCGCAGTCACATCTTCTGAGTGGCTGCACGTCTGGAGAGCTGTTGAGATCCAATTATTGTGATTATTAGAGGCTTCTCCCCAAATTAAGGTGCAAATGAGACCATATGCCAAAGTCAATAGTATGGATTTTATGTAACAATAAAATGTGAGAAAGAGAAACAGAAAGGGGTGAGGGGGAGAGAAGGAGAGAGAGAAATTAAGTAGAAAGATAGTCACCATCCCCATGGATCTGGCAGCATTCTCTTGGTCCTTCTTTACCCTGGTCTTTTCAGTGGTAGAAGTACTACAAAACATAGAGTTTAATGAGTTAATATAAATTCAGGAATATGGGGGAATGCCTGAGCACCTCCCCTGCAGGGGGAAGTTTTACACAGTCTTTTACAACACTGTGGATCATCCACAGTCCCCTGGTGGAAAGCCCCAGAAATAAGTCTGAGGGTGCTTTAGGTGTCTTTGATGGTTTGTGACAGTTTTTAAGACATGACGGCTGCCTCTCATGCATGTGTGGTGAGCCAGTTATGCTCCATCAGAAGGAATAAATACCCTCAGGCCTACATGTGAGTGTGAAAGGCCTCTTCTCAGTCTGTCTCTTCTCTTGAGTCAGTGGACTATGGTTTCTTCCAGTCAGAGCTGACCTTCAGCACAGTGGCTGAGTTGGCCTTCCCTGTGGACTCCTTCCAGTGATACATTCTTCTCCCCCAGTCTCATTTACCTCTCCTTAGGCTTGAGATAATTTGGACAGTTGTACCACCTTTATCTTATCTCAAGTCACCCACCTGATGGGTCAGGTGGCTTAATTTACTGTCCATATTTCCAGGAATTCATGGAGGCAGATTTGGGGTGGGGGCATTGGTGATTGCAGATGAGGAGTCGCTGCTTTATACAGTGTGCCACAGTGGGCAAAGTCTTTTGGTGATCTTAACGGTGTTTAAGGCAATTGTAATCTGTAAGTCTCTTATAAGAGCATATCCTCTGCTGCAGGTATATTCCAAAAAACTCCAGATCCTACTGATTTTACTGGCAACTGCCCTTTGAGTCAGCATTTTGGCTGCCACTGAAGGGGGCAGCGTTCCAGGTGATGGTTGTTACTCACAGGTCCCACAGGCTGCTGTGTGAAAGCCAGGCACTTGTGTATTCACACATGGGCACTGTTGGTCCTGTGTTAGAGCCCACCGTGTAAAACTGAGAAAATTTTGTCTAGATGTGTAAAGTCAAGTCCTTGACTGACAGAACATGAGAACAGAATCAGAGCGGACAGAATAGCATCTTCAAAATACTGGAGATGGTAGAGCTGTTGTTAAAGCCTAATGTTTTAAACATTGCTTGCAAAGAGGATTGGGTGCAGAATTGGGTCTGTGCCCTTGTTTATTGTTCTATTTATCAAGAACTCTCAAGATAATCACTTTAAAAGGCTTTTTATTCAAGCTTTGCATTAGAGATTCAGAGGTTGCCTTCTAGGGGAAGCTCAAGTTTCATAAGAACTGATGAAGTTTTGGCATGATGAGAGGAGTCTTTTGAAATTAGATTGTTTTAAACCTTTTGAAAGTTGATATTAAGTTCTACACATTGTGTATCCTTAGGTGAAAGGTCATCTGTGTTAATGAATGTAACTTCCTAAAGGAAGAGTTAAAAATTCTACAGGACATCAGTGCAAATCACAGGAGATTCAGGGAAGATGGGACTTGATATTCCTTGTGGTTAAGGTTTAAAAAGGCAGAAAAAATGTTTAATGATGCTAGTTTGGTTTCTTTTTTAATGGTCCCTCCTGATTCCACTAAAAAACATTCACTCACGCATAGGAAGGATGTACTCAGAGATGTGTTCAGAGGGTAGTCAGTCCTCTGTATGATAAACTTCTGATTCTGCCAGAATACTTGGTTCCAGTGATAGCAAGTGTGGCGTGGCTTGGCATAGGCTAACTTTGGGGAAGGGACCTCTGATCAGTTTTGGTTTCCAGGCTATTGAAACAGACTGTTTATTCCATTAAACATACTGTTTAATGCCCCAACAGCAGCTGCTTGGTCTTACTCTTAATGTGTGAGCACTCTGATATGATCCTGGCATTCCTCTTGCAAAAATGTCATGAATATTTCCTTGGGTGACAGTGCAGGAGGAAGGAGACACCACAGTTCTGTGGGTCTGAATCTGGCAGGAGGAAAAAAATGCATTGAGTAAGCTACAGCAGCAGCTCCCCTGTTGAATTTTCCTCGAATAGGAGCTGTGGGTGGTTCTGACTGCTGGCAACTCTCAGAGGTTAGTGCTGTGATTGTCTACTTTAACTGGGTATGAAAGGATAGGTAGTTCTGTTTCCAGTAGGATTTTCTGTGGGAGAGATGTTTTAACTAGTGTGCCCTTTAGGCAACAAGACTGTATATGAGACAGTCAAAACCAGAAGGCAGCTCCAAGGGATCATGTCCTCCTTTAACTTGCGAACTCCTGTTAGATGTTTGATTTTCCTCTAGGACCTTCACATATGGAAACTCTGGTTGTCCAATCAGTCTACTCCAGCAGCTTCCTTTGTATTTCAGGCTTTAATCCAGTTCCCTGGTTGGCTCTTCACAAACCTCAAGTTGTCCCTGTGCTCCAGGGAGCTCCCTCTTCCTTTCATGGCACCTTTCAGCTATTGTCTTTGTCATTCCTGGGAATGTCCCTAGACAAGGGAGAGGTGGATGGGGCTTGGCATGAGTCATAATGAGCAGACCTTTGTCTCAGATTAAGCCTGATGAGAGATCATAGGATCTTCTCACCTGCCATGCTGTGTAAGTGCACTTTCAAGTCCTGTGAGTGAAGTCCTGTTCTGAATGAATCCACATCTCTTCACAGAAATGCTGTGTTCCCAGCATGTTGCCTGCAGTGGCTCGTGGCAGGTGCTTTGGGATGGAATATAGGAGACAGGCTATGTCCAAATTTGTCTTGTTGCAACGAGTAGGAAATGCTGGGTCAGGGTCTGTCTGATGTCCTGTTCCAGTGAGAGCCTTTGCACTGATTTTCTTGGGCTTTTAACTGGATCCTGGGAGAGGGACAATTAAAAGTCTTCGTGCCAATGCCTTAACTCTGTGTATTTTCTTCTCTAGGCAAATTCAGAATACGCACACGGGACTGGATTTGTCAGTGCCAGAATACCAGGAAATTCGTGGGAAGATGATGTCTGGCCATGTTGAATATCACATTGTTGTTGTTACCTGACTGGCTGCCTTCAAATCAGCAAAGCACAAGCCTGAAGATGTGGTTCAATTTATGGTAAATATTTAATCAGAACTGTGTTAGTGATCACTTTCTTAATCAGCTTTGATTATTTCTGTTGTGATGCAAATGCTTCGTCACCAATCACAGCCTCTCTGGGTCAAGGTCCTTGGTAGGACAGCACAGTCTGTACTATTTCTGCAGTTCTTATTCCATTATATATATTCTATTATATGTATATTAATTGAACTTTTTATTTCAGCAGCTAAAATTGACAATGGCTGTTGTTGCCTTTAAGGCATTTTCATTATGTATCAACAAACAGAAACCAATTAAGCTTTTTGTAAGTTCTGCTACAAATTAGTTTCTCCGCTATATGTATCAGTACTAGACTTGGTACCTAAACATGAAATAAATATAAAATAGCTTATTTGAATGTATCTATTACCTTGACACATCTTTTAAAATCCTTGGTGAGAGAGTTTTACAAGAAGTATCTGTATAAAATATTACTGAGTTGAATTCTTTTATTATACCTGCAGAGTAAAGGTTTGAAGACATAGCACATGATTTAAAACAGGTGAAATGAATCTCATCTATAGCATGTGCACATCCACTTAAGCTGTTTCACCTGGGACTGTCTATTGAGTTGATGGGAAAAAGTGCATTTAGGGTGTTTTATGTGATCTTTAGCTTCCTGCTGAACCACTCCCAAGGAGTGCATTTCTCTGTCCACTGACTATAAAGGGACACACCCTGTTGCATGCTGTGAACATCTGCTCTTTTCAGATGTTTTGGCAATAACTAATGTCAGAGTGATGTGAGTGTGTGGTTACCTGGTAGACCATTACCTGTAGTGTAACTTGCACTCCATGGAAGACAGTTGATAAAAGCCTATTTAAACAGTCTGATTTGCAGATAAACATCTGTCAGTGTTGTAAAGAGATGCTTGATGAGATCTGCATTTATTCCACACCTTATGCTATATATAATTATGGTAAAAGCAGCAATGCTGGCATAGGAGTCAGTTCTGTTCCCCCTCCTCATCCCTGACTGCTTGTTCTCACTCCCGCAGTGTTTCCTTTTGTGTGCCAGTGTCATGTGGCTATTCCATAACGTCAGCTGAGGAGCTGCTCCTTGCTAAAAATGGGTGTTTTGGGGGTTGTTATTCAGTACTGATTTACACCTGTTCCTTGAGCCTGTGAGTTGCACAGCTCTGTTGAAGTTTGTTTTAGGACAAAGGGAAGGACCAGACATGGGCAGATAAGAGAAGGGAATGTGCAGTTTCTTTTTCTCATGCAGCAATGCCTGGTTGTGTTATGTAATATTTGCACACAGCTCTGTGTAAGAAAGAATCTGACTAAACCTGAGGTGTTAAACTGGGCTCTTGTCATCTAACTTCATTTTGCTTCACTTAAGAATAAGTTGATAAAATCAGCTTGTCTATAAAGAGGAAAAACAGACTTCATACTGCAGCCCCGCTGCTTCCTGGGGTTGTCTGTTCCTATATCTGCTCTTTCTAGGAGGATTTTCAGTACTCAGTTGCTCTTCTCAAGTGAAATGAACCCTCCTCATTTCTCCTCTGGTGAGGCCTCCTGACATTTCATTCTTCATGAAGAAGAAAACTGGTGGAGCCTGACGGGAATAACATTTATCTCATCAGTTACATTTTTTTCAGCTGACTAAATATGATATATTATATAGTTTGTTGTGTGAGAGTAATTTAAAACCGTGAGTTGGGAGGTTGAGGATGGATGCTTTCCATTGATTCATTCCGATGAGTCCTGTCTGTATGTATTACTGGAAGGAACAGAGGGATTCACCTGTCCTAACTTATCTCTCTCTAAGTTGGATATTTTAATCTGAGTCTGTCCTTGCTTGTGTGGTCAGTGGGGAGAAGGGGAATGATGTGACTCATCCTTTGGAAATGTCTCTCCTCTTTGACCATAAAGGGAAAGCATCTGCATTTTAGACAGCTGCAGTGGGGGGCTTCAACTCCAGGCTGAAATGCCTGAGGGTCAGTAGAGCTGCACACACACAGAGTCGCTGTGTGCACTCGGAGGTGCCCTGGGATTTTCCACCTGATCTTCAGAAGTTTGTGGGTCTCCCATACATCTTGTGTGGTATTAGCCTGCCCCACATAAGCCCCTTGGATACCCCAAAGCATCTCTGATGGCATGGGATGCCTGTTTCTGGGCAGAGCAATCTGCTCTCTATAATTAGATGTCTTCATTTGGTTTTCTAAACTCCCATCCCAGTCAGTGCAGCACTGTGGAAAATGATGTAGCTGAGCATCTGTGGGGTGGGGGAACCCACTTTGCATAACATAAATGGCTGGTACCATTTGAGAAACCCTAAATTATCCTAGATGTGTGCACAGGGCTGGCAGGTGTGACAGAGGGCAGAAAGGCATCGGCACCACCCTGGAACAGAGTGAGCAGAATACAGTGCAGCATCCAAGGTACCACTGGCTGCCTGTGTTCAGGTGAGTTGAGATTCAGTCACATTTTGCCAAAAGGCTCTATCTGACAGACATGGGAGCAGAGACACCTCCTGCACGTAGGCAGGTGGCTTAACCTGGAGACAAGTCCCAATCCTGTGGCTGCCGGGCAAGGTGGGTTGCACCCAGAGCGTCTGTGCAGTGCCCTGTTCTGCTACATGCTGGACCGGCACAAACGAGCTGTGACCCTTCCCCAGCGAGTTTGCAGGTGAAGTGTAACAGAACCAGGTGCCTGGGGAGCAGCAGAGAAGAATGAGGTTACATTGGGCAGCAGATCTAACACATCAAATTTGTATCACAAAGCAGAGTGAGATGAGATGTCTGAAGGAGGAAGAAGAAACTACCGTGTATGCCTGTTGTGGAGGAGGAGGGGAGAGGGGACATTTTTTTTGCTTTTGTTGAAACTGCCAAATTGGAGGAAGGAGCCAGTGTCCACAACGCTGAGCTGACAGGTAGGTTAGCGAAGACAGGCAGGTGTGGTAGGATTTTCATTGTCCCTGGATATGTTAATTCAGTTTTGGCCACCTGGGGAGCCCAGTCTGTGTTTTGTGGCTCCTCCTTGCCCTGTCACTGTCCCTGAGGTCTTGAGGAGCTGCTGTGGCGGGCGCTGGGCGGCAGCAGCGAGAGTGCCCGGAGCACCACGGCCGCAGGGAACCAGCGGTGTTTGCAGCTCCTGCAGCTCCTCTGTTCCCTGGAAAATCCTGGTGAGCAAGGCGGAAGTGTCCTCTAAGCTAGCTGTGATCTCTGGGGTTCAACCACAGGATCATACGGGTGGGAAAAGGCCTCTGAGATCATTGATCCAGCCTTTGACCGATCACCGCCTTGTCAACTAAACCAGGCACCAAATGCCATGGCCAGGCATATCTGGAACACCTCCAGGGATGGTGACTCCACCACCTCTCTGGGTAGTCCATTCTAATGTTTAACAACTCTTTCTGTGAAGAAATTCCTTCTGATGTCATACCTGAATCTCTGCTGGTGCCGCTTGAGGCTCTGTCCTATCATCCTGTCAAGATCGAGAGATATGTTAATGCCCTATGACAAAAACCAGATGAACATCAAAAAGAGATTCCAGATCTGACCTGTGGAGCCTTTGCTGTGGGTCTAAACAATCCGGAGTGCCCTATTCCCCAGCCTTAATAGGGCTATGCAAAATCGGCATCGTGGCATTTCTAATTAAAATGTTTGTGAAGCATTAACAGAAGAACTTCACTTCTGTGATGATATTCAGATCTAAATTCTTAGAAACAGGAGGGATTTTTTAATTTTAAAAAATGCTAATTGTAAAATATGGCAAATGGGTTATAGAACTGCTTAACCTTAAGGTTATATTTGGTAATTAAAGGAAAAGTCAGCTGTATTTCTTTCAAAGGTCAGAATACTCTTGTACTATCGAAAGAGGGAAATTGGTTTTCTCTTTGGTACTGCTGCCAAGGTGATATTTAATTATTGCCTGTAGATTTGCCATTTTCTGTGATAAAAAGAAAAGGCTTTACTTTTCTTAAAGGCATTTCTTCTAGCCACACCTTAGCTTTTTTAGCAATTAACTTCTGCCTTCCCAGCGTTATTAAAAATCCACCCAGCCTTTAGTGCCTTCTCTTTGTATCTGCATCCACTTTGATTCTTTTGTACAAGTTATTTGTTAGTCAAGTTTTCTCTTTTTCAAAGCCGAACAAACAACTACTGTTGTTTGACAGGCATAGCACAATTTAGTGAGGCATTTACTATAGAACTGTCTTCCTTTCATAAAATGGTGTATGAGTGTATGAGTATGCGGGTGTGTATTCATTTACGTTTTCATCATTGCCTTTCTGCATATGTTGGCCTTCTCTTTTTGGGCCTCAAAATCTGTGCATCGGAGTTGCCTTTTCCTGACCATACAGGTGTGTTGTGAAGATAAATTCCTTCACCTTATGACTACTGTGATGTGAGAGGGGGAGAAAAAAAAATCCATGCTCACTATAGCAGTAGGTTCAGGAGCCACTTAGGATTCATGTTGATTAAAAAGAAATATTAGAGTTCTTGCTCTTCTGCTGGGCAAAACAGATGGGGAGAACAGCATGTGGTCATGTAATTAAAATCTACCATAATGCATACCCACGGGGTCACTGAGCAACATTAATTCTGGTATGGCTTGAATTGGGAGTTTCCAAGTGAAAGCTTGGGGTGTGCTGTCTGGGAGAAGGGATGCTTTTGATTCCTGTGCCCAAAGCTAGTTGTTTTAATGGACAGAGCTGCTGGATCTCCATGTTCTGACAGTGTTAGGAAGTGAGCTTTGTAAGAAGAAAGTCACAGTAGCCCTGGTTTTCATAAAATACTATAAAATCAAACGCTCTCTTTGCTGACATGCACTGGCTGGCAAAGGGCTCGAGTTAGCTCTAAGATCTCCACTTTGTTAAAATCCTTGTAGTAGATATAAAGCATATGAAGCCAAGTTTGAGGTCAGAAATGGGGCAGTAAAAGGAGCTCCAAAGGGAAAGGAGGCATTAAATCGCATTAATACTGAGTGGGGTCAAATTCTGCACACAACTGCGAGTCCCAGGCTCATATCCTACAGCCATTCCCGTGTGTACTTTCATGCGTGAGGCCCTTGGGAAGAGGGGGGCAAGGCACATGCATGAGATTTGAGGGATTAGCAGCAAACTTCAGACTTTCACTTTGAACTTCCTGGTGGTTTTCTTAACCTTCTAGCTGTATTTGATCACATTCAACTTACTTATTTGTTCCCAGTGGAAAAAAAAAAAAACCTCAACCCATCCCTGTCTCTCTTTTAAGCTCTGTGTTGGATGTTAATTGTTACAGGCAGATAGGGTCTTGACCTGGCAAATGTGCACATGCTTTGCTGTATTTGCATGATTAACTCTTTTGAAGTGAAGTAGATTGAGCCTTTGATATTGTGACTTGACAGAACTCCTTGAAGTGTATGCACTCAGGCTGACTTACAGGTGGTGGGGGTTTAGTTCCATAGTGTTCACAGAGTTCAGTAAAAGGCATGGATGGGGAGACGATAACTGCAGGATCAAGACCTGGAGGAATTACAGGCAGCAGAAGAAAAATATTTGAATATTAATCAAACCGAGCTTTGTTTACTTAATAGGATTGATAAAATGGGGTTTAGAACAGCATTTATTTTTTTATCCTGACATTTTGGGCCATAGGATCCATCAATGGTTTTCAAAGGGCTCTGAGTGATAACCAGGAAAAGCAAGATTTAATTTTGTTGCATGCTGATACATCCTTTCTCCTGGAAAATTGACAGAGGATGTCACATTGAAAGGGTCCAAAATTGCTGTGGCAGAGCAGTGCCTTCTGAGCGGAAAGGTGTGAGAATGCTCTGTGTGATGTCTGGGATTTGACTTGAGAAAATGCACTCTGTGGAAGCTGTGCTGCATCTGCTGCTGCATCTGGGGTTCCAAGTATAGGAGAGACATGGACCTGTTGAAGTGGATCCAGAGGAAGGGTACAAAGTGGTCATGGAGCTGGGACACCTCTCCTGTGAAGAAACTGAGAGCTGGGGCTCTTGAGCCTGGAGTAGGCTCCAAGCCGACCTTAGAGCCCCTTCCAGTACCTAAAGGGTCTGTAGGAAAGCAGAAGAGGGACTAGTTACAAGAGCCTGGAGTGACAGGACAAGGGGGAATGACATTAAAATGAAGAAGGGAAGGTTTAGATTAGATGTAAGGAAAATATTCTTTACTGTGAGGGTAGTGAGGCACGGGAACAGGTTGCCCAGAGAAGCTGTGGCTGCCCCATCCCTGGAAGGTGCTCAAGGCCAGGTTGGATGGGGCTCTAAGCAGCCTGGTCCAGTGGAAAGTGTCCCTCCCATGTGGAACTGGATGATGTTTAAGGTCCTTTCCAACCCAGCCCATTCAGTCATTCTCAGTGCACCAGTCTGAGGCTGCTGGGCTCAGCCAGCCTTAGCTGCGTTCCCAGCACCAAACCCAAGGTAGAACTGGCAGCAGAGCTGAGCCAGGGTGTCGAGGAGCCAGTGGCTGCCCGGGCTGGCGGCACAGGGCCAGCAGGTGAGGAGCCTCAGCTGGCAGGGGCTTGCAGGGGCCAGCATTGGGCTTAGGTAAGCAGGGAGTGGTTTTGGCTGCAGGTGACACTCACTGGTGCAGCAGCGTGTTCCAGCAGAGGGCATCCCGGCACTGCTGGATATTGGCCTGCACGGTGTGCTGCAGGCTGCGGGAAGCACATTAGTATGCTTTGGAGACAGTGCTGCCGCACTTGGTATTCCGTGTCGTGTGTACGTTCCCGGCGTTGTTGTTCAAAGCCCACGCAGATCCACAAAGGCGCAATTAGTGATGGGATGCGAGGGTGTGCATTTGCTTTAGGTTCAGTGGTGTAATTAGACATAAATTGAGATTTATGAATAATTTACAGACTTTGATAGAGGAGGAATGAAAATTAAGTGGGGAAAGAAATAAGTTTGTGTACCTCAGTTCAGTGTTAGAGTATTTTTAAACTGTTTTGACATAATCTTGATTGGCTGCTGCCTTGTAATGCTTTCAGAAATTAATTTGGTAGTTATTAGGGAAATTAATTAAATGTTAAATGTTTTTCACAAATCAGACTTTTTTTTTTTCTGGGTGGAGAGTAATAGTGTTAATTCTCCTGAAAGAGCACCAGTGAATTCCTTACTGCCCTTACATTTGTGCTTACATAGTATTTTTGGGAGGGGCTCAGGCATCATACCCTGTTCAGAGTGCTACTGGGACCTAGGAAACTAGAAATGTACATCAATTCAGAAACTCTGGAATTGCTTTCTCCTCTCTTTTTGGGGTATCTTTCAAAGGGAAGATTACTGTATTCTGGAACATCTCGTTTGCCCTCAGTTTGGTGCTTGGTTGCAGAATGGCATTTCAGATGCCACATGTGGAGCACAGTGTTACTCGCACCTTTCATGAGATGTCCAAAATTCTTGGTTTTCATTCCCGTGTCGACTCAGGTTGGGTGTTGCGCTTCAGATCTTTGTTACAGAGCTGCTTGCCTTTTGTGATTGGACACTGAACCCACAGTGAACATTGTACAACTGAAATGCAAATGCTTTCCAAATCAGCTGGCTTGGTTGATAATTACTGCAAAAGGCAGAGAAGTGTGAAAACTGAGGTAGTTACTGCTCTTTGTGCCCACACCTAAATCAGTGAACTGTTGTTGTCAAGGTGTGCCTGTTATTGTCAGGGCCTGTTCCCTGGCTTGGAGGGCAGCTCACCAGTCTGGCTGTGTCTGTGGGATAACACGTTCTTACCACGGGCAGTGGGCATCAGTACCCAAACTGGCTGCTGAGGGGTCTCTGCACTAGGGCCACATCTTGGGCTGAAAAGTTACCTGGGGGAGTGCTAGCTGCCCAGAATGTAGGAACTGTGCCAGACATTGTCAGGTTCCAGCAGACACTATAAATGAGGTTTCTAGTAGGTACTCTCAGGTTCCAGTGCCTGGGAATATGCCTGATGCTGTTTAGTTTGCTCATATGAATGCAGTGTAGGCATTCTGCATTCATCTATAACTCATTTCCCTTCCGTGCTTTCGTTAGGTTGACTTTCTTTTATCACTGTGTTGGTGGAAGAACTCTGCTTTTCTCCATTCTAAGATGTGGGGCTTGAGTCTTTTCATCTTTTATATCTGTGTCAGTATGTGCAATACTGCACATATTGCAGTGTTAGTTAGGGTTCACTCCACTAGAGTTCAACATGTGTTACAGGAGGATAAGAGCTGGACCCTAAGAGAGTATCTGTGTCATATGCACCCACTAGCACTATTTTTTTGGGTTGTTTTTTTAATCTCTGTATTAATTGAAACACTTTGGTATATTATTGGTCCATGGGGATCATTGACAAATATGTTATCTGTATAATACTGCAGAACATGACAGTCACCCTCATTGCATCTGTGACGTCACTCAGAGATAGTGTTTTGTTTCTGTGGGGGGTTTGTGTATTGGTTTAAGGTACTGAATTCAATACTTAATGTGGCATAGAAGCCCCACCTTTTCTAACCAACACTCCCATAGTTATTACTTTCCTTGTAATATCTTGAGCCTTATTTCTCCTCAGGCTTCCTGTCTTTGTCCACAGAAGGAATTACTCCATTAACTGTTGGCATCTTCTCCCTGTATGAGAACCTTTCAGGCCATGGCCAAGTTGTTGATTTTATTTTCTCCAGATAAACTGAATAGTCAGGGGTTAGCTAAGGTCTTTGCCCTTAGGTTTTTGTGTTATGTGCTCTGCAGTGCAGCAAAAATGACAAGTTTTTAGGCCTAAATAGCCAAAGGGCACTGAAACCACAAAGAGTGAGGAATGGGACAATGGTGCGAAGACAGGCAGCTTTCTCCACCATACATCTACCTGGCAGGGCTTTTTCCTGCCTGTCTTGCAGGACTGGGCATCACTTTTAGTGGACAAGGATTCCTGCTGTCAGAAAGGTATCTGGAGCAATGACCTTCCCAGTATTTCATTAGCTGATGAGTCAGACAAATGGATTCTGGCAATGAACTTTAATTCCATTAAGCAGTGGATTTTAATAACAATTGGATGACCAGCAACAATGCTTGAGGATTCACTGGGTACATAATAGGCTTTTGCTGGGCCATATGTAAGGCTCCTTGCTAATAAATGTTTTTCCACTTTAGTTTCCACAGTTAATGTTTCACAGCACTTAAACTGCTGTTTTGCTGCTCCTGTCCCCCCCGTAAAGAAATGAACCCAGGCAACACATTTTCATTGCAGGTTTCCAAGAAGTACAGCGAGATTGAAGAGCTCTACCAGAGACTGACAGCACGATATCCACAGGCTTCTCTTCCACTCCTGCCTAGAAAAGTTCTCTTTGTGGGGGAATCTGACATCTCTGAACGAAGAGCTATGTTCAACGATATCATGAAATACATCTCCAGAGATGAGGATCTAGCAACAAGCCCTGAGTTGCTCGATTTTTTAGGTAACTAAAAGCTGTGAGTGTCCCCTCTCCCATGAATGTGCTTTATGGAAGTGTTAAGTTCTTGACTTGGGTAGCCAGAAACTAGAGAATGCCAGAATAAAGGCTGTCACCAAAAATATTCTTGTGTGCATTTTCAGTGCTGCACAGTCATGTTTGCTAGTGTTTTTTCCTCCTCTCAGTGGACACATGCCTCATTCAGAACGGTTGATAGATACCTTCAAAGCAAGCATTGTGCTATCCAATCCCTGATTTCCCACTGTGCTTCAGAACATGTAAGTTTAGAAGGGTAAATAATCATATGTTGTCAGTGGAGAGATGGACCCTAACGGGACAGTGCAGAGTCTCCTTTAGTGAGCAACTCCACCGTGTTTTGTCTGTTTTTCCTGCAAATTATTGACTCTGAGAAAGATTTAAATGAAACACAGATTCTTTATTAGTCAAATGCATTCTCTGTCCAGCTTTCTTTTTCTTTCTAGTTTATTTTTAATTTTTTTTCTTAGTTTTCCTTAGCTTTATGTCCAGCTCTTGTCTTTTCTAGTGATTTGTATAATTCTTTTGTTATGTCCCTTGGGCATAGCAGGGAGTTACTGAATGAATGGAACCATATGAGTACTCTGCTTTTAATTCAGCTGAGAGCTGCTGAGCAGGGAATACTCCAGCCTGGTGCTGTGCAGGATTCTTAACAGAGGGTTAGTTTTAAGGAAGTGAAGTTGCAAGGTGCTAACAAGTGTGAACAGCCCATTTTGCAAAAGTGTCAAGTGTGGCCAGATTAGTTCTGTGAAATTGGCAGCTTCCTAAAGTTAAAGGGGGCAAAGCTGCTTAATGCTTGGCAAGATCCACATAGTAAGGTTTTCAAGTGGTTTTAGTCAGGTTTTTGGTTTGTTTTTTTTTTTTTTTTCCTGGCAGTGTTCTATTGAAAGCAAACCCTTTGCACAGAGAGTTCAGAATTCATGTTGATTGATCTTTGTATGCTGGTTAACCTAACCATGGTGCACATGTCTGCAGCTAAACTAGGCTGGACTGCATTCTTTGGGCAGATTGGGTGCAAGTAATGTGACCTGTTCATCAAAATTGACCTTAGAATAATATAAGTCTCACCCTGATTTGGCAGATGCAGGCATGAAAAACTGGGTGAGAAGAGTCTCCCATGCCATGTTACTTCAATAGCCAAAATGGTGTAACCATGAATTTTATCCATCACAGTTTTCAGTAGCCTTTTTTTAGCGAGTCTCATTATTTTAAATTGCTTCCTTGGCCAACCAGAAACTCGGCAGCAAGGAGCAGTTTTCTCCTTGTTCTCCTGGCCTTTGCATATAACAAGTATGGTGAGAAGACTTAGTTTCATATTTGTTGGCTGAATTTGCTGAGTTGGATGCATCTTGCATACTGAAGGGCGTTAGAACTTCAGGCTTCATTTTTCAGTGTAAACTGAAGAGCTGTTGTAGTAACATGCTGTCCAATGCGCTAATTTTAGCCCAAATGAATTAAATAGTATATAAAAATGGATTTTATCTCAACTAGCTATGTGAAAGTTAGCTACCTTCATCTAAGCAGAGTGTTTACAGTCCCTCTGTAGCCAGTGAAGAGAAATAGGCACTTCAGAAACTTCTCACATGACTTTATTTGGATGGGATGAATCACCACATGGAAATTCTATTGTTTTTGCTGACTGTAGAAGGAGCATAACAGATTTGACATGTGCTGCTGTGTCTCAGATAAAGTTCATTTCCTCTGTCTTTCTCTACTTAACTACTTTAAATCAGTAAACAGATCAGACACATAATGACACATAGTGAGTAAAGGGAACAGTGGGAGTGTTTTGAAAGTTTCACAAAAGCTAATCATGTCCTTCATTCCTCAAACAAAACTGTCAGGAACAGGTGCAAGGTATAAAAAAACCTGTAGTTGTTATCCTGTGTACTCAGTTTTGCATCCATTACTGTGTTTTGCAGGAACAAAATCTTCTAGTGCCATTGACTTCAAGGGTAAAAACATGCCTGATGACAAGGAGAAAGAAGATGAAGAAAATGAGGCATTGGATTTTTTCAAAGAGGAGAAGACACCTGACTTAATCTCACAGCTTTTATCAGTAGAGAATGTCAAAAAAGGGGAGAATAAAGAAGAGGAAGACGAAGAAGAAGAGGAAATTTTAGATCCTCTTGGTATAATCAGGTATGACTAAAATCCTGTAAGTCAGGTATTTAGATTTTAGCCTTTCTGAATAAGGCTGTTGTCTGTCACTGTCCCCTCATCCCAGCATTTTATTAAATTGACCACATCCAGCTGAATTTCACAGAGGAGGAGGGCCCTCTGCAGTTAATGAATGAGATGCCTTGGTAGAGGGAAGAGACTTTGTGGTGCTCTTCAGCGCGTGCCAGGTCATCCAAGTGACAGGGACATCGTGAATGCCTTGGTAACAGTCCCAGCAACAGAAGATGCTTTGCTGGCACTGCAGGGTTCTACCACAAAGCATCAACCCCCCAGCATCCACTGGAGTACATTGGACAGTCTGTTTACAGTGTCTGGAAGTGCTTTTGAGCTCACTTGTGGCTTTTCTTTCCTTTTTCCTTTGAAGGTGTCACATGCTAAATGCCACTAAGGCATAAGCAATAACAGCTTGAGAAACAGTAATTGAATCAAAGCTTCCTGATATTAGCATCTGGGTTTGTTTACCTGTCCAGTAATTTTTAGACATTTACTTTCTTCAAGATGAAATTTCTCACTGAATTTCAAAGCCATTTCTAACTACTGAAGTCTAGAAGCAAATTTAGTTTTTCAGTGTCTGGGATCACGAGTATTGACTGCTTTTTAGGACATCTCAGGCTTTAGTTGTCCAAGTAGAGAAGGCTTAGTTATTCTTGATCTTCAGTAAGCACTGACTGACCCAACTGGGTGGTTTCAGCCACCCAGAGTCACCTGCCACTACTGAATGTTCTTTGTCTTGGATCTAGACTGTGTTTTCAGAATGCTTCTTCATAGGAATAGGCAGTACCTGATAGTAACAAGCCAGACCCTCTCTTGGTGTTTCCCAATGACATTAAGTCATTTCTAGGGGATCATTCACTCTAGGCTCTACACTGCAGTATCCTACACTAAGGCTGGTCAAATAAGATGATTAATACTGGAAGCACTATTTGGAGTTTGCTCCTGCTATTATAATCATATTTAATTGTAGATGTCCAGATGTTGTCCCTTTTTACATGAAGTATTTAATCCTTTAAATATCAGTAGACAACATTGCATATTACTCTTTTGACAAAATGTGCTGAATTACTCAGCGCCAAAATTATTCTTTCATTGCAGAAGAGTTTAAAAATTTAAGTAACTATTTACAATGAAAAGTTAGATAAAGCATTACTTCCCACAAAATGGTCCTTAGTTTGTATATTTATAAAAGCAGCTGTCCTTTTTTGGATAGGAAAATGATCTATTGGGTTAGCAAATGCAGTGCTGTGTTTTCCAACTTATAACAAGCAGAAGCTCTAAAGAGCTTGCTATTCCAAAACAAGCAAGAAGTTTGCTTTTCTGCTCTGAACAGTTTGACATTTGAAAATCTTTATTATTTTGGTCTTTTAATGCGTTGAAGGATGACAAGATCTGGTATTTAATCCTCATTTAGTTTATTGCTTCCATTCCTTCCGAGAACAGAATTCTTACTGAATCAAAATAGCTTCATTTGTATAAGAAGTATGGTCTTCAGTGGGTCAGAGCTGCAGCCTGAAAAGCTATGCAGTCAGGTATTTTTCACTCTAAACCAGTGGTTGGCTATCTATAAAAGAAATCTGCATATATATTTATTTTTATTTTTGTGACTCTCACATGTACACAGACACATGTAAACACTCTAACAGTGTTGGGACAGAAATGTGAAAGTGGAAATGAGAATCCTGAGCTGGATTTTACATTGTCTGTGTTCTCCTGTAACTCATCCTGCTTCCATGGAAGTTATTTCCAGCTGACATCAGTGGAGATCAGATTGGACAACAGCACAATATCCCAGCTCTGTGCCATCTAGTAAGAGGTGTCTAGGTCAGAGGCCAAAGGCAGGGGCTGAGTGGTCAGTGGATGGGCAGTTCTTGGGGGACCATTTTAGGGTGGCTTCTACACCTATAAAATGTTTAGTGCTTACATGCTCTGAAGAGAGAGCTACAGCCTCACAGCTTTACTGCTTCAGATGTGCTTGAAGTTACTTTGGGATGGGAATGAATAAATGGGAGGTGATCCAGATAGATTAATGCATTTAGTAGTAAGCTGTGCCCTAGTGCTTAGTAAATTCAGGTTAAAAAGAAAAAAAAAAAAAGCCATGCTCCTTTCCTCACTGACAAACCTTTGAAAAGATGTAATCAGCACTGAAACAAACCAGTCCATTTCGTACAGTAGTGGTGGCCAGAGTGCTTTTAGCAGCAGAGCTCCGACCTAAATTGAATCATGTGTTTGGCATAATCTTACAGGTTTTTTGCTTTCTGGATGAGGATGAAACTGCTCCAGTAGCACAAGCCTCCATATGCTGTCAGCACGCTTCATTTGGTAACAACTTCTCCTCCTGGGCCAGAAGGCTGTGAATTGGATTTGGCCCAGCACTGCTGCTGTGCTGCTGAACCACCCAATATCCAGTTAAACATCCTGGCCTTAGGGGTAAAATGCTAAACTAGGGCCTTTCTTGTCTGTTTTTTTATTGCTGGTGATCATCCAGGTGGAAGCTCCTAATAGCCTGGTTCCTTTTGCCTGGGAGAGACATCCCAGTGGTGCTGATTCTCTTCCTCACATTCAGGGCTGTGTCTGAGTTGCTCTTTGATGTCAGGTGGGCAAACTCACTTGCCAGTTGAGCTCTTCATCTTCTGTGAGTATTAATGATGATCCACAAACTTAGTGTTTCTCTGTTACATGGTTCTTGTGCCTCAAAGCTTTCTCTCTGTAGGGTGATTCTAGGATTCTTAACAACAGAAGGACTGGTGTTTTTGCTGTCCAAATCAGGAACATATCAAAAACAATACATATTTCTGGTTAAGTTTTCATCTTTTAGCACCCCTCCTCCTTTGTATTTTTTACCCCAGAAGACTGGGTCTTCCTAGAATAAAAGGTACTCAAAACTAAGTTACATTTGTGGGATGCAGTGTTGAAGTTCATTGAAATATGTTTTCTTCTCTTCACCTTCTGCCTTTCTTGATAGTTTGGAGTATTCCAGTGTATTGTCACCAGTTACTCTGCAAGTTTTCCTGCACATCTGTAGAAGTCTTTTTAGCTTTGGACAGAATATGGAGATGTCCTGTAAGAACAAGCACTCCTGATACAGAGAAAGACCATCCTTTGATATCAGTTCTGCATAAAGGAATGAGTTCTAGTATACTCACGTTCATAGCAGGGGCACACTTTTAGCTCTCTTTCACTTTTCTTAGCACTTGTAAGTTACTGTAAGGCTCTCATAACATTTTTATTAAAGTTAGCATCTCTTTTTTTTTAAGCCATTATAATATTCCTTTGTTAAAATGTTTTAATTCCCTTATAAGTAGGAAATCAAATACATATTTAACACCCCATTGTAGGGACAATATTAGGTATATTGTCTTATCTTTGTCACTGTTCTTTAAATCCATATAGCTCAACATTGGCAGGTACATATTTTTAAATCCTTAGTAGGGTACCATGGTGCTTTTGTATCTGGTTTTTTAGAGGTGCAGTATCTTTTAACAATGCTGTGTTTTAAGGGATTTTCCTCATAAATTGCAAAACAGTACTGTGTGGCTAGTCTCATTTGCAGGGGCTCTCCAACTGGAATGCCTTTAGGAATGAAAGAAACGAGAGCAATGGATCTGAAAGAGGCTAATCCTCTGAGGGGCAAGGCATGGAAGAGAAACACAATTTGGATGAGCTGTTCACCTGAACTAGGGTGGTCTTGATGGTACTGCTGAAAATTCTGCAATGGAAAAAGGTGTGATTTACCAGTGGTTTGAGGGGAGGTTGGTGTGGAATGAGGGGAGCTATGGGAAGCAGGATCCAGAGCAGCAGCAGTGCTCAGCCAGCTCGGCCATGCCAGAGCGCCTTGGCCAGGGCAGACTGAGCAGTGTCTGGCCATGGCTACACTGTGACATTCTCCTGTCCTCTCCATGAGCTTGGCTGTCTTCAGAATGCCCACTGGAAGTGGCTGCTGGCCTAGGCTATTCCTGAGCTCTGATTGGGATGGTCTGGGAGAAGGCAGGCTGTCCCATGCCAGGGGAGTACTAGGGACTGTTCTAACAGCTTGGATTGTTGAACCAAGCTCCATTGCTCAGGCCCAGGTTGTGAAGGAATTACTAAAAAAAAAAACCAGTATGGCCCTGTGTTGCTTTACCCCCAGAGCTTTCTGCCTGCTGCCATCTTTGCTCCACTCTGCCCTCAAGGTCCCTTAGGGCTTGGCTTTCTATAGGGAATTCAGGCATCCAGTTGTGAATTTTTTTTTACTTAATTCAAGCAAGATCAAGTTCACATTTCTAGGTCTTAATCTTAAAAAACATATCACAGTAACTGAATTGGGTTTTGTCTTCTTCCTCTGTGGATGAAATACACAGTTTTACTGTTTATATGTTGAAGCCAAGAGCTTTAGCATCTCTCTCCTCCCACTTTGTAGTTACAACAACTGAATTTAGTGTTTGTATTCAGTTCATTCCAAAAATCCTCAGACAGCAGCTGATTAAAATGACTGCAAACCAGCTCCTCTGAACAAAGCATCAATAATTCTGCAAAAGGAGCATGGCTGCCTCATGGGTTAAAATATGCAGCAGCCCTTTGAGTGTATGCATTTCTTCAGCTGCAATTAACTTCTGAGGTAATATTTGTTCACCACTTTGGGAGAACCCACCTTTTCCTGTGCTTTCTTTTCTTGTCTTCATCAACTCTCTGCAGCCCTCGCAGGAGCCTCTCCTCCACACACAGTTCCTCCCTTCCGTTCTTTTTCCTTTGCCTCCCTAAGTCTTTCAATGACAGCATATATTTCCTCAGGCATAGGTTTTTCCTGGCAAACTGCACAGAGATGAGTATTCCCTAGGCAAGAGTTCTTCTATCTCCTCATGGGTCCTGCAGAGTTTCTGTCTTGACTCTGTGCCTTTACTATTGTTTCAGAGGATTTCCCCTTGTGGCTTCTCCTTATCCAAATTTATGCCTTTCCTGAGGAATACAGACACATGGGTAGGTGGAAACTTTGCATCTGTTGTGTTTAAACACAGATACAGCTAAGTCCTGACAATAGTTAGGAAGGGATGGGGCTGGCGAGGGCTGACCTTTTGGGCACAGTCTACCAGAGGCTTTTAAAATCCTTGTAGCTGGTTGTTGCTGCGGTCAAGCTCAAGCACCTCCAGTGCTAGAGGTTTGCTGTTGCTAGGTTTAGTTGGTAAGGAGATTATTAAAGCACTCGGTGCTTTTCCTGGCTGTAGATAAAATGGGTGATGGCTTGAAGCAGCAGATTGGCAGGGAATGAGCAGCCAGGAGCCAGCCCTGGCCTTGCCAGAGCCTGCAGAGCCAGGCAGGCTGCAGGAGGAGGTAGGCTGGCACATGAGCCAGGAGTTGTTTCTGGGTTGCATCCTACACCTTCGTGTTTCCCAGCCCCTTAATGGAGGCTGGCTAGAGTTTGGCTCCTGAGTTGTTGATCCCAGTGCTCTCTTTCCTCTTCCCTGTTGTGGCAGAAGAGCCTAGAATGGCCTCAGCCTTTTGTCTTTGGGGCAGAAATGAGTGGCAACATTTGATCTTGCTTCCTCTGCCAGGAGCTTGGGCAGCTGTGAGTGGCTGATGAAGAGGCAGAAATAGGCTTAAGGGGAATCCTGCATTTAGCATCGTTCCAAGTGGTTTTACTGATGGAGTGCCCAGAGCTGTAATAGGTGAGGGCAGTGTACTTGCTCATGGATTTTCCCCTCCAAGGAAGAAAATTTCTGCAGGCTGGAGTGGTGTCGTAGCACAGCTGCTGTCTGCTGGACAGATGGTCTGGAGCAAACTTGTGAAAATGTGTGTTCAGCTGCTGTGCCTTCTGGTCCTTGGCTGGCAGGGTTGTATTCCTGCCACTCCTCAGGCATCCTGCTCCTCAGCCACTCACAAATTCACAGCTGCCTTTTGGTCCAGCCAGGTACATGTTTGCCTTCCCCGCTGAATCCAGTGGGATTTATACACAGCATTAAAATGACTTGTCTGTTTGTCCCAGTCAGCTAAGAAAGAGTGAAGGTGTCAAAACACCAAAGAAGAGAGAAGATACAGGTTTTTTTTCTTTAATAAAATCAGATAGTCAAAACAATGAATGAGAAAATAGAGCTTTGTTTTCCGAGCAGTGTGTGTATCTGTGCTCACAGCTGTGAAGCCTTCAGAGATTTAAACAGGCAAATCTTTATTTTCTGTCAGTTGTTGACTCACAAGCTTAGGTTGCAAGGCATGTTTGACCATCCCTTTGCCAAGTGACACAAGTATTTGTCGCAATTCCAATCCAGCTGCTGTCAGATTGGCAACTCTCAACATCCCAGTAAACAACCCTGTTGGTCTTCTACTGACAGATGAAATTTTTCTGAAAACCAAGTATATAGCCTGGTATAGTGTTCTCCATTAAAGAGAGGAGAAAGAAGAACACGGACCAAAAATTCGGTATTGCCTACCCAGTTAAAGGATAAGCCTCATGCACTTTTCATAAATTGTCTGGTGTCAACCTCTTTTAGGGGCAACCTTGTGGCCTCTCCTTGGGGTTGTTTTAACTCAGTGGCTAGGGAGTAAAGCAGATTGGCAGGGATGCTCTCCTTGCAGGAATTCAGTCCCTCCAGTTTGTCTCTCCTGAACTTTTTTTTTATATAGGTGCTTTGTAAGTGGTGTTTCCCATGCAGTGGGCTTTCCATTCTCTTCTGCTGCCAGTCCCATCTCCTGAGAACAGCTTCCAGTGTGATTCCTTACTGCAAATCTTGCTGTGCTCCCGCAAATGGAAGGTTGAGGGTGATTGAAAGAACACAGTGGAAAATGAAACCATGTTGAGCTGCTGGATCTCCCAGAATCATCCGTATTCCTTCTGTGTTATGTCTTCTGAGTGGAAGAAACCTGTTCTCTTGGGATAGCTCTACCAAGGCTTGTGTGGCTCCAAGTGGTGGAGCTGAGACCCTTTCCTAGCTGTACTTTCCAACCAGGGAGATTGAGCTGAATGTGTGAAGGACTTGGTCCTCTTCTTTCCTGGCTTACCTTTGGGAGGGCAGACTGAATGGAATTATGCTTAGGAAAATTGAGATTTTTGGGTGTTCCTGGACTTGTAGTTGACATATGTTCTATCCATAGACACTCTTTCAGGAGAGCATATTGCACAGGTGATTGCTGCTACGTCCGCTCCTGGCACTCAGAAAGAACTGTACCTTGGGATCAGAGCTAGGGAGCTCACACTGTCGGAGAGGTTTGGAGTGGATACACAACTCGCAGCTCTAAACTTGGCTGCTCTGTGTTTTCTTTTATTTTGGAAATAGTCATTTCCCTGACCTAAGGAAAACTTGTGAGAGTCCTCCCAGTGCCAGCATTGTCCTTATCTGCGTTCATATTTCCCTGTCTAGTGTTGGATTTTTGGTCCCATGAGATTGTGCAGTCATTATTTCCCCAGGTTATTAAGCAATTGCCTGGCTTAAAGTTCAGTGGTGAGTTTCTGTCATGACTGGCTTGAGTGATTCCAGTACATATACAGCTGGAACATGAGGATCCTTTGGGAAAGAGTTTAAGTAATTATTTTAATGTGCTTCATTTTCTTTCTGATTAGAACACTGAATATACTTTAATGGGTTTTATAAATAGTTAATTTGTGTTTATGCCATCATCTGAAGCCCAAAGGGCTGAAAATAGCTCTCTAGTCTGTGTAGTGTTACAGCTGTGTGTACCATCCGGTGGTGTTTTCAAGCAGAACACAAATGTAACTACACCTGGGGTAAAATGCAGCAAGGACTTAATTGCTTCATGCAACACTTCATTGCAGCATCAGACCGTAAGTGAAGAACACTTAATTCAACTGGAAATGCAGAGGGAATTGCACCGATGTAAATGCAAATGCCCAACTTGGAATTTGAACAGATTGCTTAAGTAGATGGTCTGCTTTTAGGAAAGATTTCACAGGATTTTTAACAGACCTGGTTCATTGTTTACAGTGTACTAAAGGAATAAAACCTACCATGCACTTTTCTATATACAGAAGAACTGTATAGCCAAGTAATGACAGGGAACTGGAATGAAATGCCATTGCCACTAGCTGGCACCAGCTTTCAAATAATTCCCATAGTCCTCTGAGTGAACTCTTGGCTATTGGTTCCCCCCTCCTTTTTGGCATTGATGTGCAGGCATTTGTAGCAGAGCTAGGCAGCACTGAAGGTGTGCAGGAGCTGCTGTAAGCCGCTCTGCACGCACATCCAGCAAGTCCTTACTTAACTGAGACAGGAGGAGTAGGAGGCAGGAGATCCTTTAGGGAGGCTACAGGATAAATTTATGACTACACAGAATCAAAAGTGTCTTTTTTCCACTTCTGCTTTGGAAGAGGATTGAACATGATGTAATTGGGCAGATTTAAACATGTTTTGTTTCATGGACTCTACAATAATAGGATGACTCAAGTCCTTGATTAGAATAAAAAAGCATTACCTCATCGATGAGCCTGCTCCTTTCACCAAGGCAGGGGAAATCTTTAATTGACAGACGCAGGGAACTGCTCCTAGATGAGACAGACTGCTAATGAGGGATGGATTCAGAGCTGCCCTTTTGCTTTAATGTTCACTGAGTAAAACAGAATTGTTGGCCATAGAAGAAGCTGTGTGAGGGGTGAATGTGTGCTTAGTTTAAGTCGAGATGGGAGACTTGCTTTTCCTTTCATCTGATGCTGTCAGGTTCCTAATTCAGCAGACTTAATAAAACCATTGTTCCCTTTTCCCCATGGACCTGCTGCAGACAGTTCTGTCTCCATTTCAGAGGATCAAAGAATCAGCTTTTGGAAAACCATTTTTGAAAGCAAGCTGTAAAACTTCACCAAAAATGCATGATTTAGCTATATAACTGTAGACTGGTACTAATTAACACACCTGGGGATCACATCTCTTACTACTGCCCCTTGCAGCATTTGGCCAGGTCTGGAATCATCTGAAGTGTCAGTTAAAAAGGAGTGGCCCTAAGGACAGACACATCTGGGACTCAGCAGCTCTTCATTCTGCACTTGAATTTTGTTGGGTCATATCACGGTACTTAAAAGTTAGATTTCTCCATTATCCCTTTAGTAAAAGGAATAAAACTGATTTTATAGGTCTGCCTGGGGAAAAGTTTCTCGTTGCATAGAAATGTGTTATTCAGATAGTTGTTAATGACTATTGTCATTGAAGCAAAAGAAATGCTTTTTATTACCTTCTATACATTTTGGGTAAGACTTAAACCGTTTCTTTCTGTATTGCTTGAGATGCCCAGTCATGTCCAGATCATAAGGAGAGTAAGATTTATTATGACAGTGAAATACACAGCTGTGGTAGGTAGTTTGACTGTGGCTAAACTAGTAAATAAAAGCAGACAGGAATTGTGGTGTTGCTTTTACCAGCTAGAATAAAGTAGCTTCTGTCCAACAGTTAATTCCTTCCACTCCCCAGAGCAAGCTCGCCCTGTCCAAAACAGGAAGGGCCCTAAGTTTGTGCTGATCCCTAAACTCCCAGGCATCATTTGGGAAAGCAATAATTAGCCTGGGCCAAATTCATGCTGGGGAGCATGCTGAAAACTCACAAGGCAGTTACTGTGCACTATTATCCCCGCCCAAGTACTCCCCACATTTATTTGCTTTTGTTGGCTTTTTGTTGCCCTCAGGACAGCCTGAGGAAGGTGCATTTTTAGGAGTCAGGATTGAAGCTGTTGGGGCCCTGTAATGAGGTGCAGGCAGTGCTGAGTGTAAGCCTGGCACCTGAGGATGCTCCGTGGCCATAAACCCCCAGGGGCATTTTGCAGCAAGGATGGGTCTGGCTGCTGTGGCTCCTCTCAGCTGGCACTCTGGTGAGGGGTGGCACAGCTCAGGAGCTAGCCCTGGACTGGATGGCTGCAGCCTGCCTCTTTTGGGCTGTAACAGAGTTCAGCCCTGTGGGTGTGCGCTGTGGTGCATCAGGTGGCTTGGAAAAGGTCTTGACTTTGATGTTCACTAGTATAGGTTATTTTCTGAGGTCTGCTCTCTGAACCATGATTTTCTGTAATAAGTGGTCCTTATTTGTCACGATACACAAACTGATTGGAGCGGCTTGGTTGGAAGACTTTGAAGCTCCTCTCTTCCTTGCTTTATTGCTTTTTGTCTGTAATAGCATCTGAGGTATGCTTGACAGCATCATTAAACACAAAACATGCTGTCATGCCCTCAAAACCATCTTATAACATTATCTAGACCCGTTTGCAATGGACATCTCATTTTTCATCTGTGTGATGAGTTATCTGCCAGCATAGGCTGTCCTTGTGTGTAACAGTCTTGTCCTGGAATCTTGTTTCTGAATCATCCATCTTTTTCCTCTTGGCTGTGAATGACAGAGCCATGGTCCCTACTGTTCCTGTAATATGAAAAAAAGCAAGTGTGTTCTCCAGAGGCTCGTGAGGCATAACCCTCACTTCCTCCCTTAGGGGCTGTTGCACCAAACCCTGACCTCACTGGAGTTGTTTTTATTTGTTCAGTGGTGCTGCCAAGAGACAAGGGCAGTGCCACACAATGAGGGGTGCAGGAACAGGAAAGAGAAACACACAGAGCTGTGGGCCAAGGACTCAGGAGAGTTAGTTTCAAATCTTCATTTTAAAGATATCCTGTTTAGGCTGTAGATAGTTTGGTTCTGGTTTTCAGGACCACATTTTAATTCTGATCTGTAAAGGAACAGTGCTGGCATGTCCTGTCATGCAGAGGTGCAGAGACAGTGAATTCTGAAAGGTTGTGAGGTGTTTGGGGGCTATCCAAACCTTGTGGTTTGTTGGCAGTAAGCATTGGTTTGGTTGCCCTTGGGAGATGGTGCTGGAGATGTTACCCAGCCTGTTGTATCCCAGCCTGTGTGCTCTCATGGAGGGACTTCCTTGTCTGCCAGTTCTTTTCCAGCTGTTGGCAGCACAGCATCATTAGCTCACTGGAGGGATGCCATCCTGGTGCCATTGTGTGCTACTGGTGGATATTATAAAACATGCCAGGGTGTCCTTAAACCCTACAGCCAAATGGACAACGTGGTAGAGGACAGCAGTCTCCTTTCTGCTCTCTGCTTATTACTTCTTCCTGGAAGGGGCTGGTACCCAGGGCCCCTCACAAGGATCTTTTCTGGAATGTGACACAGACATCGAGCTTGCCTCCATACACAGTCCTCTGGCAGTGTCTCACCAGCCTTTGCTCCTTCAAACATCCCCACATGCCTTTGTTCTGTGTCCAAAGCCTGTCATTAGCACCTGTTTAGGCTATGATTTCGCAGAGCTCTAGCACAACCTTCATGTCATTTCAGGCACTATGAACTTAAAACCAGATGCAGAATAAACATTCATTCCAGACTGCCACACAGAACAAGGGAAGACCAAGGCCAAGTGTTCTAGAGTATGGATACAGTCCTGCACCAGCCCTCAGGTTCAGCAGGGTGGGTGTGTGTGCTGCCTCCTGGGCTCATGGCACCTCTGCTGTGGAATTCAGTGTCAAAATCTTTCCCTTCCTCAGAGAGACCACCAGCCCACCAAAGCCGCTCTGTCACTGCCCTCCTCAGCTGGGCAAGGGATGGAAATTATAATGACAGACTTGTGGGTTGAAGTAAGGACAGGGGGAGATCATTCACCAGTGCCTGTCACCAGCAAAACAGGCTCCACTTGGGGAAATGAACTGAATTTATTACCAGTCAAATCAGAGTAGGATAATGAGAAATAAAATTGAATTATAAAACGTCTTCCCTCCACCCCTCCCTTCTTCCTTTACTCAGCTTCACTCCTGATTTTCGCTACCTCCTTCCCCGCCAGCAGTGCAGGGGGATGGGGAATGGGGGCTGGGGTCACTTCATCACACATTTTCTCGGCTCCTTCTTCTTCTCAGGAGGGGACTCCTCACACTCTTACCCATGGGGTCACAAGTCTGCCAGCAGCCCTGCTCCCTTGTGGGATCTCCACAGGGTCAGAGCCTCCTTCAGGCATCCACCTGCTCCAGGCTGGGACCCTCTAAGGGCTGCAGGAGGATCTCTGCTCCCCCGTGTGCCCCATGGGCTGCAGGGACACAGCTGCCTCACCATGGGCTGCACCAGGGGCTGCAGGGAATCTCTGCTGCAGCACCTGGAGCATCGTCTCTGCCTTCTTTACTGCCCTGGGCTTCTGCAGGACTGTTTCTCTCACATTCTTACTCCTTTCTCTGCTGGCTGCAGTTGCAGAATCATTTTTCCCCCTTATCTATGCTATCACAGAGGCACCAGCACCATGGCTGGGGGATCAGCTTTGGCCAGTGAGGAGTTTCTCTTGGAGCTGGCTGGTACTGGCTCTGCTGGACATGGGGAAGTTTCCAGCAGTTTCTCACAGAAGCCACCCCTGTAGCTCCTGCTCACTACCAAAACCTTGCCATGCAAACCCAGTACAGCAGTGCCCACTGTCCTCTCTTGGAAGAGCAAAGGAAGATGAAGAGAGACAGGAGTGAGGCCAGGAGCTGGGGGGGGGGGGGGGGGAGGGACAGCATGGAGGGGGCTTGGCTACAGGAACAAGTCAACCCTGTGAGTCAGCATTTTGGCTGTGTTTGATGTGATGTATGTTTACTGCCACACTGACCCTGTGGTGTTTGTTCTCTGTCCTGGCCATATGGCATGTGAAAGGTCTGCTGTAGCATTTCTGCTTATGGATCCAAATCCTGAAATGCCCTGAGTTTGTGTTTCCTTTCTGAAATTATCATTCTTCCTCCAACATTGCCATAGCCACTGTAACACCAGGGAGTAAAAGCTTAAAACATTGTGCAGTTATTTGTAATTGCTACTCCCTTGCTTTCATCAGCACCATTTCAGCACTTTTCCACTAGTCCCTTACTGACACAAATCAGTGACGCAATTTCTGCTCCCCCCACGTATTCAACCAAAGATCCTGCTACTAAACCTCAGGTAATTTCTCACGTCTCCAACTTACTACTTGGCACAAGATTCTTCACAGTGTAGAGCTTTAATGTTCTTTGAATGCATTTAGGATTTGTGAGTCAGCAGACTGACCCAAAGGATCAAATTAGCAGTCCAGGCTCACACTGTGAGTGACCAGCAGCTAAGCCTGAAAGCGCTCTCCTTGGGGTGATGGGGCTCTATGTTTGTTGCTTTTTGTCCCCACACAAGCCTGAAGTCTCACATTGTCTATAGTATGAGAGCCTCAGATGTTTAGCAGCATTTCTGCCCATGGGCTGTGTTCCCTGATCCATTTTCCCTGCAGCACGCCTTGCAGCACAGGAATCTTCAGTGTTTCTAATGCAGCCAGCCCCAAGGAGCCGGCAGGCAGGAGCAGCTCATGAGGTGGCTGAGCAGGAACAAGGAGTGGGGTCTGCTAAGAATCAGTTGTGTGGATCTTACAGGCTCATGTTGCTTGTGTCAAGTCATAATCCTCTGGGGATGTCAGATGCTAACTGGAGGCCTGAGATCATCTATCTGCCCGCTCTGAAGAGTGCTGTGGGAATAGCAAGTGTCGCTCTGGCTGGGCTGAGCTCAGAGATTCTTTGCCGGTAGGAGGGGAGTGAATTTTGGTATGATTTTGGAATATTATCATGGCTGCCAAATAACACCAGCACTGAGCTGGATCGTATGCATAAGCCAGAACACTTGTGAAGACTACTTATTTCTTCTTTCAGTCATGTGTTGTTGCTTGCTGGCACTCAGCAGGTTCCACTGATTCAGTGCCCAGCCCTGCTGTGCGCCCCAAGGGGCTCATGGTGCTTCCCTACTGGACCCCTTTCCAGCCTGACAGCTGCTGGCACACTGAGCTCAGTGCCCAGCCTCTGGAACTACTGACCTTGCAAAAGCTTCTCTGCTGAGAAATCAGGCTAGTTAGCGATAAAATCATAAATAGGAATCCAATTTTGAAAATGCAGAATTATGTCAGGCGTTTTTCTGTTTACAGCAGAAAGCAGCCCCTAGGCAGCCACCACTACAGAGCTTAGGAGGGAGAGTTTGTGTCTGGGATGTTCCCTGGTGTGACTGTTCCCACAGTCTGACCTCCAGCAGGTCTGCAACATCACAAGTGGAATTGCTGCATGCAATAAGTATATCTGTGGCCTAGGGAATATTTCACCCAGAGCAATTTTATCTTACCTCTGTTAAAAAAAAATCATCACAAGAAACCTGTAGGCAGGAAAGCTGTGTTCTCTTTTTATGGAAGATGTTTTGATCTCATGATCAGCAGGAGAGGCAGCAGCTGAAGCACAGCACCGTGTCTGCAACAGCGATGTCATTTAGCTCTGACAATGTCTCACTGTGTCCTTCTCTCTTGTAGTTCCTGTGGAGCCATCTCTGAGTTGTGGTGAGAGGTTTGTTTTACCCATGGCACAGCCAAGAGGAAAAAGTGACCTCTGTGACCAGCAAGATGGGGGGGAGGGAAGGCAGTGGGGAACAGGCTCAGCCCCATCATCCCTTCTCCAGTCGATGCAGATCCTGCTTGGCTACTGCTGAATCTGCTCACTGCCTTGGTAACTGCCCCTTCTTGAGCTTTTCATAAACTCTTTAGATGTGGTATGACAGGTATGTCAGACAGAATTTTAGATTGGAAGATCATGTGCAGGTTGCTGGAGGTTTTCTGTAGGCTGGGGGTTGGTCTGTGCAAGTACCAGGCAAAGAAAAGGAAAGGTACCCTTCAGACTGAGTTTTATATGGAGCGTCAGGGATTAGAGGGCCATACGTTTTTTATGCAAACATCCTCTAACCTATTTGAAGCTTTTCCATTCACAGACAGAGAAAAATTAGAGTTGTGTCTGCAGTCTGGGGTCTTATACCCATTCTGTGTTAGGATGTAGTGAGGAGGGAATTCAGGTGGGGCATCAGCAAAGTGGAAATGGTCTCCTCCTGAGGAGCACAGTGTGAGGCCAGGGGGCTGGACAGCATTCTGTTGTGAGGGGATAAAGATTAAATAGCCTAAAATTAAAACTTTATTAAGTAGATGTAGAGGTTAGAAACAGTCAGGCTGCTTGTCATTGGAAGGAGGCACCAAACAGTTGCAGGTCCTGCTGATTTGACCTTACCTGTACCAAGGCCTGTAGTGAGAGGATAACTTTAAAACGTTTAATTTTAACTGAAAAAGGGTAGATTTGGAGGAGATAGAAGTACAATGAAGGTGTTGAGACACTGGCCCAGAGATGCTGTGGATGCCCCTCCAGGTTGGACGGGGCTCTGAGCAGCCTAATGACAGTTGTCCTTGTACGCAGCAGGGAGGTTGGAATAGGTGATCTTTAATGTCCCTTCCAACCCAAAACATTTGGTGACTCTACTGTTCCATGAGGTGTGAGTGCCCAACACATCTATTCACGCATTCAGTGCTTCTTCAGAAAATAGATCTAACAAGAAGCTACAGTAGTGTGTTCGTGTGGGGAGGGGAGAGGGTTTCACCACTTCAGCATTGAAGAAACCAATCACTTCTCCAACATGGTTACTATGTGCGTTTGTCACTTTTAGTTGCTACTTCTAAGAATTCTCAGCATGACATTTCATACTTTCAGTACCTTTAATTCCCTCTTTGTGAGGTCTTCGTTTTAAGTGTTTGCCCCCAAATCTGTTGAGAGTGTGGCAAAAAACGTGCTCACTAGCAGGTTTTTTTCACACACTGTTTCAGCTTGGGTGACTTGGATTCTGAAGCTGTGAGGATGTTTTGTGAAGAATGTCTCATAAAGGGACAATGTTGACAGGTTGATTTCATTACACTGGTCAAATTTAAATAACTGTGGTACATTTTATTGCTGAGCTGTACTGTATATAGACATCACTTTACAGGCATGCAACACAGTACTCACTCAAGAATTTGCTGGTTTTGGAGCTACAGAGCTGTAACAATCATTAATTAATGTAAGAGAATGGATTTTTTTTTCTTAGAGTGTAATTTTTATAGGGTTAAAAGAAGGTTTCCTGAGAAGTAACTCCTGAAATGTTACTCCTGAAAGTAACTCCTTTAATCTGAATAGTGACTTTAAAGCAAACAAACCAAGGAATAATGTCTTACAGAATTTGCTAAGTCCAAACTATTCTCCCTCCTTTTATTTCCTGATTAAACTTTGTTTCTTCAGAAAGTTTTTGCATGTATTTAAGATTTGACATGAATTTTGCCTTTTATTGAAAACTGAGTAGTAAACGTTGTTGTGTATTTTTAGGGGTCAGCAGTTGCAGCTGGTGATCATTTGTGATCAGCTTCGACCTGTTCCCTTTCTCTTGCTTTGCTAACTTGCCTACTGTTACCTCTGCTTAGTTTTATCCTTTTCTTTCCCTCACCTTTTCCCATCTGCATTTTCCCACTTTCCCAGTGAAGTTTCCTGTTTCTCCTTCACTTACTGCCTGTGGTCTTTTTCAAAAGCATGATTTGACCAATGATAATAATCTTTGGGGTTAAAGCAGAAAAAGAAGAGTCCAGAACAGAGGTCTGGAGAGTAAGAGGTACATGATGTGAAGAAGGGAGTTCAAGATGACAAGGAGACCTTATTGTCAGTCTAGAGGGTAAGACAGAACTGCAGCTTCTGGAGGTGGAGCAAGAAAATGTCTGATATGGGCCAGAAAATTAGGAAGATGATGAGGAGGGATGAAAACGGGAAATAGGATGGAATTGGGCAGAAATTGTAAAGGCTGGACATAAAAGGTGAAAATAAAAGGTGCACCAGAAGATGGAAGCAGAGCAAAAATCAGTGTTTCTCTCCTTTTATCAGTTTGAACTCAAGTCCTGCCAAACATACAAATAGAGAAAGATAATTAAGTGCATGATAAATGCCGGTATGCACCAAACCCTGATGCTGCCATCATCATGATTGCCTTGTAGCTCTTCTACTAATTCATAGACAGACGTAATATTCTCTCTTCCTCATCCTGCCAAAAGAGTGTTGTGGTTTGTGGTTTTATCCCCCCTTGCTTGAGGCATCTGAGTGTCCAGGTTAATGCAGAGATGGCTCAGGATCTCTGCAGAGAAGCAGGTTCCTGCAATGAGGCAGTGAGGTCACAGGTCTGTCTGACCTGTCTCCACTTTATGGAGGTGAGGAACTTCCATTGTCCTGCTCCTGCTTTGGAAGAAAACGGTGGGAACTTTCGGATTGCGATGTCATGCCTTAGATAAGATGCCATTATTAATCAAGGCTGTAGGTTGAAAAGAAAAGAGCATGATTCTGGCCAGATTTTAGTAATGAATGCTCTTTTAATTACTTACTGATTACATCTGATTATCTGTCTTTCTATAATTTTACTGAGCATCAAGGCAATGCTCACTGGCCTATGCTTGTGTTCTACTTTTTTAACTTTACTGATTTCTAAAATAGCTTTATTTTTAGCCCCGTGTAACCTCCCTGGAGTTCTAACATGTGTTATGTAGTTACATCCAGGGTGCAGAAAATGGCTGGTCAGTTTTTTTCAAAAACACCTTAGTGCCTGTTATCTAAAATAGGGTATCTGAAAATGTTCGTCATTAACGTGAGTATTAGGATAAGAAAAATTTCAGTGTTGCCAGAAACCCTGAAAGTACCATTCTGCTGCTTTGCAGACAAAACCCAAAATACTAGCAAGTACTTTTGACTTTTTCACATCATTATTGGCAACTTTATTATGCCTCTCTTGTTCTGGACCACTGCAGTTTAATTTAGTCATGATTATAAACCACGACAGTTTTGAAACTTGTCTTTTGTTGTCCTTGTTTCAGCAAGTCTTACACTCTGGTTTAGTCTAGAAAAATCAGAGGAAAATGATAAAGAAATTTCCTTCATGAATTTTCTTTCTTTGCAATCTACTCTCTAGCCCTTGTTCCCATGCCAAGTTTACGAATGCCTGAGTGCTTTATTAGTTATTTAGTTGAAAACATTTCAGGAAATGTTTCTGTATTGTGATTATTGCTAATGAGCTGTATACTAAACAAAAGTTGTCCGTTTGTGGTCTTCTCATCTGCTTTCAAATTACATTCAAAAAGGATATAATCAGAAAACTTGAGGACAGATTATAAACACATTATTAACAAAGCTTGGCTTTGTTTAGGAAGAACAGGTACTCTCGAGTTCTGAGCCCTTCAGAAAAATCTCTTCACAAAAGCAGGTCCCTTGAAGGGAACTCTTCAGGCTTTCTTTCCTTCTGTTGCTCTGCTGGAACAATAATCCAAGGCTGACCTAATCTGGGAGCTGCAGCAGATAAACTTTGCCTGCAACTGAATGCTCCTGTTCCAAATGATTTCTAATTGAAGGTTTATTCCATCAATTCCGTCAGTTAAGCACGATCTTATTTTGGGACTTGCCAAAGCCATTTACAATACTGTAAATTAGCATGATGTCCGCAAGCTAAAGATTGCTGTGTTGTGGTTGCTTAATGCTTAGGGGTGAGGCTGTGCAAGCTGATAGGCTTCGAATTTCTATTGGGCATCCCTTACCCAAAGCAGATGAGAATGACCCCTTTTGTCCTATCTGTTGTTATCAGGCGGCTCTGGAAAATGAGCACTGTTGAGTGAAAAGAAAGCAGCAGATGACATTTTGTTTTCTGAACTAGTGTATAGGATCTTTGTTTTTCAGATGTGGTTCTCAAGAAGATGTGCTAATATTGCTGCTATTTTAGCTGTAGCTCTTTTGTTCAAGCCTGAATGTAGGTTTGTGGGAGTTGGGATGTCCATTTATATTAGTGAGTTCTTCCCTTGTAAAATTCCATGGATACCTAAAATATAAGTATGTCTATTCTGAATAATCTACAATATGAGTATGTATATTCTGAATAAATCTTTTTTAATATCACTATAACACTCCTTTCCTGGAGCATAATCTTATTTGTATAAAAAGATGTGGTCATATTTTCAGAATAATGACATCTGAAAACTTTTGCCTATGTGCTGAGATTACCTGTGCTCTTGGTAACAACCCTCACTGTTTTAACCCGGCAGTGAGCATGGGGTAGGGACTCTTCTCTGTATGGAGCACAGGAGACACAGTTCTGTGATTTAAACCAGTGTCACCCAGCATTGGAGCTGGAGTTCCAGTGTTTCACAAACAGCTATCACACACACAGGTCTGGAAATCTTCTGGCTTTGGAGTGTCTTAGTCATCCCTGTTGCTATTTTCCACAGCTGAGCAGAAAGCTTTTGTGCATTGTTGCTGTGCCAGTGAGACCTGGAGGCTGCCAAATGAGTGACCTACATTGTGTCAGTAAACAGTAACAGGAGAACTGTGCTCACAAAGTGAGTGAGGTTTGAAAACGTCTGCATACAGGGTTTTGTTGACATTTTCATGGGTGATTTGAGGATCATTTGGGAGCCAGGAGTCTCAGCAGGACTTTCTAGTGTTCCAGCAGCCTGACTGGGTAGATTCGTATACTCTGATTTTTGATCATCCAGTTTTGATCTGTGTCAGTTAGGCCAGTCTTTATGTACAGTCACTTAGGAGGCAGTTTGGCTCCTTTTTAGTCAGAGCAGTAGACAAGAGTGTTATTTGAGTTATTCTCACAATACTTCCTGTATAGAAGTCAGTAGGCTCAGCTGGGTAAATAGTTTCTGGTGAGCAAAGTATACATCATCTTTAGGGCTGGTTTGGTTTTTGTTAAGGTTTTAAAAGTCACTAGAGTGATGTTCCAAAAGTTCACTTGTTCCATAAATGAAGAAATAGCAATAACATGGGTCATCTTCCGCCAGCTGGATGCTGGTGGTTTGAAAATGTCAGATGCCAAGGCTGTGAGCATGATGTATGAAGAAGGTGCTAATGAAGTGCAGGGCTTGCACAGTAATGCTTTGGAGTACAGAACTTTAGAAGACTCAATGTTCCTTCGTTTCTGTCTCCCCCAAAGATTCTGCGTTCCTACACAAGTTTGCTGCGCTCTGGTACATTATGATCATCGACTTAGCTTCTCCCCTGTGTGGCTGCCAGCTTGGGGCTTCACCATCAGCTCGGCTCTAGCTGAGTCCCTGGTCCCTGCTTATGGGGAGGTAGCACCAATGTGCAGAGGGGGAATGGATGGGCAGGCAGATGCACAGTCAGGCCAGCTGCAGAGCCTCAGACAGGCTCTGAAACTTCTCACACCCCCTTCTCATCCATTAACCTCTACTCAGCAGTGCACAGTCTGGACTGGCATAGCTAAATACAGAACCGTGGGAATCCTGTTTTCCACTTAGGGACTGACCTCAACGGAGGCCCTGTATGGACATGCTGGAATTACTTAGCAGTCCAGCTGTGGCCTCCTTAGAAGGATAGTCTGGAAGATAGAACTTGAAGGCAGAAAAACAACTTCTCCTGTTCCCACCAGTGCCAGTCAAGTGCAGCAGGTTTGGCCCTGTGCCCTGTAGCTGCTGATGGAGTCCCCTGGCCAAACAGAAGGTGAGCCTGTGTCAGTGGGCTGCTTTGGTGGCCAGAGTGCACAGAGGGTTGTCACCAGGACCTTTCAGTTCCATTATTTTTGTTTGATGTGCTGTTCTTTATGACACTCTGTGTGATTCTCTTCCCTTTCTTTGGTATTTCCCACCATTCTGGTACTTTTTACTGCAAATACATAAACTAATAGTAAACTCCTTGCTAACTTCGCTGAGGTGGAGACCTGTTGCTTGGAAATCTGCTGGCTCATGTATATAATTGCCTGTGCCATGACAGGCTCTTATGCATCAGGAGAGCTATTGTAACTCTCTGAATGGACAAGGGATTTTGCCAAAGACTTTTGGCATTCTGTAGGTAGGCAAATCCTCATCTATATTGACACTCACATCTCGAAGAATACTTTGTGAAGCATGAATTATGCAAATGAAGATTTCTTCTTCCGTAGTAGATTGGATTTATTTGTGTTTACTAATGCTTTTCTTTAATCAGTTTGTCAGCTCTGAAAGACTCAGTCCTACTGTTCTGGTTTTCTTGTTGTTTGTTTTATGTTTTCCTTTAATACGTAGGTTCATTTGAGTAATTGATCCCTTACTACAGTTAATAAAGCAGTGAATCTGAGTTTGTGTAGAAGTCCTGGGTGAAAGCTGCCTATACATATTACAGCTTTAGATTTTGAGAGGTTTTGGAACAAGGGTTGCCTACAAATGCTTCAGTTTGAAGCAGTTCCTTGGAGCTGGGCTTTCAAAAGTGGCTTAGATTCAGAAGTTACTCAAAGCATATCCCTAATGAATATGAGTTTTAAAAAATCCATGAAATTCATTAAAGTTTCTTCTTATTTAAAATGAAGGTTTTTGTCATAAATAGCTCAGCAAACTAGTTACTGACACCTGCAGATACCTTTAGTGTATCAAATAAGGTATATTTCCAAATAAAGAAGTAATTAAGTTCTGCATGGGTCTTGCTCTTAGGCTGCATTTACCACAAAGTGGTGGTACCAAGGTAATACTATCCATGAGTTCCAGTTTGTTGTTAATAAATTTGTGAAAATAACTGGAACTAACCAGAGTCCATTTCTGTGTGCAGCTGTAATCAGAAGAGGATTTTACAAGACTCTTTAATGTAGTTGGAATGTGTGTATAATCTTTTGACCTTGTTCTTAGTTTTTGATGACTATGGCATGTTAAGTGCTGATAATTTGGTTTGCTCTAGGCTGAAACCTGACCTGCTCTCTGCAAAGGAGAAGATCAGATCTTCTATTGGAAAAGGCACTCAAAGGGACTACCTTAGAAATTTCAGGGCCAGGGCTGCTGAGAGTAAAGATCTCTGAAATACAGCAATTACTTTGGAAGGGCATGCTGCCCTAGGGACTGCTTCTCTTTCCGCCTAGTTCGAATTGGACTTTTTACCCAAAGATTTTTGTCCTCTAAATTTTCTTTTCTGTGCCATCTGGTTTGCCTCATAACTCAATCTGCCTTATTGTGAGAGCTGCCTTGTAGCTTCAGCTGGTGGCACGTGAGTCCTGGGTATGAGAGCGAGAGACAGGTGCTTTCCACTCTGCTCTTGGAAGGGGAGTCAGCTCTCCTTGTTACAGCCATGTGCAAATGAGGGGAGTGTCTAATACCTTTATTAAAGGAGTATGCAGCAATCATAAAGAGCAGCAGTAATTGGAAAGGCAGTGGAGCCAAAGAGATTTTTAAAAACCTGTCCAAAGGGATCAGTGCAATGAACCGACTTGCACTTTTGTATTTCAAGGCATCCCTTTCTGTCTGTCTTGAACAGTGTTGCTGGAACTGATCTTCTTTCTTATTTTAAGCTTTCTGTGTGGGAGGAGTAAAACTGCTTAAATGTTTCTGAGTAGTAGTTTGCACAGTACAGCATTGTTAGCTCTGCTTTCCGCATTGCCATTGGCCTCCTTGACAGATATTAAGAATACACAACATGGGTCCAGGTAGAGAATGTCAGACCAACAGTCCCTCCAGCTCAGTATCCCATTCCTGCCAGCAATTAACTGATGCCTCTGTACCTTTGGCTAAACCTTTCTCAGCCTCCCACCATCTATTTTCAGCTCATGAGACTTTTGAGCCATAAATCTTGCTTGTTAAGTGAAGAGTTGCAGCTGACTTTCTTTTCTCTTATGTTTTAGAACTAAAAAAGCAAAGAAGGCACCTGCTCCTCCAGCCAGGGAAGAGAAGCCCAAATTAACCATTTTTGAAGAGGAGGTGGATCCAGATGAAGGACTCTTTGGCCCAGAAAAAGATTTCTCATCAATGGGTCCCAGAAGAAAGATGAAAGAGAGTAAATCTGTTCTATATTTGTATATGCACAGATTGTTTTATCTAAAGCATGTGTGTAACTGAGCCTTTAAATTATAGTGATGCAGCGTGTACAAGCTAAATAATGACTTGGGAATGTTAAGGCAAATCTTCAGCTGAGCAGAATAATCTAGAATCATTCAGAAAGAAGAAGCGAGACCTGTAGCTCCCATAGCTGTTGTCTGTAAGCATTTTGACCTGGGATATTAAGGTCTGTGGGAGCTGGCTGTCCAACAGTCACTCACGCCACACGAACAAGAATAATGTGACCTACTTCTGAGTGCATGGAAAAAGCAGATTTACCAACTCCTGAGAGTGCAGAGTATCACTGCACTTTGTGGACTGGAAGTCTTTGTAAAAAAAATAATTGTCTACATGATCTGTTTTTTCAGCCCACTAGCCAGATTTGCTAGTTAGTGTAGGCACTGTGTTACATAGCATGATTTAACTGCAGCATCTTCTGATTCCCCTTTCTAGATCTGAAGTTATTTGAAGACCCAGACCTCGGTGGGGTGGTGAGACTGGGTGATTCACTGTTGCTGCCTGCTGCCTGTGAGCACAGCAAGCATGTGCTGAGCAGGGGTCCTGAGGAGGACACTGAGGAACTGCTGAGGTACTCATCTCAAATCTGTCATGTGGGATGAAGGTGGTCTGAGAAGTTATTTAGGTCTTGAAAGAGATGAATTTGGAGGCAAATACTCAGAATGCAACCTGTGAATCAATACTTGTGTAATATATACAAGTAAAGTGTAAGATGTGTGTCATGGAGCTTGGAGATCAAACACTATAAAAAGGAAATTAGGAAGACCCTTTGAGAAAGGTAGGGTGCAAAGTATTGTTCTATGACTTCAAAGGAAGGGTCTTGAAGGCCCCAAGTGTGCTGTCTTGCTCTTGTTCTTTAACATGACACTTCTGCTTTCTGCTAGCAATCCACAGCGAATGCGACCTCCATTATTAAAAGTGAGGAACAAAGCCCAGAGACAAAGAGCAGTTCAGCTTCAGGGAAGTGAAATCAGGGGTTCTTGCCATGGGAGGAATGATTTTCTGCTGATGGCTCACAGACTTCCATGCATGCTTCCAGGAGGGATCCTGTGCCTACCTCCACAGCAGTAAAGGACTCTTTATCATCCTGCATTTAATTTTTAATCTAGTGGAAAGGAGGGCTGGAGCTCAGAGTTGCAGGAGGGTATAATATATTGCTTCTCCCTTAACAGTGGTAGCACTGGAACACATCAGCACATAACGCATTTTATCCCTGACTTCTCCAACAGGGCTGGTTCACTTGCACTGCTAATCCTCAAGAGATCAAGCAGGGAACCAATGCTTGGAGAGAGACAGGGAATCTAAGCTTCAGTAGTGAGTCAAATTCATTCCTTCTGGGTCTCAAGCTGGCATCTGAATGATGAGGCCAGCCTGCTTCCAGCACCAATTTGTGTCAACCAGCTCTTGTTAGGATGTATGATTTCCACAGCAGGTACTAAACCCAGGAGAGAGACTCTGTGTGTGGTTTCAGACTCCTCCTGAAGCAGGTAATTTTGCAGCTGTTGCTTTCTACGCATGGAAAAGTGCTGGCTATCTCAGCAGTAATACCTGACTTACTTTAAACAAAGGTTAACTTGGGCTGGGTGCCATCTTGCATTACGTCCTGACAGCCCACCTGATGTTTATAGAAGTTGACAGGGCAGGACATGACCTGATTTCGTGCTGTGGTATATTGGGAGCAAACACACGTGTGCTTGCAATATTTTCTTCTCTGCTAGTGATCTCAGCATACAGCACTTCATCCGGAATGTTCATGTGACTAGGGCAGAAGTGGCTGTTCCAGTGTAGTCTTTGCATTTTTATCCACTAGAGAGAACTTCTCCATCTGTCGTGTTAATGTCTTTTGGATTATATATGTTCAGAGAAAGGTCTCTGAAGTCTGCTCTGAGACCAATAGACCATGCTTTCAGATCAGTTTGGGATGATCAACAACAGCAGCAAGCCCAGATGGTTATGGGAACCCATGGGAAAAGATTTCATTTCTTTTAAATTCCAGTAGTTTTCATTTATTTCTGATTTGTCCCAGTGCTTTTGATAGTTGATAAGTCATCAAGATCCAATTGGAAATGAATACGTGTAATGAAGCAGAAAATCATGCCAGTGGTCCAATGGGAAAGTTGCTATGGGAATCCAGAGGCAACTCCTGGCTGTGCAAGAGGTGTAGCCAGATAGGTCAGGATTTGTTCACCTCTTCAGGTGCCTAACACCTTCTGAAATTCCCCTGGTAAACCCAGTTCATGGTGTTATCTGCACATCATAGAGGGCTGGTGAGCTCAATGCAAGGCAGTTGAGGGCAAGAGAAAAGCTGCTGTCAAAGAGGGGAGGAGGAATGGCAGTGCTGCTTTAACCTAATGCAACAATTCACCTCCCCTCTATGCAAATTCACCGCAGTCACCTGAAATCCCATAGCTGAACTTTCTCCAGTGGTTGTGCAAAATGTGCTTCGTTTTCTGTTCAGCTGGAAGGCTCAGCAGCACAGTCAGGTCTCATAAATGTAGAGGGAGCATTTGAATCATCTCCTACCTTCCCTTACCACCAAACTGGTGCTGAATGTTCTTGCAGGACAGTGCCACAGTCTCTTTTCCAGGCAGTGACTGTTTTTGGTGAGAAAATGTTCAATGTAAGCTGAACTCTGAAATCTCCCTGGCATGGGAGATTGAGCTTATTTTGAGGCCTAAGAATAAGTCTTGTCTTTGCCCTGTAGGTGTTGACAATTACTCTCCTTTCCCAAAGGGGACTGAAGCAGTCTCTCCCCAGCCCTCAGATCAGAGCGGGAGCTGTGACAACCCATTCCTTTAATGGGATAGAGCTGGATATGCCATGAGAGGGAAAGGGAAACATCTTGGTCTGTTGGACATAGTCTGTTATATCATACAGAAAAATTGCCTGGACACATTTTGTTAAGATCTAGGACTGTCCTGAGCTATGATGCATCAGCAGATCTGTGGTAGGTCCAGAAACCCAGGCATGTTCACTGCACTCCAATGGAGTAGCTGAATAATGCAGATGTGGGAGCTCTTCACTGGTGCAGTGAACATTCACATGTCCCTCAGGGTCTGCTCACATGTGTGTGGTAGATCTGAGAAGCGTCTGACTCACTGTGAATCACAGGCAGGGATAGGAGAGCTGCCTAAGGCAGAGGAGGGCAGAACCTTCTTCCAAAGGGGGGTGGGAAGAAGATAATATTAAGAGCAGAACACAGGAACAACGGAATCCTTTGTGATCTTTATGGTACCTGAGTGGTTGTAGCAGCAGTAGCACCACAGCAGTGTCAGCACAGCAGTGAATCCTCAGCAGTGACTGTAACTCATGAGGCAGAGGCTGTTAAGGAGACAAATGAGTCTGCAAAATGTGTGTGGGCTGTGCTTGTCACAACATGAGGGAGAAGAGAATCAGATAAAGTCAGTTCTCATAGCAAACTGAAGACTGTGCTCTCTGTGGATACCTGCTCACATGAAATGAGAATTACTGTTTTAAATATCACCAACTCTACATTAACAAGTGTTGAGCATTGAGAAGAACCAGCTGCTTTGTAAGTGCAATGGGAGATTTCATGGGCTTTATCCCATGGGACTCCACAAAGCAGATCCCTGAAGAGGCCAAAAATCTGCTCTCCGGAAATCCAGGGTAGTGAGTTTGCTGAATCCCTCTTCACTGTCCTGACAAACGCCCCAATTTTTTGGTCACTGCAGCTCAGCTGCCCTTGAGCTTCAAATTCCTCATCAGCCCTTCCTTGCTGGTGAGAATGAAGTCCAGCACAGCACCTCTCTTTGTTGGCTGCTGTGTCACTTGGAGAAGTAAATTTGCCTCAGTGCAACCCAGAAACCTCGTGGCTTGCTTAAGCCCTGCTGGTTGTCCTTCCAATAAATATTTTGGTGCCTGAAGTCCTTCATGAGGACCAAGGTTTGTGAACATGAAGCTACTCCTGTCTATAGAGAGACTTTCCCACTCACTCTTCCTGGTCAGGTGGCTGTAGCAGAGCCCCACTGTAATGTCACCTGTCCCTACCTTCCCTTTAATCCTGACCTGAGTTCTTGGATGGCTCCTTGTCTGCATGTGGCTCATGGCTGAGCTCTGTGCACTCCAGCTGGTGACAGTCCCTTCTCACGTCCCCTGCTGTCCTTCCTAAAGAGCCTGTATCCTTCCATTCCAACACTCCAGTCCCAGGAGCCATCCCACCATGATGCCAATGAGATCATGGCTCTGCAGGCATGCGCTCTTCTGCCTCATTAATCTCAATCATGCCTGCCTGATGTGATGGATCAGGTTTTTGTGGAAAACCAGTGCTGGAATCGATCCTGTGAATGTTGCAGCAGCTCTGTGGGCCCACAGAATTACATAAATTATCACACATCCTAGCCTGAAATAATTATCACAGCTGTCTGAGCAGCCTTTTAGGAGAGATTTAATTAGCTTCACCTTTGATAATGAATAGGGAGCTGAGATGGAAGGAAGCAGCTGTCAGCACAACATTTGTCTTTTTCCAGTGCTGAAAAAAGTGTCAGCAGCAGGATCCCAGTTCTGCTGCCCTGTGATGGCAGATCTGGTGTGTTCCTTCTTAGGATTACACTGATAACCCCTTCAGGAGCATTATATTTTTAAAGGCTGAGGCTGTTTGTGAAACTGCATCCCAAATTACATTCAGTCTGTAGAGCTTCTTGAGCAGGTTTGTCAGCTTCAGGTTTGCCAAGGACCTGTTGCCGTCCTTGAAGCAGAAAAAGTTTGTGTGTTCCTTCAGCAGGCATTAGCAGATGCTGAATTCAGGGAGTAACACATCTTCAGCCTGTCCAGGAGTCATGTGGGGCACCATCTCCAGCATCAGTGCTCACTGTCCTGAGAGTATGAGAACAACACTATAGTTGGGAAAAAAGCTTTGAGAAACTCCAGAGGGTTTAAATGTAGATCCTTTGGGAAGAAGGTTATTTGGGCAATGTACATGTGGAAGAGAAGATTGCAATGACTGAATCAGAAATTTCTTGACCACTCCAGGGCAGTTTCTCTTGCTTGCTATGACGGAACTATGGGGAAAGGTCCTTGATTTGGCTGCAGTAGGTTACAGAAAAACAAATTCTTCTGTGATGGTTTTCAAGCATTTATTTTTTTCATTTCTGTGATATATCAGGATGCTACTTATAAGCACTGGAAAAGCTATAAAGTAAACTTGCCAACAAAACAAAAAGTTTTTTTGCTAGACTGGAAACATTGATCCTTGCTCCACCCCTAGGAATATGTATGGGTTTTATAGAATAATGTGGAGAGGTGACCTGGAGCCCTAGTGTAGCAAGAGATGCTTTTGCTGGGCTTGAGACCCACCAGATTTCAGCCATCTTGCCCTATATTGTTTGCATTTTTGACATCATCAGCGCAAGGGGCAAAATCTGCCTATTCTCCCCTACCCCAGCTGTGCCTTTGGCTGGTGATTGGGGAACTTTCTAGAGAGGCAAAAGACAGAGGTTTGAACCTTTTCAGACTAGAAAAATTGACTTGTCTCTTTTCCCAGGTGTGTGCTGTGACCAGCAGGCTGATTTCCTCAGGGGGCTTCTTGTGGGACTTAGCTGCACTGATGAGCCTGTTCTCTGGCACTTGGCCAGGCAGCATCACCGGGCTGCAGCCATGCTCTTGGGCTCTCTGCAGCTCAGGACAAGGGGACTGTGTGCAGCTCCCTCCTGGGAATGTCCCTGTCCTGTGCCAGCTTCGAGTTGTGCCAGAGAGTTTTTTAGAGGAGGGCTAATGTCTCCAAGGCCAAAGCCATGCCAGTGGTTCTTGTAGCATTTAAACAATACAGACTGTCACAATCCAGTATCCAGACATATTTCCTGGCCCTGGTTAAAATACCACTATGAATTTACCTGTAATGGATTGCAGGGGAAAGCTGAAGCAGGAGAGATACCTCCTTCACAGTCCCAGTGCTTGGCATTCCTGGGGTTAACTGCAGCCTGTGTCTTTTCCCTGGGCCTTACTGGACATCCCACTGTCTCTACTGACCAAAGCAGGCGTGATGGGCAACAGATGCTTTGAAGTCTCCTGCCTGTTTTTGGGCACAAGTCTTTTCTTACAGCACTCCCCAAGGCTTCACTAAGGTATGTCTCGTACTTGGAATTAACACCAGACAAAATAAAGATAATAAGATAAGGAAGGATGAAAGTCTGTTCTGCAAGAGCTTCAGTTAGTTGCACAACTGAGCTTCAAGCATGAGTTTCTAGCATGAGCCTCTTGGATACTTTTGCAAATTGTGGGAGTCTTTGGCTCTTGCTTTCATTACAGATTCTCCTCATTAAAGCATTCCCAGCACGCAGAGGTCACCGTCCCCATCACGTTGTACATGCAGACAGTCATTCCTGTCCCAAAGATCTGGTCCAGAGAGACAGGACAAAGTTGAAAGAAGTGTCATCTAAAATGTTGACGTTCTTGTGGCAGCTGCATCTGTCTCCAAGTCAGAACTCTTTTACTGTCTGGAAGTCCACATGCCAGCAGTCATGAAGGGCTTTGTGACAGCCTTTCTTCAGTAAGGGCTTTGATTGCTTTCTGTGTCAGAGAGAATTTCCACCAATAGAGTCTGTGAATCAGCACAACAATATGGCAGGAATTTTAAACAATGTGGCTCTGCTTTTCTTTTACAGAGCAAGAAAGAGACTAATTAAAGAATGATTAATTGCATGGATTCTGTGCCTGATTGTCTATAAAAAGATGGGGTGGGAAGGTTCTTCCTTTAATCTTGTTTCAGAATAGTTGCTTGATTTTTTCTTCCTCCTCCTGGCCTGGAGTTAAATATGGTGGTAGTTATGCACTGTAACAATTCATTTGCTTTCAAGAAATATAAGTCCTTGTTTCTATCTCTGCCTGAGGCACTTCGCATTTTACCTCTTTAGTTTTGCAAAGACAGTTGTGTCTCACATGATCAAACAGCAGTGGATCAAACAGCTTGCCTAGCACTGCAGCGCTGAAAAGCAGGTTTTGAGACAAAGACCACATATTATCTGCTGTGTTCTCTCTAAGAGACTCCTGTCTAACCAAGGTCTTGAAAAAATCCAGGTCAGAAAAAGGAAATTACACAATCAGCTTCCAGACTTTGTCCTGCTGAATCTGGCTTAAAAGCAGAACACCAAACCCCCACCCCCCAAAGACCCCCACAACCTACTGGACTGGATCTTTTGGGGTGTTTTCTTGGCTGTGCTGAGTTGTTTTGTTGCTGTGATTAGCACAGAAACTGGAGTAGAGAATTCTGGAAGTTGTACCATCATATCAGGCTAGTGAGCTGGATTTACTGCTGCCCTCCCTGGGCAGCGCTCCTAGTTCCAAATCATGCTCCCTCTATATGGTCTCTGTGTATGTTGTGTATTGTTCCTCTGGTTAATATGTTTTCTGTTATTTAAGACCAAAACTTTATGACATGGACACTGATTCATTCAGTATTTGTTTATGCCAAGAAGGGAGGCTTCAGAAATACCAGCCCTGACAAGTTTTGTTTATTACACAGCAAAGAGAACAAGAACATGTCTTGGCAATTTGATCACAGGTGTGATATCTCTTGGATATCAGAGCTCTCAACAAACAGAAAGGCCCAGGCCTAAATGAAATTAATTTCTTTGTAGATGAGGAATTCAGAAATACATCAGATGTGTTTTGTAACTTAAGTAGGATATGTCACCCACAAGGAATCATGGAAAATAAAAGACATCAGAAATCTTGTCTAAATAAAAGAGAATATAATCTCCAGAGTTACTTGGAGGATGAAATTTGAGCTGCTGCCTGCTGGAATACCCCAGGTATAGTTCAAGGTGCAGAACTCAGTTGTAAGTTCCTCACAGCCATTGATGAGGGTGAACTCAAGAAACCCTTGAAATCATGCAGTTTATCTTAGCAATAAGTGGGATCCTTAGCTTGAGGGGGCTGTAGCTCTTGAAGTACCTATGGTTTTAACATTCAAACAATATTCACTGGCGGTGGAGGAGGAAATTGTCTCAGAGAGGTTGGTTCTTCAGTTAATCATGTCCCCTGTGATCCTGGACAGTTGCCTCATCAGTTGCTTCCCAAATTATGGAACAGCTCAGCTTTAGTTTTAATTGTCTGTAGAAAGCCCCACCAATTGTGCTGCCATGTTGTAGAGACATTTACAGTATTATTCCTAAGGCTACTGAACAAAGAGAGAAACGGAGGAATCACTGTCCCATTTAGGAAACAGAAGTTATGTCAGTGGTTTCACAGGAGTCTGGGTAGCCCCCCCTGCAAGATGTCTCATTGCCTGGCAGTGAGGAAGTTATAAACTGGATATTAGGAAAGGGTTTTTCACCCAGAGGGTGGTTGGCCATGGGAACAGCTCCCCAGGGCAGTGGTCACAGCACCAGCCTGACAGAGTTCCAGAAGCGTTTGGACAGTGCTCTTGGGCATGTGATGTGATTTTTGGGATTGTCCTGTGCGCAGCCAGGAGTTGGACTCAATGATCCTTGTGGGTTCCTTCCAGCTGAGGATGTTCTGTAATCCCATGATTCTAACTACAAAAGGCAAATGAAAGGAAGAACTAAAAAATACCTGACATGAAATGACTCATTCATGCTCCAGGAAGTGACTACCTATGGGGCATGTAGGAGGAGAAACTAAAAAGGAATTGTAGACTCCTGTACATTATCCTGTTCAGTGAGTGGAGCTGCTGGAGAGCCTCCTTTTTCTTTCCTCCACATTTTGACTTTCCAAAGGTCAACAGCTCTTGGAGTCACAAGACAATCTCTTACAAGGGCTCTGTTAAAATCTTTTCGCAATGCATGTGGGAACAGAGTTGGGCACACAAAGCCTGCTGCATCTCTGATAAGATCAAACAATGCCGGTATATAAAATATATATATATATATATATATATATATAAAACAAAAGATATATAAAATATATATAAAATATATAAAATACCCTGAACTGTTTGAGGTGTTCTGGGTTATTTCAGTAGGAATCAGAGGGAAATTATCACCAAAAAGAGTTGTTGTATATCACCACAGATTGCAAAACTTCTTCAGTTTCCCGGAATCAAATCTGAACACAGAATTTTAAAATCCATTAGTGTTTCCAGTTTCTCATGATTGAGCATGGGGGCTGCTCAGTCTCAGTTTTGGGTGATGGGAATGAAGAGGAAACAACTGAATGTGAAAAATTTTACTTCCCGTGAAAATTTACGAGGAAGCAAATCATCCTGTCACAAATCAAAAATATTTGTTTCCCAAGCTAAAATAAAGTTCCTTTTCTTTAATAATTGTAAATTGCCTTTAATTTAGACATTTGAAAACATGCTGTAAAATTAATTAACTTGTACAGTGAACTGAAAAGCCACGTAATAAAAAAAGACAGCTCTTACGGAAACTTCTACGGAAAGAGAAATTTATCAGAGTAGATTCTTTCCTGCAGAAAATTTTGTTTTGAAAGATGGTCTTTTCTTACAAAACGGAAAGCAATTCAGAAATTCCCAAGCTGCTACTGACGTTTTCTTTTCATTCCAGAGTTGAAGATGATTTTGAGAAACTCTTGGAAGTTACCTCCAAACCAAAACCTAAGGTTCCACCGAAACCAACACTGCCTCAGAAGCCAGCAGTTGCCCCCAGGAACACTAATTCACCTTCACTGGCAAAGCAGAAGGAAAACAGGATTCAGACGATGAATGAAGTGGACATTCTCCAGTATATCCAGGAAAATGAATCTATCAACAACCAGGATACCAGTCTTTTTTGAACATAAGTATTTTTAAAATGTGATGATGCCTTCTTGGCCCCAACTCCCAGTGAGCTCAAGTGACAGCAGCAAGAATTGATAGTTTTTACTGTCATGGTGCTCATTTGTGTACCAAGATAGAGAGCAGCAAGTTTGAGCAGCAGAACTTCAGTGTGATGTTTTCAAAGCAGTGCAGCTGTGATATAATGTTGCCTTAGATTTTTAGGGCTTTACTGGGAATGTGGACAAAGATGTAGCGCTACAGATTGTCTACTGCTATTTTAGTATCAACATAGTACAGTTTTGGCCTGTTGATTGAAAATGGTGAGGATGTTGTACACATGATGACTGTGAATAATGTTCAACAAATGGTCTGAGGCAGGAAAGGATGCTGTTCCTGTCATTTTTTAATAGTGCATTTCAGCTCACTGGAAAGGCCATTTTCCTTTCATCCAGTGTGTTTTCGTAGATGCCTTCTCCTCCCTGAGTGGTATTTCGGTAATTTTTAACAGGAACTGCTAAATATAGTTAACAGTTCCTCTGTAATTCAGTGGAACACTGAAATCCCAACTAAGCCTGACAATCTGCTGCCTTAATCGTTGCACAAATGCCAACTTGTAAGAGAACTTTAGGCTTGTAAAGACCACACTGTGCATCTCTGACTTCTTAGGATGAATAGCAGATGATGGAGGGTGGCTAAGAACACTCTCCAGACACAGATGGAGGTTGCAGTGCGTAGGATGTTTGGATGCTGTAGATCTCCTGTGAACTCCACATTCACAAGGGTTAACTTTTTCCAGCCAAGTCTTCCTGTTCTTCCACTGTAGTTAGTGGAGAGAGAGAGATTTCTCGAGGAGGTGATTCAGTGCAGGTGTGTTAATGGAGGAACTCTGAATTGCTCTCTGGAGTCACTCTTTCTCTCCTATTCCTTCCCTTCTCCCAGAACTTAAAGAGCCAGCCATGGTGATTAATTCCACTAAGCTAAAACGAGTTTGTGTGATAAGAAAGTGGTCTGTTCTTTACCATGCAATGGATAAAACAAGGGAGGACAAACTTGGCATTATCTAGAGGAAAAAAAATAGGAAAAAGATATCCTGGAGAAATTTTAATATTCAGGAAAAGAAAAACATGATCGAATAAGCATCCAAGACTTTCCCTCTTCTTGCCCAACTCAGGCACTCTGGTTGAAGATACTGAATATACACATAATGAGGGTTGATACCTACTGTCATGCAGAAAGAGATTGCTGAACTCATCCCATGTGTGGTCTATCCAGAGATGAAGACAAGGTCTCCAGAGGGAAAAATTTTAATATATTTAAGCCATATCATTATCCTAATACTTGCCTTTCTAATATAGAGTAAAATAAATAGAAAGCATTCTATATTTTTAATAATGAAATTATTTCTATTAGCATTTCCATTTTAAACCAATGGAAAATATTAAAAAGGTATTTTGCTTTGATGGGACAGATAAAATATTGGTTCTCCTCTGTGTATGGTATGATTTACTATGATAAAACATTTTGCTAACCTGCAGGTGTTACTGTTGTTGTTGTTCTCTTGGTTGTACAGTAGCAGCAAAGAATGGATTCCATTCAGCCCATGAGGAGTGTTACATGATGTTAAAGTGAAAATAAGTATGAAACCAAAAATGTAGCTGCGCTCCTATTTCCTTTGAGAGCAGCTGAAGGCACTACCTGCTCCTGTCCCCACAGTGTTGTGGTGCGATTAGGAGTCTTGTTTATCCTGCAAAAGAGGAGTAAAAGCAGTGAGGAGGAAATAAGTGCCTTGCCCAAGAGCAGGCAGGCAATAGCAGGCAGGAGAAATTAATTCAGAGCAGCCTTCCTGTTGCACTCTCTGCTGTCATGAGCAACCACTGTATGTTTAACTGAGGGCTCAGGGAGCATCATCTCCATTTTACTCAGCACTGTTTGGGGACACTCCTTGCATTTCTGTATTTTTTGACTGCAGCCTGTCACATAGCCTGGACACTGCTAAAACTTCCAAACTGTAGGCCAAGGATTTAATGATCAGTAGACTGAGTGCAGTTCTTCACCCTCCTTGAATGGCCAAGGAATATTTTGCCCCCCAGCTCTCCCTAAAATTATTGAATTATCTAAACGTAGGGAAGGAAGAGCTGTTAATTGTTTGCTGTGCTAGATTTTTAAGATTATTTTGAGGTCACTGTTTTACTCAAGACAAAAAGATCTAGCATTCCTGTCAAGAAACTAATATAAAAGGATCCTTCATAAACCCTGGTGTTATGCATTTGTTTTACAATGCAAATGTCTAGCTGCAGTCATACTTCTGGGCACTAAGAGGTGAGTTACAGTCCTTGAATACATTATATATAATGAGTCATTATTATACAAGAGAAGAATGTCAGACAAATGTAGCCCAGAAAAATTGAACATATTATTAGAAATGACATAGGGAAACTATACAACATACTTTGCATCCTGCCAGAAGAGAACTTTTTTTTTTCTTTCATATATCACTTCTAATGGCAGCTATTTGATTAGCCTGCTCTTGACAACTCTTGAAATTCAATTATGGACTCTAATGTAGTTCTTGGCTGACAGTCATCACCTTCCAACATTAGTAATAGAGTTCATCAAAAGATTTGAAAAGCAGGAGTTATATTTAAATCCTTAAAAAAGATGGAGAGGTGAGTGATTAGAACTCGTAATAGGTATCTATTGCTTTACAAGCAGCTTCTTGTTTTGCATAACATTCTGCTTGCTCTGTGGTACAGTGCTAATTGACAACTAACACTGTATACTTCATTATTTGGGTCACAGTTAAATTATTTCATCAAGCTGAGTATTTCACAGATGAGTTGTGGTTCGTCTGCTCAGGTCTGTTCAGATGCTGAATTTTTAGGAAAGCTAATTCCCACGTAGCACTTAAGGCCTAGTTCTGTCCGTGACAGTTTGGGTTGAGTCTAAAGAAATATATTAATTGAAACTGATATTTTTCCTAATTTTTGCCCAGATGTTAGCTTCTGCAAAGAAGCTGAGCTTGCTTCAGCAGAATGCACAAGTCAACTTCTGATTTAAGGTCATGAAAATCCAGCACACTCATGGGGCACTAAGGCATTACCTACTGTAAATGAGCAATCCCTGAGGTTGTTAGATTTAATATAGAGTACCAGGAAGCACTGATGTTTCACTTAAAAATGTGACTGTCACTAATTCACCAAGGATTCTTGAATCTCTGTGTGTGTCTGCATCAACCACATTTCATCTCAATTGATGTGATCACGCATTTGTGACAGTTTAAACCTCTGTAGGTCGAGAGAAGGCTTTTATTGTGAAGTTTTATCTGTATCTTTATTTCTTATATCTATCTTCTTTTCATCTCAACATCAACAAGACTAAATTAAGTCACTTGTTTTCTGTATTGTGCCCATTGCTTCCTTAATTCATCTTTAAAGCCTCCTGATCCAATTTTTTTCAGCCCTCACCGTATCACTGATCTTCCTTTATAGCTTCTGCATATTGTTACTTCATGTCATGCGTTGAACTTAATGAAGAATTCAAGTAATGGGAAAATCATGTGCACTGCTTTGAGTAAAAATACTAGCAGTGAAAGGTGGTAAATTAAATTAATTGTCAAATTAAGTGCTGCTGTGAGGGTTGAGAAGTCAATGAAGCTGCTTAAAGGATTGATTAGTTCTAGATATTTAGGGACTAAGTTTTATTCATATCAAGATGTTATGGATGCTTAAAATTTATATGGGGTCAAGGAGATGATGGTTAGATTCCTGGAAGAGAAGTCAGTCGAGGGTTATACTGCTTAGAGCTTGGAAAGTCCTTGAGCTACAAGTTACTGGAAACAAGGAGGGTACTCAACAAGCATTGTCATATTTCCCTATAGTGATTTGCTTTTGGCTATTGTGAGGAATACGGTTCTGGGCTAACCCAGAACTCCCATGGAATGAGTCATTCAGGGAGGGTTTGGTGACTGAGAGAACAGAACATACTCAGTGCTTTATCACTGTGCTTCCCAGCACCCTCCATAAGATCCCTCCACTGGCCTTACAACAACAAAGCAGTTTCTCCTATTTACTCAGAAGAGATTCCTGGAGTCAGTGGAAATTTTGATTTGCAATACATACTTTCTCAAAGGCCACTTTTGACATACAGTGAGCAGTAAAAGTCGGGCTGATATCAGAGGAAGATTTCAACCATTCTTGAATGCTCTTCCAGATCCAGATCCTCTGCTCTAGTGAGGCCCCATCTGGAGTACTACACGCAGTTCTTGTGCCACCAATATAAGAAGGATATGGATCTGTTGGAGCAAGTCCAGAGGATATCATGGAGTTGCTGAGGGGACTGGAGCACCTCACCTGTGAAGAATGAGGGCTGAGAGAGTTGGGGCTGTTCAGCCTGGAGAAGAGAAGGTTATGTTGAGACTTCACAACACCTTCCAGTATCTGACGGGAGCTACTGGGAAGATGGAGAGGGAATCTTCTTCAGGAACTGTAGTGATAGGTAAGGGGAAGTGGCTTCAAAGTAGAGGCAGGGTTAGATTAGAGATTAGGAAGAAATTCTTTGCTGTGAGGGTGCTCAGATACGGGCAAAGAGGCTGTGGATTCATCATCCCTGGAAGTGTTCAAGGCCAGGTTGGATGGAGCTCTGAGCAATCTGGTCTAGTGGAAGGTGTCCCTGCCCGTGGCAGGGGAGCTGGAACTACATGATCTCTAAGGTCATTTCCAACCCAAACTATTCTATGATTCTGTGACACCACCCTGGATGGAAAGGTTAGTAGATACTACAGTTTGCTTAGGATGTCAAATATAGGAGATTTGCCTAGGGTAACCAGGCAACAAACGAGCATCATCACAACAGCCATCAAATTGCAGTGGAATACCCCCTAAACAGAGCATCTGATGTTATGTCGGGATCCTTTGCAGTGAGGTACGTAGGAACCTCAGTTTGAAGTCATCACCAAACACAAAAAGACCTCACAGCCCACTAGCTCCTGCTGCATTAACAGCCACCATGGTTTGTCACTCGGGTGTATTGTTTTCACTATCAAGTACCAAGGAATCACAGTGCCAAATTGGAGGTGTGGAGCTGTTAAAGCCATAGGGAAGCATTATGGTCAGTGTGGCATCTTCCTTGTGGTCTTTCAGTCTCCCAAAAATCATAATGGATGTATGAAAACACAAAATTTTGTTGGTTTTTTGGTAAAAGAAATGCAAGCCAGTCTCTCCTTGAACTCATAAATACTCTCAGAACACTATTTAGCTGTTTTCTGCCAAAGGCAATATTTCGGTGCCATTGATGTCATCGAAAGGTTGCTTCCTGCCACTGCTGTGAGGGTCATGCTCTCAATCTAAGCTGTCAAAATCTTGTGCAGATCAGTGGAAGCCTGGTCATGCTGATGCTGGAGAGAGGAGGTAAAGGAATAGGATGTGACACCACTGACAAGCCCGACAGGCTTGGAGAGCACCACTGAGAAACGGGAGAGACAGGACAGAATGAAAGACGGCATCTGCCTGGTTTATACACACAGCTCCAGAGCCATTCAATTCCCCCTAAATATCACAGCTGTAGGGCTGAAATCAGCAATTCATGTAGTGGTTCTTTGGTGAGAGGAGCTCTATGGTTTTTAAATGAACATGAAAACAGACAAAACAAAATTATAAAATTCCTGGGGTAATTACTGAGCACTTTTCTTACTTCTCTGCTAATCTATCTGCTTTTTAAGTTCGCCCAGAGATTTTGTCTAATGATCACAAACTTCTCAGATTTTTTTTTTTAATAATGATTTAATGATACTGATTTTACTTTAGAAGAGCTTATAGAAATAGTCCATTTGCTAATGTCTGAGTATGTTAACAAGTTCTTACTGTGAATAAAAACAATCACTTACCTTGAATGCTGAGACTCAAAACTACCTAGTGCTTCCCTCCCATCTTATGCAACCAAATCTGCAGGCTACTATGATTTGTTTTCCCACTTATGCCTTCCCCGTCTCAGCCTTTCATAGCTTACATATTTAATCTTGTGTACAGTCCCCAAAAGGAATTTTTTATGTCCAGAACTACTGTCTAATTATAGCTGCAATGCCTACTAAAAAAACCCAAAACAAAACAAAACTGATTCACACAGAATTGTGTGGAAAAATCATCTTTTCATGAGGAACGATAAAAGAAGTCTAAGGCTGTCTCCATCAGTGGTTTAGTTTAGCTCAAGGAAGCATTTTCATAGCACATCTGGTTGGCTCACCTTACCATGCTCTGGTGCCCATCACAGAGCTGCCATGGAAGCAAACTGGACTCGTGGGTCTAGAGGATGCCCCTGGAAGCTGAAATGACCTCCCCCAGGTGTGTGCAGTGGGCAGTGGGGACTCACCACCAGCTGTTTCACTCTGCACATCCTCTCCTGTTGTGCTGCTGCACTTGCTGGTGTCATCAGCTCATGTTTGGTGGTAAATTGAGCCCTGAATACACCTGAACTCAGCCAGCTCCCTTCCACCTCTTCAGTAAGGGATTGTACTGAGGGAGCAAAGGGAGGAAGGGGCAAAATCATAGGGAGGCTCAGGTGTTCCCTGGTCTGCAGGTGTTGGGGTGATTTCACAGCCAGGTCCCTTTCTATAACAGCTTGGTCTCTGTTCGTCTGTCTCTGTTCTCCAGGCTGTTCCTGAGTGTTACATTAAACAAACATTGGGGAAAATTGTATTGTGTGGAGATGGCAGGAGAGAAAACAAACTCCCACATCTCCTGCGCTCAAGTAGATGTTCCACTTGCTACAAAATCCCTGTTTCTTCCTCTAGGAATTCTGTTTCTTTCCTGTTTCAGCTGGGAAGATAATGTATGATTTTGGCCCTGCCTTGATACATGTTGGCTGGAGAAATGGAAAATATAAGTTCAAAAGTCCCTGTGGCTGAGAAAGGCAAAAGGCCTGCATTTCTGCCCTCCTGGGAGAGTAGGCAGTGCACCAGGAAAAAAGTGAGAAGAAATAAAAATTTTCTATAGCAACAAGACAGAAGATTCAGTCCCAAGCCTGGCCGGTCACTGGGGTGACTATGAAACGCTGTTGATTTCTCCCATTTCCAAGCTGGCACCCCCCGGGTTCAATGGGGTGGCAGGGCTTGGTGTGCTCTGCCCAGAGGTGTTTTCAGCTAAGGCTGGCGAGCAAAGGCTGTTTGGACTAGTGCTGCACTTGCCGATGTACCAGCTCCAGTTTTTCCATATTTGCAATGTGCATGACAGCTGGGTTTTGCAGAGTAGCCACGAGCCGACCCATTTCCATTCAATGCAGTAATTAGCATATTGACTGCCTTTCCCTTCGAGGTCCTGGCCTGCAGTGGCTCATCCCTTAATTACTGCAGGTGAAATCTGTAACGTCTTCATGTACCACAGCTTTTCTTTCCATTTCTGTTGCTGTTTCTTCTTTTTATTTTCCTTCCTTTTTTTCCTTCTTTTTCGCACTTGACCTGCAGATTTGCCAGCTTTGTAAAAGAAAATCATGGGGTTTCTTTTGTTCAGCCAATGGTTAAGAGGAGAAAGAAAAAATTGGGAGTTTAGTGGAAAAAAGAAAAGTTTCTCTAGAGCCATGTTTGAATAAAGAGTTCCATGTAATTCTTCCAGAGATCCACACAGGGAATTACACAGGGCAGCATTAGAATCCAGTCAGAGATCCTGGGAGATGGCAGGTACCACTGCTGTCTGCTGTCTCGCCTTGCTGGGAAGACTCTGCTGCTTGGTGGGGACACTTTGAAAGGTGCTGGGGAAGGGTGACAGCACTGTGTCCCTGCCCTGGGGCTGGGGTGTTCACCCGTGTGACTGTCAGAGACCTGTTGCCCCCTTTCCTTTTCCCGTGGCTATTTTAATGGCAGCCATTTCATGGAAACAACTCAGTTATTTTCGACACTTCAGTAGAGACTGGGATTTAAGGCTTTGGAGTAATTTTTAGACTCTGTGTTCCTCTCTGTCTGACAATGTGTATGTATATAGTACATATGACAACATGGAAAAATCAGAGAGGCTCATTAATCTTCCCACAGTTAAAGAAGGATTCTGTAGCAGAGCCAGCGAAAGATTTTTCTGGTTTCATATCTTGGCCATGAACCTCAAGGCTAAACTAAAAATATAAACCAAACAATCCTCTGTGCTAAGGGATTTTCTGATTTGTTTTCACATTTTGTGATGTGCATAAGGATGACCTGAAATATTCCCCCTCTGAAAAAATAAAATTGCCTGCCTTTTCTCTGTTTTGTTAGAAATTCAGGAATATGCTTTGTCTGCTGGACAGCCAGTGAACTGGTCACATTGTGACAGATAAAAAGAGAGAAAACTATCTGTTTTGGTATTACAGGTTTTCATTTCTTTTCCAGTTGATTTCCTATTTCATTTTAAAATATGGAATAATATTTGTGAGAAAAACAATGTTTGTTAGGATTGCTAATGAGTTTTCCCAGCACTAAGGGTGTGAGAATCTGGGTTTCCTCCTATTTTTTCCCAATAAAATATGAGAAGGAAATGACTGACCTTTAAAAATGAAAGAGGAAAAGCTTAAGTGTTTTCTTTATTATGTCAGAAAAACAGGCCCAAACTCAAAATTCCTTTAAAAATCCCCTTTCTTTCCCCCATCAATCTCCAGTCCCTGAAACAGTCCCTGAACCTTTGGAGTCCATGAATCCAAAGCCTGTCCCACTCTCTACTGAACATGCTAAGAATCGGGGTGAATAAATCTTTTAATGGATTGGTGTCAGAACACCATAAGACAAAACTTTTTAGAGAACCTTTTTTTTTGAACTCATAGTCAGCTTGTCACAGCAAAACTCAGAGATGTCTTGAGAGGCATAGAAAGCTCCCTGGGTGGCTTTCCCCAGTATGAACCACTACAGACTTTTTTGGGATAGGCTCCTTTTTCCGAGGTTTTGCAGGGTCCCAGAGCTAGGCTGCCCTTGGAACAGAGCAGAGCTGCTGCTCCTCCAGCACGGGCAGGGTGCAGCCTGAAATGGAAATGGCATCAGCCGAGGGAAGGTTCTCCTGTTGCAGCCTGAACGCCACGCAGTGACGACAGCCCTGCTTCTTGGAAACACTGAGGGAATGCTCCCAGCGTGAGGGAATGCTGACTAACGAGGCATTGCGTGGCACTGTGACTGAGCACTTCTCCAAAAAGGGAAAGCAAGGTCAGGGATTGAACCCAGAAGCTTTCAGGTCACTGGTGGCAGCAGGTCTCTGCCGTCACCGCACCTTGTTACGTGTGTGGGAGGGACGGGACTGGCAGGCAGAGCAAAAAGTGAGGTCTTGGAGTAGGAATAAAAACGTAGTTTGCTGGGATATGAGTTGTTTCTAATCACTGGAGGCTTCCTGCTATTATTTTCCTATTGATTACATGTTGTAAATGAGACAATAATCCCATTTGGCAACTGGCTAAACCAATATGAACATGATCGTTATTAGTATTAAGTGGCAAGTTATTCCTGTTGCAGATAAATATGCCTAGCCATTTCCTTTATGTTTTTCTTTCCTGTTTTTAGTTCCTTCAACTTTACCAGGTTTAATTGTTCAGGATAACATTTCATATGCCCCATTATTTGGCTCCAGTTGAGATACCAAGAATTGAGATATTAAGAATGCTTCAACTCAAACAGCTCATCAGTCTTCATATGAAGAAGTTGTAAAAAGTTCTTCTCCTTCTTTTATTTTTTGCTTGAAACTGTGGGTGAGAGGGCTTTACAGTCTCAAAGCTTGAAAGAAGAGTTTGGGAATCAGCATAGGAACTACTTGGATGTCAGAGTTGTTCCTTTTGGTTTATTAATTAGAAGCAGGCAAATAAAGCCTGCATCTTCTGAAATTTATCTGTATGATAAGAGAAAAGAAAAAAGAAAAGGGGAAAAAAGGAAAAAACCCTAATGTATAAACTGCTGATACTGAAATATTGTGGTCAATTCCATAGATTTTGCTGTGAATGTGGTCTCCCCTGTCAGTGCCCATCTGCATCCAGCCAGTGGGCGCAACATCTCTCTTCCAAAAGCCCAGTGCAGGAGGAGGCTAAGCAAGACCTGAACATCTCTTGGCTGCCAGTATCACGCTCTGAGGGGGCTGTGGCACGTGGAGATCAGCCTGGATCTGGGGACAAGAAAGACTTGGGGCTAGCAGCTGCAGGACAAGCAGATATTGGACATCTGTGCTTAGGCAAAGGAACCAGACCTCAAGGATGGTGTATCCCGTCCCAGAGCTGGCAGCTGAGAACCCTTTTATAGTAAATAAAACAACTGGTGTTTCCAGGCTGCTTCATCTGACCTTCATCTGACCCAGGGTGAGGGGACATGCCCTCGGGAAGTGTGTGCTCTCCTCTCCAAGGGACTGTGGCCAGCCCCCTCAGCTGCAGGCTGAGAGCATCCAGACTTGGGTGAAAGGGATCCTGCTTTGCTCCCAGGAGTCCTGCTGGCTCTCCCTGGGCTGTAAGCAGAGACAGCCAGCTGGCAGGAGGTTATTCCCGGCTGGACCCATCGGCTGCAGTCGTGCCACGAGCATTATTTTGGCCCTATTTCTGCACATGTGCTCGGGGTCATTTTTTAACAGACCAGCCAGCCAAAGCATGCACTGGCAGCAGGTGTGTGAGGGAAAATGGAGACAGTGCCTGGGCCCAGGTGGGACTTGGCTCCTCTCAAGGAGGTCCATTTCCGTGGAGCAGAGGTCTGTCCCTCTCTGCTGGGTGCTGGCCTTGTGCCAAAAGTACATTTTTACAGGGAGTCTTTAAGGATTGCTTCATAAATGTGAACCCTGGGAGAGCTGTAGAGGTGTTGGCGTGGACACTTAGAGCAACTACCTGTGAAGAGGGAGCCACAGGTCTGTCTCCCCTAAGGGAGGCACAGCTGTGCACATTTCCCCCATCAGCTGCCTAACCACTGACCTGGAACATAAAACAGCCCTTGATGCATCCTCCCCAGACGTGTTTTAAACACAGTTTGCTCCTCTGACCAGCAATAAGCAGCTGCTCGTGTGGTCCATGGGGCAGATGTGACCTTGTGATGCTCTGCTGGGCTGGCTCTGGGCAGCAGGGCTTTCTTGACCTCTCTAGCTCAACACACATGAACATGAGCTGCCAATCAATACTTGACTACTGCCTTTCTGATACCCCAGCAAAATAAATTCAGCAAATGGGAGCAGAAGCATCAAGGGAACCTGAAACCTGTGCCTGGTTTAAAAAAAAAAAAAGTTCCCCAGATATTTTGATCTTAAAGGGATTACTACCCTGGGGCTTTTGTATCTCAAGTGATTATTTGACATTGCCTTCATGTCATATAAGGAAGGATTGGCACTTAATTTAATTAAAGCATTTGGGAGGGTTGAGATATTTCTCATTACAGGGGCTGGGAGAATGCCAGAGTCTAGGTGCTGAGTTTCACGTGGACAGACACAATACCTGTGTGTTCTGTACTGTTGTGCAGTAAAAATGGCAAGGAATGACTTGCTGGGTATTGCTATTGTTCATTTGCTCCTGTAGCCAACTTCCATTTTCCCATAGGAACAGCTAACAGCAGAGAGTCTAATAGGTTTCCAAATGTTTCCTTGCCCTTCAGGATAAAAGTGCTGGGTTTAGTTACGTTAAAAGACTCAGAAAATTGCTTCAATAAGCTGAAATTTCTGTTGATAATGAAACCTTTCAGAAACCTTTGCTGCATTCCGCCAATTTTGTCCCTAATCTGAGTAACTCCTCCACCACCGGGATTTAAAAGAGAAAGATCAGGCTGAGATGAACATGGTCTCTCCTGATGCTAACAAAACCCTCAGTTCCACGACTGGCCTGGGACCACACATCAGCCAAGATGTGGGGAGCACTGAACAGCCAGGGTGCATCAGCACATCCCTGGGATAGCAAATGCCACCACTGCCGTCTCCTGGGGACCATGGCAATGAGTGTCCCAGCAGAGATGCTGGGTCAGAGGGTGGCCCCACCTAATCACCACCTAATATGAGTTTTCTCCTTCAACATCCCCACTGTGACTCCTACTTCCTGACCCTTATTCATGGCCATGTTCTCTAGCAGGTCTGGTTGCTCTCTCCCAGGGAACATGATTCCAACAATCCATTCTCCAAGACTCGCTCCTGGGGTGGTGAAATCTAAGCCTCTGTCAAGGAAAGCCTGACATGGTGCTGTGAGGCTCAGACATTGTGTGGATGGTACCTCCTGTCATGAGAGGAACAATCCCTCTTGGCCCCCAGCAGTGCTGCTTAACCTCTTTCTGCCACAGAATACTCACATCCTTCTCTGGTGGCCCAGGACATGCTCAGGTGTTTATTAAAAAGCACCTGACTCCCCTACAGGAGCTGATTCCCTGCAGGACCTCCAGCACTGACAGCTGTTGGCACAGGGGGATGACACTGTTGTAGGAGTGGTCCACGGTGTGAGCTGATCCCCAGACCTGTGGACACCATCAGGGCCAGATGTGTGCCGGGGACCACCAAACCCCTCAGCATCTGTGAGAGACTGAAAGGTTAAGGGTTAATGACTCAAACAATCGACCATTTGCAAAAGCAGCAGGGTGTGCTATGCTGAGCCCACGTTTGCACCCCCAGCTGAAGGGGAGAAGGGGAGTTTTTGGGTGTTTGGTGCTGAAACCTCAGATCTCCATAAGCACGGCCCAGGTGCAGAGGGGGTGCATGATAAAACAACCTTTGTTTAGAAACTCACTGATTTTTGAGTCAGGTAAGAGAAAAGGCTGATGAGAAGCAGACCCACCCCTCAACAGATCAAGACTTCAGCCATCGCTTTGACCAATGGACATCTCGGTTGCCACAATCAAGTCTCATCGCAGGATCCATGGGTGATACCTTTCGTCTCCACTGTCTACTCTTATCCTTCCTTTCTCTTTCTTTCTTTTCCTTATATATTTTCTTAAGTGATATTTTTATACTTTTATATTGTTATATATCTATAGATAATAACCAAAATGGCTACACACCTCCTTTCCATTGCAACCAAATTGTTCTAAAATATATATGTATTTACCAGTCATTCAGTGTCATTTCACTCTAATCTGCCCCAAGGGATCTATTGAAAAGGACCATAACAGCATAATAGAAAAAATCCCTCTGGTGCCTGGCACCCAGGGCTGCTGCAGATTTGTTTTCCCCAAGGGTCCAAGCCAAGCTCAGGGACTGCAGCTTTGCTGGGGCATTTACTGAAGTCACAACGTGAGGGCAGTTCTCAGAACTCCCTCTTTTCTCGTTATGCTACATGAATTTTTTACACAGATTCAGTCCCAAAGTGGATGCTTTTGGAGTAAATGAGTTCCCAAAGTAACCATAACTTCCCAAAGGATGTTAATAAAACCAATACGTTCTCAACATGACAAAAGATGACTGGTGAGGACATGCACAAGAAAGTAAACTATTTAGTGGCACTTGAGCTCAGAAGGAAAGAGCTGTTTCCCATTACACAGCCCATTTCCCATAAATCTTAGCTTGAAGCAGTTACTTCAATAGTGCCAGCAGGAGTTTGTTTTTGTCTGTACAGTTTTGAGTAATTCATTACTAATAGGCCCAGCCTCACTGATAACTGCACAGAAGGCTCAGTGCCCATGTTTTCCACCAGTGTAATTAACTTTTATGGAGCTGCTCCCCATGTGCACCCGTTAAGGCACTCTGACACATGACTGCCATTGGCAGGTTGTCACTCAGCTCCTCGGCAGCAGCGAGGGCCCGAGTGTGACTTGAGCTCTGGCAGCAGAGGATGGCTATGACATCATGTAGCTCGCAGGGAGAGAGGATACAGCTGCACGGGATTGCCTCATATCTCCTGAAGGCTGAAACGTTGCTCCAGACAGCCATCACAACTCGCCCTGCACGTGGGAGCAAACGTGTCTGACTGTCTTCCGTGCAGAATATCCTTCCCATGATTGCCCCTGGCTGTTTTAGGCTGTTGTCTCCACTCACACCCAGCAATGCTGGATCCAGCCAAGCTCCGTGTCCACCAAGCCCTGGAGCCTGAAGTGGCCAGTGATCACCAAGGTCTCATGCCATTTCTCTGTGTCACTAACCCCACACCCGCTGAGGATGTTCTGCAGCCTCCAGAGCTGTGTGGCACATGTGGTGGCACGTGGCACTGCTGTGCTCCTGCTGGAGCTGCACCGTGGGGTGGCACTGCCTCCCCAGAGATCTCCACCACCAGAATCTTCACCCAACCCCAGCTGCAAATAAGGGTGGGATGTTCCTGCTGAAACCCAGGGGCCCTGCAGCAGCAAATAACAATCTTTGTAAATGAGACAAAGCCAGAGGGGGGCAGAAAAAGGGAAGAGGCTGCACCTGCCTATTTGAAGTCAGTCAGAAATCAGCTGCTGTCCCATGGGCTTAGCCCACCACTTTGACTCTGCAAAACCTGATTCCCAGTAGCTGCCCCAGCCCCAAATGGCTTCTGCCTAGAACCTCACCTTGCAGGCTGGTATTGCAGGCCAAAAAATTGCCCTGGCTGTGTGCTAGCCTGCCATGGACCTTCCATGTTAGGCAAATATCTCGTCCTCTTTCAAAAAAACAACCCTTTTTTGCTGAGCTGTGACCTAGAGCTGAGGTATATTTAGTGCTTTTTTTTTCACCTAGATCAAACAGTGGTTGCTACAAGCTTGGATGCAAAGAAAAAAGAGAAGCAGCAGGGGTGGTGTGGAGGGAGCAGATTAAGCTCCTTGCAAGCAAGGGAATGGTTGGTAGAGAAACATAGAACTTTGGAATGTTATTGGCAATTAATAGTTCCAAACCTTCAGCAAAATAAAATGTTTAAGAATATTGTATGTTTCATGAAGGATTTGTACATGCCATTTTTTTCCTGTGGTCCCAAGTGCTTTATAAATTGTATTTATCTCCCCTTTAATCTGCCTTTTTGTTCATGAACTAGCTAAGTGAGGTCAGAGAGAAAGAGTGAAAGAGCACTTTTGGCAAAGGGAAGCTTTAAATATGTCACATTTAATAGAAGTAATCAGTGTACAAAATCCTGGGATCTATAAAAGGCTTTGTGGAGGGAGGTTAATTTGCATCTCTGTTGGAAATCTTTCCCTAATAATCTTTTTGTTGTTGATGTTCTTACTTCTTTTACTGTACGGATGAGTATTAAGGCATTTCCTCTGCCATTCAGGGAATGGTTGGCACAGTTCACTGCAGAGCTGGGACCACTGAGTGCAGATCAGTCATGGGGAGTGCTGCAAGCTCCGTGTCATGTCAGGAGTGAATCATTAGGGAGAGATGCCCACAGTGACTTGAATTTCTTTTTCCATGTTTTTGCACTCACAAATTTTTATAGCCCACAAGATCACCTAAGCAGAGGCATGGCAGGTGTTATTTGTGAATCCAGCCTGGATGGAGTCGAAACACAGGTTAGAGTCAAAACTAATCCTCTGGTTTCCAAGGCACCCTTTATCTCTGAAGTATTTGCCAGCACAGCCAGGCCAGGAAAAGTCTCTCTCACATGCAGTCTTTTCCGTGATGATGCTGTTTTACCACATCTTTTAAGAACTGACACATTTTCCTATAAAATAAGAGGAGTAAGTGCCCAAAGCCTGGAGGAAACAAATGTCACTCCTATCTTCAGGAAGGACAAGAAGGAGGACCCAAGGAACTGCAAGCTGACCAGCCTCAGCTTTATCCCTGGAAACCATTTCCAGGTACATGAATGACCGGAAAGCCAACAGCATCAGTCAGCACAGTTTCACTAAGGGTAAGCTATGCTAGACCAACTTGACAAACTCCTACGAAGAAATGACTGGTCTGGACATCGGGGAAGAGGAGAGGATAGTTTCTACCTGGGTGTCTCTGAGCACTTCAGCATTGCCTTACCTTAGATCCCCATAGAGAAGCTGTTGATGTGTGGGTGAGCTGAGCAGACAGAAAGGGGGATTGAAACCTGGCTGAACGGCTGGGCCCAAGGAGGGTGATGGGTGACATGAAATTTAGTTGGAAGCCAGTGGCTGGCAGGGTAGGCTCTGTACTGGATCCAGTCCTGTTTGACATGAGGGGGAAGCGTGTGAGCTCAGCAGGTCTGCAGATGATACAAAGCTGTGAGGAGATGCCGATGCCACAGGGTCACATTGCCATCCAGAGACTTCAAGAGACTGGAGAAACAGACCAACAGGAACCTTATGGAGTTCAACAAGGAGAAGTGTGAAGTCCTGCACCTGAGGAGGGACAGCCCCATGCACCAGAATATGCTGGGGGCCACCCCGTTGGAAAGCTCCTTGTCAGAAAAGGATCTGGGGCTCCTGCTGGACACCGAGTTGAACTTGAACCAGGAGTGTGCCTTTGTAACAAAGAAGGCAAATGGTATCGTGGGCTGCACTGGACAAACTATTGCCTGCAGGTCAGCTCCTTCCACTCCACTCCACTCAGCACTTGTGGGGTCACAGCTGGAGAGTTGGGTCCATCTGTGGGCTCCAGTGCAAGAGAGACATGGATACACTGGAGAGATCGAGGAAAGCTCAAGAAAAAGATTAGGGGTTGGAGTTTCTTTGCTATGAGGAAGTGCTGGGACTTTTCAGTGTGGAGAGAAGGCTCAAGGGGAATCTTATCAATGCACATAAATACCTGAAGGGAAGCTGCAAAGAAGTCAGAGCCAGGCGCTTTTTTGGTGGCTCCCAGTGACAGGACAGAAGACAATGGGGACAAACTGAAACACAGAAGGTTCCTTCTGAATATTAGGAAACACTTTTTTACTGTGAGGTTGACTGAGCACTGGCAGAGGTTGCCCAGGGAGGTTATGGTGTTTTCAGCCTTAGCCCACAGTGGTGGAACAGTCCCATATTGAGGTATTTTGATGGCCTCTGTTGAAGGTAATTTCTTACCAACCCTGCTTCAGAGCTGGTAGACAAGCAGAGAATCCCCACAAGACATGGTGCCCACCAGCACTGGAGTGCTTCTGTGGAAGCCAAGAGGACTGAGGGCAGGATAGGAGCTGGGGTTTACACATCGGTGTGGCCATTGTGGCTCCCCAGTGTTACCCATGGCTTCATCCTGGGTGGAGAGGCTGTCTGTCATCACAGGCCTCTCCACCTTTCACCTAAGCCACCATGGCCTGTCAGCTTGCACTCAAATCCCACACTCTGTATCGGTGTACTTATTTCTGGGAAGGAAGGTGAGCAGTTCAATTAATGCTGAATTTAAGCCACAAGAAACAGGCACTCTCACTATCAGATAAAGATTAATGCAGATCCTGTATCTTTCTCAAGACTCACTCCTTGGCTGGTCTGACTCCTCGCATGGATGCAGCCTGCAGGTTTGAACAAAGAGCAACTGTTTTTCAGGCATCTTTGGCTCCTGCCTTGCTGAGATCTCCTTTTTATTCTACAAGATCTATCCATCATTGTGGTGATTGATAGATCTTGCACCCATGCCAGTGCCTGAAGCTCAAAAGCCGAGGATGCTGGACAGGCTGATGCTGGTGAGCTGCAGGGACACCAATGAGCTGCTCTTTAGCACCCTCCAGCCATCTAAAATTAGGAAAAGGGAGAAGCACAACTCTTTCTGAAATACTGAGACCAACAGTTTAAGTGCTAGCTGCTATTCAGCAGCAGAATCCACACTGCAATTTGAACAAACGCACAACCATCCTCTGGCTCCTCATATCATGTCCACATTACAGCCCAGAGTTAGCTGTGAGCTAGAGGTGATATTTGGTGTTGTATAAATGGGAAAAGCCTGAAGCCAGGCCACCCAAAAGGGCTAGTCCATACTGACACCCACCTGCAGCCAGTTTGGGACTTTGTTGCACCCACCCACAGAAACACTGCTGAGCCACGAGGTGCAGGGAGGAGCCCCTGCCTTCTTAACTCCTTCACAGAGAGGAGCCTGGGGGCAGCTGGATCCAATCTTAGCCTCCGAATTTCTCAACAGTTTAAGTAACTTCTTCCCCTGCAGGATTGAAAGATATCAAATCAGATACATTTACATTAAATGAATTATTTATTATGAAAAATTATTTGACAAAAGATCTTAATTGGGATTATTTACTACACAGTATGAAAGCTAGAACTACTAGTAGTGTATAATATAACATATGGACTATATTAAAGCAATTATATTAAAGCTGGCAAAAAGAAAAAACTATTAAGTGTAGATTGATGTAACCCACCAATATCAACAGTCATAGGCAGACCTTTGTCCCTTAACCTTGAGGAGAATCCTTGGTGGACAGCCCCAAAACTCAAGAGAGGAATCTCCACACAGTCCAAGGAGGAATATGTTAGAAGAGCCATTCTGTTTGCAAGTGTGACTGGACTTTTATAGTAAAAAGTGATTAACTGCCAGTCATATATCTCCAGGTCAGCTGTGTCAGCTTAGCATTTTTAGATAAAGATACTTTACCATATCTGCGACATTTTTACTTCACCATCAGGGTGAGTCAGACTGTTTTTAGCATAATTCCACACCAAAAGAAGCCCCCTCACAGTCCATCACCGGTAGCCTTGCAAATTAGGGCATTGTTCAAGTTGCTTGACCATGTTCCAGGACAGAGCATCCTGCTACACTCCACCCCACGACTGGAGCAAATCATCTTTACCTCATGAAGCAGTAATGCAGGTACCTCTTGCCTCCATGCTATAAAAGTGTCCATTGCATGTGTGTACATTATTGTTAAATATGTTGAGATACATCAGTCTCCTAGGTTTAACTATTTTATCCTAACTCAGATAGTTTGAAAACGTGTTAGCTATATTATTATCATACCTTGTACTTTTACATACAAAATTGTTGTAAAAATTAGTTAGAATTTAATTAGTAATATTAAATGGAGCATACTATAGAATTAGTTATTGATTCTGGCAACAAACACTTCATACTTCAATTTGTGTACTTCTGGAATCATTAGTATCCTCATTTGCTGGATTAGGTACCACACTCATATATAAAATGATTACTTACAAAAAGCAGATTCTGATTAATAACAATATTGTAATAACAGGGTGTAACAATAAATTCAGAATGCCCACTGTGGTTGGGGATCATCCAAACACGTCATCCCACAATGATGTTCTCTATCCCTTTTCAATTGCTCTAGGACAACGGTGTATTTTTCCACATCACAATGGACAGTGATTTATGATTTTTGATTATCTTTTTCACTTATACCAGTCCCTGTAGATCAGGATGTTCCAACAGTTTCTAACCAGAGTGATGTTCATTCCCACAGATGCTGATGCATGACAACAACACCTCAAAGCTGTAGAGGGACCCTTGTAGGCAGGTACACACCGGTCCATGACATCTGTTGTGTTTGCAAGTCCACACTCCAGCAGCCTCCAAGCTGTTTGAAGGATATTTTATCCACTGGAGTGTTCCTGGTGTTACCATCAGGATGATGACCAGGAGCAGCCATTGATCTGTAAAATAAAACAATATATATCTCAGTAGGTGTGCCGGATGGGATAGGTTAATTTCCTTAGTTCAGGATGTGGGAATTATCCATGGGCAACTGATTCTGTGTTGATGGTTACCAGAGTCAGTAGCCACTCAGGCTAATGGTCCTTGAGTGTCCATTAGAGTCATAGGTGAAATCCCAGCTTGGGGTGGTTTGACCTTGGATGGTTGGAACACCTTTAGGTTGTCCTGGAAGGTTTGATCGTTGGCACAACCCATCCTATGTGGATTGGTTGGGATTAAGCCTGTAAAAATAACCACTTCCAAGCTTCCTTCTGCCACACCTCTCTTCCGTTCACCTGCCAAACTAATGTCTTCCGCTGACACAACCACTGGCACCAGCGCAGAGTGCATAAGAATCAACATACACTGTCTTTGCTTTCTCTCTTACTGCCAGCAATACAACTTTTAACATTCTCACCTGTGCCCTTCCCACTCCTCCTTCTGCTACTTCCATTCCTGTCTGAATGTTAAAAGCAACTGCTCTGTGCTTCCATTTACCGTCAATGCATTTGGCTGAGACATCAACAAACCAGACATCTTTAACTTCAGAGTCTGATGTCAATGCAGGAGCACCAAGTACAGGACTAGGTTTATATGGCTGTTGCAAAGCCAGCATATCTGGGGTCCCAGCTATGAAATTTTGTAGCTTTTGTCGTCCCTTCAGTATTATCCATCTGATCCATGAATCCTGAGACATGCAAATCGTTTGTGTACTGTTGGTCTTTGTGCAATCCCATCTGGTGGAGCAACAGAATCCACAGAATCCTGCCCTTAACACTGACTAACACGTTAAAAGGTCCTTGGACTTGCAGAGTTTGATATTGTTGAATCTTTCTACTTGTTTAAGAACTCAGGTCAGAGATAATAATCCCTTTTCCCAGTCAATGTATTTCTTCTCTGTATCCTTCAATGCTGTGAAACTGAACCTTGATGACTCTTTGGGTCCACATGGACTTTTCTGGAACATATTACAGTAAGTCCCATGTTCAGCAAAACCCCATTCAACTATTATAGGATCACTGGGATGAACAGGCCCAAGTGATTGATATATTTGATCTCTTCTATCAGTATCTGCAAAGCCTGTTTGTGACTATCAAGCCACTCCCAGGTCTGTTTTTTCCTCATTAATATGTACAATGGTCTTGCTAATATGAAAAATCCAGGAACATGATTTCTCCAGTATCTTAAAGTACCCATGATCTTTTGAAGTTTCTTTATAGTAGTAGGAGGGGGTATAGCATCCAGTTTTTTAATGGTTTCATCTGGGATAACAGCCGGACCGGCAATCCACCAGGTTCCCAGAAATTTTACCTCTTTAGAGAGGTATTGGCATCATCATTTAATTTATCCCATTTATCCTGTGCTGTTGTTCTTACTGCATCTTCCTCTTCACTTCCTATCAACGCATCATCAGTGTATTGATAGTTTTGTACTCCTTCCAGGATTTTTATTTGTTGCAGGAGGTCAGCTAAAGCATTGTGTGCTATGGCAGATTAATGTCTACACCCTTGGGGCAGACAATTAAAGGTGTATTGTGGTCCCTCCTAAGTGAACACAAATTTGGGTTTGTCTTCTTCCCAAATGTCTTCTGAAGTGGAATCATGAAGAACATGTCTTTTACACCTAAACCTGCCATCCATTTATGCACAGCTGCTTGCAGGGCAGCAGTGAGATTTGCAATATTTGGGACAGCTGAAGTGAGTGTTTCTGTGTTAGCATTAAGTTGTCAATAATCAGTTGTTAAGCTCCAGCTCCCATCTGGTCTTCTTAGAGGCCAAACAGGACTATTACATGGGGAATGTGTCCTAAATATAATAACCCTTTGTTATAAATTTTTAATTAATTTATTTACCCCTTCTTGGGCTTCAGGAGGAATAAACTATTGCTTGATATTAGTCACAGCAGAAGGAGGTAAAACTGGAGCAATTTTTAATAAATTAATTTTTCTATTTTTTCTAGAAAATTTACTATAGGGAGTTTTTGTGGTCTCAAATGACCAGACATTCCTGTTGGGCAATTTTCAAACCTTTTCTTTAAGGATATCATATCCTAAAATGTTTTCTTCATGATCTGCAATTGCAAATGTGTGTGAGGACATTTATTTTTCCTCAGGTAACCACAAACAGACTTTGGCAGCATAACATATTTATGCATTGAAACCTCTTCCTCTTAGATGTATTCTCTTTCTTTTAAAACTTAATGTTCATTTTTTTGCATTTCTGGGGATGATCAGAGATAGCTGAGCTCCTGTGTCAATTAAAACTCGAACACTTTTTTCTAGGTCCTACTGGTAAGTAGATATGGGGTTTACCCTTATGGAAGCATTGGAAGAAAAGAATGCCCTGGGTGTTAAGAGCCAAAGTTTTCCCAACATATAGAGGTTTTTCCCTTTTGTGTTTCAAAAGGGTTGGAGGTGTGTTTTTCCTGTGGAGGCTTTTTGCTACTCATTTCCTTGATCCTCTGAAACACTTTGACTAAGTCTGCTATCACTGCATTGGGCTGTCCCCTGAGGGTGACACGGGCGATTCCCAAAGTCACTGCAGTCCTCCACAGCTCATGTCGCTGCTCTCGGGAATGAGCAGGAGGTTTTGATTTTCCTTTTCTTGTGGGCGGGTTCTGTTTAGAAGTTCTCATCCATCTTTCAGGAGGTCTCTGCGTTCCAGACTTTGGGGTCCTTTCAATAGCCTGAATTTGCTCTCCAGAACGATTTTCCAAGCCCACTTCTCTTGCATAATTTACCATTTCATGTAAGAGACCTGCCCACATAGGGATAGCTCTCCTTGGGGCTTCTGACTCTCGTAAAGCTTCATTATGCATTACATCTTTTCTGATTTCATCTCGCCGCCTCACTAAATACATTTTCGTATTGTAGGAGCTCCTTTCAGCAGGGGTCTTAATAAGCTAGGATCCACCTCTGCAGAGATCAGAAGGTCTCCCTGTGCTCTCTGCACATTGCCTGCAGCCTTTCTAAAATCAGCAGAGTTCACCAGCTGACCTTATGGGTACGGAAACTGGCTCCTCTCTCCAGAATATCTATTCCTCCTGCCCAGTATGCAGCCCTGCTGGTTACTGAATGGGGCTCATCAGCAGGCTCAGGTCCCAGGTTTAATAGAACTCCCAGACCCCAGAACTCTCAAACCTGTCCAGCAAAATATCATCTCCCCCGGAGAGACTCACTCTCCACAAATACTCAGTTTCTGACTCCCCTGGTTTTCATTCATATTTTTTGCATAGATTTTTAAATTGCAGGAGATCCCATGGAGTAGTTCTGACCATGTTCCTACTCTGATCTCCCTGAGGTCCTTCAGACACTTTGGTCTTAGTTATGGGACTCCTTTTTAACTCTGGAATCCCTTCTTTTCTAAGAGGTGGGGGCTTAATTTTTTCATCGGAGTCCTGTTCAACCTCCTCAGCATTTTTTCAGGGCTTTCCCAATTATCACCATCCCAGTCCTCAGGTGAATCTATCAATTTTTGTGATTTTTTAACAACAATGGAATTGGGGGTTTTTAATAATGTCAGTTCTAATTCTCCTTCAAGTTTTTTGTCTTTTCCTTAGATTTTTAAACTGTTTTTAATTGGCCATTTTGATACTGTAGAGAAAGTTCTACAAGTTTTCTTACTTTTATTTCTTCTCTCAAATTATTAGTTCCTTTTATCATTTGTTCTCTCCATTGCCACACTGCCTTTAGGCATAATCCAAGTGCATGACAGATAATACGTTTTCCTTTTTTATCTTTCAGTGATCCCCATTTTGTATCTCATTTCTCCTGTATATTTTCCCTCTCATACCAATTGTCCCCTGGACAGGGATCATCAGCATCAATGTGTACACTAGGCCTCTGTAAATATTCTCTTAAACTTTTTGTCTGTGTCTCAAAATCATTTGCCATCCTTCCAAGACTACACCAAATTGTCGCAGTTGTACTATTAGATTCAAAGAAAGAAGCCCTGCCACTGAGCCACGAGGCACCGAGAGGACTCTCTTGCCTTCTAAACTGCTTCTCAGAGAGAAACTTAGGGGTGGCTGGATCCATTCTCAGCCTCAGAGTTTGTCAATGGTTTTGTCTTGTCCCGCAGAACTGAAAGATGGCAAATCAGATATATTTAAATAAAATTAATGATCAGACAAAAGATCTTAATCTGAATTATTTACTACACAGTATTAATGCTAAAACTACTAGTAGTGTATAATATAGTGCACTATATTAAAGCAATTATATTATAGCAATTATATTAAAGCTAGCAAAAAGAAATGATTTTTAAGTAGAGATTGATGTAACTCACCAATATCAACATCCATGAGCAGGCCTCTTTCTCTTAACCTCAAGGAGAACCCTTGGTGAGCATCCCCAAAACCCAGGGGAGGAATCTCGACGTAAGAAGAACCTGCGTATTTGCAAGTGGGACTGGACTTCTATACTCTAAACACAGCCAGTTCCCCCTTCTGGAAAGAGGTGCTGCAGGTCCTGTGCTGCCCGAGGAGCTGTGCTGCCCAGGGCTCCCTCGCACCCTCCTGAGCACTGCCTGCTCCTTTCTCCTCCAGGTGGGCTTGGAAGATGTGCCAGAGCAGTGGAGCCAGCCTGGCCGTGCTGCTCAGCCCTGCTCTGTGTGCCTCCGCAGTGGCTGGTGGTCAGCCATGTGTCACCAGGTCAGCTGGGTCAGATTCGCGTGTTTGGATAAGGATATTTTACCACACCTGCCAAACCATTGCCTCACCATCAGGATTGGTCAGATGGGTTTAGTGTAGTTCAACCCCAAAAGGAGCAGGACTCCCTTCACCCCCACCCCCAGCCCACCCCTCATGGCCATGCAAACAGGGCATTGCTCGAGCTCCTTCCCCATATTCCAGGGCAGAGCATCCTGCTACACCTCGACAGCCATGGCTTGGCACCTGTCCTGGCAGAGTCTGCAGAGGAGAAGGGTGCTGGAGCCTTCCTCCCCCTCTGCATCATCACTCGGGGAATTGCTGAGGCCACAGAGGGGACTGGGCTTTCCCCAGCATTTGCAGAAGAGCTGCACAGAGCTGGGCGCAGGAGCTGAAGGAGCAGTTTGGTCATGGAGCTCTTTTTGGAACACAACATCGTGCGGCACCGAGGTATCACCTCTCTGAAGACAGCGCACAGCAGACCTGCAGCAGACACACACATCCACAGTCACCCTGTGCCTGGCACCCTGAGAGGCTCAGCAAAGCTGCAATATTCCCTCTCTTCTGCTCCATCGCTTCTGCTTCCCCTCAGGAATACAGCCAAGTCCCATTCCTACGTGAAAGCAAATCAGGCCTTACTTTGTAACCAACTCAAAAAGCAGTGACAGGATTAACTCTTCTCTAATCCTTCTTCTGAGGGACTGAATCCCCTTTTCATCAGGCAGACTGCAGTTTGACTGCCTTCACCTTGACTGACCCTCTACTTCAACACACTTTTTCCTCTGTTTTGATACCTTTTTGTCTCATATAAGTTTCTGCTGTTGCCATAACTTTTCAAATATGCTAACTGCCTTTCAATGGCCCTCATTTCTGCTTCTTGGACTGTTTAAACCTTCAGCAGGGACTTGTTAAGCCAAGCCTTATTAGCATCACGCAGCACAGAACTAAGGGATGGCCTTGCTCTCAGCACATCCACATCAGACACTGGGCTCAAAAGGGCCATGAGCAATTGCCACTCCTGCTCAGAAAGCAGCAGTCCTGACACACTGGGTGCTCAAAACAAATATACAGTCATAGATGGTTACCTGAGTACTGTCAAGCTGTCTCTAGAATCCTCAGGGAGAGACCAGAACTTCCAGAGGATAATTCAGCCTTTGTGGCAGGATGTTCTCCCCCTCTCTCTACCACAAATGGCTGGTGCATATGGAAGAGATAACCCAGGCTGGGTCAAAGGCCCAGCCAGGGATCACCCTCCATGCCCAAGAGTCTGGGGTCTCCAACTGAGAATCAGCATCTCGGTATGGAGAGCAGATGTGGACAGAGATAAAAGAAAATAAATACTAATGACCAAAGAACAGGTTTTACACTATAAAAGACACACAAATTATCACATTTTTTCTCTAGCTGTAATAATAGGTACCTCTATTGTGCACTGTATTTTATCTACTAGTAGTTTATTTTCATTTTATTCCTGTGTAGTAAATAGTCTGTTTAAATTCTTATGTCTTTAGTTTTGTGTCAACTAAATAAATAATTCATTTTGTAATAGACCTAATCTGCCATTATTAAAGAACTTGCAAACAAGAGTGGGTTTTGGGGTGCTGGTGGCCCCAATAAAGCTCCTGCCTGCTGCCAGAGGCCTGGGCAAAAGGCAGGGACTTATCTAAGCTCCCATCTCCATTCGTAACAACTTTCCTAAGATACATATTGTTTTCTGTTTGTCTTCATTTTCTCAGTCTCATCTACCTTCCAAAAGATTGCGGCCGAAACGTAATTTTGTTCAAGGTGGCATTTAAGGTAAAATATCCATGCAAATTAGATTAGTTCTGGATCATTTGATCCCTTCCCAATTTCTGAGCAAACACTGCCAACCATTTTCAGAAGTGCCAACACCTGATGAACAAACCACTGTTATCCTTGCTGTTGCAGACTTCTTGTCTCCTGAGATGTAAGCACACAGCCAGCATTATTCCACACCAGTTAAATAACCTCATTTCACAGGTAATTTACACCAAGGGAAAGCATATCAACAGGTGTTTTAATATCTAAAAATATAATTTCCAGTTTGGAAAAGTGAGATATCTGGGAAGTGGCATAAGTAAAATGTCATTAATGCAACTAAAGTGCGGTTTACGCTGAATTTTGGGCTAAAATTCATAGAATAAGCTGTTGTGGGAAGCAGCCTACTTTTGCAGGTGACACATAATATCAGGCTGCTGACACTGCTCCATGTTCCCCTGCATCCAGGAACTCAACAGCAGCCACACAAGCATGCCTGGCAGAAACCAAGTGTGTGGCTGTCAGCAGTGTTTATTGGAGTGCAATGTCTGTGCTCAGGAACATACAAGCCAAGATGATATTCATCCTCTGCATGGGAGTAGTCAGAGCTTTCGCTTGGGGAAAAAAATCCTACTTTCTCTACTTCCTTTGTCCCCTACTCCACAAAACTTACACCCACAGCTTCTGTATGGAGGAAACCTCGACAGTCTGAGGTTATTTCAGGTGAAAAACCTCCCAGCTCCCATGGGGTTATAAGGTTGGGAGACAAGGCTCTAGGCTTGTGAATGATGGAAGTCTTCAACCCACTGAGTCAGGAGGGAGTAAAATGAGAAAACACCGACCTTGTCAGGGCTTCTGGGGTGAGAGCCTTTCCCTCTTGCCTTAGCGGGCTGTGATCCATGGGATAAGGATGGACTGGCCAACAACAGGGATATCTGTTCTGCTAGGGCAATTTGCAGTTTGTCCTCAGTTATCTCAGGCAAAAATAACTATGTCCCAAGAGAGCACAGCCTTGCCTACCTATTTAATTACTGTGGAGGGATGTGCTTCAGGCAGCTTTGTAGCTCTCACAACAGGTGGTTTTGTACGGCATCAGAGCCAAATCAGGGACCAAACTCCCACTGTCAGAGCTCTCTGAGAGCCAGCTGCCACCTCCGGATGCACAGAGTCATTGCAGTATTGCCTTTCCGTGTCCCAGGGGGCACACAAACGTCGGCCACAGATAGAAGATCTCAGGACACAAGGTCACATAAATCTGGGCTGCACAAAAAAACCCGTCAGCCGAGCCAGGCTGCTGCAATGAACCTACAGTTACCAACATTTACTATTCCAGGACAAAGCAGCCATAAATGCACCATTTAAATTCTGGCTTTGAAAGGCTCTTATTTAAATCCAGACAGACACTGCTGAAGCCAACGCAAGTGGCACAAAGGCACACGGGTGCCTGGCATTTTCCCATGTGACGCTCCAGTTGCCCCCTCAGAATATGTGAAACCCAGCGTCCCATTTACCAGAAATGGTCTGGCAGGGCTGAATTGGCCATGGCTATTTATGGAAAAGGCCTCTCAACTCAAAGCATCCTCCCGAAAGGCAGCACACATAAACCTGCTCATCCCCAGAATGGGGTGCACTAGCCACAGTGCTAATGAATGCAGTCGGCAGAGCTTCCTCTCACCCTGCTAAATTGCCCATGAAGATGGGTATTTTACTTTCTGGGCTCAGGGAGGCACAGAAGGAAGGTGTGACACTTGTCATGCCAATAAGAAGCCCTGTGACCCCTGTGCTCAAAGAGAGCACGCCAGGAGTGGAGCTTGTGGTGCTGGGAAGCTGCAGCAGGAGCCCTTGTGGTGGGACTGGACTGGATCCCACCCCAGCAGCACAGCTCCTGCCTCGAGGTTTGCAGAATGAGAGTCCTTTCAATTAGTGATTAAACCAGTATCTCTGCAAACTCTGATTGTTTCTGGTTTGTGGTTGGCATGGATAGTGGTTGGTTGCCCTTTTCCTTCCAAATCAGTCTTAAAGTGTTCTCATGTTACTGAGCTCTTTTTAATGAAATATTTTGTTCTTATTGAACTGATGGCCCAACCTCTCTGAGAACAGTTTGATTTCTACTCAATAATATGCCTAACTAAGTATTGTAAGCAAAGGGAAGATGTGTAAAGGCACTTCCAAACTGGTGAATTGATTGTGGACCTCTTCCACCTTCAATCTTCAGCTCTTGCTGCACAAAAACTAATCTTCCCAGCGAAATTGAAACACAAGAGCCTAATGTTGTTTATGAGGCTGTTATCCTCAAAAATGAGGAGGTGATGACTGAAGTTGAAGGAAGGACAGGCTCTCCCTCGTCTCTCAGCAGGACAGAACTCAGGCATGAGGAGGAGGGAAGGATCACCACTGAACTTTCAATCCTAAAAATACCTAAGTCAGAGAAAGGCCTGTAAATCCTTTGGCCCTTAAAGAGGTCAAGCCTTTTAGTGAGAGGGAAAAAAAAAGGGCCGTAGGAGCTGGACAAACCTTGCCAAGTATGGTCGGAGCAGATACAGGGGCATTCCTGCTGATTTACAGCCTCCCCAAGGCATCTGTGCTTGCAGGGCTGGGGACACAAGGGGTGGCTGGGACAGGGAGAGCACTGGGCTCTCACCTCCCTTTGCACTGCAGCACTGGGCAGGAGCAAGTCCCAGTAATGACCCAGAGGCTGCTGTTAGGGAGCACCACATACCCACATATCTGCAGTGGTAGCTGATGCCTCAGCAGCCAAATGATTTTTAAAAATACCGTGGAAGGGACTAGAGAGATAGGTTCTCTCTGGTTTTCATGCTGGTCCTTTAGTTGCAGGCTCAGGAGAAGCTGCTTCAGCTTGAGCTTGGTCTTCTGACCAGTGAAAGGGTTCATCTATCAGGACTAGGTCCAAGGCTTTGTCTTGTGACATTAATCAAATGAAGGTAAAACCATCGCTGAGAATCAAAAACTGAGCCTGGGCCGAAGTAGACTCCTTTTATTTAATGAAAACGGGCTTTTCATGAGACGATCAACCCCCAGTGGCAGGCTGGAGTGTCAAGTGCTCTGCTGGATGGGAAATGCCTGGCCCTGGCCCCAAAGCCCTCCGACACCTCTGGTCGAGGAGCAATGCCTGTACTGCCACCAGCAAAAATCCCACTGCTGGTGTGTCCCACTGACATGCACCCACTGCTTCCCAGAAGCCTTTTTAACACACTTAATCTCCAGGAAGACAGCTGGGTAAGAAGTTATGTGTTTGAGCAGCCCAGGGTGGGAGTTGTCCTGTTCCCTAAGATGCTGGCAGAGAGCATTGTCCCTAATGAGTCCCTGTGGGAAGGAGTAGAACAAGCTGACCCAGAGCAGGCAGCAGTCAGCACAGCAGTGTCCCTGGAGAAGATTACTTTAGTGTTTTCAAAGCCATTGAGCTTTGGTTGAACTCAGCCAGTACCAAAATTTGATGGAACAAGAAGTGCATCCTGCTGGCGACGCAAATTAACCTATTAATGGATTTTCTGCACCCTGAAAAGTGCAAAATAATGTATGTTCACAAGATCTTCTTATTAAAACCAATCTGGTCCATATTTCTTCCACATGGCTAACTTTTTTTCCCCCAAAAAGTACTTAGTTTCCTATTGCCACAAGACAGGAAAGTTTATCAGTGGTTAGAATATTCTTCCCTGATTCAGTTTTAGCTATCCTGGCTAAAACTATCCTAGCCTCCTTGCACAGAGAGCATGATCTAAATTAGCAAGAAGACATTTTTTTTCTTCTGAAAGCCTGTGTGCATCCCAAGCAACTTTTAAGAGCACTTCCAATGCCAGCTTTTAAATAGAGACTTTATCACACTGAGATTAGAGGATTAGAATCTAAAAAGAGTTCCTAAACAAGCCTGAGAATTTACAAAAAAAAAAGGAAGAAATATGTTAGAAGAAAAGATCCATTGTGAACATGGCAGCGTCTGATTCTAAAAATTGCAGAAGAGAGTGATGTTGAACACAACCTGATAAGACACTTCTTCCTTTATCCATTATGACTTGAAAAACAGAAACCATCCAAAATGAATTTCATCTGTGTGGATTAAGTGGGCTCCGCAGGAAGTTCTGTTTTCTGTCGCTTAACATCAGGGATTACACAGCGTGCGTGTTCCCAGCAGATCCCTTGGCATAAGCCTTGATTACCTTTCGGCAGGAAAGTCTGCTCGGCCCGGCAGTCACTCTGCCCAGGGGACACAGTGCATGGATAAAAATGCATGAGAAAAAGCAATTCCAACATTATCATACAGGATTCCTGATAGCTGAACCTGTAGTTTATTGAAGGGATCAGATTAGAGGCTTAGAGCCTGCCTAGGTGAAGGAGGTGTTTTTGCTAATGAAACTCCAGGTAAATCCTGCAAGTGCCTTGGGAAATTTGACTGTTCCTGGTACTACTCTTGTTCTGGGCTCTGTTCAGCAAAGTATGCAAGTACATAAACATATACTCAAAGCAGGTAGGAAATGACAGTTCTATAAGTTAAAATGGGTTTTTTTGCCTTTCTTAGGTAGGAGTCTGGCTGGTGCCCAGGATAGATGGTGTCCCGTGGGGATAGGAACTGAGATGTAAGAGGCACAGATGCTCTTCAGTGGTGTAGTCAGGGAGTTTGCACCAAGAGGATTTCACCAGGGCAGGACTGTGGACCTGGGATTTAAATCATGTTCCTGGTACCTCTCCTGCTTCCAGATCTCTTCTGCTGACATCTGAGTGTTGGAAAAGAAAGCTTCCATTGAGCATGAAGAAAAACTTTCAGACAGAAGGGGAGAACATCATCCAGCTACATCTTCCCACGGTGACCCCTCATGCAGGCACCATCCAACACAGGTGATAGTGACAGCACTTACCTCCTCTCAGCCAGTTTCAAGGCAGGAGCAAACATATCTGGACCATCCCTGGTGAAGACTTGTCTAAACTGCTCTGCATGATCCCCACTGCAAGAGGCTCAGGAACTCTCCAGGACTCTCATTCCACAGCTTAAGCACTCTACAGAAAGAAATATTTCCCTACTATCTCATAAAAATATTGTTTGTGGCAGTTCCATCAAATATATTTTGCCCTGTGCTACCAGCCAGACAGAAAAAGCTGCTTGGTGTCCTCCCTGAGACATTCAGAGACTGTTGCACACTCCCCTTGCCTTACTCCTCTCTTTTACAGAAGAACTTGTCTGCCAAGCCTCCTGACTCACATTTCTTAAACCTCTGTCACAGCTGCCCATCCTGGACAGTAGCCAACCTTTCTTAAACTGGATTTAGTGCACAAATCCAAGACTCATCAACGAAGAGCAGAGCAAAATCACAGCTTGTGATGTTCTTACCAATACAACCCAGAATGTATTTTCCCTTTTATTTAATGCATTTTCCCTTTTATTTCACATTTCATCTTCCATCTAATCAAACTTGTGCTTGGGGATGTTTGGGGTTGGGATTTGTTGTTTGTTTGTTTGTTTGTTTGTTTGTTTTTTGAGAGGGTGTGTTGTTTTGCTGCCTCCTTGGTATTTGCACAATTGAACCCCCTTTGCCAAATTCAACATTTCATTTCATTCAATTTTGCTGGTTGTGGTTTTCCCCTGACTTGCAGATTGCTCTGAGCCCTTGTGCATACCTTAAGTAGATTTGAAAACTTCCCTTGAGAGGCTTCATCCCTTCACAAATAAAAGTGCATCATTTATTGCCTCATGAACTCAAAGTGAAAAAAATTGAATAAAAAATCTGCAAATTTTTTTAGAGAGCAAAGTATTCACAGCTTACTTTTCAGTGCCGTGTGCCACGCAGTTCAGCACCCACCTTGTTATGATTTAATCTCTTTCACATTCTCTTAGATTCTATGTAAGAACATAATCTGGCCAGGACAAAAGCATTTCTGAAGTCATGATGCAACATACGAGCTACTTTCCCCTGTTCCCAGCACCAGTTATCCTGTCAAAGAAAGGAGTCAGGCTGGACTCATGTGACTTGTTCCTGAAAAATCTACTTCTGTTATATTTGCATTTTACCTTCCTGGTGCTTATAAAGTTGTAAATAATTAACAGAATCCTGCTAGGTACCAAAGCAGGTCTGACCAGTCTGGCTTCCCTCCATCCACATTCTCCTTTTCCTTCTGTTATTTGCTCTTCTCTGGCCTGTTGGGATCTCCCCTTCCACCCTCATTTTGCACTCAAAGATAATTGCTAATGTTTCAAGGAGTGCTTCAGCTGATCCCTCGCTTACCTTTGGGTGATTGTCATCTACCTCTCATGGTTTATCTAATTTCTCTAATTTATGCCGTACATTTATGACATTTAACTGATTTAAACATTTCGATACTGAGGAAATTCCAGGGAAATACCAATTGATTTATCAGTCTGCTGACTCAGGAGAAATAATGGAACTTTTATGTTCCATTACTTACTTTCAACTGCAGATAAACATTAGCGTTATTTGGTTTAGTGATAACAGTATGTTTATAACCCTGTTTGGAAGATAACATTTTTGTTGCAAAGAAATAATGAAAGACCAAGTTTGAATTTCCTCTTTATTTAACTGTGACTCATTCAAATGCTACTCTTTATAATTTATAAAGCCAAAATCTGCTGTGTTTTTGTTTTAAAATTATATTAGTTTTTAAACCCAATGGTAACAGAAGTTCATAATTTTGTTTCTCAAATCACTCAAATTGTTGCCATGGAAATAATTCTATATGGAGATGGGTCAAGAGAAAATAATCTCTCAGAGAAGATTGCTACTTGTAAAGCACATAAATTATAACAATTTAATCAAAAGCATAATGTAGTCAATCTGAAAACCTATGGAAATATAATAATTCAATTGAACTGCCCGATCTTTCTCTCCTGTGCATATCTTCTACACCATTGTTAAAACCCCATCTAATTAATCTCCAATATGGTTTTCCAGAACACAGCCCAGTTGGCCAATGAATGTATTTTGCAAAGGAGATGAGAAGGGGTTGATGCTGGATAAAATAAAGAGCATTGTTCTCACTCTTGCTTGTCACTTCAAGATAAATGTGATTTCTCCTGGATATAGAATCCTTTATCTTCCCTCTTTATGCCCTACTGTAGTGCTGTGGGAAGGCTTGCAATGCTTAATCGCTGTCTCAGATGTGACTGCACATCCACTGTGAGTATTTTATCTCCAGGAACCTCATCTCAAGCTCAGTGAAAAAAACAAAAAAAACAACAAGGATCTTTGCTTGTTTTTTTGAAGTCTGGAGTGGATGCAGATACCAGCTGAATTGTCAGCTATTTTGCTATTGAAACTGGGTTTTGTGTTAAAGTAAGGAAATCCCATATTAATGTCACCAAGGAAAGACCTGATGATTTTGGTGTAAAACAAATGCATCGTGGAAGTTTCATTTTACTTTACTTTTGTTCTTCATATTATTTCCCCTGTGAACACCTGTGGTGCATCTGCCATATCTGTCTCCATGAGCTGTATTAGCAGAGATTTTCCTATCTCACTGTCTCTTCCCAGTTCAGTGTTTTACCTGGGCCCAGATATATTTTTATCTGAGATCTCTCCAGTGCCCTTCACCCAAGATTGACCAAGGTGTTATGTTTGAAATGAGCTGCAATAAGAGATTGGCAAAAATTCTTCCCATTTCAAAGACAGCTAAAACTTGATGGATTTATTGAGTGATTTGCTCCTGGCTATCGATTCCACTCTGCCAGAACTGGGTAAAAATCCAAAGCACCCAAATCCAATGTTATCCTCCAATTCGACTTCTAATGCCTTGTCATTTCAGTTTCCAGGGTGACCCATGAATGTGTGAGACCTATTTTTTGCCTAAAAACTTTGGAGGAAGGTGAAAGAGAATAAAACTTGAACAAAGTTACCAAACACAGAAGAAGAAAAATGACTAAAATAAGACCCAGTGTCCCTGGACGGCAGGATTAACCAAAAAGATATGAAAACTTATGATTAATGTCACTAGGAGAGGAGAAGTGATTTTTCCTTGCAGAAATGATATAAGGGAAAACACAAACTGAAAATAATGCAATAACAGAGTTATTGGGCCATTGTTTTCAAAGCTCAGAAGGACAGACTTTTACCTAAAATGGTGATAAGATGTCTGAAAAGAGAAATGCAGGAAAATAAGGAAGTCTGTGAGATAAATCCTAAAATAGCTTGTGAAGGCTTCAAGCCTCTTGGTATTGACAAGGCATTAAGTGCAGACAACATCCGCCCAAGGGTGCGAAGGGAAGCGGGGGTGGGATGGAGAGAGGTCCAGCATATTTTTTTTCCAAGGTCACACATCCCCCGACACTGGGGGCAGACCAAGTAAACACAGATGAGTCAAAGGCGCCAGCAGCTGCCAAGGCTGTTCAATAGCAGCAGCAGAGAAAATCCTGAAGTTTGCAGAATGTTGGGAAGGGCTGGAGAAGGGAGGCTGGCTGCTACAAGAAGGCAGATCCAGGCTTTCTACATCCTTGCTCAGCAGCTCCCAGCTCTCCCCATTAAAGGTGTAAGGAACACCAGGAAATCACTTCCAGCAGAGATATCCAAATTTTGGCAGCACAAATGTGCTTTTCCTCTCTGCTTTTCCCTCCTGCACCTAGCAAGAGGGAGGCCAGAGTGAGTGACAGCTCACAAATATACACCTCAGCTTGGGAAATTTCCACATTTAGGAAAAACCCTGGGCATTTCTTTCCATCTCACTGAAGTCAAAGAAGAAGGCACATGCAGTAAAAGTTTTGTATGAATTCCCAAATTATATTCATATTAATTTAGCTGCTGACTTTTTAATCAAACAAATCATTTCTGAACTAATAGACAAAGAGATTTATTACTAATATGAATTTACAACACAGTTTCACCTTTTTGTTCCGAGATGATTACTTATTCTGACATTACAAGTCTGAATATAGATGGTCAGGTTTAATAACAGGTTACCTAAAGGATGCCTTAGGGTTCCTATTTGCCAATTGCTTTTTGCTTTTAAGCAGAATAATAATAATTAAAAAAAAGCCACAGTGGTATAGGAAGTGCTATAAGAAATTCAGACCAGTAATGATCTTGTACTAAAATTCTAAAATACTAAATCATCTCTGACCTCTGAGTAATTAATTGTTGCCAACAACCAATTTAAGAACTCTAAAGAACAAGTGACATGGTGGTGCTACATCCTCAAAACATTCGCATGTCTAACTGAACTTTGTCACATAAAATTCTTCATTTCAGGTAAGAAGGCAGCTTTGCCCCCAGAGACTTAGCATTTTCCTTCCTTATTGACCTACCATTGTAAAGTAGTGTCGCTGTAAAGAGCACTATTGATTTTCAGAAGGTCTTTAGAAAAGCAGTCTCTTGGCTTCATTAAAAATTGAACAGCTTATTATAGTGATATGTCTGGAAGAGAGCTGAGATGGTCTGCATTTAGCCTCCAACTAACTAGGGAAATAAGGGCAAACCCTGGTAAAAAGTGTGGAAGTCCAGACTTGGAGTTTCAGACCTAGCGAAGCTTAGACCTGCAGCTCTGCTCACATCTCCACAGCTGCTGCCTGTCTGTGGAGGGTCCTGCACCACATGGGCATCTCAGGATTTTAACACAGACTTTGTGAAAAACCAGAACTTCTCAATGTAGTGCCTGGATATGTCAGTTTAGCTGGGTTCAGTCCACCTTACAGCCAAACCTGCTCGTGTGGCCCTGCCCTCCCTGGCTGTCTCAGGGTGCTGGGGGTTGCTGCTCTAGCTGACATTTGCCTCATGATCACACTGCCCATCTTTGATACCTAAAAGACAATTCCTGACAATGCCTCATTTTGGTGTCTCTTGGGCACGCACAGTATTTCAAACCCCAGTTTAAGGCTCAGCTCTCACACATATGTGAAAGGTCCCTAAATCTCTTCCAGGACTCAGATCTTGCAGCATGTGGCAGCAGTGATGAACAGCCCATCATCAAGGACTGTTTTTGAATGCTCACTTTGGTCATTCCTGCTGGGTTTTGACACCTTCAGGAGTTAGGCAGAGACTGAGAGATAAGCTCTTCATGGCTTTCCAGATCTCTCTGGTGTTTAAACTGCTCTGGTGCAGCATCTGGTACTTATGAAAGATCAGCTGAGCTCTGAATTGGCAATTTGGTCCCCGTGTGACCCAGAGTTTCTTGATGTTTATTGTCCTGTCTGATGTATAAGGCCATAGAAATGCTACATAAACCTCAGAGGTAAAGAACAAAGTAAAATCTCAGATGGGATTTCTGAAAGTTTTAAAACTTTTTCCATCAGGCCATTCCCAGCAGGCAGAAAAATCCTGGCTGGAGAGTAAAGGTTCCTGAAATGAATAGCATAAAAAAATGTCTTTTATTATCTTGCTTCAAAGTACAGATCATGACCATTAAGTTATTTGGGGCTACAAGTTCCAGACCTCCTTTCCCCCTCCCCTTTCATGTAACCAGCAGAGGAAAAGGCTGTAACACAGCCTTTAGCGTGGCATTAAGCACAAGGTAATGCATCTCTCTCTAGAACAAATCAGAACCCCAACCCCCCCAGGCAGATTATTTCAGCGTCTGTGTGATGTGCACAGTGACAGGCCGAAGACAGCGGTATTTGCCAGCTGTCTCCTTGTTGACCTTCAGATAAGAGCAGCCGTCCCCACTTCTGGCCACCAGAAAGGAAAAGGTCTGCAGTCAAGCCATGCCCAAACAGGGAGAAAGCTGCAGCTTCCACTGCCCTTTCCCAGTCTGCAGGACTTCTTCACCAGCAGGGTGGGATCCAGCCTCCATCCCATCCGCACAGAGTCACTGATGTCATTGCTTGTGTGTCTGACGCATAAAGCTAAAAAATGTGAGTGTCTGCTGTCCCTGGTCACCCCGGGAGGCTCAGCTGAGGGGCCCCAGGCTGCTGGAAACTCTCCTATCTGCCAGACGTGGGAGGAAGCACATCCAGTCACTCCAAAAGCAGCATGTGAGTGTCTCTCTGCCATCCCAACAGGAGCCTGGGTCAATCCTTGTGGACATCCCTGCTGGCATTCTCAGGGACCAGGCACCTGGAGTGATGGCACATGCCCTACTCCCTGTGGCATGGCTGTGGGATCCTGCTGGATGCCAGGAGGCACACATCCACACCTACACCGTGGGTGTTGTGTCCCAGACCCCATCCTGCCTTCTGCTAAGCCTGCAACCTGAAACTCCATTGCTTCTCTCTCTCCAGAGGGCTGCTCTCTCTGTCTCTCTCTTCTGCTGCTTTGCAGTCATGGAATTTGTTGGAAGTTAGCACCTTCAGTGCCTCTGCATCAAATTTGGCTGAAGCTGCTCGGCAAAGGCCTCAAAAAAGTGGGTCCTGATTCCACAGGAAGCAAGAGAAAAATAATAACAGGTATATTGATACTGTCCAGGAAAAATATCCTGACCTGTATGGCAGACAGGAACGTGCCTGGGGCAAAGCAGCAAGCTGAGGAGCCAGAAGCGGTCATGACGGTGCTGATGTTCAGGTCACGGGTATCCTCCCTTTCCTCTCCTTGCCTTCAGCCCAGGTCTGGGGCACGTCAGACTGCTCAGCACCCTCATCCAGCAAAGTGAATGAACAGCTTACAATGGCATCAGCGCTCCAAAATGGCTCAGGCAGTCTGTGGTGAAACCTGGAGCGTGGGTCTATGAGAGCAGATGGTGCTGAGTTACTGGGGTACAGCAGAGGGCAGGCCCAGAGAAATGGTAATTAAAGGGTTACGGAGCACCACAACAACTGTGAGAAGCAGGAGGGTACCCCAGGTGCCAGCAGCTCTCACATGGGAGTGCACACAAGCATCCCCACTGGTCCCAAAACTAGTGCTACTTGCCAAGAAGAACCACACAAGGTGTTAGACTTTTGGCAGCATCCAACTCAGCATTTTAAATGAGTTAAATTGATTCCTTGCTTCAGATCAGACTACAGTCTTTTGGGCTCAACAGCAGGAGGTTCCTTATGGAACTACAGAGGAGTGCAGATGAAATATAAACCAGCCAGTCTAATATATTAGCATAGTTTTGAGTGATGACCAATCATTGCCTTGCAAACAGCTTGCTGCTACATCAGCCTTCCTCAGCAGCAAACGCAAAACATGAGCTGTTTGCTAACATCATTTTCAGGTTTTCTTGAGCCTCCGGCACTCACGAGATGCGGAGCAAGCCGTGGATCAGCTCCACGCCTGCACGAGGCTGAGTTGCACTGGTGGTTTTGTGAGGTGACAGCCATCCTCTGAGTGCCACCTGCTGCCCTGCGAGTGGGCTGAGAGGGCTCTGCATGCCCTGGGTGTGTCACAGTGCAGGACACAACCAGCCAAGGCTGGTGGCCAGCTGGTGCTGCCTGCCCCGGCAGGGCACAGAGGGCCATGAGGAACTCCTGGACTCCCTGCCTGGTGCTCCCAGCCTTGGTCAGGTGAGGCTGATCCAGAGCACAGCTCCAGCCTCAGGGCTCCCACTGACACTGTGGCATGTGGCAGGGAGAGCAGGTGGAGCTGGGAGCACACAGAGCGCCCGGAGCTGTCCCTGCTGGCAGCGCGGTGACCGCCGTGCACCAGCTGCTGTGCCACTCTCCAGGTGCTTGTCACCAGGAGGTGACAGGGCTGGGAACGCCAGACAGATGGCCTGTGCTGGGGCTGGCGCCTCTGCAGCCTCTGTGGTGCTTTTAAGGAAACTGATTGGTGAGAAATGGGCCTGCATGTGCCAGCAGTGGCACAACAACCCTCACGCCATCAGCCAGCACTAATGGCTGCTGAAATGAGCCTACCTGGGTGGTGGAGTTGTCACCGAAACTGCAAGAAAAACAAAACCCCTCCAAGAACATTTTTAGTGTTAGAGAATCAAGGCGTTACTTTATTCTGGCCAGAATGTTGTTCTGGCCAGGATGTGCAACAGAAATAATTTCATCCACCACACACCCCAGGTGTGCAGAGAAAATAATTCCATGACACATGGATTTTATTAGATTTTTCCCAAACTTTATACAGTCAAAACCCATCGCAATTCATTGGTTTAATGTTCATCGGTCCCAGGTTGTGCAGTTCTTAGTATTTGGTTTCCTGTTGAATCCGGATTTCTTCTGATACTAATTAAGTCCTCCTTAGGACCACCTTCCTCAGACCAGGTGTATCCGACCATACCAGGGGTGAGGTTTGGAGTTGATGTTTATTAATGGTCATTGATGGTCTTTATCTTTCGTGTATCTTCTGTGCTGCTCCCAGTCTGCTGAGAGGTTAAGTCCATCAGACCTCACCTGGTGGAACAATACCCTGAAAAGAAATCTAAAATTTCTTTTCCCAGGGCAAAAGTGAACAAAACCCCTGGCTAAAGTTATATAAAAACTTTTTAAACTGATATGTTTTCCAACAGAGTGGTCAAAGGGACAGCACCTCCTGGCTCTGCCACTGCTGGAAACACTGTGGGGCAGGACAGAGCAGGAGATTCCCTACACTTTCCTTAACAATTGTGTGGGATTGCTGGAGGCACATGCTGGGTGAGATCAAGGCCAAGGGCACCACAGGGCACAGGTGCCATGGCTGTGCCCCCGCACTGCTCCGCCAGGACCACGCATGGAGCTTGGACAGCTTCACAGGCCAGGACACAGCAGGATTTTGGAGGGAGGGACGCTGCCAGGGTCTAGACAGAGAAAGAAAGATGGTGGCTGGTGTAGGCATCTGCACTGCCCTTTGCCTTGGGTCTTCAGGACTGGTGTGTTTGGGATCACTCCGGCCAGAGCAATGGCAGGAGCAGAGAGGGCTCTAGTGAACGCTGAGCTGCCACTGCCTAGAGGTCAAAACAGTGTCTAATTTTGCCAGGGTCACCCCCAAAATGTTGTAGAAGCTAGAAACAGGAGAAAAGATAAAATGCCATGGGGGGTTAGTGCAGGAGTGGAGCTTTATGTGCTTTAAGTGCAGCTCCTTTGCAGCAGTGCTGGTGCTCCCCAAAATGTCTTCCTGGTACAGCGCTAAATGTGAGGTGTTTATCGGCCATTTCTCCCGAAAGCTTTCCCAAACATGGCTCTGGTAAGCCCCAAGGCCAGCGAAGACCACACGTGCAGGCTGGTGGGTACCGACAGAGCGATTTGCTGTGGCTGCACCCTCGTCTTTACAGCACAAAGGAGGGAAGCAGCCCTTGCACGGAAAGAATGCTGCATTTCCATTGAAAGGCGGGACAAAAGGATGCGAGACAATTTGTGTGTGGCCACAAGGCAGCACATTTGAGACAAAAAGGAAAGCTATATCAGTGCAACTTTCCCAGACAGACAAGCCATAAATCAGAGCGCCCTTCCCGTCTCCTGCATCGAGCTTCCCTTTAGCTGCTGCAATCTCGGCTCATTCATTTCCTCCCCTCTCTCTCCGCTGCTTCTTTCATTACCCACTACAAGACCTATTCATGGACATCCCCTGAAATGTCCCATTTGTCGAGGGAGTTGCAGAGCTTGCTTTCACTTCCAGCTACTGGACATTCTGAGCCAGGGGCCCAGTTTTTGGTAATAAACATCCCCTTTGTCAAAAAAAGAGCAGAGTTAAAGTGCCAGCAAGCAGTGTCTGTCTGCTAGACGGGGGGCTGGTCTGGCCTTAGCCAGCTATTGAGATGTCTTTGTGCCATGTTGCCATAGCTACCCTCCAGCTAAATAGGGAAAGAGCTCCTTTGTCCCAGATTAAGACCAGCAGACTTTTGGATCAGAGCCTGATGGAGACTGGGGAAGGAGCTTGTCTGCAGCTGCTGGGACTCTCCTGCATTGTTGTTGTGTGTGTGCTAGGTTGGGCAAAAAAGTAGTCAGAGGATTGCTTGAAATACATTGATTTTATATGCATAGATATACGTGTGTACCTATGGTCATATACTTTATTTATATTTATGTACAAAAAGGAGGATGTGGAAAGGGGCTGACTGAGGGACAGGCTTGCCAGCGAAGAAGGTGTAACATTAGTAAAAAATAATTGAAATAAATCAAACAGGAGCACTTGCAGCACTCGACACAGCCACCAGGGATAGCAACCAAATCCCTTAAAAGGGGACCACAGGCCCTGACCAAACTGTATTCTGAGATAAGTGTCCCAGAAAATTCACATCAAACCAGCTGGGCCTTGTGCTACACAGTGCCAGCGTTGGCCCTGCAGGTCCCTGTACCTCTGTCTCTGCAGTGTTGGATGTGTGTGCACTGGGGCAATGAAGCACAGCCACCCTGGTCACCAGGGCGGGCACAGAGCTGGGGACTCGGATGTGCTGCAAAACCCCATGGAGAAACCAGGGGGCATTGGCCTAAACGTTAATTATGAAGGGGATCAGTCCACAAGTGATTTTTTTCTGCCTCAACTGGACATTTAGTGGCACAATTGAGGCTGAGTGTCCCCACACTGCACTGATTGAGCTCTAGCTCTGAGTTTTCTTTCTGCCCATTATCTTAAAAGAGCCCCAGTTCTTGAGGGTGCTCACACAGCAGGGAGAATTTCAGCCCTTCTGAGGCTGTGATCTAAGCAACACAGACTGCTTAGGGACTGAATTCACATGAATTCAGAGAAGAAGGGCTGGATATGTTGTTTAGATGTTTGGATAACATGCAAACTAGTTTTGAAGGAACGACTGAAGACATGGAAGTAAAGGACAAAATGTGATAAAAATAAATCCAGGATTTACCAAGGTTACTTGAGTCAGACTAACTTGATAAGAAAAGAAAAGAAAAAAAAGAGCAAACAAAGTTCTCCATGGGCTTTTTTAGACAAGGGAAATGCTTTAGATCTAATCTGTCTGGACTTCAGCAACACTTCTGATAAAAGAGCCACATGGGAAATTATTGTTTGTGTTGGAAGAAGCAGGGACTGGTATTCAAGCTGAAGGTCTGTCAGGAAACAGCCAAGAACAAACACAACAGGTTCTTCTGAAAGGAAAATGATAGGAGCAGGGGGACATAATGGGTAAAATTCCTTGGAGCCAGTTTTAGATAGTTTTCTTTTGGAACAAAAAATAAGAAAGAGCTAATGATACTTGCAGGCAATACACGGTTGGAAGGCGTCAGTGAATTGGGAATAGCAGAAATAAAAAACACCACGTTTGAGAGCTGGATCAGCAGACCTGGAGTGAAGAGTTCAAAGTGCCTGGCTCTCTCTACACTAATTAATTAAACCAAGCCAGGGCAGGTTTATGAACTGCCCTGTGGCCATCGGCAGGGATAAATGTTTATTTATATGCTTCCTGGCACTGTTTGATGGGGCCAACCAACTCCCTGCTAGACAATGCCCAGGCATGGTTTGGGGATTAGCACCAGCCAGGGACCGCTTCCAAGGGGCTGTAGGGATGAGGTCACCCTTGTTTGGAGATTAGGAGAGCCATGGATGTGAGCCATGCCACGCCATCAGGCCCTGGCTCGCTGTACCGGCTTGCCATAAATGTGGCCTAAGAAATTACAGTGTTTTGCTGTAGAGTGAGCTGATCAAACACAAAATCTGAGCCAGGCAACAAATACAGTCACAGCTTGCATCAGGAGAGAGGCTTCTGAAAGCATCCTTTTGCTTCTTTACAATGTTTTCTGAAAAAAATGTGTTTAATCATGGCATCCTCTAGCCCAGAGCCGTCCCAAATGGATGGCACACAAGGAAGAAATACTGGGGGGAACAGCAAACATGTCCAGTGAGAAGAAATTGAGTAAATTTGGCCAGTTTAGTCTGACAAAACAAAAGCTGAGAAGCAATTAACTTGTACTGTCTATTAATATATCAAGGAGGTGCACACCAGAGGATAAAAAAAACCATGTAAGTTAAAGCCACTGTTGGCACCAGGACAAATGTGTATCAGCCAGCTACAGATAACTTTAGACTTGAAATTAAAAGTAGATCTAATCACTGGAGGAGAGTGCTTCAGACACAACAGGAGGAGCAGGAGGAACACTGGAGGCAGGAGTGAAATGTGGTTTAGGGGGTGGTGGCTGCACATTTGTGGATATGTGTGACATGGTGGCTTGTGACAGCGGGGACTGGTGGCTTCTGAGAGACTGGCCTCACCGACCCACAAGGACTCCCAGTGCAGCTTCTTCTCTTCCCAAATAATTCACAGGGAAGTCTGCCAGTAATGACCACCAGGAGTGATGCTGAGTCTAACAGTTCCCACCCACCATTGAGCTCTCTTATTGACCACACTGACCACAGCCCTGTGCACGTCAGAGGAGGCAGGGATGCTCAGGGAAACAAGTGCCACTTGCTGGGCTTTTCCCTGGATTACTCTGTGAGCATGTAACTTCCTGAGAATCTTGGTTTCACATACATTATTAGAAATTAAAGCATGAGGAAAAAAGAAATGTAAATTAAAAAAGGGGTTCCATAGAACGTGTTATAAACTGCAGCCTGAAGATGATTTTGAAGGCAAGAAATTGTGGTAATTGCTCTGGCTAATAACTCTGCAGAGCCAATTTACTTTTCTCTGCTTTTTCCATGCTTGCTCGCCTCAACCATTAGTAGTGTTACGTTTATTAAACCAGTGCTTTCCAGCTGTGGCCTGCAGGTCCTAGATGGGTTCTGGGCTACTTGGAAGTGGTTGTGTGAAAATTAATTAAGAAAAGGAAATCTGTGGTGGGAACTCTACATTTGCTAGACAGAAGTTTCTGTTGCAGAGCAGTCCAGATCCCTGACCCTCACAGAGCTCAGCTGTCCCCAAGCTTTGAACAGGACTGCATTTACACATTGTCCAGCACAATCAGACTGCCACTCATCCAACCTCTATGGATAGATCCATGGCTATATCCTCCCAAGTGTAGCCCAGAGGTGTAGGCCCCACCCTCAGCGTTTTCACAAAATAGTATGTCCCTGCTCATTGCAGAGGGGTCAAAAGGTCCTTTTCAACCCAAGCTATTCTCTGATTCTGTGTTTCCATTTATATACAGCACGCAAAGCCTGCGGATGGATAGGAAATACATGTCCATGTGAGAGAAGTTGGAGAAGGGCCTTTGCATGTCAAAAGGCAGAAAAACTGAATAATTTTGTCTCGCAGTACCTCCTGTGCTCTCATAGCCTCTCAGGGATTTGGGGAGCAGTTGAGAAGCTCCAACTGTTGCAGAGAAGCAAGAGGAAGAGGAGGAGGAGGTGAATGAGGAGGAGGAAAGGCACCAGCACAGCAGCTGCTCTGTTTCAGTGCTCCTTTGGACTCTTGCCTTTTGGCCAAGTCTCTCAGCCCCCACATGCAATAGTCATAACTTTGCATAGTTTAGTTTTTATCTGTTATTTAGTCATGACCTGATGACAAAATCAGCAGCACAATTCAAATCCTCCAGTAGGAGTATCAGTAGCTCTGAGATGTCTCCTGAGACATAATTTACAAATCCCTCCACTTCTTAGGCATCAGCTGCAAAGCTTGCATACAGATCCAGGGCTGTTTGGATCCAAGAGCTTGAATCCATTTGTAATATTTGCAGTTTGAAGCCATATGCATGTGCCAACTTCCCTTTCTCTAAAGTTGACTATTTGTAACATGTGCTACTGGAACAGATGCACCGAGGGAAGACGTACTGAGGTTTCAGGTCTGGGGCTCAGGTGGAGCAAGTTTCTGTCCTTGTTACTAATGTGTCTCTGACAGGGACAAATACTTTAAATCCTTTCTTCTACATCCTGTGCCACTGTAAGGAAAAATGTTCTCAAGAGCACAAGACATTTAGGCTTCAAAGACTGGAGCCTTACAAACAGGCTCCACAACTACAAAGGTCTTTTAGGCATGATGCATTTTGAAAGCATAAAAACTCCTAAATACTTTGGTAGCTCTGGAGCCGAGAAGTTGCATGTACGTTCATATATGTGCAGATTTCTTCAGCAGTGTGTCTACACCACAAAAGAAGTTGCAGAGAGGAAGGGCATTGTCCTGGCCATCCACAGGGTGGGACAGATTGCAGAGGCCATGCAGCTTGCATTAAAGCCCATGCTTCATGCTTTGCCACCACAGCTGTCTGCCCAGAGAAGTTGTGGAGCCTCAGTCTCTGGAGACATTCTAAACCTGAATTCTAAAGCCGGCTTCAATTTGAGCAAGGGTTTGGACTAGATGATCTCCAGAGATCCCTTCCAACCTCAGCTCCTCTGTGACTCTGTGATAGATACTTCCACACACATATATTTACATCATATATAATACACATATTATATGTGTATTATATATGATACCCCTCAGTGCTTGGATACAGGGCTGTGCTGCAGAAGCTCAGTGAATTGCCATCCATCAGCTGATGCCAGTGAAGCTCAGGCACACATCTGCAGAATCTTCACATGCACAGCGTAAACCTCTTTTACTGAGGTCTGAGATCAGTCACTTTGCTTCTCAAGCTGATGGGCTGAGAGGTACTCCAGCACTGAGTGCTCCAGAGAGGGCTGGAAGGGCACACCAGGCAGCAGCAGCACCGTCACCGTGGCTCAGCTGGCATTAATAACCTGGCAGTAATAGGCTGAGTTGTCACAAGCTGACCAAACTCTGAGCCTTGTATGTACAGATTCAACTACAGCGATCCGTGTTCACTGGAGCTGTGAGAGGAGGTGAAGGTTTGTTTAACCTGACCTGATATAGATTCGAACCCATGTAAGGAAACAAGATATAAGCCTGTTCTGCCCAATGCTGGAGCATATTTCACCAGTAATTCTTGTGATGCTTCTCTCTAGGCCTTTATGTGACAAGTTATCTATAAAACTTTGATGAATAAATAAAACTTTTTAAGATATTAAAAAAAAGTTTGAGTAATATTGCAGTAATGCTCAAAACACTGCTGCTGACGGTAAAAGCTCCTAATCTGGATCGGCTGGTGATTTTAAGCAAAACAGGAAAGAGCTCTTCAAGAAGGTTCTCTGTAGCCATGTGATATCGGGAGCCAGACTCGTCACTGAGCTCCATCTGCTTCGTGACACACTGAGGCTCAAGCCCAGCCCTGATCACTGCTGGGACTTCAGAGTAGATGGGTGAGGTTGGGCCAACAGGCCCATCAATCCTTAAGGGTTTTACACGTTTGGATGGGCTGTTCTTACAGCTGCATTTCAGACACCACGGCAGCAGCCTCCTGGATGCCAGATTGGCTGAGCTGTGGGATGGTGCAGCGGCTGGCCTGACCTGTCAGAGGAGAAAGTTTTCTGCTTGCAGGATAGTGAGAGGAGACTCTAAGATGAGGCTTCCATCCTCAGCCAGGAGCCGTATGCCCTCTCCTACTGCCTGGCTCCCCATGCAGGAAAAATTCACATCACTTCTTCATCCCTGGCCACTTTTAGTCTGTCCTAGGAACCAGAAGATCTCTGAGGACAGCATATCTCTTGCCAGGCACATACAGTGTCCAGACCACACAGGACTTGTATGGCAAAGGCAAAATAATGTGCTTGTTAGGAATTTGAGCAATATTGCCTGCTTCTAACAAGAAACTTTGCTGGTGCTGTCTGCTGAAAAGCTGTGTACATAACCTTCTGGGAGGAGACATTTAGTCAATACACTTGGTGTGGAAAGCAAAATGTAGGTAGGAGCAAAGGATGAAAGCTCTCTTAATCATTGTCATTGATTTTCTGAAATGGCTCCATGTCTGTTCATAAGAAGGATGCAGTGACATTCTATGTTTATTCAGTGTCTGCTCTGGGTGGGAGGAGAGTGCCATGCCAATTAAAAAGTTTAATTAAAGCTGCAACCTTTCTGTACCAGAGATGGGGGCCTGTCATCTGCCAATTTATTTTCATGAATAAGTCATTAAAGCTGGAGCTGCTGAGGACTTATTCAAACAGCTCGTGTTTGCAGTGCATCTTCCCTGCTTACTGGAAATCATTGCAGATGCAATATCAAGGCCTTGAGGTGAAACTCAAGAATACAAGTCTAAACAGATTAGAATTAGATCTGTGATGTTTTACTGCAGTATTGGAATCTCCCAACAGCAGGGATGTGCTGTTGTAGTCCATAGCAAGATTAATATAACTGTGTTTCATAGACATGTCACACCCAATAAATCTTCAGGAGCACCCAATTCCATTTTTTGCCTTGTTGGTCCTGTGGCTTTTTCCTCTGTGGATCATGTTGCTGTATCAGAGGCAAGAGCAGCATATCACCTCTGAGCCAGGGCTGCCTGGCTGTCCAAGCTGCCTGGGATGTGCCAAGATCCTCAGTGACCAAACTCAGATGGTGTTATGAGAGTGGAAGTAGAAATGATATTTTATGACCTTGTTTTTGCTACCTGATAAATTACTGCTGTGTTCAGATGAGTAAGTTCAACTCTGAGTTCAGGCTGCTTTGAACTACCTCTGGAGGTTGCTTCACTCCACATGATCCACACGACTCCTCTCACAGTTGGTAGAGGAACGCTAATCTGCAGCTTAAAAGTATTACTGTTTGGATGCAGGGAGGTGAACTCATGAGACATAAAAAAATCCCCATTTGTTAGAGATTTGTTAGCTCTTGATGACTATTCTGCTGCTTTCCAAAGTAACTGAGTCATCTGTGCTGAAGCACACGTCTCTTTCATCTGGACCAGGTGAGACCTGAGTCAGCATTTGGATGCTGCTCCTCATCTCTATGGGTTCCTCCAGCCAATGTTTCCTGGGCTACCATGATAGCCATGGTTCTTCCCAACCAGCCTACAGATGAGGAGAGACTGGCATGAAAGGGCAGCAATGACACAAGATGCAATGGTGATCTGCTTCCAGGAGCAATGGCCAGTCTGGCTTTGTGGGATTTTCCACAAGCAAAGCAGGCAGATATATCACCACTTCAGTGCTGTTGGCCTCACAGCCTGCTGAGGGTCTCCTACACTCTGCCAATGAAAGAAACAGTTATTTTGTGGAATTGAACAGATGCCCTCCCCACCATGAAATGTCAGTCCAAAGACATTTAACATTATAGACACAGATAAGACCAACCCCATGGGCTTGTGCTGTGCACATGCATTAGGAGTCAAATACATTAGGAGTCAAAACTCAGTAATGTGGAAGTTGGCCTAGTCATTTAATCGCCAGCGATATTAAAGAAATATTTAAACATTAGAATTATTTAAACTCAAAAAAACTTAGGAAAATCAAGTCGGAGGCTGGGATGGGTGTCCACTCTGTGGCATGACAGGAAGAACCAGACAACTGAGGATTTCAAAGCTAATTTTGGGCAGCAGCTACATGACTCCCAGAAAAATAAGTGAAAAATTATATGGCTGAATGTTCTGGTCTCTTCCTCTTTTTCTCCTTTACAGCTGTGGCTAGATCCTCGAGCCAGTGTTGAAAAACTGATCCAAGCATCCAGGCTGTTCAGAGAACAGCAGAAAGGCTCTGTGTTAGAGGTTGTGTAACACCAGGGCTGGAGAGCCAAAATTCAAGCTGATTCAGGCAGGTACAGCTGGAAGCAGTGAGGTGAAACTGAAAAAGAGAAGCTGCAGATTAAATGTCAGAGCTGCTTTTTCCAAAGCCAAGGTCTATTAGCCCAGGGACAACATCCAAAGAGACTTAAGGAATTCCCATTAGTCGGCCCTTTTGAAAGCTTTGCTATACCAATAACACTCAATAATACATTTTTTTGGAACAAACTTATGCTGGCAGAGAATCAGGAGGCGAATTAATAGATCCTTTCTGGCTCTGATTTTTATAACTCTTCACATTAAATCCTAATACTAGAGGTTATCTTTATAGCAGGCAATGAAAGGTTTTTCCCTGTAGACCACTCCTTGAAAAGTACATGCTGCACATCTTTAAAGTACAGGACATTTTATAATTTCATTTGTTTTCAAGTGGCTGGAGTACCGTGTAGCCAGCTTCAAGTTAATATTTTAGCAAGAATCAATGGCATAATTGAAATTTATGGATGTCCCTCATCAACAGTTCCATGTGACCAAGTTTACAACATGGTGGTACTTGGATAAATTGTTTCGTATTTATGGATGGCTCATAAAAAGTCGCCAGGAGGACTTACCCACAAGTGGTGCCAGAGTAATTACATACTGATATGGTTTTAAACATAAATGTTTAAATTTGTTATTAGTGCTGTGAACTGAAACATGCTTGATTCAAAGGGACAGTGCTGTGTCAATAAAAGCCTCCTCATAGGACCTAGGGTTTGGGGTAGCCAGTCTCACATCTCACCTTCAGAAGGACATTCCCTTCCAGCTTTCTGACTCCACTGGCTCAAAATGTAAGCATGTGTAGAAAGCCCAGATTGTTAGAACAGTTCTGGGACGGTTTCTTTGTCCCAGTGGAAAATGGCGGTGGACATGGATGTCAGATTTAAGTGCCCAAATCAGCCATTGTAACAGACAGCTGTTTTCCCCTCTGGAAGGCTGGTTGTCTGAGTGAACCTGATAGCTCATGGGTACGGCCAGGACTGTCTGGTCACTCCTCTTCAATCCCACAGCTACCTTTGGGACCTTTGTCTGAGCCAGTCAGAGGAAAAGGATGCATTTTGTCACACCTTTCCCAAGAGGCTGGGCCCTCCTATCCCCAAGTCATCTCCTGGTGCTGAGTAGCACATGTCTTAACCTGGCTTAACCAGCTGAGAACTACATGGGATGGAGAAAAATCCACACTACACCCACCCACAGCAGAGTGTCCTCCACAGAGAGACAGCTTTCATTGCAACTGACCCTGCCAGGGCCTGGAAAAGCAGGTGGGTTTGAGGAATGCAGCTGCTTTGCCAATGCTGGTGTTTGGGGCAGAGTGGGACATACCCACCAAGAGGCAGCAATGCCCAAGGAGATGCGTGGGCTGATTTTCTACCCCAGCTTCCCTCTCTACATGGGAAAGTTCGTGTCCCAGCCAAAGGCACACATTTGACAGGATGGGGGAAACAGACTCCAGTTGCACCAGAAGTTTAGATTGGATATTGGGGAAAATTTCAATACTGAAGGAATGGTTGAGCCTTGGAACAGGCTGCCCAGGAAAGTGGTGAAATCATCCCTTCAAAAGGTGTGTGTGTGGATGTGGCACTTGGGGATATGGTTTGGTGGCAAACATGGTGATGCTGCGTTAATGGTTGGACTCTATGATCTTAGAGAGCTTTTCCAAACTTAGTGATTCTATGATTCAAAATGCAGACTTAGTGCAGCTGGGCATTGCAGCTCCTCTTCCAGCCCAGCTTCCCAGGTATTTTACCAAGGACTCTGCTCCAGCACAGGCAGATGCAGCCTTTGATTCCCGGGAGAAATAATCATGCTGTCATGTAATTGTAGAGCAGCAGCTTATTCCTGATTAATGGCAGTGTAAATGAATTCTGATAAATCAATGAGGAGAAATTAAAGATGAGCGAGCTGAGCATCACTGACACAACTCACTGTCTTCTATTGCAACAAATGTTGTGTGATCCCTGCAAGGTTTTTCTCCACTTTACTCCTACTGCTTCCCTTAAATAGTGGGAAAGTTCTGATAAATAACAGTTCTGATATTTGTCTATCTTCTTGGTGAGTGGCTTTCTTAAGACACAAGTAAAAGAAGATTTTCTCTTTGCTTAATATACAACCCTGCTATCACTGACTCCTTTTTCTCACAGTGCAAGGATTTTCATGGGGTCACGCTGGCCAAACTGTGAGTACAAAGGACTACAAAACAGGGAGAAGATTATGTTTCTGGTCTTGAAGCAGTTGAGGAGAAAAAGAAAGAAACAGGTTGAAATGGAAAAAGCAGGGAAGAGGGAATTTAAAGATGAATAATTAATGTTATAATTTGCTACACTGGAGTAGTCACGTCAATTAATAAAACCGATAATGCAGAACCATCATTTAACAAGCTTCTCGTTAACCTGCTGTGCTCCTTGCATGTGTGTGTGTTTGGGGGAGAGGGCCTCTGGGTGGTTGTTGGCCAAATCATAAACAGCTCTAAACTGGACACTTGCCTATTTCGTGCTATTGAAAGTGCACAACACTATCAGGGAGCAGGTCTGACACATTGAGTCCTTCAATTCTTTGAATGAAAAGCTTGAAAATGGCTAAGCTGTGCAGCCAAGCTCTGTGCATGGGCTTTGAAGAGGCAGAGTGCCTTGGAGGTCAGAAGGAGCAGGCACAGGCTGCTGGGGTTGAAGGGGTCTGATCAGCATCTGCAGAGGCTGAGTGAAGCACCATTTCCTCTGCAGGCTCCACCAGCCACTGACAGAACACAGGCCGAGAAAATATGGCCACATTTGGGCTACTTGGGAGATAACTTGGAAACACTAGCAGGTCTTATAAGTGTAAATAATATCATCAATATTCCAGCATTTTTTGTTGTTGCGAGGCTTCCTCTCTTTGGGAAAGATACTCTTTTAGGAGCTTATACTTTGGTAAGACAGCTACATGCAGGGCCATGCTCACCACCCCAGCTGGCCAGCAGCCTGCAGCCTTGCCATGGTGCACGTCAGTCTTTTGAAAGCTACAGATAAACTCATTGTACGATTTATCTGAATTTATTTAAGCACAAAATAACCTGTCAGAAGGAGCTTGAGTTTTTGCTGACCTTCGCCTGATACACAGCTCCAAACTTGGCAGTATGTCAGTATATTTAAATCTGGAGTGTAAACACAGCCAGCCTTGCTGTGCTCTCCTTGCAAAAGGCTGTTTAGGTTTCAGAAACGAGCCATGAGCTGAAAGAATTTGTTCAACCAACTCATTGTGTTTCCTTCCTAACTGCTGCTAATCTGCTCAGAGGAAAGGTGCCCTTTTTTCTGTGTGCTGCTGGTTGCTCTATCAAGGCTCAAAGCTGCCTGCAGGGAAAACAATCACTTACGAGCTGAAATACACTGAAAGTGGCATTTTGCCAAACAAAATGCATTGCTACTGTCATGCCAGGGACCCTCTCACTTTGCACATATTTAAGCATCCAGGAAGGACTTAATTACAAAGAAGCTCATATTCTTTTGGGGATGTTACAAGTGCTCTTGGCTGGGGTTTTTTTTTGTTAACCTCCTCATGCAACTGAATCTTCCCTGGCAGCTTTAAAGCACAGGGCTACTGGTTTTTCTTTCTGTCCCACAAATTCAGTTCAATCTCCAGATATTTCTTGTTCGTTTGGAAATATGTTGAGATTGCAATCTGTTTCCAAGGACAACCAGGTCCCCAGTGGCAGATTTACAGGCTCCTCAAAACAACAATACTCGGTTTCACAAAACACTGAGTATGAGGGGCAAAATGGAGGCCCATAAGGAACCTAAAATCCCCAAATCTGAATTATTCTGGCTGATTTCAGCAGAGGCAGGGAGAGAGTAGACATGGATTTGGGACTTCCCTCTTGTCACTGAGCTTGTGCTTTTGGCCAGGTGCTTGAGTGCTTCTTAGAGATGGCACAGCAAGCTTTATCGCAGCACTGCTCCCTCCTGACACCTCAGCCCTTGATCAGGATCCTCAAACCCACGGTTTTTGCCATAGCATTGTTAGGATAGTGTATTTGGAAAGGATGGTGGTGGCTGCACTTCTTCCATGCAGGGGTACCTCCCCCAAATTCTGACAACAAGGAAGTGGTAAGCCTCACTTGGCTGATTGCTTGGTGGCTTGAAGTGGGGGGTGATGTTGGTAGCCACTAATAAACCAAGCAAAAACCATTTCAAAAAGTTGATGTGCAATGGTTAAAAAACAGGAGTTTAAAAAGTTTTCAAACAGTTCCATTTTGGATCTTCTCTCTTCCAAACATCAGGATACTGTGATAAACTTGAAGCCTCTTGATATCATTTGTAATGTCTTAGACGCCTCTGGTTTAGAGCAAAAAGCATTCCTGGAGATTAAATATCAGCACTTTGTCAACATTTTGGAGTTTCCACTCAGTGAATACAAGGATTAGTTCAATGATCCAGCCAGCTCAGTCCATTGCCAATAAGAACATTATAAATACAATACTAACAAGACGTTTTTATTTCAACTTTTGACCCCAAGGTAGCAACTGCAGTAAAGCATGAATTCAACTGGACATGGCTTGTAATGGAGGCCTGAGTTATTTTCTAGCTTAATGGCAGCTGATATGTGTGTGTTTGCAATATCTCTTGTGGGAATGCATTAAGCAGAAGAGGTAACTAGTGTCAACTGATGATAATGCCTGGGGCTTCCTCTGGGGACAGCCCTAGAAATGGCCTGGGTAAACAGCACACAGACTGCAGACACTGTGGCATGTTTGCTGAGGGGACCTTCGGCCAGCAGTGCACAAACAGCCTGGGGAAACTGGGCTCTCCTCAATCAACAGGCCCTTACTCCAGCCAAATGTGAAATTGTTTCTCCTGGATGAGATAAAGGCCCTGGCAGAAATGATGAGTTATTAGGTTGGTTGTCAGCATCAGCTTTGCAAATGCAGCCGAATTCCAGCTGACTCCAGTTAGCCTGGGAAGACTGCACACAGCAGGTAAATGAGGCAAATAGTTGATGAGTCAGGGAAGTATTTTTCTTACCCTTTTGAAGAGGTCAAATATGCAGTTTTCCCAAGTGGGTCATTCCATTGTACTTTGCCATGTACCAAACATTTTCATCAGTTTATTTTTACCTGACCTTTGTTTTCTTTTATATATTGAAAAGTCTTAAATCTTAGTCTCATTGTGTCCGGGAACATAAAGGTCACATTAACCCTTTTCTACCAGGAGAACCTGGGAATAAGCCAGAGAAGCTCCTTGTGGGTGGGCAGGATGGATGTTTTGACACATCTCCTCTGGATTCCTGGTTTGCACAGCCATTATCAGTGCTTAGCATACGTCTCAGCTAAGAGCAAGGTTCACGAAGTTTTCTACATATCCCAAAGCTTTTTATACCTTTATGAAGAAAGAAACCCACAGTTTCAAAAGAGCTTAGGCCCAAGTCTTCCATACTATTTGGAAACTGTTCTCAAGTTACGTACCAGAGAGATTTAAGGACCTGCCCTAAAGCCTCAGTAGACGATGCTCAGTTTGACACAGGAATTATGGCTCAATTTTGCAGCTTACAAACTGATACAAAGAAATTCAGTGGCTTAGGCAAGGTCAAGCAAGAAGTCTCCCCAGCCCTGATCCACAAATCCAAAATATCAATTGCTGAATGTGAGTAATGGATAGGGAAGGGAGCCATCAAAGGCCGGTGTAGGAAAAGAGAACAAATGAGGAGGTGAGCTGTTGGGACTGGCGTTGACAGGGGAAATGAGCTGGGACAAGGGAGATATAGGGAGTATCTTGGATAGGATGGGAGCTCCTCAGAAGTGATAGAAGGGGTTTGTCTCCAGTCCTGAGCCTGCATCCATCAGAGTGCCTTGCACATAGCCCAGGGCAGTGCAGACTTTGACTAAAGCCAGGCACATCTCCGTGGAGGGAGCCAGCCTTCATCCCCAGCTAATTTGAACCCACTCCTTTGTAGCTGTGAGTTTATTTAAGCTTTATCTATGTACATATATGGTTTTTGTTTTAAATTATATGTTACTGATTTTATATTTTACTGTTTGGTTTATAGATTAGATGTAAGTTTATGTATTTATTTACATAAACTTTCTTAAGGAATTTTTTTAAATAAAGGCATTTTACTGCTTCATCCCTTGCACTGGGTACCAACTGAGCCATCGAACAGGTGGGGTAAATCTACCCCAAAGGGCAGGCGGATGGAGCTGCTTTTCCTGCACAGACCTGTGATAAGTGTAATCAGCTGGAGCTGCCACTGCCTAATCTGGGCTGGCAGGAAGGCCATTTAGCAGTATGTCCTTGACATGAGTATCTCTCTACAGTTATCACAGAGCCCAGACTCACTGAGTTTCAGGGATCAGAAGAGGAATCTGAGTCTCTTGGCCTTTCCCTATGGGAATATGTGTGTGCAGAAGAGGGAAGATGGATCTCACCCTGCTCAGAACATACATTATTGATCTTGAGCAGGGCGGTTTTATGTGCTAGGTGGGGGGATGTGAAGCTAAGTAAAGAGGATTTCTTTTATTGTGGTTGTTGCTTTTGCATGGATGTTTTTTCTGGCAAAAATATTGCTGTGGGTTTATAAATTATGTGTGTCCAAAAGGAAGGACTGGTAAAACCTCCCTTTGTCCTCGTAGCAGTGTTTGCTACAGGAAGATGGATTGGCTGCTCTTTCTGACATGAGCGATGAGGCCAGGATTTTCTCTCGTTATAATTGATCATGTAAGCAGACAATAGGAGAAGACACTTCTCCAGCAGATCTGTATTCACCCTCTGCAGCACTGCAATCTGTTACTACCTGGAAGTGGAAGCTCGGAGCTGTGCCTGGAGCTGTCTCCACAGCCTGTGCAGCCCTCTCTGCCCCCTCCCCAGGCCACCCAGACCTCTGGCATGCCGAGGTTAAGGCCACCGTTGTATCTCTTTGTGCAGCCTGTTTATCTTCAGTCCCCAGGTCATTAATAAACATCCTTATTCAAATACTCTGGACATCTGGAATATGGTTTGCTTGTCTTCTGAGACAATGATATCCTTTTAGGCTGGTAAGGGAAGGATGAAGACTAAAGCTCCCCTTCTTTGGAAAAACAGCCTACATGTTCTTCTCGTTTACTCCAATTCATTCTCCTGTCAGTTGGGATTGCAGGCTGCTGGAGCATTTAAGCAGGTATTTAACTGTCATGCACATGTACAGCCCCTCCGGCATCCCCTCCCTGTCACCATCACTGCACAATATTATATTTGCACCCTAAGCGCAGGCAGAGCCATTTGGAAAAAAACATCTCCTTTTGTACAAGACTAGTTACTCATATGCCTGCAGCAGAACAGCAAACCTGGTAGCTTTCAGTTCTTTTTGCATCATTTAATACTTGTTTAAACAAGCACCAAAAAAGAATTTTTCTTTCTTTTCCTTTCTTTTTTATTTTTTTATTTTTCTTTCTTTTTTCTTTTTACTTGTTTCTTTTTTCTTTTTTTTTCTTTTTTCCTGCCTTTTTTTCTCGTTTCCATTTTCTTCCTTTATTTTCTTTTTTCCTTTTTCTTCCTTTTTAAATTTTTTTCTTTTTTTCTTTTTTTTAAAGAAAAAATAGTCAACACAAGAAGTTCTTCAGATGAGAGCTAGGAAAATGCAGGAGTTTTTCTTGTTATAATTTTTGAGGAATTTCTCTCAGTTCATGTGTCTGTTCTGCTCATGGGGGTCAGCTGCAGGGCTCTGGGAGAGCAATTTTTTTCTCCCATTTTACACTTCTATTTGAAAATGAACCAAACTCTAGAAGAGTCTTTTTTATGTAATAACCAGAGAGGGTGTTTACAGTTCCTAGTCCAGATGAAGCAGGCATCAAATTTGAGGGGAAATGCATCCCTCCCCTCCTGTCTTTATGTGTTGCTGTGCTGTAGCATCTGCTCTGATGGGTGGGGTGCTGGGACAAGGCTCCAGGTGCTCTAACCCCTCTGTCACCCCTGGGAAACACAGGTTTGTCTGCTGGCTGTGGGGTCAGGCAAACCCGCACAGCCCAAAGTACACAACTGCTTAGACCAGACCCTCCTGATGGACTCCGCTTCGCAGGGGAGCTCCGAACATTTAACTTAGGTGGAAGACAGAAAAAAATTAGCCCCAGGATTTGCAGCCAGAGCTTGGGAGTTGGCCTTTCGTCTGTCACCTTGTTGAGGCTGGGCACTCCTGTGATGGGCACTCTGTCTCTGCAGGCACAAGTCATGATCACAGCAGAAATAAGGATCGAGCTGGAGTGGAGCTACTGTCAGCATTGTGCCTCACTTTCTACCTATAGAAGCTTTTGCTATGAACATTTTAATGAGGCCTTTTTGGGCTCGTAGCAAGCTCCAACACACCAAGCTGCCTGATTATGACCAGCAGCTAGCAGAGCAGCTGGCTAATGATCATCTATTGATCCTTCGTTAACCTCTGCTAAACTATGAAGATTGAAACCTCTCACAGCATGCTCTGCAGAAGTCTGCCATTGCTGCATCATGCCATTCACATGTCCTGCAAAACTAACAAGCTTTTTGGGCCCCGCTCCACCCCCTCAGGCCAGGAGAGAAAGGAGAAGAGCCCCTTTGTGAGCCATCTCCAACTGAGCCCTCCTGGCACAGTGTGGCCTCAGAGGAGCAGTGTTTTATAGACTTCAGTGGTTGCTTTTCATCACTTCCCCTTGAGAAGACACTCTCTCCCACAGAAGTAAGGCAGGAAAATTGTGGCTGGAGCTGGAGTGGGGTTAGGAGTCAGCAGGCAGCCCCACATGACTCAGGGCTGAGGAATGTGCAGCCAGACCATGCTCCTGCAGCAGGCACAGCCCTCCCATGGCAGCGCTCCTGCACAGCCTCCATTGATCTCTCAGGATGAGCACTCTGGTGTCACCCTGGCTAACTGGAGCAGCTCCCGTGGCATACTGCAGGCCAGAAATGGATCCCAAGGCTTTCCCAGTGTTATTCTCCAATGTGTGGAGCAAAAAAAAGAGGCACTGGGTTGGGGTGGCCTCTTGGTCAGGCTCACACTCCCACCCCAGAACAAGTGATTGGTGATGAAGGCTGCAGATGTCTTTGTTGGAAAAGACACCATCAGACCAGCTGTTCCAACTAGAAACAGTCTGTTAGCAGTGGTTTGTAGTTCAAGACAATCATCCTGGTCTCTCATCCCTTCCGGTCTCACTGACAGAGGCTTCTGTCACCTCGGTTTCACCAGATTCATTTGCCCAGCTGTGTAAAATGACCCAAGTTTAAGTAACCCTGTTGACCTTCTAGAGAAGAGCTGCTCTGTGTTTCCTGCAAAGAAATTCCTGGAGATGATGATGTAAGCCTTGGCTAGTCAGAAATATGGTCTTTCTTCCCAGTGCTTTTTGCCAGATCACATCTTATTTTACTGCCTCAAAACCAGAGAAATATTAGCGAATATTATTTGCTGATAATGCCACTGGAGCTTGGCTAGTTCTACTCTGCAGGAGCTGTTTGTGGCAAATGCGCATACCAATTGCTAAAGTTAACTCAAGCAGCCTGACAGGTGACGTAAAAGAAAGTTTTATTACCTTTGATTCTCAGAGGTGCCCCAAAACACCCAGGCTCACGCAGAGCCTCTTTCCAGCTGCGCTGTGAAGCAGGGGCTGGTTGAAACACAGAGCCTGTAGCAGCAGCTGTGTGTGCAGGAGCAGCTGTGGGTGGGAATGGAGGGAGGCTGGCAGTGCATCACTGAGCACAGAGAGAAAGCTGCTGCTCAGATTTTGAGAGTCCAGGGTTGTGATACATCCCTTTTTCGTCTGCCATGTCAGTGTTTCTTGAAAAATGCACATATAAACTGAGATCATGTTTCCACTGGGATGATCCAAAACTAAAATGGTCCATGTATGGTCAGGAGGGTTTTTGTGCCAAAATGCCCACACAACCACAACCTGCCTGGCTGGTGCTCATCAAAACATCAAGATGCTTTGAGATGCTGAAGTAAATTACCCAAGGGCAGCATCTCCCCTCATGGATCCTCTGCTTGGGGTTCACGTGAGGCACAGGAGTGCAGCAGAGCCTCCTTCTCTCCCATCTCCTGCTCTGGGTCTGCATCCCTCCTGCAGAACCTCACCTTGCTGTCAAGTCTTCTGCTGGCTCCAGCTCTCCCAGTACAGACACATCACATGCAGGAGGTGCATTTTCGGCCTGGCTGCAGCACTTGTGAACTGCGACTGCATCTCAACTGGAAAAGGGATAACCACGAACAACTCTCATTTTCTGTAAATGCCTGTAGAGATGCATATCCCTCTGTGTGTATTTGAATAGAAGAGATAGCTCCATCCCCTCTGTGGTACTAGAAAACTTTTCATTGTTTCTATTATGTTTCATCTGCTCTGAGCTTGGCTTGTCCAGGATTTATCTCAGCTCATAATGTGTTTACAAGGAGAAAACCCCTGGCATGCTCTTTTCCAATTACCTAGGTGGGATTTATCACTCCAGAGATGGCAAATAAAGTGCAGAGTATGCATTCCCATGGCATCTGAATAAGAAAAGCCCTTTGGTGAATGACACATTTGGCTTTAGAGCTCCAAACTGTTGTAGACCTCATGGATCAGGGTTTAAGGAGCAAAACTACATTTGCTGGTGACTGCTCAGGCACATGTGAAAGGGCCAAGTTTGCACTGGCTTGTTAGGGAGCAAGTCTCCTCTGTACAGAAATGAATCATCAAGGCAGGCAGTTTATGGTCTTTTGGGAGTCTGCAAAGGCTTTGAGTTTAAGGGGACAAGCACAACTCACACGTAGCCTGACTTCCTGGAGAAATCAATGCCCCCCTCCCTTTCATATCTTTGAGGTCTCAACTATTTGCAGTCCTGAAGAGTTGCAGGACACCCCTCTCAAAAGCTGCACTGTTAATTAAAGGCTCTCATTCACGTTTCACCTTCACCTTCCTGTGCTGTGTACTTGTGCTTTTAGCAGCTCTGCAGCACAGCCATGCCCTGTGAAGGTGCCACAGCACACCCAGAAATACCCCGTGGCTGCATCTCACTTGTCGCAGAGAAATGACTTTCTGTGACAAAGTTTCACACGTTAAGAGCATCAGAGAAAACCAGCCTGAAAGGGAATTTGAGAGGTCACTATGCAGATCCCTTGCCCCAAGACAGGTTTGACAGTACTGAAGCTAATCCTGACAGGTGCTTCTCTAATCTGTCCTCAAAAAAAAAGAGGTTGTTGAGTGAATATTTCACAGCTTCCCTTGGGCATCTAACTTCATGCTTCATTATTATATGTTGAGAAAGTTTTTCATAATTTCTAACTGAAGTCTTTTTGCTATAGTTAAAATCCGTAATCTCTGAGCCCTTTCCAGGCACAGATGGATTATTCCTTTCCTTTCCAAGGTCATTTTTGCCTTGTTTCAAACAGTTATCTTTCCCTGGCAGTCACCTGTCACCCAGACTGATGCTCCCCAAGTCCTTTGAATCCACAAACCTTATCTTCCAGGCCTTAAATCAGTCATGCTTCTCCTTTCTGAAGCCCCTCCAACTTCTTCTTCCATGACTGCAGGGACCAAATTTCATATTAGGCCCCAGCTAAGCAGTGATAAATGGCAATGCTCCACCTGTCATGGGGGTCAGTCCGTGAAGAACGAGGTGACCGAGGGATGGCACCGTTCAGGGTTGTCACCACTGTCAAGAAGCAGCACTCTGCCTGCACCCCCACCAGTGCAGCACTCTGTCTGCACCCTCACCAGTGCTGCAGGTGTGAATAAATACCCCCAGCACGTGAGTCACGAATGCAGGGGCTGTGGGGACCTGTTGGTTGGCACTGCTGGCACATCCTTCCCCTTGCTCGTTAGCTGTTCAGAGCTAACAAATTTAAATGAATGCTGAGGCACCTGAGATTGTGCCTAAGCTGTGGGAAGCCAGGCTTTAGGAGGCTTTTATCATTTTCACAGAAATTACATTGGTCTGTTACTGTGTGGGCAAGGAATATTCTAAAGAGCTCACTCTGCCAAGTCCTTGCATGTCCCTTAAGAGTGAGCCATGCTCTCACACCCAGCACCAGGCTGAGAAACACACACTGGTCCTTGTGGGCCCTGGAATGTCACTCTGCCTCTCTGCCTTGGTGCTCCCAAGAGCTTCAAAGCCAAAGGAGCAATTATTTACTAGCACTGACTAATGAAGAGCAGCCCATGTAGCACTGATTAATTCCATCAGAAAGCAATTTATGCCAGGGGAATATAAAAGCAAAAAAAAATGCGCACTAAGTCAGTTCAGGGAGCAGACCCACCAGAAGACAACTTTTGTTTCTTTTCCCCTGAGACCAGATCTGTTCTCTGATGGAACAACTGCATGAGCCCTAAAATGTCACAGGAAGCCTGATGGGAATGAGGGCCCAGAGCTTGGGGAAGAAAGGTGAGAAGTGCCTGCTGCTCTTTCATAATGACTGTAACTTAATGCTGATTAAGTTTTTGAGATTTAGGTGATTCCAACCTAAACCTCCTGAACCTCTTGCCATGACATCCTGTATTGAAAAATGGGGAGCACATTTCTACAAGGGGTACAAGTGTCTCCCTCATTCCTTTAAGGTGTGGTGAACACCTGCAGAAGCCCTGCTCTTCTGACACACAAGGGCATAGCAAAGCAGATTTCCTTTCTGTTTTCAAAGGATTTTAGGATACAAAAATGCTGGTAATTTCATTCACATTAAAAAAAGAATCAGTCCAATTATGTAAAGCATATGCAAAGCAAAAAATAATAAAAATACCATGTTAAAAAAGTGCATATTTTTGTAGGTGCCTTATTTCAATAATGCAACGGTCAAAGCCTCAGAGTAGGCAAAATTTCCTTTTAAGGATCTCAATACTTATGTATTTAATAACAAAAGAACCCTCATTATTGTGCTGCTTAAACTTCAGTCTTGACTACGCTAGTGTAATTAATTTATTAAGCCATGAGAGAATTAATTGCATTAAAAGCACAGGCTCCATGCTGTCTGACTATACAGTAATCACCATTCAATTTGACTGTGTTAATGGACATTTTCTTCCTAAAGTTTTACCTAAGAAGGCAATGTAGCACACACACACACACACAAAAAAAAAGGCATATTTTTGGTGGAGTGCATCAGGTAGGTATCAGAAAGGTCAATTAATTTTTTACTTTAAACAGTGACTGCCAATGATTTAAGTGCAGAGGCCCTTGAAATGCTGACTCTGTGCTTAGGTTTCACATGATTCCCTTGGCTCTGTTGCTCTGAAAGTCTGGATGAGAGCCAGTGAGAGATGTTTCTCCTCCCAGTGCTTCAGAATGTGTCCCATCCAGGATATCCATCCTTATCTGGGCAGGATCCAGCCATCAACCTTCCCATCATCACAGAGCAAAGGATGAATTCCCAGCTATAGCCTCATGCAAGGACTTCGGCAGGATAATGTGCTGTGGTGTTAGCTGAGGACACTCTGCACTGCACTGACCCTAAGAAGGGCAGAAACAACCCAAACTTCCCCAAAAATGGGGAATTTTTAGATCCAGAACTTCAGCCTGCAATCCTGCATTGCCCTAGGGCATCTGAACTCCACCAGTGCCTTTTGGATTAGCTTCTGAATTTCTGCAGCATCTAAGTGGGAGCTGGCCCAGTGCTCTGGTCCTGGTAGAGTTAAGCAGATGCATGTGTAAGTCCTGCCTTAGCCCTGAAGTCTGGGAGCCCTCCTGAAGGCTCCAGGACCCTGGGGCTAAGGCAGGAGTTACACATCCATCTGCTGGGCTCTGTCAAGACCTCGATGTCATAAGATTTCTCAAGTACCCTGAGCACTCAGCAACCAAATCCAAGGGCAGCTGCACTCCCTCCATGAAGAGCTGGCAGAGCTCAGCTCGGGATCAGCTCGGATGAGAGCACGTGCAGAAGCACTTGTAGACACAGCCTCTGTGCTCTAAGGACTAAAGTCCACACTGCACCACTCCAAGGGTGTGTCTTGAGTCACCTCTCACTGTCACCTCTCCCTCTATCCCCTGTGAGGCAGGGCCAGGAGAGCATCTTTTGCTAATTGGGAGCTGTTTCAATTTCCAGAGAAACTCCAGGAGTTACAATGAAGTATTAAAATCCTAGGGCAGACAAAATTTTTTTAAATAGTCAGCTTAGGAGAAGCCAGTGAGGGAGAGGGTAATTGTAGACAACCCCTGCTAAAACAATGACAGGCCTTGCTGACACCTTAAAAACCACTGCTTCAAGAGGAGATGCCATGGCATGGCTCAGACTGCAGCCCACTTTCCTTTGGGGACTATAGGGACATCTTGGCCTGTGACTCAGCACTTGTTGAACAATTTAATGTGAACATCTTCTTGTCCTAAAAGATCTGCTTGTGACTGATTCAGATATTGCTTTTCCTCTGAGCATGTCTGCCCTCCGAAGCCCAACCCATATACAGAGCAAGCAAACAAACCCTTAGAGGTGTTGAGTAGGTAAACACACTTTTAAAGGTGATGTGTATTTCCTAGTAGAAGCTGCCCCCAAACAATGTTTTCCCAATGACTCAGGCAAGAAGGCCACTAATTTTAATTCTCCAAAAATAATCCTGACCTCCGTGTGCCCCTGCTCGCTGGCAGCTCTGTGTTTGCAGGGTGTGGTACCACATGTGTCTCCAACAGCGCTGGGTGTGCACAGGGCAAAGTGCTGCTCCTCTGCGCCCAGCTGGCTCAGCCTCCCACACCTCCGCCAGCTTTGGTCATGACATTTGTCTTTGCTGCCACTTCCCTGCACTTTCCTTCATGATTCAGACCTGGACTACCCAGCTAATCTTGTGCAGGAGTGGCAGAAAGTGCAGTCATCCAAAGGGGACAATGGTCTATTCCAGCTGGAGAGTCCAAGCAGAGGGTTCAGGAAGGTTTATTTGTTTGTATATTATTTGTTGCCTTACCTACAACAGCAACTGGATGTCAAAGGCCACTGGAGCAAAGGATCTTCTGATCTTTCCCTTACTGTGGGTTGGTTTATTTCTTCCTCTCCTTTTCTTCCCTAATTGCTTCACTGAGTATCGCTGAGCAACATTCAGAGTCTTATGGCTGGACATTGCACAACAACATACACGTTGGTGTGGGGTTATCATCAAACTGCTGGGAATATATATTCAGGCAAAGGGATTTCTGGGGAGTAGCAATACATATCACATCAGTAGTTACATATTCATCAAACTTCACAAGTTGGCCTGGGGTGTTTCTGGGAGAGAAATGAGCATTTCTGATTTCAATGGGTATATGTTTGTTTTGGCTTTTTTCATTGAGAGCACTGGAATAACTTTTTTATTCTATCTTATATTTTAGTTTGGCCTAAGGTAAAACCTTGAATTTCTGGCTTTTTGTTGTTTATTGCTATCCAAAATTCAGATAAAAAAGTTAAAATCTTGCAATTTAGAATCCAAGGTATCGTAAAACATAGCTACGGTACCAGAGCATTTCATGTAATCACTGAGTGCTGGATTCATCTCACATAGCATTAGATGCCTACAGCAAGATAGCAACATCCGAGCCAAATTCCCTGTGCTCATTTTGCAAGACACCAAGACAAATAGGTGTTTTCATGTCATGGTTCATCAGGTTTATTTCAGAACCCCATTTTCGAGCAGCCTACATAAAGCTCTCCACTGTCTCTAAGAGGATTCTGGGCAACAGGGACTGGCCTCAGCCCTCTCCTCACCGCAGCCCAGCATCCTTGCAGATTCATTAATGAATCCTTCCTAGTGCCGAGCTTCTGCTCCAAAAGGGTCTTCTGTAGGTCTTGTGTCATGCCTGCCCAGTCCTGTCTGGATATCTCAGACTGCCCAGAACCCAAAGGCATGGGGATCCCAGGTTCCAGCTGTGGTTGCTCAGACCATACATTGACCAGTTGAGTCTGATCACAACTTCCCTACAGTCCCAATGCTTAAACATTTGTTGCAGATGGAGGCACAGCTGTCACCTCCCAGCAATGATCTGCTTTGAGTCAGGATCATCATTAAACTTCATTTCCCCTTGGTTGCACAGTGCTTTATGGGAGTTACAGTTTATGAGACTGCACTTGAATTTGTCTGGCTTCAGTTTCCAGCCACTGCTTCTTGTCATGTCCTTCTCCATTAGATTTAAAAAGCTGTTTAACATTGTAACCTTTTTATTGACTGTAACTTGAGTTGCCACTAAGTTTTCCTCTCCTTTATAAATCAAACTGATCATTTTAAATATTTTAACATATTTTTCCAGGTCTACAAAACACTTTTTAAAAAATTTCTTCTGAATAGTAGTTCCATTTTGTTAACTCTCTCTAGAAACGCACATGCTAAGATGCAGGTTTTGTTTCACCAGGCACCTCAGAGGTACACACACCTGATGTGAGTGCATCATTCCAAGCAGTTTTCAGACAGAGGGGTGAGACAGACCTCTCTGGAAGGCATCACTTCTGGTTTGAACCTTTGGTTTTGAATTAAGTGAACCACTGGTGTCTGTAGGAGGCTGCATCAGTCACAAAGCACAGGGAGGCAGACGGGATAAGCATGGCGAGAAAATTCTGCCAGGAAAGCACCTCTGGATGCAGATCCCTCCCTCAGTCAGCCCCCACCAGGGAAATAACAGGAAACGCAGTGGAAGTTGGAACGTGGTTTTCATACATGGCCAGGGTAAACTGAGATAGCTTTGACTGAGATGTGAGCTCTGAAACTGAAGTTCAGTACACCTGGATTTGGGGTGTGTTCATACTGGACCAAAACATGTGTTGGAGACACATTCTTTGCAAATTTTTACAAAAAGACATTGCAAAATATTTGTGAGAATGTAAAATGCCAACAAGGCCCAAATGCATTAGCCAGCTTTTCCTCATCCAAAGTTTGTTGATATTTAACTTGTGGCCCATCTGAAGCTGCCTTGGGCCCTCTGGTGAAAAGGTGCACACAGCATTAGCACTTTGGGGGCTGAAAATCATAATGTGGCTGATGCTGGTGATACAATGAGAGGATGATAATTTTGTTTTATGGCTGTTTTAGCTACAGACTCTCTGTTTGCCATCATGGAGGAAAATACCAATTACCCCCTGCAGGGAGGATAGATTACTTGATGCTGCATCAGTCACTACCACTGCTAGCAGGATAACACAAACTCATTTCCCAGAGGTCTCCAAACAGCTGTCAGAGAATAATGACTTTCAGTTGCCATTAGCCCACACCAACTCTGAAGTGGTGACCTAGAGGCAAAAAGACTGAGTCACATTACAAATCCCTTCAGCTTTCAGATGTGCTTCAATTTGTTCTCTAACACCAAAAGATTTAATTAATATGGGTTATCATTTTTCATGGCATTTCTCATTTGGGCAAAAATTGGTCTGAAGACCAATTTTCAAGAGCTCCTTGTCTTTAGGAATTTTGCCTGTGGTATATACGAGCACTCTTCCTATCAATACTTTTTATTCTGTTTTAAGGCTTCAGGAGTAAAATTTAACCACTCAAAACAAAAGTAAGCTTCCTTAATTGAAAACCAGTGTTTTTACATGGAAGAGAGGGCATACAGATAAAATTGCTCAGTAATGTATTATCAAAGAACAAGACTTCATGCTATAAAGAAGCAGTTGTAATGACATGTAAGGATTTCTAGATTTCCCTCAGATTCTCACATCCCATTTCTGGTACTTTTTATGTTGCTGTTGAACTGAAACATCAGTTCCTTGGGTTTGAATTTTGTTTTTCATTTCTGTCTGTCCTCACTGTCTGGGGTCAGACTTGCTTCTCATTTATGCTGCTGTATGGAGAAGTGTCTCTGAAACTGCTGAGACAAAGCAAAAAAATGTGAAGAATCAGGAGTCCCAGCTGCACGAAATTAACTCAGGTGTTATTTCCTCAGCAGACAGACTCTGATCACGGCCATGCTGTACTTTCACTGCTAAAATTGTGGTCAGAATTTGATAGATTTAGCATACGTAGTACATACCCACAGCAATAGATCACAGTGACAGTGATATTTCTGTCTTACAGATGGGCGAAAGGGCTACTGAAAGATGAAAAATGAGAAATTTTGTATCAAAATAATGAAACAGTTTACAAACAAGCGGTTTTTACAGGGCAAAAAGTAAATATAAAACAGTATACTTCCACTATGAAACCCAGATGAAAAAAAGTATTAGATTTTTCCATTATATTGACAACTAATGTTCCACCCAGACTGAGAATTAACAAAAGGATGCTGGTGCTTTGGTGGGTGCAGTTGGCAACTGACTCTGGTATGGATGAGAAGAGTCATGTGCTGACATCAAAGGAGCAGCAAAAGTTCATTCAGGAAGCCCTTTGGTTTTAGCACTGCTTGATCTTGCAATTCTGTCCCCAATGATTTTCATAATTACCAAATAGCAAGTGAAAAGCTTAATCCTTCAAGCAGCACAAATCCGCTGGAGGGAAATCAATTTAGAGAAATCTCTACGGAGGTAAATGAGCCATCCTCTTCCTGCATGGTTTGTGAAAAGACCCGCAGGCACTGACAAAAAATACCTTTATGCTTCGGGGAGGATAAGAGGAAAGGTCAGAGCAGCCAAACACTAACCAGAAACCATAGCTATGTTGCAGAAGAAACACCAACAACACTCAAGCATCAAACAAATCATTCACAATTTCAGGCAGTGAAGGCAGCAGAGGAGGACCTGAACACCCCCAAGACATTTGGCAGGATTCACTCCTATTATTTGACAGGTCTATGACATAAAAGTCTCTTCCTGGGCCAGGACTGCAGCTTCCCCCTGTGCCCATCCACAGTGCTTCTACACCATCCCAGCTGCTTGCCCTCAGCATTATTTCTGCCTGGGCCACCCAGGGCTCTCCCACAGGCCTGGTGGGCTCAGGGCAGGGCAGTAGCAGTCACTTGGGGGCTAACTCACTACTTCTGAGGGCAAGAGCACTTTGTGCCATTCTTTGCACCTCATCTTCAGTGCCAACAAATGATCTCTGGCATTTTAGTTTTCTAGTGCAGGCATAGCCTGGACATCTGCATCAGTGCCAGTCATTTCAGGTTCCCTTTACAGCCAGGAGAAAGAAACAGGCACTTTCAGGTTGCAATATCAGAGCAGTTGGAGACATTAGGATAAGGGAAAATGCATCCTGAAGTACCTGTATTTCTGCATTGACTATAAAAGCACTCTAGACTCTTACCTCATAGGCAGAAATTTACGGTGTGAACATCTGGAGTTGGTTGGGCAAATCCCACCTTTCCTGTAAAACATTCACAAACTTTTTCCATAAAGATACCATGAGTGAGGAGTGTACCTCTAGCACACTTTCAGACAAAGATATTTTCCCTTATTTGTTTACCAAATATTTAAAGTAGAAATTTACTTCTCTAATGAATAAAATAAGGACTTTTTATGGAAGTGCATAGTTAAGTACAATGCTTAATTTAGAGCTAATGCAAAGTTAGTCAAATAAATGAAAATGGTCTTTTGGTTAGTATAATGTGCTACAGAAAATGGTTGCAAATGTTACTGCCTATGAAATAGAGCAAGTTCTCAAAAACCGTATTTGTAGGGCAGTCTCTGTCTGACAGACAGGTGACCTACTGCGTCTTTTCCATCTGACATGAAGCTGGAGTGACACAATAAAAACTGTCTGATCCAATATGAAACCTTCCTGTAAAAAGGTAATTTATTAAAATGATACAAGCGTGATTGAATCAGTTCACTGAATTTTTAGCAGATCAGCATTTTGCGTGTCTGACTGCAGTGATTCTGGAGACACACACATACTGCTTTTCTGTGTTCCCTGGGATGCTCCCATTGAAACTCTCAATGGTTCAATGAGGGGGAAATTAAACCCAAATAATTTTCAAAGCGCCTCCCTTAATCCCATTTAAAATACACAAAATGATATGAAATTTAGCCTGAAGTACAAATGTAAAACTTGAATGCTTTAGATAACTGGGTTTAAATAGGTGTAGCTAAGCTAATGCTGCCCTACATTTTATCACCTTCACACCTTTCTTCACCACAGTCAGCAGTTTAAGCATTCCTGTGGCTAAAGTCTGCCCTACGTGCTGAGTATGGACATGATTCAGTGTTGATTCAGTGAATGCCAGTGTTTTGTAACCTGAACCTTCCTCTGATGAGCAATTTTCTGTAAAAGTCCTTTTGTGAGGTGAGAAGACAGTACCACACTATGCACTCGTGATCCAGTGCGGGGATGGATTTGATCCCCTTGACAGCAGTGTGCCTCATGAGGAATGGAGCTGGGCAGGGATGCTCCCATTGCCTCCAGCCTCATGAGGAATGGAGCTGGGCAGGGATGCTCTCCTTGCCTCCAGCCTCCATGAGGAATGGAGCTGGGCAGGGATGCTCCCATTGCCTCCAGCCTCATGAGGAATGGAGCTGGGCAGGGATGCTCTCCTTGCCTCCAGCCTCCATGAGGAATGGAGCTGGGCAGGGATGCTCCCATTGCCTCCAGCCTCCATAAGGAATGGAGCTGGACAAGGAGGTTCCCATTGCCTCCAGCTTCATGGGGAATGGAGCTGGACAGGGAGGTTCTCCTTGCCTCCAGCCTCATGGGGAATGGAGCTGGGCAGGGAGGCTCCCCTGGCCTCCAGCAGCCAGGAGCAGCATGGTGTTGGTGACTGTGAGCCATGTCCTCCCCTGGCACAGCCTGGCTGCAGCTGGGCTTTGTGCAGGGGCAGCCTGCCCTGTTTTGTGGGCTATTCCTGCACAGCAGACCCATCAGCAAGAGAGCCCCTGGCTGTGTATTCCTGAGCATGAGGCATCAATGACCGACAAAAAAATGTCTGGGCTCCCGGATGGCCTCATCGAGGTGCCTGTTAGACGGTGTTGGATTCCCCTCTGGCACCAGCAGTGACCGTGTGTCTTGTTTTCTTTCCAAAGGCAGGAAATTTCCTACCTCGGGATTCTCTTGGACAGGATGGGTGATTCACTCCGTGCTCCACTGCCCCTTCCTCTGGCTACAGCTGGGGACTTTAAATAGAAAATTGTCTCAGACAGATTGAACACTGGGGAAACCCTTTTATGACCCAGAATGTGCTCTCCACACAGTATTTGTTTCATTTCCAGGGGCCCAGACTTCCTGAGCTCCATCCCCTCTTCCCAGCCGGCCTCTGGCTGCCTGACATCAACAGTGTTTCCTTGCATGCCTGGGATGCTTGACATTGTTGGGGCTTAGCAGGGAAACAGACAGGATTCAGGGAAACAAGGGGGAGATTCAGTTTTCTTTCTGATAGGAGGAATTTGCTGCCGGACACCACTGTGTTATGCACGAGCTGTGTTTATTCCCTGTTTTGCCAGAGCTCACCCCGGCTGCCGCAGTCACTGGAGCAGATGTTTCCTGCCCAGATCCTGTTCTGTAAGAACCGATGAGGTAGAAGATATCCAGTTAAAAATGGGATTGCTTCATTTTGAGCTGTGTCTGGCAGCAAGAGACCACAGAGGCAGCAGCACAAACGCTGCCCAGTGGGTGTGAGCACCGCTGGTGTGGCACAGGGAATGCAGCCTGCTGTGTTCCCTCCAGCACCAAGACCCCTCAGGCTTTTTGTCGAGCCTTGGGTAAGATCTGCTACACTTCCAGAGTAAGTGAATTAGATTGATGTGCTCTCTGCATAGTTTATTGTGTCTGATTTAGGGAATAAATAGGACCAGGGCACAGGCCTGGAGGCTTCCATATCAATTGAATATTAGCTCCGTTGCCAAGATGGTTTTTATCCTCCAACCACCAAACATTCTCACAAGCAACTTCTGCACAGAGTATGAGATATTGACTATTCCCGCCAGGCAGTTTCTCTGTGTCTACCCTACCTGAGGAGGCCTCATGGTGTCCCACTCTGCACGGTGGAGTGGAGATCACACCTGGCTGGAGAGAGGATCAGGGCTTGTGAACCTGTACAGGGAGCAGTCATGGCACAGACCTGGGGAGGTGCTGGTGACAACTGACTTCTGTCAGAAATGATCAACAACAGTGCTTTAGAAATGAGAGAAACAGACTGCAACTGGCATCCAGTTGGCTGTCATGCCCTGGGAGCAATTTGTCTGGCCAGCAGTGGGTAGGCAGAGCACAGCCAGACAAGAGGTCTCAATTGCTCTTATATTAAGAGTGTCTTCCATAAATGCAGATTTCTAACACAATAGCATGCAGCTGAAAACCAGACTCTGGGGCAAAACAGCCTGGCCTGCCTCTAACTCTGCATGCCCTGCAGCTTTAATAACTCCTGTAACTGAAACAGTGAAAGCCCAGTTATGGGTCAAAGGACAAATATATATGCAAAAAGCAGGCACTGCTCCAGACCAGCAAATGGTCTGCAATGATACTTCCATAAGAGGGTTTCTCTGAGCTACCTCAGCAGACCAGACTCCCTAGACTGGAGAGACTCAGACATAGGTCTAGCAAAGGCTCTATCACTGGGGAGGGGTTTTTTGGAGCCTGCTGGACCTCAGTCCCAGAGAAACACACTTAGAGTGTGCAAAATGAGCTGCTATTCTCCTTTCCCAGCCAGCTTTGTTAAGAGAAGTCTAGTCTCTTAGATTGAGCAAAATCCTCTACCTGTCACAGGTGCAGCAATGCTCTTGCCCCCACACAGGTTGGCCCCTGCCTGCACACTTCAGAGGGCAGTGAAACCAGCCCAAACTACTTTTGGCAGCCTGAGAGACTTTCCTTCCTCCCCTTATAATTCCTGCTTTGCTCATAGCACCTGGCAGAAACACAGCAACAACTGTTCGGTCAAACCTGCCCAAACCAACACATTTACTGTCTTGCTGGCCTCACCTCACCTGCAGAAAGGATGCTCTGAACCACCAGTCCCCTGCCTCCACCTTGTCACTCTCCCAAGAAGGGAAGAGCAAGCAGCAGGTCGAGTCTAATAGAAAGGAAGAAAGGGAAACATGCTGAAACAGCCTGGTTCTCTCACGCTGTCACCAGTAACAAAAAGAGAGGTGTGGGAAGCCTGCAGCACTTCTGTTAAGTAAGCAGGACAAAGCAGAGCAGATTTCTGTGTGGGAGCCACTTTTCTCTGCTTTGGAAATGTTTTTTTAGTGTGTCCTGCCTGATCCAGGCCCTGATTTTCCTCCTGTTGCCTTTCTCCTACCTCTTTCTCCCTTTTCCACTTCCCTCTTCTACCACTGGTGAAAGTAGCGTGGAATATGCTGATACGTGTGGGTCTTTCATGGTTTGTTTTGCCTGAATTGTCATCCTCCTTTTATCAGTTCATCACAGATGTGTCAGCTCTGACTCATGAGCACAGACCCATCAGGGAGCGACAGCGCCTTGGGAGCTCACACTCAGGTGCTGCCAAGGAAGAATAAGCATTAGCTCGGTTAATCACAATTTCGAAACAAACCATTGGGCAAGAGATGACCGAGACAATATTTTCCATGCAAGCAATGTTTTCCACCATCAGTTTCTCAGATAAAAAGCAGGAATTGCTTTCAAACAGATTGTAGGGCACAGGTCAACAAAAATGAGCTGTTTATAATTTCTGCTGTCAAAACAGTGTATCTACGTAGATCTCAAACAGCCTTGTAATCCATGGCTATCTTTTCCGTGTTTGTTTTCCAGCTGAGACCTTAAATAGCTTCTTAGATCATACCTCTGTGCAGTGCACGTGTTCCAGGTCCTGAGAGCTGTGTTTGGTGATTAAACCCATGTGTCTCCGTGCCACCACTCCTCTTGGCCACTGTGTCACACACTGAGGTGTTCACAGACCCAGGGAAGAAAGTCTTGCCCACGGCAACATTCAGTAGCATCTGCCTTCAAAGCATCCTCGGTGACACTGGTACAAAGCCAAAGATACCTGCAGTAGGTCTAATGGGCCCCTATTACTAAACTGCAAAGAGAAGGTATACCTATTTGTAAAACATGTCCATGTTTTGAAAAGGTCATTTGACAGAGATAATTGGCATAGCTCAAACTGCATTTGTCCCAGTGAGATCAGGGTATTCTGGGAGAGGTGGCCATACAAGGAGGACACCAACAGGGATTTTTGGAGACCAATCTGTAACTTCCATCTGCCTCAGACTGTCACAGGCGTGTCCCTTAATCTCCTTCCCTGAATCTTCCCAGCTCGTAAATAAGCATAACAATAATGTTATCTCCCACTTTCTGCTTACCTTGTCTGTACAGACTGCAGGCAGACTAATGCTGTGTATTTCCTCATGGCAAGCACAAAAGGAGGGATGCATTAGTGCCCTAGCAGAGGCTATAATGGAAGCAAATATGAATAACCTTGTGACCTGGGAAACTTGAGATATGCAGGTCTAGGCAGTCAGGCAGGAGACAGCAGTTACCCTGCAACAGCACTCCCTCAAAATGAATCTCTCCTCCACACTCCCAGATGCCCATGCTGATTCCTGTTTGCTCTCATGCAGTTAATTTTCCATTCACCATTTATTTTCTATCTTGATTGCAACTTTATTTTGGAAACCAAACTTGATACAGCTGTGAAATACATGAGGGCAACTTCTCTGCTAGAATATACCTGACTCTGCTGAATTGAAGCAGACTATACCTTCATACACCAGCCAAATCAATGGACCCTAACTAACGTCAACTTGTATTAATTTCTGCACCAGGAATGCTTACAGCAAGTTTCGATATGGTGAAAAGCAAATATTGATCTGTTTGCTTCAAAGTCAGATTAGGCTATGTCCATAGGCAAATATTCCTGCTAGGAAGTAGAGAAGAGGTTGTTTACCCTTCCCCCTTCTCAAAGGCAGCCAAATCAAATAAAAACAAATATCTGTTTGATATCTAGCGAGTTTTTAATTAAGGAGGTACCAAACCTGAGGGAAATAGAAGCTCTGGGGAGCTGTCAATTGACTTTTGGTAGTTTTGTGGCATGGAGCCACAAATGTTCATAAGGGCAGCCACCCACTAGTTCCTCTGCTCCTTCTGAGTTGGGAGAAAGTGCTCCTGAGGGAAATAAAATCAAACCTCTTCATGATCAGGGGCAAAGGTACTCAAAAAAATATGTCTGAGCACAAGCATTTCACGTTTTAGTCTTCAATCTGCACTTCAGCTCTGCTGCATCAAGGTGACCACTCCCAGCATTGACATTTCCCTGCCGTGTCTCACATGGAATGAAGACAGGGCCAGAGGAGAAGGAGCCCCTCACTCAGCATCACCAGCATTTCTGTGTGTGGAAGTCTCCTGCCAGCACCCAGAAACCCACACCAAGGCCACCCCGAATCTATCACAAGATAGGTTGCAGGGGCGTCAAGTTGCATCAGAGGAGGTTTCGATTTGTTATTAGGAAAAATCTCTTCACAGAAAAGGGCAGTCAAGCATTGGAGCAGGCTGTCCAGGGAAGTGGTGGAGTCCTCATCCCTGGAGGCATTTAAAAACCATGCAGATGTGGCACTGAGGGACATGGTTTAGTGGGGTCTTAGTGCTGGTTAATGGTTGGACTTGGTGATCTTGGAGGTCTTTTCCAGCCGGAATGGTTCCATGATTCCGTGGCTGCTGCAGGGTGGAGGGAGAGCTGTGAGCTGCTGGGGGGCACAGGCAGAGCCCAGCCTGCGCCTCTGTGACCAATCCATTGTGTCTGCACAGTGCAAGGTCAGCTCCACGAGAGCCTGACACACTCTTGGACTGCTCCAAGGGTTACTGCAGGGAAAGGTTGCTCAGGAACTTGCCAAACATTAAAACTGGCCAGGGAAAAGCTACCAATTTTTTGTGCTCTGTGCTGATTGTGCACTGCTGCTTGTTTCCATCCCGGTTTAAGGTCTCTGCACTCCTGATGCCACACACCTTTATTTTCACCTGCACTGGACTGCATGCCAGCCTCTTGGCCGCCTGAGGAGGTGGTTCCCAGCTCCCAATGGCTTCAGGAAATGTCTCCATCACACCCACAGGCCGCAGGGAACACTCTCTCTCCACCTCTGTCCCTCATGGCAGCAGCCCAGTGATGGACGGGACACATCAAAACCTCCTCAGGCAGGAGCGGGTTACACGTCAGGGGTGATTTCATCCCACTTGACAGGGATGAAAGGCTGATTCAGGATCTTCAAATGAAGTCCCAGGGAATGCAATTAATTCAAATAGGCTGCTAAATATCTCAACAGCCTTAAGCTAGCAACAGCAGGTAGCAGGCCACTCTTCTGAACATCTTCCATGTGATTAAAACAAACCTTTTGCTTTTGCTCTGCTTATTTTCCTTTGCAATATGGAGGAAATCTACCAAAACTGGAGGCAAATTCACAGCTTCAGTTTAGTTATGTAGGGAGAAAAAATTCACCTTTATGTCATCTTCTCACTCCAGAACCAAGACACAAATATAGTCAGAGGTTTGCTATTCAAAGCCACCCCAAGGCTGCTCTACAGCCACCTGGGCTGGTTACAGAGGAACTGGTTCCCAAGATTAAAATCGAGTTAAAATGCAAGCAATTACATTTCAATTATTGAGAAAGCAGCTGAAAAATGTTTCATCTTCTCATCTCTGAGCAAGGAGTGCGGTGTCTTGTTTTAGCCTATCAGTGTTCTAATGAGGATCAGGTTTTGCTTTGTGCAGCACCCAGCACATGGATCTCACCTGAGAAACAACTGGGCATAACCTGAATAAACCTCATCTTTAATCATGTGTTTCCTCTGGTTGCTCCATCTCTGCCCTTAGAGAGGCACTTGATATAGTGGTAGACTGGATAAGAAAAGGGTTATTTCTTTCATCAGTACATCAGGAAAGATGACAATTTCTCCTGTGGTGGCTGGCTCAATGAGTACTCTTTTTTTCCTCATCTCCCAGACCACATATTATTTTATAAGTTCACATTATAAAAGGTTAATGGGAGAAGCAAGCACTGACAGTCATTTTCACTCCCCTGGAACGATTCACTGCATTGCTGTACTTCAGCTCAGTGTAAAGCTCCATATAAGAGCAATACCTGCACAAACTAACTTCAAAATCTTTTATTTTCTCTTTCATTTTGAGCAAAACTCCTTTTTTTGTTGTTGACTCTTCTTTGGTTGAACTTTGGCTTGAATAAACAGCAACATCTGGAATTCAGCAAAACATACCATAAAGGGAATAATATGTCCACAGCAGTTTTGCTGGAAAGGACAAACCCATTTATTACTCAAATGAAAAGTTACGATTGCTAAATGTCAGATGAAATTAGGAAAAAAAAAATTAATCCTCTGTGTGCGTCCTTTGTGTCCTTGCCAGCTCAGTGTGTGTGGAAAGCTGTCCCTCTGTTATCATTGGTCTGTCTTTCTGCTTTTTTCATTGCTGAAAGCCTGTGAGGACTTTCCTTCTGCAGACACACCGGGTCAATCGTTTACCTTTATGCCAAGGCAGAGCTGCAGCTTTTTCCACTCAAATATGGAAAATACATCAGAGTGGTTGTGATCAGATCAAGTTGCATTCTTGTGGCCCTGTAATCAGCCACTCCAGGACACCCCCAGGGACGCTGGGAACAGCTGAGGACAGTGGGTTATGGGGGGATGAAGGCACTGAGCACCTCAAGAAGGGAATGGGAAGTGCCATCTCTGTCTCTCCCTCTTCCCAGCCAAGCAGCCACAGATGCTCTGCGATGGTGACAGCAAAGGACACCTGAGCCCCAGGCACTGTGCACAGTTACAGACCAAATCCATCTCCCTTTGCTTTGTTTTCCAGTGGGTAGCTCCTGGTTTCTGGCACAAGTTCACTTTCTTCAGAGCACGTGTTGAGGTCATGGAGTCACAGCTCCCATAAATCAGCAGAAGCCAAACACATTAATCCAGGAACAGAAGGAGGTATTCAGCTAGTTGGGCAATTTTTAGCTTAGAAGACTGGTCCAAGGGTTGAAACGCTGCCAGCCTGGAGAATAAGCATCACTCTCTGTTCCTTTTCAGTTTGTACCAGGAGGTGTTTGAGGTCTTTGCAGCACAAAATTGAGAGATTGGCTTTATTTGCACAAGGTTGGAGTGGGCCCTGCTTCTTCCAAACATCTCATATGGGATCTCAGATGTATTTCTGATGGCCAGACCCAACAAGAGGCAAGAACCCCTCAGCCTTAGTGACCCCATCATGTCTGGGGTCAGACAGGCAACTTTTAAGCATGTGACTTACACCAGTTAATTCAGAGTTGGGTATTCCTGGCTCCATCTCAGCTAGGAAAACCAGAATTGCATGCTATTAAATGGGGAAGACATTGTTTTTGGCCCAGACCACACTGCAGGTAGTGCTGCCCTCCTTGAAAGCACCATGTCTGCACCCACAGCCCATGTCTGAGCTACTGGGGTGATGCCCACAGCTTCTGCTGCTTTTTGCATGTCCTTTCACAGCAGTGGTGATGTACAGAGTCTCTTATCACTTGTGAAATCAAAAGCTAAACGGATTACAGCCAAGGTAATGTGTCAGTAGGCAGCATTTTGGGTAAGCAGCATAATAGCTTATGTAAATAAGTGAGAGGTTTTTCCTGTTTATTCTCCTTCCCCATGAAGAAAGCAGAGGTTACATCCATACTAGCAAACTCATCCTGAAGGTCCAGGTTTGCAGGTTTAAGCCCTAAAACTTGATCACAGGTGCTGCTAACCTAGCAGCACTGACACAGCTCAGTTTAGGGCTGGGCCACCAGCTGACCTTTGCAATCCCTGGGAATAGTCTAGGATTTAACAGGGACTAGAAGCTGTTCCCAGCTGGCTCTTTGGATGTGGGCAGCCTGACTGGAGATGTGGAGATGCCCTTAATGGGCAGAAAGCCTGCCTAAGGCCAGGGGACACCCCCGGGCTGTTTAAATTCCCCTGTGAGGATATACCCTAAAAGTGTGGGTGTCTGTCCTTGGGATAACTGTGACCTAAGAGCAGCTCTGCAGGGCAGGAGTGACAACTCCACATAGGCTGTGTCTAATAATAGACATTAGACTAGGAAAAAAGCAACACCTTAGACTGTAGGTAAGTAAAATGACATTAGGTATAATGTAACCCTCACTGTGAGCAGGAACTGCTTAATGGTGTGAGTTACACATTGGTTAACCACAACAACCCCATCTCCGTGGAGCATGGAATATTATTTTAGCTACCACAATTACCCACAGCTGTACTTGTTTAAGACATCCCTTCCTGCTCTGCTCCTGGCACGTGTTCAGGCTCAGCAGAGGGGGCGAGGGACCCTCCCTTCCCTGGCAGGGGAGCCCCCATCCCTGGGGCATCCCCACCTGCCCCCGGCTCCGGGAACGAGTGCCTGGAAAACAGCTCGGTTTCCTCTGGGGTGTTATGGCTCACATCCCTGCAGCTGCACAGGACAGGTAGCCAAAACGGCAGCACACGCTTTCGGCTGCCTGCCTGCTCAGGGAAGGGCTCTGAGCTGGGCAGTGTCTCTGTCCCCGATGGCTCTCACTGAGCCACCCCTGCCCCTCGCATCCCACAGCGCATGGGGACCTTCTCTTGCCCATTCCACTTCCCGTGTGTGTGCTTCTCACCAGCAGCACTCACTCACCGTTCCACCACCCACGTGTGACTCCTGTGCCAGCAGCAGCTCTGCCCCTGCCACCCGTGGGGCAAAGCAGGGCACGGGGGCCTGAGCTGCAGCCTGGGCTCCCAGGGGAAGCACACCCACCCCAGCCCCCATCTCTTGCTTCTTCTGCTTTGACAGATTTCCAGGACTATTCCTGTTGCAGACTGGGGATGATCCTGGATTTTTGGCAGCTTTTCAGTCGGGGGAGTAGTTTTGCAGCCGGCTCGAATGATGGGGTATGTGTACAGCACCAGGAAAATGTAAATTTTTTATAAAATCCCTACATATAAAGACAGGGTTTTACAACAAGAAGTATGGAAATGAGGCGGCTGACTGCTGTCTGTTCCCATTCTCCAATTTCAGGAATCCTATTCCTTGCTAGGAAAGAGGCACACATATTTTAGATTTCACTTTAAACTAAAATAGACCCAGGATATAAGTGGGAGCATGGATTGCTCTCAATGTCCTTCTGAAAACAAATCCATGAGATTCCAGTAAGAAGTGATGAGGCAGACCTACAATTTCCAATAATAAATGCATAGTCCTTATAAACATATGGTGCTACTGGGACAGAGATGCAGCAGATATAAATCTTCAGTGACTGCTTGACTTCATGTTTGGTATGTGCCTTGCATCCACTGACACATCACATCCGGCCATGGGCCACCATAAATTTTATGAGTTTCACATTCTCTTAATCCTTTTTCTTACGAGAACCTGGAGGAATGCACCGTTTTCTCCAGTACGTGCAGTGTTGCTATTTATAACTCTGGACCTATCAGGATGATTTTTTGATCTTTTTTTTTTTCCACGAAATCTTAGAATAGTTCAACTGAGTGAAAAACAAATCATCTTTCATTTCTTTATTTACTGTGTTTAAGTACCAGGGCTGAGAACATGGAAACAATCCTAATAATGTAGCCTCAGATCATCCTGGATTCTCGTAGACGATTTATCTACGACCAGAAGGACAGCAATTCAGTATCACTGGATGATCCATAGGGAGCCATAAAGAGTCTTGCCTCAGAGAAATTAATGCCTGTGTTCGATCACTCTGCATGAATAACAGACTAGACCTGTCAATGCCCTAACTTTGCAGAAATTCACCCATCTGCAGTCACTAATCTAATCTGCAGAAAGGCTCTGGGTGTGCTCTGGGACTGGCAGTGCCGCTGTGCCCACAGTGACACCGGGCAAAGGCAAGTGTCTAGAATTACCCTGTCCTTCCACACTCCCACATTTCCATATCATTCACTTGCTACATCTGTCACTAAACCAGAGAGTGGGCTCTTTGCAGCAGGAACCTCTCCTTTATTCCTGGCTTGCAGAGAGCTTGGCACTAGAGGAGCCTGTCTCTCCCAGGCAGGGCATTGCAATGAGAACAACAGGAGCGGTTGGAGTTCTGGCCTCCCTTCCGCTTGCTTACGTATCCATGCACGTACACACACACAGCCAGACTCCCCAGGGCCCATTAGCACCCCCTCGGGAGGCTGGATTCTGACCTAACTTACTACAATTTTATAATGAGTAACAAAATTTACCTTGGTAGAAATTGCTGCTGATTTGTACATGTGCCAGAAACAGGCTCGGCAGAGGCCTCACTGGAGTTAGGTGTGTGTGCTTATCCTTTCCAGGAGATGAAGAACAGAAACAGGAACCTCAAACAGAGGCATGAGAGGCACCAGGGACAGGCACTTCCAGTGGCACATTGGGAGAGATCCCTGTGCCAGCCTGCCTAGCTCTCCCCATAGTTTTGGATGCTGGTCACACTCCTTCTCCTGCTCCTGCAGGAGGCCAGGGTGTGAACAGACCTGCCACCCTCCATTGCCATTTATTTCACTTCCAAGGTAGAAGGTTTTTTTTCACATCAGGGTTGTTTTTGCAGATGTAGGGAGGTTTTTTCCCCCAGTGACACACTGTGATTTGCTCATGCCCAGAAGAAGTAAGGACCAGACTTGCCACAGGTTTCCCTGGGGCAAACGGTGTAAACCAGCTGGGAAATGCCAATTGCTCAGAGAAAATAAGGGAAAAGACTACATCTCAGTGTCACGTACCAGGCCAGCAAGATGAGACCCTCAGGCTGTGTCTGCCTGGTTTTCAGGAAAGGTGAGGGCACTGGAAATTGAAGCTGGAGCAGCTGAAGGTAGGAGGTAGAGCCTCTGGATATAGCCATGAGATATGCTCTGGAGGAAGAGCAAAGATTTCCTAGAGCCTGATCCTTTACCAGAGGCGCTTCCCAGCAGGGAGATCGCACACCTTCCTCCCCTAGGGCACAGTGAAAGGCTCCAGCCATGCCAAGATGCCACAGGTGGTTTCACACGCCGTGAATGTGTCGTGAGGTCTCATGGAGGGTTTCACACCCCAACCAACCCCACCTTCCCCCCTGCCAGACACGGACCCCACTGCAGCCAGACCCATAAGGGAGCAAAGTGAGGAGCACCAGTGAGCCCAGGTTCTCCCAGCACCTCTCCAGCTCCTCACCCCAGAGAAAAACACTGCTAGAAAGGTCCAGGCTCAGTGCATGAAAACCAGGCAGCCACAGCCTGAATGTCTCTTCTTGCTGGCTTGTTACTGAGGAGCAGCTCCCCATTCACCCAGCACATCTCAGGAGAAATTCCACCATTATTGACTGGGAACAGATGGGATTTACTCCAAACTGAGGGAACCCAACAAATCAGGTCCCAGTGCTGCAAGAGTAGGTCAGCCATACAGGGAGATATGCAAAATTTCTGATTGGGAAAGGAAGGCTGAGCAGAAATATCACTTACTGTTGCATCAGAGCATAAGATGGGACCTTTCTTCTTCCTTTCTCTTGTGTGTGAAAAGTTTTAGATGATGCATTTATCCGTAGAAATGCAATTCTGCTTGAACGCCTTCTGCTTTTTCTGTTTCCCAGTCTAGGTGGAACAAATTAATTTTAGAAGTCCACAAAGAATCTTTATCAGCTAAAACAACCTCAGTGTTCAGAGATAAGGATTTATTCCAGCAGTTTCAAAACTGTCTTACTGCTCCTCCCTAGCGTGGGGGTTTCAGGACTCTAAGATTTGGTCATAAATTGTGCAAATGCTCCCAGCATTTTTAATTAATGTAAAATTTGCATTTTAATGAAGGGGGTGATGGAGCCTTCCAGTAACAGAAACAATTACATATCGACCTGATGAAATAGCAGCAGGATTGCTGCAGTGAACACGTTTAGCTTGGTTTTGATGGATTCAGCTGTGGTGTCCCAGCCCTGCCCACACTGAATGAGCAGAAGTGCAGTACCCTGGAGCAAATACCAGGAGAAAGCCCTGGGAGTGCTGCTGATCTGGGCAGGTCACACCAGGTGTCAGCAGATTCACCCACCTCTTTTGGGGTTTGCTCAAGGAGCAGAGAGTGGAATAAGAAAGGCGCTGAGGTGTCTTTCCTTCTTTGCTCCCAGCACTGGGTTCTGGATGCTCTCCGGGAAGATCCAGGGGTGACCTTTCCCTCACACTGGGAGTATGGGAAAAGCTATTCTGCACTATTTTGTGCTTTTCCAGATTTTCTGCCTTAAGCAGAGTCAAATGGCAATTTGGCTCAGTTTCTCAGTTCAAATCAGCGTGAGATACAGAAAGTTATTTTCACTGCTTTTGCAAACCCTCCATCCTGTAAAGCAATTCTCCCTTTTTCCAAGTGATGATGATCTGCATAGCTGCATTTCAATATGCAGGTCCTGCTTGAAAATCTCCATTGTTTGGCAATGCACCAAAAGGACAATTGTTGGAGTGTTTTATGTCTCAGGGAGCTTGTCTCAGCATGCATTCCTCAGTGCAGGGGCAAGGCACTAGAAAATGTTTTGCATCCAGGAATTATTTATAAAGCAAAGAGGAAGTTTAAAATGACAGGAAACATTAAGACTTTCCAGCCTGTTGAACAGAGGGGAACATAATACGGTTTCCTAGCAGGTCTTGCTGGTTCACAAGATATTTTATACATTTCCTCTCTCCAGATGCTATACAGTAAGCAGCAAATAAATGGCCTGGAAGTGTTTTATTTCATTGGCTTTTTTTTCATTTAGACAGGAACAAATAAAATACCAGTTGAGCTGAGGATTCATTTCAGATCATCTCAGTGCAAATTCAGTCTCATTTGTCTGACCACTGTTCTCCCCAGCACATCAACCCCAATAAAGGCATGACCTCTACTTGTGCCCAAACCTTTAGGAACAACAGTGCCGATGTGGTCTCACAAGTGGCTCTGGATCAATATACCTGACTGCTTCTATCTTCTTATGACGTTAAACACCAGGAATCAGATCTCCCCAATCACTCATTCATCTCCAGACCACAGACTGCCAGAATAAAAGGGGACAGAACTGGCAAGGGCAGTGGAAGCAGGACATTTTACCTGCACAACAGGAAAGCTTTTTAGTAAATCTTCTAAAATGAGACCAGGGTGAGGTTTATACTGTAACATTTGGAAGTGAGCAAATCAAGCAGATTTAGCCAATCACAGCAATAGAGTTTTCCTAGATCAGCCTTTGAGAAGACCTTTAACTCCTGTCTGTACTGCATTTGCTAAAAGCTCAGCTCCTCTTAGTTTAAATAGCAGCTGTCCTCTCCCCACCCTCATTTCTGTGGTCTTGACCTTGTGTGCAGCCTGTGTGGTTATGCTGGTATTATCTGATTCATTCCTCTGTGCTTTCACTGCCTCATCTGCTCACTCACCCCTTGTTTTTCCACTGCAGGGGTAGAGGTGCGGAACTTTTTGTTGTTATTATACTGTCAAGTGCCACCTTGGGCAAACCTGCCTGCCACATATAATCTGTACCTCGCAAATCCTTCCTAAATGGGGATTTGCACAGCCACTTGCAAGTACGAGCAGGCAAGGAAGGCAGCACAGGCACAGGCAAACAGAATAGCACCCCTGAACTCCAGGCAGGTTGCTACAGACAAGGAGGCAGCTGGCTTGGGGGTTTATGTTATGCTTAAGTCTCTCATTAGGTGTTTGAGTGTGGATTCTTTATTTTGGGATCTGTATCTAGAGCATCCTTGGCCTGTACTTGGTGCTCAGTTTTTCCATTCCTCTTGTTCTATTCATATGGGCAAAGAACATTTTGCTCCTTCATATCTGTCAGGTCTAACTCGTCTCTCCACTCAGCAGTTCTCATTTTACATCTTCTGTTCCCTAATTCTGACACAGCTATATCCATTTGTCATCCTTTATTTTCTTTTTTTCTATTAAACCTCATTAGTTGTCTGCTTACCCTAGCATTGCCCTTCCCTGTGTATTTTCTTCTTTGGAACGCTGTTTCTGGATATTTTTAGTAGCTGTGCCTTAAAGAAACCCATCTTTTCTCCAGGCTCTGAGCTCCTCAGGCCAGGTGACTTTGTTAGTTCCCTTAATTCTTCAAAATCCACCCCTTTGAACACTGGCAGCCCTGGCAAAGGATATACTTCTGTTTATTCTTCATGCAGCATAAATTAGACCCACTCACAGTCACGCCAGCTGAGGCCATTTCCTAAAGCCAGTGTTTTCTCAGCCACAGCATGGCCAACATTAGATACTGAAAATCAGAAGAGTCGGTGTCTCCTGTCTGTTTATTAGTCAATTAAATCCAAAACAGACACAAAGAAATAGTGCAGCTTCGTAAGACCTAATGCAGTCCCTGTAATTGAAATTTAAGGAAAGGGAATAAAAAAGGAGTAGGGAAAAATTCCTGCCTGCCCTCCTGAGAAGCAGCAGATGCTCTGAAACATGAAAGCAAATTCTTCAGTCTAACTTGCAGATTTATAAATTTCAGTGAGTTGATTATATTATTCACTACTTGACCCTGTTACCCCCCCTTGGCCTCAAATGCCAGGTGCCTCTAAAGTAGAGGAATGCTTCTAATCTCAAGGCTAGTTATGCAATGGGGTCCTTGAACTTATTGTGTCCTCATGGGCTGTAGAAAAAAACACAAGACAATTTATTACTGCACATTTCTTGGTATTAGGGGGCTCATTGAAATCCTGTAGGGACTTTTCAGTTTGGCATCTCAACATGGACAACTTATTTCTTACAATAGACAATACATGAATGTGAAAATAACTGATTTCTGCAAAGATCTGGTCATCGTTTGTCAGCTTTGTTCTTGAGGATTTGAAGAAACATTTAAGGTGATGGACACTCACAAAATTATAATTAAAGACTCACTAAGAAAAACATGCATAAAATATAATTGAAAAATTTCTACCTCCCTGGAGAGTCAAGGGAGGGCAGTTTCCATGAAATGTTATGAATATATGTGCCTCTCATATATAAAATCCAACCTTGAAAAAGACAACCTATAATTGCCACTACTGCAAAAGATATTATGATCCACTTATGCATATTTTGTTTGGCTCACAAAAAACTGTGCTACATTTAGAGAAGCAACTCTACTCAGGGGCTAAAATCTGGCTTTTGATCTGTGAACAACCCCCATCAATAAAACTTCTTAGGGATAAACTCTTCACTAACATTGTATCACTCTATGCACACAGCATTGACCATTAACCCTTAAGAGAAGAATACTGATTTTAATCAAAAGAAAGGAAAAGTCACCATCTGATCTTGTTACCTGATGAAAAGGCAGAGGCATAAGACATTTTGTGAAACTGTAGATTTGCTGCTTAATATGAAGTTTCAGTAATTTCAGTGCATTCATCATAAGATACATGAGACAACAGTGATCTGCTTGAATTTTATAATTTTTTTTCCTAGTTGTAGATATATTTATCTTGCTGTCATATGTACAAATCCTTTTCCTTCCTGGTGGGACATAATGCTCCAGAGAAATGCCCAGGTGCAAAGCTTCTGACATTTCTGTGGGACTCCTACTACTGCCTTTTGACATTTCCCTCCCGAAAGCTCATTAATGCAGAGCATACAGCTCAGCTTCTTCTCAGTAAATAGCCCTTGGCTGGAAAGGTCTCTCACTTGCACACAGGTCAGCCCAGCAGACTGTGCAGCCTCTCTGGGCAGCCTGCTCCAGGACTCCACCACCCTTAGGGTGGAAACCTCTTCTCCATGTGTTTGAACCTCTCAGGAATATTTTGGGACCGTTGTCTCTCTTCTTGCTGCTGTACACCCCCAAAAAGAGCAAAGCTCTCTCTACTCTGGCAGACAGTGGCAGGTTGCCATCTGCCTTCCCAAATTTTTTTTTTTCCCAGACTAAAAAGCCCCACACCCCTGGGTCTCTCACTGGGCAAGTTCTCTGGCCATGGTCCCTCACTGAAAGCACTGAGGACATTTAGCTGCACAATGCTGCATGGCCATGCTGCTAAAGAATCTTCCAGAAAGCTTCAAATCTCAAATTTGCCTAAAATGAAGAATTGTTTAAATGCAGGATTGTGAAATATTTATTTCTTATGACTAAATCATATAATATTCAGGTTATGTGGCAGTGTATGTGAGCTATTTTTGTGGGTAGGTGTCAATAATGGTTGAGAAGCTGACATATCTTGCTGCAAAATATGCTCAGGCAGGAAAAAAGAGGTTTTCCAGGCTTATATGTATCTCTGAAAAGCAAAAAATGTTTGCTTTAAAATTAAAAACTGGAATTAAAAAGAATTTCAACAAATATTATAACTCAAATTTGCAACTGCAAAAAGCAAATCAGTTTTCAGTTATCATTAATGTAGGAGATTTGTCCTCCACCAATAGGCAAACATCTTCCTTGGGGAAAAAAGAATTCTAAAGCACTTTTGTGAATAATATTCATGGCAAAAAGGTGGGGTTTTTTCCTAGCTAGCTCGTACAGAAGACATGATCACTCCCACTGCATGTCATAAATTTGCACAGTGGAGCTCTCTTGGCAGTCTTCTGATGGGACCATTTTTTAAACTATAATAAGTAGATCTCCTCAGCCTCTCCCCCAGTCTTGTCATAAATCTATCACGCCAGCCCCTGGCTTTCCATTTCAGCCCACACACACCTGCCTCATCCCCTTATACTTTCTCTAATGCACTTTATTTGTGCATAGCAGCTTCTCTCTCGAGGATCTCACAGCTTGGGTGTGCAGCACCATCCCTGCCCCTCATTCTGCCTTTCAACTCAGCTTCCCATGCAGCAGGATAAGTGCCAGTGAGGTTTTACTGTCCAGAAGTTGAGAGAAACAGTAGAAATTGCACAAAAAGCTCTACTTCAGGTGAGGTTCCCATCGCAAGGAAGTTGTCCTGAAAAAAGGAGCAGAGGCTGTTAAAGCAGCTGGTGCTCCTCAGCCTTGCCCAGGACAGGAATGTGAGACCAAGATCATAACCTTGTGCAGATCTGGCAAGAGTTTCAGCACTTTCTTTCCACATTTAAACTGGAGTAAGGGCCAGAACCTTTCACTGCCATGCTGCCTTTGGATCAAAATAGAACCCACACCCCAGCTGCTCCTCCAAATTCACCCTCCTAACTTCTTGCCTCACTATCTGATCTTCTTTCTAAGTCTGGACACACCATGCTGTAGGTACAATAAATCGTGCAGCTCTCACCCTGAAGTGCCCAAACTGAGCTGACAACCCTCATCATGGTCTTGTACGTATTTTGTCACCATGCCTGTTCTGGGGCGTAGCCAAAACTCCTGCCATCAGAGGTCACATTCAGAAATGTTTCATTTTCTGAGAATCCCTCTCACACCTCCAGCACAGATGATACCACAGCCCTGTGTAAACTCCTGCCTTCCCAAGCCCTCCTTGTCACATCCCAGCCTTCCTGGCTCCCACAGCCTCTGTGTTGCTCTGTCACAGAGCCCAGCTATGCTACACCAGCTCCCACAAATTTTCTGCAGTAGATTCAAGATGTGGAGAGCTGTAGTACCTACTGCCTCGCCTTCCTGTGCCCCAGCTTAGCCAATTCTCTGCAGTCCCAGATCTGCTGGGCCCCAGGAGCTGCAGCACTGCAGACTCTCCAAACCACACCCCAGGCATGGCCAAACCTCAGAGGCAGAGCCAAGAGGGCAGTTCTGTGGGGCTGTGGTCTCTCTGTGCTCACAATCCATGTGCCAAGTGCAGCCCTTTGGCACAACCGAGCACCCACCATTCACCTGCACCTGCAAACCAAAGGAGCTTTGCAGGAAAGCCATCCTGACCCTGGGGACCGTGCAGTGGAGGCTCACAGTGAGGGCTGCAGGTGACAGTGAATGGTGGGCAGCAGCCTCCTGCCTCTCACCACTGCCTTTGCCCAGGCACATCATGAACATCCTCAAGGCTCTTCGTGAATGAGCCTAGAGAAGGCACCTCAGCTGCCCATGAGCCCAGTGCACTGACCCTGTGGCAGAAAATGAACAAGAAACCCAACTCTTGACAAGCTCATGAGCTCACTCCAGCCCTTTGTGGGAGTCACTCCTCCAGACTGCAACAGCAGCATCTCCTCTGCCCTGACTCAGGCTCCCACAACGTCAGAGATGAATCACATCCTCATTTTCTCTCTCTTCTTTGCTGGGAGTCCCAGGCAGCTGGCTCTAACACAGGCAACAACTCTGCAGATGTCCATGCTCAGACCTTTGGATTGCCTGCTCTGGGCCAGCTGCTGGTGAGAAACAGAGCCCTGTTCCTTCCCACCCCTTCAGCATTCCCAGAGCTGCCTAAAGGAGACCTCCGAAGCTTTTCTCCAGGAATGGACATCCAGGACTGGGCTCTGGCTCTGTGCTAAGTCCTCCACAGCTGCTTTTCCCTTGCTTCTTCTGCTCCTGCACTGCAGTGGGACAAGCAGAAGTCACAGTGCTCTGAATGGGAGGCTGCCTTCACGCGTGGAGTCAATACCCTGTTCAGAGAAGTCAAAAGGCCTTCCAAATTACCAAGTGCTTTTTTAGCACTCCATAGTCTTGGGATTGGGAGAGGAGATGAGGAAGATGCTTTAGAGCCACTCTCCTCACATTTCCCATCTCCCTTGCTTGTTCATGAGACTCAGCCGAATACTAAATTTCAAATTTTCACCAGAAACAAACAGGATATTTTTAATACAAGCATTTTCCATGCAACTTGTTAAATACTTCACTTTTAAAATCAAGTTCGGGCCACCTGCTGCATCCTACAGGTGGGCATAGCTCAGCACTTTGATTGCTGTGTGGTACCATGTCGACAGCCACGGGGCTGATGTCCCCTAATCCCTTCACATGCCACCGCCTTTGAATCCAAGCCCTCTAGCAATGCGTTTCTCATATTGCAGCGCCTTGGCCTCTGAGTGTTTATTTGAACAGACAGCTACAGCTGGGGATTTTTGTCTCTGCACAGACTTTGAACAGCTGCTCGCGGTTCCACCCAGCCCAGCTCCCACCCTCTGGTGGGAAGCACATCAGGCTGGGAGGGACAGAATAGCAGCAATCCTCCGGGTGTGATGGAGCTGTGGCAGGAGGAGGACACAGCCGAGCCAGGAGGGGCGAGGTCAGCAGAGAACCCGCTGAGGAACTGTGCAGGCCAAGTGTGGGGCTCCCTGAATGTCAGCGATGAAAAACGGGGGCTTTTTATAACACAGACAGAGGATGACCCTGGCTGGGGGAGGGCTGCCGACACGGGAAGCAGTTTTGCACACCGTGGCTGCACCTCTTCTGTGTGTGTGCCAGGCCCAGGGGAGCGATGCTGAGGTGGATGTGCTCTTATTACCCAGATATGTTCATGGCATGTGGAGATGGGCATTGAGCACAGATGATGGCATCAGCATAAGAAATTTTTACCGCTTGGAACTAGAGAGTCCCAGGAGACTCTGCAAATACAAATTGCTCTTCCAAGGCTGTGGTTTTTTACTGGCTTAACCCCAGTGGTTGAGCAGCCAATAAACAGTCCTGCTCTTCCACCATCCCATCCCTGCAGACTTCTTCTCCCTCTTCATCAGTTCTGCTGAGTGACACTGGAAGTTTTGGGGAATGACTTTCCTGATCTGGCTGGAAATAAGGTTTAGTTCAGGTTTTAGGGTTTTTTGGCTGGGCAGATTTTCAAGCCTGATCACTGACCTGACCAGATATACTGAACACATGCAAGGGCACTGAGCTGACCCAAGGAATGGAGTTTAAAACACATGAAAAGAGGACATGACTGTGCAAGCAAGGTCAAGGAGCAGACAAGATCTCATGGCTACAACGTGGCAGAGCTGCATTTTCCATGCAGGGCCTCACAGTGTGTGAGTGTGCTGATGGTGCTGCTGCAGCAGAGATTCGTGACTCTGCAGGAGAAGACTTTCCCTTGGAGAACCACCCTGCAGGCAAGCCTGAGCCTGGACTTTGTTCTTTCTCTGGAAAAATGTAAAATCTGAATTGCTCTGAAGAGGATGAGAAGATCACCTGGATTTCTTGCAAACATGATCCCAGACACACCAATTTTTTTCCCCTCTGTCCAAAAAGCAGTAGCAGAAATTCAAAACGTCTCTGTGGTTAAGCAGAAGGCTGCCCTAACACATCTTCAGAGTGAGCTGTTGTTCAGATGCTGTCCTTATCATGGAAAAAAATCAACAATGGTTTTCTCTCCTCTCCCACCTGCCCAACAGGTCTTCAAGGAGACACACACCCAGGATCAAACTTTTGTGTTGCAAAGAGCATGGTGATTTGAATCATCCTGAAATTTTATGCGTCTTCATGAAAGTAATGTTCTCTCAAGACTATTGCTTTGCTAAGATGTAATTTTTAAATTTTAAACTGTGATATCCAACACTGCTGTGGGAAACAAATCAAAAATCCCACTTCAAAAAATATAATAAAAAGATGCTTTATTCTGAAATTATGTTGAAGACAGACATATCTACATAATGTGAATCTTCTCTTTTGAAGTAAAATTTCAGACTAAATCAGCATGGCTTTACAGTGCATTTTCATTGCAAGCAACTCTTTACTAATGCAAAATAATTTCTCAGCAAGTTGCACACCAAAACTGAGGAATGTGGGAAATCCAGATCAGGAGCGAGCTGAGAGTGTGCCTACTTGGGTTCTTTGTTAATTAAGATGGATTAAGTCTTTGCTGTGGACTGGAGATTTCTCAAAGGTGGGGCAGCAAGGTGTTGTCTCTGGTAAGATTAGGAAATCTCTATTTTCATTTCCACTGCTGATCCCCAGACAATATAAATGTGCAGAATGTGATCTAGTAAAAGCTTTCAGTCTCAGCTGAGGCTTTGCATTCCAGCTGTCAGGTTTTCACTTGTTTACCTTGGAGCCTGGCTTCAAGGGATATGATAGAAGAGATAATTGGAGCTGAGTGGCTGCCAGCAAGAGGAAAAAAATGTTTCAATAAAAAGTATTTTATTCTGCTATGGATACTTATATGAACAAATGGCACCCTTGGGTACAAACCAGAAATAATCCTAAGCATTTCTCTCCCTCCCTCTCTCCCCATACCTCCCCTGCAGCAGGTTTCATACCACACACAGCATCGCTGCACGCAGATTTCCATCGGTGTTTCACTGCCATGGGCCCCAGGAGCTTCCAGAGCCAGGACTGCTGATCTGTCACAAAGGCCCTGAGGAGCACAGAGCTCAGGAGCTGAAGCTCAGCAGGGTCTGGGGGTGTCCCTCTCACGGGCACTCCCTCCCCTCCTTTTTCTCCCTGGTCATTGCTGTTGCATCCTTGCCCTGGGGAAAGGCTGAGCCCTAGGGCTGCCCCAGCCTCCAGCACTTGCCCCCCTGGATCTGGAGGGTTTGCTGCTGTGATTTGTCCAGTGCAGAGATAAGGATAAACCCTGAAACTCTAACAGGACCTCACACTTTGAACTCTGCTTCCCTCCCTGCAGCAACCCAAATCTGGCTTTCACAAGAGACAAAAGGTTTTCAGGCTGTCCAGGCCCAACCTTTAAAACATGTTCAAAATCAAGTAACCTCCTTATTTATTAATAGCACCTCTCTAAACAAAACCTTCTGGAGGAAGCACTGTGTTTATGTGCTGAGCCTGTTGTCAGAAAGTCAGGAACCCAAAGTCTGACTGTGACAGCAGTCAGAAACTCAAAGGGAAAATATGTCAAAGCTATGTATGGCTCACAGAAATTTGCTGCTCAGCCCTGTCTACCTGTGCCCCCTTGGCAGCTAAGTCTGTAAACTGAATAAACTATTTCAACTGGCCCTTCAAGTCCAATAACTGACTCTCTAGCAAGTCATTAAATTAGCATGGCACACAAGAAATCCCTGGCACTGCACGTTTTCATTATCACCTCCTGAGGGAACTTGAGCGCCAGTGAAGATGTGGCCAGTTAAACCAGTGACTGAAACCCCATGTGAGCATCTGGAGTTTCACAGCCATGACGGGAACTGGGATGCTGAGGGTATGAGGTGAGCAGCACCCCCAGCCAAGCCGGTTTTGTCATCTCTCGCTGGGAGCTGCTGCCTCTGTGCCAGACGAGCTCCTGGAGTGCGGCTCCGTGCCCAGCCCTGGACTGCAGGATGAAGGATGTCCCCAGGGCTAAAGCTGTGCACATGGTAGGAACAGCTCCTGACTTGGGGAGTGACACTGTACGGCCTTCCCACGCCCCGACAGCATCTTGGGGCTGGTGACAGCTCTCCTGCACCTGCAGGGTCAGTCAGCTGCAGCTAAAAGGGGGATTAGTTTTCAGTCTGTTCAGCTCCCTCACCTCTCTCCCCGCAGAAGCACCTCGGCAGGCACAGGCAGCCCTGGTTTAGGAAGGTTTAAGATGCTGTGGCCTTTGCCATCATGATTGCTATGGTATAATTCAAAAGTCTGATCTGTCCTGGTTGAGTCCTGCATGGGCCAGGAAGTCTGCCCTTGATTTCATGGGAAGCCAGAACACACCACTTCTGCCTGAATCCTCATCTTGGTTTGTCTGCTTTCTTGTTCTAAAGAATTGCGTTTAACTCTGCAAAGGCAATGTTAAACTCTTCGGGTTTATAATTTGAACATGACTCTGCACGTCAGTGTCTTCACCAGTAAATCTATGTATGAATTTCCACTTCTTTTACACCTTTCCTTCTTACCTTGTCCTAACAGGAGGAGTGATTAATGACACCAATATGATCATGCCCTTCCTAAATGATAAATGACTTTTACATCAAGTATGCAAAGATCTGGGGAATGTGCAGGCCAGTGTCCCACTGCACATTGCAAAACAATGACAAAAATGAGCTAAGGCTCCTTTTTTTCACCAACTATCCAAGCCAACAAAGTTTCCTTAATTAGACAGTCTGGTTTGATATTTCTTTTTTAGCAGGAGGAAGTTAAAAAAATGAAGCCCGCAAACACCAATGGGGAGTATAAATTTTGTTTTTCTTAATGTTGCTGTTATTTTCCGGTCACATTTTTAACTACTGAACACTTCCTGTGCAGGATTTCCACCAGACTTCTTACATTTACTTGCCCCAATGTGCAGAAATGTTCATCCTCCACTGAAGACAGATACTCTCACACAGACACAATCTGTTTTTTTAAACACATATGGTGCTGTAGCAAAAGCACATCTGGATGATCTTGAGAGAGCTATTCATCAAAGGCCTAAATATTTCAGAAATATTGTAAATTCCTTTTTATTTTAGATTTTAATATTCAATAGGGAGGGTCTGCTGCCAGTGACACGTGCATGAATGCTGAATTGACCTCTCACTGCTGCTTTGATTTCACCGATTCACTGGAACAGGGAGTTTGTGTACACAATGGAAAAGAGTGTCAAAGCACTTTGATTTATGCCAGATTTATACTGCTCTCATTAATGCCATGCTGAGGCTTACCCTCTGGAATGACTGGGAGATGGTGTTGTGGGCCCCTTTGGAAGGATCTTAATGTGTCACCATGGGTTCTCCCAGGCCTGGGAAGAGGCAATTGGCTCTCTTAGATCCCAGCCCAAACTGTAAGAACTACCACAGGATCTCCTCTTTGAGTTTTGGGCCACAGCTTGGGGTGTGAGGCTTGGAAGAATACAACGTTGCTCAAAATTCCTTCACAGTCAAGCCCAGTGTGAGGCACTCCCAGAAAGCATTTCAAACAAGTAAAGCATGAGCTTTAAGTGTGTCAAAATAGCCCTTCTCCAGGAACTGCAACAAAAAAATAACTCCCACAGCTGGCAAGCCCCATGTAGACCCAGCAGGAAAGGCACAGGGACGCAGAGTCCCTGGTGACACCTGGAGGGACTTGCCAGGGTGCTGCCTGCACCAGGCTCGTTCCTGACGTACAAAGAGAGCCTGTCAGCTCCCTGCTACTCAGAAACCCAAAATGGGAAACCCCAAACAAGCATGAAGCAGCAAAGCGGTGAAAAAGAAAGCTCATTCCTGCTTTATCCAAACAGAGCCTCTTGCTGGTGAGCCCAAAGGGACAACAGAAGTGCCACTGAGGTTGGGATCTCAGTTTAGATTGTCTGTGTGTAAATCCCACACAGCAGAGGGTGTTCCTTCATGCTTTTGGGGGCTGCTTGGCCTGCTCAGCCACCAAAGTGCTTGCCAGGGTTTCTAGACACACTTTGCTGTGGCAACATGGCCATGCACATCCCAAGGCTGAGCCCCACGCCTGTGCTGTGCCAGTCAGGGTCCCTGAGCCCTCATGGGGACTGTAACAAAAGCCACCGACTCACAGGGAAGAAAGATGAAACCACAAGTTCAGAAAGATGTAAGGGCTTGAGTAGGGAGGGTCAAGCCTTTTTAAGTGATCAGATTAGACAGAAGCAGTGTTAATAAAAGGCCAGATATGAGTAGATTTACAGCCACTGTGTCAAGACTTATCTTTTGAATGGGGGTGAGGGAGAGCCCTGCAACTGCAGGGTCTGAGGGGGCACTCCAGGCTTAGACCCTGATGCTTAAGGCTTTCAGCTCTTCCTCAGGCAAGGATGGGAGGCTGGACCACAGGCTCTCCATGGGCCCTTTTCAATCAGAATTATTCCCTGAGTCTATGAATGCAGTCTAAATGTGCAGAAGAACTTCCTAAAGTTTCTAAAGTTTGAGAAACTGATCGGATAAGAAACATGTTTGCTGTGTCTTCTGGTGAGTGTCCTCTGCTGAGACTGAAAATACCTCAGTACAGTTGCTGGCACTGCCTCAGATTTTCTGGGTGATCCTGAAAACAAGAACAGTTGGACTAAATGTGCAAGGAACACAGCATCCTTTCTTTGGCAGGAGCCAAAACAGGTGCTGGGTAAACTGCTGAACCAGTAAACCCTGTGCTGTACTTTTAGTGCCCACATGTTCAGGGATGAGAGCAACCCTTTCTTCCTTCTGCTCTTTGCCTGTCACTGAAGCAGAGCTCTGTTTTCTCTCGGTGTTTTTAAGATGGGAGGATGGGAAAAGGATGAGACGTGAGATAATAAATCCTCTGGCACAGCTCAGCTGCCCTCACTCAGTGCAGAGTGCCTGTGCCAGGCAAAGTGCAAAACTCTTCTTCCACCAGAGCCTGCAGAGACAGGGGTTAGTTTGTTGTGATTTAGAGAATCCAAAGATTTGTGCCAAACCCTAAACCCAACACTTGTGTTGTCACTGATACCATTGCAGGAGGGAGCCAGAGGCATCAAGCAGTAAATTCAAGAGAATTAAAACCATCTGCTGCCCAGGACTGCCAGCCCACATCTCCCTGCAGAGTCTGTTGAGGCAAGCAGTTACAATATCCAAGTTAAATTTCCTTGAAAGCCACCTAAACCCAGCCAGCAATGCTGTCCCTCCTGCACACAGCAGGAGGTAAAAGCCAACCAAAGCAGCAATTTTACTGGATATTCTAGGTCTTTCTAGGACACTGCCAGAAGGTCTTGCGTTGGAAGGGACTTTAAAAATCATCTAGCTCCAAACCCCTTGCTATGAGCAAGGATGCCACACTCTAGACCAGGTTTCTCAGGACCCCACCCAACTTGGCCTTCCAGATCTTTCCAGAGAGTAGTCAGATATATGTTCATGATCCATGAATGCATACATAGCTATATATGCACATCTTTTGGCTGGATCTGAGCACATCAGTTTCTCACATCAGTTGAGCACCTGTCCCAAGGAGTCTCCCTTGTAAACAGGCATCCATGTGAGTCCAATTTTTATAGTCCTGTGAATAATGCTCTGGATTCAGTATCTGGGATTCCAAAAGTGGACAAAATGTGACCAGAGACAGTGATAACACAGTTCCTTACAAAAGGATGGGAAAGAGGTCTGATTTATTATTTATAATCTAGAGGCAAACACCATCAAGGGGGCAATAATACAATTTTTCAGTGGGCTGCATAAGGCTGAAAGAAGTGTCCTCTCAGTCTCTTTAAATTCCTTTGAGCTGAAAGTGCTCCCATCTCAGCAGCAGTTTTCTCCAGAAGCCTACTAGTGCTCTCAGTGCCTTTTGCCAATAGCAGCTATAATTACATTAAAAGGATGATTTGCAGAAGCAGAAGGAAGAGAACATGTGCAGAGCAATGTTACACAACATTGTAAGGAGTTTGCACACTTCTGTCATTCCAGCAAACCACTTACAATGACACTCACACACTCCTATTTTCCCTCTGTATTTTGGAGATAAGACAATTTGGAATTCTTCTGTGCGATTATATGATAGATGCAGAACTTTGACTCATTGCAGCCATTCAAGGGGAGCTCGATGACCCCAAACTATTCTCTGCTATGAAAGGCCATTGTGATCCCATAAAAACAATGGCAGCGGATGTCACACATCCTTTCCTGAGCTTCAGAGAGGGATGCTCAAATACAAGAATTTAAAGATGAAACAGCATCATTTCTATGAAGTAGAGGTGACTGCATTATGTGCTGCCACTTCTCTTGGTGTTCGTGTAAGTACTTTTTACCTCTAAATGCCGTCCTTTCTCCCCAAGCCTGAGCTGTAATTAGAATTCTACCTTTAAATCTGAGTGCACTTTGTAGACTTAATAGGGCATCCAGCAGCAATAATAGCAGTAATTACAAATGTGTTCAGTGTTCAGAACTAAAGAAAAATACACTAAAGATGAAAAATGCGATCACTCAAGAATTGTTTTGAAACAACACAGGCAGAAATGGGCAAGTTTGCATGGCTATAAATATCACCAGCACAGGGCTTACATTATTTAGGGCACATGTGTGATGAGCGCTCTTCTGAAAGACTCTGGGCAGTGATAAAGCTTGAGAGCACAAGCGACCTGGGAAATATCAAAATATTATAATCTGCTTTGGAGACACACTGCTTTTCTTTATGGCTTGCAAAAATATACTCGAGATTCCAGCTGCACTCTGCTGCAGGAGTGCCTGTTTATGGCAAAGAGAGAGCGCACGGGGAAGTATTGCTAAAGAAGTTGGCCATGGACCAGCATGAGCAACTTGGTAGCAAGTTATTTAATGGCATTGTATATCCTGTCCTGAGTGTCATGGTGAAGGGAACAGTTTGTAACAACCACCTTCCTGTCATCCCATGTGTGTCATTAGGATCCAAACCACATGCGGCGTGGACACAAGGCAAACTGGTAGGGATCTTGGTTATCACAAGTTGTTCCTTGGGTCCTTGGGAGAAATTCTGCTGGAATTTGGCAATATCTTGAACACAAACTGTTCCCAATTAGCCGTCAGGAGACCTGAAGTGCTCTTTCATCTGCCCTCCAAAGAGCAGGAGGACAAACAGAATATGTCTAAACAACAACGTACTGTAACTCATCTCCTCATTTTATCATTTTTCATTTATCCATTTCTCCCAATAGCTCCTCTCAGACACTACTAAAATTGTCTCATAACAAAACCGGGAGGTTTCCCATTTTTTCAGCCTGGGAAATGAAGTATGACAAGCTAAAACTTCTCTGAAATTTTATTTAACCCCAAGCTGCTCCTTTGCCCAGTTATCACGCCACATAAGTCCAAGCTGTGCACCCAAGAGGCGTCTGACTCCAGGCACTTGGTCTCGGCACATGCCACATTGTGGGACCTTCGCAGCTCTTTCCTTCTGGAATTTCCCACTTTTTTCTCCCTCCTTCAGTCTCACAGGTGGAAGAGGTGCACTGTCTCTGGTGTGAGGTGTGTCACCACCTCCGAGCTCTCCTGTCTCTGCTGACTGGGGAAACAAGATCCAAACCTGAAAATGTGACAGATGGTGTTGGTGGTTGATGAAATTAAGACACAACCCTGTTCTGCAGAACCAGGCAGAAATCTAATGCATCTCCGTGGCTTGGGCAAGTCAAAATTAAATGTTTCCAACCTCACACTGCACACTGGTACTTCTCCAATGCTGTTATCAGCTTAGGCATTGCGGTTGGAAGTAAGAGAATTGTTTCTTGTGTCATGCAACAGTTTCACAGAGTTGAGAGTGGGAACACAAAGTGCCACTGAAACAGCCCTTGGGACCCTGCTCAGAGCACTGATGCTGCAAGTGCTCTATCCAAGGTAACAGGGCAGCTGCTCCAGAGACAAGGCTCCAGGTATGGTCAGATGGAAGAGACAGGGGACCCACCAAGATTACCCACTACAATCCACTAAAGGCTGTTGTTCAAGGCTGCTTGAACACACCTGGTGGGTTAGCTATTGCCAGCCCACAGGAGGGTCTCAGGCCATCCCTGGGGACCCTGAGAAGTTTGGATGCCAATGGCCTGGGAAGCCCCTGTGTGCAGAAGTGGCGCTAGAGCCTGATGGTGTCCCAGCTGCTCTCCTTAAAATGGCATTAGGCTCAATTTAGTTGCCTACCCAGCAGTGCCCAGTGCTATTCAGGACATCCTTTGGCCTTTGCTTCCTTACTGCTGCAAACTCTGTGCCCATCTTCTCACCACAGCAGACATTTCGGCTCACTTAGGGTATCCCACAAGGCACAGAGTTTCTATATTTCAGCTTGGAAACCAGGCCCACAATCCTCAAATTCTCACTTTTTAAAAAATATTGGCATCCACAAAACAAGCTCAGACTTACAAAGTATAGTGCCTGTCAGTTTGTGTTTCTGTGTGCAGGACCCAGTGCCTGCGGATGAAGATATAAATACATGCCCAAGCTTATGCAAACTTTCGTCCAGGAGAGCAGCAGCTCTGGCCAGTGGTTTCTGAATCTCATTTTCTAAATTTACCTTGCCCAATTCACAGGAGGAACACCTCCCGAGGGGAAACACAGATGTTTGGCTCTCAGTCCCTGGAATTTCTTGAACTTCTGTGGACAAAAGGGGAAAGGCCAGAGGTTGAGCAGCACTATTTATTCTGACTCATTTTCTACCAATTATTTGAAACCATGCACAGATAGGGCATTTCAAGACCCACGGGGTCTGCTTGCCTGGCATGGCGAATTCCAGTCATTCCTTCAGGCTGATGGGAGCTATTCAAACACCACTGAGGTAAAGTGGCTTGACCAGCCCTCAGCCTGCTGAGGAAGGATCTGTTCCAGACAGACCACTCTGTCTGCTTCAAGCAGGACCGCAAGAGAGAGAGGGAGAGAGGAGACACTTGCTGGACTTCAAATATTCCTTTTTTCATGCACCTAGACTTTAATTTACTTGAATTAGAGGGAGTGGTGAGGGCATTGGAAAAGCTTGTCCAGAGAAGCTGTGAATGCCCCATCCCTGGGAGTGTTTGAAGTAAGGTTGGATGTGGTCCAGAGCAACCTGATCTGGTGGAACGTCTCCCTGCCCATGGCAGGGGAATTGAAATTAGATTATCTTAAAAGTCCCTTCCAACCCAAACCATCCTGTGATTCTGTAAATTTCAGAATAAAAAGTCTGCAGCACACCCACAAAGTAAAAGGTACTTGCTCAGAACTAGGTCCTTGGGATTCAGGCAGAAAAGAACTGCGGCCCTAAGAAAAGAGCTGGGATCAGCACAGTCCCTTCTTGTGTCACTCTGCTAAGAGCAGGTGGCTGCTCCCACAAGGACATGGTCTGTCCCAAAGCTATTTTCCCCAGCCCAAGCAGTCACACACATGGCTATCAGAGAGCATCCCAGGCCTGGGCGCTCACTGGGGTGGTCACCCAAAAGCTGTTGTGCTCTGAATTGCCCCAACCCACATGGAAGAGCAGCCTCTACCTGCGCCAAACGCCTTCTGTGCTACCAGAGGATCTACACTCCCCATGGGTGGTGAACATGGGGTGGTTTCACCTCAAAAACAAGAAGAAAAAAAGAAAAAGAAAAAGAAAAAGAAAAAGGAAAAGGAAAAGGAAAAGGAAAAGGAAAAGGAAAAGGAAAAGGAAAAGGAAAAGAAAAAGAAAAAGAAAAAGAAAAAAAGAAAAAGCCTAGAATGTCCTCCAGCTGCTTTTTCTGTAAGTACGTTCTGTGCTAAAAACTAAACACTTCAGGAACCTCTGCAATGGTTCTCTCCACAGCAGATCAGGGAGGCATAACTGCTGTCCCTGACCTTATTGCTGCTCAGATAATGGGAAAATACATCACAAATGCTGGCTCATCTCTCCATCCTGCTCCCATGTCACCTGCAAGGGCCACACTTGACCAGTACTTGTCACATGAAAATGTCCCCAGTTTGGAGGAAATTCCTGCCACAGAGGTGATACTCATTCTTCTCTATTTTCAGGTATTTATTTATATGGTGAGAAGGGAGAGAGACGTGAGACACCTGCATCCTCCAGTCTGTCCTGCTCACCCAAAATCTTTTGGGACCAGACGGGTTCATGCATCAGCTGCAGCCTCCCCTTATGCTGGCTCTGAGTCACCATCTGGCACTGGGTGGTTTCCAGGACCTGGGAAACATGAATATGGATCAGTGCCATCTTTCCTCCTCTCCTTCCCTCTGTTCCTGCTTTGGGCATGCTCTGTGCTTACATCTGCAGCTTCAAGGGCTGCAAATACCAATAAAGATCTAAGCAAATGAAAGCTCCAGCCTGCATTCTCATTGAATGCAAACAAGATGTTTCTAGAAACAGCCCTATTTCGTTCACTTGTATGTACTCTGCTGATTTAACCTCTCACAGAAGTTTTTTGGGTTGAGATAATGTGGCAACATTCCATACTGGGATCTCCTCCCTTTTTTTCCTCCCCAGCCCCCAAGATGGTCTCAAATGCACTCTCATCCCCCCTCCTACTACAACAGGTAGAAAATCTGTTTAGAAGCAGCAGCAAGAGCACAACCACCTCTGTGGTCATTCCTGCCATGCCTGCTGTGTGTCAGCAGCACCAGGGCAGGCCAATCTGCCTAACCCGGGCTCCTACAGCAAGTATTGAAGTGATCTCAGGGCATGATACAATCCTAAGAGGTATCTGTGCGAGAGAAAAAGCAGTGCTGGGTCTTAACCACCAAGTTATCATTTTGAAATTTAGATGTACCCAGGTCTCTGGTTTTTTCTGTATTTCTACAGTACCTAGCACAACAGTACTCTGACTCATCTGTGATGTTCTCGGGCATGGTCCCAAAACAAACAAGAAGGTCCAAATCAGCAATCTGAATCACCCACTAAAAGGAAGAGGAGTGTGTCTTTGTTTCCACAGGAGCAGAAGCACTCTCTATATCATTTCCAGATCAAGAAGCAGACTCCGGGAGGTCCAAATTCTTTGGCCTGGTTACCAGACCTCAACTGGCTGATTGTAGGGGCACAGTACAGCTGGGTTAATATTCACCATTCCTGTCCATGAACCCCTCCCATGCTGGCAGTAGCCCTGTGAGGGTTTAGCTGGCAGAACATCACTCAGCAGGACCCTGCACCATGGCAGTGCTGGTAAAACCCTGTGCAGATGGCAGGAAAAGGCTGTGAACAGTCCTTTGAGGTCGTGTTGCTCATGAGACCAGTGTCTGCAAATAAATGACCAGCCATCCGCACCTCCAGTTTGTCTTCACTTAAGCTGTACATCCCTCCCTACCTACCACTGCTCAAATTAATTTGGACCCTTGGCTCAACAAAGCATTAAATATGTGCTCCATTTCGACCACTGGTCCTGGTGGAGCAGGGAGCTGGGGTGACGGCAGGACAGATGCCAAGTTCATCCCTGTGTATTTGCCTGTGGATAGTAATCACTTTTGCAGGAGGATGGTGTCCCCTGCTTGATTTACCCCAGGGGAAGATCTGTTCAGTCTCTGCTCTCCTGTGTCCTCAGTGCATCCTCCTTGTCCCTGCTGCCCGTCTTGGTAATGCTGGCAGACTTCTGCACTAGGCTAGAGCTGTCCCAAAGTGCTGGTGAGGTCTTGCCATGGTATAACCCTGACTGGCAACTCAACTCCACACAGCCACTCGCTCACTCCCCCTGCCCAGTGTGATGGGGAAGAGAATCAGGAGGGTAAAAGTGAGATAAAGACACTTCGATAAGGAAAACAAAAGCTGCACACACAAGCAAAGCAAAACAAGCAATCAATTTACCCCTTCCGTGGGCAGGCTGGTGTTCAGCCATCACCAGGAGAGCAGGGCCCCATCACACGTAACTCTGACATGGGGACATGAACTCCGAATGTGCCACCCTTCCTCCTTCTCCCCACACTCTGCATACTAAGCATCGTGGATATGCTATGGAATATCCCTGGGTCAGCTATCCTGGCTGTGTTCCCTCCCAGCTCCTTGTGCACCCCTCACAATGGGTGGGGTGTGGAGCAGAAAAGTCCTCAGCTCTGTGTAAGCCCTGCTAAGAAATAACGAAAACATCCCTGAGTTATCAACACTCTTTCCAGCACAAACCCAAAACACAGCCCCATACCAGCTACTGTGAAGAAAATTAACCCTATCCCAGCCTGAACCACCACAGGTCTCTACCCAGGGCTGTTTGCCACCGCTCCTTCATGCCCACAGGGCTGTGCAAAGGCAATGGATGGGGTAGGCTGAATCCCAGATCTGGGGTGGCTCTGTCCTTTCTGAGCCTGGTTAAACGGAGAGTCACAAATCCAACAGGTCCCCAAACACCACCAGCAGAAGAGCAAGGACAGGTTTTTCTGGCCATTCCCAAGTGAAAAGGGAAGGCAGGGGCATGAAGCAAACAGACAAAAGAGCCTCAGCAGAGGATGCTCCATCCCTCAGAACAGCTTTCCACCTCCGAATAGATGAAGTCCAAGTGCAAATATGGTCCTGCTCAGGGAAAGATGATAAGGACTTATGCCATAAGCAAAGCAACAAGATCTTAAACCTCTTGCTACAAGTGTGGGAAGCCACTCAGAGGAGCTAGAAATCATGCAAAATGATGGGGGCTGTGAACTCAGGAGCTTAGCTCTGGTCTGCTGGGATGGCTGTCATAACTCCAACCTTAGCACATCATCTGTTTAAGGAGATAGGAAGGGGGGAAGGAGTGCAGGGGTGCTGTTATGTATCAAATGTGCAGAGCAATGCCAGCAGCCTGTCACTGGATGATGAAGAGCATGGGGATGGAGCCACGGAGTCAGTGCATGCAGGATGTGGAATGAAAGGGAAAGCAGTGAGGGCTCTCCTTGGACCACCACGACTGGGGAGTGGGAGAGCAAACTGTGACCGACTCTCAAACTGCCAGGAAAGCTGCAAGGGAGAAGCTGTGATCCCCAACTGGGGCTGAGCGTGGCTGCTGGCAGTCAGACATCTCTGTGTTTATATTCCAGCTGCCTCCCGTGGAAAGTGCAGAGAGTCTGGCACTTCAGAGCAAATGTAAAACAGCAGGGACTTTGATTCACAACTGGGATTTATCTAGGTACTGCCTGTAGTCTTTGTGGTAAGGCTCAGATTTTACAGTTCACTGCCCCGGGTTGTGATTCATAGTGAGAGAGGCCATTAAAAAGAGATTTACAGAAGATACAGGAGAACTGTCCAAATTATCCACTAAGGCTAAGCAGAGTCACTTCTCTTCAGCCAGAATTAGACACCTTGTCCTGGTCAGTCCCTTTTTCTTGCAGAAGAAAGATGCACAGAAGAGCATTATGCAGCCAGACTGTTCCTATAGCAGCAATGTGTGCAGTGAGAGGTCTGGGCCTTGGCCCTGGTGCTTCACACACCCCTGGACCCTCCTGCAGGATTCTTAGCACAGACTCCAGAACACTTTTAGCCCAGAGAGCACTCCCCTCATTTGGAAAGGAAGAGACATCACCGGCATGGAAGTGAGCTGGGCCATGATGCAAACAGCACAATGAGCAAACAGGGGCCTTGCTGGTTTATTTACTCATTAATACAGGTACAACATCACACACTGGAGACCTGGTTTAGGTTCCTCTAGATTCAAGTCTTCCATCACTATGGAGGGTCCAAACTACATGATGTGGAGAGATAGGGCTCACTTTGTCTGTGCTGCTGAAGGAGGTCTAGCCTTACAAAAACCGTGCACATTTATTGAAGCAGACACTGGACACTTCATCCACCAACCCTTAGACTCATGGTGCCTCTTTCACTATAGCTATTGCTGGCCCAAAGAAGAGTCAATTTTTTCGGATAAAGTGAAAGATCCACAAAACCCCAGCATTTAGGAAGCCCCGCTCCAGCACCAGATAGTCTGATACCTAGGATGCTCTCCAGGCCTACCTGAGAGTCCTGCCTCCATCTCCTCCATCCCCGGACAATGATCCTATTCCTGATCCTATAGGCGTGTGTCATCATTAGGCACTTCCTTACCCTGGCAGTATTGACCCCACACTTCATCCATGCTCAGGAGACCTTGTTCTCCATAGATCAGAGCCAGTGTCACCCAGGCTGAGGCAGACAGCTATCCTCACGCATGCATATCCCAAAGAAGTCCAAAAAAGCTGCAGCAGCATTAGTGTCCCATTACATCATTGCACAGGGACACAGGATCATTTTCATATGATATACTACTGGCTAAAATAGTAATGTGAACTCCTTGCTTCATGTACTGAGGAATTTAGTCCAGACAGAATGAAACTGCTAGACTGAGCTGCATGTCATCTCTGACTGGAGCATGACTGAAGGGCTCAAATATGTGTCCCTGAGGCAGACACATGGCTCTGTCGGTTGGGAGGTTGTTCCTTTGTTGGGTTTGGTTTGGATTTTTTTTGTTTATTTTTTTTTTGGGGGGGGGGGGGGTTGGGGGGTTTTTTATTTGTTTTCTGAGGGGGGTTAGTTGGGTTTTTTGTTTGTTCATTTTTTAGAGGGGCGTTGGGGTTTTTTGTTTTGGTTTTTTTTGGCAGGGGGTTGTTTTTGTTTTTTTGTTTTGTTGGTGTTGTGGGTTTTTTTTTTTACAGTAATATAATTTTCAGCCCAGATAAAGATGCACAGACTGTGTGGATCACATGAAAATGAGGAGGCTTGAGGAGTCACAAAGAGTAGACAGCACTTCGATAATCCTAAGTGCTATAAACACATCAGGAAAGGGAGAGGGAGGGAGAGGCTGTGCCTGTGGGAGGGGGCACAGCTGAAAATACTCCCAGGGCCCATGTCTTGACCCTTCCATGAGCTGAATCTTTGATCTCAACAGAGGACTCTCACAAGCTTTGCAAGCACAGCCAAACATCAGCTCACGGATGTGCACAAAGTTGTGCTTTCTCCCCCCCTCATGTCTACAGGGAAAGAGGCTTGCAAGGTTCCTCTGCACAGCTCCTCACTTAAGGGCCCATTCTTGACGTTTATTTGTTGACTTGAGTGCTTTTTAATGTGGCACATACAGATGGTTAACTATTAGTAATTTCCATTAATAACACAATAAATGGTCATGCATTTATGCTCATACAAACGTGGGTTCAGCAGGATAGAGAGGGCTGACCTCTCAACAGCCAGGGAGGGATGCCAGCCCTGTAGGTGACAAGGACACACAGCTCCCTTCCCCTCCTATTCAGGCAGAGCTCACTCTGCCCCCAGGCTGTGCTCTTAGAGTGGACAAGAACCCCAGTTTTTACATCCCTTAGTTTTCCAAAATAGGATTTAGTTTCAAATCTACCCCCAAATAAGTCTTGTTTTTCAGACAAGAGAACTGGCACATCCAAAAATTAAGACCTGATTAGACAAGTGGTATCAGTTTGAGAAGTCTAAATACCCCATCATCCTCTCTTGGCAAGTGATTGTATCCCAGATTCTTGGCTTACTTTTTAATTTGTTTTCTCAAGAATTGCATTTTATTTGAGATTAATAGGTGTTGGCATTGTACTTACACCAATCCTACCTAACCTGCCAACTTTCTCTTCCACACCTTCAACAGGAACCCATTTGCCTTCACAGAAGCGCAGAATCTGCTGAGTTGGAGGGGACCCACAAGGATCACTGAGTCCAGCTCCCAGCCCTGCACAGGACAGCTCCAAGAGTCACACCATGAGAGCAAGAGTATTTCACTCCTGTCTATCCTACCAGGTAAGTATACTGCAATGTCTCGCACATATTCCAGGGAAGAGTATGACTGCACTGGGAAATAACAAATGTCACAGTCTGCGAGGGGAAAAATGCAAGCTTTGTTTAATTTCTGTCTCTTTACAAGCACTGTGTCCTGGTTCTGAGAAACATGAACTAAAGCTGGGTCGATTTTATTGTGAGTGAGTAATGGACAATCCAGATGACTTGCCAGGAAGCACGGCCCCAGGGCTGGGCAGTACACGGCTTCCAGGAAGAAAAGGCCATATTTGCAAACAGAAAGCAACACCACTCATTGCTGTGAAAGACAATTGCCTATCCGAGAAGTGATGGAGTGAAGCCACCGAGCTCTCTTTACAGGGAACAAGTCTACCAAACAGGAAGGTCTGAGGCATGACAGCGTCTGGATAAGAGAATAAAAAGCACATATATACCTTCCTGCCATTATGCTGGATAAAAAACTAGTGAGTATTTCATGCCTGTGGAAAGTCTGACATTGTGCAAGCACTTTTGCTCTGCAAAATGTGACACCAGGCCAGCAGGGTCCTGCTTGATTCCTCTCCACAGGGAGGGTTTGCCCCTCAGCTGCCCTCTGCTCCCTGGTGCAGTGGTGAAGGTGTCCACTCAGCGTGAAGGGCTTCAAGCCAAGCAGAACCAGTGTGTCTCCCGAGTATCAGCACTCACTGGTCATTTAATTTAACAAAAGGGAGCCCAGACTCTTTGTGCTCCTCAGAAGTCCACAGCAGAGCCCGAGGGGCAGATGTAAAGTGGCAAAATGCTGGCTCCTGCCAAATCCAGGGCAAAATTCCCACTGGTTTCAATAGACTCAGTTATTTATCCTCAGATTTCAAGGCTGAGGCAGATTACTGAACATCTTGCCTAAAACTCCCATGAGCAACCACAGCCCAACACATCACCCCCAAATCTGCTCGTGAGCCACAGCAGTGGTCCCAGCTCCCCCTGTCCTGGGGCACAGCAAGTCAGTGGGAGGAGCAGCACATCTCACTGCTCATAGCCTCAGGCCCGGGATTTCATTTACAAGGACATAAGCAGTGCTGTGTTTTGCCTGACAGAGATACCTGCTCATCATGGATGGAAGGTTACTGGTCTCAGAGACATCCCTCACAAAGCTGTCTAGTTTTCCTTTGAACATTTCAGGTAGCAGAGAGCCCATATGTGCCCTCAGAAGTTCATTCAGAGGTTAGTTCTCCTCCTCCACGTGCATTCATGGGATCTGCAGTGTTTCCCTTCCCCCTGGCTGCTCTTGAGAGCATGTGGTTTGGGTACTAATGCTGCATGCTGGCACCAAGAGGCACTTCACATGGAAAAATATGCAGCCCTCCATAAGCAGATTAGGAAACACAAACACTGAGAAATGGAGAACAGAGTGGGAAAAGAACTCTTATCCAAACAACACCCAGGGCAAGAACCAAGGCTTCCACTTGGTGAGAAAACTAGGGAAAACATGGGATTTAAAAATGAAACTGATGGGAGACTCTGTTACTTTGCACCATCACAGTGATAGTGTTCCCTCACTCCTGACAGGCCCATCATGGTTCCATTATAGCCAAGCTCAGCTCTGTGTAAACATCAAAATATGTCTCTTGCTCAAGTCAGCTGCACAGTGCACACAGTGTCACCTGGGGATTCAAAGACTTCCAGATTGTTCAATGTTTTCATGGTCTTGGGGGTCTTGTAGTACATGAGAAAGGTGTCTGGAGCCCACCAATCTGCTGGGCACCACGACAGAAGGAAACCATTGCAGCCTGAGGTGTGGTGGAAGCTGCAGGAGAACTCATCTTCAACAGCAGCTGGTCCCCACAGCTGCCACACCCTCCTGTGCTCCCCACACCTGCAGTTGTTTCAACCTTTGCAAAGTGAGCCTGCACAGTGATCTTGCTACCCCACCTCAGACCCCTGGGTGTTTTCCGTCCAATTGATCCTTGACTCACACTCTGCATCTATTTCTGGGTTAATAAGCGTGAGCAAACCACACTCACTGCTCTTGCCTCCTCCAAATCTCCACTCTTTCTTCCTCTGTCTTCCTCTTTCTGCTTTTCTCTCTAGCTTGTGCCTTGGACATTATTCTGTTTTGGTTACTCTGCACTGTTTAAATATCCCTAGCAAAACCTGGGCAATACAAAAAATAAACCCAAAGGCAAAAAGAAGGCAGAAATATTTAATACATAAACAGCTGGTTTGTAGGAATCCTGACGTCATTACTTCAAGAAAATAAGGCAGGAGTAGAAATTCTAATGCAAGTCTCCCACTCAGTTGTAAAACATGCTGCTGTATTTACACTAAAATAAACATCAGACAAACAGTTATGTGTTATTTCCCAGAAAACTCTATCCTGGATTTGTTCTTAGAGAGGAAATTGTTCAGAGCCTCTTACACCCCCCTCTTTGATGCCTGCTATTTTAGGCTTGTTCCACTTCTTTTTTGCCTCTCTCCCCATAAAACTGGAATTACTTTAGCCCACAAGGTTACTTCATAAAACTTCCTTCTCAGCATATGAATCCAATTTTAGATTTTCAGGCTTAAAAATAGATATCTGCAAAAACCCCCAACCAAACAAAAAAGATGCAAAGAGGGAGGAGAGAAAGACAGCTCCAACATCCATTGTTTCAGCCTTAGCTATCGCCAACAAATTCAGCAGGGTCACATCCATTTTTCTCCAAGGGATGTATAATCTCTGGATGGATCTGCTTAGTAAAGATTTAGTATTGAATGGGTGATGCCTAAAAGAATAGGAGTGTGACTGTAGTGTGTTGCCCAGGGATGGCTGCTCATTAAGCTGCCCAGAATAAACAGTGCATGCATGCAAATTAGAAAACTCTTGGGGGAAAAAGCCACTTACACAGTAATGGCCTAGCTCTCAGAAAATCTGTTTTGTAAAATTAGTTGTTTGTGGAAGACTGCACTTTACTTTTATACTTTCTATTAAGTGTGTAAAAATATATTAATGGCCTTTTGCGAATTACAGTTGGGCAACATTTGCAGTAGATGGGGTCACTGTAGTTGTGTTGGATGTACAGACACTGTTTTAACTCAGGCTGTTGGTTGGAACAAGAGGCCAACACAAGCCTTCTGAAATACATTTGAGGCTGTCATCCACATGAGAAATTGCTTCAGCCATTCCCTAATATCATCTTCCATCTCCAGGATTCTTCGAAGACAAAGAGGTTTGAATGCAAGGTAGGTGCCCAAACCTCAAAAAGCAGTGAAAGTATGCCTCAAAGACAGAGCAAATATCCCCTCCAAAGCTTTGTTTCCTGCGCACAATCCCTCCAATGCCATGTGGGACTTGGGGGCTATGTTGCTTTTTTTTGGCCACTGGGTTACCAGTTCAGCCCTTCCCATCCCAGCTCTTCACCTCCTTCCTCCCAAGATCCCCAAATCTTCATTTAGGCAATCAGATTTCTAAAAATTATTGCTGGAAATGTGCTCAAAAGGATGTTGACAATGCTCATACACTACTGATGCTTTGGGTTCATTTAAATAAAGGAATATCTCTTCTAAAAACAACAACTTCTTAAAGCATAAAACTTTGACAGAAATAAACCTTTATTTTTTAATCCATCCTAACTGCATTTAACTGGTCCCATTTAAATTACTTATTAATTAATATTATTCATTAATTATTCACAACTGGGCAGTTCCCACAGCATCTGAGAGAGCAGCAGTGCATACACACTAGACGTGATCCCTGAAAAAGTTACACATTGGCTGATAAAATTATCATGCACATGTAGTATGCATGATAATACAGTAGTATTTAAACACTACTTAATGACATTTTAATCAGTGAGAATTCTTGTACAAGTAGCCAGCAAAGCACTTGAATAAGTACATATTCATTCAGGAAAAATATAATTTCTACAATATTTCTCTGTTGCACCCCCCACCACAAGGCCAAATAAATTCCTGACTTACAGCCTTTTCCTGGACGCAGGTCCACACACCATCAAGGAAAAGAAAGGAATTTTTTACTTGCTTTGCCTCTACCTTGGGCACAGACTGAAAAACATAAACTGCACCCTAAAAAGGGACAAACACAGCTCCAATTTTTATACCTATGCTCCTACTCTGCTCTTTCTTTTTGCCACAGATAGTAAAAATGAGACGTTTCATAGCAGGCCTAAGTCTGATGGTTTGGCTGAAATCAAACATCAGTTTTCAAAAGGTCTTTGGATCCAGAATGAAATACCTACAGAGCTGCAGAATACATTGGGTTTGACTGACAGCTAATTTTTCTCTCTATTTTTCTGACTGGCTGTGCAATCAAGAAATCAACTATTCCAGACAAATTTTTGGTACAGAACCTCTTTATCGTCCTTCTGGATATAGCCTCACTAGGGAACATCCTGAGGGTTTTCAAAAAAAAAATGGAATTCCTGCCTGATGGCACAATAACAATGGTAGAAGTTTTAAGACTCACAATAAATGCTGGGTGAGCAGGGACAAACTTACAATGACTGGCATCAAAATCAGAGATCACATCTCCTGGCTTTCTCCTGCTTTACATCCATCATATGGTGTGTTGTGTTCCTGGCAAATCATTTATGGCAAGGTTTCTGGAAATGAGTGCTTTTAGAAATGAGGTCTTCTAAGTGAAAATGTAAGCACTGCAATAAATGACTTGATCTTCAAATGTATTCAACAGCCTATGGCTCTTTCAGAAATCAGAGCTGTGGAGTGCTCAGTGCTTTAAAAATGAGTCTCATTTTCTCTTGTGCTCAACTTTGGATAAAAGACTCATTTTAATGTTCAGAAAAGGAGGATTTGCTCATACTGCATAAGCAATCTGTAATCCTTAGAGCTTCTAAATGTGAAATGCTGCTGTTAACTCCCTTATTCTGGTGTGGTTTTGAAGGTGATCAGTGGAGTAAATTGGAAATGCAACTTGGAGCATTTTTTATATGCTTTGAGGAAACAAGATCCAGATGACAATTGATGTGACATACTTGTCACCTGCAGCGGAAAACCACCACCAAGAGGGAAGCCATAAGGCTTCTCCCCGTGCCCACGGCATCCTCCGCAATTTGTGGTACAACAAAAAAGTCTTTGCAGCCATGTATTTGTTTGTCTTGCTTGGTGCCCTTTGTGCTACTCCCACACATTGGACTTTAAAGCTTTCTTTGAAAGTTTTATTATCTTTCATATTTCGCAGCCCTCAGAGGCATTGATGTCGCAGCTTGTTCTGGGGAACTGGTGGCAAAGCACTCTTTGTTTCTGTTGAGAGAAGACCCCAAAGGCCACTAAAGCTGCTCAGCAATGTTTCCTTTTAAGGATGAGCCGAGGGAGGTATCCTGCTTTCATCCTTAAATCTTACCAGATGAGAGGGAAGCTGGTGCTGAGGAGCAGGCAATGGTGACCTGTGCTGGAGTTGCCACAGTCAGTGGCGATGCAGCGGTGGATAGGCACAGCCAGGGCACCGAGAGCCGGGGCTGTGCTCTGCCCTGCAGCTCTCCGTGGCTCTTCCTCAGCATCTCCTCTGTGGAGCAGAGCTGACCATCTCCCTGGATCTGCTGGCAGGCTGCCCAGCCAGCCCAGCCACCACTGGGGACAAATCAAATAGTGCTGACAGTGTCGCAGATCCACGTGCGTGAGAAAGAAAAGCTTTTCCCAATGCCTCTTGCCATGGCCCTTTCCCTAGTGGGATCCATGCCATGTCTTATTTAGAGATTCCCTCTTTCCAAGCAGGAAAGATTTGAAACTGCATTTGAAAGAAGGTGTATTAAGATGCTTATCTCCTTCTTGCTGGAAAAATTTTTAGTGATTTTTGTTGTAGGAAAGTTCTTTTCATAGCATAAACGCTGAGTAAGGAAATAATTCCTAATATGAAAAGATGGACAAACTATCTCAAAAGCACATGGCCTGAGTGCAGGACTATTCAATGCTGAAAATTAATCATGCTGACATGAACCTCCACTGTAAAAGCAAACTGTGTCACATTATTATTTTCAGCCCAAGAGATATATATATATATATATACTGTAACACTGAAAATAAATCAGAGTCTAGCAATAATCAACCATCACATTTCCTGTAGGGGGTGAAAAAAACCAACCAAACAAACAAAAACACAGGGATCTGTATGGGAGAGAAAAGGGGTAAAGAGAGAGATGGAGAGAGATTTTTCGAGGATATGTGGTGACAAGAGAAAAGGCAAGTGTTTTAAATTGAAAGAGTGTAGATTTAGATTGGATATAGGGAAGCAATTTTTACTGTGAAGCTGGAGAGGCACAGGAACAGGTTGTCCAGAGAAGCTGTGGATGCCCCATCCCTGGAAGTGTTCGAGACTAGGGTGGATGGGGCCCTGAGCAGCCTGGCCCAGTGAAAGGTGTCTCTGCCCATGGCAGGGGGGTTGGAACAAAATGATCTTTAAAGGTCTCTTCTAGCCCACACCATCCTGTGATTCAACAATGTTATTATGGCAAATGTTATCAGTGCAAAATACTGTTCTATTCACACCTCGGTCCATGGAGACTCTTACCAGGGTGTCTGAAACAGCACATCAAATTTGTATGAATTCAAGGATGGTCACTAGAAGCAGCAGCCTGATGATGTCTGGTGGTGCGTCTTCTCCAGAGGGTCACCTGGAGCCTCCCCAGCACCTGCTGATCTGTGAGCAAAGTTCAGCTCTCCTCCGTGGGCTTCACTCCTTTCACAGCTCCCAAGTTCACACCTGACCTTGCTGTTTGTTTCTTGCCTGGACCCAAACACTTGTACTCCTACTGATGTGAAACCAAGATCCTGCAGGAGAGTGTGGCTCTGGGAGCATCATGGTAAAGGTATTTCAAATCTGCCTCCTTGATGGGGCATCTTATTCTCATCTGCCTCTTGTACCCCACAGCTGCCTCTGCTTCTTCACCTCTCCATGTAGAGCTGGCTGCTATCCTGATGCCTCCTCCTCCCTCTGTTTCTCTTATCCCTTCTCCAGCTCAGTCAGTAGATGTTTCCAGTCTGGTTCAGCTGCTTCCCCTGCCTCCATCATCACCAGCTCCTTCCCAGGTAATTTTTCTTCCTGTGGATCAATCATCTAATTCAACATACAACTCAAAATATTCAGCTACCTAACATCCCCTCCATAGCCTCCTCCACGCCCTGTCTCAGCTCCAGGATCTTCTTCAGCTTTTTCTCCCAGTTGTGTCTTGTCTCCCACAGGTTCCTCAGATGCTATTTCCCACCTAAAGACTTCCCATTGTAAATATTACCCAGGATGATCTGCCTCCCACAGCCAGGCGTCTTTGCTCTCTCTGCCTTTAAATGACTACCACTGCCGTCAAAATTGCCTTCATCTCCTTCCTCAGATCTGCTAAAACATCATATCAAGCTTTCTCTACAAACTCTAGGCAAAATCACAACTCTCTTCCCCAGTCAAGGCCTCCAGCAATCATTTTGTGTTTGGATTTTCAAGAGTTTTGCCTGAATCAATCTTGTTTTGAAATAGTAAAGATAACAGCTTGCAAAGTACATACATTTACATACCTCACTTCATTCAAATTAAGTGGGAAAGATAAGAATCTCCAGCAAATTAATTCTGCTAATGTTCTAAACTGTGAATTTCAATCAGAGCTGAAAACCAAACCAACTCAGCTAAATTGCTGGCTCTTGTTACACTTCAAGTGATCTAAAAGCATGCATCAATAAGCAAAGCAACTTCACTTTGTGCAGCTGAGCTCCAGACTGATTTGCTGCTTTCCAGAATTGTCTGATAAAAAAAGACACAGTCAGCTCCAGCTAATAAGAGAAAATCAATCCAGAGCCAAAGAGCAATAAAAATGTTGTAACAAGTTCAGAACATTTTGTCACAGCTAGAATTGGTTTCCTATGAACCATCTGAAATCATATGGACTGCAAAGCTTTGCAGTTCACAACTGTTAAAATAGCAAATGCTCTAATGGTTCCAGAAGCAAGCAAGAAGATACACTTTTTGTCCCAGGATGAGGGACAGTGATGAGGTGAAGAGTAAGAGATGTTACACAAAGGGTTTGTAAATTAATTTACTACTCAGTACTCTGGCTCATTTGAAACCCGGTAGTTTAACTGGAGAACCTTTGTAGCACTCAGACCATCTGCGTTTTAATTTGTATATTTAAAACTGGACTGCAGCTTCTGAGACAAACCAGGACTTATAGATCAGGGACAAAAGTGATGTGGAAAATTAAGAGCAAATACAAGTGAAAGGTCTGAAAACAACTGGGATGCTTTGTTCCCACCATTCCCACACTGCCACAGTGGCCGGGTACCCCACAGGCTCTTATTTGGATTTCTAAATATAATTTACCCTGGTGCAACTAAATCCCAGAAGTGCATGGGGCGAGAGAAGGGCAGTGTTTACAGACATAGATGCAAGATTCCTGCGGGGCTGTGGATTCACTGTGGATATCCCCACCTCGCCAGGGGCCAGGGCAATTCCTAGCAGGCAGCTCCTGGAGCTGGCAGAGGGTAGAGGGGACAACGCAAAGGGAGGGCTGCAAGCAAATAAAGCAGCTACACGAGGAGTAGAGCTGCCTGTGACAGTATTTTCTGTGTCCTGGGAGGCTGGGGCTGTGATGGCAAGTGCCACCTCTGATGAAGAGGTGCCCATAGGTCAGGGCCACCTGGCACAGACACAGCCTGGCTGCTACTCTCCAGAGACCAAGGCCACCTCCTCAGCCTCCAGTGTGCCCATCTGTCCTTCTGAACCAGCAAGGACTTGATCTTGCTTCTGCAGCCAAGAGACTAAAATGGTTCCTACAAGCCAAAGCAGTCCCTGACCTTTTTTTTTAAAGAACCTCTTGTGTTTCCACTGCTGGAGGAAGCCAGAGCCCTGTGTTTGGCCACAAACAGGCTTCCCACGAGCAGATGTGCTCGGAGCATCCACCCACACAGCTCCAAAAGGAAGGGCCTTGGGAGGGAGCAGGCAGCTTGGTCTCCACCAACTCTTTTCACACAGATCAATGAACACTCACTGAACAGAAATGTCTTTTCATCCTCAGCAGTGAGGGCCTTGCTCTGGCCTGTGACCCATCCCCTCCTAACCAGACTTGAGGAGAGCCCAGGATTTATGATAAAAGGCCGCGTTCCCCTTTGTGCCTCTCCCTGTGACACCACACAGCTTGAGCAATGTAGCAGTTTCAAACTGTTTTAAAGCAGGTCCCTGCTTCTATTTTTCAGCAACTCAGTCTCAGCCCTGTGAATTTTGGTGTCCGCCGCATATGGTGTGAATCATCCCCCACAGGCAGCATGGGGAATTAAGCAAACAATCCCCAGCTCCAGAGGGAATATGATAAATATCTCCATAGGATTTACACGGAAATAGTTTTCAGTGGATAAAGCAGTTCTGGTTCCATGCCATCACCCTGATGAGTGCATCTTCCACACACAGTGTGGTGCGGCTCTGAATGTGCTCTGTGTGACCCTGACAGAGTCTTCATCTGCTGGGGTCCACCTCGTTCCCAAGGGCAGATTGTACATTTTATAGATGGTACATTTAATTTATTGTACTATGCACATTTCATTCCTTGCTCATCATACAAGCTGATAACTACCTTGATAGGACTATTAATTTAAAGTGTTTGAATATTTTCCTTGGCATCTGCTAAGAAGAAATCAAGTGCTGTCCTCCCTGAATGCTGTGGGTAACACTTCCTACCCCTGAGCCTCAGAAATAACTTCCTATCACTGTCAGACCTATATGTCACCTATTTTCTCCACAAGATACTTTTTCTCAATGTGAAATGATCACACTTCCTTTGCCCTCTTGTTCATTCAGACAGTTCACCCTTGGTGGAAGAATCTATATTTTGCAATGGTTTTGCAAAATGGTTGCTCTGCTTTTGCTTGAGAGCCCTCTGTGCTACTGTGATAAAATTGTAGAAGATAAGTAGTGAGAGAGGAAGCTGCAGGGAGCAGTCTGATGACTTTTACACACACACAGGCACCACTTTTGTATGAATTATAATGCAATTTAACAGTTGCAAGATCACACAGAATTTTTTAAGTGCTATTAAATAAGCAGTGATTTTATACCAAAGCACAGGCAAGAAATGAAGCCCACAGGTAGAGCTAAAAAAACAGCATATCAGAAGAGGCTAGGCTTGTGCCTAGGCTGTTTGGACTCTCCATAGATATCCAGTCAAGCTATTCAGGCAGACCAAGTTTTATCTTCATGGAAGGTTTCTGAGTAAACACTCAAACGGTTACAAAAAGGAACAAATATACCATCGGCAGTGAGCTTGTTCTAAGAATAAAACAGACGTGACTGTGGGGAAAGCAGACTGTGAAGCACCATAGACACAACCAGGAGGGGCCAATGCAGTAAAAGAACCCCAGAAAATGTGAAATTTAATGCTGATTGCGTACATCATGATAACTACATTCAACCCCACCCCTGCTGTGAAACGACGGGAGACACAGAGCTGACAGAGAGGAAAAACCAGGGGGCAATAGGGGAAGAGGAAGAGCACCTTCCCAACACCCACAGCTCCCTGCATGACTCAGAATCTTTCACGAAGCCCTAAATCCATCATTTCTGGGGAGAAATGAAGATTGTCACGTTGCTACATCACTCGCTCCACCACTCACTGCCCCGCATGGACACTGGGGGCAGCTCTGCCCATGGGTGCAGGATGGGGCCATGGCAATATCCGTGCCTGCTATCGCAGCATGCAGCTCTTCTGCCAGCCAGCACCCCACAGCATATGCACAACACAGGGCAATTATGGGTACTGGTGGCATGGTTTCCTCCCCAAAATTAGATTCGTATTGATTATAACTAAAGCAGCCTTACAAGAAATGTCCTTTGGCATTTGGGCCCTTCTAGAACTATTATTTGTCATAAAATTAATGGCATCCTTGGCTTTGCTTTCCAGATGGACAGTGTAAGCGCCTCCAGGCTCCCCCCCGAATCTCCCTTCTGCTGCTGGCTGTCCACAGCTGTGTCGAGCAGATCTCAGCAGAGAACAGGAAGAGGGGGAGAAAAGTTTCTGAGTTTCAACTTGTGTCAAAATGTTTATCTGCTTCATACACAGCTGATGCTCTTTCATAATATATAAACATGCTGTTGCTAAAACTTTAATGGGCATAATTACAGCTCTTTGAAAATTCTAATTATATGGATTATTAGGAAATAACTTAAGAGCTTGGATAAGATCAGGGGATTTGGATGGGCTGTCAGTGACACAACCTCTGCATCTGTAACTCTCTGTAAATTAATCATTTTCCATGGTTTATGTACACATTCCTCTTCTCCACTTAATATGACACTGCAGGCAATGTATTTCACCAGGTGTGTTTCACATCCTGCCTTGCTCGGTCACTCAGCTCTGGCCCTGTGCCTGCTCAGGACTGTCACTCTCTCTCAGCAAAGACCCCCTTGTTGTGCCCCTTACAGAGCAGACCTTGCCACGGTCCCAGCCAGTCCCCCAGCCCTCAAATACTTGTTCAGGCTGCTAATTTTGAGGTTTTCTGCTTACTCTTGTCTCACACAAGTAGCGTGTCGTTTCTCTTTTAAAATATCTACCTTGAGGACTTTTCTGAGAGATGATTTACAGCTTTGTGTTTTCCTGTTTTCAGATTTTATGTGTTTTGTAATCAGCTCTGGGTGATAGCAAGAGCCAGAACTGTAGAGGAGTGAAGCTACAAATCCAGCACAAATCCCGTCTTGCTCATTGACATTTGCCTTAAATGGGTTATTACTCTTCCTCTTGGACATTATGGGATGAAACCAGGAATTGAATTATTGAATATTGTGAGAAATCAGCTTGCCAATTTATAGACTTATTATAATACTTGGTCTGAAATGTTAATCTGATACTAATAAAATTGCTGACTCTTTGTTCTCAGATTGGGGCAGCATAGACCAAATTTCACCTAAAAATTTGGTTCCCTCTTTACACCACGAATTTTTCTCACAAATAGACCCAGCCCTATGACTGGGATACATTTTTCTTTTGGATTGATCAAAATGTATCATAAATGGAGATGATGCAGGCACAGTGGTCTGACTGCAGACTGCCTTTTCTTTTTCTGCATGTCAAAATGCAGTTAATGTTAATTCTGTGCGGATTCTGTGTGGCACTGAGTGAGGAAGCAGACTCTGGGTTCTGCACAGAATCAGTGCCACTGCCAGACCCCACCACCCATGTCAGGCTGTCCCTACAGACTCGCTGACCTTCTCACTCTGCAGATGAGGTTTTGGGGAGGTGAGAAGGATGCTTGTATTGCCTCATGCCTCAGGGGACAGGAAATAGCTCAACAGGCCACATCAGGTGCTGCTGTTCAGCAGCCAACTGCACCCACTGCTCGTGGACATCAAGATGTCCTTGAGCCAAGTCTCTGTCCAGCCTCGGGAGAGGCTCAGGACATGTGGCTGGGATGGGAGGTCTGTGCCAGATCCCCCTCCATCCCTGCTGTCCCTGCCTGGACAGCCAGCTGAGTGGGAACCCATGTTTGGGAACCTGTCCTTGACCTTCCCATCCTGCCAAAGCCCCCTGAGGTTTGTCAGCTCCAACCCACCCACCAGAGCAGTCCCAGCAATGACATTCTTTATGCAGACACAAGCTACAGTGTTCTGTGAGCAGTAGAAAGGCTCCCTCTGACTTTTTGGGGAGTTCTAAATTAACTACCAAAGTTTAATTTAATTAAATTTCTTTAATTAAATCTCAGCCCATGAAACATTCTCAGTATAAAAAGCCATCAGCTTTTATTGTGCATGGAAGATTACTTATGTAAGTATTTTTCTAAGATATAAGAAACCTGTTTGTTTGAGAAACCCATTCAGGACACTCCTGGAAAGGAAGCAAGGAGGAAAGATGTCAGAGGGGCTATTGCAATTTCCCAAGCACGACACAAGAGGTTTCAGGTGGACATGAAGTAAAAGTTGATGTCTGGGCCCCTTGCCAGCACCATCACTGGCTGCACATTCTTTGCAAAGGAAAAAGCCCATGAAAGGTCATCAATGCAAGAGAGGCTGAGTGAGGCCGGGAGAGAGCTGTGCATGGAGCAGAGCATCCACCACGAAAACATGGGATCAATAACCCTGTCTGTTATGATACCAAATCCGATCAACAGGGCTGCCTCTCATCCCACACAGAGAACAGCCCCTGCCATTGCAGCCCTTCCATGGTATGCTTTTAAGTGATTGCTAGCATTCCAGAGATTTTCATTTTCAGAAGTATTACATAAATAATTCTGGGATTTGAAATGTTCTTTTAAACTTCAAGATGAAAAATTGAAAAAATCCCCTTTTAGGGATTGTCCATTCTTCATCGTTACACAAAATGCATCAAGAAAAGAACATTTGGGGTAAAGTCAGCAAGGTTATTAAACTGATTATGATTTATTTAAACCTTTGTTATGTCTATCGGTGATCAAATACAGCACATCAGTATGGATAAAGCAAAGTAAATGTCCAAGTTCAGCCTTCAAATACCCTATTTCTTTCTGTTTCTTTCTACTCATAATGATAAATTCAGTTCTAAGTTTTTTAACATTAAAGTGCTAGTGACAGAACTGGATGAGTAATTCATAGGGAATGATTTACTCATTAATTCAGCCATTTCTCTGCTCTCTTATTTTTCATGAGGAGATTGTAATATTCTCACATTCATTCCCTCCTTTAATGTCTTCATCAAATAAGCTCATCACTTTATTAACTGCTTGTGGCCCTGCCTGGATCCCACTGGAGCAAGACATAGGATCTGTTCAGGGGCACACAGCAATCTCCAGAGAAGAAAAGACATAAAAATGGGGACCCCTTATCCCAGAGAAAGGGTGATTAGAAGACAAGTGGTTGAAGCAAATAAAATAATACAAGCATAAAATGCTGAAAAGGGCAGTTACTTTTCCTCTCATAGCACAAGAAAGAAAGGGCATTCAATGAAATTGCAACCCAGAAACTACACAATGTTTAAAAAAAAAAAACAAACCTCAAAAAATTACAACTTTGGAATCTACTTCACAAGACAGTACCAGTGCCAAGAGCTTAGCACAATTCAAAGGAGGATTAAACATTTATATGGATAATGGGAATAACGGATCTGAGAAAATGATTTTAAAAGCAATATAAACCCTTTTGTTTCAGGGCATTGCCAAGCCTTGCAAGGTCAATTCCTCACAAGCGTTTGCATTTGAAATTCAGAGTATGAATGTCTTGTTCTCTCATGGTCTAAGGACACAGCTTGCACAGGATATTTCTGTTCATTGCTGGGATAGGTGAAACTCAAACTCTGTGCTTAGTTTATACACATAGCCTTGTCAATCTATTTTTTACAGCATTATCTTCAGCAGCATCACTTACCCCAGTGTTCCCAAGGGTGAGGAGGGCAGCCAGGTCATGATCCGGATCGCTGGCTGTATTTCAAGAGGGCATTTCTGGGGTCTGTTTCAGAAGCTAACCCTGCTCTGTGGGATCAGCTGTGGCTGCAGGGGAAGATGAAGCCAATTTCCATTTGCAGAGGACTAGGGAAGGAGGAGGGCTGGCAGCTGGACATGCTCTGTGGCTTTGCTAGCAGTAAGGGGCAGCCCTTGGAAAGACCTGGAGAGACCAAGGAGCACCATCACCTTCCAGCCATGGCCTTCTCAAAGCACTTAGAGTTTGTATCAGATAATGAAGGAGAGACACCACATAAAGATATTAAGAGGTCCCCTTTCCATTTCAGCACCTAAATGTTCTGGGTGTCAATGAATGCATTAATAAATTTCCTCATTTTTGATACCCAGGGTTTTGCAGCACCAAGAAAAACTGAAGCTGTTTAATAGGTGGGGGAGCTGAAGCTCTTTTCTAGATCCTGTTTTGTATAGATTTCAAACCTTTAGAAATCAACCATCAGATTTTGTGCTTTAGATTCACCACCTTTATGAAATTTTCCCTCTCTTCTTCATAGCACCCTCAGGCCCTTTATGAGATGTGATTTGTAAGAAGGTAGGCATTTAATCAGCTTAGGCATTAAATAAGCCCTGACACAAGAGCCTGGACAATGCTTGTGCAGTTCCAGTTCCTTCCAGACCTGCTGTGAAAAATAATCTTGTGTTCTGTAATGAGAACAGTAAATTACAGGAAAGCAAGCGAAGTAAAACGGCTGTGAATCTTCCACACTCCCCGATGAGACCCCCACTAATTACAAAGGTGAGAGAGGCTTTTCCTGGAGCAGAGCCAGAACTGTGCCTGTGTCACCATTTCACAAAGTGACTTAGTGTTCTTGTCACTGGGTTTCCATTTCTCCAGGGTATTTCAGTGCTTCCATAGAGGCTGGATCTGGACATGTTCTGCTGATGCTCATTAAGTGATGTCAGCCAAGGCCATGGCTCAGGATTCCTCAGGGGAATTTTTCCTGATATGGTTTCATTATAAATAACTGAATAACACTGTAAATTAAAGGATCCTAACCATGTGGGCTCCATGAATGGATTTGACTAATCTGTTTCTTTCTAAATAATTTTGTCTAATATATCCTGTCCTGTGCCTCTCTGTACCCACACACACACTCTGGGCCCCAGGTGCATCAGTGCCCCATCCTGAGAACAAACGGCATTGCCTGACCTCTACCATATTATTAAACTCTCCTGACCTCCATAACTGTGTGGCTACTTCCAGGCAAGCCCATGGGAATGGCCTCTGACCCAAGCCTGAAGTCCCTGAGATGCTGCCAAGGAAACTTTGCCCAGTACTGGTTACTATGAGGCAGATTCCTGGGAAAAATATAAGGACTGTGAAGGCTACTGCCTAGCTTTAACATGCAACTGAACACCATATGGGAGGAAAAAGTCTCATTTTAAAAGTTCCCACTTTCTCTGGGGCAGGGAACACAGTTTGTTCTGGTTTGTTCCTATAAAAAAGCAGAACTGACAAAATTATTTAGGAGACTGAGATTTCCCAGTCTGCTCGTCACACCCTACCCTGGCTGGTCCATCCCTAGTGAGTCTGTCTAACACTTTGTATTGTTGCATCTCAAATGCCATCCACCTGTGGGAATTGAAAAGAAACCCCATAATATTAACCAAACCTTTTACCAACACACAGAGCATCAAGTCACTGGCCAGGGAATAAATATCCTTCCTGTTAGCCAAAGATAACATTCATTTTCTCCATCAGCTTCTTGGTGCACAAACACTGTCTGTCACCAGGAACTATCTTAGAAATTTCTCGCAAAGGACATCCTAGACAGTAATGAAATTTCAGGAATACCCAAAAAAAAAAAAATCACATCTATAATTGTCAGTCAGCTAAGTTATATTTAAATAACATTGCCCACAAACAGAATAAAAACAGAAACTTGTCAGCTACCCCTTTCTTCTTCCCCCTTTTTTTTTTTTCTGTTTAAAAGAAGCTGCTACACCAGGTTTCCTTCTCTTTCCTTTTTTAAGTAATATCACTTCACTTTGTGGAGCACACCTCCTGCTAATTCACCTAGAAGGGTCCTAGAGCCAAACCACCCAGAGACCAGGGAAATAACCAGGAAAATGGCTAAAGCCTCTCACTAAAACAGTCTGATTGGCGTGATTCCAGAAGCACAGGCTCCGCAACAGGGACAGACAGCAACATGGGACTCTCATACCAACGCTACATCATCTGCTCATGGTCCAGCCTCGCACCAAAAGCAGGAGCCATCACAGTTGCTTCTATGGACTACCATCAATCTACATGCAGTGGAGAGAGAGGGGAAAAACTCATTTAAGGTATCACTGCTGCCTGCATAGAGAGCTGGCAGTCACGTCATGGGATTGCAGCTCCCACCATGAAACCCACAAAGCTCCTCTGCTCCATCTCAGTGGCTCAGGCTACAGGGCGAGGAGGCATGAGCATTGTTGTAGGATACCAGTGAGTATCTGTCCTGCTATCAAGGTGCCCACAGCAGTGACAAATTTTAAGAGTTCAGGCTGGGACAAATCAGTCAGTCTGGCTGGGTACCCTTGGTGTTCTTCCACTGGAAATTAAGGGCCAAACTAAACAGAAAGATTTGCTTCTTGTGACAGACATACTGCTGCAGCAGACATACTCCATACATGCCAATAAATACACTGTATGTAGTGAGTGTGGATACTTTGGCTGGCACGTTCTCTGGAGCTCTTGAAATGTGTGTGCTAGGAGCCAAACGTGCATCCTCAACTCTAAAACCCAAGGTGTGCTTTGGAAAGGTTGCTAGTCCCACTCAACACACTAGTTTGGTGTACATTCAAAAGAAACCATATTATTTTTGAAGGATGTGATCTTGCCAGTGTGAACACTTGGAGCTATGAGGTGCAGCATTCTCATAAATTAAGAATGTCAGGGTACCAAACTGGGCATGGGAATTCAATTTTCTGTTGGCAGGCTTCTGTCTGGATGTGCTACTGCTCTCCCATAGAGTGCTCAGGAGATAGCAAAGAGCAGGGATCATTCCCAAAAGCAGTCTGGTTAGAGCCACACAGCTCTGGAGGTGAGGAGATGTCCATGGCATAAATCAGGACAGCCAAGCCAACCTAACTCAGGGCAGAGGCCAGGATTTGGCAGGGCTTGATTCACTAGTGTTGATGCAGACAAAGTCCCCTGGATACCAGGATTTGGTTCCTCTTGGGATTGCTTTTAGAAATATGAGGCTGAAAAGGGAAAGTGTTTTTCTCTGTCACTTCACCATCCAACTTTTTTACTCACTGCCAATGCCGTCTGCAACAGCCCAATGGTTTGCACTGTTGTAACGTTTGTATTTTCTTGCAGACAAACCATGCCCTCCTTGAACGGCACCTACATTCAAAAGCACCTCGCAGACACCTCTAGACACTGCTGGCACATCAACCATAAAGCAGTGCCTGCAGGGATTAAAGGGAGGGCATCAGCAAGGGACCGCCATCCTTAGATGCATCTCCAGTCACAATCCCTTCCTTTCCCTTTGCTGTGAGCAGAGAAGTGCCGAGACCCTCAAAGGTTTGAAAAACATGCTCACATGCCTCGGAGCAACTGGGCTTCAATGGCTTTCTTCATCTGAATTCCTTCCATTTGTCTGATTAGCCGCTCTAATCAGAGAGAAAAGAGATGCAGTCAGATATTACCCGTCTCCTGCACCTCCCCAGGCGCTGACTTACAGTAGACAATGGGAGTGTCTCTGCTCGTCACAGCTGGCACCCGAGCTACAAAAAAGGATGGTGGGGGGAATGAAAGAGCTGATCACACAAACATGTGTGTGCACAGACACAAGAACAGCAGACCATAAGGAGTGACCTTTGGGGAAGCGCACAGAGGAGCTTTGTTGTTCTTCCATTTGGTATCAGAACTCAACGTGTAAAAGGAGAGGTTTTTAACATTCATTTTCATTCATGAGTGTCTGCTATACAGAGCCTAATTAAAGCCCCTCTGTTTCCAGATCAGTGAAAATATGCAACCTGTGTATAAATGCTTTCGCTACAAGCTGGAAAGCCAAAATTATGTTATTCAATTATACTTAAGAAACAAGCAAATTTTAAACCTGAAACAGTCTCAGAATTAACTTCCAACTATAAAACAAAGCAACGTGAAAACACAGCTTTGAGAAAACACAGCCCTGCTTCTCATTTAAACAGACATATTTACTGATGGTAAGACATAATGCGTTTCAATCTCAGCTGAATAACTCGCCTCAAAGGTTTTGAGAGAGACACAAATATATTTTGAAAATACATTTCCTTCTGTAAGCATAAAAGATGTCCAATTTACATTTTTCAAGTATGCCATCTTTTCTGAGCAGAAAAGCACATTAAAAGGTGAAGGCAGCAGTCTGAAAACTTGCAACATTCTTTCCCAAGAAGATGTGTTTTATTTGTGCCCTAATAAACATAAATAAAGCAAGGCAGCATCTAAGAAAATTAAGAGCTAGGCAGAAATGTAGAGGAAGGTCTGACAGCAACAGAACACATTATTAAGAATTGTTTATGTCTGAAAGTGAGTTTTGGGAGAGTTTAGTGCTTTGCAGTGTAATGTGCTTAAGCAATTCAGCCCAAAGAGGAGAGAGGAATTTGAGCTACTGGATTCTTTTGCTAGGAAGAGAAATCTCCTTGTTTTTTGTTATCACAAAAAAATGTACAGCTGACATCAAGGCATCACCTTGAAAGAGGACCCAGTTTATGGATTCTGCTCTGGGCAACTTTAGCCTTGCATGAGACCTCAGTTTTTACTGCCTTTTCCCGCAGTACTGTGCAGCACCAGGAAAAATAGAGATCCCCTTCACCATCTGAGATGCATTTTCACTTCCTTGTGACATTTAGTCATCTTTCCCTGGCTGATTTTCATGTATTTTACATGCAGTAAGGACTGAATTTCAAAGCCTCGTGGGGTGGGGAGAAGGTTTCCTGGGAAGAGGGGTTCAGCAGGGCCAGGCAGCCCCCGGCCCATGCCGGCAGCTCACAAGGATAAAGCTGAAGCAGCTTTCCTCCTGCAGGATTCACCTGCTCATGGACGGCTTTAGGCTGGGATTTTACCATGTGCATGTGGCATTAAAACTTGGTAGCTGCTATCTGATGATCAGCTGCTGCGAACAGCACCGGCACCTCCCCAGCCCTTTCCCGGGGGAGGATGTGACAAACCTGGCGCTGTGGCAGCTTCCACAGCAGCGTGGGCACAGCTCTGTTACACAACAGATCCCAGCTTCCGACGGGGATGGGAGCTGGGGTGCCCATGGCATCCCGAGCCTCCTCTGCTAAACCCATCTCGGCATTTATTTTTTGCTAATGCCCAGCAGCCCCTTGTAAGTCTAGAGGTGACATTTTGGAAAGGAGCATGTGAGAGGATGAGATGCTGGCACAAAAGCTGGGAAATATTTCCTCCTGCATTGCACAGGTGAATGTGAACCCTCGTGCTCCTGTGTCTGCTGATGCAAATGTTCCAGGCGTGACAGACAGGAACCGTGGCTTGCCCATCTCTCAGCTCTCTCAGTGACACCCATGGGCCATTTGCTCCCCAAACTATTTTTCCTGTCTGCTGAGATTTGTTGAGGAGCACAGTAAACATGAAACCTAACAACTAGGCCACACTCAGTTCCTCAGAGCAAATAGTCTCAAGTATTTGGCACCTTGAACGTGAAGAAAAAATAACTTATTGAGAACAAAGAGGTTGAAGAGCCCTGAAACAGAGCAATGAGCACTAAGGTGTCCACAGACATGTCCCTATTCCTCCATCCCTCTGTCCTTCCATCCCTCCTTCCCTTTATCCCTCCTCTCACTGTTTCCTAGAGGATGAAGCACACCTCCCCTGCACCATGACCTCTTTTTTCTGTAGTTCACATCCTTTGGCACTTCTTCCATGCAGCCATTCAGGAGCCATGAGTTTGCTGGCTCTGCACTGGCCTCCAGCGAGCACAGCATCTGAGAGCAAAGCCGGCACACTTTTTGTAAATTTAGGTTCTAGTCATGCTGTGGCTTGATTCCCTGTTTGCAAAATGAGCATATTAATCGTTTCTTCATCCCACTGTTTATCAGCCTTGACTCACAAGATTGTAAATTCTCTCTGGCAGGGTAGTCTATTAGGATGTGTGCTTTGTTCAACAGAGCCTTGAAACCCCTAGGAGTTTCTAAATGCTGCTGTTCATGTATTATCATATTATTCATCCTGATTAATTTCTGGGTTGTATCTTTAAGCAAAGATTGCTGTTTCCCGAACCTTTACTTTAGAGTCCACAAGCCAGATTTATCCCTGCTGTTGTGCCATTAAGTTACATTACTGTTAATAATTCCTTGCTCTGAACACACTGGCTTGTACTTTCCCATTTTGTGCTTCTTCTACAAGTGATAAAGGATTGCTTTGAGGAATTTTCATTGCAAAAGAAATCAATTCTCAGCTCGCAGGGGAAGATAACAAGGGCCATATAAGGTGATCTCACACCACCACCGCTCCCTTTAACAAGAGTGTATTTTTTTTGCAAGCTGTACATCTGGATGCCAGCTTTCCAAGCACTGGGGTTGATCTATCGAACACTGCAAAACAATCTATCTTTGAAATTAATGATGATGCAAATTGTTCTCAGAAATCTATCAAAAAAAGAAGAATATAAATTAAAGACTGGACATGTTGGCAGAGGAGGAATGCTATGTGGTTTACATCAAGTTAATCCACTGCCAAAACTTTCTCTGATTTATACTCTGACATGGCAACCCTAGACTAAAGGTAAAAGGGGCACATTGCCAACCCAGAGTCTGTTTCTGCAGAGGCTCTGCACGTGCCAAATCCTATGTGTGCTTCTAGGCTACTTGGAGGAAGAGCTTCTGACTCCACCACCACCTTGGAGGTGCTGATGTACCTCCCAGCAGCCAGCGAAGGAACACAGCTGGATGCGCAGCTGGATGTGGGGAGCTACCAGGAGGAGTTTAGTGAGTGATGGCATCTCCTCCACACCCGGCAGGCCTGGCTCCAAGCTCAGCCTTGCTCCCAGCCCCTGGTGGCTCATGCAGGCAGGGAGGGCTGTCCTGGAGGCCCTTTGGTCCCAGCTGCTCTGCCCCAGCACTGGCAAGTCTCAGCTGAGGGGCTCGGCCCCAGCCCCGGTGCAGTGGCTGCAGTTGTGCTCACATCGCTGTGGGATCCCAGACTTGATGCAGGGCAGTGTGCTTTTTATTAGCAGTGAAATCACTAAGAGCCACCAACCTGTCTCTGCTGTGACCACAGCCCCCCATCAGACTGTCCCCTCTGCGCGTGGGCTCAGAGCCAGCCATGCAAGGCTCTGCACCAGCAGCTCCTGCAGTGAGGAGCTCCATGCCAGAGAGGACAAGGAACCCTGTGGATGGTTCTGCAGAGTGGATGTTCAACAGGACGCAGTCAATCTTTGGCCCTTGGGATAGGAAAATAGCAAAGCCTCATTACTTACAGTAGTTGCTACAATATTCAGTGCACAGCTGAGACCCCTTCCTCTTTCAGCAGCAGGGCGAACTTGGGGGACATTTAATACTGTCCATAACACAAAAATTCAATGGCATGAATATTGACACTGCAGCGTGAGGCACTCACAGGTTGAAAAGTGCCAGAAAGATTGCTAATGTGTCTCCTTTATTTTGTCTACTTTTGCATATGTACTTGATAAGGTCTTTAATTACAAGATCCCATGTTTGCAGTTATATTATTAAACAAACGCAAGGGAGCCCAAATCAAGCTGTGCAACCACTCAAACATGGGTTTTGCTAATTTCTGGTTCTTAGTGTGAGTGAGAGCATAATTTTTGGCCATCAAATGCTCATTTGTCAAACCTGTCGTGTTTCTCCTGCAGTTCTGCTTTGCAGCCCCTTTGCTGATATAATGGTAACCGAAGCTATTAGGAGTGCTGGGAAGAGCCATCAGCAGCCACACGTGAATTTGTCAGCCCCTATTACAGGCTGAGCAAGGTCCCAGCTAATTGATGAGACAAAGCAATTTCTGTGATTGAAAGTCTATACTAGAGATAAAGTACTGCATTATTATCAGGTGCAGCTTTGATTTTTCATTAATTACTATACTAACTCTGGAAAAGGGGCAGGGGGGAGGTATTTTTCCCACATAAGGCAAAGAAAACCAAAGAGTATACTTGGCAGAGACACATTGTATTTGTCTGGGATGAAAAACAGGACATATCTGCTGGTAGACAGCTATCCAGGGAGGTATTTTTCCCCTGCTGCACTGTTTCTCTTGGCAGCACAATGTGCTAACTTTAGAAGTGTCTGAATGCCTTTGCTAAACTATTAGCACAAAATAAGCTCCTTTGTGTTTCACCCATTCATGCTTCTTAATTTATGTTCTGGCATCACTTTTCCTTGTATTGTGCAAGTCAAGAGTCTGCACATGGGGCCAAAATGTGTTTGTGCACAGGCCACGATCAGGATAAGTGCTCTTGAGGTCGATACAACTGCACCAGAAAGCCAGACCCTACTGTGTCTCCTATTTACAATCCAATTCACACATGCCTACCTTGAAATCTTGCTCAGAAAGTAACAGTGTGCCTCCCTCTGCCTTGGAGTTGATGACAGGCTAACCAAAACCGGGAACAAGCCGTGGGGCATGGGGCCAGAGCCGTGCTCCCTGCTGTCTGCAGGGCTGGGCTCCCTGTTTGCCCCATGCTGGCAGAGCCAGAGGCCACCATGAAATCCATCAGCAGAGCCAAAACATGCCTAAAGTGAAGTGATCCTTCTTCTTTTGATTTGTGTCTGTGTTGCAGCAATGTGTTTTATTGCCTGGGAAAGAGACAATAAAACAAAAAAAAATTTGCAGTAATAAATAATGTGAAACAGGATATGCAAGAACAATAATCCAAAGCACTGCATGAAGTGAGGGCCTTTCCCTTAAAACACTGCACACTGCAAGTTCCCTGGGGCATCAAAATCCCATTCTTTCATGTTCTTTGTGGAACTAAGGGAAGTGCTGGTGCTTGACCTATGAAGAAAATATATATTTTATGAAGGGTGATACCGAGCCAAGAAGTCTGATGCTCTGAAGCTTGACTGACACAGTTTGCAGAAACAGCTGCAGCCCAGGAAGTTTAAAACTTCACTTTTCTAAACCTAGAGTAGTTCACTGCCTTCCCAGTGAAAAGGACAGGGAAGCAGAAGTGCTTTGGGTGCATTTACTTCTGGGGAAAAAGGGTACTCTAACTCCCCTGAAGGCAGCTCCCAGGATTGTCCCTAGGGCAGGCTACTGGGCACTGGGATGGGAGCTTCTCTGAAAATCCCAAGTGCTGGAAAAGGCATGGCCAAACCCCAGGTAAACAGGCTGCTGATACCTGTCTGAGACTCTTTTTGCAGATGGGGACCAAAAAAAAACAGGAAAAGCCCCTTTAACAGCAGCCTCCAACCTCCTTTTCTCAATCCACCCTTGCCCAAACAAAGCTGCAGCTCTACCAGTTTGGAGTTGGGCATGGGGGCTTAGAGCTGTGGCTGCCTGACCCTGCTGCCCCCACACCTTCAGGGACAGCAAGGGGGGTCTGATGTCTCTGAAGCCACCAAAGTACCTGAGTTTTCACATCCCCAGAGAGCTGAGCTCTGACACTCTGGCTTTTCCTCCCGTTCATATGTCCTGAGGCTGCACAGCTGCCAAAAAACGTATGCTGAAAACACACTCCTCCACCCTGACTCCTTGAGGGCTTTTTCCTCAGATTTCAAGCCCTAGAAATAAGTACTTTTCGTCCTTAACTGTACCTTGCATGCTTCAGGAGTATCCAAGAGGATGCTCCTGAATCATCTGCGAAAAGCTGCAGCTCCAAAGCAAAGCTCAGCTCTCACAGGCAGCTCAGACCACAGATGACTGCGAAAGAGGGAAAGAAGGTTGGAAAGCAAGAGGAAAAGCAAGCACCAGTGCACCCAGTCTTGTTTTACCCTTCCAACACAGGCCAACACAAAGACAGGGTGACTACAAAGCTGGCAGGTAAAAGTTAAATAGAGGTACCTGCCAGCTGGAGGGCGAACATGATGCTAAGAAAGTGTGGCTAAGTGCAACACATGAAGCAGTCCGACGGAAAACAAAATAAACATGTACATTATCTCTTTTTGAACTGTTTATAGCTGGGTCTAATCACAGTCCTATTAAGGTCAATGAACAGATTCCAGGTAGCCAGGGCTGAAGTTGGGTTTGGCTCCATATCTTTGGCTCCACAGCTTTGTTCGGGGATGTTAACAAATAAGTTTCGTGGTGTATAAGGGGCAGAAGCACCACTGCTGCCTCTTGGCTGCACAATTCAGAGCAAGGAACAGGCTCAACAGCCCTGGGGCAGAAAGGCAGCTCTGTCTGCTGCAGGAACACATCGCTTGATTCAGATGCAAACTCTCTAATTTATGCAGACAGACATACTTGTACACAGACAAACACGCTGGGATTTCATCCCAGCGTGTGGATGAGTGGGCTAATGAAAAGAGATGACATCTTTCTCTTACACACACGCAGTCACCTACACAAAACCAGGCTAAAAAGATTTTCTAAAGGCAGCAGTCAAGTGCACTGAATAGGGAATAGCAGAATTAAGACAGCCTATTCATTTTGATACAGTTCTAAGAATTGAAGTTAAGCAATAATACCATTGTCCTCAGTGTTAAATTAACAATTCCTGCTCTATTTGTTCTGAAAGTACATGTCTTGTATTAAAAATATCTTCTTTTTTTTTTCTATCTAAAGTCTTGGGGGAAAAAACAGGAAACAAAACCCAAGTCTTTATTTATAAAAGTTTCTGGAGAGTTTTCTCAGGAAAAGCAAAAGCAAAAACACAGAAATTAGGAAATGCCAGAGTTAGGGTTACCCAAACATGGAGACACTTCGATTTACTCACATGTCTGTCTCCAAATAAAGTGAACCAAAACTGCACAGCCAGCCCTGGCTTTTGAGTGACTAACTCGGCAACCTCAGTGGCAGCCTTTTAACCAAAGACACCTGTGCATTTAAATCCCAGGAGGAGATTTCCCTATTCATTTTTCTAAAAGGAAGATGAACCCTGTGCCAGGATGGTTCCCCCACCACTGGCACTACCTGAGTCCCTGGCAGTGGTCCAGGCTGCCACCCTCATCCAAGAACAGCCTGAAGAAGAAGAACTTCAGCCACGTCTGGTGACTAAGTTCTTCAAGTCTTTCCTTCACATCTATTCCACACTTGAGCTCTTCTGTCCTTTCCCCTCAAACTGTCCCAGTCTCAGGCCTGTCATATATTTTCTGCACTCAGTGAAGTCCTGGCATCCCACCCTGCCAGCTGTATGCCTATTTCTCTTCTTCCCTCTAATCTCATTGCTCAGCCATTCTCTGTTCCCCATGTCCAGACTCTGCCCTGCATTTCCAGTTCTCCCTTATTTTCCACCCTTTCTATCCCTCACATCTCACCATTCCATTCATCTCAATTTCTCTTTCAATGCAGTTCAGGCAGCAGTATCCCTCCTGCCTGGGCTCAGCAGGATTCAGGGGCATGGTGAGGTCTCAGAGCTGGCAGGGCACTGCCATTGCCAGGCTGCTCCTGAATCTCCCTGCACTGGATCGTGCTCTGTGCAGATACACCATGTGGGTTGCAAATTAGAAAGTTCAACTCAGTCACTGCTGAGCATGTGAAAATCAGAATTTTTCCTAAAGCATGCAAACAAGGCAGACTATAGTGACTACTGGAATTGGAGGGAAGGAGTAAAAATGCATTCTGGATGTGGGATCAACCTGTGCCAAGCATACCCTCCCCATTCCAAAGCAGCGGCCCTTCCATCTTTGGTACAGACAAACAAATAATTTAGAATCTTGGTTGTTTCAGGAATAATTCAACAACAAAAGTTTTTTGCATCTCTACAACATATCTTAACCAAGGCTTTTGGACATGGCTTGTAAGCTTCAGACAACTCTATTCTTCCAAAGGGCAGGAGAATGATGGATAAACAGATGGAGAATGATGAACAAACCATCTGTGTACCCACAACAACCCACCAGCTCCTCAGGTAACCTGCAAGGACCCTCTGGGCAGCTCCCCAAGGGTGGGATCTTTCCAGATTACACCTTAACAGTTACCACATCTAATAAATGGTGGCAAATAGAAGGTTTGTTCCATGTTTATCACCAAACAACTAATTATTTTACCTAAAGACAACACAAAAGCTCATGCGCTTATTGCCATGCTGAGACACCAATCTCCTCCTTCAGAATATAACAGCCATTTATTTTCTTGCAGGAATAAACACAAATGTTTGTCTTCCCTGACATAATTCCTCCCTTAGCTGGGCCAGGATTACTCACAGGACTTCCCCTCAGAGAAACCTGACCCTCTCTTTCTGCATTTGGGGATTCTGCTCAAAGAGGCTCTCATACAGCTCTATATGAGCTGGCTTCTACTTAATATCTGTACTGTTCCATGCCTACTTTTCTTGCTGAATGATAGGAAAAAATGGCTTTTTCTTTTTTTTTTTAAATCATCTCCTGGGCATATACATCATCACCTGAACATATTCATCATCACTAAATTTCATTGAAGCTTGCAGACATGAAGCATAATGACATAATCTCAGTCTTTGTCTGGAAGGGGCAGAGTGGGTAATTTATAAGAATACAGGTGGAAAAAAAAAGGTGCCTTTATGCTTCCCAGTGTCTAGGAGATATCCAGAACTCTTCTTCAAATCATATCTGAAAGGTAAAAGCCATAAGGACTTGAAAGACAGCACTGAGGCTTCCCAGACTACCTTCCTACACTAATTTTACCACTTGGACCTGAAGAGCCTGAACAACACGTTTTGCTTATTACAGAGAACTTCACCAAAACAGGCAGGTGCAGGCATGATTTTAGGGCTGCAGATGAAGTTCTCAGAGGAAAAGTTGTGCTCCATTTGTCAGCCTGTCTCCCCAGTTTATTTGTGCAGCCATAACTAAGGAAGTTTACATAAAGACCATGAAAAGCTGCCAGGAAATGCAGTAACATACATTGGCTCTGAGTGAATGCCAAGAAAGAAGGTGGGCGGAAAGTTGATGTGTGATGAATTTTGGAAGCTGGTAAGCCACAGAATTAGGATCTCAACCAAAGATTTTCTGAATTTTTATGATTTTAAAATTGAATCCCAGAACCTTACAAGGTGTTTGTACCATTTTTATTCAAGTCCTCTATGAAGTATAGAGAAACAATTCTTTTTCTCTTCACACACCACTTGGCTCATGCTGTGCAGCAACAAATAAATTCATGATTCTTCCTGCCATCCCTTAAGTCTGGGCTGACATATTCACATCTGAGATTTCTCAAGATAAAATATATGTCCACATGTCCAGGAAGTCTGCAGCTACCGTGGTGGGAACGCCAGCCCGCTCCCTCCAGCTGGCCTGAACACATTTTGTGATGACTCCACACATCAAACAGCTACAGTCGAGTCCAGTGCTCCCCAGAACTCCAAGTTTACTGTGCCTGCAGTGCACAGCCAATGCCCAGATGTGCAGAAAATCCACCCAGCACAGTGGGAGTGGGACCTACGGCACAGGCTCACTGCAACAGGGCTGTGCTGGCACAGCAAAGTGCAATGCTTTCCAAAAGATTCAGACTTGTGCACACACCATGGACAATAAGAAGGTTTCTGGACTCACGGCAGCCCAGACAGATCTGTTGCCTTTTAACTCCAAGATGGTCACTTAACATCTGGAAACCTTGGACAAATACAGAAAATACTCAAGACTTTCTGGGTAAGGCTTTGGTCAAAAAAAGTGATTATGCCAGGGGAAGTGAACAATGCATCATGGCTAAATTACAATTTGACACCAAGATCCATTGGTATGTTCTGCCTGCATCCCAGGCTGATGCACGTAAGCTGTGAGCAAATGACTGGCTGGATAGTTTATAAATATTTTTTTTTATTCTTTGTGAAAGAAAACGCTCTTTGAATGCATATTGTCAGTGAAGCAGAATTACTTGCGCTCAATCTTTTGACTGTCACCTATGACAGATCTACAGGAAAACATCCTTTTAACTAAACATGTGACTGTTGGGCATATTTGATGACAATATATTTCAAAATGATCAAAGTCAGCTGTCAGAGAAATTAGATTAGTCATTATTAGTCTTCAGTAGTTCCCATGAGAACCTCAAACAGTTGGTGGCTCTTCTTAAAAGATTAGAGTAAGCCTTGTAATGTGTCATGATGAAAGTGGTAAAGATTGGGAATAAAGGGCAGAGTGGTGTCTTTATTTCTGAAAGTAGATGGTTTCTAATTAAGACTTTTAATTGTGCTGAATTTTATCAGTCTGTGATACAGAAGACATTGGAAAAGGGCCTATATCTTCCTGTGAACTGCTGGAAATGGCATTTTAAATTCATTCCTCCGAAAGAATCTGGTTCCTAGCAGCCAGTGTCAATGCCAGCAGATATTCTTTTTTCCACACCATTTCTCCTTGTTCTCTTACTAATGCCAAGATGAGAAACGATGCTGATATGTGTTCACAGGACTAATTATTACACACACTGGATCCTGTAGTCTTACAATGAAGCTGAAACAAAATTTGCAATATAATATCCATGACCTAAAAGTAAAGATGGGGAATTTGAAAGCAAAATGAGATGAGGCTTTAGCCATCATGACTGCTGGTGTGCAATATAATAAAAAAAATTATTCATTGAGTGTTTTATTCCTTCCCCAACTGGAAACTTCTATGATGTGAAACACTGTGTGTAAAAATGGAAATCCTATAAATTCAAATAATAAAGGATATCACTTAAGTAATATTTAATCCAAAGAGGTATTCAGATAATGCAGAATATCTGAGAACAATGATTTCTTCAAAGCATTAGAAAAGATTTCTCTTTGAAATGGCTTGTTTGAAGTCTTTTTGCACAGCCATAAAACAAAAGACTCTCTGTTTAAAGGATTACATTTAAGGAGCCCTTTTTTCCTGCATTTATTTGTCGGAAAATGCTGATGGGGAGACCCCTAAACTGCAATGGAGAATATTAGGACTGTCATTTCAAAGAAGACTGATAACTTCTTTAGATCTTTCTCCAACAGTGAGGTAATCATACATCCTTGTCCTTTCATTATGATTTCTTAGCCCAAAATTTATCAAAGAGCAAAATTTTATAATGCTCTTTTTTAAAGAGCATTTTGATGTTCTTTACTGTCAATGCTTTCTTTTCAATTTTTTTCTTTTTATCCATCCCTGAAGCACATACCTCAGATAACACAAAAGGACTTAAACCCTTAAAAGTATACAATCGCATGGGGCTTATAAAAAACAAGGTACCTTTTTACCAACTTTTCAAACTCCTTACTTGTGTGATTGTCTACATGCAGTTTAGGCCATTTTTTAATTATGTGTGAAAAAAATTGTAACATTAACAACGTGCTGTCCTTTCTGTGCTGAGTGGTTTTGGGTTGTGTGGGGTCCTCATGAAAGCAGCTTTTTCTCCTGATGTACTCAAAAATCATCCCTCCAAAAATCACCACAGCAACAACAGCAATAACATGTAAAGTCCCTATAGCCAGGGGATTTTAAGGAGAGAAGAGGAACCTGTGGGCATTTTCCTGGCTGCCAGTGGCACAAAGGCCATGGAAATATCTCCCAGGGTTCCCATGGCCAGCCCCAGGCTGCACCAAAGCTGTCACTGGAATCTCACCCAGCCTGCAAACAGTTATTGGTTTTCCAAAAGAATTGCAGACTCTGGAGCAAATTTAAGTTTCCGGGCTTTTCCCAGTTGCTTTTCCCAGCTGTCCTCCACAAACCCCACCAGATGCAGGCATGGTGTCCTTGGCTGTACCAGCACCAGTGAGGAGGTGAGAACCGCGATGCCAACTCCAGTGCTGCCCAAAATCACTCACACCACTTGACTTTTAGCAGTAAGTTTTGGCCCTGACCAGCTCTTCCAAATAATGCTGAGGCACTGTCTGGGAGACAGTCAGGCCGGAGAACATTCCCAGGTGGTGATTATGGACAAGGCTTCGCTGTTTTGGGAAGGAAAAGGGATGGAGTCCAGCCAGCTGGATGCAAATCAGGCCATGGATTTCTTGCCCTCATGGCCAACAGTCCCTGTGGTTCAGGGATTTCCTGAGTCAGAGCTGGAGTCTTTTTGGGAGTTTGACTGTTCTCAATTACTTTATATTCCATGAATTTGTCCAAATGTGTGTGAGATCCATGGAAAGCTTTAGCATCCTTCACATCCTTTGGCAAGCAGTTCCACAGCTCATTTCGGTCTTATTAATGCCATACTTAAAAGTAAGTGATAATAAATCTATCATGCGTTGGCAAAATCTTCCAGGGGGTAATAGTTTTAATAACTGTTAAAAAGGTTTGCTGGGCTTTCTGTCTGAGTATATCTGGCTTCAAATTTCAGCTACTTGGTTCCTGGTAATGCCTTGTCCATTAGCTGGCAAAAAAGAAATAGATTACCGGATACTTTCTCTGAGTAAACTGTGATGAAACCACTCCTTAACCTTCTCCTTTATATAATAAATCAACTGAGTTCCCAAATTCTCTCCTAAAGAGGCATGTTTTTGAAACTCAAATAATTACACTAAATATGTTGAGGCATGATTTTCCTTTCAAAAAGGAGCCATTTTTTGGCTGCATAAAACACACCTTGACAGAAATAAATAACATTCACTCTCTCTTTAGTTTTTGACATTATGAAGATGTTGCAGAGAAACCTTTGGCCTGTCTCCAGGCCAAATAAACAATTTCATAATTAGCATCCCAGAATATCTCCTTATGAGCTAACTGTGCTCCAAAATAAAAGTGGATTTCAGTCCAAAAATGTTGGTCTGAGTTCAAAGCGTGTTAAGGAATATAAACAGCTTATTCAGCACTATGTGCTTTGGGAAATTTTTCCATGGAGACAAGCTCTTTCTGAACACAAGAATGGCACTAATTTGTTCATATGCATGTAATTAACTTCATTCCACTGATTTTCTTGGAGATTTGTTAGAAGACGAGGGGTGATCTTTATATTTCACACCATAAAATGTGAAACAGCAGATCTTCTCACAAGATGTATATTGCCAGAGGAAGAAAAAATACATCAATACGGTTCTATTGATTTGGCAGCAGAAATACTTAGTGTTTCATGTTAGATCTGATTTTCAGGTGTATTTTTTCCTCACATCCCCATATTGTTCTCTTGTATAAGACTGATGTTGAAACGAGATCTTCTGGTTGAATGAAATGGTGAAAACTGAAAAATAGGCATGCAATAAATTTGTTCCATAGTGATTATACAGTGATGATCGCTACTGAAAAAATTAACCACTCTTTCAATCTTGATTTTGGAGTTCATACCACTCCTTAGACTTCCAGGCATACACTGTAGGAAGGAATATACATCTTCCCAAATGCTAATCTTTCATTTTTACACGTCCACCTTGCCAAATCTTATGACTCAATTTACTCTGCAGGGATTTCATTTTCTGTAGCATTGACACTTGAAGCACTCCCTGCACAGAGATGTAAATCACATTCCCATACACTCTATTTCCAGAATCCTTACTGAGGCAGGAATGAATACCTTTTGAGCAAAAACTGGTGAGAGGACTTTCCAAAACAGACAACTTGGAGCAATATTGCCGTAGAAAAATATTACTCCGTAAGTAAAAGTATGTTTTCAAACTCTCCAGAGTACCTCCACAGATTCAGAGAATGTGCAAGTAAATGTGTGGTATTTGAAGCTCAGAAGGAACTGTTCATAGCAGAAGATCCACATGCACATGTGAAATCTGTGTAGGATTCTCTGCTGGGGACTGAGCACCTTCAAAGAAATGCAACCCTCACACTTGTGCGTTGCACCAGGTTTCACCAAAGCCCTGCTGGAAACCAGAGCTTTTACCTTGTGAAAAAAACGAGTTTCAATCTTTATGGTTGGAACCTGAATCCTGAGTATGGGCAAGATGGTTCTCTTTCTTCAGAGGCACACCAAATTTCACACATTACACATCTGAGCAGACAGTCACTGGATTCAGAAGACTGACAAACTAAATTCCTACCACAGTGGGATGTACAAATCAGGCAAGAAACTGCCATTTTGCTAATTCTCTCTTCCTTAATTCAAATTAAACTTTAACAGATTATTAGAATCCATTCTGACATTTACTGCAAGAGAAACAAGACCATGCCAGTCGTACTGGCTCAATAGCTACCAAAAAATTCAGGTACCTCAGGATTGTCTGACCAGCATTATTATGAGAATTTTCTAGGTTGCTAATACTTTCAAAACACTAATCTTGCTTTGCCGACACTCGTGTATTTCAAATCTTCTTTTGAAATTTAATTCATTATCATGAGGTTGACCCTCACCTTGCAGGCCCTCTCCCCCTTGGGGACATGCTCTAATCTCAGGGGAAAGGGCTCTAAGCTCTCAAACAGGTCAGGCTGGAGTGTGATTCCATTACCTCCTCTGCATTTTTTTTTCGCACCAACTTTTCTCATCACCAGTTTCAGCTTCCCTTTAAAATAGATTTTCTATTTAATTTTGTTTCATGTCTTCAGCACTGCAGTTTAATGCCACCCTCTTTGAAGGACATTGTAGGAAGAAAGGAAGGAAGGAAGGAGGGAGGGAGGAGGGAGGGAGTGAGAAAGAGAGAGAGAGAGAGAGAAAGAGAGAGAGAGAGAGAGAGAAAGAGAGAAAGAGAGAAAGAGAGAAAGAGAGAAAGAGAGAAAGAAAGAAAGAAAGAAAGAAAGAAGAGAAAGAAAGAAAGAAAGAAAGAAAGAAAGAAAGAAAGAAAGAAAGAAAGAAAGAAAGAAAGAAAGAAAGAAAGAGAGAAAGAGAGAAAGAGAGAAAGAGAGAAAGAGAGAAAGAGAGAAAGAGAGAAAGAAAGAAAGAAAGAGAGAAAGAAAGAGAGAAAGAAAGAAAGAAAGAAAGAAAGAAAGAAAGAAAGAAAGAAAGAAAGAAAGAAAGAAAGAAAGAAAGAAAGAAAGAAAGAAAGAAAGAAAGCCTTTTAATCTTTCCTACTTTTTTCTCTGGAGGGCAAATTTCTTTTAATCACTTTCCTGAGCATAATTTAGCACATATAATTATACTTTAAAAAAAAAAAAAAAAAGGAAGTGAATCAATGCATTACCCTGATTTTAGGAAATCCTAAATATAATCAATCTAAGGATTTCTTACTGCGCTTTTGATACAGTTCTCATTGCCAAGAACAAAAGTGCAGAGAGTAAATAGGATGATGTGGCCTTTGTTATAGAACAGCCTTTGTGAAATGCAGGATTGGTGTCTGGAGGCATTACGGTTCAGGTCTGACCTGTCAGCCTGATGCAAAATAACACACACTTCGATTCTGGCACAGCGCTGCAGTCCTGCTTTACAGAAATACTAATTTCTTGTTTGCTTTTTTTATTACCACAGTCATCCCAGATCACACTCATATCCTAAACACCAGACCATCCTAAACCCCTGCAACTGTTCTTTCGAAGAGCAGAAAGGATGTTTTCTGAAAGACAAGTGATCCTGTCTCCACACTGATCTCCTGAGCAGCAGGGTAACTTCTGCAGGTCACGCCTCGGGTCAAGGCACCAACCTCTGAGGGCTTCCTCCCTCTCTGGCCGGGTTTTACAATGCCTTGGTGCCCCCTCAGTGTCACACATCTTCGCTACACCCTTTGTGGCTGATGAGAAGCTGCTTTGCTGTGCAGCTCCTCACAAGGGTCACTCTCCAGCCGTGCAAGCATTTCCCTCCCACTGGTGACCCATCATGCTGACTTTGCAATGCCCTTATTTGTTTACAATCTTTATTAATTTATCCACTCTCACTTCCTAAGGTATCGTACAGTACACTCTGATAAAACAAAGGAAAATATTAATCAGGGTTAATAGCACTATTATAACCCAATTAATTCGATAGAATTGCAATGGCTAAGAGGGAACAATAAATTGCAGATGAAGAACATATGCAGGAAACACAAGATGCTGGAAACCAGCATCTTTTTTTCAAGAGGTATTTTCAATTAAGCACCTGCAATAGACCCTTCATGTACCCTTCACTGTACCTGCAAGCTAGGGCAAAATGAGCTGAATTGAGGATGTCAGGAAGATGAAGGGGTTTTGTACTGAGTTCTCCATTTTCTACAACTTGCCTGGTCATATGTGATGGGAACCGACTTTGCCAGTAGTTCTGGTGAAGAGCCAAGTAGCATTAAGCCCTTTTGGAGCCTAAATCCACTTTTCCAAGGAGACACAGGCACTGGGGATAGGACCACAAAGGGCGTAGGCTCCACAGCACGGAGGTGCTCAGCAGTCAGTTCCCAGGCTCTCTCTGTCTCCAGCAGCAGGGCTGAGCGAGGCTTTGGGGCTCCCTAAACAGAGTTTCCTGAAAACAGGAGCCACAAACCAGCCCAGCGGGCAAGGAGCCACCTGAGCTAGTCACAAAGAAATCTTGAGGTGGTGCCAAGCCTCACCCCACCCAAGGGTGCTGTACTTGGATGGTGTTCACAACCCTGTGGGGTGGAGAGCCCCATTCCCACCCTGACTCGAGTGCCTTTTTCCCATAATACACAACCCCAGGATGCAGGAAACAGGAGTTGATGAAACACATCATTCCCTGGCCTAAGGAAATGTCTGCACATCAGAGAGCTGGTTCAAGGTTGTATTTTTTCCTTCAGGGTGAAAAAGGAAGATGCAGAGCAGCTAAACTGCTAAACTTGCCACTGTGAAAAGCTTTTCCAGTTTTAGTTTTGCTTTTTTTGTTCAACAAAGAAGACAACAAAAGGGAAAATGAACATAAAATTTTGGCCAGAATAAAAATCTGTTCTGAGTGGAAAGCAAATTTTCCCTTCCTCTGCCCCATGAAAAGTACTACAGAACACATGAGGGCCCCAGGTACAGTTTGAGTCTGAGTCCTTGGCTGCCTGAAGCAGGGAGGAAAAGCTTTGGAGGTGGTCTCTCCCTCTTGTCCCACTTTGACTTCTTTCTTTGAACTGTGCTGGAAGTTTTCTTTTCCTGATCTGTAGTTAATCTGCTCACAAAGTCGCACAGAATATGAAATTAAAAATGTGACAGGCTTTTTTTTTTGTTTTTGTCTGCTCTTCGACAGCTTTTGGAAGAGAAACCCAGCTTCTGGCTTTTTGCCAGAAGGATTATGTTGTTTCACTTATGAAGAATGCATTTTTCATAAGCAACTATTTTACATTGCAAACTCTGGGCTCTTATTACAGACAGATAGACTATTTTTAATAAAGTTTCCTCCAAGATCTCAGCTGGCTTTTAAGTCCATGAGTGTTAACCTAGAAATGCTGTACTTAGAGAACTGCACACAAAGGTATATTCATGAGGTCTGTGGCTGCTCTCACACTGAAATAACCCTTTTGAAGTTAAAAAAAAATTACAATACATTCATAAAAATGAACACATTTGGGTATAATGTACAACTGTAGAGAGCCTGTACTTGGCCTCAGAAGGCTGTGATTGTGACCTGTGGCTGTGGTTGGGCAGGAAACGCTTTTCCTGCCTTGCAAATATTCTTGGGATTTCAGAAATTACTCCCATTTCCATATGTAGAAAAAGAGAGTTATTTTACAGCTTTCTTTTAAATGAAAGAGCAGAGAGACAGGCAGACAGCCCACAAGGCTGTGGTTAGGTCTCTCACCTAGGATGAAAGGGATTTAGGATCAGATTAGCTGTGCTTGCTGTGGTTTGCAGAGGGGACAGGGGTGCTGGGCTCTCAGAGGCACCAAGTGCTCATTAGGCTGCTGGCTTTTTCAGCCCTCTCAGCAGAAGATTTTCAGTTTTGCACAGATCATTAAGTGTTTGCCAGATCGGGGACTTGAACCTAATTAATCTCTGCGGGAGACTGATGCCAAAACCATGTGCTTTAGGCACCCAAACAGGTTAGGCACGGCCAGCACCATTCGGGTGGGTGAGGGCTGGCAGGTGATTCAGCTCCCCAGCTCCCAGGGCAGACTCCTGGCAGGTGATTCAGCTCCCCAGCTCCCAGGGCAGACTCCTGGCAGGCTCCTGCCCTCCTGCTCTGCTGCTCTGTCGGCTGTGCCCGCCAAGGGCAGCGCTGGAGGGGCACTTTGCGAGTGGGGATGCGCCAAGAGCCAGCCCAGGGAGAGGGTGCTGGCTGTGTCACACGTCCCTGAGCTGCCAGCGGCAGGTCCTGCTCCACCGGCACCTCAGAAACCTCAGCATGGGTGAGTCCTTCTGCACAGTGCCCTAACCCTGCAGCCTCACCCACAGCAGCCAAAGAGGGACAGGATCTAACCTTCAGGCGAGAAACTGGGCTAAAATAGAGATGGTTTCTGTCTGTCGTAAACGAACCGTGCCATTGCTGTGGTAAAACTCACGGCAGTGGAAGAAAAGGTGACCCAGGTTGGATTCAATGCTATCTCCTGAGAAAGAAAACGATTTCTGCTGAGAAATCTCTTGTGGCTCTGTCCCTACACCCAGCACCATCTGCACCCCTTGCCAGTGGTCACAAATAAAATCTTTACTCCTTTCCCACCTGCTCCTTGCACACCTGTATCGTGCTTACTGACCTATATTACTCTCACTGGGCCAAAGGAAGGCTTTCAGGTTTCTCCAGCTCCAGAAACTGCCCTTATTTAAAAGATTTCCTAAGTTTTACGTAGATTACCTCTGTCATGAGAAGCCAGGCCAGGAGGGAATCTCACCCAGTCTCCTGCATATCATAAGAAATTAATTCTCTAACAAATTCCCTAGTGTGAGCCCAGTTCGGAAGAATAAAATGCTACATTTCAGCATTTATTTTTTATCCCTCTTTGTTCTTCTCTGCTTATTCTTTTCTCTACTAAAAAAAAAAAAAAAAAAAAAAAAAAAGCAAAATGAGGGTGCAGGAGAGGTAAAATATGAATGGAAAACTCCTACTTAAAAGTACTTTAACTTAGGTTGTTACTCTGGGGAGGAGAGAAAGACGCTGGAAAAAAATGTGAAAGAAAATATTTCCTATATTTATTTTTCACTTACTTTGTCAAAGCTGTTTTCATGTCAGGAAATCTACTTGTGCACAGCCCTCTTACTGGGACCAGCCCTGCTGTGGGAGCTCAGCCCCCATAACATAGCACATTCTGTGGCCCAGACACCTCAAAAGGGGTACCCAAATCAGGGCTTAAAGTATTCCTCCTCTTTTCCTGGAGCTGTTCTGGAGTAGGGCTGGTGACAGTCTGGCCAGGGACACTTGCAAATGAGTACTCTCGAGGTGATAATTTAATGAATGAAATTTTAACAGCAAATGGTTTTCAATGTCTCTCACTAAAGAAGTCAGCATTTCATGATGAGTTTTCCAGGAATATCTCTAGGATGAGGTGCAACATACAGCTAGCAAGGCAGCAAGCTGCAGCACACAGCCTGCACAGATCATCCCTTGATTCCATGGTGGCCCCAGGTGCTTACTGTAAAACAATTTCCCGTGTCTTATTTATCATAATTTCTCTTTAAAGTCACTATTGCCTGGTTTCAAGCTCACTATTGCCTTGTCAAATTTGATATTCTGTTTAAAGCAAAAGCAAATTGTATCTCAGTGAACTCAGAGAAGATAGCTAGAAAGGAAGATACCCTGGGTGTACAGCAGGGTTTGAGAGTTCCCCTCCTGGGGCCAACAGGAGCTGCTTGTGAGCACAGGTGCCCTGCTCTGGGTACCTCTGGCCTGGCCAGGTTATCTTTGACCTTCACCCTCTGCATCTCACACCCAATTAATTTGTGAATGCATTTATTTAAGGGCTTGAGTTTGGTTTTTGAGCTTTCAAAAGTAGTTTACAACAGTGGCTAACATGGTGGGGTGAGTAGACACACAATGAAATAGAAGAACCAGAATTTAGCCCAATGATGACAATCCCGAGAAACTCCATATTAATGGGAACTGCTGAGAATGCTGTTTTGGTTTGGTTCTGAAATCTCCAAAAGTAGGTTGGTCTTGGACTTTCATCTTTTTCAGAAAATACTGGCCAAGACACTTTGTAGAGAGACATAAAATTAGATGGGTAGACAACATTCAAAATACATTAAAAACAAAAAAACCAAAAAAGAATTCCCCTGTTATGCTTCCCCTCCATTTTAGCTGAGCTGCCCAAAGGCAGCAGGGCTCCTGCAAGGACGATCAGGTAATGCCGCACCTGTCACTGCAGAGCAAAATGCAAGTGGGGAAAAATTCATTTCTTTAGGGGATGAAGTGAGCCTCACCCCTTACATTCCATTAACTGCTCTGATTCTCCCAGGCATTCTGCAGGCAGCAAGAGAATAAAAAGGATCCATTTCAAATGGTGAAAAGGACATCTTTGAAAAGAAACTCCTGAAAATGGGTGGTTTAAGGTACAGCAGATACAGCAGCAGTAAAATGATTCTGCTGTTTAAGTTGGAATTCTAGTATTTTATTGTATGCCGTGACACAGAGTTTTCCTAAATGTTTTCAGAGAAGATCTTGTAGCTGGAGTATAATGAGCAACAAAATAGAATGACCTTTTTTACTTTTCTGGTTTATGTTTTGGGATTTTTTTTTTAACCCTTGTTCTCAGTCCCATTGTTGGCTTTAGCACAGTCACTAGATGGAGGACGGACTGTGCACAGACACAAATACACACACAGAGAAACAAGCAGTTGTTTTCATAGTTATTTGCCATCCATCCAAATCCACTCTGCCTTTTCTTCAAATAGACAATGTTATTAGCTTTACCCTTCAATTACCAAGCACATCATGAGTCTTGCAGCACTCCCTCAACTTCAGAGCAGCATGGAGCTCAAATAAACAAACAAAGAAAGAAAAACAAACAAACAAACAAAATCCTTCCCTGGATTTCCATGCACACTGATTATATAAAACAGAGAGGAGACTGCAAAGTGGGAAATGTGACCCTCAGAGTTCAGTATGGATTTTAGTTCTCTTCGCCCCTACTTTGGGTTCTTGCATGATTTGAGAATTTTTTTGTAAGGTAAAGGTGATAAATTCTGATTATGTGATTCCTTCCTGTTCAGCAAGTCTTACTTTACACATCTATCCCTGCCAGAGTTTTACTAAGGTGGATACCACTGACTAGAGCAGAGATGGTGTGAGTGGTTTAGAAACGTGACATGTTTGAGACCTACCACCAAAGTCACCCCCACAGATGATGTTCAGGTGTAGTTTCATGACAGTTCCTACTCACTCTGATGAACTCTGATGTTTGTGAAGTGCAGTGAACACCTTTCCTCACCAGCAGCAACCCATAATTCTCCAGGAACATTCTGCATGGAGGTGCAGTGTGAGACTGTGCCTCTCTGTTAGGTCACACCTGACCATCTCTTCATTCCATGTCCCTGGAGGAACATTCAGTGCCTTTGGAGCTCCAGTGGTTTACATGGCTGAGTCCTCAGCTTTGAGCTGGGCATGTCCTCCAGGGTCTCCCTGCAAGGATGGGACAAACACTTTCCTACCAGAGCTTCACAGTATGAAACCTGCTCCCTTTTGGGGATGACAAGAAACATCTTCACTGTCTCTGACAGCATTGCTTTCATATTTGAAACCTCTTCAGCTCTCTGAGCTCCTTCCAAACACAGAGTGAGCAGAATCTGTGCAGTGGCATATTCTGTGCTAAGACCCTGGAGCATTCATTTGAGAAGACAGAAACACCTTATTCACACCATGGTGCTCACCTGAAGATCAGTCAGGCTGTTCAAATGCCATCCCAGAAAAACACTTTACTGTTCCAAGGAGATGAAGCATGTGCTGTGCAGAGGAAAACTACCATTGCCTAAATGGCACACTTAATGACAGTGCACAAAGTTATAGGAAATGTGTAATAATATGGCAATAATAACAATAACAATGAAATTAAAAGAACATGTAAAAAGTGGGCCAGGGAGGGAAGCAGTTGACTGAGAACTGAAAAGTTACAGCGGATTTCTCTGGGATGTGTTCTCCAGTACTTTATTAGATCACCTAAAAGTAAAGGACTTCTTCAGAGTAAGGGTGTTTCATCACCAAGAACATTCAGCAACATATTTTGCTCGACTTCAACTGAATTCTCTTGCATCAGAAATGTCCCTGGGCTCTTACATCACCCTGGCTGTGGACACAGCTGTAAAATCACTCCCTTCCCTAGTCAATGTGAGGCAAAATATTTATTTTAATAGTGCCAGCTAGGCCCATTTCATTCATAATTGAATCAGTGGCTTATTTCTAGGTCTTTTCACTGACCACCCATTCATCACTTCCAACCACAGGGTTCAAAGAACTGCTGGAAGGCATAATCTTTTCAAAACCCAGCCCAAGCAGAGTGTCACACCCCAAGGGCCAGGCTGTCAGCCATGCTCTGCCATCACAGCCCATCAGCCTCCAGCAGGGCCCTGCAGCAGAAAGGCCAGGACACTCTAGCACAGATTCCTACAGCCACTGGCACCTTGGGGCATACTTTCAATGACAATGGGAAATGCCCTGGTTGAGTTAAAGACAGCCCAACCCAAGCTCATCACACTGTCCTGGTGTCCCCTTAGAGTTGCCAATGATCCCAAGGGAGTAGAGCTTTTTGGGTCCTGCTGTCTTCACCTGTGTGTGGCTGCACATAATCTACCACAGATGCACACCGAGCCCACGTCCTCATTTGGTTTTTTTCTGGTGAAGGTGACCAAGGGAGCTGCACCTACTTTCTTGTACTATTTCACAGGTCCTGTCCTGCAGACAAGAATCGCCACAGTGCACAGAAGTTCCCCTAGCACAACGGTGCAGACACAGAAGCAGTGGTGCAAGGAGAGATTTTCCAGCTCTGTCCTACAATACTTCACACATGTCATGAGCAGAGATCTGCAGAAGATTTGAAGCTAAGAAGTTTAGACAAGTGATGTGTCTCAAGGGTGTCTTGCAACAAGAAATTCCCATGCACAGCAGTACAAAGAGAAGCCAATCCCCTTCCTCAAATAACTGCCCTGCACAGGTAGTGCAAGCAAAAGGAAAAGGAGTCTGTGATTTGGAGCAAACACCAAAGACAGCAGACTCCAGTCGCTGTAAGCCCCAGTCCCAGCAGGCAATCAGGCAGATCCATGCCCAGGACAGCTTGGTAACATTTTCTTGTGGAGTCCTACCTTTTATGTCTCTGTATTCTGTAATTTTTTATACTTCCCCTTCCAAGCAGAATGATTCATTCTGCTGCATCTCCTTCTCCAGTCCTTCCCAGCTGCAACCAGAGCTGCACTCAATTCAAGAAAACCCCCTTTTTCAGCCAGTTCCATACCTCTCTCTTGTAACCATGGTCATTTCCAAAGTTCTTAAAGTGATAAATATTCAGATTGAACAACCTAAGTCTCAAATTTATCTCCAGTTTAACTGCAAATTGATACTCCTATTAACTGGGCAAACAGCTGATGGAGAAGTTGGATTGCCACCACAGTTCAAACGGCAACAAGAAGGGAAATACAATTTTTCACAACAATAAAAATTTCAGAGTGAGCAGACCCCAGTCTCCTTTTCAGTATCACATTTTGCAAATATTTTGATCAACTTTCCACTCTCTCCTCCAGCCACTCCTGCACTTCAGATTAGCTGATTGTTTCATGGAGCCAAAGTATTTTGATCCGTTAGAAATTTGTCCTGCATCCATTGCTAAAGCCAGTTGGAACACAATTTGCAAAAAGAGAACATAAATCAAGTGGTATATTTGTGATTTTCATGCAAACCACACTGGAGTCAGTGAGCTACTGGCTCAGTCACACCATCCATTCCTCTGACCAGCAAAATCTGAGGCCTTTTTCTCTGGAGAACTGTACTGGAAAATCTTTAGATAATCTTGGTCTTAGAAGAGAATCTTGAGCTGGGCAATATTTATTTTAGTTGAAAAAGTAATTATTCTATTGTGGATTCTTAGATGGAAAAAAAATCTCCTAAGAATGAGCTGAAGGATGGATATGATTTCACTTTGATGACATATTGATCAAGATAAGAAATAATTAATTATACTGCTTCTCTAAAATATTATACAAATGGAGCAAATTATTCTATCTAAAAAGCCAGAAATATGTGTCTTGGAACAAATCCAGATGCACCAAATGTCTACTTTTAAACTCAGTGACTAATGGAAAGAAAGCTGCAGTGATTAGTTACAGCAGTTTTAAATCAATACAAACTAGGAATGGCTCTGACTGTATCTGGGCAAACTGACCTCCCGAGCTAAGAAGTGACCCTCAGATTTCAGAAGGATGCAGTATGTGGAAGGGGTAGATATGCTTACAAGAGCAGAGCCTGAGGAGTGTTACATGATGTGATTTTTGGAGAGCTCTTAGGGAACCTTGCCCCTATTCTTAAAAAGTACGAACACCTCTGGCATCTTGCTGTGTGAAAATTTCCCATGGGAAAATTTGGGGCAATAATCTATGGAGGGGACAGTCCAGCATAAGAAAACAACCTGTGGAAGTGTGGAAACAGGCAGTAGTGATGGAGCAGGCACCCAAACGCTTCGTGCAGTGCCCTGTCTTGTGTGCATGGGTTTGCTTGCAAGAGCCATGAAACGCTCACTGTTTCACCATTTCAAAGGGTCTGTGTGGCCTGTGGTCAGCTCACACCTCTCCTACAGAGCTCAGCCACTGATGCTCTCACTGCCCAGATGTCTGAAATGGCCATTGCCCCATTCCCACGCTGCTCTCAGACCCCATCCCATGATACCTGAAATGGCCATTGATTGCCCCATTCCCATACTGCCCTCAGACCCCATCCCATGGTATCTGAAATGGCCATTTCCCCATTCCCATACTGCCTTCAGACCCCATCCCTTGATATCTGAAATAGCCATTGCCCCATTCCCGCACTGCCCTCAGACCCCATCCCATGATATCTGAAATGGCCATTGCCCCGTTCCCATACTGCCTTCAGACCCCATCCCATTGATATCTGGGCACCTTTACACCTGTGGTGTCACTGCCAAGCACAAACCCAAGCTGTGGGACTGATCAAACTAAACCCTTTTTTTTTTCTCTTGTGTAAAGGTACTGTGAATCCAAGCCCTGAACTAAACGCAACAAATCCTCAGGAATCTGAAGTGCAGATGACACACAGACTTGAGGCTCAGTCCATGCCTATTGCTAAAGATTTTGCACAAACCATGTTTTACCAGAATGGCACACGCTAATGAATGCAGTGGCACAAAGGCATTGCAAGTACTGCCTGTGTACTGCACAGTAATTGTCAGACAAAGGATGGCAACAAAGCACAGACTCACAAAAAATTAGATTAAAAATTTTAACTCTTGGTGCATCACCCACAGTGTTTCCATGGATCGGTAATTGCCCAGGGAAAGAATTTGCAGTGGGAAACAGAGGCTTTCTCTGAATTTGCAGCAAGCCGTTCACTGCTGCTAAGGCTGCAAACACGAACTATGGACAGCTGACATTTTCTGAGTGCACATCATCCTCAATTCTGATTTATGTCTGAAGGCTTAAGAAGGATTTATCTTCAGAGCCTGCTCAAGGAGTATTGTGTGAAAGGGGAATGAATAAAGCAAGAAAGCCATAAATTTCTCTTTCAGTACAAAAACCTGGATACTGAGTAACCATGCAGAGCCAAGAACCGAGTGGAGCACATCAGTGTGAGCACTGTGATCTATGTTAAAACCTCTTCTAAATTCCTCATTAACATTTCTTGCTAATTCCTTGCTGGGGGGAGCGGGTGTTTATATATCATGAAAGAATATTAATTTTTAAGTCATCTACTGTTTTAAATCACTTCCTCACTCAGTCCCCTAACAAACAGAGAAGCAAGCTAGGATCTAGGGAGAGGGATGCTCTCCTTTGACTAGTCTCACTGCATAGAATACCTGGAGCTAATTCTACTTTCTGCTGGAATAAAGGGGATCAAACTTGGCAAATTGTTTTTAATGTCCTGAAAGAAGCAATTCTTTTTCTTTAGAACACGGACTAATACAGACAAACTGGCAAAAATGGCTGGATAAAAATCTAGGGTACATAATGCTGGTTTAATTATATTTTCTATTTGGGACTCATCTCCTAATGATAAGTTTTTACTAATACACTCTTGTCCCAGATTTCTTTACCCTGTGCTTCAGTAGTGTATTAAAAAGGCATTCTGCTGACAGACCTTTGTAGATTTTATTGTAAAAAAATGAAGAATTGTCTCTGAGAGTAGACCTATGGCCACATATATACAGAAAACTTAGCCACTCCCTCTGCAAAGTGTCAGCTACTAGCAGAAAGGAAGCACACAGGAAAACAACAAGGATGTTGAACCTTCAGAAACTGTAAATGAGTAATCTTTAAAACCCCGTTCCTTCCCTGCAGGACAGAGAAGGTAGTAAAGAAGGAAAACCCAGCTAAGGGGGTGGAACACTCCTGAGCTCTACGCATGGGTGATGCAGGAAGTACAATCTTCAACACTAAACACATGAATGTTAAAAAGTCAGCACATTTCCTGGATGTGATCCACAGTTAAATTCACATTACTCAAGTTAAACAGGAGCACACAGGTTTATTTATGCAGCATAACAGTCCCTGGAGACATAAACGACAATGAAGAAGAAAAGTAAATTTGCCCAGGAGACAACAGAAGAAGAAAAACAAAGTAAGAGCTTATGCTAGAGCCAGGCCTAAGCCTGAAACCTGTTCTGCCTCCAACCTCAAGCACACAGATACACAGCTGACCTCTGTAAAATCCTGGTCAGGTACTTTTCAAGCCCTTATGCTATTGAAGATAACAATTTACAAGCCTTCTGAAAGCAAAATGTGGAAGGACAGCGACACTGGAAAAGCCAGCTACAAACTATACTAACATAAACACAAGCTGGATGCAAGTACTCAGTCTCTTCAGCTCTTCTTTGTATTTATTTAAAAACATAATTTTTTATATCAGTACTGATTAACTAGAACTCAGCAATCCATGACCTATTACCAGCGTGATGAACCAAGGCAATGTGAAACAGCAGATTAACAACTTATAGTTAAAAAAACCATAAAGCCACAAGTAGATGCCCTTCTCTATTGCTTGTGGCTTCATTCTGCAGCAACATTAATTTGTCTCCAGAGAATAAATAGGGCCATATAATGGCAATTATTGTCACGGGCTCATTGCAGACATGACCTCACCCTCAGGACTTGGAATCTGCCCCTGATTTGGCTGGAGCTCTGGAGGAATTTTAATGACAGGGTGTGAGGGTCAGGCTGTGATACCTCTTTTGCATAACAGAAACCCATCTCAGTGGGGCTGACTGAGGCAGATTGCTGTCTGAGGTCCCCTTAGGGTCTCTAAGGAATGGGTTGGGCCAGCAGGTAATTGAACACACGCACCCAGTGCTTTAGTTCTTCTGCAAGTGCTCTGACAGAAATATTAGAAAAATTTCTATGGTGGAGCCTCAAATCTGAACACTTGTTAACACCAGAGAAACCTGTGGTTTGGAGTAACGCTTGCTTTCCTCGTGGATCTGGAACAGCCTTTGCCTAATGTACCCCAAATAACAGGACAAGGCCATCTTGGGCTCTCAGCTTTTACCCATCTGCAGTTTTGTGTCACCTGCTAGGGGTGCCCACCTTACCCAGAATCTTAGAAAGGCATTCAGCAGCACCCAGGAAACTGGAGGAAAGTGTGACCTGGCAGTGACCTGATAAACTCATACTGCTCACACCTTCACCTGCTGGGAGCTACCAAGATCGGTGGGAACATGTGTCTGCTGGAATGCACAGCCATTCTCAGCTAACAAACATTTGCCAATTACTCTGCAGAAAGCTGATTCCAGCTCCCACCTGGCACCAAATACAGGTATCCCCAGGACCCAGTTTAAATGGTGAATGAAGTCTTCATTTTGTCAGTGTCTGCCATAACAGTCCATTAACCTCAGTGAATTACCTTGTAGACCCCATCCATCAAAGTGTCTGTCTACCTGATGAAATGAAGAGTTATTTCTTGGGTCTGTCACTATGTGCCAGCTCAACGGCTAAAGCATTTATTCAATATGATTAATCCATTATATCCTAACTGTGGTATCTACACTGTCAACCTGAAGATGTGGCCAGAAAAGTTCCCAGGAACACCAGAGGCAAAGGGACTGACAAATTCCATGTGTATATGCCATGCCGGGGGCATCCTGGAAAGCATAAATTCCCTCCACTCCCACACTGGTGTTGGAGCACTGCTTCATTTGAGGAAAGTGAAGTTCAAGAGGAGGCAGAAAGAGCAGGAATAAAGGGCAGCAAGAAGCATTTCAGAAACAGTACCCAGTGCCCAGGAGAATTGAAAAGATGTGTGGTAAGAAAGTGCTTTCAGGGTGAAGATAAGGGTGTTCAGATCCCATGATGGGCATCAATACCCAGAAGTGTCATTCCTCTCACCTGGTAAAACATCTGGGATCTCCCAGATCTGCACCATCGCTTTGGTGTTTGGTCTTGCTACAGAATTCCACCTCCCAGCCTGCAGGGCTGCAGGATCCCCCATTACGACAGCACTGAACAAACGGAGTAAGTCACAAACAGCTGGCCTGGTACCTGCCATTGCACCTAATCTCCATCCAGCACTGCAGAACAAGGCTGACTACTGCCTTTATTCCTTCACTGACATCTAGTCCTTGAACCTGGTTGCTCTGACTTGAAAGAATCTGAAATAATGCAGTATCTGAAATACTGTTAGCAAGGAGCCGGCTGGGGACAAAGCCCAACAGCACTGGTGACAGAAGAAAGCACTTAGCACAGAGCATATATACCAGGGTGATTTACACAGAAGGATAGGCAGGTTCTCACTATTCATTCCTGAATATTTGCTGGGCTTGTTTCAATTACAAGGCTTAGTGGCATGAACTTCAGATGTACGATGCTAAGTATTTTTCTAAGGTCACGGGCGGTAATTGAAAGACGGCTTTGATACTCACATTAAAAAATACTGCTAATAGAGAACAGCTCCGAAATCAGCCCAGCATGATGCCTTTCAGACTTGGTAATAATGAATATACGAGCAACTCATAACAGTCTACTTGGTGGAAACAAAACATAATTTGGCTGGTCATTTGCTTTTGTTCGTCTTTTCTTGGGGGAACGGGAGGGGGGACAAGTCCTGTGGCAATGGTATTGAACAGCCCATCTCCGTTTTGAATCTGCTGAGATTAAATATATCCTTTCAACAACAAAGGCTGAACTCTGATCAAAGCCCCACCAGCAGCACGCCCTACAGTGGGATACACCAGATCCCAATTCCTGTGAGTGCCCAAGGGACTGTGAGACTCCCATCAGTCAAGACAAGGACAGGAGAAAGCACTGTAATTTTCAGTTCAGCCCAACAAACCCTGGAGCCTCTTGGCCTGCAGTAACCTGGAATGCATCCTGCAAACAATTAGCAAGACGGTTTTTCCAAGCCCATCAACACCACATGGCTCTTCTTTGATATTGTTTTGTTCTTCTTCCCCTCCCTCCCAAGAGCTTTTTCAGGAACTCCACACACACGCTGCTGGGAGTACAATTATAGGACAGCGTGTTCAGTTGAAATTCATTCAGCATGTTTCTGGGATCCCTTGTTTGTATGCAAGGGCCTCCGTGCCTCCTCTGCCTGCACCCAGCGTGCGTGCAGTTGTATGAGGTGCTTGGACAAGCAATTACCCATCATGTGTGAATAAAGGCTTGTTTTGTCAAGCAAATATATGTGCGCAAAAATGTACAATCCTGTGTTGTAATTGTCTAAAATACCATTGTGGCACGGCAGTGAGTTCCAACATGCACAGGGATAGCCTGCCTCTAAATAATTACTTGTCTTCTGCACAGACCCTCCCAGAAGCTCCTTTCCGTCTGTATGGCAGTCATTTGTGTAGGACAAACACTGATATTAACAGACTGATCGACAAAAATTCTTTTCTGTACTTACAACTCAGATAGCAGAAGTTCTACTATGGCACAATTATAGCTTTTTGCAGGATGAAAAGGGGATCTGCACCAGCCACTCACCAGCAGGTAGAGTTCAGCAGTGGGCAAATGTGTCATTTCCACTCTCACCTTGCCCACTTTTCCTTTGCTCCTCCTCCTGCACCCAGCAGGAGTAAATCTCTCCCAGCCTTCTGTGTTACCCAAAGGACCATGCTACAGTCAACAGCCTACCAAGAGCTTCTGCCAAGAAATTACCTCCCAAGTAAGGGCAAGTCACTCACAGACAACATGTCTGAAAATGGCAGGTTTGTCTGTTCTGCGCTCTGTCGATCAGGAGAGGGGGATCCTGCTGCCAGGCCCTTCCGCTTATGGTCCCTGCATGGAAAAGGCAGCTACACACTAGGGAGAGCCCCCAGAATCATAAAACACCTCAGCAGCTCCTACATCTCTGCTGCAAGGGACAGCAGCACAGAGCAAGGACTCTGGGCCTCTGAGGTTGGTTGCCCACTTAGTGCCCCAGAAGGAAATATGGCTTCAAATTTAGGTCGAGCTATCAAAGGTCTATGTGTTGTTGAACAAACTATCATGTCCTCTCTATCTCTCTTCAAAGATGGAATCAGGGCTTTAGGAGTCTGTGCAAGTTACCATAAGTAAGTGGCTTTGGGAAATTGGTAACTATTCATCTAAGTGTTTCCAAGTCCAAATTCTCTTTCATACTTTTAAGTACTTCAGGAAGATGGAACCACCCACTCTTAGTCTGTAGTTTTATTCTACGACTGAGGTCTAGAAATAAATTGAGATTTTCCTTTTTTATTTTTAGGAGTGCAATTATTTTAAGAAACTTAGATTTCTTGGAGAGGTGCATTTCCATGTATATTGTACAATCATCTCTGAAAGAGAAAACATTAAAACAAAAATACTATCACCTATCTGTCCATTAGCACTGAAATATAACCAACCAGGCAATCAATAGTATGGAATCAATCACAGAATCATTTAGATTGGAAAAGACCTCTAAGATTTTCGAGTCTAACAGTTAACTCAACACTGACAAGTTCACCACTAAACCATGTCCCCAGGTGCCACATCTACATATCATTTAAGTACCTCCAGGAATGGTGACTCAACTTCTTCCCTGGGCAGCCTGCTCATACCCTTGGCAACACTTCCAGTGAAGACATTTTCCCTAATATCCAATCAATGCCTCACCTGGGGCAACTTGGGGCCATTTCTTTTCATCACTTGTTACTTGAGAGAAGAGACTGAGCCCCACCTGGCTACCACCTCCCTTCAGGCAGTTGTAGAGAGCAGTAATGTACCCCTGAGCTTTCCTCACCCTCAGCTCCCTCAGCTGCTCCTCATCAGACTTGTTCTCCAGACCCTGCACCAGCTTCTTTGCCCTTTCCTCGGAATGCAAATCACTTAAATATTTCTTATTCAGCAACTGGACTTAGCTGCTCTGTTAAATTCCACTGAAATCCATAATATATAAAAATCTATGTGCTTTATCAAACAGGGATGTAGTTACCTGCAGAGCTACACAGCACTGCAGGGAAGACTGTGCACGGGCACGGATATGGCCTTTTATTTTCTGTGATCCTGTGTTTATCTGTAGGTTTGTGTATTCCCTTTGTGCCTGACAGCTGCCTGATAAATTGCGTGGCTGCTGCAAAAAGAGATAAACCCTGCTGCAGGAGTTTGCCGATAACATCAGTGTTCAATTTAAGGCAAATGCTAAATCACGGAAATCAACAGTTCATGCAGAGATCAGAGATTACTGGGTTTAGAAGCTAACAAGCAGTGTGACTTTGCTCTGGAATACAGAAAATCAGAGTTCAACTTTCCATACAATCATAATAGTGAAAAGCTGAGGATTCGACGAAGCACTTCTAGGAATTTGGGGACAGAAAGAAAACTTCTTGTGAGTTTTAAAAAATTTGGTTCAGTAGTAGTAGAAGCAGTAGTAGTAATAATAATAATAATATTTCACATATTTTCCTCACAAATAGCTCTCTCCTGTAGCTCTTTTAAATGTGAGGGGGTTTTTTTGATTCAATAAACACAATCTCAGATTGGGGGCCCCCATTAAATGGCATATTTGTGATCTCTGACTGTATAATACTTATTCTCAGGTTCCTATTTCCTGTGTGAGATTCATGACTGTGAGGTAAAAAAATGACTTTATGTGCATGATTTGTAATCATTGGTTAAAAGTCAGCAAACAATTCCACAGTTAACTCATTCTGCCAAATACTCCTATAGAGGAAATGTAAATGGCTGTAATTCAGTCAAGGCAAATAAAAGGCTGTATCTAAGCAGAATCCTTGCTATATTTCTCCTAAACTAACAGCCCCATCTGGGTATATAATTTTAGCTTTCAATGCAAAAATTGCCAGTGATACCATAAAGGGATGAGATCAGTTACCTTTTTAACTAGGCAAAGCTCAGATAACAGCTGAACTGCTCATACATTCTTACAGTTTGCTTGTCTGTTGGTTGTTTACAGCAGAAATTGTGGTCCCAGGCAGAAATCCTAGCCTCTCCTGATCTCAAAGAAATTTAATTCTATTTCAAGAAAAAACAAGATTTCAGCTCCATCGATTCACTTGCATTCATACTGCCTAATTGTCTTGAAAAATGGAAGTTTTGTATCACAACTCCTAGTGCAAATCAATAAGGGAAATGTTTCTGTGAATGTTAGTCCTACAGAATTATGTGTCATCCAAAATGTCTTTTTCTCATTCATTTCAGCAAAAAGTTTCTGTTTTTTCTCATACTCCCTTACTTTATGGAGATCTTGGGTGTTTCCCAAGATTTCTAAGCATTAATGTTTCCACTTCTAAAAGATACCAGCTGCTTTATGTTTTTTCTGCCCAACTCTTCACGCCATCATCATTCTAAATCCTTGGCTTTATGAGGTCTAGCTGCATCTGATAGCCTTATAAATGCAAAGAAGGGCATAATTCTGAAGAGTTCATCCTCACATAAAAGCAATTTTCTTTTAAAAAAGAGAGTCATGGAGAGATTAATATCAAGATAGTCCCAAACTTGGTTTCTTAAGGTGTAGCTGTCAGTGTCAGGAATGAGTATCACACAGATGAAAGAATGAACCCCACTTCAGCTGGGGACCATATTCAACCAGCCCCAACACCAAAAAATCTGAGACTGCTGTTCCCTATGGCTTAGATATCCTTGACGGCCTGGAACAAAGCAATCAGGAACTCTAGGCACTGTTTTGAAGGCCATCTCTGCTTTGCCCAAACTGGACAGTGGGTGCAGTAGAAAAAGGTCTTCATCACCCTGCATTCTGCCTAATCATTGCCTAGCAATTGATTTTACTCCGGTCCTGAATAATTTCTGTACCCCAGTGTGTGTTCATCAAGAAGAGAAGCAGCTTGGGAGGGTTTGCTGTCCCCCCATTCTCTGCCCTTTCCCTCTGCACTCACAGAGAATGGGAGGAGTAAAACTTCAGGGTGAATCCTTCTTCAGGCTGACTATTGGAGGGAAAAAGGGAGAAGTGAAGGAACCACTTACTCAGATGGAGAGCACATACCAGTTGCTGTTGAACTGCTCTTAATCCTTAAAATCCAATGGGAACAGGATCCCAATTGGGCTAAAAAGCTATTGCTCCTACCTAGGAATTTAGGCACCAGGACGGGCAGTCAGCTGTCAGGTGGCAATAAAATTTGTAATTCTCAGGAGCACCATTGTGTTCCTAGGAGCTTTAACTCTTCAGTTAGCAATGCATCCTCACCTGGTGCTCTCCAAGCACTGCTTAGCACCGTACGTACATCCATGGGTAAGCTGCAAATCCACACAGACCATTCCAGAGCACAATGTAATTAATCAACTCTGTTTTCAACTGAGGTCTCACTATTGCGTAAACCTCATAGCTTGCTAAGTGAAACCAGAGGGCTGTTCTTTTCCTCCAGCAAGCATTCCCCTTGCAAAATCCAGAACTATTCCATTTAAGTGTTCACAGTTTGCTGAGGGAAAGAACTCTTCTTTTTTTTTCTTAGTATGTGGCAATCAAAACCAAATGAAGTTTTTCCTGAGAGCTGGACAATGTACAACATCTCTCCAAAGTAATAAATAGCTGCTTGGTGTCTGACTAAAACCAGCTCAGAAAAACTCATCCAGTTTTCTAAAGCAATCACTGACAAATTGAACCCAGGCCTGGAGGTTACAGACCTCAGCTCAGGCAATGACTTAGGTCTTCCATCAAATGCTGCATGAGAAATGGGGCTGAAAGAAGAAAAGAAGGATAAATCCTGAAGGATGGATGGATGGATGGATGGATGGATGGATGGATGGATGGATGGATGGATGGGGAGTTCTCCTTTCGTTTCACCAGGATCCCTGTAAGCCAGATTCCATGTCAGTTTGTATGAACACAGTCTGCTCCGGGGATGTGGAGTTTCAATACTGCTGCTGCTGCTGTGGTTTTCATTTGATAAGCTTGTACGAAGTGAGAAACTAGATTGTTACCATCCTGGCCTCTGGAATCCAGTACCAGATTTCAGACCTGGATTGAAATGCATCTGATAACTTCCTGGTCTTTGGTAGCATAGGGGAAAAAAATCAACTTTTTATGTGTGCAATGGCTAGGGCAGCCTGACAAACCAGTGCCCTACCAGAAGCATTTGCAATGTCTCCTTATCTTCATCTGTCCAACAGGAGAGCTGCAGCAGGTTTCTACAGGCTCAGATGTGTTTCTTTCTCAGTACAAGGACCCATCATGACACCTCATTTACTTTACTTTGTCAGAGAGAAGTTTGTTTTAATATACTGAGCATTTTGTTAGTCAAGTTAATATCCTTGGCATTATTAGGAGGACATGAAGACAGCAAGACTTTTTGTTCTTTAACCACACAATAGACTCTTGCAAGACCATTAGCAACAGCAGCCAATTATGCCATACACATTATGGCATATATAATTGCCTTCTTCCAAGAAAACAACCATGTGGTTAGAGCCAGCTCCTTGCCTGGGCATGCACACTGGAGAGTTCAGCCTCTGTTTAGAGCTTGTGATAGGCAGGGGATAAGGTCCTGTTGATTATATCCTTGACATGTGCCCTGGTCCTGAAGATAAGATTTGATGTGGACTTGTTGAGTGATCCAGGTGAGCCTTGGAGTTAGTAATGCGCTGGGTAATGATTTCTGCCTTGCAGACCTTTCATCCAGTCACAGAGCAAGTGAGTGGTGGAAGCTATAATTAAAGATCAAACTCTTTTGTTTCAAAAACTATTCTCTACTCTTCATTTATGGCTACACATAAAGTGCTACAACTCTTGCCTCTCACTGGACCCTTCCACAGTGACTCATTAAACCTTGGAGCCTCTAAAAAAGGAGACTCAAATCCCATCCCAGCTGGCAATATCATCACATCAGATCAAATTTGACCCACTATTCTGACTGTTCCAGAAAGTCTAGAAAGTTCTAGAAGCAGAGTCTGAACAACTGATAAAATCTCTGTAATTTACATAACCAGGACCTGTACGCAAAATTTCATCCAGCTATTTGTATCACACAGTGACAGCCTGAAAATTTCATGAGAACTCCCAAACTCAGCAGGTGTCAGCGGCTGCTATCTAAGCTGGCATTTGAACACAGATTATGGCACCAAGTGGGTGAATAGCATGAACTCTGTGTTTAATCTCTTCTGTTATGTCCACCTCTTTACAAACCTTCTTGTACTACATAGCAAAGGCAAGTTTCCAAGCAGGTATTATTATTATATTGGCTGTTTCACTGTTATTGCTGTGAAGGTGCCACCTACCAAAGATGTGGCTGCTTCAGCCTCTGAATCAATCCTAAAGTCATAGAACGGCTTGGGTTGGAAGGGATCTGAAAGATCATCTAATTCCAGATCCCTGCTGTGGGCAGGGACACCTCCCACAAGGCTGCTCAAAGCGACATCCCATCTGGCCTTGAACGCTTCCAGGGATGGCTCAGCTTGCAGCAAAAGACAAAGCCCTTGCTTGAACAACCCCTTGATGATCTCCTCTCCTCACAGAAGGAGGACATTTGGTGCAGGTTCTCCACTACACTCAGGAGAATCGATGGGAAGAGGAAGCTGTGAGCTGTAACTCACAGTAACACAGTTCAAGGCAGTTCAGCTCTGGGCCAAAGCCCAGGGTGCCCAGGCACAGCGCGTCCTGCACGGCACAGGACCCATTGCCACTGCATGGGACTGAGCAGCAGGAGTGAGGGTGATGGTGGTGACCAACATAGACCAAGAACCGGCAGGAAATGTTCCGGTGACAGCAGAAACAGCAGAAGTGCCCTTCCTCCTGCCCAGCCCCAGTGGGGTGTTTTTGGATGGCAGCTCACCCAAACTCAGGTTCTCCTGCCCTGACCTCACAGCTCCTTTGTTACGCAATACAGAGGTTGGCTGCAGGTTTTGCTTCTCTGCCCTGCCCCAGTCCCCGTGGCCTCAGGCAAGGTTTTAGCTTTCTGCTTTGCCATCTTCTGAAGCACACAAACTGTGTCGTGGAATAGGGAGTGCCTGCAGGATAAAAGAGATGGCTGCAGGTCTCATCATGTTCTTCGTTTGTCATAAACAAAGCAAGAGATCCTAGGTACATTTAACGTCCTTATTGCTGCGTCCTCTTAAGTATGGGTAACTCGGCATTCATGGGAGAACAGGGAAATAACATTTGTGCAGAAGGTCATTTGTTTTATCTTGTTTCAGATGCTTGAGGACTTGTTTTGTTTTTCCTGTCCTCTTTATGAGATGAAGATTGCAAAACCCTGGTAATGTGAAATTCACTAATGAAAGTGCCACTGGCACACAAATTACTTAGAGCTCTGCTGCTTCAGAGTTTGGAGATTAACTCTGAATAACCAGCACACATGACTCAGTCCTTCTCAAATACAGTGTATCCTCATTAATCAGGATTAAAATAATGAAAATCATACTCTAAATAAAACATTGACAATTCTATTTTTAAGATACTTTTTGGTTATTTGAATTTTGCCATTTGTTTTTTGAGGCTTGTTAGTTTGTTTATGCCATTTATGAGGATGATGTATAAAGATTTCAAAAGAAGGAACAAAAATATTAAGCCAAGAAAGAGAGAGCAAGTCTTCTATTAAAGGAAATTAGTGAGAGCTAACCTCTTTGATCACCCTTAAGTTATCTTTTTGCAATATCTGGAAAAGGACAGTTTGGTCTGTTTCCTTAGACCAACTGAACTACGGCTCCCAACTCATTACTTGTCTACAGAAATTTGGACTTTAAGCAACACACTAAACACATGGGACTGATAATAGAAACAAGTGATAAAAATGGAACTTGAACTGCTGCCCTATCCCACAGTATAGAACTACACTTAAACTGACCTCATCATCAAAATCAACCTGGCTGTAAGCCTCTGAACCTCACAGTCAGGTTCAGCTGGGCCAAGCAATGGGGCTCATCACTTTATTACTGTATTCTGCCTTTTCTAAAAGTGTGAAAGCTCGTAAATGGGGACATTTCCTTAGCAGCTTTAAAACACTTTGAGCATTGACTGGTTGCCATGGCAAGCCAGCATGTTTAGGTAACAGGAAACAGGGACCTGCTTGGCCAAGAGCAGCGGGCGGGGAGGGCTCTGTGCGTGCAGCAGTGTGGGGATTTTGTAACTTCAGACCTCAGATATGGTCAAGCTGGCTGGGACTTTGCATCCAACTGCTTCCTTTTAGTAGCTTCATTTTAGACGGAAGACTCAAGGGTAAATGGTTCATTGTTTCCAGACCAGGAGATCAGAAGAGAGGTTTGAACACCATGAGATGTCAGCATTAGTGGTAAAATGCCACGTCTTTCTTCCCTATTTCCCTCACACCCGTCCCATACATCACAGCCTCCTTGTCTGTGCCACTGAAACTGAGGCTGCACTGTTACAAAATCACTGGAATAATCTGTGTTCAGCTCCTTTGGAGCGCTGTTCGAATAAGGGAGGGATAACCAATACTGACATCTAAAAACCTGACTGGACCAGGGACCCCAAAACAGGACGTCATACTCTGGATGCAATCTCACAAGTGCTGAATGAAAAAGGTTCTCAGGGTAATTCAGGTTGGAAAGGACTCAGGGAGGTCACCAGCCCAGCCACCTGCCCAAAGCTGGCTCAGTGACCACCTCTCTGGACTTTCTAGCGCAGCCCAAGGTGCGGCCAGCTGCCTTCACTGCGAGGGTGCTCTGCTGACTCATGCTCATCTCACCCCCTCAGACAGCTCTGAGCTCGGCAACCTTTGAAGATAATGACAGAAATAGGTGTCTGACCCATTTCAGACATCTGCTCCAGCAGGAGATGAATCACACTCCAGCAATGCTTCCCTCCACTGACTACAAAGGGAGACCTGAGCCATCAGCTCTGATATGAACATCCACACCAGTGCTATTTGCTTTCAGCCACATTAATCCTGCCTCATAAGCTTTGCCACGTCCCCAGATTTTGGTGGAAGATGTCACACATTTGCACGTGTGTGTGTGACATTCACTTGCAGGGTTCCTTTGAATGTAAAGAGAGTATAATTAAGAAGGATATATACACACAACAATGCACCAAACTGGAGGTACTTGAAAGAGCTGATTCACATTTCAATTGCAGATATTCTAGAAAATATCAACCCTAGTGGTTTCTGAATGTTAGCTTGCTTTAAACATATGCCAGAGATTTTATTTTTAATACTAAGCAGCATGAAGATATCTTTCTTTTTCTCTTTCTTCTTCTATTTTAGTAATATCAATTTTCTTTTCTAAGGCAAAATATAAAGTTCTGCTTTGAAGCAGTCAAGAGTATCAAATTCTGCATGCAACCCGCACTGAGATCATCCTTAATTCTGTTTTTTCTCTATAAGAGTTTTAAAAAAGAGCATATAGTCAGCAAATCTGACTGATTTTAGCTCCTGGTGGAAAGGTCAGATAAAGTTCAACTCCTTTATAACAGAGGAACAATTCAGGAGGTCTTTAATCGTTTGTCCTGTAGACTAGCACGGTCCTCATCTTTCAGTATACATAATGGTTAAAAATTACATTAAACCTCCCCTTTTTGAGCAACTGCTCTCCTTTTGACCTCTCTGTAACCCTGAATATTATGACCTGCTATCCAATTTGAATCACAGATGAGTATTGCACTTTTTAGATGCATGTTAAATAATCTGCCACTTTCTTCTGACTGAAGGCAGACATACTGTCTATGCAGAAAAATCCAGGCAGATAAGGGAGAAAGCATCAAATCCCATTCCCAGAAACCAGCCTGGACAAGCAAAGTACGTATTCTTTTAATAAGTATGTTTTGAAATGTAGAGAAATCATTGATCTTAATCTTAAAAGCTGCCTTTAGCCTCCTTTCATGTACTTTGCAGTAGCTTCCTCAGAAGTCCACCACAAGCCGCCCCGGTCGTGAAGATCTCACACCATCTCCAAGCAACTGACCATGTACATACAAAATAGAGAAGGTTCCAAAGTCACTTTGAATAATGAGATTGATCGGTGTCTGCAATTCTTACTCCATGAAAATTGTGTATATCCAGCTGCTCGACTCCTATTTTGCTTAGACTGCTGTGTCAGCAGAGGATGGTCTGAACGTTTAATCCAATGCAAGGGGTTTTCAAATCACCTGCTGGGTCTTAGCATAGCATTGCCAAGAATTCCTTCAATGATGATGCTTTCTACAGAAATCTCTCTCAGACAGGTCCCTGGAGAAATTCTAGGGGATCCTTGGAGCGACTGCTTTCATCATGCAGAAGGAAGCACAACCAGAGAGGAGTCTGGCCCATCAAGCTAGGACGTGTCTGAAGAAGAAACTGGTGCTCTCCATTTGGTCCCAACCCTTTATTTATGCCTTTCTGCATTCTTGTGTTCCTCAAGTTCAGAAGACAGCTCCTCTCTTAGCTTCCTGATTCTCTGCTGGTTTAAATTTTGGCATTATGTGTAACTCTAACCACACTGGACTTTATACCAGGCCTGGGAGGACAAAGATCCTTGTTCCCAGAGAGAGCTACCTGAGCTCAGAAACACTGTGAGGTGTGTCCCAACAGCAGTGTAAACCCTGCTCTGCCAGGGACAGGGAACAGGCATTACACATAAACAAAGACATGGAGGTTTAGATTGGATATTAGGAAAAATTTCTCCGTGGATAGGGCAGTCAAGCATTGGAACATGCTCTGCCCAGGGAAGGGATAAAATTGCTGTCCCTGGAAGTGTTCAAGAAGTGAGTAGATGTGGTGCTAAGGGATGTAGTTTAGGTCCAAGGTGTAGGGCCTGGCAGTGTTAGGTTAATGGTTAATTAAGTTAAAGCCTTTTTAAATTTATTGATAAGACAGCAAAAGGTGAACTCATGTTCAGGATGCACATGACACAGTTATTAAAAATAATCCTGGATTTATTAGTAGTAGTTCTAGCTGAGGTACATGTCCACCAGTTTCATAGATGGGTATAACATATCCAGATCTCCAGAGAGTATTTCAAAGAATGCATAGACCTCAGACATGCTTTACAGATGTTATAAATGGACCATATACTTCAGAAACATGGCCAGCACTTTGGATATGCTTATTATCTAATTGCTGAGATATTACCAAAATTATAACAAAAAAACCCCCCTATTTTGAGGCAAAAATGTTGTCGCTGAGACTAGGAACATAGCTCAGACTTCATTGTTTTAAATAAGTGTCTCATATTTTGGGCAGAATGAGTAGGATATGGACATTAAGCGCAAAAGGATCATTTTCTACTCAGGAAGTTGGAGATTTAATAATAAATGTGGCCTGAGGATTCAAGATTATAGTCTGATTTTATGGGAGCTTCTGAGCACTCAGTGCCTTTGAAACAAGCCAAGGGTGTGAGATATTAAATGAGTTCCTCTGGGCTGGGCACAGGCCAAGGCTGTGAGTGAAGCACTCTTGCCCAGGAGATCGGACAGGCACCCCACAGAATGCAGCAAGCTCCTTCTGAGCAGTGCAGCCTCCACCCAATCCAGAACAGCTCATGCCATGCCTCCTCTGGGTCTTCTTGCTGCTGTCCATGGCCCACAGCCTCTCCCTTGCTGTTGAACTGGACAGTCACTAGCCCTGCACTCAATCCATTTTCAAGGTCATCACACCCACTCCAAACACTGCCTGCAACAGTGGCTTCCAAAAAAAAAAAAAAATTAATCAAATCACAGAATCACAGAAAGGTTTGGAATGGAAGTGACCTTACAGATCATCTCATTTCAGCCCCCCTGCCATGAGCAGGGACACCTTCCACTATCCCAGGATGCTCAATGCCCCATCCAACCTGGCCTTGAACACTTCCAGGGATGGGGCATCCACAGCTTCTCTGGGTACCCTGTTGCAGTGTTTGAACAGCCTCACAATAAGATGTCCGCATACATCAAGTTTTTTTAGTTCATTGTCTCCCTTTACACCTTCTCATGAAAGTTGTAGGAAATATCACATTTGCACAGCAGGCAGGGGGTATATCAAAGTTTAACAGTAATGCAAAGATCAAATAAACATCTTATCACAACAAAACCCCTGGCAGTTTCTGGTTAGCCTCAATCTGCTCCCTGGTAGGAGTACAACAAATATTAAATATCAGTGTAAAGCCTCCGTAGAAAGCTAGTTCTTTTTAAAAAAGTGTTGCAAATATCACATTTGTGTTCTCAGATGATCCCATTTCTCCAGCTATTTGTGAGCAGGGTCTGTGCAGCCCTCTCTAGACGTGTATCGCCCATGGCTGCAGGTTGGGTGTCATTTCAGGGCCCCTGCAGCAGGAACGGCAGCAGCATTACATAACCTGTGCTATCTGGGGTGACCTCACAGCTCTCAGGAAACGCCTGCTGTCAGCACATGCTGTCTTCTCTGAGGGCTGATAAGGTGCTGATTTTAAAATCTGCATATTACCTCACCTGCCCCCCAACTCCAACCACTGGCTGAACATATTCTAGAGGTACTTAAGCAGTTTATTGCAGCTATAAAAGTCATGCGCCACTCGTAGCATTTTGGTAAAACATTATGCAGATATTTCTGTCAAATATATCTTTCATGTCATTTGTTGAAGCGAATAAAGTGTCTTGTGAGGTCTCCCAAGTCCCTGACTTGTGGTTATTTGAAATCTCATGTATCACTGCTAAAAGAGTGATGAGAAGAAAAAATACCTTAACACAGGGAATACAACAAAGGACACACAGAAGGCACTCTCAGGTGGGGGAAGAGCATCCCTGGGGCAGAGCAAAAGCAAGCCCAGAGACTGTCTGGGCAGCCCAGGAGCACCCCCATGGGCAGACAGATTTGTCAAAAGGCAATTTGCTCTTCTCTAGCACAAGCCAACCCAGTGAGAAATGAGACTGGGGGCTGCAGGGTGCTGGGATGGATGCCTAGGGGCAGGTCTGAATGGAAAATGGGGCACGGGGAGGAGGGGAGCTGATTCACATTTCAGTGCCAGATGCTCTAGCACACACCAACCCAGGTGGTTTCTGAATGTTAGTTTGCTTTAAACATATATTCCGGAGACTTTACTTTTAATACTCTAGGTAACATGAAGATCCTTACATTTTCTTCTTTTATTTTGGTAAAGGAATTTGATTTTCCAAAGGGAAATATAAAATTCTGCTTTGAAGCAGTCAAGAGGACCAAATTCCCTGCACTGAGATCATCTTTAACTCTGGTTTTGGTAACCAAACCATGAGGGGCTGAGGCTGTGAATATCCATGTCAGTGTAGGAACATCCCTCAGAGTCCCATGCCATTATAGGAGCACCCCTGAGGGACTGCAGCTCTAGGTGACCCCCACCCATGTACCCTGAAAGAACTGTTGCCATGGGGAAAACAGCAATGCAGGGACCTCCTGAAGGACTGTGGACAGAGGTGACCCTCACCATAGTGGGGACACTAAAAAAAACCCTTTGAAGATAAGCTAGAAGCAATGAGCAGTAGAGAAAAAACCTGGAGAAGCAAAGGGTGACAGAAAAAATGAACAAGCAAAGAGCATCAGCAAGATACAGTTCCACACACAGCCTCAAGAGAAACGATGATGTCACCACAGAAATCAGAACAGGGTGACTGTGACATGGGGTGAAAGCCTGAGGCTAGGAAAGTGGACATAATAACTGTATGATTCAGGGGAAGGAGGACAAAAGGTGTTGATTTGTGTCCCTTGTGTTTTGGTCGATACTAATCAGACATCAGAAATTTGTGTTGTTTGTAAATAAATTAAGTAAGAATTCCCAGCACTGAGTCTGTTTGGCTGGCAGCTTCCCTCTCTATAGGAATTAGTGTGTTTGAGGCTTTCAGCAAGGAGCCTCCCTGGTAAATCAGCTGTCACTCCTCAAGGAAGCAGTCACAGAGTGCATACCTGATGCCAGAGACCACACACACACTCCACCATTTATTCCTGCTTGGAGGCTGATGGGAGCGGTGTGTTTTGCTGAAGTTTGTTCAGAGGCCGTGGAAGCCTTCGTGCAGTTTGCTTTTGCTTTACACAGTGCTCATGCCACGTGTTCTCAAAGGAGACTGGGCACTGAAACCGAATCAACCGATTTCCAGCATTTCCTCTGTGCACCTTAAACCACCTCAGGCCAGGCTTGAACCAGCAATGCTGCTGAGTGAGCCGAGGAGAAAATTCCCTGTGCCCAGGGTGGGAAGATCTGGGTAACAGCTCTTCATTAGTGAAGCCTGCCTGGAGGATGCCTGATTTCCAGGCTTTTTTAAGATGTACAGACTTCCATTTACATTCATAAACACATGGAAATATCTCAGAAAAGTGGGATTTGTGCCCACGTATCTGTGTTCCCATTTGGATGGGAGTAATTAGCAGCTCTAACTTTTTTTTTTTTTCTGTTTAGAAAGATCAGGTTATAGTCTTCATTAATTCATTTCTTATTTGAGTTGTTGCCTGTGACAGACCACACACACACTCTGCCTGTGGCCTTGCTCTCTCCCCACGCTGCACAATATGTCTGAATCCAGAGAATCATAAAGCTTGGAAAAGTTCTTTAAGGTCATCAAGTCTAATCATTAATCCACAGCACTGCCAAGCCCACCATTAAACCATGTCCCCGGGTGCCACATCTACATGTCTTTTGAATACCTCCAGGGATCGTGACTCAGACACTTTCCTGGGCAGCCTCTTTGAATGCCTGATCCCTGTTTCAGTGAAGTTGTTCCTAACATCAATCTAAACCTCTTCTGGTGCAATTTGAGGCTGTTTCCTCTTGTCTTATCACTTGTTCCTTGGGAGAAGAAACTGACTTCCACCTGTCTACAATTTCCTTTCAGGCAGAGAGTGAGAAAATCTCCCCTCAGCCTCCATTTCTCTATCGAGCCTGACTGCAAGCACAGTCCCTGACTGTTCTGCAGCAAAGAGCTAGAAATTGCTCTTTCAGCAAGCTCTCCTGATAATTAACTCTTTGCCAAGATGTTTGTGGGCGACAAGCACAAAGATGAGTGTAAGTCAGGGCAAACATTTTTAAAATTTCACACATGTGTTTATTTTTATCTTTTCCCAATATTTGTCCAGCTGTCTAATCTTCCCAAGAACTGCATAAATCAGGTTAGCTCTTGCCCAGGGAAAAATTCCATGTCAAATTCTCCCAGGCAGAACTACAGGTGGAGTTTTCAGTTATGTCACCCCATCCTTCCCCCACACCCCAGCAAAACAGTAAAAAAAACCCATGCCTAATATTCACCTTAAACACTATACCGTGGTAAAAGAAATAAATTTCTTCAAAAACCTAAAAATATTTTTTATCAAAAATTGCTGACGTTTGAGCAAATGTTCTTCCTTCAAGCCTAGCCCTGAGTCTTGCTGTCACTCAGATGATGAGATTCATCCATGGTTTTAGCACAAGTTATTTTATCCTCGGTATGCTGCTCCAATCTCTGCCTTTTCAAAACAAAAATTTTCAGTGTATGCCGGTATGGAAGCTCTGGACAAAAAACCGCTCTATTTCCCTGCATGCAAAACTCAAAATGAAGCTATCCACCTACCACTGGTATCTCAGAAATACACCCCCACGTTTTCCCTTGCTCTTCTCCCACACTGTGCTCCCTTACCAGACTCAGCAATTTGGCTTCCAGCCTCAAATTACTCAGAAATATAATTGGCAATAGGAAAGTGAAGAAGCCCCACTCCAAACCTCACACCTTACAAATACACACAGTTGGCCTAAGGCAAACTGTGGCATCCTAGTAAGGTGTTAAAGAGTCCATGCCCTAGGCCAGCACGACACTTACGGGGCCAAGAATAGGCCATGAGGGTCTTCAAGGGTCTCAACCAATGCAGCAGAATCACACAATCATAGAACGACCTGAGCTGGAAGTGACCCACAAGGATCGAGTCCAGCTCCCAGCCCTGCACAGCACTGTCCCCAGGAATCCACCAGAATCCATCAGGCACACCATGTGCCTGAGAGTGCTGTCCAAATCCTCCTTGATCTCTGGCAGGCTGGTGCTGTAGCTGCATTGAGGTCTCTCCTCAGCCTCCTCCAGGCTGAACAGATCAAGTGACCTCAGCCATTCCTCACAGAGCTTCCCCTCAAGGCCCTTCACCGTGTTCATAGTCCTCCTTGAGATGACTTCTAATTGCTTTCTTACTCTTTCATGACAATTTTGACACAGGGAAGGCTAGAGGTGTTTCTTGTCACCTCCTGCCACACTTCCTTCTCCACATCCACACAACAGATCAATTTTTCCACGCCCAGAGGACCCAGTGCTCCAAGGCAGGACTCTCAAACCCTCCATGGGCAGCACTGCAGAGGAAACCTGAGAGAGGTCCTCCCTGCACCCAGGACTGCATTTGGTCCATGAACTGGCCTGCACATCCACCAGAGGTGTGTGTCACATTGGACAAGACCATCGCACCCAGTGGCTCAGTGGATGCTCCCAGCCACAGGTCCGGTCAGGCTTTCACTCCCTGTTTTGTCTGTGGGTCCTCCCCAGTCAGTGTGCTGGGATGCTGAGCAGGATCCAACATGATCAAATGTAATTTTGTCCCTATTCAGGGGCAGAACAGCTAGAATTTCAAGTCCAACATCATTTGATGTTGGAAGTTTGTAACATTAACACCCCAGTAACACTGCAAAAACAAGGTGCATACTGATCTCCTCTGCTGAAAAAAGCAAGACTAAGTCAACTCAAAATCCCCCTGTGGTTAAGACAAAAATAGAACCCGAATTGTTTCAGGTTCAAGATGGCAATGACCACAAGCTGCACCTTGAAGGGGTCAGATTTGGCCCTAGGAAAGTTCTTAAGCAGGAGAAAAATATAGCCATGGGACCATAAATCTTCAGCTTGAGGATGTACTGGAGACCTCCAGAGGTCCCTTACAGCCAGCATTCCAATGACTGTGTGAAAATGCAACCAGAACTGAGAGCTGGATACAAAAACTGCTTTAGTATTTGCATAACACCATTCACTCCTATCTGCCTGGAAGTTTATCTCTTGCCTACATGTTGCAATGCCACACCTAAATATTTCTCAGCTTTTCTTTCTGAGAATTCTGACTGTGGCACCTACAAGTTATCTGTTCCATTAAGGCTCCTTTCTGCTGGCCTGAAGTTCCTCTTCCTGAAGTACAACAGGGAGCAAGAAAAATTGGATTAGACCTCAGATAAGGTAAAAATTTAAAGCTTAGTGAAATTTGTCATCAGATGCTGAAAATGGATCTGACCTTTTCAAGTATAAGACCTGCAGTGCTATACACTGTTGCACATCTATATCATTAACCCAGAGCTCATAAATAATGTTAGATAGATTAATTTCTGATTATACACTAAATTTAAAGCCAGAAAAGACTATCTGAACATTTGTTTTTGCCTCTGGAACATCTAAAACTTTTACACTTAACCATTCATGCACAACCTACAAACTTGAGCTTGACAGCATGTATCTTCCAGAAAGACTTTATTCTTGCAGAAATCAACATTCTAGTTCATATTAGATGCAGAAGCAGGACAGCATCACGCCTTGTTCCAGTATTAGGAGGTGAATGGAATTGTCACTTTCTGTGGAAAATGAAGGAAGATAGACTTGTGTTGCACAACTAACAGAAGGAGAAGGGCTAATGCTGCACAAGTAAGCATGTTTCAGTATTACCCTGAGCATGCTGGATCTTCCTTGAAAAGATCCATGAAATATTTCACAGATCCGCTCCTTTTAGTCTGATTTTCCATCCTTCAAATGCTGATGGTGCTGAATTCACATAAAGAGACTGAAGTGTTGCAGGAAGAGTGACACCACCATGTCGGATTTGTTCCTTGTTACTCAGCAGTTTTCAGCACGCCCCGTTATGAGTCTTCACTCCTTCTGCACAGGGACTGAAAAGGTCAGTAATTTCTGAGCAGTGTTGACAGAACTGGATTGCAGCAAGGCACACTCTCTGCATTTGCACAGCCATTCTAATGATTAAATGTGGCTTAGACAGCTGGCAGGCCCTTCAAGCTGGTGCTGCTCCTGGGGAACAACACTAGGACAATCCAGGCACCTTCCCCATGACAGGAGAGGGAAGATGTTTTTTCAGACATGATGAGCTCTTTCCACAGGGAAAAGGTTAGAGAGGCTGCTCATGAAACTTGATCCTGCTGTCTAGAAGCCTTGGGTTCATCTTCCCCTCATCCTGGGAAATCCTTCTGGGACCCCACCAGAAACCTCACAAAACTACCACTTGCTCATCTGCCTGGATATCAGCCCTTAGAAGACTGGAGCAAGGGTTGGCAAGAACAGCTTTTTTTCCACTTGATGTTGTTTTATTGCAATTTAGTGAAATGATCCACCCAAAGAGACACAAATGCTGCATTTGGAAGGACACTGACCTGGTGGAGCAAGTCCAGAGGAGGGCCAGCAAGATGATTAGAGGCATGGAACACCCCTCCTACAATGAAGGGCTGTGAGAATCGGGTTTGTTCAGTCTGGAAAAGAGATGGCTTAGGGGTGACCTAATTACAACCTTCCAGTATCCAAAGGGAGCCTGCAAGAAAGATGGAGAGCAGCTCTTCACAAGAGCATGTAGAGACAGAACAAGGAGGAACGGATTTAAACTGAAAGACAGTAGGTTTAGGTTAGATATTAGGAGAAAGTTCTTTCCTGTGAGGGTGGTGACGCACTGGCACAGGTTGCCCAGAGAAGCTGTGGATGCCTCATCCCTGGAAGTGTCCAAGGCCAGGTTGGATGAGGCTTTGAGAAACCTGGTCTTGTGGAGAGTGTCCCTGCTCATGGCAGGGCAGATGGAACTGGATGATCTTTATGGCCCCATCCAACTCAAACCACTCTATGATTCTGTGATTTCACCTTCAAATAAATGAGAGAGAAAAAGCAAAGGGGGATGAGCCGTCTGATGCAAGACTCAAAGTCCATGAGTTGGATGTCCACACCAAGTTGGATGGACAATGTGACTTTCAGCTTTCATCCACACTGTGGCATGGGTAAAAAAAAGTCCAGTTAGAACTCTTTCATGCTGACCAGAGAGATTTCATGTCATGGTGTAGTAAATATAAGAGGTTCTTCGACAGCTCTGAAAACTTGGCTGTGATTGCTTACAAAAGATGTGACTTATCTCACAAAATCCTCCCCTGCCCCCTAGAAATGTCACTGCACCAGAAAACACAGCTTGCTTCTAGAAGAATGACTGAAGAACTAAGGAAGGCCAGAAATATCCTTGGTCTGGCACACACGGAACACAGTGCCAAATGGGGACAGGATGATGATGGACAAGATGAACGGTGTCACCGTGACCTGGCACCATTCTCACATGCTTGTGGTTCACTAAAAGGCACCACAGAGGGGGTGGAACAAAAGCATGACACTTTCTTGGTGATTTAATCTCACTATTGAATGAACAAGGGCATCTTTCAGATGCTCAGGCTTTTAACTGTTTGCAAAAACATTAGAAGAGCATTTTGACAATTGTGAGAAGCAGGCTGGCTTCAAAGGGTGGTAGGAACAAGCAGGAACTCCCTCAGGAATGCAAAAAAGGGACCTCATCAACAAAAAGGGACAAAAGTGAAAGAAAGAATGTGGAACAAAATCTACAGACCATACAGGCAAAGTCTGAAAGTAAAAATAATACTCTATCATGTTTTACCCAGGATGCCATGGCTCATTGTGTGGACAAGGCAAGGTGGCTAAATGGAGATATGCACACAGGGCTGAAATGGAGAGAGTATGAAGGGAAAGAAAGTCAAAGTTCAAGAAAGAAAGAAGTTCAAGTCTATCCCAAATGTTACAGATACACATACCATGCAGGAACCCGGGTCTGGTAGCAAGTCTATCTGAGCAATTCTATCAAGAAAGGATGGCTTCCTGAGTGGCATCCAGAACTTGGCTTTCTGAGCCTAGGAAACCAGAGGCTAAAAAGGTGTGTTAATTGCTTTCTATAAATACAGCAGGGAGGAAGGGGAAAGCAAACAGAGGGGAGGAAAGGATCCATTTAACCTAAAGCAGAGTGTTGGCAGGAGAACAAATAGGTACAGTCTGTCCACAAATATACTTAGGCTGAAAATTAGAAGGCTTCTTGCCTCTAAAGTGATCAGAATCTCTTCCAAAAGCAAAACATAATATTTATTTGAAAACAGACTTTCAGGGTGAATTCTTTCAAAAGCTTTTAAAAGAGATTTCTGTGATAGCAGGGGAGTTGGCTAATAAGCTGAAAGGTGTCTTGTTTCTAAAAACAGCTGTCTAGATCCAGAATAGTTATAGGAAGGTTGTTTAAAAATATTTATTTTGCATGCTTAACTAGAAATCATTCAGCCCACAATCATGCAAAACCCCACTGGTGCCTCCATTGACTTCAGTGAAGTCAAGTCCTGTTTGTGAACCTTCAACTCACCTATTGCTACTTCAGCTCCCTGAGAGCAAAGGGAATAGCAGAGAAGAGCCCCCTGCAAAATAATTACAAACACATTTCTTCCCCCAGATCATAAGAAACAAGATAGAAAAACACCTGGAGTTCATAAGCTCTACTGTGGAGCGACAAAGCTGTTCTGAGAGTGCCTCTGGCACCTCAGATGTCATACAAGGGAGAAATTTTTTACAATGAGGGTGGTAAAACATTGGCACAGGTTGCCCAGAGAGGTGGTGGCTGTCCCGTCCCTCGGAATATTCAAGGTCAGGCTGGATGGGGCTCTGAGCAACTTGATCTTTAAATGTCCTTTTCAACCCAAACAATTCTATTATTGCATGATTCTATGGCCTTGGTTCTCTCTAAACCATTACCTGTGCAGAGTTACTCCAGTGCAGCTGTGATGCTCCAGGTTTACACTGCCCTTTATTCTGCAGGAGCCTCATTCTGTGCAGAATTTGGGTGGAGCTGGGCAGTACCACCTGCGAGCCAGGTGCCCCCAAATATCTGCTCTCCGAATATCGTTCTGCATCGAGGTTCACAGAACAAAAGCAGGGAGAGACACATGACATATGCAAATCTTTGAGGCTGCAAATGACTTTCAAAGAAACCACTAGTGGGTAATTTGCCAGGTGACAGAGAAGACAAAGTGCCACATTTTCCCTGTGTTTCCCATGGAGCCCAAACTCTGTCCCAGGGCAGCAGCTTTGGGGAGGGATATATAGTTGAGCATTTGACACATGCACTATTTAGGGCTGTAAGAGTTGTTATTAACCTTTTATAAAAACAGTCCACTAAGTTTGCTCCCTGTTTCTTTCCAGCCATTTTCACTGCCTCATTTGCTGGGACTTTTTATTATGATTGGTCATTTCATGTGGCTCATTGTGTTGAGATATTTTAGTACATTGTGCAAGACGCAGCATTTTGCACTTGAAATAAATGCTGTAGTCTACTTCTCTGCCTTTTTTTGTAAACTCTGGCAGATGCCTGACAAGGGACAAGCTGACCAGCACTTTTTCAGAGAATTCACGTTTCTTAGATTTGTACAGGATGAGACATGGTGTTGTGTGGTTTGTACCTCCAGCCATGGACTGATACTCCATTTTTTATCAGAAATTCAGAAATACCTTTATTTATATGGGTGTTTCCTTGAATTCTAAACAACACTGAAGCAGTGCCGGCATCAGGATCTGCTGTGGGCAGCAGAAACAAAGTCCAAAGGAGGCCATAGAGATGGTGAAGGGTCTCAACGGGAAGCCATATGAGGAGTGTCTGAGGTCACTTGGCTTGTTCAGCCTGGAGAAGACTGAGGGGAGACCTCATTGTGCCCTAGACCTGCCTCAGGAGGGGAAGAGGAGGGGCAGGCACTGACCTCTTCTCTCTGGTGACCAGTGCCAAGAAGCTGCGTCAGGAGAGGTTGGATATTAGGAAAAGGTTCTTCACCCAGGGGTGTTTGGGCACTGGAATAGCTCCCCAGGGTGGTGGTCACAGCACCAAGCCTGACAGAGTGCAAGAAGCACCTGGACAGTGCTCTCAGGCATGTGGTGTGACTCTTTGGATTGTCCTGCGCAGAGCCAGGAGTTGGGCTCCATGATCCTTGTGAGACACTTCCAAGTCAGGATATTCTACAATCATAAGACTATTTCCAAGGGAAAAAGCATTCCAGAATGGAAGTTATTCTCGGTCAGTTCAGGACATCCTGTGTGCAACCCTTACCTCAGTCCATGCTCCTTTCCATGCCTACACAAGCTGTACTTCTCTCTATGCCTACACTCTGCTGAGGCCCAGGAACAAAAGCCCTGGATTTTCTGAGCTCTCAGTTAATTCACCCTGGGATTGGCTCAGTTGGTCAGAGCAAGGTGCTAATAACAGCCAAGGTGGTGGGTTCAGTCCCCATACAGGCCATTTACTTAAAAATTGGACCTGATGATCCTTGTGAGTCCCTTCTAACTCAAAATATTCTCTGAATCTGTGAATAAAGCAATCTCTGCCCCAGGCCTGAGTAGTTTTGGTGAAATAAGTGGAGGAGCTAGAGCAGGATGATCCTGTGGTGCTCTGAAGGGGCCACTAAGGGAAGGGGAGGACAAACCAAGAGCTTCCAGTCCCAGACACTTCTTTATGGGAGCCCTTGGTGATGAGTGTCTGGTTTAGACCTATTGTTCTGGTTTGGGTGAGGGCTGGGGATAGACCAAGGACAGAGCCCCCACACTGGTGGGCTGTCAAGGGGCTTGCCAGGATCTGAAGTCAGTTCACAGAGTCTCTTTCTTCCTGCTTTTGAAGATGGATGCTACATCTGTCCTTTCCCAAACTGCAAAGGTTGTGCATGCACTTCAGGAGCTCTATAAAATAAAGCTTAATAGTTTAGAAATTCGTCTTGCTGGCCCTTAGGTACCCCAGAGTGTATTTCATCAAACGCTTCCTTACTTGAATCCATCTAACCTGCCTGGATTTAAAGCCTCAGATATGATGTCTTAGATCCCTTTCAAAAGCAGAAACGTTTCACTTCCTAGGAAGGGCACCACTGACTTCAGGCTACTTATCCATAAATCTGTATTTCTTATTACCATCAAAGTGAGATAGAGAACTATTCCAGAGTCATATCAGCATTTGAAAGAGCCTGAAGATCCTGAGCAGAAAGGATGAATTATCACCCTGGATGAGAATTTGCACTTCTGGAATTTTTTAACAGACTTTACTGAATCAGATGCTCCAAGTCTGTCCTATTCTTTACTCAAAATTACTATTTCTTTTCCTGTAATTTCCTGGTTTATTGTTATTGTCTATTTGCCTTTCGTACACCAGTCCAACACTATTTATTGTGGGAGGCATGCACAAGACTCTTCCCCACTCAAATTGAGTACTTTGGGTTTCATTTAGAAATGCTGTGCAGGAGATTTCTGCCATTTCAGGTAGTACCATAAACATCTCTGTGTTCAGAGTCAGTGAGATTTGTTGTAACTCTTAATTCACTGCTAGAAGGTGCTCAAAACAGAGCAGATGAGTCTGGTATAAAAGCCAGGATATAGCAGAATCCGCAGTATAACTCTATTGTAAGAAATTGCAACTTGTCTCTATTTGAGTAAAAATTCACAGAGAAGTTACTTTCTCAGCTTTGAACTAACTTTTAAGTCAGTCTGCCTGCTTTCACATGATAGAAATGAATAAAAACAAAGGTAATCCCCCGATATTTTGCAACACAAGATGTTTTCCATAAATCCAGGAAAAAATTATAACTTTTGTGCAATAATGCTGAAGACCCCTGGCCATGGCTCAGCATCCCACCCCATCACACAAGGCATGAACAAAACAAAACCCCTGTCCTTCTGCAGCTCACCATGCACTTCAGGACACCAGCTCACACCTCTCCTGTTTTCCTCTGCTTCCCCTCAGGAAATCTCACCGTGGTGATGTGCCAGGGAAGGAGCCATGGACCAGACTCAGCTGCAATATGGGAAGAACGAGGAACTTGACCAAGGTACCGGCCAGAAGGACACACAGCCATGTCCTGTCCCTGAGGTCTCACAAGATGGGCTGGGTTCCTAGATTTCATTTGCATGCCTATTATTTTTCTTCCATAGTCCTTTTTAACACCAAATTTATTCCATTAGGGCTGATGATTATGGTGAACATCCTACTTAAAAATATAAAGTTACTACATTGGGGTAAAGGGATGAGCCTTAACCTTCGAGATGGAAAGGCATTTCTCCAGACTGTGGGGATTGGTGACATTGAGTACAGCAGGATCTAAACCACTCTTGCAAATTTGTTTTTCAACAGGAACTGAGTTGCAAATCAGCAGAAAAAGTCCTTCTTGGAGCACCCAGTTACAAAGCACTTGAGTTACAAAGGTACATTTAAAAATTTTAACTAAATGGCAGTGCCAGGAAATGGCGGTACCAGAAAATGGTAGCCAGAGTGATTCTTGCACAAGCGCTCCTCCATCAAACCATCCACTGCATCCACAGAGGGAAACAGTGCCAGAAACTCCCTCAGAGGCTCCAGCAAGAGCCACACACCCCCTGTCCCTAGAGGAATACAAAGCGACACTGGACAATGTGACGCTGGCTCAGTCCTCTGCTCTGCCCACCTCATCCCACCCCACCCCATCCCACTCTCCAGGACGTTCTCCACCCTGAGCACGTTCTGTCGCTCACAGTTGAAGCTCAATTTGCCTTTACCACCAATATGTTTCACATGAGCCAATGCACAGAATTTAGAGGCAATTTTCTTCTGTCCAGCCTCCATCCGTCAACACAATGGCAGGGCCAACATACCATAAATTTTTTCATTGTCCAGCAGTCTGATTCATGAAGAGTTTCCAAAAAAACTTGCAAGCAAAGGCCACAAATACCCTTCCTGACAGATTGGTAACAGGTAACAGATTGGCTTGTGAGTTCATAGAATGGTTTGGTTTGTATTGGAAGGGATCTTAAAGATCATCCAGTTCCAGCCCTCCTGCCATGAGCAGGGACACCTTCCACTAGACCAGGGTGCTCAAAGGCCCATCCAACCTGGCCTTGAACACTTCCAGAGATATGGAAAGGATACTTCGACTAATTTCAAACAACAACAACAACAACAAAAAAAAAATCCCTTTTAGGGGGGAAATCTCATTCTTTTCCCTGGTCTTTCCATGCACCTGTTAAGTTTTGGCATTTGACAGTTGGCTTGGCTGAGGAGAAAAAATGCCAGCCAGGCTTGTCCAGAGGGTGCCACAGACACAGTGAGAGGTATTTCAAACCCACAGGAAGAAACCTCTACATGACAAATTTTGTTCCATCAGCCAGTGCTCTCATTTCTGTGAGTGCCACTAATGCTGACAGCTGAACAGAAAAACCTGGAAGCCCTCATCGACAAAGCATACTTCTACAAAAATGTTTGGGTTTCATTTATAGGACAGGGTATGTCACGTAACTGTCCTCGAAGGTCTCTTATAATCAGCTGCTATACCAAACTAAGAAGACATTTGAAAGGTGTGCTGTGGCATTTTGCTTTAGACTCAGTATTACTCCAGTGCTACTGTTCATTTCTATGAACACTTTGGGCAATGTACAAGATGGAATACTTTAAAATTTTGCTGGCTACAAGAACATCCCAATAGATAAATTCAGAGATTATAAAGCTTGAAAGAAAACCATTAATGAACCAAACTCTGCAAGATTTAATTGATTACATACACATGAAAAAAACCAAACTTGAGAAGAATGAATCAGAGGCACAGACACAAACAAGGAATATGTAGGTTGGCAGCAGTGCAGCAAGAAAGGGCCTGGAGTTTCAATGGATCAAAAAACAAAGATGCACCAACAATTTGAGACTCTCTGTGAGACGGGAGATAATTACTCTGTTCTGGCCCACTCTGGAAAATCCTCAACTAGACCACTGTGGCTCAATTAGAGAGAACAGAGACAAACTGGGGAGATTAAAGCACAGCAGCCAGAATGATGAAAGGACTCAAAACTGTGACCTACAGGCAAAGGCTGAAGAACAGGGGATTGTTTTCTCTAATAAGGGGGAAGTTTGAGGGGTTAAAACTTGCAGCTTTCCTTTGTGTAAAAAGCTCAATACTGAGCTATTGCCCAGTAAAGCAGGAGAAAGATAAAATCATCTTTGTAACAAGAGAAATGTGGGTGGGTTATTGCATACCTGTCCAGTCAAAGACCCCTTGACACTAATGGGACATTTCAGACAGACTACATATATTTAATCCCATGTCACTATTAATTATGCTTAATGTCATTCCCAGGGAGTTGTCCTACTGGGGCTATGCCTGTCAAGATCCATATCTGAGCCCACACAGAGCACAGCATCCTCAGCAGATGGAGTTAGTGCCGGACAGCTGAGAGGGGCCCAGAGCGAAAAACTGCCATGACCTGCGCTGGATGTGAGTGTGATCCTCTGCTCTGCTAAAAGCAAAGCTCACGTGTGGCCTTACCTAAATCCTGTATCTGACAGCAGGGGAAAGGGAGCACGTGCCATGTGGGAGCTGTCTTAGTGACTCACAGAAAGGTTTCTTGCCTGTGCTTTAGGGGAGGAAGAGCATTTTGTTGTGGGATAGGCAAGTTAAAAAAAAAGGAGAGGTTTTAAAAGCAAGGAGATTGCTGCACCGTGTAGGCAAATTTCGGTTTTGTAACACAAGAAATGGTTTGGAACAAGGTCACGACTGTTCTTAGCAGCACTGGTACTTTTCTGCAGCAAAAAGCGACTTCCAACAGTATCCTTCTGTCCAGTTGCAGGCAAAGCATGACATGGAGCAGTATTTACTGAACTTCTTTTCTAATAACCCCCAAGAGCTTGAAATCTGCCAGGGTAAGGGCTTACTACAGTCCTACTATTGCTGAAGGGAATTAAAAGGCTTGACTCAAATCCACCCTAACCGGCAGCAGATATAACTTCCATCTGCTTGCGGGAGGTGCACCCAGCTGTGCTGCTCCTTTGAGTGCGAGCTCTTTGTCCTGCATCGCCCATCCCATGCAGCAGCCAAAGACTCAGACCAAACCTTTCAACCAACTCTGATCAGCTTCTGCAGAGCAGCTAATTCTGGCAGAGTAGCCTTGATCTTTGTGAGCCGTTGGCATGAGAGAGGTTTGACTGTGTGAAAAGGGATAAAGGATCAAGTCCTGAAATATTTTGTCTGAAACAACCTGGGAATGTTCCTCCATGCTGTGAGCAGCCCTGCACTCAGTCATCTGAAGTAGCTGCTGTGACAGGATTTAAGTCCCTGTAATTAGGTCTTTCACATATAAAAATCCGAAGCACAGCCTTTCAGTTTTAAATAGTCCTGGCCTGTGTTCACCCTTCCGCCTGAGCTCTGAGCGGCTCTGCCTGGTGTCTGTGGAGGCTGTGTCATTATCCACCCACAGCAACAGCAGGAAATTTTCCTGGGCCCGAACCTAACTTTTGTTTTCGCTCAGTTTCTGACACCTCACTCCCACTCCTGTCCCCAGGAACAGCTTCCAGAGAGGGTGAGTCACTTCACAGCCTCGGAAATTCAGAAATGAGGATCTCCTTCTGGCTCTAGCTCCGTCCTAGAACAGCTTGCATGGTCTGGGGCCATGCGCAGGTGCAGCCCCTGAGCACTGCCGCCAGCACAGAGACCTTCCCCTGCCACTGACTGCGGCCCCAAAGATCTTACAGAAGATCTGGAGAATTTTGCCCCATTTGCCCAGCACACACAGACAAACCCAGCTCACATTCCCTCTTCCCAGCTAAGGTGTGACTGCAAACGAGGAGGCGTAAGCCTGCAGGGATGGGCAGCAGGCAAAGCAGCAGCTGCTGGCTGAGGGAGCTGCTGGTGCCTTCTGCTGCACCTTCCAGACCTCCTTCCTTCTCCCTTCGCTGAGCTGGCTCAGCAGGTTTCATCCTCTGTCTGCTCTAGAGGTCTCCTCACTGCCATCCTCTGCGCTGCTTTTCTGGCACTATCTCAGCCACACAGAAGACCCAGGACAGAGGTAGCTGGGAAGGTGGAAATAGTGCTGTTGATCACCTTTACACCCCTGGCATGGTGAGAGGATAGTGGGGAGCTCTCTGGGTGGTAACTGCCAGCTGGGAATGGGCTCTGGACAGAGCAGGCAGAGAGCTGACAGCTGATAGATAGCTCCACAAGCAGAAGTAAGTTGATTTTGGAGACTTTTTAAAGATTGGAAAGAGGTAGTGATAAGGTCTAAATGCAGTCTGCCATTCAAAGGAGAGTTCATGTTTAAAGTAGGAGACTTGGGCAACTTCAATGGCAAATAATCACAATTTTCACCCCTGGCACAAAAGCTGATATGTCTGTATGAGTTTCAGAGTGCTTCAAAGAGAGGTGAGAATTTAGGTGTCCTAAACACACATGAAATTGAGGATTATTCACAGAACAGCAACATAAGGCTAACCTCACTGGCTCACTGTGCCTGCAAGAGTATTTGTCTAGTCATGGATAATTGTCAGAATGTTTAGAATTATGGTTTGGAAAAGCATAAGAGATCTGGAGATCTGTCTGAACCCTCTGAACCGTCTCTTTGCAAATGCAGGCTGGCAGCCTCACACAACTGGGCTTTCCTGTTGAGTCCCCTGGCACTGCTGTGTGTGTTCCTGGCCAGACACACCACCAGTGAAACCTCTCCTGTGTGAACAGGGCGGCTCTTCATGCAGTCTTAGCCACGAAAGCAAACAAAACTGAAAGGCAAATGTTATCTGACCACTTCTAAACTTCAAAAGCATTTAAGGTCAAGCCGTGATGTTGGTATATAGATATTTATTAAAAAATAGCAGCACTTAGAAGGGCAGAGCAAAGAAGCTTCCTGTGGTTTGGGGTTTTTTTTCAGACTGGATTTCCTGTCAAGTACACCCAGAATGAGGAGAAAGGCACAATTGTGTGGATCAGGAGGAAGAAAGTCAAAGGTGATCCCTGATGAGGACTGACCAGGTAGGATTTGTGGGTATGACTGACCTCTAGGGTTCCTTTCCCAGCCTCAGCCTGGCACTGCAGGTGCTCCAAGAAGTCCATGGCACGTATGCTGTCTGTCACACAGCGCTCTGACACACAGGCATTTCCCCACAGGCATTTCCACAACATCTCCTGTGCAACACGGACCTGCCCAGTATTTAATGTTATACATAACTGAGTAGGAGAGATTGGAAAAAGCACAGTGAAATCAGGCACATGTGTTCAAATTGCCATGTCAAACTATAACCTGATGTAGATATCGAAGTTAATTATAGAAGTTTCATTTTTTTAACCCACCTACTTGCTTTTTTTCTGCGCAAACTCCCAATTCAGGCATTCTTTGCCCAACGAAGTATTATGCAACTTGGTAATTAAGTCAGGTAGAGATTTTGCAATCCTAAATTCTGCCTGAAAGGCTTTCCTATGGTACAGGGCTCCCCTGGGCTCCTAAAGGCAAGCAGCTGGCTTTGGCCATGTCAGGAGCAAACATTTCCCATCTTCCATGGGGAAAATCTCATTTACAGCATTCCCATGGCAACAGGAGTCTAATCTAATATATACACAGCCATCTGACCCACAGAAGCAGGAAAAGTCAATTTTGTCTGAATTCAAACTTTTCGGTATGAATGCAAAGTCACTAAGGGGTGTGTTTTGCCAATGTTTGAGACTGGCAGTTTCTGTTTGCAGAAAGATTGTGCTGTTCTTTCTGAGCCTGTGATGAGTGAAAGGCAACTGATCTCAGGCATGAGAACACGTGCAACTATTTACCATAGAATCGTGGAATCATAGAACTATAGAATTGTAGAATCACAGAATCATAGAATGGTTTGGATGGGAAAGAACCTTAAAGATCATCCCATTCTAAACCCCTCACATGGACAGGGACATTCCTGTAGATCAGATTGCTGAGGGCTCCATCCAGCCTGGCGTTGAACACTTCCAAGGATGGGACATCCACAGCTTCTCTGGCAACCTGTTCCTGTCACAGGCACATCCACTCAAGAGCCTCTGAGAGCTCAGCTGGGGTGGTGGTGGCACTCACTCAGTGGCAGCAGCCCAGTGTCCAAAGCAGGCAGCACAGCCGTCCTGCAGCCACCTGTAACTTGCTTTGGGAGGGCAGGTTACTCCCTCATCGCCACACCAAGCGGTTTCCACCCTCAGGACAAGCTCCTGGCTCCTCCTGCTTACAGCCAGGGCTCACAAGCACAAACAGCAGCATGAATCCAGCAGCTCCCAGAGTGGGTAAGGAGCTGCTGCTCTGCTCAAGTGGCACATTGCATGTGAGAGCAGAGCAGTGCTGTGGCTGGGAAAAGGTTACTTCAGCCAGACAGTGCAGGGTCAGCAAGCTAGAGCAGCCAGCATTCCTCCAGAGTCTGCAGGGAACCTAGAGAGGGTACAATCCGATGTAATTGTGACTGTGCTGCCTTTCCCTGGAATGACAGGCCGATCTGCATGCCAGGCCCACCACAGCAGCAGGAAATCTCATCCCTTCCAGGTGAGCACACAGCTAGTGTCAGACTCGGTGACTCTGTGGCCATCCAGAGATGAGGATTCAGCCCTGAACACATAAACCTAGATACCGCCTTGAAAATGAAGCAACAACCTGCCCCCTTCTCAGGGGAGATGTGAGCTTTGCCATGGCTGACAGCACTGTCTGGTCAGAGAGCACCTTTCTCTCATTTTTAGGGCGAAGAGACTCAGCTCTGTCCCACTGCCTCAAAGGAGTACTCCTTGAAGGCTTGTGGAGGATTGAGCTGGGAGACCTGGATGGTTTCACCTCCAGCCCAGAAATGCCAGGACTGACAGTGCACCGGATCTGACAGCTCAGGAGGAAACAAAAGCACTGGATATCAGTTCTGTGGCTTTTCAGAAGCAGGCATGAAGGACATGACATGTTTTAGGGTTGCTGTCAGAGCGGGAAAGGCTGCCTTCATGTCAATTTAATGCTGGAGAAGCCTGGCTGGGTTTTATCATTGCTCTCAGCACAGCACGAAGTCTGCTGCTCTGCCCAGGTGAGAGGTGCTTATTCATTCACCAAACTTCAAATGCTGCAGGAAGGTCATTTAGCACCTGAGCACACACACATAAATCATCAGCTGTGTCAAAGAGTCTGAGGAGCTTTAAAAAGCACCTTGCCTCCTCCTCGGTGCACAGCAAAGGCACCACCAGCCCTTGATAAAAGAAGCAAAGAAAGCAATGACTGCTACAGGCAAAGAGTTAATTCTTGGCTACCAGCTTCAGCCCTGGGATGCCACCTTACAACACAGGTTTCTCCTTCAGCCTGGGTAAGTAGAGAGAAAAGAAAACCAAAGTGTTATCCCAGTTTTAATGATCTATTGCTTCAAGCCAGGCTTGGGGGAAACTGCAGACTGAAGGTAAAGGGCATGGAAAATACAGATGAACCTTCAGGACAAAGTCCCCAGTGCATACGTCTTAATGACAGCCTGCTCTTGGCTTATTTGGCATTTAATTGCTAAGGTTACTCCTGCTGTGTCTTCTGCATAGCAGAAAATAAGGTGGTCTGGAGAAACGAAGGTCCCAGATGGGTAGCAGGTATCTCTGAACTTTAAAGGCTTGGTGGACGTGAGTGGGGATGGCAGAGTTAGGGGGAACTACAGCATTTCAACATTTTCCCTCATCCCATCCAGAACTTATCAATCTGAGTAGACTTACAGCTCCCTTTGCCTGCAAGGAAAAGTAGCTCTGCTAAAAGGAATAATTTTTACAAGGGTCAGCTGCATCTGTGTTGTTCCCATGTCGGACAGCCTTGAAACAAAGTGCAAAGCCAGTCCCAAGAGAAACTTGTTCTGTCCCTGTGCACAATCCCAAAGGCCCACTGCTGAAAGCAGGGAATGGCCAATAAGCTTTCTATGGATTTGAAATAAGGCATTCAGGAGATGAAGCAAAGTGAATATTTCCATGCATCAAGTTCTCCTGTTACATGAGCAAAAGGTGACAGATAAATAAAACTTCACAACGGCACAACCACCTCCAGGGCACCCCCTCTTTGACTAGAAAATCATCCCTATGGGCTTTGCTTTGCCTGTGGCTAAGAAGAAAATAATACAGAGGCACTGTAGGATATCCTTGCCTTCCAGCTTGTTTATGGCACACCAGGGCTATTGCGGGAGAGATGAGGGTTTGGGGATCAAATCAAATCAATCCTGCCTCTTCCTACTCAAGGCAACAAACCACCTTTATTCTGAGTGATGGAGAGGAAAGACTCCAGAGGCCCAGTTCTTTGGTTCTCAGGAAAATCTTGCCTGTAGGAGCTCATTTTCCCACACAATTAAACTTATCCCACTTTTAGTTTGGGTGTCATTCCCTCTACAAATTTCAGAGGACTGAAGAGAAGGGAAGATGAAAATAGAATGAATCCCTTAAGCCAGGGAGGCAGCCATTAGTTCATTTTCAACCATGATTGTGTGACAACAAATTTCTTGGCACTCCCTTGGATGTGAGGAAGGTCTTCTAGACAGAAAGTCAAGCAGTGCTCTAATATTCTTAGCAGTGTTAGGTTAGTGGTTGGACTCAATGAGCTTAGATACCTTTTCCAACCCAAATAATTCCAACCTAAATAATCCTATGATTCTATGAGTGTAAGGTTTTGGTGTCTCCTGCTGCGCTCCCGCAAACCCCAGCTCTTCCAGCTGGTAAACCGGCACTCATCCCCATAGCCAGGGAATATAAAACAAGCAGCAAAGCATACCCTTTCTGAGGGTAGATAAGGCTTTCCACACTTTTCTTTTTCCCTCTGTTATCACAGAATAATAGAATACTGTCAGTTGGAAGGGATCCACAAGGACCATGAGTCCAGCTCTGAAGCAAATGGTTCATACAGGATCAAACCCACAAGGCTGGTATTACCAGCACCATGTTCTGACCAGCTGAGCCAATCTCAGTCACGATCAATCCAACCCAGCATCTCGTTTCCGTGGTTTGTGTGTTTGACATTAAGTCATGTCTCCATGTCTCAGCTGAAGAGAGGTTTTCCTTCCTGTCAGGCTGGCTGTGTACATAAGCAAAGGAAAGCTTAACCAGGCCTTTACAGATCTTCATTTTTCTGTTACATTTGCAATATCACAAGTTTCATCACTAAACCAAAACCCAAGGCATTTCTTGTGGCATCCAAGCTGCAAATTGGAATGTCAAGTAAAATGAAGACTTATAGGTTTGTAATTCCCCAGGACAAAAGAGGGGCCGCTTCTATAAAACACTTCTGTCAGATCCATGGAAATCTTTCCAGCAGGCTTAGCCTACGAAGGAGGAATTTACAAGCTGGTGATGATTAAAAGCCAGAATTGTGAAAATGGCTAGCAGGCCTTGCTTAAAGGGCTAATTTGATTCAAGTCAATAATAGCATAGCTAATGAAAAGGCAGTATGTATTCAATCCATAATTTCATTCTCTCTCATAAATGCAAGGAGAAACTCCACCACAATCTTGGATATTCATTCTGGTCACAAGTTGCAGATCTGTCACTTCACATCAGCACCATTAACCTCTCAGATTCCCTTCCAAGGAATATTCAGGGCCTGGCACACACCTAATTAAGAGCGCAAGAATGGGGGAAAATCCAAAATGAAGGGCCAGATTCCATCTTCCTTATGTTCAGGTCTTCCTTATGTTCAGGTCTTCATTCAACCAGAATGAAGGAGCAGAATGAAGGAGCAGAATCTGTCCCAGGGGGTCTCAAAGGTACTGTGAGCTGAGGCAGAAGAACCTGCACTGACTCTACCTACTGCTAGTTTCCTTCTCATGTGACTCCAGTCATGCAGTGCTCCCCAAATAGAAGTTCATACCTTTTCACCTTCAGAGTTGGCCTATTTCTGCTCTCTGGTATTCAAAAATAAGTTTCTCTCCATCTCAGGAAGGAGCCATGCTATAAATATCACCATGCAAGTTTTCTAAGTCCTAATGTTTCTCACAGAAGGGTGCAGCTCCTTGTCCAGGAGCGACAAGCCTGGCTGGGTTTTGAAATGCCTTTACCAATGTCCTTGTGCTGCTGTGGCTGCAGAGCAGGAATGCAGACATGGGCAGGAGCAGTAGTGCTGCTGTAGCCATGGTGGGCTAGACACAAATTAGGAAAATCTCTTCAAACTTAATCAGAGCTGGCGAGGCTGCACCACAAGTCTTGGGTTCAGTTCTGGGCCCCTCACAACAAGAAAGACATTGAGGGGCTGGAGCATGTCCAGAGAAGGAGCACAGAGCTGGGGAAGGGTCTGGAGAACAAGTCCGAGGAGGGAGCTGGGGCAGCTCAGCCTGGAGAAAAGGAGACTCAGGGGAGACCTTCTCACTCTCTACAGCTCCATGAAAGGAGGTTGTAGCAAAGTGGGGCTCCAGCTCTTCTCCCAAGGAACAAGTGACAGGACAAGAGGAAATGGCCTCAGAGGTTTACATTGTACATTAGGAAAATTTTCTTCCCTGAAAACGTGGTCAAACATTGCAACAGGCTGCCCAGAAAACTGGTGGAGTAACCATCCCTGGAACTGTTCAAAAACCATGTGGATGTGCTGGTTAGGGGCATGGTTTAGTGCTGGACCTGGCAGTGTTAGGTTAACGGTTGGACTTGATAAACTTAAGGGTCTTTTCCAAGCTTAATGATTCTCTGAACTTTAATAAATCAGCTCATTCAGGAGGAGGGCTTGGTTGTGAAAAGTGCATTAACTCATCAGCATTTTTAGCTGTGCTCTACATTGGGACCGTCAAAAAATAAGGCACCACTTTTCTTAAGTATGTGTTGAACTGATGGAAACAGTAAGAATTGTGTAAGGGGAGATGGAGCCTGAAGGGATAACGTCTCGCCCAGGACATCAGCAGCAAGCCCAGGAGCACAGCAGAAGGCTCCTGACACTGTGCAGCTATGCGCTAGTAGACCACACTTTTTTTGCCCGAAAGGAGCTTATTAAAAAAAACTAAGCAATATAAATGCTGTAGAAGCAGCGATGCAGGCATGTATGTGACTGTAGCTAGTCCCATTGGGGAGGGAGCTAACTGCTGCATGGCACCTCCACACTCTGAGACACACTGATTCAGGGGATTTCTAAATCATCTTCTTGTTTCGAACACTTTTCACATGAAACTAATCCCAGAAGTGTCCATGAGCCAGGCCTGCCAAGAGGGATGCAGAGAAGGGCAGATGTTGAAGGTGGCTGAGGCTACTAGACACAACCAAGCCATTAACAAGAAACTTTTATAAGGAATATTAGCTCTACATCCTTGAGATGTGAAAAGATTGAGGAGGTATTTCACACCCCACGTATTTCTCCTGAGAAAATGTTTTCACCAGAAAACCCCTTCGGAAGCATCAAACCCTCCCACCAACATCTCAGCATGTGCTGCAGTGGCAGAGCCTGTGGCTCAGTGACAGCCCCAGAGACCTTGAAATCAGCTGCTGGATTAAATGGACTGTGTAGAAGCACCAGGTTTGGGTAATCCCAAGAAATACAAGCTCTGTGACTAAAAAAAGATGTTCTCAGACTGTTAAATATTTAGCTGCCAGCTGGGGTTACTATGGAGAGAGGTGGCTCTGCTAGTAAGGAACACAGAGGGCAGGATTTAAAGAGCCTGCAAGGAAGAAAAGCAGTCGGGACAAAAATACATGTAAGGGTAAGATGGACAGTCACAAGTTCAACACCTTTCAGGCTGTTCATTTGATGAACATCGTGGTATCTCCTTTGCCTTGCATTTTCTGGGCCCTGCAAAGAGCAGGCAGTTGGCTTTCAAAAGGAGAAGAAGAAATACTGAGAGAGGAGAAAAATTATTTTTTGAGTCAGCTATAAAGGAACATGAGGAGAGGGAAAAGAGTCAGCTGTCCCTGGGACCTCCTTGGCCTCATTTACTTCTTATCTACAAGGGTGAAAACATAAGTGAGGAGAGCCAAGAGTTTCCTCAGCTGTCCAGAAATGACACGGGTGAAGGGCAGGCACAGTGAAGGGCAGGCACAGTGCAGTGAATGTCTGTGGCCAGATAAGAGCTGTGCAGAGAGGCAGACAAAGGTGACATTTCTTATCCAGTTATCAAGCAGTCTGGGAGCTTGACAGTCGTGCCACGTGTTTGATATGAAAGGAGGGGACTCCCCACATTCCCTCCACACTAACTGCTCACTTCTAGCTGATAATCTGTCCAGCCTGGGAGAACTGTTGCTGCCTTTGGAGGAGTAGAATATTTTCCTCTGCTAAAAAAACAGAGAGTTAAGAACAAAAATTAAAAAAGCTCATAAAAAACGGCCTCCAGAGCTGATTAAACTGTTGAGCAAGCTGTAAAAGCCAGCAGTGCCCTACACAGATTTAGTGAGCTCACCTAGGAAGCATCCCTTTGTTAGGCCAGTGACTACAGCCTGAGCAGGGAGGGGACACACCTCAGCCTTGACAGCACAGTTTTGTAGGAGTAATTTGTTGATCTCAAAGCATTAAGCTGAGTTACTGAAGGTGTAGGAGGAATAAATGTTCTGCAGGAGCAGCCCAGCTCCGTCAGTTCTAATCAGTAATAGGCGGTTGGAGGCTCTCACCCCTGTTTTTACCTTCTTCACTGAAAACAGAAAAAAACAAAGCTGCTTTCCGTGACTGACAGCTGTGGAAAATAAAAACAGTTGTTTTGGCCACAAAAACGGGCCGAGCATGAGAATCATCAGTGACTCAGCTCCCTGTCACCTTCCCCACTGCTGGTTTGGTGTTGCTGCTGGCGAAAGGAGCTCAAAAGGGGGCTCAGGACCTTGGTGCACCTTGAGATTGACATGGAGCCGCTCACAGGAGCCCTGGAGTTGTGCTCCCCAGGGCTGTGTCCCTCTCTGCATGTGTCCCTGAGTGCCAGGGGGACACCCTGGGGCTCCCTCAGTTGTCCCCCAAAACCACATCTGAGTAGAAGGCGGTGGGGGAGTGGAGTGTGCTATATTTGTGTCTGCACTGTTCCCCATGACAAAAGCTTCGTCAAGAACAGGCAGGAGGTTTCCATGTGAAGCCAAAAGAAAGGCTGGAGGTAATACTCAAAATTAATAGTTCTTGCTCGTGCTTACAGTGGGAAATGTTGCGCACGTGCTGCTGCATCACAGGAATCGTGAAACTCCCCTAGTGATGCTCAAGAGAAAAAACAGGGACTGAAACCTCTCCACAGGAGAAATTCAGATGAAAATTTTCCATCAGTAAGGGTGGGAGCATTCACCAGGCTCCAGCTCTTCCAAGAACATTTAGGAAAGGACCAAAACTCTGCTTCTTGCCAGGACAGAGGGCATTTACCTTCTTTCTAAAAATGCCAGACTCATTTATGAAGAGTGGAATGAGGAATAACAGCCATGGGCAGACAGAAAAGATGTGAATCCCAGTGATAAACACAACCTTCTCAGGACAGAGACCTAAATGCTTCCCATTTAGGAACTGATTTGATCCAACAGCTCCTCATGGTTTGTACAGACAGGAAAGACCTGTATTCAGTAATGTAGCAATATGGTTTTCCTATACCAGGGAAAAGGTCCATTAATCTTGGCATATTAATAAATGAGCTTCTATTAGCAACAAATAGGCTGGAGATCACATTTCAAGCGCAAGGAGCTGATGCTCAGAGCAGCTTTCTGATGCCAGAAGTAGAGGTCAGGAGAGGAAAACCAATAAAATCTGATGGATTTTCAGAGAAATTGTGATAATAAGGAAAAACCACAGGGAATTAGCATGCCCCAGGTGGGGAGAGCACACAGGCACCTCCGTTGGGGTCCAGACAGGAGCTGCAGCAAGGACCAGGGCTCTCAGTGCAGCTGCAAATGCCCATGCAAAGGGCAATGCCTACACACATGACACCTGAGATGCTGCCAGCACTGCAAGTTGTGCAGGGAAAACACAAGGAAAACAGTATTATGTGGCAAAGCAGCAATCAAGTGAAGTTTCACTGGGTGTTTGGCTGCCATCTGGGAGACAAAAGCATTGTGAGCACACCTCAGTTTTTGAGCTGCACAAAGCTGCATAGAAATAGTTGCAAGACCACAAGTCCTGGAGTCTCAAACCCTAAGAGTCAGTAAGAAAGCGTCCTCTCAGTGCAGGGTACAGCCACAGCGCAGGAAAAGCCCTGACAGAGAGCAGCGCAAGCTTGGAGAAGGTCCTCTCCCCTGTGCTAGCACCTCAGCTCACCGATCTTACCCCATTTGGTGAGGACTGGATACTCTAGTCCTTGTAAGACCTGTGAAACTCACTCATTATCTCTCAATTTAAATAATACCCTCAGAGCTCAGCAGGATGGAAAGAGGTCACTTTTCACCATGCAGGCTTGGTACATAAGCTGCAGCGTGGTGGGCAGGACAGTCACTGAGAATCCAAGTTGTCCCTCAGAGAAGAGAGACCTCTAAACATAGGTCTACTCAGGAAATAACATGTGAAACGTGAGTTTGACCTCCTCCCAACTTTGTGAGTGACACCTAAGCTTTGATGTACAGAACCAGTGTAATTTAGGTTGGAAGGACCTCAGGACACCCCCTGGTCAGTGCTGGGCAAACACTGACATTAGTCCAGGTGAATCACTGGCATGAACTTCTTCTGAATTCACTGGCGGCTTCTGTTTGATCAAACCTTTGCTTGGTGGCAAATAAGACATCCAGCAAAGATAAACAACAATCCTGGGTCTCTCCATGGGCTGGGCTTTGCCATTCAGTGCTCTGCTCCCCTCGGACACAGCCCCACCTCCGCGTGAAAGAGCTTTGGTTTGCAGGGCAAAGAAGGGGTTAACAAACTCCTCAGCAAATGAAGCACGGCTAGAAAAAGCTGGACTGCCACTTTCTAGGATCTACGACCTTTAGCCAAGGGACTCAGCTTGCTGGGAATCGGTCCCAGAGCGCCACGGTAGCCCAGACAGTGTGACTGAGAGCTGGCATGATGCCTGTCACATTGTGAGAGAACTTCTAATCCTGTTCTTTGGGTTTGGTTGTTGATTTTTTTTTTGTTGTTGGTCTGGTTGTTTTGTTGGGTTTTTTTCTTTCTTGAGGGCTGTTAATTATTTTTATGGCACTATTTTCAAGCAAAACAGGAACTGTCTAATCGAGTTGTTTTGTTAAAGAAGGCTGAAGAGCTTTATAAGAGACATCAGGAAATTCTGCAGGACAGTTATCAAAGTCACAGATTCTGGAAAATTTAAATCATGCCATTATTATGGATGAAATCCTCTTAACATAGCTATATGCATATGGTTTTGCAGACCTACCTTTTGTCCACAAAAATATCCCCTGTGTTATCCACAGTGTTGCTGAGACATCTTGATAACCTATCTGCAACAGCTTCCTCACCCAGAAAGACTCAAAGGAATACAGTGTCCAACAAATATTTTCGGACAGGGAAGCAATCCTCACACAACCTTCACCGGAAGTCGACTCAGTGTGATGGCATCAGGTTTGGGACACAGGTGACTGAAGGCTGGATACAGCCCCAGTTCACTCACAGAGCACACAGGGACACTCAGTGCCACCCAGCAGTGATGCCAAGAGTCATGGCCAGCCCACCAACCAGGGCTGGAAGAGCCCACCGGCGTCCCCTGTTCATTTCATCCAACAATGCAGCAAATTTTGGCATGTGAGCACCTTCTGGGTTGCTTTTTTTCCTGTGTCGGCTTTTAAAGCACAGCCACTGCATTGCCTTGCAAAATTAACACCTAAGAATGCATATTTTTCTCCGGTTTTTTAAAACCATTCATGCACAGACTTAACATGGTTTGACAGCGGAAGAGCTGCAATTTCTGAGACCGGTGTGTGAATGCTTTATGAAACAGTCATGTGGGAATGCCTAATAAACAATTGCTTTTAATTTTAAACATCTGTATCTATAACAATAAGAGCAGCTGACGTGGCCCTCCATCAGCCCTGGGCTCCGGCTGCAGTTGAGTAAGGACCGGCTGCAGCCTGAAAGCGATCTCGTCTGGCCCTGCTGCTTCACATGCTGTAATTCTAGCCCTCTGCGGCTTGTCCTGGCTGATTTTCCCCTGAAACTTGATCTTTCAACGGATCAAAGGAGCAAAATGAGAAACAAGAAACTTTTGCAGTGAAATTTCAGCCACAGCAGCTTGATGGTCACTCCTGGCCACTGGCTGCTGCCTGCGGAGTGTGCTGGTGCTTCCACCCTCGTGTCCTCATCCAGCTGGCACAGTTTGCCACAGGACAGTCCTATTTGGGGAAGATTAACCTGCAAAAGGGCAACTTTGCCCCTAATCACACAGCCAATTTTACCAGTGCGACAAAAATTACGCTGATATGGGATGACTGCTGATAAACCGACCTTCTGAGACAAACCAGTAAAATCCCAAAATTTAACAAAGAGTTCAGGAGATTAACATCACCAGCAGAGTGAATCCATACATTATTCACAATTTGTCTGCTATCTGGTATTAGGGACGCTGCCTCCTTGCAAGGTGACTGTGCACCAGTCCCCATCCCTTAGCGACAGTGTGTCCCTCAGGCAGGAGGGGCTGGCATCAAAGGCACCCACCCTGGGGCAGCTACCTTGGGCCCCCCACAGCGTCCCTAGCAGTCAGCTGGGGAAGAAACCTTCCTTCCACAGGCATTTCTGCAGGGTGTGCAGAGTAATGGGGTCCCTAAACCCGCCACGGACCTGCACCCAGCTCAAGGGCCCAGCACAGACTCCTTTAAATGACTGTGGTGATTATTTTCTTGTGATCACATGGAAGAAATATGTTTGGCTTATTCCTTTGCCTAGCTTGTGAGACGTAAAATTTCAGAAGTTTATGTTTCAAATACATGCTTAGCCCAAGGAGAGTAAAAAGCGGCTGAAGCCAATGTCTTAGAGTACATTTAACAACTGCTACAGTAATGTCAGTCTAAGAGTACAAGTGAAACATCCTGCCATCCTTAGCTGCTTCCATGGAATGATGTAGAATTAAGAGCATTTTTAGATGAAAAAAGTGCAGAGGAATGGCTTTTTATTAAACTCAGAGGTACCGATGGAAAAGACAGAGAATCCCTCAGGCATCAAAGCCCCTCTTCCAGTCTGAAAGCTTCCCAGCTGAATATAGGCTGAGAACAGTAGTTCAGAATTTCACACAACGGTGTTAAATCTGAGCCCACCCAAGAGGAGAGGCCACCGTGCGTGGGGCTGTTAGCAAAGAGCTCAGGCATTAGGCACACCTTTGCTAAATTCCTGGCTGCAAGGTAATTACTACAATTTGCTTTCCTTGTCACCACTTCACCGGTTTATGTGTGTCTCTGTGTGTCTTCTGCCAGCCTCCCATTCCAGCTAATCCTTGGGCGTGTTTTGAGTGAAATGCAGCAATCACCGCCAATGCAAAGTGCTCTGTTCCCATCAAGAAGGAATGAGCTCGTTTCCATCCCCAGCTGAAGGGCGCCTTGCTTGGGAACACTTCCATAAAGAGCAAACATGGGAGCCACACATCTTCCTGCCCATCGCCTCCCCGTGCTGGTGTGACATGAGCTCTCTCCCATCCAGTTTCCTCGGGCCTCTAGGTGCCAACATTTTACTGTCCCTCCAAGCTGAGCGTCAGAGAAAATGGAAATGAATAGTGAGTACTTTTAGAAAGCAGTACTTAGAAATTTAGAGCTTCTTTCAGATGCTCATGAAGGTATGATTGGTTTAAAACCAAAACAAAGATAGATAGATAGATAGATAGATAGATAGATAGATAGATAGATAGATAGATAGATGATAGATAGATAGATAGGTAGATAGATAGATAGATAGATAGATAGATAGATAGATAGATAGACAGACAGATAGATAATCTTTGTCTTTCTGCCACTGATATTAAGTTACATTTGCTCATCGGGCAGTGACATTCCTCCAAATGTTCCAAACTAATGAGGTTGAAAATACAAAATGCCCAAATACTCCTATAAGAACCCTGAGTGCAAAAGCCTGGATTTTCATCTTTTTATACTGGCGTTTGGCCAGTGTTCTAAACCACGACATACACAAATAGTGTGACTACATCTAGCTTTGCACATACCTTATGAAAAACCCTAGTCTAAAATTCCCTCTGTTTTCACGGGAGGAGAAAGCTGTCTGTCACCGGGGAGGGTCAGGCTGCTGCCATCAGACCTCAGAAAATCCAGCAAAGTGGCACCGGATGCTGCAGTCCTGACCTGTGCTGCTGCACTCAGAGGGAAGAGCCCCACAGAGCAAGGGCTGTAGAGTTAAATCTCATTGTATAAAAACCCCACTGCACAAAAGCTTAGGAGCAGAGAAAAAGCTCTTCCAGTGCAGACCTCCGGCAGAGCCTCCCTTCCCACCTCCCCAAGCCCTGGGGTCTCCCCACTGCCACCACCCGCCCCTCCCTACAGCCGGGAGAGAAGGGGACATTCGCATGCAAATGAGGATGGTTTCCCACCAGGAAACACACTTTGTTTCCAAATTCCTATCTCCAGCCCTGCCTTTGCAAGCTTTGAATGCAGAACACGATGAATGACCTAAAAGCAACGGAACTAAGCGTTTAGCATAAAATCCCACCCACTGCTCCCCTTTACTGGAAAGCAAGATTTAGCAACACAGACAAAACCCACACAGACTGGCAAGTGAGGAGGGAAATGTACACAGTTAGTTCGTGCTGTAGGCACCGGTCAAATGTTCTTACTCTGCAGCTACAGTTCAGTGCAGGTATCACATATGTGCCTCCGGGTTTAACCCCCCCAGCACCCTCACCTTTTAGCATCAGTTTGATAATCATGTAAGGAATGCAGATATGCCTGGATGGACGGATGGATGGATGGATGGTTGGATGGATGGATGGATGGATAGATAATACACCCCTGTCACAGGTAATGTACTGCTTACAGGTGACTTCAAAGCCTCTCACTTCATGGATCCTATCACACAACGGGAGAAGTCTGTCCTGTGCAGGGTGTGTATGGCCACAAAACTGAATTTACCTGTCTGCTACTTTACACAGACTGTGGCTTACCACTGCTGCTGGGAGCAAGCCTGAAGAAAACTTGCTCTCAACAAAAAATTAGACATGTTCAAGGGAATAGGGTGGAAGAGGGAAGTGCAACTCGTTCCTTCCTCTAGCAGCATTGAAGAAAATGTCCATTCATTACATCAGGCTACTCAAATCAAGCACTTAAAGACATAGAATCATGGAAACATAGGTTGGCTTGTGTTGGAAGGGACCTTAAACATCATCTAGTTCTGCAGCCAAGGAATAAAATCTGTGAGTGAATTGCTGTTAGTGACCCTCATTCTAATAAAACGCTTGTGAACTCCCTCTTTTTTTTTTTTTTTATGTCTCTTACTGCAGGGAGTTTGTGTCAATTCTTTATTGAGTTGCTAAAAAAGACTTGTAACCTGTCCAACATAGTGTAAGGCAAATGGAGCTAAATTAAGTTATTGTTGTAAATCTAGGAAGCCATATAAGAGGACATTGCTTCAAAGTCTGTATCCACTTGCACTTGTGCAACCTCCCCGGAGTGTGTGGAGTTACATGAGGGTTAAAAAAACTAGCAAGCATAGGTAGCCTAATTCCAATGCTTAACAAACGCTTCAGTATTTTGACAAAAGTACCAAGGAGATTTAATTACTTCTTCCTCCCATCAAAGATGACTTAGCCTGTGTTTGACACACCCTATGGAGTGTGCTTTCTACACGGTCAGCCTCTATCTGACCATGCAAGGGCTTCTTACCGCTGCTGTGGGTAAAAAGGGAAAAGAAGGGCAAAAGGTAGTTCTGACCTTCCCTGGGCAGCTTTGTTTTCAGTCTGCCCAGACAAGACACCCTCACATTGCCAGAGGGTTCAGCCTGGGAACCTTGTGGGAGTGCACAAGTGGTCTCACTTGAATGGAGAACGATGTGAGAGGGCCTTTCAGCAAGGTTTTTCTACATTTTCAGAGTTTGCTGCTAAGGATGTGATGGCACCACCACAGGGCTCTGGCTCCCACCAGAAGAAACACCTTTAGCAGCAGCTGAACTCATCCTGAACAGAATGAGGTGCAACCTTTCCTCAGGTGAGGACGTCTGTGCAGTGTGTGGGCACAGCTGGGGAAGCCTCTGCGTGCCCAGCAGTGTGTGCAGAGACTGTGAGATGTCGGCGGCTGACCATCCTTTGACGCTCTGACTTGCTCAGTGTCACCGCTTCTCCTGCCAAAAGGTTCCAGCACACAGACTGGGATCAGATGAACATGAATTAGGGGACCTGATGAAGATAAGCAAGGGGAGGTCCAGACGAAACCAATCCTCTGTCTGAATGCAGGGTGTAGGTTGTCAGGCACCCGCCTGGCCCTGACAGCGGGAGACCCTCTGAGAGCACTTGGGCAGATGCAGCTGTGGGGTGGAGCCGGTCAGTGTGACATCCTCACGCCCCGGAGAGTCAGCCTGGCCCTGTCTGGATGTCTGACTCATGAAGGGTGGGATGTGCCACACCTTATGCTCCCCCTCCACCAAAGCAAGCCCAGCAATGTGACACAAAGTAAAAGGAGTTCTGTTGGAGCTCTGATCCCACCATCTGACCCCGATGGGTGGACTCCCACAGTGATCTCACCCTGTCACTTACTCAGCTTCACAAGTAGCAGAGAAAGGTCATGCTCGGTTAAAACCAAAATGTGCTTTCTTGCAGCTTTTCCCCTGTGGGCCAGAGGCTGTATCCCTGACTTGGGCAAAGGTCCAATTGGAAATAATGAACGTAATTACCTTGTAAGCACCTCAGTGGAAAATATTGGTATAGTTAATTATACAGGGATGCAATGCTAACTCATTTCCCAGTGTTTAAAATACAAATAGTAATGCTTTCCCCTTTGGGGTTTTGAGAAGATTAGTTATTGCTGCAGTCTAACACAATTGATAAGTTTTTCAGCTATTGAAATAATTTTAATGACAAGGTTTCCAGTGCAGATTTTAACACCACTGACTGGCATCACGTGTAAGAGTGTTACTCTGCACAGAGCTGGGAGGTTGAGTGCCCCTGCAAGAATGAGGTCTTTGGCCATGGCCCTTCATGCATCCAAAACCAGGATCTCTTTCAAAGGGTGTTTGATTTTAGTGTTCTCAAACTGAAGAAACTCACACACTGAATACCCAGAGAATTGAAACTGAAATTTGAATATCAGGAGAACTGAGGATACCCAAAACCTGGGACTTAGGTACCTTCCAAGAAATCCTGGTGAAATTGTCTATGTGAAAATGCCTCTGCCTTTTGTTAGGGATCAAAGGAAACAGTGTAATCAACTCACAGCACGGACCGAGCATGTACTCTAGTATTTTCACATTATGGCTGATTGACTTTCCAGGTGTTGAACAAGGAACCTGGTATTTCTATGTCAGTCTGTCTAAAAAGCCCCATGGCTTTCAGTCAGCTGCTGGGAGAGCCCTCTGTGAGCAAATGAGCAAAAGCCTCGACATGTGTTTTTCTTGCCTCGGTATTTGTTAACATTAGTTAATATTTCTGAACGATCTGTACCCTAGCAGATATTCATAGGTCAAAACCAGAAAAGGCTCAACTCCCTTCTCACATCTCTGCAAAAGGAGTGGAGAGGATTTATGAAAATATAAACCTGTCTTGAGATTTTCCTTAAAGGTACCTGAGGAAGTTCTCCCAGGAAAAAAAAAAAAAAAAAAAGGAGGCAGTAGCACTTTGGACATAAGCCTTATTGTTCAGCAACAATCACGTTTTTCACAAGGCCACCTCTCCTGCCAGGAGCCACTGTCACAGGCAGCACCACAGGGCCTCATGCACCTGCCCAGGCACAGAGAGGGAAAGGACAAGCATAAGGGAAGGAACAGGCACACTGCCCTGCTGGGGATCCCTGACACCGAGAGGCCTAGACTTCTTATGTTGCCATGGGAATTAATGAGGCCAGAAATTGGGAAATCCAGCCAGGCAGCTTAGGAGACTCCTGCCTCAATAGAGAGCAGTGTTTGCCCCCATGCTCTGCTGCAGCATGCAGAGCCATGCACTCCAAGGGGAGATCACTAAAAAAACCTGCTTTTATCTAAATATTTTCTTGAAAAAAAAGCCTTACTGCCTCTGCTGCTTTCCAGTTTTGTGCCTGTTTTGCTGCTACACCAGTTCACTGGGAGCCCAAGCACAAGCCACAGAGGCTTCCAGTGCTCAACAGCAACAAGGACGGATTAGTCACCACCTTGACTTTTGAGTACACTTCCACAAGCCGTGCACAGAAAAACTAAGGAAGCAGCTCCCCCGAAGGGAAATAAAACCACCATCCTCTAAAAGCTGACAGACAGGTATTTCAGCCAGTGGAAAAAAGTCAAATAAAAGCATGTGCAGGCAAGGGGCAAACTCTGGTCTCGCTCAACACCACGCAGGTGTACTGCTGCAACCTGAGGACAGTCTCCATGAATCACAACACTGCTCTCACAAGTGTCAGCATAGAATCTTTTAATACTTTACATAAAAAACTGCATACACTATAGTTTTATGTAAACATCATATACATCTCAGTTTTTGCCATGTCAGTTTATTAAAAACAGTCTCAGTACCACTGTTGAGGGAAGAGGGAGAAAAGTAAACAAACAAATGGATACATTTGTTCTCTGAACCAGAGAAACACAAAATTATTTTCACCCAGGTTGGCCACCCTGTGAAAATAAGTTTTAAATAAACCTTGATTCTTTAAACTGCCCTTTAGGACTAAAGTCTGATGTACTCACTGCATAAGGAACAGTGCTTTCACCCATTTTTTGTTCCAAGGCAAAAATATACAGTGGTTTTATTTTGTCTTGTGTTGAAATCAATTTTAAACAACACCCAGATGAGGTTACTGAGTAAGAATGTTTCCAATGCTACAGTGTTGTATGCAGATGATGAGTGCATTGAGTGTTTAATTTAAAAATAAAAAAAAAAATCCACCAAGTTGTGCAAAGTAACTTCTTTTGAAAATAAACTTTTAAATAAACCCAAATCAACACACTTGCAGGAGACAACATTAAAAGTAAGGAGCAGGCACCAAGATCATAATATGGCAATATCATCCCCTTGCTCATCCTGCCTCATCTGTCAGGAGGTGGATGTCCAGCAAGTAGGACAGTTCGGCTTTACTTTCTGGCCTGGCGGCTTCTGCAGCTGAAGTCAGTTCAAGGCTCCTGTTATCAGCAGGCATCAGTCACTCAGGGCAAGTTCCTTTGCACAACACAAGTCCCACCTGGGCACCCCCTCCCCACCTCACTTTAAATAAGCACCCCCTGCACTACCCCAGTTTGCACAAGACAGAAAAGGTAAGATATATACAGGCTTCACTTGGGATGACCCTCCCCTCCCAGTCTCGGTCTTCAGGGCACTAATTTCCACAGCAGGTCAGGCTCAGGCTGAAACATGTGAGGGAGAAGCGAGGATGCTGCAGGCAGCCTGGGAGAGGCAGCCCCTTTCCCCAGCTCGCCTGGGTGGAGGCACATGCAGGCAGGAGGCAGAAGTCCCTTCGAGCATCTCAGCTCCACCACCTCCTCTTGCAAAAGAGAGGAGGCTGCCTGGGAGCGGGGAGCAGCAGGTGTTGGCAAAGGGGCAGAGCCGGGCGCAACGTTTGCTCAGTCCAGTCTCAGCAGCTTTTTGTTGTCGAGTCCGCGACTCACTCGCGGGGGCCAGTGGTAGGAGAAGGCTTCTCCCCACTTTATTCCCAAGACTCAGGGCATGCAATCCCCCCCTCCCTCTGTCCCCACGGCTGAGCAAGCACAACCCTTTTCGGCCAAGGCTCAAGGAGCGTGCTCCCTCCCTCAGCCCCCACCCCATCCACAGCCAGCCCCTAGCGGAGGGGACAGGCAGATGCCGTGTGCGTGTAGAACCCAGCTCCTCTCCACCTGCCAACAGGTGACCCAGGCGCTGTGCCCAGCGCCGCGCTCCAGACACGCCCTATAGGACTTTGCAGCAGTTGATGCAGCCGTTCTGGGTGCCGTAGCGCTTCTGCAAGGCTGCCCGGGTGGCCGTCTCGAAGACCTCCCGGACACCCTCCTTGGTCTTGGCCGAGCACTCCAGGTAGTCGTAGGCCTGGATGCGAATGGCCATGGCCCGGCCGTCCTCGGTGCGCACCGGCTCCTGCTTCATGCGGGCCAGCTCGTTCCGCACGTGCTCGTCGTTGCGCAGGTCCTTCTTGTTGGCCACCAGGATGATGGGGACGTTGGGGCAGAAGTGCTTCACTTCGGGCACCCACTTCTCCGGGATGTTCTCCAGCGAGTCCGGGCTGTCCACAGAGAAGCACATGAGGATCACATCGGTGTCCGGGTAGGAAAGGGGACGTAAACGGTCATAGTCCTCCTGGCCAGCCGTGTCCCACAGGGCCAGCTCCACCTGCTTGCCGTCCACCTCTATGTCCGCCACGTAGTTCTCGAAGACGGTGGGCACGTAGACCTCGGGGAACTCGTCCTTGCTGAAGACGATGAGGAGGCAAGTCTTGCCACAGGCACCGTCCCCCACCACCACCAGCTTCTTGCGGATGGCGGCCATGGCCAGGCTCGCCAAGCTGGCCTTGCCGTGCAGCAGGACGATGGCAGCGCCCTCCTCGCCGCGGCCGCCGCCTCCCGCTCCCTCTCGCTTCTCACAGGGCACCGTGGCGAGCCGGCCCGCGCAGGCAGGCGGGCGCGCCCTCCTCTTTGCGCACCGGCACCGCGCCTCCGTCCCCTGCCTCGGGGGACCGCTACGGCCGCAGGGCAGCGCCGCCGGTCCCGGAGCCCTGCGGTGGAAGCGCTGCCGCCGGTTCTGGCTCTCGCCACAGCCACCGGCACAGGACACGCTCCGCGCAGCCACTGCCGCAAGCTGCGGCCCGGCGCCGCTATTTAAAGGCGCTCGCGACTTTCTTAATATAGCCAACCAATGGGAAGGCAAGGAGTGAGGTCATCCCCGGCGGGGAGCGCTGCGATTGGCGGCGGCCGCGGGCGGGAGGCGGGGCCGAGGGAGGGCGGGGCAGCGGCCGGGCCGGGCCGGGGCAGCGGGCCCGGGGTCGCGGCGGGCGGAGCCGCGCTGGGGGCGGCGGGGGAGCGCCTGTCCCCGGTCCGAGCCCTGCCGGCCCGGCGGATCCCGGCTTGGCGCCAGGGCAGGGCAGGGCCGGTTCCCGCTGCAGTCCCGCCGCTCGGGATGGCCGGTGTGAAGAGTCTGGGCGGGCAACCGAGAGAAACGGGGAGAGCCGCTGCGTCCCAGGGGCTGCTTTAAAGCTCAGGCACAGTGAACGGAGAGTATTGCAGGCGGTTGAATAAAACAAAAGCGTCCGCTGGGTGCTACTGGAAAAGCGCTCGACTCCCTTCCTTAAAAAATTCATCATGTTCGTCTCTCGCCAGCTCTTGGCCAAAAGGGAGAGGAGGAATTGTAAACCGGGAGAAGCAGCAGGCTTGAACTGAAATGGCCTTTGGGTCTCAATTTACAGGGATATCGGAAGTCACAGTAACGAAAAAACAAACGTGGGAAATAACGGGGCGCAAAACGCTGTGGTCCGGGGCTGCTGGGGGCGCAGGGTGCGAGTCCTTCCATAGGAGCGGCTGGGGGCGCTGGGCTGGGGCCGCTGGGGTGGGGGCGCAGGGTGCGAGTTCCTCCGAAAGAGCGGCTAGGTGCGCTGGGCTGGGCTGGGGGCGCTGGGCTGGGCTGGGGGCGCTGGGCTGGGCTGGGCTGGGCTGGACTGGGCTGGGCTGGGGGCGCTGAGCTGGGCTGGGCTGGAGGCGCTGGGCTGGGCTGGGGGCGCTGGGCTGGTCTGGTCTGGTCTGGGGGCGCTGGGCTGGAGGCGCTGGGCTGGGGGCGCTGGGCTGGGCTGGTCTGGGGGCGCTGGGCTGGAGGCGCTGTGCTGGGCTGGGCTGGGGGCGCTGGGCTGGGCTGGGCTGGGCTGGGCTGGGCTGGGCTGGGCTGGGGGCGCTGGGCTGGGCTGGGCTGGGCTGGGCTGGGGGCGCTGGGCTGGGCTGGGCTGGGGGCGCTGGGCTGGGGGCGCTGGGCTGGGCTGGGCTGGGCTGGGCTGGGCTGGGCTGGGCTGGGCTGGGCTGGGGGCGCTGGGCTGGTCTGGGGGCGCTGGGGCGGCCGCACCGCTCGGGGTCACACGGACACCGCCGGCAGCGACGCGCTGGGTCCCTGTTGCGGCTATCGCTGCTCAGCCGGGTGCTGTCCCAAGCTTCTTCCCTGCGAGCTTTCCCACACAGACGATGTCCTGTGGCTACTGCCTCTCGGGGTTGGATCTAAAGTGTCCCGTTTTCCTAGCCGGCGCTGGCTTTAGTGAATAGAACAAAAATGAGCGGTTTGTACAATACGGTTGTTATTAGAAATTATGTTTTAAAATACCCACTTGGAAAGCGAACGCGTCGCTGTGTACATCAAATTGCCTGACAAGTTACTCTCGGCAGACAGTTACAGAGGGGTGTGTGTCAATAGGGCAAAAGGTTCACTTAATCCTAGACATTGAAATAAAACTGATTTTCTGTGAGGTTTTTGTAATATCCATTTCTTCCTGTCAAAAGAGCCTGTCCCTGGATAGTGATGGATGGATTTGTACCTTGATCATGGAGGGGGCTGTACTACATATTTTACGTGAAGTGAACATAAGAAATTTAAACTGTTTTTTGAAATAACCCAGCACTAAAGTGTAGACATAGACGTCGGCGTTCACCAGTACCTGTGGCCTTCGAACGGACCAAATTTCTGGTTTGCATCCTCTCTTTAAATTTGTTGTCTCTGCTCACAGGCTTAAATTCTTCACAAAACTGCATGGAAATCATCCCCATGCTGCCATGTCCTCCTGGCGATGGAGCACTGGCAGCTTGTAGCTATTTTCTCTACAATCCCAAGCACGTCGGGCCATTCAGAGAGGCAGACAGAGTGAATTTGCTGTATATTTTTGCTGTATAATGTAAATCCCCTGAACGCTCCGCTCCGCCCCCGCGGCGCCTCGGCCGCGCGGTGCTCACGGCGGGGGCTCGGCGCTCTCTCGCGGCGGCTCTGAGCCCTGCACACACATCCCTGGTCCTGTTCTTGCTGCTCCGCAGCTGGAAAAACCCACCTCTGGGGCGGCAGCAGGGGAAGCTGCAAGTGCTTCATCCGTCGTGAGAGGTGCTGCTTAAATATACTTCTGACTCCGTTTGTGTTTGACTTTTGAATCATGCCTGGATGTTTGGTTTTGTCTTCTCAGGAGCAAAACGTTTCGTTAAATAGGAAAAGGAATCGTCCGAGTGAGCAAATGCATTGATCAACTCATCTGTGCTGTGCTGTGGAAGGCAGGTAAATAAGCAGCTCATTAATTTCAAAGCACACGGCTCTGTTGTTCACCCAGAGTGCTGCTGGCAATGACCTGTGTGCCTCGAGTGTCCCACATACATAACTCTCCCAAGGCTTCAAAGCAGGGTAACCTCATCCAAACTGTCTGCTGGTCCCAGCTCCCAAACTGTGCTAAGGAATTACTCCACAAATGTCCAGCTAACCCAAGTTACACCCATAGCATGAACTTTTTCTGGTTATTGAACAGTACACATGTATTTCCAGCACCCAGGTTTGGTCTGAACCATAACCGCCTCATTTTCTAGTGAAGTCTCACATCTCTAGTCTTCCACACAGTCACGCTGAAGGCAAAGAGTCTGATGTTTCTTTCATCTCTCACCTTGCAAGACAGACTTCAGCAAAGTCCATGTAATTCCTTGACCATGGGTTTCAAATGCTTTATATATTTTTTCTTCCCAGAGGCTTTATGTCGTGAGACTCAGCCCTGTGACCAACTCACCCTCATTTCTCTGTTCTGGGATACTCTACAGCAACAGCCTCTATGGGGAACATCTAAGTCACAATGGTCATCCCGCATTTGTACTTGGCGAATGCATCCAGCTCATGTATTTTAGGGCTGAATTTGAACTTTATGTTGTAGTTTTTATATTTTTTGCATGAATCTGCATGATATGCTAAACGGTATTTCTTTAAGCAAGCTGAATCTTCTCTTCTAGTTATCCCTAAATATGCACTCTCTAAGCAGAGCATTTGTTCTGCTGCACCACATACATCTGTATGATCGATGAAGAAAGCATGAAGCAGGAAAAAGAAGACACCACTTGTTTGCTTTCACTCCTTGTGCTGTTGGTTTTGACATTAAAACTCAGATTTTGTTTTGGTTTGCTTTTTCGGGTTTTTTTAATTTAATCCAAGTGGCATTTTTTTGTTGCTGAGAGGACAATTCCTGTCAATTACTGGAGATTGTTTCCAGATTATATCCCCCCCCCGCTCTTCTTGCTAAACAGATTTTCTGAAAGGGCATGCCTGTAACTCAGATAATTTGTATTGAAGCATAAATCTGTACCAAAAGCATGAAAGCTCAGTGGGGAAGGCAATCTTTCTCCTTTTTGTCAATAAATGGGCAAGTGAGTACAGTGCCTGCCATGGCATAGCATGCTGAGGGAGCCATGTGTGCTCTAATGGCACACTGAGTCCTGCACGCTGACTTGTACTGCTGGCATCAGGCATCCTGCAGTCCTCATGCAGTCAAAGCTTCTCAGCAAAGGGAGGAAGGCAAGAGGTAGCTAAACATGAGCAGTTTGCAGGCCAGTGTGGAAAAGCTGTGAGTAGATGTGGGAGGACGGGCAGAAATGGTGAGTATCTGTCTCTAAGCTGCTGAGTTTCTGGCACATGTAGGAACCAGATCACTTTCTGTGTGTCACAGCAGGTCCATTGCTTTCCAGCATACCTGGAGAAAAGCAGAATTTAACTCTCAGAGCCCATTGGGATCAGTGCTCTCAGCAGAGAAGCCAGACTGATTAACTAGAAACTGGAATGGCAGGGCACAGCAGGAGAAGGCGCAAAAACCTGTGTACTTTCAAACAGAGGTTTATGCTAAGTACAGTGCACATGAAAGCACATCATCCCAAAAAAAGAAATGTCTTCATGACTGAAAAGCTGTATGGGATCCACTGGCATTGCTCTTCCAGGGAATAGAGAGGTCAGTAAGAAGCTGTTGGTTTTAATTTTTTCAAGTTCTTATAGCAAGACAATAAAATTCATACTTTAATAGGACTCAGGAAGTATGGTCTGGCAGAGTAAAATGTTACCACTACACTAAATTAAAGTGGCCCTTTGTCTCCAGCTGAGTTCAAATTAAATAAAAACAAGTTCCTCATCCTTAGGCTAGAATTTTTAGACCTACAACCCCTCATCTCAGTTGAAGAACCCTTCTGTAGCTGTAGGAAATAGATGAGCTGACCACATAACCATTTCAGATACTAATTGTGTTACATATCTACATCACCAATAGTGCCTTTGGAAACAGTTCTCTCTGCAGAGAAACCAAATTAATCCACTTCTGGTTCCCTTTGTTCTCAATTTTTAGTGATTGCAGACACCTTGCAGTTTTTGTCTACCAGGAAAACTGAGACAGAGTAAAAATTGCTCATCTAATGCCAAAATGATAGCAGGGAATTCAGTCTCTGTGTCTGGAGTTCAAGATAATATCCTTCACAGAGGGAAGTTCTTTCTCTTTAGACTCTCCAGTGGATGTACTTCATTCCACTACTTTGATGATGGTCAGACACCAGAAAAGGCTGCCCACAGAGGCTGTGGAGTCTCCGTCCTTGTTCATATTCAAACTGGGCACAGTCCTGAGCAACCTGCTGCAGTTGATCCTGCTCTGAGCAGGGCGGGGTGGAGTAGATAATCCCTCTCATCTCATCCATTCTTTGATTCTGCAATTCATTTACTTGTGATGCCTCAGCAGATCTGGAAAGTGATGTTTTGAGGGTCTCTCTGGCAGATCTACTCCTTTTTCACACTCCAGCACTGTCAGCCCATGTTCCACCAAGGAGTTTGGCACACTCAGTTCCGAAGTGCTCACACAGGATGATTCTTTCGCAACAAGAACAAGGAAACTTCTGCAGTAAACATGTTGTGATTTGTTAATGATTTGTGTAATTTCCACTTTTTTGCCAGTAGATTCCTTTACAAAACAATGTTGTCATATGGTTCTCCACGTAGATTGCTTGGCTGTATTAAGATACATTAACCTATTCCTTTAATTATTGTATTTTTCATGATGGTCTTTGAAGTATGGTGGTCAGTTCTCTCTGTAGGGGAACCTGTGACCTGGGGAAGCTGAGGCAGAAACAATATTAGAAGAAACTGATCTAAGAGAAGGTGGTAGATGGAGGAAATTACTATCCTGTAAGTCTAACAAACTTCTATTTCATTAACCATGACTCTGCAAAGGCTGAGAACCCTTTCCTGATTCCCACATGATAACTGATCTATGAGTAGAAGCAGCATGGGTGCACACAGAAGAGCTATTGCCTTTGTAGAATTCCACTAATAGATCATGGCAGGAAAAATGTCAATAAAAACCATTTGGAAAGCTGTTCACTGCAGTGTTTTACATTCCATCTCACTCACAAAATTAAGTCATTCAATCTAAAAAATTGAATTGGTTATGGACTGAACACTGACCATAAACAATATCTGAGATGATAAAACAGAAATATAGGGCACTGAAAGAGTCTAGGTTACATCCAGATTTGGCCTATACTTTAATTTTTTGATTTATAGTATTGGGGAAGAGTAAGGTAGTGAAAATTGCAGAAGATTCTGATATCAGAGAAATTAAAATGGGGAAAAAATAAGGAAGAAAGGGAAGACAGGAGTACGGAGAGAAAAAAGGAGATAAGGGAAATTGCAAACTAATGGAATTTCTCTCCTCCTTCTACCCTTCATAAAATCTTACAGAAAAAAATCCTCTCCAGGGAATATGTGATTTTGTAGCTTATCTTGATTTTCAAGGAATGGCTGCTTTTAGGAGAAAGTTAACTGTTGTTGGAGATCACCCCTGTCATAAAATAAGCTTCATCTTTGCTCTGTGTCATGAACACCTTCCCGAGTCCTGTGAGCCAATGCTGACACTACTGACACAGAGGTGGATGGGAAAGAGATTAAACTCATTCTCTTGGATGTGTCAGGTAGCAATGAAGCCAGTTACGGAGATCATGCAGGGTTCCACAAGGATGTAGACATATACTGGTACTATTTTAATGTGTTTCTTCATGGGCAGGACTAGCTTACAGCAAAACATCCTTGATTTTTTGGGTTCCAGAAATCAAAGTGTTCTGCCCCACTGTGCCTATTATTCCAGTGGCTGCCAGGATAGAACTAAGGTATTAGGAAGAAACTACTCCAGGCAACGAAACAATTAACACTACAGAAGGAAAAGCTTAAGCTGCCAGCATTGGGGCATATGCTTACCTGGGCTGTTCTGCCAAGACAAAAGAAGGTGATGTTAGAGGCCTGGAGATCATTAGCCAATGTGCATTACATGAGGAAAGGAGGAGAAAGAGACACTACACACACTGCCAAATTTTGTGAGAAGTGAACATTATTTTGTTCCACTTCATATTGTTGTTGGATTTCATCAAGTGGAAAGGTAAGCAGATACCTTTGTTGCTGTTGTGTTTGGGCTATAAAGGCTGCTTTTATGTTATAGGAGGAAAACACCCCTTATCTGCAAAGCATCACACTTGAAAAGTTGGACCTATTTCCTTCTCCACCTCCAATACAGGCTGAAGAGAACAATTCTGGGATTGAGATGAGTACCAGTCTTGAGAAATGGAAATGACCAAGCTACCATTCTCCGTGGAGGTCTTTTGATCAAGGGAGATACACACAGACTAGGATAGAAACATGAACCAGCACTAGTGGGACAAGCACAAGAACATGTGTTTTAGTGAATCTAAACCCAGGTTCCTGGTAGCAAGACTTAGTGACAAACAGCTGTGCTGACAAACTTTCCTAGGATGCACTCCCTTCCATACACTTCCTTGAAGGGTGTCCTTAGGGAAGGGTGTCGCTGCACAGGTATCCAATAGTTTGCTGTGCTAATAGCAGTGGGTTTGTGACTGGCAGAGCAGGTCTGACTTTCTCTGGGATTCATTTGTAGAGCTGGCCCAGGCTTGGTTCCATATATGCATCAGGAATGCAATGTATAGCATAGAATACAATGAAGGCAGTGCTATCTCCACCTCTTCTTCAGGCACAGGTGAATAAACTGGGGTAAACCAGCCTGGATCTGGGGTAGGATAGTCCAGTTTTTTATTGAATTCCTACCTTAAAAGTAGAGAAAAAGACTAGACTTCAATTTCTACATCTCTTTGTTCTTATGACCTGAATGTATGTTAAATTTTTCTGTCTTTCCTTAGCCCTTGCAGGCAGAAGACATGAAGAAAAGGGAATACCAGCAACCAACGCTGTCGACTTTGCAAGTCATTAACAATCTGGAAAGAGACTGAGACACACTGTCAATCTAAGCAGAACATCTCAGAGAGGCACAGAGATGGACCAAGATGGAAAGACTTTGGGTGTAACTCCCCACCCCTCCCTTCTGAGAAACACTGAGTTATGGACTGAGAATAAAGGCACAAGGCTGGAAGCTGGCAAGTAATGTGACTGCAGGGTTTGAAGGCACATGCTGTAACACAGAAATGGACAGAGAAATATTTTAAGGTAAACCCCTTCTGATCCTGAAGTAAAGGTACTGCGCTAATTGAGCGTAACTGTCACGAACTAGGAGAGTATGGAAGTCTGTCGCTTTCTTTTGCTGACTTCCTCAGTGCTGGTGTCATCATTCTGGCAGCCTGGTTAAAGTGTCCCAGGGGGAAACAAAATGACAATAAAGACAAATTTTTAAACTGATTATGCACCTGGAGCTGTACACTTTACAAATGAGCTTTTCCACGTGAGAGACCTAGCGAAATGCACACTTAAGATTTTTTTCTTACCCACTCTTCCCACCAGTATTTGCCTATTGATGATATCATGGGTAGAAATATTTGGGCTGGCCAAGTATTCAGTATTGGATGGGCTGCTGCTTTCCTTCTACATCAATTTTTGGTAGCAGTTTTGAAGACCACAATCACACTGTGCCATAACAACAAATGCTTCAAGGATGACATTTCCAAAAGTACCTTTCTTCCAAGAATCTCTTTCAACATGAATTACCAGCCCATCTCTTGGTGATAAGTAGGTGTTATTTCCATTTTCAAACTGAGAAACTTTAACTGCTGCCTAAAGTAACTGTGAATCATCTACTTCTTGGAGCTTTCTTTTTCTTGTTTTCCATGCTCTTTTCCGTTTGTCTCCTGTGCCATTTTTAACCTCAATTTCCTCTCCTCTCTGTTTATGACAATCCCCTCGATGCAACCTGATATTGTACCCAAACTTTAAAACTCTTGTCCCCGTGCAACTTGGGTGTGGGTGCTGTGCATAAGTGCTCTCCTGATTCAGATAGTAGCATCATTAGCGCCTTTCAAAGAGCTGTATTTATGTAGATAGGTTTAAATTGTTATTTCCACCCTGTATGTGCTTGTGTGGGTGGGAAGGATTAGTCTGCAGATAAGTTAAAGAACACAGGTGTCTCAGGTGCCTCTGATGTGGAGCACTGAACTGGAGAGAGGCAGTTTTGCAAAGATTCTAAGCACTTACTGCTCCTCCTGCTTGGAAAGTTCAGACCACTTGGGTGAATCAGAGCTCACACTACCTGATGCTTAGTAGGACACTGGGCATCACATTGGCTGGTGTCTGTTTTCAGTCCAAATAAACAAGTGCTTTCCTCCAGAAGGGTGTTTTGTTCAAGATAAGGGTAACTGGTTTCACTCCCAGTATTCACTATACATATCTCTGAATTAAACTGTTGTTACACTGACCTTAGTTTCTGTTTCTTAACATTAACCTTTTTGTTGTTTTATTTAATGGGAAATGGAAAGTTGGCAATCTGTTTCCACTGTATACTCCTCTGCAACTGGAAAAGAGAAACTAATGGGAGGTTTTTTATCATCTTTTGCTAAACCTGTACAAATTTACTTTTTGCCACTTCTATCAAAAGATCAGCACTCTGTATCTGCCTCAGAGCACTTTTGCAAAAGCAGGTTACTATGTGGCTCAGAAATCCTTTCGGCTGGCATCCATATTTTAGGGCATCTGTCTCCCATGAGAAACGCCTAGAGAGACTAGATAGCTTCCTATTCTGTATTTTAGCATTGTCCTGCAATCCAGAAAGAAGGGGATATATCCCAGCAGTCAGTGTATTATCCTAAGGCATCTGTGTCTGGGGTTGCTTCTCTATTCCACCTCGAGCTGCGTCTGTACAGAGAGGCTGTGCACGTCTGCACTGCAAAGTAGCTGGAAGGAAGCAGTACCCCAGAGCAGCAGGGAGCTCAAGGGGTGCTAGTGCACCTTTCCCACTGAGGAATGTGTCTCCAGAATCCTCTGCAGCCTCCAGTGCAGGTACACCTGCCCGGTGATGTTGGGCTCCTGCCCGCAGGCAGCTGGGATGGGTGCTGTACTCACTCATGTGAAGAACTCAGGCATTAGCCTCTGAGCAGCTAGAAAGTCTGTAGGAGACTGATACTTGGAAAGTGATACATACCCGTATCTTAAACTTGGAACAAAAATCAATAGTGATGAATCCATACAGACACAAATTGCAGCAGTCAATAGCCAGGCTAGGCTTGAGCCAAAGTGCTCTCCTCTAATGTAAGTCATTCTTCCAGTGTTGGAAGGGAAAGGAGAAGAGAGAGGACAGAAAACGGTTTTATTAACCCTTTTTTTTTTTTACTTTTGTGTATTTAAATATTAAACATGAGTATTTATTAAGGAAAATAAAAACAAAGGAAAGAAGTACTATGGAACAGAAGATGCAAATTAAATGAAGTTCATATATCATTCAAGAGGGCCATTTCTAAGATGGAATACACCATTTCCTCCCCATCACCGCAGTTGTCCAATTGAAACAGCAGGGGAATTCATATTATATTAGGTGAATATGATGATATACAGTACAATTTGGGATTTCAGAAAAGCAAATATGCAAATAAATGATATTGATGTATTCAGTAGAAATAAGAATAAATAAATAAATAAAGTCAGTACATAACAATAAGAAAGTAGTGTGTGAGAGCAATTTTCCATTTCCACTGAAATGCAAAGGTAGTGTATGTATTTCATGAAATAGTGTTGTAATAACCTGCCTGCTTAAGAATGTCATCAAGGCAAGGTTTGTAGACAAGCTGACTTCATTGGGAAAAAATCAGAAAAGGTCCTGGACACTAATGTCTTCAAATACCTCCTCCAGAACGCATTTGATAAAGGACCTGACCTCCCCTCATAGTGCTCTACAGACCATGGTAAACCACAAGAGCCATGACAATCTAGAGTGTGTTTTGTACAGAGATGTAGGAAGAACCTGTAAGCTTGAGAGACATCTACAAAGTGATATATCAACAATGCTTTTGCAAAAACCTCCTAACACAGCATCCAGGGCTTTGGAAGGAGGAGCAGTTTGGAACTTAAAAAAAAAAGCCCCATGTGTTCTTTCCTTTTCATTGCCTGTTTTGCAAATGAAGTGGAGACAGGGTAATATGTCTTACTTAGCAAGACCATTCTCCATTTTGTGTTAGTTTCTTATGTAAATATGTCTTCCTAGTGGACAATCTATCAGTCTACCCACTAATTCATCTGTTTACTCGAAATTATCTTCAGACAGGAAGCATGTTATATTTTATGAAAATAGATTCTCTTAGGCTTTTGTCTCAGTTTTCTTCATAATGTGTTGCACTTAATCAAATTCATTTTGTGAAATGTACTGCATGTGTTTTAAATAATTAATCATCTTGTACCTCTGCAATCACTTGCAGAATGTCAAAGTGATAAAAGAGCCTGTAATTTGTTATTACATTTTGTTGAAAATACAGAGCTGGATCATGATATTCCTCCACAGCAACTCGGAGTAGCATACGAAAAGGAAGAAAGACTGCAATTTATTTGTCAAAGCTAAATTTTGTGTGTCCCTAAGGCCTTGAAAGCTTCATCTCTGCTAGTGGACTTGTCCATCACTGAAAGTACCGCCGCTCTGTTGATGTGTTCACATTTCAATCTGCTCAGTTCCCCAACACATGCTTCATGCCAGCTGCCTCCTGTGTCAGGGTGACACAGCTTTTGCAGGGGACTTGTCTCAGCACATCCCTCAGGCTGTGCCTGTTGAGGGGACAGATTGGTAGAGAAATACCCAGTTCATGAATCACACCCATGACCATGTTCTGAGAACAACTTTGTCAGCTCAGGTGTGGCTGAGCCAAGCAGTATTGCAAGATGGATGTGCCTGGGTGCTGGGAATGGGAGATTTAGCTGTCTGCCATCATCCATTCAATCCTTTTGCTCAGGCAGTAGGATGGTTCTGGCAGAGGCTATCCTTGGCGCCAGCCCAACTGCACGCCCAAGCGAACAGGTCGCTATCACAGGCTGACAAATCCAGTGGCCCAGCAGAGACAAGGCTGCCGCAGGTCCCTGCCCCCAGGGCCAGCTGGCAGTGGGCTCAGTGTGTGTTCCCATTAGGCACATGAGCACCAACACACTCAACTCACATCTGGGTACACGTGTGACCAGTTCCACAGCAACCCTCAACACACACACAGACACAGCCAGCTCCAAAGGCCTCACCCTATTCTGCTCTCTGGCAGATCATGATGAAAGCCCCTTAATAGAGTATATATATGTGTGTGTATGCGCATTTATATTTATATTTATTTTTTTTTATTTTTATTTTTTCCCTATATTTTATTTCTTTATTTATATGGACATATATACAATGTGGATCCCTCTAGCCACTATCCCGAGACACTCAAGTCTACACAGTAGCTGGTCCCTGAATCCTCTCATCTCCAGTTGACTCTTGCACAGACACACACAGTCAGGTCTCTCAGCTGACTTCCAGACTCCACAATACCCCCATAGCTGACCAGGACTCTCTGGTCTCTCCAGTAGCCAACACACAGATCTCTGCTGCCTCCAGCATCCAGACCAGGATTATGGCTGCTTTGATAGCTGTCTCCTAAAGTCTCTGATCTTAGTCACCAGTTAGTCCAGCTTGATATTCACCAGTGATTCACCTAGACCCCAACACACATGTGCACACAGAGCAGAGTCCCTCACCCATGGAAAGCCTCTGAAGTGCAGTTCAGTGAGAAGAGAGGCCCTTCTGACCAGGTGCAGGGCATGGCCAGACAGACAAAGCAACCAGTCAACTCTTGACATGCCACTGACCCCTTTTTTCCCCTTACCACTGCGTTTTCCCACCTAGACCACCAAGATCCCTCCCTTTCCCCAAGCTTTGTTCCTCCTCAGAACATCCCATAGAAAGTCTTGTGCAATTCCAAGATGCTCCTGCTCTGCACCCCATACCGTGTCCTGTACCCCTTACCCCTCTCAGTCCACAGAACCTTTCCCTTTGGCTCAGGTGTGCCCTGGGCTGAGGGTCCCCAGGACAGCCCTGACAGGGGCTCCACCAGCGGCTCATGTCCCCCACGGGGGGGTTTTGGGGTTCCCCACCCCACACTGCCTCTGACCCACATGTTCCTGTGGCCAGGCTTCAGTCACAGTCCCCAGCCACCGTGGGAAGGCACTTTTGGGTCTGTGACCATCTCTGCACATCGCAGATAGCTGCCTGCCAACGCTTACCCTGGAGGGAAGTGAAATGTAGCTGTGCTTAAAGCCTTTGGCAGGTTAAGCCAAATAAATATTTATCAACGGCCAAAGGTAGAAGAGAGAGATAATAAAAATGCATCTTTTGGAAGGCTCCCTGTCCACCAGTTTTCTGCAGGAAGGTAAATTTAAATTAATGTTGCACTTTAGCATTGCTTTGCTTCTAAAAACAATGAATGGGCCTGGGTAGATTTCCAGTGACCTGCTGTAAACCTGGTACATGCTGCATCAGTAGTAAATTGCCAGCAGAGGATGATGCTCTGAAAATATGAGGGAGGCAGCTCAGACTTTTTCTTCTCTTCATCCCAGTCTCATTGGAAAGAGCACACTGGCTTCTTTCCCAACAACTGGAGATCAAGACCCAAGAGACTTGGTCAGCCTCTGCCATGGTTGTCAGAGCATCACCATGGTCTCCCTCACTACTCACTAAAGCAATGCTTCAGCCTCAAGCAGGAGCCACAGAGGGAAGGCTGAGGGGTTGGGAATAAGCAGGATCCAACATCACAAAAACAAGCTTAGTATGTTCTTCCACTACAACCCAGACAGCTGGATTCCCATTATAATTAAACAGATATGGAAAAGGCTCATGGTAACACCTATCAGACCTTTTTGACACACTTTTGTAGTCATTGCTATACGGACCAAGAGAGGAGAGTGCAAACTCAGCACCATCTTTTTGTTGTGTGTTCATACAGTGCCAAATATGAGGGGCTGTACCACCCCAGAGGAGAGGGAAGTGCTCCTGGTGGTGACAGTGTTCCGTGATATCCCTTGCTTATGTCTGGCCACAACCCAATTGCTTTAAGACCATGGCAAATCTTCATGTCCGATGAACTCTGTTAACCAGAGATCTCCCCAGGTCCTCAATCTGTCAAGAAAAGTCATTAATACAGTGCCAGCACCACAGTGGCTTCCCTACATGCTCATCCACCAAGACCGCTGGGGAAAGAAAGAGCCCAGGGACAATCCTTACTCACTTTGACTCATTGGGAAGCCATCCACCCAGTGCAGGATCTGGTCCTGGCACTCAGTCTGCTGTCCTATCTCAGCTACAAATTAATGTTAAACATAAATGTTATTTATCTCTAATTAATTATTAAGGCAATGTGTAACAGCACTTAGGAAAGATCATATTGGTGGGTGTCTGGACGCAACCCAGCCCTCCCTAAATCACGCTGAAAGCTGACTTGCCTCCTGCTGTAAGCAGATTACTTCAGTCTCAGTGTTGGTACATAAGGAGAAGATTTTTTCACCCTTCTGGAAAATCAATAGGCTCTTGGCAAACTGGCTTCAGTGCTGTTAATCATCCTGATGGCACCATCTGCCCATCTACCAAACGGCAGCAGAAGAACCACCCCGCCTGAGGGTCCAGCCATGGAGCCTCTGGGTGGCTGCAGAGCCCTGGCACAGCTGGGTTTGAGCCTTTTGCATTTGAAACAAGCCCAGCTGAAGGTATAGGAGGATCTGGGAACTGGCAGTGCAGAGCTCATGGAGGACTCTGACATGTCTCCCTCGGTATTTCTGTTCCATGTCTGGGGGCAGTGCCTCTGCCTGGTGCCCAAAAGCAGCTGAATGTTCACAGAAAAAAGAGAGGAGTCAAAAATGTCAAAAATTTCAGATGCCTGAGTCATTACTGATGGTGTGTGCAGCTCCTCAGCACCTCATCAACATGCAGAGGATGGAGAAATCTGTCACTTGTCACTTTATGAGGCTCTGGCATGAGTGCCCCACCTGTCCTGTGAGGAAGGGTCTCCTCCTCCTCCTCCTAACCCAGCTCAGTGCTGCTCCAGCAGTCAGGAGCAACAAGCTGTGGGAGAACCTTCTGCGCAGGGCCAGGGCAGGCTGGAGAGGCTGGAGCTGACCTCCAGGAAAGGATGAAGCTGCTGACAATCTGCAGCCTGAGCCAAGGAGCGCTGGCCAGGCTCACAGGGCATTGCTGCAGCACTCCTGGCTGCTGCCTCTGGAGATGTGCTCCAAGTGCAGCTGCTGCCCAGCTGCTGTCCTGGACCCTCCTACCAGTGTACGTGGCTTCCCCATCCCATCTGCAGTCTCTGCATTCCCCCAGTGCCAGCGCCGTGTGGGACCTGCAGAAAGCCAGGCTGGGTGCAGCAGGCTGGGGAGATGGGCAGGGGCAAACCCAGTGCCCGACTTCCTCCTGCTCTGTATTAATCAGCGCTTTTCTGAATCACAGATGTGGCTTTGTCTGTGGGATATCAACTATGAGATTCAGAAATTAATTCAGCTTGGGAGCTTTGGATGACTCAGACTGCTATGAAAACACCCCAGGGCAGAAATGAGATGTGGGGAAAATTCACCCTGCGGGTATCTCTCCATGGACTTTAACTGAGGATAAATTTAATTTGCAGAACTGAAGCATATTTTATTTACTTTTTTTAACTAGCGTTTTAAATTGAAATATTCAAATAGATAATCAAGAGGCTCTTAATGGGTTGCTTTTATTGAAAGAGAGTTTGTTTTAAATTTCTCAACCTCAGAGTCCCAGACATATTTCTTTCCCCCAAGTGAATTCCCTGTTGAATTTCTCTACTGCATTAATTATGAAAATCAGAATTCACCAAATAAACAGACAAGATGACACAGCACTGATGCTAGGCTGCCCACAACCCAACCCGTGATCTTGCTGGAAGTTGTCTGTATGCCTCAATGGAAAAGCAGAGTGCAGTAGTCATATATGCTTTTAAAAGTTTGTAAAGACAGAGCTTTTTCTCATGCATCACTGGGCTCCCAAAGATGGGTCTGAGTTATAACAGCCCTTAGAGTTCACTTAACTACTGCCAAATGTCTGCCTGCAAGAAAAAATACATACATTTTTGTAGCTGGAAAAATATTGAGGCAAAGGATTTGAAACACTGAGCCATATGGACTCCTGCCTTAGCTCTCTCAGTGCAGTAATGCTTCATTGCAATCAATAAATGTTTCATCATCGTTTCTGGTGCAGGGAGGCTGTAAGGAGCCCAGGCTCAGTTCTTGGCTCCACTGTCTGCTCTCTGTGAACTTTAAGCTTCATTTCAGGTCAGTACAGCAGGACTCAGTGCCCTATTTTCTTCACAAAATGCAGACTCTGTGCTGTGGACTCCCAAGGAAGAATCAGAACCAGAGTAGTTTTGGGCTGAAAGGGACCATCAAAAGCCATCTAGTCCAATCCCCCTGGGACACCTTCAACCAGATCAGGTTGCTCAGAGCAACTGTTGCTGTTCACCCTGACCTTGAGTGTTTCCAGGGATAGGGCACCTACCACCTGTCTGAGCAACCTGTGCCAGTGTGTCTCAACACCCTTTTTGGAAAACCTTTCTTCTTTATAGTTGAATTGATCCTCTTTCAGTGTAAAACCAATGCCCCTTGTCCCATTGCAACAAGCCCCTACTAAAAATTTGTCCTCATCTTCCAGTACCCTTTAGGTACTGGAGGTTGCTATAAGGTCTTCCTGGAGCCTTCTCTTCCTCAACTCTCTCAGCCTGGAGTGGTATTTGAGCCCTCTGACTGTTTTTGTGGCCTCTACTGGCCTCACTCCAACAGGTTGATGTCCTTCCTGTCCTGGAGACCCCAGAGCTGGATGCAGGGCTGTGGGTGGGGTCTCACCAGAGCAGAGCAGAGGGGCAGATCACCTCTCTGGGCTTGCTGGCCATGCAGCTTTGGATGCAGCCCAGGATATGGTTGGCTTTCTGAAGTGGGGTGGGGTGTTCAAGACAGGTCAGGATGCTTCATGCCTTGGGTATAAGGATTGGACAGGCAGCAGACTGTGGCAATGGAAAGGAGCAGGCAAAATTTTGAGCATGCCTTCTCCCTCAGGAAAGCCAGTGCTGATAACGGGGTGCTGGAGGGAAGCCAGAGGGCTGAGAGAAAACCTGACAGCAAAATCTGGGGAAAGATCTGGGGAAATTCCTTCCAAAAAGAAAGCCTTGTGCTGGAGGGCACATCTGGATCCCATTTGTTGTCCGTCTTCTCTGGAGATGCATCAGACTGTTTGAAAGCTCCCCATGACCCACCCAGCCTGTAAGAAACAGGAGTTGCTTCTGGCTGTGTTTTCATAGACTAAAGTCTGGGACGTGACCAGGGGCTGAAATTCACTTGGGGGAAGAAGTTCAGAGAGACCTGTGTGTCATGCACTGGGCTTTGGGAGAACCTCAGCAGGAAGTGAGGGGCAGTTTGGCCATGTCTGCTCCCAGTGTGGCACTGCTGCAGCAGGTTCTCCTTGCACTGGGCTGGTTTTCAGCCTTTGTGATTAATGATGCAGGTTTTATATCAGGTTTGATTTTCTTGCTTTCCTGGTGGTTGTGCCTGTTCTTCCTTTACATCCCCCAGCCAGGCTAAGCCAAAGCCACCCCCACAACATTCTAAGATAGTGTCCTGGACAGTGTGGATGCTCCCATGGAAAGGACAGTCATATCTCAGGGGCAACATGGGTCCCAGGACACTGTCTTGAGAAAAGCCAGATAATGCAACCTAAAATAACCCTGGAGAATTTGCTGCTCCAAGTAGTAACAAAGAGACAATTGTTGAAGCAATCTGCTAATATTCAAAGTGCTTTTAGGAACTAATTAGCTATTGCTGATGCCATTTTTGACTCTCAGTACATCTACCTGGGACATCAGAGCCATCAGCCAAAGCTTTTGCTATTCTGAACTTTGTTTTCTATAACCCTTTTACAAACTAGATCAGGTATAGTGCTTTACATTCTTTGCTTGCAAGCTTTATGATATGGGCTAGATATCTCCATTTCTGCTTAAAACCATACAGAACATCGCTGTGGATGCTGACATGTCATGAGCATGCATCCAGGTGTTCCCTACAGGGGATGCAGGGGAAGGAGATACATCCTTGTGGACAAGCCCAGCTGGTGGACTGATAGCTCTGTTTTTCTTCTGCCACAGGAGGCATGTGCTCCCCTGCTGTCCTGTCTGAGGGAATGCTGGAACGAGAAAAATGAGTTTGTTTGCCAGTCCCTCCTCCTCTGAGAAAACACTCCTGAAGGGAGCACTGTCCCACAAAGCATTTCCATGGGTCATGCTTTCCAAAGCCCATTGAACTGACAGTAATTGGGGGTCCAGGATGTAAACTGCATCCACTGAAAACACAAATGTGTTTCTCCTGCACAGTTCAGGCATTGTAAGACACAGTAGTGCTGAGATGGTCTCTGGAAAAGAGTTTAATTTTTGAGGGGGCTTCTGCAAATGTACAGCACCTAGCAAAATGCAGGTCACAGCTCACAGCTACAGCTTCTTTGTGTTAGGGACCAACACATCTTAAATAAATGGCAACTTTCTTCCACCAAAGCTCCATCTACAGAAAAAATCCTTGTAGCTAACCCCTCACCATTATCGCCTGTGTTTATCTGTTGGCACTCACCTTGGATAATGAAAAAGTCAGATCCACTTTGTGCTCAGTTACACAACTTGAGCCTTGAGCTTTCTCTGTGGGTTTCCCATAAGCCCTGAGCTCAGCTGGGCAAGGCGGCTCCTGCTTCCCAACAAGCTTTGATCTCAAGACAAGACTAAGAGCCAGGTTTTTTTAATGCACTACAAAAGTATCTCTGGGGATATCCAACTCCAGCACAAAAACATTTCATCTGGATTTCCAAAATGGCAGGGGGATGGATATGTTTTGAATACAGTGATGAATAATTCAGTTTTCAAGAATTTGCCTGACTTCACAAGGACTCATCCCGATCTCAGCCTGAAAGCTGCCTTCCTTTCTAACCACTACTGCTTCAAGCTAAAAAGCCATGGCCCTTGGGAGAATTCCCTGTCCCAGGGCAGCCGCTGCAGCCCAAGAGAAGTGTCCCCAAAGCTGTTCAGCAGGTGGCTCTGGTGGGTGCTGGATTGTGGGTGCCTGGGGTACAGACACAGGGACAGACGGACACAGGGGCCAGGGGGCCACTACTGCAGAGGGCAGGACTTGTTCCCTTCTATCATTTCACTTCCAGCCACAGAACTGCCCTCTCCCTTGCTCCAGAGCTGGCATCTGTCTGACTACAACCAGAGCTGTTTGATCCCACTCTCCTGCCCCCAAAAGGGCTTTTCTGTGGTGGCAGTGGATGAAGACAGCTCTGGGTGGGCTGGGGCTGCGTGCAGATGCCTATGGGGGCACAGTGAAACAACAGAACAACACCCTGAGCACAACAGACCCCATTGCTCGGCCTCAGCTCTTTGTCCTGCCCAGCCGCAGGGGAGGGTGAGGCTGATGCTGCCGAGCTTTTCATCACCTGACTGCCACTGCCATCTGCCAGCCCTGCTGCCTGCTGTGATGTCACCTCCCGGCCCCTCCGCTCTCCGAAGAGAGACACCCTCTCACCTGTCTTGGGGACAGCAGACATGGGGACTTGTCTGACCTTAGGGGAGAACTTACTGCTCTCTACAATTACCTGAGAGGAGTTGTAATGAGGTGTGAATCTCTTCTTCCAAGTAACAAGCAACAGGGCAAGTAGAAATGGCCTCGAGTTGCTCCAGGGAAGGTTTAGATCAGATATTAGGAAATATTTCTTCACTGAAAGGTTATCAAGCATTGAAACAGGCTGTCCAGGGATGTGGTAGAACTGTCCCTGGAGGGATTTTTGAAAAGTGTAGATGTGATGCTTAGGGACATGGTTTAGTGGTGGCTTGGCCATGCTGGGTTAACAGTTGGACTTGATGATTCTGTGATTTTCAGGAAGCCAAGGTTAAGCTGTGGTCTCAGCCCACAGCTGTGCAACACCCTCCCCATTACCCCCATCTGTGCCAATGGCTATCCCCCAGTCCCTGTCCTTTGCCCATATTCAGGACTCTTAAGTAAAGTTTGGTGCTGACGGAGAGGCATTTTGCATTGTAAATCTGAGGAATGCTACTTTCGGCACAAAGTAAACTAAATGAGAGTGGAAAAACTGGCAGGGGTTTGCTGGGCAGGTTGGCAGCACAGCCCTCAGAGCAGGAGGTGTAGGAAAGTTTGGTGCTAGGGGACATGGGGTGAGAGGACCCTTTGGGAAGCTGGTGAAGACTGCAGGGGATTTTTAAGGACCATTTCTGCTTCCAAAGTGGCCTGGAGTCCAGGTGGCTCCAAGGGAATGAAAAGTCACCATCTGCTTCTTTACCCATTGTCATGTTTGTGCCTGGTGCACAAGAATTCTGGTAGGAACCCGCAGCAGGATCTGGCCCAGGCTTTTCTTCTTGTTCCAAGGGGTGAAGCTCTCTGCAGGTTTTGGGGATCCCAGGGTCCCTGATCCTTGGGATAGTTTGCAGCTCAAAGAGATCCAAGCTCCTGTGCATGGGGCATGGCTCTTGTCTGCAGAGTGCCCACATAGCCCCAGTGGACTGGAAGCCATCTGAGGACACAAAAAGGGTGGCTCAGCTGGAACAACTTATCAGAGTGGCCCTCAGGCCAGAGTGAAAACCTCCACATTTTCTGCAGGCTCTGCACATGTAATAAAGATTGTAAAAGCATAGGTAAGAGGGACTGCTTGGCCTAGGGAGAAAGAGGACTATTGGCATCATTTGATCCTCCTGCTTCCTCTTCAGTGAGATGAGATTATTTCCTTTTATTTGCAAACATGAATGAACTGAGCTTCACAACAGCTCAGCCAGGCTGGAGTCTCATTAACCCACTTTAAAACAGGGTGGGATGTGAGTGGAAAGCTGAGCACTGAGCCCAGGAGCAAGCCCACAGCAAAGGGAGGAGGACAGCAGGACCAATACTCTGAGAGATCCTGGGGGCAGCTCTGGATTCCTAATTCAGGAACTGGGTGGGGCTGTGGTGCTGCCCCTTTTGCCAGGGCTCATACATTCTGCTGGAAATCTGTGTGCATTCTCTTCAAAGGAATCATGACCTGTTGAAGTTTGGCAACCACAGTCTGAGCAATGAAAAAAGGCAAAATAGTGAACTGTTGCTCTGCTTTGTCAATGACACAGATATGCTGTGGGAAAAATAGATTGCAAACTGAAGAATAGGCCTAGAATGTACAAACAGAAAGGAAATTAATTACTGCTTAGCAAAAAAAAAATTATTCTGTCATTTCAGAACTTCTGAGCACACATCTTTGCTGTTTGGGTGTTGTCCATGTCTGGATTTTGCATAGGTAATTCAGACAGACAAGCCAAGACTTGTATGGACAGGAATTCTCTTTCAAGCTACTTCTCATTTTCCCTGTTCTCAGCTCCCCGATTGCCTTTCATGTCACTGCATGGAAACCAGGGTATGGTCCATGAAATTAAACAATAAGAACTGATGACCAACCTTTAGAAGGAAAAGTTGATCATTTATCTGCCAGACACTCAAGCCATAGAGTTCACTGTCTCTGAGGAAAAACACGACATGGTAGCTCGATTCTAGAAACAGATGGGCTATTTCACTACCCATTAATCTCACTGCTAGTTCACAAACCTAAGACCATCCCTGTATTGTGTGACCGTGGGCATGCATCCTCTTTTTAGCAAAAATCACTCCTTCATGAGGAATGAGTCACATACACAAAGACCCTGACAGTATCCAGCTGCTAATCAATAAATGGTAAAGTGCAAGATGTAGATCTCCCTGCACTGCTAGACTGAGTCATCCTAATGCTGGATTTATCACAGCCTAGACAAAGTTTCTAATAAGAGCACCAACTGTACAAAATAAGGCCTTTTCCTTGCTTTCTACCAAGTCAGCTGAAGCTCTTAGAAGTGACTGATGGAAAGGGTTACACACAGTGGCCTGCATTAGGAAAGGCACCTAAGCAGACCAAGGGAAGTCAGGGACTCTGTAGACCTGACACCTGTGAGGCCACACTTGGAATGTTGCATTCAATTTTCTGACTCCTTCCCAGTTCAAAAGGAAAGAGGAGGAACTGGGGAGAGTTCAGAAAAGCAGTCCCAAGACAGGGGTCCAGAGCACTTTGCCTACCTGAAGAAGCTTGATGAGTTGGGCTTGTTGAGTCTGGCAAAAAGAAGAGGCAACATAACAGCAACCTACAGCTCCATGAAAGAAAGTTAAAAAGGATGGAGCCAACCTCTTTGTCAGGAGAAGATGATACAGGGAAGGGCAACAGCCACAAGCTGCAGCTTGAGATGTTAGATTGAACATCAGGAAAATTTCTTTATTCAGAAAGCAGTGCAGAGAGATGGTGGGGTCTCCATCCTCAGTGTTTTCCAAAGCATGAAGAAACAGAGGCACAGGTAACCTAATTTAGCATGATCATGGCCCTGCTTCAAGAAGGAAGCTGGACAAGAGACCTCCAGATGTCCGTTCCAACCTAGACTGGAACAGTCAGTGATTCCCAGAGCTGACTCTACTTATTTAATCTCTGAAAAGAGGTCTACAATCCCTGCAGTGTGATGATCTGGAGAGCAAGTTAACACTGCTGAGAGGGTCCAATGAGTCTGCTTTATTCCCTATATCCTAGGAAAGAGCAAGAGAGACTAAACACCAAAACCTCTGCACTGGCTGAAAACTGTTCTGATAAACCTAGTCAGTCTAAGTGGGTGAACTGTGTTTCTTGAACAGAGGAAAATTAAAGTCATCATGAATTCCACTGTCCCACCCAAGCAGAAATTTGTCCTCAACCACAAATTATGGCAATCACTTGAACTTGGGCATGTGAGCATGTCTGACTAGAAAATCACCAAAGGAGGATTTTCTGTACTCTCTCACACGCTGGACTGTCCTTTACTGTCCCCAGGTGTAGCCCATCTCTGATGCTTCTGAGGAAGTCAGGAAAAAGCCCAGAATGTGTTCACCTTTGTGCATCAAGGTAAAACTCCCAACTGGTTGTTGCAGGTTCCCAGCTGAAGGATGGGATTCAATTATACTCAGGGTCTTGAGGTGAAGTACAGATCTTATAATTATCTTGAGATCAATGCTGATAGTCCATTTTTCCTCTGAGCCCATGAAGAAAGGAACTAACTACAGGTCACAGGGATCTGGAGCTTTGGAAACAGACAGGACAAGCAGCAGCTACAGAGCTCTGTCCACTGTCACGTTGTCACTGTGCTGCAGGAATGAATGATAAGGATGTGCTTCCTCCTTCTGGCCCTTCTATTGTAAATGTCTCATGAAGAAAAAAGAGATTCCAATTTACATATGCTGGGGTTGAGTAGACAAGCAATCATTTTGAAAAATGAGTGTATGCACACATAAGCACCCACGCATGTTGTTAAACCTTCTGACCAAGGAGAGATAAGCCTAATGCTGATTGTTTGTGATCATGCTGTAAAATTTCTATGGAATTGTTTTTCTTGGATGAAAAACAGAAACAGGCACATTAACTCACTTCATTGTAATGCCCATATTATTGTAATTATCTTGCAATTCTCTGAGCTTTCAGCATCTTGTTTTGGCATTATAAACACCTGCAAATCCTAGGCAACATAAATAAAACAAACATTGTTACAACAGTATCTATAGAAAATTAGATTGGTGCAAAGTATGATAATTGCAGCTTTCCAGCTCTCCTATATCCATACACAATCCAGTAACATAACAAGTCGGTTTATTCAAAGTGCTAAGTCTTTTTGTGTTTTTTATTAGAGTACAGCCCCAGGTGGTAGGCTTCATAAATAGGTGTAGGAAACAGAGCTTTTTTCCAAAAAATTATAATCAGAGAAATTGTATTATCCCAATTTTTAGGTAAGTGGCTGAGATGCAGCCCCTTTAAGTAGTTTCCCTGACATCAGATGAAGAGCCTGGGGCAGTGGGGGGAAGGTAACCTAGAGCTCCTGACCTCATCAGTCCTTTTAAGTACATCCTCTAAGAGAGGCATCCCAAGAATTTTACATTGTCAAGGGATTCAGGAGGGAAAACTGTTCCTTCATTGACCTTTGTTGGCAACTCCAGTAAAATCAGTGGAAGGAAATCCTCCTAAACACTGTTCAAGCTAAGGATTTGGATGAGTGATGACTGGCCTATCCCATTATCATACCTAACACTTGGAAAAACAGACTGTTGGTGCATCCCTGCAGCTGCAGGTATCACCACTCAGAGGAACAGAAGGGGTGGCATTGCAGAATGAGACTGCAATCAGATACACAGCTCTGAGATGGGCTGGAAGAGACCTGGAGGATCAAGTGACCCTGTTCTAGGACCATAGCAGGTTAGGTAAAAGGTAGCAGTACTGTAACAGGTTCTGTAGAAGAATGCTGACAGAAAGTTGACCCGAATAACTTTTAGTACTTTAAGATCTAACAAGGTATTTTAGGGACTAACTCCTAGACCTTTTTAGTCTATGACAAGACAGGTGTCATCCTGGAACAATCTAGAAAATTGGGAAGAAAACAGCATATAACACCTCTCCTTCCCCTAGAACAGGAAGAAAACATTTGAGCCTCAGGATAATGGGAAACAACAGTAACTTCAGTGTGTTAGGTGTGGGTGAGAGCACAGCCCATGACTTTTTTGCTGTGCCTTTAAAATCATATGGTGGAAATGGTTGTGGCGGAAAAATGTAAGATAACTGAGGTCTCACCACCTTCCTGCACACTGCTCCAAGGCTGCACTGCCCTCATAGTGAAGAAATTTTCGCTAAATCCAGCCCATACATCTCAAGCCACAGCTTGAGGATGCTGCTGTGAGTTGCCATTACACAGAAGGGCATGCCTCTGCAGTCTTCACCACTCCATCTTGAACTGCAGAGCCCAACACTGGATGCATGATTACAGGTGTTGAGAGCATATTTCCTTCATCTGATGGCCACACTTCTCCTAATGTAGCCCAGTATGTGGGTTCTTTAATTCCTAGTCAGAGTATCTTGCTGGCACATATGGTCCAGAGTTTTTGGTTGGTGTTTTCTGGGGTTTTTTTTTGGCTCACCTTGTCACAAAAAAGTTATTTGCCTTCAGGGGAACTATGGGAAGCATTTTGGGTGAATGTCGGTACTTGAGTGATGCTGCTTGTGTCCTCATCACGAATGGAGGGATCCCAGATGACAAGTGCATTCTTAACTGAGTAAACTGATGGAGCTTTAAAGCACTTCTTGTCTTGTGTCAGCACTTTCTCTGTGGGAGATGTGGGATGATTTTTGAGACAGAGAAAGGACTGTTGTGACTGTGCACCTGGGACTGGAAGAAGCAAGGTCTTCCCAGAGTGAATACCAGAGTGAAAAAAGTTTTATTTGTTGTGGGCATGGTGAGCCCTTGCTTTATTGATTTGAGAAGCTCTGCAGTCACAGTGGGCAGAACTAGACGGAAATAATTAAAGGCATTGCCAGGAATGGCTTAGGGACCCAGCCTGCTATAGGAATAATATTTCATTGTCTGTCTTTTGCTGCCTTTTACCTTGAAATATAAGATCTGAGATTTTGACAAACAGCTCTTCTTGGGACAAAAAATACAAAAACACATATTCCTTTGGAATCTGTATGCAATTTGCCAAGGCAGAAATGAAAAGGAGAAAAACATGTCCCCAGAATTTTAAGGAAACATGAGGAGTCATGTCTGTAGTCCATCGTACCTGGACACTTAGTGTCACTCTCACTCTACTCATTCCTCTTTACAGAAGAAATTTTTCTGAGCCTTGAAAACCAAGGTGTCAGGATAAACCATGAGGTGCAGGCAGCCATGGGAAGGATGGATGTTATCTCAGTTTACATCCTTGGTAGTTGGAGCAACTTCCAGCAACAACTGGAGGTGTAAAGTGACCCTCTGTAAAAAGCGAGGGTGGTACTTGAAGCGAACCAGTGGGAAGTAAAAAATGATGCCACTGAAAATGAACAGGACGATGTAGAGGATCTCTATTTGGGGTTGATCAATGATGGGAGCTAACACCAGGTACACAGCTGCCATCAGCACGATTATGGGGATGATAATTGGGACCTGTGAAAGCAAAACATCAGCATAAAGACTCATGTAATTCTGGGCCACTGTGGGTCTGGACAACCCTGGAACTTCTGCAGAAGGCTTTTTAGATGAAACCTTTCTGCAGCCTGAAGTATTACCTAGAAATACCAATTAATCCAGACAATCTGTTTCCCAGCCTACCCCCACTCCAAGGCTGAACGTCTCTGCAAGAGCTACACTACCATAATACACCTTAATCCCTGGTCTTGCCTGCTCTCCTAGACCTGAAGACGCAAACTACTGGGTTTAGTGCCAGGTCTGTTTTTGCTCCCCCTACTACCTGGCATATAAAAACCAAGCTGTAGACAAAACACAGAGCAATTATATACAAATCAGCTTAGGACCCTTGCACAAAAAGGTTTATCCACGTGTTGACAGGTGGACAGGCAATCTCAGAAGCAATTTCTGTAAACTGGGTCAGTAAGCATTTAAACTTCACTTTGAAGCCACCCTTCCTCAACGGAGGGTGGCTTGTGCATTCACTAATCATCCTTAGTCACTGAGGAAGCACTGCGGATCAGCTCACTCATGGCATCAGGGGAAGAACATGTGACTCCCGATTTCCTTCCTTTTAGCTGTTTTGTGGGGGGCAAACCTATCCCCTGATCACCTCAAAGGACTTGGGGCGTTCTGCCTATTTCTTCCTCTCCAAAGTTCTTACACCTGGCCTACCCTCCAAGGAGTTTGCCCACAGTCTGTGAGTGTAAACAGATGATTACACTGTTGATCAGATTCATCCTTCATTTACCACTTAAATCTTTTAGAAAAAAAGAGGATATAGAAGATATATTTTCCATAGTGAGGAGGCAGGGCATCATTAGCTTCTCAAGACAGAGAATTCAACCTTGACTTATGCCTGTATATTCACCCTATCTCACCCCTTGTTGACTTTGCTGAGACAAAACTTGAAATTAAAAAAGGAAGGACAACCACATTAAATCTGTTAGCCACCAGCACTCACTCTTTTCTCTTCACGTTCTCTTAGTCATTTGAACAATATAGGAAAATATTTGAGGGTTTTGTTATTACTTTACCTCGTAAGATCTTGGCAGTTCTGGTTTCTTGATTTTTAAATACAGGAGCCCAGATATAGTCATGCCATAGAAAAGCCATGCCATAAAACTGGAAGAAAAGGAGAGAATTAGACAGCATTAAACTTGGGGTGAGATCATCCAGGAATGTCAGGCCTGCCTTGCAGATCCCAGATGTACATATCTCCAATTAAAAAGGTGAATATTGATATAAATTTAGTAGTTCTTCCATTCATTTCCTTTCTAGCACAAACAATGAGAACTTTAGAATTATCTGAACATTACAGATCCATTTCAATGAGGATGAATCATATTCAGTTAAGTCTATAGTGACAGGAACATTCATGCATTGCAATGGTCCTGGTTCCCAAGCTCTTTCTTTTCTTTCCCCCCTCCTCCTCTCCCCAGTATTGGTTAGAAAGCAATAGCCCAGGCTCAAAAGATATTGTAAGAAAATACTTATAAACAATGTAAAACCTAGAGCACAGGGGATGTGAAAAGAAACCCTACACACACATACCTGAAAAAGTTCACAATACTGGTGAAGCTTCCTGATATTATCATTATTAAAGACATCGCAGATGTAAACAGTAGAGCAGGGGAGGGCGTGAGGCATCGCACGTGAGCCATGGACAGAATGTCTGGCTGCAAAGCAAAGCAAAGCATTGTATCATCATATCATGGACTCAGAGACCCTTACTCATCCCTCTCAGCTGCTGGTGGGCGCTTTGCCTGCAGCCAGAGCCACTGGTAATCAGCAAAGAATCATATAAAACCAGACCAGCTCTGAGGATTGTAAATACAGACAACTCCTTTAAGTGTATTTTTATTGTGTCTCACTGATTTCATATCAAATACGCTCAGTTTGAGCAGGCAAGATAAGGTTTTCAAACTCCTGATGTGATAGACTAAAGCTGAGTCAAATTAGTGCTTTCTTGACCACCACCAGGACCTCTTGCCATGGTCCCATTCTTCTGCCCTCTGTCACATCTCTCTGGGACTTGACTTCTCTTGGGATGACTGGAAAATGAGCCAAGGACTACTCCTGAAACATTTATGTAAATAACCACAATTTAAAACAGGATTTGTTTCAGAACACAGAGAGGATTAGTAGCCTCTTTATTGTCTGTTTCATTGGGAAAGTTTAATGAGAAAGGCTACTTTCTTTTTTATTTAATTTTATTTTTAATTCCCAACCAAAATATCATGCAAGGATCTTTGGTAGATATGAATGTCTGAGAAATGGCATAAACATTCAGCTGATAGTCTGGTATGGTCAGATTCAGACCATCTGTGAACTGCTTAGCACAGAGCCTGCCATGATACAGCAGCCACTGTCCTCAGAGAGAGAAGCTGAGGAACCAGTAACCACCGAAACCAGGAACCATCAAAACCAGGAACCACCAGTCCAGTCATCTCCACCATCCTGGTCATTCATATACATAAAAGATTCCCTGCTGTGAATCAGGAGCAGAGCTGGTGTGGAATCATAGATTCATAGAAGGATTTGGGTTGGAAGGGACTTTAAATATCATCTAGTTCCAATATCCCTGCTGTAGACAGGGACACCTTTCACTAGACCAGGTTGCTCAGAGCCCCATCCAGCCTGGCCTTTAACTTCCAGGGATGGGACATCCACACCCTCTTTGTACAACCTATTTAAGTGCCTTCACACCTGAGAACAGAAATGATGGATGCTGTGGGTGGGAAGGACCAAAAAAGCAGAGAGGTACAAGAGGCCTGCTCAAAACAGAGAAGGACAAATGCAGTTCAGCCTTTTTTCTCCTCTTGGAGAACTGTGGGTAAGCGTGGGAGGGAGGGGATCCGTATCAGCAGCTGGGATAGGGCAGCAACCTCGGGGGCTTGTATGCCCAGGTTTGAGCAACTGGGGAGACTGGGATCTGGGGCTGAGTGTCTGAGCCCAGCTGCTGGAAGGACCCACAGTGTACAGAAACACTGTACATATGTTTCTATATTTATTTCCCACTAATAGACCCCAGATCAGCCAGAGAGGGTAACCAAGGCCCTCAGTGCTGCTTGTGCTGTTTGTGTGAGCCCCAGGTGTGTCTGTATGTGCAGCTCTATGTGCCCTGCTGTGTAGGCACATATGCTGCTATACACGGATGTATGTGTGTGTGTACATAAATAGGTTTCATACCTGTGTTTGCTTGTGTGTGGCTACTGGGAATACATGCTGGACTTACTGGTTGGACCAGGGAGGAGGGAGCTGCAGCAGCCTGACCTCCACTGGGCTACCAGATTGAGCCCACCTAACAAAACCAATGATAAACACAAGCTAGGAGAGATGTAAGGCTTGGTGTCGCCTGGTAATTGGTATCAAGCTTGAAGAGCAGAGATATCTTATGCTGCATCTAACCAATGAGAAGGCTGGAACACCCCTGAGACCAACCTGTGTAGTCAGGATAACATGCAAAGGCAGCGGGCTGTGCTGGGCTACCTTCCCAGTGCGAGCAAAGTGCCTTAAAATACACAAGCATGGCCAGGGTTCCCTTCCCTGGCAGCTATATTGCCTAGGTCACCCCGCAGCCTGTTCCTGGTGCTCCAATGCAGCAGTATTTGAGTGGTTCGTTTCAAAGCTATTCTTAAAATTCAGGCTAGATGTGAATATGTATATTTTTTGAAATTACTTGACTGAAGAAGAAACCCCAGAGACAACATGTACAACTTATATTTGAAAAAGATGGGGATGAAAGTCTTTGAGCAAGGAACAAGGAGAGCTATCGCTCTGCCAGTTGAACACACACAGTGTTCTCCTCTCTGCTTTAGTGTCACAAGAAGGTGAAGTTGCTCAAAGCAAGCCAGACCCCTTTTTTTGTGCTTACCATATGGCCCTCCCTGGCAGCAATGTAGCACACACGGCCTCCGCTGAAGAATGTGCCATTTGATGAACCAAACGTAGACAGGGCCACTGACAGGGAGATGACCCATGCCCAGCTGCCCAGGACTTTGTCCCTGAGGTGGGAAAGAGTTCACAGAATAAGATGCAGTTCGCACATGTATGGAATACTCACTGTAGAACCAAACAGGTTTCTTCCCTCCATTATTCTTGTATTATACCGATTTTTTTCCCAAAGTATTGCTAATGATTTAAAGTCTTTTTGCATTTTCCATAATATTTAGTGACTAGTAAGTTTGTCTTGTCAGACAGCTTTTCTCCCTGCTTGGTGTATATAAATCTACATCTGTCCACACTGCAATGGTGTACAAAGCTGTCACAACAGGTAAAACCACCTTTTCAGTGTACTGATGCTGTGGCAAAAAGCCTGAATATACCATTATCATAACCAACAATATTAACTTGGAAATCACAGAAAAATTGTTCCCATCACACTGGAAGAAATATTCTGCATTATAACCTCTTCCTCAATATGCATGAGATTTTAACCGTTTAATCCCACGTGCACCTATTACTGCTATTGTGTGAATCAGGCTTAAGCCAAAGCAATGGTTTGAATTCCAGATGTTTGGTTCTGCAACATGTTCAGACATTTCTGGTTTGCTTTCTCCTTAACAGAAGTAGCAGAGTTACAAACAGAGTTCAGGGTAAACATTTAGAAGGAATGATAATCTTCTCACCTAGAAGTGAAGATTGTCTTCTGGAATGAAGCAGCATTAGGAGTATTAATTGAGTAATAAATGCTGGTGTTTGGGGTAATTATCACATAAACAAACACTCTGTTTATCTAATTTGCAAAAATCCAAATCTCAAAAGTTTTTTAGACCATTTTATTTACAAGCAAACTGAAACCTGCAGTTGCTGTTAAATCACTTTGTCATCAAAGAAACGCTGGGAAGAATTTCCTGAGCTCCTTTTGTGGCTGCACCTCTCACAACTGAACAACGTTTCTTTATGGCAGTTTTTCTCTTATATAGGGAATAAATGCATTTAAATGTGACAAGTCCTCCTCTGGCTTCTTTATACTCCTCCCATTCTTTTTTAATGGCCTGAATAGCTGCATCTCTTGCTTGTGAGCCACAGTCATCACCCCCTCCTCAGCCTCTGGCTACCTACCTGTCCCCCAACCTTGGAATGCCCAGCTTTCCTGTCACTAGTTCAATATTTCTTCCTGAATTGCACTCCTGGGTGAAAAGGTTAATCAGGCAGGAAAAGGAGATGTGTTACAAAGGAGGAAGCTCACGAATAACTTGTTAATTAGGAATGATGGGAAAGGAAGTGCAGGGAAAGTTCACAACACTGCAGCTTAGTGAGGCTTTGTAACATGCTCAAACAAAGCACTAGACCTTTAAAAGCTCCTACTTATAATGACATGAAAGGCTATTAGAGAACACATTCAGCAAGAGCTCAGTCAGATCTTCAAATGGGAGATCTTGTGAAATGCACACAGAAGCAAAGCTGCTGCTGACTTTTTAGGAAGAGGATGAGCAGCACATAATCTGTGGATACACCGTGTCATCATTTCTGCCAGACAACTCATTTAGGGCTATCAGGGATTCTGTGTCTTTGGAAATATTTAGACTAAGGCTGGATGTTCTGGTGGAAGACCATTGATGGTGTCCACACCTCTCATGATGGTCCCTTCCTTCTCTTCCTAACTTGTCTTGCACAGAAACTGTTTAATGTCACCAAACACTTCAGGTTGATGGAAGGTCAGAATTGCTTCTGTGCAGCTCTGGAAAAGCACAAGCCAATTAAAGTTACAGTTACCAAAGGCTACCCAACCTGTATAAAACACCTCTCAAAGGTGTTGTTGAGATCATTGTCATTTTCCATTTCCCCACAGGTGGAGAAACTGAGCCAAAAGACTCTGGTCTGCTCTAATCTCCAGATACCAAGTGGTCAGGATTCACCCAGTGGCTCCTGTCTCACCCCCAACCCCCTGCTTCTGCATTAGCTGGGCAGCACACTGCCCTCTTAATTTCCCTGGAAATATCTAAAATGTGGGTCATTTCTCAGTCCCCAGGTTTGCATATGTACCTTCACTGCATTGCCCCAGTGCCTGTGGGGAGATGCTCCTGGCATGTCTTTCATCTCTCCTTTATGGACACTTTCCATGAGGTAAAACATGAGTTGGGCGGGAGCTACAGGTTCCCAGTGCAAACAAATGGGAATGAGGAGTAAGGGATGTGCCATCTTGGTAGCCTAGATGCACCTTGGAGACCATGGCCAGATGTAGCTGGTCAGCCTTGGCCTCACAGAACCACAGAATTATAGAATCATAGAATTATAGAATTATAGAACAGTTTGGGTTGGAACGGACCTTGAAGATCATCCTGCTCCAGGCCCCTGCTATTGGCAGGAACACCTTCCACTATCCCAGGTTGCTCAAAATCCCCTCCAACCTGACCTTGAATATTTCCAGGGATGGGGCATCCACAGCTTCTCTGGCAACCTGTGCCAATTCCTCACCACCCTCACAGTAAAGAATTTCTTCCTTATGTCTGATCTAAACCTACTCTCTTTCAATTTGAAGCCATTCCTGCTGTCCTACCACTACATGTCCTTGTCAAAAGGACGTGTAGTGGTAGGACAGCTCTCCAGCTCTCTTGTAGCCCCTTTAGGCACTGGAATGAGCTCTAAGGTCTCCCTGGACCTTTCTCTCCTCCAGGCTGAGCATGCCCATCTCTCTCAGACAGCAGTGTGTTTCAGCCCTCTGAGCATCTTTGTCACCTTCTTCTTCTCTGTAACATGGCCTGACAGGTCTTCCTGACTTGACCAATGCAGTGCTGCCATTCCCTCGGGGAATAACATTTCAATCTGCAACTCAGGAGAGAACCAGTATTTCTGGGAGCTGCATTGCCCCTGTTGCCCCTGGCAGAGCTCACCCCCAAGTGATGGCCACAGCTCCCGAAGACAGCAGCTCAGAGGGAGTCATGGCTGCCAAGTAGCTCACATTTACCAGCAAATACAGGCACGTAACCAAAGGAATGGCAATCATCAGAGCTCTGGGAAGGGTCACCTGGAAAAGGGATGACAGCAGCGTTAGGTGCGGCACATTTATGCCTTCACTGTGCTTTTTTTGTTTGTTTTGTTTTTGCCACCACCCACGTCACTCATTCAAATTCCTCCGCTCCCTAAGCTTTTCCTCAGAACAAAACATAGATCCTGATTCACATGTGAGTTTTCACACCAGTCTCCCAAAGATGTCAAGCAAACACTAAGGTTGTACAGTTCCAAAGTTAGTTTAAAAAACCCCACAACCAACCAACCAAAATAAATCAAACAAAAAGAACCCACCAAATCTTATTAAAAAGATTTTGGTTCGTAGCTGCCCAAGATGTCTTTTGAATATTTTTTTGATTACTTTAACATTGATTTATTTATTACTAGTGTGTTATGTCTCATGGTGTGCTGCATCTTCCCATAAACATCTCACTGCCATGGACAAAGTTCCAGTGTGTGTTGCATCACATTTAACTCCTCTACAGTTTAAATCAAAGCAGGGGTTTGATTGCAAAATCTCAAAGGGGATTTGCTCTAAGGAAGGAAATATTTCTTTTTTTTTAGTGGCAGGATTGTGTCTTAGAACACCACAGGATCATTTTAAGACTCAATAAAATCAACAGTGTCTTATGCAACTGAAAATACTGGGAAATGGCAATTGTATGCATCTAAGAACCTGAAATATCGATTTCTGCATTCCCTATTCTCAACAGAGGACAAGATATAGCAATTCATACTGTTGTTGTCTCCACTTTGGAAGGGCCTGAATATCAGTGCTCACAATCCTGTGGGAGAGAATGGCCCTGGGATCTTTGCTGCCATTTAGGTTAATATTTAACTGTATTTTCATTTAATCTGTAGGATCTTGTGTACTGCACTGGTAGAAAGCACACTCCATAAACTCTGCACTCACACGACTCTTGCAAAATAAGAATTGTTCACTGCTGCAATGTTTGATCTGTGAAAATATGTAATACGGCACAGAGAAGGTTGATGTGAGATGCAGGTGAGCTACTTCAGTGCCTACAGCATGGACTGCACAATGCTAAAATGTAGATGTTTAAAGACAGGGATCATTCAGAGAGTTAGATTCCCTTTCCAGTGAAGCTTGGCTTGCTCTGAAGTTGACCCTCTATGCAATGGGAGAAATGAAGTGGTTTCCTGATGCATAGATTATGGATCAAGTCCTTTAGGGAATATGTGGTGTTAAGAATCCTTTATGGATTATAGTAGTGAGTGCTTTTCTGAGCAAATCTACGTTTCTACAGCAAGATACTCTAAACACCAAGATGAAACTTTACCCCCAAAGCATCCAAGTGCTGCCTAATATATTTTTTTCCCAATCAATGGGTTATTTTAGGACTTTCATAGGATCACAGGATGGATTGGATGGGTCCTTAAAATCATCTAGTTCTAACCCCCATGCCATGAGCAGGGATTCCTTGCACTACAGCAGGTTGCTCAAAACCCCAAACAAGCTGGCCTTGGACACTTTCAGGGATGGGGCATCCACAACTTCTCTTGTGTCAGTACCTCACCACCTTCCCTGTAAATCCCTTGATTACCACTCTTACCACAATCACAGATAGAATCAAACATATTAACAGCTGGATTAAGTAAGTAAAACCCAGCTCACTCACTCACTCACTCACTCACTCACTCACTCACTCACTCACCTCAGGCTTCTTCAGTTCCTCAGTTACATAATTTAGGTTGTTCCATCCATCATAGGACCAGAGTCCCTGGTAAAATGCCACTCCAACTGCCCCAATACCTGCAGTCGTGCCTTGAAAACCATTCTGGAAACTCTGAGTTTGTCCCTTGGCAAGCAGCACCAACCCACCCACCACAATCACCAACAAAGCCAAGAGTTTGGCAGCTGTAAAAATGTTCATAACAGATGTCGCCAGCCTCACGTTGAGACAGTTGATGATAGTTAAGATCAGGATGCAGGCAGCAGCTGTACATTTGATGGCAACCTGTGGAGATGAGCATCCTGGGTAGAACGGTGCAATGGCGTACTCAGCAAAGCTCAGACAGACAGCTGCCAAACCAGCTGGTCTCACCAGGATGACAGAAGTGTAGGCGAAAAGAAAAGCAGGAAAAGAACCAAAAATCCTCAAAATGTAAATATATTCCCCTCCAGACTCTTTAATTATTGTTCCAAGCTCAGCGTACGACAAGGCTCCAAACATGGCAAGGAGACCGCATGCTGCCCAGATCAGCAGGCTGCTGGCAGGGTTCCCCATGTGATGTAGTACCCACTCAGGGGACATAAAGATCCCTGAGCCTATCATGGTGCCTGCAATTAATGACACGGCGCTAATCAGGCCGACCTCTTGTTTCAGTCTTAACTTCTCCTTCCCTTCACTCAGATCTATGGACGAATGAACAGGATCTGTCGTCTTCCTTTCCCTCATTGTAGAAATGTGAGGAGATGTTGTTGTAAGGAGAGAATCTGAAAAAGGATTAAGGCATTTGAATAAGGACTACCTCAGGCTTCAAGGTTTAGTTAATAATTACAAAAGTCACACTGAATGCTGTTGAGAAACACAAACTTATCTTCTGCGTTTCACATTCTTTCATTACCCATCTTATCTTCGTAATTTATTATGCCAAGTTTGATTATCCCTGAATCTCACTGCAAGCAATGGTAATGGATGGCATCCAGCACCACCTCAGAATCACTCAGCATATAACTGGACTGTGATCCTGGTTATCTCTCCTTTAAATTATGCTTCAAATGGCATCTGAAATAAGGATCAGGTAAGCAAAGTCCCCATGCAAATCTGTACTTTATTCTTTGTTTAAAAGTCAATGTTCAAGCACCCGCTTCAGTGCTCAATCATATTTTCATTCTTCACTGTAACATGATCAAACAAAGAAGTCTGCTGACCAGCATGCTATGGCTTTGTTCAACAAGGAACATTTCCAGTGTCTTGATCAAAGAAACAGAAATGTTTTGCTAAAAATAGTCCAGAGACTCTTTTTCTGCACAGTAGTAGGGGGCAATACAGGCTTTTTCCAATTTTAGAAAGTCCAGGAGCAGAAAAGTGTAAATGCTACAATTACATTTTTCCAGGGCCTTTTTACCCTTGCACATAAGGTGTGCACACTCTTATCAGGCCACGATCTTCAGAGCACTTTGTCACAGCTCATCATACACATATTTCAATGACACATGAGAGAAACACAGTACAAGCTTCTGAAGATACCTCTGACCCTTACTTAGATATCTAACACAAAATTCCATACCTTGAGGCGGGTTCTGCTATAAATATCACTATTGTTACAGTGCATAAGAGTGTATTTTGTGACCTGTGGTGTGTATGAAGTATTGAGCAGAAGGGAATTTCCACACGGATTCCTTTGAACATGAACTAAGCTTTATGGGAGAGTTACTGTCCTTGGAGGTCTCTTGCAAACTTCTGTTGTGATAAGTATCAGAAGTGAGACCTTTCTCTGTGCTTCATGGCAACCACAGACCTTGAATCTTTAAAACTATCTGTCCTCCTCAAACACTGAGCTAAAAAAAGCGTGACTATAAACAGAGCAGTATTTTTATTGTTTGTCTAAAAACTCCCTCTAAATAATTTAGACTTCTCTTTCTTTGCCTTTTTGTAAAAAAAAAAAACAAAACAACCAAAACTCTAATTAGCTTTGCAGTTCTGTGCAAGGAGAGTCCAAGATAACTCTTGGACCCATAACAAAACTCATGGGTCCACAAGAAAAACAACATGTACAAGTCACATAATTTCTCATGCTAAGGCAAATAAAGTTGCTCAAATTTTATCATCAGATTGAAGGCCTTTAAGTTCTCTAAAGAAGAAAAAAACTCTCAAATCTCATTAAAAAGTAGGGGGGTTTACATTATAAATTTTATTATTAGATTAAGGAAATAATGAGAAAAGTTTGCTGGGTTTCGTAAAGGATTTCAGAAGCTATTCCTAATATCACCTCACTAGTATTCACCAGGAAATGGATGCCAGCTGGTTTTCTCCTAATTTCAAAATCACTTCTGGAAATTCACAGCTGATCAAGTGGTAGCTGTAACAAGAGCAAAAGGTTATACATTATCTGTCAAGTCGGTTTTTAAGCCTTCCCAGCAAAGGTGTGAGTTCTGAGAATAAACATACACCTTGTACTGCAAGGGTGCAAATTAATGCATTTCAAGTTAATGGTTTGCAAAGTGGTTGAGAACTTGGAGGGAGGCATCCCAGTAATGCAGAGTATTTTGGTTTGCTTTTACTGAGTGACAGTGCTCTTCTTGTCTGGTTTAGCTATTTGTAGTGTATTCTCTTTTAAATTGCAAATGACACTGTAAGGCGATGCTGGGATCCTTCAGGGGTCTAAAGGTCTGGTTTTTTCTGCACTACAGACACTCAGCTTCTGTGTGCATCCATACATGTATTATGTATACCAATCCCTATTGAAAACAAAGGCACAAAATATGGTTAAATCAATGCTAAAGGAAAATTTAATATGACTACAGGTAGTTAAATATCCTTCTAGTAAGGTTATAGATATATTTCCCTGACTCTTCTCCTGTTTTAATGAAGGAACTTCTTTTCTGAAGTGTAAATGCAAGGTTCTTGGAGAGGATTTTTCAAACCTTTACTGTTCTTGCTCCTAGAAATGAATAACTTTTAATCTAATGTTGTAGGGGAAAAAAAATTAGAATTTCTTCTAACTTGATCACGTCAAAAAAATTTCTGTAAGGCCACTCATATAACCAGAACTAATTAACTGGTATGTCAATAGCCTCTGTCAATTCCTAAAGGGAAGTCTATTTCCGATCCCAGATTCATTGTTACTCAGTTCTAACTGCTTCCACCTAAAGTAATAAGGAATCTAATTAATAATGATAAGAACTTGAGGCTATTCCTGTGGAAGCTAAGGCAGTCTGATTGCTTTGGACTTTTTTTCCATTGTCTTGTTCTTTTTCTGAGTGATATTAGCAGTAAGGAGCAGCCATAGGATATTTTAGTCAAATGGATTGTCTCAATTTTAATTTGTCAAAACTGACTACGTAAAAGGGCAACTCACTGCTCCCTTCCAAAAGGGAGAAGGATAAGAAGGAGTCAAAAATACAAGTTCTGCTTTCTCCTTGTGTGGAGTAACAGAGCTTTGCTGCTCAAGCTGTCCCCTAATAAATCCCCTACCTGAACAACTTTCACTTACCTTTGACACAGCAAAGGTTGGTTGCCATCTACTGGTCCCAAGCAATAATGCAACATGGCTCAGCCCGCATTTGGGTTTGGTATTTTGCTTTCCTGACTGAAAAGAAAGCCTACCATAAGTATTACTTCAACATTAAGATAGCACAAATAGACTATATTCGAGTGGTGAGTGAAAATTCTCCTTAATGTCTTTACGGTTATTTTTATCTCCTATTTTTATCATAGGAGTAACTATGAGGACTAGAGAAAGCTAATTTAAAGTAAAGGCCAATGTCAGTGGTAAAAACTAGGCAAAACATGTGGGAAAATATTTCGCAATATTTAATTTTAGGTCCCAGGACTGGTATTTGGAACACAGTTATGGGCTTGGTTTCCCTGTCCCACGCTTGGAAAAGAGTTGCAAATCTCAGGATGGGATTAAAAATAACCTGTAATCTGAGGGTGGAGTGGCCTAAACCATTGCCCATAACTTTCTTTGGAGGTAGACACCAATATTATATTTATAAAATTGTGCAAGGATCAAGATTTCTTTTTTCTTTTTTTAAATTAAAGAAAAAAACCCCAAACAACAAACACCAAATTGTATGAGAGGTACTAAGGGTTAGAGAATTCATCCAGGACTGTAGGTTTGATGGCTTTCTCTACTTAAGAACATGGAAACCCACAAATCCACGTTGAATACTCTCACCTCCAAAATGCAGGTTTTGAACTGCAGCTGCAGGCAGATCTCGGTGCCTGTGCTTGCCACATAAGTAGATGCCTGACTGAAAACAGAGAGGAAATAAAGGCCAGGAGAGTGGAGCTCTGAAATACATCTTGAGCCCAGAAGAAAAATTGGGGCAGAGAGACAACACACCCCAGATGCTCTGTGTGAAAACAGACAAAGGAAAGAGGACTCTCTGAGAGGTATCTGCCTGGGGAATGGGTGCCCCATATGTTAGACTCTAAGGCTCTACATCCCCAGAGCATCCTGGCTCTTCTCACATCTGAGACTTAAAAGAGTGCAGCTTTGGGCCTCCACCCCACAGGAGACAGCCTGGACCCACCAGCTCCTTTCATGCTGCACCCAGGGGCCAGCAGTGCTCCTGGCATGAAAAACAGGGCTCCTTGTGCAGCAAAGCTGCAAAGCTGGCATTTAAAAATGCCAAGGTGAGCTGCAACTAGCAAAACAAAAAACCAGCTTGGGCTACTGGGAGTAGGATGGTGGGGTGGAAATGACATTTCTGAGGATTCAGGACAGCCCTAGGCTTCACAACAAGAATCATCACTAAAACTGAGCTTGTTTGTTTAGAGTAACTGCCTTTCCCTGTCATGTTACAATAGCAGATCTGAAGTCAGGGGATTAAGAGTGAATCTAAAACCCAATAATTTACCATAAACTGAGTTAGTGCTCCCTGTCTGGGTCTGCAGACAGCCTGCAGCTGAGTTCAAGCCTCCCTGTTCCTGCTCAGCAAGGGCTCAGAATATTCTAGTTCTGCAACTATTAAACTTTGAAATACTTGCTTTTGTTTTATAGATATTCTGTATGAAAGTGTATTTGGTATCCCATGTTCCCAATCAGACACTGAATATTTTGTTTAGTTATCTTACTGCATTCAAGAGGAAGCTGCTAGTGTCATACTGCACCCCTTAAAAACAAAGGGGTTCAGGTAGACTGGGCATACTTTAAGAAGGAAAGCTCAAAGGCTCAGGAGCAGGCTGTCCCTATGCGCCAAAAGATGAACCAGTGGGAAAGAAAACCAGCCTGACTGAATAGAGAAGTTTTGCTGGAACCCAGGGGGAAAAAATGCTTATGACCTTTGGAAGAAGGGGCAGGCAACTCAGGAAAAATACAAGGATGTCATTAGGTTATGTAGAGAGAAAATTAGAGAGGTGAAAGCTCAGCTAGAACTCAATCTGGCCACCTCTGTGAAAGATAATAAAGAGTGTTGAGGATGAGAGGAAGCAGCCTCAAGCTGCACCAGGGAAGGTTCACGTTGGACGCCAGGAAGAATTTTCTCACCCTTTTTTTGAAAGGGTCGTTAAGCATTAGAATGGGCAGCAGAGGGAAGCGCTGGAGTCACCATCCCTGGTGGTGTTTAAGAAATGACTGGTCGCGGCACTTAGTGCTGGGTTTTAGCTGGAGTGGTGGTATTTGGTCAAAGGTTGGACTTGATGGTCTTGGAGGTTCAGCCTTAATGATTCTATGATACTAGCTGCTCTAGAAGATACTGATGGAATAAGATGAAACACTGGTTAAATGAGAACCACAGCTGAAAAGAAATAGTTACAACTTGCAAAAGTACTGATCCCACCTGCTTGCACAGGTTGAATTACTCTATCACTGCTACTTTTCTTTCACCCACTGAGGGAAATTGTACAAATTTCTTCCTTCATTTACATTCCTCTTTACATTCATATTTCCTGGATTTATAGCTATATATGTATACATTGTGTGTATGTATGTACATATATATATGCATATAAAAATATATGCATACATACATACATACATATATATATATATATACAATCTGTCCTGCTTTCTCTTCCTAGCAATACCTTAAATAAGCCTTAACAATTTATTTGAATTTGTTTGTACTCTTAAGAACTCATTTTAATTGTTGGAATTAAGTTTTCATTTATTTATTAAGTTTAATTCAAATTTAGGTTATCTTGTCCTCTACAAAGTCTGCTGTGCAGAATCGTTATCAAATGAATGCTGTCATTACCAGAATGCAAATAAACATTTTCATGAAAACTTTCTATCAAACAAGATTAAAAATAGAATTTAAACATGACTCTATTTTCAGCTCCAAAATTCAATTCAATCACTGAAATGCATTCCTACATTTCTGAGTAGATGCACAGTAATACCTTCTCTAACCCTAGATGGTTTTATCATTTTTAAAATAAACTTTTACAACACACACTTAGAGCTTAACCTGTAAGTCTATATTCACTCTGTCAGGTAGCATTCTACAATAAAATAGTCTCCTCTGTGCAATTCCTGTCAGAAGCATCATAATAATATTGACTCAATTCCAGTTTTTCTTAGGTGAAAAGGGGACATAGTAACTGCAGGTACTAAACTGAATTCTTTAAACATTTCACAAAAATTGATCTCTATTTTAAATGAAACGCTGGACCAGAAGTGACATTTAGGGCCCACAGAAGGCATCTCCCCCAGCCTGCCCCATTCCTGCCCCACTCCTGCCCCAATGTCTTCCTCCCAATAACTCCAAGGGCTGAAGAGCTGTTTGCCCACCTGCCTCTTTTCTTCTTAATCACAAAAGTGGGAGAAGCACCAGCTTTGGCAGTGTGGCACAGCAGAGGACCTGCCCTACTACTAGGGGACTAGGAAAAACACATGGAGAGCAACAGGAAGGAAAATAGAGTAACGCTACTTGCAGCAGCTAGGGAAAGTTTTGTGAGCTGCCTCTGCCTGTTTGCTTTCCTGGGCCACAGTGGGGAGTGCAGGGTGGGGCTGGGTGGCTTATCACCCTTCCACTGCTCTCCCCCCACGGAGGGGTGGGATGTGCTTCAGCTCACAGTCCGGGCCAGCGTGAGGGCAGCGTTTGCCCCTACGTGCCCAAAACATTTCATTTGCGGAGTGGCTGTAAGCTGTACAGTGGGCTCCAGGCCATACTTCCGCCTCTGTGAAATCGATCTCCTGGGATAAGCTTAGCCAGGAGCGAGGGGGCTCAGCCAGTCTCCATGCCAGTTACTGCCTAGCTTCTCAAAAAGCTAGGACAAGGAGTTAATTTTAATGCTGTTTAATTTATAACATCACTTACACTCTGTCAAATATAATGGAAAAACCAATGTTTGCCTGGAAAAGTCACAGAAGTTATGACACTCTTTTACGTCACTGGTGCTTTATGAAGTTGCAACAAGCATGTATTTTCCAGCTAAGGCTTCATCTTGTACATTTTTACCAACAGATAAACTAATGATCTTGGGAAGATAGTGATGTGTTGAGATTTTAATTCCTCCCATCTGTATGCTTTGGTTAAAGCTAAAAATAGATATGAATAAAAAGAAGGATGAAATTGATTAAGCATCTTTTCTTGGCCTTTCAGGGCAAGTATGTGTGGGAGATGGGGACCAGTTTTTAATTCCATTTGGTAAATTTTCATTTGAGATTGTATGAAGAAAAGAATTGTGCTTAAGGGTTTGGAGGACTCTTTCTGGTCTAGAGATCGTAGCTCCTAATTGCCCTTGTCAGTGATGCAGTCAGCATGATGTAACACGGATGTACAGGAATCACTCTTAAGTAGCATTGTTCTCTTGAATGAAAATTGGATGCATCTACAGATGTTGTCTTCTTAGCCCTTAGCAAAAATGAGTGGAAAGGCACTCTTATTTACACATATAAACTTCCTGATTTGCAATCCACTAACAGGATGTATTACGAGCGAAGAAGTTTTCCAGCCAAACTGGATTTCTGTCTGGAGCCAGCTCAAGCCAGTAGGCAAAGCAAGCCACAGGCTGGAGGGTGTGGTCTCATGCCTACTTTTCCTGTGCCAGGGAAATGGGAATTGATTATTCCCATTTGAAGAGCTAATCTCTACCTCCCACTTGCAAAGCTCTTTGCTCCTAGTGTCATAGAGACAGCAAAGGTATAGCTGGCTGGGCGGTGGGCTCCTTCCCCAGCAGCCTCTGCAGGAAAACAAAGCACTTTTCTTCCCTCTTGCCCTGCCTTTCCCGTTTTCTGCTCCAGACGCCAGCTAGCCCTTGGGTCCCCACCCCAGCTCTGGGGGTGCGGATGCTCAAACAGCTGTTGGGCCCTGATAGCAGATTAGCTGAAGACAAGGGTCCTGTACTGCAGGAGCGGGAGAGCTGACTCACAAAAAACCCTTGAATTTTGCAATATTTAAAAATGCATTGTTTCAGCTCAATGAATTTCTGGTTTTGTTCTGTGTTTGACTAACTGCCTAGGATGCATCAGAAATAAGAGAGGTACTTTAGAAGTCTGTAAAACCTGCAGATATAATTAAAGGTAAGCCCACAGAGGTACGAATACGCAGTTATTATTTATGTAATATGCGCATAACATTGGCACCTACTTTTCAGTATTACAGTGCTCAACCACTTTGTTTATGCTCAGGAAGCAAAATGGAATTTCCCTTCCTCAGTCTGTGTCTGGCATTTTATATTCACTGTGATGTGCCTTGCTGTTCTGGAGGCATGTTTGGCACAGAATAAGGTTTGGGTTCTCTGCATGGAAATGGGGGCCAGTGGGTATGTCTTCATGCTATAACGATGAGTCAGAACAGAGGTCTGAACTAGCTCTGAGCTAATACAGCTGTGCTCCATTTTGGTATTTAAATGATGTGTCCAGTCATCTTGCTGCTTGTGGTTGGACCCCCTTGACACTGTATAAGAACAGAAAATTCTGAGATGCAGTTAAGACAGAAGAAAAAAATACAGCATAGATTACACCAAAAGAGCAGAGATGACTGCAAATGTCCAAATGTTACCCTAAGCAAAGTCCACTTGGTGTCAGGCTGCTTGTTCAGAGCACTGTCAGAAGAACCTTTGGTAGTTAGGAGGATCAGTACCTGATATGGCAAAAGGCAGATGGATGTTAATGAACCTAAGACATGAAATTATGTAAGTCAAAGTACTATTGCAGATCTTTCTTCTAGTTTATCCTTTGCACTACAGCTTCTCATTTTTGAAGATACAGAGTTCTAGTTCATGAAAGTTAAGTTGGTGAGACTTCATGCAAAAAAATCAAAACTTCTGTATATGCTCTTTGGGTTCTTATAATGTATTTCCCTAGGAGAGGGAAAAGAATAAAGCATTCTTCCCTCTCTTCCTTGTGCTGATACGGGTGAGTTATGTCATCCTAAGTGTGCAAAAAAAATACTCCCCATTATTCAGAGCTCTTGTGCTTGCTTCCATTGCCTAGGATATTTCTTTGAATTTTCTTCCCCATTTTAGAAATTAGAATGTCATTACTGCTTAATATATTAAATGAGTGACAATTAATCTGATGCTCAACTCTGAGGTTTCATTCTTCGTACTGATATCATATGGGATCATCAGCTCTAAGAGCCACAGCCTGCCTCTATCATGAATTCTCCACTGGAAAGAAAAATTGAGACACACAGGCTTTTTTTTTTTTTTTAAATAAGCATTGATGCCACTCTGTTGTGAACAAAGTGAATGTGAATGCGAATATGAAAACCAGTTGGCATTATCTCTGGCTTTGCCACTCCACAGCCATTCACATTCATTCATGTACATGAGGTGATGCCATTAGTGACTCTTGTTGTGTTACAATGGCAGTCTCTGGTGGCTGTGACTCTGAGGTATGTTTATGAAGTTTGTTTGGACCTCAGCCAACTATGAGGGGATGAATGACTCAGGGACCAAAGCCGTCCTGCAGGAGCCACGACTCTTCAGCTGACACCTCCTCAGCCATTATAGCATAGACTTACTTAGCAAAGCACTTCCAGGAGAGACATTTCTTTCTTGGGACAAGTTCATGATGATCTGTGCTGCAGGGCTGTGCTCTCCACTCACTGATACCTCCTCTCATGCATTTCCTTTAAACCTCTTGCTCTTGTTCTTGCAGAATTAGTATCTTGCTGATAATGTCTACAGAAGCAATGACCATGTGTGTAACTGAATGGCAAGTCAGAATTTTAGAACAGCACTATATAATGAGTCATTCAAAAAATGGGATTAGTGACAAAATTTACTATAATACAACTGTGAATTTTCTGTTGGTGCTAAACTGAAGTGTTCTCATGTGCACTAGCTCAGTATGTTACGCCAGTTGCCATCTAGTCCCTAAAAAACCCAGAATACATGGTCTTTCTTGAAGAAACTTTCAGTTGCACATATAGGTAGGGGGAAACAATTTGAAATAATACCACAATTTTGAGGAATTGAGCAGACCGGTCTTTTCAGCATACTGAGAGGCTGGCTGTTGTCAAATGGGTTTATGGAAATAATACTAGGGGAAGGCCTTTTTGTACCGGTTTTTGTGTTAAATGGGAAATTTGAAGGATGACTAGCTAAGAAGAGTTCTTCCCACATGTGGGATAAAAAGCTTAAAATGTGTAGTTTTAAACTTTAAAATAATGTGGGTCAAATGTTTCCGTATCAGAAGAGAGGGTTGAGACGGGAATAGGCTGTGAAGACTGAGGGAATTCAAACAAGAGTATCACTACAAGGAGAAGCAGCAGAGGCTGTGTTAATGAACAGGTTACATGGTCAAAAGCAATAGAACAGAAGATCAGCCCTGACTTAGCACTTGAATGGCTGTGGCAGGAAAAGGCTGTGCTTATGAAGCAATGGTGGGGCAAAAGGGTGCATGGATGGGAAAGTCCCGCTGTGCAAAGAGTCTTTGGCTCCTAAGCCTGTTTCTCTGAGGCTCTGTGAACAGATTAGCCAAGGGGACGGCTTGGCACAGTAGAACAGAGCTCTTATCACAGTAAAAAACCCTCCTCAGTATTATGGTCACTGCTGGCCTAAAACATGAAATACAAATTAATTCCTATAGCAATGCATCTAGAAGCATTAACTGTAGCATTTCAGACTCATTTACTTTTATTAATTAATTGTAAGTCTGTTGACAAAATGGAATGCAGAAGCCAATGCATTGGGTGTCTAGATTTGCTACGCACTGGTGATGTGGAAAAATTAACTTCAGAATGGGATCTGCTACTGCAAATGCACAGAACATACATCCAGATCAGCATATTTTACCAAGATATAGCTCACAAGGGACATGCTAAGGATATAAACCACCATTCCATGGCCCTACTCTAGAACATGGACAGATAGCTCCAATGACTCCCGAGCTGCAGGGCTGTCCCTCAGTGAAGCTGTAGGTGGTTAACTGCAGCTGTTGTTTCAGAGAACTCAGAGGCTTACACATTTATGACTGCCCCTCTTAAGGTGTAGGATGACAGCTAGACCGGGGATTAAACGAGGGGTAGTTAGATTTGGGATTTGGACTAGAGGGTCATTAAATCCCTTCCAACACAAACAATTCCATGCTTCTCTGACTGCAGGGCCGTTAAGCAGAAGATCTGACATGAAGATATTGACTTCTTCCCTGCAGAACAGCCCAGCTGCAGCAGAGGGCAGACAAAGTAGGCTGCTGATTTTGAGGACTCTCTCCAAGAAAGCCATGCCTGTAAATCTTGAGCAAAGGAATCAAATCTGGGTGTTCCCCAGTCCTGGGAGTGAAGAATGTCACCCACTTTGTTTTAAAAGAGTGCAAGCTTCTGTAGGGACCTGCATTTTTTGTGGAGATGGTTTGAGAGTGTCTACCACATCTAGTTGTTTCATTTTCATGGAGGAATACCTTTTTTTTAACTAATACAGGTTAATTATTTGCTACCCTGCTAGATCTAACAGCACTGTCAAAACTGCTGGGGGACATGAATGTCATCGTACAGCAGGATAAATTCTGTTCATGTCCAGAGTTTTAGGTCCTGAAGTTTGTGGCTTTAGAAAATGTAGAGTTCTTCATGATTAGGCACTAGCTGAGTGGGGATGGTTAGGGCTGCAGCTTTCAGTTTCTGTGAGTGCTCCTCAGTTAAGTGCCTTACCCAAGGTCTCAGAGGAAGACTGTGGAGGAAGGCAAGGGCATCCAGGCTTTCTGTATCCTTGGACACTTTCTTAACACTGTAGACTGTGTATTTGTTTAGTATTTTTCATTGAGGATACTTATTCGCAGAAAAAACAAAGCATAACTGCATTAAAGGAGTTTATCTGAAATGCCTGGAGTGTAAGCAGAGCCCAGTCAGCTGTTAACACATCCCTAAAAAGAGAAATAGCTAGGAAAGGCATTTTGTAATGGAGTGATACCAAGTAAAACTATCAAAAGTACTATGTACTTTTAAAGTTTCCACTCAGAACACAGGTAAGAGAGAAACACATTTCTTGAACTATTTTAGCACAAGTCAGAAACTTCAGTGCCATTATTAAACTGTGAGGTGGGGTGGTGGAATTGTTTTGGTTTATTCTTTTTTTTAGAAAAATACTTGCAAAAATAAGCAAATAATTGTATTTATCAGATCAATTCCCAAACTGATTGCACTTAAACATTTTTCTGTTTCATGACCAGGTTGGGTTTTTCAGTACTGACAAGCACGCTGATGTGGAAATCATTCAAACTTATCCTTATCAAATGCATGTTGATCTCTTTGTGAAGATTGGATGTTTTATACAAACTGATTAGAATTATTGAGGACAAACAGGGCCCCAAGAAGAGTCAGAGCTGGAGAGCTGGTGTAATGTAGACCAGCTGCTGTAAGTGTTCAGGATGCCAAGGGCATAACAGGGTTTCCTTCAGTCCCAGCTGGTCTGCACAAAGAGAAGAGCTGGCTTGGAGGCTGTGACTTAGAGGCCTTCCCTCCTCAGTAAGCACAGGAATTGGCTTTTCAGCCCTGCATCCTCCCTGGAGACAGCCCCAGGTGGCCGTGGGACAGGACACAGGGGATCACAGAGATTAGCCATGTGAGTGGCAGCAGGCTGCAGACATCTGGGTATTTAGCTGACTAGTATTAGGCTCAAGAAATCATTTTCATTTCTTGCAGAAATGTTTCTATCTTTATCAGGAGCTGGGAACTTTTATGTTCTTAGCCATGTCTATAAATACTGAAAACAGTGAGGATTTTCTCCTTTGAGACATCTCTATTTTTAAGAACACAGTTGGTAGTCACAGACATCTCATCCACACAACTGCTGCGCCAGCAGTAGCACCAGTACAGGTGCTATTCCTGCAGCCCAGCTCGCCTGGAGTCACTGCGACAGGCAGGGCCTGACTCCTCCCTGCCACACAACAAGGGGTCAGCAGCAGTGACTGTGCAGTGCCCACAGCACCGAGAGCCAGGTTTTGTCTGAAGCTTTGATCTGTGGATGGCATCTGTCACTGTTTCCTGCAATGGAGCACTCTCTAACCAGGCTCTTGAAGAACCAGTAAAAGGCAAAATAGGGGATTTTGTTGTGAAACGCGTGTTTTAAAATGCCACTGACATGCAGAGATCTCTCTAATTTTTAGGGGCTGCTGAATATGTGGAATTTATACGCATATGAGTAAGGTTATCAAGACCCATTGCTGGTAATGTCTATCAGCACCAGAACTGCATTTACCAATAGCACTGCCCCACCAGTGATCCCATCTTTAACTCTCTCAGGGGAAGGGAATAATTGGCTCTTTGCCCAAAATCACCACACAAGTAACTATAAGCACACCAGTTACTTAATAAATTAGTAACTACTGAGATGTGTTCCTGTTTATTGTAACACATACATGCAAACACACATCCCACAGGTGGTGCTGGCTGTGGGGACCTGGGGAGCCAACAAGGACCACTAGGGACCCCCCAAATGGGCCTCACCTCCCCTTTGTCTCCCAGGCCCTCAGTTAGGCCCCGCCTCCCACCACCACACTTCCCAAAAGGCCTAAAATCACAGAATGACTGAATTGTTAGGGTTGGAAGGGACCACTGCAGATCATCTAGTCCAGCCCCCTGCCAAGGCAGGGTCACCTAGAGCAGGTTATGAGACCAGAATGTGTCCAGGTGGGTTTTGAATATCTCCGGAGAGGGAGATTTCCATTACCTCCCTGGGCAGTCTTTTCCAGTGTTCTCCAACACTCAACATAAAATTCTTCTTTGTGTTGAGGTGAAACTTCCTATGTTTTAGTCCATGGCCACTGCTCCTTGTCCTGTCGCTGGGTACCCGTTAAAAGTCTGGCACCATCAGGCGCCAGGCACTTCAGGCTGGAGGAGACTGAGGGGAGACCTCATTTCAGTCATCAACATCCTCATGAGGGGAGGTGGAAGGGCAAGTACCAATCTCTTCCCTCTGGTGACCAGTGACAGGACCTGAGAGAATGGCTTGAAGCTAAGTCAGGGGACGTTTAGGCTACGTATCAGGAAAACATTTTCCACCCAGAGGTTCGTTGGGCACTGGAACATGCTCCTTAGCGCAGTGGTCACAGCACCAAGACTGAGAAAGTTCAAGAAGCACTTGGACAATGTTTTAAGGCACATGGTGTGACTCTTGGGATGTCCTGTGCAGGGTCAGGAGTTGGACTTGATGATCCTGATGGGTCCTTTCCAACTCAGCATATTGTAAGATTCTGTGATCCTCTGGCAGCTGCCTTTGAGGTGCATTAATGAGATCCCCTCTCTACTTTCTCTTGAGTGAACAGGCCTAGCTCCCACAGTCTCTTCTCATACAGGAGATGCTGCCGACCCCACACCATCTTTGTGGCCTCCGCTGGACCCTCTCCAGTAGCTTCTTGTCTTTCTAGCACTGAGGAGCCCAGAGCTGGACACAGTAAATGAGAGTGCGCGCACACACACACAGACAAGCACTAACCCTGTCCTGTGGCGGGAGGGACACACACAGGGCCGAGGCCGCCCCCTTCAGCGGCGGCCACGCTGAGGGGCGGGGGGCTGCGCATGCGCGGCGGAAGGGGCCGGGGGCCACCGCCTCCTCCCTCCGCCTCCCCGCGGGCCGGGCCGGGGCGCGCAGGCGCGGCGGGGCCGGGGCGGGCAGGGGCGGCGGGGCCGAGCGGCGGCGGCGGCGGCCGGGGGGGAGCGGCCGGGGAGGTTCAGCCGCGCTCTCGCTGTCCCTGTCCCTCCGCGCCATGTTGTTGTGAACCCCGGGCGGGCGGGAGGGGAGGCAGGAAGGAGCGGCGCCCAGCGGGAGCGGCAGGAGGAGGAGGAGGAGGAGGAGGAAGGGGCCGGCGGGCGGGCAGGCGTGTCCCAGCGGCCGCTCCGGCTCCATCGCCGCCAGCCAGCCCGTGAGTACCCCCGGGGGGCCGGCGCCGCGCTGGGAAGGCCGCGGGCGGGCGGGCCCCCCTTCCTCCAGCCCCCTTTTGTCTGCGGGCTCGGCTGCGCGCCGAGGGAGGGGAGAGGGAGGGGAGGAGGAGGAGGAGGGAGGGGGCCATGTTGTGGCAGGTCACCGGGCGGCGCGGGGCCTGCGCGGCGGCCTCGCCGCCTTTGTGTCCGCCCCGGAGCGGCGCCGAGGTGGGGACGGAGCGAGCGCCGTGAGGGGCGGCGGCGCCGGGGGAGGGAGGGGCGGCATTGTGCGCTCGGAGGGGCTCGGGGGGAGCCGCCCCCGGCCCGGCGGGGTGTGCCGGGCCAGCTTGGTGCCCGGGAGAGCGCCGGGGGCCCGGGGCAGACGGGGGCGGACGCAGTGCTGGGGCTATAATGGGCTCCGGCTCAGGGGGAGCGGGGCCGGGGGCGGCGCTCGGACCCCACGGGCCGTTGCGTGGCTGGGATCACACGGGCTTTGTTCGAACGTACGAAAAACTTGTGTTATTTTTTTGGTGCTCTTAGAGATAATAACCGCTTCCTGAGAGTGCAGCGAAGAGGCCAAATGCCTTCGCTAGCTGGTAGCACACAATGAAGCGGTAGGGTTTGATTCTGCTTCAAACGTGCCTGTGCAGACCACAATAACAAAAAAGTTGAGGAAAATGCCTCCTGTCCTGAGTGGATCATGCATACAGCGAACAGTTTGGGGTTAATCTCTGTGGCAGTTATTGAGCATAGTTTTTTATTTTTTGTTTTGGCATTTTTTTCTTTCGTCTGTTTCCTAAGGTCAGACGCCTGTTTCCTTGAGAGAATATTAATATATTTGGGACGCCTTATATTCTTATGGTTTACAGTTTGTAGCAAGATGGCTTAATACCGAAATGTACAGCGTGTTTGAGATGTGATAAAGAGGTTCTTATCACCTGATTTTGGGATGCTTTTTTCTGAGTAATTAGATGTGTATGAGAAATGAGAATCGGTAATATTTCCTAAGTGTCCTAATAGTCACTTATATGCCACATGTTAACAAAATACTTTGAGGTGTATTTTACTTTCTTTTTGTTGCATCTCAACTGAGAGATCAGGCCTTCTTAGTTGCAATGACCTGATGGTGTAGCTCTTCAGGTATGTGGGATATGAATGCATTCAAAATGTAATTACTATGCCATGTTACATTTTTTACATATAAAGCGTAGTATTTAGTTACATTTTAGTATTTGGTTATATTTAGTCACGTCTAGGTTTAAAACCAGATGTTAACAACAGTCGCAGTTTTGTTGAGAAGCTGAGGGAAATGTTGCCTACTTTTCTCTGCTCAACAACTCTGTGTCAACATGAATATAAATATGCTAGGGAAGTGGGAGAAGGAAACTCGAATAAAAAGGGAAATGCTAATTTGGTGGTGGTGTAGTTTGGGTTATATGTGTGGAAATGACACCAAATCACCTGACAGTTTTCTGAAGTGTTCAGAGAGTTGAAAATTTGGAATTTGTCCCAGCAGAATGGTTAGTAGGCAAATGCATGTGAGAAACTGCTTGATAATGCACATTCTGCAGTTTATTATGTGGATGTTGCACATAGGAAAGTCCATGTTCTTTGAATAGTATTTTTTCTGCATTAATAAGAACAGTTCTTTTTTTTTTCCCCTGTAGTATCACTCTAGTACTGAATCTCTTTCTTCTGTGTTAGGGTTGTTGGCACAGCTCTGAGGCAATTGTAATTGTATCTGGTATCGTGATTGAGCTAATAGTGCAAGCAGTTGGCTGAAGAAACTGGGCTTGCCTGTCTTGTTATGAGAAGATGCCTTTTGTTATGAAAGTATATATTAAATCTTACACTGGATTGTGGAGTACACTGAAGGCTTTATGTAGCTGTTTTCCTTGGGTGTTTCTCTGCAATGTTCTCGGTGGGCCAGATGTTGCAGATGTTTAGGGCAAGTATGTTAACAGAACATCAGCTTGCTGAATACTGTGAATTAGATCTGATTTTTAAACAGCGCTTTCTAGTTCACTTTTAGATACTGCCTCCTCCCCTTGATTTGATGATATGTGAGTGTGCACTGAATAATCAGCATGTGTAGAAGCATTTTTCTTGATAATTTAATCTTTTTCTTTGTACAGTGGTTTCCAAAACCCCAGAATTATTAGAGCAAGTTTTTATACACAGAGGCAAGTAAGCTAGTAGAGGGTTTGAATTCCTGCTTGTATGTCTTCCTGCTTTTTTTTTATAATGTGGAATTATATAAAAATTAACTGTCTGTTGCACCAAAAAGAAACCTAATTTTCTTGAATGTTAAATTCTGTGTTGAGAATCTCCTGTAAAACAAGTATTAATACATTGCCTTTTAAAAAAAAAAAGTTTGATAGAAATTCTACAAAGGAAACAACATAAGACAGTAGAGTAGACATGATGTATAAACACTTCTCATTGTGTGTATCAAAGTTGTAGGTATTTAAGAGAGTTATCAATCTTCTTTCTCTTCAAATAATTTAGGTGAAAGTGTTTGCCTCATGTAATTTGGATTTCCCCATCCATAACATAACTGCTGTCTTGATTATTCCACATAGTGCAAACATTCCAGTATTGCCACAAAGTCAGTGTCTAGGCCTTTGTCTTGGAAATAGGGCAAAAAATCTTTCATTTAAAAGCTCCTACAACAAATAATACCAATTGTGTAGTGTTGCTAATAATGAAGTTGGAGGCACTTAACAATTATATGGTAGAAAAGTGTTTTAAATGCCATCAAAACATGTAAAGGATTCAGTTCTAGCTGTTTCAGTGTCATTTCAAACAAGTTGTATAAAATTTATTTTATAGCAATGGCTTGCATGCTGAAACTTTATAGCAAGATTTAGTTTGGATCTCACTCAGAATACCTGCTGTGGCTTTTAGAAGAGTAGGCAAGAGCTGATATGTGAAATGTTTAGCTTACAAATAAAGACCACATATCTAAAGATTATATTTCATGATTGCTTAACAGATTTTTTTTTTTCTAAACATGGCTATTTAAGAGCAGTTGTAGGTATAGGGAAGAAATATGTCTGAGGAGGTTATGACAATCATCTTAGGAGTTGAGAAGGAAATGCAAAATTCTGTAGCAAAAGACTCTCAGTAATAATCCACATTTGACTTCTTTGCCAGCTTTGTTTATGCCTCTATTTGCACTAAACTTGATTGGTGATATGATCCTCTGTCCTCTGCAGGCTGTGCTAAATAGCACATCTGCAGCCTTTCTAGCAGGCTTATTTTTTTGACAAGTATTTGTGGGCATTGGCCTAATAATCTGGTGTACGTTTTGTAGTTGTGATTATTTTAAATTTATTTTTTCATACAACTCCAGGATAGGTTTCCCCTTGCTTCATTAAGGTATTGGCAAAAGTCTCAGTTTCAGATAATAGGTCTGGTTGTCTGTCTTTCCATATAAGGCTTTCAATATGTAAATCCTTATGGAAATAAGTGGAGTAGTGTCCGACCTATGTTCCTAACTTTGCCCTTAGATTTCATCCATGTTTTTTCAGGAAGAATTTTGTTTGATGGACTGAGTTAGTCATACACATTTTGCATGGCTGATACGAAGTTCCATGTAGAATTAGGTCATAAATCTCTTCAAAGAGGAAGTGAGTTTTTAAAAGCTGCATTAAGTTTCACAACTCTTCACGTGTGTGTATTGATTAATACAAAGCTAGACTTGCTGGAAATGACTTTGTGTAGTTGATCTAAAAATAAGGAGTCTGTCTGGCTTGACTCATTTTTCAAGTATCTTCTGTTTGTCTCCTTTATTATATATATTGCTTAAATTTTAGTTAGGCACAATGATGAGTTAATCCCATAATCTGAAGAAATTGCAGAACTGATGTTACTAGGCTATGTTGACATTAAGCAAATATCTACTCTAACAGTACTGATAAGACAAAGTAGCTTTAGATCTTGCATTTCTCACAAAACCAAGATTGTTCAAGGTTATTAAAAAAATACTCCTGCCATTTAACTGTCTCTATATTAAATATTTCCTTAAAGATGGGACATTTTCATTATTCACTGTAAGACTCAGTGAATAAGGTAGAATTGTGTAGAGGGATTAAAGGACTAGTTTATTTTGTCCATATTTGAGATCTAAGTGTTGTATTCTGATTAAATGTCTATCCACGTATGTTATGTTTTAATTGGATTTAACACTTTCATTTAGCTTGAAAAATACGGCATTTCTTGGACTTGAATATGTTTTTCTCCAAAAAGTACTTACTTTAGGTCGTAGGTGGTATTTTGGGTTTTATTTATGTCCATTCACATACTAAAAGGTTGATAATACATCAGCTATGGTAGATTAAGAATGTGTGGAGATCATTAGGTGTGGGTGTTCAGGCACGGACAGGTATTCTTTCCTGAGAGGGTTTTGTTGATTCCAGATTGTTTTGCTGTTGTCATTTATAATTGTTTTAAGCCAAGTCATAAATGTTTCGCAAGAGAGCTGACAAACTTAATTTTAATGTGAGCCTGAAATCTTTATTTTGTGAAGACCCCCAAATTTACAGTTGTATGGGGTAGAGACATTTGATGTCAATTACCGTGTTAGGGTGTTATGTGGCTTAACACGTTTGAAAGAGCAACTGAGGCTGGGGTGTAAGACTGAGATGTAGTTGGGATAGAGAAGTTAGTTTTCTGTGCTATTTTGTTGCATAGTCTACTAATTTTAGAATCAGACAGCAGTATGACAGAATTAGTGGTTTTGCACATCATGCTGAGTAATAATGTAAAAGAAACTGCTGCCTTTGTGATCAAAAATTGTATTTGATTTTTTTTTTTAGCAAGGAAGTATGTGGGCAAGCATTTATAATGTATGGAGCACTACCATTTTAGTATATTCTTTTGTAAAAAGCTCTGTGGTACTTTTTTTTCTTTTAGAGTACTAATTTGGCAGTGGTATTTAAGATTTAAGATTTAAATCAGTAACCATATTTACTGATAAATATTGTACTTTTATTGCTTGGACTTCTTTTTTTTTTCCCCCCCAATCCTAATTATAAGAGCTACATATTTAAAGATACGTGGGAAAGCCTTTTATGTTTTCAAGAGTTTTTCTTTTTAGTTTCCTATATGGAATGAGCATTTCTTGTGTCTTCCTAGGCATGAATGAAGTGTCCTGGCAGGAGATCAGAGGAATGATGCATGTGAACATTGGTCAGGAAGCCAGTGGGGTGGGAGTAGGGGTTGCCCCTGCTGGAACAGTAGCTGCAGTAACATCAGGGCCCAGTTCAGGTGGAAGCACTCCTCACACCATCCCTGTAACTGTGGTGTCAGGTGTTTCCAGAATCCAGGTACCCCTCAGTGGACATTCTCCATGCCACAGTTGGAATTTCTTCCAGCAACAGGCTGGAGGGCAGCTGTTGTGCCTGGCAAACACTGCTGGCCCACAGGAGATGGTGTTCATATAGGTCATGCAGTAAGTTGTTGATTTTGTTTTTCATTGGAACAGTTGCTGTGTTTTGTGTCAAATCCACATCTTTAAGAACAATATGTGTGAATTAACCTGCTTTTTCAAGGCTGTAATAATCCAAACTCTAAAACTTGCCATTAGTTTTGTTAAAGCAGTTATAAATGAAACTGCATAAAATAATTTTGAAATGTTCAGTTGGAACCATTTAACTGGCATAAGCATTTCATATTTCTCTGAGTACCTGTTTTCTATCAGAATATGATAAAATAATTAATTTTGAATTTATGCAAAGCCTTTGGTTCAGTTTGAAAAGGCACTCACTTCTGGTAGGCTTTATAAGAAGTAATATGCATTTAGTGCTGAGTCTTAGTTGTTACAGATAAAACTGTTTTATTCAGGTGAAATTGAAGTAGAATTAAGTGTAGATTAAAATGTAACTCCTTTTGCAGACAGAAACCTGGAAGAAAAAGTAAGTTCAGTTTTAAGCCTTTTGCCCTCAAATGTTTGATTGATACAGCTTCCTAAGTTTCTTTTAAAAACGTTTGGATTTCAAGGTAGGAATGATTTTCTCCCCCAGGATTCTTGTAGTGTGCCACAGTTTAAGTCCACAACGAACTTTTTGTACCTTCTCAAGCCCAAGGACTTAGGGATTTGGCTCAAAAAATGTAGTAAGTGTAGGAGCAAATGTAAAACAAAATTTGCTGACCTTGCAAGCAGGAATACCTGTTGTCTTCATCCTTTTCTTCACCTGTAATTTCTCATTCTTTAATTTCTTTTGGCATTTTGTTTCTGGCTTTCCCTTTTACTATTTTTTTCCTCTTATATTGACCTACATAGCAAAATAAAAAACATTTCACCTGACGTCCTGCTTCATGCTGTATCACAGTCTTTATTACTTGTACAGAAACCATAAAGCAGTTTTGTAAATTTAAAATTCTACAATATGCTATTTCTCCATTTGGATATACTTGCTGAGAATGAAAATGCTGGGTTTTTCCTTGCTAGTGGAAGTTGCACAGGTAATGCTGCTGATTTTCTCTAGCATTTCCCAAGGCTGATGTGTTGTGTAGATAAAATTATTCACAGATAAATAAATGCTGAATAACAGTTGCATCTCTCTTCTGCCACCTGCTTTCCATCCCCAGTGATCAGAGCTGTGCCTTTATCAATAGCTTTGTATAGTTCAGTTCGGTTCGTCCAAATACTTCCAGATTCCTCCCGCAAGTAAATGTCATGAACCTCATATGTGTTTTCTGGTAACTTGAATGGGGGATGCAGAGGAACTACCCTTAATTTTTGAAGTGCTTCAGTGGTTCTGTGCATTATGAAGATTTGGTGAAGGGGAAGCTACTCTTTGCTGTGCATTATCCATGTGGGAATAGTTTCCAGCTTACTGTAATCATCATCTTACTGTTGTGCCGTTTTTTGACTCATTTTTTCTCATTCTTTCTTAGCAATATAAACTAGCAGAAATCAAGGACAGATCAGAGGACTTCTCCATTTCAGCACTTAGAGTTCTGTGAACCAGTGTTTTTGGGGATTTAGTTAAGGTGGAAGTTACTGTTTTGTTGGGGGCTGGGTTTGTTTGTTTGTTGTTTTGTTTGTTTTTTTTAAGGAAAGAAAACTATAGAGTTAGAAGTACTAAAGAAATGGGTTTTCTAAAATCTATATTTATGCAAGCAATGGAAAGAGTTTAGCTGGGATTATGTTCTGTGTCTACTACACCGACCGTGTAGGTTAATATATTAAAGAGAAATTTTTTATGCTTTCAAAGAAAAAATGGGAAAAAAATAATACAAACAAATATAGTAGATTGAACATCAGACATTACAAAACGTCTAAGAATCACTGAATGGTTTGGGCTGGAAGGGACCTTCCAGATGATCTCGTTCCAATCTCTCTGCCAGGGGCAGGAGCACCTTTCCCTAGATCAGGTTGCTCAAAGCCCCATCCGGCCTGGCCTTGAACACTTCCAAGGATAGGGCATCCACAGCTTCTCTGGGCAACCTGTTCTAGTGCCTCATCACCCTCACAAGTAAGATTTCCTGCCAAATACCTGTTATAAACGTGCTGTATGTCAGTTTAAAGGCATTTACCCTTGCCCTATCCCTCCATGCCTTGGTCCAGCTTTCCTGTAGCCCCTCTGGGTACTGGAAGGTGCAGAAAGGTCTCCTGGGAGCTTCTCTTCTCCAGGCTGAACAACCCCAACTCTCCACCAAAATCCCAAGAACATCTCCCCGGTATTGCGCTCGATCCAGTCTTCCAGTAATAGTCTTCTGTCTAGTAAGTTGCGTGAGCCTGAGGCCTTAACTTGTGTGTTCAATTAAATGCAGAGTGTGGAAAAACCTTGTATCCACTTTCATACCAGAAGATACCTGATACTTTTTGACTGAGTCTGGGTGATACATAGAAGCGAGTTGAAAGAGTTGCTGTTGCGAGCAGTAAGACTGGCAGGTCATCTTGGCTGGAATCATTGACGGATTGTGAAGGATCTTCAAATTAGTTGAAGTGCTAAGGAAGCTCAGTAAGAGGATAAACAGTTGATAAATATACTTCATTAATTGCAAAAAATGAATTCTGGGAAGACTAGGGAAAGATTATCTTGATCTTCTGAAAGCCATCTGAAATATCTTCAAAACTTCTGAACCTAAGGCAAGACAATGTCTTTACTAAAAATAATTATTTGTCTAGTAGGATATTTAATTTTTTCTATGGTTGAAAGACTGAAGAATTGCTTGTCAGTGTCCCTGATAAGGGGTTATTGAGGAATGAACTGTGTGAATTATCACTGAAGTGTCAATAGTTGGCAGTTCATGCCATTAATAAGATCCTTTAACTTTTGGTCAGCCCTGAAGTGACAAGTAGTTGGATTAGAAGATTCCTTCCAGCTAAAATATTCTATAATATATTAATACACAGTAGCATTAAAGGCCTTTGATAGCACAGGGAAGGATCAACTGGGGTATCCTGGAGATCCGTGGTAGTATAGAGGCCTCACGTATGCCAGTCTGGAAATTATCAAGACTGATGGAAGAACTCCAGGTGGCACACACATTTAAGAGAACAGGAAATTCAAACACACCACGGTCGAATGGGATTCAACACTTGATTGAAATGGAAAATTTCTTTTGCTAAGTGTACACTTGACAGATTAACCAACCACTGACTCAGAACTAGCATCCTTGTCTTATAGAACATTTCATCATAAGAAGCACAGAAACATGCAATATTGTTAACATTCTCAGTCTGCCATGTTCTTCTATGGCTGCTTCAGCTGTTGCAACAAAAATTGAAGTGGTGGACAACAGTTCTTAGCGGCCAACACTTCAGAGACTTGAACTACTTTGTAGACAGAGGGGGAGGCTCTACACAATAATTGGCAGCATAGAAGAGGGCAGAGGCTAGAGGAGCATGCATTTGCATGAGAGGTGATAGCCAAAAATCTTTGGACACTCAGCTGAATGGCAGTGCGTGCACATCTCCTCAGTACAAGATGTCAAATCCAGAAGTGTTAATTTGAGTCAGTCACCACTGTCACCTTCCATATTAAAACAGTAGTGACCATCCAGCCACTGATCAGGTTAAGTATAAATTCCATAATCTAATAATCCCTGAGTCCCATTAATCTTTCTTTACAATAATAGTGAAATGAGTTATAAAGTGTAATGAACTAAGTATAAGAACTATTTCGCTTGGGGTTTTTTACATTTTTTCTTTCCCTCAAGATGAAAAAAGCATTTCAGTCTCTTTGGTAGCAGAGCATCTGAGGAAGAGCACTGTCTGCTGTGGCATCATCCTTTTGTTCACATCCCTATGGGGCTGCAAATAGGTTAATGATCTGTTTGTCATTAATTCACATCATTTCAGAAATGCAGAATTGTCTAGGATACAAAGGCTTAATGATTATCAATCAGTACATAGTATTTGGAGTTACAGACAATAAGTTTTTTATAAACTCCGGATATTTTTTCTAGGATGTCAGACTACTTGCAGATGTTCTTCCCACATGCTGAAGCAAAGAGCTACAGCAGTGATACTGCCCAAGCTTCTTGTCCTGTCTTTTTCTAGTTCAGCTCCATCTACTTCCCTCCCTCATGGCAAAGGTAGTTAAACACTTCATTAGTTTAATTGAAATACTTTGGGATGTGAATTTTAACGTGACTTGTGTGACTTTGCTTCTTGCTTTTGAAGAAGCAAGAACTGATAAGCAAGACTGACAGAAAAGAGCTTTGGCTGGAGCAGCCTGTTCCAAAAATTGAAAGGGTGGTGGTGCTATAAAAAAAAGAACATAAATTTTGTCTTTACACAAAGTTTCAGTTGAGCTGCAGTTGCTGCAGCTCATTTGTGTTAGAATTGACAAACATCTCAAAGTTCTGTGAGTAACTGCTGTAACAAAGAAAAACCCTTCCTTGGAGGGGAAGAGTAGAGAGCAAAGGGAAGAGTCCTACTGAGAGTTCAAGAGCTTTTTGGCACTTTTGTGGTCTGGAGGAGAAGCTGTATGTATTAGTTTTTCAAGTATACATCGTGACTTCCGTGGGGGTCTATTAGAACTAATATAGCCATGAGAAAATGTATAGATGCTATTAAACTAATGAAATGTGCAAATACTTAACAGGATGAAACAGATAATTCCTTGCAAAAATTTTACCTTGGTTTTAATAAGATTGTTTTGTTTGTTGTTCAAATAAGATAGACTAATATGTTTGTGCAATAGAAATTGGGAAATAATTTTCCCATATGAGACCTCACAGTCATGTAGCCATCCCTTGAAACAATGAGCATAATCTCTTCATTCAACTTGAGAACAACATAGTCTGTTTCCTGACCTTAGAGTGGGAATTACATTTCCTCAATCATTAGTTCTTCCTTTTATAGATTTTACTTAAAACTGTTGCTAGAAATCTAAATATACTTGCAGTAATTTTTTTACTTCCTAACTTTGTTTGCAACTTTTACTTCAGTTTAAATGTGAAGTGTAGTTGTGAAATACTACTATTTTTAAGTGATTGCAAAATAATTTTAATAAACAATTTTTTAAGACTTTTTCAAGTGTTAATCAACTGTGCAACACAAATACTTAAATTGCTAGTTTTTAATTGTAAAAACTCAAGTTTTATCTTAGCTGTTTACTGGGTTGTTCTCCCTGTAAAGTTAACATCCATCTGAAGCTTTTCTGAAGATCATTTATTTCTGTTTCTGCAAGCAACAAGTTCTCTAACAACTTGTTTCGAAGTATTATTTTTCTGTGCTTAGGTTTGCTCTGGTTTAATTTTGAGTTTGCGATTGTCATCAATTAGTTCCAGTAGCATTTATCTCCACAAACTAGAAACCCAGATTATGGTTGTTGAATGTATGATTTAAGCTGCTTCTCAAACTTGCAAATAAGTAAAGATTTTCAAGCCTCACAAACTAGGAAATCTTAGACTGGAAGGATTTCCCACTGTGTCTAGAGGAAAGCTGAGGTGGGGGAGGGCATTTGATTCCTGCTTTGGAAAATCCATGCCCTTCTAAAGCATCTTGTTTAGTAAGTTCTTGGTGAGGTTTTTCTGTCATACTAGTGCTGCATGATATGGGGCAAATATCGTACGTTTTTTGAGTGAGTTATAAGGTTGGGCCTTTTTTTCTGTTTAAAAAGAATTAAATGTGTTGCAAACTGCATAGTGAGATCACCTTTTTGCCTCCTTGTGACTCAGTTCTGACAGCAGACATAGCTGGAAAGAGGAAATGCGTCTGTATTTCCCCTCTCTTTGATATCAAGTAGCTAAAAAAGGAGTATTTTGTGATGTATTGCAATGTGGTTTCATGCAATTGAACTGAAAGACAAGCATTGAGAAATTTTCTGTGATATACTTTAAAGCATTTCCCTGGCTATAGATATATAGTATTTCCAAGCATGTAGTGCATGGAATAGGCAGCTTTATGTGAACTGTTACCAGGCCAGGAAAAGGAGAGTAATTGCAGTCACCTGACTGTGCAAACAAGTTTGTTCTGTGTGACTTCTATTCTTTATAAAGACTCTTTTTCTTAATCACTCCTTCCAATCACTTTTGCTGTTTCCGTGCCTCTGCACAGTTTCTGACCTTTTCGTCGGCATTTCAAACTGCAGGTGGTGGTTTCAGCTGGAGAGGAATTTGACCAGTTCCCACCCGCTGCGTATTGTCTCATGTGGTGTCAGGTGGTGAGCTGCTACCTCCTGCATGTGGACTTAGTGTTAGTTATGTCTTTATTAACTATCTTCACAAGTCTCCTTGTGCTTTCCAACATGCTCCTTTATATTTCCACCTGCCTTCATGTCTCCAAATACCTGGCACGCATTGTTGAGTCTTTATGCGAATGACTGCTTTATTCTCACTTTATCAATTTGGCTTCTTGTGGTATCAGTCTTTGTAATATGTCTTACACTTAGAGTTCTTTGAAGCAGAGTCCTTCATACTTTAGTGCTTATTCAGTAATTAGCATAGGGAGAGCCTGGTTTGATACTACAGCAAACAAATAGCTTGTGGTCAACTGTGCATTCATTATCTTGGATTTACATAGAGATAAGCTATCCTGTGTGCTTGTGCAGCAGTGGCTCTGCACAGAATCAGTTTAGGTCTGTGAGGAATTACTGACAGCAGCATAAACCTGAACAGCAGTGCTGCTTCCAGAGGGTCTGTGGTCTGGGAGCAGCCTTGGGGCATGAGAGTGGGAACCAGAGACCTGAGCTGGCGGTGTACGGAGCCAGCTGAAGGGTTTTCGCATTCATTCCCGTGTGCTCCAGGTTCTAGGTGAGATTGTGAATGAGGCCTCGTTCTAAACATGGTTATTGTGTGACTGTGGAGTTTTGTCCTAAAGTCAGAATTTCTTTTAGGCATTCTAAGAGTTTTCCATGATATGCAGGTGGTGGGAGCCAGTAAACTTGGCTAAAAATGACCGCATATAGGCATTCAAGCATTTTGCATTTCAGTAAATTTCTTGACATGTTCTTATTCATTTCCTTCCATTATTCGTGGTGTCAAGAAAATAAAAATAAATTTGGGTCAGCATTAGTTCTTTTGCTTAATCTAAGTTCTTATCTATGGGTTTAGAATGTTGTTTGACATATTTTTCATGTGATTTAAAATTGGTGGTTTGGAAATGTATGACACTGCTTTATTGCACAAAGGAGCTGGATGTTGCTTTCTGAACTACCTTGATTTGGTACCAATTACATTAAAGTCAGGGTGAAAAAGGCCCTTGTGTGTCCTTCTGAAGAGTTATGTGAAAGCTTTTTTCTCTTCAGTGTAAAGACAAAGAGAAAAACAAAGTGGATAAATAGTGAAGGGAAGCAGGTGGGAAGCATGTAGTTGGGTAAATGATTTCAGAGAATACTTTATTTTGTGTGAGGATGAATAACCTGGAGTTTAGACATCTAACCAGAGATTTTGTTCCTAAAATCATCATCTGATATTTTGTTAGATGATAATTCAAACGTGGTTTGGTTTTATCCACAATTACTGCTTTTGCCTGCTGTACGTACTGTGCCTGTTTGTATGCTGATAGTGGCTTTTACATATAACTGCTCTTAAGTTTTTGGCTTCTTAAATGAAAAAGTTGAAGTATTTGGCTTTAAATCCATTGAAGCACGGAGGTATCAGTACCAATTTTTGAACTAATTTTTGTTACAAAGCTTTTGTCAATTCAATTTGAGTTCTAAATAGCCTACTTAATTTTATTCTTTATTTTTGTTTATTGTAAGTGGCATAAAGTCTTTGATGTTATTTTAGACAGTCTTTTACTTCCTTTGAAGGACTATGCTAGCCAGCATTTAATGAGGTGTTAGTGTCCAAAGCTAGGCTGCAGCTCATAGTGAATTAGAAGTGAGGCTTACTGAATTAGAAGTAGTCTCTAGTTATTTTTTGGGGTTTTTTTCGGTTGGCTGGTTTTTTTCAGCTTTTAGGCAATTGTAGAAATCTATGGGTAGTTTAAATATACATTGTCCAAAGAGAACATCTTTAGAAAACAGCTGAAATAATTGATAACAGCAATTTCTTTAAATGTCCATTCACCTGCTATAGACAGATAAGGAGAAAACACATATGCTTCCCTATAGCAAGGGACACACTAAAAAATACTCTGAAATAAACATGCTTGACCATTCCCTGGCTCTCCTTGAGGTTATGCAGATTTTAAAGGCTCAAAAAAATTCAAGGTGGATTTTGAAGCAGGCTGACCTATATTTGAAACCTTGGTTTTTTTCACTGTTGTTTTATGCTGGGGATACAGAAAAGTTCTGTGTTGTGGCAGCACGTTTCTTTGCAACAGCTGGTTATTCATAGCAGAATGAGGAGTCTAAAAATTCTGATTTTTCTTTTTTTTTTTTGGTACTATCAGCTGTTCAATTCATTGCATAAGAACTAGGTAGTTTCATGTCTTCATCTTTGATTGTAGCATCCACTTTGAGAAGATCAGACTGTGTTGGTATTCCCTAGTTTCTTCTTGCCTGCTCAGTGGGGGAAAAGAAACTGCGAAACCAAAATGCCAACAGAGCTTGTTCAAATGGTACTGGATCATGAGGGAGAAGAACTCATGATGCTAGAAACTTCTGAGTGGGAGAATTACTGGGAAAACTTCAGTTTTTCCATGTGGTTTTATTGAAAACTAGATCCTTGAGAATTTAATATTTTGTATGGTAAATGTATCTGCCATATTTGGGAATAAACAAAGTGAAAGTAAATGCTCTGAAGGAGGGGATTGTTGCTGGGGGTGGAAGGAATGTTTGTGATATCACCTCAACAATAACACAAAATAAAACTGTTTCCTGGAAATTCTGTCAGAGTGACTTCTGGAATTTCCTCAGCCCCACTTTTAATGGGGGTGGGGTCTGTGTGTATATACGTATGTACAAAATATTTTTCTTCATATAAATTATATTGTTTGTAAATCAGTTACATTCCATGGGATTCCTTAAAATCACATTGTTTCTAAGATGTTGCTAAAACCCCATAATTTGTCAAAGAGAAATTTAAAGTTTGGGTTGGGTGTTTTTTTTTTTTACTTTTCAGATGATTGTGTAGGGGAGGTGTTCTATTTCAGATTCTTTGGTAGCAGAAAAGTGAAGATAGTTGAGATTTCTAAAGAAAGCACATCAGCAGAAAGAGTATTGATTTTAATGTAGGAAATTAATTTATGGAAATTTTTACTTGATTCAAGGCCTGTGGATTCCAGTGTTCCAATTCTTGTTAACACATTTAAGAAAAGCTTGTTGTCTCTATTAGAATGAAAGTTATGTTTCATTAATCATTACAAAATACATTGAGATAAATTGTCCCTAGCTCCTGCTTGTGTGTAGATAACTTTAGGGTTTATACAGAGTTTTCATCTTCAGAACAGGCAAAGTTTTAAGCCTTTTATTATAGCATATTGCCTAGAGAGCACTTGAAGGTTTTTTTTTAACTTACTAAATAAAGTTTTTGAATGAGAGCAAACGATGAAGTAATGAAGGCTGATGTCTCAAAACAGCAGCACATCAAATTAATGTCATGCTTCTGTATAGAAGTAGCTATATAGTTATTGCTCACTGACAGAGCCTTTCTGTGTAGAACAGAATAATAATGATTAGAAATTTGGCTTGTAAATTCCTCTAAACTTCTGTTACGCCACCTGTAGCACTTGCTACTGCTACCAGAAAGGTGATGCTGACTAACCAGCTTAACAAGAAGTGTAGATTTTTAAAATTAGGGAAAAAAAGAGTTTAGTCATATGCATATAAATAATCAGCACCAATTAAATTAAGCATGTTTAGACAGGAATTGCAACTCAAATTTCATTTCACAGCTTTGTTTTCAAACTTCTGAATATATTTAGTGTCTTCTTTTTTTGTTTCTGGTGTTTATGAAGGAACATTGGAGTGAGAGTTGCAGAATAATGTGTGCAGCAGAGGAAGGCGAAGAGCCTCACCAAACTACATGGGATTTATACCTAAACTGTTCCATATTGAAGATTAAACCTGTACATTTTCTTGTATGAAAACTAGTTCTTCAGTTTGATTTCCAAGCAGCAAAGGAACAGTCAGCCCCTTTTTTAAAGATATACATTGTCTTGTAGCTCATTTAAATAAGAAGCTAAAATGTGTATGGGAAATATTATTTTAATCAATTGTTCTAATTAAATTTTTAAAATAATTTCCTGTTTGCAGAAGCTCTAATTGGACAAGTTTTTATGGCATTTTTCTTCCATTTTGTAAAATTATATGATTTTTATCACTTTTCTAGATTTTTATTTTGCTTCTGTCAGCCTCCTTCCTGTGCTGTACATGTCTTAGAAGCTCTACACAATTAAAAAACTGTATGCCCTGTTTATGTAGGAATATATCACTTCAGCTTTTCAAATGGAGCAAACTGTGTAACTGTTATAAATAGTTATGAAATCTGGTTTCAGTACAGACACATTATTAATTTATGTGAGCCTGGTAGCTCTGCCAGTATTTGGCTGTACAGATTAAAATCCTGAGTTTGAGGACATTTGACAGTAGTTTAGGAAAACTTGTACAAACAGTTCTGCCAGTCTTAGGGCAAAGCTTGGACTCGTTGGGTGGGAAAGAAAATCTTGAAAGCCTGTGCAATGAAGAGGCAAGCTTATTACATGATGGACGGGTTCATTTGTAGGGGGAACAAGTGCAATCTCTTAGAGTCCATAGATGTCTTTTTAGGCCAATGAACTATCATGTAGTTCTGGAACAGGGGGCAAGATGTCCGTTTTCTTCTGCTGTTCTTTGTGGATAGTGATAATGTAATAATAATTACTCTGTATGATCTGTTGGCAAAAGTTTACATAAGTAAATCAGTATTTTCCAAACTTAATGGTGACTTGTGAGATACTATGCAGCACACTTTGCATATATATATATATATTTATGCATATTTATATATGCTGTTGATAAGAACCTTGAAAAATCTTTTCTCCTCTGTGCATTCGTTGAGGTCATTGATATTCGTATTGAAATCAAGCAGGCAAAAAAATCAGTCAGCTCTTAGGATCACCTTGCCCCTTCGTGAGCTGGCTTTTTCAGCAGGCTGCACTGTGCTTTTGCTGAGTATATTCCCCTGCCCCTTGAACGTGCTGCAGAAACCCCACCTTGAAATCTGCTCTTTTCATTTCTGTCATTGTCAATGTTCTCAGTGCTGCTAGGAGTGCTTCTCAAACTACAGTACAAAGCTCACAAGGCCAGGCCAACTGAATTGAGAAATTCAGGTTTGTTAGAATATTTGGATGTACTAAGGGTCATAGAGTGTGGAAGTATAGTACAGCTCAATCTGCGAATGAGTTAAGAAGCCAAAAACACTGTAATTGAAGAGCTATTCACTTGCTTGCAAAAGTTGTAGTTGGTTTTAGAACACTATATTAATGCAGTTAAAATTGTTAAGTGTTTTCTGGAGGAAGATGTTACACTTTTGAGATTGTAACCATAGAAGTATTTGTTAGACCTTAAAATTGGTTGCCTGAGTGTTTCGTCAGAAGTGCCTAACACCTTAGTTATGTGGACTGCTTAGGGAGCCTGAACATTTTGGAGTATTTAATGAAGTTTTCAGTTGTGTTACTATTCTGTGTGGCCCTCAGAAAATGTTGCCTCTTATCAAAGCATGGTACATGTTGAGTTGGAGTTACTTAGAAGCAGCAACTTTCATTAACCAGTTTGGTACTAAGTGAACCTTTGATTCCCTGATGGTTCAAAGAGGTATGAGAATATGCATCTACTTAAAAGCAGCTTTAATAAAACAAATGTCCTGTTTTCTTTTAATGTTACAGAAAATATTTGGTGTTTAGTGTACAATACAGTTTACTTTTGCTTCTAGTAGTTGCCTGTTCAGCTACTCAACAGCTTTTGTTATCTGGACGCACTGTGGGTTGGCCTCTAAACGTTTCAGTTAATTTTGGCAAAAATATTATAGAGTAGAAATCTCTATATACAGCCCTTAACTGCAGTATGGCATAACAGGTTTGGAGATGTGCAGTTTAGGCTGGTTGTATACTTTTCCCTTCTTGTCCTTTGTTATTAATCTCTTCTGGATTTGTCTAATATTTTTATTAAAAACTTTATTTTTACTTAGTGATTTCATGTTGGCCACTTATCTGCAAGGGTTTTGGTGGGTTGTCTTTTGGGGAGTTTTTTAAATCTCAGGTGTCCGATATACCTTTACAATACAGCGTTTAACTTCATGGAGGACTGGCAGAATCACCATGTACTGTGTTTCCAAAATAGTTTAAGTTGCTCATAGTGTGAAGTCTCTGCCATAGCATGTATCTTTCATGAGATAAATGCTACAGAAGAGCCACCACTGCAGAAAACTACTGGAAGGGTATTTTGCATTGAAGTCATTCTGTAAAATTAAGAAGAAAGCAGAAACATTTGCAGTGTTAACAGCAGCTTCCCTTTTTTTCCAGTCCCAGTGTTGTAATTACCAGGTGTTTTGTGTTGAATTTCTGGCCTAGGATGCAGCTTCAACTGCAAAATATGCCATCATTTTCTTGGTGGCTGGGGTTAGGGTATTCACCTGAGAGGGGAGGGGTGGGATTTGGAAGTTCTTAATGCAGAAAAAGTGGTCCTACTTTCTGGTCAGCTGGTTTAACCACTTTTGATGTATAAAATAAAGTCATATCTTTCTCTTTGGTACTGTATTTTTTTTGTTGTTGTTATTATTTTCCACATGCATTTTTTCAAAGAAGGGGCTGTTCTTTTGCATTTGCAAGAAAATGGTTACAAGCTTATTTCTGGCAAGATTCAGGGTTATTTGAGAGAGCAGTTGTCCCAAGATCTGGATGCCTGGATTCCAGAAATGGATATTACTGTAAGCAGTGTTGTGGTAATCCTAGATGACTTCCAGTCAAGAGTCTGCCTCCCGAATTCTGCCCTGAGTTAGGGAGGTCACAGTTTCATGTTACTGGTTTAGTTATCCTGTAGCTACCACTGGGTGGATACTCCTATCCGCCTTACTCCGCACCAGGTTCTCCTTGTTGCTCTCCCCGTGTCAAATGTAGTGGTCTCATCCCTGTGGTGTTTTAGCCAGTTCAGCTGGGTGATCTGCTGAAATTCTCATGCATGGAAAAGGAACGAGAAAACTTTCTGAATCAAACCGTTACCCCGATGGTTGCCAAGTTCACACAACAGGAGTGGTAAAAGCAGTTGGGTGGCAGGACTGTCCTTGACAGAGTCTCAATAGAATAAAGGAAAGCTTTTGCATAGGCCTCTAGGTTTGTAATAAATTATTTTTAAATTTCAAGGAGAGAGAGGAAGTGTAAACTTTAGGAAGAAGGAGTCTACTAAAACATAATTTTATTTTTAAACAAAAACGTTGTGTTAACATCTCATTCCTAAAGCTACGATGAAAAATGGACTAAAACATGCTGGTATCCAGAGTCTGTGGAAGGGAAAGAAGAAGAGAAATTTCTGTTGGTGTGTTAAGGGGGAAACAAGTTGTGAATATGCTTAAGGCTATCTATTTAATAGCAGTGTGTGAGGAACTGTTATATCTAAAGACAGCTCTGGTGTGTAATATCTGAGCATAATTTGGGGGCTCTGTGGAATGATCTGATATGAAAAGTTTGAAACCATTGTCCAACGCCCTGCCATGGGCAGGGACACCTTCCATTAGACCAGGTTGCTCAGAGCCCCATCCAGCCTGGCCTTGAGCACTTCCAGGGATGAGGCAGTGATGTAATCAAACAAAACCAGAAAAAAACCTTGTACATTTTGAGCAGTATGCTCCATAGACCTCTTTTTGACTTATGAATTATTCTGGATGACAGGATATGAATAAAAATAGCAAAAGGTTTTTTTAAAAAATGTTCTGAACTTGTGTTAAAAAAAAGTATTAAAATGTTTATTTCTGGAACCTATGAATTAGGTTAGTGTTGGTATTGAATTAGAGAAAATAAAACTCCTTGGTAATACACATAATCCCAACCAAAATTGCTCGTTTTGGGGAAACGACATGTCTTTATACATAGGAGATCCAGCTGGGTGCCATTCTGGATGTTTTTTTTTTTTTTGTTGTTGTAATGACAGGGCTGGGTTAGTGTTGAAGAAAGACATGGAGATACTGGTGCTGCCTGTGTTTTCTCCAGTTTGTAAACAATTTGTGAAACACAAATTTATGATATGGGGCATGGTCTTGTGGGCTGTTATTTTTGATGGAAACAGAAATGGAGAGCCTCTTTGCTGCAGTAAAAGGACTATATTTTTTCTCTTGCTGCTGGTAGCAATAGATAACACTAAGTTAAATTTGGTACTTTTAAGAATGGGGCCAGTGAACAAAATTAATGTTCAGTGTGCTAAAATGCATTTACAGTTTTATAAGACTTCAGTTTCTTATAACGGTCTCTGAACTGCTTAGAAGAAAAAAGTTATCTGTGCTCTTACCCTGATTTTTGGATTGTCTTTTCTTAAAGACATGGAAGGCTGTGTGGCCATGGTTTTGGACTTTGCTGAATTGTGAAAAATAAGCATTTAGTATTAGGTCTCGTAACACATAAAAAAACACAAATAAAACCACCACCACTGAAAGTTAAAACTAAACCAACAAAACAAACAAACAACAAACTCCAAATAACCCACCCAAAACCCACCACAACCAAAAAAATTATGTATCCTTAAAGCTTGGTTGTTTGTTACCTAACAGTGATTTGGGTAGTGTTTATGGTAAATACAGTTTGGCAAGCTCTACCTACAAGTTTTGTTTAGAGATCGTTAGATCAAAACTACATACTGAGACAGAAATACCTAAATTAATATTGGTTTGTAATTGAAACTAAAGTGCATGACCTCAGCATGCACGGTGGCCTAGGTAAGATAATTGACTCTGTCAACAATCTGTAGAAGAAATTATGTTTTCAGAAACTGTAATATTCAAATTCAGAAGTCTTCAACGTTTGTGTTTCTGATTTTTCTTTTAAGTAATTGCTCTTCTACAGTTACATTTTCTGTGTGCATGCACAAATATTTGATTATCCCTTGGAGCTAATAAAAGTTTTGCATAAAATATGAATCTGTGTTAATTAATTTGAAGAAAAATGTCTTTAGCTTTTTTAAGGATATGTGAAAATCTGCTTTCAGTTTTTAAAAGAACAAAATCAACCTAATTAACTTAAGTGTCAGCATTATTGGAAAAAGGCCAGTGTGCCTATGCGCCTACCCCATAATTCAGTCTGAAGCTAAATTTGCTCTTCAGTATCTCACTGAAATTGTTGGGAAGTGATTTCAGACTCCATCTTAACTAAAATACTGTTCTTCTTGAGGAAGTATTGCTTTGAGCTGTTAAATTTCTTTGTCAAAAGCACAAAGACACTCAACCTCAGAAGTTAATAGCTTAGAATGACTGAGGCAATAACAATAGTTTGGGAGTAGAATTTCAAGAATAAGGCATCTATTGGCCACTTTTCCAATGCTAAGAAAGAGTTGTTTGCACCAGAATGTTGAAAGCACAAGATTGTTTCTTTGCCTCGTATTTGAGTGTGTTTTGAAAAGTGTTTGCTATCTATCAGCTGTATGGAGTAACTTCAGTTTGCTTTGTTGGCTGGTGTAAACAGATGGATTTACTGGTGAAAGTAACTCCTCAAGAGAGACTGGTATTGGGAGGGAAACTTTAATTTTACTTTGAACTTGAATAACTTTACCTGCTGCACGTCACTTTTGGGAGAGAAGGGAAGACACAACTCTGAATTCCCTTTTATTATTTTTTTTCCAAGCTCATCAGGGCTTTGAAAAGTCCTTATGAAAACCATTTACTCAGGAAAGAATTAACCCAGTGCATTGTGTCTGTGCCATGGAAAAAGGAGGTGGTTTCTTGCAGCAGCAAGTCTTACTTTAGTAAAATACCTTTCATATTTACAACAAACAAACAAAAAAAAAAGGACAACCACAGAGAAGGAAAAATGTTATTTCCTGGAGGAAAACATGAGGAATTGTGATAATGCAGTCAGTTACTAGATTTTAAAAGCAACACCTTGCTGTTAAGTTTTGTGACCTGCCTTGTGAGCTTTGTTTGCTGCCAGGTGTACTCAGTAACACAGTGTGTAACAGCTCCTCTCCTTTCTAAAGGATTTTATATACCCAAATCTTTAATTTCACTTTTTTAAAAAAATTCATTGCAAATGTAATGTTTCTATAGTGAGAAATACCTGTATGGATATGGAGATTAAACTGTTTAAGTCTCTTAGAATTTCTTGCATGTTACTATATTAGCAGTGTTCATTAAATTGTTCAGTAAGTGTATCTGTTCCTGAAATCTAGACTCCTGTTCAGACTAAATTGAGAAGCACATTTTGTGTGTGCTTTCAATTTTCAAAAATCCTGTGGAGTATTAAAAACTCTACTTTTGAAAAGATATTTAACTAATGGATTTTTCTTTTGATTTTCCCACTACAGGTTCGATCTGTGGATGAGATGAATCATGAGTTTCAAGCTCTTGCCCTAGAATCTCGGGGAATGGGAGAGGTAATTATTGAGGGCTGGAAATCCAGTTGGTGGTTTGGAAATGTTGATGCAGTTTAAGAAGTCTAAATAATATAACATGAAGCAAAGTGATTCTCTTAGGAACCAGCTGATTATTTCTGTCTAAGGTGAAGAGAAACTAAGTATTTTAAAAGAACATTGTGATGGTTGTTGGCTGGTTGCTGTGTCTGTGCCATTCTTGTTAGATGACTGATAGTTTTAGGGATGTGAAAGAGTAATTTTTTTGTGAGTGTACAGCTCTATGAAAGGAGGCATGTTTTCTGTCTCACTGTATCTAAGCTAGTGGAACAATTGCTTGCTACTCCTGATGAGCCAAGGAGACTGGGATTTGAAAAAAAAGGTTTGGCTCCAGAAAAAGTGAACTGGCATATCCAGCAGAAATGTGTGGTAATTTACTATTTTTTCACTGGTAATTACTCCTTAAAAGATTTTAACCAGGCTGAAGAGTGCTGTTATGTAATTTAGCTAGAGGGAAGAAGGACTATTTCTTTTGACTGATTTCATGTGTTTGGGTTTTTTTAAGTGAGTGTACTTTGGGGTTGGGGAAAGGAATTTAAGAGCATGAAGGATGACTGGGCTCCTTCAAAAGCAGTTCCCTCAACTGTTTAGAAAGTAATTGACAAGTGTTAGGGTTATTTGCTCTGACAGGACATGGTAAAGAAATTAATGTTGAACTAAGATTTCAAATATGGATCCTTTTGTCTTGCTGAGCATTTACCTAACTCAGTTGATAATTGAACCAGTGACAATATTGCAGCCTAACTTTCTTAAAATGCTGATAGGAGTCTTTATGGAAACCATAACTTACTGATGAAAAACAAGTGCTGTGTCCTAGTTGCTGAATGTTTCTGAGCTGACACATGGCCATTCCTACTTGATTCTTTTTATTTTAATGAAGCATTTAAGCAATCACTTGGCTTTTCAGCAATTTTTACTTCTTCTAGGATTGACTTTGAACCATCTCCCATTTGAAAAAACAATAATAGCTGAAACTCCGTTCTTTAGAAACTGGAGTAGCCACACTGCTCCCCTCCCAGTTCTTAAAACTCCTTTTGAAAAGTAGAAGTGTTAGTGAAGTATCTGTGATCGTTTCAGCAGTATGATAGAGTGGATGGGTAAAATGAATGGTGGTGTTTGGACTTCTGACACCTGCAGAGTACTCTAAAAAGATTGAAGGCAGTGAAAGCGAAGGATGGCACAAATGCCTGGGAATTGAATTACAGGATATATGACTGTTCATACCAGTCTTCATTTTAGGTTCTCTCAGATGGAGGGATGTATTTCTGCATAATCAGGGTTCTGTTGGTTTGTTTCATGGCATTCCATGGATCTGTAAAGATATTTAAAAAAACCACACACCAAGAGTCAGAGTTTTGATACATTATTGCAGTATCAGAAATCAGTACTATATTCTGACCCTGCACTTACGAGGTTATTTTGTCTTTCATTTCAATGGTGTCTTCTAGGTATCTTGAGGTAATACAGGTTCACATAGCTAGGTTGACTTACTCAGTAATTTTCTTAATGTATTGCACAACAATAAAGTAGTTCTGGGATAGATTCCATGGCTGTTTTAATCTTCTTTTTGTTTATAGCCTTCTTAAATATTAAAGGAAATGTCCTTGTAAAGTAAGCTAGAATTGGTAGTTGTAGGCTCTTACATGCTATCCTCCATGTGCTTTAAAAGGTATGGAAGAGAGGTCACATCAAGTGAACTGTTTCTTGCTATTAGGAAATTATGTTCCTCATTTTCTCTGTCTGCAAAGATTTTTCTCTGAACTGAAATAAATTTCTTTTTCATAATTCTAATCCTTATTGATACTTTTTTCACTATTAGGTATCAATACTTGGCATTAGGAGGCTGTTAAGTCTGTGTTGCAGACATCTTTCTCCAAACGTATCTTAAAATTCTATCTTGGTTAGAATGTTAGACTGGTTATACACAGATGATGCTTCTGGCTTCAGCTCCCAAAATCTATGGTGACCTCTAAGGTCGTGTTAGTATTCTGAAGCAATAAGAACACATGGTGCTGTTTCTCTCTAGGCATCTGTTTGCTATATCAGGGCAAGCAGAGTGGGCTTCAGGACCTTTAGTGTGACCCATTATAGGCACACACAAAACTTACTTCCAAACAGAACAGAAAACAAAACCTGCTTTTGATAATGTCTATTCTTGGTTTAACTTGCAGGGTTGAAACACTTCATTTTAGGAACAAAGTCTGATTTCTAGTGTCAAAATTTCAGAGAAATTCAGCTGAGGTATTTAGTCAGCTCTGTAGGAATAACTTCTGATCTTAAAAATAGATTTTTAAAAAATAATTTAAAAAATCCTTCGTTCAAGAGGCAGTAATGAAGACTGTGCAGTGTCATATCAGTGAGATGGTTAAGAGGAAGCTTTAGCATAACTGGTTATGATTATTTGTGTGCAGTAAAGGGCTTTGTTCATCTGGCAGACAGATAACAGGGATCAGTGCTGATACTGAAAAAGACACACTTAGTTTTCTTTTGGGAGAGTTTAGTAAGAAATACAACAACCTTCTCCATTATTTTTACTTAGAATTTGATGTATCTTTGTAAAGTTTGTGTTTTATTGTACTAAATGCAGAAAATGTTGAGCAGAACACATGCTATCAAAGAGTAAAGCACAATGATTTTTAACTACTTGGATTAATTTGTGATGTCTTCTAGAATAAGTCTTTTCCAGTAGAACTAATCAAGCATATTATTTTTTCCTGTCTGTCAGAGAGGAATACACTTGTTTCATTTTTCTGAAAAGTACTTCTTTTATTTTAATTCCACAATTAAAAGAATTTACAACTGCTAGGGCTGCTTATTTGCCAATCCAGTGGATAAAACGTCGGTTTAAAAAGAGCATAGTGTATGCCATATTGATCAGTCAAAATAAATAATAAATCAAAGTCAGTGGCTCTCAGGGAGTTGCAATATTGTTAACTTTGTAAGATTGCATTTATTTAAATATTTGAGGGTCTTCTTTGTTGTGTAGAAATTTTAATGAAAATAATTTCTATAAATTTGTTTAATCTTCAGTAGTTTAAATTTAGCCTCTCAGTATGGATGATGCATTGTGTTTTGTGTTAAAGATACTTTATATTCTTTGTGTACCGAAGTACATGAAGACTGAAAACAGTTGAATTTATCTGTTTGGAATTTGAGAGTAAGTAGTTTAAAAAAAGGCAAATCTCAAAACGAAACAAACTTTAAAAAACCCCCACAAACAACAACAGCAGCAAAATCCCCCCGAAACAACCTGTGCTTTTGCAGTGAGGATTATTGCTTCATTCTACCAGGGAACAGTTTTCCCTCTGATACAAATCCTATGAATGAGTTTTGATATTGCAATATTGCAGTGTGTTCTGATCTAAATTTGCTTATTGTTAACACTGAGTTGTCTGAACATACCTGTCTGATAGTGGAATTTACTAATTCCAGGATAAGCATACTTCAGGCAATTCTCATGTTATGGCACCCAAGATATTACTAGATCTCTTTTATTCTGACAAGGTTGTGTTGGGTGCTGACACCTTCGCTTGCATGTTTCAGAGCTCTTAGCTGGACACGTACTTGAAATTGGCTTAGACTGCATTTAAAATAAAATGCAATTCCCAAAACCAAGGTTTTGTAGATAACATTAGATGCTTGCTTTCTATTCTACCACTCTCCTCTACAATGAAACCTAAAAAGTATTGCGAACCTGTTACAAATAGAAAGCTAAAATCGGTATGTAGATTGCATAGATGGATCTGGATTTTGTAGTCTTTGCTTTTAGTTGAAATGCGGTTGTGAGATTCCGTTAATCTTTTTCTCTGTCTTCTGTGGCTAATTTCATCCCTTAAATTTGGGGTAAACTTAACATCCTGCTGCTTGCTAAGTGTGTTTGGTTGACACCTGGTGGCGATTCTACAATGCATTTGAGAGTGGGCATCTCTGTCACAGCAGATGACAACAGTATAGCACCTCTTGCAAGCATAACACTGTCCTGTGGTTTTGTTGAGCTTTGGCTGTTCATTGTCCTCCAACCTGAATCCTTCTGTGTTAATTCATTTTTGTAAGGAATCCAGGGATTTGAGGTTAAACAGTCAAACTCCTTCATTTTTGGTAAGAGCTCTGGGCAGCACAGAAAAATAGCAATCCTTAAGTTAGTCCAGAGGAGCTCCTGTCGCCTCTGTTGCAGTGTTAATACTGGGGCCTGCAAGTGGCAAACTTATCCACCTCCTCTTAAAGCAGTTTTCACAAGCATTTTCAGTGTTACTGTTACACGAAGAAATATCTGTATTATATACTAATTCCTGTTAGTAGTCAAGGCTCATACTAAGCAGCTATGAAGTTCAGAAGGGTTTTTTAGTTGCTTAAGTTACAGGAGAAGCAGATTTCCATAATGAACTCATTTATTGCTAACAGCTTCATCAGATTATGTTTGTTTTTTTCTAATTTCACAAAATTTAAAATTCTAAATACAACATCACATTATGCAGAATCTGATTAATCTGATGGATTGTGCAGCTTTCTTCTTCCCATTATTCTTTGCAAGTTGTTTTTAATTGAGTTTCTGTTAATGGACCTTGTCAAGTACCTAATATATAGTCTGAGAAAAGTTTTTTAAATTATATATAGAGAAAATATGAAATGTAGAGTTTGGCTGTTGTACAGTACTAATGGGAAAAGGTAGAGGAATAAAGTAGTAAAATCAAAGCAAAAAGGTTGCTGATATTTGAGGGATTCTTTTTTGTGTGGTGCTTCTGTCATGTCACACTAAGTCCTTCTGTCCTTGAAGACAGCACAAGAAGTGATACTGATCTAACATGACACTTTCTGTTTTACAAGTAGGAATGAAAAAAAACCGTACATCTAAATGAGTGTTGGTGTGTAGAACTTCACATATGAATGCCACAGATTTGTAACAGCCCTATGGTCCAAAGGAGCTGACTTGCTACCATGTGTGTTAGTCACTTTTTAAAATTTGGAACATGATGCATTTCCAAGTGAAGAGAACTTCACAAAGAACTTGCTGCTCATTCTGGTTATCACAGTATTAGTTAGCAGCCAAGCTTTTGAGTCTTTAGAAAGAAGGGACTGTTAGTTAAAGCTTCTGAGAGGATTGTCTTGATTTAATATAGGGATTAATTTGATTTGCTTTTTTCACAGCTGCTTCTATATTCTGTATCTCTACCTCATACCTTAAGAATCTCAATCCTGTTGGGGTCATTTTAGCAATTCCTTTTTACAGCATTAGCTTCAGTAATGGGAAGTAGATTTCAAGTGTAATTATTTCCTCAGCAATGTATGTTGCTTTATTGAAAGCTGACTTTGTGTCGGTCCTCAGCACAGCAAAGACACAGACTTGTTAGAGTGGGTCCAGAGGAGGCCCCAAAGATCAGAAAGCTGAAACACCTCTGCTGCTGCTATGGAGACAGTCTGAGAGAGCTGGGGTGGTTCAGCTTGGAAAAAAGAAGGCTCCCAGGAGACCTCATTGCAGCCTTACAGTACTTGAGGGGGGCTTACAAAAAAAGAGGGAGAGCAAATTTTTTCAAGGGCAGACAGTGGTAGAATGAGGGGGAGTGGATTTAAATTAGAAGAGGAGAGATTTTTGATTAGATATAAGGAAGAAATTCTTTAATGTGAGGGTGGTGAGGCACTGGAACAGGTTGTGCAGAGAATCTGTGATTGCCCCATCTATGGAAGTGTTCAAGCCCACATTGGATGGGGCCCTGAGCAACCTGCTCTAGTAAGTGGCAGTCCTGCCCATGGCAGGGAGTTGGAATTATATGATCTTTAAGATCCCTTCCAACCCAAACCATTCTATGATTCCATAATGTAAAACTATTTGCTTGCATATCCTCTTAGTAGTATTGCTTTTTTTGCCCATTTATAAGCATATTTAAATAAAACCATCTTCTCCTTTTAAAAGCTTTTACCTGCCAAAAAGTTTTGGGAACCTGATGATTCAGCAAAAGATGGACAAAAAGGGATATTCCTTGGTGACGAGTGGAGAGAGACTGCATGGGGAACTCCTCGTAAGTGATTGCTGTATATGTATTGAAAAATCAATCATGATTATTGAATATTATTTCAAAGCAAATTATTACAAAAAAATGTAATTGTGTATTAATTTTCCTTTCATTTTAGTTGTGAAAATGTATACTGCATGGTGATTGTGTGTCAATTAACACTCCTTGAGACTGTGATTTGGAATTTTTTATTTAATTTAATTTTTGTCTTAATATTGCTGTTGTAATGAAATGCAAAAACATTACAAGTTGTATTTAAAAAAATACAATAGTTTTATTTATTTATTTATTTGTTTGTTTTTAACAGACCATTCTATGTCCCAACCTATTATGGTACAGAGAAAGCCTGGACAGGGTTTTCATGGAAACAGTGAAGTAAATGCTGTATTGTCTCCACGATCAGAAAGTGGTGGCCTTGGAGTGAGCATGGTAGAATATGTGTTAAGTTCCTCTCCAGCTGATAAATTGGATTCCCGGTTTAGGAAAGGAGCTTTTGTAAGTAATGCAGTGTGTTAAGCTTGCCTAGTTACCTGCTATGGTCTTTGTTACATGGTTATATTTTCTATTCTCTTTGTCTGTTTTTCTTTTTTAACTCGCTTCTTTAGAAGGAAGTGCATAGTTGCTATCTGTCTGTCTTCCTTGGTTGGAGGGGGCACAAGAGGGAAGTGATTTGGGAATCTTAACTAAATAGCTGTCTTAAAGTGCTTTCCTAAAATCTTTAAATAAAGGTAGGACAAAGACTGCAAATAGCTTAATTTAAAATGTGTGATGAACTTTATTCTAGATCTTCCTGTTATATGTTTTCATGCGGGTTTGTTTTGTAACTGGATGTTTTAATTGTATAAAATAAACTTTTATTAAATTCAAAATGTTACTGCTTTAACAGCACCGCTATAGTTAAGGTTGAGTTAGCTCTTCCATTATAAATCTTGGCATTCCTTTTCACATTTTGGCAGTTATTAATTGCATGTGGTTTAAACTTGATGACCAAGTTACCCACCAAATGCAATTCCATTGACAACAAAGTGTTTGTATTGTTTACGTGCACTGTAGTGTAGAATTAGGTCACCTTGTGGTGCTCCTATTGTGTTCTGTTCAATATTCAGAATCAAACAGATTCTTTTTCCTCAGGGCACTAGAGATGCTGAAACAGATGGACCTGAGAAAGGAGATCAGAAAGGCAAGGCTTCTCCATTTGAGGAGGACAAAAACAGAGATCTTAAACAAGGAGATGATGAGGATGTTACTAAAATAAATGGCAGAGGTTTGCCAAATGGAATGGATGCCGATTGCAAAGATTTTAAGTAAGCTTTTAACTGTTTCTCAAGAAGACAAGCATGTCTTTTAAGGGCATTATTACAGTTCTGGTTTGTGTGTAAGTTTTAAACATCACCCAGCTGCAGACTGATTCTTCCCCCCTCAAATCCTCCCTTTCCCACCGTGCCACATGTTTCTTAGGATGTCATTAATGTGTGTGTCACTTCTCATGAGACAAATTCATCTTAACATAGTAATTATTAAAAGTAAATGGGTACCTTCTGAATGTGGTGAATTAAAGAGGGATGAAAACTTTAACACTTTTAATGTCCAACTAAATTTCTTTCTCTCTCTGCTTCTTTTTAATAATCTTAAATTTTGCATCTCAGTGTTCTTGTAGAGTAAGTCCTACAGAATTCTAACTTTTCTTCTGATTTGCTAGTGGATACCACAGCCTAACACAACTAATCATTTCCCCATAACTCTTTTTAGAAACCATGTCTTTGACTAAGGTGGAACAGTGTATTTTCCTATTTATATAGTTAAATGTCACCTATAGAATGGTGTTGTGGTTTGTTTGTGTTTGTAGGGAAAAAAAGATTGGACCAAGCTCAAGCTTTTGAACAGTGAACTCTTACATGACAGCACAGCCAGTCTGGTTTTTTCTTCTAATACTAAACTGCATTTTAAATTGGGTATTTTTTAAGGGCTAATCTTTCTTTTTGAATGACTGTGATACATTTGCAAGTGTCATACAGGAGAATTAACAAGATAGAGAACAAGAGTGCTGCTCATAAATTTGTATTAATGTGATGAACATGACCAAATAGTTGTGGTTTCATTAGTTCATTACTGAACGAGTATATTAAAATGCATGTTTGAATCCCATACGTAAGTATTTCCTACCCTTTAAAAAATGTATTTACCTGAGGCTAAGGAGGGATTCTTCAAGTCTAATTTTCAAGACATATCATTGAAAACAATATAATACCAAGCATACCAGAGAGCTCACATTGGCTTCTTTCAGATGCATGCTGCAATATGCACAATAAACAAAGTTACCTTCAATGTTACACGTCAAAAATGCAGAATAATTTGTGTCCTGCTTTTCTTTACCAGTATCTATTTCAATTTTGAAATAGGTATTTATAAAGTACCTTCTGTATTATTTAAAGAGAGAAGTTATTAAAAAACACACAAGTGCAAAAAAGCATCCAAAGCCAGTAAACCTCTCAAAAAAAAAAAAAAAAAAAAAAGAAAAAAAGGCCATATAATTGAAATGGGCCATATAAAGTGGTGGTATAGAGCCCTCCAAATAGAGGTTTATAATTGAAGTATTGACACAACTTTAACTATAGCAACAGAACAGCACCAATATAAGGAGCAACCTGTATGAGCTAACCATAAGTATTAACAAAGAAACTTCATCCTGTCCTCCTCCTTGTATTTTTATTGTACTTGTAGCGTTTTTAAACTAAAGTATGTACTGAAATAACTGCCTTTTTTCCTTTTGTTCTTCACTTTGTTGATACTGTATTTCACTTGGGAAAAATAGGGAATATTAAATGGCTTTATACTCAAGTTTTGAGCAAGACATGGTTACTTGCTAGGATACTTAGATGGTAAGCCAGCATATTATAGACAATTGCCATGAGGTTGTTTGTTACATTAAAAAACCTCTAGTAGAAAAAACCCTACTTTCTTTGAACTATTTTGTCCAGAGTAATAAACCATACAGTGTTGTTGCAATAAACTCCCAAAAAGACTGATTTCTAGCTGTACAGACTTCAATGTTACCAGCCATTACATAAGTTCTAGTAGATTTCTTTGTATTAGTCATGTGCTTCAGTGAGAAACAGGTACTTTGGCTTTGGAACCCTGAAGAGGAAGCAGAACAGGTAGTACTGAGGCTGTGTCTCTGTCCTAGAATTAGCAGTACAGCAAACTGGTCTGGCACTGTACTGCTGCAATAAACATGGGTTCTTCTGCAAGATTTGGTTTTTGAGCCCAGATTTCACAAGTAAAGCAAACTTAACTAGAAGTTTTATACATTTCCTGAGAAACAGTACATAATCATCAGGTTCTGCCAACACAGTAATGTTAAAGGATCATAGATTTTCTTACTCAACTCTTTCCTAGTAGTTAACTTAGACTTTTGCCAGTAAAAATTGATAGTCTAAACAGTATGGCCTCACAGAAGGTGGGGTACCACTCCAAATTAGAGCAACCTAAATCTAACTAACTACGGTATTGGGAATCTCTTTAGGATGTGACTCTATTGACACCTCACTTCATGTGTTTGCCAGTAGGTGTTCATAGGTGCACAAAAATTCCCCATTGTATTCCCACATTGTAGTCAGTGGAACGTGGTTAATACTGCCAGTTAGATGAGAGAGCAGTTCAGTTTTTACATATATATAATAATATATCTATGGTACTGTACATGATATTCAGGCTTGTATTAGGAACACTTTTTTCCCATCAATCATCAGTGTAGTATAGTCTATTAAATGAGTTCTGTAAGAAACAAAATGTTTTGGTCAAATGCTAAATGAAGTGGTTATTAGTTCATTTTATTCAAGGTAAAAATATATTGTTTGCTTTTCAGAGGTGGAAAAATACTTACTATATTGTGTGTTTGTCCTTTCCAATTGAAATTTTGTTGTGTCTTTTTCTTCTTTGGCATGAGATGCCCTTAGCCATTTCTTCTTTTTTAAATTTCTCTGCAGTACATTTCACATCACTCCCAAAGTACAATAAAGAGACATCCCAAAATTTACAGATGACCACAATTCACTCCATTTGACTCAAAACAGCCTCACAGATCAGTTTGTTTTTCTCACAGGTGATTTGAAAAGCTGTATAGTCAGTCTTAAACTTTAAAAAGATAAATAAAATTGTGCTTTAGAGATAAATGTGTCCTTTACCTTGAGCCATCAGTGCATGCTGGTTGAAAATGTTAAAAAGAGTCTGTCACTTCCCTTTGTAAAGTCTCTTGAGTGCAGAGCTGCTTTTAAAGTAGAAATACTGTACTCTGTCCATGGACAGCTTTATTTAAGACTGAAGAATCTATCTCAAATTTCTTCTGAACAGTCGTACCCCTGGAAGTCGACAAGCCTCCCCAACAGAAGTAGCTGAACGCCTGGGCCCCAATCCCAGCACTACAGAAGGATTAGGTCCACTTCCCAATCCTACAGCCCACAAGCCTCTGGTAGAAGAATTTTCAAATCCAGAAAATCAGAATCTAGATGCCATGGAACAAGTTGGTCTTGATTCTCTACAGTTTGACTATCCTGGCAATCAGGTACAAATGGACTCTTCAGGAGCTACTGTAGGACTTTTTGACTACAATTCTCAGCAGCAGGTTAGTAATGGACTGTGGCAAATGAATCCTTTAAGTTGTTGATTATCCTCTTGATAATCAGTCATTTCAACATACAATGCATTGAATGTTATTTTGTCAGTGGCTTACTCAAGGGCAAATAACTGTGTAATTAATCTAAAAGAATATTGGTGCATAGTTTTTTAGTTTACTAACTTACTATTACAGAAACTTGGTTTGAAATATTTTTTTTTGGTAAGCAAATCCAAGTATATTGTAGCCCTGACTTTTGAAAACTGACATGTTTTTTTGTTTTTTTTCCAATAGCTTTTCCAGAGGACTAATGCTCTGACTGTTCAACAGTTGACAGCAGCCCAGCAGCAGCAATATGCACTGGCTGCAGCTCAGCAGCCACACATAGGTGAGGTTTCTGTACAGTACAGCAAGTGTCCCTGGCAAAAGTGGGTGTGTTGCTTTGACAGAATCCTTTGAGTTTATCCACAGTCTTCAAATAGATACTGATCTCTTGGCCCATTGTAGTGGTTCTCATGAAGACAGCTCAGAATGACTGGCTAAGACTGTCCTGTCCTTAGAGGAAGTTTTCTGTTGTAAATTTTATCCTTTTGAACAGTTGCATACAAAGAAATAAAACTTAAATTTGCTTCTGTAGCATAGCAATTGAATTTTGATGGGAGTAAAAGTTAAAAAGTCTTTACTGCTACGAGCAGTAATAGAAACACTAGCTTTATTTACTAAAAACTCATATGCAATTCTAAGATTCTATTGCAGTTTAGTATTTTTAGTAATTCAGTTAAAAACCATTGTAGAGTAGAATTTTGAAATCATATTGTTGTGTTAGGTTTTCATTTTTCGTTGTTAATGGCACGTTTTAAACAGATAGCTCTTTCTTCTTGCAGGTACCTTTGTGATGAAGCTAATTCTTTAGTAGGCATTTTTTTCTGTCCCTTTAGTTCAGTGAGTTAAATACATAAAGTTCTTTGTGTGCTGCAACTCCACAAGGAGACTTTATTTCAGTTACAAGAATTTTATCTTCCACTGTGGGGAAGCTGTCAGTGTTAAGGGTGAGGGAGGTTGGAACACACATGGAAGCAATTCCTTGTTTAAGGAAGGGAGATAGTTCGGGTTTAAAGATTTCCACTCTCAGGTTCACTGCTCTGTTGAGGTGTGTGCACAAATGTCTTTCCTTTGTGAGGAAAAAAGGGTTCTCAGGATCAGAAGAGAAAGCAGAAGTAGGAAGCATCTCCAGTGGCATGTATCCACGCATTCCTGCAAATAAGTTTTCCCACCAGCTTGTTTAACTAGATTGGTAGGTCTGCTCAGACAGGGATCAGCAGCCTGTAGCTGGGATTGAAAAGGGGCAGCCCTTCACTGTTACGTAGCTGATGAATACAGGCTGAGAACTGGAAGCATGGCAGATTGAGATGTTTGTGTGAGTCCACAAGTCCTGTCTTTGACTTCTGAACTGCAGAGAAGCCTCTACTTTGTATGAAGTGCTGACTGAGTAGTCAGCTGAATTTTTCCTCTTTAAAATGCATCCCCTTCTGGTGTGCATATTAATAGAAATTTATCAAGAAGTGTTTGGAAGGAGGGACATAGTTTGGTGTGCCTTGCTTGCTGCAGCAGTTGCTGACTCAGTGTTGGATAAAGTATGTGAACTCGACTGATGGGGGAAACTGGGTAGCAATCCTTTGTTTGCCTGAGTTTCTGCAGTTGTCTCCTTCCATTACAATTCCTGTATCAAATTAGGATTCTTGGAAGTAAGATTGGCATCTTGTAACTGGCTGTTTAAAAGCTGGGTATTTGACTTAAACTATGTGGTTAAACTTTTTCTTAATTGTCAGTGAAGAGAGATTTTTGTCTCTAGCAGGTGGTTCATTTTGTCTGGCTGATTCACTTCAGATACTAGATGACTTGTCTGCTACAGATTTCATTGCAAAACTAGTGTAACTTTCAGATAGTTAAAGTTGGGCAAGTAAGTTCCACTTTGAGTAATCCCTTCTGTATAAGGGTGGATAGACACATACAAGATACATCTCCTTGGAGTCTCATCCAACAAAACAAAGCTGTCAGGCCTTGGGATTAGTAAGAAAGGACTGCTGAGAAGACACAGAAGTGTTGATTTCTGTAATTATGTACCTGCTCTTAAAAGCTTCCAAAGTACAAGCAGTTCTGATTTTAACAGATAGGCTGTGTGATTTGGGTGGTGTGAATATGATGATGCTTGCTAAGAATGTTGGCTGTAATGAAACTCTATTTGTTACTGCAGCAGGCGTATTCTCTGCAGGCTTGGCCCCAGCTGCTTTTGTGCCAAACCCATATATTATCAGCGCTGCTCCTCCAGGGACTGACCCGTACACCGCAGCTGGATTAGCTGCAGCAGCCACCCTAGCAGGTAACTGAATGCTAGAAAGTGTCTGTCTTGATAATTCAACTGAATGAAAAGAGAAAAAAGGAAAATCTGTCCTGTTTATTCTCTGCAAATGTAGTTCGAGAAAGGAGAGACTTGTAGGGAAATCAACATTGCCATTTTGAAAATTTTTACTAAAATAGAAAGGATTTCAGTTTGCTATATGTGGATTCCGAGTTTCCCTTGCTGCTGGACTTTCATATGCAAAAATTCAGCCTTTTTTCTGTTCTAAAAGTGTTTATCCTTAATAAGGTGCATTTGACATTGATAGTATGTATTATTTTCAAAAGATGCGGCAGCTAATATTTTCTTGTATGTTTTTACTTGGTGCATTAATTTTCTAATTCCATGTTCTCTCATTCCCTGTGGGCATGAGAATAAAGATGGTCTCCAGCATGCTGAAAGGCCCAGACAACGGACAAACTCCAAGCCCAGGAAAAGCTCTTTTAAAAAGTTATTAGATATCACTGTGAAACAACATGATTGAGTATTCAAGTCCCAGCTAGTGCTCAGACTTGAGCATGACATTTTGTAAAAAAACACCTTTGTTTCCACATGGTGGTTTCACAGGGAAGGCAGTAGAAAAAACCGAAAGACAGGTGTACATAATGCATTATATATACAATGCCATGATACAAAGAGATTATTCTTCTACAGGTTCTTCATCAATAGACTAGAAGAGTTAAGTGTGCTCACTTTAAAGAGCATCACGTAGTATGCAGGGAAGGCAAAGGCAATAGTTGTGTTTATAAGCAAAGTCATCATACAGAAAGGAGGAATCACAGATGATCAAAGTCTCAGTACATCACTATCAGGAGGATAAATTTTGTTCATTCTGTGATGTTCTGAAATGATCTTTTTTTCCAACCGTGAAAGCTGATTTTGAATGTTCTTTGGTACACAGACTCTGAATGCTTTAAGGTTTTTCTTTGTCATCTGAGTCTCACAAGGGTATTAGTTTTTTCATAGAGGAGATATGACTCAGTGTGACTTTCTTAAATTAACCCATTTGTATTCATGTGTCATTTTAGCTAATATGGGAATTCTTTCTTTTTAATACCGATTTCTCTTCTGACATTGAGAAGATGGAGGTATGCTAAAAACAGTGTTTTAAGCAGCTGCACAAGATGGAATAATTATACTTTCTGGTTTTAGGTCCTGCTGTGGTTCCGCCTCAGTATTACGGTGTTCCGTGGGGGGTGTATCCAGCCAATTTATTCCAGCAGCAAGCTGCAGCAGCAAATACCACAGCAAATCAGCAAGCAGCTTCCCAGGCACAGCAGGGTCAGCAACCGGTATGTTCAGCATGAAGAGCAGAGGTGCCTTACCTTAACATTTCAGTGTGTAGGGGTCAGCTTTTAGGAAATTCTACATAATTCAGATTTTGTGTTTTAACGTATAATAAATGAATATCAGTTTTCTTGCTGATTGTCACTGTCTCACACCATATTAAAGTTATTTTACAGTCTTGTTTTTTAAAACAATAAGCATTATAAATTGTTCCTTTCATTCAGGTTGCTGTGCTGTTTTGTGTGTGTGTAGGTAATGCTTCCTGTGTAGTAAATTATTGTCAAGTTTAATCTAGAAAACTGGCATAAGGGGATGAAAGGATACATTCTGGTAATTTTAGGAGGATATTGTTTCTTTTAAGCTTGAGGAAAAAGTTGATCTGTGTTTTTATAAATCAGCTGGAAAATTGAATGTTAACAGACTTTTCTGTCTCTTCAAAAAGTAAGGAAAAAAGTAGGGAAATAAGGGTATTACCAGTAGTTTTGTTGCTTCATAGGGAGGAAGGATTGCCCATCTTATTTTTCTGTGACAATAATTGTAATTCAGCATCACCATGTGCCATATGCTATTTTAGCCTTGGTGTGAAGCAAGAGTGAGCAGTTGTTACCAGAACTTGTTGAAGTTTCCATTTCTTTAATTTTTTAAAAAATGCAGATTTTCTGTTGTTATTCTGGATGCATTTTTAAACTATTACATGATCTTTCAGTATAAATAAATGGCAATTTTAACAAAGGAAAACCCTAAATTTTACAATAACTTTACATTTCAATGAATGTAAATACTTCAAATTTTTTACCAGCAATATGGTTGATTTCAGTGCCATTCTTAGAAATGTAATATAAGAAGTCTGAGATGCCATGCAATTCCAGGGGTTTCATCACTGTTTTTATATTCAGGTGGATATTTCTTCCTACTGATTGTTTTTATCAGTGACCTGCATTGGTAACTAAATGTGTATCATCTCTGCAGTATCTTCTTGTTTTCTCTATAAAGTTAATATCCAGTTTATACAAATAACATATACTATTCTTTGTGGGAATATATTGTGAATTATATTTCTCCCTTATTTTGGACCTGAAAAAGTTGATTTTAACCAAGAGAAGTAGAGTAGTTGCAAGAGTTTAGATTGCTTTTCAATCAGATTCCCGGAGATTCGCTGTCAGAACATAGTAAAATATGCCCGTGTTGCATGGTGATGGAGTGTTATGTGAATTTTTAAAACTTAGTGGGTGCATTATTTACAGCACTGTTGGCAGTGGAGTGTTAATTATTTAGACAAGTTACTACAAGTGCTGAAATATTCATCATTCAATTGCCTGGAAGTAATGTAAACAAATGTGTTTATCAAGGAAGGTCAGGTGTTCAGTTAATAAATAATGGAGGTCATAAAATGTATCACTCTTCCAGATTTTCTTCCTTCCTTTATGCTTATTGCCGTGGATGGGACCTACCTGAGTCCTGCTGTCCAGAGCAGGGCAGGTATTTTATGGTCACATTTGTCAGCAAAATAGTATATGCCTTTTATTCTTTGTATGTGTGTATCCTTGAAACCAACAAGGTGCAGTATGCCCAAAATGAAAATCAGGGCTGGGAGGCATCAAATACTCAAAGCAACTGTTCTAGACCTTTGTTAGCACATAATAGGTTTGCTTCCTTACCTTTTAAGGAAGGCTTGTTGTGTCTGTGTTTTCCAGGTCCTGCGAGCTGGAGCAACTCAGCGCCCGCTCACTCCCAACCAAGGGCAGCAAGGGCAGCAGGCAGAGTCACTCGCAGCAGCTGCAGCAGCAAATCCAGCTTTGGCTTTTGGTCAGGGTCTTGCTACAGGCATGCCAGGTCTGTATGTTATCAGTGGATTAAGAGACTCACTGAAAGTAACAATATTGGTGTTATTAGGTAACAGATTAACAAAGTCCTGTTACATTTATAATAAGCTGTTTAGAATTGTTTTATTGTGTTATGTTGTTCACTTGGTTTAAAATACAGGCACTGTATTTTTAGAGAACAAGGAACTCCTCTAGTATTTGTTATTTGGAGCATTTTCTCTGTATGCTGTTATAAATATATGCACAAGGAATATCGTAGATTTTTGCAAGATAATTTCATATATAATCAAGCAATTACATAATGTCTTAAAAAGTCATGTGTTCTCTTATTCCTCTGCAACAGGAAGTATTAAGTTTTGCTAGAATAACTTTCATTTGGGACATAATACTGTCTAAAATTCAGAATCCAAAATTAGGAAATTTAAAAGAAAATTTCTGCTTGATCATATCTGAAGATCGCAAAATGCTTGGAAGCACTCCAAAGCTTGGAGCCTCAGGTCCTATTAGCATGCATGGCTTCTGACTTACTGAGGAATGGTTCATGTGTTGGGGAATGGTTAGCTTGAAGTTCAGCATCAGTTCTAAGTGTTTGATACAGTTACCATGAGCAAGAGGAATTTCAGTGTATTTGGCCATTCTTCAGTATGAAAGTTTATGTTTTTACATAGTTAAATTAGATAATGTTGATGCATTCCTTTGACCTGTACAGGTTCTCTCCTTGGTCAGCGCCACTGTGAGATGCCCTGCAGCCCTGCCCCAGCAGAAGTCAGAGTTGTTTTCTGCATGTTCTGGGGCTGCACTGTGCATTTGGCCTCCCCTGAGCACATTTGAGATTCTAGCTGCAGAACTGATGGCTATTGTTTTTCTTGTCTGTTTTCTTTTATAACTGAAGTTCCTATTTCTTTTTGTGTGGTAGTTGTCTTCAGCTTTTAGCATCTTTCTCCTAAAATGAGGAATCAGCAAAGTGCTGTCCTAGCAGCTGCCAGGTGGTACCTCTGCACCTCACCAAAGCACTAAACAAGGCCTGCAAACAATGAGGCATGTGAGAGATACTATAAGCATCTTTGCACAAGGCTTACCTATACTTTTTTTTTTTTAGAGGGGTTGTGGTGTGTGTTTGTTTATAGTTACTTATTAATTCTCTGGATCTGGAGTATCTGTTTTAAGAGTAGCTCTTAAAACCCATAAAAAGCACCTCCACTCCAGGTGGATTATGGAAAGTAATACTGAGCGGTCAAAATAAAAGAGTACAAGAGCCTGTCCTTTGAAGAAGGTACTTGGAAGACTCTTTTTCCTCTCCCACAAGCCCCAAAAGGTTTTTTATGAGGGCAGGAGCCTTTTTATTAAGTTTCCATTGTAGGTTGCTGCTTTATCCCATCTGATGCTGCATGGCTGGATGGCCAGAGAAGAGCTTTATCCTTGTAAATATATTTCAGACTGTTCTATAATAGGAATTGTGTGAAACTGATTTCAGCCTTACCAACCATACTGTTACAGGGAATAGAGCTTAAAATATAAAGAAAGACATTTATTTTTTCAGTCATCATCAGATGGGCTCATAGTGAATCATAGGGAATGCTGGCAATTCCTCTTCTTAGAGTAAGAAGGATACAGGATGAGGAAATGAATGAAAGCCTTTTTATGTGGGAATCTTGTTACTGGATTTGGTATCTGTATTTGAGAGAGATGCTTGGGCTCCGTTTATAGCAAGCAAAGAGAAATAGGAACTTTTACTCATTTTTTTTTTCTGCTTCTATTTTAGTTTTCTGATTTAGGATGAAGGGAGTTTTTCTCCAGAGGTGCCTTTTTCTATTACCTTACTATAAAATTGAGTCAAGATGACTAAATAACATCTAGATAGCAAAATGGGATTCAGTGAGTCCCAAATAGCAAACATTGAGCAACACAAGATATTCTACAAGAAAGTGAAGGTCCAAATTGAGTGTCAAGCTTCAGGTTCTTTTTTAAAACCATTAAATGTGAAACATATTTTTCATTGGAGTTACACAATTCCATTGAAAATTCTTCCTGTCCTAATTGAGCAAGACATTCAATAACAAAGATTCTTTTAAAAGAGTGTTTCTGCTTGAATATATGTGCAAGAGAGAGTCAGAGGGTATTACCCAATTTCATAGTACAATCAGTATACATAGTCCTCATCACAGGCAAGATCTGGACTTGCCTTAATCATCCAAAGTCAGGAATCTACTTGTGACCTCAGCTGTCTAAGGAGCCATTGTGCTCAATGGAGATCTCCCTTGTGCAGTTGCTGTACAGAGGCTGCAGAGCTGCCCAACTTAGCCTAAGATATGTCTGTAACAGCGGATCAGCCTAATCCCTCCAGAGGCTCCATTGACTGTCCTGACTAGGTCAGATACAACTTACTTTTATGTAGTTCACACAGTAAAACTTTTATGGTGCATCTGGCTTGCAGGTGGGCATGTAAAGTGAATAGTCTGGGGAAAAAAAACCCATATTTAAAGCATTAAAATCAACAATTTCTATCTATTGGCATAGCATTTTTGGTTTTTATTACCTAGAGGAATTTGAAGTGTGACATTGCAGTGGGTAGTATGGAACAGAAGTCAAATTTCATTATGGCATGTATACAGGGAGTTACAGTATAGGCAAAGTAACAGTGGTTATAGAAAGTATAAATGGTTTACTGGCTGGATAATAAGTTCTAAATTTGATTTGTGAGAGGATGTGCAGAGATAAGGCTGTGCATGTCTTCATCAGAACAAGCAAAATAGGGGTTCAGGTTTTGGAGAAAGAAAGTTGGGGAGGGAAGAGGATGGCATTTTTAAAAGGGGCAGATAATTGAGTTGGCAGTAAGAAGTGTCACATCTGTTAAATTGTGTAGAGAGAAGTGACAAATTGACATACATTTGGATGTTGTCACTGAGGGAAGTTGCATTAGTGGATGGGTAAGTGCCACACTAAGGATGAGCTGCATAAGCCAAGAGAACAGATTTCCTCTCGTTCTTTAAGTATATTCAAGGTTTGTGTGATAAGAATGAGAAAGTTTTTCAGAGTCTGTGGCTTCTGGAGACATTTAGAAATAATTTCAGCAAAACACCATATTGAGAAACTAAATTGTTTACTTTCATATTCCCTGCTGACATGGAGACAGTAAGTGTAGATAGAGCAGTGGAACTCTAAAAGGTATGATTAGGAACTGATTAGGAAACAGTATGTTTTAGTTTTCTGCCTGCATGGGAACACTACAGTGAAATTGAATGTGAAGGCACTGAAGTGAGCTTTGATAATTGTTGATTTGGAGGGGAAATTGCACAGCCACAGGGAGAGATGATGATGTGATGGAAGGTAATAAAAACTGAAACAGGAAGAGAGGGAATTAGGAGGTCTGCCAAGTCACCACCTTGTCTTTGATAAAAGAGAAGGTGGGGGAAGTTTCTAGCTTTGTGCTCACCTTTCTGGGACGAGCCACAGTTTGTGGAACAGTGCAAAGGAAGGGAAAGGAGAAGATCTAAGTTTTGCTGTGAGAGCTGTTCTTCAGTTATTTAATCTGATTTGAGATGAAATTTTATTTTTGACATCAAAGCAAACGATTTTATACCTTTGAGGCTGCAGATGCACTTAGCAAGGTTTTAGCAATTTCACGAATAGTCCTATGTTGCTTTGTTGCAGTAGATTTAAGTAGAAAGCTGAGGCCTGTTTTGTTCAGAATGTATTTCATAGATTGGAAACAGAGATGAACTTGTCAGTTCTCATGCATAGCTTGAATCTTCTGTGTCAGACAGTACCTGGATACTATTGACTTAGCTTATCATTACTTATTTTAAATCTCCTGTCTATGGGTGGGTCACAGGTTCAGATAATGGTAAGGAAGTATTAAGAGGGCTTGGGCATCTTGTAATGTAAAGTGCAAGGGTAAATTGCTTCCATTTTTTGATTTAGCAGTCATACAAGTGAATTATTGTAGAAAATCTAATATTAATGTATAAAACTGCATTAGTATTAATCTAAAAATTTAATTTATGCAAAGTGGAAGTGTAAGTTCTCCCCTGCTCCCCTCCAAGTATTTTCCATTGGAAAATAAGCTCGTATACATCATGGGCCTGAAGTAATGTAAAATGCTGTGTATTAGTTTCAGATGAGCAGAAGGGTGTAAACACAAAATTGTGAGTTTTTACGCAGTTACGCTTAAACAGTTGCAGAATTTTCCATGGGTTTGTGCATTTGAAGAGGGTAGGTGGACAAAGTAAATACTGGTCAATTCTGAGTCCTGAAAAAGTGGTTTTATATGGTACAGCAGGAACAAACAAGCAGAACCAACATGGTATTATCAGTTGAACCTGCTACGAGTAAACGCAGAAAGTATGTAGGTACTAGTAATTAAACATTGCGAGTGTGTGCAGGAACACATGGTATTATAAAGAGTTTTCCTACTGTGTCACTAATGTAATATTTTGTGTTCTCTACTGTAAAGCAGACAACAGTTTCTCACCTTTCCCTACCTTGGGAATGTTGCAATCTTTCTTAGTGGTGAAGGGGTAGAGGAGCAGAGCATATTTTTGTAGGTGGAAGGGGAAATGGCACCTCTAGCGAAGATTTTCGAACCAGTTCAAGTGTAAGAACCTGTATTGGTTGTTTTTAACTAGCCAAATTTTCAGACAAATGATGTGGAGGACAACTCTCTTCTTGTGGTGTTGGTGGGAAAGAGAAGGTAGATGTGCCTGGAATGCAAAGCAAGTAGTAAGCAGTGAGAACTGGTTTAGAATGATAGCAATGACAATTTTTCATAACCAGTGTAATATATTCACCTCCAGAACTGTGAATTGAACCTAAAGATCTGGATTTTTATTGCTCCTCTTCTGTTCAGTACTACCTTGAGTCTCCTTCATATCTTCAGATTTTCTTAATGTGTGAGAATTTGGACCTGTGTATTCAGCTTCCCTGCAGAGCGCTGTAAGCACCAGGCCAGAAGGCAGTTGATGTTTCCAGCTCTTTTTTTGGAGTGTGTCTAAGCAGAAGAGATTACAGAAATGTTTTAGAAATTGAGGAGGAGAAAATATGACTTGGAAGGCTGGTGATTGTAGTACTTGCCTGAAATCGGAGGTCCAGATCTTTATTTTCATGTCCATATGTATTTCAGAGAGAACTCTGCTAGACCTAGTTCTGAACATAAAGGCAACTGATGTGAACAACTGACTTAAAATAGAATGCAAAATGTTCGTTCTTACATTTACAAAAATAGATGTGTGATTTTTGCAATCTTGACTTTTTCTTAATAGTGCTAGTATATATTTGAACATGGAAGGAATATTGAAATTCCATTGAGTTTTGTTTTGTTGCTTTATAAGAATAGTCCATCTAACAATTAGAAATTATTATATTTTAAATGTCAGCACCTTTCTTAGATTGTTGTAGCTTCCATTTTTTAGGGATTCTTATTCCAATTCATCTACTTTATAGTAAAGGATCAAGAGCTTTAAAATTCATTCTCTTGCTCTTGTTCTAAATAAAGGTTTTTTGCTTGGCTTTCTTTTGTCTCTTTTGCTTTTCTTCACTCATACATTGTATCCGGTATTCCTTCCTACTGCTTGCTTTTCTCTTTTTTTCAACTCCTCCTCCTCCTTTTCTTCATCAATTCCAATTCTTAACTGTCAAGTGAATGAAGTGTTATGCTTGGATTACAGTCTTTTGTTCCTGTGAAACTGACTGGTCCAAGGTATTCCTGCACACACAGCATTCCTTTCCTAATGTGTTTTTGCAGATGGACTTTTAAGTGTGGCTAGGTAATGTATGGAATTGCCAAACTTGCAGTTAGCTCAACCCTTTAATTGTGCATGTTTCAATAGCTCTTCCATGTACAAAGGAATACAAGAGAAATGTAGAGTATTGTAAACTGCTGAAAGAAATTGATTTGATGATTATCCTAATACTGTCAGTTGTGTTGTACATGTACCTGCTCACTATGGTGTTAGAAAATTTAACATTGGCAATGAGTTCAACTGTAGACAACTAATTTTAGCAGTTATTTTAGTTGTAAAAAATTACTTGAAGCATTTCTAAATCCGATTTTGTCCCAGTGTTTTATGATGTTTACTGCTTTTTCTTTTGATGTCCAGTTGATGTTCAGAGACAGTGTGGCAGAAACGCTGGTCTGTAGTTTGTGGTTAGAATATTTCAAGGAGAAAAGAAATGCTGACTGCATGAGACTGTCTGTACTACTAATCCTTGTCTCCTGTGTTGTGTAGGCTACCAAGTACTGGCTCCCACTGCCTATTATGATCAGACTGGTGCCTTAGTAGTAGGCCCTGGAGCGAGAACTGGCCTTGGTGCACCAGTCAGATTGGTGGCCTCAACTCCTGTTCTAATCAGTTCTGCAGCAGCACAAGCAGGTAAATATTTGATCCTGCACAGAGGTTTCTTTCACTTCTCTACTGAATCTTAACAGTAATGTTGATTAGTATTTGACATTATTGTTTTCTGTGCATCTGTGAAGTATTCCAGTTGTGAAGGGTATACTGTGCATGCTTACTTTATTATTCTGTCTCCTCCTGTTCTCTGAGACTGCTGTTTCTCAGAGACATGGTTTTTCATTTTTAATTGAAATTTACAGTCCTCTTCCCATACATACACAGGCGTGTTTCTACAATTGTTGTTACTTTTCAGATAGGAACATTTTCTCCTTCCTCTCCCCATGCATATAACATGCACTTCTCATCAATCCCCTAAATGGTGTCCTCTAGGAAGCATCATTTCATTGCTTCGGCCTGGCAGAAGATGGACTGCTCTGGAGCCTTGCTATGCTTTTCTCATGGAAGTATTTTCTCCTGAAAAGTGTGGCAAGGAAAAAGCTATGTAGAGAATGGAAAGCAAAAGAGGAGTAGCAGTTACGTCAAAAGTCTCTAGTTTCCTTCTTCCTTTTTACTGGTTGTAAGATCTAGTACTACTTTACTGAACCATTTATTGCATTTGTTAAATTAAAATCCAAAATGCTAACCGTGGATTAATTGACTTAATCTGTTCAGAAAATCAGATTTTAAGTTAATCTGTAAGCTTCTTTTTCTATGCAGAACTCACTTCTGACAGTAGCTGAAGATGTCTTTGAATGACTCTTAGCTGCAACTCTGCTACTGCAGCTTTGGATATAAAAAGTTCAGTAAACAGTAACGTCTTATATGTTTGCACTGAAAATTCCCTCAATTACATTAACAATTCTGCAGCCTTGATTAGCCTAAAACATGTGCTGTCTTCACTTTTTTTCCTTGAGTAATTAAGATTGTGTAACACTATTAAATCTCTTTTAGTCCTTTAATATGTGAATTTCTGCTTGTTTTAAGATGGCTTCAAGAAAATACAATTTAGTTCTGAATAGTCCATTTTCAGTCAGAAATGTTCGAGAGAGTAATTATGATTGAAAACATGTGTTTTACAGCTGCAGCTGCTTCAGCTGGAGGAACAGCAAACAATCTCGCGGGAGCCACGAACGGTCTATTTCGGCCACTTGGTGCCCAGCCACAACAACAGCAACAGCAAACAAATAGTAGCCTACAATCCAATTCATTTTATGGCAGTAACTCTTTGACCAATAACTCCCAGAGCAGTTCCCTTTTTTCACATGGTCCTGGCCAACCAGGAAGCACATCTCTTGGCTTTGGAAGTAGCAGCTCTTTAGGAGCAGCTATCGGCTCTGCACTTGGTGGATTTGGCTCATCAGGTAGGTTGTTAATATAGTGAGGACATTTTGTGAGATTTTTGTGTTAAGCAGAAAAATGTATCTGTATCAGGCATCATATATACACATACATTTCTAAAAAGAATGCAAAAATAGGTTGTTCAAGTTTAAAACAAAATATACCATAATGAAAAGAGTTTTTAAAATTCACTTGGGTTCTGTATTCAAGATGCATTTTTGAACAATATCCTGTAGTCACAGGTATTTCCAAAATTCTTTTCCATACTGATCACTATACTCTGCCCCAGAAGTTTGTTACTGTTTTTCAGTAAGCTGCTTTTGTTTTCAAGGAAGTCTTCATTGTGTGTTTAAAGTAACAATTGATGATATTGAAGATATGCATTCTTTTGTTGTAATTTTCATATGAGAAAAAATCCTATTTTTTTTTCAAACAAATTGAATAGCATATGACTTTCTAAATTTGATCTAATATTGAAGTGCTTGTTTCCATAACATTTTTAAAGGATTTATAAAACAAAAATACTTCATACCCAAGAATAGTCCTTGTTAACTCTAGCAGGTTTAATCCTAGATATAGTTAAGCCTAAATAGCTCTGTGCATGTTTGGGGCCTTTAATTATTTCAACAGATGCTCCTAAATATTATTAACCTGTTTGTATTTAAAAAAAAAAAATCTATCATGTTTCTGCTCTAAAGCAGAAATTTCATATTCACACAGTTTTTAAACATGTAAGGTAGGTTTTCTTATATTTCAGATTCAGTTTTAGTGAGGCAAGAGAAATTTTTTTTTAAAAGAATATTTCCTTTTGCTATTAATCTCTCAGTTTACAGCACTGAATTGCTTCTTATTACTAATACTATTTTAATGAAATCAGTGAAGCATGTTTAATCTTACATATCTTGCAGATGGTAGAAACTGGGGGAATTGTATGTACTGTAACAATATTCTTTTCAAAATTAACAACAATTAGCTCTATGGAAAGTAATTTAAAAAAAATTATTACAAGATGGATTAATATATGGGGGAGAAAAAACAGAAGGAAAAACGCACCCTTCAGTGTTAAGACATGGTAGTTGTTATTTGGTAACTAAGTGTGACTAGTGACATCAAATATACTGCATACCAACACAGAGTTTTTCTCAGTGTTGTTTTTCATAAAATAATCGGAAAAATTATTTACTTTAACAAAACTAATGCTAGGAAGTCCAAAATCAGGTTTTACATTGATCCTGTCCAATATTTGATTTTAAAGAGGAGACTCAAAACATCTCATGTTCAATGAAAAAAAAAAAAAATTGAGGCTACTCAGTAGTGTATTTTCCTTAATACCACAGCAAGTACATCTTATTTACAAAATAGTGCTATCCAAGTGTATATTAGAAAATATAACTTGTCCTGAGCTACTTGTAGGGTTTCAGTGAATCCTTAGCAGCTGTGTTTCACTCTAGGTACAGTTTCATTACATTGGGAGATAGTGACAATAAATATATACATTTAATACAGTGCACCTATTTAAGGTCTCTAGATAGAACATATTTAAGTCATAAAAGTTTTTATACAGCTTTATCTGAAGAACCTCTATAGAACACAAATTTTAGTTGTGTATCTACTTAAGAAAATCAGCATAGCTTTTTCTGGCACAGGAGATTAAGCCTTTTTCTTGTAGCAAAGGTCAGTTCCAGAGCTTTGTCCAAAGCCCTCAGCACAGAGAGCACATGCTGAAATCTTGCAGCAGTATCCAGGGTGATTTAATTAGCATGGTAGTTTGCACAGGGAAGCAGGAACCCTATGCTTTTGCAGTTTGAGAAGTGCTGATGAAAGGTGCTATCTAAACCTGAAATATTTTTAGTAGTGTTATTAGAATAAAAGTATATTGAAAGTGCCCTTCTGCTAAGTATAAATGGTACTTGCCCTCATAGGCACTTAAAAAAATGCTTCCTGGTTATTAATTTATTTTTTTAGTGTTCTGACCTGTATGTATACATGAATTGAATTACACAGATGAACACTTAAACAAAACGGTATTCATGCATATGGAGGCAAATTGAAAACAAGTTTTATTTTTTATCTGCCAAGGTTTCAGCTTCTTTGTAACTCCCAACAGTGTGTTGAAAAGGTTGAATTTCAGTTAAAATATAACCATGAAGACCTGATAGATGGCAGAACACATTTTGCTCTTACATTTTCAGTTTTTGCAGGGGAAAAAATAGCTGCAAAAAATGCAAAGGTGAGCATGTTCTAGCTTGAATGCCTGAACAAAGTAACAACTGAAAGCATCAAGCGTACCATATAAATGACTGTACGTACTTACAGTCTCTGTTGTTTTATAATAAAGTTATTCATACTCCATTTTAAAGGTTTAGGTACATGATGATAAGTTATTGCAGCTTAACAGGTAGCCAAGAATTAGATCAGCTATGGCAGCTTTCCACATGCCTTCTCCTGGCTTGTAACAACTGTAAAGAAACTGCATTAGCTCAGAGAGGGGGGAAGAGGAGTAAGCTAATGCAAATTATCTTCTGGGTTTTGTGAGCTTTGCTTGTGTGTGTGAAAATGCAGCTCAGCTGGTTCGTGGTAACTTGTTAAGCTGCAGTAATTTAGCTGAGTAAGAAACCCTGAAAGATGGAAAAATAACAATCCATTGTGTAGCATTGTATTAACATTTATATGGTTCACTGAGCCAGAGCCTGTAGAGCTGGTCTCAAAGCTTGAGATTTCTTTCAACTATTGCCTTAATTTGCTCTTCTGGTTTCTTATTCTCAATCTCCTTGCTAGTTAGTCCAGTATCTTTTCCTTCTGGCTTCTCCTCTAGTATGTCTTCCTTCCCAGTTTCCAGGCAACATTTATCCCCTGCTTCCCTCCCCCTCCTAAGTATGTTTCTGTTTCTACTTGTACTGTGTGATGTTCCCATCATCAGCTTACTATTCCAGTCTTTTTGCCCCACAGTCACATATACCTTCTACAGCCTAACTTCTCTTCAGATGTGCTTTCTTCTCATCCTCAGTCTCACTGAACGTGCTTGCCAGTTTTTCTTGCAGTCTCTTTGTTCGCTCCTTTGTCTGACCTTTCTCTTCCTCCTGATTTCCTTTTTTTTCCTCTTTCTCTCCTCCCTAGTCTACTTCTTGTGTTTGGCTTTTGTCTCCCCTGCACTTGAAAAAGAAAACTTCTTTTCCACATTGCTTCATGGGCCCTTCCAACACAAGGTGGAATCTTGGACAGCAGTTTCAGAGTCTGTTTTTGACATGGCACACTGCAGTTCAATTGCAGGCACAACCTTAATCAATCATCTCTGACGTTCTGTTTATGGTCAGGAGTTTAAGTTTTCAGTTATGAGTCTGTAGCAGATCTGTGCTGAACCTGGATGAACTGATTTTGCAATGATTTTTAGTTCAGTCTGAGAGTGTGAAAAGGAAGGTCTACTGTTGCTGGCATGTTTGGTCTGAGTACATTAACTTTTCAAAAGGTAGCTAGTTTATTTTGGTAAGGATAAAGTACCTTTCTTTGCCAGTATTTCTGAAATGGCAGTGTTTAGACAGAAGTTCTGTTATAAATTTTGTTCAAGCAAGTTCCTGCCACGAAAAATATTAGCCAAGTTGTTAATGTTATGAGAAAACAAATTAGTGTCTTAAAATGGGAAGTTTCAAGCGACCTTTGTATTGGTCCATGCTGCCAGCTTTAATAGGAGTGTACTTGAAAAGGACAAATGTTATGGAAGTACAAATTCTGACCTTTCCTTTTTAAGTTGAAGTAGTCAATAGGAGCAATCAATTTTCCAAATTCAGCTTAAGAAAGATATTTGTTATTTTAAAGTATCCATAATTTTGGTTTGGTTCATGAGTATAATAATGTTCCAGTGTTTAAAACAGGCACTCTAGTTAAATATTTCACTAGTATGCAGCAGATACTAGAATTTAACATTTCTAAAAACTTTTTATTGTTCTCCTAATTTGTCCTAGACTGCTCATCGCCCTGCTGAATGATGCTGTGCAGGATAACCAGTCCTTCACTAATACACTGTTATCCAAAGCCTCTAGTCTAATTTGACTTTCAGAAACACTGATAGCAGTAAAATCATATTTTTAATTTCTCACCTAATTTTCCTATCTCTGCTTTGCTTCTCATCTTCTTGGCCTATTCCCTCTCTATATCTTTTTAAAACACTTCTTTGAGAGCCATAATTCTCACAGGGAATTTTAAGTAGTAATTTTTTTCCTACAGGTGAGGGGTTCACAAATAAGGGCGTTCAGAAACAGCTGAACAACAATATAAATTACTTTGTGAACCCTTAAACAACTTACTGCCTTTAGAATTTTCCTGAAATGAATGTCACTGTCTGACTAATAATTTATGGTGGGAAAAAAAAATTATCAAATAATTTAGTGGCAATATTTTTAGAATCATTCATTCTATAAAATGACAGTGTAATCTAATCGTATAAATTCCATATTTGTCCCAAAGCCTGAATCCAGGCATTTAAAACAGAGTACTGCAATATTACTGTGAGAAGTCTAGTGTGAAATGTTGAAAGACATGGACATTGGTGAAATTACTTGCCAGTGGTGTGTTTATACCCACTTAGATTTACTTAAAAGCATGTGTGGTTATCACAGTAATTGTCTTTGTCATAACGATTGCTGTAATTATTGTGATCGCATCTGTTGTTGCCCAGCTGTAGTTGGGGATAGGTTTTATTCAGTTGACACTGTGTAATTAGGGTCTTTTTATTTCTTCTTCAGTTGGCAGTTCTGCAAGTAGTAGTGCCACAAGGAGAGATTCTCTATCTACTAGCTCTGACTTGTACAAAAGATCTAGTAGCAGCCTAGCACCCATAGGGCAGCCATTTTACAATAGTCTGGGATTTTCCTCCTCTCCAAGTCCAATAGGCATGCCTCTGCCAAGCCAAACGCCAGGACATTCACTTACGCCACCGCCATCACTTTCATCACATGGATCCTCATCCAGTTTGCATTTAGGTAAAAAAAACAAAAACAAAAAACCAAAAAAACACTTTTTGTTTGTATGTGTGTATGTATTTCTATGTGTAAAATATATGTTGCGTAAGAGATGTCACATTACCTTTGCTGTTAAACAGTTTTGTAATGAAGAGGGGCCATTCCTGAACGGTGAAGAGCACGTTCAGATGCTCATTGATTTGACAGTGGAGGGCACTCAGCTTTTGGCAGTATCGCGCCAACAACTGATTTTTCTTCCCTTGCAGAAGCCCAGTAGAGAGCCCAGTAAGAATTATTGGTCCTTTTTCTATTATGTTTCCACAGTATGACAAGCAAAGGTGTATTATTTTTGTTTCTCCTTCAATGTGTTACCACTTTAGGGACATTTTAGAGATGTGTTTAACAGTGAAGTGACTTTCATAAATGCCCTTTGCCATGATAAAGTAGAAAAGTGAGCAGTGGTCTCAATGTAAAATGTCTTGAAAGGTGATTTTTGAATCAGTCAACCTCATGGCCAGATACTTTGCCAGGAAGACAGTAGTTTATCACCAAGCTGGTGGACGGAAAAAAAAAAAGACATTTGTCAAAGAAGTAGCAAAGGCATTGTCAGTGGTGGCTCTCTGTTATCAGATATATTTTTTTAAGGAATGTTGATAATAATTCCTTAAATGTTTTTATGACTAGTTAGATGACATGGGAGCTCAACCTTTCTTTAAGAAAAATTTAAAAGAAATTAAAAATCTAAAGAAATCCCACCAGAGTATACAGTATATTTAGAAAATAATACCTCTAACCTGAGGATTCCTAATATTTTTTTCTTTTCTGCTGCAAATATTTGCAGTCATTTAATTTGGATGCTAAAGTCATACAGTAAAACTGGATATAATTCAAGACTGAGTTGCCTGTTGCTCCAGTAACTATTCATTGCACAGTTCCTTGCTTGCAATAGGCAGCCTAATCCTCTATGCTTCTCTTAGTGAAAATAAAACAGGAAAAAAAAATTTTAAATGCCTACCAGAATACACCTTAAGTGAGAAATGTGTGAGTGATTTGTGTAACAAGGTTAAATAATTAAAATATATTACATTTGCAGTACAGTATCCCCTTCAAAGTTAAGTGCTGAATACCCAAAGTAAAACTGGGCAAGGGGATGTTTCAGCACGTTTTATTTTTTTTACTTACCTTTTTTCCTTTTTCAGGTCTACAAAGTGCACCTTTGGGCTGAGACCAAGCATGGAAAGTTTCAGCCCAAATGGAGGCTTTTGAGAAAGTTCTGAACATCTGACAATGGGGTTATCATGGAAATCTTTTTCTTTCTTCCTTTTCAAAGTACTCTCACCATAGTTTTCATATTGCTGAAAACTATACTTAAACCAAATTTTGGAAGGCATTATCTAAAATATAAAACATTCAAAGTTTTGTTTGTTTCACTTTTAATAAATGTTAAGACTTTTTTTTGGTTCTGAGAAAGTAGGCTGTGATCAGTATAGAGGATTACCTCTATCAGCAAAAATTGTTAAATACTGACTTTGACCCATTTTGAACTGTTTGGCAGTGTGAACTAAGCCTAATAGCTTGTTAAAATCATGTACTAGATCAGTGTGTAACAGCCAGAACATACAGTTGTACTCTGAAAATTGACACAACCTTGTTGGCGTTCATGTGTCCACTTCATCTTCTAAGTGACGTGGACCTTGATTACTGATAAACTTTTTGCTACATTACAAAATCAGCCTGAAATTTGGAAATGGAGGTCTTTTGGATAATTGCTTTTACAAAAAAAATGCAGAAAAATGCAATAATTATTTTTAGCCTTTCTGCCCTGTGCCTTATTTTTGCACAGTTCCATTCAAAGTGCACCACCTCAGAGTTTAAGACTATTTCTGCAGTTAGTTGTCTGTCTTGTTATATTTATTCTGGTGTGTTCATCAACCACTCTTGGAAGCATGTTATGTTCTCACATACAAAAAATAAAAATAAAAAAATCAAAGCTTTCTCACCAAATGAGAAGTCATACCTAAAATCAACAGGGAGGGTATTTTAAGAAGGGTATGGTTATCATGTAGTCACTTTTCAGAGTAGAACAACATTATAAGTTCATGTCTGCATGCAGTTTCCATTGATATTCTGATAATGCCTGTCAAATGCAGCTCTTCCTCCACCTTCCAAACTTGTCCTGCCTGCTTGTATCAACAGGTTCAGCTAAGTTTAACTCCTGTTTTAAAATGGGCATCAAACTCAGTTGCTCCTGTTTCAGCCACCAGAATCTAGAGCACAACACTGGGAAAGGGTGCATGGTTTTATAACCCCTTTGTCAGACACTGCTGCAATTTGTAGCTTAAAAGAACAATTTTCCTTTTACAAGAAATTTGTGATATTTTATTGTTTTTGTCTCTTCTCACCAACTTTTATCCAACATCCTAAAATAGGAATGTGCTAATGACTTTGTGCTAGTGTAAGTTTTCCTGTATTTGAAGGGATTTGTGAGTTGTCTGTAAATGCTTCTTTGCTGTAATCAGTTGGAGCAGTAAGGTCATGAATTTGAACTACCCTTTCACTCCCAAGTACAAGTAACTTTAAGAGGAAGTGTTTTTCCAATGTCATAAAAATCCTTTTAGATTGGTAGTCCTTACCCTGTTTGATGGTACATTGCAACATTTTAAGAGTAGAGTTTTGGCGTAGAGTAGGATTTTCAAAACCTGGGCTTTTGGAGGTAATTATTTTTTTGTGTGTTGCAAGCGAAGCATGTTAGCACTTCAGATTGATGTTTTACCTTCAGAGATGGTCATTCTGGGTAAGAATAAAGGTCCCTTGGCAAGGCAGGATGGGGAGCTTTGCATTGCCTCTGCTGTGTCCCTACTCTGTATAGGGCTGCAGTAAACCAGGCATAATAAACACTTGCATTGATTCCTAAAATATACATAGATACATGTAATTCTATTTTCCATATGAGAATGAAACTTTTAGCTGAGGATAAGATGAAGCTACGTTTTTACAGATGAACAAATACTTTATGGAATTTAAGTTTAAAGCATTTTTGTACATGTATGTGTGTTACTAGAAAATACTGCTGACACATGTAAATAAGTTACTGTGCAGTAGATATGTTTTCTGTCTTCATTAGAAATAATTGAAAAAATAGTTTAAAGAACACTAACAGACTAATGCTATCAAAATAAATGTGCCTAGATCTAGTTTTTAATGTTTTTTCATGTTCTCCTTAACATTAAATGCTACCTATGTTAAGGAGTCAGTAATTTAACGTGCTTTGTGTCCTTGAAACTTATTTAGGCTTTGTTTTAGGTGATCTGTATCCCCTTTATATCTCTGTGCCTTTTCTTCCCTGTGGATTAGCCGTGGGGATTTAGGTTCAATTAAACTGTAAAACAACTTAATATTACTCAGTGTTTTTGAGATCTTTGTTTTATGAAATCAGAAATGATAGCAAATTGATTATCTGAAGAATGAACTGCACACTTCATTCCCCAAGAGTTTGGAATTGTGTGGCTATACTGATGTCTAATAAGTACTTTAATTTTTCAGTGCTTTATTCAGTAGGGTATGTTCCCCAAATAACTTACAAGACCTAGGCTGTTACTTTCTAGTTTGGAGAAGAAAATAGGCCATTGTACTCACAAGTATGTCCGAATGTAAGAAGTACCTAAGACAATACGCTTTTATTTTGGGAGTTTTATTGTTTTTCGAATCTGCAGGGTTGCCACTGAGCCATAACGTTGCTGTAATAAAAGGTTATGTGATAAGAAAAGCTAATTAGTTATTAAATTACTCTTTTTTATAATAGTGTCCAGTGTTTTACAAGGTTCTGCTTTCTGTGTGCTTTTAAGTACCACAGGTTCTTCTAGGCACAGTGGATGTGCTTTCAGCCTTCCTGTATTATTGTCCTCCTTAACATGATTGTCTGAAATAGTTTCACAGGCTAGACAGGAGCCTCCCAGTTGCAGCATAGTTGTCTTACAAGTCTTAAAAAGTGATGGTTCCTAAATTAGACTGAAAAAAGTCTTGGTAATTCTGAGGAGGAAATGTATATTTAACATATATAGCATATTTGTTAAAAGCTACTATTTTCTTAATTTCTATTTTAGTTGCTGGATAAATTGTTGCATTTAACTTATAGAGATGAAGGCTCAGTTAAAAAAAAAAAAAAGCTGAAACAAGTCCTGATTCACATGTGCAATTCTGTGACCATGTGTGTTAACTGTGAGCATGTGATCAAAACTGCCCTATTAGTTTCTGGCACAGAATTGAGCATGTGATCAGTGGAGCAACAGAGATGCTGCAACAGGAAAGTAGCCCATAACTTCCTTTCAAATGGGCTCTGGTGCCCTCTCGTGATATTAAATAGTGTTACTGCACAGCATGTGCAGGGAAGCCAGCATTGCACTCATGTATTTACGTAGTCCAGATGAGAAATACCATCATTTCAGCTGCATAACTTTTTTTGTTCTTTAAAAGGCCATTCCTAGAGGAGAAATTACGGTAGAGCATTACTCTGCATACTGCTTCACCTGCAGAATGTTGGGTTTTTTTTTTCCTTTTGGTTGTTAGTACCATGTTGCTGTCAATTCTTCTCTGGAAATAGTGTTTGTCAATGGAAACTAAAAATGGTAGTTACAAAAATTTTATTTTCCTGACTGTAAAGAATTAAGAAGCTTTAATTTAAAAGAAAAACCTAGTGGTTTTTAAAAAATGTTGTGGGGCATAAAGTATTTATTGATGCTTATCACAGAATTTTGAAAACTAATTATAAAATAAATACTAATTATTTCTATTTTAGGGCATAATACCATACAGTGCAATAAATGTGATGTTTGATGTGTCTTGCAGAGCACTAACATCTCAGATTCTGGTACTGGAATTTGACCTTCTGAGAAAGATAACTTTACCATTAATATAATGCCAGTCCACTGTAACACTGTTGTTGCCTGGCCTTATAAATACTTGGAACCAAAAGAAGGCTTGGCTGGGGCACAGTTAGCTGTTTTCTTTATTCCTTTTTTTTTTCCTTTTTTTTCTTTTTTTTTTTTTTTAATTAAATTTCTAATAGAGCACCATTCAAACAGCACATACTGCAATTTATTTTAAATTCAAATGTAGATACTTACTCTGTTGACTTTGAAAGGGCTTCAGTTATGATGTCACTTTCTAGACAGGAAAACAAAATGCTGTCCTTTTCTAATTCATACTCAATACTTTTAGGGAGTGTTTGGATTTGTTTTTTGTTTGATTAGTTAGGTTTTAGTGGTAGAATTGAGGTTTCTGTGTGAGAATTGTCTTTGAATTTTTTTGCTTGTAGGATAGTAAGAGTATCCCTCTAAAAAGTCATACTGCAGTTGGGAAAGATGCTTTGCATGCTTTTTATGATAATTGCTGACTATTGTGAAGTGGAGGGGAGAGGCCTGCCAGAGAAGTTCAGAGTGACATGAACTGATCAGAGAGCAGGGTGTGAGGAGAAATGCACAGGACTGTGGGGTGACAAGAGCTGTAGATGGAATCACTAGCAAAAAGGAGTACGACGTAGACATAGGAAGGCAGTTCAGTTCTTAGAAAGTAAGGAAAGATGAAGTGTTAGTGAGAGCAGTGAGTGTTGGTGCAGCGAGGGAAGGATTTCATGTTTCTAAAGGGAACTGCAGTTTGATGTATCTGTGGTTGTTTGAGAATTAAGTAGAGCATTCTTAGTTACCTGGTTTGAAATTTGACATATAAAATGCTTAGAAGAGGTACCAGATTGAAAACTTGGGATGCTGAAGTCATCAAATGACCTGCAGGACAGGTACAGCATGACAAGAGGCACCACATGTGCCTCCCCAAAAATGCCCTTAACACACTGTAAGTTGGAAATGTATCTCAGTAGGGACTGAAGGGTAGTTCAGATTTCATGGTCTGTTTTTACACAATTGGCTAACTTCAAGATTACTAACAAGGGTATAAGCCAGTATGACTTGTGTGAAGTGGAAATCTGCCCACTAAGCTTAGGGTCCACCCATTTCTAAAGTTTCTGTAAGACTGAATGGGTGCTCACTTTACCTGCCTTGATATATTCTTCTAATGATATTTCTTTTCCTGGTGCCCTTCACATAAAATAAAAATGAGGAGGAGAATGGTTTTATTTATTGCAAGACAAAACTATCTAACTCCTCCGACCATAATGAGGTAAATGTCAATAACAAGACAACAGTTTTGTTTTCTTTGGCACCAGGGTGTATCCATAGTTTTAGTACACTTGCTGTTTTGCTGTTGCTTCTTTTCCTCCCGGCTCTCACTGACAGAACTGCTTCCTTGTAGGAGGACTGACAAATGGTAGTGGTCGCTATATTTCTGCAGCCCCCGGAGCCGAAGCCAAGTATCGCAGTGCGGCGAGCACCTCGAGTCTCTTTAGCTCCACCAGCCAGCTCTTCCCTCCTTCGCGCCTCCGCTACAGTAGGTCTGACATTATGCCTTCGGGACGCAGCCGCTTGCTGGAAGATTTCAGAAACAATCGTTTCCCTAATCTTCAACTAAGGGACCTTGTTGGACATATTGTTGAATTTTCCCAAGACCAGCATGGTTCTAGGTAATTGTTATGAGAATAGTTAGTAATATTTTACTGCTTTGATATTGTTTTATTAGCATCGAACATTGGAATGAGGTGCTAGTCATCTTAATTCAAAGCATGCCATTAATTGGAGCACATACTCTTAGGCTGACCTTCTTCAGGAAATTTCATTGTAAAAGCAGTATTAATTTAGCTGCCTGTAGGAGTTCTCAGTGTAGAAATAGCTTCATAACTAGACTTGTAAACTCTAGTATTTAGGTATCAAAAAGGTGTTGATTAAGAAAACAAAATATGTGGCATCTGGAATGCAAAACTATTTTTTGTCAGTACATCATCAGGTACTTAGTTACTGTTATTCTTTTCATCTTTAATACTTTTCAAATGAAAGTTTTTAAGTCTTAATTTTACTAAAATGTATCCTTTTATATGCAAGGGCACTACTTTCATTTTAATAAATTTTATAAATGTTGACTGTTTTCTTTAGAGTTTTGAGGTGTCTCATTGAAACAGTGTTTGAGAGGTTTTCCTGTTGTTGATGCAAAGCATAATGTACCTTTTTTTGCACTTAGATTTATACAGCAAAAGCTGGAGCGAGCTACTCCAGCTGAACGCCAGATGGTATTTAATGAGATCCTGCAAGCAGCCTATCAATTGATGACTGATGTGTTTGGAAACTATGTAATACAGAAGTTCTTTGAGGTAAGCATAGCACTAAGTGTATGGATGGACATGCAAATGAAATGATGTAAATCTGATTAAATTTAACAGGTCTTTTTCATAACATCATAGCAGAATTCTACATGACTTCCACAAAACCCAAGTGTGTAACTCTGCATATGTGTTTTCTGTATCCAGTGGTTTTTGTCATATTGGGCACAGTTTTTGCTTACTCTGGAGGTGCACGTGGTGGTGAACACTGGTAAACGCACAGGCTGCACACTCAGGCTTCACAAGCCTCTTAGCAGAACTTAGAGAGACTTTCAGCAGATGAAAGGGAACATAAATACTTGAAAGATGTTTTCTATTGGTTACTGCATCACGGTACAGAATGGGTCTGGAAAACACCCTTGCACTCGAACAGCTGTGTGAACTTCATCCAGTGCTGTGTATGAGGAAACTCCCATAAAATGTATTGAGGCAGAAGAATTTTGAGTAAGGGGTATCTATCATAAGATACATGCAGTATTACTGCAACTAGTATTTTAAACAGATTTATTTTCTCTTAAAAACTATGTGGTTAAAAAAAGAAGAAAAGTCTTATCAAAGAGTTACAAGATTTGGCTTGCAGAGAGAAGAAAAAATAATACCTGTGTCCTGGGTAAAATTATATGTAGGAAAGGTATTTAGTATACTGTACTTTAAATCAAGGGCCTTATCAAAGTATCTAGGTGGATAGAAGGTGAAGCTGGAAAATGTCCAGTAAGGAATAAGATACTTGTGAACTAGAATGTGGTTTTTAAGGAGTAGCCTATGAAATTGTGTGCTTGCTTTTTTTACCTTTTTTTTAAACCAGTCAAAATATCTACTGAAAAGTATCACTGCCATCTGATATGCAAGATCTTGATTTTGCTCAAGGGTCATCATTTGCTGTTTTTCCATAACGTTAAGTTGGATGAATACGCAGATAATCATTGTCAGTTGAGTGTTTTCATCTTAATTCTGCAGAACAGTTCTCAAGAAAAAAATGCATGTGACCTTACATGTAGTAGGGGACCTCAGTTCACTGTTTAAATAGGCAGATGAAGTTGGTTGAGCTGTCTTTAGGGCTGACTGCAGGTGTGGAGTTTGACAATTCTCAGCAATGCTGCAGGAATATTGCTGTGCCACCAGCTGATTTCCCAGGTGGTCAAATCTGTGTCCTCTCTTTCTTAGGAGTTACACTGACAGTATACAAGTTTTGAGATAGCAGGGAAAATCTGATTTGGATTCATAGATAACAGTGACCTGTGATCAATTTGCCTGGTATAATTTATTTTAAAAAGTGGTTTATTGCACTTAAATATTTCTACAGACAGACAAATATAAACTATATTGATTTCTTCTGTTGTCTTTGAAGGTCATGCATTTGATAGCAGGTATGTGACTGGATGTGGAATATTACAAAATGTTGCATTTAGAAAAGAAAAGCTTCTGGAAAATATATCCAGCAAAAATACAAAGTGAAAAATTATTCAAATATTACAGTCATGTACATCTTGAAAATACTTACTCTGATATGTAAATTCCAGCATGCTGCAATATGTCTTCATTTGTTAATAGCATATTTATTTTCTTTTAGTTTGGAAGCCTGGATCAAAAGTTAGCCCTAGCAACACGCATCCGTGGTCATGTTCTGCCATTGGCCCTCCAGATGTATGGCTGTCGTGTTATCCAGAAAGCACTCGAATCAATCTCACCTGACCAGCAGGTAATTGTAAGTTAGAGCAATGCTTTTTTAAATTTTATTTATTTATTTTTATTGTATCCATCTTTTTACTTGATTAAATTGTTGATTATTCCCTTTATCCTGAAATATCCTAGGGGCTAAAATAGTTGTTTAAATAAAAATGCTGAGGTACACAGTTAACACCAGTAAATATGAAGATTTGAGTCAGAATGAAATGAAATTTTTCCCCATGAAATGAAATATTTCCCCAATGAAATTTTTAAGGGGGCGGGGGGGGAAATATCTTCGTAAAGACAAGGATAATCTTTGTTTTTCCAGAATGAAATGGTGAAGGAGCTGGATGGCCATGTTCTGAAATGTGTGAAAGATCAAAATGGAAACCACGTTGTACAAAAATGCATTGAGTGTGTTCAGCCCCAGTCGCTCCAGTTCATCATCGATGCATTCAAAGGACAGGTAGTGTCAATGGTTCATTTCCTCCTTGCAGGTTGCTTAGATTTCACAGAATAAGTTTTGGAGGTCTTTGTCCATTATTTACATTTACAGGATAGCATTTGGCACTTTGCACTCAGCTTGTTTTAAGTAGAATGAAAAAGGGGATGATGAAATGGAAAAGCTGTTGGAGAGACAGTTAACATGCTGTAAAAAGATGAATTTGTTTCAGAGGAGGCTCTAGAAAGACTTGTTTGGATGTATTATAAATACACCCACTGGATATAATATAAATACATACAAGGGACTTTGCGTGCCCATGTTTATGTTTTGTGATAACTCCATTTCCTTCACAACTTTTGACAGGGCCATTTTTGATATAATAAATATATGCTCTCTAGCATATGTTTTTCTTTAAAAATTACATTTCCCTCTCCTGTTGCTTGTATTGCATGTGTGTCTTTTAGTGTTTCCCAGTGACTGCCAGTCCTTAAGGAACTGCTGTGCTGAAATACACTAATCTGTTCCCTACATATGGGCTAGTGTTGAGTGAAGAGGGAGGTCATATTTGTTTACTTCAGATTGGGGTTTTTGTTTCATTTCCAGAAAAAGTTATTGCTATAAGATTGATATTTTGCTGCAGGCTAGTGAATATGCTGCAGCTAAATAACATTTAATCCTCTGAGACAAGCGTGTGCTTTTATAGTCTTGAGAAGAATTGTAAAAATCTTACTAACTTGGCTATATAACTAAACTTTACTTTAATGGATGGCCAAATGTATTTCCTAATAAAATCTACAATATCTTTCTCATTTTACACAACAGTAATACCTGAATTATTGTTGTACATAGTAAATTGCATACCGAGGTTTCCAGGGTTGGATCTTTTTACATCAAAAAGTGTGTATGAGGTACATGAGATACATTTTCTAAACTGTAAATAGAACCCCTTGACTAAAGTGTAAGTGTGTTTATTTACCGAACATCCATCCTAAGCACCAAGTAATTATATATGGAAAATATTTGCTAATAAGAAGTGGCAAATGAAAAATGACACACTTGTGTGATGTCAGGTAAGAGTACATATCATTTTCTCCTGCCTGCATCATTTGGGTTGATGTCTAATCATACAGGATTCTGTGTTCAGCCCTGACCAACACTGAAGTTTTTGGAATTAATTCCCAAACCACAAACCTAGCTTCTGGAGAAGTAAGCAGAAGGAATAAGCAAGATTTGGCTGTATGTTTTGATTAGTTATTTACAAACTTTCTATCTGTAACTGGGAGCCTGTTGTGTATGCTAGAACATAAAATTGGTGAAAATCAGCCACCATTATTGAATTCCTTTTTATGAGTGTCAAAGTCTTAAAATTTGAAAATTAAGTAGAAAGGAAAGCTTGAAAGCTTAAACAGTGCTTAACTAAGCGTCATACTTCCAGGCTTTCATCTGCAGCTATGAAGGCTAGAAACATTGTAATGAACACTTGGGTTCTTCATTTTATGGTTTCTGGAGTCCTTGACACACAAAAACCTGCTTTTTCATCTTTTTCTGACTTCTGCTGGAAATGGAATTCTGGTCTTTGCATGCAAAACTTTTTTTAATAGTAGTTGGTATGGTCAGTTCCATTTTGAACAGTAATATTGCTATAGATGTGAATTTCAGTTGGTTTAACTTTAGTTTGCAATCCTGTTTTCAAGGTATTTGTACTTTCAACTCATCCATATGGTTGTAGAGTAATTCAGCGTATTCTGGAGCACTGCACTGCTGAGCAGACTTTGCCAATCTTAGAAGAACTGCATCAACACACAGAACAGCTAGTGCAGGTTAGTGCATGTACACTCATTTTTAATGCACTTTAGAGTTTTTGTTACTGTAATTTACTCCTGTACCCTAGTTTAAATGCATTTGCCTCTAGTTTTGTAGACATTGATTTTTTGTTTTTCTTTCCTTCCATAGTTTTAATGAAAATGAATTTGGAAGTTGGGAGGCAAAGAAGATATAAAAAGCCTTTTTCTTACACTTTTGACTGTAGCTTGGTGTTCAGGGGAAAATTACAGCTGTTAAAAAAGTATGATCTTAAATTTGAGGACTTCTTTCTTTAAGAGGATAAAAGATACTCTAGCAAAACACTGGTTTTACAGATTATTTACATTTTTCATGTAAAATTTGTGGTCCATTAAGTAATTCTTGATGCAGTATTTCTTCACTTTGCTTCTGTAATGTTGACATTACTGTATTTTCATTACATCCATGCAAATAGTAATATCAAACTTCATGCTCATGTACAAAAGCTGTCTGTATTTATTACTTGGTATGAACACAAGAGAAAATTGAAGTAATCTTATTTTCAGGATCAATATGGAAATTATGTTATTCAACATGTACTGGAGCATGGTCGTCCTGAAGACAAGAGCAAAATCGTTTCAGAAATTAGAGGAAAAGTTCTAGCTCTGAGTCAGCACAAATTTGCCAGGTATTTCACAACTTTCCTATATTAAATACGCATTAAGCTTGCAAAGTTGTAATATTTGATTTGTTTCTTGTGTTACCAAAATGATACCTTTTTTTTTTTTTTCTACTGTGTATCTTTCCTCCTGAAATTTCATATTTTTGTAGAGACGAATGGTAGTGGTATTTTTATACTAGGTTTGGGGAGGAGAAGAGGCAAATGCTGTTCTGTAGCTAAACAGAGGAGAGTCTGGGTGTTTATGGGATGGTTTTTGTTCACTTTGTGCAAGTGCTGGGAGCAGGTTCCAAGTTTTTGTGTGAGGATGCCCAGAGCCAGGTGAAAAGCTCTGCTGGAACTTGAGTGATGTGCTGATTACAGTCAGCTGGGACTTGCTGACTCTCAATCCAGCCTAGCAATTTGCAAGTATAACAAGGCTAGCTTTAAAAGGTGGTAGTTCAGTCTGACAATGATCTTCTACCTTAGAAAGTCTCAAAGACTGCTGTAAGAGGCCTGAACTATTCTGAAATATCTGAAATGAGAATCTAAAACTCATCCTTTTGTGCTTTTTGCTGACATATGGATTATGTGCCTTTTGCTAAGGAAAAATACACCTCAGAATTAATTCTGGGTGATTTAATGAGACTGACCTTGTCATCAAAATGAAGCAGAAATGCACTGTGATGCTATGGGAGCATTTGTTTTGAAAATTGCTAGCAAGCTAGTTTATCTGGATTTTATTTTTCTTTGCCTGAACAGGACTGTTCATAATCCTCTAACTTGCTTAATTTCTAAAGCACAAATTTAGGACCAGGATCATTTTGCTATGTTACAAGCTTTGATGGCCTTTCCAGCTTCTGAAATAACTTGGAAGGTCAGAGACTTGGTCTACAAAAGAATATTTGTTGGAGTCTCTGATGTAGGCATGTTCCTGGAAAGTGCATTTATTCAGAAAGCAGGAAGCCTCATATCTGGCTTTCTCTGTTACGTCTTCAAAGGGCCCACCAGCAAAATAGACGTGCTAGAACACATCTATAGCCTAAAGTCCAGTGTGCTTATGTAGGTCCAGTGGAAAAGTCTCTCCTACAAAATAATAAGTATCAGAAAATAACGTTTTCACATGGATGAAATAATAGGGATATATAATCCTGTAACTTCCTCAGTCATTAGATTAGAGATGTGGAAATGAGGACTTGATACGCTTTTTACTGGCGTTAGGAACTGTGAAGAACTGATAAACTTCCAGATCAATATAAAATGGTTACCTGAAAGAATGTTACTCCTCCAGTCCCATCATGCACTTGCCTTATTTTTCAGCAACGTGGTAGAAAAGTGCGTGACTCACGCGTCGCGTGCCGAGCGAGCCCTGCTGATCGACGAGGTGTGCTGCCAGAACGACGGCCCTCACAGTGCCTTATACACCATGATGAAGGACCAGTACGCCAACTACGTCGTGCAGAAGATGATCGACATGGCCGAGCCCGCCCAGAGGAAGATCATAATGCACAAGGTATGTGTGTGCATGCTTGGAGTGATTCACAAATACTCTCTCGGTGAGTTTCTCCGCTAGACGTAAAGCTCACTGCTTCTTTAATCTAGAACTTGATGTATAACCATGACATTCAGTGGAGCTTGAGAAAGCAGAAAACATTCAGGTCTCTAAGCACTGAGCTAAAAAAGGAAAGTTTCAAAAGTTGGATTTCATATCCTCTCTTCATGCCAGCTTTTATGTGAAAATACTTTTAACAGGAAAATGTAGTGTCTGTCATCACTGTTAATATAACAAAAGAAATACAGGTTTCTCTTTTTATTTTCTGGTTGTGGGTATAAATACATTCTGCAGTTCTCCCAAAAGAGATTCCCACACTTCCTAGCATACAGGCACATTTCTACTTAAGAATATCCAGACATGGAGAAAAGTGCTATTGCCATAAGGGCCCAGGGCTCTCCTGCAACAGGTATATCAGTTTTTTGGTGAGTCAAAATCATCAGTATTACATCTTTCTGAAAACTTCCAAAACATTGAAATATAGGCTTCTGGCATCTTTTTGCGTAATTGTTTCAAAGTGTAGTCACCTCTGCTTAAAAATCTAGATGTTAAAAAAAACCAAACATGTTTCTTATTACAGATTCGACCCCACATCACGACTCTGCGTAAATACACCTATGGCAAACACATTCTGGCCAAGCTGGAAAAGTATTACCTGAAGAACAGTGCTGATCTGGGGCCAATTGGTGGACCACCAAATGGGATGCTGTGAAAGACAAAGAGAAATGGAAGAAAAATTAAATTGTGAATTATCAAAACCTACAACTTAACTCTAAATGTTCTGATTTTTTTAAATCTATTTATTGACTTTGTTCATCCATTTGTAAAATTTTTATTCTTGTGTATATTTTTGGGGAGTGAATTGTTAAAAAAAAAAGAAAAAATATCTCCAGCCCTGATCCGGAGACCTATCAGATTGGATGGCTGGCAAAGCACAGAATGCCTGTATATGATGTAATTGTATCAAAATAGCTGTCACATATTTTGTAAATTTTTACCTTGTAAAGTCACTGAAATAGTTTTTAAAGGGAAAAAGTACAGTATTCTTTTAATACACTGGCTTGCAATCTGGTAGGTCTACCCAGCATCATAGCACAACAGGTTTATAGAGTTGTATATAGAATTAATCCTTATTTTTCCCTTTTGTGTGAAGTCTTTTATACCAGATTAAAATTGATCAGCTGCATAAACATTATTTAACATGTTGAAAAGTTAAGTTGTATTTTGGTGGTTCACAACATCCTATCCAAATAACAAATAGGGCACAGCAAATTAAAGTAGGGAATAACAAAACAATGGAAACTTTAAAAGACTAGTTTTTGGCACTTGCTGTGGATACAGAATTTTTTAAATCGTGCCCTAAGGTTTTCTCTAGCGATGTATTAAAAATAAAGTGCTGTATATACTTATATATTTAATTGTTGTACAAGGTAGAGGGATTAAAATGATGGTGGTACTTCCATTCAGTAAAGTACTCTGTTGGAAAAGGAGTGAACCCTGTATTAACTTTACAGTCAGTTTTACAACGCAGGAAGAGTAGAGATTTGTATTTTTTTATTTTGCATATAGAATTGTAAGGATTTGAAAGTGTTGAGCATTTATTTTGCTTTCTCACTGTAGATGCGAAAAATAGGTAATGATAAAGAGAAGGGGCCACTGAAAAGTAAACTTGATAGCTCAACATTTAAGCATGATTGATTAAATATTCAGATAGCTTTTTGCTTCATATAAATATATGCATTGTATACGTGTAGTTAATAGGTGTAAGTTTACAGTTCAAAAACAAATCTCTCGTTTCGATGTTTATTACGAAGCCTTGCTAATTTAGTAGTGATGCTTACCTTGGTTGTACAGATGTACATTTGTAAACCTTCATGCTGTAAATGTAATTTGTTTTACTCCTTTTTGGGACAAAAATTTGCATTTTAGTGTATATTCATATCCCCATTCCCTTCTTTCCCCCTGGCATATAGTGTTGTATAATGTAAATTTATTTCAGCAAATCAAGAGTGATTTTTTTAAAATTCTATCTTTATATGGTTTCAAAAATATGAACCGGCTTTCTTTTTATCTATTGTGAGAAACATTATGTTTTGTTTATAACATAGCTGTTGATTCTGTTCATATGGACACTTTGGGAAATCAATCTGTTCAAATTTTAAATCGGGATAAATAAGCATAGTAAGAAGTGGACTGAAATATTTGGTTATCACAGAAACCAATGCTTCTTCCATCTTAATAAATGTGGCATGATTTTTTTGTACAGAAGAGTACTGTATTTTTGAATAGCCTTCTCCCAGCGTAAAGCAAATATGTATGATACTGTCAATTTTTTTTCTCTGGACATATGACATTGTAACAGTAACATAAAGATGATGTACATATACAAGCGGCCTTATGTACATTTCCCAATGATCTTTTTAAGGCAGAATTGTGACCATATGTGTATAATTAAAATCCTTTTTAATCCTTTGCCTATGGAAATATTTTGGAAAAAGCTTACTTTGTATATTCAGTTTCTGAAAGATAAAGAAAGTGCTTTGTATGTTGTTGAAGTAAGTATTTTGTGTAAAATGTTCATTTGGATGGCTTAACCTAAAGTTTTGATCAACATGGTAGCTTGGAAACAACATCTTGAGCATTGATCAAATAAAAGGCTGTTTTGGTAGGGGTGTGATCATGAGAAAGAAAAGAGTAGTGGTATAAACTTGTATGAGGAATTCTGTCATGTTACTGTTGATACCAGGGTTACATAACTGTTACTAAAGCAGACATATGAGGCGCTGCGTTTCTAATGGTAGTGATAACTCATTAATAGGCAAATGGGAAAGTTTCTTCTGGCCTACTTCCTGTGTCTGCATGAAGTAGTAGGCCTTGTTATTTTGAGTAAGCACAATTCTAATTGCCAAGTAGTTTTTGCATGGCAGTTCACAAAATTCCTCTCCAGAGGTACAAGCCCTGTCATTGGAGCCAGTGCTTTCCCGTAGTCACCCAAAGGATGACTTCTGAGCCACTTCCTTGGACACATCAATTCCCCTCAGTGACTATCTTTACCCTGTGTACCTGTGCCGTGTGTTATAATCCACAGAGCCGACATTCCTTCAACATGTAAGACACTATGTCAGGCTTTTGGGGATGTCCAGGCAGAAACTGATAATGTCCCAGTACTTCGTCCCTGCAGCACTCATGCCATGGTTGAATTTAAACAGTCCTGTAACTGTCATCCTTGGTGCTTTCAATATCTTGAGTATAATCTTCCACTTGCTCTCCTGAGATCATTTGTGCACAAATTCTATCCAGGAACATGAAAATCACTGGATTTCCTTTCAACTACTTTAGGGTTTGGGTAGAACCACTAGACTTTTTGCTCAAGTATTGCTTTTTGATATAGATTGTTTACGGACCAGTTTGATTAGGTTTGACTCCAGGTGGCTCGTTTTCAATAATGTAATGTTCACATGTATATACTGTAAAAATCAAAATGAAAATGTGTGAATAACACTGTGTGAAATATATCTGGTCTTGCGTTTTTCCTGTAGGAAACCAGCCATATTCTCAGTTATGTGGCTTTCCTGTATCTGTGAGCTCAGCTTTGGGAAGGTGCTCACTCACTTGATCTGATGGGAATTGGGCAGTTATTGAAGAACCCTGAATTAGATAATTAAATTTCCAGATGACATTTCTGAGCAGCTAAACCTTCCTCTTTTCTAAAAAGTCTTAAATAGACATCAGTAAAGGCTACAGCCTGGTGACAGATTCTTTGTACATGCCTGCATCCAGGATGAGTTCTGGAGCATTTGAGGGGGTTAGCTTTCAAATGAGAGAAGAAATTGTCAGCTCTCTGTGGCACCCCTGGATCCACACTCATTTCTGTTACAGCCCAGGAGGTTTCTCAAAAGACCATTTTTAGTTTAAGGTGTGAAGTGGTCTGACAGCACAGGAAGCAAGTCTGGTGGGAAATAACACCTGAAGGGCCCCTGTGGACAGAACAGTCATAATGTGTGTCCCTCCATCCCTGGCTTTTCCATCAGAGCATGGAGAAAATGGAGCTTTGGGGATCATAATGCCTAGAAGATTTAAAGTGCTGATGCAAATTCAGAAACTGATTTAGTCACTTCCCTCTGCTCTAAGAAACAGGCATTTGAAGAGAGGCTTATGGCTCATCACAGCATAGTAGCACAGCAGTGGGGTTGGGCTCCACGAGAATGTCTGATGCTCAACATTCCACTAACTTGGAAAATGGGTTGACAGTGGGGTGACAAAAACTCCCATCATGTCATTTGGAGAAGTAAAGCTGAGAGAATGATTGCAAAAGCACTTTAAGATCTAGTAGCTGGTCATTAAAATTGCAGATTGCATGTAAGTCATGCACTTTGTGGGGGAAACCCAGGGCAAACTACAGAGCAGCACTTTGCCCCTGCAGTCAGGGCAGCCACCACGCTCCGGTGCGGAATTCTGTGTGGAGCAGTGGCTGGGCACTGTGTGTCCTGAGCAGCAGGTCCTGTCCTGGTGATGGCAGTTCTCTGTTGCTGCTGCAGGAAGGAAAGGGGAAAGCCGTGAGCTGGAGCAGCCCACAGCAGGGCAGGAGTGGCTGTTGGTTTGTTAACGCAATTTTCACATCGTACCAAGCTGCTGGTACCACCTGAAGTCTCAGTCTGTGAGCAGCACTGATGTGATGTTGTCATGAGCTGCAGGCAGTGCTTTACTCTGCCCAAAGAGTTTCAGATACGCAGGCACTATCTGTGCCCAAAGGATGCTGATTCAAGCACCTCTTGGCTTGGGAATGAGGAAGCTTGGTTCCTGTCAGGGATATATCCCTCTTGGGGCTCTGCTTGGTTCCTGATGTTGGGCTAGGGAGGTGTGGGAGACCTTGGCAAGTGTAGATCCTGCCACCCAGGAAGAGACAATTTGAGATATGCTGCAGTGAGCCTGAGGTGTTGGCTCTCCTGTGCAGCAGAGCAGCCCAAGCGTCCCCAGCTCAGTCAACAGAAGGGGTTAAAAACCAGAACTGTTGTCACAGAAAGAGTCAGGGATGGAAGGGATGGAAGGATGTCCATCCAGTGTCGATAGCACTCCCAAGCCAATACAGGACATGGGCTTCCCCGAGCTGGTGCAGGAAAGGAGGTAACTGCATTAGCCACGAGAGTGAACGAGATCCCAATGTCACACATTGGGTGTCAGAGCAGAGGCTGTGGGGTGGGGAAGCAGCCACCCTGCACTGAGGGAGGGAGCAGTAGGGAAGACCAAGCTCAGGGGTTTAACTGAGCTGCTGGTGCTCCGCAGTGAGGTGGTGCGGGAGCATTTCCTCTGTTGGACGGAGCCTGCTCCCTTTGCAGGCTTGCTCTGCGGTTAGGGAACTCGCCCAGCAAACGAGATGCTTGAATTAGTTTCCCTTACCAGCCTCAGGGTTTTGAACCCACCTCCCTCACTTCACAGGCATTTTCCTAACCACAAGGAGCTGGGCAGGTTCACTTTCTGCTCCTGAGTTTGGGCTGGGCTTTCAGCACAGCTTGAACCATTCATTGCATCACAAAGAGCACAAGATGGAGCATGACTCCTAAAGCACGCAGGTGGGAGTGGGTAGGTTCTGTGCCTGAGATCCTTGTCTCCGCCTCGATCCTCCCAGACTCAATGCAAAATATATCTTGGGAGCAGCATTCCCCCATCATTATCAGACTGGAAACTCTCCAGAGGCTTTATAAAAAGCAGCGGAAATGTAGGAAGACCTATTCTAAAGACCCTCTTCCTTTCATTAGTAAGAACAAACACTGGAATAAAACATTCACCCCCTCACCAACATCAGTACTGTGGGCACAGGAGGCCTTCTGCCTCTTCCTCCTCTGCTTGCACAGTGCCTACCCAACCCTAAACTCCTCAGATCTGCAAACAGGCCAGGGGCACATTGCAGGTGGCACAGCTGGTGCACAAGACCATCGGACAGGGAGAAACCCCTCACATAGCTGAGCCCTAATGAGCTTCGTTTGAGCTTCAGACCTGCCTGGAGGGTTCAGATTTCCTGGCAGCCGCACAGCACCGCAGCCCTTCCTCAGCCTGCCTGCTGGATCTTTTCCCAGCCCAGCCTCAGGGAGGGAGGCAGCCCTTCCCCAGCACGGCAGCGCTCAGGTGGTGGAGGCTGTGGGGAAGGCAGCCTGCTTGTCTGCTGATCACAGGGCAGGTTCACACGCCTCAGTTTCACCAACACTGCTCTGGGTTCTGGCTGCAGATCGTAGCCACAGCGGCACAGAGCTGCCCCAGTGCCCCAGTGCCGCAGAGGAATGTTACTGGTGGGGACTGGGGAGGAAGTGGCCAAGCCTGCTGAGGTCACTCTCCTTACAGGTGACGTTGGCTGTGCCTTCTCAGGCTGCAAGGCCAATGTCTGCTCCTACCAAAGGGCTTTCCTCAGAGTTGGGGAAGCAGAACAGTTGCAGGTGTCAGGTCCCAAAGTAAAGTAAGATCCCCAAAGATATACAACTGCTTGCTGAGGGCTAATGGAAACTGTAGAAGGGAAATGCTATGGCAAAAGAGCACACACAGGTAGTGGCAGAAAGCACGAGCCAGACTGGCCAGCAAGGGAGCTGATGACAGCACATTTCACAGCTATATTCTCTTCTCCTAAATACAGGCACCCTATATATACATATGTGTATATATATATATATATAGGCACCCTGATCCTCCTTGTCTAAACTGGAGGATCAAAAATCAGAGAATTCCTGGTGAGAATGAAGACCTCCCTTTCTTCCCCTGTATAATCCTTATCTCCCTTTCTCTAAGAGAGCTGAAATACAGCATCAGAAAATATTTCCATTCTCCCCCCACAGGATCAGTTCAGGAGGAGAGGTTTTGGGAGTCCATCTGTTCATACAGCCTGGGATCTTGGAGAAGGGTTCAGCGCAGTTGCCTGGGCTCAGGTCAGGTGGGTCTGCCTAGATGCTGTTCCTTACTCCACCCCTGTGCGTGAACTGGATGCAGAGGCTGGTACAACAATCAGAGCATTCGCTCAATAAGCAAGAATTACAGAGGGCTGAAGCTGGGCTGAGGATGAGCTGAGGAGCTGAGGATGGGCAAACTCAGTGCAAGTCAGAATCAATTCCAACCCCCTGCATGGAGGGATGGGATGAATGGAGCCAAGTTCACCCCTATCAGAGATCCGAGCTATACACTGATCTCTTTCAACTGGGCTATTTGGCTTTTAAAAAGCCTTTTTGTATGAAAACTGACCATCTTAAGTATTCCAAAATTCACATGATGCCTCCTGTTTCCTTGAAACATCATGTGTCTCACGAGAACTAAGGGTTTGATTATTCATCCCAGTTTGGGAGTCATACGAGTTCACATCCTGCTGGGAAAGGGTTTATCATGCAGCCCTACCCCATGTGCCCCCCCTGCACATGCAGGGAACAAAAATTCCAGAGGTCTGATCAGGGTGTTCGAGGTGACCCACCCCACATTTCTGGGAAGTGCTGCACGGCCCCCACTGGCCACTTGGAGAAGGGACACCCCGCAAGGGCCACGCAGCTACACTCCATCAGCGAAACCACGGGGGAGACACCATCCCAGCTCAAAACCACTTCTGTTCGGGTGTGGACACTTCCATGCAGACTCATACCCTGGGAACAAATCCTGTTGCATACTTAGGGGTCTGGTGCCCTTGCATGGATCTTTGAGCATCCAAGTCACCTAGGCAGGGTGGGGGAACATTCCCTAGGAGCTTGCTTCAGCCAAGCCTCTGCCTTCTGTTCCAGCAGGGCGTCTTAGATGGCACTGGGCACCTTTAACACACGCGGTGGGTCTCTTCATCTAGCACCTACCCAAAACCAATAAGCAACATTTTATAAACCAGTGGTTAAAAGGGGGAGGAAGAGAAGGGAGAGAGGGGAAGAGAAGGCAGGACTAGGCTCAAAGGGTTTGTTGGGAGTGGGAGTGAGAACAACTTTATATTGAAGAATGGAATGGGATGAGAGGTGGAGAAACAAAGCATCTACCTCCACACACAGGCACAAAGCTACTGTAACCACAGTGTAATAAACAACCATAAGGACCTTTTGGGTTACAAATAATGGGAGGAAGGGGAGGGGGACGGAAGAAGGAGCACCTTGAAAACCAAATAGTGTCTTTAAAAAGCATATAACGTAGTAATAATAGTAAAAAGACATTTTATGCATAGCAAAACCTTCATTCCATGCCTCCCTGTGAAGTATAGCTAATTTCACAGTCATCTAAAAAGAAATCAAACTAAAAAGAAGGAAACAAAAGAGCACAAAACATGAAGCAATTAAAATACCTGTGTTCACCCTGCCAAAGCCAGTGCTGTCAGAGTGGGGCAGGCAGCAGGCACACATGTCACACTGAGCTCAAACCCAGGGTAAGCCCCCAGCCCTCCCTCCCCACAGACATGTAGGTCAGCAGCGCAGGAACCCCCCTCACTGCCCAACCAAAGGCATTCTCCTAACGAGTGCATGAGAAGGGTGAGGGATGAGACAGGATGGGTGGCATGGGTGGGTGAATCAACGCTCTGACAGCCGGGGCTGGGAGGCACTCGCACCACCCGGAGGGGTATGGCCAGGAGTGACTGCACTCAGCCATCAGACAGCCAATGTCTGCAGAAAGGGGTAAGTGGCCTTGAAATGCTAAATGAAGGATGATAATTGCAGCGAGATGCATCCGTTTGGTTAATCAGGAAGAAAACCTGTATGTTATATCGTATCAATTTCACAGAATAGCCATGATTGGTAGCAAGAGGAAATGATGAAACCTGTAGCTGGCACCAGAGCCACCATTCCTCAAAGACCCTCACCCAGTCTGGGGTCCAGATCGCATCAGCTTGATGAAAACATAAAAAACCGACAGTATTTCTCACAATGTTCCAAATACCTGTTCTAAGCAGCTGTTACTGAAACAGAACTAAAATCTCTGATGCAGCCTAGCCCTGCTCTCACAACTGCTCTGTTACAGCATCTGTTTCTCCCAAGACCACAGCTTTTTTGCATACGTAGGAGTATTAAACCTGCTTTGGCAGAATTCCTGGAGTTAGACATGCTTACTCAAATTCTCCGTGTAGCAGAAACACCTAACCCAAGACACTTGGCTGTTTAAAAATGACAGTCTTGAAGCTTATAGTTAACATGTTTCATGTGGAGTGAATACTTCTGTATTTTGTTTAAAACTGTTTCATTTTCTCCTTCATTTGGAACTTTTAAACCAGCAGTACAGCTCTAGTTTGTGCAAAAACTGATAACTAACTTCAAGGGTATGTTGTATATCAGGTATGGTCAGGGAGGAACAGGCACCATATTCCACAAGGAGAATGTTTATTAAAGTTTTGTGCAAGTCGTTCAAGCATAAACTATCATAAGATAGAGCATAAGCCTCTATCACAAACCAGGACAATAAAGGAACACAGAGAAAATACAGGGGTCCTTTGACAAGAGATTATACCTCATTTGACCTGGAGTCCCCATGTCTCCCAGGCAAATAATGGGTCTCTGTGACACTGCCAGAGCCAGCTGTAGGATTAAAAATACACTTATTTTATTGTCATAGCACTTACTGGGGTACTATAAAGGCACTGAGCATCACAGTTCCTATTTTGCATGGTGGCAGGCAGCTATGAAGGGTCCAACTTCTCTCATGGTCAGAGAGTTTGCAACCTCAGGCATCCAATCTGCAAAACTTCCTCTCAGCACTTCCCCACTGAATGCACTAAAGAAAGCTCCAGGTACCAAGCAGGGGGTGCTGTGGAAATGGGGTGGCTCTGTCCTCCCTGCGCTTCTTGCCTTTTCCCCAAAGCTCCCAGCAGCCGCCTGCCTGTATGCTCTGGGATCCGTGGTACCCTTCTCTCCATGCTCATTTTCATGCCAGGGCAAACCCCAGTCTGTGCTCACATTATTTCGGGTCATGGAGGTCGAGGGATCACGCACTGCAAGCCAATGTGAGTCACTAAGTGAGCTGCCCTGAGCTGAGCACAGAAGTGAAAGACCACAGAAAGGCAGCGGAGCATCTCCCTGGGCAAGGAAAAAACAACAAAAGAGTGGTTATTCAGGTGAGTGCTTTCAGAAATACCTGCCTAGTCCACAAGCCCTGAGAGTGGCAGGCCAAAATTGTTGAGCAGTGAAAGCAGCAGCCAGTATTACAGGAAAAGGCCTCATGAAGAGAGAGCGAGTCAGTCTTTTCTTGTGGGCAGCACCCGCGTAACTTCAGGCTAATGGGAAACCCCTCCGAAGATTTTCATGCACCAGCCCCCGAAATCCAGCTCTGAGGCTCTGTGTAATAAGCATGCAGGATCCTACCAGGCCCTCACACACAGCATCAAAGCAATGCAGCTGCTTTTATTACAGCTGTTTATGAAAACTATCACAAAAGTGGCATGCCACTGCCAGCTGAGCTTTTGCCAAAGGAAGCTCTGCTTAATTAGGTCAAGAATTATTTGGTTAGTGGCACAGACACATTCATATATAGTTTTCAGTGTCCACACAGAAGTTCTCATTAGCAGGACACAGGGAAAGGGGACAGAAGAGAAAGAAAAGGTCACCAAACTCTTGGGAGAGGCAGCCAAGTCGATTCAGTTAGTAGCTATAAAGCCAACACTGCAGCTACCCTGACACTTGGACCATTACACTTCGCATTGTTTAAGCCGAAAAGAAAAACAACCTCAGATTTTTTTGCGAGAAGGCTTATTGTTGTCCAAATAAGCAAGGTCATCCCTTCCATCAGAGCATTACATTGCAGAGAAGAAAAGAGATCAGAGCAGACATGGCCTCGGGCTAACTTCACACTCCACACCTTAGGGTGGGCCACAGGGGAGTCTCCTTTGGTCTCTCACTTCCTGGGAGTGAAAGGCAGGAGGCAGCTGGAGCTGCTCAGAGATGTCTGACTCACTGCGAAGGCGGTGGACAGAACAAGCAAAGTCAGGAATCGCTGTGCAAGTAAAAGTGGGTGCGTTCAGGTGACCCTGCTGCAAGTCACACTTACATGTGGAAGGGTCAGAGGCAATTATTTCTACATCAGTGCAAAAGAACATCCAAACCAAATGGCACAGGATTTGCCAAGGCATGCAAGGAGTTGGGAAGAGTTAAGCGTCTTTGGTGCCACCAGGCTGAACAGAGAAATGGTCTGGTGAACAGGGGAGCCCTGTGTCTGGGCACCCAGAAGATGAGCAGCACAATGACTGGATGCCAAATGTTGCACGCTGGCAGACAAGCTCTTGGTAAATCAAGGCTGAAGGTCCAGCCTCCTTCCTCTGCACTTGTTCTTAATGCTCGTATTGGTTTAATGACTGGGCAGATTGCTCCTCTGTTACTGCATGGAGCTAGAGAGAGAAGGATGTGGTGTGAGCCATGGATAATAGCGGCACTGGCCAGAGGAACCTGAAAGGGGATGAAGAAAAGTTTCAGGCTAGCAGCAAACAAAACTTTGCAAATCTTCCTGGTCTACACAGTCTCCAAATAGGCCACCAGCCACACCTCCTCCTAACCTCCTCCTGTCAGGACAATCCTTCCCCTTCCATCTCCAGGTTTTAGCCCACTGATCAAAGTTTCTTGTTGCCAGCTCACCATTCTGAGGCACCTTCCATGGGAAAAACCCTGACATTGAAGGGAGTATCAGTGGCAGTTTTTCAAGCTCTTCCCAGACACCATCCCTTGTGGTGGGTGCATCTCCTAGCTCACTCCAAGAAGTTTTTAGGGCAGACTGAATCTGAATGCATTTAACTAAGTATATTTAACATCTTCTAGCTGCCCATGCATCCAGAGGCACCCTCTTTTCTCTCTGTCCTGTTCAGCAACCACCACACAGATTCAGGCTTTCACCCAAAGCCTTGCCTACATGTTTTACCTGAGAAGTGAAACACAGACGAGCTGTGGGTTTCCTGTTCCTACAATTCCCCTTTAGGCAACTGAGCTACCACATGGGGGAAAAACAAACTTTTCTCTCTGTCACAAAAGCAACAATGGAGAAAATGGCAATCATCAGCAGGGAAACCAACCAGAGACGGCACACCGGAGCAGTGAGCTGTCAACCCCAGTAGGCAGGCAGCCTGGACACTTAAAGCAATCTCAATATTTGCACATACTTTAGCCTCCCACTGTGTGTTAGGGAATACACTCTTCTCCCTCCCAGGATGCCAGGCTGTAACATACTCAAACAAGCTTGTCAGTAGATGAAATCATGGAGATGTGAGTCTGTCCAGCTTGATGCCACAGGTACAATCCAGTCCTTGTTAAGGAACTCAAAGCAGAATCAACTTTTTCTAACCCTACCCCACCTGGTCACAGTTCATGAAAAAATTATTTAAGGACACATTAATGACACCAGGCTTCAGGAGGAGAGGCAGTCATCAGTCATCTGCTCTGCAGGCTGCACCGCTGCTGGTGGGCGACAGCGAGGAGAGGACACAGAGTGACAGTGGCACATCCTCACACACTGCTGCGGGTAGTTCTGACACCTGGAAAGCCAGGCAGGCAGCTTCTGCAGCTGCATGACGCTCACATTCATTGGGGGTAGGGGACGATGCCTTCTGCTCCAGAGCCCAGTGCGTGGTGGTCGCCCAAAACCAGGAGTTGCCATCTCTGCTCTGCTCGCCCCTGGTGGTGGCGGAAGCAGTGGGCTGGATTCCTCCCGCGGCTGTGTTTCCCTCTTCCCATGGCAGCGCACAGTTCAAACCAGCCCCTTTTCCCCAGGGAGACAGAGTTCAATTGGGCTACACTGCTGGAAGCCCTTGATCCAGTTCTGGGAAATCCCCACAGCTCCACTGTACTGGGCAGAGGCAACCAATTCCTGTGATCCCCTGAGCTCCGGGCTGCCAAGAAACTCCTCTCCATACAAGTCTCATCTGGCTTTTCAGCATGGAGCTCTTTTGACTGAAACCACAATACTTAACATGCTTCAATGATCAAGCAGAGGGCACGGGAATGTCACTGAAAACACTTGGCTTCCAAACGCAGCATTGTTCTTCCCTTACCCCATTCACAGATCCCGACCAGAACACCCCGATCAAGCTCTAAACGTTTTCTAGCCAATCCAACAAGAAGCTCCCCAGCGCTATTTGATCGAACACACACACACGCCCACGCTGGCATGAAACCCATGCACCACTCAAGCCCAGCAGCGCCTCGCCACTGCTCCGGCAGCAGCCTCGTAGAAGTGTTCCCTCCCTCCTCTGTGCTGCCAGGGTCCACCAGATGTGGTCTTGGCCAAACTGGCTCCTGCTCCACCGAAATCTGCTGAGAAGGCTGACCGTGCCCAGCGTGCATTTCCCGATTCCCAGTGATGACCATGCATGGATGTCACCACCTGCCCACCAAGTCTGGGTGATGTTTTCAGTCTCGTGCCCTGCAGGCCCCAGCACCAAGAACCTCTGACCTATGCCCCATCCCAAACGTCTCATCTCCAGTGTTCTGGCTACACCAGATTCAAGACATGGCAGGGAGAAGAACATGGTGGCCATGGCTTGTCTGAGGGAGAGGCAGGGTGGTAGGAGCTGCATGAGTAATTTAAGAGAGAGAGAAAGAAAGCAAGCTAATTAAAGACGTGATAAAATCTCAACAGTTTTAGCCACATTGAATATCCAATTAGGTCTATAAAGCCTTTGGGCCACAGCTGTGGGAAAGGATCCTGGGTCTGGCACAGATTGACCAACACCCACCAAGAGCCTCCAGAGCAGCCAAGAAACACCAGTTATGGCTCTTTTTTGGTTATCCCTCCCCCAAGCAGCCCCAGGGAAGCAGGTCCCTATGGCTGCAGCCTTAGCCACATCCCTCATCCATCCAGCTGCCCCATGGACATGTGGTGCCCATTGGCCATGCAGCCAGTGTGTGCTGCTACAGCTCCCAGCAGCTGTAAAAATTCCTAAAAACTGCCTTTTTTTTTTTTTTTTAATAATATTTGCACACACATTCAGCTGCATTGTTTATAGCAAACATTTCAACATGCGCTGGCACAAACAGAGAAAATAAAACGAGACAAATGAATGGACTGGAAGGGAACAGGAACTCCAGCCCTGACCCTGTTGGCAGGGTGATACAATCCATCCTGCCGTGTGTTTTTGCTGGATGGTTGTTGCCTCATTTTTGCCATCCTCGGTGGGGTGTGCGAAGACCAAGCCACAGCAGCACTGAAGTCGCTTTTAACTCCAGAAAAAAAGGGCGAGTTGCAGGAGGGCGCTTCTTTCAAAGAAACATTTTTTGCCGCAAACCTCTCGCAGCGTTTTACACTGCCAGAAACCCTGTTCCGAGCGGCAGAAAAACGTGTGCACGAAGGCTGTAGGGCCGACCCCGGGGACCTGCGGGCAGGAGGGAGGACACTTCACTTCCCTAAACACGTATTTTTTGGGGGAGAAGCCCCCGCTGGAGGTGACCGGGAGCTAGGAGGGCTGCCCCGGGTGCGGGGCCACCGGGAGCGCTCCCGCCCCTCTCTCCGGAGCGGCGCCGGGGGGACACGGCCGCGCGCCCCCGGGCTTCTCCCGCAGGGGAACGGGAAGGGAGGGCTTTTAAAACTATCATTATTATGAAGAATTATTATTTTTAGCGAGAGGGAAGGAAGCTCGGCGGGAGCAATGCCTCTGCCAGAGAGGAAATCTGGGAACGCGGTGCAAGGGAAGCGGAGGACTGGCCGGGGAGCGGGGGAGAGCGGGCGGGGAGGGGGCACCGGCGCAGGTACCGCGGCGGCAGGAAGCGGGGGCGGGCGGCGGGGCAGGGCAGGGCGTGCCGCCCGGGCCGGGCTGGGCCGGGGAGCCAAGCAGAGCCGATCCGATCCGAGCCGAGCAGAGGGGAGGGGAACGGAGGCGGGGCCGGCCGGGGGGTGGCCGTAAGGTGAAGGTTGTTGCAGTGGGTTCATTAAAAGACAGAGTTCAACTCCTCGCCATCGCAGAGCGCTGCTGGGAGGCTGGTTCGGCGGCGTGCGAAGGGGGAAAAAGAGGGAAATTTTAAAAAAAACAAAACAAAACAGAAAAGGGAGCAAAGCCGCAGCTACTTAAAACAATTCTAAGAGGAGCGGAGCAAGAGCGGCGGCGGAGACGGCGGGAAGCAGGGGCAAGCTGCGCGCTCCCGAGGCCCGGCGAGAAGGAAGGATGAGAAACGTGGTGGCCGTGTGGCTGGTGGCCCTTTGCTTCCAGGCTGCTGTCCCGGTGAGCCGAGCGGCGCGGAGCGGGGCGGGCGCGGCGCACGTGGGGCGCGGGGCCCGGGCGCGGTGCGGGGCCGGGGCGGGCGCGGGGGGGCCGGGCCGGGCTGAGCTGCGCTGGGGAGGCTGCCCGGCTCCCGCTCCGACGGGTTCCCGCCGGGAGCGCCGCGGTGCCCAGCCATGCCCGGGGCTGCGGTGGCCTTTGTGCTGGCGGCGGGCTCCAGCCCGGCTGCCCCGGCAGCCTTAATTCAAACCAGACCCGCCGCGGCGGCTCCCGACCTGCCGGCGGCTCCGCCCCGGGGCGCCGCGGGGCGGGCGGGCGGCTCTGCCCGCACCCCCGCCGGCCGCGGGACCCCTCGGTGTGCCCAGGAGGGGCCGGGGGGGTAGGATGCTCCCGCCGTCCCTCCGGAGGCGGCGAGCGGCGGGTCCGGGTGAGCGCTGGCATGCGGCCCTTTGTGGTTCGGCTGTGGCCGAAGTCACGGGTGACTCCCGGGGCGGGGGCGCTCCCACCGTGCCCCGGCACAGCCCCGGGGAACGCGGGGTCGGCGGCTCCCCGCCGCCTTTGTGCTGAGAGCCCCAGCCCGGGGCACGGCACGCCCGGACTCGGGTTCTGCTCACTAAACGAGGCCCCGGTGCCCGGCCGGGCGCACGGCTGCCCTGCCGCCGGGGCTCGGACCGGCCCCGCTCCCCGGAGCGCGGTGACCCCGCGGCAGCGAGGCCTGTCCCGGCTCCGTGTCCCGGGAGCAGCTCTCGGGGCAGCCCTGGGGAGCGCGGGTCCCGCAGCAGCAGCCGCCAGGTGTCATCCGCGGACAGGGCATGGCTCTCTGCTGCTCCCGCCCCGCCTGCCAGCGCTTTCCGCGGGGACCTGACTCGGCAGCTGTGCGGGGCTGTGCTCGCTGCTCCGGCTCTGCTGCCGGCCTGGGCGCCGTCGGGCGGGTGTGCGGACCGATGGTGCGGGGCAGGAGGCCTTGTGGCCGCCCCTCGAGGGGCACGAAGCCCCGGTCCCGTCCCTTCCTTCTGAGACGGGGGACAGGCACCTCCCTGCTTCCCATGTGCCCCCACCAAGCCTGAGTGTGCCCCCCTTGTGGAGTCTCCTCCTTTGGATGAGATAGGAGGAAAAGGTGGTGCATGAGGTAGTGTGTGAGCAGGCAGGGCCATCAAAGTCAAAACTGGCGGGTTTTTTCATTCTGAAATGGAGCGATTGATTTAAAACTTGGCTAGGGGTGAACTGCAGCACCAGTCGGATAAGGAGTGGCAGAACAAAGTGCACGGTGGGATCTGAGCTGCTCAAAATACCTCTGATTTTGCTGTACCTTTCTGTCTGTGAACTTCGCCTGTAGCTCTGGACATGGACCATCCTAGCCCACATGTCAGTGAGTCGTTATGAGATAGCTAAAAATTACAAACATGTGAGTGTAGGCAGCACTGTTCCATGGGAGGAGGGCTCTGCTCTCAAATTCTGAGTAAGCTTCTGCTTAATAAAGTGGAAAAAACTGCAGTTAACGTGCAGCCTCTGCACTGTAGTTGGATAAAATTCCCCTGTGATAAATATTCCTTACTAGAAATGATAAAGGCATGAAGTAAATGGTTGTCTGGAGTTTTCCTGTGCCTGAGAGACTCTCACACCTGGGTGGCACCGCAGATCGAGGGGTTTCCAGGGTGTGCTCATGGAGGAGCAGAAGTCCTCGGGGCTCTCCAGGGCGGCTCAGCACTGAGGCTGTTTCCCTTCTGGTGATCACATGGCTTTTTTTCCCCCATGTCAAAACGTCAGTGACAGGGACTAATCTGCCTTTCCATCTGGAATAATTATGCTTTTGCATCAAGTGGCTGAAAACCTCTTGTGTTGGGCACAGAAGCAGAGTGACCTTGCACAATACTTTCAGTCTGCCAGACTGCAGTGCTGTGGGCATTTATTTCCATGGTTGTGTTGGGTTCTTGGTGGTCTGATCACCGGGAAAGGTGCCACTGCTGCTGGCACGTGGCTTGGCCCTTGTCTCTTGCTGCATAACTTGACTCATCTATGCATATTGTCATTGCAATAATAAACAGGGACAAGAAAGTGGCCAAAGAATAGTTGTTTTCTTTCTGAGTACTCTCACCTGCAGGAGTGATTGGGGAGGTTCCTGGTCTCCTTCAGGGTGACACTTTATTGCTTAAAACACCCTTTATGGGAGTAATTGCCCTCTGTTGTTATGATGGGGGCATGAACTTCCTTGAAGTAAGAAAGCTGATAGGTCTTAACATCCTAACAGATTAACCTTGTTACTCTCTCAAATGGAAACTTTTACACAGTATAACACTGCCACAAAGCCAACTGAGCCAAGATGCAGATGCTGCTGCAAGAGGGCAGTGGGCAATGCAGCCTGTATTGTGAGGGGAAACAGGGTTTGATTGTTTCATTTGGTGTAGGTGCATGCTGGTGCCTGACATGAGCTGAGCAGAGCAGGCCAAACCTTTTTCCGAGGGTGATGTCATTCCTATCTGAATGTAAACTAATTAGAAGAAATTAGGTAGTCCAGTTTGCTTGTTAAACACGCAAGCAGTGGATAAGGAGGAAACACTTTTTTCTATAGTATATACAGAGCAGTGTCACAATATTCATCGAGAACTGTAGACTGAGCTTCTCCATCTGAACACTCACTTCCTGGGGCCACCTCCCGGTGAAATGGTGACTGCTGTATCTGGTGAGCTCTGATGAGAGCAGTGACAAATGACCTGGAGTTTTTATGGTGTAAGGGGGCTCTGGTGCAGTTTTCTCATCTTTGTTCCAGGTTTTTCAATTTCAAGTGGTGAGAAGAGGTAACATTTTTAATGGCAGCACTCTGAAACTTCTGGAAACCAAACAATCCTCTCTAACAACCTGAGACAAGTTACAGCAAGTGCAAGAAACCTGTAAGCCTTCTAAAATTAAGTTAGTGCACGAACCTGAAATGTAGGCTGCTGTTTTAGCAGCAAAATCAGTCCATTTTAAGTATGTATTTTGCATTGCTGGTACTCAGATGTCTCCAGGTGGCCTATATACTAGCACTTTGTCCTAACCTTGTTTGAAATGGTTCCTGTGTCCAAGAACCACACTAATACCTCTGAGAGGGACATTCCACACTTGTTTCTGGCATCTGGGGAGCTGGGATTTCAGGGCCTCCTTACAGGGAGGAGGGAGCTTCTTGGGAGAGAGAAGATAGGGCCTTTTCCTGGGTAGGTGCTGCCAATTATAAAATTGCAGTGCTTCAGCATTGCAGCGTTAGTATTTTCATCCTAATAGTTTTGAGATGATAAAGAGTAGAAGACGTCTAATACAGCACCCCATGACAGCTGAAGATTGATGGGCTTGCTGTGTTCAAATGGCACTAGTCCCTCAGGACAGCGTTCAGCTGATGCTAAGGCACCTAAATGTAGGTGTCTGTGTGTGCTGGGTGCTTAAACCCTCATTAGAGTCAAGGTGATATAATCAGTGGAGCCCAAGAGAGCGATTATCTGACCAGCCCCTGCACGTCTGCTCCAAGGTGAGTAGCTTTGTCAGGGCTTTGTTGGCTAGATCTCATGTTGCCTATAAGAGGAGCACAGACACCTTTACTTTGGTGCCTTTACCTGAGAGTGCTTTAGCTCAAAGTGGTTGATTTTTATCTGTAGAACTTTTATGGTAACTCTCTCCATAAACAAACAGATTGGACAGGTGTTGTTCGTGCCAAGGGAACGAGCAAAGCAGTGGGGAACATCAGCTGTTGGCTAGAGCAGCAGCTCTCTCTTGTTCTACTGCAACTGTAGCCTTGCTCTGATAAAGGTTTTGGAAGAATTAGGGACTGTAGTTGGGTCCTGTCTCAGCATTATGAAGTGAGCAGAATATATGTGAGCAGAAACATAGGTGGATGTATTTGGGGGGGATGGTTGTGAGCTGTTGAATAGACACCAGAGCATTGTAGTATTTAAAGACACTGTTTATTTGTGCATTAGATATGAGGAACCTTTGTTACTCCCTAGACTTTGATATAGGCAGTGAACTTACAATGGGGAAGTTATTTTGACCAACAGTGCAAGGACTTCTGGTGTTTCTTACAGGTTCACCTCTGGGCTGAGAAGATACTCTTAGATGCAGAATGCATGTGGTGCCTCCTTTGGGGTGCTGAGTGTCATCTTTGTTAACAGGTCTCTGAGTTAGGGCTGGTGAGTGTATTCACTTGAACAGCTGCTCTGCTGGTGTACCACAGCAATGAGCCTTATCTGGCCCGGCTAGAAACCCAGGATAGTGCACTTTCTACTGTAGGGATGCTAGTGGAAAAGTTACAGCTCTGTGAAGCCTCACCTCAAGGTGAGATAACATTTGGACCTCCTACAAGCAACTTTTGTGGGGCAACATCTGCTAATGCGGTGGTTTCCCAAGCTCTCTGTTTCTCAAGCAGCGCTTGGCTGCAGTCGGCGTTCTGGGTCTTGTGGAACCGGCATGTGTCCAACAGAGTCTGTTAGCTTGGGCTCCTTGCCACACTCGACTGTAATGTTTGTATCTTGCTGCTGAGACCAGTCTCACCAGTGAGGCTTGCTCTGCTGGATGGGAACCAGTGTGCTAGTGGGATTGGGATGGAGTTGGCAATAGCACTTCCCGTTGAGTCACTGGAGCTGCAGTTACAACTGAGTCATGGAGGTGTTGTAAGTCATGGCTTTCCCTGCTAGGCTTCTAGTTAGAAACTCCTTGGGGTATTGATCAGTTGAAGAGCTCTTGTTGCTTCACTTCTGTCTTGCTGCTGTGCTCTCTGGCAAAACTCTCTTCTCCATAGCCCATGTTTCTCAGCATGGTTCTCTTTAATGTCCACTCATTTTGTGTCTTAGTGTTCAGGCTTTTCTAATAACTGAAAGGTCTTTAGGATTGCTCTTGCAGAATGACTCCCAACTAAATCAAAGATGCTGATATAGCAGATAGGAAAACTGCCTGCCCACCAGCTTAAAATAGTCATGGGTATCATGCCTTGCATGGAGGCTCTGTTGTCATACTCCACTGTGTAACTTTTCTGCACTGCCTGTGCGGTAATGTCAATGTCTTGATTGCCAGCCATGGAAAGAAAGGCTGACAGTCTTGATTTTTGGCTGTGGGCAGTCCCAGGTGCACACTCCTGTCAGCCAACCTTCTGCAAAGTACAGCCAGTTCACACAACAGCTCAGAGTGCGCTGGCTCCATCACCTGAGCACACGCAAGCCTTAGCTGGAGATTGGGGGCTGCTCTTTGTCTGCCTCTGCCACGTGATGAGGAGCTTATTGCCTCCTTTAAATGTAAGGAAACTTGAACTCCATTCCACTTGGAAGGGGAGCGTGCTGAATGCTTTCTGGGAAGCACTGCAGACCATGACTGTCCTGCACTGTACACAAGAAAACTCTTGCTAATTAGTTTCTAATGCTGGTGGCTGTACACATCCTGGTCAGAGCCAGGCAGCAGCTCCGGTCCAGCCCCTTGCATATAGGGATTCCTGGAGGAGCAGACTGTAGATTGAAGCCAGAGGTGGGCAGGGGTGAGTGGAGCCAGTCTGCCTTCTAGAGAGCAAGCGGTGATTAACGTAACGAGTTCCAGATGAGAGCTCTTGTGAAGCTCCGTGTCCTAGCAGTGGTGCTGCTGTGGCTGTGCTGGTAGGAAGCCTTTGTATGTTCCTGGGGGATCAGAGCTAGCAGCTACAGTGCTGTAGGAAGAGACTACCTGGCTCTTTCGTGTCCCAGAAAACAGGATCCCATGCTGCCTTACTCTGTGCTTTGAGACCAGTAGAATGGAGAAATACCAATAAAGGTGTGTATATATTTATAGAGATGTCTGTACCTGTCATGTGCTACTTGTTATCCGACTGACAGCAGGGTTTGGAGGCTGTGTGCCCTAGCCTCAGGATGGTGATCTGGGAGATTTGATGCCTGTGCTCTGCACCACCACAGGAGCTCAGAGCAGCCTGTTGATCTACCAAAACATCAGTCTCTGGTAAAGCATCTCTGCAAAAGAGAGAACCTGTTATCCCATTGACCAGCTAATAGGGATCTTTAGGGACAGAGTCCAGGCTTTCTTCAGTCAAGAAGCTGATGGGTAAAAGCCCAAACTGAGGATCCACAAAGCTTGCTTGAATTAATGTCTATCACAGATGCTAATATATGTGATATTCTTTGCTCGCTTGCTGTGCTCTGTTGCTTATGAAACTGTGATAGAGACTCACCCAGCAGATTTGATGGATGAATGAGATTTGTCCACCTCACTGGCTCTAGCAGTGTGTAAGTGGCACCTACATGCAGTGGAAAAGTGGTGGTGAGGCTTGCATCGAAACTTGCCTAACAGCCTGCAGCTAGACAGCTTTGACTTCTAAATCTCTTTCTGTCCTAACGGAGGAATCATCTAGATCGTGACTACTTTCCCATCAGTGAACAAAGCGCGGAACAAAAGAGGCTGACTCTGGCATGTCTGGGCAGTGGCAAGGAGTGCTCTGCTATCGTGCGCTCGCATCAACTGACTCATGGCCTGCAGAGGAAAGCTGCTGGCTTAATCCTGCAGCAGCACCGGCTCCCTCTGAAGTGTGTTTAACCTGCAAAATGTTCCTCAGTCTGCATCTGCAGTTCCACTGGGCTGTGAAACACTGGTGAGCTTCTTTCTACACAAGCTGGAAGATGCGATTATGAATAATTAGAAGTTATTACTCTAGTAGCTCAAAAGTGCTAAATGCTCAGTGTGCCCTCCCCCCACCCAGCATGCAGCCAGAAGGGGCTGAAAAGATTCACCAAACAGTCCTACACGGGTGCTTGTAAGCAAATGTGGTGGGTTGGCCCTGGCAGGGCACCAGATGCCCACCAAAGCTGCTCTGTCACTGCCCTCCTCAGCTGGGCAGAGAGGGAAAATACAGCAAAAGACTTGTGGGTTGAGATAGGGGCAGGGAGAGATCCTTCACCAGTGACCATCACAGGCAAAACAGACTCGGCTTGGGAAAATGAATTGAATTTATTACAAATCAAATCAGAGTAGTAATGAGACGTAAACTCAAATCTTTAAAACGCCTTGTCCCCATTTTCTCCTTTTTTGGCTTAACTTTAATCCAAATTCTCCGACTTTTCCCCCCAGGAGTTCAAGGGGATAGGGAATGGGGGCTGTGGTCAGTTCATCATACATTGTTTCTGCTGCTCCTTCCTCCTCAGGGGAAGGATTCCTCAGTCTTACCCTGCTCCAGTGTGGGGTCCTTGCCACAGGGGACAGTCTCCACAAACTTCTCCAATGTGAGTCCTTCCCAGGGGTTCCGAACTAAACAAACTGCTCCAGTCTGGATTCTTCCCGTGGGGTGCAGTCCTTCAGGGATGGGCTGCTCCAGCATGAGTCCCCCACAGGCTCGCAGGTCTTGTTAGCAAACTTGGTCTCATGTGGGCTCCTGTCTCTAAGGGGCTGCAGGTCCCAGCCAGGAGCCTGCTCCAGCGTGGGCTTCCCAGGGGGTCACAGCCTCCTTTGGCATCCCCCTGCTCTGGTGTGGGCCCCTCCAAGGGCTGCAGGAGGATCTCTGCTCCCCCGTGTGCCCCATGGGCTGCAGGGACACAGCTGCCTCACCATGGGCTGCACCAGGGGCTGCAGGGAATCTCTGCTGCAGCACCTGGAGCACCTCCTGCCCCTCCTTCTGCACTGACCTGGGTGTCTGTAGGGTTGCTGCTCTCACATGTTCTCACTCCTCTCTTCTCTGGCTGCAATAACTCCTGTGCAGTAACTTCTTTCCCCTCCTTAACTGCATTGTCCCAGAGGCATTGCCACTGTCACTAATGGGCTCGGGCTTGGCCAGCAGTGGGTCTGTCCTGGATGGTTGGCACTGGCTCTGTCAGACATGGGGGAAGTTCTGCCTTGTTCGAGAAGCCACCCCTGTAGCATCCCTGCTACCATAATCTTGCTACACAAACCCAGTAAAGTAAAGCATGTTAGACACAAGGTGTCCTGTGGCCAGCTGAAATGCTAGAGTCACAATTGTGTTGGAAATCTAATTTTCTGGCCTATTCTATAATGCACCCCCCTCACCAGACTGCCTGCTGAGAACCTTCCTGTTCAATATTTGGGGGCATACTGGTTGGCAAGGCTCGAAACTATGCCATAAATCATTCAAATAATTTGATGATATAGGTTGTGTTCCTAGGCCTGGGGATGTTCTCTGATATTATTTAATTTACTAGTATGGCATAGCTAGTGGGTCCCTGGCTGCAGGCCCAGAATATTCTGAAGTTGTGAAAACTCCAGTATCCAGTAAAGGAAAGTGAAAGTTCACAATAGAAGATCACAACTCTTTTGTTGCAAACTGAACCTGTTTTGGATACTTCAGAGAGATGAGCAAGTACAGTTGTGTGAGAAATCCTGTGAAATCAATCAGCAGAGGATTGCAAGGCAGTACTATACACCTGGGACAGCATTCAGTGTTGTTGTGATGGTGCTGGTACATGCCCGTGGTTCAGCCTGTGCTTTTAGACTTGGCCCATAAAGTGGTCCTTAAGCATTTCATGCTCTGCTTTATTTAGAGGGATAACGTGCTGGCTAGAGTTGGTAGTCAGTAAGTAGACCCAGAAGTTTATTCATATATATGAAATATCTTCATCTTAGTGATGTTTGAGCAGTGTCTTACATGTTTCATCTATTGTTACATAGCATCTTGGCTATCCTGATGGTACTCCTTGACAGAAACTGGTCTGAGCTAAGGGACATGCTGTGCTAGGAGAAACTTGGTAGTAAAGCGTTCACCTTGCCTTGCAATTTTAACACTATTTCATTGACTTGGTGCCTGTCAATCTATCAGTGGTTGCATTAGTGATGTCTCTTGTCTCTTCATAGCATAGATGTGTCAAACACAGGGATGTCCAAATCATGACTTAAAATTTCACAGTTGCCCATATGAGGCAGGAGAGCAGCTAGGGTGCACAAACACGGTAGCATCTTCCACTAAATTCAAACTTCCCCACCTGATTTGGTGGTTCCTCTGAAAGAAGGCCATGGGGAAGACAGGTGAACAAGCTGTATACCAAAAATGAAAGTGTGAGGTGAGACTTGGATAACAGCTGAGATCAAAGGGAAGCTCTGATTTATCTTGCCTGTGGAACAGTCCCTTATCTGAATAAGGCTCTGCTGTACGGACGTGGTACCAAACAGTGTAACCAGGTGACCGGGTCAGAGTTAGTTTAATCCAGAAGGTGCTTGGTCAAGAAATGCCTAATGTCCATTAATTAAATGAGTGAAATGATAGGTGACTGGAGCATAATTGCAGCGGCAGGTTTTTTTAAGACTGTTTCTGATGGGAGGATTTCATTTGGTGCTTCATCACTGAAGTGATACTTCAACACCCTCGTGACTCAGCATGGAAGTACACCAGTCAGCTCTCATAATCTCCCTGAGCTGTTGCATAATTTAACTGCGAGTGGGGCAACTGCTGTCAGTAAGCAACTGCTGTTAGAACTTTGTATTATGTGCAGGATTAGAAATGCCTTTGTAAACCTGGACACAGAGACCAAAGTGTCCTAGGAGGAAGCACTGTGAACTTGATCTGTACCATTTCATAGGGGTAGACCACTGTGTGCTGCAGTGGTTGTAAGCACATGTTTCTCAAAGGGAATTGACGCAGTGTGAATTGTGTTCTACCTTAGAATAACTCAGTGAAATGTGTTATTCAGCCTGTGCCCAAAGACCATCTGACCTACTGCTGCTAATTCCAAGGAGACTGGTAGCACCCAAAACACTTGCATGCTGCCTTCCTTCAGGAGCTGCTAGGACTATTGTGGGAGGGAGGGGATGATGCTTCAAGTGCCTCTTTGAGAAGACCCTTGGGATAGGGGAAGAGGGTATTCCTGATCTGAGATGTGCCTCCTGCAGATGGTGGAGATGTTTCAGTCCTTTTGTAAAGGACTTGGCTTCGTCGTGGCAGCGTAACTGCATCTGTTAGCAGGGATGACTTCTGCGTTATAAACCATCTCAGCTTAGTCAACACGGAGATCCTGTGGATAAAACAGATGTGATAGCCTGCCTCATAATGTAGGGAGAGACTTGATTTCATCACATCCAAGCTGGCAATGGTGAGCCATAGAAACAAACATAAAAAGAACAACAAGGATCCTAGAATATACTGAGCTGGAAGGAACCCACAAGGTTCATTGGGTTCAATGTGTGATAGAGTAAGACCTGCGAGGATGCAGGAACTGCCTTGCATTGGGTCAAACCCAAAATGCAAAGCTGCCTGCATGGTCTGTGTGAGTGCAGCCACTGGCTGTTGATTGAGACTCACAAGCTCCTTCCTAACAGACTGGTGTGACTGCTGTGAGCTCTGCTGTGCAAGAGCAGAGTCCCTTAGGCCTGGTTAGAGCTTAGCCATGACTGAATCAGAAGGGTGCTGCTGAATGCCAGCTCCTGGCTCATTTTGCTGCCCAAGTCTCCCTTCCGTAGCTCCCTTGCAAATAGTCAAGGTCTTCTGTACCAGAGTGATAGTAACAGCACCAAGGGATCAGGTTATGGGATGTCACTGGTCCTGCCACCTGGTGTACACATGTAAGACAGATTGGGATGGTGCCTGCTCAAGCCAGGCAGCTCTTTCTGGTGCTTCCAGTTCCCTGATCCAACAGCTCTTCCATGGCAGCTGTGGTTGAAAGGGCTGGTGGTGATGCTGTAACTGAGAGGCTGAATGTGAGATTTGTAGTGAAATATGGCATTCCAGGGGAACACGTGTCTGGGATATGTGTATGGAAAATACAGATTGTCAGCAAAAAATAATTTCACAAGCATTGGAGACTAAATTGTGCATCCCTCTGAAGAAAATGTGGAATTTACAAGAGCAGTCAAGAAGGCCTTGCTTGGGTTGTTGAGGTTTGGGCTGCTGTCAGGATATGAAAGAGCTGATGTAAGTTCTGCAAGGTAAACTGTGAGCAGATCAGCTGGGAAGATAGTGCAGAGTTTCACAGCGACAGGCCTTGCAGCTGGCAGGTGTTTCTGTCGCTGAAGTGTGAGCAAATAGAAGGTAACTTTTGTTGTCTTGTGCATATCCGGTTGCTGGAGGATATATCCTCTTATAAAATATTGTCTGGGCAGTTCCACTGTAACTCTGTGTAACTAATTGGAGCACCTGGTCAGCATTTTGTTGTTGTAAGGCCAAGTATTTGTAAGTTTAAGAAGCCTCCTTAAAGTTTACCAATGGCTTTTGCTGAGGCCTTTGCAATCCCACGGTTGCAAGTTCGTCTTTCTGCTGAGGTTTAAACAACATGCTAGCTGCTGGGAACCACAAATCCTGCCCTAAGTACAAGCTCTTAGTTTGGTTCACTAGGGATTTTTATCTGAAACTCGGATTTCACTAATTTAGAGTAGCACTGCAAGCAATTTGCTAGAATTAGAAACATGTATGTATCACTAATAGACTGAAAAATCTATGATCCTTCAAGAAGATCTTAGAGCTTTGTCTCCTGTCTCCTTGGCATATCTTACATTAGGTAATTGCTGGAGTTCAGGGTAGAGAAGAGGGAAATCCTTGAGATAAGAACCTGAGTCTTTTCCTATCCATATGTCTGTGCACTGAAGGCTGTTGCATTTACTTGTCTGACAGTTGTTCCTGGCTGCATGTTGGCTTCCCTTCCTCAGGTGAAGAAGGACAGCTTCTTTCCCCTCAGAATCCTGTGTAGCACAGTGCTGAGGTGGTTTTTGCCTTCTGGGACCACATCTGTTCAGGTCAGAGCACTTGTGCAGCTGTGGCATTGCTTGTGGAGTTTGCTGATGACATAAAAGCTGGCATGGAGCTCATTTGAAATGGGAAGTTGTTCCACCAGCCCAACTGCGTGGCATCTGTCTCCAGGACAAGGCTTCCCTCGGCCAGAGGCACACATCTTCTCCTGGTGCTGCTGAGAGGCACCAGTGATGCACAGGGTGCCACCAGCCTAATTTGAAGGCTTGAGTTCTGTACACCAGATCTTGCTTTCCTATAGCCACACCTCTGATTTCTGAGCTGGGACTTCCTGAGCTCAGTGGCTGAAGATGACAGGAGCACATTGTGCTCCTGTGGGACCAAGGCCCCTGAGCTGCCTCTGCCGTGTCCTGACACTGCTGTGCTGCAGGTATGGCCTCGGCAGGAGGGGCAGGCAGGGCTGAGCCTCTCGGCATCCTGACACGTGGCCCACAGCCCCATGCTGACCATTCCGAGCTCACAGGGCTGCTGGAGAAGCCAGTCCCAAATGGAACAAATGGGGGCACTCGCCACTCGCAGCTGTTCCTGCAAATCCAGCCTTGGAGTCCATTCAGCAGCCTCGGGGCTGCAGTGCCAGCTGGTCTGCTTCACTGGGAGCTGGGAGCTTTCCTAGGGGTATGGAGAGAGGATTCTGGCTTCTCCAGCCCACACATGCTGATAAGGAGCAATCAGGCAATCTGAAGCCCACTGTTGCCCTTGTCAGAAACTCTAGTTCTGTAGCAAGTTTAACTCCAATGACAACCCTCAGTGCTGATCCCTAGGCAGGAAGGATGGGTGACAAGAGATGAGGCAAAGAAAGGAATTTCCATCCACCATGGGTCAACTGGTTGGGAATAATTGGCAAAGGATGCTGAAGACATAAGCTCAGTGTGTTTATGTATGCTGGAGGCAATGCTGCAAAATCCAGTCTCTTATTTAAAGTGGCCGTGGCTGCTGATGCCTTGTGGGAGGTGAATTGCTCTTCCTCACCTGCTTGAACTCCACAGCAGGGGCTGCATGTGTGCAGGGGGAAGAGGCAGCAGGGATTTAGATCCTGCCACTTCTAATTTCTTCTGCTGGCAAGAGGGTCACATTTATCTGTGTCATAGTGACCAGTATGCATTGGTAATGGGGTTTGGGCTGCTGGAGTCTCTGCTGGATAGGTTTCCATGTCATAAAGATTTTCTGACCACCAGGATACTCCTCCCTTTTAGCCTTACTTTGTCAGGTTTCAGGAGTGGGTGGCCCACCTCTAGCCTCAGCTGAAACCAAGCAATTTGTTGTCTGTCACTTTCTAAACAAGCGGATAAAGTGGCTCCTGCTGTAAGAATGGATCTTCTCTGCTGGTTTTGCTGCACTAGGTATAGAAGAAGTACTGGTGAGTTTAAGTCAGAGGGTTTTAAGATAAGCTATGTTTGCCTGGTCTTGATTTAGGCAGCTCTCTGCTCATCTCTCAAGCTAGCTGAAGTAGATTGAAATTAATTTCCCAGGATGGATGGCCTCAGTGAGCTGCACCTACTTTGCACAACCCTTTGAGCTTATACATTGGCTGTGGCTTTCTTGTGCTAGCTCAAGAAACAAATGCCTGAACTATCAGGTATGTTAAAGAGCTGCAGGGAAGGATCTTTAAAGAAAAGTGGTTTATAACATAAAACTGAACTGGCTGCTTCTCATGAGATTAGCTGCAGGGAAATGAGCTTTCTCATTAGACTGCATCTTCAAAGCACAGGCTGTCTTGAACGTGGGAGACAAAAGGGACCCCACTTTTGGCTGTATTGTGCCAGCCTGTCGCTGACACAGAGTAAGGTTGTGTGCTTGTTGTGTGCCATGTCTGTGGATGTGTTGACCTGCGGTGAGGTTCAGTCTTTGGCCTGGGCTGCGTTGCTTGACTGGAAGGAGCAGATTAGTGTGAGGGAAAGCAGTGTGTAGCAACTTCCTTGTCTGGTACAGTGTCCAGGTGAAAAATCAGGAGCACAGGCTGGAACTCTCTTCTCTGTGTTGCTGCAGGAGCGACCAGGCTGAGAGGGGAGCTGAGAGGCAGCTGAGTGCATCCGAGTTGGCACGGCGCTCTGTGCACTCCTGGCACAGAGGACTCCACGCACAGCTGCTGTGCTGTCACTGCTGCCGTGGGCATGGCCGTGAGCTTCCCTTGCTGTGGAATCCACAGTGCTTTGGGACTGCAGCTACCCCAGCTTTGCTCAGCCCTCTGTGCTGGAGGACGTGCAATGTACTCTTTGTCCAGGACCAAATGGCAATTGCACTGCACCTCCTCTAAAGTTCAGGTGGCCCAGGATGAAAGTAGAACTGCTCCTGTTTGAAGGAGACATCTCTCTGGCCTCTGCTACTGTGTATTCCTACTCCCAGGAGTGGGACTGGGAGGACTCAAAAGCACTGCTGTCAGACTTTGGAACAAAAATTATCCCTCATGAGCACACACTGCAGAAGAGAACTCTCCTTACAGCCCCTCTCCTTGCTCATTTTTGTATGAACCTGTGTGGCCCTCTGAGTCAGCCTCTGATTTGTGTGTTGCCTGCAGTCTGGTGATGTGCATTTCCATAATGCATGGCGGGCTGGGGAATGAGTGTCAGCATCCCAGAACGCAGGCTGAGTCTGTGTGAATGCTAAAGCAGCCCTGGCTACCACGCTCTGCCCTGTGCCAACACAAACACTTGTGCATTCATGCACTGAGTAGGATTGGGAAACTGGTCCTGCTGGAAAATTCTTTGCATGGTATTTTATCCTCTTTCTTTTTCTTTCTTTTTTTTTTTCTTTTTATTTTTCTTTTGTTTTTTTTTTATTCTTTTGTTTTAACAAGGCCAGTTCCCTGATCTGGCTCGCCATGAGAGTGCACAATCAGACATGCAGGGGATGGTCCAGGAAGCATGAAGTGACATGCTCATGTGGGAGGTGGGAGTTTAAAGGGCCCTGCTGCACAATGCGAAACTCAACCTGATGGTGACAGGCTGGACCATTTCTGCTCTTGGCATGTTGATTGCTGTGTTCCTGCCCTACTTAATTAAAAAAGTTGCCCTGTCACAGTAAGGAGAAAATGTAATGCTGACTGGGCAATAGTGTGGAGCCTCTGGAAGCATTGGGACTGTGTCTCCTGTGCATGTGGAGTAGCTGGATGCTCTTTCTTGGCCACTGCAAAGGATGGGGGTATGCTCCTACAGCTTGACGGAAAAGGAACATCAAAGCCTAGTGGATGGAGGGCAGTCTAGAGTCTGTTTTGTTCTGCCCATAGTGGATAGATCCTAAGAGCTCTCATCCTGTTTTGAGCAGCTGTTGGAAGGTGTTTCACTGCCCCTGAGAGCTGAATGCCAGGAGGAAACTACCATGATGACCAGGGACTTCAAACATAATCAGCTGCTGTTGCAGCTGGGACTTCTCCCTCAAAGGTAGTTCCCCTCTCCAGCTGCCAGCCAAAAATACAAGAAGAGGCCAGTAAGAATGCAATTAACCAAGATTTTCCATATTTCTTTATACTAATAATGATCTGATAGACAAGCAGCCAGATTAACTGGCTTGCTTACCCCTCGCTGCTAAAATGGTGCTTGCCTTGCTGAGCAAAAGAGCATCCTTTAGTTTCCACTCGCTTCCCTTTGGAAGGAGCACCCTGTGAGCCACTACCCAGCCTTGCTCCCAGTGACACAGGTTGATGGATGGAAGGGTGGCGGTGCTGAAGCTTGTTGATACACATCAAAAGGTTGTTGAGGGCACAAGGGAACACCACTCTCTGAAACAGGGAGGGAACTAGGAGGTGAGAAGTGTTGGCAACTTAGTTCATAGAATCACAGAAGGGTTTAGGTTGGGAGGGACCATAAAGATCACCCAGTTCCAACCACCCTGCCATCAGGGGTTGGTGGAACACTAGCCAGGGATAAAATCCTGCTTAAATCTAGGCTGTCCAGCCCATGGACTGTTTGTGGGGTGGTTTGTTGCTGTCTTGGTGCTCTTTGGCCTTGCTGGTAGTCTGCATCTTTGGGTCTGCTAGGAAGAGAAATACTTCATTAACCTACATGGTCACCGAGCAGCACCAGGGTCTGTTCTGAGCAGTGGATTGGCAGGAGAAACCATTTCAAGAGAGCTTAGGTGAGGTGGTGCCACACTGCTGCTGAGTTCTGATGTAACAGACTTGCATGCAAACTTTGCTCCTGACTCGCGATACAAAAGCACAAGCTCTGTTTCAGCTATTCCAGAATTTATGGAAATTTATTTAATTCGAGCAGTCTGTATGTCTGCAAAAGAAGGGGGATAGGTGAGGTTGCTCATGGGGGTTTTTTTACAATGTTTTTTTTGGTTGTTGGGGGTTTTTTTTCTTAATTTTTTTCCCCCTTAACCATTTAAGCTGTCTCCAGACCATGGACATCTGGGATTGGAGTTATTGTGCATGGGCTATTAACTGCAGAATATCAAGGTTTAGCAAAGCTAAAGTTTCCTTCAGCAGGTGGTTTTGTCTTCCCCCCACACTAACACCAATATTACTTTGAGGTTAGAAGCTCTTCAGGCTGCTCTGCCTCAGATAGCAGTTCTGCTCTTCAGTACGTAGGAAAAGACAAACCTTTCTGTTGGAGTTTGTTTAGGAATTGTTCAAATCCTTGTGAAAGTATTTTTCTAGATGCTCTATTGTAGCCAAATTACAGGGCAAATGCTTGTTTTGCTCTTGTATATCTCATAAACAAGAACAAACCATTGGTTTTCCTTCCCATGCAGTTGGAATACCCTAACAGGATGGTTAGGGAGGAGATTGAGCAGGGAGAGCTCATTACAGTTCATTTCTTTTCAGCTGAGTAAGAAGGATTTATTAGGAGAAATAAATGTGCAAATTTAACAGCTTTATTCAGATAATGGAGGATTTCAAGTGTTTTTGACACTGCAGATCACTAACTAGGATTAATAAGAGTGGGATACAAATCATGCTTAATCTAGTTAAGGGCTTGTAGCAGCTTGTGGCAAAGCTTGCTTTTGCTTACCTCAAAGAGCAATTTGAGTAAAGCTCTTTTCTTTTGCATGTATCAAATTAAATAAATGTGGTTCCCAGTTTGGGCAGGGTTAGATCAACTAATCAACTACAAATCTCCCCTTCATCATGAGAGAGTACTTCAGATCTGTGCTGTAGCAGGAGGGAGCTCTGCAGCAGCTGATGGGATATGCACAGAAAGACTCATGTTTTGAGGCTCTGACCAAGATGAAGAATAGTTAAAAATTATACTAAAAAAAAAAGCCTGGACTGTGTCAGACTTCTGGATCCAATAATATTGCTAATGAGTTGTGAAAGCCTGGCCCATTGTTGATTAAATTAAAGATGCCACTAAGCAGCTTTCTGGTTGTCCCAGCAGAACTGAATAACTATTGTTCTGCAACAATACAGTGCTCAGCAAGAGCAGAAGCTAACACTCACCCCAGGGTTTCCCCTAAACAGGCTGCTTTGATCCTTGGGGAAGGGGGTCTTCCACTGGTTAATGAGAACTGGTTAAAGCATATCAAAAATACTGTTAAAAATTTTACCCCTCACATGCTACTGAATTCAGTGACAGCAAATCAAAAGGACTGGACAAGTATTTCCAACCAGTTGTCTGAACTGCTGAAAAAACCCCAACAAAACCATGCAAGCTTGTTAAATGGTAAAAAAAAAAATGTAGGTGTTGTAAGAATTTAAAGTTTTTTTGACTAGAGTACATGAGATACCATAAGAGGTCCTTCAAAGGATCCTCTGTCTGAAAGGTAGAGTAAGCTTGTTTTAAGCTGGAATTTATTTTCAGCTCTTTTGTATGATAGCACAACCTGGTGTTCTGTGCCCCTAATCCTCTTGGCTAATCAAAACCTTTCCCATTGGTGTAACTCAGCTTCAATAAAAGGTCATGGAAAATCCTTGACCATGAGGTGTTTGTTGTTTGAACAGCACGGTCTGTCTTCCTGATGCAAACCCAAATTATTTCAGTCCCTTCCGACACTGTCCTGAGTCTGTGTTTTCTAACCTTGCTGTGTCTGAAATCCTTCAGCAGCAGATCATTATAGAAACAAGGCCTTTCTGCAGTACTTGTATTTTGTGGAGGAGGTTACTGTCTTTTATGGCCATTGAAGCTGTAATTTATGGAGCAAGAAATGTAGTCTTTATATAACTATACAGTTACATAAATTGGGCAAATGTTCCTTAATGCTTGTGTGTCATGAAATTGGGTGATGTCATGAAGTTACAGCACTTTGTGGCTATTCTGACTGCTGTCCACATCTGCATAATCCTATACTGTCCCTCGAGTATTTGGGCTGAAAAAAGTCCCTCTCAGATCCCAAGCCTCAAACTGCCAGGTCAAAGGCAGGTGCCACAATGCCCAGAGGAGCAGTTGGGGACAAGACCCTTTGGGATGTGTAACTTCCCTAAGTTCTCATATAGAACTGTGGAAAGCAGACCTCACTGATCCAGGTTCATGTTTTCTATTACTCTAAGTGCAGCAGCCAAGCTCAGGGGGCTCGCTCTGGCTCAGTCTGCTCCATGTTTGCAGGGTGGGCGCTGGGCAGCTGCTGGACAATCCCACACGGGAACACCACGGGTCTCCGTGGGCTTAGACTGGGCTGCACTGGGCCTCCCTCCTCTGAGGAGGACCTCGTTATCCCTGCTCAGATACCCAAATCCAACTAGGAATCAAGCAGGTGCATAGCAAAGGCTGTGGAGAAGCAGAGCTTCTGAAGCCTGGGAAGAGGCTCAGAGCTCAGGTGGGAGGAGAGGTGTAAGGCTAGGGTGGCTGGTCACACTTGGTAAGAAAAAAGGAAGTGTGACACGACTGAACAAGCCTCACCTATTAACCCTACAAGGGGAAGGGGTGCAGGTTCAATAGTCAGGATCAAGAGTTGCCTTTTTATTTCTTGACAGTCTGTGATCCTTTCATGAGGGTTGTTGAGGTCTGCACGTGATTGATCTGTCCAGGTGTTGGAAATCCGTGTGAGCTACCCCTGAATATTCAGATTTGGGGGGAAGGTAGTCTCGATCCTAGCTTTGGTGTATGGTGATGCAATCTTAAGCTGCATTGGCAGTCCCTTACTTCAATAAAAAGCTGGAGAGTTTGCTTTCTAGCTGCTTCAAGGAAGTCTTCCCACTGGGAGGAGAATGCAACCCTCATCTTTAGGAACACGTTCCCCTTTTGCACTCAGCCAGGCTGAGTGGAAGAACAAAGCGTTGTGCTTGCCACCACTGGTGTGAGAAGTGAGGGAGAAAAATGGTCCCCAGCCCCCCCATCAACAAAAATGGTGCAATTTCTGAAGCCTCGCTTATCTCTGAACATACTGGAAAGGGCTCACAAGGGAGCAGGGTTTGGGCAGCCTGGCAGTTCTTTCTTTATTCTTTATGCACCAACAGTTCGTACTCTTTAATATTTGAAGTGTAGTGAGATCAGCCTGTGTGAGTCACTGCCCTTCCACACAAGGAGGAAAACACATGGGAAGTACTTATCTGACCTACTTTCCGTGGAAGGGTGCAAAAGCACAGTGCAAACAAGCAGGGACAAATCCAGAAATCCAAATTACCTCATGACTTGCCGTTAAGTAAGAGATCGAAGGGCAATTCACTCTAGAAATATGCTTGCAGAAGCTTAAGAAATAGCATTTTGGGGTTTTATTTTCGGTAGTGAAGGAAAGTGCTAAAAAAAATGATGTTCATGTGAGGGTTTTTTGTTCCTACTTTCTTGGGTTTTTAAAAAAAAAAATCATATAACTGCAATAATTGCCTAGAAGGGGTAAGATCTTGGAGCTGAATGGGTTGGTGGCAACTTGGATACCTGTCTTCAAAGAGGTAGAATCTAATGGGCTAGTTAACCACCTTGGAAACCAGGTGTTCTCTGGAAATGTGGGGAATGGATAAGGTATTAAGGATAGCAGAGAAAACTGGATAACTCTGGTGTCTTGAAAAGAATGAAGAGGACATAGGACCAATAAACACGTCCATTGTAGGTAATGAAGTGACAACTATAGAGCTGGATTGCTTTGACAGTGCATATTAGTGCTGGCTAACTTCTTCCTGGGATGAGGATGAGTGTTACATTCATTTTTAAGTGACCCAGTGTTAATGGAAGCTAGAGAAATACAGTGGGCCTGGTTGCAAAGCTGACAGGAATATATGTCCTATTTTTGCATCATAAAATGAGATTTTCCACTCCTTGGGATCATTGGGATCCTGCAGCTTGGATGATTCAATGTGACATCCAAACTTGAGGATGGCAGTGCTCAAAAGGGCTGACAAAGGCAACTTGAGGATGGGGTAGGAGTCAAAATTTGTGAAAACAGGGAATGTAGTTGTATGTCAAAAAGATGAAATTTGGAAGAAGTGGCTTACAGGGCTTTGGTTTAAAATCTGAGAAGGGGAAATGACTGGTTGGGTGATGGGAGCCCTGCAGAAATAAGCCTGGGGCTAGTCATGAGCTGAGAGTCAGGCATGTTGTGCTGATAGGAGCAGTAAGTGTATGCGGCACAGGCCAACAAGATGCATGAAGTAATCACTCTGTAATTAGTAAATTAGTAAACACTGAGAGTGCTGTCATGTTTGGAGATCCTAAACAGCTTTGAATGTTGTATGCTGTGACAAACAAGTGCCACAGAACAGGGGTTTGGCCTCTTCTTTCAGCAACTGAATTTCTCTGCTGGTTGGTGTACTCCTTGGAGTGTAAATGGAGAAAGCTCAGGGCTATTCTCTGACAGGGAAGGCTGGCTTCTATCTCTGGACTTATTTTGAGTGCCCACACGTAATAAAAAGGGACTTTGATTCTCCTTCCAGTTAGGTGCTTTTGTTTCAGATATGTGAACAGTGTTGGAGTCAGAAAGGGAGAGAAGACAAACTACTTTGCATCCCCCTCCTTTCTGCTCCTTAGAATTAATGCAGCAGCTTGCAGATGGAGTGGTTGGTGGACAGGGAAGACATGAGCAGGGAGCACCTGAGCAGGCTGGTAAGGCCTGAGCGTTTCCTGCTGCCAGGATGCAGCAGTGAATGGATTCCTTGCTTTCTCCATTCCCAAAGCACGGGCAGCCAAGGAGCAGTGCAGAGAGACAGCAAGACTGACCTTTCCGACACCAAACAGACTAACCAAAACTGCTCTTTTAGGGAGGGGAGCTGGAGTGAAGGAAGATGAAAAAATGCAATCTGAATGAAGAAAGTTTGTGTGACCTCCACGAGTCCCTAGAGGACTCTGCGCAAGGAATATAATAACTAATCTCACCACTGACACATCTTTCTGCTCCTCTCTTTAAAGCAAACTACAAATCTGAACCTTCCCCCTGAAGACCTTGATTCATCTGGTGATGAAGACGATGCGTTCTCAGGTTCAGGTGCAGGTGAGTTATTAGCACTGGCACTGTCAGTGCTCGATCCTTCTAGAATGTGGCAATTGCGATCTCTCTGAGCACGCAGGCCAGGGGGGTGGAGGGAGGAATCCACACACATACCCATCCCCCAGAACGTGAGAGCTGGGAGCAAAGAAAGGGCGTAATCTATTAATCTCATATTCCTTGGCATACCAACAGCTAGTAGAAAATGAGCTGTAGGAGACTTGAAAAGGAGCGGAAGCAGAGGTAGACTCCATGCGATTGCTAATATGAGACGTGTGAAGAATGTTATGAAACTGGAGTGATTCTTTACTCACGGGGAAGAGACATCATAACAAGGGCCTTTTTGAGCTGGTAGGAGATAATGTTTGAGGGTGTATAAACCCCAACCTGCATACAAGTGCAAACTTTATCTGTCATCAGATGTGCATGTTCCCATGGGCCATGATTTTTTGTAAGTGATAAAGGGGGTTTAGGGTAGGGAAAAAAGTCTATCAAAATGATTGCTAAACTGCATGAGAGAGACCTTTGGTGTTCAGCGCTGAAGTTGAGGGGATGCTAGTGAGAAAAGAGCAAGCTATTGCTGAAGCATGGTATCCTTCTTCCTTCTAGCCACAGGCTTGTATTTTAGATTAAACTCTGCAGAAATAAAGACCCTGAAATCAGTGCCAAATGTGGTAGAGACTGAAGGTGTGACTGCTCTGAATCAAATTAAAAAGAAAACATTTATGGAAAAAGACTCAGATAACCAGCCTGAGGAACCAGTGTACGGAAAGCAGATTTCCCTTGTCAGCCTCACCACACACAGGCATTTTTGCCTTGGGGAGAAGCAGATGACTAAGAAAGTATTGCTGAATAGCACATTGGTCTGTCCCTTCCTTATTCCACTGAAAATGATGAGGAATTAGAAACTGAACTGCTGTTATTATGAAAATTGGCTATGCAGGTTAGGTATCCTCCTTAGACCAGTGTCCTGAAGATACTATTAATAGGTCTCTAAATTGGCCAAGGATAATACTTTTTTTTGTTTGTTTGTTTTGCAGGTCCCCTGACTGACCAATCTCACACCTGGAGAATCACAGGAGGGCTGAATAATTCCTCTGTACTGGCAACACCGGTGGATTTCAGTGAGCAGCCATTTCCTGGGATTGAGAGCCGAACTGAAAAGGAAGTAATATCTCCTTCTGCCAGCAGTAATCTAGTGACAGAGGAACCAGTTGTAGCTGTGAAGGATGAAGTGTCCATCCTGGGCTCACCTGATGGGAAGCCAACAAGCCACGTGGTCACAACAACAGTGAGAAGCCCCACTGCTCACTTCCCTTCTGTGGTTCATGTAACTCCTTCAGAAGCCTCAGCTGTGGTCCATGAGCTTGAACCTAAAATCCCCAGCTCTGATATGCCAGACACCAAGGAGGTGCCCGAGCCCCACTCCACTGTCCATGGTGAGGGTGACATCGCTGCCACCCCTGCAGCGACAGCCCCGAAGGAGGTCGTTCCTACACATGAGGAGGTTCCTGAAGATGGCTCTGGAGACCCGGTGAGGACTAATAGCTCTGACACCTTTCCCAGGAGATGGCTTTAGTAGCATGTAGTTGGTTGGTTTGGTGGGAAACGGTGTTAATTTGTCAAAAACAATGATTGATTTAATAGGTTATGTTGGTGGAGGGTTTTAGATGAGAAAAAAACAAGGGTGTGGAAAGTCTTCAGAAACAGACGTGATGACAAACATGAATAACCTACCTTGTATGTCCCAACAGGGAGACTTCATCTTGACTAAAGACGAGGATTTGGTCCCCACCCAGAACTCAGAAGTACTGGCTGACTCTGAGAGGAATGCCAAAGCAGCAGGAGCCTCAGGAATTATGGACAGAAAAGAAGTTCTTGGAGGTACCAGATATTCTGGATTTCTAGCTGGTAAAAGCAGATTCCTGGAGAAGCCTCCAGGCAGCAGAAGCTGCAGTTCTGCAAACACATCTCTGAGCATGGAAGCCAAACTTTTATGTTACACCTCTGAAATGAGGGTGATGATTCTGTGCTGTCAAAACCCCAACAGGGGCAAATATTAGTCTTCTAATAGCAGCTGGCAGTGACTGCTTTATCTGCAACTTTCTTTAAACCTATTCCTTAACTCCTCTGAAAAATTACAGTAGAATTTCTCTGTTGCTGCCTCAGTCAAATTACCAGGGTTGAACCAAAAAACACCCAAAAAATCATAGCCTTGTGTGCTTTGCAGCATGTCCCAGTAGGAGATCTGTGTCCCTAGGACTGGCTGGTGTATTTGAGCAAGTGCTTGGTAATGGCAGGGGGACTGGTTTGGGAGGGGGCACAAGGACAAATTAATTTAATTAATTTGGGAACAGGTAAAGAACAGTCTGGAATTTAAAATCATAGTAGTACTATCTGGTATGGCACCTGGAGTAATCTGTGTTTCTTTCTCCCCTTCCAGGTGTTATTGCTGGAGGACTTGTAGGCTTGGTGTTTGCCGTGTTTCTAGTTGCATTTATGCTGTATAGAATGAAGAAAAAAGATGAAGGCAGCTATTCACTGGATGAACCAAAACAGTCTAACGGAGGATACCAAAAACCACACAAACAAGAGGAATTCTATGCATAAACACTGATCTTCAGGACACTTCTTATTCCATCTTTCTTGGACTCTTCTCTCCCTGCACGTGGACCTCCTAGTGTGCTTTGCATTAAACTTAAGCCATATGATCATTGGGTTATTTTGCCCTTACCACTTTGCCATTGGAAATTTTATAACTACAAAGTAGATCTGGATTCATTGAACATTCCCTGCTTTCTTGCACAACGTTTTTTGTTTTTTTTTTTTTTTTAACAGAATTGGGACTGCAAGTTCCTAAACTCACTTTGGTTAATCTAAAGACTGCTGGGACAGGCAGTGGGGAGATGATAAGGGAGCACTGTATGTATAAAACTCATGATATTTAGGGAAAGGGCTAGCAAGAATAAACAATTACCAGTGCTCGAATTCTGTATAGCAGGGATCCTTCCTATTTAACTCATAGATATGTTTTGAGTGTAACAAGTGGCTGCGCTGGGCAGACATTTGGTACACTGCTATCCTCTAGCTCTTTCTGACAGCTGTATTTGGAGCACTTAATGCCTACAAAACATCAAGCTGAATTTGATTTCTAGTGAAAGGAGGTGTGAGTGGCAGGGTAAACAAATGACTGTCACGTGGTTTAAAATAGCTTATATTTTGGAAGTATTATCCCATACTCAAAAACAGCTTCTAAGCAGTTGGTACATACACTAGCAAAAAACAAACCCCAAGAACCCCACAACTAAGCGGAGAGTTAATTTTACCAATAGAGTTGGACTGTCCCACTTCTCTCTCTCTTTCAAGGCTTAGGTAAGAAGTAGATTTTCCCAAGCAGTCCCATCTCTGACATTCCCTTTCCCAGGTGCCAGGCTGGGCTGTCCCGCTGTCGCTGATCTCACGGCGTGCAGTGCCAGAGCCATGGTGACCAGGGCCGTGTTGTGGCACCTCTGCTCACCGCGGTTGTCTCGGAACATGGTCTGCCCTGTGCCACAGGGTGCCTTGGCACACAGGGGTGGGAGGTGGGAAGCAGCACGTCATGACTGCAGCTAAGGAGCAGAGAAGCATCTGAAATGAGCCTGCGCAAGGCTGAGCGTAGGTGGCCTTAAATGGATACAGCAGTTGGTGTGCTTGGCTCTCCCTACTCCGGAGCAGCTCCTCAGAAGCTGTTCCTGCACTTTGGAGAGAAGCACTCCAGGGATGTCAGACTAGTAAGGGCCAAAAAGCGCCTCCTGGGCAAAGTCTGGATGCCTGAAGCTGTGCGTGGTCAGTGTGCTGTCAGATGTCAGGCGCTGGTGCCTCACTGGGGGTCTGGAGTTCTCCAGAGCATCTCAAACTGAGTGAACACAAATGTAGTGTTCTGTACAAGCCTTACTTCTGCTCTGCCTTTGGGTAGCTTCTTGCCACTTCAGTTCCTCATCACTCAGTGCAGAAGGTATGGGGTGGGAGGAGGAGTGTTTACAGCTGATGTAAATATTTGTACTCTTGAGCCAGAGGGAATGGTTGGAGTATATTGGAGAATATTGCAACAGTTTGTCCAAATGTTGCACATTAACAGTCAAACTTAAAAACCTGTGTAATTTAAATGAAGTATAAAACACTCCTGAGCTGCCATGCAGCTAAAATTGGTGCCTTCTCTGCAAACACAAGAAAAAAGCCCCAAAATATCTTGATTCCAAACTCTTGTTTATGCACATGGAGAACTTGTGCATATGTGTAGCTGGCTGTTTTTTTTAAGTAAAGCTGCAATGACCATTATGGTTTTTTGTTAGGGTTGTTTTTTTTTTTTCAGTTGGTTGGTTTGGTTTTGTTTGTTTGTTTGTTTGTTTTTTGTTTTGGGTTTTTTTTTTTTACTGAATGAATTTTTATAGGTTAATGCAATGACCAGATGGTGTTAATTTCAGCTGTAATTCTTTGCTTTGTATAGGAATGTAGAAATGTTTGATAGGTCTATCTATGAAAAGGTTCTTGTAAAGCACAGGAAGATAAAGTAGTAAAATTCAGTTGTACCTCACAACCTTGTTAGGGGGGAAAGGAAAAAAACTGTATATTTTGGTAGTCTTAACTGACAGTTTGTGAAACAAACATGACATTCTGTGTTATTTAAGTGGTACAAATGAAATACGAGTTCTGGCAGAAGAATGCAACATTGGGTTATCTGTATGCCCTGTAAAGGTATACTGCAATAAATGGCATTTTGGCAAGAATGTGTCTGATCTGTGAACATTGACATGTATAATACTTCAAAAAATAGATATTGTTTTTAAGACTGCCTAGGTGTTTAAGGAATCTGGGTTCCAGAAGTGTGAATTCTGGGGCTAAAGATGCAGATACTCAGTTCAGCAGTTGAAGGGTAAGAGTGAGGGTAGCTTCCCTGCCACCCTGCCCGGGGTGTCCTGGTCCCAGTGAGCTGCTCTTGCTGGAGGCACTGGTGTGGGATACATATTGGCTCTGGTAGGGACTTGGATGAAATTGCTTTGTTAGAGCTCTGCAACATTTAGTGCTGGTTCTGATTTTAGGACCTCTCCTTGTACAGTATGTCACCGTCCCCAAAATGGTGATAAAAGGTGCAAATCTTCCACGGGGCTTGCTGTTGCTCTCTTGTGCCCTCAGGAGTTTGAGAGCAGAGAGGACTGTAGGAAGGCAGCTCCAAGCCTTTTTAAAACCTCCTTTCCAAGACAAATTGGAGATTGTACCCCCAAGGGGGGAGAGCAGAGCAGGCCTGTCCTGGGTACTCTGCTGTGCAACATCAATTACTCTGGGGCACTATGGCTTGTGCGGGAGGAGATGGAGCAACATAGAAGTAGAGGAGAATGTCCTTCACTAACCAGGGAAGTCAAGACCTGCTGTCTGTCTGGGTGGGTGGGTCTTACTGCAGCTTTACAATTTTTTTCTTTTTTAAGGTTTCAAACTGCAAGAAACTTACTTATTTTTTTGTTCTATAAACTAGCCACTGTATTTTGAGTTTATAAACTCTCCTTGGTTACACTAGAACCATGGGGGCTATGTTTACCAAAAAAAAACCCATTTGGAGGAATCTTGGTAATCAGAAAGTTTTGAGATCAGGCAAAATGATTGGAGAATTGAGTTTAGAAGACTTGCTTCTGTAGCTAAATACAGCTGGAAAATGCTTTTTACCGTCATGTGAACTTTGCCAGTTGCTTAAACCAGGTAAAAGACTTGTGTAAGATCAGAGCTGGCTGGTTTGTGTTGTAGTGCCTTACTAGCTATGAATTCTCTTCCTTAGGGGCTACCACGACTTCTGCTTCCTCTTTTCTAGTCAGTGATCATGTGTGACGTTGAGGTGGCACAGAGGGAATAAAATGAAGTGCTAAGGGAAGTGGGAAATTTCTGTGTGAAAACCCTTGCAAGTGCAACACTTGTCTGGTCCTCAGTCTGCACTTGAGAGAAATGTTGTTGTGCCAAGAGAGAATAATCTGCAGGAGGGCTGCTCTGCCTCTGGCACAGGTTGGCCTGGGTTTTCCTGAGTCACATTTCAGTTCACTGTGCTTCCTGACTTTCTTCTTCATCCATGCTGGAGCAATTATCACATTTGCTCTTGTTCACAAGTGAGATGCAAAGAATGTGGCTGGCAGAAAAATTTGACCCCTTCTTTGTTCTGGAAAAATGAGCTGGAGGGTGTAAATGCACTGAATGTCAAAGAAGGCAAACTATGAGAGAAGGAGGACTTTTCACAATTCTCACTTTGTCAGGTTGTATTAGAGCTTATAAAGGAAGCTAAAGCAAATCTAAAAGGCTGTATAATCTTGTAATTGAAATAGAGAACAGGAAAAAAAAGAGCGCCACTCTACAGGGGTGCTGAGAAGAAAAGCTATGTCAGGCATTTCATAAATGCCTTATCTGAGTCTTCATCAGGACTAGCATGTATATTGATGAAAATGAATAGTGGAATAAAAGTGCAGGGTGAAATTCACTCCACTTGAGATAGCTGCAAAACTACAAAAAACAAACTCCAATTTGATTTTAAATATGCAAGAGGTGAGGTAGAGGCTCAAAACCAAATAGTTACTTAGCATTCTGGGGTGGTGTTTAGCTCATAAAACTGGAAGCCTGATGGACAGAATTTTTAGTAAGTTTGTCAAGTTAGAGGACAGCAATTTTACTGCAGAAAATGAAATGCAGTGTCTTCACTAAGGAAAGAGGAGAGGAGAAGGTGCAACCTCAGCAATATGCAGGGTCTTACAAAAGGATCTGATGGACAGAGAAATTAAAAGGTAGGATGATGATATACAGGACAAAATACAAAATAGATTCACCAGAAGTAGATTATGCCTGACTAATCAGATATCTTGCTTTTTGATAACACTTTTTTTCAGTCAAAGGCAATCTTTTTGAATTGAACTTCACTAAAGCAAGTTATCAGTGCCACACAGAAAATGAATAATCAAAAGGAGGAAGCTGGGGATTAGTGGAAGAATTGTAAAGTGGTGAGGAGTGAGTTAAGGAGCAGCAGGCTCTGCAAGGCAGAGAGTTAGGAGGGAGGAAAGGCTTCATTTTGGGGACATCTTTCTAAATACTGCTTAACATGGAAAGAAATACACAGGACTACATTTGCTGTTGGGAATTCAGGCACCCTCAACTGTTTAGAGTATGAAGGATATGTTAATATTCTGACAAGTAACATTTAGGGTTAACTTCAACAGGACAAGGTCAAGCTTGAAGGGGATAACAAAATAAATATTTGCACTAACTTGGGAATAAGAGGGAAAGAAAGGGCCAGGTGAATTAGTCAATTTTAGAATAATTATGTATGATGTAGCTGTAAGAAAGGAAAAAATGAGTAAATACAGGATGTAGTAGCCAGCAAGTAGAGAGAATTGTTAGCATCATGGGTATCGTTATACAAAGAGCTAGTGAGCCCTTTGCTTATCATCACCTGCATGGTCTAGGGTTCATTCATGGTGGGAAGGAGCAGAGTAAAAACATTAAAATTATGTGGGAGAAGGGAGGCTCTTCCCCCAGTAAGTTAATGGTGTTTGGTTTGTTCAGCTTGGGAAAACAGACTGACAGGTTGTACAGTTGCTGTCTGCATGCTCCTTGTGGTACTGGACAGTACCAAGGATGAGGATGAGCGATTTAGGCAAAAGAATAATATGGGAACAAGGAAAAAAAATAAATTGGCAAGTATAAACATTAAAAAAAATGAAAACTTTTGGAATCATTCCATTAATGGTGGAGGGAAAAGATCAAAATGTATTGAATACAAAGTTGGATGCTCAGGAAGATTACAGTATAAAATGTTCCTGAGCCAGTGGGATGCCTTTCAGCCAATAGTCTAAGCAAAGAACAGAGAGACCAGTTAAAAACCCTTCCTCTTTCTTACCCTGTTTTAAATTTAATTTACTCTAGTTTACTACTGTCCTCCTTTAGCACAGAAAAGCAGATGGGCAGCCTTCTGGAGCATCGAGATGGTAACAAAAGATGATTTGGACCAATGTACTCTGCTTTGTGCACACACACATGTATATATGTACATGTCATGTGTATGCATCTGCAATGGACACAGAAGTATGTGCTAATGAGAGATTAAAACAGGAATTAGGGAAGGGCAATCACTAAATTTTAAAAAAGTCAGAAAATATTAAGTGCTTTTAAAAGTAGAAAATCCTACTTCAAAATGGCATAGAGCAAAAGATAAATAGGTGTGAGTTTAAACTAAAGATTAGGATTTGGATAGATCATGGATCCCAGAGCGCAGCTGTTCCAGTTTAACCAAAGCCATGTGACTTTGTTGTATAAAAATGTCCTCAGCATGAACCCCTACTTGTCTGAGCCAACCATCAAAGCATTCCTGGCCCCTGAGAACCTGTGTGGGAGACAGTGGTATGCTTAACATGTGCCATGAGGCCCGGGGTCCCCAAACTGTGGTACCCCTCTGATGTGCAATGCATTTGGAAACAGCGTGCAGAGAAAAACAATCGCAAAACCCCAAGCCTCAAAAAATCCACCACCAAAACCTATCTTCCCTGCCTTACCTCTGAAAGTCACAGGCAGGAGCCAGCTGGGTTCCTCCTGTACACAGAGCTGGGGCTGCTGCAGGTCACTGGGGTGAGGGCAGGGACACTGAGGAAAGGAGTGGGGCAGCCTGGAAGAACCATAGGCTGATGCCACCAGGGCTTCTCCCTCTAAACAGAGCCTGGGGACCCATGCCTTAGGTGACTGGACAGCTGTTTTCTTCATGTGGCAAGCCCTGTTGCATCTCTTTCTGAAAGGAAAGGGTTTGAGTGCCAGCAGAAACGCAGCAGGAGCTGAGAAATGCAGGCTCTGAATGAGATACCTCTCTTTTCTGGCGCTCCCATCAGATTTGGAAGGAGTATCTGCTGAGAGCTCGGAGCTGCGCCTCTGGAGATGTTCCCAAAGCATGAGCACTCTTGCTCTGGAACCTGCTGCTGTGCTCAGGGGATGTGCTGGGTGCCAGAGTGTGACCAGTGTGTGACCACAAGGAATCACACAGTTTGTTGTGCTAACAGACACACACAGACTGCCTTACACAGCACCCTAGCTGAGGAAAGCTTCAAAGTGTTGAAACTTAGGATGTCTGCCCATGACTAAATCAAACCAACTGGATTTAAGACTGAAATAATTTCAAAAGGTCATAAAAGAACATAGTTGGATTTTAACAACACCCCCCGGCCTAGAACCCCTCAAAATAAAGCATCAGATATTGCATAAAGAGTTGGCATGTACCCAAACAAGGGAGCAGATGGCGCATCTAATCACTTATCCGGCCGTACCTGGAGGAGATCTGAAAAGCTGACTTTGCTGGCAATCAAAAATCATCTCACTCATGGTCAGAGGCCTTCAAAGCCCACCTCTGAATGGACACCAGGGCCTGGCCAGCCCTTCAGGGACTGTCACGTAGAGTGAGTAGGACAGTTCGTGCAGCTACATGCTGCACACAGCCCTGATGAAGTCATTTCTCATTCAGTACATCCAGGCCTGAAGTTGCCTTTATGAATAACTTGAACCAACAGCTGGGTGTTCAGTCTTCATAACACAGAGCAATGGTTCAAGAAGAACTTCTAGGAGTTTTATTGTTCTCTGGGTGCTGCAGAGGAAAATATGGCTGTTTTGGAGCAATATTACCTGCATTTTATTCAGACTGAAAATGTGGCTTTATTATTATTATTATTACTGCTAATAATGTGCTATTGGAGGAAAAGTCAGTTTGCATATTCTCTTGAAAGTGCTGGTTGAGTCTGCTCTTCCTGCTCAAATAGTGCTGTTAATGTTTGATAGCAGCTGCCTGGGAACACAAGCCTTTGAACTGTTTATTGTGCTTGGGAGGTGGCTTGTCTTTTTTGTTATACATATATATATATACACCAGGGCCTGGCTGCAAGTTTCTCAGGCATGACATAAATGATTAGAGCCCTGCTCAGAAGTGTTGTCAGTTTTAAGTATTCTTTTCAGATGTTACCATCTCTACTTCCAACCCAAACCCGCCGAGCGCTCGCACCGCTCTGAGGAGTGGTTGTGTGGTTACTGCACAGGGAGGATTAGTCACACATTAACCACAGCTGTAAAAACACATCTATGGGAAAATCACCACCAAACACTGAGGCCTTTGAGGCTGCTGCTCGTTTCCAAAGAGGTGGGTTTCTGATCCATTTTGCTCCAGCATTGTGCAACAGGCTGTTCACTGGCGAGTTCACTTTGCTGTCGAGGTGCATTGCAGCTTTTCCTCTGGCACTCCTCTACCTTCTCCACTTCCATGCACCATGGGGGGCAGAACTCTTACAGGTAGAGCCAAGTCAGTGTTTCTAAACCAGCAGGTCCTGGCAGGGGAAAGGGTACTCACACTGTTGCAGTGTTTATCCACATGATTCCAGTGGCAGAGAAGGTGATGTCAAAAGATTACTTAGGGCTAACAACCTTAGGCTTGTGAGGAGCAAGGACACCCTTGTTCATTGCCAAGATGACAGCTAAAGGCTGTGGCAAGTTCTCTTGCTTTTTGCTCAACAGGAAATCACCATTCATCACTGCTGTTCTTCTCTCAACATGTCCCATTCTGCACACTTCTCAGCAAAGTATAGATCCTGAACTCACTTTCCAAGTCCTCTCCAGATCTTCTCAGAGGTAGTAAAGCTGGAGAGCTTAGAGAAGAAGGAGAAAGAGGACAGCAGCATAACCCCCAGGAAGGTGTGTCTTGTTAGGGCCACTCTGCATCGAGGTTTGGCGTCTGAACACCGCTGGTGTCACAGTACGCACTTCAAGGTTTTCTGGAGAGCATCCCAGATCATCATCCACCAACCATGGATTCTGTTATCTCCCCACTGCTGTTGGATTCCATGGAAAGAATGACAAACTGTCTTAATGGGAATATTTGTTGAGGGGAAAAAAGAAGGCAGTGCGAATGAGAAATTCACAATTAGGAATGCTTTCTCCAAAGCTGCTTTGGGCAAATGAAGAAAAGCAGCACTCGTGGAGAACATGTAATTACCATGTCCTCTGCCCCACCCTTGCCTTCTCAAGAGAAAATTTCTGTATTTACTGATTTGCTTCAGGCCTGTGTCACATGTCCCATTGTAAGTCAACAACCAACAAAGTCTCTTTCACATAAATTAAGTGAGGTTCCTTTAGAGTCCCATTGAGTACATCAAGGAGAACTGAGCGCTGGGAACAAGGCAGCCCAGCTTCCTGGTGTTGCTGAAAGTGACGTTCCTGTGTTTGGGAACTGAAGCTGGGAGTCCTCAGCCAGCTTCTGTGGTTCCATTCGGCTTTCTGAAGCTATGTCCTCGCCCTGGCTCCTGCCTGGAAAGGGAATTTAGGCTATGTGAGAAGTTGCATTGTTCTGAGAAAGTGCATGTTTTCTGTGCATTGAGCTCATTTCCCTCCTTCCCAAATACTGCTGCCTCTCATGCCTGCTTCAGCTTGTTTCCCTGTTACCCCAGTAGCACATCTCAGACCATCCCTCCCCTTCCCTCCCTGCAGTAATAGAAGGTTACCTGGGGCTCCTCATATTTTCTCTGCATGAGGCAGCATAAACTCCAGCTTTGCCTTGAGCATGGAGGTATTACTGTTGATCTAGGAAACACCTTAGAGAAAAGAGATCTGAAATTACTCCACTCAGAGGGTTCCCAAACTGATCCCCGGTTTCATAAACGGGAAAATAAATCCTGCACAGCACAGTTCCTCTGGCCAGTTAGGACACTTTTTCCTGTCCCCCCCTCCTTCCCTCACCCACTTTAATACTAATGATAATATTGGAGCCAAATATTCTCTTGTTTATTACAGAGAGCAAATATATATTTTCAGAAGTTCTTGCACTGCATAGCACAGAAAGGCATCTGAAGGCTGGTCCCTGCGGTCTGGAGATGGTGGCAGAGCTGAGAGTCTCGAAATCCCATTCCCCATTGCTGCCCCTGGACACCTGCGAGAGGAAGAGCATGGTCACCTTCTGAGGGCTGGGCTGCTCTTTGCACTGCCAACCAGCAGCGTGGGGACAGGCTCCTCGTGGGCAAGAGAAGCTGTTGTCAAACCTACAAGAAAGGGTTCTCCCGGTATGCAAGCAACAAGCAGAAACAGAAAGAAAATATTGGTCTGCTGCCCAACAGGAGAGGTGAATTGGTCACCAATAACACTGGAAAGGCAGAGCTTCTCAACGCTTTCTTCACTCCTGCCTTTACCAGCACTGATGGAGCTCAGGCCTTGCGAACAGAAGTCCAGGCTGAGGCAAGCACAGACCCATGGCTGCTGAAGGAAGGGTTGGGCTGTGAGCTATTACAGGAGCTTGGCCCCTGCACACTGATGGGCCCTGACAATATCCACCCGAGGGTGTCAGAGAACTGGCTGATGGCACTGTGAGGCTGCTGTCCGTGATCTTTGAGAAGTCATGAAGATTGAAGGACATCCCAGAAGACTGGAAGAAGGTTAACATCACCCACATCTTCAAGAAGGGCTTAAAGAAGCATCCAGGAAATTATAGGCCCATCAGTCTTACTTCAGTCCCTGGGAAAGTTATGGAGTGAATCCTCCTGGGGGCTATCACAAGTCAGATGAAACATGTTGTTGGGAAAAGCCAGCACAGATTCACCATAGGCAAATTGTGCTTGACAAACCTGATTGCCTTCTACAATAAAGTAACCTGCTTGGTTGATGTAAGGTGAGCAGTGGACATTGTTTACCTGGATTTCTCCAAGGCTTTTGATACAGTTTCCCACAGCCTCCTCCTAGGGAAGCTGATGTGTTACAGTCTAGACAAGACACTGGAGTGATTTCCCCAGGGAAGTGGTGAATTCCTCAGCACTGGACACTTCTGAGATCTGGCTCAACAGTGTACAAGGCCATCTTGCCTAGACCATGCTTGGTTGGACCAGATGGTCCTTGAGGTCCCTCCCAGCCTGATATTCTCTGATTCTCTGACATACAACTAATCAGTTTTGGATCTTCTACGTGGTAATGCTGTTCTCCACTAAGGTCATCATCTGTGTTTTAAGATCTTTCTCTATTAAGGGAAAAAAACCCATTGCCTTACAGTAATGACTGAAAAGTTAGTAGAGAGAAGGCTGAAAAGTTTTTACCATCCTACAGCAAAAGTCTGTATATATGCAGGTAATTGATAAAAGAACTTTGTTTAAAAGAATCTGTGCTCAATCCTAAATACAGCCTCAGCAGCTGGCACCACTGCTGGAGTAAAAAAGGGAGTGAGTGCCCATTCCTACAAGGATTATTCTTCAGTTACCAGTCCCACATCTGCGGCCAGTGTGAAACCAACAGCTGGATTTTGGTGGAGTTATCTTCCTGCCCTGCCTCCTGCCTACAGCGTTGCTGAGGTGCTTGGTCATCCCTAGGGGTGACCAGAATGAGGCATCTCTCAGGTACCCCATCCTGTATGACCTCAGAGAGTGAAAGTTTATAAGGGGCTTGAAAATCATATTTCTGTTGAAAAAGAAATTCAGATAAACCCTGACTGCTGCTTACATGGCGCATATAGATAACAAAGATCTTATAAATACATAGAGGGAGATATACACACCAGGACAAAAGTTTCATGGAACTTACTAAACTTGAACCAAATGTCATTTTCTTTTCTTGAGAAATTACCAAATAACAATTGTGACGGGCCACAACCAAGAGAAAAGCATGCAACACCTGAGATCAGTAATGCTCTGCTTGCAGTGCTTTTCCTTTGGCTTGTTTGGTTGAAGCCTTATGCTGTTTCATGTACCCCATGAGCATCCCCTGTGGTGTGAGGTCTGACTCCATTCAGATGTAGCTAATGCTCATTTGTTGGGAAACATCACAAATCACCAGGATCTGCCAGCACTTGCTGTCTTTGTTGCTAAAAACTGAAGCAGTTTTACATTAATCTTTGCAAAACAAAGTGTATCTGATTAAAAGAAAAAGAAAAAACAGTAACTGAAGTTCAGGATGGAACTCCTCCTCTGGAATAGCTAACCAGGGCCACCACGCAGGACAGTGCATGAAGATGTGAGCAGCTGGTGGTGATGAATCAGAAACAGGCAGGAAAGAATCTGCTGAGGGGGCAGGAGCACAGCCTCCTGCCAGCAGCCACTGTGGTTGGCAGAATTTCCTGTCTGTCTGTCCATCCTGCGGTCAATGGCACCGTGTGGCTTTTGAAGTCCGGAGAGCTCAGACTGAAGCAGTCTGTCCTGTGCAGGTTCTCATGTTCCTGTTGTTCTTGCGTGGCTCTGCTTATGCAAAGGAGGAAGGCCAAAGGGTTGACCAAAGTCCTTCAGGAGCAAGAATCATGCTGAAATACAACACCAGCTCTGAGTGTCTTAATTGCTGAAACCTGGGCCTTTGCATGCTTCCCAGAAAACAGAATTGGGGAGGCAAAATCTGGCAGATGGTGTTTCGTGTGTGCCTGCCCTCCTGTTGGAAAGCCAGTCCAAGGGGAAAGGCTAGCTGGACTGTAAGCGTGTTGAAATAACTGGCAAAGAGAAAGCTCTGAGGAGACCTTCTAGTACCAAAAAGGGCTTCAAGAGAGCTGAAGAGGGACCTTTTACAAGGGTGTGGAGTGATTGGACAAAGGGGAATGGCTTTGCACTGACAGAGGGTAGGTTTCGGTTAGATATTAAGAAGAAATCGTTTACTGTGAAAGTGGTGAAACACTGGCACAGGCTGCCCAGAGAAGTTGTGGATGTCCCATCCCTGGAGGCGTTCAAGGCCAGGCTGGATGGAGCTTTGAGCAGCCTGGACTAGTGGAAGGTGTCCCTGCCTGTGGCAGGGGAGTTGTAACTAGATGTCTTTAATGTCTGTTCCAACCCAAACCATTCTGTGATTCTATGTGCAAAATAGGTTTACACACAACCGAAATTCAGCAGCAATGATTTGCAGGACATCTGCAACCATTTCAGGATTCTGGTACAGCTTAGCACCTCTTCTGTGAGCTCCTGGCTGCTGACATCAGATGAATACTGTGTGTACCTGTTAGGTACAGAAGCAACTTGAGAGGTCCTCCTACACTGACCAAGATTAGAAATACAGTAAAATGGATTAAATTAACATGATTAAGAAATACTCCCTTCCTAGGGAAGAGACCCTGACATTTATGATAACCCGGTGTTGATAAGCTGAGTCAAGTACAACACCTACACAAAACCCCGCATTCACAGGACAGTTAGGATGGTAAGAAGCACTTGCAAAGGTCTTTATTTTCCACAGGTTTCATAGAAATAGGAAAAGAAAGCAGACTCCATCAGTGCCTGGCTGAGGGAGAGGCTCCAGTCTGAGTTCAGCCCATATTAGATAACTGAATGAAGAGAGAAAGAGCTTTGTGCTGAATGCTCCAAGCGCAGGAAACGACCAATTAGTCCCGCTGCTCACAGGGTAACTTGCTTTTCCTGTCAGTGCTCAGAAGACTCCTAACACGGAGTGACAGGAGCGATTTGTAAAGGTCAGATAAAACCTGCGGGCATGTTTGGCTCCAGCAACAGCCCCAGCTCTGCTGCAGACCTGCTGAGGGGCAGTGCTCATGCCCACGGCCCCGGGTGACTCCTGCCCCGTGTGTCGCAGCCCAGAGGTGATGTGACCTCTGTCACCAGCGAGCCCAGTCAGGGATGTGCTTGTGGCAGATCACTGCAGCACACGGAGCTCCTGAAGTCTCCAGATATTTCTTGACCATCTGCCTGGCATGGAAAGCAGGAGTTTGACAGGGATGTGATTCCCGGGGAGCCCCCATGGGAAACAGGGTCAGCTCATCTCTCGCCTCCTCTGGCAGATGTGGTACGTTCTATTTGAGCTAATACGTGAAAAGTTTACAGTTGAATTCTGGAGCTAAACTCTTGACATGCTGCAGCTCAGACTAGTAAGATCAAGCTGGAGATGCTACTTTTTTTCACTGGCACAGGGCTGACGTGCTCAGAATTCAACGGCATAGACTGTGAATTACATGAAGTGTAATCTGATTCTTCATTGTTTTTGCTAGAAAATTAAATAAACTACATTAATACCTGCTTTGTCACCAATGTACAATGCATTTGCCATGTGGCCATCCCTAATGCCATCCCTAATATAACTATGTAAGTTCAGTAAGGCCATCTTTTTTGTGAATAAGAATTATGCAGGTAATGATGGATAATATATCTCCAAGCTTTCAGCCCTAGCAATTCCTGAATCCTAAAAAAGGTTACAGCTAAGAACTAAAAGAGACACACTCAAGGCTTCAAGTGCTTATCTCTCGCCTCAGGAGCAATGCAGCTGGTTAATTGCTTGCCAGGCCACAGGTGAATAAATCCTGTGCAAAAGGTTTTAAGCAGAGTACTGTTTCATTCCTACTTTGCAAAGTGCTTCCTAAGAGCCAGGCAAAAAGCTTTACAGTGCTCAGTCACCATAGGAACCTGCCCTTGGGCTTTGGCTGTGCAGGGGTTGCCTGGAAAATAACCTGCCCACACCCCCATTCACACCGTGACTGAAGCTATCTGAGACGTGAAGGTGTTTAGTGAGGAATAAATAGCAAAATAATGGTCTTTATTCCTTCCTGAAAATGTATTAAGTTTATCTAGTCCTGTTAAAGAAACCCCTGTGGTCCTTGACCATTGGAGGATGCAGATTAGCTTTCTTGTCCTCTAGGATGCTGACAGTATCACTTAGGAAAATTAAAAAAAAAAAAAAAAGTCTATTATTTATATGGTGTATTGCTGTGTGGGTGTTACATTTCAGGATGATTTCTGTTTGGTCAGGTTTTCCTAGACCTTGTACTCTGAGCGTGCTCTGTCCCCTGAGCCATCCACCTGTGTCTTTCTTCTGTCTTTCTCATCTTTGCAGATGCAACTCTTAAGCTTTTACAGGCCAAATTTGCACAGCTTGGTACCCTGCTTGGCCATAGCCATGAAGTTCCTGAGTTGAAAATTAATGAGATAAATTGTGACATAAATTAAATTGTCAGCTTTTTTCCATTCATGCTATTTAGAAGCATATGCTGCAAGCATCTAGAAGGCATCAGGATTCAGAGAACTAAACTGGAATGAATTGATTCTCACCAGGTACATCTATACTGGTGCATAAAATGAGGCTGGAGCAGGGGTTCAGCCACAGGCACACAAGAGAGGCATGTCCAGGTCTCAACATGGATCCCATCATTGCTGGCCTGTACCACCTAGCACTGTTCCAAGAGCACCCTGAACCATCCAGGGAACACCACAGGATGATGGGTTTTCCCTGTGCTTGGTTTTCCCTCGGCCACAGGGGCAGAAACAGTTCAGCCATGTGGATGGAAGCTGCACTGTGCTGCTTTGCCCCAGAGCAAGAAAATGGTCCCTAGCCTATTTTATTTATTAATAAAGATTGAAGAGAGGAGCAAAACCTGGATACAATCTGTTAAGTGCTTTTAAAATTGAAGTAACTTGTTAATGTGCATTAAATGTTTAAGCTGGAAACTTGGTTTAAGCCACTCTCTTCCCCCCATCCACTCTTGTGATAGAGACAAAAGGCAGAAATCCTGAGCTGAGATGATGATTTACTGGAAACAGCAATGAGATAAGAAAACAAACAGTAACAGTATCAGCAACCATATTAATAACAAAAGTATACAAAAAGAGGGCGATTTATCCACACAAAAAATTCTCACTGACTCACTGACCTAAACTGGGGCTGCATGGCTCCTGAGACAAGAACAAAAATTGTCCCCCAGACCCTCTGCATGCACCTTTTCCTTCCTGACCACAAGTCATCCCCTTTCCTCCTTGGAACTGGGAATTCCATAGTTCTGCCCCCCCTCATTGATGTGAGTGGTATAGAATAACAACGCAGACACACCCACACAGCTCCAGGCTCCCGCCCCTCGCAGCCCTGGCCATGGCTAAGGCAAAGTGAAACTGGGAATTTAAAAAATATTAAGTGTAAGTTATTTCCATCCTATAGACATGATGAAGAACCTGGGGTGAGCACACTTGTGGCCAAGAGGTTTTGCCAGAGGACAAGCACAGCAGGGGTAAATGTTGAGACCATGGAGCTCCAGAGCCATCCTTTCATTTAGTGCCTGGATCCATGGAAACGGAGTCCCTGCTAGAGCTGGCCATGGAGCACTGCAGTGTCCCGTCCCTTGCTCTGATGATGGCACAGCAGCTGGATGTGGCACGGTTTCCCTCTGGAGTCCCCACAGCCCCTCCTTTCTCTGGTATCCAGGATATTTCCATATCCATCCTGGCTCAGGAATTCAGGAGCACTGCCAGCTACCTGAAGCCAGAGAGACCGAGGGAACATTGTGCGAATTTTTAACGCAAAGACAGATTTTCCTTGGTAAAAAAGATGGTCCACTGGCATCTGTTGGTGGCTGTTGAGGGACTTTTTATTTGTACAGACTGCGAAACACATGCTGGACTTGCTTATCTGCCCTTGTATCTTCCATAATAAATGCAAAGAGCAGCATTTTTTGGAAGAGGTTTTTCTTTCACTAAACTCAGTTAAACATCTTTCAGCTAAGCACCTTTCAACAAACTAAATTTTTCCTCTCAATATGAGTAAGTAGAAAAAGATGTGCCTTCAGTCCATGATGTGCCAGCAGATAGATGGGTATTTAGCAGGTGGGAAGGCTCAGAACATCAGCAAAGAGTGACAGCAAGCCTGAGGGGTGAAATGCTTGCCCAGGCATTTTTAGTAAGGCAGTGAAGAGAAAAGAAAATAATTTATTCTTTTTTTCATGCACTTCCATCCCTCCACAATTCAGAGGGATTTGAACTGCCAGAGTTCAAAAAGTGTTTGGACAACTCTCTCAGGCACATGGTGCGACCCTTGTGTTGGTCCTGTGGTTGGACTAGATGGTCCTCGTGGCTCCTGTTCAACTCACGATATTCTATGACTCCAATTCCATCTCTGCAGCACCATTGAGGCATGTCCCAATTTTCTGGGACCACTCCTCCACCTCTCCCCATGCTGGGATCTCAGCCATGAGGATGGGTGGTGCCTCAGGGCACGAGGGAGGGAGCTGGTTCCTCTCGGAGTTGGGAGCAACAGGAAGGCTTGGGCAGGCAAAGGGCCCTGTTGGTTGCTGCATGTGGAATTGAGGGGTTTGGGACAGAAGGGTATAAATACACAGGAACATTTTCCAGCCTAGGCTTCCAAACCACTGGGCAGAAGAAAGGAGGGACATGGCAGACCTGAGACCACATCTTGTGCTATTTCCTGTGCCAAATCATGAATTTTGGACTGATCCCAGTGGAGCTCAGGTACCTGGGGTGCTTGTGCTGCAGCCAGGCCAGTTTGCAAAAACACAGCCCAAAGGGCTCCCACAGTGGATGTCAGTAACCATCCAGCCTTGGCGGAACTCTGTTCCCAGGAAGTTGCAAAACCTGCCTGGGAAGACAGGCAAGTAACCAGGCTGCAGGCAGCCCAAGTGCTTCCTTAAAAGGCTTCTGGAGCTGATCCATGAGCGGTGTCACACATGGGATTTTATGAAGTGCTCATCTCCATCCCTGCGCCTGCTGCTCTGACAGGCACTGGTGAGATTTCACTGAGGGTATGGCAATACCCAGGAGTGAATCACACACACCGTGTACGTAAGATTTCATGGCTATTATTATATGGCCTAGACGTTCCAGCAGCCTGAAGAAGCCTCACAGTTCCCTGGAGAGCTCCTTGCCTCAGCGCTGGAGGCAGAGCAGGGAGCTCTTTGTCCTCTACCTCCTCCTCCTTCTTTCATCTAACACACTGAGCATGGCAAGGGTGAGCTTCTCTCAGAAATGACATCTGCTGTCAAAACAGCAAATAACAGCCTATTATTTATTATTTATTTATTGCAAACCTGCTGTTTGTCTGAGTTAGTGGGATAATCAGCTGCTGATGAACTTTGTCAGTGAAATTCAGTTAGCACAGTGTTGCACAGGGATGTTTTTTAAGACGTCAGACAGTAAAGGTGCAAGGTATATCATTAATAGTGTTCCGTCAGTGTATGGACTGCATTATTTTATATATAGTGTAACAGAATATGAAGAATACTGCATTTTATGGTATGTGTGGGGGTAGGATTGAGGCAGGATTTCCAAGCTCACTGTCACATTTCCACCTCAAGAAATCTCCACCCCACTGCTGCATTGCTTCTGTGTGTGTTGAGGCTGACACCAGAAATAATTTTGACCATTAACAAACAGCACCTCTTTTGGAAATGCAGCCAAGCCCTGAACTGAGGAAGCAAACATCAGCAGTGTATAATCAGGCTCCCAGCAGTTCAGGAGAGGAAGTAATAAATAACTCGCCTACCTGGAGCTGCAGGAGGAACCCAGCAGGTTGCATGCAAGGACCCATCTGGGCACTTTTCCCAAGAATCGTGCACCAAAAAGAGTCCAGGTGTGGAAGGAGCCATGTGATGCTCGTGCCTGCTTGGCCTTTAGAGTCCAGGGAAAGGCTGGGATCTCTCGCAGGAGCACAGGTGACACCACATCTCAGGCTGGAGGTCAGACTGAATTCAGACCAAATCTACTCTTGGGTAGTTCTGTTTATTTCTGGAAGTCTCACACCCCAGGACTGTGTATCTGAACTACATCTTTTAAGAAGACTTTCCTGCCTGCTCACTGGGGTAGGAACTCAATGATGGGAGCTTGCCACTCCCAAATGCACATTCCAACTTTTTAGTATATAAATGTGCCTCAGTTTAATTCTCAATTTAATGTGTTATGCTTCCTTGTTGCCTCAACCTTAATAAAGTATTTATTGCTTATAATAATACTGAATCTGTAACATGAATGAGCGTTACATGACTGTTTTATTTCTAACTTTAAATAATGGTGAAACATTTTTAATAAGGTATATATTACATTCCCATATACTACATACACTACACTTACCTTTAAAATGTGTTTTATTACACTAGTCTACGCTTATTTATTTTGGAAGTTTTATCACGGCAAATTATTAAAGGTGCTACAAATCCATAGTTGCCCCTAATTGGTAGAATCACTTGTGTTCAATGTCTCTTAGGACTTAGTCTTCAGAGATCATGCAGTGCATTTGTGAGATGATTATCAGATATTGGCCTACTCTTATTCCTTTTAACTTCAATGGAAGTATGACTGACAACAGTGTAGTCATGTGTCAATATGTTTCATTGATAAAAAATATTATGTTCAAAATTCCATGCTTATTTGTAGCTAGGAGCTCAGTTTTTGTATTGTTTGCAGAGCTGAAAAGCAGTGTAGTGTCAGAGTGACTCATGAATGGAAGTTAAATAGATTACAGTGGGTGATAATGCAGCCTGAAAAGGCTGGGTAAATATTACCCCCAGAAGGGAAATTTACTATATTTTTTCCATGAAAGATCAGCTGAACTTTGTGTTTATCACTCAGGAACGTAACAAGTTCTGGCTAGTTCCTGTGTTTTAGAAACTTTTCACCTTGCAATTTTGATGTTTTACTTCCAAGCTCCCTAGGAGAATTTAATTTAAATTCTGACTTTCTATTATAATTTCTTCAAGTAGAGCAAAATCAGAACTTTTATTTCAATGTTCCAAAGTTTTACTTTTGTTTTTGTTTTTTTTTTTTTTTTTCATGAGGAAATCGCTCAATGAAAGTGTAGCTGGGAAGTGTTACTTCTGAGAGCTGCACAGCGCTTCACATCTGCCCTGACTTGCACAACCTCCTCTCTGCGTTGAACAACCATCTTTAACGAGGGAGCTGTTAAAATGTGCTGTGTTCTGCAGAGAGAGGTGTGGGCAAGGAAAGGAAAGATTTTCGATTGCGGCTAAGAGAACCCTGGCTTCTTCTGACTTACTGTCTTTTTTTCATCTTTTAAATTTCATAATAAATCACTTCGGCTGCTTTCAGGAAAACAGCTCACATATCCATTCCCTGCCATTTTATTTCCATATGTCCCTATGACTGCCTGTTTACAAACATCCTCTGTAGGGATGGAACAAAAGGAACAAGTAGCTTCCTGCACCATGGTCGCTTTTGGTCAGAGGTGTCTCCCATCCAGAATACATCCACTGCATTTATTTTCCTGCATGTGCTGTGGTACTCTGTGTGTTTATTCAGGCAGTGGTATGTCATCCACAGAAACGTCTTTCCTAGGGGAACATTTTCACTCTTCAGGGGAAAAGGGCACTTGGATTATCAGTGTGCATCTGTGAAAGCTGTTGCATTTATTCTCCCTTTCTGTTCCAGTCAATCTTGAGTGACATCTCTTGAATCCTCTGTGAATGGAGGGGTGAAGAACCTTACCCTGGCAACATGGAAGATGTTGGAAAATTGGTGCTATTTACAGCTTGCCAGACATTATGTGCAAGAAAATATAAAAAGCAGAAGAAACTTCATAATGGATGAATAATTACATTTGTCCTTCCTGTACAGCTAACTGCAAATAATAAAAATTGTCTGTGTAGTCACACCTGGTAAAATACTATTGTTTGTCCTTCCTCGTGTGTTACATTGAGGTTTACAAGAATATAGATGCAAAGGCCACAGTTCACATTCCAAGGGGCTTTCCCCCCCTTTTTGGGGAAATAAACTAATTAAAGGTATTTCAGGGTCTTTGCGGTATTACAGAGCACACTGTATAGTGAGGCACAACTGTTGTCTTCAGATGTCAGTTTTGGAATCAGGGTTTTAGGGAATTATTGAAAAAAATGACTTGGAAACAATCTCTGGAGATACTTAGCCTGAGCCCTGCAAAAAACAGGGTCAGCTTCAGAGCTAGATGAGATTGCCTACAGAATTTTTCCAGGCAAGTTTTGAAAAGTCCCTAAGGATACAGGCTCCACAGAACCTTCAGATCATTTGAAGTTCTGGAGACAAAAAATCCTGAAATTACCCCAGAGAAATATTTGGAAAAATATGCAATTAATTAACTGTCATGCGTACTGCGTATTATTTCTGGCATAATGTCTAGTATTTTACAGAAATGTGTTGAATTACACTCTGTTGATGCTGCATAAAGGTAAATGCATGAAAAAACATGAAGAGGTGTGATGTGTGGTTGAGATAAGCTGGGAGAACAGGGGGCACCTGTGAACTTCACCCCCTCCCAGCAGATGGGAGATGTTTTGTGGGAGAGATCTCTGTTTCTTCTTCCTTTTCTCTCTGCTGAGCAAGGTTAGATTTAAATCTTACCTAAATGCAGGCTCTGTATGGCTTTAGTGACAGGCACAATCACTGGGTTCTCACAATTATAAAAGGCTTATTGCTTTGTGCATTAAAAATCAGCAGGAAAGGGAGTAACCTCCACTGTTACGTGATAATTTAGTACTGGGGATAATACTGGTGTATTGATGAAAAACAATCCAAATGTAAGTGGCATTATGGCAGCATTACGAAAAGAAATGTTGGATGACAATGCAGATTTATAATTATTTATTGTAGCAATGCAAGCAGATATCTACACTTAATTATTCCACGGTCAAGAGAATAGTTTCAGCCAGAAAGGTTAAGGGAAGGTCATTCCAACCATACAGGCTGATGGTGCATTTACCTGAGGGGAAGACAATATGGGTACAGCTGAACAAAGACATTTACCTGGGAAATAAATTTCCCTCTTCCTTGAAGAGGGAAATTTCCCTCAACATTGCACAAGAGGCAGGCACAGCATTGTTTGGAGATCTTGGGAAAAGCAGTGAAGTGCTGCCACCTCAGCATTCCCATGAAGAGTGCACCCCTAATCCATATATACATATACATACATATACCTATATATACACATATATACTATCTATCTATCTATCTATCTATCTATCTATCTATCTATCTATCTATCTATCTATCTTTATATGCTCTGTAACCAGACTTCACAGCCTCCCTTTCTCAGGAGTCTACTAAGGGTTACTTTGAAAATAATCTTGATATCTTCCATGATAACAGAAAATTCCATTTGTTCCCAGATCCGAATCCGCTGCAAACACTTCTCACAATCTCTGAGTACTCAAAACCTTCTTGGCACTTAAAGTACATTCCAGCCACTGTAAGTTATCCTTAAATATCACATGCAAATGTTTACATTTGTGGAAACTTAAGTTTCTGCTTTTTCTTTCTTCCTGTCTTGGTCTCACAACAACCAAATTCTTGTGCAGTTTTTGATAGCGCTCATTAACATCAGCAGTTTTATTGTGAACCCATGGCTAGAAAATGGTGATAAACGGTGATAAATCCTACCCTGATCCCTGCCTGCCTTCTGTGCTTTGCCATGGGCAAGAAGTGTCAGGTTGAGCTCAGCCCACCTGCCTGAGCTGGGCAGGACAGCGGTGGTTTCGCGTGGTTATTCATAGCGTGGGGTGCAGCTTCAGTGGGCAGCTTTTTAATAATGTAAGCCAAAAGTGAAAGGGTAATGTTTACCAAACCTGTTTCAAAATGGCTGATTAATCAAATAAATGGGTGTTTATTGAGGCTGTTGCTAGGTACTTACTGTTATTGAGATAATTGTGTGACTCAGCTAAGCCAGACAAAGAGCTCTACTGTTGCTCTAAAGAACCGACTGGCCAAGATTGCATCGTACACCAGAGTAAGGGAGAGACTTTGCTCTTTCTTCTTAGCTTTTTCAAAAAGCTAACAGCTTAGTTTATTTATCTGACACATCGTCCACTTTTACAGCCAGCTTAAAATGCCTTCTTCCCATAAATCCCAGGAGCACTGGTCCTTCTGCAGAACCCCTTTGTCTGCAGCATGGCAGTGATAGGTTTTCATTACTGACACCAAAGTGTGGACAGACCTTTCTTTTGTGTTTATATTATATTATATTATATTATATTATATTATATTATATTTACTTACACTATTCATGCCTTTTTCTGCTAAACATCTGCATAAACCATAAAATCATCACCGTTCAAAGCACTTGTTTAGTAAATATCTGGGTACTTGATTAGACAGGTTATTAATGGATATTTTATTATAGAAATGGAATAATACAACTTGTGACTTATGTTTTTCATCCAAAAAAATGGAAACTTTTTTTTAAGACAGCTGCTAATGAGTATAATGATAGAAAACTCTGCTTGCTTCCCAGAGGAAAGCTTGGAAGTCTGAGGTACAGGAAGAGATTTATATCTGCTGATTGGGGGAGCACTAAGAACATAAACCTGCCCTCCAATTAAATTCCCTCTTGCTTACATATTGGTTTTATTATTTGAATGTAATAAGCTTTTTCTCATTCCAAAGTAACATGTCTGTGTTCTGCTGATGGTAGCTAGCCTAGCTGAGTGAGTGACAAAGGATATTTGAAATCACAGGGACATGTTTACTTCCAGACATCAGTCTCAAGTTGTACCAGTCCAAATGTGGAGTAATGTTACCAGCAGTAGCATTATAATCAGATTTACACTGATATATCTGAGGGAAGAGTTTAACCCTTGCTAGTCATATTCTGTAGCAGATTGGTTGGGGTTTTTTTAATCTTCACCAAAATAAATTATATATTTTAATAAAGCAGTATTTCGCCTGCTCTAGACTGTATTTTGATCAGAAAATCTTTTGGTGTATGTTAGTGAGATCTGCATTTTAGCAACAAACACTTTCCTTTCCTGGAAATGGTCATGTATTTAAATGTTCCATTAACATTTTCCTTACTGTAAAATTCAGGCATAACTGATAAATTTAGGTCTTCCCTTGTAACAAATTCTGGAGGTTTATAGATCAAGGTCTGAACCAGGCTTTGAACCAGGAAGTGGGCTCTGTTTGAGCCCTTGCTTTTGATTTCTCAAATTAATGTTTTACTAGAAGAGTTTCCACTGAAAGAAGAGAGCAATTCTGCAGCTGATCTAACACTTATTACACTCCCAAATATGCTATTGAAAAAAATTTAATGGCTATTATAGCTTTTTTCCTTTTACTGGTCATGAGCATAAATCACATGTGCTGGAGTCTGGAGCCAGCCTCCCAGCTATGACAATTTATTAATGGTCTTTGGGGATATCCAGAGCGGGGAAATCACCACGCCACTGCACTGGGGCAGGTTAATGAGAGAATTGTGAGTGTTAAAGGAAAGTAAGTGAAGGCTGGAGCCTTGTGATAACATGACCCCAACTCTCTCTGTTAGCTCCCTCTGACCTCTAGGACATCACCTCTAACTGTCATGCTGGTACAGTAAAAAAGTACTATTTTATCTCACATCATCCCTTTGTGAAGCTGGGGTGGTACTGCCACCCCAGCAGGTGGTACAGGATTGTCTCTGCTGGGATTGTTGGTGGCAGCAAGGCAGGAAGCATGGTGGGAAAACTAGAAGGGGGTCTAGATCCAAGATTCAGTGTTTATCTGATTTTCTCCAGAGGGCAGGAGCTGTCAGCAGAAGCCAGGTTTTTCTCCAGTTAGCAGAAGCATGTGACAAGTAGCCACCAGTGGAAGATGGTAATGGTGTTAAGTCAAAAAGGTATTTTTAATACAAGAAAAGGTTAAGAGGCAGCAGCTCTTCCTCAGCTGTCCCTTAACATATCTCAGAATTGGGAAGTTCATCTCCCTGCTGAGAGGGCAGCAAGAGTCTTTCCAGGGTCCCTTATTCCATATCCCTGCTGTGGGGAGCAGCAACTATGAGCTCCTTTCTCCCTGAAGCTTCGGACAGGAGAGAAAAATATCAGCCTTTTTGACATCAAATTATTGCAGGCCAGATGTTAAAGATACCTAACCCACCTACCCAGTGGCTGTTAACAACCTTTTTAGACAATGTAATTTACTAGCAAATTTAGTAGCAACAACTGCCCTTCAAAACACTTCCCCTCAGGCAGAATTTTTGATTTTTAATTCAATTATTCTTGGGTTGGTTTTTTTTCTAAACCCAGATTTTGATTACGTTACATTTTCCCTGAAAACAGTGGGAGATGTATTTGGTGAAGGGGGTCTAGATACTGAAAATACTTATCAGTGCCTTGAGGCTTGGGAAAAAAAATTGCGTAGTTCAGTTGACAGCTGTTTCCTCTTCTAAATTCCCAAGGTAACCTTTGGGTTTGGGTGGTTCTTTTTCTTCTTTTATTTTCCCCTGTTTGCAAGCAAACATAATGAGAAAAATATTTTTTTTTAATGAAAAATTTCAGTTCTCCCATCTAAATACTTTCTTTTGCCTTCTATATGGCACAGCCAGGCCTTGCTTACAGACTGCAAATCCTCAAGGGATTAATTTTACCAGAAGACACGATTCCTTTCATTCCTTTTACATTATCCATTCCTTGGACAATGCTGAACAGAGCCAAGAATGCTGCTCCACACCCTTGGTCCTCCAAATCTGACATTTTCCCAAGGGAGAAGCAGCCTAGCAGCAGCGCTGCCACCTTCAACCTGAGCAAGCACGACTGGCTGGACTGCTGAAAGGGGTTTGGATTTGGGCTGCCTTGCAGCAGCCTCATTGTGCCCCACCTAGGTCATGTGCAATATGAACTGTCTCGATGAAGGACAAATTGTTTATTTTTGTTTTAACCCTGTAATCGGTTTATGCATTTGCACAATTTCAAGCAGTGGGTGGGAAGGAGGGAATGTATGAAGGGAAAGCTGTGTCTGAACTTTACCGCTGCTGACTGAGTTTTTTGTTGAATGTGTTTACCAGAAATTACAGGAGTCATAGGAAAACAAAACCCAAATATCTAGCATTTGATGCCATTTGATCCATAAGATGAAGCTGGGAAGGCGCTTCCCCAGTTTTCTCTCAAGGCAGTGTATGTATTTGAGTTGTTTGGATAATATTTGGGTCATGAAGCATCTCACCTGGGAGCACAGACCACTGTCCCTGACAGAACCTGTTCAGACACCTCTGTTCTGCAGGGAGCACCTGCAGGTGCAGGGCACGGGCTGGGGGCAGGATCAGCCCTGGGAACAGCCTGGAGAAGGTCGAGGGCTGTGTGCTCAGTGTCTGCCCTGCTCACACTCCTGTGGCACAGAATCAGACCCATGAGGGGAGACCCCCGACCCTGCCTGAAGAGCCTGCCCAGATCCTCCCCCAGACAGAGCAGAGGAGTGATCCTGATGGCACTGAAGGGTTTCCTTCAGCCTGCATGTGTGCTTCTAGTACCTGCAGCAGCACTTCTGCATGGGTTCCTCACACTGCCGTGCAAAGGGATGCCCTGAGCTAACATATTTTGCAATCTGCGTGTCCTTCACTGGGACAGGGACTGTTTGCAGCTCTAAATTGCTCTGTCTGGCTGTATCCTCGTGTCTCCCTGCAGTTGCATCAGTTTGGCTTTGTTAACCCTCACCTATGATTAACAGTCTGAGCTGCTGTGCAGAGTACACAGCACAGTGGACTGTGGGGTGAAGTTTGCAATATGTCCTCAGTTCAACTTTAAAATACTAACCTCTTAAATAAAACCAGCTGCACAGAGCAATTAGCACGCATGGAAATTAAAAGAAGAAAGCTTAAAAATTTGATTTGGGAAGCCTCTGAAAAGTTTGTGCTCCTCTCCCTGGGAACAGCAGCCTTACAAGTTCAGTAATAAATGTCATTTTTCCACCCTCATCCAGGCACAAAATAAATTTTCTTTCATATAAGAAGATTTAAAAATAAATATTCGAAAGTCACATATACATGCACAGAAGCACACACGTGCTTACATATCCCAGTTGAGCTGCTACAGCTGTAGCTATAGGCAGACACATTTGGAAATTGGAGAGTCTGTTTTGCTTAAGAGACATGGGAAGCACTTTGGGGAAGTGTTAAAGAGCATCCAAGTTGCATGCTGGAGCAGTGTAGTGCCAAAGTGTTTTCCTGCAGCAGAGCTAGTGCCACGTTATTTATAATGGCAGTGCTTGTAGCTTGCATTAAAGAGACTGCAGCTTTTTTAGGTGACCTGCAGAAGTAATGGGAAGAGAGTTTTCCTTGGGAATTTCACTAGATTTCTTTTTCCCATCCAGAGGCAAATCCCATTCCCCCTCCAGTTAGCAATGAAGGAGCCTGCTAAGACATCCTTCCTTATCACCTTTCAATTGATCACAGGAGTTTTCTAGGTCCATCTAGGACTTGGCACCACTGCCAGGAGTGCTGCTGCTTTTGCACCTCCTTTGCTGTCACTGTGGAGGTGTCACCCCGTCCCTACCGCCGTAGTTTGTCTGAGGACACTGGGGCCAAGGCTGTCCGCTGGTTTTCCATCACACATCACTGTGTGTCCCATGATGGAGAACTTCGGGGGCAAAGTGGTGGATATGGGGGCAGAGTGGTGGTGTCCCCCTCCTTCCTCCCTCCCTCTTCCCTTTTCTGTTCTCTTAAATCAAAAATTGGAATGGTGGTCTTAAGCAGACACCCAGGGAGGAGCAAAAACTCGTTGAGTGTATAAAGTGCTTCTCCAAGTACTTGCCCAGCCTCCAGCTGCTCCAAAATCAGGGAATTTCTGAGCCTGTCTGGCACAGCTCTGTTTCAAGCCCCTCCATAAAGCCACATGGCACATCAGCACATCAACCTAACTCAGAATGATGAAATTGTCCTGCAAGAGTTGTTCCTCAATCCAGCCAGGCCATGACATCTCCATCTTGGTGGCAATTGGCACTTACCAACATCCATACGATGATCCTGAACGTTGAAAAGAAGCTGCAATTTGCTGGGCAATGCCCAGCCCCACTGCTTGGCCCCAGCGGGGCACCAGGGCTCTATCTCTGCCACAGCAGAAGCAGCCACAGAAGGCTCCCAGCTGCTACTCCCACAGCTCTGAGTCCTCTGAGCTCTCCAAAACTGCCCTTTACTCTCCTAAACCACCTCCACTGCCTCAGTTTACACTTGGTGGCTAATGGTGAACCTGCACCACCTTAACCTCTCCAGCTCAGCTCTGGGGACAGGCACAGGTCATTCTGCAGCAGCGCTGCTCCGCAGAGGGACAAGCCACGTTTTGGCAGAGGCCTCGCTGCAGCAGACCCTCCTGAGCAGAGCCCTCCCATCCCTGCCTCTTCCCGTGTTTTATTTCTCCCCCATGCTCCTTTGCCCCATAGCTGCAGGCTACAATTACTAATACTAACTAATAAAGTGGCAGAGCAGCTCCAGATGAACCGGGAGAGGTCAAGCTGAAAGCAAGGGTTTAAGAGCAGCCAGAAAGCAATTGTCCAAGAGCAGCCTGAAAGCAATTATACTGCAGCTAACATTACCCCTCCACATAAATAACTCCACCTGACCTCTCCAGGCCTTTGATTTGCTCTGTTTGAGGAGCTCTGCTGCTGCTGTCCCCGCCGGCAGGTCTCACCTCTCTCTCTCTCCCTCTCTCTGCACAGATATTCGGGCTGGGGCTGCACGTCTGCCCATGCCAGCTCACCTGGAGTGAGTGACCTGAGCAGTGTCTGCTCTTCCATGGGCTCCTGGCAGCTCCACGTGGTGCCATCAAGTGGGCTCCTCACAGTGCTCTGCAGCATCCTGTCAATACTCCTTGGATTATTTTTACCTTTTCCATGGGGCTCGTAAGCATACAATTTGGGCATTGAGGCTTTAAAAGCTCCTGTTTGGTATCTACGAAGAGGAGCTTTCCTGATTTTTCCCAAGAATGCTGTACAAGTGGAAGGGGCCACTCAGCAGGTAGTTGAACAAGGTGCCTTTAAGCCAAAAAAACCCCACCATTTCCACATGGCCTTATGAATATTAAGCCTTCACCTGGTTTCAAACAAGCAGCTGAACGAATTCACACCAGACAAAAGCCCAAGTGGGTATGAAATGCAAAGTCCCTCCCTGTGGTGCAGAAGGCCCTGTGCTTTGAGTGAGAGAGGCTGGGAGACCACTGTGGGTAGGCTGGACACCCGTTTGCCCCATTCCCATGCCTGCCTGGACCAGATGGGACAGTGCCAGGGATGGGACCCTGGGCTGGGTGCATGTCTGATCCCACCTGGATGTGCGCAGCCATCCCTGGGCTCTCCTGCAGCGAGCAGTAAGACTGCAGGGGCAAACACTTCAGCTGATTTGACATGATAATTAATGTATTTGTAAGGGAAATTGCACAGTGTGGTGACTCCAGTGCAGCCTCCTCATCTTTTAAACTCCTTCCAGCCTCTCACTTCAGTCACAGCCATTCCCAAATGTCTGGTTTGAAGGCCTGATCCATGTCATATCAAATAGAAGCTCGAATCCCTTGTTTTTCCAGGAGCAGGGCCAAAAGTGAAACTCCTGTGTTTTTTCTGGATCCAACCCCAGTTTCTTGCTGATATTAGAGATACCTGGAATTTGGCCCACATGGTTTAAAAAATCTCAGGAGCTTTGAGGGAAGTGGGAAAGCAGTGTCAGATTTTTGACAAAATTATATGCTGGGGAAAATCCTCCAGGTTTTAGTTGAAGTTCACACAGTTACCCCTGTTCTGGATGAATCATAATAAATCCTTTATCCTAATTGTACTCAGGATTTCATCACAGAGCTCTCTGCAGAGATTATGACTTAAGAAGAAGAAAAGAAAATGGTTGCAAAATATGGGAAATGCAAAAGAGACTTTTGCATACACTTATGCTCTGTAACAATGAACCAGCGTTGCCCAGGTGCCCAGTAAATATTCAGAGCATTTTATAAACACAAGAAAGTTTATGAGTTAATGAGAACACAATACCTGGGCGCTGCAAAGCATTTATACTAATTAGATGAACATCCTTTGCCCAAACACAAGGATTAAATGTCACGTAAGAGCAGTAGCAATGAAAATGTTGCAAATGAATGCCTAAATATAGGGTTTTTATCTATAGTAAGAGTGAAAGTCAGTTGTTTGGTCTCCAGAAAAGGTGTCAATAAGCAGTGTTGTTTCCCAGCATGTTTGAAATTCAGAACACTGTTTAAATACCTCACTGTGGAATTAAGAGTCTATTTAAGGTCTTGCTATTGATGTTTCACCTGGTAAATATTTGAGGAATTTGCAATAAATATCTTTTTCCACATTTTTTCTCAGTCTAGTATAAATCAACAAGTCCTGTGAATTTTTAAAGGCAGATTTGTGTTGCTCCCTGCTGCACTGTATATAGGAACTCCAGGTACTTTATAGAAAAATACAGAAACTATCAAGACTTGCATATGAGTCATTGCTATTTTATGCTAAAACATGTTAGTTAGGTGTTAATGTTCTGATCTCGCAAATATTTATGCCAATAAATAACTTGAGTCAAAGGGGAAACATTGCTCATATGTGTGACATTAGTTGCAATCACAAAAATGTACAGGACTGGGGTTTCATCTTGTAAACCTTCATTTGCTGAAATTAAAATCATAAGAGGTCATGTTATTATTAACAGCATACATTTTGACAATATCTTTTGGATTTTTTATCTCATAGGGCGCCATCCATAATTTAATGGTTTATTATTGGAGTGGCTCTATTGCAACCAGGTGACAGGACTGTTTGTACCTTCTACATGAAGGAATATAGGATCACCCTTCTGACTCAGTGAAGGGTGATTCTCTGTTTCACTGCAGCTGCCCAGAACCGATCTGGGATCTCAGCAGCAAAAGCCTTTACACCTGGAAATGTCAAAACACAAAACCCATATTTTCTCAGAAATATGTTGAGAGTTGGTTTTGACAGTAAAAAAACCAAAAACATCTGATTAAATTTAGAGTGGCCCACTGCAGACTAGCAGAGCAGAGAAGCACCTACCAATTTTTAGGAACCCTATATCCTTTAACAGGTTTGGCTCAGGCAGAGTAGAGACTTAAACCTTATTCCCACGCAAAGGCAGCCTGGCTGTTTGGTTCACCTTACTCTTCACTTTCCACATTTTCTGGCCAGTCCCAGGGGTAGTGTGTACTCCTGACTCATTAGTACATGCCGGGAATTACAGCAAAAGCATCAAGCACTGCAAGCTCTTTAAAGGGCAGCAGCACCACACCATGAGTGCATCTGTGCCCCGGGATTGCCTCTGAACAGTAAAGTGGCTAAAGAACAAAACTATACAAAATGCAAGCCGTCAATAAACACATTTTCATGCTGGGAGCTCTGTGAAATGGTGACCTCCTGTTTTGCAAAGGGAATCTGTCCAGCTGCCTACCAGGTTGTTACAGCATCAGAGTTGCATCACTCCCGAGTACACTGCAGAGAGCACCAATATAAAGCATCAGAACAATGAAAGATGACTGTGACAATTATTATTATGTGGGATGTAGCTCTTGCCTCATTAAGCAATCTGTTTCCCACTCCTTTAGGGCAACCTGAGTATGCTTGCAGCAGTCTTGCTTCATTCTCTGGCAGGACAAAGATTACAAGGGTTTTAAAAAAGAGCCTGAGTTGGGAGAACCCTTCTAAAACTATTTTGGGACTAGTTCAGTCCCTAGAGAAAATTTGTTTTAGGTAAAGACAACGTAAAACCAGATCAACAGGAAATTCTTGTCAAGGACTTAGAAACAAACAACTGCTGCACGGAGCATCCTAACTTCAAACACCTTAATGCAATAATTTGTTTTTAATCATCCATGCGATGGAAAATATGAGGAAAATGTAATATAAATGTCCAAGAATAACAGCGGTTAGTTGTTTGGATTTAAAATCAAAGGCAGTTTCCACGCTGTTGAAGGTTTCCATACCCATGGGCCTGGGGGAACTCAGGGTGCAGTAGGCTTCCATCTGCCAAGGACAGGAGTAAGTTCCCTTGTCCTCCTCATGTCCTCCTGCAGCTCCAAATGCCGGGACAGCACTGCAAGGAGCTGTGCTGATGGGGCAGTGTGGCTTCGCTGACTCTCCTTGGGGGCGAGTGAGCCTGGCTTGAATCATTCCTCTCCTGGAGATCCTTACCTGGTGCCAAAGTTTCGCACCAGTGACGCCTGGCAGCTTCCTCACCTGGACCCTGGGAGTGTCTGCAAGCAGCGCCAGCACTGGGACCCTGCCGAGCACTCAGAGAGGGCTAGAGACAAAGTAGTTAGAGGTCCACCTTGGAAAGACCCCTCTTATTTCCATGGTGATAAAAATAAAATGTTTCTACCCTCTTTGCGGGGGCTCTCAAGCCTGGTTTGGGATAGAAAGGAAATAAATTTTTATCGTGGGGAAATGGAACACAGAAAATCTCCGACGCACCTGTCTGCTTCTTTTGGTGCCTAAATACCTTTGAAAGTTCTGCCTTGAGTGCCAAAACGATGATGGATCACACAGTATTTCCTTTTTATTATTGCACTGCATCCTTTGGGCCTCACATTAACATAATTAGGGCCATATGGCACCAGAATCTTTGTTGGTTCAAACTGATGCAGCTCCTTTGAAGTCAGAGAGCCTGTGCCAGTTTATACCTGCTGAAGATTTGGTTTATGGTCTGGGAAATAAGGGAGAGAGGGGGAGAAAAGGGACCCAGCACTTTTTGTAGTTAATTAAGAACTACATGGATGTATTTGTGCCCTGCTGCTGCTGTCCACCAGGAACAGTGCCTAAAGTGCCTTCATGGTTGTAATATCCTTTGTGTGATTACCTCTCACTGTCAGCTGCTGTGCCTCTCCTTGTGACTCAGAGTGTTTCAGTGGCTGCAGGTAAAGCTGCATGCAGTGGGTCAGGGCCTGTCAGCCACCTCTGGAAAGCAACAAAAAAACATCCCATTCCCATTCCGTTGGTCCAAAGAATTGCCTGAGAGACTGTAGTCTCTGTGCAAGGGAATTACTCTCACTTTTTCCCCCTTGAATTTATTGTGAAAATATTTGACATTTATAAGTAAATAAATTCTTATAAAAAAAATCTTCTGGGTAACATCAAAAAGATAATGAAATGCAGACAAAGTAAGTTATGTAAATCCAAAGCACAAGGCCATGGAATTAGAGCAATGGAGTAGAGAAATATTGTGACTAGATGAAGCTTCAAAGCCCGGGACCAAAATTTACACTCCTGAATCCTTATTCAAGGCACCCAGATAAAAGTAACTTATACTGTCAGAAATGTTGGAACTGGAATCACTGAAAGCTCTGAGCTGTCAGTACCTGGAACACTCTGGTAAATGGCACCCTGGAAAGTAGAGTAATGTCTTTTGAGAAACTGAAATGTGGGCTCGTGCATCCACATTCTGCCCAGTTCCTGTAATGATCTTAAAGTGATATTTCAATTCCAAACACTTCCCAGTTTTGAGGCAGTTCATATTCACATCTAGCCATGGCTGGTCTTGAGTGGATCAGGCTCCCATGTCCTGCAGCCAGCCGTGGTCTGAGCCAGAGGAGTGGCTGTCCCCCTGCCACCCCCTACCCCGAGTCACACCAGGGCTCAGATCCATCCTGGGATGCAGCAGCCCAGGTCACCACTGCATACATGAAATGCACTCCTGGAAGTCCCCAACAGCCCCAGCTGGCACCAAAATGGGCCAAATGAGGAGATTTCTGCTTTGCAGTGCTGTAGGTCACACGGAGAGAAGGATTATCTGAGTGCTCAGCTGTGGGCAGCAAATCCCTGAGCTAAGTCTGGAGGGCATGCCTTGGCCACTTTGCAAATGCCGCACTGGACCTGTCAGCTGAGCCACTCTGTGGTCACTGCCTTTTAAATAACCCCTTTTAATCACAGAATCACACGACATGCTGTGCTGGAAGGGACCCATCAGAGTCATCGAGTCCAACTCCTAAGGAAGGAAGGTAAATTTTGGTCTCAGAAGGTCCTTGAGATGTGTAGCAAAGGGGGTCTGAGACTGCACTGTCTATCTGCTTTTTCCAGCTCTCTCAGTTTGCCTAAGAACATGTATTACCACCCTGTGCAGCACAAGCTGTTCTGTGTCCTTGGGTGAAAGCAGCAGCACTGTGACCTCTCCACATTCTCAGGCATCAGGATTTGGTTTGATTTGGGGGTGTTTATATCGCTGGCATGTCCACGACAGTGGAAGCTCTCCCTGCCCACGGTGAGGGGGTTGGAACTGGCTGATCTCTAGGGTCCCTTCCAACACAAACCATTCTGTGGTTACATGGTCCAATCCGACATAAAGGCAGCTCCTGAGAAAAGGGAAACAATCAGCTCTTCCCACATGCCTGCAGGGAGAGAGCACCAGCAGGACAAGGTGCAGAGGTGCCAGGCAGAGCTCTCACCAGCCAGGTACAGTGTGCCAGACGCCGCTGGAGCCAGGGATGCTGTGCAGAGGTTTGTGTGTGCTCTAGGTGTAGCTGATTTTCTAGATCACATCTGTTCTTAATCTTCTGCTACTATGCACAGTTAAATATTTCACAGCGGTTTTATCAGCCAGCTCTCAGCTGGGACTAGGAGCTGGTTTATTCCGAGGAATTTCCTGCCTCTAAATTAGACTGTCACAGGGCAGAGAGGGCTCATCTCTGACCAGACCTTCAGCACATGAGGATCTCTTCCATATCTCACTGGATGGCAAACTAATTTTATGTGGACATTACCTCTTGGTAGCAATGATGAAGATTAGCAGCCTTTTCTAAGAAGATGTTCAGGTAACCAACGTAATATTAAGCTTCAAACAGACTAAAGAATGTGGATTTAGACAATGAGACCAAAACTTGGTCTGTGTGAGAAAGTGTAGGTCATCAGGGATGGCTATTTAGTGTCAGTCATAAAATATTGGATCAGTCATGAATTTATCCTCATTCACTGGAGGAGGGGAAGCTCTGGCTCAGGCAGCTTGGTGGAGTGAGGGACAGTACCTTCCTCCATCCTCTTCCTCTCTGTGATGCAGAAAAAGTGGAGAATTGTGTTCTGAGGAGTCTGATACACCTTGCTGAGGTAAATAGCAACACACAGAGTAATTATCAAACTGTAGTGACTGTTTTAGCATAAAATCAGCAATTGATTCCTTGTCTGCATATGCAGTAATGTGGGTGGGGAGGTTGAAGTCTTAGCATTTTTGACTATCCCAGTTTGAAAAATCCTAGCTTATCTTCAATGTTTTGGTGTTGATGCCACTGTTTTCATGTGGTTGCATAACTCACAGCGATTAAAAGCTTTTCATTAAACTTGTTTTGCAGGTTACATATAATTTTATACTTCACAAGTGCCCTCCATCAAATCATCTTTGTACTTTTTGTAAGCATTTATTATAACCTGTGCCACTCCAGCAAGGTTTGGCAGCAGTGTCACAGTCAAATTGATTTGGCAGAGCAGAGTCATACACCTGCAGGTTCTGGAAGAGATCAAGAAGATTGTTTTGAGGGGCTCAAAACTGCATGATTCAGACTTCTTTAGTCCTATCCCAAACCAGCATAGAGTTGGAACAGAGGAAGACACAGAGCTTTGACCTCCAAAAGCTTTTGTGCATTCAGGTTTCAGGGCAGGGCCCTTCCCTGGACACTGATAAGTAGCAGAACAGAGATAACACTGCTTAAAATGTAGGTGTTGGAGAAACTGGAGTGAGAGCTCTTTTTCTTGACTGCAGCAAGCCAAAAGACTGGGGCTAAACCTTCTCCTCTCCTGGTCTAGCTTTATGTGTTGTCTAATGCTGCAATGACACAAAATGCTCCTGGCAAGGGGAAGACATGAGTTTCCATCTGCCCATGATGAGGACAAGGTCAGACCTGGACTGGTTATTCCTTGCTGGGAGTGCTCCCCAAGCTGAGATGTTTCTGCACTCACTCAGGCATTGAGGAAGCCACTGTGGCTTCTCTGGACTTCTTTGGCCTTTGTACCTTGTGTTTGGGGCAGGAAAATGACCAACCCCTTAAGCAGAGGGTGGCTTGAGAGGAGGCGACTGGGCAAGAGGAGGGAAACCAGCAGAAACATGAGAAATTTTTGATTATAAGAAACAATGCAGGGAACCATACTCATAATCCCACATAAAGCTTTTCCTGTCTGGCAAGGGAACTGATATGTCCTGGAGCATATCACCAAGCTGGTGCCTATGCCAGGCTGGCAGAATTGCAGCCACCTGCCAGTTCTTCACACCCTGGCTCTGTCCGAGTCCATCACAGGCACCATCACTGGCAGTCTTGACCTTGCTCTGTGCTGTTTGCTCTTCCTCCCGCTCCCCTTTTCTGTCTCACACCACCTAAAAGTACCCAGGTGTTTCTGAAAAGCATTGAGTAGCAGCAGTGTCCACCTCCAGGTAACCAGAATCCCAAATATGAACTGTTCTAACCTATTTCTCACTTGAGTCCAAGCACTCCCAGCTTGTCACCATTGACTCTTTTACCTTAATTTGGTCACCTTCCTCCTGGGCCCATGTCCCTGTCATCTAACTTCAGCACCAGGCAGAGGAGAATAATGTTGGAGCACACCTTTGCCTCCTCAGGGAAGCATGGCAAGAGGGAAAACAGTCAAACCCCTTTGGACCTCATATTCCTGGTATAATACTATTAACTGACTTGGCAGGAATAGCATAAGGCTTAATTAGTAGCTATTTGTAAAGAGCATAAAGATAATTTGGAGCGCAAGATGATGTATTAACCTGAAGAATTAGTCTTTAATTCTAGAAGAATTAAATGCTTGAAGTTGCTATTAGATACCTAACATCATTAGAGCAGAGGCTTTATATCAATATTGTAATGCAAACACAGTTCCGATTTTCTGTTTTGAAAAAAGACTGCCATAAATTTAATTTATTAAATTAATAAATGGCTGGTTAATTATTTTATCCTCATTAACAATAGCCATATGTTAAAATAATGTTGACTTCTCTATGTCTTCCAAGCAGATGTGACTAACAATGGTTTTTCGCTTCTAAGAAATTAATTCTTGAGCTGAAAACACAAGAAAATTTCCCCCCCCTCCCCCAAATCATCTTTCAAAGGACTATAATGTGCAAATTTGGCTCCACAGTGAAGTGATATGGACAGAGGTGTAAACTCTCCATCCAGGGAGATTCAGAGTTTTCTGGGATGGAAGTTCATGATGCAGAATCTAACAGTGGCTCATGAAAAGGATACTCCTCTCCCCCTTCCCATCCTCTCCTACTGTTCCCTTTGACCAGAACAAGTACCCTGACCTCACTGTGAACCACGTTGTGGTGCTAACCCTTGGGAACCATAACCCCACAATATAAGAAATAATTTCTGGGTGACTGAATCTCTGATTCAGCTTACTGTAGAGTAAGACGAGTGGCAGAGCAGAGGAGAGGTGGCAAGAGACTGTGCAGCCAAGGGTGGAGGAGAAAGCAAAGTAGGAGCACTGTTCTGAACACCAACTCCTCCCAAAATGGCTTTATTGCAGCATAAAGCCATACTGTCAGAGATGAGGAGCAGCCACCATGGCACACTACTGTCAAGCAAGGAGAAAACAATTAATAGCAATGAAAACCAGTTGTGATCAGAGATGCAGCTGATCTCAGGCCTGCTGCAACATAGATTTGCCAAGGACAGGAGCCAGGGACAAGGACAGTTCCACTGAAAGCTCTCTGCTGCTTCCCCATCCATGCAGTACCGTAAGGAAATAGGTCAACAGCCTGTGTTTGATGGTGTAGTGCTGACAAAACCAAGCAGACGTGCACCTCTGCACAAAGATAGAAAATGTTTGTGCCAGCTCCAACCAAAGGCTCAGCCAGACCATAATCATGCTGCCAACAGGGATCAAAAGTGGACACCTAGGGAAAAATATAAAGGAAATGCAAATGTAGTATGACATTTGCCCCATGTACTCTGTCAGCCTACAAATGCCCATAGCTTAGGGCCTCAGGCACCACGTAAAGAAGCATTTCATTCTGTGAGTTTTGAATTTGCATCTCTTATCTTTGTTTTCATCTTGTAGTGACAGTAAAAGCAGGCACGTCTTCTCAGCTGGCCCTCTTCGTGATTTTACAGACAGGTATCTCAAAGTTCTCAGCTGCCTCTCATGGCAGATGAATTGAGGCACACAGGGGTCTTCCTCATGTGGTGACCATCCTCTGCCTCCTTTCTTCCCTTCCTGAGTATTCCCTTTCTGTGTGTGAGAAGTTGGATCCTTTACAAATAGGAGAAAGGACAATATTCTGTAAGGTGATAAGCAGGACATAAAAACAGGAGAGCTGATACCATAAAGATATTGATCACTTAACCCCCAGAGCAGGTACAAGTGAGAAGACCAGGGATCCTACATGTGTTCCTTTTCTATATCAAGGTCTGTCAGTGAGCTATCATTCAGTCTTCTAGGGAAAACTTCTGCTAGTTTTTTCCTGGCTTTAAGACTATTTAAGGAAAATTCTACTGTTCCTTTTATTAGCCAGATACTTTGAAGACTTTCCATACAGTCACGATTAGTCACTACTGACACATCCCATCTGCAGTGCTCTCAGAGCTGCACCCCATGCCCACTGTATGACCTCTAAGGGAATTGTTTAAAATGTATTTAAGTGAACTACAAGCTGAAATCCTTTTTAAGGGGTACTCCAGGTGCTTAAGGTCAGATGTTTTAAGGACCTAAATGTGCAGGTAGGGGTTTACCAGAATTTGGATGTAAGGGACACATATACATCACACACCTAAGCACTACAGAAAACCTGAAAACTAAAGCTGGAACGCCCATGAAAGTCACATTATAATTCTAAGGTACTGTGAAAAATTTGGAAATCACAGTCTGTGATTTATTCTATAGGTATTTTTATTTTTACTTTTCTTGCCATTTTCTTAGAGTTCCCATCCCATAAGAAGAAGCAAGAATGCATGAAATAAGGTATTTAACAGAGAGGGAGACATTAAGTGAAGTATTGCCAGCAAAACAAAAAGAGGAAATATCAGTATTATTATGCAAAGCCTCAAAAAGACCTGATTTGGTCATCCTAAGGTAAGGAAAGAAGGACTCAATCCGGAGCAAGCTCAGAGAAGAGCAGCTTGAATGTCTGGCAGAACTGGCAGTCTATTAGACATGGAGAAACAAAACACCTTGGCTCCTTAACCGATCACATCCAAGATTGTGTTGTATAATGTGGCTGCGATACAACATGAGAGCACATGTGAGACGTGGAAAAGATGCTTAAGGAAAAGGAAAGTGTTGGTGCAGCAAATTATTTTTAAGCTAACCATGAGCAAGGTTAGGTTGAAAATTGGAAAGAAGTTTCTTCCAGAGGAGTGTCACTCTCTGAGCCTTTCCCAGAGAAACAAACAATCCAGTCACTTCTAAGCTTAAACAGTTTGTGAAAGGGATTATATCATAAGGCCACAAGATTATATCACAGCAAGTCTCTGCCAGTCCTATTTGCCAACATCCTTATACCCAGACAGAGCTGAGCCAGACGAAAACAGCCTACATGAATGGGGAACTTGGCACAGGGACCAGGCTGCGAAACTTCCTTGTAGAATTGCAGTCAGAAACCTCCTTTCGGGAGATCTACGGAAGAAAGCAAAAACATTCAGTAAATATTTCTGTATTGGCAAGAAAAAGAACAGTGGGTTTTTGCGGCTTCCCAGTCCATTAATAGCTCAATGGCGAACATATTGGAGAACCAGCAGGTCCAGGTAACTTGAACTCCAGAGCCACAAAGGAGTTAGGGGAGAGAAACTTAATGCACTGATGATAAACATTGGAAAAGATGGAAGGTTTGAGAGGGATGAAAATGGGCTCATGTTAAGGCAGTCACACATGGAAATCAAGATTATTTGCACAACTACAGGCCAGGTATCCCACCACTCTCAAACAAGGTAATGGGAATAATTCCATTACCAAGATTCATTTGGCAAAGAAGGCACCGATAAGAACATAAATCATGGTTCACTGTCTTATTCAGACTAGTTTGATTTAATTATTGGGGGACTGAACAGCTGAGTGGTGATGGTAAATAGGGCTTTTCAGAGCTTGGTACTCCTGTAGCACTGCAATTATAACAACCAGCATACACTGCCAGTAAAGCATACATTAATTGTGACTGTGAACATGCTAATTGATAGGTCTCAAACAGTGACTGTGAATGGGGAATCATCTAACGATGAACTGCAGCCATGAGTGTATACTCAATGCTACTCAACATTTTCTGCACTGTTCTGGGAGCAAATATAAGAAACACTGCTGAGATAGCTTGCTGTAGGTGACACAAAGTTTGACAGAATGATAAATATTGGTGAAGATAAGGCTGTCATCCAGAATCATCTGGAGAGAGAGCTAAATTGAGCTGATTCAAACAACCTGTGTTTTGAATTAGAGAGATGGAAAATGACAGATTTCATAGCAAAGAGAACTGACCATCTGCAGAGTGAGGCTGCCTCTGAAAAGCCATAACACGGGAAGGATTGAGGGGTCCTATCTGTCAAGCAACACAATATGAGTTCCAACAATGACAGAAGAGAATAAAGCAATTTCTGTCCGTACAAGCAAGGAGGTTGTTTTGTAGCACCAGAGAAGATGTTTTGCCTCTCTAATTGTCTAAAGATGATCCTGAAAAAATATTTTTGCAGTTCTGGTGCCCTTTTTTAAGTACTCTGGCAGACTGGAGAAGTAAAAAAAAGTGTCATGGGAATTAGTTGAGCAAAACACTTTTAATGAGAAATATGGACTCAGCCTCCTCAAATTATCAAAAACAAGAGAGAAGGGAGTTTGACTACAGTATGTGCATTTGTTTTGCAAAACTGAAATCTGAAAAAAGAAAGGGATAATAAAAGCCAAGGCTGCACACTATAACCAGGTGAATTTTGAGGAAACAAAAGGCACTTTTCTAACAGCACGTGTGCTGCCCTATTGGAAATCACAACCTGTGGTGTGTGCACCCAGTGAGCACTGCACATCTTGGCAGCCACACGTGAGCTGCAGGGCTCTGAGGAGGGGAAGTGTGTAGTTGCATTAAGTTCTAATTCCCTGCTGCAGTGTGGAGAGTATGGTTACTGTGTATGATGGGACAGGAGTTTCGCTGGACTGCTGATGGACAGCATGGGATATGTGTGACCCACGGTGTGCATGAAGCCACTGAGCACATGCCCTTCACACACTCATGAATTGGGCTTATTTCTGTCTGCAAACCATTGTGGGATGGAAAGAAACAATTTGTGAGTTGGGTCACATAGCAGGACAATGCATAACGATAATAATTGAGCTTGACAGCACAACACTCCAAATGTTGATGAGTTCAAGCTTTTTAAAGTGTGGGCCAACATCCTCATTACAGCCAGAGCCTGGAGCTGATTGAAATCTGACATGTTGTGCTCCTGGAGTGCTCGGGGCTGTGGGCATCCCTCCCAGCCACCGCACTGGCAGCACAAACTGTTTGGTCCCATCCTGGTCCAGCCCTTTTATGGGAGGCTTGTGTCAGATCTGCCTCTTGTGTGAGTGGGTGAGTAGCCCCAAAATAGCCAGGCTGTGAGCAGAGAAGCAGGTACAGGAGATCCTGCTCTGGCAGCTCTGCAAGGGTTGGCACTGACCACAGGGTGACAGGACGTTGGAGGACACTTGGCTGAAGCCTCTCCGGTGGGTCCCCAGCACAGGGAAGGGAATGCCAGCCTGGCTGTGAAACCAGAAAGCTGTGATGGAGGTTGAGCAGAAGCTCCTGGCCAGCATGTCTTCCCCAGCCTTTGTTTAATTTAGCTGTGAGAGGTCTTTTAGGAAACCAGAAGTCTCAAAATCCCAAAGTAAGCGCAGAGAAAGGCACAGATAACATAGGAATTTGATGGAGCTCAGTGAGAACATTTTTCCATGGATCATTTGGAGTCTGGATGTACAAACAGAGCAATGGGTGAGGAGCAGAGACACCCACTCTGAAGCTGCAGGAAAGGCAGGCAGACGGCCTGCAAAATCAAAGCCATGTGTTGCTGGGCAGAGAGTGCAGGGGAGAAAACCTGGGAAAAGCTCACATTGTTTGGGAACTGTGATTCAAAGAAAGCCAGTTCTGCATGAATAGTAACTTGCTGCTCCTGTCTTGAGGGAAATAGGACTTTGTACTTTCTTGTACAAAGTGACAAAGCAGCCATATGAAAATGTTTAAACCCATTTTCAACTTTCTCTCTGTAACTGGATTTCTTTTACAAAATCCTGAATTTTAGTGAGCTGCTTGGGTTAAAAAGTTCAATGTATGTTTGAGAGTTTTAACTCTGTGTGTCTGTATGAATGTGAGTTTAGGCACCCCAAGTTATGTTTCAGCTTCCAATCGAGGGCAGTAACTTTCTCTGCAATGTCAGCAGCCTGACTGGAAGAGCATGTTTCTAATGAGGGAAATGCAAAGTATAGCCAGAGAGAATTTAGGAGACAGACTAGAAAAAGACAACTTCAAAATATTGTTAGAAATGAGCTCATTAAATGTGTATGTTTTGATCTCCGCATCCCACACAGCACAAAGGGTCCACTGGCTGCATATCAAGGGGGATGGAAGGATCAATTCCTATCAAGGACATCAGCAGAAGTAGTCAAGGATTTAGGTGTCTTGTTTCAATTGTGGTTTTTTAATCTTCTGCTTATGACTGCATTTCATTTCAAACTTTGAACCCAAGAGCAAAGGTGCACTGAGCGGCAGATGTTGGGAGACTAAAACACGGACAGGCAGCAGGGCCTGGGATGTCACAGTATGTAAATATGGGCCATGGAACATAAACACGGGAGAATGGCAGGGTCACGGGCAGTAAACATGGGCTGTGCAAGCAGATCCTGTATAAACACAGTATATAGAGCAGGACATGCTCTGGACACAGGGCTTTAGCAGAAAGACTGAAAGAGTTAGGTTCCTTCTCCTTGGAGAAGAGAAGGTTTAGGGGAAATCTCATCACAGTGTTCCAGTACTTATGGTGTGGCTGTAAAGAGGATGGAGAGTGTCTCCTCACAGGAGAAACACAGGAGTGTGGCAGGGCCATGAGCTACCCACACAGAGAGGGAAGGAGGATGCTTGTATGTGGAAACAGCTTGTCAGGACATGAGACAACAGCAGAACTCCAGAAGGGAGGAATTTGGGAAAGCAGCCCCCCAGCTTAGCGACACAGCTTGGCAAGTGTGACAGCACAGGGAGGAGGCTTCAGTCCTCAGATGCCGTAAGGGTAAAAAAGGTGTGAAAGTCATCCATTCCTTCTTAAGGATATGTGTATTATTGGCCATAAAAAGCAGCATGAGACAGGCTGCCTTTCCACAGGCAGAGAGACATTTTGGAGACAAAGTCAATGTGGACATAAAGGAGATCCTCTTCTGGAGGAAATTGTTCTGTGGAGAAAAATGAACTGTTAACTTGGTAACTGATGCTTTACTGGTTAAACTGGAATGAATCTCATGTGCTTCTGCTTCTGATCTCATTGTTTCCACTGGATTTCATTGGGCTGAGCGTGGGAATCTCACTTGTGTTACCACACCCATAACGATGATCCATGCTGGGAAGATGATGCCTTCATCACCACATTCATGGGGAAGCTGTTCTTGTACCACAGTTATAGGGAGCGATGTGAGAAAAACAAACATGTCACTCTGACAGAGACAAGGGGATTGGATTAAACCAAGTGGATAAAGACTGGGTAATTAGGAGTTCAGCTAGAGCATCTCAGTTAGTTGGCATGAATTCCTTCCATCCTCTCCTGTCTCATCACACGTGACAAATCCACGAGCTCCTTGCATGTGGCTTGTCTGCACCTCATCCATGGAAAACATTGAGTAAGAGGTGATGTGAGCCAGCCTATGTTAAATCAGGTCAGATCTGCTAACGGGGCACAGAAACCATCGTGGTAATTTCCCTGCTCCACCCATGAAGGACTACAGTACATATTTCTATTTATATAATAAGGGGGAAATTTATTAAATGGGATTCCAGCTACAGATGTACTTGTTTGTCATAAGAGAGGTCATTGACATGTAGCTGAATCCAGGAAGATGACCAAAAATTTAAGAAATCTGGGCATGTATTATTTATGGAAAGAGAGGCTCAGCAAGGAGCTGTGTGGCAATTTCTGGGGGAGGAAAGACTCATGGTGTCTGGGTAAGGAATACTTTGTGTAATCTGTCTAGGAAGGGAGAAGTCATCTGATTCAAGGAGAAAAGTATACAGATAAGTAAAACGACCTTAGGAGGCTGCTGCACAAAGGCTCCCAGGAAGGAACAGAAGGGACATTAGGGTACATTTTGGGAAACATGAAGCTCTGCAAAGCACTGAGCACACAGATGGGTCTGAGGTTTCTTTTAAAGACTGCTCACCACAGCTGAGGGCAAAGCTCGGTAAACATATGAGGTATCACCAAAAATCCTGTAAAAAGGCATAAACCACCCCCCACCATGATACACAGACACAGCAGAAGTAAGGCCAGATATCCAGGGCATCCAAGTCTGCTCCACCCTCAGCAGCAGGGAGAGATCCAGGGGTCAGCCCTGAAAAAGCAGAGAAGCTCTGAAACACAAGGAGCCCTGTGTGCCTTGGGCAGCAATCCCTGCAAGGGGTAGGTTGGCATTAGGGGTAGGTTAACAGCTCTTTTTCCTTCTGCACCTTCTGGGTTTTAGGGTGGGACCCCTATTTTTCAGACCTCTGTTTTCTCTTGCTTTTCCAGAGTGACCCCATCTCCCCCGGGTCCTCAGTTCTTCCCTCAGCCTTCAGCCTGCCATTGCCTCAGCCCCTGGCAGGAGTTCAGTGATAACATAAATCCAAACTGGATTTGGTGGATTTAAGCCCAGCCTGCCTATCATTATGCTTCCCTACAAGCAGACATATCAATGTTATGGGAAAATTAAAGAGAAACTTAAAATACAAACTCTTCTGAGGGGAGCTAGTCCAGAACAAGTTTGAATCTGATCATATTTTATGGTTTAAATATAAATCCCTTTAAGGGAAAAGGAAAGCCAATAAACAGAAGAGATAATGTAATGGAAATAATGTTTCCCTGCCCAGGACAGAGCTGCCAGCCTAAGCCCTGGCTGGCGTTCACACAGAGCTACCTCACACCTACTGGGTGAGGATGAGGCCCCACAGCCACATTTTATTGACACACTGATGTACTGCAAATAAGGTAGGGCTGGAGCTGTGGCTGCTACAGGCAAGAGGAAAGGAAATGAGCCAACTATGATGTCTTTGTATACTTGCAGACTATAGGAATGTGTTTTGTTGGCCTTATGGTAATCCGGACTTTGAACTCCCGTTCATTCCCATTTCTCTCTCCCATGACACAAAATAATTCCTCAGGACTGTCTATAACCCCCAAACTCCTCGGAGCTTGTTCTGTGCAATGTTACACCGCTGGGCTCCTCACAGTATTGTGTAATGGGGTGAGATCACAGACGAGCTCCGTCCGCGTGGCTTGCGCTATCTTGCCTGCCCGATGGTTAGCTGCACTTAAAAAACTAAAGAACAATTCCTGTAGGATTACAGCCATAATTCTTAATAGCAGCAGGAAATACAGACATGCAAGTGATACAGACAAGCAAGAAATCCATTGATGTGGAGAAGTTTTCTGCTTATGTCTGTAAGTTCATATGCTGTGGCCACAGTTTGGGAAATTCAGCCTTTATTTATCTTACTGTGCTTTACAAACACATACAGATGGGTTAATTGTGGAGTCTGGTATGGGGGCAAGGACAAGAGCAGTGTCATGTTGTCAGACACGGTGTTTGGCCTGTAAATGTTAAATAGCAACCTGAACAGCATTCTGGATTTAACCTCTCAGCAGATGCACCATGATGCTGAGGTTCAAGAGCCTCTGAGAATCAGGAACTACCATCCCATGGTGGGATTTTCCTCTGAAGTGACTCACTGGCCTCTGCCAAACTCTCATGTTAAAAGGCCATTGACCTGCGAGGCACAGACACCAAGCACTGCAGCTGCCTGGAGTTTGCCCTCATTGAACAGTCAAGGGGATTTTGCAGCCTTTTTATTTACACAGAGCCTCTGGAAAACGCAGTTTGAAAATGAGCCTGGCATGGTGTGATGAACTGTATCCTGACCAAGAGGTCTGAGTAGCAGGGATGGGGCTCAAAAATGTAGTCTTGGTGACTTATTTAGCTTTCTAACCACAACAAAAATCTCAGTGCATCAAAATGTAAAAAGTGAGCACACTTGATCAAAAATAAGATTATTTGGAAGCTTCAGACAGTGGTCTGATGGCTGTCATAGCACCATAGAATTCTAGAATTTGGGTTGAAAGGGCCTATAAAGATGATCCAGTTCCAACACCCCTGCCAAGGAACAATTTCCACTAGACCAGGTTGCTCAAAGACCCATCCAGCCTGGCCTTGAACACTTCCAGAGGTGTGGAATCCACAGCTTCTCTTGGCAACCTGTATGTATTTTATATATATTTGTATCTATTTTATTCACTGAAATTAAAAGAGCTAAAATTTGAAAAGCTTATCATGTGGACATGTAAATATGCTGATGCAGGATGAGAAAATAAGAACACAGTGTCGTCACTGAAAATTATTTAGGTCCTCTGGGGAGTGTAAAATCTGTCTTGGCTGAAGGAATAGGAGCACCAGGCTCCCAGCAGCAGCCTGGCAGCTCATGGGGTGTCTTGGTCTCCTCCAGAATCAGCATTCCCCCATCCTGCTGCTGCTTCCCTCATGTCTATTACCTGTTCTTCACTGTTGACTACATCCATTTAACGGATAATGAAAACATACTTTGGGAGAGATTTATACGACCACATTTTATCACTGTGTCATTTTCTGTAGGCCTGTGTGGCTATAAACTGGAGGGAATAGATTCCTTTAAAATAAGCCCTTTGGTCAGAGAGGATGAGCTGAGGTTGCAAAATGCCATTCAGTGTCTAACACAGGCTGGGAGAAGAAGATTGCAAATGCCCAAGAGCTTAAACATTTACAGTTGGAGGTAAAACAATGACGTTTAGTCACTCTGGGCCTGGTGCTGGCACTGGTGCCCTGCCCTCAGATCATTCTCTGGGCTGTTTTTCTGTACCAATGCCATCCCAGGCTGATTATAGATCAACCCCAAGCCAGACAGAGGACAGCGCTGTGCCTGTGGGTCTGGCCTGAGGGCCACAAAATGAAGATTTGACAAGAAACTAGTTTCCTGTTTGCTTGATTAAAAACAACAATAAAATTAAGATAGAACATATCCACAGTCCGCTGAAGGTGTGCTGAGATGCACCACTAAATGTTTGTAAAGTGATTTGGAAGTGAAAAATGTGCTGCAATGCAAAGCCCTGTTCTTATGAAAGACAGTTGATTGCTTCTTTTAGAAGGCAGCAAAGTCCCAAAAAGTAGAGTGGAAATCAGCATCTCTCCAGACCTCTGGCAGCAGTCCTACCCCTGGCTCATGGCAGCAGCTGCAGCTCCAACACAAGCTGAAGCTGCAATCTGCTGGAGAGAAGAAAGCTCTCTAGCACTCAGTGACATTGGGATGCCCACTGAATCCCCGTTGTTATTTGTTCAGAGGGGTATTCCTGCATCCCCCAAATCAGGAGTTCAGGCCTGAATTCAGCTGCCGTCACTGACTCAAGGCCTGTGAGTGAATGCTTCTTCAAAAAAGCTGGCAATTGGTGTCCAGGGCATTTTGAACGCTGGCAAAACTATGTGATGGCAGAACAAGCATTGCTCTTGAATTTTCAGAAGCATTTGTGCTAAGAGGATCAATGTTGGTATAGATTTGTGAGTCTATGGGACACAGGACCATGAAAATCTTGGAGGTGCAGGAATATGCACAGTGCCTGTCAGTAGATCTCTTGAAGAAGTTTAAATCCTTAATTTGATTGAAGGACCTCTGTAGGATATACTGCCATGGAGATTGATAACTCCAGAGCACAGTGCGAGCAGTTTATAGCTCTTTACTGAGAAATCTTGCTATGCAGTGAGGTGCAAAACAGCTCTGCATTCCCTCATTACCAACATCCAGTTGCTCACCATACTACTTGAAAGGACTGAAAGGTAATTGCAGAGATCTACTGAAACTGCAGGGAGCACCTGTGCATGGCTTGTTTGGCTTCTGAAGGGCTCTGGTGGGCATCCTACCCTGCTTGCTCTCACCTTCTGCTGCAGCTCACCGTCCCTTCAGCTGCGCTGGGGCAGAAAAGGTTTTTATTTCCAGTGGGGATGCTTTCAGTGATGCTGTGGTGAGAGGGTTTTGGTCACAGGTGTGCTCACCCTCCTCTCCTGGGCAGGGCTGTGCCCTCTGCTCCAGGTGACACGGGTGTTGATGAGATAAAGCCCTGCAGAGCCTGGGGTGAAGCGCTCAGTTTAACCCACAGTTACTGTGGACAGGGCTGGTTCAGCCATTGGGAACACAAACAGGAGTCAAGCAGCCTCTGTGCCAGCCCCAGCTCTGCTGCCCTGTGGGACCAGCAAGATCACAGGAAAAGGTACAGGGCAAAGAGAGTATAAAAGGCATCACCTTCCCAAAGCCCTTCCCTTTACCATAAATGTTGATTTAAATGCAATTCCTGATTTAAACTTGCATTTCAGGATCATCACCAAAACGTGCAGAACAAAATGCCTTCCCTTCCCATCTGTAAGCAAGAGGCAAAATGACTTTTTAGGAAAGCCATGTAATTCCTGCCTGAAATTAAAGTGCTGGTTCTCTTTGGTTCCTCCAAGCTATTTTTTTTACCGTTCCTTTAGCCACAGATGAGAAGGAAAAAAAGCACAACAAAATTCCAATTAAGGAAAAGCCTTGGGAAAGAGAAAGTGCTTGTTGTTTAAACGTGAGCTGTAAAGGCAGCCAGGAAAGGTGGGTTAAATGCAGAGCCTAAATATCCAGCAGCCATAATTGTTATCTGAGCCTCTGCACCATTAGCGATGCAGGAATACTGGTTTGGGTTTTCCCCTCCACTCTCCAGGTTCACATGTGAGCAGGTCTCCACAAGCTCCTCACTTATTGGTCTGATGAAAAATTGATTTGAAAAATAAAACCCTGTTAGAAAAAGAAAGTGTGTGAACAGGCAAAGTAACGATCTTGGAGCTCTGGAAAAAAAATCTTGGCTCCAAATTATTCTACATGGGGAAAATTAATCCAGTGCCAAGAGAAAAAAAAACCCCAAAGGCCTTGTTTTGATTTCCACCCATTCCAGCTGATCACTAGGCTCCAGGCTGAGCTTATCTTTTTAAAGAAAGTGTCTTATTCAGTGAGCCACAAGCAGTGACTCCAGGGAGAAAGCACAGCCTACTTTCATGTAGGATGTTTCAGCTGCCAATGAAAAGATCTTCCTTCCCTGAACGTCGCAAAACCTACAGCACCAAACTGTGCCATAAGTGATGTACATTGCAACAGGATTTCCGTGTACTCCACTAAACACAGACAACCTGAGCCCCACTTACCCCACTTACCCATGGGAAAGGAAATGGGATGAAGAATTAGAAGGAAGAGGACAATGAATGCAAAAACATTTGCCATTCATTCCTCACCTGACTTTTGTACAGGCTCTTTCTCCTCTGTCTTTCTCTCCCTTTGACCTGTATGTTTAAAACCACTCTGGAGGGCTTCTGCCTTTTTCAGTTTGCTGGTCTTGGTGGAAGGAAAAATTCAGCTTTATTAATTTAAGGTATCTGGCAAAAGGCTTGTTTTCTCAGATGGCTGCACAGATGCAGAAGGCCACAGATGGAGCAGTGGTAATCCGAAGTGGTAAAATGAAGACAGAGTTTTATGGGGAAGGAGTTTTAGGCAGGCAAGTGACTGAATCTGCAGCTAGAAAAGACCAGAAGAAAATAAACCAGCTCTCTCTCTGGACTAAATCCTGCCAGTGGCACAGAAAGGGAGCACAGCTGTACTAAGGGCAGCATTGGGCCTTGGGTGTATATTTGGTTAATTAGAGATTTTTCCTCCTTCCCAGCCAGGATAGCTTTGTTTTATGTCTGCACCTCTCTCTAGTCTAGCCAGCCCCTACATGATGGAAATGCCTGTTCCATGCTGCTCAAAGGCACAGGGATTCCTGTCTTTGGCAGGGAAAGCAGGGAAAGCTGATGCATATGTGCATGTGTGTGTGTGTGTGTAAACGTGTATAAATGTATATATATACATAAATATATATTTATAAAAAACACCTCTCCTGGAAGCTATGAGCACTGACAGCTCTGAGTTCAAACTGAAGTAGCTCAGGTATATGCAGAGATCTGTTTGTATATATTATTCAAGTAAGTATGTGTGTAGATATATACAAAAATGCACATATGGCTGTATGCTCCAAGTGATGTATTTCCACATGAACTAATTTATCTTGAGAGGCAGGCAAGGAGCAGTTTCTGGAGCAGCTTTCTGCTGGAAAGGCTCTGACTAAGAGAGATCTCCCTTTGGTCATTTAACAAATCAGATTGAGATCTCTGAGGCTTTTATCATTTAGCCTTGTTTCTCCAACCTATTTGTCTTCCTTGTATTATGCAAGAGATGAGATGCTCTGATAAAAACCCTTCTTGTGGGAGAACATGACTCAGTTTCCACAAGTGGATACCCCATGAAACAGCCATCATCCCCTCACAAGTCTTCATACAACCAAAATGATATCAGAAGTGGAGGCAGGAGAGAAGCAGGGTCAGAGGGGTGAGGTGGAGGAGGAAGTCATAAACTTCCTTCTGTATTATTTGCACCCAGCTCCTACAGTCTCTGAATCACAGCTATGTGCACAAATAACTCACAGTCATCTGCAGGAGATCACCACAATTGTAATCATCACCCTTTTTACTCCAGAATTTTCAAAGTTAAAGTATTAGTGGCATAATGTATTTGTACACATCCAAATTATTCGTCTGTCATGGGGGGTGGGGGCAGGGAGTCTCATTCCTCTAATCTCTTCTAACTGTTGAACATCTCTTGAATGTGTCTGGGAAGAAAATCTAATGGAATAAACCAGATCTTTATCCACCAAGGGAGACGAAAACTCGAAAACTCATTGTTCCCTCAGACCCAAACTGGATATACCTAATTCAACCACAAATTGCTGGGCAGAGCAGGGTTCATGGCACAGCCAGGAAGACTAATTCCTTCCCATGCAGGAATTACCATGTTAAACTCTCTGACCTGGGTTACACAGGAGGTCAGATTAGATTATCACTGTCCAAAATTCTGCTCCCAGAAACCAGTTTCCAGTGCCCATCTGGCTGCAATCCCAGGCAAACATGAAGAAAGAAGAAAAGCAAGCATGTGGTCAGGGTATCTCGTTTCTGTGTGCTGTGGCGAAAGGGCTCTCACTGCTGTCGGTAAGAAGGCAGCAAACCTTCCTGAAAACAAGAAAAACTTCAGCAGATGTCAGGGGGGATTTTTAGGGTCATCAGTGGCCAACACGGAGCCCTCCCATTGCCTTGTGTTCATGCAGGCAGTCTCTGCTGCTGACTCAGGGTTCCCAGGTGCCCTGCACTGGGTGAAACACAGAGAAACTGTCCCATGGCACAGTGAATCCCAGAGGGCAATGCTGCCAGTTTGCTCCATCCATTCCGGGACTCTCCTCTGGGCCATTGGGTCCCTGCTGGAGAAGGGGATGCCACCTTGCCCTGTGCAGCCATTCAATAACCATTTCTGCCCATACGAGCCCCGGTGAGAGACCAAACGAGCTCTGCTGGCTGTGTTCCCTCCGCTGCAGCAGCCAGCCCACAGAAAACAGACCTGGAACGGCATATTCCCATGCCATGGATACCCACAGCCATGCCAGCCCCATTCATCTGAAGGCCACAATATGACTGGAGAGGCAGCAGCTCCCTCCAGTCAGCCTAAGCAGCAGAACTGTATTTCTCAGAGGTGCGTGAACATCTGCTCAGTAGTTGCTCACCTGCCAACTCGGGCAGCAGAGCCTGTTCCCCTGGTTTGCCAGTGCTCACTTCCAGCTCACACTTATCCCTAAAGCTCCAGGATCCCTTTTTAGCGCCTCCTGTGTGAAGTGCTTAGGCAGATGGTACCGGCAAGGCTTAAGCTCTCTTTGGAGGTGCCATGAAATCACCTGCCCATCCCTGATTACCAAACACTGGCCTCCATCCGCTGTCCTTTCCCCACCCCTGAAGGCTGATGAACTCAGAGCTGCTCTGTGACTAAGGGCAGCGTGAGCAAGCGAGGAGGCCATCGGCCATCCAAATCAGCTGAATCAGAAGGAGCAGGGCAAAGGAAAAAAAAGCTGTGTGAACAAGCACTAATCGCTCACAAGCCGCAGCATGAACATCAGGCACATTAGTGACTCACGGGGGAAATGTGTGACAGTGACTTTGGTGAGTGTTGGGAAGGGTTTCACGCCTGGGCGGCGGGAGAGGAGGGGGTGTGGTGGAGACAGAGCCCGGCCAGCCAAGTGTTTCCCACGCACATTCCTCTACTCCATGCACTATGAAATTCGGTCAGAAGATAAAGCATGGAAGCAGAAAGAAATTCCTAGGAGGAAAGTGAAACAGAAAAGCAAAACAGCATGTTAATTTCTTGCTTGTGAAGAGCGGTATTTCCATGTGCGGGCTTGCTCCACCTGCAATTTTACATGTGTACAGGGATTTCTGATACATGCCTCTGGTAAGAAGCTTGATCTGTCTCAGGAAAATCCCTTTCTTCTTAATTTATTATTTGATATATATTTAAAACAGCATGCAATATAGCCTCAATCCACAGAGACTCATGCCTTCGGGGCTGTGGGTAAAGGAAAGAGTACGCAAGAGATAAAGCAGAGAGAGAGCTGAGCTAACAGCTGAGCACCCTGGGTTCAGAGCAGCCCCTGGTGTTGTTTTTGTCATCATTTCCAGCACTGTGGTAGCACCCACAGGCCCAGCAGTGCATGGTGCTGTGCTTACACACAGCAGGTACCTTCCCGTGGGCATCCCTCAGCGCTGCAACCCTGACAAACACAAAATACCCACCCTAGGGAATTTTGGAGTAATGGGAGCCAGACCCTTCAGTGGTGTTGAACTGGGTAAGACTTTGAATTAGAAATGTTCAAGGTCAGGCTGAATGGGGCTTTGAGCAAGCTGCTGTAGTGGAAGGTGTCCCTGCTCGTGGCAGGGGCCTTGGAACTGAAGGACCTTTAAGCTTCCTCCCAACCCAAACAGTTCTGTGATTCTATGATAGTAAAAGTCCCCCTGTGCCTGCTGCACCTGAACCCTTTGCAGCAGAGGAGCATTTCTGAAGAAGTGCTGCCTTGTCTAAGGGTTCATACACTCCAGACCTCACCTCAGAAGGCATCCGTGCATGATGGGTAAATAGGTGAAGAAAAACCTTCCTCTGTGATGAGGAAAGCATCGTTTCAAGCAGTGACCTCACAGGCTGCCATGTGCTCCCCGTGGTATTTCAGTCAGCTGCACTGACACGCAGGTGCCTGCCGGGACACCGACCCCACACCCAGCCCCGGGGTGCTCTGTGCCCTGCAACAGCACAGCAGAGCTCCAGGACGAGCCAAACTCAGATTGCAGCAGAAACCTGAGGTGCAAAGAAACCCCAAAATACAAGAGCAGCATTGCAAATATCGGCCCAGAGCTCCCCCAGCCAAATCACTCGCTGAGTGTGGATGCCACCAAAAAGGACTGGAGGCAGCAGCCTGGAGAGACCCTCCTGGCCCAGCCCCTGCAGGGGAGGGTCAGCCCCTGTCCCAGCATTCCAGAACATTCCCTTCTGCCAGCGCCGGCACATGGGGCAAGCTTTCCATGCAGCGAGCTGGGATTGCAACACAATGACTTGCAGTGTATTAAAATTAAGCAAGCAATTAAATAATTTTCCAAATCAGGTCCTAACATGAGAAAAGATGCAAAGACAGTTTAATAGAGGAAGCAAAGGGGGCGGAGGAGAAGGGGAGGAGCACTCCAGATGTGCTGTAAAATAAACCAACAGCGCACCCGTCTTGATGGCTACCAACCTGGGTGTTTTTTCAGACATACCTGATAATGGGAGCTAAACGCCAGAAGCCCAGGGATACTGAGAGCCCACCACAGGCCCACAGGATGGCCCATCTCCTGTGTGGTTGATGTACATCTGCAGGATCTGTTCCCCTCCGTGCATGGGGTGCAGTGATGGCTCACAGTTGCAGGGCTCCATGCGTTTTGTGCTGTGTGGGCAGGACCCAGCCTGAAAGCCCAATGTGCAGAGCTGTGCTGCTTGCAGAGACTGCCAAGGCAAGCCCATGGTGCCTACAGCTCCCTGCTCCCCTTCCTGCTGCCTGCCTGCAAGACTTTCCAGCAGTTCTGCACATCTTTTGTTGTTTATTCTGCTCACCTTTGTACAAAAAACAACCTCTGTCTTTTGCAGTGGACACTTGCAGAGAGCTGACAGGTACTCGCTGGCTCCTGGAGCAGCTTTGGGTGCTAACAGAGTGCTGGACAGCCTTGTGCATCCCTGGTGCCTGTGAGTGACTGGCTCTGAGGCAATCGTTTTGTGGATGTGTGAGTTTCAGTTCACACTGTCTCACACAGGTGCCCCGGAGGGGCTCTAGGACATGTGCAGCAGCCTTCCACTGACCCTTTCGTTAGGTATTAATGAGTTATCGTGCCCCTGGCTTCCAGGTCTCCATTCAGTTCACACCAGCTCCTCTCAGGCAGTGTAATTTGTGCACCTCCAGCTCCAGTGGAGCACTGGCCACTTCTCTGTCACCACTCTACACTTGTTTTTATAGCAAAGAGGTTGAGCCTACTTCCATGCTAGTATGAAATGAACATTACCCACTGTTCACGTTTTCTCAGTCTTGCCTCTGGCCTCCACCATCATTATATGGCAAGAAGGACCTAGCTTCAGTCCCGTGAAATGTCTTTTTCATCCCAAGAATGTGTTTTTCTAATTATGCCCTTCCTCCCCATCCCCCCAAATATTTTTTTTTTAAAATTTTATTGTGAGTTAGAGTGAGGCCCTGGGACAGACAGGCAGAAACACACTGGGAAGGGACAAGGCTCTTCCCTTCTATAATTTTCATGGGGCAGAGGACATCTACAGTCCTAGCTTGGCCCCAGACTTAACTGCACAAACAAGATGGGTGGAGAGCCTGGCTAACACCTGCTGCAACCCTACCATGTCTGGCAGGTGTTGGAGGGGCTTGGGAGGCCAGGCACCCTCTCCATGATGGAATGGGGTTACAAGATCCCATGTCAAATGAAGCTGTGGCTAATGCAAGCTGGATCTGGGGCTGCTGTAGTGAAACTGCACTGAGTGCTGAGCTCCTGGTGCCACTGAAGCGCTCTGCCTTCCCCAAACTTCCTGGGAAGTGTTTTGAACTTTATTTTTAAAAGTGCAATTAATCACAGAGCAGAGCTTGAATTGAGTCCAAGTGCAATAAAAGCAGCCTAGCAGAGCCTGCTCAGCCCAGTGAGCATTGTTCACCACGGCCTGACTGCAGGCATCAGGAAACTTCCAGATGTGTTAACTTTGCCGCTCCTGGCTCCTGCAGGAATCTTAACTGCTTCCATCTGTACGGGGGAAAGACTTCGGAAAAGCAGCTCTCCCTCTCCTTTTACGTACATTCCTTCGAGCAGCAAGAGTTATTACCCCACAGCCTCTGCAATTTCTGCTGGCTGCACCCTCATTGAGTGAATACTGCACCCTGCAAAGGTGCCATTCCTTGCTGCTTCCATCCCTTGGCAGGGAACATCCTGACAGAGCCCCTCCATGGGGCGAGGACAGGCCCCTCCATCTGCTCCTGTTCTGCATGTGGTTTACAATATGCTACAGGAAGGCATTTTCTCACGCTATTAAGTTTTCACTAGATGCGGAGGGGGATCAGGAATGCCTCGGATGGCGTAAAAATTCCCTTCTTGGTTTGGTTATTAGGATCTAGCGGCAGCAGCAGGCAAAATTATAGCCTGCATGAAATCTGAGTCTGCTGCTCTGCCCTGGGCAAGGGGTGCACCCTGTCCCCATTCCAGGTACACTCAGAATCTCCTGGGCCAGCCCCAGAGCCTCTTCAGTTCCTCCTCAGGCCTCTAAACGCAGGAATAATTTGTACCTGTGCAAGCTCCCTGTTTATGCCCAGAGTCTAAGGGTCAGGCAGTTTTTTGGCTAAAAGGCCTCAAAATAGCACTTCCATCTTATTTGCTGCCCTGGGGAAGTTGTCTTTCACTCAGTCTGCTGTTTTCTTTCCAAGAAGAGGTTGCTTTTTGCTGAGTGTTTATCACCTTTTCTTCTTTCCCAAAGACTTCCAAGTAACAGCCCCATGCACAAGCTCTGTAGATGCTCCTAATCATCTCTGTCACATTTAGCATTATGAAGCACTCCGTGCTCTGTGAAGCATCAAAAGTGTCTCACAACTGTAAATTAATTTATTTTTTCACTCTCAGAGGATGGAGGTGAGCAGGGGCTGCGCTCCTTTTGCAGATGAGGAGGTTGACACAGGAGAGGTCCATGGCTTCGCACAGGGCCACACAAGGGGCTGGTGGCGCAGCTGGGATCAGAAAGCTCTGGCTCTTAAACTGTGCTCAAACCACCAAACATCAGGGCAGAGGCAAAAGGGAAGGACTAGGTCCAAACCAGAAGTGAGCAGTGCCCAAGACTATAAATAATTTCATCTGACGCAGCTTTTGTGAAGCTCATGTAAGACGCAGAAAAGGCTGGTGTCGTCCTGGGGTTTGTGACTGTGTTCCTTTCCAAAACCCCGCAGATCACTCAGCCCCGCAGTGCCCAGATGAGTCCTGGAAATGAAAACCCAGTGAAGCAGCTTGTGACCACAGAGACCTTGTCTGTGGCCAGGGGTTTGGGTGCTATCACAACAAAGTCAGTAACAAACTACAGCTGCTCAAAAGCAACCTACACACGAGGCCTTGGACTAGTGGAGCAGTGAGTGAGAAACAAGGAGGAGCAGGGCAGGGAGGAGCAGAGATGCTTGGCAAGGGGAGCTCTGGTAATCCAGGATGTCTGGGGAAAGCTAAAATGCAGTACTGTTTACCTGTCTGGTAAGGCTGGATGTGTTTGCATCCAAATCCACAGAGGAAGCTTTGTGTTCAGAGGTGCAGCTCTGCCTGCCCTGTGCTCCTGGCTGGGAATAAACCTAATGCCCTTGTGTTTGGAGAAGGGGGAACGTGACTCAGCATGGAGGAGCTGCAGCCATCCTGCCAGCCTGCCAGAGCTGCTGTCCTCGGGCTGTTCGTGCCCCAGGGCCACATCTTCCGAGAGGAGGGATGTTTTCATAGACACTGTGCCAAAGCAAAGGCAGGATGCAGAGACACATGAGTTACTCATCCTGGCTTAAGCCCCACAGGATGTCTCAAATGACTGAAGTGTAGGCTGAAATGGAGACTCAAACTATAAGTTTGTGGATTTTGGCAATAAGTCGGTGTCCGCAGGGAGGGCCAGCATGAGATGACCAAGTAGATAACCCCAAATGACAGCAGAAAAAGCTGCCAGATGGAGTTGTCTGTTCCTGAGGGATTTTGGCATCACTAGTGACAGTCGGTGCCCAGGCTCTATTATGGCAATATCAGAGCACAGAAATTGTGGTCACAGGGGGAGCAATGCCTATTTTTTTCTCATCTGTGATGGGTGTTTTTTTTAGCTGTTTATAAAATTTTGAAATCAAGAAGTTTCTGTCTTCTCAATTTTTCTGCCAGTGCAGCTTCTGTTTCTGAGAACAGTCCCCAGATGGGGAGCACTGGAAATGAGATGTGAAATGAGGATTCGGATTTCACATTAGAACCAGAAATTAGGAAGGACAGTCAGCTCACCCTCTCCACTTTCTATGCAGGACAAATTCATTCCCTTAAATTTTGAATGCTTTCAGTGTTACTTGCTTAATTTGATGGAAGAGATCTCTTACTAGAAAATTAAAATGTTGTAGAGGGATTTGTCGGGAAGCAGACAAAATATCTTTAAGGAACTATTTTATATTATGATATATCTAAACATGTGTAATAAAGTGAGGATTTTTGTATCCAATTTATACAGAAGATTGTAAGACATTTATTGGAGCAGACATTCTAATGAATGTTAATTGTGGGTGTAATAACAGAAATGCGAAGCAAACTGGAAGACAACATCTGTGACTGTTGTGACATAGTGGAAATAATTCAACACCACCCCTTAAAGCTGAGCAAAGAGAAAGGAAACTGAGAAGTCAGGAAGATGATACCACAGAAGAAGGGAACGAGCTGTTGGTCTTTCAGAATCAGACACGGTTTCTGTCTTCTCTGCCATTTCGTAGCTCATTACTCCTAAAACAGGCTCCAGCTGTAGTGCATTGACTTAGCAGAGTCAGCCATCCTATTTCACAACTACCTTCTCATCAAGTCTCTCACTGGAAATGAAATCAAAACCACTTTTGACAGCTCTGTTAACTGCCAGCAATCTGCTGAGTGGATTTGGAAGCCATCACCCTCAAACACCTTCCCAGTTGTAAGGTTTTCCTCACTTGTTTGCCGTTTTCCTTGGATTCTTACTCTGTTTTCACCCATGTATCCAACAATCTCACAGACACCAGCTCCTCCACACTTGCACAGACTGCTGTCCCAAGGGGGCTTACTAATATCTGTGCGGAGTAGGCAGGATTAGGATGTTTTGAATGCTTTCTAGTGCTGGGTTTTGGGGTTTTTTTGCAATGCTCCTCGTTTCAAGGATTACTTGTGATTTCTTGTGACTGATAGTGCTACAGATGTGGCACTGGAGCTGTGATGGCAGCTGGAGCATACAACATGAGAACAGAAGTTCTGTTTAAAGCTTCTGCAGTAACCCAGGAAAATAATATTAATTTGCCTCCCATTCCATTCAAATACACATGTGTGGATGCTGTGGCCAGATGGCAGCCTGCACAGCATTTATTTCTGCAGTTCTCTGAGATACTTTACAGGAGATTTTCTTTAGGATCCACATCGAATGGTGTTTGCTATACTAAACTTTCTCATCTGGCCTGATTCACCGTGGTCAGGTGTGTAAGGGTATGTTTCAAACTTTTTTTCATGGAAAAAGAAAGTGAATTAAAAAAGAAAAGTAAATCCCAGGTTATTGCTGCATTCTGTGAAGGTCTGTGCTCTTCACCAGGGTTTATTTTGGCAGACCAGAGTGTGTGGGTCTGTGGCTCTGCCTGTGGGTGTCATTTCCAAGCACGTTTGCTGCTGAAATGATCAGCATCTGATCCCTTCTTATACAGAAGTCTGGTTCCCATGACCATTTTAGAAGTGTGAGGGAAATAAAAATGTGACCCAAACATCACAGTGCCTTGTATAAAGGCACCCTATGGCCAAGCTTCAGGACCTGTCTCTGCCTGCACGGGGTCAAACCAAATGACATACATAACAAATCTGCACCTCATTCTCTCCAGGTGCTAAAAGCACAAAGGCTGGGTCCAAGCTTAGAAAGTCTTTCATTATCTCTGTTCCAGGGGGTGGTTGCTGTGGATTACTGAACAATTCATTTTCTCAGGAAGCCTAACAAAGTGCTGGAGCTCCACAAGCCTGAGGTACCTGAGCAAAGGGTCCTTCATCCGCTCAGCCACTCCCTGCTGTGAGATGGCAGGCACTGTGCTATTGCCTAAACTCATTTTCATTAGGGTCTGTCATCGATGGACTTGTTTGCTCAAAGCAGCAGGGTTCTCAGGCTACACCTAATTCACTCAGGCTGCATCAAGGACTCCTGGCATCCTTCTCCAGTAAATGTGAGGGATGCTGGTGGAGTAGGAGCTCCTTTGGCTTAGAGACCTTGAGAAACCCAAAAGAACTATAGGGTGACAAGTGTTGAGGATCCAGACAGGAGTTAAAAAGAGAGCTTACCTCCATAACATAGAGCTCTACTGTTACAGCAAAAATAAATAACAGCAACCACAATAAAAGCTGTGACTAGGACAAAAGTGTTGATTCATGCCAACATCCTCAGGATACATAAATATATATATACACACACACACACACATAAGCACATTCTTGAGCCTGCAGGTTTTAAAGTTGCATAGATAAATATCCAGATTTTGTCACATGCATTTTTAGTTCCGTAGCACTTCCCTCTCAAGGATCTCAGGGACCTTTGTAGACATCCATGAATAACTGAAGCAAATAAATATTGAACATGCAGCTCCAGTGAGGAAATCCTGACCCTGCTCTGAGCAGGGGTGTTGAACCAGATGGTCTCCAGAGATCCCTTCCATCACCAATGAATCTGTGGAACAGCCTAAAACAACATGGGAAATCTGGGTTAGGATCAGACCCCTTGAGTCAGCTTTGAGCTGGTGTTGCCTTTTAATTGTAAAGGGAAAGAATAGCAGTCAGGCTTCATCACAACAGAGCATTTCTGCTCCCAACAGAGCATTTCTACCTGGAAATGGCCAGCTACAACAGTGACCTGTGCCCTTCCTTAGCTCAGTAATGGGTGAGATCTGGGGTGAGAGTTACATGGCTGAGCCTGTCTTGGGAATAAAACGGTGCTGAGCACATCGTTCATCAGGTAATTTCTTAGGACTTGGATGGATGGAAGTATTTCACCTTTAAGAGTGCTAACATCAGGAATTTTATGCTGATACCATCTACTACCTTCTAAGAAGCTGAACTTTGATGATCCTTGAGGGTCCCTTTAAATTCAGGATACTGTATGATTCTAAGGCTAGTAAAACTTCATCTTTTTTCAAAGTCTTAGAAAAATTATTCTCAACAGGGCAAAATTCCTTCTTTGAATGGGTGTTTCCAAAGAAGTCAGGCCTTGATTTGCTTCTAGTTGAATCTATGGGAAAAAATTAACACGCTAATTCAATAGGACTCGAGTTAGGTTGGTACATGGAAATCTCCACCATGTAACTTCTAGTGAATAATGACTCTAATTGCTAAAAATCAAGTTTCTCTTTTGGTGCAGTGGTGCACTTGGGTTAAATGATTGCTGCTCATTACAGTAACATTTATAACAGAGGTATGGTCAGTGCTAGCTCAAGTGGCACTGGGTCTGTTTTTCCTTTGTTCTCCAAATGGCAATGCACAAATCCCTCGCACACAGGGACAGACAGACATTCATATGCGTGTAGCCCAAAATTACTTGAGCCCCTCACCCTCCAAGCAGCACTGGTCCACGTTGTTGCATGAGATTATTCATGTTCTCCATTTTTTCTCCTGTGTTATCCTTTTTCAGGGCTTCCTCACGGCGGCTTCTTTTCCTTTGCACATTGTATGCCTTGCCCAGATAAGATATTCAGATTTGGATATCTTAGTCAGCTTCCATGGTATTTAGCTCCTCAAGACCCTCTGGGGAGGCAAACCAGGCTGCTTGCCTTAGTGGTTTAGTTTATCCGTCATAAACCTTAAGGCTGGTGTGATGGGGTGTGTGAGGTAGTGGGACAAGCCAGTTGGGAAGATGCAGAGTGGGACAGGCCTTTCACTGCTGAGAATATTTCATTCACCATTCATGGGGAAGAAAGGTCACTGAGAGCGAGCCATAAAGTGGATGAATTGCCCAGGCAAGATATACAGACGCCAGAGGTCGTACATTAAGTATGACACTCTTTATGAAACTCATTTAAAGGGGGGTTCTGTATATCCTAAATTTTATTTTTCTTCTGACACAGGAAAATTCCCTTAGGCTACCAGCATCAGCTGTTCTCTGTTATGCTGCCATCTGTTATGTAAAATAACTAGAATTCCTTTTTTCTCCTTCCCCAGTGGCTTTCCTGTTTTTCAGCTTTGGTCAGTTTTGTCTTTTTGGCTTCCTCTTATGATGCAAAATAGCCTTTTACTTGTTAAATAAAATATTGCAACACAGACTTAAATTATTTATCTTTACATATAAAATGCATCCATCAAGAAATACCCATTGCTTTGCTTTATAGTTGCAGACTTAAATCACAATATATTCCAAAGCGTATGGGCATTTGTGCTGTCACTTGAGGCAAGTCCACTCTGGTGGTACGGTGGTGTACTTCAGATCCAAATCCAGATTCAGACTTTTAAACATTTTTGAAATGCAAGTGTTATTGAATTAAGGGTTTGGATTTAGAATTTTCACTCATTTAAGACCCAATACTCTAGTTAGTGGGCCAGGAACAAAATATATGTAATATTTATAATGCCAGTCCTTAACAGGGGGCACCACAGATGGCATTGAAATCTTTGGTGACTTGTTAGGTTGTTGTTAGGTTGATATGGACTTTGGAAATATGTGAAACACTCTGTAGAACAGAATGCACAGTTGTGTTGTTGTCTTATTTTAACTCTTATCTTAAAATTATAACTGTTCTTTATTTTTTTTCTGGTCACCCTCAGACAATTTGTAGTGCAAACACTCTGCACATCTGTGCAACCTATACATTCCCTGTTTCTCCAAAACTAAGAAAATAATCACTGTACATGTAGAAAATTCAAATTCTATCTGACCAAAGGAGCTTTATAGAAAAATTACTCTTCGGCAGGTTTTCAGACGGCTGTACTAAACCCAGGGTTCAACAGTCTGCAGTGCCCTCAGAAGGCAGAAGATGCTGTCATGCAATGTCTATCCCTCCAGCTCCCCTTCCCCGGGAGTCTGTGCAGCTCCCTCCGTTCCCTCCAAGTCTGCAAACTCTCTGCCTCACAGACATCTTTATCAATGTTTTTACTTTATAAATGTAAGGGAAGGTGGAGCTTTTCCATATATTAGCCTCAATTTTGAGCAAGATTTCCAGGAAGAGGGAAAATGTGTGTGATGGCATGGGACCAGCCACAGGAAATTACTGATGCTCTGCAGCTATAAAAGGGACAACCAGAGAAAAGGTAGTCACTGCCTCGTGCAAAATAGCTCTTTAGTGAACTTTTGTGGGGGAACTGGGAAGGAAGGGGCTGTGCTTGCCTCTTGGAGCTGATCAAGGAGAAACAGAGAGGGAATGACAGGATCTGCTTTCATTGGGGACTGTTGTGTCTGCTGGCCTCCAGCAGAGGAGCTGCTGAAAATAGCACAGCATTCATAATGTTTATGGATTCCTAAACCATCCAAACTCTTTATTTTAGTCTTTGAGATGAAAAGCCACAAAACTCACACAAAGCCTGCCTGCCTCTGTGTGTAGGTGCCGCTTGCTCCTGGATTGTGGCTCCACAAACTCACCCCTGCCCTGCATCGCTCTCAGTATTTCAGTGATTAAGGTGTCCTGCCTAGGAACTGTGACCATCCTAAGGGCCAGCAGCAATGGCCTTGTGGCCCTGCTTCAGTGGGGGACTAAGAGACAGAGATGATAGGTCTCACACCCCTTAAATTCAGATATGTAAATTTTGTCACTCGGTTCTCAGCACTTCTGAGTATCCTTTAAAGTCCTTAGAGGTAAAATAGGAAGTGGGAGGAAAATTTTCTTCTTACTTAACTTTTACATTTCCCTTTGAATGAGAAAAATACTCCCTCACCATGTTCCTTTGATGCCGTAGAAGGCAGAGGGAACCTAAGCCCAACTTCTACACATGGAAATTTAAGTGAAGCTGATTCCACCTGGAGTCTGTGCCTGGTGTGCAGCAGGAGGAGCCTGAAGGAGACACAGCAAAGCCAAAAGCTGGCAGGCAGTGAGTGAGACCGAGCACAGCAGAATGGAGATATTGCATGGAGATATTGACCACATCAGTGGCACCACCACACACCCAACCAAACCTGCTTGAAGTCACTGTCCGATGCCAGTCACAGACAGAACCAAATGCAGCTCCACAGAGATGTTTGCTGTCACTCACTAAGGTCCCCTGGAGTAGCGAAGCAGAGTATTTAGAGGTTACTCTGCTGGAGTACCCAAATGGAGGTGTGCTCACTGTGTGGGAATTACCCAGACTTCAGCCTTGTAGCAACACTGAAGACATTTCCCTTTTTGTAAGAAATCATGCTTTCTTCGATCAATTGGGGAATTTGGCAATAAATAATGGCTTTGACCATTATGCCTTTAGGGCTACTAAATATGGGGGAAATTACAAATATACCAATTTTACTCTGTGCAAGCCCTCTAAGAAGGGGCTACTGGGGTGTATTTACTGAATTATTTTACAGGAATTCTCTGTGTAGGAAACTGCAGGACAGCTGTAAGTTACCCAAGCCACAGGACAATGGAGTTTGCTCCATGGGATGTGTCTTTTGGGAGCTTTAAAGGGAGTTTAGAGAGATATGTATATTAGGAAATTCGAGCCAGGACACTCAGATAAACCTTTCTATTAAGACAGGAACACTGAGCACTGTGCTGAGTTGCTGAAACTCCCCAGTCATGGCAGCATAGCATGTTCAGTATCACTAACAGAAACAAGGGATTTATCAGTGGGAAAAAAACCAATAATTCACCCTGTCTGCCACTTTAGAATGGTATATACTCAGATTTCTTCCTCTTCCACTGACGTGCAGCCACCTTCGGGGATGGGACAAGAGCAGCTGTTCAAACACCATGCAGCAACCCTAAACCATGCAAGGAAGTACAAAGATTTATCGCTACTCTCCACCTCCAAGGAATTCTAGGAAAATGGTGGAAATTACTTTTCATCCCAAAGTACACCATGTCTCTTCTGACAAGAGTATGCCAAGGTATCTTCGGTGTCCAAGCACATTTGACTTCTTTGTTTTGTGCCCACCAAAGCAAGGCCCCGCCATTGCAAGTCTTATGGAAGAAGCAATACGTAGTTTTCAGCTCAATTTTGATAAATTGAGAAGAAGCGTTATGACAGAGAGCCTCATTTAATGGGGATACTGAAATCCACATGCTCTGAATTTTATTTTTTCTTTATCTCTCTGAAAATACAGAGAATGCTAAAGAGTTTATGTAGAAATCTGGGCAAAACTCCTTTTGTTAATGGCCGTTTCTGACTCTCCTGTTGACACATTACTTGGTCCCCTTCTCTGCAATCAAATTTTTTGTCTCCCAAAAGGAGGTAGAATAGTTGTTCCCATGTGATTATTTTGAGGAAAATGTTCCCAACTTGATGACACCACAGAGTATTTATTTAATCATGTGTTAAAGAACTATGCTGAGAAGTGCACCACAAAGGAGATGTACATGACCACACAGATAACACATCTAGCATTGTACTGGGAAGGTTTGCAGTTAATTTAGTTAAAACTCAGACAGTGGCCTGGGCTGGCAGGACTCCTCTGCTTTGTTCAGGGTGCAGGAGTGGCTCCAGAGCCCTCAAAGCACGAAGAAGATCAGAAACAGAGAAGCTCTTTGCTGTCTCTGCATGATCCAGACATGTACAAGTGATACCCATCGTCCATGTCACACAGGGAAAGGGTTTGATCCTTCAGCTGGGCTTTGGATCTTCCCAACGCCAGAGCAGAGAAGCTGAAAGTGAAAAGCTATCTGAGGCTTCACGCATCTTTAATTTTGGACAATGAAACCTCCCTCTCCGCTTGACAGATCCAGTGTTGCTCCTGGCATGGATTTAAGCAGCTGTAATGTCAAGGATTTACAAAAATTCAAGCAGCAGAGTATAGCCCAGGGCTTGAGCAAGCACAGTTTAAATGGTGTAATTAGGCATTTATTGAGATGTTTCTTGGTGCAAATTGTATTACCTGTTCTTCACACTTGCTTATAGCCTTTGTTAGCAGAGGCAAAAGGTACCATCGTAAGTCCTACTGAAACATTCAACTTACTTTTAATGCTGGATTAGTAAACCCATAAATTCCAGCATTTATTAGAAATGCCATTTTCAGACCTTTACATAGAAACAGGAGCTGTTTATTACAAACCAGGTCCGTTGCAGCTTGCTTGTTTTTCAGGTATGGCCTACGGAAATCCAGCCTGGAAGTGCAGAGGAGCAGGGCTGTCCTGGCTGACTACACTTGCTTTGCTGGAGATTTTTTGACCTGCCTCAGCCTTCACCTCTCTTGTCTATCTGGACTGCAGCCTCTCCCCAAGGGGGACTCTCCCTCACTCATACCAAGTGGTCTCAATGCAGACCGAGGTCTGCAAGCATTTCTCTAACATATACACGTACAACATTTTCAGAGGAATAACAAGACATTTGGAAGTAGGAATTACTTGCTTTTCCTTTCTGAGCTCTCTGCAGTGGGAAATGTTTACCAGTCTACCAGGAGCCAACAGCTCGTGTGGTCCTTTTTTCCCCTCTCACCCTGACCTTGATACAGCTCTAAAATGTCAAGATACAATATTCCTAGTATTGTTGAACCTCACTTCCTGAGAGACAAAAATCTGGGTTCTTTCCCTCTGAAAGTGTGACTCACAGCAGGAAAAAAACCCTCACAGGAGATCTACTCTTCCAGAATAATTCCTCTTAATTCTTCTAATTCTTGAGCTAGGAAATTATATCAGGAAATTATATAATACAAACAAAACATGGTTTAAAGGGGAAAGGGCGAACTTAGATTGAACAAATATCTTTCCTGTTAGGATGCTCACAATGAAAACTGCAAATGTCTGTCGAGGGCTGCCCCTCGGCGAGGGCTGTACTTTCTTTCCTGGCCTGAATACTTTTCTCCTAAAAAACAGTTTACCTGCAGTCTTACAATAGGTGCTGTGAAGAAAGAAGGAAATGGCTGCGGTACAAATGCAACTTTTTAAACTATTGCTGCTAGATATTTGTACAAAGAACTGGAGATATGATTGAAGTCAATGTAAAGGAAACCACCTGTGGAGCAGAAGAATTTCACTTCTGTCACCAGGATACAAATAGTAAATGACTTTGGCCTCCAGCTACCATGTTTACCAATACCTGACACTCACATATATAAATGGATGTTTATTGTAGCACATTGTCTTCATTTTCTTCAAGGCTACTTTCAAGCAAACCTTTGAGGAGCACTATCAGCACCACGAGCCCACAGGTGAGCAGCTGTGCTGGGCACTGTGGATGGGTGCCCAGGCCCTGCCCCAGCCCTGCCCAGGATGCCAACATCGCTCAGTTTGGAGCCCAGCCCCTCCGGAACCACCACAGGGTGTTTATCATTTGTGACTAGCCCACCCTAATTTCCCCCTCTGTGCAGTGTGTGCTGCTCTCTGTGTCTGCAGAGTAGCTAAATCAAGAATAACTCAGTTATTGTGGCATCTAAAGAAGGTAGAAAGGAAATCTGAGTTGTTTCAATTCTTCCTGTGCAATTTGTTCAGCTTCAGAAAGGAGGGAAACATGCAGTGGCAAGTCTGACCGGGAATGTTTTTAGGGAGGGTGAATCTGTGGGTGTAACTCTGTCATCCAGTGCACCCAGGTTCACAAAGCAGGCCTGTGAGCCTGAGAAAAAAGGGCATGGAAATAGAGACAGAGAGGGAAAAAAAGGCAGAGGGGAGAGAGTGAGGAGGGAAAGAGAGAAGGAAAGACAGGTAAGAAGGAGGGAGGGAGGGAGGGAGGGAGGGAGGGAGGGAAGGAGGGAGGGAGGGAGGGAGGGAGGGAGGGAGGGAGGGAGGAAGGAAGGAAGGAAGGAAGGAAGGAAGGAAGGAAGGAAGGAAGGAAGGGAAATTCATACATCTTGTTTAAAAATTATAACTTTTCTCACAGTCTAATTTTCATTACTGAGTCAAAATATGAAATTTACCATTAAAAATGTACTTAAGGAGTGTAACACAGCACATACCATGATGATAGAAATATAATCACAACAGTAAACTAAAATGGCTCAAGGCAGACCAGCTCTGTACACCAGCATCAAACACCTCTCCATCCTCAGATTTTAAGAGACAAATGAATATCTCTGAAAATTTTTTCTTCCTAACTGTTCAAATCCATATCTGACCTCTGCTGGCCAGGTTTTTCCATGATCCATCTACAGAACACCACATGTCGGCTTCCCAGGAATGGCTAAGGCTGCGAAATGATGTTTTTCATACGGCTATTTGGATTCTTCCCTCAGTGGAGTTTTTAAGCAGCTGAGGAATCCAAGCAGTGTTTCTAGCTGTTCCCAAAGCCTGGGCAGACAGCAGTGCTTTGGCAGATAGCGTTGGGCAGGGTGAGGTGTGACTGCTCTCCCGAACAGATCCCCAGCAGCTTGGTCTTGTTTCGCTCGCCTGCCTGGGAACTGCCCGGGTCAGGTTTCCCACGGACCAACACACCTTTAGTGCCACCCAGCCACTGGGACAGCTACGGCTCTGCTGACACAAAAATCCCACCCCTTGCCCATAGAATGCTTTGTGGTCAGGCTGTTATTAATACGGATTTTCATGCTCGTGTTCTTGCTGTGTTTATATCAAACGTAATTGACTTTACTTGCTCTTTCTAAGCCTTTAGGAAGTGCGGAGAGAACGTGACTGCATGGGAACATGCTGGCCTGGCCCAAAGTGGGGTGAGTTCTCCTCTCTGGCTGCAAACCTGCATCTGAAATGCATGTGACAGGGAGGTGATTAGTTGAATACATCACTGCGAGGCATTCGCAGATGGGGTGTGCTACAGGGACCTGGGAGAGCACACACAGACCACAGTGAGATGCATATTGCAGAGGTACAAGTCTCCACAAACATCCCAACCTCGTGCTCAGCCCTCCACGAGAGCCATGGCCTTGTGGGGAAGTGTCCCTACTCCCAAGTGCTGCAGGGAGCATCCCAGCTCTTCAGGAATAATAACCGAATAATTTCGTGTGACCATCTGACAGTGACAGATCCATGAACATTAATCACAGGTAGCCTCTAAAAGTAGCTTCAGACAAAAATTGTAGTGTTCCTCAAAATTACCAACTCCTGTTTTAATGGCAGAGTTAGTGAGCTCTTGAGCTTTAATATAAAGTGTATCATGCACAGGAGTCAGGAGCTTTGCATGAACTTAAATGTACTTTCTTCTTTCATGCATTAATAGGTTGGGTTTACTCTGTAATCCTTGGCTAGCCACAAAACTCTGTAGACTTCTAGATGCTTGTCCCCTGTTAATGAGCCCACAAGACTGATTTCTTGGTGTTATGACATCAATGTGACCTCATATTTACATGGAAAAATCAGTGGCTGAAAGTATTAGCGCAAGTCAAATCCTGAAATCCTTTCCCAACCAGAAACCTCATCAAAATCGGTAGGACCCAAGATGTAAGAATTGCTCATGTAAAAGTTTCAGGGCTGTTCTTTCAATCTACATATCTAAAAAATACCTGTTAAAATGCCTCAGATCAGTTTGCTTTGTGTCTTTTCTTGCCAACTTGAAAAATACCTTGATGATTGCACAATCACAGTCCTTCAAAGAATAGCTGTGATTTGACTTAAAAAAAAGCTTCATAATGCTGGCTTTGCCACACAGACTGCACTTGCCTTTGGGATGAATGAGGTACGTCCTGCCTATCGAGCCGAAATCCATGCAGCAGGGCTCAGATTTTAATGAGCAGAAAATCTTTGTTAGAAAGACAGGTTAGACTTGATTTATTTTTTTTTTAAGAAGAGAAAATATTGTCAGTAGCAGTGGGAAGGAGTCAATGTGTGTTCACTGGTTAGAGCAGTTATAAGCCCTTGTATATGAAAAAGGATTAGAGCAGCATGGGTTTTAACATTTGTAGGGGTGGAAAATTTAGTTAGAGATTCATATTGGTGAACAAATGCCATGAGATCATCCCACTCCTATTGACATAAAGGGGAATTTTGTCATTGATTTTCTAAGGAACAACTTTTGGTTATTCTCTTTATTCCATGCACAAGAATGCTAACTGAGCAGCACAGGGATTTTACTTCACAACACACTCCTGAGGCATTATAACACTGGCAGCGCAGAAAACCTGATTTTAAAGATATGTCTCAGTATAGACTCTGCTGTAGGACCAGGGAATGAGCCTATTGTGTAGACAGCAGGCAGCCATGGAAATCAAGGACCGCAGACTGAATTTAAGTGAGTTCCTACTGTAAAGCAGGAGGGGATAATGAGATTCATGGATGTATGAACAAGGAAGTAGTGAGTAGGAGTGGGGAGCTGATCTTATCTCTCCCCACTGCTCTGGTGCAACTAATATTGGCAAAGTGCATAAAGTTCTGGTGCCTGTATTTTAAATTGTAAAAGCTGGAGACAGGTCAGAGAGAGGATGAGAGAAAAATGTCTCTCTCTAGTGAAAGCCTGGAAGGGATCTCTCTGCTTACCTTATCAAAAAGATGGAGACATGACTTGATTAAAGCATACAAGTACCACCACAACAAGATAATACCATATGCAAAAGATCTTCTTCATCTAGTGGAGAGAGCATAGCAGGAATCAACGGCTGGAAGCTGAAGCCAAACAAATTCATACAAAGAAACCCAGGTATGCATTATTAATAGTAAGAGCAATTAATCCTGGGAACTACTTACCAAAAGTAGGGCTGGATTCCCTGTCTCTTGATGTTTTCAGATCAAGATTGGATGTCTTCCTAGTAGAGATGCCCCAGGCAAACCCTTATGAAAGGGAAGCAAGGTGAGACATAATAGTCCATGCTACACCATCAGACCGGTTGAGTAGACGATCCTGTTTTTACTACTCACTGGCTCTAATCTCTGCTAGTAAATTAAAGTGTCAGGACCCAGGCCCAGACTCCAGAACAAGATCACCTATGCCATTAAATTGTTAGGATAGTCCTTCACATGTGGTTGACAGAGGTCAACTCGCCCTCTCCCAGACACACTTAGCACAGCTTGGGAACAAGCATAGTCCAAGGTTACAGGAAATTTGGACGTGGGCACCATGTTTTGGAAAGGAATATAACAGTGGAACATGCTGACCACCAGACCACCCTTTGGTTGGAAAAACCCATTTTTGCTTGCATTATTTGCAAAGATTTGATTTGGCTACAGCAGCTCAAGGTTCAACACCAACCAAGAGAAACGTCTGTGAATCAAATATTCTGGAGCCGCCTCCGAGTAGGTGGAATGATGTTGACACACTCCCAGCTTTGAAGAGCTCTAAAAGGGAAAAAGGAAGAATGTTTTGACATATTTTGAATATTCAGAAAGGCTAATTGTTTCCTGAAGTAACTGACATTCCATAGGAGTAGTGTATTGCTGCCCGTCATGTCCATACTAGATGGAGACATTGCAGCAGCGCTTCCCACACAGCCCTGGCAATTAGGCAACATGGAGCCTGATAACTGGGATCTCTTAAATGTCAACACAGCTTCCCATTCCAGTGCTCACTCGGTGCTCATTAGCAGCATTGAGTTAATGTGTTTGCTGCTGCTGGTGATGATGCACAGGGACACGAGTGTTACCCCTCGATGCCTGCTGTAATAGGAGAACAAGGAGTGCAAGTTCATTACAAGATTTAGTATCTCATCTCAGGGATCCCACAAGGATACTCTTCACTGTTTCTGAGTGCTAGAAACATTTCTCGCCTCCTGAATATTAAACAGACACTAACCCTTAGGCTTTTTATAGAAGAAAAAATTCCATATACTCTGTCTAAAGCTTTAGCAGGCTCTAAACAATTTCTACAGTGAAATTGCGTCTACAATTCATTTTTTTTCCAACACTGTTGAACCTGGCAGCACAGTAAATATTGTATGGGCCACAAAGACGGTTGGGCAGTAGTTGCTGAGCTACCACTGTGCACGTCAGAGGCCCCTAATGCCTTAGTTTGTCTATTGGGACACATGAGACAGAGGACTGGAATTATAGCAAGCCCCTATGTAAAGACTTCCAGATTTCATCCCTGTTTATAAATCAACCAACACAGAACCCCCAAGAGAAACAAAATAGTACTGCCACTTCTTTCTAGTGGAAGAAATGAGGCAGAAAGGTCAGGTGCTTTTGGTCCACGAGATGTGCAAAGAACTGGAGGGCAGGTCTCCACTGCAAATCTTTGTGCAGAGACACCACGTGGCTTTCTGGCCCTGGATACCTCCAAAACAGATGTCTTCCTCCATGCTGAGTACTGCAGACCAGGACTAGCTTAACAGACAGTACCTGAAAGTGGGAGGTATATCTCCCCCTATCTCCCCAAAACAGCCTTGTGCTTATCATTAAGACTCTTGTCCTAGAAAACAGAGAGATTCTGAATCTCTCTGAGACTCTCTGAAAGAGCTCTACAGCTGCAGCAAGGGAATGCAAAAAGACCCTTTTCTGTTTTCTTCTGCAAGCCTGAAGATCCTATGCTGACAACAAAGTCATCTATCTCAGATCAAGGTTTATTATTTTTGTGAAACTGAGATCACTCAACACCTGGAGGCAATTTCCTAAGCATCTGCACTTTTACAATGTGAAGCCAAGGTGGGATGAAAGGGCAAAACCCAGTCAGCTCTCAGAAAATCTGGCACTCCTGGGCTTTGCAAGCTTGCCTTAGCTGAGTAAAGCTGCCATTTGCAGGATATTTGTGAAAAGATCCTGGATTAAGTAAAGCAACATTGTGGTTGTGATTTTCACTTCATTATATGGAACACACTTATTTTAGAAAATTTCATTCACATTTCATCCTGGCCTTAAAACATTATGTTGTCATAAAAGGTGGATATAACACTGACAGGCAGAGGCCCGAAAGGATGATACACATACATGAGTGAGGTATAGGGAGGCCCATGGTTTGGCCATCACTCATGCCAGGCCAGCTTGCACTCCTGCAGTCGCAGCTCAGGCACTGTTCAGGAGCCGAACCACTGCCAACAGGCAATTAGGATGGGGCCACTCAGGTTTGGGGACAAGGTTGCTCACCTGTGTGGCCATGAGGAATGGCACAACTCTAGGCCATGGGGCAGAAAGCAGTTCTTGAACTCCTTTTTTTATTCACAGTGGTGCCATCTTAGGATTTATCTTGCCAGGACATGAGAGAAAAGGAGCAAATGAAGCACCCAGAAATAATTAAGACATCAGGACTTAGGAAAAAAAAAGTCATTATCAAATTTTTTACACTAAGTCAAGGTGTCTACATCTAGGTGTCAACATGTGAGGCAAATGAGAAATAGTTTTTATCATCTGAGACCTTCTTAGTGTCCTCTGGATTCTAGACAACAGTGGAAATGTCTTTGGGACTGTGCTGTGTCACTTCTCACAGTACCACATAAAATTCCTGTGCATCCCAGGACTTGTGTCTGGCCAACTGAGCTGAGCCCGCAGCCCCTCTTATTGCAGAGCTGAAACCTACCCCAACCTCCTAAAGGATTAGTTTTTAAATTCATAATAATTGTCATTAATTTAAAAAGACAGACAAAATCATATATTGGTCTTTTAATTAAGATAATTACAAAGATTGGGATACTACTTTTAGTTGTTTTATTCAAAGCATAGGGAGGTATCACAGATATCAAGGGCTACCAGTGTGGATTTCCATACTTTATATTACTCTTCATTCTGCAGTTTCAGGTACTGAAATTTTGTCTGTGTGAGATGGCATCGTGTTTTCAGAGAAGGTCATGGATGGATCATGTCTCTGGATGCAGCACTGGTCTCTAGTGCTTTTTAATATTTTTATAGAGCATGGAAAGCAAATGTGGGGATAAATTCTCAGGACATACATATGCTGCTACTGCCCCCTCTGTGGCAGTGACAGTGAGTCCTCTCAGCCTGAGGCTCTGCAGTGTGAGAACTTCCAACAGAAGAAACAAAGGGACAATTGTAAGAAGAGACTGGTTTGGCAAATAGATGAGTAAGAGACTTTATTGGGCCTATTCAGAGTTGCCAAACTAAGCCTGAACATGTGACCTGGCATCCGTCAGGACATGTCCATGTCCATGTCCATGTCCAGTCTCGTGATGGACATGTCAGGCAGAGGAACCTGATCAGACCTCCACTCTGCTGTTGATGCTCTGATGTACCGTAGAATCACAGAATATCTCAAGTTGGAAGGGACGCATAGCTGGGTCACAGAATGTCTTGAGGTGATGAGAAATCCTGGGAGCACCCCTCACCTCATCGTTGTCATCCCATTTTTTGGGTCTTGTCTTCCTGCTTCTGTGACATTTCCAGCATGTGCTGCTAAACTGGGTCCAATTTTGAGCTAGGTGTCCTTGGAAACTGGAGCAACCCAGTCTCAACCTCACATTCAGAAACTTGGGACACTAAATGACTCTGTACACCTTGGATTAGGCAGTGTTTCTCCAGTCACAGCAGCAAGCTTTAACAAAGTGTTTTAATGAACAGAGCTTTATTAAAGGGAAGGGAGGGAAGGAAACAGAAGGAAGCAATAGTCTGGGAAGTCTGAATTAATGCCCAGCCAGCCCCAGCCTTGCCCCTCAGCAGAGTTATAGAGGAATTAGCCTGGACCCAGCTTTCTGCTTGCAGCTGTGACAGCGCCAAAGGGACAGCGCTGCCCTCCTGCCTGCTCCCATTCACCTTGAAACATGCCCGTGCTCAGGGCATTTCCGTGGGGTGACTGCTCTGGCCCTTTCCAGGGCTCTGAGTATCCCACGGTCAACATTCCCAGCCCTGCTGCTGGTGTCCCATGGAACCATCAGGCCAGATAGGTGCTCCCCCAGACTGGAGCCCAGCAGCCTCCATGGCACAGGATTTGCCAGGGCGTGCTGTGGCTCGTGCAGCACCAGCTCTTGGTGACAGGGACCTGCTCCCCTCTGCAGTCATCGCCCGCTTGGGCCACCTCTGAGCCACGCACCCGCAGCTGCCTTCAGACGATGGCAATGCCTCTGCTCCAGGCTCACCGATGGGGCTGGTGAGCTCCACACCTTTTGAGACACACAGCGTCATGTTTACGTGGTCTCCTACCATGGGTTTTCATTGTACCAAGGCCAAAAAATGAAGTTTCTGGCTATTACTATTGCAAGTGACAATGATGGTGTCCGTGATACAATAATACATTGCCCGTGAGGGGATTGTAACTCTATCTAATGGCCAGAGGTGCTGGGAGAGCAAAGAGGGTGGTGAGCTGAAGACAGTGATGCAGGTAGTGAGATGGTGGAGCACTGGCCACTTAGAGCATGCGGAGGATATCCCTCAGCCCTCTGAGGCCCAAGAAGAGCGATGAATGCCCAGGTACAGGAGGAGTGACACAAAAGGAGGGTGAGGCAAGCAAACACAGAGGACAACAAGGGGGGAAAAGAGTGAGCAGAGCAGATGATATGAAACAGGTCAAAAGAGCAGGATGAGGCAGAGAAACAGCCCATGTGAGACATGGCGCAGCCGTTTCCTACTCACAATGCTTCATTTTCCCTGAGGATAACCCAGCGCTTTTCCTTCTTCCCCTACAAGTCTCCACTCCTGGCACACTCTGTGACCCTGGGGCTGCAGGCCAGGACACCTCCTGCCTGGACAGCCACTATGGCACCAGCGCTAGTGACACCCAAGAGAGCCTGGAAATACTCGTTTCCACTCTCAGCATGCTTTAGGGGTGGAAGGTCTGTGTAGCCTTGAAGGACTTTGTATCAAGAACGAAATGCAATTGGTTCAGGTTTGCCAAGTGGTATTACAATCCACATTTTTATTTCTCCAGTGCCAGGTCCTAGGATATATTCTCCCTCTTATTACACGTTACAGAAGCTCCCTTCGAGTTGTCTCCCCTCCCTGCACATACAGAGGAGTACACAGAGCTCTTCACAGCACTCAGATTTTTCAAAAAGCAGGCACTGCATCTTTCAGCGTGTTCCCTCCCGTGCGGAGGTGCGGAGCTGAGGGTGGCAGGTGTGGGTGACATGGCACAAAGTTCAGGCTGGTCTGAGTCCCTGGGAGCTGCAGCTGGGTTGTGGGCAGTGCTGCTGGCTCAGCCCCGGAGCAGAGACTCGGGTGTGAGAGGTGCTTGGAGGTGAAGGTCCTGGCAGACCACAGCAGGACCCTGTGACCACCCGTGTCCCAGTGCCCCCCGAGGAGGTGACTCACGGAGATACACTAATCAAGGGAAACGTCAAATATTTGACATTCCTCGCCCTCTCTCCCAGCAAAAAACACACTAATCAAGGGAAACGTGAAATAGCTGGCATTCCGCACACGCTGTCACCGCGAGAATCGCGCTGGGTTTCATGCCCTGCAGGCGCTCCGCGATGTCCGCGCTCCTCGGAGCACGGAAGCACCGGCGCTGCTCCACCGGGAAGGGAAATACCTGAGCCGTGCCAAGGACGGCGTGGGATGGGGAGGAGGAGAGCAAACAGCCTCGGCACTCGGGGCTGGGCGAGGCCGTCCTTCCCTTGGGACAGGCTGGCAGCCCCGGGGCCATCAGGGTGGAGCGACAATGCCAAACTTCTCGCAGCCAACAGTGAAGAGCTGTGAGATTGAAATGGAGACTTTCCAGGTGGAAGAGTCCTGAATTAAAAAAACACCCCCCCCCAAAAAAAAACCCAACAACCCCCCCCCACCAAAAAACAAAAACAAAGAAAAAAACACATTAAAAAAGAAAACAGTTGGCTGCCACATGCCTAGCTTGGCCCTGTTACAATTTCTGTCTGGTTTGTGATTTTTGAGCAGCCGTCCCCCTGGCTGGGCAGGCATCAGCAATTTTGTGCTTAGGTACAAATGAAAGGATGTCTTATCTTTGTTTTCCCATCGTCTCTCCTCTCTGTACTGCATACAGCTGATCTTTATACATGCTTACTTTACAGAGAAGGGCAAAACACCCAAGAGTTCACTTGTATTGTATCGAAGAGAATGTTTTCAAAACCCCAAACAACGAAAACATAACCCCCTCACCTCTCTCTCTTTCTCCCTCCCTCAGGTGGAGAAGAGATTTTTGGACTTTGCAATTCAAACTGGCAGTTTGGGCTCTTGTTTCAATGGAGTGTCTTCATTAAATAAATCTTACTAAAATATGCTTCTCCATCACCAGAAGAACCACCCTGGGCAAATGCCACCTCTCGCTCCTGAAAATGGCTGTGATGATCTCACTCACCTGCACTGAATCTGCATGGCTTAAAGTTAGCAGCAATGTAGAGAAAAAAATCAGCATTTTCACAATTTCTTTCTCAGATTCTCATTTCCTGATTTATCTTTCTTACCTACATAGGAGGAAAGAAAGCAAGAGCCTTTCTGTCTGTGAGACAATTAATTCCTCTTTTTAATTATGAGGTGTTTTGCCATAAATGCTTGAACTTCTACACAGGTTGTCTTCTGCATCTCCCACTACTTTAAAAACCCTTTAAAATATATTATGTGTAATTGCTTCATGGGCTCCCTAACTCCCCCTGAAGCCCCTGTGCTGCCTCTGGAATATACTCCCGTGGGAATACCTATTAAGTCAACCTTTTAAAAAATTATAGGGGCTTTAACCAATCCTGCTCCCTGCCAGTCCTGACTGCATTGCTGAGGACAGACAGGGCAGAGGCTGCCCCTCTGTCCCCTTCCCTTGGGGTCTAGGTGGCTTGAATCCCTGCCTCCCTCACGAAGGATGCTTTTTGTGAACCAATTTCTTCATTTATCACCCCTGCAACAGCTCTTTCCATTGTTGAAATGTGAAAGAAAATCATCCCACAAGTACCCCAGAAACTAGAGAGGGTTAGAAGTTTCCTACAGAAACCTTCCCTAGCTGAAAATTTTGGTTAATTTGAACCAAAATTTTTTTTTTTAGATTATGTGTATCTGCTTTGGAGGGGGAGAAAAGGAAGTGATTTTGCTTAATACAGGAGAAAATTATTGTACAAAGGTAACTAACAGATCACATCAGGGACCTTTGCCTAGACCAGAATTCCAATGTCCACTCTACAAATAACTGGACATGAGAATAGGGGCTTGACTTTTCCTCTACAATCTATATCTGAGTATGAAAACATTTCCTGTTTAGGCAGAGATTCAATGAACAGTTAGAGGGGAAGTTTTGCCTTAAGTTGAACCAAGAAACAGAAGTTTGGGGTTTCTGGAGATGAGAAATACTCCTGTTACCATCTAAGATCTTTTTGATCTAAACCAACGTGCCTCTTGGGGAAGATAGAACTTAACCCTTCAAAGACTTTTTTTTGTAAATTTAAGATAATTTTAAAATTCAAGATCCCTTTCTGCAGTGAAAAGTAAAAAGTTTTGTTTAGAAAAAGCCAGGAAGGGTTACAAAAGTAATGTTTTCAACAAATACGCCTCCATTTTGAAGGTCAATATTTTTGGCCAAACTTAAACCAGCCTTATAAGTAGATTTAGTCTTTCTAGAGATGTTTTGATTTTGGTGTGGTTTTTTTGTTTGTTTTGTTTTTTAGTGGGTTTTCTTTTTTTTTTTTTTTCCAGGAAAAAACATACTGTTTGGAAAACTAAATTTAGAACGCTTCCATGTCCTCTCACCACATCTGGAATAAGGATTGTGACCACTTGGTTATGCTGGAGTAGGTGAGAGGTTTCTCCCTCACTCCTATTATTTTTTCATCTCTAAAAATAGTGGTTTCCTCCTGTGGTGAAACAAGTAATCGGTTTTCTAGCTGGATTTCTTGCCAGGCTGTGACCTGTCTCCCAGGGGGATGAACTCCACTGCAAACCTACTTTCTCATTTAATGCCTGGCCAAGGCATAGCAGCAGTCTTTGAAGAAGAAGATTGTCAGCAAACCCCTGTGCCCTTCCCAATCCTCTGGCATCTCACCAGGCTGCAGACAGAGAAAGAGGCAGCAAAGGAATTATCTCAGGCAGTGGCAACTAATTCCTGAGGGAAGCGAGAAAAAATTGTCCTCCGTGTTTGAGGCTCTTACTGTCCAGGGAAGAGAACAAAACACTAGTTCACTACTTGTGGTGAGCTACCTGTAGGTTAAAACAAGTTTAATTTCTTGAGCTGGCTATCAGCTGGATTATGGCGATTTTGGCAGTCCTGCAGAGTCAGAGGAGGGCAAACTGAAATCGCTGCCCTGATCTGCTCTGCCTGTCTGCTCTTGTGAAAAGGCTAGGGATGGGTTTTCGAGTGGGACAGGTTTTTGAGGGCTCATTGTCAACAGCTGTAAGTGTTTTCAGCACGGCTCACACCCAAAGGCAGGTCAGCGAGCATTATTTTTTCTTCCCTTGGAAATGTACTGAGTGACGCCAGAGATGCAATTTTATGTAATGCAGTGATGTGGTACAGCACTCTGCAGGCAATTTAGGGGCCTTATGATCTAGACTAGCATGAAGAGGCAAGGTTACTTTATTAAATGCTCACTCCTGCCTCTACAGTATCATCAAAACAAAAAGTTTTACATGACCTCAGCTTCAGGCACGCTGGTTTTCAATGGCAGCGTGGTGCACTGCTGCACGTGGGAACTTCAGTTTCACAGCTAAAGCAGGTGCCACAAATTAATACCAAAAAATTTAGGCTTCACCTATATTTATAGAGCCAAGATGCTGCCATGCATATGATTGTATTTTTAGATTTTACAACAGTTTCTTTCTGTGGGCAGAAGCCTTACAGCCCCCCAGATAAATATAATTAAACCAAAATAAATGCCAAGGGAATAACGGCTATAATATAAACTGCCTAAACTCTGACTCCTCAATGGATACCTTGATTTTGTAAAAACCACTGAGTCAGAGTAGGAACCTGAGTGCCCAGTCACTGCCTCCAGGCTGTCGTGGGGAAAGCAAAGGCTCATCTCGCCACCTGCTAATTCTCGAAAGTGAGTAGTGAAATACAACATCTGAAAGGGCAGGACTGAGCTTTACATCACTTTTTGATTCAAAGGCTCATTCATTCAAATAAGATTTACAAAGACATTATGCAATTTTGCTGCACGCAGTCATCAGGGTTGTGTAATGAATATCTAACCCTCAGCCTGCGAGCCTTAATTGGATCTACATCATCTCATGACCATGGCTGGGAAGCAAACAGGGGCCGTGCACCAACTGAGCTTGTAAAAATGTGTTGAAGTCTCTGACTCAGTTGTTTTCTTATATAAAAGAGAAATGTTAGAGAATTGTGAAACCTTGTGAGTTATGCAAGGAGGGAGTGTAATTACTATTATTGAATTTATACATTTTTGCACTGCTAGTAGCTTTTAATTACTCATTACATTTTGAGCACTTGACAATTAGAAATAAGAACTGCAGGTAAATTTGTCCTTGATACTACTCTTAGAGTAATGGAAAATTAAACCTATCTGTACAGCTTATTTTACAGGGATATTTTAATTCATACATGATATAATGACTAAGAAAAGCTAACAAAAATCTTACTCACACATTTCTCACTGAGAACTTGTCAAAGAGATTAAACGTTTCTCATTAACAGTGTTTTAACTTCTACTAGAAAAGTTTTCTCACCTTGAAAGACTCCAAAAGCATTTATTTATGTTACCAAAAAGCATTTCTGGAAGTTATAACACACACACACACACACACACACACACACACACACACACACACACACACACATCTATTTTCCGGCCTGCAGTTTACTGCGAATATTGACATAGTTTCTTGTGAATAAAAGGGGTAAAAAAGGTAAAAGTACAATATTTATCGCTGAATGTATGAAAATCTAATAATAAAAACCTGACAGAATTAATTGGAAGAAAAAACTATATATTTCTCATTTTAAAATCATAAATGTATCATGAGGAAGAAAAAACAGAAACTTAAGTATGCCTCATTATCTTACAAAGTTTTTGAATTCTAATGGAGTGAAAGCCAGAATGCTTTGAATTTTTTTAAATGGACATCTGCAGCCACTCTTATAGAAAATGCCAGAAGAAAAACAAGCAAAAATGCATTTGATAATGATTCATACTTGCACTTGTAAACATGGCATCAGCACTTGACACAAGGAAATGGACGTCAGTTCTGTGGAGTTATGGAAAGAAGCATAATGTAGCCCAGAAAAATCATGATTATTTCAAGTAATGCTGACCTTGGTCTCCCTTGTCCCTTAACATAGTCCCCATGCCCATGGCAGTGACAGTCACTGGACTTAACTGAACTCTCAGTTACATTTGAGTTGCCACTACTGGGTTTAATTTACTTATTTGGCTTATTAGGTAGTTAACGACTTGTGTGAATTCAAGTGTCTGTGTTATCAATACCAATATTGCTCAATACTTGGGATTGAGCCTCCATTGATTTTATTAACCAGCAAGGAGTACAGAGCCTAAATTGTAGTAACAACGGGGAAAAAAGTATCACAATGGTATCCCCGTATTTTTATAGTTATCACTTTTCACTTAGTCTGCGCTCCGCACATCCTCAGGGTTGCAGCAATTCATTCTGGTGGCTGATCTCAGTTTAGTAATTTAATTTCTTCGTTTCTCATGTAGCAGTGGTGGCACACATAAACAAAGCATGTCAATTTGATTTGAGTATTTTGACTTCTCCTCTGACATCTTTACAGCATGAGCACAACAATAATAAATCTCTGCCATTATTTATTTTTTGCACCCAAATGCCCTGGCCAGGCTCAGGAGATGAATGTAACTCATTTCTGCACAAAAGTGATGATTAGGTTTTTGCCCTAAAGGTGCAAGGTGACTATGAAAACAATTGAGTCACTACCCATGGAGGGATTTAAAAGAAAAGCATGCAGATGTGGCACTCAGGGACATGGCTTAGTGGGTGACTTGGCAGTGCTGGTTAATGGTTGGACTCTATGATCTTAGAGGTCTTTCCCACCCTAAATGATTCTATGGATTAACATAACTTCAAGGTTTTTTCCCATAGCCAGGGTTTCCTGGCAGCCAGAAGGAGGTGGCAGGACATGGAGAGTGTTTTGGGGCTGGCTGTGCCCAGGCCAGCACGGTGACCCAGGCCAGCGTTCCCAACACAGGTCCTGGAGGTTGCTGGTGCCAACACACCCGACAAGGTCGGACTTCCAGCTCCAGCCACCGAGCTGGGGTAGTTAAAAAAATGCCCCAAATTACACGAAGCTCACTCATCCCACCACCGGATATTTATTTAGCCTTGCCACTCTCGAGCAGAGTTTTCAGCCGGGTGGTGAAGAATTTGATGCTGAACACTGAAGCCAAAAGCCCCAAAGGCTAAGAAGCAGCGAGAGGCCGTGGCTGCGGATCCTGGCAGTCTGCGGTGCCCCTGGCTCGCCTGCCCCTGTTTTGGGTTACACAGTGTGGGTGACTCAGCCAGGCAGAGGGAGCCCCAGGAAGGGTTGGAAATAAATGTGTTTGGAGGAGGAAATTGAAGGAAGAAGAGTGCTTTCTGCAGGGGAGTAGAGTGGTATGTAGGACTGCATGGTGGAAATCCAACATAAGCCTTGCACAAGCTTGACTGCTATGATCCCCACGACTGTCTTCTCATTCCTTAAGTAATTGAGGCTTCAGCTCAGCAAAGCATTAAAGCCCAGGCTTCATTTTATGCTGTCAGTAAGTGCTTTGCTGAACAGGGGCTTAAAGTATCAAGCTCCTTGCATGAGATTTATCCCACCTAATTTTAGACATTTGCAGTGCAGATATGCACACCAGAGCTAGTGACCCCAGGCTCCCCCATTTTGAATGAGGACAAATAAGCATCTCTGGGGTGCTTTTCATTAGGCCTACTCTACCCTAGAAAAAGAAATACCACTCAGTAGAAGTATTTGCAATCAGAGCTCAAAATAGCTAGATCAGATGTAAACATCTACAATCCATGTTTCTACATTCATTCACCTGAACCACAACAGCCTCTGACGACAGATGAGCAGGAAAAAACCATACCAATTGGGAGAAATCAGGAAAATGCAAACTGAATTTTAACAGAGAAAGGAAATTGAACATTCTTTTCTCCCTGAGAAAGCTACAGTTGGAATTGTTTTTTAAGACAAATAGAGGAAGAACAGAATAGGCCATTGTTATTCCCTTGTTTAAGGCATTATTTCTTTCATACATTCATTGTCTGAGATTGCTTCCCTGCCTCCATCGGTTACTGAGGGTTCCTGCTCACCCGCTCTAACTTTTAGAAAACTGCAGTTAGGTGAGGTTAATCTCTTGTGTCAGACAGATATTTTTGAAGGAGGAATCTCAAATATTTGAGACATTTCTGCAAAGTAATTTGACTTAGAACTCACGTTTCTCTGAACGCTGAAAACCACTGCTCTCCCTGCATAGGCAACGGGGATGTAAACTTCTGGGAACCACTGCAAATACAGGAATGCCTGGAATCCCTCGGGGAAATATCTGCAAAACCTTTAATCCTTGTTATCTCTGAGACCACATATTCTTGTTTGCTTGATTAGCAGTGGGAGAGGATGAGCGATTGGTGTGTTGGGCAGTAAAGCCTCGCGCTGTTTCTGTGCTGCTGCCTCGGGGAAGATGCTGCTCTGGGCAAACACCCCTGCACAGAAGAGCAGCAGCAGTGCTTGGTGTGCAGTGATGGGAGGCAGGGGACGTGTGGCAACTACAAAAACAGCAGCAGCAGCAACTGTTGAAAGCACAACACAGCAACAAATACACTTCCGATCAACTTCAGTGAGTTGGCGCTTAGTCACCGAATCACAGAATGGCTTTAGTTGGAGTTCCAATCCCCTTCCACTAGACCAGGTGGCTCAAAACCCCATCCAACCTGACCCTGAACACCAGGGATTTGGCATTCACAGCTTCTCTGGGCAGTCTGCTCCCGTGTCTCACCACCCCCACAGTAAATAATTTCTTTCTAATATCTAATTAGGAAGAATATCTAATTAATGTGGTCTGACTCCTACAGCAGGAGTTGGGATGCCCATTTAAGCACTGAATTGAGGCAGTAAGTCAGGAGCAAAATTGCTTGACATTTCCTTCTATGAACAGTAGAGACAAGCAGCTCCAGAAAATAATTCATCCTATCCCAAGGAAGAAATTTAAAATTTGTGGATTGAATCTCTCTCTGAATACAACAGCCTCTTTCTAACTGCAAGAAAGTCACCAGATCCTCAACAGCGATGGATAGTCCAGTCCTTAAACATTGCTAATTCAAACTACGTGCTTCTTAGCACTGGAAAATTCTTTTTTTCTTCACTTTGACATCTACTGAAATGAGGACCATGCTGACATTGCTGCTTTCATGTGCTCTCACAGGGCAGCTGATAACAGAGCTCTGGGCTCTGTAAAGCCTGTAGAGGGAAAATTCACGTACAGGACTACAAAACATCTTTCTATTTTGACATCTACAACTTTCTGACTCTAACATGAAAGCTTCTATCACGAGCCTGGGAGCGACATGGGGACCAGATTTGGTAAAGAGTATATTTTACTTGGGGACAGATTCTGTCTGGGTGTTTTGTGGGACCTGAAGAAGAGGAAATGATTCACTGACAAAAGGGGAGAACAGATGCCTTGACTCACAGTTTCCTGCTCTAACCACTAGACAATTCCTCTAGCAATTCCTCAATGCATCAAAAGGACGGATTAGTTTCTTAATTCCTTAAACATCATGAAATGGTTTTCCTGCATTATACATCCAGGCTTACCATATTGCCTGTTGGAGGAAGATCTCTAGGTTTTACTCTGTAAGTTTGTAGAAAAAGTGCAAAAGTAAGTGTATTTGCCTGTCCAAATGCTAATTGCTAATGGAACCAAAGTGCCAGGTCTACTCTACTGCTTTCCTCATATGTGGAGGGCTGGAGACCATGGGGTTGATATACCCAAATCTCACTTAGTTCATAAAATTCCAAACATAACAGAACATGTTTTTTTTGCATAATTTGGTAAGATTCTGGATGATGGTTAAGAAACACAAAAGGAATATGTCCACATAAAAGCAAATTTAAGACATTATTGATCAATTAAATCATTCCGGGACTTCACTTTCTTTCCAGTAAATGGAATTTCTTTGTATCTGTGACCACTGTAAATGGTTTCTAGATCATACAAGGATGATTGAAAAAGTGATTTATAAGGCATGGATGCAAAAAAACTTATAATTACACTTCACAACACTTAACACTTACACTTAACACAATAAGCTGTCAGCTGTACTTAAGAGTCTTGAACTAAAATCTGCCTCTGTCAGAGTGTCTCATATATGCAGTTTCTTTTAAAAATTATTTCTTCTACAGAACAAATACACTGTTTTCAAAACGAGTTTGCTTAGGCTGACAAATCAGCACACTCACTCCACAGGATCCCCTTGGGGCAACGCCAGATTCACAGCCCAGTCAGTATTTCCCCTTGCAGGCTGATTTTAGTTTTCAGACTGTGCCATCTGCTGTTGGAATTGCAGATTTCCCTGGGTGTGCACAGTCTGCAGTTGCCAGCTCTGACAGCCTGGCCACACATGACTGTGATTTGTCTCAGGTGAGGGGCACGTTGTAGAGCGACTGCCATCCCCATCCAAGGCTTCAACCTTCCAGGAATCATTTATTTCACTGTTTTAAGGGCTCTGCTTTGCCATGGACTGCCATTCGTCCCTCTTGTTCAGAAGTATCAGAGGTGGTGTGACACACACGGGATGCAGAGTCATATTCTACAGTATTAAATTTTAATGAAAATTGAACCTCCTTTCTGCTTTTCAGTTCCATGAGCAGAGAAGGTGCACAGACAACTAAGGAATGGGCAATTTCACCTTCCCAGCCTTATACTTTAGCTCCCATTGTTTATATGCTTGTGGGATCACAGAGCTATTAAAAACTGGACTGAACAATAGAGATATTATTCTGCTACTGAAACTGGATTACATTTAACCACAAGCATCTCCTATCTGCCAACATGAAAGCGATACCGCTTTGGGAAAACTGAAAATGACTGTGCATTGGGTAGTCAGATTCCTCACAAGGGTAACCTACCTCCTCTGCACAAGTATTTCTGAACTCAAAGGTCTACCAGGAAAAATGGGCAGGGAAGTATTCCTAAATATATCTTCAATTTTAACATTTAAACACAGGGCATCCTTCTGGCTGTCACCGCAGAACAGGCAAGCTGTGCTCCATGCCTGTCTATGGCAACTCAAAAAATGAGGCAATTGGTATATGGAGGAGCCCTCCAAGGGAACAATGTAGTATTTTGAGAGATACAACTGACCTGGAACTTTTTTATCCCACTCCTGGTTCCTGTTATAACTACATCTGACTGCCTCACATCACCAATATGCTTATCTACTGACACTATAAGGTAAGGAAATGTCTCACATTTTAGACACAGAATTATATGAGTAGTTATTTAGTAGGATTTTGTTACTGAGACCTACAGGACCTAGCATCTTTGGCATCTGGACTGTGTAATGAGGGGGATGCATATGCCTAGGGATCAAACCAAGAACAGCCAGCACACCCCACAAGAAGCTGTTTAAACAAGTTGGCTAGAAATACTGAGACATACAATTTAAGCCCTGTTCTGCTTCAGGTAGGGGCTTTTTAAGGCTTGTTTTTCTCTCAACAGTTTGAAGAACTCCCAGATCAGCAAGCATCATTAACACTCACAGCTGGCATGACACCAGTGCTCTTCCAAGTACCTGTCCCCAAGGCTTTAGGTGTCCATCCTACCATCAGCAGCTCCTGCACCAAAACATCACCCCACTGGCCATGCTAGCCCACCCCACTGACCACACCAGCTCATGGCTCGTGGAACCTGCCCCAGAGCTATTCACAGCCACAGGACATTCAGAAGTTAAACCGAGGCTCACAGGGAGAGCAAGGGGTGGTGTTGCCTTTTGTAGACCGTGGACTGGTGGAGTTTGGGGAACGTTGATCTGAGAAGACATGCAGATGAAGGATGTGAAAGCAGAGCCATTAGCTCCCGAGGTGAAATGGCTTGGCCAGTGTTACCCAGCAGAGATGGGAAGTGAACATGGCCCCCAAAGGTCGTATAAACAATGGTTTGTTTTCTAGTTGAGAAATAAAATGGAAAATAGCAAGAACACCAATAAAAAATCCCTTTTGCAGACAGAGAATGTGGCTAATATTGCTGTTCCTCCTCTGCTTCATTTAATCATCTTAGAATTTGTTTATAACAGCAAATGATTCATTTTCAGATAGCAACATGATGAAGTGTCAGCAGAGACCCTTGACATAACGACAGCCAGCATTTCCTTCCAGGATTCGAATTTTTCCCACAGGACACACCATCCACACCAAACCCTTTTTCCATGGGAGCTGCCTTCCCCCAATATTGCCTCTAACCTAATTACAGGAGAGCTGTAAAGAGGCCAAGTGATGCTGAAGACCCTTTTCATTTTCCTGGCTTCAGGAGGTTTCAGAGCGGGCCTTGGACCAGAAGCAGAGCTACAAACTAAACAGGAGGGCTGAAAGCAGAAGGCAAAAATAGCTGTGAGTTTTTGATGAAGAGGGCAAGATAAGGCAGGGAAGAGAGCTCCTCCTGGAGAGAGGCCTTGGGATCCAGACCTGGCAGATGGGGCTGGACATGGAGCCACCTGCCCCTGCCCCAGCTGCTCTCTTCTACCTGTCCCAAGGCCAGTACAGCTCTGCCCAGCAGCAGCACAACTCAGATTAAAAAACCCAGCCTTGGTATGACTGCCTACTTTTTCCAGCCTGGATTTCCTCCTGAGACACTTTGCTTCCCACATTCCCAAGCCAGACTTAAAAATAGGACTGCCTCTGATCCATGCCGGGTAAACAGATCTCATTTTCCTGGTTTATATGTTTGAATGGTGTGTGTTGCATGGTATCTAAAGACCACAGTAAGCTGCAGGCAGCACAGTTTTTTGAGGCTGAGAAAAGACACATCTCATCTCTGGAGATGTCTCATACAGTGAATTTAAGCTCAATACCTAAATATAGAAAGATTTTATGTGAAAGGAACCTGAAGTATAGGGAACATGTAAAGGACTTGAACTTGGCTTAAGCACACACTCCTACAGACACTCAGAAAATTGCAAGATACACCCTTCAGGAAAACAGCTACCGAATACACAGCCTTCCCTTCTGAAATGCTGCATTATTTGGGAAGAAATGTGGAAGAACAACCCTGTGCATGGGAGTCTCCAGCAGCACTCCGGCAACAACGTGTTGCTGTATGGTGTGGCTGGCAAGCTCGTGGGATGGCTCTGGGTGCTAAATTATGCCATGTTTTGAGAGATACAGCCCCAGAAATGAAACGTTATCAGTCTAAGTTACAATATAGTTGCCATGGCAATTATAAAATGTGAAACCATCGGTGCCATTTATTTCATTGTCACATGCCTTATGGAGAAATCTTGGCACCCTGGCTAGTGGAAGGAGGCAAAAAATGTGGGGTTTATCCCAAATGGCTGCGGGATTTTTTGTGCAGGCTGAGAAGAAGAGCAACAACCCCAACAAACCCCGAGTGTCTGGATCCTTGGGGCACAACTCAGGGACACAATCTTGGCATCTAGACAAAACGGCAGTTTGGAAAACCTTAGGACTTAGATGCTAATAGAGATTCCTGCTAAAAAGCCAGATCCAGAATCTTCTTTGTGATGACCCCAGTCCATTGACCTGGCTGCTCACAGGACAGAGCCCCTGTTAGAGCAAACCTATGCACACTCGAACCCCAGCCACAGAGGAGCCTCAGCCCTTTGGAGTGACACCTCCTTTGAAGGAACCAGGGTCACACATTGTATTTAACTGAAATGACTAAAATGGCTAGGAAGCAGAAAAAAGATGAGCAGCCAGCTCCACTGGTGCCCCTCATATGTTGGTGAGCAAAAGAGAGCTAAAATGATCCCACACTTTGTGCCCAGGAACAAGGTTACAAAGGCTGAATGTTACCTCTGCATGACAATGAAGAAAAAGGATGTCAAGGGAATGTGCAAAATAAGAGTCTCCAAAAGCAGCATGAGGCCTGTTGGGAAAGCCTTTTGGTGAGAAATAGAGTTTTAATATCTTTTATTTATCAGAAGTGAGTTCAAGAGGTAAGGTACTTGTGACACTGAAGCACTTTCTCAGGAGAAACACAGCAGATATGAGAAGGATATCTCTGCCAGAGCAAGTCACAGAAGTCAGGGGTGGGAAACCAAAGCTAGATAACAATAAATTAGCAACAAGATGTAGGTTTTTTCGCATGGAGGATGACTAAACATGAGAAGAAACCATGGAGGATGTGGTGGATGTGGTACATTTTTCAGACTTCCACATCTCCAGATCAAAGTGGAAGATCCTCTTCAGATGCGAAGCTTATCTGAGCACATCTAGGGAAAGCCATGCCTTTGATAGATCACATGAGAGTGTGATATTGCCTGAACACTGCAGTGTGAGCCACACTTTTACCGGTGGATGTGTATTCATACACTTTGACACTAAAGCCTCCCTGAGGGTAGTGATCGCTTCCCTCCTGTGTGTCTGTCAGCTGCATCTCTCTGAATGCAGTTTTTGATAGCATTAAACTGTGTGTCATCGCTCATTGGCTCCTTGTTCACTGTGCCACTTTGGAATAAAGCAAGGAGAGACATCTCGATTTTAGGAGACTTCTCTGTAGACATCATGTTCCTATAAAATTGCACACGTGCCGCTGGTTGCTGATGAAGGGACCTGGGAAGTTTTTAAAGCATGAGCTTGAAGTGTTTGTCAAAAAGAAACAGCAAATTACCAGCTGGTTTCTCAGGCAGCTGGATGTGGGACACAGGCTGAAAAGCACTGAGAATAAATATGCATGGAAAGAACCTAATAAAGCCCTGTCTTTCACTGCTAAACAAATCCATTTATTACTTGTATAAAATATTTACAATAGTATGTTGTAGATTGCACTCAGCTTTCTTTTTTTCTTTTTTGCAGAGGGGAAGGGAATAAATTTTCCTGCAAGACTCCCAAATCACCACTTCTGAGGAGATGTGCAGAAAACCTACCAATCCTGCTGTATATTCGTGCAGCTCTGCACAGGCTTCCACCAGCGGAAGAGTGGCTGCTAAGGCTGCGAGTGACCTGGGGCACTTAACAGCTTCTTTCGGAATTGTTTGACAGGGATGCAAACCTCTTCACCTCCAGGAAAGCCAGTCATGCATACTTTTATGTCTACTTCTGCTTTGCTCTCAAGGCCTTTGATTTTATCTTTAAACCAGCAGTGTTTATGGTTCTCAAGATGATCGTGCTCTGCTATACAAGTTCCTTTGTCCCATAGTGCGGCTGACAAATCTGCTAGTGAAACAATTTTACTATTCAGTAACTTCAGTTCTGCCTCCAACTTTTTCTCTGTCGCCTTTGAACTGCCACTGCTGCGTTGATGCCTGCCATGGCTCTGCCTGCCATGCATGTCATTGCTAGAGCCCATTAAAGCAGCTGCAGCCGTGCTTACCACTGGCTTCCTCCTTCCTTTGAAGCCGTTTTCTTTGACTGGTCTTAATTAATGCATAAGCTGGGAAAGTGCCTTCTTTCCTCCTTTCAAGATGTTTTTGTTTCTTTGTTTTAGTTTCATGTCTTTGGCTGAATAGATGTTTCCAGTATGTTCTCTATGAAAATGAAAGGGAAATTGAAGCTTACACAACTTTTTTATTGGTGAAAGAAACCCAGGCCATGGCTTTTCTTTGACTGTGCAACCATTGCGTGCTTTTTGACTCCATTTCTTCTCTCTATTCAGGAAAGCCAAGAAACATGATTAAAGTCCTCTTCCAACTCAAAGACTTTGACAGCAAACAAAGATGGATCACTTACCAACCAAATGAATCATGTACAGGAAGCCAAGGCAAGTGTTAAACATATTTACTAGGGGAATCAGTAAAGAATGGTATGCCAGAGATCTGCAATTAATTAACAGCAGTTCCCTGTACTGAAACAAGAGATTGAGAAGCTATTAGATAATTAGTAAAATTCTGTAAAGCTGCATTCCTCAAAGCAGCCACAGATGCCGAAAGGAAATGCCGGACTGCTAGGCCAGATACCAACTTGTCAAGGAATTAATCATCTTATTTAATGGCAAATACCTGGCCACATGGGCAGCCGTGCAAAAGAGCTGAATAGTCTGAACAGATGGAGCACTCCTCTCTCATTATTGGTTATTGTCACGCTGCTGCCAGGCGTGCAGCTACCACCTTCCTCAGTTTCTCATGCACAGGCTAAGCAAGCTCAGTACTTCAGCAGCTTTGGGCCTGTCCATGGAAAGTCATGGCTGCATCAGGGCTTCAGACAGGAAGAAAAATGGGAGAAGTTTGCGAATTACACAGATATGTGATGAATACGTGTCCTGCACACCAGCAGATGAACCTCAGGATTTGGTGCAAATGTCCCTTCAAGCCTGTAAACAAGCAGGTTGTGAGACCATCTCAGCCTGTAAATGGCTTCATTCCAGCAGAGCAGGAGGGTCCCAGCCCACAGCAGGGCCCTGCAGCAGCAGCGTCGCTGCGGGACACGTTCTTGCTCAGCATTTCATTACCCACGAATGTCTGAAACAGAGACCTGTGCTTTGATCTCAGCCATGCCCAAACACCCTCCTGCCCATGTCTGCACAGTGCTCACCCAAAATACTTCCCAGCTGTGCGCTCAAAAACACAGAGACTGCTCCGTGTCACTTAAATGGCTGCAAAACCCCACTATTGTCCATGCGGTTACCCCAAATCCCCAAGTCTCAGAGAGAGGAAAGTGATCCTGTGAGAAGGATGTGTTCTGAACAACCTGGTCAGCACCAATGGCTCCTCGAAGGGAATACACAGCTCCTCTGCCCTTACTCAGGGATTTCTGAGCAGCTGCTTAGAAACAAAACCCGCCTGCCTTCTTTCAGATGCAGCTTTCTGAACTCCCAGTTAAGGGAGACTGATTAAAAAGGTCTCCTCACTGCCCCTCAGATGGTGTTTCTGCTGGGGCAGTTTAAAAGCTTCCTCTCTGTATCTCTGACTTGTTTGTAATCACTAATTTTTCTATCAGGTCTGTTGCTGTTGATTAAATATGAGCAGTGTTACAGTAGGGCATTTCTCTTGACTTCTGTGGGAGAATCCTTAAGCCTACTGTTAATACATTAGGTCAGAACCTTGTAATTTCTGTGAAGCACTGTTAAAACAATAATTTCATTCCTTCCTTTTCTAGAAAATTTCATTTTTTAACAATTGAATAGAAAATTGAAATAAAAATTATGCTTTAATTTCAGCTAGAAAACTCTGGTTTGCCTTTACCATGAAAATTGCCCAAACCAAGATTTTTGCGCCTTTTTAAATTGCCATATGATTTTATCGAAATCAAACAGCTTTAGTGAAACATTCAGACATTAACAAGACTGAATTTTTCTCCAGAAAACCTCCCAAAGCCTACCTTCATAATTTCAGCACCCTGAATGACAAACTCCGCACAGAAGCAGACAGGTTTGAACAGAACCCATGAAGCATTAGTGTCTGCACTGTTTTGTCAGTGAAAATTCACATTTTGATCTACAACAATTAGGTGGTTCCAGCTCCTAATTATTGGACTTTCTGTCCAGGTATGAAGGGAGAACAATTCCCCATCTGACATTTGCAATTAGTTCATGTCACACATAAATGGAAAAATACCTCCTCACATTTGCAATAAAATTTCAGCTTTTTCATATAACATGATATGATAACAATTTGTGCTATTTTCATAGAGCAATAGTGTAAGAGATATGCTGCCAAACGAGCCTGTAATAATACTAGAAAAAAAAGGTCTAATATGATGATGCTTATCTTTGAAAATAAATGCCATTAGAGGCCAGCCACAGTAATTGCCTCTATTAAAGAAAAAAAGAAATAGAAAGGAATGGTGCAAAGGAGTAATCTCATACTCAATTAAGCAATGCTGACACCTGGAATGTCTTTCAGCTTATGTTTCCCCAGGAAAAGAAAAACAAGGTAATTTAGATGAGCTGAAAGTAGTGAATTTATGTATGAGCTGAGGTATAGATCGTAGGCTTTTTAACAGCTCAGACCTGAAGAGATGTACTTTCATTTTATGAACAGAGAAATCAAGACAGAGTAAAAAATAAAAATCAAGATAGGGAAAGAATAAAAGACAAGTATCTAAACTAATCACATAACTGCCATTTTTAACTTTGGGGGAAGTGCCCCTGTCTCTGACATTTGCACATGACTACTCAGTTACCATCTCGGGGCTCCAGATGGGTGCAAGATAGACATATCTTGTGAGAACAAGAAGTCAGTATCAGGCCCAGGAACAGAAACACTCAAATTCCTGAGGTTTTAGACCACAAGATTAGTCAGTGCTGAATTTTAGAAGATAGGCAGTATGAGATACAGACAGAAAACAATAACTTGTGGGATCCATGTTTAAGCAGAAGCTTCCTATCCCAACAACAGTATCACCATACCCTCACAGCACTCTCCTATGTATTAAGCATTTCTCCCTCCCTCCCAAAACCTTCTTCTCCCCATAAGGTCATTCGGCACATCATTTTACCCACAATTCTCCCGTATTTTTTCTGGAAATTTCTAGAGTGCTATAAACACCTTATTGTGCTTTTAAAACCTAGACTTGTTTAGGATTAAGTGCAATTAGGCTCAGGACATGGGAATAATAAATCTTTCATCCCTGAAGAGTTGGTCATCCACTGGAAGGATGGATAATGAGCCTTCCCCATTGCATTTTTCAATGGGTTTGAGTTTGAGCTCCAGCACTTGGATCCACACTCAAAAGAGAGCAGGCCTTGCTGGGTGTGAAAATAAAGCCATGACAGATAAAAGCCATTTCCTTACCAGCCCCTTCTCTGTGCTGGCTTTACTACAAACATTACTTTTATGCTATTTTAGTTAAATAAGGTTTATTTACATTTTTTTTCCTTTGGAAGTAATGGCCCCTGGTAAGTCCCACTGTGTTTGTGCCAGCTGCAAGACACAAACAGGCTGAGAGAAGGAGAAGCTCACTCCTTCCCTTCACTGCTATTCAATGTTTATTGCTCAGAGGTTGTCCCTCTAGAGTGACCAAGGTAAAACTCAACATTCCAATTTAAAAGAAACTCGGTGACTTTTAAAACAGGCTTTCTGCGAGCACCATCTGCACTTATTCATCAGGTGGCTGGAGAAATTTTCCGTTCTGCACGGCAAAGAGGTCCGCGGCTCGAGGCGCTCTGCTCCGCGTTCTGCTGGCGGCGGTAAAACGCTGCTCCTCCGAGGATGAGCCGAGATGAGAGCGCATCTCGCGCTGCGTTACATGGCAGTGCCTGTCATCATCACAGCGATGCCGCTCGATAACGACATGTTTGTAACGCTGCCTGACAACACAAGTACATCCCTAAAAACTGTTCTGTCTAGACTGGGGAATTTCGCAGAAAAGCATCCCTTGTGAGCATCCCTGCACACCCCAATCCTCGGCCAGACATCTGCTCTCAAACCAACGCTGCCGCCCGCAGCTCCGCCGCTTCGAATCGCATCGCCTTCACCTTTCAGCGTGCACCGCTCTCGTCCTTCCTTAGGGAAGACCCATTCCGCGCATTAACCCCTTCCTCCCCCCGCACCGGCACTCGGCCGCGCCCGGGGTCCCTCTCCCGCCCCCCGCACGGCGCCCCCGCCCTTCGCCACGAGGCTCCCGTAAGCAGCGCCGTGTCCGCGCCCCCCGGGCCCCCCCGCATCCCCCGCCCCGGCCGGCCGGTCCCCCGCCCGCCGCTCCGCTCCGCAGCCGCACTGGTGCCGCTCCGGGCGGCGGCGAGCGCGGCTCCGGCACCAACTTTGGGAGCGGAGCGAGCGGGGGAGCGGAGCATCGCCGCCGGGGAGCGGGGCCGGCGCGGCCATGCTGGGGCCGGCGGCGCGGCTGGCGCTGGGCGCGGGGGAGCTGCCGGGGCGGCTGCTGGCGCTGCTCTGGCCGGCGCTGGTGCTGGCTGCCGCCGCGGCCGCGCTGCTCGTCCTGCGGGGGCTGCGGGACCGAGGGGCCGCGCCGGGACCCCCCCGCCGCCGCGCCGCCGGGGAGGCGCAGGAGGAGGAGGAGGAGGAGGAGGAGGAAGAAGAGGAGGAGGAGGAGGAGGATGGCCCCGCGGGGGCCGGCGGCCGGACGGCCGGGGCGCTGCCGGCGCGGCAGCCGGAGGAACAAAGGCGCACGGCGCAGGTAAGGCTGGGGGGGTCGCGCCTGGCCCTCTCCCCGGGACGGGACGAGCATCCTTCCCTCTCTCCTCCCTGGCACCTTCTCATCCTGCTTGTCGCGCAGAGAGCAGCCCTGCACACGGCCCGGTGTGCACCCTCTGCCTCCGGCCCACCGGGCTGCTGCCATCGCATCTCACCCTATCTCATCCCTTCTCATCCCGTCCCGCCCGGAGATGCACCGTCCCGAGCCTCTCGGTGTGACTCAGGGGCGAGGGGGCTCATCATTCCCCACCGAACTCTGGGATGCCATCAAGATGACAGTGCAAGGCAGCAGGTTGCCCGAGCACCTGGCTGGGAGCTGCTGGCACTGGCCTTTCATCCACCGCTTTGTCTGACAGCGTAACTCCAAATGGGATTGATCCTCTTTGCAGGGAATTAAGAAAACTCCGGTTCATATCCATCATATTAAGAAGGAATATATAAGAATAGTATCCATACTGCGGGGTTAATACAATGTGCTAATGATGTATATTTGCTCCAAATCAAAGCCTGCTGTTATTGCATTGGTACGTGCTAGTGGCTGTGAGCTGACGACCATGGCCACCCTGTTGAATATATGCTGTGAGTTTGATTTGATGCACAGTGTTGAAGTTTCTGTATGACATGTCATGACTCTGCTGCTTTGACATGCTGTAAGCTGTCTCTAGCAGAAAATTTCAGTTCAAATTACAGAAAACAATTTCACCCATACACTGCAATACGGAAAGCAAAGCCCTCAGAATAACATACCAAACATAACTATGTACTTAAAATTAATATATCGAGCTTTTTTTAACATTTTAATCTGTTAGTATTATTTCCTAGGTCTCATTTCTGAGAAAGACAAATAAAATGAATTTTCACGATTTTTTAAAAGTGTGCTATAAAATAAGTTGTTTTGTTCCTCATGAACATGTGTGAGGCTTTCCATTGTAACACTAGTTTTCAAGGGTTTATTGTTTTGCCACAGAAGTTTTAGCTTTTAGTTGTATTATAGTTATGTTTTAATAAACTATTCCATTTTAGGGCATTTTTTCTTTCATCAGTCATAGCAGAATCTTGACCTGACAGCACAAGTACCCCTGAATTAGTAAAGAACAATTAAATCTGAACAGAGCTGCTTGTGTCAAGGGGTGAAGAGGGATTTCATTAACAATTTTATTATAGTTTTATACTCATCAATACTAGATAACTTGAGTTAGCTGCAGAACGAATGAAAATTTTCCAGAGCCAGTACTGAAGGCAGTGTGGGACAGAAAGGGGAGACACCCACCTTATGGTTTATTCTGTTAGTATTATCTCTCATTTCTGAGGAAGACAAACAATCGGGGGGGGGGCGTTAAGTATGCTATAAAATAAGTGTTTTTGTTCTTCATGAACACAGATGTGTCAGAGACAGGCCAGGTGCTGTGATGGTGACAGGGTTATTAGTTCAAGCTGAAGGCATTGATTTTAATAGATACCTTCTAGTCAGAGATGCTGCATGTCACAGGCCTGAGTAACAGGAGCTAAAGAAGAGGAGGGATAAACAGAAGGGATAAATTTGTTTACAGTCATCTGCAGTTTTTGCCATTAATCTCATCTTTTCCAGTGCTAAGCGATTTCTACTCTTTAGGGACTGGGCTCTAGCAGTTGCATTTGCACAGCAGCATCATCCTCTATATGAGACCCACTGATTATTGTGCAGAGTACGGAAAACATGGTCCTGAGTAGGTGGAGGATGAGAAGAGGATGATCAGGAAAAATAACATAAAAGATCCTAAAGATAGATAATCCAGAGAAAACATCTTACATGCTGAAATGAAAAAGGAGGTTTGTCCTCCCATGACAGTACTGTTCCCTTTCCCTTCTCTGTCTCTTGTTTTCTTTTCCCCACCCTGCCTTCTCCACTGCTCCTTGTCATTTCCCATCATGTTCTCTCTGTCTTTGGAACGCCATATCCTTGAGGCAAAAACTTTATCTCCTTACGTAAGTGTAAAACGCTGCCCGCTGCTTTGGCACTTAGCTGATGCGAGGATGCCAGAACAGTGAAACACCTTTGATATGCTGAAATTTGCATACGAAAATCTCCACCAAAGCAGCAGCAGAGGTGTTACTAATAACAAAGTCTCCCATTCACAGACATGGCCAATGCCATAAGATGAGGTGTGCAGGTATTACAGGATGGGAGCCCCTCTCTGCTGCCTGCTGAGGGATGAAACCAAGACACAAATCGCCTCCAGTGCTCAGGTGTGTTGATACATCCCAGCAGCCAAACATCTGTGTATCCTGGAGTGGTAGATAAGTCAAGATCTTAATTAAAAGAAGCTAGGTGGTTAATTATCTTTTCAATTTGGGAATGTAGGTTTACCAGTGATTCCCAGTGGCTGCCCCATGGGTGGGCTGTAAGATTCCCATGAAATCTGCCCTTATTTGGCTGCAGTTGTCTGATGTAGGACTGATCTTCTCCGCTTTGTATGTCCTTACTCTCCAGGGCACTAGGCAGCCAGAGACTGTCCAGGAGCCACTGTGCACTGTGAGACCCAGACCGAGTGTCTTCCACAGCCCATGTGAGATAACTCTTTTGAACAAATTTTCATAGAATGGTTTGGATTGGAAGGGGACCTTGAAGACCATCCAGTTCCAACTCCCTTGCCATGGGCAGGGACAACTTTCAGTAGACCAGGTTGCTCAGAGCTTCATCCAATCTGTTCTTGAATGCCTGCAGGAATGGGGCACCCAAAACTTCCGTGTGCAACCAGTTCCAATGCCTTACCACCCTCATGGTGAAAAATTTCTTCCTAATATCTAATCTAAACCTACTCTCTTTCAAATTGAACTCATTTCCCCTTGTCCTGTTACTACGTGCTCTTGTAAGAAGTCTTTCCCTATCTTTCCTGGAAGCTCCCTTCAGGTACTGGAAGGCCTCAGCTGGGTCACTGTCATGGTTTAGGAATGGTAGCCCCCAATTTAGTGCCCCAACCAAGACTCTCCAAAGCCACATGCTGCTCTCTCCTGCTCCCCAGCTTTTCCCCTCCCACCTGCAGCAGGATGGAATTGAGACTTGGAGGCACAAAAAGTAAAGATTACAAATTGAGATAAGATCAATTTACTGGAAACAGCAGCAAGATAAGTAAATAAACAGTAATAGCAACAATACTAATGACAGAGGGTACAAGAAAAGAAATGATTCACACAGAAACCCTCTGACAGCAGACAATACCAGACTGGAAGGAATCCCTTCTCCCCAAAAGAGTGTCCCATCCCCTGGCTTCCCTGGCAATGCTGGAAGGTGGAATAGAATAACCTCCAGCTCCTGGCCATGCTCCCTCCCAGTTTCTGCAAAAAATTGACCCTGCCCTGTTCAGAACCAGGACAGTTACCCTGAAGTCCTCATTTCCAGGATGAGCAATCCAAATTCTCTCAGCCTTTCTTCATAGCAGAGGTGCACCATGTCTCTGATCATCTTGGTGGCCTCCTCTGGACTCACTCCAACAGGTCCCTGTCCTTCCTGTGCTGGGACCTCAGGGCTGGATGCTGCAGGTGGGGTCTCACCAGAGCAGCGCAGAGCAGAGCAGAACAGAGCAGAGGGGCAGAATCCCCTCCCTCCCTCCCCTGCTGCCCACGGGGCTTTGGATGCAGCCCGGGACACATTTGGCTTTCTGGGCTGCAAGAGCACATGGCCAGGTCATGTCCAGCCTCTCAACCACCCCTTTGTTCAAATGGATACGTGGCCTCCACACAATCATGCAAGCACATTTTGAATTTGATCTCATTATGCATCACACAAAACAAGTTACATTCTGGATGTTGTCACACAGCCACATATACCAGGAAAAACCCTCTAGAAATTATGCTGAGAGTGTTTAGTCTTTTTCAGGATTGCCTTTCCCCTAATTTCTTTAGGGATGTTGCTAATGAGACTTGCTGGAAGCCAACCGATCTGAATGGGACAGCTGTTGAGTTTGGGGGGTTTGTGTTTACTCAATATTTTTGGGCTGTTCTGCAAATTGGTCAGTTGTAAAGAAGAGCATTTTTTGCAAATGCAGTGACATTATCTTCCTTAGGCAGCTTCTAAAAATATGTGCTATCTGATACATTCCAAAAGAAGGCTTTCTGCTTTTCAGAAGTGTCTTTATAAACTGGAGACACTTTTTGCCTCTTGCAGGATATTTGAACAGTACCAGCACTACAGATCCATCCCTTCAGCTCCAGAGTTTTACAGATAGACTTTTTCTTTTACCTTTTCAGGTTACACAATATTCTTCATGCCAATGCAACACAGCTGCACAATTACTTTTATACAGCTGTCTTGGATGAGAATTGATTTTGGAAGTATCCTGGAAGGTGCTGGAGTTTGGTAATTGCTTCCTTAAAATGGAGCCTTGTTGAGATGGTGCTCTAATTAATCAGAATAGAAGATCCCAGGAGACTGATTTCTTCATCCCTCCTCACAACAGTAGTTTTAGTCCACTCACACTGCAGAAACTCTTTCCCCAGATATCTTTTTTTTTCCCCAGATGATGGGAGCAGCTGAACCAAGGCAGGTACCTGTCAGCTCCTTGTGTTTGTGGCTGCTGTGTGGCTTCTTGTGTCCTGGGAAGGCTGGCCAGCAGGAGGATGTGTGATGTAGGCAGCATCATACTAAGGCTGTTTCCCTAAATTTGGTCTTGCAATTGCTTTTGGAGGTGAACAGCTACATACGCAGTTCTGGCTCCCACTTGTCATCAGCCTGTGTTTGTGCTCAGGGGGTCCCTGTGGGCACTTCAACCCTGGGAACGCATGCAGAGGAATGAGTTTTCTGTGCTCATGGCCCAGATCCTTTTCTGCAAGGTTCTTGGAGCATCCATTTGATGGGAGAACTACCTCTTTCTTTACTATGTTAGGTGCCTTAAAGGAAGGGGGAAATTTCACATATTCCTAGTGTGTAGTTCTCCTATAATTCTGTCTATTCATTGCATGTGTTTCCCATGTAATTTTCCTTTCCAACAGACTATTCTTTCCTTCTGGGAACAGATTTGTCTGAAGTGATTTTGCCATGAAAAGCTTTGCATTACCACATATCAATAATAGCTATTAAGAATAAGATTATTAGTACTTACAGTTTTGATCACAAACCAAGATTCTGGTCACTTTTCCATCCCTTTGCAGATATGTCTGTGAAGTTTTGTGAGCGGTTGTGTCCCAAAGAAGTGCCTTTACGTTCTTCTGGCATGCATGGAGAGCCACTTAATTTCCTTTGCTAACAAACCCAATATGGTTTTTTGGCTTTCCCTTGTCACCTTAGCAGGAATTACCATTGTGTTATCCTTTCTCTAGCTGTTAGGACTGAATGAGTAATTTTCTTTGAAGCTGGTACTTTCCTGTTTTTCTGGTGGCCTCTGCCTAAACTGCCTAAACTCCTCTGACAAATGCAGGCTTGTCTTTCCCCATTCACCTGGTTCCCATTGGTTCAGGGAATAAGTCTCCCAGAGTGAAGTCCATTATCAGCACAAGACCATGTGCCAAATGCAGACTGGCCAGGGTGTCTGCTTCCATTTATGAAACTCTGAATCAGAATTAATGAAACCCAGCACTGCCTTATTTCCCAACACGTTTGTCTCGCCGATTGCTCGTTGTCTGCAGATGGGGAAATGCGAGCTCCTGTCTGGCTGCTGCAGCAGCACTTGGGTTTGCTCAGCCCATGGCCCAGACTCTGCTTCTGTGCCCAGGAGATAAGAACTCGTCTGCAGGGAGCCAACAGTGAGCTGCAAGGGGTGCTGAAAATATCTGACTCATAGCATGCGGCGTAGGGAGCAAGGACCACATCTTCCGGAGGATGCTGAGAGAGATGAAGATTTCCTGCACACTTTTCAGCTTGTTGAAGATCTACTGAGAAAGCTGAAAAGTGCAGTGATACCTTGTTCAGTTGTAACAGAGCATGTTTAAGGGAGGTTATTTATTGCCCTGCTTAGAAAGTAGTTTTCTTTTTTGTTCTTTTTTCCTGCCCCCACTCTCATTTTTTTAATTTAGTGCATGTTGGTGTTACTTTTGTCATACCAGTATTGCCTTTTGGCCTAAATCCACCACATTTATCTTGTGTTGTAACATAAAGTGAAAAAAAAGACCCAGTTTTTTTCACTGGAAATGAACACTAAGAAACAATTTAATTGAAGTATTTCTTAAATCTGGAAATAGTTTTGTGTTCACAGACCCCCTGCCAGAACGGGGTAGTTTTGCTTCCTTTCATTTCCAGTGTCCAACCCACTTAATTTGAGTTTTCTGAAAGTGGTAGCTGAAAACAATTTTCTGAATCTTTATTCATGTTCCTAAATGACTTCCCTGATTTCCAATGTGTGAAGCATATAATAGCTCCCTTTGGGTTTCATAGGCTGATTTTATTTTGTCCTAGTATCCCTCTACTGGGCAAACCTTTCCATGCCTTCCTAAGGAAGGCAATTTTAAGCACCTTCCCCAAGAGGGACAAAGGACAGTTAGTGAACCTGAAGCTGATATTCACATAATTTTTGATTAATCCTCTAACCAGTTGGTTGGCACTGAGATGTGAAAGCAGGCTGCCTGATCTGATAGACGCTTACAAAGGTGTTGGGTTTTATAAAAATGACTAGTCTAACAAAACTATTGAAATGCATAAAGGTAAGTCTTTAGGGGTACAGCTTTATGGCTTTGAATACAAGGTTTATATACTGATAATTAAACCCAGTATTTTTTAGCACTTGGAGATGTATCATTTTGCCTCCTTTCTTTGTGATTTTATGTAGAACTATATTAACAGCATAACATAAATTAAACACTAGCTCATGAGAATCAGAAATGGCTAGTTTGAGAGCAATCATCAGAAATTTAACCTTAAGTTACATAAAAATGGGAAAAAAAAGCAGGGGGTGGGGGGGAAATCCTGTTCCATTGGGTCACGAACCAAATGGCCATGAACTAAAAATAATCTTTCTATTGTTCCACAGTATGTGAGTAGAAATTAATATGCTAAGTCTGATTCCACTAAAAGTCCTGATTCTGTTTCTCTTCATATATTTGATGTATTTGGAATTGCACTTAAGACTTAATATGGTCACTTAATGTGGTTGGTTTAGATGTGCTCTCCCTGTACAAAACTACATTTTTCATTAAGAAAAAAAAATCCCTGACAATATTAATTTATCTTTAATGATTCCATTAGGTTAAATGAAATAAAATAATGAAAATTCCTTTTTCCTTTTCATAGTGGCCAAATAGCATGATAAAGAGGCATGACTAATCCCCTACCCTGAGGGCTTCTAAAGGGAAGAATAGGCAAGGGTGGGGTTCCTCAGCCACACAGCCAGCTTGCTGCCTGAAAAAGGGTTGGATAAGGGCAGGATTTAATACAAAAGGTCAGGCTAACATAATACATTTCCACTGAAAGGAAGTAGAACTCAGTACAAATTCTTGGTGATGAAAGGAAGGGAGTTGCTGCTAATACTGAGGGCTGGCAGAGAAGCAGCAGGTATTTCAGGTTCGAAAGAAGAGCATCACCACAGTGGTGGGCTGTTTGCTGAGCATCAGACAGTGGTCAGGTTTAGTATTTTTTTTGCACTCAGCTGCTCATTAGGAAGGATGCAACAAAGTTCAGGAATCCCAGGTGGGCTCTTAGGGCTGAATAGCCACTCAGTCATCATGAAGGCCCCTAGGACATAGTAAGTGACTGTCAGCAGTATATTTTTAACCTCCTAGTCAGTGATGGAGAAAGGGGGGGATGTTTGTCTAGCAGATGAAATATCATGTAAGTAGAAAATGTTGTGCTTGTCTGGTAAAAGCGTGCAACAGTCAGGTTGGCAAAGCACTCAAAGTGCTGCAATTTTTCCAGTTCCTTGCTTGCTGTCATTTATATGGAGAGAAGGTCCAGGAACATGATCCTGCCCCAGCTGAGACAAGTCTGTCAGAGCCAATACAGTTTGCATCTTCCCTAATCCTATCGCGCTCAGCAGTTTCCCTCTGGAGTTTTCCTTGCCTGTGTGAGGGCTCTGTACAGCCTCGGGCTGTGCTCGCTCACACCAGCCTGGGGGAGGAAGGCAGTTCAATGTCCTTAATCCTGACATCTCCTTGTCTCTGCCAGTAGTCCCTCATGCTGGCAGAAGCATTTTGATATAAAGAGAGCCTAACAGGAGGTGGGATGTCTCTTACCCTCTGTGTGTGTCTGCAAGAAGGCAAAAAAGCATTCTCCTCTTTACCTCCTAAGCTGGTGTTGCTATTTCTGTGCCCATGGTGGCAGTCTTGCTCAAAGTGCCTTCACTTGGGAGGTCCATTTGCACAGCCTTTAGAAAACGATGAAGATTTCATTACAAAAACTGGGAAATCACCAGGGTTTGATGATTTTGGGAAGGAATATTCCACTCGCATATTTTGTGGCTTCTCCCAATCATCCCTTCTGGCATTCATCTCATAAAATTCAGTTCTCCTGAAGTTCTCTGTCATACAGTGGAAAGTAACTCTCCCAACATTCTATATTGCATAGGAATTGTTTTCCACTGAGACAAGATTTGTTTGTATTTTCACACATTTAAAGGACAGAAGCATATGCTGAGAAAGAAAGAATAGAATAAGCTCAAGATTTTCCATATCTGTGTGGTTCAAATTTTCACCAAAATGCCCCTGGTTTTGTATTTAATATCCCACATCGTATGTGAGAGGCTGTTTCTCTCCCTGCTGCAGGTAGAGTGGGATTTTCCCCTTGAGCAGAGCAGGAGATGGAAAATGGTTTGCTTTGTGTTGGGGTTTATAGGGTGCCTCTAGTAAATGAACTTGAATCTTAGATGAGAGTGCCCATGAGAAAAAACAAGACAGCCTTGCTAGCTATTAACAAATGTTGCTGGGCTATAACAGAGAAGTAATTATTTTACTAATGTTCAGAATAAAATAATTGTAAAAAATTATATTGTTTGCAATTGACAGCTGAGGAAGACAGAGGAGATGTGGAACATTTGGGCTCAAGCTTATAATGTGAAGTCGAAGCTTATAATGTGAAGATGGTGGAATTGCTGATATGACAGACAGGGGTTTTGCCTTCTGTTACAGTGATGTTTTACTGGAAGACCCAGAGTCAGTATTGTCTGTGTGCAAAGCCCACAATTTTGGGGCTTTCTCTCCTAATAATTGTGGTACATGAGATGAACTACACCCTCCCATCCCTGTAGCTGGTGGCTGGCAATTGCTAGGGATTTCTGAGACAGCTGAGACATTAATCAAACTATAATTTGAAAAGTCTTTAAACATTTATTGTTTACTTTACAGGATCTAGGTGGATAAAATCTATTATTTTAGTTGGTCAGATAGACTTGAGAGGGAGCATAAGGTCCACCCCAACTGGTAAACAAGAATAAAAATAAGCCTTCTCCTGTCTATGCTGGTTTTTTTTAAGACAGGCTTACCCTATTTGAAAAACAACTTTGATCCTAGACAAATCTTATGATAAACCACAAATATGTCTGCTTTGGAATAAATCTTTGTGGAGTTTTTGGATTTACATTCATAAAGGCTTAGCATACACTAATTAATTTGGAATAAATTACTCCAGTTGGAACAAGGCCACAAATTCTAGTCCAGATTTGTACAGGGGTTTACTTAGCTTTATCTTTCAGACTATTATATGTATTATAGGCAGGTAATGAAATAAATGCATCTATTTGTATATTTACACATACACACACATGTGCGTGCGTGTACCATAATGCATTTTTTTATTGTCCATATTCTAGGTTCCGGTGAATGGCCATCTTATCACATCAGTCAACATCAGAGAGAAAAAGCTCCTCAAGGTACCAGCAAGAGTTTTAGAGTTTATACATTGTCTTTCAAGAGACAGTTGTTTTAAGAATGTTGCTTTTTTTAAGGTAATTTGTTTTTCCTGGGTTTGCTGCACTTAAGAGATGACTTTGGAATATGAGACCATGTAATTTTCTGGCACAGTCACACTGTAGTGCTTGTCACTGCCACCACAAGGGGGATAGTCTCATCATCCAAGCCCAGAAGTGAGTGCTGGCATCTCCTGTATTTCCATTCCAGCTCTGACAGGGATTTTCCCTTGGGTTTGTTAAAGGGTTTTATCTTGGGCGTTGAGCACTTGTACAGGTGTGGAGGAAAAGGTTGATGCTTTAAAGGACTTCCAAGTCTTTTCAGCAACTTCCAAGTTGACCAGAGAAGCTATGGACACCCCATCCCTGGAAGTGTTCAGGCCAGGCTGGATGGGGCTTTGAGCAGCCTGGTCTGGGGGAAGGTGTCCCTGCCCATGGCAGGGTGGTTGGAACTGGATGATCTTCAAGGTCCTTTCCAAACATTCTGTGATTTTGTGATTCTAAGTGAGGAGCAGCCCCTGAGCCTGGGCAGGGAACTGTGTTTCTGGCAGGGGTTTCCCACCTTGGAAAAGTCAAGAACCACTGTGTTTAAACTAGAACATTTGAAATTGAACGTTTTAGGTTAGCCCTACTGTTTCATCAAGCTGTATGAAAATGGTCTTGGCTACTCCTGTGCCCTTTCAGATTAGGGTAAACTACAGATACCTTCATTAAAAATAGGATGTTCCATGGTTTGGGGGTATGTGGGCTTTCTTTTTCTTTTTTTTTTTTTTTTTTTTTTGGTTGGTTGGTTTTTGTTTTTTGGAGTTTTTTTGTTAAACATTGGCAGGGTCTTAACTCTTCATTTTAGCATTCCTGATTTTAAAGGGGGTAAATACTTTAGGCTTTCCTCCTTCAGAGGAAGACCATTAGGACTTAGGAACAATGAATGCAAATCTTACTATAGAGTAGGTACCTGAATTAAAATGTGAACTTTCTAATCTAGCAGATAAGTTAAGATTTGTAGGTCCAAAGCAATAGCATTTATTTGTTAGGAATTTGCAATAAAATCTGCTCAGGAAGACTTTTGCACACACTTAAAAGCTCCAGCAATCCCCTGCTCTCTCTGAGTATCATGGGTTGCCTCCATTTCGAAACTACTGCCCTGACTCTTTTTTTCTTCCTGATGAAATGTAACAGCTACTTGTTTTATCTCTCTGCTGTGTATCTCATGAATACTGCAGCCTAAGAAGAAGAGGAAAACCCAGTGCTCAGACAAGGAAGTGCCAAAAGATCTGCTTTCTGTGGAAAAAGACAAACTGCAAGAGGAGGAAGGTAACAAAAGATCTGATTCTTCTGTTATCTGATGCATATTAGCAAATAATAACATGGGATGAAATATGTCAAAAGAGAGGTGTTCTCTACTGTTCTGAATTCTCTGTTAGTGGGGAAAGCTGCCTTTTTGAGAGTTATTTCTGTCACCTGCTCCTTCCTATGTGCAACTGTGGACAGGTGCTAGTGCGATCTGGTCTAATTACAGAGGAGTACAGAGAACTAGCTCTCTGTGAATAAAATGGATCGAACCCTGAAAGGCTCAAATATACCCAAAAAACCTGATTAAAACCAAACGAGGTTAGATGTTGATACCAAAAATTTGATATCTTTTATTTAATAGTAAAAGAGGCAAAGAGAAGGAAGGAAGGAAGGAAGGAAGGAAGGAAGGAAGGAAGGAAGGAAGGAAGGAAGGAAGGAAGGAAGGAAGGAAGGAAGGAAGGAAGGAGGGAAGGAGGGAAGGAGGGAAGGAGGGAAGGAGGGAAGGAAGGAAGGAAGGAAGGAAGGAAGGAAGGAAGGAAGGAAGGAAGGAAGGAAGGAAGGAAGGAAGGAAGGAAGGAAGGAAAGAAGGAAAGAGAAAGAAATAGAAAAAGAGGTGTGTGTGGTGGGGGACATGGAGACTGACAAAGATTAAGTAGAAGCATATCACCCCTCCATGGGTTCCAACAATGTCTTGTGGCTTCCCTCCATCTGGTCTTCTTGGTGGTGAGGGTCCCCCACCTAAAAGGATAGAATCCAGTGGATTAATACACATTTGGGCAGGTGGGAATGCCCATGTGCCTCCCCTGAGGGGGACAGGTTTGACACTGTCCCTTGCAACACTGTGGATTTGTTGCATCATCTGCAGTGTTCTGGTGCAGGGTCTGGGGAGCCCTTTGGGGGGGGTCTTTGATGGGCCATGACACCCCTTCTGCTGTCCCTCACGTGGATGTCCCATAGATGGGACATGGCTTTCCTGGGCTGGGGGCCACAGCTGAGCTCCTCTGCACAGCCGAGGATGGGCGTTCACTGCCTCTGACCAGAGGCTTTTTCTCTACACACCCAAAACCTCTCCTCCTCCCCTCTGTGGTGTGGGGGTCTGTGCAAGCCTGGCAGCAGATAAACCTGGGGCTGTGGCCTCCACCCCAAAGGTGCTGGGCTGGGCCCTGCTGGAGATGCTCTTCCAGATATTTTGAACAATAGCGTCACTTTCCTTATCTCAAGTATCTCAAGGTGCCTTGGGCAGTTTAGCTCACAGTTCAGGATTTCAGTCAGGAGGCCCATCCAGGATGGGCTTCGGTGGTGCAGCTTCCTTATACCCTTTTCTATAATGGCAGAAGTCCTTCATGGAGATGTTTAAGCCATAAAGCATAACATTTCAGACTCCGACAGGGGCCGTGTGTTTCCCTGCCACACTTTCCACGCCCTGACTGTGTACACAGGGAGGGCAAACCTGCGGGTGAGGAAGGATCTCTGAAGTGGTCAGTGGGGTCCTTCTTCATACTCTTCCCCTAACCCTGTGGCCTCTGCCATGCTGATACACAGATGGAGCAGCACATTGTTGTGCCCATGACTGAGCTGGTAAAGGTGCTGGGGCAGTTCACAGCCAACTTCTAGCACGCCCATGAGCAGAGCCAAGACCTCTGTTTGCAAGCAGATTGCAGAGAAATCTGGCAGAGGCCAGCAAGGCTCAGGCAGCTAGAATTTCACTGGAAAATACATTGCATCCCATGAGCCCCTCTCTGCCTCCCCCCACCAAGGGTTATATTGAAAACAACAAATTCTAGGCTTTTCTGGGCTTAAAAGATTACAATGTGATTAGTGTGGTGGCGAGAGCAAGAGAAGCCCTCACTGCTGTTGGACCAGAGTCCTTCCTGGGGCCTGTGAGGCTGCCTGGGGAGAAGGGGACCTAGCAGAGGCTTTCTTCAAATGGATCTGTAGTTTTTGGAATGGATGAGCCAGCTGAACTGTTTGATCTGTTTTTGGGGATGCTTCAGAGAAAGAAAGTGTCTTGGTCAGCTCCAGGGGCTGTGTTTTTTCCTTCATTAATAATTTTTGCCAGCACCTCCTCTGACTTCTTGGGTCATGGAGAGCATGGATGGAGATGGGATGTGGCCCCATGGGTGTGAATGAATGTGTGTGTAAACCAGCTGAGTGGAAGAGGGTGTCCACACTGCAGAACAAGTCTTAGGGTATGTTCAGGGCTAGAGGAGCCCAGTAAATTGAAGCCTTATTTAATGGTCAAGATTTCATTAACTTCTCCCTGCTGTCAGACACACAAGGTGGTTGATGATGTGACGTCTTCCCCAAGGGAATGGGTGTCACATCAGGCTGACACACAGGACAGAAGAATATGTGCAGTTATGTGAGTCAGGACACGTGACAGGTTTGTGATGGGGATTCCTTATGTAACACATTTCTGCAGAGGAAGCAAAGGCTACACGAAGGGCAGGTGCTGCACACAGGGGCATGCTGCTTGAGATCTGATTCCTCTTTTACAGCCAGCATCAGAAACTATCAGATGGCTATTTACCTTGGTCCTAGGCAGTAAAGGCAATGAAGAAAGTTCTTTGATAGCTTAAAAATGAACTTTGCTCTGTGTTGTAGGAGTTTGGCAGACAAAGATCAGCAGCCGCGAGAAGAGACACTTAAGGAAGGAAAGGCTGAAACAAAAAGGTAAATGTACAGGCTCTATTCACACACCTGATCTGGTTGTGTTTGCTACCCCTCCTCACACCCCAGCATCTTTCTGTTTGCTCTATTCATCATTCGGCAGCAAAATCCCTGCACTTACTCAGGCTATTTACTTAAGAAAAAACAGCTTTGGGAGCTTTTACTTGGGAGCTTGCCTTTTACTCCATGTTCTCATTAAAACACACAGCATATACCCCCAGGACTTTGAAAGCAGATGTCTGTTAGATCTCAGATCTGCTAAAGGCTTGGTGTCACGTGGGTTTGTTCCTTTTGCATGGCTTGACAGAAGTTTTCTGATAATGGATGTATAAAAACACATGTAATTTGCTCAATTCCAAATAGGTTCTTTAGTCCAAGATTGCCCAGACTAAAGAACTATTACAGGAATATACTCTTATCCTAATGAGATGAAATGAAACAACACTTTGTGCTCTCTCCACATTTTTCCTCCAGGGATTTCAAGGTGTCTGCCATGCATTTATGCCCATATACATTTCTACTGATCATATTATATGTAATAACCACTGTAGGAAAGCAGGTCATGAAATTAAGGCATTTGGAAGTATTTTCATTATCTGTGATAAAATGATCAAAATAACCTGTAAGTTTAATATATTAGAGTAATTTAGAAGCTAAGATAGAAGTTTGGCTATTGGAGAGATGTAGCTGGATTGGGAGATGTATTTCACTGTCTGCATTAAGGCTATCTTAAAGGGCTCTCAGATGCTCTATTAAAATTGAAGGGTAAGGGAACAGCGAATGTTGGTTGAAAAATATGCAGACACCTTGGGACTACTTTATCTATCTTTTGGATTATATAGAGTTAAATATCAAGAGTTTAGAATTTTAACTCTTGGATTGTCAAGAGTCTTTAAAGGGTTGAGGTGCTGAGGTCTCTACCTTCTCTCCGGCAAAGTGAATGGGTCCACATTCCTTTCTTCGTGTAAGTTGGCCCGTTGTCATCAGTGGTGCCAGCTGCACATGCAGAACCACACAGGGTTTAACCCTAAGGTCGTGCAGGCATTAAGGGCTTTGCTGACCCAGGAAAGGGAGCTCAGTTCACCAAGTTTCGTTTGAAGCACCAGAAGTCCTTGGTGCAATCCTGGAGCCTGGGTTGTGCAGGATGCTTAGCCCAGTGACCATGTTAGCATGGGCATTCACAGAGTAGTGAAATCTGATCCAGGAAGAAGCCCTGACCCTGCAGAGTGCTGGTTGAAGTTCCCTGGCAGGGGAGAAACAGTAGCATCAGTATTAAGGTATGTGAAGGTGGAGTTGATGTCAGCAGTGGTCTCCTCTGCACCAGAGCTCCAGAAAATGCTTTGTTATTCTGAAGGCTGGAGTCATAAAACATTTTAGGAGTCCTTTGGAACAAAAAATGTTTGACATAACTGTCATTATTTAAAATATTCATATGCCTGGCACTGATTTCTCTAGCGGCCTTGAACTACCAATATCCAAGAGGTTTGCTTTCTTTTTCCTTGGAGGTCCACCTGTTCTTTCCCTCCATTCACTGCCCTAGGTCCGCAGCTGGACTCTGGAGGCCTTGAGCCTCTTCTCCAGGGAGGGATGCCCAAGGCCACTGTGGAGCCCTCCTTATCAGATTGGCCTTCCTATTTTCTGCTTCAGTGTCTCATCCTAGGAGCTCTGCTTCGCTGTCATCATATCTGTAAATAATTTCAGTTGGAAATAGTCATTACATCTGATGGGTTTAGATCGGATTTGTTCTGTTGTCTCTCCTGTACAAACTCCTCCTTGTAATTAAAAATAATGATGATCCTGTGGTAATGTTTATTCCCGAGAAGACCCCAGCAGAGCATCTCTGGGTAACTCAGCATTTGAGCCAGCCTTTGACTGGGATGAGAAGGGAGCGGTGTGGCCACTCACAGAGGACACCAGTGGTGGTGGAAAAAGTGCTCTCTTTGCCAAGGCAGAGTGTGGGACCGTGCTGAAGGGCTCAGGAGCCCTACGGGAAGAATCGGCACCGTCCAGATCAGAAGAAGATGTTTTCTCAAACGTAGGTGAGTGTTGACATTCAAGTATTACCGAGGGGAAGCTTCACAAATTGCTGTGTCCTCATCAGAATGTAGCTCCACCGACATTCATCCTGCACACAGTGTTGTCCACCTGCCTTGGATCCTGCTAGCTGTCATTTATTTTCCAGCAATGTGAAAAGAAGGGTCCTTATGGCAGGATTTTCTTGTGTTGTAGACTCCATGCTGGGTGCAAGTTGTTTTCTACCACAGGTGTTTAGTGTTTGTGTCCTTTACAGCCAAAGCCTTGCCTTCTGAGGATGCTCACCCATGGCCAGGATTAGGCTGCAGGATATATCCATGTGTGTCAAAGCAGGATAAGGCAGGGTATTCTGAAATCAAAAGCATTAGATTTTGACTGCATTCTCAGGGATTAATTGAGTGTGGTGGCTGAATTGAATGGTATATAAGGGCACATGATGACTCACCTTCAGCAGCAGTAATCCAGTGCTCTGGAGATTCAGAAAATGCTCTTAGGTTGCCCTCACAGGGGTTGCCTTCTCTTCTAGAGTCCTTTTCTTGCAAAGTATAGGGTTGATGGGGGAGGACAATAGTACCATTTTTACTCTAAAGCTTTTAAAAGGCCAAATTCCAATACATGATGACAACTTCTGCCAGTAATCTATGAAGGGGACATCAGCTCAGATGAGTGAGGAATTTAAGTCCAGAGAAATGCCATGCTGGTGTGACATGTACGTTGAAAGGCTGAGAACGTTTACGTGGTGATGGGGCTGGACTCTCTGAACATGAAAATATTTTCTCCTTGCTTGATGCTTGTCCAGCAGCAGCAATGGATGCAGGCTTGGAATGGAGAGAACATGGAAGGGCTTTAATGCACTTGGGAGCATGAGGTAGAAACTGTGAACATGGCATCAGATTTTGGGTTACTGTTTGTTTGCATTTTAAATGCAGGAACATGGGATATTGCAGATGTAAAATCCTGTCCTGTGACCTTTGGGACATTGTCAGATCTCTCCAGGGATTTAGGTGAGTGGCCTCTCATTGTACTTCTGTCTGAATTCTATCACTTTCTTAGCTGCTTGGCTGAAAAGGGCTCTCACTGATCACATATGGGTCTTCTCCCCTGGAGCCACATTTCATTAGTCACTCTCCCTTGCAGAGCTCATTTGCATCTGCCATCCAGCACACCAGTGCTGTAGGGGGTGACAGCAGAACCTTTTATTGAGTGCTTTCCAAACTCCTGTTCTCATCTTGGAATAAATTTTTAAAAAAGACTGCCTCCCCACAGATTCTTTCCGTTAGGTTGAACCGCACAGAAGGTTCCTGTTGTGTTCTGATAACCAACAAATTCAGAGAATTTCAGACTGAGGGAGGGAGTGAATGTGCAGCTTGGAAAGGCTGTGTTGGAGGCTGCTTAGCCAGCAGCTTCCCGTCCAGCACAGTGAGAGATTTTCAGCTTGAGCCTTTCCATGCGTGGCCTTGAGAAGGATAGAGCATCTCCTTGTTTTGCATGGAGTTAAGCCTCATTTCTGGCTTTCAGTTTGCATCTTTGCAACCGTCTGTCCTCACTGATTAACTCCAAGCACCCCTGGTTCATACATTCCCTGCCTACCAGAAACTCACATTTGTCTGAAAGTTCAGCTGGATGATGAATGCAAAGTCTGGTCCTGAATCTTTTAGAGGTGCTAAAGGCAAGCATAGATACATTTAGATAGACATCTGTGCACAAAACAGCGTGTGTGGTGTTAGCCAGAATGCTGAAATTAGCTTCTAAAGCCAGATAAGGCAATTAATATATTACATGCCATATTTAACCATCTGTTTTCCAACACTTCATCAGTGGATTCAAGCAGTTCCTAATGTACAAGTACTCAGCAAGGAGAAATATTGGTTAAGATCTGCATTTATGCAATAAAAAATCAAGCTGATACACAACTGCATAAACCACAGAGTTCATTAGGTGAAAGGAAGAAAGGAAAAATCAGAGATGTGAAAAAATGCCCTCTGATTTATGAAAGATGCGAAAACCCTAGTCTGTTATGTACAGGCCTTAGAAAGGGGCTAAGGGGAGTCATTCAGGGAGGTGTGTGTATCCTACTGGTTGCTTTAGTTGCTGAAAGTAATCATCAAAACAACTTTTTCTTTTTCCTCCAGCAGCTCTTTCTCACCTGTGCTCTTTCATGGAGCAGTTAATTTGGTAATTATGGATTTATATTAGTTTGAGCAGAAGCCTTCTCACTGAAGGTGGTGGGAGTTGGAGCTGGATACACTGGATGAGGCTTTTGTTCTGCAGGAATGACAGCTCCCTGCTTAGGTCCCCAACAGAGACATGCCAGAAGTTTACATTTCTGAATATTGTTAGTGTAGTCACTCCCGAGTGAGTTGTTTTTAATAACTTATGCATGTAGTGTCCTCGTCCAGCCTTTGTTAATAAATCCACTATGATGAGCAGCATAGATTAATGTGTGGCTTAAATTACATAACATCCAGGCATCGTGACATAGCGAGTAGACAGAGGCATGATTAATTGGTTTTAATAATGTGAATATACCTATGTGATTATCTTTTAAGTTTGGGATTTGGAGTTGGTTTTTTTTTGTTTCATTTTTTAATGAAGACGCTTTCCTATGTGCAGATAACACGAAGAGTAAATCATCTGAGGGCAGTCCTTCCAGATGCTGTTGGCATGGCAGCTCATCTTTCCTCCCAGCGGATGATGCGTGGCAGGGGCAGGGTACGTCTCTTTGCCTTTTTTCTAAGTGTACTAATGCAGGAACTCTTCAGTCCATTCCCTAAGCCTCAGACATCAGGGTCCACTTCCCCTGTGGCTCATCTACCGGTCAGGGAGAAGTCCCCTGTGGGTCTGCTTTTGAGCAGGTGCCCAGAGCTGCTGTGAGCTTGGTCAGGGCAGCATTTGTCCAAGTGGGACCCTTGAGAAGGGCAAGAAAGTGCATTTTATTTATGTTTTTCCTCAGAAGACAAACAAATGATGCAGTAGGTACAGTCTGTTTTGGTGCAAAGTGTAACTGGAGCTCCTGGGCAGCAGCACTATCTGCTGTGGACCCCATGTCCTCTCTGCAGCAGTTGCGCTGCTATCAGCTGCGGGCAGATAAGCACAGAACAGGGCAGGCACAGGGCGATCCCTCCCACACCCTGCACACAGCGGGTCAGGGACTTCCTGAGCCAGAGGCAGCAGGATGGGCTCTGCGTTTCAAAAAGCCCCACATGTTAGCAGTCAACTCAGATTACTGAATTTGTGAAACGAGTTCAAAGTTGTGTTTGGTTTTCGTAACCGAAGCATTGCGTTTCCCTGCCTCCCATGGCTGTGTGGGAAGGTGGAGCTGAGTGGGCCTTTTCCAGGCAGCCACAGCCCAGGCTCGGTGGGGTGGCTGGGGGAGAGCCATGGGAGGACATGGGGTGCTTCTCGAGCTCTGTGTGCCTTTGCCAAACTTTACATTGCCTTGGAAATGCCCTGAACCCAGATGCAGAGCCCAACTCCAGTGCACTGTGGCAATCAGCATTTCAGTCTTTTTATAACTGGCAATGGGGTTCTTTTTAGTTTTAAAAGAAAGGCAAGCATAGGTCCTGAGTGGCTGGAATAATTTGGCATGAACAGTGTGGGTATTAGATGACCTTTTCTCTTGACCTTTTGGTCAGGATCGAGTGAAGTATCTATATATACCCCTGTTGTTGTGAGGCCTTCCTCTGCTTTTGCAGGAGTGATGGCTGATGAGCTGAGCAAACCTCTTCGTGCTCTAGCTGCTCTGATTGCTTAACTGCAGGAGAACCCAGAGGGGTGGAATGCATTAAGGGGAAGAGATTGTGGTTGTCTTGCTTCTCTGCCCAGCGGTAACTGAAGCTCTGCAGCAGATGCATCATTTTGGCCGTGATTTTATAAATAGCACAGTTTGCCTTAAAAAGAATAAAAACAAAACCCCAACCCCAAGCATTCCCTTCCTGTGGCGCTGTTTCTTTACCCCTGCATTGCTGCAAAGGGTGCCTGGCCCTTTCCAACCCTGGAGCCCATCTCGCAGATCCCTGCGGGATGGAGGGAGGCAGTGTGGGCAGCCCTTCAGCAGCGCTCCCTTGCACCACATTTAGCACATGTCGGACTTGGCACTGTCTGGGCTTGATCTGCAGTTGCAAAGCCAGGCAGAGCTCTGCTTTTGGAATTCCCTGTCTGTCTGAGAGTAGAACCACAGGAGCAAATTCAGCGACTTTCTTCTGCAAACATCGGAGCAGAAGCGTTTGGAAGATTCTGCCTGCCTTACAGCTTGCTTTTTTGTCCTGTTTTTTTTTTTTCTTTGAATCATCAGCCTTGATATTGATGCAAGGGAGGGGAGTGTCATGAACATGTATTCCTTGAATTTAGATGAGGTAATGGTTGGCATTAAGGTCGGTGCTGCAGGCAAAATGAGCTCTTAAGACAGTTAAACACGGCCTGTTAGCTCTTGCAGGCTTCGGAACTAAAAAAAAATGCTATTCATAGCCTAAATATGAGCTGGGGTCATTTTATCAAATCCAGAGCAGTACGTGTAATGAGTCTCTTTGTTCTGTGCTGGGCTGGTACAGCCGAAGGAGCTGGATGCTGGACTCCTGCCTGTGCCCCGGCTGGTGGAGCTGCCTTGGCTGGCTCCCTGCTCCACATCAGGTTATCTTTTTGTGAAGTACCAGCAATAATAACACCCTCACTTATAAAAGGCTTGAGGCTTGAATGTTGGCAAAACTGAAAGCATATATACGTAGGGGGAGAGGGAGTTATTGGTAAAGGCAATTGGGCAGTCACTGAGATTTTGGAATATTTAAAAGATTATTTTAAAGTCTGGTTTCCAAACAACACACCGCTGCGTTGATATTCATTAATGATACATGCTGCTGGTGGTTAATTCATAATTATTTTCATATCTGGAGTCCTGTGTCCATTCCTGGGCTCCCCAGTAGAAGACAAGTCAGGGATATCCTGGAGCAGGTCCCGCCATGCCTTTGTGTGGGCACCTGATGGGGTCATTGCCTATGGCCAGCCCAGAGAGTGGGGAAGAGGCAAGGGGTAAGAAGTGAATTTCCACTTATGCATAAGTGAAAGCTTTTTTTTTTTTTTATGGTGAGAGTGGTCAGGCAACAGAACAGTTTGCTCAGAGAGGTTGCAGACTCCCCACCTTTCAAAATGTTCAAAACTCTAATTGTTACATTCCTGAGAAACCTGCTGTAGCTGAGCCCTCTGTGAGCTGTAGGGTCAATCTCCAGAGGCCTCTTTCAACCTCATTGATTCTGAAATTCTCATTCTGTCATCAGTCATTGTCTCTGCATATTCAAACAACTAGTCCTTAGCAACCCAAGCCTTTGTTAGCTGGGGGAATTCAGTGTCTTGGAGTTGAAGCCACATGGTCAGCACTGATGGCTGCAGTCCCAGCAGTCCCACCAGCAGGCTGAGGTGGCCAGGACTCTGCCACAAGGGAAGGGGGCCTCAGAGTGGGGAGCTTTTTTCCTCATCATTTTTCCCTGCTCATCATTAGTGTTTGCGTATTTTTCATTCCTGTCACAAAGAGAAAGAGGGCTGAACCTCTTCTGGTCCTGGCATAATTCACTTTATTTTTGAGCCTGGGAAGTGCTCTGCTTTTGCCAGGCACCTTTCTTGCTTCTTCTGCAGGGTTATTCTTGATCTTCCTGCCTCTGCCTTGGAAGCTTTACTTGCATGTGTTTCCCAATACTCCCTTTGTGTACCTATGCCACTAATCTGCCGCTGCCTCTTTGGTGACATTTATGTACTTAGGCTTTGCTGTCCCACAGAATGCATGGCAAGCTGTGGCTGGTTTTGCTGTTATGAAACATGTAACCCACACAGTGCGGCCGGCTGGGCTGTTTTAGAGTGCTTGTGTCTGGTTCCAAGGCAAGGGAATACTAATTTTATCCCATGCATCTGCTTCCAAGTGCAGTGGACCTGCGCTTTGGCAACAGTGCGGTGCAGTCTCAGAAAACCCACATGCTGCTTTGCAAAAGCAACATGTCTCATGACCATGAGAGTCACTTGTTACCTGTGTCTTGGCATCTTCCCAATGAATCCTTCTTGATTGCCAATGCAGATTTTCCCCAGAACCTTAAGAAAATTCCCATGTTTCCTAACCCTATGTCTCCTTTCGCCCAACCTTCCTTCTGTTCCGGGGTTAAAATCAATTTTAATGCCTTTCTTTTATGGGAATCAGTAGCTTTTTTTCCCCATTAAAAGAAATCTTCAGTCTGGGGTTTATTTGATATTTTGCTTCTACTGAATGATGCTGAAGGAAGGTGCCAAATAAGGGATTCCTCCACCCAGCAATTGGTAGCAACAATTTTGACCTGTAACACAGAAATTCAAGCTTTAGACTGGAAATTATCTACCCATTTCAACTGAATGTATTAAACTTGGTCTACAGGTAATGGCTTGGCAAGGATTTGGGTTAGGACTGTGTCTATTACACAGTCAACTGCCCTTTGCAAAGGGATAGATTTCCTACAGCAGCCACAGAAAAACTCAGTGCCATAGACAATATGCAGCCTACTGAGGGGTTTGCCCTGCGAGATGAACCTCCCTTAGGTTTCTGCTGCCCATATTGAGGGGCAACACGCCAAGAGAGATGCTGGTAGATTAGAATCCAAATGTACAACTCTGAATTAGAAATTTTTTAATCCCCTTCTCGGCGACACAGCCTGAGTTCTGAGTTTTGCTGCAGTACTTTCCAGTTTCGTTTTCCAGGCTAGATAATTAGGTTCAGCCTGTACAGCACTGTACTCCACCCATCTATCAGCAGGCACAGAGACCTTGCTGACTGTCCCCTTTGACCAGACCCTGCTGCTGTGGGGCCCTGTTTGCCTGCTCCCCAACACTCCCCAGGGCACAGCTGTCTGCTCCCCGTCTGCTCCTCCTCATTACACAGGAGAGAGACTAGAGACCAAGGGCATTCAGGTAGCTGGTGCTGGGATGGACTTTCTGCCTGCAGAGGTGCTGGCAGCCTCCCTGATTTCTGAAGACACCTTCAGCGTTGTGCCTTTCAGGATCTAAAAGTGTTTTCATTGCATGGGGTACATGGAGACCACCTTGGCCTCGAAATGCATGCTGCAAATGTTTGCAGCCAACAGAAAAGTACAGCTTTGTCTGGGTGGAGTTTGCTGGAGGATTGAGGTGGGTTGCAAGCAAGAACTTAGTTGGAAAATGACATTTAACAGCTCTGGCTTTTGTAAAAATGAAGAGCAGGAATTGCCAAGATGCTAATCTGTATTGGTGCTGAGAGAGATATCTCCTCTGTCAGGGCTAAATCCACATGAGGAGCAGGGGGACGTGCTGCTGCATGGCACATTCCTTTTAGTGTTTATGTTCACAGGAATTACTGATCGGTTTTAGCCTGTGAGAGAACTGACGACCCAAGGAGAATCAGTTGCTGATTTAAAAATACCAGAGAGTATTCAAAGTTTAAAGACACTGTGGGAGATGTCACTGAAGAAGGGAAATATGCTACACAAGAGGAGAGAATTTAAGCCAGAGCTTTGTGATAAGTACATTTAATCTGATTTCCCCATCAAATTGAGAAAATTTTAAAGAATCTTATACTGCCCTTAATTTTAGCCTGAGTTGATTTTAAACACCCCTGGGACACAATGCTTTGGAAAGAGCAATTCTGAGATGAGGCAGGGTCACCACTGTCTGGCCAAGTTTCATGCCAACTTGTGACAAGGGGAAAGCATTAATGTAAGTCCAGTGCAGGCAGTTTGCCATCAAAACTATTTTCATGTTTTAAAATATATACATAAATGCACTTTTTGAGATATCAGAAGTTAAAAAGGTGAAAACAATAGTTGTGGCTTTCCATGTGTTAGGTTATGGTCTGTTTTGCTTGCATACCCATGAGAGCATCCATCAGCAGAGCTGCCACCTTGCAGCTCAGGAGACTGAATTCTATTTTGGATTGGAATTTTATTGGGGAATGCGTTCAAAATTAGTTGTTCCTTTCCCTTTTGAAGAAGGAAAGACATATTGCCTATGTAGAGGGCATGGATTTTAAATTGAGAAACTTGAACAATGTTTATAATCATGTTTATAACATTTGGCAGTAAACTGGTCAGAGCAACTTTTTGGAAACAGTTTTCTTTTATCATTCCCAGCATGCTTTTGGTTTTGGCCTTTCTTCAAGTAGATTTTCCATCCAGCTTGGGAATTTTTTTTTTTAAGAGAAGTAATCAGCTAAGAGTTATTATATGTTGTGTTTTAAAAGTCTTTCTCCCTGTTAGGATAAGACTTAAGATTGCTACATTCAAATTGTTAAAAAAATAATCAAGTATTCCTTACAACATCTTATGCTGATTTATCTGCTTTTTTGCACCTCATTCCGTTTGGGTGAAGGAATTAAACTGGTCAGTTTTGCCTTCTTGCCTGAGGATAGTTTGCCAGTGCTTTGTGGAGCGGCAGCTGAGGGCTTGCAGCCAGATTTTCAGAGGTACCATATGCTGAAAGATACAGAAACCTAAAAGATTTTGAAACTTTTTTTGCCTAGCCCCCATGAAATTATCAGAATTGATGCAGGGTAGGCGTTACCTATTTCATGCCTATTTAGAGTTGCATCTTAGGTGGGTTTGGAAATCAATGCTGGGATGGTGCTTTTCTGGCTTACATTCAAGAAAAGAAAATAGAAAAGGAAGATGAAGTTGAGAATGTACTTGGTTCTATTTTTTGTAAGAAAGAAAACACCAGTGAGAGCAATAATGAATGCACAAATCCTTTGCTAATATTACTCTTCCTTACAAATAATTGCCCAGAGGATGGTGTGTTGCAGTGAATGGAAGAGCCTGCTGCGTCTGCCAGTGTTTCTGGATATGCCTCAATCCTTCTCCATAAAATTAAAAGGAAATATTTGACAAGCCACACTATTAGTTTTGTAAAGCTCATTTCCTTGAAGTGCATGCTGGAAGGGCTTTTGTTTTTGTATGTGCTTTTCCGCCCTTCTTTATCTCCTGTCCTGAAGAGCGCAGTCACTAATTGTGAATTGGCAGTCAATGTATATGTCTTAGTACATTTTTAAAATAGATCTGTAAATGTTTTAATACATTTAAGACGTGTGCATGCATGCACATCCAGACACCACACAGGCAAGCAGGAAGATGTCAGATATTTTTGCAGCATTTGTGCTACTCATGTGAGGCTGGGAAGTAGTATGGATTTGAACATAACTCATTTGTATGCTTGCCCTGATAGGTGACCCTTCAGTGATTGACCTGGACTCTGACTGGAAGGCTCCCATGGAAGAGTGGGGAAACTGGACTGGAGATGAGGAGCATCAGATGAGGGATGAGAAGAAGGTGAGGCAGTGGTGTTGATGGCCAAGGGAGACCTGCTCCACTGGTGTCAGTCTCATCCAGGCTGGGGTCTCCAGTCCAGCCCTGGAGCCAGACTCCTTTGGTTGTGGAGGCTTTCTCATGCTGGGAGGAAGTGCTTGGCATGGTCACTCCCTGCCCTGTCTGAGATAGCTGGAGCTGGGGGACACACTTGCAGGATGCATGAGATGGGTCGGGGGGAGTTGGCTGGCTCTGGGGGCTCATCATCCAGGTGGTATTGCTGTCCTCAGCAGCAAACCCTGGGTGTTTGCACCCTGCTGCTGCTGACCTTCTCAAATACCCAGGCCTTGAGAGAGGTGTGGAGTCCAGAGCTGACACAGCCTTCACAGCATCTCAGGCAGCTGGGACATATTTATTTAAGTTTGCTGATAAGAGGGTTTGGTGATAGTGATACAGTGGTATCTTGGGTGGAGATGTAGAAGCAGAAATCTTGCTGTTTAAATGCTTTCTAGAAGCCCAGGGAAATGTTCCCCTCGGGCAGCAGTGGGAAGAGCATGCTGAGCTTTTTGCAAAGAGCTGAGCAGTGCACCTTACCCAGAGAGATAGCCCTACTTGTACACTGTCAGCACACACTCCTGGAGGTAATCCATTTTCCTGAAAAAAACCCAAAATTAGCTGTCCCAGGACTCCGCTTACAAAATCTCTGATGCTTTCAGGATTTGCCAAAAGGCAAAGCAGGCATTCGTTTCTGCCTTTCTGGGCCTGAAAGCAAAACACAGCGGAAGAAAAAGAAAATGGAAGTGAAGGAAGCAAGGGGTGGAGCTGGAGCGAGGCATGTGAGTATTTTGTATTCCAAGAACAGTGTTTGGTTTTCCATGAGCAGAGGGGGATTCTTCTCTGTTAGGATGACCTAAGGGAGACTTTTCTTCCTCTCTGTCTTCTGGCTTTCTCTTCTTTTTTCTCCCTGTCTTCCCATAAAAAGAAGTTATGAGTACAGTGAACCGTGGTGTTTTGCAACATGGTTTTCCCCAACATATTTTCAAAACACTTTGATTTTGCAGTACAGAATGTTTTGCACTAAACTTGGAATGCATCTGCCTAAACATTTTTTCATCCATGATTAAAGCCAGATGCACTCCAAATTTAGTGTACAATTGGCCTGTGTTTCATCTGTAGCTGAAGGTCATCCAGAGATATTAACAGTAATGAAAAGGTGGTTCCCAAAAGTCAGTGAACATAAAATGAGGCCACTCTTATACCAGTGAGAAGCTTATTGAGAGAAAAATGTCTCAGAGTGCAAGAGAAAGACTGTGGAGAATGTCAGTTCATTTGGGATGGGAAGTGCAAAGAACAGAATGTTTACTGGGTTTTGGACCAGTCTTTGCCTGTGATTGGTGCTCAGTGAAATGAGAAATTGTGGGGGGATGCCCCAAAATGTCCAAATTGTATTGCACAGAGTATGTTTTTCTGGACATGTACAACTGCTTTTTTTTTTTTTTTTTTTAATCATTTATCTTCCCCTCACCCACTGTGGTCTCTCATGAGCCTTGAGACAATTTTGCTCCCAGATCTCTTGATGTTTCCATTTTAAGTGAAAGTTTTAACACCCTCACTGACCACAACTGACATAATCATTAGGATATCCTATCAGTTCCCAGAGTGCTGCCACGTCACTCTTCCTCTTGCATGTCATATTAATTAGTTTAGCTTTGTATGTACCTTAATGAATAATCTTAACAGTGCTGTTCAGACTCCTCAGGGCAGCATTGCTTCTTCTGACATGTTTATGATGGGCCAGAAGAAGCTCATGTTGCGTGTCAGCCCCAAATGCTGGTGTCTGGTGCCCCAAATGCTGCTGTGCAAGCTCATCCTTCAGATGGACATAAAAAAATGAAATTACTTATGAAGCCAGATCCACAAAGTTGCTCATCACATTCCTTGTGCTACCTCCAGTGTTTCTGTGGACTCTAGTCATTTAGCAGTCACTGGGCACATTGTACTCTTCAGTGTCACTACACAATGACAGTACTTTCATCTCAGTATTTCTTGCTGCTCTTCTGTTCACTGGGGGAAGCAAGGAGAAAAATGGTAATGAAAGACAATTTCAACACTTTAATCTCCTCTAAAACATATAAATAAAAGGTAGGCAGATAACATGGCAAAATATTCTAATCATGTAAAAATTAATTTGTCCTGCAGTTTCTTTAAATGCCCCACAATAATGACATTTTCTCTCATATTTTGTACTTGCATATGCTTCGTTTAATTCATATGCTTAGTGAAGCATATTGTTTCAATTAAGCCCCAGCAAGGTTTGCAAACAAGAATGGAAGAAGGCCCAAGGGACTTGATATCTACAAAACATAGCAGTGATGCAGTCTGTGCTTCCTTCAAAAAATCCTTGGACATTGCTAATACTTCACCCAATAACGGTAAGTGATTGTTTTTGCACATCTGATGAATTTTCAGAATAATGTGTAATCTGAGAAGTGTTCACAAATGCATTTTTAAGTGACTATGCAAAATGCTTCTCCTTTAGCTGTATGTGTTAATTCCTTGAGAGGCTGTGTATTACTCAGAGGCTTTTCTGTGAGAAATGCCTGTTCCTGCTCCTCTCAGTCACTGAGCAAAAAACAAAAAAGCTACTATTGCATTTAGTGACAGTAATTTTTGCAGAGCACTTTTCAACATGAAACAGAAGCAAATGTAAGTATGAGTGAGTCAGAGCCCACTAAAAACATTCAGAATCCTCCCCATGACTTTGAATTACCCTTGAAAGTAGGTGGCCCTTGTAAAACACATCTAAGAACCCTTAAATCCCCTTCATTAGGCAAAAAGCCAACAATTCTCAGGGACACCACTACATGTGGAAGGTTTGTGCACTGGGCCCTGTTGTTTGTATGGCAGGTGTACCTGGAAAAAAGGAGAGGAGGAAGAGGAAGAAAATGAAGAAAGAGACTTGAGGGAGCTGTGTCGCTGCCAGAACGCCAACCCGATGGGGCAGACATGCCAATGAGCTGCAAGGATTCTGCTTTCTGCGATGCCACCGAGCCCCAGGCAAAGAGAGGCTCCAGGAGACCTCCCAGCGAGAGGAAGAGGAGAAGAGGAGCAGTGAGCCAGAGAGCGTGAGTGTGTGAGAGAGCAGAGAGGGAGCAGGCTGTGCACAGGAGGTGGTTTTGAAACAGAGTGGCTGTTCATTGCAAGCTGCTGCCCTTGATCAAAAGCTGTTGAATGGGGTTTGACTGGTTGCATTAAGTCCTTTCAGTTTTTTGCTGTCACGTTGTTCGTCAACTTGTAGTGTTCTATGCCATTGTAGAAATAGTCGGGCTGTACCTGACTGTGATTGTACTTTGGTCCCATGGAGGATCCACCAGCTAGTCTGGTCTCCTCTGGCATTTTTGCAGAGGTGCTCATCGACAGGCTAGTAATGTACAGAAGGAAGCACTGTTCAGAAACAAAGGGAGAATAACATGGATCATTCTCCAACCTCCTAACTCTTTTAAATCCCTGGTGGCTGCTATCGTCAGACTTTGCCTCTTACCTTGCCATATTTATACTTTTTACCCCACATCAGACTAGCTTGCTCCTCAAGGGAACATTTCTAAAGGAGGTTTTAAACTTTTTTGGAAAGATGATCTAAACCTTTTTTCTCCCCAGATTTTATGGTGGGCTAAAGTTTAAAGTCTTGTATGTCCAAAGCATGTTGCATTTGTACTTATAGTAAACTGAGGTAACTTTTTAAAATAATTTTTCTTAATCTGATGTTGGGAAGTTTTTATCATTTTGTCACTTGAATATTCTAATATAAACTGAATTTGTGAACGAAGTTTTCAAAAATGTCAGTTTAGTATTTATTGAAGAGTATTTCTCCTTGTCAGTGGGCTCATAGTACAGAGGAGAGAATCTGTTATGGTTGAATACTGTGGTTTGTAAACAATACTGAACGGACACCACTAAAAGCAGAAGCCCTTTATCCCTAGAGGAGCTGCAGCTTTGGTGGTAGCTGGGGGGGTTTCTTCAGATGGTCCTGAGACTGTGCCTGACCCATCCCAGAAGTGCTGCCTTGAAGGATGAGATAGTGTTTCTCCAATCTCCATCTGCATTTGACTCTGTGCCTTTGGAGATGGTGTGGGAAGGTTACTAATGCATGTTTAATGTGTGCACATTTGTAGGCTTTGGGCTGATGCTGTGAAATTCTTTTCACTAGGACAGTGAATAAGCAGGGATGTCTGTGGCTTTACACTGCCACAGCTGCACTCCTGTTTGCATCATGGAGCCAGAGGAGAGCTCTGTGCTTCTGCCATTGCATCCCTGATCCCTGATCCCAGCTTGTCTGAGCTTTACCTGCAGCTCAACACTTTTCCCTGATGGCTTTCATCTGTTGCATAGCTGCCAAAGCAGCTGTACCCTTCAGACAAGCAATTAACTGCAGCAATGTATTTGTGTTTAGAGTTTAGCTACTACATGTTGAAGGGCAATTCTCTTGTGATGTGATTTTTGGGGTTGTTAGCTGTACTGTGTGCCCTGAAATTTAGCAGAGCAGGGTTGTTTCAGACAGGCAGGGGAGGGGTAATCTTTACTGATGCCACTTAGCAGCCCACTGTCTAGAATCTGCACATCTTGGTGTTTGTGTCTCAGTGTAGGCGAAATAGTGGCTGTTTATGAATGGAGTGAATAGACCAAAGAGCTTTTATCTGGAAAGTAACTGGTTTGGAGTAGATGCATAACAAGAAAATACATGGCCTCACTGGAGGAACAGGTACAGCAAGTTCAAGGATTTATAAGATATGCTAATGAGTATGTGGGTAATGAGCAAAGTTCTGCTATCTCTGAAGCCACTGGAAAACATTCATTGACCTCATTGGGGCCAGGATGTTGCCCATGGTCTTTGCTTGGCATTGAAGATAACCTCTGTTATCCAAAAAAGACAGAAAGAAAAAAAATTAGTAAAGAGATGCTCACAAGATTGGTGGACTACAGATTTCTGCTTTTTTCTCTATATCTGCTTGTAAACTTTTTGATGTCTTTGTAATTATGCTTTATTTCAGCATTTTTCAGTATTTCAAATGTCACTGTTTTTATAATAAAAAAATTAAAACTTTTGTCCAAAGCCCAACACTCATGAACTGTTTTTAATTTGTATGTGTGTGAGTAAGAGCATGTGTTCCTGGCTAGAACCATTCCATTTTCAAGCTTTTTCAAGGTACTATAAACTTCTTTAAGAGATTCCCTTCATCTGAACTCTTCTATGTTTAGGAAATCCTCATGACACTCTTTTGTTGTTGGGATGAAAGAACAATCCAGACTTTTAACACTGACAAGTTGACTGTGGTGCTGATGACACGCAGCAGCAAATCGTATTACTGTTTTTCTGTCAAACTGTTCAGTACCCCTCTGGCTGACTTCAATGGTGCCTGGAGATCTGCATTTTTCTTCTGGCTCCTCTGTTTCACCTCTGGGAAGTCATGACAGTAACACAGATGGGCTCAGTGGTTTACAGCAGCACATTATTTAATACCACACTCTAATGTAGGAAAAAGAATTACACTCTTACAACTAAATATTCTTGATCGTACACTTTCCTAAATAATTGAAAAGTACCTCTCAGGGCAAATTGGGTGCTAATGTACAGCATGGTTGTGTGATTCATCTGTTTTGTCAGCACTTAGGAAAGGGTATGTTGGGTGCTGCTTGTTTGATATGGCAGTGGCAATGCCTGGAGCCTTCCTGTACCACATACCCCAGCAGCGCTGCTGCACCGGCTCCCAAGGGATGCAAGTGTTCTTCAGCGAGAGAACTGACTTTACAAAAACAACCAAACCAAAACACAAAGCTCTGAGCAACTCTGTCAACTTCCATTCTTTAACTTTCCAGTCGTAAGAAGCTGAAAAGCCATCCCGAAGCTTAATGAACAGTCTCTGTAGATGCTTTGAAAATCAGACCTTTGAGTTCCTTAAGAAACCCCTTCATCATCACATGTTCAGGTTACTTGCTGGTTTCTGTGTTTTTAAAACAGAGGCTGTGCAGATCATCAGCCTGCTCTGCTGCTCCTGGCTCTGGGAGGGTTAAATGAATGTGCTAGATGTGCGCATTCTCCCAGTCTCTGATCTTTGCTAGCTGGAGACAATTGTAAATCCTCCGACAGAAGATTCAGCATCCCCCCAACACGCTGAAGCATTGCTTGATGTATAAGTGAATGTTATCCCTTAGAACGGATTAAATCGAGAGTAGTTCTCTCTGGTCATTCCATAACCCAGGGTAGTCTAATTGCCAGTTCATGGGCCAGGTCCAGCTGGCACTCCCTGCCTTTTCCCTAAGCAATTTATTAGCTGCTTGAGAGGCACTTGCTTTAGGAACAGCCAAAAGCTCTCCCTGCGCCTGCAAATGGCCCAGCGGCTGGAAATCAAGCCTCTGGTGCAGCTACAGTGTGGGAGGTGGGATGAAGTGTAGCTGGCAAACATCTATGATCTGGTTAGGGGCAAGCAATTAATTGTTACAGCAGCAGCTGTAAATGATGAAATACATGGCTTTAAGTTTCCACTTTCTCTTAAACTCAGTCTGCTCTATTTTTGTAATGATGCTCTTTCTTGTGGGCAGCCTCTTGAAGGTGGAAGATTGGCTATATCCCTAATAACAGAGCCATATCCATACGTGATGAGTCCATAGCATTGCAGGCATTAAGATGTGGCTGATTATGTAACTGATGAACTCCTGACCTGCAAAGTTGTGTTTACTTGCAGACAGCAGGATGGAGATGTAGAGGCTGAAGCTTTGCTTCACAATCAAACCATGATGTAACACCGCCAGGGTTAAGGACGGGTAACCGCAGAGAGGAATTTGGCCTGCTGTTCCATAATTATCCATAACTGATCATTGTAATTGTCTATAATTATCAAGGTCCCACCCAATCTGCAGATCAGTGGCACAGCCAACACGTGCACAAGCTGACTAGCAGGTAGATATGCTAATTGCCTGGCAGCAAATAATTTCTTTATTATGCTTACAACATGGGCCTACTCTGTAACACTGAGTATTTTCTAAGGGTAGCTGGATGTTGTGAGGAGAGAGAGTTTTCAAGTCATGCACCACAAAAAACAGATATAGGAAACCTTGTCCTTCTTTGATTGTACTGAACCAGACGCAGGGATTTTTTCAAGGCAAAATGAACTTTCCAGTATGTGCCATCCCTGACATTCGGCCCTGCAAATATTCCTGCAAAGGAAAGGTCCCCCTGTACTGACTGAACAGACACTGTAATGCATTGATCTCAGAAACAACTCCCTGTGTCTTCTGGGGAAAAGACCACTGTAAGAGTAATTGACCCCTGTGTCATCCCATCAAGAGAATATTAGAAATTTGGTAAACTTTATTTTCTATCAAACTTTGATTTCTCTTTGCCTGCACGATTTTCCTTTGGTGGTGGTTCCGTGCAGTGCACGTTACAGACACATGTGCTAAATGGCTTTATCGAGCTCTTCTGGCAGCAACAGCCGCCTGCCACAGTGTCCCTCCTGGAAATCATCTGGTGTCCCGAACTGCAAACCCCAAGAGCCAATGTGTAAAGAAATAACAACCACCAAAAGGCAACTTCCTGCTTCCCTGAGCAGGTAGTGCTCAGGTCCTCAGGCTCCTCCTGTTCACCCTGCCAAGATTCATGGAGGGACATGTCCAGGCTGAGGGCTGGAAGGGGGAGGCTGCCAGTGAGTACAGGACATTTTCCATTTCCAGTGCTCACTGTTGTTCATGTGAAAGCACTGAGATATCTGAAATTGCAAGTACCATTTTAGATCATGTTATTTTTAGACATTTTCATAGCTCCTCAGCTGTGTGGAGGCTGCTATAAATGAACCACAGCTCTTTTAGTTTAGCAGATTTTGATTCTCTAAATGAAGACAAGAATTTTTATTCAGTGTTTGAGATTTAGAAAATCTGAGCGTACAAGTAACCCAGAAACACAGTCCTGGGCTTAGAGAAATTTTACATCATGCTGTCATATTTTAGCTTATTTTCTAACCCTGACTTTCTGATCCATCTGTTATGAGTTTAAAAGGTCTGGAACCGAGTTAAACTGACTCATACTGGTAAAAGATAATTCATATTGTTAACAGCAACCAACTAGAACAAATAGTACAGAAGCTTGGAACATTACATTAGGAATCCCAAAGTGAAGTTGATTAATTCAGTAAACAAGAGTAAAATTCAATAACCACAAAACTCATTGTGATACATTCTTATTACTTTCTTACCCCTTTTAAAAGAAACCACCAATCCTCCAAATTAGATTGTTTTCCTGCAAAATGCATCTTGGAGAAAAAGGATGGTAAAATTTGTTAATGCTGACTTCAAGATATCTATGATTTTGCTGTATGAGTCACCAACAGGAAAGTTTCCCCCTGACTAATTTATATGAGGGTTTTTTTCCCCTCATTGATATGTTAATGCTTTGCTTTTACTCTGGTACATTCTTATGTTTTTTAAGGAAGCAAAAATCAATCCATGCTTTCAGCCTGGGTATTTTTCACACCTTCTGCACCAGTTCTCTGGATTTTTAGAAATTCTATTAAAGGGATACAGTGCTATATATTGCAGTTTCTATGTAAAGATATTACTTTCTCTGTGATGTTGAAAAACTTTGTTTTTTTAATTTAAAAATGGTAGTTCAGCATGTAAAATAACTAAGTCTGAGAAGCTAAGTAACCTTTTCTCTTTTTTTCTTTTTTTTTTTTTTTAATTTTAAAATGCAGAGTAGCAGGCACACACATAAAAGTTATAGGAAAAAAATAACGGTAGCTTATTCTTGCCCTCACACTCAAGTGCCTTCCATGTGGGATGGAGGAGGTCCAACATGTTCTGCACTGCACCTTTTATTGCCTGGCAAAGAAGCCAATGGACAAGAGACTTCCTTGATGTTCCTAGAACTTTGATTGACCTTTAGTGGTGTCAGTCAAATCAGTTCATCTCACTGTGCATTAGCTTCTCAGTCTGAATCAGGACATTTTCATTATAAATTCACTAATATTTTCATTATAAAGTGGTATGAGCTCTGCCTGAGATTACATATGATTATCAGTTCAGGGTCTGTAGGTTTCCCTTCACACAACTGAGCAAATGCTGAAGCAGAGCAGCACCTTATTCTTCAAAATATTGCCATCCTGCCAATAGTCCAGTGCATGGTTACAGCAGTAAACCACCATCTTCTAGCCCAGGATAAACTGAAGAACAGCACAAAAACTATGGTATTACAAAAATTAGCAGGAAACAGTCTTAGTGCTGCATTGTTTTGACATCTTGCAAGCACTGGACTTTAAATTTTTTAAGAAGTTGAAATCTGGCTTCTCATTTACCTGATCCTAGCTGTTCTGCTGTCACCTTATTAAAATATGATTATCCAAAACTAATTTGTGTTTGGTAAAATATTGCCAGGCTCTCTCAAGACAGAAGTGCAAATCTCCTGTCTAGACATGGGTTTTGAAAGCCCTGACTAGTTTGGCTAATGAGGAACACCGTGGTATCAAACCCTCCCTACCTGCTGAGAAGGAAGGAGTTAAAATGTCATGCTGGTAAAGGAATCCCAATCATTCTTTTGCAGCTGCTTCTGACTTGCAGATCTGTGTAGGGCTTCCTGCTCTTACTGTTGAGGATGATTTGGTCCTGCATGCTGTGGTCTTTTTGCTATTTATGAGTAAGTTTTATCACTAGTACTCTTTGTCTCGCTGAGATTTTGCTCTGGCTGTCATGACTGTAAGCTGAGCCCCTCAGAGTTTTTAATATATTTAGCCTCACAAATCCTCTTTGAACTAGCAAAAAGGAGAGAATTAAGGCTCAGCGAGAAGGAAGTGCCTTGCCTGAGGTCATCTGGGCTGCTTGTGCCATGGAAGAACTAGAATCTTTTGCGGAGGGTAGGGCTAAAATCATTAACCTATTATCTCTTCCCTCAAGTACAAGAAACAATGCAGCCATTCTCAAAATACTCTTTAAATCTTTTTTGGTTTTTTTTTTTTTTTTTTTTTTGAAGGGAGGAGAAAGTGGAGAGGTTTCTTTATGCAAATTCAGTAGTTCCACATCAGCCTATCCTGCTGTGGAAAGCTTCTTTGTGATGTTAAATGAGATTCACATTATACTTCCCAGTATCTTTGTTGTTTGCAGAGAATAACAAGCACTGAAGCTCAAGGGAATCACATCAATTTTTTTTTCTGAGTCTGGCTGACAAAGATATGAACACTTAATTAAGATTTCTTTCATCTCATGAAAATAGCCCTGAAAATCTGAGCCTGACATGAGAGCTGCCAGTGATCTTAGTGAAGGCAGTGTCCAACTGCAAGATCTTAGTTAGAACAGTTGCCCTCACAAATCATTTGAACTGGGAGTGGGATCTAGGTGTTTCCAAGTAGATATCCAAACTTTGAGGGAGGGGCTCCTGCTTTCACTTCTGACTCATTCTAGTCCTGTGAATTCCTGTTTCACTCAGGGACAGACCAACAGGAAGGACAATCTCCCAGCTCCGCAGAACAATGTAATCAATTCAGGCATGCATGCAGCAGGAATAGCTGGCTTAGGCTTCCCAAAGTGTCATCTGTGAAAAAACCGATTTTTTAAAAGACTGATTACAACAAAATGCACATTCTTTTTTTCTATGTTTTTACATGGATGCATGTATATTGGTTAAAATTAGTCCCTTCTTGGTACAGTAAAGCAAAGTGTTGATAATTAGGCATCTGTGCACAGGGCTGAGAACATTTGGAGCACTAAAGAAACAAACAATAGTTTATAATAGGATCATTACAGCCATCTTAGCAGCACTTACAACATGTTTACTCAAAAATGAAATATGGCCTAAGGAAGAAAACCACTAACTATGGAACTCTGGGGATTTAAAATAAAAGGGTCACTTTTAAAGCCCTTAAGTAAATAATTTCAAACAACTCAGCAACAGCTCACATTTAAAAATAGACTAAAAAGCTAAAACAATAAAATGTGTTAATTGTACAATCTGGAATGTATCAAAAGGACAAGCACAATCACCCTCATCACCTTCTCATTGTTCAGAGTGAAAAAACTCAGTATTAATACTGACATAGATCTTGGTGTATATATGCACAGCAAATATTTATGGTTCTCTGAGTGTCTCAGATTGTACACTGCCAAGAAGGAAATACTTACAGCTGCAAGTAAAAGGTTAAAATAAACTGTATGCATTTCTGCATCAACAGCTCAGGTTTCCAGAAACCACTGCGTCAGAGGAAGTTTATAGGTCCTGCTCCATGTGGGAACAGGAGACTGTGTGTCTAAGTGGTGGTGAAATTTATCACATACACATATGAAGACAGCACTTGGATTTATACACGTTATTTCCAATTAACGTATTAAAAGGTACAGCACGTGCAGATTTTGGTGCAACTAATGAAGCATTCCATTACCCACTCACCATCAAAGGCTTGAGTGGGGCTTGGAGTCACTAACAAAGTAGAGCACTTCTGTGGACTAAATTTCACCTCTCCTGTTTTCCCTCTGATGGCAGATCCTCTTAGCAATGTAACACAATCTTAATATTATTCTTTAATCCAAGGAATTAACACAAAAGAACAGCAAAAGGGTTCATGTGAACTAAAGCTTCCGCATCACTGGGTGAATTTCAGCAAAAGCCAGGGGATGTTGGCAGTACCTCAAAGCAGGCCTCATCAGGCTCTGTCCAGGTGTTGTAGTTTAGGAATGGTACTCCCCAGCTGAGGACCCCCACCAAGACTTTCCAAAACCACACACTACTCTCTCTTGCTCCCCGTTCCCTTTCCTGCTGTGGTGGGATGGAGTTGAGAATTGGAAGCACAACAATATACTGGAAACACAAATGAAATAAGAAAACTGCCCCCCCTCCCAATACACAATACCAGCCGGCTAACCTCCATGAAAACCTCCATGTTTTCTCCACATGAAGAAACCCCTTTTCCCCCTGCTCCCGGCAATGACCAACAATGTGAGGTGACAGAGAATAACCTCAATATCCTAGCCATGCTCCCTCTTGGCTACTGCAAAAATTAACCCTGTCCCAGCTGAAATCAGGACATCAGGAGACATTACTTACTCATTACTATTTTGGAATTAAGGGTGGTCCATAATCACACAATCAAGTAGGTTGGAAAAGACATCTGAGATGATGAATCCAACCCATGACCTAACATCGTGTCAACCAGACCATGGCACTGAGTGCCATGCCCAGTCTTTCTTTAAACACCTCCAGGGATAGTGACTCCTGTTCCAAGGTCTAATCACCCTTTCAATGAAGAAATTCCAGAAATTCCTCCTGATGTCCAGACTAAACCTCCCCTGACGCAGCTTGAGGCCATGTCCTCTCATCCTGTCACGAGCTGCCTGGGAGAAGGGGCCGACCCCCGCCTGGCTACAACCTTTCAGGGAGTTGTACAGAGCCATAAGGTTCCCTCTGAACTTCCTTTTCTCCAGGTTAAACACCCTCAGCCGGTCCTCATCAGACTTTTGCTCCAGAAGCTTTAGCAGCTCGGTTGCCCTTCTTTGGACACTCTCCAGAACCTCAATGTTCCTCCTGAAGTGAGGGGCCCAGAACTGGCCGCAGGACTCCAAGCCGCCGCTCACCCCCGCCGAGTACAGGGGAATGTCGCTAGACAATGCAGCTTTCCCCAGAGGGCTCTGCTGGTCCCCGACTCCCAAGTTCCAGCTCTTCAAACCACCGACGAGTTGCTCCCCGTGCGCCAGGCGAGCAGAGCAGGACGAGTCCCCGCCAGACACGCCGAGCAGCACCGCCTGAGGGCCGGCGGGAGGGGCGGGCGAAGCCCAACATGGCGGGAGGGGCACCGCCCCCGCCTCAGCCTCAGGTGCGGCCCCCGCCGGCGCAGGTGAACGCGGGGCGTCGACCCACCGCTATCGTGATTGGTCTGCGAGGCCGTCAATCACCCGTCGCCGCGGCAATACAGGCCCGCCCCCTGACACTCTCTCGGCGGTTGATTGGTCAGCGCGGCGGTGACGCGCGCGCCGGGGGTTTTACGGCCCTCGGCCTCGGGAACTGCCTAGAGAAGGCGGGCGGCGGGTCCGGCGGTGGGAGCTGTGCACCGCCACCATGACGTTCAAGCGGAGTCGTGACCGCTTCTACAGCACCCGCTGCTGCGGCTGCTGCCATGTGCGCACCGGCACCATCATCCTGGGCACCTGGTACATGGTGAGAGACGGGGGTGGCCAGCGGCTGAAGGGGCGGTGGTGGGGGCTGTGCGTAGCGCGCGTGCGCGGGGGGTTCGGTGGGGCGGGGGAGCAGCGCCCGCGCGGCTGCTCTGAGGCCGTGGGGTCCCGCTCCCCTCGCCCGGGAGTTGTTCCCTTTCCCCAGGGGCCGCGGGGTCCCGCTCCCCTCGCCCGGGAGTTGTTCCCTTTCCCGAGGGGCCGCGGGGTCTCGCTCCCCTCGCCCGGGAGTTGTTCCCTTTCCCCAGGGGCCGTAGGGTCCTGCTCCCCTCGCCCTGGGAGTGTTCCCTTTCCCCAGGGGCCGTGGGGTCCTGCTCCCCTCGCCCTGGGAGTGTTCCCTTTCCCGAGGGGCCGCGGGGTCCCGCTCCCCTCGCCCTGGGAGTGTTCCCTTTCCCCAGGGGCCGTGGGGTCCCGCTCCTCTCGCCCGGGAGTTGTTCCCTTTCCCGAGGGGCCGTGGGGTCCCGCTCCCCTCGCCCTGGGAGTGTTCCCTTTTCTGAGGTGGTCGGGGGAAGCTGCACTAGGGGATTTCCTGGGGTCACTCAGCGGGGCTTAGATCCCTCTTCATTCCTGGGATCTACTTCGGGCTAACCAAGCCATACTGTCTCTCGGTAGCGTCCTTGTTGTGGTTGCAAAAAGAAGGTGAAGAGAAAGTTTAGAGCGTTTTAATCTGCGTCTCGGAGGGATTGTGTTACTCTTTCTTGGTTTGGAGGAATTGAGGTTTTTGTACAATACAGATCGTGCCCTTGGTAAGGGAGAAGAGTAGGGCGAGCCTGGAATTTGGGGTATACTGTATGAGAATAAGATGTGGTATACATGAATGGTGTCTAACCGCTGAGAGGAAGATGAGTGTCTCCAAAATGAGCAAGAGCTTTGTGACTGGAGAAGTTCCTGGTTATTCCATACTCTGTTCTCAACACAGTTATTGAAGAGCAATGGAAACAAATTTGGCTCCCACAACACCCTTTTTTTTCTGACTGGTGAGTGCTTTCTGTCTGAGAAAGAGCTGTGGTAGTGAAGCTGAAATATTAGAGATATAGTTCTGAACTAGGGCAAACGAGATACATGAAAACAGTACCAGCAAGTTAAAGGCCTGGAGCACTAACTTCCCTTGGTTCCCTTAAAGGGAGCCTGAGTTCCTCTTTATTGAAGTAATTTCCTCATCTTTCCTTACCCTTGTGGGCAGTAAAAATGAAAGAACAGTTTACAAAAGTTGCATCATAGTTTTTCTCTTCTCCTGAAGCTGTAATCAAAGTCTGTGTTCTCCTTTACCCTTCTCCAGATTGTAAGAAACAAAGAATCTTGAATTTTTGTGTTGATATGAAACAGCCATGCACAGAAACTGCCTTTAGAGGCATGGGGATTTGACTTTGTAGAGTTTATGGTTTATTTTCAAAAAGTATGAGGAGATCCTTTATTTTTATGCATCTTGGTCCCTCAATTGGCAAAAAAATGTACAGGCAAACAATAAAGTGGCTGGAGAGAGAGGGCTGGAGGAAAAGGCAAGGTAGGAGGTTTGAAATATAACAAAACTTCAGGAAAAGGATATTTCTTTCTTTTTGAAAAAGAAGTTGGGCAAAAGTCTTGGTGCTGATTAAGTTCGATTATTAGTTCATTTAAAATAGAAAAGGTCCGTTGTAGTATTGAGAATGAAACTTGTTTTGGAAACCTTCAAAACCTGCAAACCATCCCGTGCTGATGGATGAAGTTCAAGAATATGCTTCTGGTACCTCAAGTAAAAGCACAAATGGTTAACAGTAAGGGGAGCAGTAATCCTTGCTACGGAACAAAAGCACCTTCCGCACTGCGATTCCTGTTCGCGGGAGTGCCTGTAAACCCAGGAACTTGCTGGGGGCGGAGGGCAGGGAAATGTTTCTGTGGCCACAGACCTGCTAGCACTTCCAGCTTGTACCTCTCTTGCTGTGCTTATATTTCCCCTTGTTGCCTGGATGCAGCACCTCTTTCTTCTTTCTGAATGGGTGCTGGGGACGGTGAAAACTGCCGGGCGCCCGTGAGGCTGCTGCTCCAGCGGCGGAGTGCAGCTTTGATCTCGGGTAACCACAGCGACGCTAGAGGGAAAAGTAGAGTTGAGTTCACGGTAGCAAGGGGCATGCAAAGTGCTTCGTAGGTGCGGTTTTTTATTTAAAAAACCCTGTATATTAAGTGTATAAAACACTTCGTTAAACTGCATTGAGTATTTTTATCCAGTTCTCAGCTGTCACCTGGGAAAGGGTGAGAACTTTTAAGTTTGGCAACTGTTGGCTGTTTGAGCTGAAATAAGGTTATAATATGAAGCCTTAGGTGGTCTTGCCTAGTGCTTTAAATCGGAATTCAACTATAAATTACACCTTTTTGAAGGCAAAATACAGTTTGGACAGTGAAAGTTAAATTTATTTGTCTGCTGCCAAACTTAAAAAAAACTAAATGACCCAGAATATGTCAGGTTGTTTAGACATGTTAATTTAGTGCACCATTTAAGTATAGTTTTTAGTCTTTTGGGTTCCTATGAGAAGTGTTTCTAAAGATATTTAATAATCTCTGTTTGTAAGTTACAGTGGGACAAATAGTAATAACTTTCAGTGTAGGGTAGTGTTTTTTTGTTTGTGGGTTTGGTAGGTTTTTTGTTTGAATTTTGTGTGTTTTGGTTTTGGGGTTTGTTTTTTTTTTTGGTTGGTTTTTCTGGGGGTTTTTTTTAGGAGGTAGCTTTTTGGTGGGGGAGAATGTTTAGTTCAAGAATAGCTTTGTGTTACTGAAACTCTTGCTATTTACTGCATAAATTGTGTTCTTGTGCAGTGCAGTCCTGAAGGAATTTGCTATCAAACTTAAAATGGAGTCTCATATCAATCTGCTCCAGATGTTTTAGTAAGATAAGACTTTTGTCTACTTAATACATGTGTTATTCTTACATAACGACTTCTTGAGGCATTTTCTTATTCCTTACTTATTTGTATACTCTTAAATCGTGCATGTAATTAACTTTTCTCCTCACTAAAACAGTTTTGCCGGTGTCCTTGTGTGCTTCTGCCAGTCCAGAGAGAACGAGGACTATCTTCTAAAATGTCTGCTGCTGATGCTGTGCGATCAAACTGTGACTTAAGCATGGTTCTGTTCATGTGCTACTGCTGTTTGTGATCATTAAATAAAATTGTATTTGCCAAAAGATGAGTTAAGGACGCTTCTGGCAGAGTTGTACTTGAGTTCCAGGACTGATAAAGCTTGGTTAGCTCTGCAACACCCACTGCTGTTTTGTGTAGGAAGGAAAAAGAAACCTCCTGTTCCTCTCTCCATAATTGCAGTAGTGTTGCTTTGAAGTTTGTTTCTTCCTGTAAACTTTCCTATTGGGCACTGCGCTTTCCAGAAACCGGAAGCATGAACACTGCACTGGCAAAAATGGGATCAGAGTTCAATAAACAGTCTAAAAGCCAATAGCATTGTTTTGGAGGGAGGGGTTGGTGTGTTCTGGCAGCAAACTCCAGCGCTGGAGTCAGTGATGCAACTGCCGCTGGTTAGCAGGAGCGTGAGGGGGATCTCTGGAATCGTTTGTTAACTGAATAAGATTTACAGAAATGAGGCAATATAGCTGGTCTCAGGCTAATACTGGTAGTGCTAGAGGCTCTGAAGTACCCTATTTAAAATTAGTCTTTCTCAGTTTTTATTATTTCTGTATAATAATAAACTAAACAAAATCTCCTTTTTTTTCCTTTGGGAATGTGTCTACGGAAAAAATACTGGAAAAGTGAAAGGAAAATGAGAGTCTAGTAGTGCAAGGCATTTTCCTTCTTTCCCATCATAAAAGGGAATAAGTAAATTATAAGTAAAAGTTCTTGGTTTTGCCCAAGTCACTCAGTTCGTGGGGAAACCTCGACTTCATGGTCAGGCCTCCAGAGAGATGAAGCACTTACACGATGAGGCATTAAGTGTATACCGTGGAGATAAAACTCACTAATTAAAATGCTAATGCTTGTTAATAGTTCCGGTCTTTTGAGTTCTAGTTGTATGGGGAGCTAATACTTCTGTTACTAGTGGGTAATAAATGCTGACTTTGAGAATTTGAAATTTCAGCTATTTGAATTTTGATACAAGCTACACCAAACTGTTAAACTTAGCTATCCCAAATATTAAAAAGTAAAATACATTCCTTAAACTACTACAAAACTAAATTTAATGTTATTTTCATCTTAATGGAGTAGTCTTTTGAGAATTTGAACATGCATTTTGCAGGGGTTTTTTTTTTTTTTTTGTTACTATTTTTTATTTTAAAAAAGACCAGGATGAGGCCTGTGGGTTTCCTGAGTGGTTACCTCAGAGCACTTACTGAGTGCTGTCTTGTCAGGTTTGGGGTTTTTATTGGGGTTTTGGTTTTTGGTTTTGTTTTGTTTTATTTTTTCCTTAAGGTGGAGATGGTGATGGATTTAATCCTTATATTACACTGAGGCATACATGAGTTATGTTTTTTCTGACTTCTTCATGTAGACATTTGTGAACAGACATTTAATTTGCAGTGAGTATACACTTAAAAGCTCTAACGATGTTTTCTGTCTGAACCATATTCTTGCTGCTTGTTACGCTTATTATTTTGAAACAAGCCTTGTGGTCTTGCTGTTATCAAGCTTCTGTGAAAGAATGGAAGTAGTTAAAATAGAGGCTCTGGCTCTAGCTCTTAATTGAAATCCATATGTTATATGTGATGAATTGCTCAGTGTTGTGATGGATTTGTAAACAGCAGTAACGGAGTACTGGAAACCCTGAGGTGTTAATTGGCAGAGGTCTGGGTTTGTTTTTATTTAGATTTGTTTTGGTTTGTTACTATTTTTATTCAGTCTCATTGATTCTAATAGACTGGATTTTGAATGATTCTTTATTTTCTGTTTTACTTGCATACCATTTCAGATTGAGAAAATAAACCTTTAATACTTGGAACGGCACTCAGTAACTAGTGAAATTACTAAGGACTTTGATAAGCTGAATTAGGACCACAGATAGGATGAAAATTTTAAAAAAGCAACAGATGGGGAATTACAATCTCAAAATTCCAAGACATTCAAGTTCTTCAGTACTTCTGTAGTAATTCAAGTGCTGCTTGCTCTTTATCTTGAGGCAGATAGCCTATCACAGTAGTCAAACTCATGACTGTGTATAAGCAATAAATGATTTTGCTGTAATGGGACATGTCCTCTTGTGCTTTATAAAGTAGAGATTAATGTTTCAACTGCCAGAGACCTGAACCTTGACATATTTTAAAACAAGTGCAGTGCAGGAAGGTATTTTCCAATACCCCTGGATACCCCCTCCACAGAGAGGAGGAAATAGAAGGGTTGAAAATGCATTGAGAGCAGAAGGACAGAGTACAGAAGGATGAACCAGGTGAGAGATGATAGTGTTCTGTACATGTGGCCAATGGTGAAATAAACATCAATGATGAAATAAAAGATTTATAGACAAGAGGCAGATGAGCAACTTGACTGTTTGACCTGTAGGAAGTGTCCTGTGAAAGTGAAAATATGCACATTTCAAGGCTAAAAATATTGGTGGTTAAACATAGTTCTTCATTGATAGCTGTTTTGGCTACTATATTTTATATTCCAAGGCATAAAATGCCTTAACAAAACACAAGTGGCTCAAAATAGCAAATTCTAATATGTTTGTGTAATACATGATGAGATGATTGCATTTCTACAAAGTGACCAACTTTGATTCTGCTAAAGGGTTCTTTTAGCAGAAGGTGCGAGCAAGGTTATCGCCATGTATCTCTAAACTCTGGGGAAACAACGAATGGATTGAAAATCAGTAAAACCACTGAGGGGAAAAAGGTTATAGGACCTGTGAGCTTCAAGATTTTCAAAATCTTCAGTAATTGTACATAGACTTGCCACCATCACTGACTCCTGGAACCAGGCCAGTAGAAAAATACCTGGCAAATATTCTTGAGAGAAACTGCAAACCAGTTGTTTTGGTTTTTTGTTGTGGGTTTTTTTGTTTTTTTTTTTTTTTAAGGCTAATTTTAAGAGATCCTGCTTGTGGTGGTGACAGTACTGAATACTGATTGGAAAATGTCTGCAGCTCGAAAATACCATCATGACTTTTTTTGTGTTATGCAACCTTTGGCATGTGTCTCCAGATATTAGTAACAGAAACTATGTCCCTGTAAATCTTGAATACATTATAAATGCTGTCAAGGCAATTTTACAGAGGCTTAAGCTACTTTTGATTCTTTGAGCTCTTACTGAAGGCATTTCTGGTATATACCAAAATGCGGCAACAGAAGGAGTCTTAAATGGCAGCATGAGGGAGGAGAAGGACTGGTGCGCCACAGCCTGTGCTGAATGCTTACACATTTTGGGGTTTGATCTTTTTGTGAAACTTCTAACTTCTGCTGTGGTTGTGTAGACCTTTCTGATAAGGACTGATGAAGTTTAATAAATTATCTGGGAAGTAGATGGAGATGCGCTCTCTAGCTTAAAGCTGTGATGGGGCAGAAACCCAGTACTTTATTTGTGTGTTAAATGAATTCATTGTAGAAAGAAATTCCTTCCAAATGTTCCTCATTCTGTACCTTTACCTTCCTGACCTTTTGAAACTATTTTCAATTTTCCAGTTCACAAATCTGTATGTTAATCAAGCAGCATCAGCTTCATTATGTCATTTGAATCCCTAGGAACCTTACCATCCCCTCAATTTGCAAAGTTATTTAGTTGTGATTCATTGAACCTAGCAAGTGCTCCACGCTCTTTGGGTTGTTCTGGTGGAGGTTTAACTAAATCAGCTTGAAATTTAACTGTAAATTGGGCTTTTTTTTTTTTTTTCTTCCACATACAGGCAAAGGGAAGAGTTTATTTTTAACTGAAATAAAGGATTATTAGTGGTCATTAAAAAGGTCTTAGCTGTTGCAATGTAATAACCTTGAGGTAACTGTGATCTCTCTCAGGTGGTGAACTTGCTGATGGGCATCTTGTTAACAGTAGAAGTGACTCATCCAAACATGGTGCCAACTGTTGATATCCAGTATGAAGTCATTGGAAATTACTATGCTTCCGAGAGAATGGCTGGTAGGTCCAGAACTCTGCTGGCTGATGGGAATAGAAATGCAGTGTCATGGATTTGCCTTACACTAGGGTGCAATGTATGCATACACCTTTAAAATATGGTTATTTTATTTTCTGAAGTTCTCTTTAATTATTCTGGAATTGAATTCTTCTACAAGAATGAAAAAAGAAACTTTATGGACTATTATTTTAATTTCATATTATGCTTAAGCATTTTAAGCAATGAGATTTCTTGGCTTTCTAATGCTTCGAGTGAAGTATGTGTGGGACATCTGATTCACTTTCTCCATAAACATTAACTATCTTTGCTGTCTTAGTAAAATGAGCAGCAGAAAACAAGGTTAAAGACTTTTTCAGAATTTTTGGCGATCTTCATAGATCAGGAAAGAGCTTAGAGCTATTGTGTATGAGTTTACTAGGAAGAAAACCATTATACCTTTCTAAGAAAAGTGTAAGAATTGGGATGCCAAGTACTTGAGTGAAACCAAAGTGTTTCTTCAAGTTTCACCTGCAGAATAAATGAAAGAGAAAGCACCATGAGCAAAATTAAGCCCACTTTTCACTCTGTTATTGAGTGTATGATGTGTACAAGTGTAATTAGTGTCAAGCTTTTTAACCATTGTATGTGTAAACTTGTGCATATGGTTTGCTTCTCTTGGTTTTAAATGTGCAGAAATATGTTTAGTGGGGCGCTTCTGATTTACCTCAGTCTGTTGTATTACATAAAAACTTAGGGAGGGTACAATTCAACGAAGATAAATAGTACAGCACAAAACTGGGTTTTGAGCATTTTGGGTTAATTGTTCATGACCTGAGTTCAGGATCTGACAGTTCTGACCTGTGACTGTAACTCACATTTATTAGTAATGAAAGAAGAGTGGGAGCAAGGACCAAATTCTTCATAAGGCTAAGATGTTATGTAAAGTCAGAGCAGATGTCTGTAAAATGTCACATGATCTGTAATGACTGTTGGTGTACTTGGTAGCCTTAAGCTTATATGAGTGAAAGATGCTTTTGAAGCTGAAGGTGCTTTCTCCACTCTTTAATGTAAAATCTGTCACATGCTTTTGACTTAAAAATTCTTATTCCTTATGTGAAGATGTGGGCTAGAAGGTTTTGTGTGCATGAAAGAATGTTACAGGTTTTATTGTGGTTTTAGATATTGTGAGTAATAAATGCTCAAAAGACAACCGCACGTGATTGCTGAGACTTGGGTCTGATCAACACAGTGCATTTCAGACATGGGGGGGCTCTTTCTTGATTCTAGCTGTGTATGTGGATATTATTATCTTGTATTGAATTGGATATGTAAGTGCTTCCACTGTGTGTCTTTTCAAATCAATTGCAGCATAGAAAGGATTCTCAGATCATCTATTTTTCAGGCAGGGTAACCACGAAATTTTGGCTTCGATATTGCTAAAAAACATTAATTTACCGTATCTATAGACTTTCAAGCTGGTTTCTTAGTGTTTAAAAAAGGACACATATAATCTAACTCATGGAAAGCCGCTGTGCTTCTGTCATCAGTAACTGTGATGTACAAGGAGGATCTTTATCATGCAGTTTCCATGAGTGTCCTGGATTTTACAAATTGGTTTCTGTTCAACTGCCTTTTCTTGTAAATAATGGGATACCTTCCACACAGTGATTTCCTGTTTTCCTTAGTGTTACTGAAGGAGCAGTGCTGCTCCCACTGCCAATGACCAAATTACGTAACCAAACCATTTTTAAGTGTAAAGGTTGATACTGTGTTTGCTTCACTTAAGATTCTGTCCAGTTGTAAAGTTAATCACTCACATACTTTTAGCACTGACACATATTGCAAATCAGCATCATTATGGTGCATTACTGTCAAACTATGTCAAGCTTCTAATTGGTGTGTCTGAACTTTAGTCAGGCTTTTGATTAAGGCAGAGGGATTTTTCAAAATACTTGTTGGTTTTCTTGAACCAGATTTTTTTTGTTAGGCAAGATCTGAGCTACTCTATCCTGCTGCTGCTGGTTGGTACAGAAGACTCAATTAAGAACAGATTATAGTAATGGACAAAATTACTATTATGCCCAAAAACTGGGGTACTTGTCAGCTGCAGTGTGACAATTCCAGGAAATGACTGATTCTTACTGTTTTTCTTTTAATGCAGAAAATGCCTGCGTTCTGTTTGCTATCTCTCTCCTCATGTTCACAATCAGTGCAATGATGGTGTATGGTGCCATTGCTGTAAGTATATTTATAGTCCATGGTTTTAAAGTTTCTACTTGAATTTTTAATGAAATAACTTACAGGCTGCTCCTTTTTTCTATTACTTCTTAGCATCGTGTAGGCTGGCTGATCCCATTTTTCTGTTACCAACTCTTTGACTTTGTGCTCAGTTGTCTGGTTGCCATCAGCTCTCTAACCTACTTGCCCAGAATCAAGGATTACCTGGATCAGTTGGTAAGTATTCAGCTCAAGTTGATATTTTACATTTGAAATTAAAGTTTGTTTTAATTGGATCAGTGATTGAGATACAGTTCCCTTCCTGCTCATAAGAAAAAGGAATTCAGCCTGCAGCAGCTATTGGTGGTTATGGGAATGGTAGCTTGTCAGAGGTGGAAGAGTCAAAACCAGGGAGAGTAAGGAAAGAATTATGATGGTAACTGCTGGTTTAAACTGTGTGGTTACAAATGCACTTGAAGGTTTGTTTGTAACCCTTTAAGCAGTGGGGTTCAGTGGCAAATTTGCTATTGCAGATTCAAAATGTGTTGACCCTTATTTGGTAGGGAAGGGGAAGAGAAGTAAGTGTAGGTAAGGATTCCTCCACAGCATTACACATGGAGCCTGAGATTCTAAGGTTTTTATGTTCTATGTGGCTCTTCTCCGTTTGCAACAATACTTTCTAAGGAAACTGCAACAGAGTTCTCACTAACACTGCCTGTATTTTAACTGCAAGAAGAGTCAATGGATAGAATATACTGTCAGTTACCAGGGACCACAAGCTCTGTCTGATGTTTTGATCTGTTCAAGTAGATGTTTAAAAACAAATCCTTTTTAAAACAGATAATATGTTAGATTGGTGTTTGAGAGAGGCTTTGTTACTGTGGTTAGGGAGAGAAAAGAGACTGAGGTTTGCAGAAGCTCTGTTTCGGCTCTTCCAAGTTTGGGGGCAACTTCTTACGCTGTGCACACTGTTACAGATTGGACTGACAGTGTAATTAACAGTAAGTCATTAAAGAGTTGTAGAGACTATAAGTACAAATACTGTGCTGCTGCTGTGAAAAAGGAAATCTTGTGGCTATCTGTATTGGCATGAGACTGATGAAGTGTGACTAGGGACACACTGTACTGTAGTGACCTGCTCGTGCAGGCCAGAGACAGGATAAATACTGTGCTTTGTGGGAGGATAAAGAGGAAGCTTGTTAGAAATGGAACTTCTTTGTTTCTGGGGGAGTAGTTTATGCAAGGGTTTGTTTCATTTGGTGTGAAGTTTGAATGTTTTTCTATCATATTTTACCATGCAGTGTTCATTCTTATCTCCTCCCTTTCTCTCCCTTCCCCCCTGGTTTTTTTCACTAGCCGGATTTCCCTTACAAAGATGATCTCCTTTCTTTGGACTCCAGCTGTCTCTTGTTTATTGTTCTGGTGTTCTTTGTTTTATTTATCATTTTAAAGGTAAGTTAAAACTTAATCATGTGTCTGTTGCAAGAGTTAATAAATATTAAGATTCTGTCGATCTGAGTTAATTCTCAATGCTGAATTCAGAGCCCAGCTGCCTTCTTAATGCTGAGGTACAAACTTTGAGCACAGTTTTTAGGATGTTCGGTTTCAGTATGACTTAAGTCTAATATGTTGTGTACTGGTGTCTTCTGCTAACTTGTATATGTGCAGTGGGGTGTGCTTATGCAGCTCTGCCCTTCCTGAGTAGCAAGTAGGAATGCAAGAAGACTTCATACCATCTTTTTGTCTATGTGGAGATAATTTTAGTATTTGTCATTAAGCTAGTAGTGAAAGAATATTAAGTTAATGCATACAAGTTTCTAAACAAACATTGAAAATCTCTCACTGTGCCTAACAAACCAGGATGCAAGTTTTGGAAGGAAGATGATGGAATGAGGAAATGCACAGGTTAATTCAGAGCTGCATCTTCCTCCCTGCTGAAGGGTGATATTAACCAGTTATTTGCTTTCTGAAGATTTAAATACAGAGGCATTCATTTGAATTATAAAAACTCTTGTGTAGACAAAGAGTTTTTAGACAAACTCCTGTATAGACAAAGCATAATAGAGAAATGAATTGATAATATATATTGGCCGTGATACTATTCCTTTATTGCATTCAGATTGCATTTAAGAAAAAAATTTTTTAATTATTTTTAAAGAAAAATAATTTTGCTGATTTTCTATACTTTATACAAGAGGAGTGTCTAATGGGGGGGGGAGTGGAAGCCTAATACAGTAGGTAACACTTGTGTATTGATTGGGAAATTTGGTACCTTTTGTACAACGAAGCGGTAACTTGCCAATGAGAGATTTGGATAGATTAATGTTACACAAATTATTAATAAAAATCCCCCGATCCTCATCATATCATAATAGTGTGTCATTCTGCAGTAGTCAGTGTTGACTCAAGGTTCAAGGTTCTTTGCTCTACCATCTCCCTGCTGCCACAGTTGTGTGTTTGAGCCATCTCCTTCACACTGGCAGTTAGTTGCACAAATAGTACTAACTGGGGGATGAGTGGGATTGTACTGTTGGCCTCTCCTCCTCCTCCTGCCAGGTTTGGACTGAGATCTACAGAAGCATAAGCCAGTTGGGGATTAATTTGATGAGCACTGCTGAGGCAGACAGAGATTAGTTGAATGGATCTATGAATTCTTTAGCTAAAACCTGTGCAGTGCATGCTCTCTGAGTCACCATGACAGCAAAGCTAAATGAAGAGCAATATAGGTATCTGGCCAGGTCTGTAAAATAGCAACCATTCCTCAGATATTTATTGCCTAAGTTGATTTATGCTCCTTTTTATCATAGGAATGTAATCCACCATCTAATTTTTGAATCAGCCAATGCATATGAGGTGCTTAAAAAGAAATATCTCTTCTTTCAGGCATATCTAATTAACTGTGTATGGAACTGCTATAAATACATCAGCAACAGAAATTTGCCAGAAATTGCTGTGTACCCTGCTTTTGAAGCTCCTCCACAGGTAAAACCTCTTTTTGAGATAAAAGGAACCAGCATCATTAATTTTGAAAGAGAAAATCACCACATCCATGTATGTTTCCAAGCCTTGTCCAGCTTTCCAAAGAAAGACTGGAAAGATAAAAAAGGTTAAAGCAGCTAATTTTATGGTGGATTATTTTCTAGTTGAATTCTGACAGTGCCTAAAAGGAGGGCTTTTAGAGAGAAATCTTTGAATGTTTTTTTCTTAGTAGAGGGAAACTTTGCTTTCACCTGTCTGAACCTTCCTTGCTGCTTTGCAAAGTCAAGATGCAGTCGGGTGTGGACTGAATGACCCAGGGTTAGGCTCAGCAGAGCAGTAAACTGCTTCTGCACCTTCTTTCACTTCCTCATTTGCTTACTAGAGACAACAGTAAGTTCTTAAAATAACTTGCCTACAACAGAAGATTAAGTTGCTGATGGGGCACGTATGCTTTTGGTTTTTTTTTTCTTCATTTGAAACCTTCTGCATTAATCACTTCAAAATGTCTTCTCTTTAGTATGTTCTGCCGACCTATGAAATGGCAGTGAAGATGCCTGAGAAGGAACCTCCACCTCCCTACATACCTGCCTGAAGCAATTCTTATGTTCATTAACATCTGTACCAGCTTCCTGGGGGTTTTGTCTTTTAATCTTGCAAAACTGCTTAAGTAATAGAAATATTCAGGGCTTTAGGAGCAAACTGTTCTGTTTAAAATATGTTTGATATAAACTTACTAAGCAAAACACATCTGAGAGTGATTTTGTTTGCTTTAATTTTTGTTCTCCCTAATGCTCTTAAACATTTTATTGCCTTAGGGCCTTACACCTGCAAGAACTTATGCATGTGACTAACTTGTGGCTTTTAATAATACCAATTCAGCCACTCTGATTGAAGTTAGCTGCAATTAAAAGTGTCTGCAGGATTGTGCCCTTAATTTATATTAATTTTTGTAAAGTAGTTCATAAAGACAATCTGATCGTGCAGCAAAAAGACAGTTTGCCTTTATCCATTTTTTTGGAAGGGGAAGGGTTTGAATGTGGTATATACGTGACTTTTTTACTTTGCACTTTTCTCATATGTTATCTTACCTTTTATTGTGGGTTTTTTTGGTTATCCTATGTCTCGAAACACAGTATTTTTGAGGAACAAGTGAGGATGGGACAGGAGTTCTATTACAAGGAGCTGGGAATGCAAGAAAAATAAATAAAAATGTGGAAGATGGTTGCATGCTTCTAATCTTCTATGTATTTTCCTCTTTGTGATAAACGATACTTAAATAAATCTTTTACAAAATGTTTACCGGTAGTGTTGGTTGATCTGTTTGGTGGCTTTTTTGTTGAAGTGCTTCAGTGTGCTGCAGATAGTCCAGTGTACTTAGTTACAGGTTTGGTGGTTGACCTATTCTTCAGAAGTCCTTGTGTGGATGGAGAACATGGATTCTCTCTAACACACAAGCCTGTGTTAAAGCCTTTGCAGTTCAAGGACTTGGTTGTGTTCCACTTGTCTGATTGGTACTTACACATGAGCTGGGAAAAGGGAATTGTAGTGGAAGCTTTGAGCCCTCAGGGAAATCTGATGTCTGGTCAGCTCAGGCATTAAGAGCAGGACAGACACCCATTAGGACTACATTATTTACATTGGAAAATGTCCAGAGTCGTTGGAGATATGCCATAACTTCAGCGATGTTCCTCTAAAATCAACAAAAAACCCCAAACCAAAAAACCAAGCTACAAAAAACTTTCTACTCTTCCTCTTTTGTAGCAAAAGGTATAAGGAGTTAAAAGATAATTTAGAAATTTAGTATGTCTGAAGAAAACAGCTTTCTGCTTTGGAAGAGAAAAGGTGTAACTGGTGTTAAATTCTGGAAAAAAAGGTTCAAAATTGGTACAGTATTTGGGGGTTATTCTTGTGTTTTCAGTATGTACCTCTGTACACATTTTAAAATATCTGTTAGGGCTGTGCTAGCACCAGTGGTTAATTCAGGTGCCACCTGCGAGAGCACTGTGACCTGCAGTGGTCTCAGACCCTCTTGTGCCACTGTTCTGACAGTGCCCTCCCTCCCTGCTACTCTGAGGGTACCCAGGGCCGGGGTGTGGCCAGTGCTGGTGGCAGCTGCACTCTTGTTTCCAGATTTTGAGGAACTGCACTGGACCTGGGCTCCCAGAGAGACTCCAAACCCAGGACAGCTGTAGATGCTGGCACAGACTGCTTAACTGTGGCTTTGGAGGGAGGGAGGAGGGGAGGACCTGAAAGACTGCTGTGGTTTTGTGTGGTCTAAGAAACACCTGGAGCTGTTGGGTGGTTGGGTGCTGCGCAGATATGGATTCCAGCACACACTCTGCCTGGGTTCCTCTGCACCAAGGGAGTGTGTGTGTGTCTGACCATGAGTGGGCAAAGAGCTCCTGCCAGGGACTGCCTATTGAGACTTTCCAGGTGGGTGGCTGACCATGTGGGTGAGCAGTATTTGGCAGCAGCAGGCACTGCCTGAAATTTGTCTGGGGTATGTGTGTGGTACTCTTGCTCAAAAAGCTACAGCCTCTTCTGGGAGAGAAAAGCCATAATACTCCCCTGGAGCCCTGGCCTGTGGCTTTCTCCTGCTTGAAGGGGGTGGTCCCTCTTCCCTGGTGTTTGCAGCCTCTGGGCATGCAATGGTGGTCTCTTCTGTGCCTTCACCCCAGAGCTTGCTGAAGTGAGTCAATGCCTACCTGATACTGTACAGCTGGTGGGTTGGTGGTTCCTCTGCTAAATCAGGGCTTTCTGTTCCCCTTATTGAGGTGGTGGGAGAGGACATCCTGCAGTACACCATGACACAGATTTGGCAAAGATGTCTTCTAAAGCCCCGTGCTGGAGATCAGGGTGGCTTTGTGCCCTAAGCAGTGCCTTCCGTTAAAACTCACTGCAGCTTCCTGCAGGAACAGGCAGGAGTTCCAGTGCCAGGAACCAGACCAAATGCCCTTGGCCAGGTTTGGCAACAGGGCAGGCAGTTCCTTGTGCCTTGGTGCTCACACTGAGAGCTTTGCCTTCCATTCTTTTCAAATACAGTCCTGGAGCCCGAAATGCAAAATTAGCCTGGACTAAACGCTTCTAGAGAAGGAAGAACGGTGTCTCAGCTGCGTCCAGGTTTGAACCCTGCCCTGCTCCTGCCGCACGTTTCAACGAGGAGCTCTAATCCTCGCCCCCTTCTCCCTCCCCGCAGCTGAGCGCCCGTCGGGGCGGGGAAGCGAGGGCCACCGGCCCGCCCTGGGAGGAGGGGCGGGGGCGGCCGATGCCCCCTCGGTGTCCCGTCCCCTTCCCCGTCCCGCAGCTTTAAAGGCGGCGCGGCGGGCGCGGGGCTGGCGGGGGCACCATGGAGCGGGCGCTCGGCATCCTCAGCTGCTGCCTGGCGCTGGCGCTGCTGCCGCTGCCCGCGGCCCCGCGGGGCCCCGCGCTCCGCCCGCGCCCGCAGCCGCGCCCGGGCGGCCCTTCCGCAGGTACCGCACCGCGGGGCCCGCTCCGCTCGCTGTGCCCCGCTCTGCACCCCGGCAGCTCTTCCCTACCTGTGCTCACTGCTCCAAACACCTTTCTTTCAGACTCATGGAAGGACCAGATTGCTGAAAGCTTTTTTTCCTTCTTAATCTAAAAAAGAGAATTCTTCTGTCTACAAACTCTGCATTTGCTTCTTTCTTTTCCTTTTCTTTCTTTTCCTTCCTTCCTTCCTTCCTTCCTTCCTTCCTTCCTTCCTTCCTTCCTTCCTTCCTTCCTTCCTTCCTTCCTTCCTTCCTTCCTTCCTTCCTTCCTTCCTTCCTTCCTTCCTTCCTTCCTTCCTTCCTCTTTCTTTCCTTCTTTCTTTCTTTCCTTCTTTCTTTCTTTCCTTCTTTCTACCTTGCTTCTCTTATTTTTCATGTCTTAAGCATGCACACACTAACATTTCTTTGTGTTTTCTCAGCTTTCCAAAAGCAAAACTGAGTTACAGGATGCATGTAATATTATATAGAATGTACCTGGATGGGATCCTAGATTCATCTGGCCTATTACTCCATCCAAAGGCAAAATCAACTCTGCTGCTGTTCTTCCTGAGGCAATTTGGCAATTTCATTTTTACCCTCTCTTTTCACTTGAACAAGAGAAAAAGGGTTTCTAATGCCGGGGGAGGGGGGAGAAAAAAAGTACTGTTTTCACCTCTACTTTTCAGAGACTTGTGAAGATTTTATTTTTTTTAAAATTCAGCTGGAATGGAATAATAAAAGTGAACTGGATGGAAGCCAGGAGAGGTGTGTCAGATTCCCAAAAGAGCCCTCAAGGTGTGAATTCAAACTGGACACCTCATATTTTGCTATTTAATGCACTGGTGAACCAGAATGTCTCTTTTATAGACATACTCTCATTTTGGGTTGTCCATTTTTTAGCTGGAACTCCAATCTTGATGATATAAATGAAGTACATGGTACTATCAGTGTCAGGACATAGTACTGGGACAGGGAGGAGACATTTTGCTTGCCTGCCATCACTGTCTTGATTGGTTTTTATCTTCTAAAAGTGATGCTTATCTCTGATCTGAGCTATGGCTTTTCTGCTTCTGTCTAGATTTATGCAGTGGGGAATTTTGGAAGTGTGTGTGTAAATGTTCATTTTTACATGTAAAATTACTTCATAAGTAATTTCATTTTTCTCTATGCTCTACAAGCCTTAAAAAAGTAACAATTTCCAAAGAAGTCTTTTTACAGCAGCATTTGTGTCTTTTTCCTGTTGGCCTCTATTTCTTCTTGTTGAGCATTTTTGATTGTGATATACAAACAAGAGAAAATTCCCAATTAATAGTTTATACTGTTACTATCCTAAAAAATGCTAGGATCTGTTCCCTACGTGATCTACTCAGATGATTTGCCGTTTTATTTCTTTATCTTATAAAAACTGGAATTCAGGATTTATGAAAATAAACAGTAAGTACATTTATATATAAGTGCTCCATGTGTGTGTTGGCTGTTGCATGAAAACCACAACCCTTTGTTTCACCGATAGTTAGACATTTTGAGGGCTCAAATGTGCACCTACCTATTAATGCTTAGAAAAGTTCAGTTATTTATTACTTGTCAAAATTAATATTTAAGAATCTCTAATGTGTTGCTCACTATAATTTGAAGCCTCTTCATAAAGAATCAACCAGCAGTATCTGGTAGGAGTAGTTTGCCACAGCAGCACCCACTGCCCTTGGGTGAGAGCTCCTGTCCTGTGTAGGAGATGACTGAAGCATTTTCCTTCCTTCTTGACAGCCACTGCCTGTAAGAACCGGCCCCTAGACCTTGTCTTCATTGTAGACAGCTCCCGTAGCGTCCGACCTGAAGAGTTTGAGAAAGTGAAAACCTTCTTGTCCGAAATGATCGATACTCTGGATGTCGGTGAAAGAACAACGCGGGTGGCTGTCATGAACTACGCGAGCACTGTCAAGGTGGAGTTTCCCCTCCGGACCTACTTTGACAAAGCCTCTCTGAAGGAGGCTGTGTCCCGCATTGAGCCCTTGTCTGCTGGCACCATGACCGGCCTCGCCATCCAAACCGCTGTGGATGAAGTCTTCACCGAGGAGATGGGCACCCGGCCAGCAACCTTCAACATCCCCAAGGTGGTCATTGTTGTGACAGATGGACGGCCACAAGACCAGGTTCAGGATGTGGCGGCAAGCGCTCGGACAGCTGGCATCGAGATCTACGCGGTCGGGGTAGACCGGGCAGACATGCAGTCCCTGAGGACAATGGCCAGTGAGCCCCTGGATGAACACGTCTTCTATGTGGAGACCTATGGTGTAATCGAAAAGCTGACATCCAAATTCAGAGAGACTTTCTGTGGTAAGGGGATCAGTCCAGGAGGATAGTATAATTTGGCTCATTTTGACTTCTCCTGTGGTTCCACTCCTTAAGAAAGAAGTTTTTCATAAGTGTTATGTATCACATCTAAATATTTCCTTTGCCATCCATTGGGCAAACAAGCCAACCCTCAGTGCAGGCCAAGTAATGGCCTTTCATTTTGAATGGTGACAGTGCAGGTAACAGACCTGAGTGGATCTCCTTGTGCAGTTGGTCAGATTTAGAGCAAGAGAACTCACAGCAATCTGGACAGGGTTTGGTTGCATATATTTACTGAGTTACTGAAGGTGCACACCAGAGCTGTGCAGGCTGTTCATTTCCTTTCCAATATTGCTGGGAAGCAAGGAGGGTGGGAGTCTGGAGCTGAAGGGCTTCTTATAGGCTCAGAGCAGGAAAATCAGCATGGCAGGTAAACCATCACACTGGTTTGAGAAATCTGGTGCAGGATGAAGTGCCCAAACCCAGTGTTAGGTCATGCTCAGGATGGGCTTTCACTCCTTAGGCACTGATGGGCTTTTCCAGTGTACCAGGCTCACATCTCCCTCTGTTTCTCTGCAACTCGATTTAGACAAGGGACTGTGGGATGGGATGAATTAGCTTTGCTTTTTCAGGAGAAATGCTGGATACATTTGGTTTCGGCTAGAACTCCACTAACAATGCTAGGCCAGAGTGGGGTGTTATTGTCATTTACAGGCAAAAAAGGTCATCTGAAGTATTTAGAACTGCCTATAGATAGCTGTGACACAGCCGTACTCACAAAAATCAAATGACAAATTTCTGAAAATTAAAAACCTTGTGCAAAGTAAATTTTTCTAGTAAATTTCTAAGAAATTGACTTTAAAATAAGTCTCCAGCAAGTAATAGGTAAAATCAGGTGCAAATCATATTGTAAGAGAATTAAAATAACAGCCACTGCCTTGGGAACTTGGTTGGCAGTGTGTAACTTCGTTATTTCATAGCCTTACTAAAAATTACCACCACACCTTTTGAGTACATTTAGGGTGAATAGACCTCTTTCTTTAGGTATGAAATAAATGTGTAAGATCATCTGCAGACAGGACACTTTGCCCAATAATTAGCATGGGAAATGCCTTGAGGTTTGGCTTGACACCATGTTGTGCTGCTGACGTGACCAGATCCTCACAAGGGCCCACCTGGCTGGACAGGTACGTGTGCTGTGAACACAGCACTCATTTCCACCTGTGTTCTCACCAAAGCAAGTCCTTTCTTAGCAGCAAAGAAAAACCTCTTGTTCTTACAAATAAACTTTCTGTTTATTGTGCTGAAGCATAGAAATTATGCCCATGCAAGGCTGGAGGATAAATCAGAGAGCTCACACATTTACACTTCCAGTGTAACTCTGAGTCGCCTGCGTGCAGTTTGCCAGAATCTGTGGGATTCATGAAAAAACAGGTTTTTTTCCTTCAGGAAGGAAATAGTCTTTAGAAAGACTCCTATAAACCAAATGAATCTGAGAGGGTCTTGTAAGACAGTGTGGTAAACTGGGTCCCTTTCCAGCTCCAGACTGCTTTTTGGTCAGAAATCTGGACTCACCAGTGATAATAAGGATTTTCTTTGCTTTGACCAAAGCAAATAAATTTGTTTGAAGGGTGAACTGAAAACAGGAAAACTAATGTTCAGGGGGAAAATAGTTGGCTAAGATCAAGTTCTTGATGCATTGAGAGCATTATTCAGCATGAGACCATCCCAGAGACGGAAAATCTTAGCCTGGAATTGCTGTCCAAGTCAGTGGACATTTGACTTTCCTACCACAAAAATCTGACCATTTGAGTCTGAGCTTCTCACTTATGCTTGAAAATATCACCCAGGGATTTTGTTCATAGATCATGGAGATTAATTCTCTTATTCACAATGAAAAAGTGCTGTCTTAGTTTCAAATTTGTTTTTACCAATGGAAAGAAAAGACAACTCTATCAGCTGTTTTAGCAGACTTTGAAATCTTCCTTGTTTCAGAAAATGGGAAACGTTGCCATTTTGTTGCCACAAAATTGCCTTGTTTTCAGAAATACATGAGAAGATTTGAGCACTCTTGCTTCTGATTTCTTATCTCACTAGTATTACTTTGGAAATTGATTTTACCAGTAGCCCACACCCACATTGTAACTACTAATCTAAGTAAAACCTCAAGTAAAAGCAGACCTTCCTTCCTCCCTTCCTCCCTTCCTTCCTTCCTTCCTTCCTTCCTTCCTTCCTTCCTTCCTTCCTTCCTTCCTTCCTTCCTTCCTTCCTTCCTTCCTTCCTTCCTTCCTTCCTTCCTTCCTTCCTTCCTTCCTTCCTTCCTTCCTTCCTTCCTTCCTTCCTTCCTTCCTTCCTTCCTTCCTTCCTTCCTTCCTTCCTTCCTTCCCCCCTCCCTCCATCCCCCTTCCCTCCATCCCCCCTCCCTCCCTCCCTCCCCTTCTCTCTTTCTTTCTTTCTTGTCTCCCTTCTTTTTCCCCTCCCCACTTCTTTTCTCCACCGTTTTTTTCTCACTCCTTCCCTCTCCCTTTCTCCCTTCTCCCCTAAATTTAGTAATCTAAATGGCATCTAAGTTTAAGTAAGTATTGAGGCTTGCTTGACAGTCTGTGGAGATAAACAGGGGCATCTTGAGGTGATCAGAGAAGCAGCAGATCCAAAGATAAATACACTTGAGAAGAACTGGTCAGGAGTTAATTAGTTACACAGACCTGTGAAAGAAAAGACTGTTGGCTCATACATTGCAGAGACAGCCCAGCATTGTACAGGCGTTTTCTCTGCCCTGCCACCACAACACACTTCTAGCGCTTGCATGGCCATCCCACTGCAGTTGTGTCACAGTTTCCTCTGTTCTCGGTGTGATGAAATAGCCTTACTGTTTGCTGGGGAATCAGTTGGTCCTGAAAACTTTATCTCATTTTGCACTTTCACCTTCTCAGTTCTCTGAGATTTGGACATTATTTCTGTACTCTCCTTCAATTACGAGGTTCACGTGCCTGTAAAGGTACCTTATTATAGAGATTTTCCTGCATATCCTCCTCTTGTCCTGACTTTTTAAATCTGATGGGTCAAGGCAGCTGTGTCCCCCACATATCCCATCTTGCACTGGTGGGTTTCCTTTCTGATTGATACATCCTCACTATTGTTCAGGCACTCTTTTTGCTCCTGAGATGAGAGCTCCATGTTATTCTAGTGGCTCTGAGTAATTTCTTTGTTCCTCTTGGTTCTGATGCTCTTTCTGTTTCAAAGTTTTAGTTTTATTTTTGCATTTAATTTAATTTCATTTTGCTTTCTGTTGCATTTCACTTTACCTGGGAGTTTTTTACAGGGCAGCAGGAATTAATAGATCAGGTTCTGTGCTGGTGAGCTGAAGTTCTTAGGCCAACAGACAGTGCCTGATATATTTTAGTATTATTTCAACTGGTTGTAATAGAAAGGGACTGGATAAAAAGAGCCAGATGGTCCCTTTCATTGATGAGTTCTCATTTCCAGTGAAATGTTACTAAATGCTTAAAATCTCTCCTTGTTGAACCCTTTTCAATTAATCTTTTCTCCTGCCACCTCAGGTGGTGAGTTATTTCCGTGCTGTATCTGACCCCTCTCTCCTGGCTACAGTGGTGCAAAGGAGGACTGTCACTTGTGACAGCAGCACAGCACTGACATTCACTACCACTAATCCAGCAAACGGTGCAAGATGTACCTTTGTAAGCATGAATGATTAACACCTGTTCCTTTCCTCTGGGATGACTGAAGTACCTCTCTGTCGATGCCCTTTGTAGCTGCGAACGTGTGTGCCCTGGGGACCCACGGCTGCCAGCAGCTCTGTGTGAGTAATGGGGCATCCTACCTCTGTGATTGCCATGAAGGATACACTCTGAATCCAGATAAGAGAACCTGCTCAGGTATGACTCCTTTGGAAAATGAATTCAACTAGAAAAAAAGTAATTTTTCAACACTGTAACTAGATTTGAGGTGCTACTTGTGTGCTTCTGTTGAAACAGCAAACATCAATATCTTTTTCAATAATAAAAAATCTAGGAATGAATAATAAATAAAAGTCAGCTGCAAGTAATGGTGAGACATAGTTTGATGATCACGGTCCTTTTTATTGTGCTTACGGATCCATTCATTAGGGCCAGATGCCACAAGAGTCTTTAGATGTAGACATTGTATAGATATTTTCTCCTACCCCTTGTTCTAATTCCTTCAATTACTATTGCCATTTATGAGCTGATGCCAAATTGAAATAATATTAATTGAAATTAAAAAATGTGAATGTGCACTCCATCCCAAACAGCTTATTATTAATGAGTTGTTTCTCTAACATGCCTAACAAGCTGTGGACACATGTGCACCTGGAAGGCATGAATGTGATCAGATATGTGTGAGTAACAATGGATCCTATGTCTGTGACTGCTATGAAGGCTACACCTTGAATCCAGACAAGAAGACTTGCTCAGGTAAGAATTTAAGGCTACTTGAATACTTTAAACCCGTGGAGATATGGACATGGTTTCTGTGACTTACCCTAAAATGAGAACTCAGCTGTAGTCTTTCCCCTTGGCTCCAACAACAATACAATTGCATTTTTCTTTAAATGTGTTGATTAAAGAATGCAGTTTGGCACTTATCTACCATTTTATGTCTTCACAGCATTCCATAAACATTGTTTAGCTGCTTAGTCTGACATAGGGCAGGTTATTGCTCATCTCATGTGGGTTTTTATCTTCATCCTTACTGGGGATGTATAGGACTGTTGGAATTGTTGATGAAAGACAGAACTGCATGAGCTGTGGTGTAGTCATCTGCCTCCTTCATGAAATAATTAATAACGGAATTCAGTTGTCTGCAGCAAAATATAATAACGTAGCAGGACACTGATTAAATTGTAATTAAATTGCAATTACAAATGTTGAGAATTTAAAACAGTGAAGTGTCTGGGAGGCATTAATAGGTTTTTTTTTCTAAACCATGCCTCACCACAGCCATGGACATGTGTGCACCTGGAAGGCATGACTGTGCCCAAGTCTGTCTGAGTAACGATGGGTCCTACAGCTGTGACTGCTATGAGGGATACACTCTGAATCCTGACAAGAAGACTTGCTCAGGTAAAATCTGATTAAGGAAAAATTGTGTTCCACTAAAAGCAAGCAGCTTTTTTAAATCCAGCTAATTTATGTTATTTTTCTCATAAATTATCCCAGAGTTTCTGTACAATTCCTGAAAACTCAGGGCAGCTTTGTTTCTTCATACAAACAGTAGTAATTTGAGACCCTTGGCTCTTCTGCAGTTGTGTGAAGATTGTATTTGGTAAGATTAAAATGCCATTTGGCATTTCCTTGAGGACTTCACAGTATTTTCACAGCCATGGAGCATGAATTGCCATATCCAATGTGTGATGTGTGCCACCTCTGCCAGAGATCTCTTCAAAGCAGCACAAGTGAATGAGATGAGGGAGAGCAGGGACTGTGCTGGAAGAGAGATTGCAGCCTGTATCATGATGAGTGTGATTGCTCTTCCTGGTGGATGTGTTTGGACCTTAAAAAATATTCCAGCCTTAGAGTTCTAGAGGACAGAGGGAAATGTTCCTTCTCGGTGCTGGTCCCTTGTGGAGAACAAGAGCATAGAGGTAGCTGGCACTCAGGGATGTACACGTAAGTATATATTATCTACAAATTAATATCTATTCTGTATTATCTTCCCTTGATTGGGGTTCGATCTTCACTCTTAATTTCTTTGGATGTCTCACTGGTGATTTATTTAGGGACCATGCTTTTTTCCCCACTTCCACTATAATCCCTTTCTTTACTATATTTTGTGTGACAAAGTGTCGAATCCTATAGGCTTCCAATTCCAGGAGGTCCCCAGACAATCTTTCCAGTTAATTCACAGGTCTCACATCTCAAAGAGGTGCAGCCAGAGGACCTCAATATTTTTTCCTGCCTAGGTTAGGAGCTGATTTTGTAAATATGGTGCCTAGGATTAGCTCTCAGCTGGCATTACAGAGAGGCGATAAATGTGTGAGGGAATGTAAATTTAAATAGGCATCACCTTTGGGAGTCCAATCCCAGACCTCATTTCATAGCACCAATTCTCTTCCTGCATAGTCAAGCTTTAAATTATTTTCTTCACATGCTTGCTTTTTTTTTCCTTTTGAATCTCATTTTGCACTATGCTGCTAATTATCTCTATCCAGGTCCTTGTGACAATTATATCACAAAGATGTGCAAAAAATGAGGCAAAAATAATCTAGGTACAGGAGCGGGTCTTTTTCTTCCTTTACCTTTTTCCTTTTTTCTTCTTTTCCTTTGCTTCCCTTCCCCCCTTTTTTCTCTCTTTCTTGCTCTCTTTTCTTTCTCTCTTCCTCTGTCCTTTATTTTTTCTTTTGCCTTACTGGGCCTCCTTACTGCAAAGATATCCAAATATAGGAACTCCTTCTCAGCTTGCCCTTTCAGAATTGACATGTTAAATTTGGCAGAAAACAGCAGCCTCACACATAAAGTGCCCACTTTGTAACTGGCAGTGGGTGTCACATCTCTTCTTTTTAGCAGCCATATATACTTTTCTGTTTATGGCCTTTTCACTCCATAAAACAGTATCTTCTCCAACTCAATTAGAGCTGAAGTAATGCCAAATAGTCTCTTAAAATCAAGATATTTGTTCTCTGAAATTCCGTTGGATAATTGCTTTGTAACTGCATCACTTCTAGTTCCATTCCTTTTGTAATCTGTTACATCTGCAAAAAAGTGTTGCCAGTATTCCAAAACTTGTACTAATTTTGTGACATTGATAGCCAGATAAAAACACACTCTATGCACCCTGCTCTGGTTAATAGCATGCTGATGTGCAGTGAAAACATCCTGGTTTGAATCCAAGTGAAGATACATTTGCGAATGGGAATTACTACAACCAACTCTGAAGGCTGAAGTTTGGACATTGATTAATGTTCTTCTCCTCTGAAATGCTCCCTCAGCTGCTGATGTGTGTGCGCCTGGCAGGCACAACTGCGAGCAGCTCTGCGTGAGGGGTGACCTGTTCTACACCTGTGACTGCCACCAAGGCTACACCCTCAACCCAGACAGGAAGACCTGCTCAAGTAAGAGCAGATTGCTGATCCCCTTCCACCCGTGCACTCCCCAGCTAAGCGCATGTATTGCAGTAGCTCTTGTTAGCAAGTTAATACATTTGTAGGGGAGGAATTTTCATGTGCATTCAGGTGTTAAAAGACAGTTCTATGTCGCTCTGCCTTGCCCACTTTGAGAAAAATTCAGAGATGCAAAGAACTTTATACGGAACAAAGTTAGATAAAGACATGCAGTCTTTATCATCTTGTAACTAAGGCCTTCCCTAATTTATGCAATATTCAGCAAACCCAGAACTGAGAAATTGTTGGAGAGACAAGACTTGGGGTTAGTCACACACTTTGCAGTACTTTGGAATGTGTGTACCATCATGCAAGACAGTTTGAGGTGATGTCCTCCCCTCCAGGCTGAATTTCATCTTGCTGTTCCTTTCTTTAGCTTCTCAGTGAATTTGTGTAAAAATGTAATAATTTCAGAAGTGTTTCTTTCCTTTCCAGTCTCCTTTTAACTGTAAAGTTATTGTGTATCGGAAACCTTTCCTAGCGTGCCTTTGGAGCTGATGTGGCACTTCACATCTGCTGGGGTTAGGCAGCTGGGTCAGAGGGAGCAAGGACTGAGGTATCCCTGTTATCAATTAATGTATTAATCCCCAGTAAGACAATTAGTTTATCTTGCTGCTCCAAAGCAAGATGAGTTACACATCTCAGTAGTTTCTGGTAAGATTCTTAGAAGATAGGTTCCCAGTATGGAAAAGCATTGCCAATGGTAAACATTAAAAAATGTTTTCTTGTTTTTGGGTAACTGCTTCTCCAAAGCACATCCTGTGTGAACTGATGTATGTGCACCAGGAATCCATGACTGGCAGCAGGTCTGTGTGAGTGGATCATAGACCTGTGACTGCTATGAAGGCTTTGCCTTATATTCAGATGACAAAACATGCTCCAGTAATAATTTAATGTTGGGGCTTTTTATGAATCTGTCTATTTATTGAAGCACCTCTTTTTAATGTGTAAAACATTTTAATCTGTTTAAGAAATGGTCTATCAACTCATAAGATCCCAGGAAGTATAATTCCTTTTCATTCTTTTATGCCTCCTTCCATGAATATTTTGAGCCAGTTTGGTCCTTCTTGTTTAGTTATAGCAGTTATCGTGTTTTAAACTAGTTTATGTTTAATGTTGACTCTTATCTATCACCACACATTTAAGGACTCACTGTACGTAAAAATATACTCTGTCCTAACCTGCATTCCTTATGAAATGGGAATAATAGGGGGTGTTGGCAAGGCAGGGTTGTGGGGCATCTGTCTTTAAGACATGAGTCTCCATTGCACACCAGCATTTGGAGAATATTTGGGGATCCAGAGGGGAACAGAACTCATTTTAGAGCCACTGCAATGGTAAACCTTATATTCTTGTCCACTCCTCCAAACTGAGTGGGGCAAGCATGAACTCACGGCGTGTTTTCTGTTCAGATGGGCAATACTGGGATGAAATGTTGGCAGAACCTCTCCACAGTTTGATGTAGAATCCTAAGTTAAGTTGGGTTGGAAGGAACATCAAGAGGTACCCAGCCCAGCCCCTGGTTTGGAGCAGGAGGAACCTGCCATCACATCAAGTGGCTGAAGACCCTGTGTAAGAGCACAGTTATAAAATAAGTGGATATAGACAAACACCATCTGCAAAAGTAGTTTCTTGTTGATCTGGACTGAACACAAAGGCAGTGTAAAAATGCAGCTTTAGCATGTTTTACGTGACTTGTTGGGCATCCCAATGGCAAGAGGAATGCCCCAGATTTTGAATATCAAATACAAGAAGACTCTCAATTTCACAGAAGGACTGTAGAAGAATTCAGAGTACCCTTGAACAATTGCCAAAGTTGGTTGGAAAAGTAATTTTGTTAAAACAGACAAAATCCAAGGAGGATCTGTGTCTGCCATTGGAGAATTTAAATGCAGACATAAAAAATTAACAGGCAGTTGGTTGGGAACCGGTGGTGTTGGTGTGATGTTTTGAACTGGCCTTCCTCCAGCTGACTCTTGAACAGCTCTTCTTTGTACATTGACTACACAGCCAGGGGAATGTTCCAAAGAAGGGAACTGAACAAATACAGGTTCAGTGGAATCAAGGAGACACCAGTTTCAACATTGGCTTTAAGACAAATTAATTTCTGCACTGCCAGAAGATTTTGCAGTTTCCTTGAAAAAATGGGAGTATCAATGGCATGACTAATAAACGAAACAAAACAAAACAAAACAAAAAAAAGGCAAAACAATTGAGGAAAAAAGGGAAATGTACCCAGGTATAATATTTCTATTGTTTTACCATAACAATTCACATACACTTGATTTGGCATTGATCAGTGATGCACTGGCAATGATATGCATTTATGTATCTAGGGAAAAAATTGATTAATACGCTGTTGTTGCCTTTTCAAGTAACGTAAAAAAAATTTATGAAGAGATGGGTATTATATACAGGTAATACCTCTTGCTAACGTATTAAAATGTATTTGTAGGCTCTCTTTTAAGAAGGCTTTGCCTTTGGAAGCTTATTATTCCAGTCTCAGATGTAGATGGTGATCTCACTACAGTACCTGTGCTGCAGTAGCTGTTGATACGTTTGTTCTCAGCCTTTAGAAAGTGGTGCAGCCTTAACTTATTTACTTTATGGAGTAAGTGAGGTTAAATTGCCTTTCATGCAGCTAAGAACCCACAGCCATCTGCTGATGCTTGACATTATTATACCACCATGAAATTGTCGTCTCTCTGAACCTGTTGTCATCATTGCTGGTTTTGTTGTGAATTATGGATAAAAAGGAATTCTTGAGGACAGCTGAGGCTGGTCCTGTGTGAGTCTGAAAGACTGAGGTCAAGACCTAGGAATAGATGCAATGGAAACACTGGAGTATTACAATGTTTGCTTTCTCTTTTTGAAGAGACTGGTGACTTCTCCGTCATACTAACTCTGGCTCCTCCAGTGATACTGCTGTGACTTTCTGCTGGACTTAAAATTCACTCGGGCTTATGTGCATGATGTCATCTCTCCATCGATATTCATTGGAATGGATTTGTGTCCACCCTCTTGAATCAAGAAAGATGCTCCCTATGCATGCATACTGACAGCATCAGAAACCAAGAGTATTTATGGGGCAACACAATTAAAGTTGATGGGGAGGCTGTTTTGGGTTGTTTTGTTTTGTTTTGTTTTGTTTTGTTTTGTTTTCTCTTTTCTTTTCTTTTCTTTTTTTTTTTTTTTTTTTTGGTTTTTTTTTTTTTTTTTTTTTTTTGTTTTTTGGTTGTTGTTGTTTGTTTTGTTTTGCTTGGGTGGGGTTTTTTTTTGGTTTGTTTTTTGTTTTTTTGTTTGCTTAGTAATGGTTTAACTTAAAGAGCGCAGTAGGTCCAGGTAGGCAGGCAAGGAACTCCCTGCTCTGGCTCCTTCTTGGTTAGAGTCCAGCTCTCTCTTGCTTGTCTCGGACTATGAGACTCAGGTCTCTGGCTGCACACCAGCCTCTGTTCACTGCTGCCCCTCCTTCCCAACTGCCCTGGGTTGCAGTGCTTGCTGTAGTTTCACAGCATCGGTTCAACTCCTTCTGCAGAATCAAGCATTTTCTTGGGATTTAAATGTTCAATAATTGCAAAAAATACACTATATGCTGTTTTCTCTCTTAGGAGCCGTAATGAGCAGTCTCGTAACAACTGAAGAGTCCTGTAAGTGTGAAGCCGTTATTGCCCTCCAGGACTCAGTGACCTCACGCCTTGAAGCTCTGTCCACAAAATATATCCTTTTTCTTACATGATCTCCTGCATTCAGCAATTTACTGGTATTTTAGAGATAGCTGTTTTGATATAAACCAGGGAAGAAATATCCCTCAAAAGAGAAAGTATTTTCTGGGTGATTTTAGAAATGATATGGAAAAAAATCTTGATTGTTGCAAACACCACTGTTTTCCCATTTTACTGAAGACCAACATGATACAGATAAAATAAATGTGTATTTATGCATATTCACATCCTCTGAATTATATATGCCATGTTGAACATCAAGCACTGCTCTACTCATAATTCTTCTGGATGATTTTTACTGTTAGAGCAAATGCTCAGTTTTGAGCCCTCCTACTATGTTCCAAAACTTTAGAGGCAACTTCATGGGCAGTGTGACAATAGCCCATTAGCTGTGGCTTTCCTCTGCATCCCACCTCTACCAGCAGGCACTGTCCCAAGTGCTCTCCAAGCACCTTCTTTTCCCTGAAAATCTGTGAGCCAATTAGTATGCTGGGGCACAGGAGAATGGCAGAGGTGGAAGGCAGCGTGCTGAGGCTGGAGGCTCTGGGCAAGCCTTGTGTGCAGAGGAGATCCAAGGCGCTGGCTGGTGGGTGGAATTTGCCAGCTCTATTTGCTGCAGTGCCATGTCTGCAGCCCTGAAGAGAAATGTGGTCAGCCCCCAGATTAGACATTCCACAAACATGTGGGAGAGAAAAAAAACCCCAACCAACCAACATAGAGAAAGTGGTGAACTCTGTGGTACTGCAGCAAGCCTGAACGCTGGGATGAATGCCCTCAGCTGACAGGGCAGGAACTAATAACTGGAAATAAAAGTGAGACAAGCTGTGGTACATCATAAGGCACGATTTTTAGAAGTGAGAGTGGTTGATCACTGTTACAATTCACCAAGGATTGTGGCGGACTTTGCTGAAAATTTTTGAGACTGAATGCTTTTTTTTGTCAAAGCTGCTCTTATTCAAACAGGAATTGATTTAAAGGAGCATTATGTCTGTGATTATTGTTCTGATCCCTGGGGCTTCAAAATCAAGGAAGAGAGGCCTATTTAGGATTGAAAAAAAGGGAGAGCAAACTAGTGAGTTTTATACGTGAATGCATCATTTACAAAGATAAAAGAATGTTTCAATTTGTCAAAGTTTCTTAAAGTCAAATGAAAACTTCTGCCAAGGACACAAGACTTTCCCAGTTTTTGAATAAATTCAAAGTCATTTTTATGAGATCTAATTGCACATCCCTCTTCTTGCAGTGTGTTGGAGTTCAGTTTATCTGCCTGGGAAAAGCGAGGGGAAGAACTCTGATTTTCCTGGATTATAATGTATAATTCTAAGGAATCTAGGCATAGTTAAAACTGAACACCAAGATATTTAAATCTGTAATGTCATCTCAACAGTAGCATGTCCTTCAGAGACCAATTTTTCTGCCCCAAGAGTTCATATTAAGCAAGAAAATGTGGGTTTAAATTAGGGATAGACTTTATTACAAAAGAACTGAGGGTTTCAAAGTTATTCTTTGATGGGCTATTTCTGTCCCTAGCATCCTTTCAAGACAACCTAGGAAACATAGCAGAGATCACCTTCTTCTCTTCATCCCTGAATATCACCTGATCTAACTCTTTTTAAGAAATTAGGGTTGTTGAGATTATTTGGGAAGATGCCAAATCTTGACAGAGCTCTAAAATGCTTGGAAATGTTCAAGTATGTATTGACCTCATCTTGAAAACAGACTGTTTTTTGAAATTGCAAATGAGAAAGACTGTAAATAAACTTTATAGCTGTCTATTTTATTGCCCTTAACAACTGACCACTAGAGGAAGTGTCTGAGAAGCTGCAGGCATATCAAGACAGACAGCAGATTGTCTGAGCTATCATTCTGCTTGATTATAAAATAATCTTTCAGAATCAAACCTTTTCATTGTTTTCAGCAAGTTTTATCTTATTGCACAGCTTACAAAACAGCAGTTGGTTTATTATTATTGACAAATGTCAAGAAGACTTCAGGAAGACAAGAGATACTTGAAAATACAGTGAGTGACTCTGAGGCTCTTCAGTGACCTTATAGCCATAAAGCTACCCACACCTGCTGTGCTTCAGTTTGTACTGCAGATACTGCTTTTCTGTAGTAACTGCATTTTTTATTGTCTTACTTCAAGGTAAATATAGAAAAACCAGAATGAATACAGTATATTACATTATATAAAACTTTGAAATAGCAAGGCAGAATGAAAGAATGTGCCTATGTCGTCTCTCCATTAAATGGGAAAGTAAGTTGGGATCTTTTAACTTATTTTAATAAAATACAATATTATATGCACATTGATGTTAGCAGGTTTCTGTGTTCAATTTAAAGGACATGTGTTATGAAACAAAGGGTTTAAAAAACCCAAGGAAACAAAACCTCAAAGATAAAGGAGGCATAAATGGAAGAATTAAACAGAATACTGCCCCAAGTCAAATGTTTGGAAAAAGAAGTATTTGATTTTAAAACCTAGAAGTCATTGTTAATATAAATAAAAGATTTAACAGTAATTTCAAATATTAATAATGTTGTTTAACATGCAGAAGAATGAAAGACATCCTCCAATTTAATATTTTTATCCTGTAAGATTTACTTATGTTATTAGTCAGTCATTCCCACTGTCATTACACAGACTTCACTGACACTTTATCAGTATCACTTTAAAATCAGGCTTTTAAGATAAAACACACAAGGTAACAATTTTTTTAAAAAATTAGTTGTTAAAGGAATCCATTCATTTTATCCACTTGGCATTTATAATCATCCGAGTACTTTAGAAACTATATTTAAATTAAGAGTCAAAATGGCAGTTTTTTTAAATGGAAAAATCCAGCATATTTTGTAGACCCTTGCAATATAATTACACAAAATATTATATCTGGTAGCTGGTTTGCCAAGGACATATTAAACAACATTTGTGCTTGTTTCATGCCCTGCACATAACACATTCAAGCAAGTTCAGTTATGTTCACTTCACTGCACATGGGACTGTGACTTCAGGTATATCTACACAGTAATGTTAAATTGGAATATAACACTAAATAGCACAAGTGAACATGGGACGCAGCTTCAGCTGCAAGGGCTAAAAATGAGACTATAAACTATCCAAGAATGCTGGATTTGGCTGTGCTTGATATTTTGTAATGTGTCCCCAAACTGATATTAATTTGCTGTAGTACAATTAAAGTTAGCGTGGGACATCCTGGCTATGCTACATTTGCTTCCTCAAAGTGCTGTGTATGCATATTTTTTTTTTCTGTAAGTCACAGAGTTTTATATCCAGCACTTCACTTTGCTTACTTTCATGTCCTCTGCTTAGACACGGTTATTATCCAGGCATTTACAGCGCCAGAAGTATGCCTTGGCCTCTGTAATTGGTAAGAATAAACATGTTGTAAATCTAATGCAAGACTTTATAACTTCTTGGCAATTGGGAGGGGATGACATCAGTTTCATTTACACTAAGGCCAGTTGTCAGATGAGATGTAAAATTTTATAGGATAGTGGAAAATTGTCCTGGAGGCCAGATGTGTCTTGCAAGCTGTCAGATAGGCAGGCTTTGATTCATGCACTAGTATTCATAACTTCATTTTATGTTACAAATGATAATATTTACATCCCCTCTTTTTACTTTATACAGTCCCTTTTCATACATTGCATCTTTGAGTCTGTTACCTGCTCCTGGATGGAGAGATACTTGCAGAGTACCCTATCAAAAGGTTATGTGTGCTGGAGTTACATAGTGCTACAAGTTACACAGTTCTCCTTTTAATTAGTATTTTTTCTTCTTTGAGTTAATAATTCTCTTGCTTCTCATGCTAATCAATCCACATGCTCAGTGTTTCTCTTCTTTTGGGTCAGTGGGTTTCTTGGGTCTGATGGTCGCAATCTGCCCCTGCTGGAATTACCCTTTACCCAGACAGAGCTGATTTCAGCACAGTTGCTGATTTAACTTCAGTCGTTTCTTTCTTATCTTGGGAGTTTTGCCAAATGTGGGCCTTGTGGCCCATAAATTCTGCATTCTTTGTGTCCATTATCAATGTGACATCCTTCTTCCCAAGCTTTGTAAACCTCCCCCTAGGTCTGAGATCATCAAAACTTGTGCAGCTGTAAATTTTAACACGGCAATGTTACTGACAAGTAATTTATCTTTGTAATACCTGAAAATCACTGCTTGTTAGCTGTTCTCTGTTTCATGGATTGAGACTCCTTTATTTTTTATTAGGAATGGTTTTAAACTGAAAGAGGGCAGGTTTAGGTTATGTATTAGGAAGAAATTCGTTACTGCAAGGGTGGTGAGGCTCTGGCACAGGTTCCCCAGAGAATCTGAGGCTGCCCCAGCCCTGAAGAGCTCAAGGCCAGGCTGGATGTGGCTTCGTGCAGCCTGGTCTGGTGGAAGGTGTCCCTGCCATCGCAAGGGGCTTGGATATGGATGCTCTTTAAGGTCCCTTTCAACCCAGACAATTTTGTGATTCGATGTTGATGTAAGTTACACCGCAAACACCGTGTGGAGACAACCTGGGGCTCGCAAACGTTGGGATTTTCCTCCGTGTAAAAGCGGAGTGACCTTTATTAACGAATTACCAGCGCTTTCTAACCAAGCTGAGCACTCCCATCAATGGCTGTGCCGGGCGGGTCACCCCCAACCCGCCCGGCCCGGGAGAGCCCCGGGGGAGCCCCGGGCTGCCCCTCACGGCCCCACCCGGAGGCTCCCAGGCCCAGCGCCGGGGCGGGCACTGCCGCTAATGGCGCCCGGCCGCTCCCCCGGAAGTGACGCCATTTCCGCCGGCGGTTGCCAGGGGGACGCGGTGGCGGGGCGGCCGCGCTGCCGTGAGGGCCGGCCCGGGTCGCTCCCCGCGCTCCGCCGGGATGTTCGTCTACCTGTGCAAGAAGGTGCTGCTGGGGACACGCGGGGCGGCGGCGGTCAGGCTGCCCTCGGGGCAGGGGGAGCTGCCCTGGGCAGTCCCGGGGATCGGGAGCGCGGAGCCCGCGGGGGCTGAGGGCACCCTCGGGGTCCCTCCCGCCCCTCGGCCTCTGCGAGGAGGCTGCACATGGGTGCGGCACTGCCGGAGCGCTGCCCTGCTCTGTCCCGCCGCTTCCCTCGGCCCGGCCTTGGGGTTTCTTTGGTCTCCCGCTGCTGTAGCAGCTCCGCAGTTTTTTCCCCGATAGGCTTTGGACGCGGCTTTTCGGCTGGAGACCAAAGCCGTGTGCATTGTGTGCCCCCTGTCCCCTGTTTTTGTTGCTCAACACACCTTTGAAGGTGTCCTGTTATTATTTACTGCATGTGTCAATTGCTTGAGTGTGACACAGTCTCACTAGTGATTGTAATTCTGTCTTCTGTCTTTTTTTGCATGTACAGATCTGTTAATAGAAATAAATTTACTTCTTGTGCTATCGTAGGTGTCTTTGAGGTGTTCAAATAGAGTTTGTAAAATAAAACGAGATTGTTGCAACTGCGTAGAGATACAAAATACTTCTTTTTCAGATTGCAATTCCAGGTAATGTTCGATTGAAATGTATTTCCTGGAGTAAGAATCAAGGTTTCATAGCCTGTGGTGGAGAAGATGGATTACTCAAAGTTCTAAAATTAGAAACACAAACAGGTAAATGAAGGGGGTGGGTTTGTTTGTTTTTGTTTGTTTTTTTATTTTAAGAACAAACCCCACCACACTTAAGAAAGCATAACTTTTTCCCCAGGTTACTTGAAAATATTACTTATGTTTTAAATCTAACATATCTAGTTATGTGTTTCCACTAACATCAAATTCTTTCATCACGGTCTTTTGAATACAGTTTTCCTCCAGCTGGTCTTACTTGGCACACAAGTAATTTGTCTGCCTGTTATATCTGCTGAGGTTTTCTTCAGTGCTGCTTCTTTTTTTTTTTTTTTTTTTTTTTTTTTTTTTTTTTCCCAGGTAATATCTTTCAATCTTTGTGTTTAGCCTTCCTCTTTATTTTGGAACTTACTTTGTTAGTTCTTGATTTTGTTTGAACATTCTCTACCATCTTAATTATTTTAGAGAGAAAGCTGTATATTTTCTTTTAAATTAATATGTTCCCAAAAAGGTAAAATCCATTTTCAAACATTGTTAAACTTTTTTTTTTTCTGAATGTAACAAAATGTGATAGCCATAGCTGTTCTTATGGGTTTTTTGTTTGTTTTGGGGTTTTTTTGTTGGCGTTTTTTTTTTTTTGTTTGTTTTGGTTTTGGATTTTTTTATTTTGTTTTGTTTTGTTTTTTGGTGGTTTTTTTTGTTTGTTTGTTTGTTTTTTGTTTATTTTGTTGGCTTTTTTCCCTGAAAAACTGCTAGACCGTAAAGCATATGTCAGTTTGGTTGACAGGTGTGAATAACAAACACATGGAACTGAGGGGTGGAAGTTTCATCCTGCAGTTACTGTTTACTTACTTTTACGTGACTCAATTTATCTATCTAGTGATTAGAGCTGCAGTATTCATAGAAACATGGTAATATGTATGCTTTCTTAGGTTTATTTTCATAGTGAATTTTGTTATTTTTTAGATGAAGCAAAGATAAAGGGATTGGCTACTCCTAACAGTGCTTCTCTGACTCAAAGTCTTGAAGGTCATAGTGGTAAGTGTATTTGGGCATTTAGTCTACTTTTGGTTAGAATAAACAATGCAAGATTTTGTGAAGCTGATAGAGTAATTTTGGAATAACTTTTTATTGTGAGTTTGAAATAAAGGTTATGAATAGTCAACATGCGTATGTAACAACTTGACTGTATATTTTTACTATGTTATCATGGATAAGGCTGTTTGGGGTTTTTTTAAAAAATAATGTCTGTGAGATTTGCTTATATGTTACAGTAGCTTTCCATTTTCTTCTGAAGAAATCAAAGTTAAGTCAGCAAACCTGATCTCTGTCTTAAATATATCTTAATTTTCCCTTTATTGACAAATTACAGAATGTGTATATGCATAGACTGCAGTGCAGTGTACAGACAAAGATTAGAGAGGTTAGAAAGCATTATCCTGAGAAGGATAATGTATGAAAGTAAAAATTGAATGCAGCAAAATTAGGGAGGAATTAAATTCTCATGTGAGAAATGTTGAATGATTGTCACCCATGGACAATGGGATATGAAGAGGATGCTAAAATCCTTTAATTATTTGAGGAAATGGACTTTTTTTATGAGGACTTGCAGTTGAAATCTGCCAAGAGTCAGGTTATTTTAAGGGCCTGGTTAAATAGGATTTGAACAAATGAATTGTGAGGAATTGATTTCATGGATACTTTGAATGGATGTCTTCAATTCTGAAATAAGTTACTGTTACCTTAAAAATCCCTGACATTCAGAAAATCTTTGATTGCATTTGTTGATAAAGTTTGTGACTGAAGTACTGAAACATGGAAAGGATACAGAGAAAATGGGTGCTCAGCAGTGAGGGCATGAAAAAGTGTGATGCAAATTGCTCTACATTATGGAGCTGATAAAAGTTCAAAGATATTTCAAGCAAAGTCAAATATTTATGAGTGGGATCCCATATGAAACTTGAGGGTCTGAAGGATCTGTGTATAGAGTGCTCTTCTGGGTAATTGTCAGGGAGATTATGTTTTAAAAGTGCAGCAATAGTGAGGATCAAACTACTAAGAGGAAGAAAACGCCCAAACTTCCTACAACAGTAAAATTTTATCAGTGTCCCAGACTGTCAGAGGTGAGCAGAAACTGCAAAACCATGATTTGGGTTTTGGCCTTGGAAGCAGCTTTCTGAGCAGGATTTGGAGAGGATATTACTCCAGTGGGTGAATACAGAAGCAAAAGGAGCTGTTGAGTAGACTTTTGAAAGAGGAAATAAGTGGCACAGAAAGAAGCATACAACTAAATCAAAGTCAGCAATACAAATTTCTGAAGAGCTCCAGGTTGATTAAGTTGGATGGAGTGTTTTTTATTAAGTTACTTAAATAATGCCAATAAAAAGCTTTTTATCACTTTCTAGGTTTTGTGCAGGTTGTGACATGGAACGAACAATATCAAAAATTGACTACCAGTGATCAAAATGGCCTCATCATTGTGTGGATGTTGTACAGAGGTATTCTGCAGGATAAACTTGAGATGCGATAATATTCTGTGTCATGAGAAAAACTTCTTGCAGTTTTTACAATACTTTTTCAGAGTTTTTATTTTGCAGATTGTATAGCTCAAAATGGTTCTAAAACAATTTTCAAGGTTTTATTGTAATACTTGTCTATATTTTTTATAGTGTAGTCACATGTGACAAGGCATTTGTCCTGCAGAGCTACCTTAGGAGAAGATACCAGTACTTAGCCATGTGCTTGACAAACTGCTCTAAATTTCTTATCTCTGTTAGTTTATTCCCTCGGAATACAATATAAATAATATATTGTGCACTGTGTACAAACACATTAATGGACTACAGGGACTCATCAACTCTGCTTAAAACATCAATTAAACATTCACATGGAAAGAATCTTTAGAAATATTTATAGTAGTGAACTAATATGAATAACCAGTGTATGGCTGTAATTATCTTTTATTGCTCTTGACCTTTTCACACACACATGTACTACCGTGGTACACTGAAATTCATTTGAGAGCCAGCAAACCTCACAGTTAAGGTAACCACTTTCCAACACATGTGGGAAAGAAAAAGAAAATAAAGGGTTTTCCTATTCTCTTGGGAATTTTAGTTTAATGAAAAATGGAAACAAATAAAATCTTAGCTCTGCTTCTCGTTTCAGGAGTAAAGAATATAACTCAGTCTTTCTAGCTGATATGTGGTGGCTACTGTCACATAAATAATCTCTTAGTTTTGGAAAATTATCAGTAAATTACTTACCACCTATTCCTAGCAAAGCCAGTTGTTCCCTCTGTTTATATTTCCTATTGTATTCTTGTCAGTTCTGAAATTACTTAAGCACAGAGCTCTTTCTGTAGGGCCCCTCTTGGACTTTGGCTCCCCTTTCTGAGTCCTCATTTGTCATGTTCACTTTGGAAATGAGCTGCTCCCTTCTGAACATTGAGTTTCACAGTAACTGTGTCTGTGTCTTCTGAGGACACTGTAGTGTAGTCTTGCTAGGCTTTTACTGAAAGGGCAGTTCAGTGATTAGCATGTACCTTGAATCCTCTAGAGGTTTATCAAATCACGAGTGTAAATCAGTTTTTCTTTCACTACTAACAGGTTCTTGGTATGAAGAGATGATTAACAACAGAAATAAATCCGTGGTTCGAAGTATGAGCTGGAATGCTGATGGGCAAAAGATTTGTATTGTATATGAAGATGGAGCTGTGATTGTTGGATCAGTGGATGGTAAAATTTTAAGCCCTACTAAATGTGCTATTACACAAATTCGTTTGTAGTGTTATATACATAGTGCTCCCGTTTCTCTAGGTAAATACAATTAATAGTTACTTACTAATTGTTGCTTTGACTTTAGTTGTTTTAGTTTTTACACTGGTAACTTGCATCCTGTTTTTAATTTTGTGGTATATTTATTAAAGTGCAGTCAATGTTTTGTTCCAGGCAATCGCATTTGGGGAAAAGACTTGAAAGGCACCCACCTGTGCCACGTGGCCTGGTCCTCTGATAGCAAAATTTTACTCTTTGGAATGGCAAATGGAGAGATTCACATTTATGACAATCAGGGAAATTTTATTGTAAGTTCATTGTGGTATAATTAAGGATTATCATTAACTTCAACAGGCATAAAGGCCCACTTCCTCCTAATTTATTTCATGTTTGTTTAGTTGGTGGCCTTCAGTACTGAGAACTGGACAATCTCCTGCACAGAGTTTTTATTCAAGAGTTCTGAAGCTTGTTATTATATTTATTTCTTTTTGGGTAGCTAAAGGAATATCACATCAACTAATGCCTTTTTGCCTTGCAATAATTACTGAAAATGTTAAAGTAGGAATGGTCATACTAGTGAAATGAAATGAAACTCTTTAGGACATCTGAAAACCTTTATTTTTCAAAGATGTTTGTGATGATAGGTCAGATTTAATATTTTTAGCTGTTGTTTTTTTCCTCTTTTCATTATTTGGAGGAACTAATGCTGGCTTAAAGGATATTGACTTCTTACAGCTTCTGCTTCTTAAAGTATTAGCATGCTTTTAGAAAAAAAGCAATAGTTTATTTTCCTATTGTTCCTATTCTTTACAGAAAAACTGGTGGTGATTGGAAAAATAAAAGGAAATAGCTATACTATATTGTTGAATTCCTACAACCTAGATTTACTTATTTATTTTTATTTACTTACTTGGAGTGTTGGAATATGACTATAACAAAATGCTAAGTAAAACACTGACTTTAAAACCAGTGTATTTGGGACCATGTTCTTAATGTTAAATGCTTAATATGGTGAATTTTCTTCTCCTTTCCATTACCTTCCTAAGAAAGTATCTGCTACCCTTCCCATTTTCTTTTCTTTATCCTCCCACTGTGTGAGTCATGGGTTTCCGAGGGCTACAAATTACTGAAATTCTTTAAATAATTTGCTGTCATTTCCCCCACCATATCAACAATATGGATCGTTGTGCACTCTCTCCCTCTCCCCTTCTCTCCCATAACTTACCTGGCATTCCTCTTTGAATTGATTCAGGAATACTTTTATCTTTCAGACAAACCATTACCTCTGTTACCAGGTATTCAGGGCTAATTATTGCAGAAGTTAACTTATCTTAATTGGTGTTCAAATTTGGACACTAATCTTTTCCAATTGTCTTAATATGTTATTCGGCAGACTTTAGTCAAGAAAAAGCAGACAAAAGGTTGTTCCTTTTTTTTTTTTTTTTTTTTTTTTAAATATTGTGCCCAGGAATGGTTTGAAATAATTTTTTTTATTTTTTGCAACATTCCACGGAGTTTCTTGTGTCTATGCACACAGGTGTGTGTGTGTAGTGGGCTTTTTATGTTGTTGATTTTCTTTGTTTTTAAGTTTTTTTTCAAAGAATGAAAATGCCAACATTAGGGTACTTCTTTGTAGTTAAAAATATGTTTTCCTGTGTCTGATCTGGCTTTGATTATATAAGGAAGTTTTTCACGCCCATAAAATTCTGAGAACTTGAAAATTTTTCTTGGGACAGGAAAACAATTTTGCTTAGACATCCTGTCTTTTGCAAGTATCAGTGGAGATATAAATTAGTCTTTTAATAATGTGTTGTTTATGACTTTAATTAACCATTCTTGTGCAGGTGAAAATGAAGCTGAGTTGTTTGGTGAACTCAACTGGAGCATGCAGTATTGCTGGGATACACTGGTACCACGGTACCCAAGGCTACATTGAACCCAACTGTCCTTGCCTTGCTGTCTGTTACGACAACGGGAGATGCCAGATAATGAGAGATGAAAATGACTACAGTAGGTACAAAATGTGGGGTGCAAGTTATTGAGCTCCTCTTGACCCAAGTGTCTACTTATGTTGATATTTTTAATGTTTATTCCTTAAAAACTAGATCCTGTTTTGATTGATGCTGGTATCAGTGTAGTGTGTATTCAATGGAACCCCAATGGAAGCGTCCTGGCAGTGGCAGGCTCCCTCAGCACAGCTTCTCAAGATAAAGATGTCAATGTTGTGCAGTTCTATACTCCCTTTGGTGAGGTAAAAATACTTGATATATAATGTAAATGTTAATTTGCTTGTTTTTTAAATTTTATTTTGCTACCCAGGGTCATTACTGGTGGACTTTGGATGTCAAAATGTCGGTGTTTAGTGCTCTGAGGTATCCATCTAGGATATCCACGTGGATCTGGAAACATGACACAGAACCAAGTACCCTTTCAGAACAGCAGGGTAGTGGCCAGCATGAAAATCCAAGTGCATCTCAAAACACTAATGATAGGATAAGTGTGGTGTCTAACTCTGAACACCAGACCCCTGAGATGAGACTGTAGAGGACAAGCAGTTTGGAGCTTAGGCAGCAGTCAAGATGTCAACATCTGTGTATCTAATTCGGAAGTACTTGTCTTTATATGCTGGCCGTGTAAGAGACTGGGACATCTCAGGATTGGAAGCTGAAAATGCAGCAGTGAATGCTTCTCTCTTTTTTATGGAATCACTAAAATGGCAAAAAGGTGTCTGGTATCAGTAAAAGCAATGGCTCAGAAACCTCAGAAAAGCTAAATTGTTTCTAAAATTCTTCATTTGGCTGTTGGGGCTATTGTTTTGTAAATATTTTTTGTCCATCCTGTGTTTTTTATAGTATGTTAAATGTTTGATAGTTGAGAGACAACCGGTCAATATATTTGTGTTGTGCCATTTTTGCCTTGCCAGGTGATATCCCTTTCCCTCTTAGTAATATATCTGGAAATCAGTAAATGAGTGTTATTTGTCAGAGTGTGATGAAGTTTGTCCCTTGTACGGAGGAAGTACTGACCAGCTCTGAGCTATGCTGTGAAAGGGGTGAAGATCCAACATCATCTGTAGGGGTTTCCTTAGTTGAAAGTATTTAATGGAACCTGAGATTTTGGCAATAATGTTACATCTCTTGTTGTCCTTTCGATTAACTGAAACTGGTGTTCCAGATTTTGTATTTACTGTTTGGAAGTAAATTCTTTAGGTTTTAGAGTAGTTTTGTACTAGTTCTGATACTCAGATATGGACTTAACTTTTTGGAAGATGGTATTTTCTGTGAATAATGTGTTTGCATCTGATCAAAGGCATGAAATAGGTACTGAACTGTGTAAGTTCATTGGTAGCAGTTTCCTTAGGCACAAAGTTATGCCCTCAAAAGGAAAGTTAGATCTGAGCATAAGTATCAGTGTTCTGCTGAGTAAAATGTATTTTTAAAGCCTAAGATTATTCAAAAACATACAGTAAATAGTAAATTAGTGTATCTTTTATTACATACATCTATATTATTTGCAACTAAAAATGTACCCACAAACAAGAGCTCTGTGGGACTAAGGTTATAGCTTCTGAAAACATTATTTTTTTTCTAATTGTGTCTTTCATTCAATTTAAAACTCTTCAGCAAAATGAAGATATTTGAAAAAAGATGGAAGGTGTACCAACTGCCTTTCTTAGATTCTTTTGGAAAGGGAATAGAGAGGAGGAAAATGACCATTGCCTTGCTGAAAACTGTACCAATGCAGCTAATTCATTGCATGCTCTTGACATAGATTAGGGATGTGTTTTTATTTGTTTAAACTATCAGCTGTAATTGAAGATGTTGTACATGAACTAACTAATATTCTTCCAGCATCAATGAAACTTCTGAGGCATATCAGGATCAGTACTATTGCTGTGTTTGTTTTAGTTGTCACTGAAATTATAGAGGTGATTCAAATTACCATCCAAAGGGAATAATGTTTATACTGTCATTCTCCATCTACTGTTTATCTTTGTGATCTTGAGTTATCACTGAGTTCTGGTTTTTCTTTCTTTCTGGAGAAAAAAAAAACAAATGAAAAAACAACAAACTAAACCTGAGGTGAAAGAGCACTTAGGTAATGCATTTTAATATCTCCCTCTTTTCTTTGCATAGGTATTGCAATTTGAGAATTTTTATGGGGTACTGTAAAGAATATCTATGGGGTTTTTTAATCAAACTATCAAAACTGTTGTTTATGTATTTTAGAGTGGCTTTCCTGTGATAAATTCAGAATATTTTTCTTTTTTTGTTCTAACCTAGCACTTACGTACTCTGAAAGTTCCTGGCAAACAGATATCCTCCTTGTCTTGGGAGGGAAGTGGACTGAAAATTGCACTGGCTGTGGATTATTACATATATTTTGCAAACATTCGTCCACATTACAAGGTATGTAGTAATGTGAAACTTAATTGTATTAATAAATTTCCTGTTATTTATTCTCTTTCTGATCAGGTTGAAAAAGTCGGTTGCTCTAATGTACATATATACATATGTGTGTGTGCATATATGTGTATATGAAATCATTGCTTAATTTAGGATTACAGCTTGATCAACACTACTGACTTGAAGTTTCATTGGCATGTGAGGGTCTGTCTTGGTGATGCAGTGACTTAGCCTTTGCTTTTACAATGAATTTGAAGTTCCATTTTCACAATAAGGAAATGTATGCATTGTTAATATGAACAGAATTGGGCACGATTCTAAATTTGGTGGTAATTGAGGATGTCATTAGGTAAGGCTCCTGTGTTTTCACTGCTGTTTAGTTAACTAGGTTGGGTTAAGTGATACGATGGGAGTTATTTGAGCCTTACTTTTACTGTCATTTTTTTGGTGGTGAATTTTTCATTTGAACCAGGAAAGTTGTGTGGAAGCCTGAACAATAGGAATGAATGTAACCTGATATATGTACTTCCTACTTATATTTCAATTTCCTATATACTTCTTACAAGTGTATATTCAGCTAATTCTAAAGAAATAATATTTTGTCTACCACCTGAATTTTTTTTTTCTTTTTTTTTTCTTTTTTTTTTTTTGTTAGGAGTTAGGACTATTTCACTTAAATGTACAGTTTAACAAATAATAGCAATTACTGTCCAGAATATAGTAGTGTATACTTTTTTTTTCCCAGCACAGGATATGTTCTTTAACCATCTGTGTGTAGCCACTGTAATTAGAGAGAATGCAATGTGAGGAACATCCTGCAGCTATATTGAAATATATTCTTCCGCTTGGTTGTGAAAAACCATTGGTCAGGGAGTTGTAAACACAAATCTGCTAGGAAGCAATTTAAAATAGTTTGTTGTAAATCTTCTGCAAAAAGACTTTGGAATTCTGAGCTGGAAATTAGTCTTTCAGGAAATGCTACCTAATGTTTATTTTGGGAAATGTGTAACATCTGGAACACATGCCTGTTGCTTTTTCTTAAACTCATCAGTATCTAGGAGACCAGGAGTATTTCAAGATCTGTCACAGTTTGCAAATTAATAATATTTTGAAACCCTAGTTTTAGAAACTGCAAGTGTAAGCTCTTCCTCCCTCCCTCCCACCCCCCAGTTTTGTATAGCTGAAATGGAAAAAGATGTGTTCAAATTAACTTTTTCTGCAGGAAATCAACTCTTAATATGTTGGTAGAGTACTCTATTTCAATGTTAAGTGTTTTTATGGTGAATGTTACATGTTTTCCTTCAAAAAATAATACACATTGCTTCTGTGTTCTGATTATATCAGTAACTCCCTTTTAGGAACAAGATACTCTAAAAGTGACAGTCATTAAATGGGAGTGATTCAAAGCTGTAATTATCTTAGTCTGGATTGGAATTAATGACCTAGAGATGAAGAGTTAGTATCATATTACTAATCTACTGAATAATCTGTTTTCATCTATTTTTCAATAAGCCATAGTAAGAGAAAGGGGATTTTAAATTAACATGACAGTAAAAACTATAAATTGAGCTGATCTTTTTTTAAACTATTCACAGTTTGCATGGAGTTGTGATACTAATTTATACTCTATAGATCTATTCTAGAAGTTCTTCTGTTGATGCTGTAGTTTATCGTCTTGGTTTCATTTCCTGAGAAGTCTGGGAACCTCTCTTGCCAACATTCTAACAAGCTTTCTCTTCTTTCTCTCTACTATAGTAGACGCTGATGCAGAGAATTCTGTTAGTTTTTCTACAATTGCGTCATCATCATCTTTAAGTGTTTTGCTTTATCTCATTTATTTGACAGTTTCACCTCCTTCCTGAGGTATTTTCTGATTCTGCAGTATGAGAAAGGGTTTTCATTATTAAATTCTGTATTTTAAATCAATTGAATGCAATAAAATGTGTCCTTGTATGTATATTCAATTTTTTTGCCTTTTTGCCCTTTCTCCTACTTGTTACAGGAATAATTATATTCTTCTGAGAGGAAGGGAGGTGTTTTCTCATGGTACTAATATGGAAGAGGTGATGTGAATTATTACAGTGCTCCTATATAATTGCTAATTTTTGTCTGCTTCTGGAATTGCACTGTTTAAGGTATTTATTATATTTCCTTTGGGAAATGAAATTTGAGTTTCCAAATCAATAGTCACAAAGTAAGCATTTTCATGGCAAAAACCATCATCACAGTGGGTATTTCTGCATACCTGCTGAGCAAGGAAGAAACAAGGTAAAGTGAGATCTTGTCACATTTTAAGGTTGATCCTTCAGTTCTGAGGTTCTGTGTCATAGAAAGGCTTCTTTTGCCAGTTTAATATTATGCCAATATCTTATTACCTGAGCTGTATTCACATACTTTTAATAAATTGGTTTGTCACTTGACAGGTAAAAAATATTGATTGTGTGTATGAAACAAACTCTTTCTTTCATGGCTGTGAACAATTCATTCATAAGAAATTTCTTATAATTTCTGATTGGTTTTATCAACATTGTCTTTCTTGGCAGTGGGGTTACTGTTCCAATACTGTTGTTTATGCCTATACCCGACCGGATCGCCCGGAATGCTGTGTAGTCTTCTGGGACACAAAAAACAATGAGAAATATGTGAAATATGTCAAGAGCCTAATTTCCATAACGACTTATGGGGACTTCTGTGTTTTAGCAACTAAAGCAGATGAAAATCAACCTCAGGTAAAATCTGTCTTTTAATTTTCACTTGAAATGCCCTGTTCCACATATCAGTTCTTTACACAGATAAGTTCTTTACCTAAGATGAAATGTAAAAGTCTGAATCTGTCTTAAAGTTGTGTCAGTTGTCATTTGACAGAATGGCACTTGAATGGGCTCAGTGTTTAAAAACAAAGAACCCCAACAAATAATGAAGTAGCTGATTAACTGCATCTACAGATCAACTCCTTGTAACCATTAGTAACCTAATAAAAACTGCAGCCTTCCAGATTGATATTTCTTTAGAAATATTTAGAACAGTTCTCCAGAGATGAGCTGAAAGCATCAGAATGCTAATGAATATTTCATCAGTCAGAAATGGAAAAAAAAAAGGAATTTCTTAGGTGATATAAATTACATGTTACTGCAGTTTGTTTATTAATTTATATTATATGTAGTCACAAATGATAAATGTATCCTCTGGTTAATAAATGGTTGGTTAGTGTGATACTGTTACATGATTTTTCTTGCTGCAATCACTTCAGAGTTATTTTCTGTATCACTTATATATTGCTTACAAAGGAGGAGCATGAGACAGAGTCATTTGGTTCCATGGTAAAAAACCCCAGATATGCTTTAGTGCTGCTTTGCTTCATTGTGCAATAAATGATGTACTGTCATATAGGCTGAAAACATAGGAAATGTGGCCATAAACATTTAGTGAAGTTGAGTGCAATGAAATTTTTTTTTCTAGATTGTAATTTTAAAGGAGGAAACACACAGTGGAGACACTTAGTGTAGCTTTACTGATCATAAATAAGAGATTGAATTTTAGCACCTGAAAATTACAATTAACAAGGACCTTTCATTTGTTTTGAAATGGCTCCAGTGTAATTATTAACACTGTGAGTTGCTGGGTTTTGGGAAATGAAGTGCATAGGCTTATGGATAGCAGCTCATTAGAGTTGTTTTTTGAAAAACCAATCTGTTTTACAAGAGTTTTGGGTCATTAGAATTGTGATTTCAAAATGGCAGAATGTACAGCAATAGCTAACGGGACAAAAAAGACTTAATTTCAGCAAGACCTGTTTAAAGATATTGCAAGTAGATGTAAGTTACAAAGGACTTCATGTTGATATCCACAGTAAGGCTGGATAAATCAGACAATTGAAACTCCCTGCCCTGGCACTACCCTGTGTGGGTCATAGAGCCTGTCTTGAATACTGCTACTCCATCACTCCTTGACAGGCTCTGATCTACTGACTTGGAGGCTCAGAAGTGACTAGAAAGGGCATAAAAGAAAAACTTAGTGTAGAGTGACTGTTGGGATAATTTACCAGAGAAGAATTAATGTAAACATGATGGAAATAAAAAAAAAATGAGAGTTAAAAAAGCCAAGTGTATTTTCCTACAGAGGAAGAAGGACAACATTTTTTTTTTAAAATAAAAATTTGAGAATGCTGGTGGAAAGTTAAACTCATGAACAAAGAAATAAATATACTACTTTTGTGAGGTACTTGTTGGTGGCCAAACCAGAAAAAGTAAGTTATTTAATGAAAAGAAATCCATGTTCAGCTCTTTTTCTTTGAAAGAATGAAATTCATACATTAGATGAAAAGCTAAATTGAGCTGCTCTCATGTGATTAATAAACTGTCAATCTATCAGTTTCAAAGGGTAGCTCTACTGTTGCTGTAGTCTGCTACCACAATTACATGGATTGTTCAGGAGGTGAAAGAGTTATGAAAAACTAATTATCTTTCATTTCCTGGAGAGTCAGGGTAACAGCTCTTGGGCAATTCACATTTTGGTAGCCCTGTATATTTTATTTATTTTATTTTAAGTCTAAAGACTTGACTGTAAAAGTTGCTCCTTACTTTCCACACTTCTCATTCAAGGCATTTCCCTATGCAATAATCATTAAGCTATTTAATCCTTGATTTAGATCTAGAGAAATACTTCAGCTACAAAAATGAAGCATTGGTGTCTAGTCAATTTTTTATGTATTTGCATCTTCCTGAATTTAACAGCACAATCTCTGAGGTGCTTGTGCTGTCAAAGCCTTCCCAAGTGATATTACAAGGGGAAAACTAAAATAAACTAATCAGTTTTGAGTGATATTGCAGGGCAGAGGGAGAGCCTTATTGACAATTCTCCCCACACTGTTACCCTCTTGGAGGTTCAAGGAGATGGAGATCTGCAAAGGATAGAACAAAGATCCTAACTTGCTGGGACTTTATTAGGTTGTTTTTGCATGAGCAGCTGATGGGAATTAAGTCACTGAGTCAGTGGTGTATCATGCATGTAAATACTCACAGTGCAGTGTGTGCCTCACGCAGCAGCAGGTGAGACCCTGCCTGTTTTGCCACATGTTGTCTGTGGACGTGCTGGTGCTACCTCTTACCTGTTGTATTTGGTCTGGTAGATTTGCTCCCATGCATAAAACAGCTGGTTATTTTCCTGTTTTGTGCTTGTTCTTCACTTATAGTGCTGACTGGCAAACAGCTCATTACTCTCATGGTTATGCTGCTTTATATTTACTGCAGTCATGGTCTCTCTGTTTTCTGTTGATGATGAGCATTAGAATGTGTGATGTGGCTTATGAGATGCACCTTCACAGAAAATCTTGTACAGCTTACTAATTTACAAAAATGTGGTGGTAATGACACTTGCTTTTATTTCCATACAGTATGTGCTGGTTCTCTGCAATTCTATTGGCACACCCTTGGACCCAAAATATATTGATATTGGTAAGCAACTTGGTATAGGCTTATTCTGTAATTTGTGTTGGAATTGACCTGTTAGTTATCTGTTAATAAAAATAATGGCTTATAAAACCAGTTATATTCTTTGTCAAATTGATATTGATAGTTATATTCTTTGTCAAATTGATAATTGATAAAAACTGATTCTTACAGTTAATGCAAACTATAGACAATAGAATTTTTAAAAATTCCTACTTAATTTCTTTTTTTTTAATGGTTGGTTTTTGGCAATTCAGATTCTCCTGCACAACAGTGGTAATTCAACTTCTTTTTAAGAAAATGTGTTTTGAAAAAGATCCGGTTTTATCAGAGCAAGTGAAATAATTTTGATCTAGATTTTCATTTAAAAATTACTTGTTACTGCTTCCCAGATATCTTAAACATCAATTTCTTGTGTTTCAGTGTTATCTTTTCCTTATCTTCCTCACAATTGGTTTATCTAAGTAGTTTCAGATTATAAACTAAAATTCAATTAAAAAAGAAAATCAGTAGATTATAAAAGAAGTATAAAAACAGCCCAAAATCCTAAATAGTGCTGAATTCCAGGCTTTCCCTACTGCTTGTTTGCTGCGGGTGTGGTACAGAACATTGCCAAGTAATTGCAAACCACTGTTTTCTGTGACTTTTGCTTGAGAATAAAGATCATTAATTATTTTCCCTTTAAACAGAGGAGGGAATTGTAGACAAAGTGACAAATTAATCAGTTTTTTGATTAATGCATCCACTTTTATTTGTTCTGGTTTTTGCTTTATTTTTGGTTTGTTACCCGAATAGATCTGAATTTGGATTCAGAGTAGACACTGTGAACTCCGTTTGCAGTTTTCTTTTTGAAGCTTGATTCTTTGATTAAGTCTTCTGTTTTGTTGAAAGGCTAAATAATTTATTTAAATTTATAAAAATATTTATTTTCTTTTGAGTGAGAGAGAGGACTCTATTCTGACAAGAAACCTCATGAAGTTTTTTTGACATAAATTGCCTTCTAGAGCCATTGTTTTATCCTCTCTGCAAAATGAAACTCTTGTGGTTAAATTAGTCTCAGTAGAGAAGTTAGTTCCGACTCATAGTGCTAATACTTGGTGCTAATATTAAACAACAAAGAGCTATTCTGTCTGATAAAATTGATGGGTAAAGTGTCTAGCAAAGTAAGATAGAAATGATGGGGAAAGTAAGGTGAAGAACTATTAGACATGGAAGGAACAACAATTCACAGAATATAGGTAGGGAAAAAAATCAGCCAAAGGCTAGAAATAGCTGAGATCATAAAGATGATTATTTTCCTCAACCAGTGCTTCTGAACGGTTTTATTCTTTATTATATAATAACTAAGTTTGTAAGTATAATTTTCTAATGTTCAGTTTTTCAGTGATAGCAGGAGGAAATCTGCTGTGAGTCACATATGTTGTGAAATTCATGCCCTATATTGTAGATCATAATTAAAATGAAGAGTATGGTCTGATGAATGGGTTTGACTACTTTGTCCTATGGAAAGTGTATGAAATATTGTAGTAGTTTTAGTCTTGTGATTTCTGTTTGTGTCCCTTTCATGTCCTCTTGCCACCTTTTGCAATAGGGGGATCACATCAGAGTCTTAAGGAATAACGTGTCCAGGAAGTTCAATATCAAATATTTAGCAAGAATGGAGGAAAAAACAACAAAACAACCAAGCAATGCCCCCCCCCAAAAAAACCCCCCAAAACCCCAAACAATTCCATAAACCCCAAACAGAACCCCAACAATATAAGCACTGAAGTAAGATGATGTGGTGGGTGATAGCGGTGTGAGTTGGGTGCCTGTTTTGTCCCTTGTCCTGTCTCCACTCCTGACAGATGTCTGCACTGTATGTGGCCACTCGTTCCCTGGACTTACTTGGCAGGTGGGATTGGGGTGGTGGGAGGAGGATTCAGGGACCTAGAGGGAGTAGTTCTTCTCATTTCTGCAGTTGACGTCTAAAATAAGTTGAGTGAATCATTTTCATGGAGGGGGTCTTTTTTGCTCTCCGTTGGATATGAAGAAGCCCAGGGCAGCCAGCTCATCTTTGTCAGAGATGTCTAAAATTAGGTGAGATGAATCCCACTCACTGTTAAAATTAGCTTTGCATGTACACCTCTAACTGCATATAAACTCTTTGCTTTGCATTTTTCTAGTGTTCTGTTTGTGTGAACTTTTTGAATATCTCTGTGAGAGTTTTATTTACATTATAAACAATGGTTTCTTTATGATTTCGCCAGTATCACCCATCTCCTACAGCTGCCTGTACACAAGAAAATAATCTTTTTCAGTAACTGAAAACAGTTAAAAAGGCTATTTAATTGAAAAATGCTGTTATTCCAACTGTACTTGAATTGTGCTGAAGAGATTAAATAATCTCTCCCTTTAGCATAGCAAAGCTTTCTGCAGTCTGCTGATGTTCCCTTCAGTATTGAAGGATGAGTTTAGTGCGTAGATTTGCAGTGCTCTTTCCTAGAGTGAGTTCACTTGTGAAAATGCTGGGCATTACAGTCTTCGGCCTCATAGATGGGCAAATACCTGAGGTTAGGAATATTTACATTTTTGAGTTCTGAAAAATTTTTGTAGCCTCAGTAGTTAAAATGTTACAAGTGACTCTTTTATTGCTGTATGGTAAACATAGTCAAAGATTCAACCTTTTTAAAAAAAATATATGCATCCTGTAAGACTCCTCTCCAAACTTGCAGAAGGGATTGAAGGTAAAAGTGAAAAGCAAATGCCTATAAATGCAGCTCTTTTGGAACACATTGTGCTGGTTTCATCATAGTTACTTTCCTCTTTTTGTAACATTTAAAAATGCAACTTTATAGAACAACTTGAAATATTTACAACACAAGGTCAGTTTGTGAGAGAGGTTGACAGTTGTACATAGTCAAGGCCCTATTGTACAGTGTATCATGCTGTTTATCACAGTTGGAGCTTCTTGGCAGTAGGAAGTGTAATTGTTCCAGTTTGACAGCATGCTGAACTTAAGCAGCTGTCTGGTCTTGCAGAAGTCAATAGAGAGAGAACCTTGTAAAACCTTAAGGGCAGAAGACCTTTCTGAAAGTTCTTCTAAGATTCCAGTTGATACATGATTTCTAACAAAATCGTTGTCCTTTTGTTCCGTTTATAAATGAAGAAAATCAGCATTAAATCAAATCATCATTATTAATAGCTTAAGATATAAGCAGTTAAAAAGTAAAATTAACTTATCTCTTACTCAAGATAATTGGAGGGGTGTTACTGACTTATGAAAAATGCTATTATCTGTTTGTGAAATTATTTTAATTTTTTTCCTCTTCTTTCTACCAACACAGTTTTTCGGGTAATTTTCTTTTAGGAAACTGATATATTGTTGCATTAAGTTCTGTCCCTAGAAAGTTAGGTGAGCTTTGTTTTGAACTGTTTTTCTTGTTTTGGAGTTCTAAGTGCCGTCTTTCAGAGTGGCTTAAATATACTTAGGTTGTTACTTTATTTGACTTTCATAAATGCTGAGGAAAAATTACTTCTTATGCTGTAGGATGTCCTCAGCAGACCACTTGGTATCTGCATGCTCCTGCCTTGAGTGTGTGCTCTTCAGTGCCTTGAGTCTAAACTGTATTTTTTGACTGGCTGTAATTACTGAAAATTGTACACACACAATCTTTGGTTTCTAGCAGACTGCCCCTTGTTGGAACAAGAATCACCTGGAGCTCTACTGAGCATAAAGGGTTTACTCCTCCTTGAGACTTCCGTACCTTGCAGGCCTCTTGGGCAAAGTCTCTTGTACTTTGTCCTGGTAGGAGATGGATAGTGGAGAAAAACGACTGCTCATCTAGGAATGCTTGTAGCTGACGGGTTATTTAAATAATGCATCTGAGAATGTGCTAAGGCATAATTTGTCTGAATTGTCAATTTATAATACTTTATAATGCTGTTTCAACAAAGCGCCATTAGTCTCCTAATGACAAAGTAATTGTGAATTATGCAATGTTTGATTCACCCTCAGGAAATGTAAATCTTATGTTGTTGGGCTCTACGCCAGTCGTTCAAGTGAGGCTCAAAAAAAGAAGTGCTTGTTTCCTTTATTCTGTTGAATTTTTAATTATGTCATTAGCTTTCTAATTCTTGTCTCTGTTAACAATGGCAGAAAAGGATTAATCAGTCATTATCTGATGAAGGGCCATCACTTCGCCTTTCTTTAGTCATTGATGGGTGGTTACACTTTCAGGCTGTTCCTCATACTGCTTTTTATTTTGTCCAAAGGCATTTTTCTTCCTGTGCTTCCTGTGTCTTGTGTTTGAGGTCCCTCACAATAGCTCGTGTTTGCTAGCCCATAAATTACTCTTTTCTTCATTGTCTAACATTACTGCATTCCATCCTACTCTGGTACAAAAATTAACCAACACAGTGTCTTCTGTGCTTGTTTTACAGGCTCACAGGCTTTCTGTCAAAGTCCTTTGATGAATAACTAAATATAAACCACAGAAGGTTAAATATCTTGTTATATAATATCTTTTTAATGGAAACACAACAGATGGTATCTGCTAAGAAAAGGTCACTCAGGCTGGATTATATCATCTTCTTACATGTGCTTAGGAGCACTGACATAGTGAAGTGTTGAGTTATCTTTCAAGTGTGTGTTAGCACCCAGTGAAATTAATACAACAGCCTGACCAACATACAGGTGGATTAAAGGCAGAGCTGGAGTCATGCCCAGGTGTCTTGCCTCCCTCCTGGATGGATGCCTTAACAGGGATGACTGAACTACATGTGAAACAGCATTTGAATTGCTGTTACTTAGTTGATCCTTTTAATGTAAATTATAATGGATTTTGAATATTTATGTTCTGTAAACTGTGGTTGTTCATGAGTTGTCTCACATGTCCCAACATGTTCAGTTGTCCCTGCTGTTGCCTGACATTTTCTTCCATTTGTGAGCCAACACTTGTAGAGATATTTGAATCAAGCTCTAAAATTAGGTAGATTTATTGATTAGACTAAGTTCATTCCAGTTTCTCAGGAACAGGCTGTAACAGACTTGTATGAAAACAACAGTTTAGTATTGTGTCTGTCACATTGCTTCTTTTCCATCAGATTTAGGTGGGATTACTTGTCTTGTTTGTGTATCCTATCTCATAGACTAGAAAGCTTCTCAGCCTTTTCATGTGGTGAAGTAATGCAGTCATGCATTAAGTTTGCTTTCTGTCTACTATATTTACAAGAAGATTAGACATTGAAGCAGGTGTTTTCTAACAGTTTTGAAGTGAGATGGAGTGTGTGTGGATGAAATGCAGACATTGTAGAAGGTTATTTGAGATTCCTGGATATATAGGAAAGAAAGTTTCTTTCCTTCAGGGAGGAGGCTTTATGAAGGAATAGTGAAGAGAAATGAGGTGAGAAGAGAAAGGAGGGCCAGAGAGAATTTAAAGGGCAGTTGTTTCACATGTTGGATTTGTTTTGATGGGGATGGTTTATTTAGTCCTTTTTAGTATTCGGTCACTGAAAAGTAAATCACCTGTTTAAATGTTTTCCCCACATATTTTCAATGTCTGAAAATTAAGACATTAATACTGAAGTTGGATATATGCAAAATCAGCAGGAAGAACTAAACAGTCTCAGAAGTTTATATGTTGAGCATGAAAAGCTGCTGTGCAGTGGAAATGTTGAGCAGAGGAGTGTCCAAATCTCTTGCCTCCTTCAGACTTTAGGTGCATGCATTTCTGTCTGCTTAATAGTCAGAGCATGGGTTCTGTGAAGAGCACTGATGCTCAGGCGAGCAGTACCCGCTGGTAAATCAATGCTGCTGTATAAAATGGTATTTCCCTACACTAAAGGAAATTTAAGCAATTAAACCAGCTGCCTCAAAAGGGATTCTAGATTTTCCCCAGCATGAAGGGATTGAAATGAGCATATTTTATTGCCTAGGAAATGAAAAATCCCATTCCTTCCTCCTCTGCCCCAGCAACAGTCCAAACTTAGAGTGGCTGGGACATTCTTCCCTCATGTTGAATCTATGCTGTTATGCAGTCAAGAAGGAAAACATTTTAGGAGCAGAGTGTAGCCCAGTGATGGAGGCCCTGAGGTGAGAAGGCAGAATGGAATACTTTCAGTTGGAGAAGACTGACAAGGATCACTCCAGGGCTGACCAAAAGCATGTTCCTAAGGGCACTGTCCAAATGCTTCTTAAACACTGACAGGCTTGGGGCACTGACCACCTCTCTAGGAAGCTGTTCTAATGTGTGACTACTCTCTCTGTAAAAAAGTGTTTCATAGTGTCTGTTCTAGACTTGGATTTTAGTTTCTTTTTCCACAGATTTTTCTGTTTGTGTTTTCTTGTTCAATGACTGACCAATAGAATATGCTAAAGCAATTCTAGAAAAAATGCCATGTATCCTACTTTTATGCAGTTGTTGAAGTTATACAGGCAATTTTGTAAAAGCATCAGTTCCCACACAGAGATGCTGTTCTTCCAGATGTGGCTTTGAATGGATCTGATCCTGATGATTGTGTCTGTGTGCTGTGCCCCGTGATTTCATATTTGGCTTAAATCCAGTCATCACTGAGCCTGCTCTTGCAAAGAAGGGAAGGCCCTGCCCTCCATGCTGGCTGGTCTTTCCTGCCTGCTCCAGCATTTGTGATTTTCTCTTTAATCCAACTTACTGTAATCTTTTATTTATTTAATTTTGAGCTCAGTTAGATGAATGAACTGATCCAACTTACTGGTAGAGCTGATATGAAAGAATTGGCAGGCAAATGTGTCAGGGGTTGGTATGTGTGTGCTTTTTGGCAGTAACAGTCAGTTTAGTCTTAGGCATGTTCATAAAATGCTGAATTGATTATATTCCCCTGGATAAAGCATGGATGCTTTGTCATTCTGTTTCTGGGTCACAACAGAGCTTATGTGAACTACCTTTTTTCCCAGATTGGGATATTTCAAGGTGTGCACAAACGAGCAAGTTTAGGCTCTGTGGAAGCTGCAAGTGAAATGGGGAATCACCTGGTGAGTGTGAGGAATGCCCATGGCTTTCACATGTGGGCATGGCAATGTGGTTTAACATTGTCTTGGACCACAGGTACTCAAATGTGGACTAAGTTGAGTCCAGTTATGAGGCTTAGTACAAAAATGTTGTGATTTGAGCAAACCTTATTCCCTCACAGGTCAGGAGATTCTCATGTTTCGTTTTTAAAGGATAAAAGCATTGATTGTTATGGCACATACAGCTAGAAGTTAATATAAGAACAGAGCCAATGCATAGAATTTATTAATGTTTTTGATGAAACAGGAGACTGTATCCTTCAGTTTGGATGTGACTAATTATTGAAATGAATGTGTTATAAGTACATGAAATACACTGAGTTGCATATAATGTAAACAACTGTGCTGCTCACATGTTCAGCATCATCACTAAGCCTTCTTACCCAGTACTGACATTTTTACTAAAAAGTATTCTGCAGCCATCGGGTGGCTTATATAATCCTCTTGGTTTCAAAGAAATGAAATCTGTTCAACCAATCTTCCCCCATCTGTCTCTTGTTGCACTGCTCTTCTATGTGGCAGGCTTATAGCTCCCTCCAGAGTTCTGTTCTGTGCTAAAATAGAGAGGGGAAAAAAATAAGAGATTGACTGTAAAAGAATTGTATTTTGTGCTCACAACATGTTATCTGCATGACTCAGTGTTCCATTATCAGGCTGGTTTGCACAGATCTTTCAAATTCACCTGGAGTTTGTTTGGTATCATAATAACTTACTTGTAGGATTTAAAGACATTGGGTGATTTGCATACTAGGTTTTTTCATTTTTCTATGCCTTCTTATGTGCATTCACTATTGGTTTGTTGTTGATGTTGTTATTGTTGTTTAAGTTTTGGGGGTTTTTTGGTTTTTTGTTTGTTTTTTCACTGAGCATAGACAGCAGGAATGAGATATTCAGTTTGTGCACATATTCTAAGTAGGCTTAGGGCTGAAGTAAAGAAAATACCCTGCATTCCCACACTGCGATATTTTGGTATAATAAAGTAAGACTAAGTGTACAGTCTGCTAAATATTTAATTTGCTGCCCTACAGATAAAGAATTGTTATTTGGCCCTGCTGTTAACTAAGGTATAAACAGCATTTCTAGGTCTTGTTTAACTTAAAATTTATTAACTGTTTTTAAGAAGAAGAATTTCTTCTAGATTGTCAACTTTTGAGTAGCGTTAAGTATGTCAGATATGGAAGTATTTTATAGATCTCTTTAACGAGATTCAAGATATTCCTGAACTGGTCATTAACCTGAAAGTTTGTCTATATGTTTTTGATGTTTTCTTTATTAGCACATGAAAATTTGCTGAAATAATAGGGAGAAAAGTGTTATTTGTAAAATCAGAACTTGTAGAGAATTTCTCTGTTCTTCTGGACAAGGCCGCAAAACCCTGTGAAATTTATTACCAGCTAATGAAATCTGCTGTTAGGTTGTGTGTGGTTGGATTTTTGGTTGTTGTTTTTTGCTTTTAATGTATGGGAATATGTTTTCATTCATCTTAGAAAAAAATTATGAATCAGCATCTACTCCAATGCTTGTTGCACTAATTTTGCAACTCTTTGGGTTTTGTAACAGAGCCATTATTTGTCACAATGACCAAAACACACGTGATTGCAGCTTCCAGAGAAGCATTTTATGTCTGGCAGTATCGGGTGGCCAAGAAGCTCACAGCCTTGGAAATCAATCAGCTGGCACGGACCAAGAAAGAAGGCAGAGAAAGGTTTGTCCTCAGGCTTTGTCATTTTTCTTCCTCTGCTCTGGTGTCATTGATAAGGTGGATTCTGCTATGTCTAAAATGTAAACCCTTACCTTCTCATTTTTCTAATGAGGTTTGTTGACTTGCATGCTTGTAAGATGAAATACTAGTTTTTTATAACAAGTGTGTGTTTGTTATCCCAATCCCGTAGACATTTTTGGATTAGTTCCTGTTCAGTGTCTTCATTTGCTTGCTGCATGCTTTCCTTACAGAGCTGTGTGTCGTGATGCCTTTTTATCCCTCTCCTGTTTCTCCTCCGTGCTCTCAGTTTCCAGGCAGCTCTAGTCCCTCTGATAACTTTAACTGCTTCTCATCTGTCATTGCCTGTAAGAACACAGTCTGTCCAGCTGGCTCTTCTCTAATACACTTGTGTCTGATTGTGGCTTTGACGACTAATCCTGTATGGACTTTTATCCTCTCAAACTAAACAAGCCAAAGTCAACATTGTTTTGCTTCCAAAATATTTCCTTCCCAGGTGCTCATTTGTACCGTTAACTTTTCTGTCACCTCTACAAGCTTGCAACTTTGTTATGGTTTTCTTTTGTGTTATTTTGTGTGTTCTTCCATAGAGACACTTTGTCATCTTTCTATAAATTTACCATCTCCTGTCACCATATATCCCTAATAATTATTTGTACATGGTGTAATAACTTACATTGTAGTAGGACCTGGATGTCCTAGCCTTGAACATGATTATAAATTGATAAAAATTTGAAAAATGTAAATAGTTGTAATTCAGCATTAACGATGATTTTAGCATTCTAAAATCTTTTCTAATGCTACTTTTTAAGGCAAAAGAGAGGTTATAAGTATTGAATAATACAGTAATATGTACATTTTTGTGGATGTGAAGGTGAAGCTCTTTCTAATTATGGAATAGAGCCTGGGGAAATATGGAAGTGCGTGTTTGAAAAGGACAACTGAGTGGTTGATGGTTTGCAGGAACTTACTGTTGCAGGATGCAAGTTTACAGATCATAGAGGAATAGACCACCAGGGGCTGTGAAAGTAAAAGCAGTTGCCATATCTTTATATCAATACAAAGTGGGTGTATCAAAGGGGATGCTTTGGAACATAAGAACAGGCATAGCTTTTATTCTCTTCTCCAATTCCAGTGGTTTCTTCTCCAAGGATTTGACGTACCTATGTGCTACCAAGGATGATCCTTTCTTTGGACCCACTTTTTTCTTCTAACTTTCCTTTACAGGATCTATCATATTGATGACACCTATTCAGGGTCTGGAGATGGACACCTTGATTACAGCAGAGCTTTTGAAGTGAGTGATGTTTTGAACTAGTTTATTGTGGTGTCACTGGTAGCTTGAAAGAGCAGTAGTTAGCGTTGATGTATTTATTTTCATAGATTTGTCATTAGTAGAAGTGGTTGTACTTTCTTTTACTTCTACCTTTTGTACATAAAGTGTTATGTTTCTTCTCTCTGGTTAGTGCTGTTACTGTGTCATTAAGTATCACTGGAAATGTACAGCAAATTATAGGGAACATGGAAAAAGTATATTCTGGGGTACAGTATGTGGATACCTGCCATCTTCGTGGTCAGAAGCAGCTCCCCTTACTTCAACAAAATACAAGCTTGTTGAAACTCAATAGCCTTGGTGATCGGGGATTGTTGCTTTCTTGTGTTTTCTGTTAAACACCTGTCACATTTTGGATTTCTTATTTTTCTGGAGGGAGGGACAGGACAAGAAAGGAAGTTGTTAATATTACTGTCATGATTCCCATAGCAAAGGCTATTAATACCATAAACCATCCTTATACTCTATGCTGACAAGGTTTGCTAGCCCCTTTTCACGTGGATACTTAGCAACACTTGTTTATTTAAATAAACCCTCTTTCTTTAGCAGAGCATTCTTACCTTTGCAGTAAAACTGATACTGATATCACTTGTATACTTTCAGGGAACAAGAGATCCAATTTGTGCAATAACAGCATCTGATAAGATACTACTTGTGGTAAGCTACATGTTTAACACAACTCCTAATTGCCTCTTGTGTTTAGCAGGCATGAAATTCTTCTGCTCTATGTTCATAAGCAGTCATAATTTCAAAGCATTTCTGAATTTAGAATTTACACAGACAAAATCTCTTTCTAAATTTCTTCAAAGATAACTTTAACGGTTTCTTCTGTTAACCTGGATTCTTTCTTTAGGAGGGCTAATTCAGTAAGTACTTAAAATTTAATTACAGACTAGTTGCCTGAGTTAATACTTATACATAGGATTTTATAAAGTCTAGTCAGGATTTAATTCTGTAATCTGAGTCCTGGGAAGTCTCTTTGACACTGCATGTTCTAGACACAAAGATTTACAAAGTTTGTCGGTTTACCTATTAATGATATAATGTATGGTACTATCCTATATATAAATTAAGACACTTATGGATTATACATAATCCATAATCACATACATCTGTGAGGTATTGAATCAGGCCAAGGAGCTGCTTCATTTTTTTGTTCTGATCTGGAAAGTCATCTCATTAGATGAACAAACTTAATGTGGGCTTTAAAGCAAACTAATGGAACAGAACAAAGAGAGGGAAAGAATAATGTTTCTTCCTGTTATCCACTTTCCAAGAAAGATCTTGATGTTTTCTCATGTTCTGATTCCAGTACGGATTTTTGTTTGTATATTTTTGTTTATCCTTTGACTGGATTTTACAAAATCAGAGGGTCATGGGAGAACGCATGAACAAAAAAAGTGTGACAGTTAATAGGTGACTATGGGATTGTTTCTGCTTGAAGAATAAGAAAATGAATTTCAGACAATAATTAATCTGTGACTTTTGTTAAAAGGAAACGAATGAGAGCTCAAAATGCCTTTGAGACCATCTGGATAAACGTGCTGAAGCTGAATGCATACTTGTAGTGGTTCAATTTTCTAACACTCCTGAACTAATCTGCTTTTTAGTCTATAAGGTATACACATATGAAAAAGATGGTGATTTATGCTGAGGATTATAGGGATAGCTTTGGGGAAAAAAAAGAAAAAGAACGAATAAAGTTTTCACTCCTCTAAAATTTAATTTTGACTCATTTCCAGCAAAAGAGTTGAACAGTAGGTAAGCCAAGCTGGGTATGTTATTCACTTTACAGAAACACCACAAGAAAACAGTGGCAGTGATAATTTCAGTCCAGGGATGTCAGACTCCTTCCAGCCTGTCGGCCTGATAGTATCTTGACATGGGGAATGGGTGTTTCATTCTGCAAAATAAAGATAAACCACACTGGTACTAAGATTTGTTTCCTGTTACTCAAGCCTGTGAATAACCAGTGTATTTTAGAGCATTTCCTTTTTCAATCCAGCTCTGGTCTTGCAGTAACTGATGAGATTTGTGGCATGCAGACAGCTCCACATGAGTAGAGCTGTCCTGCTTTCAGACCTGGGCTGGTGCTGTCATATGGCACTCTTTGAGGGGATTTACCCTCAAAGGATCTTTTCACACCTCTTCTTTTTTGTTATGTGACCATGTCTGGATGTTCATGGCTCCTGAAATTCTGTGGGCTGTATGTGGACTGTAATTAAATTACTGTTTGTTTTAATGGCGCTGATTTAAGCAGATCTGTCAACTGTAGCATCTTAAGTATCTTGTTTAAATACCAAAATTCAGAACTTTTAGGGTGATGACGTTCCTTCTTTCCACTCATGCTCTGTCACTTACCCAAAAGCTCTTGTGCCTAAAACAGCATATAAATAAGACCATTTTTAAGGGTTTACTGATGGACAAATTCTCTCACTAAGGCAGCACTGCTTTCCTCTAGGGAAGAGAATCTGGCACTCTTCAGAGATACAGCCTCCCTAGTGTGGCTGTGGTGCAGAGCTATACCCTGGACTGTCGTGCCTATCAGCTGTCTTTAAACTGCAACTCCAGGTAAGTTACAGATCTGCTTCTAACACAGCTATCCAATTTCAAAACGAAGCATTAAAATTTGTAAAAATACTAATTCTATGAAATCTATAATTCTAGAATAATTATTTACTATTTTTAGTTTAATGAAAACTAATTATTAATTTTAGTTGTTATTAATGGTTGCTTAACCATTTATTTTTTAGTAGTTATTTCCATCTGGACAGTCATTGCTCTGAGAGACTGTGTTAGTAAAGGTCTCCTATGCTTTACACCCTGTACACATGAAAATACCTTTGTTTTATTACATGAACCAAACATAACCTTCCTTTGATCATGACATGAATTGATAAAATTATGTCATAACCTGAAACTTTATATCTCTATGACTTCTTTCTGTTTCTGTGTCCTTCTAATGCCTGGAAACTTTGTTCATCCCATTTAATTTTCTGTTGTTACAGACTGTAACTAATGGTGATGCTTCTAGTAAGTCTGGTTCTCCTGAGCTTCAGCTGTGCCAATACAGAATTTGCTTTCTACTTAACAGCTTTTTTTTTTTGCAAGAGAGTGCATGAGAGTGTTGGCAGAAAAGGCAAAAATACGCTGACTAATGAGAATTTGCAAGGCAATTTTAATCACTTCAAAATAACTTTATAATTTCAAACAAAATTCATAATGCATGTGTAAATCTCTTGCCTTTTCAGGTATAGCCCAAAAATAGATTGCTTCACTTAAAAGGCAGCATGATCTAGTCAGAGCCATATTCATTTTGTTTTGAACCCAAGCTGTTTTCTTCCTAATTGACTTTGTTCTAGGGAAATAAGCTCAGATCCATAGGCATTTTGAGGTTGATTTTGAAATTTTAACGTGGATTAAGGCTGTCTACCTTTCAATATTTAGAAATGCTATTAAAATGGCCTTGTAATAAATACAGATTACTGTGATTCACTGAAGACCTACACAACTGTAAATTTTCAAATGTAACCTTTTACAAATTTTATTTTCCCCATATTTTAAATGACTTCAAGGATTAATTGGATTATAGTTCATATTTCCTTGAAAAAAAGTGAAGAATACCCTTTGTAGAAATGCAAGAAATCCCATTTTAAGGATTAAGTTTGCATCACCATGCTGACTTTTTAATTTAGTAATATGCTTCATTGCCTCCTAGTAAATAAAGAAAACCAATTGTGTTCAGTTAATTTTAGTCTTTGTCAAGGAAAGTTTAGCAAGGGACAAAACCTTTAATTTATTCAACTTGGTATCTGATGTATCTTCAAAATGCTGGATATAAAAATGGGCATATTTCAGAACCTTTGCAGGGCCAGATCCTGTGTGAGCAGATGAAGAACATCTTTCCATGCATCTGGTCTCTGCTGTGCATATAAATGAAAATCACATGCATCTGTGCTGATTCTGGCACATGACAGCATCTCATGGAATCTATAGAATTATACCATGCCAGGTTATTGAACTATTTCAGATTTACAGCCTTGAGGAGTGTCATTTAGCTGCCTTATTTTTTCTCTGTTTTTCTGTAGTCGTCTCGCTATCATAGACCTCTCAGGTGTTCTGACTTTCCTGGACTTGGACCCGCGCGCTGCAGACAGCACAGGACAGCATGAGGCCGGCGAGCAGCTGAAACTGGAACGCAAAGATGTCTGGGATATGAAATGGGCCAAGGACAACCCAGATTTGTTTGCAATGATGGAGAAAACAAGAATGTATGTTTTCAGAAACTTGGATCCAGAGGTAAATGTGAACATACATTAACTATTCATTTTGCAAATTCACTCATAAGTTAATGGCTCTTTCTTGAATCGTTTTATTCTTGTGCTTACCATCCAGTTCTGCAAGTGTTTGTTTATATAAATTTGCTTCAGGAAACCTCAAAATCTTATCAACTCTCATGTGGGAATGTTGTTTTTTACCAAATAGGTAAAATGAGTGATCAGTCCTTGAAACATAAAAATGCTGTCATATTTTTCTTAAATATATGAGATTTCAGGAGCGTATCTTTTTGTATGCTTTGTAAAACATAAATGCAATTTTAGTAGAGATACTTGTAAAACAGTTCAGTTGAATCTAAATACTGGGAGGTGTTGCTTTATCTCTTTCACATAATTTAATTACAAAAAACATGAGGATTTTTAATGATGTCTGTATTTACAGTATTGTCAGTAATGTTAGCGATTGTAGTATTTGTTTCCTATGTGAAGTGCCATTATATCCCAGTTTGGAGAGTATTTGTATGTATATATATACTTAACAGATTTGATTGGGATTTAATCAGACAGAATACAAGTTCATTCCTTTGTAACTTATTTAACTTTAAGGAACCTATACAAACATCTGGATATATTTGCAACTTTGAAGATTTAGAAATCAAGTCTGTTCTTCTGGATGCAATATTAAAGGTCAGTATAATGAATTTTATTTTGTAGGAAAAGTTTCTGTCTGTCTTAATGATAGGTATCTATTTTGTTGGGTGAAAATAAAGGTCACCAGGAATAAAAGTATGTTTCTTTATCCATTATGTTAGAATCCTGAACATCCTAACAAAGCTTACATCATCAATTTCGAGATTCGGTCATTACGAGACAGTCGACTGTTGATCGAAAAAGTTGGCATTGAGGAATCTTCCCTATACATAGAAAAGAATCCACATCCCAGACTTTGGTAAAATCTCCTATAAACCAACTTTGTTTAAATTTGTGTTCTTTTCTATTCTTTTCCTATTCAGACAAATCTAGTATGAAAGTAGAAAACCTCAAATTAAAACCAGCCAAAGCAGTATACATTTTCACAGACTCTTAAGATTTAAGATTTTATGAATGTTGCAATACCTAGAATGTCAGGCATGTGGTGTATCATGGTAGTGGGTATAGGGTGCAGGCTCAGGACACCTTTTTGCTCTGTGCTGTATGAGCCCCAAAATGCAGTGTTCCTTGTGGGAGGAAATTTAAAGGAAATGAAAAGCTGACAGAAAGCTAACCAAGCTGGTTAAGTTAAAATTTATATATTTGATATTGAACCGTAAAGAGCTTAAAATCCAGCAAAGGGAACACATCAGAATGATAATAGGAAAAGAGTAGTTTGAGTAACCTTGTTTGGACAGGCCAAAAAGGACAGAAATGACAAGGACTGGTTATGCTGTGTGTGCATGCAGCATCTCAGGAGTAATCTGAGGAATGGAGATATTGCCATGCTTAAACTAAACATGGCTCAGCTATTAAACTAAAGTTGAAAAGCCTGCATGCAAACATGTCAGAGTAAACCTGTGAAAACAGGAGTTCTGGAAATCTGTTTAATATCCCAGCTTGTAAGGGCTGGAAGAGTAAAGGCCTCAGTAATAATAGGTAATTTAATGAAAAGTCGGTGCAGAACCTAAAACTTTATTGACAAGTTTTTTAATGTATGATACCAATTCTCTTTAACTCTCTGGGGATTTTTTTACTTATCTGTACATTTCCTTAGTAATTTTGGCTATTTTGAAGCTAAATGATCTCTTGCAGCATTGGATGTTTGGCTTGCATTGAGGGGATTGGAGCACTGTTAATTATGATTGTTCAGAGGGGAGTTTAGAGTTGCTGAAAGACTGGCCAAGACACCTTGCTTTAAAAGTTTGTCCTAAAAAGCATTCCTTTCTATGTAGTTGTGCCTTTGTATCCAGAACATTCATTCCGAAACCCAGGATTTGCTAGTTACATATTGAAAGTTTCTGTAATAATACTGTAATTTTATTAGCTTGAGTGTGTAGGGTAAAATGTTAGTGTTTTGGGTCTTTATTTTTACTAATGTCTTGAACTAGCTGAAGATTTTTGGAGCTTTGAAATTATTCATGTTTTTTTTGCTAGTACCATCTGTTCACTTAATATAAAATGACTATTTGTTTTGCAAGTCTGTGTCTCAGTAAAAGTTCTATATAGTAAAATCACAAAACATATGCCAAATTCTGTTCCTCTTGCTCCAGAATTGCCATTTTTATTATGCAGGAAAACACATAATGTATTTATGAAGAAGAGATGGATTGGAAGTACTGGATATAAAGCAAATACATTCCAGATCAGAACAGAACAGTGACCTTGCTTCTAGAATGCAACAAACAGGGTGATGTGTAGCAGATCAATTGGTTTCTTTGATGCCAGTGATGAGCACTTGAGTTTAAGTGATACCAACTTTCTCAAATTTATTCAAAAATACAGAGTTGATAACAGCCTAAGCATGGCTTGGGTCACTGAATACAGCAGTAATAGTAGTGGTTTTGTCAGTGTCTTACTGCACTGACTTCATTTCACAATGTCAATCAGCCAGTCTAAATTTTAAATAGCCTTATTTTTACAGAAAATTCTAGAGCTCATTCAAGCATCTGATGCACATAGGTTGGCCTGAATTTCCTACTTGCAGAACTAACCAATGGGGCACTATCAGTTACGAGGTTGCCCAAAGGTTTTCCCTGCTCTCCCAGGCTGCTGTCCGAACAGGACAAGGAACATCCAGATGGATCAGATGGATAATTTATTCGTGTGGCCAGAGTAGTTGGAGGCATTTAGACTGAGGCTGCCATCAAGGCTTTCAACAAATGCATAGGTAGAAATATGTAAATGGAATTCATTGAGACCAGCAACACATTTCACGTAAGTGTAACACTCAGATCTTGCCCATTCCTCCCAAGCCAGTGTCCATCTGAACAGCTGAACAGGAGAATATTAGCAATTATTTTAACATCTCTCCCCAAGCAAGTACTGGACAGATCACAGAATGTATTGGGAACACACACACAACTGTATTAAGTCTAGCTAGGTAACAATAAATTGCAACAACTTGAATGTCTTGTTTAAATAATTACTAGTTAAATATATCCTCATTTGATGTACTCTGTAGCTGCTTTTCCATCTGTTATGTTTGTGTTTCACACAGGCGGCTCCTGGCTGAAGGTGCTCTTCAGAAGCTGGATCTGCAGATGGCTGAACAAGCGTTTGTGCGGTGCAAAGATTATCAAGGCATTAAGTTTGTGAAGCGCCTGGGCAATCTGCAGAGCGAGTCCATGAAGCAAGCAGAAGTGGCAGCCTATTTTAGCAGATTTGAAGAAGCTGAAAGAATGTATCTGGATATGGACAGAAGGTAATTGCATGTAAACATCTCAGCAACAAATAAAGAAAAAACAGTCTGGGGGAAAAAAAGACCCAACATTCCTTAATCAGGAATGGCTGTTTTCTCTGGAGAGTCTTTACCAGTTTCTGCAAAGACATAAAGGATCAGATGGAGAGAATTTTGGTTTATCCATAGATAACCAGTTCTGTATGTAAACCAATGCATTCCAAACAGTTTACAAAAACTTGGCTGCCATAGGTAGTGCTGTGTTTTATAGATTTTTTTTTCACAAGTATTTTGTCGCTATTTCAACTGGGATTCCAAAAATACAAACAACCTTAAATAATGTTTAATTTATGTGGTGTTGCTCTTCGCTAGTAGCCAAGTACACATTCTTTTCAATTACATATGCAAACAACAGAGTTTTTAATGAACTGTAATCTTTGGAGAGACAGAAACGACTCTGGATGAAACTGTGAAACACTGAAACCAATCAGTGGAATTTTTGCTCAGGAATGAAAACAAACAAAGCAAAATTATAGTATGGCTGGGAATAGAAATTAACACTCAGTAATTAGCTAGAGCACTGTCTCTACTGAAAAAGGATAATGAGAAAGCAGCAGCAGCAGTTGTGCAGTGTAGCCTGTAGATGGTGGTCAAACATGGAGAAACATGAAGCACCTACGCACATATGAAATTTTTAAGCTTTGATTAACAGAGCCATGAAAAACAGTAGGGAATGATGGAGAAAAAAATAAGTTATTCTTTCATGCTGTAAGAATGAGAAACCTTCCTCTTTCCCAGAAAGGGGAACAGGGTGGCAAGGCTAAGGGAGAAGGCAGGAGCTGGGGAGAGATGCCCAATAGAGCCTGGTAATGGAAAACTTCTCTGCATGTCGTTAATTAGTTGATGGCAGTTTGCTGATTTGGGGATGTGGGCTGCCTCCTAAGCACTTCAGTCACACTGCAACATCCAGTTTTAAACATGGCATATTCCTTTTTAGATGGCTGAAAAGAAATTTGGACATAGAATTGTAGAAGTCAAAAACTTACTTTTTGTTTACTGGTTTCTTCAACAGTAGAGTATCTCGTTCTCCAGCTTCAAGAACATGGAAATTCTGTGTGACTTTATGTGTCTCCTAGAAAACACAACTTTCACAACTAGAAAAATCCTGATAAGGATCTACTATAAATCACAATGAAATTAATCTATTTTTCAAATAAAATTTTAATGTTTTCAGATAGATGTTCTTATTTAGCTGACTGCACTGACTTGCTAGTGCCTTCCTTAATTTATTTGTAAGCTGGAGGCATTTTAAAAGAAGTGCATAGATTTCTCCCATTTATTTTCTATGCACCCGCAGAGTTACTTACATATGAGGTAATATAGAATTATCCTATTTGGTGGAAAAAACATGCCAGACAGACACACAGTGAGTCATATGTATGCATGAATAATAAAAAAGGAAAAACTACTTCTGAGTCCTTTCTCCTTTATCCAAAATCACCCTGAATCTGGAAGAGAAGTCTCTGAAATCCGTTTTATTACATCTCAGCTTTAGCCTCCATTATTCATATACCTTGCTTTCCCCTCATCTTCCTTCTGCTTTTAGCCTTTTGCAGCTGCTGCCATCTCTTGTAGTGGTCAGCAGGAAAATGTACAGAACAGGAGGGAACCTGAAGGAACGTCAGCCCAACTGTCTCACCCATTTAACTCCTCACACAGGAGTGTGGCTGATAAGGAAGTGCATACATGTGATACAACCTGTGAGCTCTCTTGAGTATCTGCTTTTATAGAATGGTGTTTAAATTGTAAACAAGTTATCTGGGATCACTGTGAGACCTGCAATGCAGGTTAAGAACACAAAAATACTTTTGGATGCTTTTCTTGAGATTTTTGTTATCTATTTTATTGTGTATGACTTTTCCCTGCTCTTTTCTGTTTAGAGACCTTGCCATTGGGCTGCGGATCAAACTGGGCGATTGGTTCCGGGTGCTGCAGCTGTTGAAAACAGGCTCAGGGGACTCGGATGACGCCCTCATGGAACAGGCACACAATGCCATTGGAGACTATTTTGCAGACAGGCAGAAATGGTATGTTCTGCAGAGGAATCAGTAGTAGGGAATTTGCAAAAGACATTATTAAACTGATGACAAGACTTAATTTATGAGGAGCGACAGACGTCAAGAAAGTCAGGATGCAATACATTGGGTAATTTTGGGATGATGAGATTTAGTTCAGACCTTCAGGGTTCCATGGTATGATAAACAAAGAGCTATTGATCAGAGCTATTGATCAGCTATCTAGAGAGTGAAGGTGATAAAAATCTGTTTTGCCAGAAATGTGTCTGCTTCAAATGAGGGTGAAGGAAAGAGAAATACCTATACAGTTTTATTAGGCTGGATGTAGAAAGTATTAAAAAAACCAAAAGGGGTTAAAAGGACAGAATTACTTAGCCATCAGTGAATCTTCTAAAATGCTTCAACCCACAAATATTTGAGAAGGTCCAGAATTCTCGGTGACCTGGATCTGTCTCCAGCTGTTGCCCAAACTGGGCACCCAAGGAAGATTTTAAGAACAGTGCACACCTGTAATGGTATTTCTCAAAAACACATTTTGCTGTCAGGTGCTTACTGAGCCAGAGGCAATGCCTTCATAGATAATAACTTGCAGGGAATTTTTTTCATGGACTTTTCTTGTTGCCTTCTAAGCCCATGTCTCAAGTGTTTCACAGCTCCACTATGTATTGCCATTATCCAAATTGTATTGTCAAAAGCATCTGAAAACTTGTGATTAGATTTTGAAAGTTGAGTTTTAGGTGCTTTAGGTAACTTTGGAGAATTGTCTTGGATGTCTCGGTGCTTGTGTTTTAAAATATGGAGGCACAACAGTAAAGCCCTTTTTTGAAAGTTTAGATTTCCATTATCTGCCCTGATCTCTGCAGATGTGGGAATATAGCTTAAGAATTTCTTTACTTCCTAACCTTATGCTATTCAGAGAATCAATATTGCTACACTTTGAATATAATGATCTGTGAAAATTAAAATTTTTAGTGTATTCTGGAAAAACAGTGAAATTCTAGCTACAAAAGCTCTTTCAAGCAAAGTTACTGATTTAAAATAAAGTGATTTTAAATTTACAAATGCAAAAGGCTTATAGAATTGAAAACTTGTTTATACGTTAATCAGCAGCCATCACATTTTTTTGTCTTATTAGGTTAAATGCTGTACAATACTATGTCCAAGGACAAAACCAGGAACGTTTAGCTGAATGCTATTACATGCTAGAGGACTATCAAGGACTGGAGAACCTGGCTAACTCACTTCCAGAGAATCATAAATTGCTCCCTGTAAGCAAAAAGCACCTTTGTTTTTCATTGTCTTATACCCAACTATTTATTTAAAATTTCCCATCTTGGAAGGATTAAGGAAGAACAAGAGAAAGAATCCAGTATATGACATACTCACGTAAGCATGATGGTGTTACTGTGGTGTTATCTCCAGTATTACTATTGTTTTCATACTCCATCACTCTTCCTTTCCTTTATTGTCCCAGTTCCCCAGAAAGACCTGATTGACAATACTCTAAAAGTAGGAGAAAATAGATGGGATAGGGTGTGTAGGATATATAGGTGTATAGGGTATAGGTGTGTGTATCTAGCAGGAAATTGCCTACTAAATAATAGCTAATTTAAAACTATGCTATGGTTGAGTTAATCCAAAATGCTTGAAAAAATGCAAAACAAGCTCCTTTAATGACTGTTTCAGTAAACCAAGACATAGCATTTTCTTTTAACCTCATTGTAATAGCTTTCTTGAATTTAGAAGCAGTAGAGAGTAGCACACAGTTCTAAAGATTTACAACAGCACCTTATGCCCTCACAGAATCCATGAAGCAAACAACCCATTCCCCACCCTCTCAGACTTGAATTAAACAATATAGGAGTATTGCTGTTGCTGCATAATGTATTAAAAATTTGGAAGTGAATTTAACACAGTGCTGATACTTTTTGCAGGATATAGCTTATATGTTTGTGAGGGTGGGGATGTGTGAACAAGCTGTGTCAGCCTTTCTGAAATGTAATCGACCAAAGGATGCCGTGGATACCTGTGTGCATCTCAACCAGGTAAAACAGCAGGAGATAATCTGTAATAATACCAGTTTAACAGTGAGATTTCTATCCTAATACGCAGCTAAATACAAATCCTTCTTAAGTGTCAGATGATTTGTCATAGTTTCTGGAAACTTCATACTTCAGTGCTTAAGCCAGTTCTCTGAGATTGAGATTAGACCAGTGGAGGGGCAGTGCAAAGCTACAGGCAGGGTGTGTGGGCAGCATGCTCAGCATTCAGACATTTGTAGCTCCTGTGGTGCTGGGCTGTGCTGCCTCCTGATGGAATGGGAGAAGACTGGAGAAGAGATAGATGTCTGTTCTGGATATTTTCCACATCCCCCTCCCCCTTTGTATAGATGGAAATGGATTTGTGACTGCATGAGGATGTAGCTGGAAAAGATGATCTGGAAACTGATCTGCATGTTTACAGCTAGAGCTATTTCCTGGTATGACTTAACCTGTGCAAATGTCTGTGTCAACACAAATATGGGAAAAACTGAGGATGGCTATGAGGAACTTGATGGATGGGAATGGCAGGACTGGCTAGGGCTGACTTTATGTGAACAATTTCTTAGTTTATGGATCCGAAGAGCTATTAGGTGTGAGATTCAGCTAAGATTCTCAGTCCTGCCAAACTTTTGATCTGGGGCAAACACAGTAGCCAAACTGTTGAAGAACAGGAAAATTCACAGACAAAATGAGGTGTATAGAAGGATAAGTAGTGTTACTGTGTGCTTTAAGCTTCTGGGCTGAGGTCCTCTTTTAGATATGCTTTTGAGAGTCTGGGTTAAGTAATATCAGAAGTGTTGAAATCCACATGTCCAGCTATGAGCTGCAGTGAAGTGGTTTCGCAAAGCTTTTATGAAAGCAGAAGCAACTGCTTTATATGTGGTTTTGGACAGAGGTCTAGCATTTTTTCACAGGCCTGCTGCATCATATGATTGGCAATGATGTTAGCATTTGTATTCTTTTGCTTTTTATGTTAATTTTGTAGTAGTCTGGTTCAAAATGGTGATGAAATATTGCACACAAATGTTGCAGTCTGTCCATGGATTGTTCTGAGAGCGAATTTGAAAAAATGAGGTTAATAATTGTCTCCTTTCATTTCTAGTGGAATAAAGCTGTGGAGCTGGCTAAAAATCATAATATGAAAGAGATTGGATCCTTGTTAGCCAGATATGCAAGTCATTTACTGGAAAAGAATAAAATCCTTGATGCTATAGAACTCTATCGTAAAGCCAATTATTTCTTTGAAGCTGCTAAACTCATGTTCAAGGTATTGCAGGTTTTATTTTTATGTCAAATAACTGCTTTTTTTGGACTAGCTCTTACTATTTCCATGCAACTTTTATTCTCTTGGGGTTATTTTAGTTTTAACAAATGTCTAGGCAATAAGGAGATGTCATCATACAGGGTAATGAAAAGATTACTTCAACTCCCAGAGTTCAGGTATCTCTACATGTAATAGCTACCCTGAGTGTCCTCTGTAGCTAGTGGAGAGGAGACTTTGGGGACACAAGTAATTTATTTATTTATTCTGAGACTTTCACTTCAGTATGAAATGAACTGCACCTCAGAAAAATAGCAATGTCAATAACTAAAAGTTAAATTTTGGTATTTCTTCAATTAGTTCCTTCAATTAGAAACGGCTGTGGTGTGCTTTTAAGATAAAGATGTTGCTTAGATTTGGTTTGGCTGCAGAAATTTCTCTCCATAGCTTAAAGTCTGTAGGAGTGATATGTAATGCTTACAGCAAATATTTATAGCAGTACATATATATAATATATGTTACTTTCAAAAGCCATTCTTCTTTTCTGGGAAAACCACCAGACCTTATTGAAAGCTATGTATATGTTTAAAAATTGCTATTTTTTAGTTTATTTTTATACTAGGTCAATAGAGTTATATGTGGTTACACTGATTTATCCTTCCTGAGAATCTGGCTTTATATACATGTTAGCTAAATAAATATAGAATAATGTGCATACTTCACTTTGACATTTTCATTTATAGTTCTGTTTGCAGTCTAAATTATTACATTTAAAGGCAGAATCAATTTTTGGCATGATTTCCTAGGTTTGTACAAGCATGCAATTGTCCAAGAGAATTAAATCCCTTTGTTTTGTTTTTTAAGATTGCAGATGAAGAGTCAAAGAAAAGGACAAAGCCTTTGCGAGTTAAAAAGCTTTATGTGCTATCGGCCTTACTTATGGAACAGTATCATGAACAAATGCAAAATGCACAAAGGGGAAAAGTTAAAGAGAAAAGTTCAGAGGTAGTGTCTTTTTTTTTTTTCCCCTTTCTGAATTCTGGTATCTGCTAGCTAGTCAGAATAAAGCAAGCCATCTTCATGGGAGCCTTTAATTTTTTTTAATAACCCTTTTTCCTGTAAGAACAAAGCTTTCCTTAAAGCAAGTCCCCCATGAAAATGTATTGTTTCAAGTATTATTTTAAAACATTTAAATTGTATGTATGAATAGATGTTTTTCTTCCCAAGTTTAATGTGTTTTTTTAATGTTTTCACTATAAAAATGAAAACCATACTAAGAAACCCCAGACATTTTTTTCCTGCAAGACTCTCATGTCATTTAGGAGTAAGTATTGATCCCAAAGTGTGATCTGTGATTAGATTAAACTATGTTGCCTGTAATTCAGCAGGGAGATGGCTCCAGATACAGGGGAAGCAAATGGAAGAATTTTTTTTCTCTGCTCACACGTTCATATGCACAAATGAAATAGTTTAAACAAAGTTTTAAGAGGTCTGGTGTTGAAATGCAGTATTAATCCAAACTATGAACCAGTCTGCAGATGTGCACAAAATATATTTGTATACACATGTATATGATATTTATCTTTCAAAATCTGCACCATATGTTGTGCCTGTGCTCAGTACAGAACGCCTGACAATGCTCACTTTAGGTCCGTTTGTATGGTTACTACAGACAGCAGTGTAATCACCAAGCATAGAAAAGCTCTTTTCATATATCCCCATTTCCTGCTGTATCTGTTTCATATAAAAATTACTTGTGATACTGGTTTTTTCTCAGAGTGCTTCAGCTTTGGCTGGTTTGCTGGAAGAAGATGTTCTTTCCTCAACGAATCGCTTTGCAGACAATGCTTGGCGAGGAGCTGAGGCTTACCACTTTTTCATACTTGCACAGAAACAGCTCTATATAGGTTCTGTAGATGCAGCACTTAAAACAGGTGAGAATTCATTTTCAACCCTATAAAGAAACTGTTCTAAATGCACAGCACATAAACTTCATTTATAGCTGCCACATTTTTCAGTTCTTAATAGATCCATGGAATTTAAACCAAAACCACATAATGAATTGAATATTCAATATGTGGCTGCAGTCACAATACCTTGAAAGGGCTTTGCTGAAGAAAATGCAAATCTTTCCAAATATCACCTGCTTAAATTGGTCAATCTCTGTACATGTTCTGCTGACTCTTTTGTTTCTCTCCTTAAATTAAAAGGACATATATGAATTTACATCAGACCTCCTTGCAGAGCTTCATAAAAAATCTGTGGGAATTAGAGAAAAAATGAGTGCCTGGTACTTTGTCCAAGTAATGAAGATTTCAAATCCTTCTAACACCTTTAAAACAAATCAACCAAGCAACTAAAATAAAGTGTTTCAAGAAGACACTTCAATTTCCCAGTCAAATGTCCTTAATTTTTTTTTAAACAATGCTTCATAGTCATGTCAATAAAAAGATTCTGGTTCATTTTATCCAATTTGTAGGATTAATACTGTTTACTAGTAGCAACTATTTCATACAGATGCTTGCAATTCTCAGAAGATGTGTAATAATTTCCTTGGGTTTCTTTTTTTCATTTTTTTAGCTCTTCATTTGCGAGATTATGAAGACATTATTCCTGCAGTTGAAATCTATTCCCTTTTGGCACTCTGTGCATGTGCAAACAGAGCATTTGATACTTGTTCAAAAGCCTTTGTTAAACTAGAATCCTTGGAAACTCTTAAGCCAGAGCAGAGACAACAGTATGAAGACCTTGCTCTAGAGATATTCACAAGATACAGACCAACGACGTACAAAAGACCTGATCTGGATGATGTTCTCGAGAGGTGGGTTTATTTTTATATGATGCCGTAATAAGACTATCATTTTTTTCTGCTGTTCTCTGTATTTTGTTTTAACAGGTTTTGTGTGTGACCAAATTAGTTCAGTGCTTTGCTGCTTAAACCAAATATTGTGCAAGAATGAGGCAGGTGTTAGCCAGTTTGAAGAAAGGGTAATACAGCACTATGTTGTTTGGGAAAATAGACACTAACTGCATTTGAGAAACAGGGCATAAAGATGTAACTTCATCTTGATTTGAAAGGCAGATAGACAAAGCACAGGAGTTTTAGGACCTTTGATGCTGTGTCATGTGACATTAAAGTAAGAATGTTACTATTTGCATTACCATGGTGGTGTGATGCAAGTATCAACAAGGGAATGTTTAACCATTATTAACTAACAAGTGTACAGTGTTTTCTGAATTACCTAAATCTACTTGGTGTGAAAAGATCAATATGTGAAGTGGGAAAATTAGTCTGAAGGGCACAATTAAGGGTAAGTCCTTGGAGTGGCTGTACCCACAATAGTGTCCTTGACATCCTGCTAAGAGCATGGAATTTGTAAATACAGAAATTGATAATGAATGAATTTTCTTTTAGCAAATAGGATTTTAATCTGTCTTGATTCATTCTACTGTGCAGCTGTACAGAATCTCACTAGCAGCTGTCAAGTTGACCCTTCAGACTTCAGAGGAACGAGTATAATAGCAGTGCAGGTGTCTAATTGGACCTTCCCTTTATATGGCCTTCACTGCTTCTTTTCACCCCATCTTTTGGATCTGCTGGTCCTGATTTATTGACTTTATGGTTCTGGGGGTGGGCATTTTCTGGTGTGAAGACTTATAAAGTTGGTTATGTAAATAGTATTACATGAGTTAATAACTTCTAATCAACAATTGGTGCACCACATTTTTATTTTCTCAGCTTTATTCACTCCTTTTTTTTTTTTTTTTCTTAACAGTGGAGATAGTAAACTTCCTGTATGTGTGGCAACAGGAGCCCCTATCCTGGAGTATCGATTCTGGATGTGCAGTGTGTGTAAGCATTGTATGAAAGCCAAAGAAGTAGGTCATTACAACGCCTGTCCTCTGTGCCACAGCACAGTAAGCTGAGGATAAAAACTGTGTATCTGCATCTATGACTGCTAAAAATAGCCTCTAAAATATTACTATGTTTTGAAATACAGCTCAGGTACTGTATTGTAGCAGATAGTGCTGCTATTAGAAACATTAAAAAAAAAAACCAAACCAGAAAACCCATAAGAGAAACCTTTACTGGTTCCATTTATCTGAAATTATTTTGTAAATAGTCTACATTTTTGCTACACTTTTAAAAAAAGATATAAGATAAAAGCATTCTTTTTGAACTGTAGATTGAGCCTAGTTTCAAAACCATGTGAGTTGAATGTAGGTTTGTATCAATATGTTCTACTCTGAGCAGGCTCCATTTTTTTGTCTCTCTAATTCCACATGAAATTACTGGTTTTTTTCAGAATTCACAGTTTTTTGAAGGAAGTAATTCCTGAGTTGAAACAATGTCACAATAGTTTTGATAATATTACCGTATATGTTTTTGTACTACTGTGTAGGGTTACTAGAGTGATGATATCAGTATAAGCATACGTTAGTGCTGGTTTGTTTTGCCAAGTGTATTTGAATCCATCATAGCAATAAAGGGCTTGAAAACACTTAGCAGTCAGTGTGTGTGGGTTCCTGAGTTTGGGTGATGTCATCTTCAACTGGATAAGGAAACCTCCATGAACCTGCAAACTGGAACCTGGCATTTTTCAAGCAGCTTGAGAGAGCAGCCTTCATCTCTTGAGCAGATTTCAGGAGCTGAAGTGTCACCCTTGTTACACACAAAGGGCCAGGGAATGATGTCTCACTGTTCCACCTTACTGCTGGCTGTAGGCCTCTGCTCTGGCACTGCTGGAGGCCCTTGATGCACAGGATGAGCTTTCCCCAGGACCAGCCAGCGCTTGGCTGCCTGGCAAGAGCCATGAGCTGTGACATTCACATTGTGTATTGGCACGTTTCTGAGGGGAAAACGTGAGACCTCTTCTGTGCTGTCTCTCACCTAAACTTAGGCCAGGTAAGGATAAACCCCATTTCCATAGAATCACAGAGTAGTAGAATGGCCTGGGGTGAAGGGACCTTAAAGACCATCTTGTTTTATGCCCTCTGCCCTGGACTGGGACACCCTCTACTAGACTAGGTAGCTCAAAGCCCATCCAATCTATTCTTGGGCTGGGAGAAGGCATCCACAGCTCTGGGCAACCTGTTCCAGTGTCTCACCACTCTCATGGTGAAGAACTTCTTCCTTATGTTTGATCTAAATCTTCCATCCTCAGCTTAAACCCATTCTGCCCTGTCTTATCCCTGTATGCTCTTGCAAATAGTTTGTCTCCAGCTCTCTTACAGCCCCTTTAGGTACTGGAAGGAGCTCTGAGGTCTCCACAGAGCCTTCTCTTCTCCAGGCCGCACAGCCCCCCTCTCCCAGCCTGTTTCCCGAGGAGCGGTGATCCTGCTCTCTGCTCATCTTGGTCTCCTCTGGCCCCGCTCCACAGGTCCCTGTGGTGCCTGTGCTGCGGCCCCAGAGCTGGACGCTGTATTGCAGGTGAGAGTCTCCCGAGAGAGGAGCAGAGGAGCAGACACCTCCCTGCCCGTGCAGCTTTACACGGAAAATGTTAACACATGACTGTATTCCCTATGCGCGCAGCCTTCTCCTCAGCACCCTCTCTCCCCTCACGTGCCTGCGGAGTGCCGTCCGCGCGCGCCGCCGTGCCCGTGACGTCAGGGCGCGCCGCCCCGCGTGACGTCAGCGCGATGGCGGGGCAGGCGGCGGCGCTGCTGGCGGCGGGGCGGGCGGAGCTGAGGGCGCGGCGGCTGTCGGCGGCCGAGGAGCTCCTGAGCGGCTTCATCGCCCGCAGCCCCGCGGGGTAACGCCGGGGCCGGGGAGCGGGGCGGGCGCGCCGGCCGGGGCCCCCCTAATGCCGCTCCCTCTGTCCCCGCAGCGCCCGCAGCGACCTCGCCACGGCGCTCAACGAGCGCGGGCAGGTGCGGTACCTGCGCGTCGAGTTCGCCGCCGCCGTGCAGGACTTCACGGCCGCCATCGAGTGCCAGCCCGGCTTCGAGGTGCCCTACTACAACCGCGGGCTGGTGCGCTACCGGCTGGGTACGAGCCGGGGCAGGGCAGGGCAGGGCAGGGCAGGGCAGCGCGACCCGGGCGGCCGCGGGTCACGGGCGGGGACACCTGCCTGGCACGGGCGGGACACGGGCGGGACACGCGTTCCCAGCAGTGACAGCCCCTGCAGCTGCTGCCTGCCCCGCGTCTGCACTTACACCCCCCTGTTCCTGCGTGTGCTGCTGTGTTACTCGAAACGATAATATTCAGTGGAAAATAGAGGGAAGAGTGCAGTTTGACTTCTGGAAAAATTTGCACTGGGGTAAAACAAGCCAGTTCCAAATACTACCATTAAACCTGAGATAAAGCATCTCCCACGCAGGTGTAGCTGCAGTGAGTGCAGCCTGCTCAGCTTCCAGTGGGCTGCCGGCCACCTCTGGGGAATTTCCTGCCCTGTTTTGATGATGCCACAACAAAATGACAGCCCTGTGCTTTTTGTTGGAGCTCAGCCATTGCAAAGGTCGGGGGACTGGAGGATGGAGCCAGACCATGGGCACCAGCTGGAAGCTTTGTGCCTGTGTGCCAGCTTTAAGGCAGCCTCATTATTGGCATGGCCCTTTTGTCTCCTTCGCTTGAAATAAACTGGCTGAATTGAGCCTTAAGTCCATTTGAGGTTCAAAAATACATACTCTGGTTCTTGCTGTGAAACCCATTGACTCCCACTTGGGCCTGTGGAGAATCCAAATGTAGTGGGTCCAGTGAGTTGCTGCCTCTTTTTGTTGGTAAAAGTATTAGGAGGTGTTCTTGAGTTGTTAGAGGTTTGTGAGTGTGACCAGTTACAGAAAGATAATTTTACTTTTTTTTTTTTTTTTTTTTCTTTTTGGACAGGAGACTTTGATGAGGCCATGAAAGATTTCAGAAAAGTATTAGAGTTAAACCCTCAGTTTGAAGATGCTGCATTGAGTCTAAAGCAGGCTATTCTTGATAAAGAAGCAAAACAGAAGCGGGGTTATTGAAAATTCAGGTAGTGATGTGAAAATGTTCCACTGAACATGTGATTTTTGTCATTGATGGATGAAACACAAGATCATTTAAATCTGTAATGACCTGTTGAAGAACCTCATTCTTGGGTAAATAAGTTAAAAATTCATAATGATTGCAAAATAAACTGGATTTGGATATTTTTAGTCTTGAGGGAAAGTATAATGTTGATCTCTGTGAGACACATGTACAGATTTTGTACAGAAATACCTTATAAAGACCTTGGAAGCTCAGTAGCAGCAAATGAAGCCTGTAGTTCTGTTACTAAAACTGTTTCCATATTCATTCACAGATTGTTTTAAACAGTCTTCCATGGGGGGGTAAAAGCAAACTCCACAAAATATTTAAATACTTAAAACTGAAGCTTGTGAGAAGTACACTATTTCAATAATGATAGTGTTTGTCCAGATAAAAATGTAAATTTTATATAAGCCCAAAGTGCAATTGTTTGTCATAAGGTGTTGTCCATGAAATGATCTGTGGCATCTGAACTCCTCCTTCACTTTGGAGTGTTTCTGTATTAAGAAACACTTAAAACAAGATCTTTATAGGTAGCACCGTCTGTACCTTGCTTGAGGAATGTGGTGTGACAATTCAGTCCTTTGTATGTTCATTCACTCCTAGGGCTAGCGTCATGTTAGCTAAACAGGTAGGAACAGAGCATACCTATTTTTTGTAATTCTATAATAAAAGTATTGTCCAGAATAATTGAAAATAAAAATGAACATGTACTTTTTATCTCATGATTTTCTGCAAAGAGTTTACTGTAAAAAATATTCGCGGGAGAAATGTGGCTTTCTCTTTCTTACTGAAGAAATCAATTCCCTGAAAAATACAGTGTGAAGCACATCTGATGGACCTGGCTGTGAGTACCCAAGCAGCTTCATTTCTGACATGGTAAGAGGGACTGTTACTGAAATCTGTAAATCACCAGCCAGAAACACCCTTGCATGTTCACAGCAGTACACATTCAAATGGAAGAAATACTCTCTGATTGCTCACATGAACATTAGGATTTTGTTTTTTCAATAAAATGGTGCCAATGACATTTCTGCTTATGGTGAGTTCCTCCATGGATGATCCTGGAGCCTGCACAAGCACAGGGATCACTGAAGATGGTGGGAGTGAAAGCAGTGACTGATGAGAGCAGACTGGAGCCCTCTGGATCTCCTTCCCAGCAGCCTCACTGAGATCACTTTTCAGCTTGGAGATGAAACTGCAACAGCCACAATGAGCAAATTTGAAATACAGGCCTGAGAAAATGCTGCATTTACCTCTCATGCTCCTGACACTCTACTGCACCCATTTGAAGTTACAGAAATAAGATGCATGGTACCAGGATGTGACCATTTACAGTTTGGGAAGTAGGCAATGACCATTTTTCCCCCAGAAAAGTCTTAATTTTGGACTTTTCTGGATATATTAAGCGCATGCTTTGCTACCCTTTGTCTTGGTGTTCTGTCTCAAAAACAACACAGATAATTCAATGACGTGACACTTCATGCCACCTCAGACTTAGAAACAGAAATCCTACCAGCTCCTGGTTTATGGTGAGAAAGTGAGCTAGAACTAAACGTGTTCCTGACTGACCATGCCAAGGCAATTAAAAAGACAGCAGCGAAGAGGTGAATGCGGCTTATGAAGTTTTGCTGTGAGAAGAGAGATCACAGACGTGGTTCTACACAGAGCGCTTTAAATGACAGGACATAGATCAAAATATTAACAGTGAATAAGTATTTTAGAAAACAAATATGCGAGAGATAGTATTCCAGCTTGTGTTTTGTGAATGTTGCTTAATTACTTCTCATGCAGTTGTTGGCACAGAAATACTGCACAGGGCTGGGAGCAATTGCCAGTTCTCCACAGTATTTCCTTGTCTCTCCTGTGAAACGATGAACTGTCATCATGCATTTCAGCCTAATCTGGAATTCTTTCAAGGTAATTTTGGCCAATAGGGTTTTCACATTTTCCCCTTTCACATGCACATGAGTTACTTAGTTCTCTGGCTTTCAGGTTTTCAGCCTGAAATTATTAAACAGCTCTGCTGGTTTCAGCTGGGATAGAGTTAGTTTTCTTCACAGTGGCTGGTGTGGGGCTTTGGATTTGTGCTGAGCACAGAGTTGATCATACAGATGTTTTTGTTATTGCTAAGCAGGCCTTACACAGAACCAAGGCCTTTCCTGCTTTTTTATGGCCATGCTGGTGAGGAAGTTGGGGTACGTGGGAGGTTGAGAGGAGACATAGCCAGGGCTGGTGACCCAAACTGACCAAAGGGATATTCCACACCACAGGGCATCATGCTCAGTGTATAAAGTATATAAACCCCCAGAACTCAAAGAGGAGGATGTATTTAGTGACTCCCCTTGTCCTGCAAAGTTTCCTGTTGGTAAAAGGCTAAGAATTAAAAGCCTAATGGAGAGTAATAAAATTCTTTTATGTAATGTTTTTTAAAATTCAGGCAACCTCTCAGCCTGTAAAAGGAGCAGAGTTGAGTGCTTTGGATGCTTTGCGATGCAAAGTGCTGTAGCTTTATACCTTCACTGGGCCTTAGGGGTTGTCTGCACAAGAATTCCTCACCTCTGTAGAGCTCCTGGGTCAATCCTGCCCATTCCATGGCCCTTGTCAAAGTCACGGGGCTGCACCAGTAAGTCCAACAGGTGGTTGGGTGCTGCTAATGTGCTGTGACTCTCTGCTCTGGCCAGAAATCTTTCAGATGTGAATAATTCTCAGCTGCTTTCCCAAGGTTTCCTACCTATAAACCTGCTCTCCCAAACCCTTGACTTTCAGTCCACAGCCATCACTGGCAGCTCTTCTGTTTGTCTTGTTCCCTAGAGCCAGGGTTAATTTGGCAATGAGTAACTGTTCTCACCTGATGATTTACCTCTAAACTTGTGAAAAACCCGTGAATTCCATAATACATTACAGAATGTCAAAGAATAAAATTACTGCCTTACAGAAGGAGGCAAAGAGTAACGTCACCGTTCTGTGCTTTTTGCTAGGACTCTATTTGTCCTACTGAAACACTGGAGGAGGAGTTGTTGCACAACTTGCAATGTTGCAAGGCCTTTCCCTTGCTTTTGCAGGGGGGTAGGAAAAGCTGAGATAACACCAGGGTTAGCAGGGCACCGAGCAGAGTGAGAAGGGTTTCATGCAGGTTTAGTGACAGATACTGCATGGGGAACAAGGAGAGCCTTTCCAGATGGAAAGCTGTGGCACATTGAGGGCAAAGGGTTTGGTTGTCAAGTAGCCAGAAAATGTCTCACATTCCTGCCTTCCAAGTGAGCAACAGAAGTAATTCAGCATTCAAAGCCTGAAACTCTTGGGCTTTCACAACTGAGGACTGCACTGTGCACTTCTCACCTATAAGGTAACCTTGTTAAAAAGTGACTGTGGAGCAAAAGGTGCACTGTTTAAATTTTTTGAGGATTGAACACCTCTGTATCAGTCCAGCTCAGCTATGCAGGTCATGCTCTCTGTTGCCTATCAGGAGGGGAAGGATTCAGAAAAGCAAACACATTGTTAAAAGTTGAAGATTGCTAGTGGAAGGATAATATCCAGTATTCTTTTATGTCAGCAGATTACTGTTCATCTGTCTCATCCTTTTAACAGGGCAGAGCTGGATCAGTGGAGCAGATTTGCCCCAGCCAGTGGCTTTCATGCATAATGGAAGGTCTGGTTGCTTTTTATGAAAAAATTTGCTGTGAGATCTGGTCAAGGTGGAGGCCTCACTTCCAACATGTTGTGACCGTTTGAGCTGAATGCTGGTCCATTTCCAAAGATTATTTCCAAGACTCTCATTGTAGGATCCCTTTAGTCCATGAGCAGGGAGGGATTGGATGCAGTCCAGAGCATCCGTTCCTACATCTCACGGTGGTCAGGTTTTTCATCACTCATGTCTGTGCTGTACAATGAGCATGTGGAATGGGCCTGAAAAGTATTCTTGTCTCCCAGCAAGGAACAGCTGGTCCAGCTGTTTCCCAGACATCACAGCAGTGGGTTTCAACCTAACCCCTGTTGCTATGGAAGAGGCTGATCAGTGCTTTCCAGGCTGGGGGCTCCCCAGCATGGGGACTCTGGTGTGCCTCTGTGCCCTTAAATAACTTCTTTCTCAGTTCCTTTTCGCCCCATTGGCTGAATAATGAAGGCTTGTTCATCTACAGTGATATGACCAGAGTGGTTCCTGAAAGCTAATCTCAGGAATCCTTAGGCCTGAAAACTGCAGTCTAGGAGAGGAGTTAGGTGAAGTTCTATCTGCAACACCTGAGAGGCAGGAATAGTCTCAGGAGAATGTAGGTGCAGAGCAATACACCCCTGCAGCAGCATGGCTGAATCCATATCTTGGGAAAGACAGCCTCAAAGGTAAACAGGGAATGCCTAACCGTAACACACCGTGAGATTCAGTGTGAAAATAATCATCTACACCATGAACAGCAGCCCAGGTAGGAGAAACAGACCAAGGATGTGGAATTGCTCTGGCTTGTCTATGGGAAGGTGGAAACTTGAAATGCCTGTTGAAATGGGAAAGCAAGTCTGTCTCCCCTTTTTCATCTCCCTTCCAATGTATGTGGAAGAGAAAAGTCTCCTAACCTGTCAGGTGGTGGGTAAATGAGTATGGAATGCTGCTGGATTCCTTTCTGGTTTTCCAGGGCTAAAGAGGAGGATCTGGGATATCCCACTTGCTGCAGACAAGTTTATCTGAATATACTCTGCAAGGCTGAAAAACAAATGAACCTTAGTGACAGCACACCAGACCTGATGCTCAGCTGTGTGGCCTGAGAGCACTGAGAAGGGTTAGTGTTTAGTCATTATTATTTTCCCTGCATCCCCATTTGCCAGTTTCTAGAGGACTGCTTATTAGATTAACAGAAAGTTAACGTAAACTTATGAGTTTGTTGCTGTTGTTAAAAATAGGGAGTGTGCTCTCCTGGCCAATGCCTGGGAGCAGTAACTTGCTGGGCTCTGCAGTGTGGGCTGCGGACAGCAGAGTGCACTGCTCGTGCAGCAGAGGAAGGCAGCACCCAGGCAGCTGCTGGGGGGTCCTGGGGTTCCAGCACCCTCCCATTCCTTTTTACAGATCTTACTCCTTCTGCAGGTGCAGCTTTAACAGGGCATTTACTCAGCAATCGTCTCAGACATGACTGCAGCTTTTGAGAAGTGCGTCATGTGTGTGCACTGACCAGCTGCCCTGGGAAAGTGGTGGCCACGGGAGCTGGGAAAGCCTCTGGAGACTACACACAAGTGTGTCACCAGAGCAAGTGTGCTCTCTGCCCTCTCTGCACTGCTGTTGAGCACCTACACATGGTGCAGCCACACCTGCAGCTACAGTGTAGGCACATCCTGAGAGTGATTACAGGTGGTTGTGTGGCAGGTTTGCATGTGAACTCTAAAAAAGAATAATAATTTTTAAAAAAAGGCTTTCTGTGTGCACAGAAAGCAAAAATACCAGGTAAGTTGTCATTTTTGCTCATGCTAGAGCATCCATCTACTCGCATTTTGTACTGTTAGCCTTTTCTTTACAGGGGCAGGTGAGAGGAAAATGAGGAACTAACAAGTTTCCAAGAATGTCAGGTTGACGTAATGACAGAGACAAAACTCTGCATTTATGGGAAGAAGCGTGTGTCATTGTGCTGTATGTGGAAGGGGCGCCGGCAGCAATTGCTCGGTTCTTTGAAGCCAGTGTTGGTACACCAGATGGTTGCTGTTGCACATTAGCGAGGACATGTTCTGTACTTACATTGCTCTGATGTATTTTTATTTGACTTTTCAGATTTGCACTTTACATTCAGATGGAAGGATTGGCAGTTACTTTATGAAATATTACAAGAAACAGCCGTAATCAGGGCTGGAATAATTTTAGTGACCTGCAAGTCCATATTTCAGCAGCTGGAAGAAACATTAAGTGTTATTTTTCAGCCTTGGGGCATTTTCTGGTAAGTTTTCTTCTGTAGCCACTTCGGAGAGGCAACAGATTGCAAGATTTACTCATCCTGTTAGCAGACCAAGAACTTTCCAGAGCTGTCCCACCATCTGGTCCTTAAACTTCATGCAAATAGTTCTGGTGGTCCCTGGAAGAAGTAGCTCCTGTGTCCAGTGGCACCGTTTGGAAAGCAGCCAGCACAGCAGAGCCTTCAGGTGCTGTTGGAGACACACAGAGAGGCTGAAGTGAGGAGTGATGCTGGAGCACACAGCTCAACAGCTCTGGCTCTCCGAGGGTGGATGAAGCTGTAGGATAAACCTTACTGTTTGGAGGATTTGGACCATTCAAAAACATTTGGAATATGGCAGTGGCTTGTGCCTTAGTGCTGTTTCTAAAATTTTGGATCCGTTTTCTCCCAGACTGGGGGCAGTCCCATTGAAAACCTGCTGAAATAATACCTGGCTCCAAAACTGCCTGCTATGGCCCAACTCCAACATGCCCTGCTCTGCTGCTCACATCTGCTCCAGAGCCACGCCACCTGTGTTTGGCTTGGCAGGGAGCTCTCCTTCTTCCCTCTCTTGTGGGCTCAAGCTGAGACCATGGGACTGCAAACGATGTCCATTTCCTAGCTCTTGTCACAGAACTTTTATTTTTTATCTCCTCAGGGAAAGGCTCTGCATCACTTGTGTCACAAACCATGGTGACTTCTCTGGGTGAGTACACAGGGCCTGGTGTTCTTACCAAATTCAGCTTATGTGTGTCATCTGAGATCTGGAGCAACATTCCATACTGGTCCAGCAAGTACATAGCCCTGGAGGCTGTCAGAACGGTGACCTGGAAACCCTGAGAATGATACACAGTGTGTTTGTGTAATTTTTAAAGAATACATTCATGCTGCATGTTAAGTACTCATCTATTAAAGTATGAACTAAAGGTAACATCAGTGTTCACAGTCCATGCTGAGGCATTTCAGATGCCAAAGTCAGTCAGAGCTCCTAAATCTCTGAGAAACATCAGGCTAGGGATGCATTGCAATGGCTCTTTTCCTCTTGCACACTCACCCTTCCTCTCCCTGCTTGGGCTGCACTGTCCTCTGCAGGTGCTGCCAGGTTGTGTGTTGGTAGGAGAGCACGCTGCCACCAAACAGTGCACATACACCTGAGAAGAAGAAAAATCCACTTGGTCCATATCAAATCCCACTTTGCAGAGCATCTTTTTGTCTTTTGTTTGCCTTTTGCAGAAGCTACATCTGATTAGACTTAGGCTTCTCTGAACACTTCCATGTGGCATCTTCTAGCTGAACCTGCCTTGAATTTTAAAGTTGGTGTCAAGGAAACCCTCAGGCAGTTTGGTAACTGAGAGGCTGGGACAGGAGAAGTTAAAACCTCATGTGCTGCAGTGTATCAAAGCTAGACAGAAACTCAATCTGGTGCTTGCTGCAGCTGCACACTTAGGAAGCAGCACAAGCCAGAATTGCATCATGTTCACTTCTAGCAAGTGCAAGAGTTGAGGTGCCTATGAAAGGATGAGTAAATAATGATGCAGATACTTGAACTGCCCAGGCAGGGTGAACACACTGTGACTGGGATCAGCCCATGTAGTCAGGACAGGAAGTTCACTTAGCTGGGTACACGAGGAGCAAAGTACCCTCAGGTGACTGTCCTGGGATTTTCTTTGCTCTACTTAGTCCTTAAAGGAGAACAGGATCTCAAAACTTAAGACCAAACCCAGATGGCTCTGCTTCTCTGCCCCTTGGGCTGACACCCAAGGAGATGGATGACTGGCTGGGACAGATGGGAGACAACAGAGCTGAACTTCACGTGGCTATTGGGACATATAAGTTGATTTTTCTGCTCTAGACATTTTGAGCTGAAGCACTATGAATCTGATCCTGCACAAAGCCAAAACCACCATATAAAAATCATATTTACACACCAAATTATTTTGTTTACTCCAGCCAATCCAATCTCAAGTCAGCTGGGTGGCAGAGGAGATTTGAGAAGAGAACTAAATCTGCACACCAGTCACAGTAGTTGAGTTGAATGCTGGCTAGGGTTTAAGACTGTGAGGTGCTTAAACCAACTGTTTTCCAAAGCACAGAGTCATAGAATATCTCAGGTTAGAAGGGATCATAAGGATCATCAAGTCCAACTTCCTGCTCCTCTCAGGACTACCTCCAACTAAACCATATGACAAAGAGCATCATCCAGGCGCTTCCAGGATAGGGCCCATGAGTGGGAGGTGAGCCTTTCACTCAATCTTACCTGTTCCAGTCGCTGTGCCAGGGTCCTTACCACCAGCCTTTTAAAGTGAGAAGGGTGTCTCACCCTTGGGCTAACAGGTACCGGACAGAACTCTGCGGCAAACTCACTGCCATTAATCTCACACCTGTTTGAGAGGAAAGATCAACAGATCTCAATAGAAATTAGGGCTTTGCTGACGAGTGCATTGGACATTTAATATTACTTGCCCATCCACAGTGATGTTCCATCTTGGGGTGCTGTTGAAGTCTGGAGATTGGGCTACCCAGCAGTTTTCCAGGTATAACTCGACACTGGGGCTCTCATCTTTCAGCTCCACCTCAAGAAACACAGGCTCCACAGGTTGTTTGACTATTGCCATGTTGGGCTCATAGAATTCCATGAAGGATTCGTCTTAAGAAAATGTCAGGGGATTTTGTTGTTGTTTAATTTTATTTAAACTAAAACATGTTTGGAAATTCTTGTATTTCCATAGGAGGAGATTTACCTTTGGACACTCTTGAAACTACGTTCAGAGCTTGTCTTACCCTTCTGTAAGCTGCAGAAAAAGATATGTTAGTGAGGTTCTTTAGCTGAAAGCAGGACATGTTGTAACAAGGCAACTTAGAAGTGAAAAAGTCAGAGAGGTTTAAAAATGAAGTAAGAGAAATGCCCACCTGCAGTATTTGAACGTGGAACCATCGTCCCGGAGCCGAAGGGAGGGGATGTGGCTGTGTCACTGGAGAAGGCACCAAGCACTAGGGTCTCTTTTGCTCGATAGTAGCACAAAACTGTTAGTCTAGAACAGGAGAAATGGCAATTTTTGTGTTCACATCTACTTCCCAGCAGCTGTAGGAAAGTGAGCAGAGTCAGTGAGCAGCAGCTCCTACCTGTAGTCTGGATCTCTTGTGATTGTTGCTGTGCTCTGTCCTGGAAGAGTCTCTTTCTCATAAGAGATTTCATTCTCATAAATAATGTGATCACCTTCAAACTGTGCATATGGGAAGCTCATTATAAATTGACTCTTCTCAGGAGCTGGGGCAGGGGAACAAAAGAGAAAATGCAGGAGAGGCAGAGACTTCCAGCAGATATATCTGCTCTGGCCATGGGCTTACCCTCACTGAAGTGCCACAGGTGGTGACATGGAACTTGAAGAAGGCATGGGCTTCATTATACTCTCTAGGCTTGCAGGAGCTGTCCCTTAGCTTGGTTTTGCTCATGTCAATGGCGGGAACTGTCTTCATTTGGGCAGATATCATTATGGTACCATCAGGGTGGCATACTGACAAAGTCAGAGTGTTGGTTATGAGCTCAAGGAAAGAATCACACATCTTTTTATCGATTGATCAGTTGCATAACTTACTTATAAATGCTGAAGAATTAAAAGTGCAGCTAGTGGAGAACATCTGTAAGGTCTCCATAGTTCTCACTTTCCTTAGGGCAATATCAAACCTTGCTTTAATTTTCTGAAAAGACACTTCCTGCAAGGGAGGAGATGAAAGAGATCTGCTGTTATAGTAATCACTCGTGTACAAAGTTCTGCTCCTTAGTTTGTGCCACTTGAATACTAACAAGTCACATGAGTTAAGTCAGTGTGAAGACTCAAGCCTGACACAACATGGGGGCAGAAGTTTTCTTGTATGAATTAATCGATCACTGTCACAGAGATAAATTTTGGCTGATTATTGTAGAATAGTTCAAATGTTTATTACAGCATTAATTTTCCCCTGCCATGTCTTAACATTTCTACAAAAAAGTTCCTTTAAAAGAGCTTCTTTCATAAAAGCTGTATTGAAATATTGTTTCTGGCTCAGTGCAGATGGGACATTTTGCCTCATCTTACTAAAAACACTGAGGAGTTTGTTTTTGAAGACTTGGTGCATATCTTTTAGACACAAGTGGGGAGTGCAGATTGCATAATACATGGCATTACCAGAAGGGTCCATGTCCGATGCCTCCTGTCCTACTTGCCCTGGCTTAGAGCCCTTCCCTCTGGAGGTTTTCCAATATGTGTAATACCACAGCACTACAGACTGTGACCATAGGACTCTGTGAGAGCAAACAATCCTATGTTCTTTAAAGAAGGCATTGCTAAACAGCTGCTGTACCTCATAGATGAGTCCCCCAGCAAACAGAGGTATTTGCAGGATCAGGTGAGTGGAGTTGGTAGCTGCAAGATAGCCATTGGTGAGGGCAAGGTGCCGTGTCAGGAGCTTGTTACCAAGGTACAGGTCCCAGTACTGGTGCAAGCCAAAGGTGGGCAGGGTTAGATACAGGTTTTCTTCATCACAGGAACCAACTGCTTCTGGTACTTCTGCGGGAAGAAGGTGGGATGAAGAGTTAGCAATGAAGGAAGGTTTGAGCAGTAATGTTTGACCCAGGCAGGGATTTCTCTCCCAGGTAAAAAAAACCCCATCAGGCTTTTATATGCATGCTGGCATTGTCTGCAGAGCTTTGCTGTGTTGTGGGTGTAGCAGCTCACGTCTGCTGGGATGGGGAATCTTCCAGGACTGCTCCCTGTTTCAGTAAGGCAAACTGAGCTATGTATGTAAATAGATTTTTTTCTCAGCCTTCTTTGAGCTGAACCAAGAGCTATTTCAATGATAAAATAGGACAGTGAGGAGACTGTCACCTTTGTGGCATGCAAAAATCTCATGAATTTGAGAAAATACCAAACAGACCTCCTGACTGTTTCAGTAAACTGCTAAGTACAGCTCTTAGTGGATGATTTCCCCTTAGAGAATTGCTGTCTTTGGAGATCAGAGCTATTTATCTGAGTCAGTTAAGTTCTGCCCTGGATGCAGGAGCCGAGCTGTGTTTGAGGACAAACTGAAACTTGTAGCAATGTCTGAAAGTTTTGCCAGTAGATGTATGTTCAAGTTCCGAGGCATCTCGTTCACTGAGTTTGCAAGCCAACTTCTTCTACACGCTTGTTTTATTGCTCTCAGTGTCTCGAGGGCAGGCTGTCTTGCCAGTATGCAGAAGAGCTGCCATCAGCGGAGCAGCAACTTGGCTGTTACCAGCAATGAGCTATGGAGGGAGGGGTTTTCCCCAAAGCTCTCACCCTCACTCCAGTGCTCTCCCTGGATTCAATGACAGCCTGACCCGTGCTGTAGATGCAAAGCAGTTCATGTCAGGGGAAAGCTTACCAATGTCAGCAATCACACACTCCACCTCTGCCGAATGATAATAGAGAGTCATCTCCGGACCCACGCTCAGGGTGTAGTTAACCAGGAGGGTGTATTTTGTTTCATTTCTATTCACATACTAAAAGAGAGAGAAGTGTAGGGCTGCAGCAGCTTTTAGAACAGGCAGGCATCTATATTCTGAACAACACTAATTAATTATTCCAAAGCCCTCCTCTCCTCTGTAAATAGCTCAGTCTCCAAAAGGACCACTTCAGCTGGCCTAAAACTATTAAGAAATCTGGCCTGGATTCAACAGCTTTTTTAGCCAAACATAAATGTGGAGAATGTTGTGCCTTTTCAGAAAATGGAGACACAAGTGAACACAGTGGTGGGTCCTCTGTAGCCCAATGGTGAAAGAGCTCATAGAAGGAGATCCAGGTCCAAATCCTTATTGTTCTTTACTCAGAGTGTGGGCTGAACCCAGGAGAGTAAGTAATTGGTTAAAAAGAAGGTGTGAGGAGACGCTGTGAGAGATCCCTTTCAATATCCTCTTTTACTTCACTGGAAGTGCTCTCAAAGCAAAACCTGGTGTTCAACCTGAAAGAAATACTTCTGAATTCTTTTGCTTGCTTTGATCCTTAATGCAATTTGACTGTGGTTTGACTGCAGCCTGAAAACTATTTGTACAAATCCTGTGCATTCACAATGTAGTTCCTTGTAACAGCATCACAGCTCTGCTTGGTTTGGTTGAAAGAGTGGCAGAGGGCTTGCAGTTATGCATCCTCCCACTGAAATGAGAGGTTGAAATCCCTCTGTGAGTATATACTTTTTACAAATATTTAGATTACAAGTGTTCTGAAGCTTAACAAAATTACATTTAGAGTACCCCGAGCCTGCCCGTAACATGCTCGCAAGGGGCATGGCCTGTGCCAGCAGTCAAATGGCTCTGCACAAACAGTGGGTTCGGGAGTTTCTGGATGTGGGAAATGGGTGTTTGCCAGCATTGCAATAATTGATTTATTTTTCCAGGACACTCCTGTTTCAAGGGGCAGCATCTAATACAGATTTGACAAACCTCTTCCTGTTGGGTGTGCAGTCGGACATTAGCCATGCTGACAGGCACTAAAGGAAGTCACATTTCATCCTCTCTAATTACACTTGATACTGTTCTCCTAGAGATCTATGGAGAACAAGGTGGGGACATAAAAACCTCTAATCTTAACTCAGATGAGCTCAGACTCATTGACACCTTTATGATCAAGGAACAGCTGTTGGTTAATAAAACCTGGACCGTGGTCTGCAAAGGGACTGCCCCACCTCCTCCACCCTGCTGCTGAAGTGACCTGCTGTATCCTACCTCTTTTAGAACATATGGATCATCAAAAGAGACTTCCAGGATAAATCCTTTTGTTCTATTAGAAAAGGGAGTTTCATAGATCTTGAAGCCGTGGTACTGAGCTTCCCTCCGGGTAAATGGCACATTTCCTATTGCGATTGCCACCAGAGAGACATCGGGAAGAAAGTGTCCAAGTGCAACATTAAATAGCCGTTCCTCTGGCACAGTATCTGCAGGGAGAGAACATCAAATTACTGCTGATGTGGATCAAATAACGAAGACGGTTGGGGTGGCCTCCCATTCAAATTCCAGGAAACTTAGCCAGCAGCCATCTCTTTAATGGCTCTGATTAATGAGTGTTTGTGTTCTAGTCAGATCTGAAATACTCTGAGTACATGAGAATTGCTTCAAGCTGCAAGGGATTAACAACAAATACATACAACTTTATAGAAAGTGGATTCAGCCACTTTCTAGATGTGCACTATGATGTGCAATGCCTTTACTATAAAGAAACCTGGAATCTAGTTCAGCCACATAAAATGTGGAAAAATTATCCTAATGTATGGTAAGAGGCTCCTTTTTATCTCTATATCACTTATCCAGACAGTTTCAAATATGTTTAGTGCCTTAATGCATTGGAAAATATAATTTAAAAACCATGACTGCAGCATTGGCTGGCACAATAATTTCAGTATGCTCCCAAGGTATCAAATGCAGGCAGTTTGGAGGAGAAAATACTATCACAGAATGCTGTCCTCAGATAGTTCTTTTCCCCAGTGTGATAACTGCACATCACAATATCTTTATTCTAGGGTCCCAGTGCTCATTGGAAAAATCCAGATGTTAACATGAATGTTTACATTTTTGTCAGCAGCTTATAAGGTAAGGCTAAAGGGGTTTTGCTGGTGGTTTGTTTTATTTTTCTTTTAAGATAATACTTGAATTTTGACTTCTCCTAGCAAATTGGAAGTGGGAGTTGAGAACATTTGGGTGAGTGTAGATGTGTGGCACAGGTCTAGTGGAGCAATGTATAGCACAGCAGAAGATTGGTAAAGTCTATGGGAGGAATGACTTACTGTTGATAACTGTTGGTATTTGTGGCATGAAAGGTGTGGTGATGGATTTGATGACTGTGTACTTCGTGGTTTGCCAAGCTACATCTGTCCATGTGTGCTCCAGAAACAGGTCAATACTGTAAAGGACTCCGTATACACCACCAGATATGGAGCTCTAGGAGGTAAAATGTGTGATTAAATCTTAATTCTCAGTAGCTTAATAAAGGGATGACTGAATACGGTTAAAGTTCTTACACTAGAAAGAGAAAATGGTATTCTAGTACAGCTTGGGATGGATTCAGCTAAGAGAGCTTGTTTGTTTGGTAGCTTGGCCTGTTTGTCTGGTCCTTGTGTGGCTCAGATACTCCTGAGGTTCTTAACAAGGAAGTACCAGGTTTTCAGGGATGTGTTCATTAAGTTTAACATGTCACCACATTTGTGCAGTTTTTTTTACAATCCTTGTATTACCAGTCATATCTCTTGTTCTGTCCAGTACTTAAAAAGTGAACTTCTGAAGGGGATAAGTCAAAATCAAACCAATGTCATCTTGTAGGAATATTGCCAACTCCTTTTCAGGTGTTCAAAGTCAAACTGGTTGGAGTTTTGAGCAAATTGATCTAGTGAAAGATTTTTTGGCCCATGGCAGGGGAATGTGGAGTAGATGATCTTTAAAGGTGCCTTCCAGCCTAGATTATTCTGTTCTGTTCTATTGAACTTTTTTTTCTTACATTGCCTCTCTATCGTTAAATTATAGATTGTTGAGGAATAAACTATGTTCAAAGCAGGCAGCTGCACCCCAGCTACATTCAGAGAACCTGTTCCATGCTAAATCATGCTGTCTTCATGGAAATTGGCTGGGAAATTACTCCTTGAGCCAGGCCAGAATTAACCAGGACTGGTTTCATTATTGAACAACATAGCCAATTGAATTCCCATGTCCAGGAATACCTTTACCCTTGATTTATTAGTATACCTTACAGATTACTAACAAAAGGCAGTCTCTTGCTTCTGTCATGTTTTGTCATCATAAATTCTCAGTTTATGAGTAGGTGCTTTAAAACCACAGTGAAGGAGCATCTAGTTGTTCAAATATTTATTGTATCTACAAATTTTAAGCAACAATCAATCAGTATTTGGAGTGGTCAGGGATTGGAAACATCTTCCATAGTATAGGCCCTCAAAAGTGTTTGTGACAGGTTGGAACTAACCTCCAGCTTGCCTCCATCTGCTCCAACAGGAATGGTTATTCTGATGTGTGTCTCGTTGTGCTCCAGTGAGTAGTTCTTCTCCTTTGGATTCACTATGACTTGATCATCCACGCCCATTGCAATGTTTGTAGACAGGAAGGTGGATTCCTGAACCACTAGTGTGGGGATAACTCTCGGCACAGTCCACGTTAGCGCAGTGTCGGTGAAGCTGATGCCATCTGTCGAGTCGAACAGTTCCAGAGGAGGGGCAATTGGAGTCACCAGTCAGTCATGTCTCTGCCTTTCCCTGGCTCTGTTTCACCAGGGTATCTCTACAGCTTTCCCTGATGCTGCACTTTGTGGGATATTAGCCAAATCATGGCTATTTTGTCTCAGAGACCTTGGCACTCGAAGTGGACCTGAATTACCAGTTTCAGGTGAATCATTAATTTATTCAGAAGAACTGACAACCATGCTCCCAGCTACCTGCTCTGTTGTCCTTCTGGTTCTAGGGCTTACTGGCAAAAGGAATAGGGCACAGAGCAACCTGTTTGGACCTTCTTGAAATATTGGCTTTGAGGGCATGACATCTTAAAACCTCTTGCTTCCTCATCACTTGTTCACATTAATACTCCTCTGTGAGAGTCAGGTGCAGCCACCACTCCTCTGCAAAAAGCCAGGCTAGTTCTGCCCCTCCAGAAAAAAAGGACTAGGTGAGTTCCAGGGATGCAGAGCTGCACGCCTTGCATAGAGTTGTACGAAAGAGGAGAGCCAAGGCTGTGGGATTAGTCCAGGGGAGCGTCCCTGGCTCTTCTATAGCAGTTTTACTTGTCTTTGGTTCTAACGTGGGGATTTGAGAAACCAGAGACAAGGCATGACACTGCACTGGGAACACAAGTAATGTAGTGCCACAGCAGGGAGCGTGTTTGTCCAGGACTAAAGCCACGGACTCTTAGCTCATGTTGCTCTGAGGGAAGCTTGTAAACCTCTTAGTGAGAATGGGAAGACTGTGTTTTCTGCTAGGTCCTTAAGTGGTTATTTTTAGCGAAGAAAGAGATTCTTACCAACAGGACAGGAGACTGTTGTGTCAATCAGCAAAAGCAGCCACCGCTGCCTGTACATGGAAGTGGAAGTGACCATGTTCATATTTACACCACTGACCTGTTTGTGCCCAGGCAGAAAGAGAGAGCTGATATTCTAGAGAGGCAGTGGGAACAGCAGAGCTTTGTGCCTGGCTGGGATCAACAACTCACCAGGCTGACGTCGGACTCGTTGCTGCGGTAGGGCGCTCGCAGGTACACTCGGGACAGGGTGTTATTGAAGCTGTAGCCCAGTTTTACTGCATCACTTACTGTTATTCTCTTTCTCCCTGATGGAGAAACAAACATCAGTTGCCATTGCTGGTATGCAACATTTTGGGTCTGCAAGAGAGAGATGAGCTACATCAGTTCTGAGTCCACCAAAGTCTCTTAAAAAGCTATGCTATTGTAGTGCCTATTTTCCTGTTAGAAGTGGGAGTAACTGTAATGATACTGGACACTACTAGTTCATCTCAGGTAAGAAATATCCTCAATATATATATTTGTGTGTGTGTAAAGGCAAGGAGTTCTAGAGCGCTTTAAGGCATCTTTAGAGATAGTCTTCTAGCAGCCCTGGAATAAACATGGACAGGTGACCTTGAACAAATCCACTGTGGACAAAATACCTGTGCTGTTAAGAAGCTGATTGTCTTCATGTCTGTTGACTGCTGGAGCAGTCCAGAGGCCAAACGACAGGCTACCTTTTATACCGTGTAGCCATACTGTGCAATAGGTAAGAAGAGAGCAATGCCTGTACTGGCCTAGAGCAGAGTCCCCTGAAATGATGGCTGTATGGGAGCATAGTCAAAAGGAAAATGGTCATAAGGAACAAGTAAGACATGAGAAAAATGGGCTAAGCATATATATATATCACAGAATCACAGAATGGTTAAGGTTGGAAGGAGCCACTGGAGGTCATCCAGTCCAACCTCCCTGCTTGAGCAGGGTCTCCATGAGCACATTATTCAGGATTGTGTCCAGGCAGCTTTTGAATATCTCCAGAGAAGGACACTCCACACCTTCTCTAGGCAATCTTCCATTCTTCCTCATGTTCAAGTGGAACTTCCAGTGGATCAGTTTCTGTCTGCTGTCTCTTGTCCTACTGCTGGGCACCATTGAGGAGAAACTGGCTCCATCCTCTTGACACTCTTCCTTCAGATACTTGTGTACATTGGTAAGATCCCCTCCCAGTCTTCCCCAGACTAAACAGGCCCAACTCCCTCAGCTTTTCCTCATAAGAGAGATGCTTCAGTCATCATTTCCCCCTAATTCTTTCCAGCTTCAAATATTTTTCATCTCGGACTCCTGAGCTATCTGTAGCTTCTTTGTATTTTGTGTGTCTTATTGGATTTCTCTTCAGTCAACTTTTCCAGACTCTCCTTGGGATCAAGTCAACTTTTAGCAGCCACAACATCTTTTGGTGATGAGCTTGACAGTTTCACTACCCATTGTGTGAAGAACCACCTACTTTTGTTTGTCTTGAACTCAATTTCCACTAATGGAACAAGCATATGACTCTGTTCTCCCACCTAGATGTCTTTTTGCAGTCTAGAGGTCTAAAAATACTTGAGCGTTTTTCAGTACTTGATGGCAAATTTGTCATCTCCCTTTTTTTTTCAGAGATGGAACTATGCCCCAAGAATGACTCATAAGACTAGAGAGAAGAGGCAGCCTAGGAACTGTTAGGAAAGACTCCCCTTCATACCTCTGGCAGTGCTGACATCCATGCTACGGTGTAGTCATTTGAAACTGCTGGGACATCCGTCTTCACTGACACCTGGGGACACAGGAGATTTTTTGGAAGCAATGGGAGCAAACAGATCTTCAGTATTATTACAGGCATGGGGGGCAGTGTCTATCAAGATTTAGCAATTTGCATTTGCTGGAGGTAATTAAAACATCCGTGGAGGTTCTTGATTGCAGTAATTTATGTGACCTTAAAATGAAACTCAAAACCATGGCATTCATAGTGGTGGGAATACTTTGTGTATAACCAGGTAAAGCTAAAGTCCTGCTTCATGTCTGGTAAGCTGCAAACTAGATTCCACTCTGGAGACTGTCAGGGGCATCTGGGTCTCTCCACTGGAGGCATAGAAATGCAGGTTATTGGCATTAACAGAACTGGTTCCCGCATCCCATTCAGGCTGAACACCTGAAAATGCAGGATCCCCAGTACCTAAAGTAGGTGCTGTGGTGTAAATCTTGCCCACATCTGCTGGCAAGGACAGTCAGAGGACACTGAGCTTGGAGTCAGTGTTAGCCTCAGACATTTGTACCATGGTGTATGTGTGCTGCTACACCGCGATGTGACTGCACAGCCTCGAGCTCTAACAGGAGTAGTATGCCTTCTTGGGCCTGCCTAATGGAGGCGTGCACAGAAAGCAATGAAATTTGGTTTGTTCACTGCCTTGTTTCTGCACTGGTGGGTAGGTGATGGCAGCAGGCTGGGCAGCCCAATTTTACCACCTGGCAGCAGGCAGGTCCTGCCTCACAGTCATGTCCTCTGAGTTGTGTGATGCAGCAGAGATGCAGCTCTGCCAACTCTCGGTTTTATTATTTCAGATGTGTGGATGACATCCTTACAGATGCCATAGCACTTTATGACAAAAAGGTACCCATGAGCTTAAGAGTTTGTCCTTAAGCCTCTCTGTTGATTTCCTTGCAGAGGCTTGACCTACTTCATCTGTAGAGTTAACTGTGTTTAGTTGAACCCGAAATACCTATGGCATGTAAATGTGTTACTAATCAGATCTACAGTTACAAACGCTGCTAAATATCAGCAGGTTGCTCTTACACCTGGTACATGGGGTACCATCAACTTCTGACATGAGTTTATGGAGGTTGTTGTGCCTGGCAGGGAGCTTGGATGTAGCCTCACCTCCAACGGGGAAAGTTTTTACCTCCATGTAGTTTTCTTCACACACAATTTCTCTTGAAGCCCAGGAAGTGTAGGAGCAGTACATGGGGTAGGTGTAGGTGACAGCTGCCCTCGTGCTTGAAAATGAGGAGACCTTGATGTTCACTGTCAGCGAAAACAGCTCATCTGCCTGGGAAGAAAAACTGGCAATTCAGTATATGGTGTGGAAGGTTCCAGGAGTGGCTGTCCAGCCCAGTGTCCTGTTTCTGAGTATTTTATAATGATGGAAACAGGTTGAGAGCTGCAGGGACAGGTCCCCCAATGTACCACTCTGTCTGAAGGGGTTTGTGTGCAGGGTCTTTCGGAGCCAGGGCCATTGCCTCAGCTCTCACAGCCTTTGCCTCAGACCCCATCTCAGCACTATTCTTGCCACACTGTGAAGGAGCAGCTGCTCGAGGGAAGATCTGACCTACCTGCCTGTGAGGTTCACATTTTCTCCCATTTGTGACTCTATATGTCTCCACATGGAGGGAAAGCACAGGAACTTCTGTTTTGATGTAGGTAGTTCAGATTTATCCTGCAAATGATGTTTTCTATCCTGACTAGCTCCAGTAAGAAATCCTTTTGGTTCTTCAGCTCCCCAGGTGCCACACACAAAGCCGTGGACTGTCCTTCTATCTGACCTAGATGTGTATTTTTCTACAGAAAAAGGCAAAACCTTTACAGAGAAATTTCCAGCCTGGAAATCCAGGTCATTGCACAGCACACTGTACACCCTTGCTCTTGTTAGCTAACCTCTGCCTATAAAGTTTTACCATATTTTTTCTGTGGGGCTTCCAGGACCAACCAGACTAAACATGGACAAGCAATGAAGTTTCTACTCTGATTTGTTCTGGTTTTGGGTACATTTCATCTCAACTAACATTTAGAAATCCAGGCTACACTTTTACATGTATTTTTGGAAGGGGTGAATCACTTTCCGGAGATGCCTGCTTCTCTCCATTGACTATTGTGGAAGAGTAAACAACTAGTTTAGACCAGACATTATCTTTTAGATGGCTAAAGTTACGTGAGACAAATCTGGGTCTCATAGACGTGTGTGATCTACGTTCGTAGGCATGTGTTAACAGGCACATTACCACACAAATTAAGCCAGGAAATGATCTGCCAGAATCACACTGCAAACATTGCTTTTTCAAGCAGATGCCTACTTCTTTCCAGAGAGGCTTTCAAGAAACTCTCTGGCAAATCAGCAGCTACAAGGATATGCTTGAGAACTGGCAGCTAGTCAGCAGCATTAGGATAAGTGTCATTCCATGGAGAAAGGAAATCCCATGTCAGTCACACTGAACAAACCTCACAGCAGAGAGCCATTGCCTATTCATTTCTACACTACACTACCAGCACTAGTTCCTTGAGTTCAGTGTTCTCAAAACATGCCATTGGAATGCCACATAATATCCCAATCTTGTATTTTTGGAGAAGATGCGCTGCCTGAGCTGTTTCCAAGCCCGTGTCTGGGCCTTACCTCGTTGGCCACATGACAGCCGAGCACTGATGCGCGGAAGATGGGATTGCCCCACACGTCTTCTGACAGGACATAGCCACAGCGAGATGCGAGTTTCTCATCCAGCAGAACAGGGCCGGAATAAGGATCTACAGAGAAAGGGAATGATGTGTGGGATGTAAAGCTCAAGGCATGGGGCAGAGTGGTGCTGAGGCCCTTTCACGCAGCTCTCCTCCCTGTGGGTTGGGTGCTCTCCAGGGACATGTGCTCTTAAGGAGCTGGTGACACTGTGCTGGCGTGTGTGGGAGTGCATGAGACAGTCTGGCATGACTCAAGCTCACACACATATTGTGCATTTCAGTGCCTGTTTCTTTGTGTCCAGAAGCTTGTGCCACTGCCACTTTGAAGTGCAGTTATGAAGAGTTTCTCTGAAGCATCAGCTACATTTCTCCCTCCCTCTAGAAAAGACTTATGGGCTACATAAACCCATCCATTTCTAAAAATCATCAGGTTGTGATAATCTGATGCTCACTCTGCTCAAAGGATGCAGTCACAGACCTGGTTTGGGTGGGCACTTTTACGTATTGATCAGGTTTGCTGCTCATCTCTCAGTGCTGGGAAACCTATGGGGCAGTCAAGTAAGAGACAGCACAGGGACTGGCTGTGCTCAGCTCTTGATGATGGTGGAGTTAACAATATAATATTTTTTTAATTGTCTGCCTTCTGATTAAGGAACTATTTTTGTCTCGTGTTAGACGCAAGAATCTGTACAAATAGAAAGGGTTTAACTAGCTGCCACTGCAATTTCTAGATTTGTCTGTCATGTCTATATGTCGAACAGTTCTAGGACTGTGTTGAAGTAGATGTATGCCTGCAGCCGGGGTAGGTTCAGGAGATAAGTGGGAATAATTTTGGAAGAAGAAGGAATAGCTTTTATGAGACCAACTGATAGGGCTGGAAGAAACAAACATTTTGTGCCTGAAGGCTGGTCTGTTTCTTCCAGCAGTATCAGTTGCTCTCATAAATGCTATCCCTTCTGCCCACACCCTTTCCGTACTTGATTTTTTCAGTTCTGCCTCCAAATCAAATGAAAAAAAACATAACCCAGAAAAAAGTGCACTGATCTCAAGAGAAATTAATCCGGTTTGGGGTGAAATCACATACTTTTTATAATCTGATGTGAACATTTTCTGGTTTCCATTTAGGTTCGGTAGATTTTTGTTTTCCTCAGCAAAATGGAAACCCTTTGTCCAGTCTGAATTAGGGCATTTACTTGCCATTGTGGTGTTAAATAAAAAGGAAATAAAAACCCCTTCCAAAGTCCTTTAATTGCTGCAGCACTCACTCAGCACTCACTGAGTGTGTTCTCTTGGTACCCAGCCTACACTGCTGTTGTCATTGTGCTGATCAGGACATATCCAATTTGCAATGTCATCTTTGTTTTCCTCGCTAGACACATGTAAGGGCTCAGCAGAGGACAGAATGAAAGCCCAATGTCAGCTCTTCCTCTTCCTTTCTCCTTTTCCAGCATCGTAGCTGTGCAAGACAGAGGGAGCTGTGGCTGTGGGTGCCAACTTTACTCCTCTGTAGGGGCAGTGGCCAAACTGAGGTGGGACAGGCCAGCTCAGGGTGACAAGGATGTGCTGCAGGTTCCATGGGGTGAGCTACCAATTATCAATAGATGGCAGCAGTATCCAGATCACAGATTCTGTGATCACTTAGGTGATTCCCCAGCCTTCATGTTATTCGGGGCTGCCCCTTGTAACTCACCATAGATTTCCAGCTGGAAGAACTTTCCCTGGAGCCAGAGTTTATTCAGTTTCATCCAAAAAATTCTGGAGCGGCAACTGCTCTCTACAAAACCTGGTGGGAGCACATATAGAGCAGATGAGTCAGTGGGACTGGAGGGCAGAGGAGAGGCACATCGTGTTATGAGCAAAATAACTGAGCTCTCATCCTTGCCTCTCTCCCCACTGTGTTTTTATCATGTTTCACCAACCTGGGGGAGCCATCTGCCTCCCTTGTCCCAGCCAGAACAGCAAGAGAAACAGCCAGATCCTGCAGTATAAGCACATGAATAATAATAGAGAAAACAGAGAGGGAAAATAAAGATCAAAATAGGAAATTAAGGAGGTGGAAACCAAAGTCTTGTTACCTGCATAGCGAGTGACCCACAGCCTCCATCGATCCCCACAGACCTGTGCGTGGGCAGCAAAGTCCTCCTCCCTGTGAAGTGAAATGGACCCAGCTGTGCAGACAGAACTTGGTCAGACCCAGGAGGAGGGGCACAGGTTACCTTTTACAGATTGTGCTGTCTTCTCCAAACCTTGTGTGTGGACCAGGAGAGGCCAATGGCTTCTGTCGTGGAAGGACACCTGGGCTGAATCCTGCAGTGCCCTCCGACGTTATCAGAGCTCGCTCTGGCAGCAGGAGGCAGCTCCCGCTCTCTGGGAGGGCACAGCACCCTCCTGCCAGGTATTTGCAAGGTCAGAGGCTGAGCCTAATTGTAATGAGTACAGCAGAGGGTGCGTGGTGATTTCCATCAACCCCTGGGAAGGATTCTCATTCCTTACAAGCCAGTTGGGTAGCTCTGGCTTCAGGTCTTTAGAACACATGAAACATTTCCCTGGAGGTATTTTAATTGGGTCTACACAGGAAATACATTTTTGTTTCTGCAAAATGTCCCAGTGACCCAGCCATGCCAGAGATAACAGCAGTACTTTGGCAGCTGCACGTTTTGCTTTTGTGGATCCAGTTAGGTTGCCCTTTGATTTGTTTGATTATCAGAGAGTGTTTTGGTGAAAACATCTTGTTTTTAGAAGTGCTGCGATATCTCTGTATCAGTCAGACCATGTGCAGGTCTGTAAATGGCCAAACATATTGCCTGGGAAAGTCTTTGCTCCTGATGGGAGTTGTTTCTCTGGGACTGCAAGTGACCCAGGAAAGAAAGGCTGAGAGGTTTGGTGAGCTAAAAATACAGCTTGTGTGGCATGGATGAGCCATGGCAGGGTGAGGAGTACAGGATACTTAAGCTGACATTTTAGCCATTGAAACCCGGGGCTCAGTTTCCTTGTTGTCCCCATTTTGGGCCATTGCCCAACTGTTCTTGCCTTGCTTTGGCTCACAGGCATGAGCAGAGCTGTGCTGTAGAACTGAGATTGTTTTTGCAGCACACTTCGCACTGCTGTGGGATAAACAAAAGCCAGTGGGCACATCCCCTCTCAAGACACAGTGCAATCAGTGTGACTTCTTCCCCTCTCTGAGGACCTGTGCAGTTACAGCAGAACCCCCACCAGTGCTCTGCCAGACACACTCACTTTGCACAGCAAGGAACAGTGGCACACATCTTGTGTGAGTGCTCTGGAGTGGAGCCCTGGGGCTTCAGCTATCTCCTAATTAATGTCCTTTGGCCACAAGACCCTTTCTCATTCAGTGGGAACTGAAGCCCAGCTTCTGCAACAACTTCTCATGGGCCCACGCAGGACTCACTGCATGATCCTGGCCCGTGTTAACTCTGCGTCCGAGTGACTCCTCATTGAAACCAGCTGCGGCTGGAATTCTGCTGGAAATGGCCGTACTCAGATACCACAGTGATGAGTGTGGTGTAACAATGAGATTTTGAATTTTGAGTGAAAACTTCAGTATATTTGGATAGCAAACAGTTCCAATTTTGATAAGCCACTTCCAAGAGACGTGTAGCATCTCCCCGAGATACTGTGAGTCAGGGTCTGAGGGAGCCATGTTTGAGAGAGCGTGATCACAATTTATTAATTAACAGTCAACTGTCAGGGCAGGTACACAACTGCAATTAGCTGCCACAAGCAGTGGGATTAATTTCTGCATCTTTGGACAGCTCAAACCATTTGTGATTACTGTGTTTCTGGCATTAATTGTGGTTCTAAATGCGACAGAAGTGACTTTGGATGTGACATAGAAATTGTGGTCAGTGTGTGATAGCCAGCTCTTGGCCTCACCGTCAACCAAGCAAAGCAAAGCATGTCCAGGTCAAATGCTTTTGGCTTCCAAGGATCGCTTAAGTGCTGTGGAAAGCATTGTTAGCACTGGGCGTCTGGAAGCATCAGCTGCTTGTGGTCCCTAAAGTTCCTCTGGTACTCATTATAAAGGTAGGGAGGATAAGTCTGTGCGTTCCAGGTTATTATATTTGTCTACTCGGTTTTCCTTGCTGTTTTGGCTGCAAAAGAGCACCCATCTTAATGTTCTTGCAGGGTAATAAACAGCTGCTCCATTTCAGCTTCAAGGTGATGGCATTCTGCGGTGGATAAGATGATTCATGGCTTGGGTTCTTTTGAGCTGAAAGGTACCGTTTCAGTGTAATGTTTTGGTTTCTCTTTTTTTCCTGCGTGGGTCTGGACCTGGGCTTTGTATTATATAATGTGATTGAAGGTTTAAAATCGGCCACTTGGAGCAGCACCTCTCCCAGTGAGGCTTGCTTTCAGTGGTGGAAAAAGGCTCCAGCCCTTTGAGTCATGGTGTTTGTGTCTGTTGTTCTGCGGCACTGAAATCCCCAGGTTACCTGAATGCTACAGAAAAAGATTTGAATTTTTTTCTGTGCCAGGTCTTTTAATAGTAACTTTATTTCTACAACTGTTTAAAATGTGAGAGGTTGTTTTTGGTGGTTTTTTTTCACTGGGTTTTGTGTGTTGATCTGAAGTAAGCCTCATGGTTTGATACTTAGTCTGAGTGTGGGATAGGGTAAAATGGCACCCATAATTGGACAAAAAAATAGTAGTGAGCAATGGAAGAGGGAATGGAGCAAAGTCTTGTTTCAATGTACAAAAGCAGATTCATAGAATCATAAAATCACAGAATGGTTTGGGTTGGAAGGAACCTTAAAGATCATCCTGTTCCAACCCCCTTGCCATGGGCAGGGACACCTTCCCCTGGATCAAGTTGCCAGGGCTCCATCCAACTTGGCCTTGAACAATTCCAGGGATGGGGCACCCACAACTTCTCTGAGCAGCAGTCTTTGCTTGTATAGAATCTTCGCTTATACTGAGCTGGGAAAAGCCAAGCCTCCTTGTCCTCTTGCAACTGCAGGACTGGCAAATCTGAGATAGAGACAGAAATATCGTCATGTTGGTGTTTCTAAACCTAGAAGTAACTGCCCAAGAAGGTGAGTTAAGATGTGGCCTTCACCTAGAGACAGCCTCTAGGAAATCTTCAAGGAGATGCTAGAAGAGATGCTTCTCCATGGGAAGAAATATGCCTTGGAGTTAGATGAGAATTAGGTAACCAGGTTGTGGGTTCAGAAGCTGAGAAATGGGAATGGTGTTAAGCTTTATCTCTTGAAAGTGTTTTCTCAAGGCGTCTGTGAGACAGAGAGGCAAGTGGCCTCCAGCTGCAGGGTAGCACAGCTGTTCTGCAGTGACCTTGGTCACCTGGGCAAGGATGTGAGCCTGAGCTCTGCTCCCACCCACACGCATTGCTTTGAATGTAAGTGCATTCAAAAGGCTCTTGAATTCCCAGGGTAAAATACCACATAAAGAGAGTTCTGTCTGAACTTCATACCATGGCACAAGATAACCTCACTGATGCCACTGCTCTGTCTTCATAAGCACACGCCATGTTTCAGAGGGTTCAGGCCTTACTGTACTCTGCAGATGGTGCAGGGGAAAATATAAAGAGCAACTGCAGAAAAATCAGCTCAAAGAGGCAATTTCTTTCTATCCCCATGAGCAAGTAGGTAGCTTATGCTCTGGACTGTGAGAGTTTTTCATTCCTCATTTGTTATTATTAAAATATTATAATTAATATTATTATTGTCTGTATAATGTGCATTCAGAAATTGTCCTTGTGTTTATGCCTTTTTTATCTTTAAAACATGTCACACTCAAATGCATATGAATTCCAAAAAAACAACACTTGCTATCATTGCATGCCACTAAATCATTAACGTGGCGGAAAAAGCACAAATAAGCAGACCTGCACCTTGATGGGCTTTAATTTTTTTTTAACATGCGATTGGTGTTAATTTCTCTGTGTCTGTAATGTTTGTGTTCACTATAACCGAACAATAGAACTTTGTTTTTGTTCTTTGTGTAAATTAAAAACATCTGTTCTCTTTATACGAAAAGTTGTTTTTTAAAAGAAGCTGGTCTGATCTAACTAAATACCAATGCTGTGTCCACAATGAGTTACTATTAATATTTGGGAAAGGCAACCATCCAAAGCAAGTGTAATGTCAAATCACTGGCAGGAGTGCATATTTATTGCTCGAAGTGACAGATAAAAATGCAGAGGTTACAAAAACAAAATTCTTGCAGATGACTAATGGTGCATATATATGCCCCCAGTGCCCCATCACCACATTTACAATTGGCGGGGTGTTCTCCACTGCCTCCTGCTCCCCAGGATTAATGATCAAGAGACTGGTAGCTTGGCACCCTCCCTGAAGGAGCGACGCTGCTCCCACCTTCCCTCCGGCAGACCCTGCATGGAGTGACCTTTGGGGCACGCTGGAATCTGATCCATCTATTTAATTTGTCTGACTTTTCCCCCACCTCGCTCTGGTATTTGATTGCATGGGTTTATTTTCTGCTGAAGGCACATGACTTTTTCTCTGTGCAGGTGGAGGAGGTGGACCATGCACTGCCTGTTTCTGTAGTGCCTGTGACGCCAGCACCGTGGTGGTTTTCAGAGCTGTCTGTTAAGTCCTGGTATGAAGGAGTTGGCAGCCCAAGACTGGACTGTTATCCTTCTCATGAGGAGCAGTCCTACAGGACTGAAGTAGCTATTTAGGAGGTTATTTTAGAGAGAAAACCCCCCCCCACTATTTGTCATGATCTGCAGTAGTAGAACAGGGATCTGAGAGGTCCAGCACTCTGCCTGCCCAGGTGACTGTGGCACCTTGTTACTCATGTATTTGAGCATCTCAGAGATGAGGAAATTGTCCTCACAGGCAGATGTCTTCAGGAGGAAACTCATCTAAATGACATTTCTTGGTGAAGGGTCAGATTCAAGAAAACATCTCTATTGAGTGCACTGGTTCAGCCCTTGCTTAAATCCCATTTATTTCAGTACAGTTTAAATGCAAGTAAACCTTTCCCAGACCCTGGGCATGCCAACCTCAGACCTGTGTCTCCCCTTGCTGCTGCCTCTGGTGTTCTTTGCTAAGGGTGACATGCCTTTTACTGGCAGAAACCAAGAAAAAAGCTTGATTGTGTTAAAGAATTAGATATTTTTTTATATGCTTATTGCAGTCAGTTCCACAACAGATTTTGACCTATTATCAGTATAATTTCCTGGTTCCCTCTTGAGGGACATACGTTAGCATGTCCTTACCCTCTCCTGTTCTCCTGTAGAGGAGCCCTGTGTTTCTTTCTTTGTCTTACCCTTTTCCCAGATCACCCCTAATACCTGTACTACTCATCTCCATCTCTTCCTACAGCATCTCTGCTCTCTCTGCCATGCCCTGTGGCATCCCCACCCTCCTGCCCACAGGTACCTGCCCCAGTGGGCAGCCATCTCCCACGGAGCTCCCATCAGCCTGCTGGTGGTATTTCACCTCTGTCTCACACACCAGCCACTGCCTCCAGGATCCAGCTGAGCACAGAACTTGCTGAGTCACATTTTCACCACAAAAACACTCGTGTGCTTCCCCAGAGTCACACAGTTATAGGCACAGCTCGGCCAGAGAGGAGCAGACAGCTTTCACCCTGAAGTGCATCCAGGAACGCTGGCAAGGAGTCGCTTTTATTTCCTATCTCGGGTTACCGCAGTGTGGGTTAGGACTACAAAAGCTTGAAATCCCTGGCAAGCTAAGGCTGTACATCTGTCTAAGATGATGGCCAGCGTGGACAACCACGGGCTCCAGCCCACGACCAGAGTGAAGCACTTTGTTCCTTGCTGAGCAGCTGTCATTAACAGTGATCTGTGAGGTTTCTTCCTGATTTCACTCAGTGGCTTGCATGGCTGCTCTCTTCTCTGTGAGTTCTCCACACTTGCCTGTTAGGCTCTGGAGGTGATCTACAGCCCAGCCTCACCCTCACCGGCTAATTCTTCTTGCCATGTTGCTGTCGGGGGGTGAATGCTGGTACCATCAGTCTGATGAGCTGCAGCCCCCCTCGTCCCCTTGGGGATGTAAAATCTGCAAAATGGGAACAGTGCTTGCTCCCAGGGACCCCTGTAAGGGATTAGCAGGGAATGTTTGCAGGGTAACTCGAGAGTATCTGTAACTCACCAGGCTTAGCCTTCCTGTAACTGGAGGTCTGCTTGGGAAGATGATATATGAGGTCACTGCCTCACATCACTGGTACCTTATGTGCTCTTTCTACCGTCAGAAATTGGTGAATTAAATTAGTGCTGCGCTACAGGAATTGAGTCTTTGTGTTCCATGGCACCTGTCAGACTTCCCCGCCTCTCAGTAGGACCTGACACTCATGCTCCCCAGTGAAGGGGAGAGCAAGGTGCAGTGTCCTTTTGTTTTTTTGAGGGAAACAATTCTGATTTCGACTGTCCCCAGTTATCCAGGCTGATCTAGTGCACGATGCTGCTGTCACCTGCAGACGTGATATTTTTTTTGGTGTGGGACAGCAGCCCGCCCGCCTGGATGTCTTTCCAAAAACAGTGTTCAGAGCTGCCCAATGTTCCCAAAGGCCCTACACCCGTCCGGCCCCATTCCCAGCGGCAGTGCTTCCCCGCCGCCTTTAGCGCCGGTTCCATTAGGTGTCTCCCTTGCCCTCCGCATGGCTGAGCCGCAGCTCTGGCTCGTCCCTCGGGCCGCTCCGGGATGGGCGCTCCGGCACAGCGCACCGCAGCCCGCCGGGACCCATCTCTGGCATCCATCGGGGCACGTTGATGGGTGTGCTGCGGGGATTCTTGTTCAGGAAATTTCCTTGGAGGAGCTGGATCCTGCCGAAGGCACTGCTCTCAGGGCAGTGAGTCCCCCCTTTTCCAGCTCCCCAGGGGCGGCACAGTTATCCTTGGGGCTCCTTGGGGCTCCTCGCCCCTGCCTGTTTGGGGCAGGTGTGTCGGCAGGCAGGGGCAAACAGCACTGAGTGTCACGCAACTGCAGAATGGTTTGGGTTGGAAGGGACCTTAGAGATCATCTTGTTCCACGCCCTGCCCTAGGTCGAGATGTCTTCCACCGGAACAGATTGGTCAAAGCCCCATCCAGCCCTGAACACCTCCATGGATGGGGCATTCACAACTTTTCTGGGCAAACTGTTGCAGTGCTTCACCACCCTCACAGTAAAGAATTTCTTCCTAATGTCTAATCCAACTCTCTCCTCTTTTAGTTTAAAACCATCTTTCTTGGTGTTTTAGTTTTAAAACCATCTCTTTCTCTATCACTATCTGCCAGTGTAAAATGTTGCTTTCCCTCTATTTTATAAGCCCCCTTTAAGTACTGGAAGGCTGCTAGGAGGTCTCTCTGTTTGGAGATGTTCCTGCTTAGAGGTCTCCCCCAAGCCTTCTCTGCTCCAAGTCTCTCAGCCTGTCTCCACAGGAGAGAGCTCTAGCTCTCTCGTCACTTTTGTGGCCCCCTCTGGGCCCTCTCTAACACATCTTTCTTGTGCTGAGGACCCTACAGCTGGAAACAGCACTGCAGGTAAGGTCTCATGAGAGCAGAGAAGAGGGGCAGAATCCCCTCCCTCGACCCACAGTGCTTTGGATGCAGCCCAGGACATGATTGGCTTTCTGGGCTGCAAAGGCACTCTTGGGTCATGTCCAGCTTCTTGTCTGCCAGAACCCCCATGGATACAAAGCCCTATCTGTGTTGTATCCATACAACTTTGCATCTCCACTGCACACACCTACATGGAGTTTCAGGCTGCACGCAGATTTCTTGGTGTCAGGAAAGCAGGCTGGAAAGGTGCAGGGAGGCAACAACAGAAGGATTGTTGCCCAGTCACAGGAACTGTGTGCTGTCCCTGTTTGGGACCTAGGATGTTCCCCTGTGCTCCCAATGTGTGAAAAAAACACATACAAAGAAGGATGCATGATAGCAAGCCATGCACAAACATGCCTGTCCCCCTCCCTGAATCCTAATGTGAAATGATGGCAATGATATTCCGGAGATTTTATGTAGTGAGAAAAAGGCCCTTTTTGGCAATGGGGTGGCTGGGAGGCTTTTGCATCTCTTTCTGCAGATGATTTCTGATCCTACCTCTGCTCTAATCAGTTTGGCTCCTGTGTATGTCTGGTGACATCCCATGGAGCTGTCTGAAATTATTAGACTTTTGTGCATGTTGACACTGGATGTGAATTTCTGCTGATCCAATATTATTTGATTCTCAAAATACAGCAGGTTATGAAGGCAGTAGCAATACAGCACCCTGCATGCTGCAACCTTCACAGAGATCATCCAGTCACTGCCATGGCTTGCTCTTCACCTGAAATCGCGTTGCAAGAGGATTTTTATGGCACTAAAAGTATTATAGCTGATTGTGTATTTTATTCTTAGTTCCCATGCAACGCTGAAGTGGCACCACTGGCTCTCCTGCAGCATGTGAATTTAGGTCATCTTGTCACCATTTTGTAGAGAGGAGGACTTAAACTTGAGCCTAAGACACTGTGCTAAGATTTAGATGCTGGAGTGGAATATCTTTACAAAAGTATTTTTAAAAATTTTGTTTTGATTTTAATTTATTTATTAATTCTGGGCACGAGCTCCTGTTGTTGGCAGTGATGTTTGTTCAGCTGTCTCACAAGCAGAGTTTTGCCCCAGATGCAGCTGCATCTACAATCTCTGTTATAGGCTGACTTATTTAAACAACATGTAGCATCTGGTCTCTGTGGCTTGGGCCACTTACTGAAGGTCACACAGCAGAGACTGGGAAACAGCCCAGCTCTCCTGCCTCTGATCTCTGTGGCTGAATTTTTGCAATGCTTCCTCAACCGCAGAGCAGCACTAATGTCCACAGGCAAGAAAGGTAACGGAGCTGTAGCCAAACTCGGGAGATGGGGAACACAAGGTGGCTGAGAATCTGTCTGGGCTTGGAGGTGAGTGGTTAATGAGCTGGAGCCTGGCTGGTGGTCAGTGCTGAGTGGCGTCTCTCAGCTGTGGTACTGTCATGGATGGTGTCAAACACCCTCACCACTGCCCTGGGGGATGGCCTGGCAGGCACCTCCGTGGATAATGCCAGCTGAGGGGAGCACTGAGTGTGCTGGAGATTTGACTGCTATCCAGGGAGACATGACAAGGTGGGGAAATGGGCTACGGGAACCTCAGAAGGCTCAACAAAAAGGAATGTGAAGTCCTGAACCTGGGATGGAGCAAGCCCATGCACCACTGCTGGCTGGGAGTGACTGAGTGCTGAGAAGAAGTTTTGCAGCAAAGGGCGTAGGGAGGGGTCCTGGTGGGCACCAAATGGGCCAGAAGTCCACGGTGGACCCCTGTGCCAGCGAGGCTACTGAGCACTAGGCTATGCCAGCCAAAGTGTCCCCAGCAGGCTGAGGGAAATGGTGATTCCTTTCTGTTTGTTGTGTGCTGGGTACTGTGCTCAGTTTGGCCCCTTGGTACAAAACTGACATGGACATACTCAAATGAGCTCTCCCAAGGCCCCTGAGCTGGCTGGGGACTGGGGTACATGATGAGATAGGAGCAGAGGCCCAGAGATCTGGGTTCTCTCAGCATGAGGAGCCTCTCCTCACTATCGTGTCCAGCTCCCTAAAGGAGGGCTGCAGAGAAGATAGAACTGAACTCTGCTCAGATGTTCATAGCAAAAGGACAGAAGGCAATAGTCATAATCTGCAGCAAAGGAAGTCCTGCCTGAATATAAGGAAAAAACATTCACAATCAGTGGTTAACCACTGGCATGATTGCCCAGAGAGACTGTGCAGTCTCCATCCCGAAGATTTTCAAAACATGACTGAACAAAGCCCAGAGCAATCTGTTCTAATTTTGAAGTTCTGAGTACAAGTTTTGACCAGATGACTTCCAGAGGTCTCTTCCAACCTAATTTATTCCATGACTCTACAATGGCTGGATACCTTCAATGTAATTCCTGTTGTATTCCTGGGTGAACTGAATAGAACCCTTTGTCAGTATTGTTTTCACAGGCACACCTTTCATAACCACCACATATATCACAAAAGAGAAAAAAAGAAGTCCAACACTGAGAGGAAAAATTGAAGCAAAACAATGTTCAAGAGCTACACAAAACCTCCAGTGTCTCAGAGCTGCTGGTTGCTGCTAGTGTTGGCATGAGACGAAGTATAAAGTGGATTAAGTGCAAGGACAAACAATCTGAGGCATTCTGCTAGCAGATTCTCCTGTCATCCTCCTGCCTCTCAATATGACAGTGATCCAAGCTGTGCAGAGTCTTGGATGAGGCTCCAAGCACTGAATCACTTTGACTCCCCTCCCTCCCCTGCAATGATCACACATACAAAACAGACGTGACAGCAAGAGGCTTGGGCCCAGTTTATAAAAGGAAAGTCACTTTTCAGAAGAGCCTTCATGAAAAAGGATTGTTTGGTTTTGTCACTTAACAAACACTCCAATGGCCTGAGAGTAACATATGTGTCAAGTAGAGTTTCTTTCCTCAGGCTAGAGGAGGGTAGGTTTAGCAAGGTCTAGTTGCTGCAAAAAGCTCATGGTAGCATTGGGATGGGATCAGTCCCTCAATGGCCTTCCTCTCCCTTGGCCCCAGGCATATTTCAGAATGAAAGAGATACAAAGAAATGGCAAACATATCTTCCTGCTGCCAGAAAAGTGCATTGATAATGCAATTTCTATATGGCACAAAACCTTTTGTATTTGAAGAATACTGAGGCTCCAAAGTGAAACTCACATTGATGTAAGAATAACTGTTCTCTGGTTATTATGAATGAGGACATGGGGTCCTGTGTACATGGGAAATAGATACCAGACTTGATCAGTCAGGTAACACAGCAAATGGTCAGGGAATGAGTGCTTAGGTGAAGGGTCTTTGGGCACATCCAGGTTAGTATCTTCAACTATGTTGACATCTAGGGCATGGCTACAGGTCACTTGCACACTTCTGTCATGGGCAAACTTGTGCAGTACAGTCTGAGAGTTAGCAGAGTCAGGCAGGAGATCTGCAGTCAGAGATGAGTGTTTGATGAGATGAATACAACCAGACAAAGCATGAGTTTAGTGGTATAAATGTTATATCTGTGCTTGGCTCCTAGCACTACTCATCCCTGAGCCTTAAACCTCCTTCTCAGCCTTGGTCACATCTTCCTTGATCTCTGCCTTCTCACCAGCTTGTTTCAGCCTTGCCTGCTCCCCTTCCACAGTGTGTTCCTGCTCAGTGTGTTTTGCCTTGATCCCACTTCCCTTCTGATTCCCCTGGCTTTTCCCCATCCTGTCTCTTGAATGTGGCTTAGGTCATCTCCTTGACTTACGGGCTTTCCCTGTATTCTGCAGTCATGATCTTCACTTCTTTTCTAGTGTTTGGCCTTATCTTGCCTTCATTTTTACCACTAACTTCAGACTGACCAAACCATGGCAGATCCATGCTGTTACACTAAAGGTGTTTTCCTTGGGCTGCAGATCAGAGAAACACTTTGGTGTGTCCCTAAGCCTGTCCTTGGTGTGCTGAAGTGTGTTCCCCTGTTGCCCTGAGAAAGGAGGATGCCTGCTGATGAGTGAGGTGGGATTGGCCTCCTGAGCTACGTGCAGCAGCTCAGAGCCTGTTCTATCACAGATGAAAACAGCAATTTGTCAGCAGTGTTCTCCATGTTGCTGTTGTGACCCAGACAGCTGTGCTGCTGAAAGGCTGAAAGTGACATACATGAAGAAAAAAAGACCAATAAATGGAGGTCAAGTGGACTATTCAGTATTCTGTAATCTAAGCAATAAGAACTGGGAAAAAAAGGGTGCAGGCTTTGCTGGGATGAGCCCTAGAAATCAGTGATGTGAAACAACCTGGGAAAAACATTTGGAAGCAGCCATGCCTAAAGCTAGAATTAACACTAGCTTGGTCAAGGTTGTTCTTACTTGCGCTTAGTATTGTAGTAAATCTGCATCAAAACTGTTTCATCTGCATTGGCCAGACTCTGAGACTTTGCTAATCTTGTTTTCTGCTTTGCACCTCTGGAGTTGACCTTTTGTTGTTTGGGGTTGTTTTCCCTTACTCTTGCACAATATCAAACAAAACAAAACAAACCCCAATAAAAACCAGCATAACCCAAAATTTCAGAGCAATTTTTTGAGGAGTTTGAGAATATTCTCTCTGCTGGTGTGAGCCCCTGTGAAGCTGTAGTAGCTCAGTTCTCTTGGGAAGGGAGAAATCACTATAATAACTGGCCATGTGCCCCCTGTTTCTTGAATTTGGGCAGCTTCAGGCAATGGCAGGCAGCTGGCAGCTTCCAGGGTAGCAAGAACTTTTCAAGAAGCAATTACAACCATTTGTCTCTCACCTAGAGGAACTAAACTGCTACTGCCTCCTGTGTCTCTTCAAAGTCTTTGGCCTTTGCTTGGGCATCACCATTTTAAGTTCTGCTCATTACACACAGGCCAAGTAATCCCACTTTAAAAAGCCAAGTCCATTGACTTCAGAAGGACTGCTTGTGTACTTCAACCTCTGTGTGTTTACAAACCAAGGTTTTACCTTGGGTTACCACCACAGAGATTGATGGGAAATCTGCTCAGAGGGTAAAAAAAATAATGGAGTGTATGTCTAGCAGGATTTCATTCCAGGCTTAAATTATATAAACACTCCTATAATAAGCATCTTTGGCAAAATCCATGACCCAGCTGTGCCACTTTTCCTGCAGTACTTCTATTCCTGGATCCATTCTGCCGAGCTGCAGGAAATTTCTTGAAGTGCCTAAGTAAGCAGCTCCTCAGGTCGCACTCCCACAGCAGTCAGCAGACAGAGGTCAGCTCCTCCAGACATCGCGTCCAGTCTTCGCTCGGCTCTGCTCTGCTCTGGAAGTGGAGATGAAGCCTGTCTTTCTTCCAGCACCACACTGGGAATTTACAGTGACTGGACTCCAAACTGGCCTCCGTTAGGACCCTAAGGAAGGAGGGGATACCCTCAGCTCTTAATGTCTGAGAGCCACCTGTGTGGTTGTTTCTAAAGTGCTTGCACCCCAAACTCTCCCTGCCCTTGAGCTGGCTGCTGGAGGTGACGGAGCTGCTCCTGCTCCGTGCGCGGGTCCTGTGCCGGAGCCGCGGGTGGCTGCAGCCGTCTGTCCTCTGTGCCCAGAGCTGTGAGATCAGAGTCTGAGCATCCGCACGGGGATGGTTTTCCACTACACGTACGATTTATTTGCAGTGGAGAATCATGTATCACGCAGCAAGTTCAAAAAGACAAAATCCTTGCCCTTCAGGAATTAGTTTCTGGCTATGGAAAATGACAGATAACATGTATCCATGACAAAAAAAAAGTAGAAAATAGCTTCAAGAGTTAAATCTGATGAATATCAAATACTCACAAACTATAACTCAGGATATTCACTATGTTCATTAAATCTCTCTCACACAGCCTTTTAAAAGACCAACATTTTTTGAAGTAATCTTTCCCCAGCTATTCTGTATTAATGACTATTTACATAATAAGTTATTTTAAAAGATATATGCATAACATACTTCTTTGAAGATATGCACTGGGTAACTTGGAATAAATCCTACCTCATTTAATACAGATTTTCTGAGATGTGTAGAAAAATGAGAGTCTTGAAAAACCTGGAAAGAATTCACATCTGATGAAAAAGAAAATATTATATGTGATTAAATTTTCCAACCAGCTTTAATAAATACACTGATATTTAAACCAGAGCAAAACAGAATAGTGAGGTATGTCAACATTTTTCAAGGCTTCTAATCATTTTTCAGAACATGAATACTGCGAATTTATATCCAATTATCATTACTCCTTTTTCTTCTATAAATGGCTGTGAAGCAATTGAGAAGGTAAAACAGTATTTGAACATGCTATTAAAAGTTACTAGAACACCTAAATCCTCTGAACTACAAACAAAATAAAATGGGGATCACTCTAATGATCAAGCTATTTAAATTAAACTAAACACAGTAAAAAAAGGTTTTTTTTAATAGCAGGGAAGTGAAAAGCTAAAAATAACATTTTCTATATGAGATTGAGGTTCATTAATAAGGCCTATAATAGTTTTTCTATTTAAGCCCATATCACGTGTGAAGTACTCTAAAATTTCTAGTTCTTAAAATCCTTTTCTCGTGTGTCTTTCAACATTTGAATGTATCTTCTGCATGTAAAATTCAGTCCTTCATTTGGTGAATGAAAGTTTTTAAGATGCAGTACCTGAAGTTCTGGAAATATTTCATTATCTATCTCAGAACACTCTTTCTAGCCTGCCACTCATACTTCTAAAATTTAAACAGAACTGAAATAGGGAAACTAAAACAAAACAGAAAAGAAAGTGTAACATGAGTCTGTTCAGCTGCAGCACAGCCTGACTGTGAGAGGAGATCTGAACACTAATCTCACTGTTGATTTACATCAGATTCCTTTAACTTTTGTCTTTATTGAGGCTGTTCAAATCAGTTTGTAAATGTGGATTGAAGGAGCAATTTATACCATTATCTTGACAGGCAGCTCAATCAGGATAATTCATTGAAAATATCTGTTTAGAACTCATCATGGAGAGAGAGCATTTAATGCTTCCCTTTTTCAAAAAAATTAGGATGATTTGCTAAGGGAATGGGGAATTGGAACACTTTAAAAAAATTTTTTATTTTACTTTCTAGAAAACAGATGTACTTAAGTTCTTATTAGGTCTCTTTGCATTGATGTGATTATGCATGATGCTTTCCAAGTCATGAAGGAGCCTTCTTAAGGAACCTTTAAAAATTACTTGCAAATTGTAAAATCCAAATTTTAATAAATAAATGTTTACCAAGTTGCAGTAAGGGAAACAGTGTCCACAGTAACAGAAATGTATTATGACTTTAAAACACAGCAAATCAATTTAACATGTAGCTCGTAGTTGAACAATTCCCTTAAATTAAATCTATAAGGAACTCTGTTGTTGACTTGGAGTTCAGACATCTAAACCAGGAATCCTTCCAGCAATTAATAAGTAAGGCACTCACTTTCCTACATGCTTCAGATTTAGGATAGGAAGGCAGGTCATCAGGTTTTACTGCTCAGGTGACCTTATCTGCAATTCTTGGGTTAAAATTGCAATTCTTAGGTGTATCTTCTTACCACTTTGTAAGCTCAGGAAGGGCCAGCAGGCTCACAGCCTCTGATAGCATGGCAGGATCCCTAAACTTTGTGCAAACTGGACCTTTGCAGGGATGCAGCTTTTGCTAGATTTGACGCTGCTCTCTGGTCGAAATCTGAGGGGCTGGCAGTGAGGTGCAGGAAGGATTCTTCTGAAAGATGCTAGAGAAGAGCAGAAACCTGCTACAAGGGCTTCTGTATATTGGCATGGGTGGGAAACCCTGATTGCTCGGGAAACCTTGACTAAGAGAGAATAATGCTTCTTTATAGAAGTGCCCAAATATTTTTCAGACAAAAGCCCTATGAAAGAGTTAATATGTTGTAATTTCATTAACAAAACAGAGGCACAGACCACTTTTCTTCTTAGTGGCACAGATGCATCCAGTAGTAGAAAGACTCCTGATCTGTACTGCTACCGCTGGGACATATTCTCATTGCTTCTTATCTTGAGGAGTTACTAACATATTTATCTCTCATAATAAACAGATATATATGCAACTTCCAAATATGCTAGGGAAGAAAATGGAAGCAAAGTGTATTAGTTTGAAACTGCCATTTCAGAAAATGTCAATTTTTGGGGTTTGAATGTAAAAACAGCGAAAAGAAACCTAACAAAAAAATGAAGGCACATAAAAAGTAATTTTTTTTTAACATTTATGAGGGCAGAATTTTTTGTAAATGCATAGACAAATGGATAGATGGAAAAAGCAGTGGGTTTTGGGTGGCAAGGGGCTCTCCTTGTGTCCAGTGGTACATCTGAGTCCAGCACGTTTGCCTGGGGTGCCCAAAATACCTTTAACTCTGGAACCTTAACCTATTTTTTGAGGAAATTTTAAGCAGATAAGACTTGCTTAAGCCTTTTCAATTTAACAGGCACAGAATGAAAATGGTAGGTTTTCCAAATGGCGAGATACAATGACAAAATTGCACAGCAACACTGGAGAATAAATATACGTGTTTCAGGCCGATAAGGATAGGGGTACGAACTGAGCATGAAGATAATTTATGTTTATTTTTCTTTGGCTATTATGAACTTTGATGATTTTCATCCTCATTTAATAGCATGATAAATCATTTTTATGAACGTCATCCACTTTAATTGCTTCCTTGTTAAAATGTGAGCTAATTGTCCTTGGTCTCGGAATAAACCTTCAGGGAAAATAAAATACTGTTCTGAACAACCAGAGTCTCTTAAGTTCAACAAAGTTGCATGAAAGTGCAAATGTCAGAACAGCCTGGTGTCGTGTTCCTTGCTGGAAAAGATAAAATCAGAGAGCGCTGCCGTGCGTTCGTCGTTGCTGCTGGTAAAGGTCTGTGGCTGAGGGAATTCCAGAGCTAAGTCTTGCCTCTGACCCCTTTGGCCTTTTCTGACTGCACCAATGGCCAGCGCCGAATTCTCACTGACCTGGGCAGGCCTGGACACCTGTGCTGGCTATGGCAGTGCTTCCCTCGCACAGACTTTCTGTAGGAAAAGAGCTTTGCTGTTCCAAAACTCGTGTGCCTGCTCCTTGGGAATGACACCAAAGAATACCTTATAAATGAAGTATGCTTCCCATTAGGGATTACGGCATCATTTGATCAAAGTCCACTGGAAATAGCTCTTGGCAGCACAGACATTCTCTGTAACTCTTCACTCGCTTGAGTCTGATTGGCAAAGTTGGGAAAAGCAGTGCTGACTTGAGGGCTACAGGAGACAAGGACACGATGGGTCCTATTGTTGTTTTTGTTGTCTTTCTCCTTGGTTAAGGAATGGTTGTGTGAAATTGGTTTTATGGATGCAAAGAAAACGTTGGCAATTGGTTTATTCTTCTATGGGGCGGATCGTGCCCTACACACTGGCTCAGCTTGTAAAAGTAATGCAATACAGGCATCGCTTAAAATTAAACAATCTTTTGGCAACTCTGGTGAAATATATTGTCATCGGCTGTAGAGCATCGACACACTTGATAGAGTTAAAGAATGTTTGGAAGACTTCAAGCTCTCTCTGGTTTGAGTTTAATGAAATCTGGGCAATCAAAATGTCTACCTGGCAGCTCACAAGAGATACTTCATGTTCATTATTTTGTAGTTAAACTATCTATCTGCCCTGATGTGCAAGGATACAATTTGTATACATTTTAAAATCATCTATTTCAATTGTAAATTACCCATAAATTAGATACAGACATTTAGGCACCTCAGAGGGGTTTTTCGATCTCTATTTTGGTGTTAGGAATACATGTTGCTGAATTTTGTACATTGGTTCCTCTCTTGAGAAGATCAGTACTTGCAGCTGAGAGAGTAATACACCCCTCCACTGCCTCTTCTTCCCATTCTAGGGACAATAAATCATAACTTTTAGAAAGATGAAATACTGGTGCAGTGCCGTTTTTTATGGCTTTTGTTTGAAGACTGCAGAGTATCTGACAAATGTAAATTGATCCTGACAAAACCTCAATGAGTTATTATAGAGCTAAACATGTCCTTCACAGAGATGGCAAAACATAAGTGATATGATTTATAAAACCTCCATACCCCAAATACACTGTGAGCACAGTCCTAGTTAAATGCGTTTGAGTCAGTTTTCCTGTTGAACGTAAATCTACAATGCCTTTAAGACAAAAGGCAGAGATAGATGAAGAGAGCAGGTCCCTTATTTTTCCTGCCATATTGTGCCTCAGTGTTTGCATTTCAATGCAAGAAAATTAAGGACTAGTTCACTGTGTTCCTTGGACTTTATCTCAATCCCAAGTGATGGTGCCCAGATTGGACACCAAGATGAGTACACACTTGTTTCCCCCTGTCAGTGGAGAAGATAAAGTCCTGCTCCCAGCTTACTCTCTGTTCTTCAAATTGTCCCTCTGTTAGTGTATGTGCAATTCTACTAAAAAACCAATCAAAACCCGCTGTGAAAATAGGGTTTGTACAGAGCAAGAGAGAACGGAGGAGAGGAGTGCTTTCCTGGTAAAGCAGGTCCTGGATTTCTCTGAGCAGTCTTCAGGCCTCTCTCAGCCCTTTTCTCTCCAGACACACATGTTCCAGTTCATTTTACTTTTATTTCCTTTTTGTGAGTGTAATGTGCAGATTACGCAGCTGTCTTTTAGGTTATTAAATGGGTTTTTATAGTTTAAATATATCTCATGTCTGTGTGTATAATGGTCCCAACATGTTTATGACAGGTTATGTCATTGGTTCCCTTGTTAGTGGAACTAACAAAGCTTCTCCATTAGTTTAAGAGGCCTGGGAATTTTGTGCATCCTGTTCTTGTTGCTCTATGTCAGTGCTGGGCGGATTGCCATCATACCTCCGTGCACAGTTCACTGGTTAAGAACATGTGAGTGTGTCTCCCTCTAATGTGTGGCTCCAACAACAACCTGCTCATTCCCCAAAGCCAGCGAAGGCAATCTTGCCAGTTCTTGAGATTTTATTGTGAGTCCCTTGACATTTGGTGTGTGCCTTGAAAAACACAGCTCCTGGAGTTAAGATGACTGCATAAGAACCTCAGCTTTCATTTGAAAAATAGCATAAAATAACATATTCTGAGCCTTCCTGTTGCGGAAGTGTTTGGAAGTAGACCCCAGTGGTAAAAAAACCCCTAGTGAGCAAATGCAATCAACCCCAAAAGTGTTATTAAAATCACATATTGCAATGTGATTTTTAGCTAAAGACAAGTTCACGGCTATGGGAACCTGTCTGCAACTTTTGGATGGCTTGAGCTGGCAACGTAAGACACAATATTCCTGCTCAAATGCTGGGCTTTTGTACTTTTGATGCTAAAATTCCCATGCTTTTTCCCAATGACAAATGCAGTGCTGATCTGTGCACTGCTCAGGATTTGACTCATCTTCAGCCAGCAGCCTGGGGCCAGCCTTTGGAACTGAAATTCAGGTATGTTGAGCTAGTCAAGGACAGCTCTGCTTTAGTTCATTCTCCTGGAAGAAAGATCAGACCTGTGCAGGTGCTAAGCAAATCCCTCCCTGGTTACACCTGCAGGGTTCAGAGAGCCCTCAGCCCCTTTGGTCTCGGCTCCAGAAGCCACACAGCCATGCTAATCCTGCAGTGCTCTCTGCTGCTTTCCAGTGGGGCAGTTCTCTTGGGCACCCTGCTACACCAGCACAGAGATACAACCTCCAGACAGGAGCAGCCTGGGATTTGGGGTGAAGTGCATCGGCCTGTTTGCACCACTGTAAGGAGAGTTACGTGAGCGATGCTTTGGGAATCACTTAATGGTCAGCTGCCCAAAAGAGGCCCTGTGACTCCAAAGCTGAAGGCTGTGCCTTCCAGCACCTGTGCCCACAAACATTTGACAGCTGTTGTGTTCATGCATGTGCAAAAATGGAGCATCCTAGGCTGGATTTGCATTTTATATGGTTGGCTTTTAATATCTGCCCATGCATGTATCTGAAATCACATTCTTCATTGGACTGGGCTTTCTAAAGATCACAATCCTTTCATCAAAAATTGGATTGTAGCAACTTCAGCACTGGCTTGATGATACTCACTGCTTGAGATAATGATGCTCTTCATCTTGCTGGCTTTTCCCATCCATTTCCTCCTTGGGTTGAGCCAACACCTGTGGTCCCATATGGGCAAATTTGGCAGGTGCAGGGGATGGATAACAAGCTCTGGAATATATTTTTCCAAGTGTGTCATCTGGCTTATAGGAGAACTCTGGCTTAGCTGTACTGCCAGTACTGGAACGACTCTGGAGCTGTCTCCCAGTCAAATGGTCATAGAGCTGACTGGCTTGCTTTGTTTTCCTGGACAGTGTATTGTCTCCCTTTTAAAAAAAAAATAAAAAATTCCCTTTGCACTGTGAGAAATATGGTCCATATGAAACATCTGACATTAAAACTCTGTTTTAAATTCTTTCTGCAATCTGTGTGCTAGGTCCATTAAGATAAAGAGAAGTCTTTCCCCAGTGTCTATATATGTTTCTGTTGTAGCTGGGAAAGGAATTCTAGGAACTACCTGGGTCTCTACTTCTGAAATCCAAATCTCAGCTCTAAGAATGAGTGCAGAATTCTTTGCTTGCAAAACCGCAGCTGTGGTTAATGACCATAATGAAGATGAAGCAGCACATTTTCTTGCAAACATTAATAACTCCTGTGCACATTGTCCACATTTTGCAACCACATTTTCAAACCACGGCATGTTTTTCAGAGGACAGCTGCTTGAGGAAAGCCTTTCTAGCTACCAAATGCTGGCACTTGGTTGCAAAGGTCTGCTCTCGATTTAAAGAGTGCAAATACAACAGGACTGGTGGCCCAGCACTAGAAAAATCAACAACCAAATAAATCTGCTAGCTATTATTGATCTTAATTTTCCCCAAAATGGTATCGGAATTCAGCATTCCTCAGGCTGAAGGGAATGAGGAGTTCATTTTTGAGTACTTGCCATAGTGCATATGTCAGTACTTGCCACTGACTTTCCCCCATCGCAGCCATCTGCAGCCCTCCTGAACAAAATCATGTGCAGCATTGTGTTTAATGTTCCTGAAAGAAAAGGGAACATGTAATAATTATTTTAAAATAAACACCAAAGGGACAAGTACTGTGTTCTTTGGCTTAATTCATACATGGATGAAATCATTTCTCTAAGCAGTCCTGCCAATGTCTTGTTTCAAAGTCTGAGCCTTGGAGGAGGGCTGCAATCACTGAATGAAGTGTCGGCCATCCCTCCCTCCTCCCGCCCTGCTCCCGGCTCCACGGCAGCCCAGCGAGCTCAGCCACTGCAGCACCCTGTCCGGGCTGAGGAGGCATGGAATACCTGCTCAGGATAAGAATATAGCACCCTGTCCAGGCTGAGGAGCATTGGAATGCTTGCTCAGGATGTGGGCAAAGTTAGACAACTGTGCAGGCTTAAAATTTATTGTGTGTGCATTAGATATGAGTGCTTGTTCTCTCTTTCTCTGTGTCTCTCTCTCCCCTCCCCATCTGTCTCCCCTTATTTGTAATATTTAGTGGCACAGAGAAGGGGTCCAAGTTCAACACGTGGCATAGCCCACCCTGAAAACCACACTGCTCTGCCTGGCTCTTAGCCCAAAAGGGAAGGGGCCATTAGGCTGCACGTATGAAGATGCTGGGATACCCATGGGTTATTCATGGCCACCTGAGGTCAGGCATGGTGAAGTCCAGAGTAATGTCTAGATCACATGGATTTCAAATATATTTTTCCTTTTTTCTAATAGCTGATGGGCACAGGAAGAATTGGCACTTGTGTGATGGTGCAGAGCTGCAGAAGTTGGGGCATGATGACCTCTGCAGAGTCATGGCCAGGGCCGTGCTCCTGGGCTACCAACGTGCCAAGAGAGAGGACCAGGGACTTGGTGAGGACATTTACTACCATTTGGCAACCACTGTCCAGTTTAATTTTTAATCACTTTCGAGGCCAATCTCAAGATATTAGCAGTGTCCTCAGAGGGAGTTGCGTCAGTTTGTATTCAGAAATCACAGCGAAAACTCAAACTTTGCTTTGGCATTCATTCTGAGGAACATTTTAAAACTTTAGTATAATTGAGATGAGACCCTGTAACTGACCTGCGTTTTGTTTTTAATTTCCAAATTATTATTTGATTTCTCTGAGATGGTGCCTATCTTGTCAAACAGAACATGGCATAGACACCCTTTATTTATTGTTTATAGGAAAATCTGCAAAACCTTCTTCCACCCAGGGCTCCATAATTCCCAATTAGTGATAATGGAAAGAAGTGGGCTTCATCTTGTCTGCATAAGGCTGACTTTTCCCCATTAGCATCATTGCTTTAGCGCTGAACCAGAATAATTCAGATCGATGAATGCTGTGCCAGCACGAGGGACGTTCACAGACAAACCATCCCACACGAGCAGACAGCACAGAGTCAGAACATAAATGCTTCAAAGGCTTGCAGCCATCTCAGCGCAAAGATGCTGATCCAGTGAGCAACATCCTGAACAGATGTCTGAAGCCATTACTGATGGCTCAGTAATTGCTTGTGAGCATGTTAACACTAGCAGGTGATGGTCTGACCACCGGGCTGGGTGTGCATGGATGTGTGTGGCTGTGCAGGGTGTGTTAAAGAGGACGATTTTCTGGATGCTGACATCCTGATGTACAGTAGCGTTTGATGAAATGCATCATTTACCCTAAAGAGGGGCCTGATCAATCACAACAGGTTGAGCTCTACCTACCTAGTCTTAGCTGTGTTAGTCAGTGGCTAGGGAGGAAATTGTTACTCTCCAGCTCAAGTGAAATGAGTCATGAAGAAGCAAAGATCCTGTGTGAGTTTGATATAATGTTCGCTATGTCTTGGAAGAGCTATTTTAAGAAGAATTTGGCCAGAATCCTGGACTTTTGATTATTCTTCTTTCCTTCTCCTTGCATTTTACTGTTTCCCTGTAGCATGTTCTAAACGTTGTGTCTTGATTTATATCTGTAAATAAATCTCCTTATTTATGAGGATGTAATGTCCCTGGGGTCCAGGAGGCCCCAGCCATTCCATGGAGCTGAAAGAGACGTTACCTAAGTGGACCATGAATCAGAAGTGGGGCAGACAGGGAGAACTATTTTTACCAACCTGCTTGACTCGCGAGAAGGTCTGCCCAAAAAGCAAGTGGGGGCAGCTGTTGGTGGGGACCGGGAAGGTGTTAGGAATGATACCCTGGGGTACCATTTCTGAGCGTTACAAGGTGCTGTGCTGAATTATGGAACAGTGGAAGGAAGCAGGAGAGATGGTGGGGAAGCTGCTCGTGTGCTATCTAAGCAATAGCCAGGGCATTCTTGACAGAGGAAAAAAGGTAGAAATTGGTGGTAGCTGCTAAAATGAATAAGTTACTTTCTGTTGTTTGCTTGCCAGAAGCAGCCTGATAGAAAATGTGTAGCAGCTGGAGTTGGGCTGGTCACAGTGCAGCTATGATGGAGCTTCTCTTGCAGCCTCGCAGGCTTTACTTCCATTCCTGCATTGCCCCTCTGATGCCATCAAATAAAGCCAAGAGTTAGCACTGCCATTTCTCGCTGGTGTCCGCAGAGGGGCTACCTTTCCATTCCATATGTCTGAGTGTGAAGCTCCTAGGAGGTTTCCACTTCTCTTGGGATAAAAAGTCCTTCCATCTTTTTCTGGGCAGGTTCTGGTTGGAGAGATGTGGTGCTATCCCCAGCAAATTCAGGTTGTGAGGAGTGCCAGTATCTGTCACCTGACCTTTCTCTGTCTTTATGGCCTTTTTTGGTAGGGTAGAAAGCTTATCCTAACAAGAGTATAATTTCCATTGCCTTCACTGAGAGATTTCACAGACTCGGGATCAAAAGTCTTTTCTCGATTTTTTTTTTTTTAAATTGGCCTTTATTTTTCAAGAGTTTGTTTCACCCATTTGTCTTGGTAATAATACTCTGCTTGCTCATCTCAGTGAACTGGAGATGAAGAATGGCTCTATGTACTTTTACCGATAGTTTTATTGTTGCTGGTAGAGTCCTGAACTATGATTAGAAAAGTAACTGTCTTAGAAATGTTGTCGTCTCCTCACTCAAAATATATGTTCTGGCTTGACTTTGAGTCCAGATTTTTACTGTGAATGATTACTAAAGATAATGTGTTTATTTTAATAAACTAACAAATGTTCTACTAGCACATTATGTTTAAAAACATTTTCATTGACTCTTTCCTTAAAAGGCTCTAATTTCATGGGAAGATTGAGTCTTCTGAGTGAAAAATAGAAAGATTTGAGTAAAATCAAGAAATATTTCAGGTGAAAAATATTATTAGAAAGTTCTATGTCAGGCCATCTTCATGTCCACATTTTCTCCTATGGGCCTGACCCCATCTCTCTGTCCTGCTGTAGTCACAGAATTGCCACCTTGCACTGCTTCCCTTTGCTATGTGAGGACATCAGAGTGCATTGGGAGATGCAGTTCAACCAACTCTTTTCATGAAACGAGAAGCATAGCATTTAAAAATTAAATTTTTTTTTATATTTCTCCCCCACCCCCCCAAAAAAAAATCCCAAAACCCACCAAACCAAAACCCCCAACACTTCTGCAAAAAGAGGGAAAAGTGCTGGCATAGGCAGGAGACTGACTAGATTCTCTACATGTCACTTCAACACACTTATTGGCTTAGAAAATATGACAACGTCCTCTTGCTAGTAGTGAGGTAAGTGGCAGAAAGCAGCCAGTACTATCATCAACTCCCTAGAGGAGTTCGGGGAGTGACAAAGAAGAAAAATCATCTTTTGTCTTGTGCATAGACCAAATATGATATGCAATCACAGAAAAAAAAGAGCACACAACCAGCCAGTCTTTGTCAGCTGTCTAATTATAGCTACAGCCAACTAAATAGCCAGCAACATGCAGTCCTCATTAAATCTGCTGTGAGCAGAAATTGCTGTCAGGGTCCAGAGAAGCTGGGATAGTGAGGGGCTGCACAGAAGTCATGCAGGGAAAAACGATTTGAGGAGAGGAACGGCTCTGTGGTCCCCCAACTTCAGGGAGTGAGGAACTGAAATGCTAATATTAACAAGAATTTTTTTTAGCAATTCAGTGAGTGAGCCACCCAGAGAGCTGAGGATGATTATTCAGCCACTCTCTGTGATACTTTTGAAGAACTTTCCTGCTGAAAACTTCCCTTCCCACCTTTTTATGACTGAGTTTTCCTTTGCTTTGGCCTCTTTAATGTTGTTTTGACACTGGTAGGAGATGAGGTTGCCACTCTTGCCAAAACACAGAAACAAACTAATAAATAAGCAACCCTTCTCTTCTTTTAATACAAAAGAATGCTGGTTGTGTGTGGGCAGCTGTGATCAGAGTAACAGCACTGAAAACATAAGATAAGCACATGATAAAGCTGGCTAAAATGTCCGGGAGGTGTCCAGGTGGCAATATTAATAGGAGGTCTCAGAGACTCTTTGAAAAATCCTTGAAATCTAAGTTACGGAACATTTTGATAGCTATTTTTTAAACACGAACAGTACATTTGCTTTTCCTTCTTTCCATGTGTCCATTCTCTCTTAGGATTCTCCTGTGGAGAAAATGAGTTCCTGAACTCTTGTTACAATTGTCGATCATCTGCTTCACTTCTGATCAGGTGCACACCAGACCCTCAGGCTGTATTAATGGTTTGATTCAGTAGCAATAGCTGAATGATAGGGGGACAGATGAGATCAACTTTTTCCTTCCGAAGCAGTTCTCTAGGGAATCACAGGTTCAAAAAGGAACGAGGACTTCCTCATAAAAAACCCAAACACCTTGTGGCCTTGGGGATGTTTAAATGCAACCTAGAAAATCCCCAGAATTTTTCTGCCAGCAGCAGATGGGTGTGTGCAGCCAGTGCCCGCTGGGAGCTGTGCACCAGGAGGATGCTGCCAGGTGGAGAAGGGAAACGAGCTCCTCTCTGCTCCTCGCCTCCATGTCCCTGCTGGCTCTGCAGGGCCAACAGTGAGGAGTGAAGGGAAGGGATCCATCTGCTGCCATCTTTTCTTTTTCATCAGGAGCCTGGCAACCACTGCTTCTAGACCAAAATGCTTTCAGTTTTAGATTGTGGGATTCTAACCCCCGTCAATACACACCTCTGAGCAGAGGGGTGGTATATACAAACCCATCACTCACAGCTAAAGGGCATCCACAGGAGCCTTTAGGTCTAGAAAGGCATAGATACACAAAATAAAAGACATCTTACTTGTGATTTTCTTCTATCTATTCTCATAGACCAGTGTAAAGGAGTTTAAGGTTTGAATTCATTCTTAGCTGTGCACTGAAGTTGACAGAGTTAGATCGGGACTGTGTTTGGCAGGATTTCCATATCCTGCAATTCAACATGGAATATGTAATCATCTGACAGAAGGTTCAGTATGTTTAGTTGTATAACTGTTAGAACAGATAAAGGATCAGCCAGGCAAACAGTGAAATATGAAAACGGTTCTCGTAAAAACATCCCAGCCTTGGGGCGTGCATCTGCCAAAACTACTCCGTGGTGACATGAATGGACATAGCATTTAACTACTCTCCAAGAGGAGAGAGGATTACAAGGAGGTGGGGAAAGCAGAAGAAGCCAGAGCAACCCTGCCAACAATAGCAGGTTGCAATACTTAATCTCAGTGCTTGTGCCAATCCGCTTCGAAGCTGCTGTTGTTTTTATGAGGAAAAATGCAGAAAAGACTAATCTGTGTATTTATGTCTGTCTGGAAATGTTATAAGTGCCGTGTGGTCATTTTGATTCCAGAACCAATGGGGTCGGTATTCCCAGGACGGGGAGATTTGGACAGGGTGCCAGAACTCAGCCACTACATGTGGGACTGGAAGAAGAGAGAGTGAGTAAATGGAGGGATTCGGCAAAGTGGGAGACAACTACTCACTCTCCCAAATAACAGAATTTTCTGGGGCTGTTTTCAGCTCAGTGCTACGGCTTGTATGCTCTTGAGAAGCTCTAGAACATTATCTTCAGTCCTCTCAAGTAGCAAAGTCACTTAATTTGCTCATTTGTTTTCTGCTATGAATAAAACTTTTTTGTGGGAGTTTATGCTGGTGAGGTGAGCTAGAGTGAGCATCCTAAGTGCTGCAAGCTTTAACACTGACAAGTGCAATAGAGGGGCACTGCTTGCATGAGTAGCCTTCCAATGACAATGTTTTCCTGTGTTTACCGCTATAATGTTTTACAGAACAGGGGCCTGTGGCTTATTATCTACTTGTCTTTCCATTCTCAATTGAAACCGAGCATTTCTTGACAAAATAGAGTGGGTTTTAATTGGTGGCTACTATGGCTTGGTCTTTGATCCCACGTCATTCTTTTGACAGTGGCAGCAGAAGTTGTCAATATAGCACTGACTTTTTGTGGGCACCAAGATCTGTGTGCAGGTGACAGGCACATCACATAGGTTATTGATCAGTATTGGTACAGGGCAGGCTGAAGATGACAGAAATCTGTGTTGTGTTCCTTGTCTTCTGTGGTTACCACAGGCTGCTTTGGGGTCAGGTTTTGTTCCTGGCGATAGAGTAAGGAAGAAGCAGGATTTCCATGATCTTTTGAAAGATCTGCAGAAGTGGATTTGGATTCACTGGGACATGCATCCCCTGAGGAGGATGGAGGAATAACACAGATGATTTGCTGCTACTTCATACTACTCTTTGGTTACACAAAAGCGTAATACACTGATTTGTCTTTCCTATCTGATTCTGCCATGGTAGTCTCCATGCTGTCTAAGGGTTTGTTTGATAATGTGTCTCTGGTGGTTTGTGCAGTTTTGCTTTAATCCAGCTAAAGCTTAGCTCTGTTTGACTGGTAAAAGGCAGTGACACATAGGAGTAGGGCTTCTTTGGCTTCCTCTCTTGGGTAGGACAGATACTTGGCAGCTGAGTCTCCCAGCTACCTAGGGATTAAAGTGAACCTTGAGTTGCTCTCTTACTTAAAAGTCTCCATCACTCCAAATTTGACATTTTTTTTTTTCTATATAAGCTGTAAACTACTGCAGGGAAGAAACATTTTCCAGATGACAGTGCTCCATAAATGGAGCTGTAGGATGTCAGTTAACTGTGATGGGAGTTGCACATCTCTTCAGGACCTATGAGATCTCTTCTCAATGACAATGAAGTGTCATTCTGGAGATAACTGAAACATGTGTGGACAGGTAAGAGGGTGAAAATTAGCATGATCCTCGTCAAAAATTGATTTATGTGAGCTTCAAGAAAAATTTCTTGGTGAACTGGGCTAAACCTGGGCTAGCCTGAGCCTAAAAGGGTTTGCCACTTCTGTAAAATCTTTGATCTTTCAGTGTCTCTGTATCTGTTAACATTCCTACAGTTTTTTAAGGAATGGAAAGAGCATTTCCACCATAATGGTGTGATATTGTGATGTTCGCTCAAGTTTGTGACCTCCCAGATCCAAATCTGAATGTCTAACATAATAACTTTACACAGTATAAATGAGATTTCTGAAGTTGCTGTGCAAATGGGAGTTTCATTTGAGGTGGAAGATGGAACCATTTCCTTTGGAAAAGGAGGAGATAACAAGGAAAATGAATGTCCAGCAATGTGGGTACTTCAAATACGGATTCCCATGTTTTGCTGTAATTTGTCTTGGTAATTCTGTGGAAACCAATTTTTTCTCCTGTTATCCGGGAGCAGATCTCTCAAAGATACAAGACGGAGACAAGGAGAAACTGTCCTTGAGATTGAAAAAAAAAGCAGATCAAGCGGCAAATAAATAAACTTTGTGCAATCAGACACCGTTGCTGCATACCTTGAGCTGTAATATCATATGAAGTTTATCAGAGGGGTTGGAACGCTTACACCCATGTCCTTGCCAAATTTCTCCTGGGCAAATTGTTATCCATCTTCCTAAATCCTTTTGGCAGTTTCTACTGGAGAAAGAAAACAGGTTTGCCATGTGCTGAGGCCTTGGACTTCTCTTAGGTTGGGGCTCTTGCCCTGTCCCTGAGCTAGCTGGAAAGGGTAACACTGACATGTGCTGCAGATCAGCTTTCCACCAGGATGATAACTTGGGATGGGAGGTCAGGGAATGACTCACAGAGAGGCTCAGAGCCACTTTGGTGAGGTGGGCTTTAGCAGACAGTGTGCTCCTCATCCCCTGCTCCAGACACCTGTGTGCTGCTCTGAAACAGCTCCAAGCTTCACTCCCTTTGATCCACAGAGACAATTGCCTTTCCCTGGCATTGTGGGTGGGTGAAATGACTCTTGCAAGCACGTAGCACAAATGAGTTGTACGAGTGCCATAGTACACGGAAGAAATATGAGTCATAAATCATCGTTAACATCTGCTGGAAAACATATCTGTGCCCCAACACAGCGCCCACAATTGGTATTGTTTGGTATGTTTGGGACACAAATACATAAAGATGGAGACTAATGGCTTCTTTAACAGGCGTGTCAGTTTGGGCTTAATGAATTTGTTAATATTAAGCAACTTTCTCCCCCCAAACAATGGTGTTGGTAATTCACAAGCTGTTATTCTTGGAGCCCCACTCTAACAAAAGCCAGCCTCTCTGTCTGAGTGTTGCTGCTTTCATATTTTATTGCAGAAATTACACAAAAATATTTGGCTTGTCTAATGAGGGCTTGACGATATAGTATATATTGCTGAAAATGTGTCATCACATTATTCCTGCAAAAACAAACTTTTGTGGTTTTTTTCCTTGTCCATTGGCATTTTGCTAGTTCAAACTGGGGGATACGGGATGTCTGTGTAACTTGTCTAATAATACAAAACAAATGATATGGGTGTAATGTTGGTGTTATCGTGGCTACATAGATCGTTCCCTTGCGCTTACACTTGTTTTTCTCCCTCTTTAGATCTATAGGTTTAGACTGCTCTTGGCATCTGGAGTTTCAAAGGCTTCAGGAACACGCGGTTTGTCCTCCCTGCATGTCCTTATTAATCCATGTTCTTATGTCCTAGATCATGCAATTTGTTTTGCAGGAGGCCTTTAGGGCCAGGAAAGCTTATTGTGGTTATCTAATCTGACCTGTTTCATTATGGAGGTCACTAAATAGTCCCCTCAGGATTTCCTGCAGCTGGGAGAGAGAGTACTTGAAGAAAGTTTTCCATTGTAATCAGAGATGGCTGAAGGCTTTTTGGCAGTGTAGGCAAAAATTTCTTTTCAGGGCAACAGCAGAACGGGTTGTGAGAGAAGAAGGGCTGGAAGGGGCCAGGGGACTTCAGGAGATGGGGATGAGAGTCCTGGGATCAGTCAGGAGGACTCCAGTAGGCATGTGTGAGATCAGCAAGCTTTTGGAGACCACGAGTGTCAAACAGGCTCAGGAAAAATCACACACAACTGCAGAGAAGATATGGAGGTGATTAAGGTTATTTTTTGGCAGGTATGTGTTTCAGGAGGAGGTCACTGGGCCACGTAGTTTGAAATTTAAGCTTTACAGGCTGGAGAAGAAAAGTCATGGATTCCAAAGAGGGAATGGAAGTGATGAAACATTTGAGAGAGGTCTGAGTGGAGGGCAGGAAGGATTTGAGAGACAGGGGTAGTTTGAGGGGACTGTCATTTGAGGTAGGGATCCTCAACCCCTTCCCCTCTGGATCTACAGCTCCTATACTTCAGAGAAGGGTGAGCCCCACAGCCTGAGCCCCAGCTGACCCCCTGAGGCAAGAAACATCCCCCTGGCTGTGCAGTTCCTATTTGTCCTACCACGTGTGACAAACACAGGTGGGTGGGAACAGGGCTACAGGTAGGCAAGGGTCCTGAGGAGGGACACCTGGGGAGCAGTCCTTTCTGCTGCCAGGAGTATCAGGATGCACCATTAGCTGCTTCCCAGTCCAGCTGTGCCCCATCACTCTTCCCAATCCTTCCCTTGGGGCAGGATCAGGGCATTACCCTGGCATCCAGCTGTGCTGTGCTGTGGCTCAGAGTGGTCCTCCATCTCCTTCCTGGCACTGCATGAGAAGATGACAGCTTGTGGATGCCCCTTCTCACTGCTCTGGGCTCAGCCCCTCTCACCTGCTGCTGTGATTTGGCTCTGATCTTATATAAAAGCCACACAAGTGGTGGAGAGTCTACCAAGGCTCTTGGTAAGTAATTTCAATGAGTGATGCAAAAACCATACACCTCTTGAGTGGTTTGAATCTATTTACTGTCAGAAACAGGGGAGAAAAAGAAACAGAGCAGAAGAGAAGTGAAAATTTTTCAAGGCTGGTCAACAGATTGAAAAAGGATAGCAAAGGCAGCTTTTCTCTGGATGCAAGGTTAGAAACACAGGGCAGAAGAAAAGAGAAGAAGCTGACATGAATTGGATTAGGCAGCTAATGAAGGATTGAAGCAATACATTATATTGCTACTGTGGAGGAAAACAAATACCTTCCTCCCAGAGATGAGAGATGAGGAAAGAAGTGGATATTTGTTCAGCCTAGAGTGCAAAAAGCTGGTGGTTGTTGTGTCAGAATACAGTATCATTGGCTCTGTGAGGAGGAAATTGTGGAAGAGTTAAGCTTTCCAAACCTGGACTGAAGATTTATAAACTGTTCTTGCAAAATGAAAGCAGAATTTTGCTTCGATAAACAGAATTTGTCAAATATCATATCTTTTGTGTCCAGTTTGGTATTCCCTCTCTGACATGCTGAGACCTGATTTCTCAGAGGAAGACAGTGCGTTTCATGTAACACACCCAGGGAGTAGCTCAGTCTTATGGAGGGGAATCAGGCCACACATGGACACCTAAATCCCATTTTGTTTTCCTGACAACCTCTAATCCAGCCTTTGGCTGTGTACTCTCTCCTTTTTCAGTAGCCACATTACTTAACCTATGACTGGAAGCAAAGTTAGTGCACTGAGGACTTTCTGAAAGGCCATTCATTTCATGGCATAGCAGAAACCTCACAGAATTAGGGGGCAAAAAGAGACCATAAACCAGACAATACTGTTCCTTGCTGGATGCTGGCTTGAGCGAGCCAGAGAAAAGGGATATGACCTATGAAGCATAGCAGAACAAAATAGGGTGCCCCTACATCTGCTTACTTTGTTTGTTATCACAGAATTATAGAATATCCTGAGTTGGATGCCGTTTTCTCTGGCCTTAGAATTATGGGTCAGACACGGTTAAAGGGATAAAAAGTTTTTACCTTGATATTTAATAGGATCCTATGGTGCACAGCTGGTTAAGGTGGAAAATGTTGAAATGCACACACTGTGTAATGCGTATACAATTTTTATAGACCTTGCAAATTAGCATATCTGACAAGGTTTCCCCAATAAGAAGCTTTATAAATGAAATAATGTCCCCCTATTATAAAGTCTCCCCCCCCTCAAATGAGGCTTGAACCCTGTTCACAAAATATGTTCCAGAGAGAAGGCTGAAACCTTGATTGAAACCGTGGTTTCTATAGAGAGCCAAGGTAGCCTAGAGGCTTCTGGCCTCCAGCTGAGAGGCCTTTAGGATGTTTGGTCTTCCTGCCTAGCAGAATACTGGAACTAAGCTACAATATCAGGCAAAAAAATTACAAATACGTAAAGAATACAGAGAATATATAAAAGGCAAATAGAAGAAAAAGGCAAAAAATCTTCATGGCATCAGAAGGACCCACAAGAATCATTAAGTCCAACTCCTGGCCCTCCCCAGGACAACCCCAAGAACCACCACATGCCTGAGAGAGTTGTCCAAATTCTTCTTGTGCTCTGTCAGGCTTGGTGCTGTGACCACTTCATGGGGAATGTGTTCCAGTGCCCAGCCATGTTCTGAGTGAAGAATCTTATTCTAATATGCAGCCTAAACCTCCCCTGACAAAACTTCAGGCCATTCTCTGAGGTCCTGTCACTGTCACTACAGAAAAGAGATCAGTGCTTGCCTCTCCACTTCTCCTCACGAGGAAGCTCTAGACTGTGATGAGATCTCCTCTTTTACTCCTCCCTGTTACTAACAGAGAAATACAGACATGCCATTTTCTAAATGGAAATGAGAATCAAAATGGCCTTTTTGAGAACAGATCCACATCCTGGGAGAATACTTGCCCAGGTCCACCTCTCAGAAAACTGCTTCTGGTGGCATCGTTTTTCCTTCAGTGACTGAAGGAAAGGGGTGTTACAGAGAAATACAGTCCTCCCTGGTGAGGCGTGGGGGTGCAGGCAGCTGTTCCAGGTGTGCTGTGGGGCTAGTACACATCTGGATGCACTAGGTGGCAGGATCTGTCTGCAGGAGTGAAACATGCTGTGGGAATGGTGTTTGCACTGGACAGAGAGCAGGTGGAGAGCATATTTCCTTGGAGATGCCAAAAACAAGTCCAAAAGATCTCTATCTAGAGATGGTATGCAATTCATTACCAAATGCAAAACAGCCTGCTCCAGCATAGCTCACTGATGAGCAAGACACTTACATGTTTTTGACTGAAAAGGAAAAAGGGGAGTTTTGCTATCAAAATACCTATAAGCCTTGTCTTCAGGTAGAGAGAGAAGACCATGGGAAACAGCTCAGTGTCCTCTTCCTCTGCCTGTTTGACATTCAATAAATTTAAAACTGAATTGGTCATTAAATCTTGGGCAGACAGGGGTTCATGTCTGCTCTCATATCCTGCTCTTGGCCTGACAGAATCATGATTTGGTTCTTGCTTGGAAACTGTGCTCAAGAGCAGCAAACAGCAGGTGCATGTAAAGACCTGAGGTGTTCTTCAACAAAAGCCTGACCTTGTTTGAGAAACCTTGGTCCAGGGGAGGACTTTTTGTGAAGAGAGGGTTATTAGAGGTGCTGGTAGCAGCTGTGGTGGCAGAGATATGAGCAAAAGGAGAAATCATATCCTTGCTTCTCTGGAGTGGGATATTGAGTTGATGTGATCTGGCTGAAACTACATGGAAAATTAATAACAGGGCCAAGACTGGTGCCAAATGAGCTCCCTGGAGCCCTGAGTTTGGATGTCCAACCATGTCTGGTGTGAAAGCAGGTGTTAGCTGCTTTCTGAGATGTGGGCCAAAGATGTTGATGTTGTCTGAAAAAAAGAAGATCAAGCTTGGGAAGAGCAACAAACCTGACCACAATATTTGAATGTGCTCACCCTGAAAGTGTAGTTTGGTGAAGAGACAGGTCCTGGATTTCCCTGCTGTAAAGCACTGTGGGTTTTTAGCCTCCTCTTTAGAGATGCCAACAGTTCACATATTAAGTATGTGTTTCCTAGATGAGATCCATGGGATCTCTGCTGGGAAAGATGTCCAAGTCACAAAAACTTGTGAAAGTTCACGAAAGCTTGTGAGCATAATTGGTTTTAACTGTCATCATCTGATCCCTCTACCCATATCACTTGTCAAAATTGTTAGTGTGGTTGTAGACTTCTCCCTCTGTACTTCAGAGGCATAAACATAAAAGACAGGCCCACACCAAAAGGGGAATCTTCATGTTCTCTCCCTGTGAGCGATTCTGAAAGGTCTTTTTTTCCCAGACTAACAGTATGACTACAACTGGCATTTTTAGTTTTAGGCAATGACTAAATGAACTTTAGGTCATGCCTCATATGGAATTCAGTTGTTTTAGCTCCTCTCTGACAAGCAAATAGTGAAAACCAGGTGGTGGACAATGCTGACACACTGTCCCTTTATGCGTCCTTCTGAAGAATCCATCAATGATAAAGCAATATAGCTTTTTTTCCCCCCCAGATTTGCAGAGTATGCTTTCTATTTTGTGTAGGTTGCAGTGCATATTGGCTCATTCTTTCCTATAGCAGCCTCTGGTCAACTGGTCCTGTAGAACAAAATTAGTTTTGACGGTCATCATGTGATCCCTCTTCCCACATCACTTGCTGCTTACACCACTGTAATTACAGCCTTTGCTTAACTTCTTCTGATCTACAAAATGTTGAAAGAAAGTATCATTTTCCCTTCAAGATCCATCCAGACCGAAACCTATGTTTGACTTGATATACTTGGACTGACAAACAAAACCACAGGTAAGAAAAATAAACCTGTGGATTCTTTGCCAGGTAAGCAAAGGAGGAAAGTAAAGCTGCCCTGTTCCCTGCTTTCCTTTTCTTGTGGCTGAAAAGCAAACTGGCAGAGGGAAGTACCCTGTGGTACACAGTCAAAGGGCAAGGTCACTGCCCTGTGTATCTGAGGACCATGCACAGGGATATCAGCTTCCTGGGCAGATGTGGAGCCAGCTGTGGTGTTTGCTTTTGATGGGGATTGGAGCAGGGAATGCACTCCTGCTTCTCCTTGGATTGTGCAGCGAGAGCTTGGGGTCACTGCTTCCTCCTCAGGTCTGACTCCCCATGGAGCATCTCCAAGGGCCTGGCTGCATGCAGTGACCATGCAGGTCCCTCAGATCACACCCTGAGGGCTTCCAGTACAGTCAGATTTTACTGCTTGGAGGCCATAAAAATGCCTTAACAAAAGCTGGCATAAAATTTAGCTGGCATAAAAAGCCTTCCAGAGCAAGGGCAAAGAAAATCCTCCCAAGCTGAAGAGGTTCATTTCGGTTGTGTGCGACCACTTGTGTGTTAACTCTACACCTCTGGCTTTTTCACTGATTCATTAGATCCTCCTTCCATTGGCAATTATCCCCTCTCTCCTCTCCGCTTACTCCAGTTAGTCATGCCTCCTTTTCTTCTACTGGCTGATTCCACTTTCCCCACCTTCTCTCTCGCCCATGTTTTTTCTTCCCATCTTTCTGGTGCTTTACCAAGACCCTTTGCCAGTTAGAGTGCTCTCTTACATTAGCAAAGCCCAGCACTAATCCTGCCTCCTAACAGCAGACAAACCTGGAAGAGGCCAAGGCAAGGTCAGGAATGGCAATCCGAATGCATCAGCAAAACACACAAACCTAGCATATATGGATCAGTGAACACCACTTTGGTCCCAAGAACAAGAGAACACTGGAAATCACAGGAGGCACAGTGCTTTTGGCAGTGTAGGGGAATGAGATCTAGTCAGGACTTTCCAGGTGCTTGCAACGTACAGTTTATTTCCATGGGCTCTGTGAGAAAAAGGCACAGAGGAGGGAACATGGACAGCCTAGGACGAAGCATATCCATCTGTGGGGGGACAAGCAAGATTTCTAGCCCATGGTTACGATGGCCTACCAAGTTTGAGGAGCTGTCTGCTGCCCCAAGAGTAGCCTGAGCTGGTATCCAAGACAGCAGGTGGGCTTTCCTCTTGTAAATGCTTATTTGTTTCCAACAATGGTTCCACCAGACACCAGTCAGCCTTGACCAGGCTGAGTTCACTCAGCAAGTACCTCAACTCAATCACTTGTTTTTGGTTTGTCTGGGGAAAAAAAAAAAAAGGGAAATGAGAGAAAAAGAAATCCCAGGAAAAGTGAACATTTCTGAGAATGATGGTTGTTTGCTGTTTCGCTTCAATTTTATATGAACTATTTGGGTTGGCTATAGCAGAGCTGCCAGGTGGCTAAACATGCCGAGTGAGTGTGGTCAGTGCTTGGGACATGCACGGTGCTCAAGGCATCCAAAAAATTACTCCTGACCTTCATTTACTCTGCCAATCACTGCAGGCTGCCCTTACATCACATTTTCTCACTAGCCAGTAAGAGATTCATAGAAATTAGGGATGGAAAAGACCTGTTAGGTCACACAGTCCATTTCCCCCCCTTTCCTTCTCTCCGCTCCCTGAAGGTCAGCCCAGGGCTGTTCCCTACAGTGTATTTTCTAGTGCTTCGTCCAGTCTTGTTTGAAATGACTCAAGTGGTGGAGCTGCCAGCAGCTCCCTCTGGGAGCCTATTCCACAGTCTAATGGGCTTCACTGTTAATTTTTTCCTGATTTCCAGCCTAAAATATCCCTTCGCTGGTTTTGTCTCATTACCCACTTGCACCACCCTCCACAGTTCCTCTCCCTCCTCGTTAGTGGTGCTAACACTCCACTCTGGGAAAGCACCAGTGAGCTGAGAATTCAAAAAGTAGGCACCGGTGCTTCCTTTAGAGCCATTGCAGAGAGAAGTCAAGGAGTTGGGAGAGAAAGTGAGTGATGACTAGAACCAGACACAAAACTCACATCTCCTTGCTCATTTCACGGCCTTGGTAGATAAAAGCCTGTTCTCACCTCTCCAGTCAAATTTACTCACAGCGAGTTGAAAATGAGCAGAGAAGAGAAGGTTTTGATACTGATCACAGCAATCCCTTGACGCTTCAGTTTATTGAAGTGGTGACTGGGAAGAAGGTTCAGAGTCTTTTTCTATTCCATCATCTTCTCCCAAAAAGATGTCTTATTGATGTTTCGACTTAGCAATATCCAGAGCTTTTTTTGGAATAGTATGAGGCAGGTTGCCAGTGTTTTCTGACTAGATAACGTCTCAACCCAAATTTCTGGATGTAAACAGATACCATAGTAGACTGTCTCCAGCTCCAAGCTTCACAGCTGGGCCTTGTCTCTAGCGATACATTGAACTAAAATCCAATCTCCAAACAGGCACAGTATCAGATGGGGATTCTGAGCCTTGAGCCTCTATCTTTTCAAAGAAGAGATACTTTCTCGTGTACCCTTCATCAAGTGTTTTCAAAACCACTCCAGCTTTTTAGCTCAAGCTTTATTTCCTGGGAGGTCTCTGCAAAAGTGCTTGCTGATCTGTGGTGATGTGACCCGAGCTTTATGTTAGCGCTTGTTGGTGCTCTTTGATGAGATCTGACATGGCGAGAGCCCAACCTGCGAGGTCCCTTGAGGACTGGGCCCTCAGAAACGGGAGATGGAAGAGACCTCAGGGATTAGCTCATCCTGTTCATTCCCCCGCCAATACAAGCCTGTTCCCCACGGTACATTTTCCAGCGCTGTGTCCAGACTGATCTTATTTTTAAATGATTCATATGATAGGGTTTCCTCCAGTTCCACTGGTGACTGGATGGTTGCCAGAATCCTTTTTTACCCCCCTTTCTTTGACTTTGTCTCTTTGGATTCATCCAGAATTTTGAGGTCTGCAATTTGTACTGAGCATAAACTGGCAGTGAGTAATTGCAGAGAAAATTTTGACTTCATCCTTGAGGATAACCTTGAGGTTTCTTGAGGCAAGCAAATCTCTGCCAGAAGCCAAAAAAAGTGTTGTTTCAGAGAGACTGGGCTGTTGGTGAAAGCTGCTTGTGAAGGTTGGAAAGCACCTCTCCAAGCCTTCAGGCTACCACTGAGGTTTCTGTCCCAGCTGCTGAACTCTCATGGCTGGTGACTGGGATTGCTTTTTCCCCTGAACTTACAATGACAGTCGGAATTTCAGGGGACTATGCTGGGCCTGTAGCCAATGTGTGAGGAGTGGGGTTGGCCGGGGGCATTGCTGCAAGAGTGGCTTCTTGTTTTGACATCCCATGGCATAAACACTTGAGTTACTTATTGCCACACACTGTTTTCCCTCCCGTGTCACTTGTCACTGTCCTCTGCACTGTTTGGAGCTCTCGGATACCAATGTCTGTGTCCTCAGGATCTCATCCTTCATGAAGTTCATGAATTGCCACCCGGAAAACCGTTTGGGCTGAGCAGTATGACCAGATTTTCTGTGGTTTTCAGCACTTGTCTGTGGGCAGCTGTGTCCTCAAAAGGACAAAGCCCAGCTCAGGAAAGAGCTGCAACTATAGCAGCAAGGCTCCCACTATGAAAGGACCAAGGTTTCACCCCTTGTACTCTTCCCTCAATTTTTTCTCTGCTGCCTCTCCAAAACTTTTTCCTTTCAGGGATGGATTGTTCTGTGGGTGGGATGTGGGATCTGCCTTGAGGGTGTGCTGCATGTATTTCTGCAGCTATGGGTAGCTAATACCTAAAGTCAGTGCCACCAACAAGAGCCCAGTCTGGAATATCAGTCATCTGCAGGCTGATGGATCCCTGCAATGGACAGCTAGAAGATAGGAAAGATGTGGAAATAGTGTTGGAAAGACCAGAGAAGGAGGGTAAGAAAGAAGAGGACAGAGCTCAGGTCCACCTCTCCAGAGGGCCCAGTTGTCCCAAAGTCCCTTGGAGCTTGCCTGCCCTCATCCATCACAGGAGCCATGACCTTCATCTCAGGATGAAATTACCTCTGCAGGTAAGTACCTCTCCACACTGGACCCCAAAAATCCTCAGCCCAGACCTGTTTCTTCCTGGAAAATTAGGGGTTTCTTTTAAATCTCTAGATATCACATGTCACTGAATGACAAACTGTGCTCTGGTGTGATTAACCTTCAAAAACACCTGGGTTTCCACCAGCCTCATTACTTTCACTTAAAGGAGTGGCAAAATCTAATTTCTTATTCTTTCTGCCAGCCAGCTGTAATAGGCTTATGTAAGAAGATCTTAAAGTGCTTTATCTTCTCGTATGTGCTCTTAGAGATGGCTACATGTGGTTTTCATTCTTTTATCTTGTAATTTTTTCTTGGAGCCTGGAACAATGACTCTTAGATGGCACTGACTTTTGTCCTGTAGGAACAAAACCAGAGGGATCCAGACTGGTTTAGAGGGATGATGGTCAACTAAGTTCTAACAGTTGACAGTTGTGTGCGCTGGACTGTGCTGTATGTGACCTATGTGCTTTTCTTATTTATTTTCATAGCTAAAATATGTGAACTTAGGATAAGGAGCTGCTGTTCTGGAAAATTCTTGCCACTCTTCAGTCAAAAATTATTTGTTACATAGGGAAAAAGGACATGAGGCAACCTGTATTGTTTAGCAGGAGTAAAATTATTATTATTATAAATACTCTGATCTGGAAGTACGGCGCTGTCACCACATAATCTGCAGAATAAAAGTGTTCTTCCTTCAGCAGCAACTGAAATGGAAGGCTGACCATAGGCTAAATAATAAGAATTCTGATAAAAATTAGTCAAAGCAAGATAATTAGAAATCAAAGTAAGGAACTGGCATGGAGGAATTTAGTCCAGTGCTTTCCATACTGCAGCTGACTGTATATACTTTCACCCTGCAGTATATTTCTTAACATCCTGACCCAGTGAATGCATTTGACGTCAGTGCCCATGGCTGGCACCAAATTGTGTGGTCATCCCCATGGCGTGGGATATATCAAATCTTCCTGCCCCACAGGAAACCCACTGCTCCATCAATAGTGGTGAGATATCACAGCTGAGATCTGCACACTTAGATGATTTAGCTTTTCCCCATGTAGGAAACAAATCACATTTAGTTTTTTTATAGATGAAGCTAAAGTTCAAATGTTGATCACTCTGTAGACAGACAGAAGATGAAAAGGTGGTCCAGTTTCATAGCTACAGAATGAAAACCAGAGATAATCTTTATTTTTTTAAAAAACCATCCCACAAAGGTCAAATTTAATAAGTTTCAGGGTGAAGTGAAGGAATAATTTATTTTATCTGGCATGTAACTGATAACAGTGAATGTGTTTTTTGTCTGTTTATTTATAGCACCACCAATATTGTAGATATGGTGGGTTGAAAATTTTCCGTAAAAATTGTTTTTGGATGAAAGTTTTGCTTTTGACAGAGTAATTTATTTTGGTGAAGAAATGATCACTCTTGGGAAAAAGTTTCCCCTGAAAAATATCATTTTGGCTGAAAATAGATTTTTTTATTATTATTTTTCATTTTTCCAATGAAAAGTCAGAATTTTCCACGGTGAGAAAAGAAAATTCCAAGTAGCTTCAGCATGAGGTATTTTATAGATAGGCAAGGAATAATCCTGCCTCAAAGGGAATATAAAATAAACTGACAAAAATCTAAGAAATTTGGATCAGTAATTTTGAAGTTACAAAAGTTTAAATTCAGCAGCTTTTCATGTGCTTAATAGAACCTCTCCAGTGATGTGTTTTTAATGCCTCAGTTTGGGATTGCCCATCTGAGAACATCTCATTCCAATCACAAACTCCTTTTCCATAGTGTTTAAAGTCAGTAGAGACCATGAGATCATCTAGTTTGGCCTCTTTACATATAAGTCTGTTAACCCCTTTCTGAGCCCAAAAGTCACATTTGGCTGAATCGCTGACAGAACAGCAAAGCTCCTACACTTTCCTTTCAAGAGTGGTTCATCTTCTTCATGTGTAGTTCCTTTTGTTGTTGATCTTTCTAAAATTACTCAAATACTTAACTGAAAATCTGTTTTCTTTTGGCTGTTGACAGTAATTTTCTGTGTATATTCGGATAGGTTAAGGATCCCCTGTGAAATCCATTACTTTATTTTCATAAGGTTGTGGTATATGACCATCAAATTACCAAAATTTTAATAATCATTAATAATGTGTTGGTAGTATTAGCAGTGGAGTTCTTCAGTCTCTGCCTGTGCTTGCTGGGTGTGGGAGGAGTGGGGAAAAGAGTGATGCAATGTTCTTTAAAAGTGTTAGAATTTTATTCATTGTGGTGCCTTTGGCCCCACCAAAGAGACAGAAGGAATTTAATCTTAGATAACATCACCTTATCAGGTTTCTCAGGGCTGCAGCAGCACTTTTTGCTTGATACCAGGACCTCAGCTTGGCCCATTCCAGCTTTAAAATCCGTCTCAGAAATGCTGTTATCCAAAGACCGTTCCTGTTTTATAGGAACAGCCCATTCTTTTTCTTCTTGCACATATGAATTAATGAAAAACCTTTTTTTTAGTAGACTCAGGTTACCTGGCACTAATGTTCACTATCCTTGCCCTCTCCCCATTTTTCTCTGCCATTCACTGTGTTTACATCATCCATAAAAAAATATCAGCTGTAATTTTAAATTTCCTTTCAAATACTTGAGGATGGTATGGTGTAGATCTCAGGTTTATAGACATTATTTTGTGACCCTCCTAGAACCAGTCCTATTTGTTACATTACTTGCAAATGCTTTGGCTTATATCAGTTAGCTAATTTTCAATACATTTTGTATACAGATACTTAGTACCATATACTGCTGATTTTTGTATCAGAATATTGTGTGGTACCAAGTCAAACACCCCATAAAATTTTATTACTTCTACACAGTTGAATTTATCCAAAAAAAACTTCTTACAGAATGAACTCAAGTTTGTTTAAGTAACACTATTTTCCATAACCCATTTCATGTTGTCTGGTATTCATTATATTGTTCTCCTTTATTTTGTTATCAGTTAAATTCCATATGTGCCTCTTCAATTCTTTTGTTTGAGGTTGATGTCAGGATATTCAGTAATGTAAGTCTGGTAGGTAGTTTGCTCCTCTCAAATGTTTGCACAGGGTGATCATTCATCTGGTGCTTTCAGCCTTGTTTGGTATTCTGGGATTTAGTAAAAATAAGCAACAAGTGAGCAGTGATTTCTTTAGGCAAGTCCTTTATGACTCCTGAGTTCAAGTTATCAAGCTGATGGTTTTAAAATGTACATCCTTGTAAGACATTATAAGGAAGTACATTTTATCTAATTCCCTATTTGGGACCTTTTTTTCCCCTCTTTGAAATAAAAAAAATGACTAATCATACTTTGGTGATTAATACATATCATGGTCAAATAGAAAATATATTTATTTATTTTTTATTTGGTTTTATTATTTCTTTTTAAAATTTTGCCCTTGTCCCTGAGAAATCTGCCTTTATTTTCTTTGATCTCATGATATTTAAATTTCTTCTTACAACTAGTTTTGCCAACCATGACATTTTCCTTTAGGATCTTTTGCCCATTTTATACACCTTCTGCTGTTTACAACTGCTAATCTCTATGGTTTGGTTTGTGTTTGATGTCTTATTTCTTGAATAAAACTTCTGAAATTCCAAGCATTCAGTACATCACTGAACTGAGGCAAGCTTTCAGGCATTGCTGTGTTTTTCCATTGATCATGTATGGCCCGGTCATCTAACAAATTCCTGAAGAACTCTCCACTGTCTTTCACAGTTTTTTGTCTACATTTTTCCTGTTACCACATTTCTGTTATGTTTTCTCAATGTCAGAATATAACCCTTTGGAAATACCCAAATATTTTTGTTATTTGGCCTGTATTGTGCCTGCATGAAATAAATAGAAACTGGTCATGACCTGCAGTTCCTGATCCAGCACTCTTTTATTGTTCAGGAGTCAATTCACCTTTATCCGTCATAAAGAATTACCAATACTTCATGGATTTCCCTTTAACAGGCAGCTGCTTCATCATCTGCTGTTTTTTTTTAAACTTGGACATTTATGGTGGCTCACAACCCTCTGCCCTCTCTCCTCAAAAACTTCGTTTGGACTTTGCTCATTGCATTGACCCATGGATGTTCAGGCTCCTGAATTTCTGACATACCAAAACTCAGTCATGAGCTATCAGAGAACTGAGGTAACTTATTAATCTGATTCATCTTATAATATTATCTGGTTTACCTTGTAATACTACCCAGCATCTCTTCCATTATAAATTACTTTCTTCTGGTGTGGTCAATAGGGACTGCAGCTCTGCAGATTGAAAATATCCATTTATGGCAATGCACTCAGTCAACCAGGGAAAGCTAAATTTAATCTGTAAAGCCTTTTGGGTCTCTCTGATTAACAAAGTACAGAAACCTTTAGATTCTACTGGCCAAAGCAGTGAGATTTATGAATTCACCAACAAATGATTCATAGGTTTAAAAAATAAAATAAGCAAAAACTTCCTAAAATTAATTACTCAAGTGCTGAGACTGAGTAGCTGGCGCTGAGAAAGTAAGACATTCCAGAGCTCGAATTGTTGTTGCAAATTAACTCTGTTGCTTGTACATATGCATTTTTTTTCCTAGTTTTTCTTTACCTGCAACGTTTGCTTACAGCATAATTGTAACACATTAAAAGTGCATGATACATAACAGCCAAGTTAGGGGTTTGACAAACAAAACAATTTAAATGCTCATGGGTTAATGAGATTTGAGGCTGAAAGGGGCCACTGTCCTGGTGTAACTGACCTACTCTGTGACAAGTGCCACCTGATTCCAGGCAAGAATTTTGCAGTGTAAGGGACTGGAATTATTTTACACTTAGACAAATGAATGATGCTGTGGTTGTTAACTTGCTGTTGAACTACTAGAACATGTCACTGAAACATCCAATCTGAATTTAAAGGCTCCAAGTGATGATGAATTTACCACTTCCCTGGGTAGTATGTTCCAGTGATTAATTACTCTCTCACTGTAAGGAATTTGTGTCCTATTTTCAGTTTACATTTCTCTACTTTGCACTTTCAGCCAATCGATCTTCTAGAGCCTTTCTCTGATACAGTTAAGGGGTAGCTCATATCATGACTCTCCACTTCAGAAACTTTAAAAATTCTGTTCCTTTGAGGGCCTAAACTGATTGAACTCTTTACATTTCTTGATGGAAGATGTGTTTTCCAGAGCCTTCCCAACTTTTGGTCTGCTTTGAAATGCAAATCCAGAGCTGGACACATTACGTAAGGTTCTTACCAAATCATGTGAGGAGGCAATACTATTATGTTTAACCCAAAGCATTACTGTTATTAGCATGCAATTAAAGTGATTTTCCTCCAACTTTTTGCTGCTGTATCATGATCACTGTAGCAGATTTCTGTGATCCACAGTCCACCTCTGCAGTGTCAATCTTTGTCTCGTGCATACTCCTGCCATGAGCAAAGGTCATTTTTGTGGCAGAATTCACTCCATTACAGCAAAAGTAAATAAAGCCTGTCACCACTCTAGCAATGAGTGTAGGTGCTTACCTTGGAGCTGAGCTGGGTGGGTAAATATTCTGTGAATGGCCAACTGGATCCCATCCATGGAGTGTGTCAGAAAGGAATCCTGACAGTCTATTGTTTCACTTGCGCCTGGGTCTTTAATGTTCACCCGGTGTGAAGAAGAAAAAGCAATTATCAAAGGCAGTTTTAGGAGTAACTGTACATATGGGATGCAATTACAGTGTGAAAGAACACTGGCTTAATAGTGACAGACAGTGACTAAGAGATATGATTACCAGGGAAGTAGCTGCCAAAATCACATCCAGGAAAAAAGTGCGGGGAGAAAAAAAGCTTTCAGACTGGCCCGCATATTTGTCAATCCACAATTAGTGGTACTGGCAAGCTGCTGAGCACGCTGGTTCATCCTCAGATGGACTAGTGCAGCCCCGTGTGTCCCTCAGACACTCGTGCATCCACCTGCACCTCCCCTGTCGGAGCCTGGAACATGGCCCTGCTGAGAGGCACAGCCCAGCGCTGAAATGTGGAGTCACCAGCCTGCTCCCCCTGCTCCCAGGGGCACTGCAAACCCAGGGCACTGCAAACCCAGGGCTCTGCACTGTGTCTGCTGCCTGGCAGGGCGGGATCAGGTGCTGGCAGTTTTCTCAGCAGCCCCTGTGCTACCCTCCAGAGGGGTCTGCTCTGTGCTGGGGTCGTTGCTCACTGAGATGCTGCAGGACATCGTGCTTAAGGCTGGAGACCGAAATACCTGATGCAGTTTAAACTTGTAAAACTGTGCCCTCCATCAGCTGGCCCTTGGTATTTAAACCATCAGCTCTTTTTCTGTGAAGACATAACTCTGACAAACAGTATAGTTTGTCCCCTTTTTTCATTTTCCACTTGTCCTCTCAGATTGGAAGGTTTAATGCTCTTTCCCTGTGGATTTCTTCAGCCTGGCTTTGCTGTGAGCTCTGAAGGGTCCAGGATGTCAGAGAAAACCAGCTGAAGTCACAACCATGCCCTCGTGACTCCAGGCTTGCTCCCAAATCCTAAAATCATTTAAAATCCTTTCAGAGTGACTCTGTTTTCAGCACATCTTGAAGCCTGACCTAAAGCTACTCTTGGACTCCACATTCCTTCTCTTTTGCCTCATGTTTTGTTTCGGCCTCTCCACTCTGCTCTCCTGATTTTGTTCAGTGTTTCCCAGACTTGCTGCCACCGACTCTCCCTTCAGAGAGGTTCTGTGCCCTGACGGTCAGGGACCTGGATTGCTGTCTGTGGTTGTGTTTCTGTTGCCATTAGCCTCGCGTGGTCCCATTCTGTTTGGTAGTAGCAGCAGCGGGATGGTGTCCTGGCATGGCATTGGGAGGACTTTGGGGGCTGAGACCACCCAGTTCCTCCTGTGGAACTGGCAGCGTGGTCCCTGGCATGTGCTGACCATCTCCCCTAGGCATAGTTTGGCGGGAGGAGCCAAAGCCCTCCTTTATTTTGCTGGTGTTTATAGAGACTCGGTCTCAAGGCAGCGCTGCATGTGCTCGAGGATCATGCCTTTCCAGTTGGGAACTGCTGGCTTTGCTGATGCTCTCACTTGTGTCTGCCTTGGCTGACGAAGCACTCACGCAGAGTTGTGGCATCTTTACGCCCTGTTTTAATACTGCTACTTGTCAGTGGATACATGAGTCAGTACATCGCCAGCTGCATCCTGCTGCGCTCATCTGGGGCCCAGTCTGCAGGCTCTGATCTGCAGGCTGTGCTGAGCGAGACACGCTCTGTACTGTTTCCTTTCTCCTGTGCCTGCCTCTGGACCCACAGAAGTTTCAGATGTTTCATTTCGTGATGTCTTTTTTGCTTTCTGGTGTGTTTCCCAGGTTGGCTCAGAGAGAGTGAGCAGGGCAGGCTCAGGCTCATTTGGGAGGTTGGGAGAGGTGTCCACCAGGGCAGGCACTGCTGCACCTCCTCCTCTGTCCTGAATGGCACCCGGGTCCCACCTGGAGCTGTGCTTTAACCAGAGCTTTACACTGACGGGGGTGAGCTCTAAAATGTGCCCTCACTCCCTGCATCTCCTGTCCCAGACCAGAGACTCCAGGACCCTGTGATGAGCCAGTGCGAGGGCTGCTCTGAGAGACCACAGCCCCACCATTGCCCCCAAAAAGCACAAGTCCCAACAGCTCACGACACTGGATGGGCCAGGAAAACATGCAGTTTTTCTTTATGTATCCACACCTAAAACCACTTAAGGGTTTGGTTGGAGGATTTAAAAAAAAAATTTATTTGGGCATGGAGAGTGAAGAACTAGAATGGAAAATCAGGTTCATTGTGTCTGAGATTTTTTGTGTGACTTTAACGAGACAACTAACCACAGAAATTCCAGCAGAAGTGTGTAGGTAGGACAGGATTTTTAGAAATGTGACTCCTGACTTCTTATTTGTCACAAAATTTCTATGTTACAGCTTGTAATACAAAGAAGCATTGACAAGTGATTTGAGTAATTTAGCCTTTACTACACACTCATCCTGCTCCATGTTCCATCACCATTTTTCTTCAGAGTATCTCACGCCACTTGCAAACATGGTAACATTATAATTTCATAATACCTGCTGTCTTTTGGATGGCGCTGCAGTTTTTTTTTTTAATCTTGTCTTCTTTTACAACCAGCAGATTATATCCGGAAAACACATTTTATATTCTGATAATGGAGGAGGAATAATTTGGAGTAATCCTGGTCCAAATGAAGTCAGTGACAAAACTCCCATTGACTTCATTAGGGATAGAATTTCACCCCATCTTGTGTTGCCTTGCCTAAAAAGGAGAAGAGATCTGATGTAAAGCCTATTGTAGTCAATGGAGAGATTCCCAGGGATTTTAATGGGCCTGTATTTGGTCCAGCATGAGGTTATTCAGTCACCTTCAAATTTTACAGCAATATAGCACTTGTGTTGCATTCTCAAAGGACTAATAAACTTACTCTGAGTTAGATAAATTTCTACACGTTTCTTCTTCTGAAGCATTTGGGTGTGCTAAGAAGTTCTTTCCTTTTTTTTTTCCTTTTTTTCCCCTTTTCCCCTGTTTCTCTTTTCAGACTCTGTTTTGCCTTGTGGTGATTCTAAATCATCACAAAACAACTCAACACAGAACAATGAGCAGGATATATACGTTTGGGTTTATAGATTCCAGTTCCATGAACTATTATTTAATAAACTTACCCCTCTTTTTTAGCAGAAAGTACAAAACGTGGGCGGGTTGGCGAATTTGAAACCTGGTTCTGATTCTGACCTACATTTAAAAGCTAAATTTGAGTCTGATAAAGTTTTAAAAACACTGGTAATATGAAAAAGATGCTTCACCATTCCCTTTGTATTTTTAACCTTTTTTCCTATTAAAACTGTAAACAGTTTTATATTATTGCAGTGAATTCTTCTCTAATTTACTCCAGCGTAAATCCAGAGGAATGTTTCTGAGGGCAGGGGAGCTGTTCTGCAGTTGCACTGGGGTGGGTGACAGGGGGCTCTGCCAGGCTGTTTCCCCTTCCTCTTCCTCCTTTTTGCCATTTGTCTTGGATAACCCTGAGAAAAAAGTGTCATTAAATGCTGCACTTGGTTGTCTCCGCCGTTCACCATCCCAGTGGCTGTGAGTATTTAAATGCCTACGATATCTAAGAAGCAGAACAGTTCAGGCTAAAAAAAGCCTTTCTGGTGGGTTCTGTTTACCTCCTAAAAAAATATGACTATTTATTTTCATTTTTGCATTGGAAGGAAAACAAAACCTCAAGCATTTTATGAAAAGCTTTCTGTGGGCTGAAACATCTGGTTTTGCCTCACATGTCAGGGCCTGATTTGAATCTCTTGCATAATTTTTGATAAGGCAGATGGACTGTCTCTTTCTCCCTCTCTCTTGCACACACACATGCAGACATTATCTGTTTTGAATTTCAGAAACTTCTGTGTCAAACTTTTTTTAATTTGAAGAAATTTCATAAAAAGTGTTTTGTTCCATTTAAGAAATTAGCTTAATGTTAATGTTTTTGAAGAGTTAGTATCAAGAGTGTTTTCAGTCTCCTTTCTTGCATAATGGATTTAATTTCGGCAGAGAATGAACTTTTACTGAGTTTCACTCCAAAAGTAAAGGTGTTCTGTAGAAAATATTTTTTCAATTTTTTCTCCTTTCAACATTTTTTCTTAATAGTTTTCCTCACAATAGTGTATAAAATAATGAGCATAGAAGAGTGTGGTTTTCAGGTTTTGAGCAAAATAATAGTTTCTCATTCACTTTGTGTGCATATGAAAAGCACAGATCTGCTGTCCTTTGGCTGATATATACTTGTATCCTTTATTGATCGAAGCATCAGTGCTCATTATCACAGTGGGACTCATCAAGTCCAGCTGCATAGACCTGAGGCTCTATCTGAAAATGGAAATATTCCCCTGGAGCCCTCAGAGAATTAGGTATCTCCAGCACATAGCCCTGACTGTTGTGCCTGTTGTAGGATAAGATAAAAAGTTTCTCGAAGGTGGCTCCTTCTCTCTTTGACTCTAAAGGGAATGTAGGGATTAGTTCAGCCTTAGACATCTAAATCTCAGATGTGTAAACTATGGCAGATGAATCCTACACAAAGTTCTTGGAAATGTTAATTTGCTTCCTGGAAAAATCAGCTTAAATCTTCCACTTGATGGAATGATATTTTTTGTTTAGTAACTATACAAAATTCTTGCAAACACAAAATTGCAAAGTAAAGATCCTTTGTGCCTCGTGTGGTTTATTTTCAGAGATAAGCCCACTCTCTTTATGCATACTCTATAAGCTAATTTTATACATTGTGACTGCTTTCTTCCACCTTAGGAAAAGAAATCCTTCTGGGAAAAGTTGCAATGTGATCCAAAGTCCATGTCTTTACATAGATTTCAGTGACTTTTGAATTATGAACAAAGGTATTTGGCATTTTATTCAGCATGCAACCCCAAAGTGAATTTTTCCATTATTCAGAAGATACAAGTTGTTGTCAAATGTTAAGGACATTGTGATTTCTAACTGAAAAGTAATGCCATTAATTATATTGGGAGAGTTGGTTGGTTTTTCTTCTCTTCTGCCTTTGTGTGTCTAGTAGTCGATAATTGTCCATTAATAACAATAAATGCACATCTGTAGGGAGCAGGATTACATCAGAAATGAAAGCTTTTTTTTTCACAGATTATATCCTGCTTAGAAACAAATAAACAGAAAATAAAATCCTTTAAGATACTGTTGGGCCAATTTTCTGTTTCTAATACTGCATAGAAAAAAAGTTGACACATTGCTTTTGAAACCAAAACAATTGTTTTCTTCTTTTAAAATCTTTTTAAGGAAAGTGTTCCAAAACCTTAGGCTGTATTTACATACTTTTAGCAGCTTTCTGTAGTTAATTTTTGTCATGTTATCAGCACTACCTTCTGTAGTTAATTTGGCGTGCAGAAAGCTGTGATTAATGGGCCTTTGCTATACCATTAATTTTCAGCCACAACCCCTCCTTGCCCTTTGGTGTTATGTTAATTACTGGAAAAGAACCGTGAAATCGCGAACGGCACAGAGCTGTGGTGTGGCGAAGAACAACAGTCAGCACCCAGGTTCTGAGATGAGTCTGAACAGAAGAATGTATCTCATCCAAAAGCATCTGATCCAGCTAATGAAACCAAAAATATAAGGGGTTCTAAGGATTAGGCAGTTCTGGTTTATTCTGAACAGGTTCTCTGTCTTACTGCTTTCCGTTGTCAATGGTAATATTTTGGTAGTTCTGGGCACTTCTTTTCAGTCCTTGGGTGGACACTTAGTTTGAAAACACTTTCCTCAGCAGATTGTCTGCCTGGCCTCACTGCTGTAAGGGCTGTTGGTTCTTGATCCAAAACCATCTGGAGTCATTGTGGTGAGTTAAGCTTTACATCTGCCCTGTTCTTATAGAGAAGATAGTCCTAAAATGGTCAGCTCTGGAGAAGTAACTTGCTGTATTAAAAATACCTAACAACATTACTTAATAACTTTGTGAGCAAGCTGCTAGCTTAGCAAACCAAATAATTTAGTGATGAGGCCAGAATTATTATTTATTACTACAAAAATAAATGTGAATATTATAAGCTTTAGTAGAAAAAGGTTTTCTTTAATGTGGGGAAGTACCCTATGTCTCTATGCATTGAAAATGTCTTGCCCATCAGGCCATTTGCAAAAGGGGGAAAGAATGGAAGGTCCTACTTCTCACTGTTTTTGAAACTGCTCTTAGAGGTGGAAAAAAATGCTAGATTCGGCAGGAAAGGACTGAAGAGGGAGCAAGCAGGTGATTTAACCTTCTCTTCCATGGGCTGTTGCAGTGATTTGTGCTGAAGTTCGCAAGCAGTGGCCAGGACCCAGAACTCGCATTTTTTACAGACAAATGGCCCTTCTTGCTGGGTTGGAGAGTCACACTCGTTTGTCCCCATGTTGTTCCCCAAATTAGGTACTGCCGCTCTGAGGCATCTGGGTTTGAGCTGAGCTGCAGGGCTTGAGGTCAGGTCAGCCCGAGGGATGACAACCCCCAGGTGCCAGGAGTGGTGGGGTGCAAAGCAGATATGTCAGGAACTTGGCAAGTCTTATGACACCCCTAAGTGACATCAGCAACAGGTTCATCCACCTCATTCTCATCAAGAGTGGCCTCGTGAGCTGGTAAAATACAGGTGTCACTGGCAGACAGGGGAAGACAGGAGAATAAAAACAAAAAAGTAGAGACTGCATTGTGAAATGCTGTGACGTTGTACCTTTTTCCAGTTTAAGTGCTAGACTTGTCTCTCTGAAGCCAAGAAGTATAATTTCAATCTCTCCCACTGACGACATGACTGCTGCATGACACACAGCCTTTATAAAGCATCAAACATCTAGCAATGTGATAGTTGTTTTTATCACAATGCTCCCAACAAACTGCACATGCTGTTAATATGAATCTATCTTTCAGCAGCAGATATTTCAGGCACTGTTAGTAACATAATCTGATGACGTTGCCCTAATGGAGTATGCTGCAGATGTGAATCTTGCTGGAGTGTATTCTTTCTTTGGTTATTTTCCTGCAGTTCTTGGCTTCAGTGGGACACGTGCCCACGTACCGTGAATATGCTCAGCCTTGTGAATCTTTGTCTTGAGTCAGGTCTAAGTTTTTAGGCACAGAGATGCTGGAAGAGAACTGCCGGTGATGGCATGGGCTGGAGGGCACTGCGGCGGAAAGGGTGAGCAGCAGGGCCAACCAAGAAATAAAATGGGACAGTAGCAAGGTTGTGGTGCTGTTATACCCTCCTTAAAAGAGTGTATAACACATTTGAGGTGGGATTAAGGGCACAGCATGCCGAGGGCAAGGGAATCCCTGGGCTCCTGGTACAGCACCCCCAGGGAGCCAGTGCTGCTATTGAGGGGCTACTCATGTTTTTGGCTGCAGGGTATGGCCAAGAGTCACCCAGTTCTCTTGGGCAATTATCCATATCCCTTTGTGGTGCCTGTACTGGCACATCAGCAGTGCCAGATGTCTTGTCTTGGCCCTGAGTGTTTCTGTCATTAAAATGTCAGATCTGTCCTTGGCATGGATTTGGCTTGGGCTTACTGAAGGTCTCTTGTACTATTCCTGGTCCTGGTTCAGGAGTTAGCCTGGGCCAGGGACCATCAAAAAGGCGGTTTGAATATGGCCTCGTTATTTTAGAGGCCAGGAGAGTTTAATAAATGCATGTGGCCATGTTATGACAGTATGCTTCTGCTCCCAGGGCCAGAGAATGGGGCCTGGGGCTGCCCAGTTTATTGGTAGGGATATAGTCATTGTGTCTGAGAGCCTCCTGCAGCAGGGACGCTCTCGCTTCTTCTGCTGTTATGCAAAGAGCACATGAAATAAGAAGAAACCAGGCACTGATTACATTTTTTAAAAAACATGTTCTTTGGAAGTTGTGTTTTTTGCTAAGTAGAGAGCAAAGCAGAAAAACTAAGAGGTTAAAACAACTCAAAGAAAGGTAGATCCTGTATATTAGACAATAAAATTTTACATGTGTATAAAAAATGTAGAATGCTGCAGAAAAATAGAAACATCAGAAAGACAATGGATAAAAGTCTACACATTTGATACACTAGATCTTGTGGAATTTCTGATCAATTTTACAAATTAATATCTTCTCAATATTCATATGAACAGGTATAAAACTGTCAAGCCTTTAAGTTAAGTACTAATATTTATTAATTCCTAGTTTTAAGGTATGCATTCTGTCTTCTGTTATTAACCTCATTAATTTAAATGGAATTGATCTAATATAAGATTTGTGGGGCACATTGTTGAATTGTATGCAGAAATTCGTACAGACTACTCTTAAGTTTGTTTTCACACTCCAGGTAATTGTTAATTCTTTGAATACGAAATGAATAACATTTTAGTATTGCAGGTTCAAGTCCTCTACATATGTTAGTCTCACACTCTGTGTAATCCTAATTAAGATCTGTTTCCAGATATGCCTCTGTTGTCCAAGTTCTAAATGTATATAACACACTGTTTTATACTCAGTTATTTGAAAGGAAAAACCCCACCAAAATGACTTCACTATTGTGGCCTGAGAAAATAATGTTCTCGCGGCTGCCTGTAACTATCAGTCAGGAACATTTATGTTGACCAAAATACTCAAATACTCTAACAACTAGGTCATTGCTGTATTGCTCCAGTTTTGTTGTAAAACCTGACCATGGTGTTACTCTTGACAATGCTGAAGCCATGGTATGGTGTGGCTGATGAATTTCTCTTTTTTGCAAAATGAATCACGAGGACTGGAAGGCAGGTAACAATTATAATAGTTTCTCAGAGTCTGAAACTTTGGATAGTGCTTCTAAGCTGTCCCTTACCTTCCCACATCTCCTTGCCCTTGACAGGCAAGGAGCAGGCTCCAGTCTGCGTTGCCAGATCTTGACCTTCTTCCCACCAGTATTCCCTAATCCCCTGACTGAGGCACATCTTTAATTTTTCTCTTCTTTGGGTGAAGTTTAAAATTCATGTGATGGATCCTGTGCATATTTGTGGGCAACAATCTTGTGGGTGTTGAGGCAGCAGAAAGGAGAGGATTGAAAGCCTTACATGGCAGCAATGGAAGAATCACCCTCTTGGGCTTCCGCGCGGTTTGATTGTGCTGGTTGGTTTATGAGACTTTTTGCCAGTGAGCATCTCTGGCACGTGGAGCCACCGATGTAAAAGGGGACAGGCTGGGCTGCAAGGATATGTGGATGTCACCCAACAAATGTCATCTCCAGGAGAGCTCATCTCCCTCTTCTGCATTTTCAGCTCACACCAACTTACTCAGAGCAGGGCCCAAAGGAAGCAGCAGCGATTTGCCGACCAGAGTTCAGAGCACATCTTTTCCATGACACCCATGAGGCCCCAGTCCCAAACATTTCAGGGAATAACTGTTTTCCCTTCTGCTTCTGCTCTTCAAATCTGGTAATTCAACATTGTGCTCTGTCACAGACCTAAATGAGAGCAAAAGTTTAATCACTTCCATACTGCCTCTGCTCCAGTCAAGAGTTTAGCCTGAGCCCATTTGCAAATAAAACAATGAAGAGAAGACTGTTGTCTTAAATACATTTTAGTTGTAGCTGTGTATTACAAAGAAAAAAAGTGAGAATCTGCAAAGCCCTTTCAAAGGCCAGCTGGTAGAATTAGGAAGTGTTTTCTTTTTGCATAAAGAAATAATGCTCAGTCAAACACCTACAGAGTGTAATTGTACATGACAGTCCATGTCAGAGTTCAACAATGAAAACGAAGTAAATATTTTTTGGTTTTCAAGCTGGAAATCATGCATCAGCGTAATGAGTAACAGGTTTTGTTTGTTTGTTTGTGTTGTGTTTCTGTTGGTAGGGAGGACATGTTCTTTTGTTCTCACCATTTTGTGCTGGCTTGGGTCTCTAATGCTACCATGACATTGACTTTGTCAGATTCAGCTGGAAAAACAGATGCATTTTAACTAGTGGTGCCCAAATACCAGCTGTGTGATATGATTCACTTTGCGGAGGAGGAAGAGAATAGTTCATTTAAGTCACTGCCTGGTTTATGCCGGAGGGGTGCCTGCCACAGAGGAGGTTTCACCTGTTAAATCTACACAACCTGTTCTCTTTCTAAAAAAGTATTTTTGACAGTCGCCACATACACACATGTGCTGTATAAATGAACTGAGGTTTGCCTTACACACTTTGAATTATAACCACGCTGTGGTGTTATTAATTGTATTTGCTATCAGTTTGCTCAGTAGTTTGATCATTCAGCACAGCCCCAAAAAACAGAGGCACATCTGTTTGAAGCACATTTTAGAAAAATATGTATTGCTTTCAGAGAGGAGATGAAAATACTTTGAACTTTAAAAGACAATTTAATTAGGCAGCCAGGGAACGCTAGTTTTCAGTGTAAGACTTCAATGTTTTCAGGTCCTTTAATATGCAGTTTTCCTAATTTAGTGTGCTGGATGTTTGCAGAGGGTAGAAGACATGTTAGGAATCAGATATGGTATGATTTTAGTGAATGGGGAATGTTTATTCACTGTTTATCATAAAGCAAAACATGAAGGAACATGAAGGTTATGGGATGGAAAGTTCAAAATAAACAGCATGTAGTTAAACTGCGGCACTTATAATCTTGAAAGTTTATGTGAATTTAATAAAGCAATTAGATGAATCCATGGAAAAAGGGTACTCAAAGGCTAATAACATGAAGAAATAATCTCTGTCTTAGGAAGTCCTTATGCCTCTGATTACTGGCAGCAGGAAAGCAATGCCAAGAGAGGCATCAAGAATCCTTTCTCCTATTATTCTGCACTTTCTTAGTTGTCCTCTGTCATTCACAAGCACAGATTGATTTTTGTTCTCTTCTTGCAAAATGAAGACCATAAGCACAGCAGTGATTATAAAATGGTGTTAAAGCTCGATCAAGTAGGTTTTTAATTTGGGGTACTAACATTGCCAGTTTCATGTTCCATATTGTGAGCAGTTGGTTCACACAAAATTTGTGATTTAAATTTTCTTTTATGTTTCTCCGTAATTTTATGTTGATACCAAAATGCTCCATATTGTTTTAAGCAAGCTGATTTTTAATATTATCTTGCTGTTGATATAGATACTTTGAGAAATTAATCACTTTGGAATTCAAGTAAAGGTGAAGGATTCTCTCTATACCTTATGGTATAATAGTAATTGATCACCTGACAGAAAGAACATTCATACATATGCAATTAGTTTGCTCCTTTTATTCTTATTTCTTAATATATAATTTGCAGAAGAAAGTGTCTTTTTTGAGTTTAAAGAATAAACATTCTACAGTAATGGATGTTAAGTAAATATTGTAAGGCTTCACAATATCTTTATGTTCAACTGTATTAACCACTGTATAAAAGGTCTGACTTTCAACTAGAGTTCAACTAATGCCTACAGTAATGGATCCTATATATCCCTTGCCTTACATACACATACACATATATGTATGTGTTCATCTGTGTAAGCACATAGACATGGTTTTTATACCTATACTATGTATTTATGAATGGTATAGAAATTACATGTAGATTACAAACCTGAAAAGAAAATGAGAAAATATTGCATATCAAGGAAGGACGATGGTGGTTTCCTCTCATTGTAGAACTGAGTCTTAAAATAAAAGTTATGCATTATTAGACCTATCTTCAATGTAATATTAATCTGTTGATTTTTTTCATCATAAGAAAAGACTTGTTGAAAAAAAGTTGCCCCAGTCTCTCAACTTCTTCTTTTAACAGATCTGTCATTGCAGTTTCTAGAAGAAAACTATCATTCTATGGGTCTTATAATGGGAAATGTGTCTGTGAATATGGCAAGTTATATTTGGAGGCAGCATGTGCAATGCTAAATGCCAGAACGCCAATATGACCCATCTGCCCAATATGTAAAGTATAATAACACCATTATGAAGTGATGATATGTTTACATACCCTTGTAACAGGATTAAAGTTTTCTTAATTGTCTCCTGCTTGAACCTAATGTAATGTTTTTGGTGTGTCCTATAGAATAATATTGAAAGAATGAACAAATCAGTGGCGGAACCTTCTGAGATTTGCCTAATTACAACTCAAATTGTTCCCATATTGGAAATTACATGCATATAATGCCTTTTGGGGCACAGAGTAGAAGAAGCATATGAAGGTCAGCCAACAGTATTCTGCAATGAGTTCTGTCTTCATGAACTTTTAAAATGTCTTTTTCATGCAATGAGACACATTAATTTACTAGAAACAGATTTCAGAATTGTTTTATCCCATTTTGGAAGGCTTATTTCTGCAATCCCCATAAACCTGCTGAGGAAAACACAAATTGCAGTTGCCCTGAATTTAGTTAAATCACCACAAATAGAAATCACTCAGCTAGGTCATGTGTAGTATTAGAATGCTGCTGCTGCATTTCAGGTATGTGGTTCAAAGGCTCTCAAGAGGTTTTCAGACCTTCAACCAGATCTTGACCCATGCATCATTCAAAACAGCCCCGCAATATGCAGGGGAGCCTTGGATAGGTCAAGAAGTACCAGCTGCATCCAGGTGTGTGTTCCCATGACACTGCTGCATGATTGTCATAGGTGAACATATGACAGCTTTTTCTTTTTATTCCACTTCAGTGTTTTTTACAGCACAGCTGCTTTTTAACCAACGTGATGACTTCTTGCTGGCCTAGAAGTGTGGCCTCACTGAGCAGAGCTGTGTGTCTGGGAGCAGAGAGATGCTTGCAAAGTGACTAAACCTTTGGGGAATGCCTTCAAGATCAATGAGGTCTTCCTGTGCTATTGATAATGGCTGATGTTTTAGGACTTCATTGACTTGATTACTTCAACTCAAGAAAATCCCTTGGCAATATGCTTCAAAAGTGCACTGTACAGTTTTCATAGTGGTATTATGCAATACTTCTAGGTATTGAAAATCATACAAGTCATTAAAATATGGTCATTTCTGTATATTGTTTTAAGGAATACTCTAACACCAGTATTCTAATAAAATCTGAGTTTCATTCAATGTTGACTGACACTGCCAAGTATCTGAGGACTTATACGCTAGAAACAGGTCCCGTACCATCCTGCAACCATAAAACTAAACAACATGCACAAGTGTTGGTTGTTTGGTTTTTTTTCAAAAAATGTGTCTGCTTGAAGGGTTGGCTGCCTGCTCCAGAAGTAAGACAATGCAAGGAAAAGGAGTTGATATAGACTGTGATGGATATGGGTCAGAAAAGGATCTGGGAAGGTTGTCCTGCTGTAGAGAGGATCTGCCTGGGATATCCTCTTTGGTAATGTAGCTCATGTATTGTAGCTTAGGATCTTTTGTTCTCAAATCTGAGTTTTGGCATCAGTTTGGTTCATTGGTAGCCCTTTTCCTTCCAAAATCAGTGCTGAAACCCATTCTAACTGGAAAAAAGGAAAAAAAAGTTATTTGGCAGTGCTCCATGACCTTGATTTGCTCTGCTTGCAGGGTACAAATGAGAGCTGTGATTCTTTTTCCCTGAAAATATAACTTTTTTTTCAGTTCACTGGAAATTTACGGACTTAGAGAGCCAAGTTGGACTCCTTGCATGGGTGAGAAGGGAAATGGAAACGCAATTTTTCAGGGTGAACAGCATATTTGACATGTGATAGAGTTGTATCTGCATATCTTGTGATCTTGGGGTGCTGGGGGTTTCCACAATGCAGAATTACCATGTGGATGATGGGAGCAACATGGGCTGGTACTAGACCAGAGTCTCAAACCTGAAATCTACCACTACCAAAGAGTTGTGCCTCATGTTTTTATACAGAAACAGCAGTTTAGACTTAGTCTACACCAAAGCTTTGCAGCTTTACGGAGCTTTGGAGCCTTGCAAATGTTTAGGTTTTGTCTTGACCTGCTCCAGCAGGGATGAGTGGGCAGGGAGTTCATGCTCCCACCCGCAGCACAAGTGTGGATAGCATTAGGGTTTGGACGCTGTCCCATGACAGGATAACTGCAGCCAGACTCCCTGGGGTGCTCTGGATGTTTTGTGCTGAACCTGTCGTGCAGTCTGACTCTCCAGCCAGCATATCTGGGCCCATCACATCAGTTTAGTCGGTGCTCTCAGACACGGAGCGCTGGCGTGGAGGCTCCAGTGTCATTCTTTTCCCAGATTTTGGCTGCACAAGGCAGTCATGTGTTCATGACACGATCACCTTCATGTTGCTCCAGTTCATGGTGGCTGGTTTGGTCCCATGGCTTATCATCAGCTAAAGCAAGATGGCTTCTTGTTGCCTCGTTGGTGGCACTAACTTGGGTTTAAAGGGTCTGGGTACATTGTCTGCAGAGCAGACAAAACCATTTCCAACATGGAAAATGTTCATTAGCAGGGTTCTTTGTTTCTGGAGATTTTTTTATGCATAATTTTGCCATTAGTGGACCTTGTAGCTGCAACAAACATTGGCAGTTTAGTGGGTGTTATCTCAGATAATCAGCTTTATTAGCAAAATCAGGTCTCACAGCTCCCTTTGGCTTGGTTCAATGCAAAGGAGCATTAACAATATAAGTTTAGGCTGACCTAGTTGCCTAGATGGGGATTGCCAAGTTTGTGTGCATGCTTCTGTGTAATTATAATTATGAAAATTGCTCTTCAGCTTGTGAAATGGTGGAGTTTTGCAGGCTTTTTAGATTAAGAAGCTGTCAAATATGTATGCTGTTCCAACATACAATTCCATGGCCTTTAAAAAAATAAATTCTTTTTAATGGAGGAGTCCAAGCCTCTTGCTATACAATTACATTATGATTTAAATAATATTCATGTGGATTATGGTAATGCCAGTTAAGAAAACTAAAAGGAATTTATGATAAATTATTGTTATAAGTTGCATTTACTTTGATAGATTTACTCATTTGCAAAGGAACTCTTTTGTTGTCCATCACCATATTGTGAGAGAATGGAATCCTCAGCATAATGTAGAATTTATGGTTCACACTTAGAATTATGTATGGAAGAGAGATATCTTTAATCTAAACTAATTACTTTGAGTCTTTAGGGGGAGAAATCCATACAGAATATTCAGGTATGCTTTTGGCTGATGTAACTTTAAAGAAATAATGCCAAGGTTCCACAACAGGATCTCTCGTTTGATCTTTTGTGTTAGAATGGAGATAAAGTTGGTGTAAAGTGCTCATTACCAATATCAGGACCATCAGTCCCTTTAAAATATTTCAATCAGGAATAAACTTGATCCAGAGAATAAGCAGTGGGGTCTAACAGCCTGTGTTATTCAGCAGTTTGGAGGGAGAATCTTAATAGTCTTTTAAGGACTCAAAGACTATGAGTAGAAGTATATTAAAAGTAACTCATTTTGAGATATAAAATGTATTACAAGCTAATTTCCATATATGTTTTTCATTAATTCAAGAAAGACCCATCTTCCTTTCTCTCTGAGTAAAGCTGTCTGTAGAATGACATGAAAAATATAGAAAAAATGTGTAAATAGTAAAGAGGTTAAATATGGTGAGTTGAAGTTCTGAACACTGGGAGTCTGCAGGGAAACCTGAAATGTGCAGTCTTGAATGGCCATGAATCTACGCTAATTAACAAAGGCCACGACTATGCACTAATGTAAGTTAGTTACAGCCCACTGAATCCAGCCACAGCAACACCTGTCTCTAATATACAGAAAGAATAATTGTCATAAGGGACTTGAATCCAGGATGCAATGATGGAAGTTCCACTTCGTGCAGAGGGTAGAAAAGCCTCTAAAAATGATGGATGATAGATGACGGTTTTCTAACACAAAACATACTGGGTTTGACAATGAGTAATTTTATGTTGGATCTTGTTCTGATGGATATAGATGAATTAAACACTGTGCAGCAGCCTTTAGTGGCTATGGGTCTGATCACAATCTGATTGTAAGTAATATGTAACTCATACTTAATATATTAAAAGAGAACAGTCCCAACAACTAGCACATTTGTGAAAGTTAGGGAGAAGTGATGAATAAATTTTGTGGAAGTTAGGGAGAAGTGATGAATAAATTTGCCTCCAAGGAAAATTGCAGATATAAAAATTTGAATGAAAGCAGGGAGTTCCTCAGCAAGAGTTTATTATTTGGCTAGTAAGTCTTGATTCCACATTCATAAGATATAATTTGCTAAAATAAATTCTGGTGTAGTGGAAAAACAAGGTTGTAATCATCCCCAAATATCTGACATGTAGGAAAAAATAGAGATAGTTGTAAACAACTTGTATAAATTAGAAATTGTGGTATTTTTAAGAGAAATAAAACCTGTTACAAAATCCCTGGTTTCAGAATAGAAATAAGAATATTAGGAGCAGGAGAAACCTTTTGTGGGGAGGTAGGCGTGATGTTAGAGCAAGCAGACAATACTGACAGTGATGAAGTAAAAAAGACAGAAGTAATAAGGATTTCTCATCTCCATTTGAAAATATACACTGTGACATACTTTATCACCTTCCTAGCTCATCAGTGCTGAACGAAAACAATCGAGATCTGCTAGGGATAAACATTTTTATATTGTCTCTCTTGGCTAACTTGCACTTAAGAATCTTGAAGGAGTTGGCTGAGGACATCTGTGTTTCACAGATGTTCATTTTTAATAAGCCCTGAAATCTTGGGGAACCTCCAGAACAGAGGAAGAATTGCAATATTGTGCCAGCAAACAAACAGCAGAAGTGAGATGATTCAGACAGCTGTAGGCTGGTCTAGCTGGCATCACCTTCCCATCAAATAATGGACAATCTCATACAGAATTCCATTGATAAAAAATTAATTTTCACATGAATGTAACCAAAGTCTGAGCAAATGGTTTAGGTAAATAACATGGGGTTTACTTTTTGGAAAGGCAAATTAAATTGATTTTGGTAACAACACAGCCAGAGCACATTGTGGACTGTTTTGATTATGCCAAGTGTTAGTACTAAATGATCAGCACTGCATGATATCAACAAGGTGAACTTGGAATCTATTGTGATTCACATGACAAAATCTTAAAAGACTAGTCAGTGGTTACCTTCACAAAATAGAAATTTTTTCAGTAGAGTTACAGAATGGTGGTTTCTTCCTTCAAAGCCAAGTAAAGTTTTCCTCTGTGCTATGGAAATAAGTGTAGATTTATCCCTGTGGATGTTTTTGAAAGACACAAATACTGTCAAAGTGATTTTTTGTGATGATTACACAAGGTAATTCAAATCATTTGGTCCAATAAAAAAATAATTTGTTTAACCGAGCCAGAGATAGGAAGATATTTTTTCTCTTTGTTCTGTTCTTCTTAGTTCCAGCCTATTGTTTCTGAAAGAAAAGGTGATGAGTCGGAGATTTTGGAAAAAAAAATCGATAAAAAACCCCAAGCCATGCGAATGTTGGAGCAAAAGACTTTTGGTGACAGAATTAAAGTAAAAGAGCAGGGGTTCTTTCTTAACAAAAAAAAGTAAAGTGGGATGGGAATATTTAACAATAGATTTTTTTATTGGAAAAAGCTGCTTTGTGGAATCAAAGCTCTGTTAATTTCTCTTTCATTTGACTGATTTTTTTTATTTAGCTTTTGAAAATGCTGATATAATTCATACTAACATTTTTTGAAACCACAAAGGCCATTTTTACACTTTAAAATGGCTCTTTTTTTTTTTTTTTCCTGATATGTAAACTAATTCTGGTAATAGGCAGTTATGAAAACAAAAAATTGTATATTCTTCCCATCTGAGAACCCAAAAGTCCAAAGAATTATGAAAATTTTTGTGTTCTCAGAATTTTACTGGTGAGCATTTAGAATATCTTAGATGGGAAAGATAGCTGTTTTGGAAAACAAAGCAGATCATAACAACATTGTTCTATTATGTGAGAGAGAGATTACTTGATTATAGAATATGAATAATTTCAAACAGGAATAGGGTACTAGGAGACAAACATGACAATAAATATTTCAACAACAAAACCCAGATCTTTTGTACAATGCAGACACAGCAATTTAACTTATTATTTTTATATTGAATCCAGTAATTTATAAGACTAAAATTTATTTCTGGAAAGATAGCCAGTTTTGAATCCATGTCTTCAAGAGGGAGTATTCCATCATATTTGTGGAGAGATAATTTCAGTGATCAGTAATTGATACTTTTAGCGAGATACACCTTTGCTTTGAAAATATTTATCTCTTGCATCCTACTGTTGACTCTTATGAAATTATCATGTTAAAGTAGTCCTTTAAAACCTGTTGGTTTTCTTTACCACATACATTTTTATTTATTACAGTCAAGTTTCCCCTTCAACTAGCCACGCCATGTGAAGAGACAATCAAAACTGAAAAGAAGACTTTATGGCTAAATCAAACACCCAAGTTCAGGTTTTGCCTAAAGAGAAATTTTATTTAAAACCTGGTACTTCCAATCCAGCTGCCAAAAATACAGATCATAGAAAATAAAGGTATGAGAGACAGACCTCCAAGGGTCATCTTGTACTGTGGCTCAAGGCAGAATCAACTGAACTTGAGTCATTCCTGCCAGATGCTTACCTAACCTGCTCTTAAAATCCTCTGGGGATCCTACAGCTTCCCTAGGAAATCGATTCCAGTGGCTCATTATCCTTACCATTAGGTAATTTTCCATAATATCTGGTGAGAGTCTTCCTCAATGCAGTTGAAGTCCATTACTTTTCATTCTTGAAGACAAGGAGAGCAGATTATTGCTGTCCTCATGCCTCAGACTTTCTTAAGTTAATTTTTTGAACGTCCTCGGTATGAAACAGTGATAGACTTGGCTTTCTTCAGAGTGCTCCAAACTAGTGCACTTGCAAAAGTCTTGCTAAGGCTGTATGGACTATTGCTTAAATTTGAAATGTATTCCTATTGCTACGTGGCCTTTCAGAAGGTGTTCATTGAGACAGTGACCACTGTTCTTAAAGAGTACGATCTCGTCAGAATGTTCATTTGACTCTGTTGGACTACATTTAAGTTTTTGTATAGCACACATTACTAGGGCTGCATGCCCTTAGAGATTTGAGATATCACAAAATGTAGTTCAGACCTGTCAGCCCAGCTTTCCTTCGTTGTTGAAGTCTGATGTGATAGTAACTTTGTTTTTTTGGAAACATATTTTTTGCATTTGAAAATGTCTGTCACAGTTTGGAGCATCTCGTTAGATTACATCACAGTGGCATGCAACGCACAGGAAATCTGAAAAATATGCTGCATTAAACTGCCCTTAAGGAAACTGTGGTATTCAAAATAGAATATGTTTTAAATCTTACTCGCTTATTTGTACAACTGGCCTGTGCTACGTAAACCCTGTTAAAACTTGGAGCTTTTGTGCAGTAACCAGGTATCCCCTGTTTTTGGGTAAGTTCACCTGTATTACCATGCACTCTGTTTTGAGGTGAGGGGGACTGGGGAGGTTGGTGTTTTAACCTGAAATGAGTTATTTGCCAAACTGTCTGATTGATAATGGAACTGGGATACAAAAGAATGACACATTTATCATCTGAACTCAACTCAATTTAGTGAGACTTTATTGACACCAGAACTTCTCTAAGATCTGCCAAGGAATGTTAGTCACTGTGCTATCTGTCAAGAGGAAAGCGATAACTCAGTATAGAAAGAACCCTTTATTAGAGTGCAGATAAATATAAGTGTAGATAAAACCAATATACTTTGTTATATTCATCAGGGACTGCTCCCTTTCTGAAATTTTACTTATTGTTGCCAAATGATTGATGTACTTGTTTTAACCCATAATTTCATCACATATCCTTCTTGACAAGATATTGAGAAGGCACTGTGATTCTCACTTGATTTCAGACTTCAGCTGTATATAGCTGTGTCCAATTTGCCACCCTCCATCTATTTAACCTCAAGGGAAAAAAATAGGTACCTTTCCCCAGCATTTCTTTCTGTACCCTCTCCTTCTCCACTGCTCTCACCTGCACCCTGCTCCATTTCCATAATGTGAATGTGATTACAGGATGCCTTTGGCTGGACTGGAGTATATCACATTTCTCTAAGGGGACAGCAGCCTCTCTCCCACGGTGACTAGCCTGAAGCCATTCTGGTCTATTCCAGGGCCCTAAATTACTATAATGTGAATAGCAAAAGTAAAAACAACATACAAACAAAACCATCCAAAAATATAGGGAGGTTAGGATTTTGTATTCTTTTCTTTTGAAACTGGCTCATTGAGCAGGTCGGGTTAGTTTCAATCGTCTTTTGTTTCTCATTCTTTAGGAGAGAAGTGGACGGAGGCCAGGTTTTCCTATCACAGCCCATCTGTGTTATGTGCTAGGGAGACAAAAGAAAAGATTAAAGATGTTACTGTGTAAAATGCTTTATACTTTGGGGGTGGGGAGTAGAGAAGATAGGGAAGATAGAAAATTATTTCCAGTTGAAGACCGTACTTAAAAATTATCATCTTTTGTTGGTTTCAGTTGTCTGGGGAGTTTGAGATGAATGATGTTACAAATTGCTGATTGGATGTGTCAGAATTAATTTCTGCTTTCCACAATTTTTTTTATAAAGCTCGCTCTGGTTGAACTTTGGGCAGCTTTCCTCTGGAAATAAATTTAAAAGTGGCTTGACATGAAGGTGTAAGTACGGAAAAATGTTAGCATAGTACTAAATATGTATGTACTAGAAAATAAAATTTCACTCATCAAAGGAAAACTTGACCAATGTGTCAATCCATCATTTTTCCAAATGCTCCAGAGTCTTTAAATGCAAATTAACTGCCCAAAGATATATTAAAAAGATATTATTCAGGTTGTAATGTCAAATACTGAAGTGCTTGGAAATTGCTCTCCCATGCAATGTGAATTAAAATCTCATGTTCGTATGATGCTGTCACTAATTGCATGGTCCAATACATTTTGCTTCAGTGGGAACTTTGCCCCTTTTAGGGGAGGGATGTTCCTGACTTAGGGAACAATTATTACTTATCATATGACTAAGTATCTACTTGAACAATGAAGTCAGAATTATTAATTTCCCCATAGTATTTTATGTCCTGTCCATGACTTTAAAATCTGGGGCTTGATATGTCCAAAATTCATGAGAGTTAATCAACTTCACATATCCCCTTCAGGTACAGGGCAGCAGTATCACAAAAGATCTGAGGTACTGAGATAAAATATTACATGCCAAAATTTAAATGCCAAATTTGAGACACTGTGAGTCATTAATTGCAAAATTCGGCAGAGTATATGACAGTTTATTTTCAAAGTACAGATCTTGTTGTGTTTATTGACAGTTGTGAGTTGTCAGCAGTTATGAAAATCCTTTGGGCACTCAGACAATGAAGGCTACACTAACAGCAAGTGCCTGGGCAAAGCTTGGAATACATGGCTTGCCTCCTATAGCTGAGAGAGGCCAAAATGTTCTGCAGGATGAAAAAAACCCAAACAACCTAAGAATGGTAATGCTGCTGAGAACAAAGGTCATCCTGACACTACTTCTTTCTCCAGAAGCTGTGAGAGGACTAAAATGGTCATGGAGGATGGAGATTTTCAAGATGATTGTAGTAGACTTTTGCTAAGTAAGTTGCAAATGCAGACTGTTTTCTGAATCTAATTTTTGTTCGCTTTTTTCCTTCAAGAGGGCAAAATCTACAGATAATATAAAGAGCTCTCTTTTTTTGCCAGACTTCAAGTTTCTTAAATGAAAAAAAGAAATCTTTACTTCATTGAGACAGACATTTCAGATACTTTCACCCTTATTTTAATTTTTCAGAATTGCAACCATATTAGTTGAAATTAAAAGTAAGTTTGTGATGGACACAATTACATAGAAGAAGCAATTACATAGAAGAAGCAATCAAAACTGTTAAACTACAGTTCAGGGCCACTGAACAGGGAATTAAAAATGGGAAATCTGTGGCAAGTTTCCTAATAGGCTGTGTCACCAGACACACAACTATTCAGAGTCTAATCCAGAGCTGACTGTGACAATGCATGCTCCTCCTTTGAGTTTGCTTAGCTTTTATTTTTCTTTCAGTTTGGAGAAATTCTGTGACTTCCCTATTGCTGTATAACACATTTTCCTAATCACCCATTCCATCACAACATTTTTACTTAAATGGAAAAGTATCATCCATGCTTTGCCTCTGAGAACACTGAGCCACATATGGGCCCGAATGAAACACTGACTGAGTCAAGATAAAAATTTAGAACAGATTCCCCAGAGTAACCCTTTTCCTTGCACATCTACCTCCTCCTACAGCATCAAGTGTGGCAAGGTTTTGCCTTCGCATCTGTGTTCCAAAATACCTCACAGGGAATATATATGGCCAGCCCTATGGCTTGTGGATGCATTTCTGGTTGCAAGTCGACGGTTGGTTTTGACATATAAAGCATTAAATTATGTTGGTTTACCTGACCCAAGACACCACATTTTATGGTGCCACACTATTGGAGATGAACAGGATGCTAAAAAGGGCTCTGGGTGTTTTCAATAAACCCTGATGTGGGAGATCCTGAAATGGGTGACATGAGATCTGAGTTTGAGAACCCTGGGTTTGAGGTTTTGAGAATATAAAGAGTCTTTGTTGACAGTTCCTGATGGGTTATCTGAAAGGTAACAGGTGAATTATTGCTTACGAGTTTAACGCTCGATATTGTTGCTGGGCCTACAATAAAATTTTGCAGGGCATGGAGAAATGGAAGGCTTAATTCAGCCTGAAAAGAGAGGAACTGCAGAGAAAACTGAGGAGAAATTTTACCAGAATTCATACATTTAAGCATGTGCTCATGATCAGCATGATTAGAGCTACTGATGTCACTGGAACTACTCACAAGCTTAAAACGAAACTAATGCTTAAACATTCGTCAGTGGAGGGCATTCTCACAGGACCAAAAGTTATGGTAAAACAGAGGAAATGAGACTGGACAAGTGACTTTAGGGTGTGAATGGCAGGTGTTTCAGAAGGAACAGATTTGTTTTTAAAAGTTTATCTTCTAAATGAAATTTATCTTAACATTTTTGAGACTCTTCACTCAGAAAGATAGTAATAATCAGTTTTTTCTCTTATTCTGCTACTTTTAGTGAGAAAACTCCCCTCATAATTATTTTAATTACTTTTCAGTATAAATAATGGGGTCAATTACTATTACTGACAATATTTCTAGTTAAAATATCCAGAATTTCATATCAGTTTTCTCTGAAATTCTAGATATTTCAAAAAGAAATACCCTTATTTCCAAACTCCTCCATCTTCATTTTCAGAATGGTTTTAATGATGGCTTTGGAACAGTTGAAATATCAATTTTCTGACCCTTAGAAATGCTGAGCTGGAAAATCAGTCCTTCCTTTTGGGTTTCAAAGGAAGTTAACCATTGATATTTAGTATCATTTAAATATGTTGAATTCAGATTTATGTTAAAAGCTTGTACGCATCAATCTTCTATCAGTGTCTGGATCCCAGCAGAGTGTATTTCAGCTATCCAAGCACGTGAAACTCCTGAGAGGTCAGATCTTGCAACAATTACACAGATAATTTTCTATATAAGCTGGAAGAATATACCCATCAGGTGTTAATATTGCAAATTTGCACTTTGTTGGTCAACCATTTCCAGTGTCCTGCAGCTTTAGCTCTTCCTCCAGTTGCCTCGTGCTCCTCCATTGCAGCATTCGTCCTGTCCATATTTCCACTCCCAGAAGAGGCTGCCTTTCAATTTCTACCGTGAGCTGGGAGAGCAGGAAAGCCAAAAGTGTTCTCTGTAGTTGTGGAGAGACAGGGTTGGCGTGGGTCTGCGGAGGCACAGCCTTTCTGGCTGTATCTACAGAAGTTGGAGAAATGAATCACGGTGCATTCTCTGGCACTTAGTTCAGCTTGTGTGCCTGCACTTCAACCTAGTGACTTTCCCCCAAAACAAAGCGGCTGCATCCAAATTGCCTGCGAGGAGTGGTTCTTGGCTATGCTGATCCCTGAACCATGCTGGCCTGGTTTCAGGGGGAATTTTAGCTGACACAGACCAAAAGTCTGCCAGGAAGTGCTACCGATGGTTAGCAGGATGAAGTGATGTTTGCCAGTCCGCTGGCCCTGTTGAGTTTGTTGGTGTAAATAGTGCCTCTGGAGCTCATCTTGTGTTGGGAAATCTGGGCACTAATCCTCACACATCCTAGGGAGGCAGCGTTGCCTATCCCTGCCGTGCTGCTGATGGAAAGATAGGGCAGTGGGACCCAGCACCCCTCTTCCCACAGGCACTAAACATGCTCTCAGTCAGGCATGCTTAACATTTTACATCAGGATAAGAAGATTTCTGTCTAAAGAAGAAGAGCAAATGCAGCTCTACAGCCTTTGCCTGCACAGGTGGTAAGTCAAGCCCTGTGGGACCCTACATTTGTTGCCTGGATTTTAAACCCATTAGCTATCATGCCCTACTGTGACTTTCAAGGTGAAGGTTCTTCTGAAGACCTCCTTTAAAGGCCTGTATTTCATACTGAGCTGCTAATAATACAACTCCATGGATCTCAGAATAGATCTTTGCTCATCTTCCTTATTGAGTGTGAGCACTTTTTGGTGCGGGGTAACCATCCAGAATAATGGCTTTTATGAATTTCGCTGGTATGTACTGTAACAACATTAATCATGATGAACTCATTTGGCACTAATAGAAATGTCATATGTACTTGTATAAGAATATTCACTGTAGTTCATCATTAATTAACTGGGCTATTATTTTAAAGTGTTACCAGACATGGTATGTAAAAATGGTTTACTTTGCAATCTCCTAGTGTTGAAATCATGTAGGCTCTTTTGCTATGGTTTATGTCAGAGAAAATCACAACAGAAAGAGCAAAGAATCCAAGACGAAGATAATACATTTCAGCTGTATAACCTTTGGAAAAAAGAATGTAGGACTTGCCATATAGGTAAAGTGCTATGAATGTAGCGGCCTATCTAGTCTGGTCTCCTGTTTCTCAACATGTTCTGTGCCAGATAGTTCAGGCATAAAAGAGAGAGAACCTGAATGGGGAATTATATTCTGAAAACCAGAATTTTAATACAACCTACTATTAAGAACTTGCTATTAAGTACGAAGTTTACATGGTAGTCTTTTGCAAAGGTCACTCACCCAAATAAATAATATCAACTGTTTCTTCTTTACCCATTGCTTTGCTGTCATGCTTAAGGAGTTCTACAGAAACCACTTCTGATTTAGGTAGAGGAAAAATAAAGAAATAGGCTTGGAAGGAACTGCTGGCTGCTGATACCTCATCCCCTAATAGTCTATCCAACCTTTCTTGAGTGCATCAAAGTTCAACCTGAAATTAGCTGAATTTCTTGCTACTGGCTGTTACAGATCTGCAGTTCAGTTACAAACCTTCTACTTGCCAAATGTAATGTTGTTTGCTGCTAATTATTTCTTGTGCTAACCATGACTTTCCAGTTAAATAGTACTTATTCCTCACTGTGTTTACTCTTTTGATATATTTATGAAGCACGCTGTTCAAACTTTATTTGCTAGACTAAACAAACTATGTATTTTAATTAGTCTCATAAGAAAGGTTCTTCTTTTCCTCTTAATGTCCTAAGGACTCCTCTATTCTCCTACCATAAATTACCTGCCAAGACATAAAACTGATTTGGGGTCTCGGGTACTGTAAATACCTCAGCAAATGTTGTCTTGATGCTACTTTTGACAGTGGTGTTTATGTTTCCGCATCCTTGCATGAAATAGCTCTCCCTCCTTTCCCACTACATCCCAAGTCTTGAATATTGCCATTGAACAATTGAACTGTAGGCCCATTGGTTGGAAATGATTGAGATGGAAATGATCTGGATGAATTGTGCAAGTGATTTAGTTACACAACTGTAACAGGGATAATCATTCTGATGGCTTTAAGTTTCTAGGGACTAGAGACTAATCTAGGGTCTATGAGGTTTTTGTAAAGTGAATGAAGAGGAGCTGCAGCATCACAAGTTAGACCATTAACCTGAGTTAATAAAAATTTCACCCTCATGCATGTGTGACTAAAGTTTGTTATAGCTAACTTTCATCCTTTTTCTGCTACTCCTCAGAATCACCTGATAGGAAAGCCTGTATTGGTGGAATACCAATACAGACCTTTGCAATACCAAATGACCTGTTACCTGCAGCTCTAAGAGCAGCTTTCAGGGGATTAATGGCTATTGGAAATAAAATAGGTCTCAAGACTTATCCTTGAGGATGCTCAGTGGAAGAAAAAGACTGACAGGTCTTATTTTTCCCCCTTACCCCCCAGTTATAACCAAATGCCCACATAAAAATTACTGAAATCTCTGTTTTCTCTGTTATAACTAGCAATCCCAATGTTTGGTGTGGCTCTGTTTCTTTATTTTTTGTGAGTGTGAGAAATCTAAATAGATCAGCTCACAAGCTTTCCCTGAGCCATAAATTATTTGGTAATCAAATAGATGAGTTTTGTCTGTAATTACCTGATTCAAAAACATCCACATGCATTTCAGTCTGTCCTTCACCTTCTGTTCTATGCCTTCACATATCTTTTTATTCATGATTAATCTTTGTTGTGATACAGTTTTAGAGAGGCACAAAAATGGACGGAGAAATATAACATAATCCATTAATTTAGGGATTTGATTGTTCTGCTTTTTTCATAGATTAACCAGCTTCAAATCTGATCTTCAAATCTCTCTCATTGATCTTTTCAATTTCCAGGAATACATTGGCACAACTGCCTTGCATTAAGCACCAAAGCCTTGAAGAGTTACGTGATGTTATGAGATGAAAGTTCTGCCATGCTGAACTGATGAATTATTCTAATAAAAGAAGCTCTTCTCATAGCACAGTTTTCTACCAGTGTGGATTCTTTAATTGGGAAGAGAATTTCAAGGACATAACCTGACCACATTAACAAAAAACCCTTCAGAAGAAAAGGATGTCTAAGGGTAGAGAGACAAGGTGTTTCTAATCTCAAATTCCCTGTTTAATTCAGCACTTGTGTTGCAATTTATCATTGTTCTCATTTTATTTTTCATAGATGTAATTGCAATGCCAGAAGAGCAGGGTTTAAATTGCCCTTTTTCTGAATTAATACATTAAAATGATATATGTAGATGTGCAGAAAATTCCTTTGGAACAGTCATTTGCTTTCTTCAATAGGTTTACTGGAATAAGAAGAGAAATACAGGTAATTTTCTCTCATTCCACACTCACTACTGATTTTAAAGTATCAACAAACTTAAGCTAAATGTAAAGTTAAAATTGCTTTGTTAGATTTATGCACTGAGTAAAAAGATTGTTTATCCCTGTGAACCAGGTGGTCTTGATATATAAAAACTCCAACAAATGAATATACTGATAACTAAAATGAAGCAAGACAATTTAACAGCCAATGAGTAATAACTCAATATGAATGTGCCTCGTGGTGCGTTCCAAAGTTTTTCACAGGTCAGGGGAAGAATACGTTTGAAACTAATGTTGACATAGCTTGTGGCCACTCCTCACCTCCTTGCTGTATATATCACAAGCTTTCATGCAAGCACCTCTGCCAGCTCCCATGAGAGCTTGAACATTGATCAGTGTTTTCCAGGGGGATCACTGACTCATGGAGTGGTCTGGGCTGGAAGGGACTTTACAGAGCATCTAGTTGTAATCCTTGCCATGGGCAGAGATGCCACCCACTAGACCACATTGCTCAAAACCCCATCCAGCCTGGCCCTGAACACTGTCAGGGATGCTGCATCCACAGCTTCTCTGGGCAACCTGTTCCAGTGCCTCACCACCACCACAGTGAAGAATTTATTTTTAATCTCTACCCTAAACCTGCCCTCTGTCAGTTTAAAGCCATTCCCACTTGTCCTATCACGCCATGTCCTTATAAATAGTCCCTCTCCAGATCCCTTATAGCCCCTTTAGGTACTAGAAAATGAAATAACATGTCCCCAGAGCCTTCTCTTATCCAGATGGAACAGCCCAAACTCTCTCAGCCTGTCTTCCCAGGAGAGATACCCCAGCCCTCTGACCATCTTTGTGGCCTCCTCTGGACTTGCTCCAACAGGTCCACATCCTTCTTTTGGGGTCCAAGAGCTGGATGCACCACTCCAGATGGGATCTCATAGGAGTGGAGTAGAGGGGGAGAATAATCTCCCTTGACCTGCTGGGCATGTTGCTTTTGATGCAGCCCAGGATGTAGTTGGCTTTCTTTGTACAGTGCCTTTCATCTGGTCTGGCTCAAATTCATGAAGTTCTCGTGGTCCTCTCAAGCCTGAGAAGATCCCTCTGGATAGCATCCCTTCCCTCCAGTGTGTTGACTGCACCACACAGTTTAATGTCATCCACAGCCGTGCTGGGGATGAATTCCATCCCATTGTCCACATCACCAGCAATGTTAAACAGAGCCAGTCCCAACACCGACCCCTGAGGAGCAACACTCTCCACTGATCTCGACTTGAGCACTGAGCTGTTACTTCAGCTCTTTGACTACAACCATCCAGCCAAATCCTTCTCAACAGCGGAGTCCACCTGGCAAATCCATGTCACTCCAATTCAGAGACAAGAATGTCCTGTATGGCAGTGCCAAATGCTTTGTGCAAATAGTGGTAGATGACCTTAGTTTCTCTTCCTTCATCTACCAACACTCTATCACCATCATAGAGGGCCACCAAATTTGTCAAGCATGATTTGCCCTTAGTGAAGTCATGTCGCCTATCACCTGGGATCTGAAGGAATCATTCACTAAAGTGAAAATTTGAAGGAATGCTTCTCCCACAATACTTTTCAAGAGGAGGAAATCATACAAGTGTGGGGGCGTTGTGGGAAAGAAAATGTATATTCTATGTGTGCAGGAAAGATGAGATTACCTAATGCAATATCTGGTAATGCGAATGGTTGTCTGAACCTAATTTCATACAGGCATAACTCACTTTTCTTGACTCATGCTTTAACCAGTCTCTTCACAGGTATCCCCTGCCCAGTTTTTGTTTCCTGTGGGAGAGATGCTGACCTCCTACCTAACCTCCCACTATGCTACAGTGTAGTTTTAATTAGTTGATCCTCAAGTGATTTACTATTAGTAGTGGCATTTCATTATAGCTCTGTTCTAAGGATCCAAACCTCACTGTTAATCAATTCACTGTGGTTTATAAAAGAGATGGGAGGAATCAGTAATTCTTCATGAAAATTGATAAGAAAAGAAATTTCTTTGTGCTTAGTGTTTTCATTTATATCTCTCTGTAGCTTCATTTACATTGCCTCATTACTACTTCCACCCTTCTTTCCTCTTGATGTCAGCAGAAGAAGAAGAGGCTTGGGAGAGGGGAAAGTAGATTTAGACACATTTAAGTAAATTATAGCCAGGAGGAATATTTTGTCTGATCAGAATTAATTAGGCCACCAAATCCCCCCAGGGTGGTCCCATCACTAAGTGCAGAAATCTCCATCTGACCTGGGGAATCTGTCTGAGGAAGATATCCAGCCCAGATGTGCCATGGCGAGGCCATGGTTTTCACTGTTAAGGTCAGTCAAAGGCATTCCATTGCCTATTGTCACCTCCTTTATAGTCTGCATATATCTAGTTACAGCCAGATGTGTTGTTTAAAACCTAGAACCTCCATTTGTGTTTATAAGTACTATATCTCATTGTAACTGAGTAGCATAGCTCTCTGGTGAAGTTTTGTCTTTTAATAGGTATGGACTTTCCAAATCACTAAATGTTCTTTCAGGTTTTTTTCCCTACCTTATTAAAAAAAAACAAAACCAAACCTCTTTATCAATGCCCTTGCAACGGTCTCACCAATATTTTATGAGCTTTTCTTCCATGTCCACTTGCTTATATCTCAAAAGATCACTTTTTTTTTCCATAATTTTTTTCCCCTTTTGTCAGGGAAAAATACATATCCTATGCCTTAGATGCTTTAATCATATTAAAATAATACAATCTGCAAGATGAAGAACTTCAGCTTGGATTCATTCCATCTAACTTTAGGCACCAGACCAACTTGCCTCGGGGTTCTAACTCCTCAGCTCCCTATACAGGCAATGAGCGTGTCTGTCTGCATCTGTTGGTTATAGATGAAAAATAGGCTCCAATTTAGATATCTCACTTTAATGTTCAAATGATGTAAGAAGATGCAGGAGAATAGTCTATAGTCTTAGTTTCCATGAAAAAAACCAGCCTCCCGGGCAGGATGTACTAACCTTTCCTAGAAACTCAGCAACATCTCATTTCTCTACCTTCCCTGTAAACTAATGTGACCCACTAGTGTATTCACATGTCCAAGAGCATTTGGCATATGAGAAAAGAAGAGAAAATGGATTTTAAACCCAGCTTTTAACAAAAAGCACAAACTCTTTTATAAAGTTTGGACATTTCTTTTGAAGATCAGCTTGAAACAATAAGGGAGGGTAGCGAGGGGAAATCACTGAGAGGTATTGGAGCAGTGCAGTACTGCAGGAGCACATCACAGGTTTTGGCTATTGGTACCAAGCAAAGTCCAACATGTCACCTAGCAAAATGTTGTAATGCAACTGATAAAATGAAATTTAAAAATAAAAGAGAAAATGCCAATGTGCTTGTCATTAAATCTCTTTCTGAGCTATAATCCATCCTTGACTTTTCCTTTGTTATATTTTTCCCTTTGTGGATACAAGCCAGAAAAAACAAAGTTGTGCAGGCTGAAAAGGAGGATAACAAATAGTACTTGTGTGTTCCTGGGTGAGATGGATGAAAGGTGGCAGAACAGGGCTTCATTTGTAAAAGGTCCTGCGTGGAGGAGTCTGACTTTCACACTGGGTGTGCAGGACACAGTTTCTAGCATGCCTTTCCTTTCATGGGAGTTGGCAGAACGTGAAACCAGTTCTGGGACATTGCTCCAGTTGCACAAAACACTGGAAATATAGGTGATTTAACATTGGCTTACAAAACACTTGTGATGCTTTCTTTTTAAGTCTCTCTGAGAGACAAAGGTAACAAGAAGTTTGTCCCATGGTTAAGGCTCTGACTTGGGACTTGTCATTTCTGCTTCCATGTTTGACATGCTCTAGGTATGTGACATGGATTATCCTTTTGAAGATAACAGGGTTATTTTGGAAACTCAGCTGGACCTGGGGTTTGAGGCAAAGTCGCCAAATCCCTGCACACAAGCTTTAGTGTGTTCTTTAGTTTCTCCTCCCATAAAATGAAAGTGATGGCACTTCCTTCAGAGACAACTGAAGAACTCAGCTGTACATTCGTGCCGGTAATCAATGGCCAATTTAAGAAATATGGTTTGGCCACGTTGCACTCTCACAGGTGAGCAATGTGCAGTGCTACATCCATGAAGCATGGTGATAGGTAAAATATTGGTGTGCTTTTATCCTGAGGACCTCAGAAATGCTTGCAGAGGATTTGCCATTGAAGTGCAACCAGTTTTCCTCCTGAAGATGATAAAAGCCCCAGAGAAATGGTAATTTTCTGTGTGAAATTCAGGATTCTTATGATATTTAAATTCTTAGAAACTGCTGTATCCAGTAAAGTTGCGTAAGGTCTTGAATGTGGGCTTTCCTTGGATATGTCTATACTAGTAAAACAAACTGTGCCAGGAACGTTCCCTGAACAGAGGAACTATCACTTACAGTGTTCCTCAGAGCAGTGTGTGACAGGCTTTCAGCCCATGCCTACCAGCACTATCCTGAGCAATGCCCAGGAATGCTGGGATTTAAGACAGGATTATTCCCAGCAGACAGTCTGCTTGTAGCCATCGTGATGTGGAGGGCAGAAGATTTGGAGAAGATGGATGTGGAACAGCCCATGCCAGTTGGCTCCTGAGCTAGAACACAGTCCAGGATACATTTGATGTATAAAATGTTACAGGCGCAGCCTGAAGGTCCGGGATCTCGCATATTGTGCAAGTATAATAAAATGCCATTGAAACTGATATATTTTCTGACATACTAGTCTATCAATTAACCCTTCAGTTTCCTAAACTCTTTAAATTATATCTGTATTTCTCTCTCTCTATTTTTATGTGTATGCGTGTGTACATATATATATATATATATAAATCATAGAATTATAGAATGGTTTGGGTTGGAAGGGACCTCAAAGATCATCTGTCCTTGAACACTTCCAGGGATGGGGCAGCCACAGCTTCTCTGGGCAACCTGCTCCAGTGGCTCATCACCCTCATGGTAAAGGATTTCTTCCTAATGTCTAATCCAAATCTGCCCTCTTTCAGTTTGAAACCATTCCTCCTTGTCCCGTAACTAAGTGCCATTGTAAAAAGTCCCTCTCCAGCTCCTTTGTAGACACTTGGAATACTGAAAGATGCTCTAAGGTCTCCTCAGAGCCTTCTCTTCTCCAAGCTGAACAGCCCAAACTCTCTTGGCCTGTCTTCACAGGAGAGGTTCTCCAGCCATTATATATGTATATGCTTTATTTTTTCCTAACTGTAAAATAAATGCTTGACCTAACAGACTTTCTCTTTTAGAAAGAGTCACAGAATTGTATGGACCAATAACTGACTAATTTTCTGTGGGGTTATACCAAGATCTAATTAGGAGCTATTTGGCTTGCAGTGTGTGGGGTCAATTTCGTACATTTATATGTGACTATTCTATGAAGTGTTGTCAGCAGTAAAAGAAAGTCAGGTAGAAGAATCAGGTTCCCCATAAAATTTGCAGGTATTACTGATCAAGATCCCAATTTAGAAACCCAGGGAAAAAAAAAAAATCAGTTTCTGTCCCTTTCCCAACCAGTGTTCTCCATCACGAAGTACTGTCTGCTACATAAAATGAAGAAATTGAAACCCTTTCTTCCTAGAGAACCACAAAAATTTCTTTACCGTGGTAATGAGCTGCTTTTCCAGCCTTTCACAAAAGTGGCTCTTGGGTTAGTGGTGTTTTCATGGCTCCATCCTCCCTGCTTTCCCCCAGACCACTGATTTTGCAGCACCCTGGGAGGACTTCTAGGGACATCATTCTTTCTTCTTTCATTACCACTCTCCCCAAAACATGGCTCAGAATCAGTGACATAAATAGTCCCAAGGGGAGCAGTAACAGGGGCAGAGGTCACAAAAAGGTGGACGTGGTTGTTTTATCCCCCAGCACATGACACAGGGCTGCAGACCTGCAACAGACTTACAGCTCACACTCACCTGTGACAGATTATCCAGATGTTTGAGCTTTGTGGCAGAATGATGGCTTGAAATGAAAGCAGTACAGGGATAAAATAGTTCGCACTTTGAGTACCACTGTTTTTTGAGGTCCTTATGTTATCTGTACCTCCATCTGCTTCTCCTCTTCCTCTCTGCTATCATCACATTAATGTATTTTTTCTTCATTTTCTCTTCATTAAAGCCGCAGGAGCTTGAACTTACACTGGAGATTTTACAATGTTCATCTTACCTCAGGCAAGAAGCTATTCTGCATGTTTTCCTACTGAGTTTTTGCTGAAGACATGAGGGATTCAGCCTGCACACAGACAGGGCATGCATTGACTCTCTCTGTTATGGTTCTGTTGTTACCAACACAAATTTGTCACATCCCCCAACTGACTTGCTTTTACTGCAGTGCTCCCAATTCCCTTGACATGACTTTGCTTCAAGGAAAGGTCCTTATATAGGGATATAGGGGCTCAACTCATGGGAATTTAACAAAAGGACTTCCTTTTCTTCAGTTGTCTCCCCATATTTGTTAAAACATACAGTATTATTTCCCTTAAAGGAACAGCCTTTCCTCCCAATTCCTTTCCGGCAATAGCCCCACAGTGAGAGTTAAGATCGAAAAGGCAGATTGACCATCCTGCTGCCATGCAGCTAAACCAAGCTAGAGCCATATGCCCCATAAGCCACAGATGTTTATTCTTCTAAAATAGATTGACATTGGAGTAGTCTTTTTTTTGTTGTTCCCAAGAGCCTATATTAAAACTATTGCTAATAAAGCATTGGTATGATTGGAAGAATAAAACTGAAAGAAAAAAAAAAATCCATCTCTCCAAACTTAGATGTGCTGGTTAGCACACATACCTATTTTGTTAGCAAATGGAAATATCCACAAGGAGCTAATTTTTTTCTTCTTTTTTTTTACTTTCAACCCTTTCCCTCTTACTAATCAGATGAAGTTGAAAACACCTGGATCAAGATTATTCATCCTGTAAACCCCAGCCTCATGTCAGTGTGACAGACTCTCCTGGCTCGCATATGAGCTTTCAAGCGCTGTGTATGGGTAGAGAACGTGGCTGCATCCCATGGTGTGGTGGGGGGAGGAGTGACCCCCTCTGTGCTCCCCTGTGAAGCAGCACACAGAGCTTCTGCTTTTACCTATGAAATGTGTTAGACAATCAGTGTGAATAATCTGGCTGATTAATCAGGAAACATTATTATTAATCAATATAGTGAAAAGCTCCCAGTTTTGGAGAGAGGCTTGGTTTGTTGTAGCTCTGTGTAATATCCCTGTTTTAGATTTCATAGGGTTATCATGTGCCTTGCTAGCACATAACTACTGCTCCTCAATGTTTTATAATGGGTAGACAAGTATGGTGTTTTTAGTATAAAAGACTGCAAATTTCAACGAAATTGCAAAGCTATCCTAACTCCTTTGTTGTCCCATCACCACAGCATTTGACATCATTGTGAATCTGTCAGGATTTTGTGCCATCTCTACAGCTTGGTGAAAAAGTTACTAGAGTGAGATTGGAACACAAACAGGTCTTCCAATAGCCTAATTTTCCTTGGAAACAGGGACAAAGAAATCAGTGTGGATTAACTATTTTGATCTGGAAGTTAAAGAGAAGGAATATCAACTTTTGCAGTTCAGCACAGACTTCCAGACCTGCTGGGATTCCTTCCCTAACCTCTTTTTGCAGGGATTTTGAACAGTTGCTGTCTGAGATTTTTCCCACTTGCACCCAAAGCTGGTTGGTTTAGCTCCATTCACTTGGCTGGCGTGAAAGGGACATTCGTATTCACAAATAAGCATCCCTGTCTCAGGATGAATACTTTGGTCTTGTGTTCAGAGCAAAAAACAAACCAGAGCAATACACAATCCTTACTTACCTCTGTCCTCCTTTTATTAAAAATCAGGGACTATTTTCCCTTCCCTCACACACAGGTCTATGTTTAAGAGCTCAAATAGTTCTGCTGACTGCACTCAGCTACTCATATGGTTAAAGTTATGCATGTGCCCAGGAGCCTCGCTGATTTGTGGCCTAAGGTCACATCTATTAAAGCACATAACACAACACTAAAACCTCTCCTACTTATCCAAACCCTGTTAATCTAAACTACTTTCATGTCTCTGTTCCATTTGGCTAATCAAGGCTTCGGTAGAGTTACTCTGTAAGGATAAATACCAAAATCGGTTGAAGTCTGCCCTCGACAAAGTACTTCTGGCTCCCAGTGCCTTTAATGAGAGCCCTGAGTGTGGATCTGAGGTTGGAATTTGGCTCTAATGAAAGGTGAATTTTTCAAGTCCTCTGTGAAGTGCTTCACAAAATGAGGGGTTTCAGTTTTTATACCCACACATCATATTGTACTTGCAGTTACCTTTGGCTGAACGATTCCTGGAATTTCTTGCTATCACATCCAAAGAAATGACACGTTGAATTGCATATCAGCTGCATACATAAGAAAAGATTGTTCTGTAGGACAACACAGGGCTGTCAAGGTTTGTATTGAAAATGCTGCTTGGATTATCCCTCGTGTCTCAATTTCAGTTTAGCTTTTTCTCTCACACTCTTTTTTGTGTGTGTTCATCTGTTTTTTTAGTAACCTTGGGGATATGTGCATCTTTAACTTTCTAGATCTTCTCTTTGCTGTGGAAAAAATGAAAGACAATCAGTTGTTTAAAAAAACAGTTTCCTTGTCAAGGAATGATTTTTCATTGATGGTGAAAGCTTGATACTTATAGATAGCATAAAAATATATTTAGCTTTTGAACTATAATAAAAACCACAGTTAAAAAGGTGTTCAATCTGCTGATTTACAAGAAAGGTGTGCTCAGATGTGGGACTATGCTGAAAAGATGCTGATGGTAAGAAAAAAAAATCTTGTTCAAAAGCATCTTTGTGCACTCAGTAGCTGAATATATTTTCAGTAGTCATATTCTGAGATCTGCAGGAGCTGAAACAGCACTAACAGATAGGGCCTCCCTCCTGCAAAGCCATTTCTTAGACAATAAATTAAGGGAATTGTCTCAGATGAATGGAGTGAATTCCTCCCTGGACAGATTTATCTCTTCACAGGGACATCAGAAGGGAGATCAGTGGCTAGTTTAGACTAGGCACATAACTTTAAAGGGTTTAAAATTAATGGGGTAAATCTCAGCCAGGGTGTCTGGCTATGTGCTGGGGCTGGTTTTTGAGAGCTGAGGGTCTTCAACACCTGAAGGAGAAATACCCAGGGAGTTATTGCTGTGAAATCAGAGTTAGGTGCTTCTCTCAAAGGTGTCAAGCCACTCAAACCAGCCTTCAGGCTGTCCAGCCTTGGGAAATAGGTGGACACAGATATGTATACATCAGGAATTGTTTCAGTCCTCATAAACTGTTATGCCAAAGACTCTTCTCTGATGCTGTTCCCCAGCCTTGTATGTCCCCATTCAGACCAGGACACCTCTGACTGTAGGATGGACTTACAGGAGTGGTTCTATAGGATCAATGCCTGACCAGCCCCTACCCCACCAAGAGAGGCCTTGAAGTCTTTGCTGTCTGTTCACTCACCTTTGGGAGGAGGATGAGACCACTTTCACTGCAGTTTCTCCTGCACCAGGCACTTTTTGGAGAAGCAGGTAACTATCTGGAAGTTTTGAAGGAAGAAGCCATGCCCCTGTCTCCATCTCTTCCTTGTGTAGGACCAGGTACATGGAAACCCACTGTAGCCAAAGATCCACGGATGCAGATAAGCTCCAGCAGTGCCTGGATGAGTAATTTTGAAGCAAAAGAGAAAACTCATTATTTCTGCTAAAGCTCATTTGCTAACTTAACTATTTCTGAGTGAGGAGTCTGCTGTTTAGGTCCAGTGGGTGTTGCTGTTAAGGGCCCAGAGTGTGTAGTTTAGCTGCAAGACTAAAAACTTCTTGTAAACTGTACCTAATATTTTCAAGGATTCAGACAAGATATGATTACTACCACATTTTGGCACTTGGTGACTGCTGAGGCTTTTAAAAATTGAAATAATTGAAAAAATGACATTTAGTCTCAGTCTTTTTGTGTTTAAATTGCTCTGCTAATTTCTCAGTGAGATAGTATTTATTTTCTCAATAGGAGTATGCCATAATCACATGATATGATCTGATTTCTCAGTAAGAATTATTTTTCAGATCTGACTTTTTATATGAGTCCAGGGTTCCAGAGGGATTTAAGCTTCTAATTTTAAATGCAAGCTAAGTGTATAAGTACTTTTGGTAATCTGGGCGAGAGTCAATGTTTAGTTGGTTTTGTGGCAAGCTCTCTTTGGACCGCAAACATTCAGGGAGACTATTTTCTTGTTTTAATAGATATTTTATGTGAGAAGCATTTTATTGCTGGGAAAGGTTTCCTATCTAACACAGATTTTGGGTTAGAATCAAATAAAACTTAACAATGTGTATACATAGTTGACACTCAAAACACAAATTCATCCTTTTTCAGTGAAGGTAAAAGTTATTAATTTTTTTAATGTACAGATTCTTCTGTCTTTGGAAAGGGAGTAGACAATAATTTTATAGGTTTATTTTTTGTCTTCAATACTAGCACTACCTTCCTCCCCTTCCAAATTCTTCCTGTCATCATAGCAATTCAGTGCTGCTGATTTAGTGAATTGGATTGAGGGAGACAAGCAATCCAGCATGTCGAATTTGAACTCTGACCTTCCCTTTGCATTGTTGTACAACTTCTTAGTTTTGCTAATCAAAAAGCTTTCACCCTCCCCCTCTTTTCTCAAATGAGCAAAAACTTGAAATATAGAGGGATAGGGAGGTTTTGGAAATGATCAGGAAAAGACACCTGTACATTTTTCTGGTTTGGCTCTGTGTTTTGCATTTCTTATGGATCTGAAATCTGATATTATTTGCATTGTTCTTCAAATATCATGGCAGGACTACATTCTTTAAGATTCCCATTATGCTTAAACACTGGAACATATCCAAGCACATGACTTCTCCTATGTTGTCTTCATCAATACTTGAGCTCTTGACATATGAATCATGATAAATTGAGATGGACAAGACATCAAGTGCATTTTAGCTCTACAATAGCTAAATTCACAGGGACTTCCAATGCAGTTGTACACATCGTGAAAGACCACGATGCTCATGCTAGAGCTGTGGCGTGTTCAGAGCTTGCTGCTCTTCCATTAGGTCATGCAGTGGGAAAAAGTACAAAAATAACAAACTTGTTAGTCTGTTAATTGCAGGCTTGTTAAGTGATATTCCATTTCTGGTGTTTCTTTTTCCTCTCCATTGCTCTGATTAATGACTACTCAAAACAAATACAAAAAAGTCTTCTGTAAAAAAAGCAAAACCACATTGCACCTGAAGAATCTTTTACTAGATTTTCTAATGCAAACTGTGCATTTGAATATGTAGCTACAGGACTGAAAGCACCACTGCTGTATCCCATTGGATTTATTCATTCAGCTGACATGCAGCTTTTGAGAAAATCATCAGCTGATTTGTGACTTAGGAGTGCTCTGAATTTGGGCTAACTGAAAATTCTGTTTCTTTTGTTCTTCTAGAACAAGAATTGCCTGTGTAGTTAGGACTTTTCCCTTCTCTGTGCTTCTTGATAGGAACCTGAATGTCAGTGGAAAGTTTCCCATGGACTTTGAGGACTTCTGGATAGACCTTATACATTGGGAACTCTCAAAAGCTCTTGTTTCAGTGGAAGAAAATAATTTTGTTTTACTAGTTCATGAGGGAGGGTTTTTGTGAAACCAATTTTGTTCTTTACTTCAGATGGCTTTGTAAGAGGATTTGTAAGAGCAAGTACTTCTTAAGAAATATTTATTGATATGGACACCTTAATGTAAAATTAGACAATTTTGTATTAATCTATTTCAGTCATTGTTTCAATATTACTGTATTTCAAAAAAGTGCCATCCAGGAACACTGCTAAGCCTTCATGGAGGTTTTCAGCTAGACCATCTAGAACTCAACAAGGATTCTTAAAAATAAGTCCTCACAAAAATTGTCCACAGTTAAGTTGGACAAGATCCTAAGTGTTGGTACATTTTCTACGGTGGATGGGAAAATGCCTCCTCCCCACACTGAGCAGACAACTCTGTCACAGCCCAGCAGTGGACACCCTGCTAAATGCCGTTTCACTGAAAGACAGGATTTCACACGTGAACCCAGGGATGCATTCCCTTTTAAGGGTGGTGAGGCACTGGAACAGGTTGCCTAGAGAAGTTACGGATGCCCCATCCCTGGAAATGTTCAAGGCCAGGCTGGATGGAGCTTTGAACAGCCTGGTCTAGTGTAAGGTGCCCCTGCCCATGGCAGAGCTGTTGGAATGAGATGATTTTTAAAGTTCCTTTGAACCCAAACCATGTTATGACTACACGAAAAAATCTCAAGTGTTGCTACTTTTAAAAAAAACCTTTTTGCTTGCTGTAAACCAAAGACCTTTCCTGCAGAACGGACTTTGTATTGGAGCACAAGTGAAACCCTTTGCAATTTTCCTTTCAAAAAAGCATTTAATTATGTCACTAAAATGAAATAGAGGAATTTAATCAAAAAATGGCCCTAGTTCTGTGCTGTGAAATTTTTTAGTCCCTGATGTGGTCTCTGAGCAGATCAGCGCAAGGATCTCCTTGCAAATCATGTAGGTTACACCTCATGTAACTCATTGATGTACTTCTGAAATAAAAAAAGAAAGAACAGCAGGTTGATCTCTGCTGTGCAAAGATTAGTACCCTTTGAAAAAGAAAAAAGGTTACTCTTTGAAACACAGGCAAGTGGCATTGTGGGAAGGCATAGCACTGAACAATTGAAAATAAAAATAAGGGAGAGCTCCAGAACTAACCAGTGCAACTGCAGACACCAGCCAGCAGCCTCTCTCCAGCTATGCTGTTCAAACATGTCTAAAGTTTAACGAGCCTTTTACCCCTTGTAACTTTACCATTCCATGACAAATGACTCACAGATGAAATTCATCAGTTTGACATGGAAGGATGCCATTTATGGGCAGAAAATATATATTTTTTTTTAATCTGGGGACAAAATTTGCTGTTACTTTTCCAATTGCAATTTGCTGCTTTGAAATTTTGGTGCCCATGGTTTCTGTAAACCAGCCAGGTTCATTGGTTTCAAGCCATTAATTATTTCCTCAAAAGCTTTTAACATGATTAAAATTGTGCCTGTGAAGATGCAGAGCTGTGTCCTCACACCCAGCTTTAGTCACCTGGGCTTTCTCATAGCTCATGGTGGGACACCTTTCTTAGTTTCGTGTCCACCTCATTGGCTGTTGGTGGTGCCTGAATGAGTGAACAGCCTCTCCCTTTTCTACATGGATATGGTGTGATGCGAGGAATCCCTCACACCATGAGCAGAAAACAAATGGATCAATGAAGAAAAATGTTGAAATCTGTACTCTGCTTTAAATCAGGAGCAACACCATTTCAAAATGAAGGTTGGGTCTAATCCACAATCTTTTTGCTTTATAAATGAAAATGATGGTTTTCTGCCTTCCCTTTTCTTTGCCATGGGCACATGCAAGAAGCTTTGATGATTAACTAAAGTATTCTTAACAGTCCACTTTTCATTAGAACCCCTTCATCTCTTAATTATTCATTTTAACTAGCTTCTGTCTACTTTTTTATGTAGTTCCTCATGTTATTTATGTTTTAAAGACACTTTATTAGGCTTTCTGCACACAGTGTATAAGACTTTATATCCTTGCTTAACCAAACTGGCCATTGTTGCCCTTCTCTGTGTTTAGATTATAACCAGGATGAATTTCACTTGTGGTCTCTCCAGCTGTTTTTAAAGTAGTTCCCACTTTTCTGCAGCAGATTTCCTTCACATTAGAAGATTTCAATCCAAATTCCAAAGGGTATTTTGCCTTCCCTTTAAATCAGCTTCCCTTCATGTTTCTCTTCCACGGGTCCCAGCTCATATGAATCCTACAAATGCAGTGTTATAATTAGAACTATGTGAACACAGTACTTCCATTTCTCAGAGGTTCCTGCAAACATTTGCTTTGGGTTTCATCCATATGAGCTCCCATTCCTTGATAATTTTGACTTTGAATTTCAGATGTGAACAAACTAAACATCACTGAGGTCAAACTCAGCTCCAGTGAACCAACATTAGGAAACCCTGAAAAAAACCCCAACAAAACAACCCCCCGAAAACCCCACAAAATTTTTCATTCTTTTGGGTAGAATCTGCAGAGCTTAAATGTTGGCATCAGTAGTTACTTGCCCATAATGAAATTTTAAACCTAGAAAACAAGTGCTTGACTTTTCAGATAAAAACAGTGAAGGGGTTATATATATATATAAAAAATTGATATCAGATATATAATAATATTTCTATTATATTTATAAATAGTGAACCCCTATCCTACAGGGGTTCATGGCTCATTTTTTTAGCCTGGAGTGTAGTACCTGTGAGCACCTTCCTGTCTCGACAGGCTGGATGAGAGCTCCCTCTCCTGTTTCCATCTGGATCAGTCTGTGCCCTCGTGACCCCCACATCTGGCCAGATGGGTTTTCCTGGTATCAGACCCATCTATCTCACTGTGCTCGTTTTCCGGGTTAGATCTGGGGCGGCCTCGAGTTACCCTCCTTTCACAACAAGAAACTATTCTACTCTCTTATTTTTATATTGTTTTTATTTCTGTCTCCATTTCAATAGTAAGCTCCTTTCACTGAGACAACCCAAATTGCCAAACACCAAACAGTGCAGTATTTCTTGATGAGGTCTTTCAGTGTAGAATAGGAGCATTGGAAGTTCTTATTTTCCCATTATATTTAGGTGCTTTTGCTTAAAAAAAAAAAATTACCAAAAAAAACCAAAAAAGGAAGAGAAATTGAAACTTTCAATTAATTAATTTATTTATTATTTTATACCCCTTTGTAGGATGAAAGAATGAAAACAGACATATGAAGTGTGGGGAATAAGAATGTTTGCACTGAAATTAATAAAAAAGGCATAATGCTCTGTCTTAAGAGATAGAAGTGGTCATTTTGCTATGGTCTTTCACTTTAATAGTTACATGTGCATTGAAATTCTAACTTGTCAAAATTGATTTAAAATATGTTAATGCCTTTTCCACTATTCCTTGAATATATTCCTTGGATCTATTCCCAAATCTATTCCTTGAATCACTGAAACTGTGCTCTTTTTTTTTTTTTTAAGCATCCCAGCCATAAAGGAAATAAAAATGGCTCCATTAATCTTACAATTATCAGTCTCTCATTCTTACTGTGTGGACAAGCCTACAGATGGAATGTCATCTCCTCACTCCTGAGTTTGGCAATTGCTGTCAGTTATTGCCCAGGCACCCAACATAGCTTGTGGTCACTGTGTGTTGGATCTGGAACTGCTTAAAAAGGTTGGAATCAACTTAAAGCTTCATGTTGGTTGCTTTAGGAAGAGGGTAGCAAAAGGGCAGGAGAGCTTTAATTTATCTAGTGAGTATTGTTGACATTTTTTGTGTTAACAACATTAGGAAGTTGCTGACAGTTTGTTTTCTTTATTTTTTCTTGTTTTACTTAGAATTCTTCGATGGGAACGGAGTTTTTCATGCAGAATGAAAGCAAATTGCAAGTCACAACAGAGTATAAGAGAAGGTGGAATTTTCCTTTCCAGACGTGGCATTTGCTGGAAACCATAAAAATGAAATAACAAATTACAGAATGGAGATAATAGCATTTTAGAAAGCCACATTAAATTAAAACAGTTGAAGGCAAATTCTTTGCAGCCGCTAATGCCAAATTATGGCTAGAAAGCCAAGAGGATTCTTAAAGATCTCTTTCTTAATTAATTTAACATTTTCCTTGTTGGCCTGCAGATCTGCCAGTGTGAATAGCGTGTGTCTTCCCCATGGGCTACAGCTGTCTGGTTTGCTCAGCTTTGGAAGCCGTGGGATTGGTTTTCTGCCTGGGACAGGTTGGGATGGGGAGGGAGGCAGGGGCGGTGGGAGCCCACTGGAGGGCAACCGAGCTCCGTCTGTGTGACCCCCGCTTCTGCCTGACCCTTTGGAAAGCGTTTTGATCTGAACTCTAATAACAGTTTACATTTCCACGTCCGTATTAGATCTGGGGTTTCATAAAGCCAGGCCAGCGCTATATGTTTTTGCTCTCTCAAATATTACATCGTCTATTTATACTGTGTGTTTTTGTAGGCCATGATGTAATATGACAAAATTTCAGCCATGTGCATCACACATGCAAGTCCGAGCGCAGCTGGGTTATGTAGCATGGCTGAGGTAATGTCAAGAAATTTCATATTATATTTAAAATGACACCTGTAAAAATAATCTTCAATTTGTAATTTAAATACTGTAATACTCAATTATGTGAACTGACAGGAAGTGTCCCAGCGGTTTTGGAAAATAACATTCTTTTATCCATCGAACCTTTGATGCATTTTTGAACAGCCTTAATGGAAGTTCAGATCATGACCTTCTGCTTTGAGAGAACACAGTCAGGGAGGAATAAGATCTTCTCCAGCAGCAAGGTGAAGCCTTGCCTCTGCATATATCTTTGCTTTCTTGGAAAGAAATGCCAGCTGTGCATATTTCATCATTATCCAAGCTCAAAACTATTAATCTAGCCCAATTTCTAATCGTGTGTCTTGCTTATGGCAGCACATGCATGTCATCTGTAAATATATATCCTGCTTTACTCCTAATGAGAGACTTCGAAGCTTTTCCTGCAGTCTGCCTCAGTAGCAATCAGACTCTGTTAGTGTGGGAGTGAGGTTTGTGACTTGGCCATTGAAAAAGCTCAGGAGTCTTCCAGATGCAGGAATAAATTTCGGAAATCTTCTGAGCGGCTCCTTTGCTTTTTTTCGGGGGGAGGCAAAAGTTGTGGGGAAATGAGAAGATGTAGGCTTTGTGCAAGTAGGTTATGAATGTGATAGCTCTGGGACTTTCCCCACTGTAAATTAAACCTTCTTCCCTAATTCTGTGGCATTTCCCTTATCCAAGAGCTGTTTCTTAAGCCTCTTGTGAGCCTTAACAGCCACCCCGTGTCCAACTTGTACCTGTTATTGGCTTCTGCAAAATGGAAGAGATTTCTCTTATGTCCTTTTCCATCATGTGCTTTTGAAATACTGAATGTGACTTACAGAGATTTGTGCTTTGTGCCACTTAAGTAAACTCTGTTCTTTCCATTCAGCTCTGGTAACCTGATACTGCACAATAAATGCTAATAAGTTTCCTGCAGAGTAGTGCTCTTAAGACAGCTTATTTTTCATCCCTCCTTTCATGTTGTTCCCTTATTGATGACTCAGTCCATACCACAAGTGTTCTTAAAGAAGATAAAATGTAAATAACTGTGGAAGATGCTGGTCTGATAAGGCACTCAGAAGGACACAGGAAATGCTTCATAAAGAACATTTTTTCTGCACCCGAAGTTGCCCCTTTTAAGTTGTAGTTACTGCCTATTACTCTTTGTAGGCCATTAAGGACAAAATGTTGCATTAAATAATTAACAACAGCAAATTAATGCTTTGGTCTACTGCAAATCAAGGACATATGCCTTTACTGGCCACCTTGTAGGCCAGAGATGGGTTTGTTTTCTATTGATAAAAAGCTTTCCTAATCATCTTCTTGGCGGGTGAAACTCACCTGCAGTATTGCAGCAGGAGAAGGCCTGAATGAAGAGCTCACAGGCAGGACAGCAGACAGTGCCTGCCCTGAAGAGTTCCCCACACTGATGCTTTAAGGCAAAGAACAGCGTAGCTGAGCCCTTTCTAATGCTCAGTGAGGAAGGAGAGCACATCTTTCCCTGCTGCCTCACGTGACAGACAACAGGAAGGAAGTGCTCTGCTCTTAAAAGTTTGATTCAGTCTCATGTTTTGAAAGAGCAGGTCACTTCAAAGTCCCACCATAAAATTACCGCATGTCATCTGCTTTTTACAAATGCGCAAGGGAAATTATTGGTGCTTCTGCCTTGTTTCTGTGATCCAAATGTATGTACGTGCCAATTATTTATTTTATTTTTAAACAGACTTGTTCAGTTGTCTCCCACCCTTCCATGCTTCTTACACTGAACATCTTCTCGGGATGTCAGCCCTTGGGGTAGGAGCCCACATGTGCCTGCACTGCTCTGCTCATCTGTTTGTTCAAATGTAAAAGGACCTCAGTGTCCATGACAAAACCCAGGGAGGGCAACTGTCAGGTTCCATGTGGTGCAAACATGTTTTTTCATTGAAGCAGGCTAAATCCAGTGGCTGATATTGTGCAGCTTTCCTAACAGTTGTAAGCCACAATGCAGTTCAGGGTAGCAGCCCTTGATGTTCTATTTCCAGAGCTGATGGCCTGGCAAGATTATCGGTTTGTCCTGCTGCATAATCTCAGACTATAGACTTTTACCCATATGCTCTATTAGCATCCTTTTTTAGACAAAGTTTTAAAATCCTCATTTACTTCAACCATCAAGCACCTCTCATTAGAGCTGAGAGGAGCAGGATTCAGTTCTTCTGTCTGCTGTTGTCACTTAAAGTGTTGCACATCTTGCCAAAATTCAGGTGCCTAGTTAAAGCCAATTATTCAGATTTTGTCTAGAGTCAGTGCAGAGATATCTGCATGTCCAAAGGACATTTTTTCCCAGTTGTTGAGACCAATAGTAGAATGGGTTGAACATGATCATTTATCTCATTTTATTTTAGAGGAAGGTTGAACAAGAAGCTTAGATTGGATTGCTAACTTTTACAGCACTAGAGTTGGTATGACCTCTGCATTTAAACCCTTATGGTCAGAGTACTTTCTGTGAACACTGGATAATAATAAAACCTCTGAAGGGATCGTCCTACTAGGTTAATGGAGCATGGTCTCAATCAGAGCCTTAAAAATGCTTCCTTATAGAAACAGTAACTGATCTCAGTGGGGTTATTCCTGATTTATGCCATTGTAAGAGAAGAACTGGTTCTCAGGTTTCCTATTGCATTCAAGCTAGCTAATTTTTCACATTCATACCAATTTGTGGCTGAGTGCTTTACTTATTTGTATGACGTTTACATTTATTTTTAACCAGTACTTGTTAAAAATAAACTTTTCATCAGTGAACAGTGCAGGGTGGACAGATGACTCACATGTGCTAGTGGGAATGGGATGAATCAGCAACACCGTTTGATTCATAGCGCAATCTTTCGTAGAGCAGCTGCATCTGGAGAGACTGGACATGCTCCATGGTTCAGCTTGTTGCTGTCTTGTCCCCAGCACGCCTGGCTTCCTCTGTCACATGGCAGAGCTGTGGGGCTCGCTGCACGGCGAGGTGCAGAAGAACCAGGCCAGTTTTGATGTGTTTTCAGCTCTCCCTGGTATCAACACATGCTTCCCACAGAGAATGGACTCGGTGTGGCAGCGCTGTCTCTGCACAATGCTAACGCCTGCCCTGGGCAGGCAGCTGAAGGTGTGAGGGCTCAGCCTCTGCTCTGCAGCTCTGTCTTTGCAGGTGGCTGGGACATCAGCTGGGCGTGACCTCTGCTGTCACCCCTGCGTGCCACTGAACATGGCTATGCCCAAGTGCAGTGGAAATTGACTTTCTACCTCCATGCATTTCCAGGAGATTAGGCCCTCCAAAACACAATGTGACCATGATCACAGAATTATTACTGTACTCTTAAAGTTATATTGAGTCTACAGATATACATATTTATGCCCTCCTGTTAACCCAACTATATGTTTTCAGGCCTTAAAGCTGCAAGACATTTTTTATATTTGTTATTGAGAGCAGATGTGCCCAATTCCAATCATATTCTACTGAAGAATGTCAGGGTTGTGAGAGGTCGAACGGTGAATGCCTTTCAATCTCAATTATTATTTCCTCCACTCAATTGCCGCAGCAAGGAGACTACAGTTGTTAATAGAGACCTTAAAAATATTCAAATACATTACAGATCAAAACCTTCCTTGCACTCTTTCTTTTGCCTCTTTCTAGTCTTGAAAACTACTCTGGCTGTGCTGCTCTTTCAGCCTGGGACTGGAGCTGATCTTTTGTCCAAATACTCCACCTGGGGACACTGAGGATGTGCTGACATGCTTTACAGTGCCATCTAAGTCAGAAACCAACCCCTTTTGGGGTGGTGTGACCACACACCCTGCCATCTCTCCTACAGATGCACAACCTTTCTGACGGGACCTTGCCTTGCCCATTGACCTCCATCCACCTCTGCCTTCTCCCAGGAGTGCTCCCAGAGTCTTTAAATGGGAGGTGCCAAAAACAGTTGCAAAATGGTTTAAAATGCTCTTTTCTTTCTGAACTATGGGCCTGGCTGTGACCAGAGGGGAAGGGAAAAGTTCTGGAAGGGGAAAGGCACAGGAACCAGGTCTGTGCATAAGTCCAGCTCAGGAACACAGCCTCAGTCTCCTCTGCTGTCCTCGAGAACAGTTAAAGGATGCATTCAGCTTTCTTGCAGACTCTGCGGAAACAACCATGCTGAAGACCAGAAAAGTCCAATTTTAGATCTATGACAGGTTCTTCCCTTTCCTTCTGGGACCTTGGAAGGAGGATTATGGAAGAAGATGTGATTAATGCCTTCTCTCAGGGAGGAAGAAAACATGATTGTGCATTCTTTCCTAGTCCCGTCCATCATCCTCAGCGATGCTCATGGGGAAGCTCATTCCTCCACAGGCAACATTTGCAGAACTAATTTCCAAAAACATAGGAGTGACTTTAAATAAAGCAAACATAATTTTGCAATTATCTGCAGTGATTTAACATTTATTGGTTTTCTCAGTTGGAATTTTTTTCTCTCTCTGCAGAGCAGCTATTTAATACAACTGTTCATTTTTTCCTGTGGGATTTTTTTCACTGAAAGTGTGAGGTGGGCAAACTATCACCATGTTGAGAGGGCAGAGATTTGAAGGATAATTGGGAGATTTTAGAGAACATCCGACCTTTGTTACTGCTTCTCGTCCTTTCTCATTCAAGCCCCCATCTCTGCTGTGTGTCTCGAATGCCGAATATTTCTTTCATTGATTTCCTGACTTTCTAACTAAAACACAAACTATGCACAGAATGAAGCTCAAAAACATCTTCAGTTTGGAAAGCAGATTTAAATAAACGCAATACACTTGGTCAGGAGTCTTGCCATATTTGAGAGCACTAATAGTCCTGAGGACAGGGCTGCCAACTGCCTTTAGTGCCTTGGGTGTGAGGGCTGCATATGTTCCGTCCAAATCAGCTGGTTTTAGGGGACTGCTAGAAATCACCACTAGGTCAAATGTTCAGCTCGTGAAATAGCATATATGTATGCAAATGGTGAGAAATGGTGCCAAACCCAAAGCCATCAAATTCAACACTTGGTACTTCATCCCTTCCTCCAAATATTAAAGTCCCATCCTGTGCTGTTCTCACCATGCAAGGAGCCCTTACCTGAAAACTGTGAGCTCCCACAGTGCTGACAGGATGGTGAATGTCATGCTTGGTTAGGAACGGCAATAGCTTGGGAAGGGACCTGGAAAAGTGCTGCCCACCCCTTAGTTTATTTAGAAAGTAAGCTAGTGGGAAGCAGAGGGAGTCTCTGTATTGAGGACTTTGCATCATCTCACTGCAGGCTGAGGCAGACATCACTTACAATGTTGGAAGCTGCTTTAATTTTCAGTAATTAAAATTAAGACATGCTCAGTGAGTTTAACAGCTGGTGCTGGAAAGCCTTGGGACTAGTAAGCTTGTTCTGTCTTGAGACAGTGAACAGGACTGCCAACTGCTGCCAGGGAGGCTGAGGAAGCCCCCAAGGCTGCATTTGTGGCAGTGGCTGAGAGGGGTCACAGCTACTGAGAGGTGAACTCCTCCCTACAGCCAACATCCCTCCTTCTGCTGGTACAGGCGTTGCCAGCCCGGTTTGCCACACACCTATAGGGAATTTGGGACATCTGGGACTGCATGTCAGCAGCCTCAGCAAAGCAAAAGCTTTTGCAGCATTTGACTGAAATCACTCACTGAGCAACACGTTTAATATATGTGTGCTCAGATCTCTATTATATCTTACAGCAGCAACAGCCCAGCTTCGCCTCACAGACATGGGGTGGCTGTGAGTGCATCACAAAGCAGGCAGCGCTCTGATGGAGCAGGAACAGGGGCACTGAGCTGCCTGGAAATGTGGGGTTTAAAAGCCTGTGCCCGCCTCTCAGGGTAAGTTAATAGGAAAGCTCTCACCAGACCGGCTGCTTTCTTTGATAGATGAAGGACTATCCAGGGAGCAATCTGAGATATACATTAGGCTCTCATACAAATCTGGGGAGTCATTTCAGTTGGAGCAACACTGAAGATTAAATATTATAGTTCACTGAAGGGGCTCTGAGTGGCAGTGAAAAAAGCCAGAACACAGTTACCTAAAATCTCACAATGAAATACAGAACACAGTGTTTAATTAACCTTTTCCTCTGATGCCTCAGGAAAAGCCCAAATGGATGTGTTTGCTCTGCCAGCCTTTGGGGAAACTGTAGGACAGTTCTTCCTTTCTTTAGTATGAAGTACACTGAGACATCAGGGATGTGTCCTTATACATTAATTTGTGGGGATGGCTCCAAAGTATTCAGGGCAACGGCAGCAAGCGGCTGTGACTTCTGTGGCCTCAGTAAGGCTTTCTCATCTCCATGAGATGCGTGATCAGTATGGGGTGATTTGTAACTGGAGTATTTAGTTCATATTTTTAAATAAAACATCAGGGAGCAGGAAGTGTTCATTGGTGAAAATACACAGATTTTATTTCAAGGAAAATCTTCAAAATTTTTGTTGCAAAGCTGAGGTATTGTCCACTTGAAAGCATCACACAGGTGTTTCACAGCTCTAGTTTCCCTCAGGGTGGTCTGTACGCCCCAGGCTTACAGCCTCTGTGTAACATCTACTGCGTCCGATGGAGTGTGGTAGTTTTGCCTGGCCCCAGTTTTTGCCAGTGAATAGGGTGGGGTACAAAGATGGCTCCTGCATGGCCTGAGTAAAGATTCTGGAAATTTCACCACCATGTCCAGCAGAGCCAATCTCTGATGGCTCTGAAGATGATGGACATGCTGCTGGCCAAACCTGGGCCAATTAGAGATGTTAGTTACGCCTCTGTGAAAACATATTTAAGAAGAAATCAAAACAATGTGAGCACGCACTTCTTTGTAGCCAGGGAAGGAGGAGGAGGAGGTAAAAATATGTGAGGGAGAACAACATGGAGGCACCAAGGTCAGTGGAGAAGGTGGGGGAGGAGATGCTCCAGGCGCCAGAGCTGAAAACCCTCTGCCGGCCGTGGTGAAGACCATGGGGGAGCAGGTGGTCCCCCTGCAGCCCATGGAGTCCAGGGGATGCAGAGAACCACCCACAGCCTGTGGGGAGGTGCCCACGCCAGAGGAGCAGGTGGATGCCTGCAGGAAGCTGTGATCCAGTGGGAGTCCCAGAGACTGAGAGTTGCAAAGGCCTTGCAGGAGAGAGAAAGGCTTTGCTCCCGGAATGGAAACAGCCTGGCCTCGGCTTGGAAATCTGCAACCTGGAGAGAATCTCGGACAGCAGCAATCGGGCGGGGCTGCTCATGAGATTGGACCCACACCAAAGAAGTTCGCAGAGGACTGTCTCTCGTGGGAGGGACCCCCATGGCTAAGTAGAGGATTCTTTTTCCCCTGATGGACTGACCCTGACTTAAGAAAAAACCCCACACCCTGCCCCTGCCTGGGAGTTGTTGGTTAGTTGGAAAGGAGGGAGGGGGTGAGCTGGGAAGCGGTGCCTTAAGAGGGAAGGGGGGTCAGTGAAGAAACTGTGTCTTGAGAGCTTATTTTTACCTCTGATTTATCTTCTGGCTCTGTTAGATTAATAAATCACTTTTTTTGCATCTTTAAGTTTCCCGCCTGCTTTTGCCCTGAATCTCGTGTGTCCTGCTTATCAGTGATCTTGTCTCAACTCATAAGTCCAGTGTTTTGTGTTAATTTTCCGTCTCCTCTGCATAGCTGCAGCAGGAGAGAGCATAGAGAGAAAACGTCATAGGTGCCTGGCATTTAGCCAGGGTCAAACCCACGACATGGAGTCTGGCGGCAACAGGAGCTCTTTGGGATGGTAGAGGCCCATTGAGTGCTTTGGCAGGCGGAGAGCAGCAGTGTTAGGGAGTCAGAATTCCGTATTTTTACTGAAGCTTTATTACCAAAGGCTCTTCAGTGTTAAAGCAATGACCACCCAGCACAGGTGCTAGGGAGAACGCTGGTGGTGTCAGGAGAGCCATAAATGGGAGCTCCATAATGCACAGGTTAACTTCAAGGCATCACTGCCCCATTGATCAGAATTAGTTTCTTTTATGCATTCTGTGTCAGAAGTGAGTGTGTTGATGGATAGATTCCGTATTTTCTGTCTCCAAGGTAAGAGACCACTTGTGAAGTTTGCTTACAGCTACTGCTGGCCTCAGCAGGCCCCAGCAAGGTGAAAGGTCCTTGTTTCCCCAGAGGACTGACACATTATGATGGCTTCATTTGATTAAAAGGGGATGTTGATCATTAGTTATGACCCAAATTTCTTTTTTTTTGCAATTATTCAAAGTGTTCCCAGATGCCCATAAGGCTGTTGTTACCTGCAAATAAAACGTATCTTTATAACAAGGACATTAATGTTAACGAACAATATCAAAATGTGCCATGTGCCTTTCCCAGGCCTTTTCTTGCATTTTAATGGATTGAATGATGGAAGGGAAACATATGCTTTCCAGATTGAACCCAAAGAGTTTACTAATTCCGAATCCATGCTCCTTCAAGCTGCAGCCAAGCAGAGAATAAATTGGATAGTATTTGTCATTCACTTGGGATTAATTATTGAATTTTAGAGGTAAGTAGCTGCACCAGTGAAGGTTACCAGTTTGTTCTTTAACTTTTAGTTAGGGCATTGAAGGATCTAGGAAGGGCAACTGGTTAAACACAAATAACTTGGATATTTCTGTACCGGGTAAACTGGGCAACAACGAAGGAGGTCAAATGTTCAGCCCATGAAATAGCATATATTTGTGCGCTTTTGTTGAGGATTAGCTCAATTTTATTAGGAATGGGTACTCCCTCCAGGTTAACATTAAAGAGCATTGACAGAGCAACAGGAAAAGTCTTTGGGTTTTTAATAGTTAGTGCCATAGTTGACCTGGAGCTGGTACTGTCTTGGAAAAAATGAGCATTGTTCCCTGAAGGACTCATGTCAACCTTGAGCTTTTAAGAAAGGAATCTTACATCTGTCAGACAGTACAGGGTTGGACGCTTGTCCCCAGGGTCTCCTTTGATTATGTGATGAGGTTTTAAGGAAACTAGCTGATGACTGTGATAGGGAACGAGCTGGATCTGAGCTTGAAAATCAGGCAGTTTTTTGTTTCATTAAACACAATCTTAGCAGGAAGTTGAAAAGGTAAGGTCAAGAGAGGAGGATTGTGCCAGGGGTGATGGTGAAAAGGTGATGGATTAAAAATATAGTCTGATTTAGCTATTTTTGAGATGAAATGAAAAATGAGCACTTGAAAAATGAGTTAATTAATCATCATGTCTTAGCTATTCAAAGAGCATTTCCAGTGATCCACAAGGTAGCTTTTCATATTTTCTGTGGTCAGAAGCTGCAAAACATTGGAATCCTTTGCTTATTTTATTTGCATTCAACTTTTTGGTCCTTCAGCTATATTACTATAGGAACAGATGGCGTCAGCCAAGACACTGTGGAGGGTGGCAAGTTTCCAATCTCTTTTAGCAGTTGTATCTGCTTTAGCATTTTTGCTTGAAGCAACGCTGTTCTTTGCAAGTGATTGCCTGGAATGTCTCATTTGCTTCATGCTCCTTCCATCCACAGAGCAGGATTTTGTGCACAAAGTTTGCTTTTGGGGTAGACTCAACCGGAACCTCTGCCCTAAGCTGGCACTAGAGGGTTTCCCTAAGGGGAATGTAGGGATCCAAACCAGCCACAAGTCTTTCACACAGCTTCAGACCATGTCCAGGGAACTTTGCTCATGGATCCGGACTCAACCTAATCCCAAGGAACGCCCTGAACTGCAGTGGTCTCAGCACTAATTGATTTATACTTTGTGCCACATATTTAACTCAATGCCTTTCCCTTCCCCTCTTTTCACCCCCTGTGAATTGATGTTCTTGGCAGTCACCCTGAAGCTGCCTCTCCAAAGCCAACTCTGCTCTGTTAATGGCACTGAAGCCAGAAAGGTCCAGCCTTCAGCTTCTGCCCGATTTTGGTGGCACCTTGTGATGACATGAGAGCTTGTGACTTGTGAAGGCTGAAGGGGTGCAAGGACTTTTGTTTTGCACAATGTGGAGGCAATAGTGTGGCAAGTCTACCATCTCCACAAAAAATGACAGAGTAGATCCGGTGAAGCCTGAAAGCTGTTCATTTTCTACAAACTTTAAGTTTAAAAAAAAAAGGTTCCCTAGAGGCAATTGGAGCCAGGAAGGAAACAAGTACAACAAACTCCCCTTCTGTCTTACTCCTGCGATGCTGACTCCAGGTTTCATTTTCTCTCCCTCACTAGCTGTGCTCTAGAAAGCACGAATCTTGTAATCACATCTTTGTTAACAGCTCAGTGAAAATAATCAAACCATCTATTTTATTCTGCACTTGCCTTCTCCTACTTGCATTTCCTGATAAATGAGATGAGGTGAATAAGACACTAAACAGTAAGCACTGGGCTCTCATGACGATTTGTCAGAAATGGTCTGAAATTTGCCTGCCCTGCTTCCTACAGCACTTACTCATAGAGAGAAGATGTGGTTGCTACCAGTGCAGATGTGTTCACCATCTGTAGGAGTCTGGCCAGATGCACCCACAGCTTCGGAGAACTCCTTCCAACAGCTCATTGCCCGTGTTGAGGAGTGGAGAGGAGCACAGTTTTAGGTATTGTTTGTCTCTTTCTTGTTCTGCAGACCAAAATGTTTGTGTCAGCCACTGATTCTCTTCTCCTTCTTCCCCACCCCCTGGAGTTATTCATCATAACTCGCAACTAGAACTGCCAAAAGACAAATGATCTCTGTGAATTGCTTGGTCTGCAAAGGGATCTGCAGTGTGGCTGACACAGAGGAGAGGTGAACACTTTCATTGCCTGTTGTAAATAACACATTGGAGAGGAAAAATGCCTACACCGATTCCTAAATTCGAGAATATAACTTCAGTCTTCATTACCACCATGTTATGGAACAGAATATGAGACAGAATTTTATATGTGTGGTATAAAACATAGCAAGTAGGTTTTCCCTCTGAAGATCAGATAGATTATTCAATATTTAGCCATCGTTCTACAATTATCTAGTGATTGTTCCCAAACCCGAATTACTAGCTCCTGATTCATGAATATGGATCTTAAATTTCTATTGCAAGACGTGCTTTGGTTTGTTCCAAAGAGTCAGACTGCTACAACTGTGTTCCTATTGCATATCAGTTTTAGAGAGATTATATGTTGCCAACAGTCAATACTGACATTATCCTGACCTGTGTGGTTTAGCATCTATCATGTGTGTAAGTCTATTCTTGTGGTCATGTTTACAGGGCTGATGTCTTTAGGGGCTTATAAAACTTCTACATGTGACCAAGAGGTATGATTTTAGTGAAGACTTCTCGCAAAAAAGAGTGTGCTGGGGAGGCTTGATGAGTTTCTGAGTTCCCAAGTACTGATCATGTGTTCAAAGTCCAACCTTTTTCTTATTATCACTACTCTACAGCCAAATAAGTTGCCCAGGTTCATCTCAATGGAAAATACACTTGGAATATTGAACATGGCACTGAGTCTTTCTCATCACACTATGTGGATACAGCAAATAGTAAATTTTTGTGCTGAATTATTTTGCTAAACTGTGCATGCCCTCTTGGTTCACCAAGACTCACTGCAGGGAGGAGTGTGCTGGCTTAAATGTCAACTCCACCAATCATTGCTGAGGTGGTTCCTACTGTCCCTGACTGAGCTGTGCTAGCAGCACCCGTGAAACACATTGCACTTGCTCACGGAGTGGAGCTGCATTTTTTGTTTCCCACACTTGTAACTCAGTTTTGTTCCCACACCAGAAAAATGGTTCTGAAGCAAGAATCAGGAATTTTGTCTTGGATTTGTTAGACAGAAAAGATCAGTTCTGATAATAACCTGTTTCCTGAGGAATATTTACCAGAGAAACTATGTTGAACATGACTGAAAGGCTACAAGTTGGAAGCTATATTTCTAATTGTTACAGACGAAGGTAAAAGGGCTGTCAGGGAGAGAAAAACTTGCTTCCAATAGCAGGCTTACAGGTAATTTAAAATATTTCATAGTTATTTTAGGCCTCATCACCAAAGATAAATCTGGTGGTTTGTTTTAGGAGTAAATTTAGCATAACATATTTGCAATAAGATTTGCTCTCTCAAAGGGTTGTACTACATAGTGGGCAGGCTGTGACTGTAGGTTAGGGAGCTGCCTGCCATTATTCATCAGATGAAAGACATTAAATATGCTTCTCCAAGGAGATAAAACTCTATTCCCTGTCACACAGAAAAGAGGGAAATCTGGAAGATCATGGTACAGTGCCTGTGTAGGAGCACAAATCTGTTTTCAGTTAGTTAAAAAATATTTAATCTCCTTATTTATTTATAGATGATTCTGTTATCCAATTATATTAGCACTGGATTTGCCTGGACTTTTCATAATAAATGTCCTATTGAAATCCTTATTTATGTATCCTTACTTTAAGGCACCTACCTTAATGGAGAACTTGTTTCCTGACATTTTTTCACTCTGTACATTGTTTTTTGCTCATTTGAGCATTTGCCCCACATGGTATAAATGCCTTGAAAGTGTCAAGTACAGCCTTAAGAAAGGTCTTCATGATCCTGGGACAGCTGGTGTGCCTTGCTAATATGCAGATAGGAATTTCCACAGGAAGGAGAAGAGGGTGCTGTATACATCTGTAGGGACTTAGGTATGTTTCAAGGGCAGTCATTCATCACACAGTGTTTAACCATGGGTAATACCTCAGGGTTCAAAACCTGAACCACTGCATGAATAAAATGTTACCGAACCCTCTTCTTTTGTGTAAAATAAAAGTGTCTGTAAGACAGGCAGTTTTTCAGGGTGCAACAGACTCTGCTTCTACATCCTCAGAGACATCAGCAGAGGTGCACAGCTGCAGCTGAGCAAGGAGTTGGATGGGTGTCAGCTCACATCTCCAAGCTGGTCATCCACAGTAAGCTTGTGTTCAGTGGTGTGAGCATGAACTTCTGTGCTTCCACATTTTGGGGGATGGGATTTCTGTGGCTCTGGCTTCTACATGAGAGCACAGTGCCCCTCTTTCTGGCTCAGCCCCATGGTCACTTCAGCTAACCACGCTGAGTCTGAGTAGCACCAGGTGCTTCAGAGGGAGCTGCAAAATTCCCCACAGTCAGAAGAGGTAAGGTATTTATTATATGGTGCAGTTTCTTAGTGCCAAATTGTTGGAGATTAAACACTGACAGGTAAGGTTGTACCACCTTATGTACCACCATCATGTACAACAGCTTTAGCTGTTGTTACTCTGGTTATTTCTGTTAACTTTCTGGGCATCCAAGCCATCTTTCTTGTGACATTAGATGACACTAGTAAGATGTATTGCAACAAAATTAATTATATTTTTTTCAAGGTAGAGATGATAATTTTCCCTATCCCCCTTTTGCTGTTTGCACCAGGAAGCAAAAGCTTTCTCTCTTGGTTGTCCACACTTCAGTGGAAAATCTGAAGTTTTCTCCCTTAATTCCAGGTAGGAGAAAACTTTCTCTGATGAAGCACTGTGGGTTTCCAATACTTATTTCACTGCCACTGCTGAGATCCACAGGTGGTGCTGGCACAGAGCTCCATTCTGGAAACATGGTTTCTCTTTCTTCTCCTGGGGAAGAATTTTCTGCCATATTTCTTATTTTTATTTACCATTCTTTTAACTACTAAGTAGCAATAATGCATCAAGACAGTAGTTTGGATTTTACAAGGAAAATTAACATTATTCATATGTTCTCCCTCAAACTTAAATATTCTCAGGCACAAAGATGAAATATGTTTAGTTTCATTTTATTCCACAAACCTAATGAAGATGGTAAGGAACATGTACCAGTTTACATCAGGTGGAGTAATTTAACTCATATTATTTTTTTTAAGTATTTGTTTGATCACAGCTTGTCCTATTAAATGGAATGAAGTGGCAAATGGTTTAATAAAATAAGATCATCACTCAGCTTTTAGGTAGTAAAGACCATAGTTTTCGCATTAATTTAATAAGTTCTATCTCTCATCTTTCATATCCAGTAGAAGCACGACATGTATTTTTGATGGAAATATGACTCTGACCACAGTCTGTATTTGTATCATGTCACCTAGGAGGTGTAATTGTGGATTGGCAGCCCAGAGTGCTCCAGGCAGTAGAAACACTCAGCAGAAGAAATGCTCAGTTTTGCAGTCTAGGTGTTGCACAAGAGATGGTAGATGGAGACAAACAGCAAGGTGGGAGGTGGTGGAAAGTAGGACAGTGTTGCCAAGCATGATGGGCAGCCTGGCACACTGCTCAGATCTACCACAGTCAGCCAGGAGCTTTGTTGGTGCAGTAGTCACCAAAAAAGATGTGGGAATAGGAGATTTTGTGAATAAGGAGCCTTTGAAAGTGGCCTTGGTGGGTATTTAAAAAACATCCTATAAGAATTTGTCATTTGATCTTGCTGTAAGGTCTGTATGTTAGAAAAGTCTACAGGTATGGCATTTTCTTTCTCCAAATTCTGTCCTTTGTCCAAAACCAAAAGCTTTGCGTGGGGCAGAGTCAGTTGTTGCTGATTGAAACAAGAATTTATATGAGAAATGTATTTTAAAAAACAACTTTGAATTCTGGCACTTGTGTATTAAAAAGAACAGCACTGAAACTAGAAGTGCAACAAAATGTTTGGCAGTGTCTTCACAAAAGCCTAGTTTATCCATTAAAATGTGAATCTGTAGTAAAACTTAAATTTATTTAAAAAAAATTGCCATTTCTTCATTTTTTGTTGTTCTACTACTGAAATTGGCAGTAGCAATTCACTTCTGTCATTTGTCAGTTTTTAGCCTCTCGGGTCATGTTAATGGATTTTGGTCTAAGCAGAAGGAATCAGAGTAGATGTACATCGAGTTGCAAAAGGCATTTCAGCACAGTGCTGTCTGTTGACAGGGTAACTCTTACTGGCACCCCTTTCCTTTGCTCCCTCTTTTGGCAGGATTAACTCATTGTCCAAGAGCTTGAATTTGTTCTCAGTGCTACTGTTTTGCACAGGACTGAGGATTTCCACCTTGAACCTCAGAGTTAGACTGTCTTCCCACCTGCTGCACTCAGAGCTAATGCGCAGGCAGAAAAAGCCTGCCCGAGGGCCAGTGAGGGGAAATTTCAGGGGCACAGCAGTATTCCAAGTCTGTAAATCCTGTTTTGGGAAGCCTCTCTGGTCCTTTGGAGCATATTAGCTGTGCTGTCATCGCAGTGTGGGTGCTCCCACCACAGTACCCACCCCGGCCCTGGCGGTGTTTGAAGGCAGGCAGTGGCACAGGGCACCAGAGGCACCTGCAGGACGGAGCTCAGGAGTCAGCAGCGTGGCCACACCAGAGGGAAGGTGTTTGAAGGAGTGCTGTGCCCTGCAGGCTGTGCCAAAGGTGGGTTAGTGCCACAGACTTCTTTAGTGCCTGTGTCACCATCAAGAACATCCCTTGAAGAGACATGCCAGCTTATATTCAAAACTGCAGCACAAAATAAAATTCAATGGATTCCTTTTAAAAATGTGTTCCACAAACTTGCTCCAACCCTTCCTCTTTGACCCTCCATGTTCATTTCACTTGAGTGGTACCAGCTTTGGGTCCTATCACGATATTTCTATGGTGCTTTTTATTATTTTCTCCCCCCTGTAATTCCTTCTCATGAGACTCTTTATTTTACTGATCATTTCCTCTCAAAAATGTGAGTCTTCTCTATTTCTCATGAGCTAAGTGTGGATGCTGGGTCCTGGCTCAGTGCTGCACAGGTAGGAACTAGCAGGATGACCCCACACTCTTTGCTGCGCAGTGGATGCAATTCCACCATAAAACCAACCCCAGGCTCAGAAATGATTAAGAAAAGAGAAGGTTTATTTCTACATCAGAGCACCAAATGCTGCTAATGTAAAATGAAAGTAGAAGTGAAAAGAAACAAGCCATGTAAGTATGGGAATATAGTTAATTTATTATGGCAGGTCTATAGCTTGGCTCTAATCCCTCATTTGGAAATCAAAACCAGACTGCTGGAACTCACCTGCCAGACTCAATCTGTTTCATAATTACCTATGGGTTGCTATTTTTGTTTACCTTAATAGCTTAGTAAATACTGCTTCTGCCTTTGTTTATGATCTATTTAAGTGATGCAAATGTCTTGAAGAAATTCTGGTTTTAATAGCACCCCAGTGACTACCTTCTTTCACCTCCCAAAATAGAAGCCAATGGATTAGGCCTCCAGCATGAGCTATATTAGAGGGGAAAGAGATTTTAGTATGCTGCCAAGCCTGATGTTTATAATGATCTTCAATTTTTAGTTGCTGCAAGTGATTAGAAAACATGGGGGAATTTCTTTCAAGTACTGAACCCGTTTCTGTAGAGGAAAGGTCCAGCAGTCAGATGATTTACTAATAAAAGCTTGAAGTCTGATTTTCATTGCCTCCTTCTAGATAGCTGAGGCTGGGACAATGGGACAAAGGACTATTTTCCTCCCTGGTAGTCCTGCAAAAAGGACATGCATGAAGTAGGAGCAAATTAATTTGGTCACTGGTAGCAGTGTCTGGGTTGGGCCCTCTGTATGCATGTGCTTAAAGGTTAGAATTGGTTCCATCTCCCCCTACTTTATACTGTGAATCCCAGGATGATTTTATCACTTGCTGGGCAGAGAAATTAACTTCTCTCTTGGCCTCAGAGCTGTGCATGACAATGCTTCGGCCTGTAGGTAATAACATAGTAGAGAGAAATAGTTGGTTTGCCCAATATTTGGTTGCAGGTGATGCTCAAATCCTCCTGCTCTCTTTTTTTTTTTCCACTTGAGTGGCTTTGAGAGCCAACATGAACTTCATGTGTTAAAGAGACTTCTTGTTGTGACCAAGGAGATCTACAAGGTCACACAATTGCCCAAACTGACCTTGATGCCATCTAAAAGTAATGTCATGAAATAAACCCATCTACAAGAAAGGGGAATTCTCAGAGTTTTGGGGTACTTGAGAAAAATACAGAGTATGGCAACTAAAAAAAAAAAAAAAGGACGCAGTTATGTACAAGGAGTATTGTGAAACTTCTCATCATAGCTGCTTTTGTATCTGTGTTGGATGAGGTAATTACAAGCCTAGCCCAAAACACTTTGCGTGCTAAAATAGCTCTTTTCCCTTTGGAAAATCTTACTGAAATGCTACCTCTGTAAACAAAGTAAAATAACCCAAATTGTAGCTCTGAGAGACTATTATCTTGGGAATTGGTCACTTCAGGTCACACAAAGATCTGCTTGGTTACATCTTGGTTAAGGTGATGTAACCATCACTATATTATCAAAGGGCCTTCCAAGGAAAGCAATACTAATAAGCTAATAACAAGGTTTTATAGAGTCTCTACTGCTTCTCCATTTTGGGGGGTGGTGGTGTCAAAACAGATATTTTCCTGAGAGAATCAGGAAGCTGGAATGACTTCCTTTGTCCGTTTTAGCAGTTGTGTTTTCTGAAAGTCGATTTTTCATGGGTTTTACTTTGAAAAAAATCAGCAGTTGCTGTTTTTGAAAATAAGAGGGAGCTGAAGCGCCTGTAGTGTTTTGTAACAGCAGGACACTTCTCTGAGGGGCCAAATTAAGGTTGGGTTTCAGAGTCTGATTTTGAAACCATTACTTTTACACTTTTGTATACCTTTAAATGAGTCATGAAAGTAGCTAATGTCTCACGGTACTTTGATAGCTTACCAAACTCCCTGTTCCTGTTCAGTGCATAACCAGTTTATTTTTCTCATAAAGAAACAAAATCTGAGTTGGAAACATCAGTGTCCATCTCTACATGCAGAAAGAAATAGAAATTTCAACCAGTTTTAACTGAAATGAAGGTTTCTTTAAAGCTGAAGGGAAAACTCTACAGTCTAACATTTAATGGGTTGTACCAATTTGTGTTTTACGAAATCTGATCATCTTGTTCTACATTTTTAACTTTATAACTAAACTCCTTTAATTTAGACTTTGGAATAAGCAAAGATATAATCAATTTTATTAGTTTTTCAATTTTAAAAAGCTTGTAAAGATTATATTTGAAGCTGCAATTGAAAATGATCATCAATTTTTTTCCTTCCATCTAAAACAAATTTGAGAATGCCATCATTAATATATATTAATATAAAAATTTTACAGCGGAAGGATAGTTGAAAACATATGAAATGTAGCACTTGTAGACAATTGGTATCCTTTCTTGCCGTCTTATCTGGCAAGCTATCAGTGCTGAAGGTTATAAACTGCTATTTTATTTATGAATCTGTTAGGAATTGTGACTCCTATAACTGATCTAGTGAGGAAAAAGAACAATTAAAATACAAGGTTGTTATTCACTCTGCTGGAAAGGTTGATGTCAATAAAACAGAAAGAACAGTATGGAAACAAACACATATATGCATGATCAAAATTCATTAAAAGTAAAATTCATTTCCTTCAATTCTAATTATCTTCACTATATCTTTTACCTTTGGCAGATTTTCTTAGTGTTGGAAACTGCAACGATAGAGCTTTTCACTTCTAAAGAGAAGTGATAAATCTGAAATGAACAACTGTTAGTATGATTGGTAGGTTGCTGGAAGAAAACATTTTTTATGCAGCATCTTGTCCAAGATTCAATCAGGCTTCAAACCAAAGCATTCCAGTCAGACAGTTCTCATGGATTTTCAGTAATGAGCAAGATAGGGTGGGTGGGGGAAATACTTACCAGTGTCTCTAAGGCTTTTGAACGTCATATTCCTTTGCATTGTTAATTTACTAATCTCAAATTACTACAGCTGGGGCTTTCAGCAGATGCTTCTTTGCCCGCGTACAGTCCGTGTGATGTGCGGCAGGGCACGGCTTGGAGAGGCAAGATCTCTGCTTCCCCCAACTGATTGCTTGTGCAAGTCACAGACAGATGAAAGAAGAAACTCTCCTTAAACTATTCCTGACAAGGGGACATTCTCTGTAAAGATTCAATCATTCCAGCTCCAGTGGCTTCAGGCCTTAGGGATACAAGTGAGTGACCAAGGGCCAAGACATGCTTCAGCTCCCATGGTGTAAAAAATGAACCTTGGCCCTGTTTCTGGAAGATATGGCTTGAGTTAACAATACTGAAGAAAGTAATGAAAGGCCATGAGACATTCATGATTAATTGTGAATTTATTGTCACTCTCCATGACCTGGAATTGAAATAAACATAATCAAAGAAAATTTTCTTTTCAGCTGATAGTCAGTAGTTCACCTTAATTTGGATATGCCCATGTTGACACTTGATTTGATTTAGGCTGATATTCAAAATGAGCAAGTGAAAGAAACGAACAACATAGAAGAAGGCCAACCAAGATGAGACAGGGTGGGTAATTTCAAGGTGTGTTTTTGCTTGTGTGATGCTGAACATTTCCACACAACCACACTTTCCTCCTTCTGGTAACAATCAGGACTCAGGGTCTGCCCTAGACCTTTTGCTCATGTTCTGGTCAGGTAATATACAATTCTATAGCCTCTTGTTGCATGGGTCATAGGCTTCGAAAAAGATGGTTGCATATTTCTGTGATGAAGCAGAAAAATTTACACAAAATGTGCAAAGCAACTGCAGCTCCTACATCCCAGGGAGAAAGACAGGTTGCTGTAAAATGTAATGAAAAAGGAAGGACAAAACCAGGTCAACCTTTATATTTGTTATCCTTATTATCACATCCATAGCCACAAGTTTTTCATCAGTTCATCTTTTGCCATTTAATTTATCTACTTGCACTCTAGGAAATGTGATGCTACTGAGAGCTCTGCAAAAATCATTGCTATTAACTATTAGCTAAAAAAAATGCTGTTGAAAAAGCTTCCCATAAGACTGAAAATTTATGTTGTACAAGTCTGTGGCAACAGAAAGTGAATATTAACTATTTTTTCTTTTCTTTTCTTTGGCTACTACTGGGAGTTCTGTTTAAATGCCTGAAGTGTATATAGCACAGTGTTAAAAGAACAGCTGTTTTATGAAATATTGAACTTATGTTCTTACATCTTTGACAAGTATTACACTGAAAATATTTGTTTATAGAAGACTGTACAATATGAATATTTAAATATATAGCAGCTTATGTTCTAGTAGAAAGGTCAGCCCATCTGAAAAAGCTTCAGGAAAGGGCAACTGATGTGTGGGAAACTGAAGAACATCCACTAAGGAGTTGCTAACTTTGCATATTGATTGCATTAAAATCGTGACCCATGGTGTAAAATGAGAGTAATTCAGTTTAAGGTTTTAGATTTAGACGAAGATGAAACTCCGCTATGTGCCTAACAGTCTCCTAATACTGTCATTGCAAATTTCCAGCTAATTCTCCATTAAATGTCTGTGTGTCAAATGCAGGAATTTGTCTTTAAAAATGTAAAAACACAGTAATTTCTTGCATTTTGAGTTCAGCATGTGACTGAATGCCTTGGTGAATCAGAAATTAGTTATTTTATCTTCTTTATACATACTCTGTTTTCCTGTGTTTGGGCCTTGGGGAAGTGTTCAGCTAGCAGGATTTTTGGAGAAAAAAATGCATGGAAATTTTTGTGAAGACACTTGTTTACTTATTTCTCTTCTCAGCAGAGGAAAATTCTCTGTCTATTTTGAAGGCTTGTGCTTTGAAATATAAGGAGCTCATCTGAAAGACAAAGTACCTCTTATGCCTGGGAGAGCAGAGGGAAGGGAGAAGGTGGAACTCCCCAAACCCTGTGGCTTCTCACTTCCCTCAGTGTGCAGGAGACCTGTCGAAGCCCAGGACAGCCAGAGAACATGTGCAGATCTCCAGCATCCTGCATCAAGGAAGCAAGATTAGCCCCACAATGGGATTCCAGACCTTCTCCATTGTGTGCTAAATACTGGTGAGAAAAAGGGGAGCTAAAAGCCACAGCAAACTTCATCTCTGGCTTTATATCCTGTACAAACATTTAACTTAGCCTGTATTTTGGCCCTATAAAGTAAACAAATCTGTACTGCTGAAATGTCAGTTAAATGACTTCTAGTGCTTTTAGGGGGCTTCATGAGAGCCACTGGGTTTGTATTGATTTACACCAGCTGATGAGCTGGCACAGTGTGTATTCTCTGCAGCTTTTATGAGATAATTAATGAGTAATTCAAAATTCCAGTGCTTTGAATGGTGGTTGTGCCTCACAGGGGAATGACTACCATTGCCGTGTTGAGAGAGATGTTTCAAAGGTTCTTTACTTTGACTGCAAAATTTTGAAATGCTCCTTGGAAGAAATCCAAACAAGCCCAAAGTACGACAACTTCTGGTCAGATTCCCACCCAATTCTAATATTTCACATCTAAAAGTCTTCAACATTTTTTTATGTGTCAAGACGATTAATATTCCCTCATCAGCTCTTCAAGATGACATATGTAATGTCATCAGCATCAGGCATCCTCCTCCTCTCAGTTGCTGCTTTTCTCTTTAACTTTTCCAGCACAGGCAACAGTCCACTTGCTGAACTCTATTTGGGATACTAAAAGCCTTACCTTGTTTAGATGGCTTGTTCCCTCTTTTTTTCCTAGCAGGATGAATGGAGAATTTTGGACAGATCATATCCCTGGCCTTAGGCTGACCCCACCAAGGGACCAGCTGTAAGACTGCTCATTGTTGCTGTGAGCAGATTTTGATACACCACTGAGCATCCCTGGAATTCTGTTTTCACCCCCAGAATTCACACTCTTTAATAAATAATTTTGAACTGTTGTAATGTAAGTGTAACGATGGCAAGAGATGCCAGCTTGACAGATCTAGAGAGCTGCAGCCTCTGTCTCATTCTTCACTTTTATGAGGACATGAAACAGGAATTTGATCCCATCCCTATCTGCACCATCTGCATACACAGACTTCTCCCTGAGCTGGAGTGATCTGCTCTGGAGCCAGCCAGATAGTTTTCAAACAGGGTAAATATAGCCTTTGGAGGAAGTTTTCCTGTGTAGGGAAGCCAAGGTTGCCTCTTTACAACTGGTTTCCACAGTTCAAACACCAGTTTTCTCTGTTACATAAATTATTTTACTAGAACACTTTAATATCCAGTAATATTTTATTAAGTGAATCATGCAGCTGACAGAAGGTTTTTGTACTAAAGAAGTGTACAGCTGTAAGGTGAGGGGAATATCAATGGCTTATGTTTTCTGAAGCCCTCCCTTATGGATTCTGTCTGCTATCCCTCCAAAACTGGGCATGGGATACAAAATGTGGCCTTGTCAATTCTGACAAGGGCTGAATAAATACTCAATGACTTTTATGGAACAATCATCTTAATATAAGCCCAGAATGAAAATTCTTCTTCTGCAAAACACCATGTTTGACTCATCATGAGTTTGAGATCTGAAGTACCTCTGAGATCTTTCCTGCTGAACTGTTGCCCAACCACAAATATTCTCCACTCTGTATCTGCATTTCAGTTCTTCTGTACTGGAATTTATCTTACCTTACAAAAGACACTCAAAAAAATAAGCATTCTGTCTATGCAGTTCCCAGGGCTTCACTTAATTTCAAAGCAGAGACACAGGGATCTCTGGAGAGCAATTCACCCCAACTGTCCCAGATGCCTGGATTTCACATGAGCTCTTGCAAATTGTCTTTCAAGAATATCCACCTATTTGACTATTTCATCTCCCAAGGTCACATTGATTTCAGAGCTTGTAGCTCAAGTTCTTGTCAACCTTTCCCTCGATGTTATACATGTAGAACATAAATATCCTCTTTATAATGCCTGTCTTAAAATATCAATAAACACCTTTATTGATAGGTATGCCTAGATAGGGTTTCCAGTTAGGTGTACAGAAAAAATCTTGCTGGGGTTTTGCCTAAATTCTACTTCCCCAGTTTGGTTATAAAACATAGTGCCTGTATCAGGGCATCTTGCAAGGACTATTTCTGCAATCCCTATATCCAGGAGTCCGGCATTCATGTCTGGAAAGGAAATTTGATGACCTTGACATGAATTCTTTTTGATACACCTATATTCTTCTTCTTCTAATATTTTTAATAATAATTTTTCTCTATGTTTTTAAATAATTTTAATTAATGGCTGAAAATTAGTGTCCCTGGTCTTCTAATTCCTGCTTTTACAGTATGCTGAGATAGATTGTTCTGAGATTCATACAGTCATCCATGAATCCTCAAAAATAATCACAACTGGTTCAGGTTGCTCTGGGTAAGTTCTTAGATGTGTACTTAACAATATTCATCATCTTTCATTTTCTAAACATATTTTTCCCCTTTCTGATCCCTCAACTTTTAAAAAATTGCAAGTATCTGATTAATTGTGGGATTAATGCTGACATTTTTAGGAATTACTGCAAACAGTGAAAGAACAGTCTTTTCTGTGTAATTCTTCTCTTAGTAAGGAGTGAGTCACTGTGTTCCTTCGATTTCTAACATGTAGCTGCATTTTGTTCTCATTTATTGTACATTCTTGTGGTAGCTTTTATAGTTTCATCCATGCTTTTTCTTCTCATCCTTAGTTGCTTTTCCTGGATCTCAGTTTTCTTCTCAGCTTTCTCTGTTCCTTTTCAGCTCTCACGTCCTTAAAGGGTTCCTAATGGAGCCGTACTAACTTTTCACTCTGCTTTTGAACTCTCTCCCCCCTTTCAGGTTCTCTCATTTAGAAATTCCCCCTGTCTTGTCTTTGTTTCCCTGTTCCTTTTCCTGAAAACATCTTCCAGTTCCTTGAATTTTTGTGTAGCTCATGATCCACTCTCGTGTGACCCCATGTGGACTATTGCATCCAGCTCTGAGGTCCCTGGCACAGGAGGGACAAGGACATTGTCTTTTGGAGCGAGTCCAAGGAGGGGCCACCAAGTTGATCAGAGGGATGGAGCACCTCTGTTATGAGGACAGGCTGAGAGAATTGGGATTGCTCAGCCTGGAAAAGAGAAGGCTCCAGAGGGATCTAATTGTGTCCTTCCAGTACCTGAAGGGAGCCAACAGGAAAAATGGAGAGGGGCTCTTTACGAGGACAGGGAGTGACAGGACAAGTGGGAATGTCTCCACACTGAAAGAGAGTGGGTTTAGGTTTTAGATTGGACATTAGGAAGAAATTATTTACTGTGAGGGTGGTGAGGCACTGGCACAGGTTGCCCAGTGAAGTTTTGGGTGCCCCATCCGTGGAAGCGTTCAAGGCCAGGCTGGATGAGGCTCTGAGCAGCCTGGTCCAGGGGAAGGTGTCCCTGCCATGGCAGGGGGGTTTGGAACAAGATGATTTTTAAGGTCCCTTGCAACCCAAACCATTCTGTGATTTTACGATCCCTACTGTTTTATTGTTCCTGTTAAAGAAAACTCCATTATTTCTGATCTGGTCTCCTCAGTCATAAACTAAACCAACTTCTCATTTTCTGCCCTCCAATTATTTTGCAAACACACATCCCCATTCCACCAGACACTCAAATAAAGTCATTGATCTCCAGGAGATCCTGCTCTTTGAAAGTTTTGGAACTTTGCTATCAGAAAGTATCATTCACGTTTCCCTTCTTACTATCTGTTTATATTATGTTGTGGTGTTGACATCCCTCCTTTCTGCTTCCTTTCTTTTCGCCAAGATATACAGGAGACACCCAGACCTGTTTCTGGCCTTCTCCTGGATTTCAGAGCTTGTTTTTTGCTTGTTCTTTGCATAAAAATGAATTTCCCTAATTTTTAATTTTTTCCCCCTCACGTTTCTGTACCAGTATCTAGATCTTGCACTGATTTAGCACACTGTTCCTTGTGATGCAACTATGCAATGTCATCTTCTGTTAGAAAGCTTCAGTTTTATTATTCTCAAGGAGCATTCTGCAAACACAAAACACTTTTGGCAACCAGCTAATTTATTTGGGAACTACTCAGTTCATTACAAAAGAAACACAGAGCTGCCTCTTTTTCCAGAAGGAAGACAATGTATGTCTCTTTTTAAAGAGTACAGTGTCTGTTACCTTTGTCTCTGCTGATCCACATCTTTCCCCTCCTCTATCCAACTGCACAAAGCATATATTCAGTGCTAGTATTTTCTTTACATTATTCTAGTGCTAGTTTCTTGGTGCCTCCAGCAAAAGGAAGGACAAATTTAAAATTGAATGCAGAATTTTATTGACACTAGAGAAACTGAAGGATATTTCATTATATAACTTATTTATGTGGTTTTGTTTTGGTAATAGTAGGGGATGTGCCATTGCTAATTTTCCTTCCATAACCTTAATTCTGGATTTTATCCTCATGCCCACTGAATTACTGTTACAAGACATAAAATCTGCACATCATACACTATATTAAAAAAACAAACAAACAACAAAACCCACTACTGTGGAAACTATATGCTTTGTAAAATAATTTTTGCCTGTTGCTGAGGGTAGAGGATGCGCAATGGTGAACAGTTGTAAAATAAGTTAGTTTTACATACGCATTTCTGCAGGAATAAATCAGTCACTAGAGAATCATTCTCTTGGAAACCAAACACTGCGGGTGAGTAAAGAGGTTTGGGAGTGGGGATAATCAGCCATGGCTACATCTGCACAGCAAGGACCAACAATAGTCTATCCCAGAGCATTGTGTAATACAACAAAAGTCTCCCCCTTAACCTTGAATCTGTCTTCATTTGAGCAAAGGCCATATTTAGTTCATTGCTCCCAAACACACAAGTGTTAGTTTATGGAAAAAAAAGAGGTCAGGCTGAGTCCAGCTGACCCCTTTTTGTTTCTCCTTCCATTTGATTTTTTTTCTTTTTTTTTATAAAAAGTTCAGCATGTTACAAGCAACTCATATGTAAAAGAAATCTGGACATGAGCAGATAGGGATGCAGCTTGATCTTTGCTGCCATATAATCTTCCATCGTGCTTCCCATGAGATCAGACTGCAGCTACAACACCATAAATAAATAAAGAATTATGAAATACTCTCAGCCTCTGCTGGAATACTCCCTCTCTCCTTTAGGCTACTCCTGTAATATTGGTCAGAAAACACTCAATATCCATGATAATCCTTGCCAGCATTTTTGACACCGGAGCTCAGATTGCATTTTCGGCTGTGCTAAACAATTTGTTTGCTGACTGTTTATGACTCTCTTCTCCTGTTCTTTGCTCCACCTTTGTGCCTTTTTCCAGGGGTGCAAAGAGAATAGAGATTGGGGAGCTTCTTGAAGCAGTACCTCCCTCTTTGCCAGCCGTCATGTTTGCTGTCACAGACTCCTGCCTTCAGAGTGTCCACAGGGCTGAAGAAGCCTTAAGATGTCCTGTGCTCTTGGTATGGCCAGTTGGGTAGGCCATTGCATGGTCACCTATTATTCCTCCTGATGAAGAGCAGTTGTTAGGGCTGCTTTATTTTTTTCCTGATTAAATTTTTTTGTAGGACCAGGGGTGTAGCCCGGTGTAGTCATATCCTGTCACTTCACCTTTTGTGTTGGACCCAGAGATTTTGTCCTACCTCTCAAGAGGGATTTCTGCATTCATTCCAGAGGGGGCAGCCCTGTGTTTACTGAGCATCTTTCACCTCTAATAAAACCAAGTAAAGCCAGGCTGCAAATGAGAGATATCTCAGAAGCAAATTCAAATGTTGGTTTTGTTCGGTTTGGTTTTTATTATGGCTATTATCATCACAGTAAAAAAGAAGGCAACATCCTTTGGGATTTTCCTCATGTATAAACTGAATTAGCAAAAAAGATAAATATACTGACCTGTGTTAAATATAATGTAATGGCAAATTATCAAGGTCTGGACATTCAGTCTGGATCAATTCTTAGAACTAATATCCTGTATGTATGTATTCAGTAGGATATGGGGATATAGGGTAATCGTTCATATATAGGATATATAATTTGGGTGGATCATACTTACATGTTGATGTATTTAAGTTCTTTTTGTTGATTTAAGAAGATAGGATTGTTTTGTCTGGTATTCAGAATGCAGCAGTCCCTGACATTACAACACGAGAGAGAGAACAGATCTCTGAAAGCCAATGAATTATTGAATATTTCTACTATGCCTGGTACAGAAAGTGACACTTGCTTAATTTTCCTGCTAGAAAAAACCTAAAAATTTTCTTTGAAATAATTGAGAAAACCTCAAAAGTTTGAAATCAAAGCTGCTACATTTAGTACTATTTTTAATTGATTGAACTATATTTTTACTAGAAATGTAGCATTTCTAAAGATAAATAAGGGGACCTGGAAGTTTTTTTTTTCCAAACATACTGTATCCTTTCTTTGCCAAATCACATCTAACAGCTGCAGACTTTATAACATTATATAAATGTTCAGACTGGCTATAAAAGATTAAATATAAAATTCCAGTGCATAGAACAACTGGTATAAAGAACAACAAAACTGAATTGACTAAAGGCTGTTCATTTAATCTACCTTTGTTAATTGAAAACTTCATCAGGGAACAGAAGGAAAATGTTTTCATTGCAAGGTGCTGTGGTGAGGGTGGTAGTAGTTCTGGAGGAAAAGTACACTGAGAACACAATTCCCTCTGGAGATATCTGGCTTGAGAAGAAGACAAAACTATAATTTTACTTTAGCTCATGGCTCCCCCTTAAGTAGGTTGGGAGTTAGGGAATTCTGTAAGAAAAGAAAACCTGGAGAACATTTGCTGTTTTGTTCCAGCTCTGCAGTCCCCCTGGACTCAGCTCTGTGCCAACACCATAACAGATAAGACAGTAGGAAGACAGAGCCAAGAGTGAATAAACTCACAGCTTGGGGATACTGCGCTAAAGAAGATACATTGTGCAAGACACACTGCTCTGCCCTTTTTTGCATCTCTGCTACATTTAACAGCACATGATCTGTTTTCAAGACCGTTTCCTTCTGGAAGTCATTCTCACAGGCCAGTCCTGGGAGGTGTTAAGTGCCTTGAACTTCCACTGACGTCAGCAGGGGCTGTGGCACCTGGGCTGGGCCCCACTGACCTCCCTGTCCACCCTTCCAGCTGCTCCTGTGACATCTGGACACTTGCAGGAGCTGGCCTGTGCTTTACACCCAGCATACCTGCCTCTAAGTGTGGGTACAAACACTGCTGTATCCCAACTGCTGAGTCCTGTAAATGCTATTTGTCTGTGGCTCCAGCAAATGCTATTTATCCGTGGCTCCCATTAAAATCCAGAGAGTTTACCACCTGTGACATTTCAGTGCAGTTGCTGGGCTTGCTAAAGTCTCCCACAGGCCAGGCACTGCACATGCCATCCGTGCTGTCCACCTGGGGGGATGAAATGGGCGTTTCATGCTGCCTGTACCAGTTGTTAAAGTAACTGAAAGATAATGACAGTAACCTTGAATGTGTCCTTCAAGCCTTGCTGCCCAGTATAAAAGAGTGCAGAGGCAAAAAGCAGCCCCTCCATGAGAAGGTCGAAATAGGCAGAGATACCTCCAAAGGACAGAACAAGTCCCCAGTATTCCTAGAAAAGTGACAATTTACTAGATAGCCAGGGCTTCATTTACATTTCTTTCACATAACAGTTGGAAACTTTTTCTTTTGTTCTAGTATGATTTTAATGATGGCAGAGCTGAATGTAACTTTTCCAAATGCCTGGGCAAGAGACCGTGAAGCACAGTGAGGGACTCTCAGAAGAGACACAGAGAAGCAGGAGGAGGGGAGAAGAAGGCATGGGAGGATGCTCCCTTCAGCAGAGAAGGGTGAGTGTTTCACTGTGTTACAGGCTCCAATTGCATTGCCCAGGCGCTGCCAAAGTGTCAGGGGGAAGAAGAGGTGATGTGAGGTGGAGCCCAGAGGGCTCCTGTTCAGGAGCTCAGGCATGAGACTCCCTAAACAACCAGTATAGGTGATTTTTAGTCTCTGGTGAAACTATTGCCATCTTTTCTTATGCCTGACTGGTGATGTTGAGCTACACCCCTGTCTGAAAAGCTGCTAAACCCTCGGCAGCCCAGTGACGGCAGGAAACGGAGCTGCTCTGTTTTCTTGGTTCTTGCTTGTGTCTCCTGTCTGGTGATTTCAGCTAAGCTCAGTAGTAAAGCTCATGGAAATTGCATGTCCCTGAATGCCTCCAAGTTGGACACTGAGCTGGAAGTGGTACAACAAGGAAGGTATAATCATGACTTCCTCACTGGCCAGTCCTAACTGCAAGAGAAGGAAAGGCTCAGAGCTGCTGCCACAGCGTCCTGAAAGATGAGACTTTTTTCAACTGTTAATTATTCAGCTTTTCCAAGCTAGTGTAATGCTTCTCTTCTTTGGCCTGCTCCTCCAAGAAAGTCCTGTTTGTTTAAAAATATCGCTTATGAGTGGGGAAGCACTGCTTTCTCAAGTATCCAGATGGTGCAGTTTAGGTCATGTCAACCAGATGCAGAGATTCCTGAACTAGCAAAGACCCAAACACTGAATCTACATGTTCCAGCCCGTCGGGTGAATAGGGAATTATAAGCTGGAGTCTGGGATAGTTTAATCATGTTCACTTGGTGCTGCATTTGAGCTATTTAATGTCTCTGCTAGAGTTGCATTTCTTGGGCACAGTACAGCACAAGGGGGAGTATGCCGTGCTTGGAGTAAAAATGGTTTATGTCTGGTGGGGTTTTGGGTCTCTTCATTACACCCCACCCCACTCATGAGTCTGGCATCAGCATGAATAGAACAAGCTGGGTTTACCTGCTTCTGCTATTGTCCTTTTCCTTCTGGAGATACAGCTGGATCTGTGGATATTAGACAGCATACCCTGGTTATAATTTAAAGATTACTCTTCTTTGTCTGATAGCAGTCTTAGAGAAGTCTTAAGGTCTCTTCTACATCCCACTTCTCCCATTTCTTCTCCACTCAGGGTTAGCATCTTCCTTCATCTCATGTCCTAACTCTTTCCACCTTTCTCTTCAAATATTCATTCTTTCTCCCGTTCCTCCCATGTTAATGCTTTGATACTGACAATGTGGATGACTGCATCTGGGCTTCTTCTGCAGTTAATGGAAGAAAACTGGGACTTTTAGTGTGAGGTTCATCACACCTTCCTTCAGTTGTTTACATTAGGATGAGATTAGTTGTGCCTTAGAAGTCTGTACACTTGCTGAGGTAAATCCCAAACCTATTCTCTAATTCTATGTCCTCAGCCTTCAATGGGACTCTGCATTTTCAGGTACCAATTCCTCAATCTGTCTCACTATTGCATAACCTCCTGGAGGTATCTTGTTCAAATTCTGCTTGCTCCTCAGATCTTCTCTACAAGCAACTCGTAGTGCACTGTTCATTCTCAATTTTCCATTTTCCTCTGCACTAAACTCTTCATGTATCTTCCCTGTTACCTCCTGCCCCACAGGCTCTTTTCCAAACACTCTTCTCTACTACCTTGACTCAGGAGGTCTGACTATATTCCATAGCCCTTCCCTGTCCTCTTCTGCTCTTTAAACCTTCAATTCTTCAAAACTCTTTCCTCAGGGGACTCTTGAGCATCTGAACTGTTTTTAAACTTTCTTCAACATTTTGCTGTTGTTGATAGCCTCTCTTGATATATGCTCCTCTTTGTCTTCCATCACTCTTCTCTTGGTGCTTTTCCACCCTCAAAGCACTTATTCTTGAGTCTCCTTATTTCTCTTGAAACTCTTTGGAAGACGTTGTCAGATTCTTATCCTACACTGCTCTTTCCCTTTCTCTTTTCAACTGAAGACATCATTGGAGACACTCCTGAGATGTAGCAAAACGCTATTGTTAGAGAAGCTTTAAACTTGTCTCTGTGTCGAGGGTCCATGCCCTGTGATTTGATCTGTCATCTCATTCACCTCTCCTGTTTTAGTCAGGGGTTGTCTATTGCCTCAAGCACAACTTGCTCTCTCAGGCTTCACCTCATTACCACTGACAACAGCTCACACCTTTTTCTGTCACTCAGGTCTCTCCTCCACGAACATTTCTGCTTCTTCCTCCACAGCACTTGCCAAATGAACTCCCCAGTCTGTGCATCAACAGGGCACTGTGTTAATGAGATATATGAGCTGTCAGGAGGAAATGTGTCAGTTAACTACTGATGTACAAAACATAAAATATCGAACGATGATAGTTGTCAAAGGCAGTAACACAGTTCCCAAAAGTTCTCTGTGGTACCCATGGACAGAGACAGCTTTCCCAGTGCTGAATACCCCCACACAAAAGGAAGCAAATTGTTAATTAACTTACATCTCTAACAAATATCCTTATTTTTACAGTGTCAGAGACTACACTATGCTGCTTATATCATAGACCTGGGTGTTCACAGCAATATTTATATTGAATGTGTCACAGAAACAGATCCTGAATTTCAGCTAGAGTTTGGAGGTCTGTAATTTTTCAAGGATTTGTCATATGAATGTGTTGACAACCTTAGCTGCAATTCTTCTTTAGCATCCCTCAGAAAAATCCACGTGGAATTTCCTGGGCTAATATGCTTCACACACTTCTCTTTGCTTAAGACTGAAATTTGTGGCAGGCAGGACAGATGTCAGTTTCTTAAACTAAGGGCAAAAGAACCCATATACATTTCACAGCCAGAAGCCTCAAAACATATAGACCTTAAAAAGTGCTTCTTCACTGCAGAAAGAAACAGTTTTGTCTTCCAAAGTTGCTCCAGTCCTGGATAAAACGAAATGTTTTTTCCAGTCATTTCACTTGTCCCTTTATTTAGCCATGCATGTTTTTTTTCCTTCTTGTCCTCTTGTCTCTCCAGAACTGTGCTCAATGGTATGTTACTGTTTTTAAAAAATTGAACAATCTCTTTTGCTGACATATGAAAACCAACTGGGCACATTTCACTAGAACTGAGATGTCAGGTCAGATTTTTATGTAACATGTTTGCATTATTAACAGCACACTCAGAATCTCCAAAAGGGGGAGTGGAAAGAGGAAAAGGGTCTCATGACCTTCAAATGGATCCCAGCTTATCCATAACCCTCTGTGGCCCCTGGTTGCACAATAACATGTCCTGCAGGTGGAAAATTAAATTTCCAAACCTCATAGAACATCAAATAAGTTTATGATCAAGTCCCTGATTTTAACAAAGATTCAAGGAGCTCTTATTTTATCTAAACTGTTGGGGATTTTTTTTGGATCTGGTCTTGAAATAAGGTTGGTTTTTGTTTTGCTTGAGAAGGAAAAAATTCGTAGCACGCATGTGACTCAGAAGGAAACCTGTTTGTTTTCTGCAATAAGTAAACGATGAATCATTGGTGGTTTACCACATTTATTTCACAGCACATGAGATGTGCTGTGCAGTTAAATTTGGTAAATCTTAGTACCTCAAGGCCTGATTCTGCAGCCCTTGCTTGCACTGGAGCACACAGAGAAGCTGTCTGCAGGGAAGAACTCTAACTGGAACACTAGGGAGGCAAAGACAGCAGGTTCATTCCCATGCCATAGGGCAGGGATCCGAATTTGTCTCTCCAGGAAGAACAACCTTGAATTAAAAATGCAATCCGACAGCTTCAAGAAAGGCCTGGCTGGAATTAAGAGTATATTTCAGAAACTGGAGTAAGCTAACATCCCTGTGCTCCTCCCAAAGGGAGTGGAGGCTGAGAACAAATAGGCTGGGAAAGCCTATCCATCCCAGGACACAGTAATCCAGTTGTAATTAGGTGGCTCTCTGGCCACTGGCTCCCCTGGATCACAGAAGCCACCGATTCCTCCTGCTGGGGTCACACCTGCTCCTGTTAACGTCAGATGCTTCCGCTTCATTTCAGGAATGACTGTTTTAAGTGCTTGTACTTTGATATACTGTAGGGAACAGGCCTATACAGGCAAAAGATGGACCAGAAGACTTCATCTGGTCCTTTTTATCACAGATTCCTGTAATTTTTTCTCTGTATCTTCCTGTTAACCCTGCCAGTGCCCAACTGAGAGATAAAAGTAGTAGCTCACAGAGCATTCAGTAATACAGGATCAACACCTGCATAGAATGTACCAGAAAACCTCAGAGCCTTTTCTTTCATAACTAATGAAAAATATCCTAGGAGTAGTCTGGAAAAAATCCAAACATTTCTGTTTTGATACAGCGTCAGATATTAAAAGCTTTCAGTAGGCAGGAATCCTGGCACGCAGATTTGGTGAATGACTGATATTCTACTCAAGCAATGGACAAATGAAGTTGGATGAACAAAGAATCAAATCATGTTATGATTTCTTCCCTGAAATGAAACTCAGAACATCCAGGAGAATGTCTTCTAGCTATTTTTCACACTTTGTACTTTTTTGGTAACTAATGAGGCCCAAACCATCAAAAGAACAGATATATAATCAGAAGATAATATCAGAAGATAATTCTGATGCTATATTTAGTTTCAAAGGAAACCCTATCAGAAACGTTGTTGTAGACAGGTCAAGATCAGAATCCATGCTCTGGAGTGTTTAACCTAATGAATTTGATGACATTTGGACCAGCCATTACGTCAGTAACGAGAATGATGAAGCTGATGAAGGATAAACTGAGTAGAACAAATTTTCAAGCAAACTAGTAAATGGAAAATAGATTTTAGACTGTTAAAATAATGATAATAAAGAGGATGAAATTCATTGCTATCTGGTTGCTAATCATTATGCCATATGCTAGCAAACCTTCAGAGTTTATATATTTGCTTCAAAATGTTTTACCTGGATAAATGTATTTAAAGGTTTAATGTATAAGATTTAGTGCCCCACAAATCTTCATAGCAGTTGACAGCTTCCTTGCTGTTCGAAAAGATGAGCTTGGAAGATGGAAAATAAAGGTCTCCCTAGGGAGAGCAGATGGGGTGAGAATGATGAGGGAAAGGGATTTATCATGAGATGATTTGAGCTGAGATTTAGAGTGAAAATTACCAAACAAGATAGGGACTTAGGGATGTCACTTCTACAAACCAGGACTATCAATAAGGACTTAAACACCAGATTCCAGAAAGAAAGAAGGAAAACTGAAGTCTCGGCTATAGAAGAGTGCTCTGAATTTTAACTTCCTTTACAATACACACAAATGTATTTCATTGGGGAAGGGCATGAGGAGCTGGATGGGAGAAGTTAAGAAAGTGCAATGTTCCGAGAAACCTGAAAAGTTGAGTGCAAACACTGAGTCTTTCAAAAAAACTCATCCAAAGAGGAACTGAAATAAAAAACACCCCTCAGACCACTTTCTGATCTTTTCTTAGGCTGTACTTCGGGCTCAGAGAACACTTCCATATATGCTAGCAATCAAATAGTCCCAGCTGCAGCGCTGGTTTCTCTCATGGTTAATCTCCTCCCTTGCCCCCAGCTCTAGCCCTACAGTGAAGTCATTGTGCTAAACCCCTGACATCCCAATAACTTCCATAGCAACAGAGCATGGCGTCCTAAACACAAGATTAGGCACAGAGCCTGACCAGAGGAGGAAATCGCGATGTGGGGGTGGAGGCTGAGGTTGGACACACGCGACACACCTGCGGCCCCACGATGGCCAGGGAGGGGCGAAGCAGTAAAAACTGGAGAGCTGAGAGCCAAGCTGGTGATTCTGTTTGTGGCACTCCAGAGAGGCATTGCTGGAGCCCTGTTATCCTTCACTGCTGAAGGCAATTTTTGTCTGGCTTCCTTCTGCCAAAGTGCTGCATACTTGAGCTGTCTGTGCTATCCCTCAGTAGCCTACTGAGGCTTGAGCACGGACAAAAACAGCACCAGAGCTAAGCAGGACTATAATGCTTCCTGTACTCAATGTGCTTCAGCCAAATTCATGGTTCCTTGTAATCTAAGATGGTCATACAGTAATTTAGACCCCCTTGAACTCATATTCCCTTATGCAGTTAGATTTCCTGAAGATAAAGCCCTGTTGACATGGGAAAGTTTTACCGGTTATATGGACAAAGTTAAGCTGGTGTAGCCACACCCTGAGCATGTGGAGACTCCTTCGGGTGTAAAAGTGATCTTTTCAGTATAGCCTGTACCTCTACTTGTGCTAAACCAGAAATTCACATTGATGTTTTAATGGAGGAGTACCCTACTATCTGAGCATAGACACCTTCGTTGAGTTGGTAAAGTTAGGAGCCCAGGGGCCCCAGAAAAGCCCTGGGGGCAGGTGGGTGCCTCTGGGAGGTGATTCACAGTTTCAAATTTATGAGCCTAACCACTGTTGCCAAATGAGTGTGCATTGAATTTCTTACCATTGTTTACTAGAGACTACCTTTTTCATTAGCCATGTAATTCATTTCTCTAGTCTAATTTAAAGAGAAAATAAGTGGTCCATCTTTTCAAACTTAAACTAGCTAAAAGTTAGAATCAATTTAGCCTTAGCAGGAAGCGCTTTGTGAGGGTAGATTTTCTTAGGGGGAGCTGAAAGCATATTCTTGACACAAAGGGTCCCTGTCCAGTATTATGTCTTTTCACAAGAAAGAGAGGTCAACTACTGAAAGAATAAAATCTGCCAGATTTTTTTTTTAATATGGACAAAAATATGTATTCTCTTTTGGCTGAACTCTTGGAAATCCTTGATGGTTTTTGGCTAAGAAGTTTAGAAAGAATATTTTGCTAGAGGCGGCTCAAAAATCAGTGTGAAGTAACTAAAGTGGTTAAATTTAATAATTTTCTGAGGTACTGAAAACACTTATGGTGGGGAAATTGCTGGGAACTTAAATTGTAGTTGGTACTATAGATGGTTGAAAATGTAAATTCTTGAAGTTGGGTATATGATTTCTGTGGATTATAGATATGGATACTCTTATTGTGCAGCTCTAATCTGACTGGAATCCCAGAGTTTCTGGCCTCTGTCATACCTTGTGATAGTCTCGATAAATAGTCCACTGATTACTGGTGCTTTTGTTGGACTTATTTCATGGATTGTTTTCTTTTCCTTGTACTACACAGGCAGCTAAGTGGGAGTCTGCAGCTTAATTAGTTTCCCTATCTTGATCAGAAATCAAGGGTAGATCCAGTTAGCCTAACTCAGACATCTAACTTATTGCTATATTTTACGAATCTGATGAAGTAGCTCTCCTAAAGTAAATGTGCCACTTGTTGTTGTAGTCAACAGAAGACCACAGGTGACTTTGAAGGTTTCCAGAAGACAGTCTGTCTAAGTGGTCAGACCCCTTCTCTCTGCAGCCCTTCAAAGACACCTGTGTTTCTCCTTCTGACTGTAAAGGGAATTTAAGAACTTAACTCACTAGGTGCCTAAAATTTAGGTGCCAAGTGAGTGTTTGAATGAAGCCAATACAATTCTGCTTCAGATTTATGGAGTTTCACACTAAGAATGCATATATAGGCACATTTATATTTTTTACATATATATCTCATACCTTTATCCAAGTTGGCATGCTTCTTTTGAGATATTTTTATTTATAAATACAAAAGTTTATATGGAAACCTGCCAGGTAACACTGGTTTTGTATTTCTGATTTCAATTTGACACAGTTTGCAAATGCCTTGCCTCCCAGAAACACTAGCTTTCTTACCTCTTATTAAGTTTGCTGATCTGGCCTCCCTGTGTGTCTGGTTTACATTCTTTTTTTAGCCATCAGAAACTTACTGCCAAAAAGTAGCACATTTAAAACTGCACAATTTACAGAAGCAAGAGTAGATGATTCATTGGTTGAGCTTTAACTTGAGCGCTCAGCAAGAAAACACCGTGTGTGGACCTTTGTGGTGAGGGCAGCAGAAGCAATGTTTTCCTTTTGTGAGCAATTACTTATTGTAAATTGTAGCTTTCAAGTCTTGGTGCCATCGTGGCCCCCTATTGTCCACGTATGGTAAGGATGTACTGTAAAGTCCACTCTTTATATTTAATCCACCCTTTTTGCCTTCCAATGAACATAAGCCAAAAAAAATAGTTGTGAATATTTCATAAAGCCAAATGCTTTGCATGCAACTTTTTCTGAAATTAAGCTGCTACTTAAATTGGGTAGCAAATATTAGTTCTAGACAGCTATGGAAGAAAAACGAACTTGATTTCATCGTTTAAGCTCACCACAACACTTTAAATGGTTTCTTGTGTCATGTAGAATGGAAAAAAAACATTTCAAGCTAGCATGTGTTTATTCTGAAGCGCTAAAAAATCAAAACTTATGAAAAAAGAGCAGTTATTCACAAAATGTAAACACACAGTATATATTTCACGCTTTTCTGTTGAGACCCACAACCTGAATCCCTCTGACTAATTCTGTTAATTAAATATCCCATTACATTCTCATCTGATAGTGTCAGACTTGTGTATTCTGGCAGAAATCTAAATGCTGAACTCTTCTTAGTGTAAGAAGACACATCTCAAACTGAATTTTGGTTCCCAGTCTATCCAAGCACTAGTTATATGTTTGGTTTTAAAGAACATAAATGGCCCATTGAAACTGATGTGCTGTGAGAGTTCCACACCAGACCAATGACCAGATCTGACTTTGGCTGCGGCTGTGCAGCTTGACAGAAGTTAATGGCATTGCTGAGATATAACTGAGGGCAGAATTTGGCCCTCGTCCCATGCTTGTCATAACTTACCATACTAAGCTGAATGTTAAAAGTTTTGTACAAGGAACTCCATGCAGAGCTCCGATGATTAATGGGATCTGGACGCAGAAATTCCTGTGGGCTACAACTGAAAATTCATTCCTCTATTTTGATGGCTGTTCATTTTAATAGAGGACTTTGATACCACATTGTGCCGACAACTGTGGAATAGTCTGGCTACTTATATTTATCACTTTGAACTTCCAGAGACTCTTGAAGCCCTTATGGAAGTTAGGCATTGCAAGAAATTCCAAAGTACCCAGAAGTCTAAAGCTGCTGTTTACTCATTCCCTTGAATTTTGACAAGTCCTGAGAGATATTATTTAAGCTTCTGTAGGGAGTATTAATACATTTGAAAGGAAGGTAACAAAGGATAATTTTGTTTATATACGTACCAGTACAGCCATAGCAGACAGTTTAAAAGATTTTCCTTACAAAAAGTAATGAAACTTCTATAAGAACATAATCAGGCTCCATTATATTGAGAAAGGTAAATATAGTTCTGTTTCTCAAATGGGATGCTTTATTGAAGAGAGCATGGCTTTATCCCAATGGGACATTTGAATCTATTTCAGACATTCTGGTCTCCTAATTTGCTGTTATAACAGCCCCAAAGGAATTCCTTCAGCCTGAGCTAGCAGCAACAAGTATATGAGATGGAAATCTTAATGAAGGTAATTTTTAGCTGCTTTTCCCACTCTTCCACTCCACCCCCTACCACTCCATCTTTTATCTGTAAAATATTTCTTTTAAAATTCTGAGGTGTATTTCCCCAGCACAAGACACTCCTAGTGTAAAGAGAATCTGAGTATTGCTTAGCCTGCCCTACAGAGTGGTAGCAAGAAATGTGGTCTTTGATCCTTTAACTCTGTGATTATATTTATAATTCTATGGGTGAACCAATCATGGGTGGACTTTTAAGCACTATATGAGTGAAGGGGAGGGAAGATTTGGCATGTGCGATTTCAGCTGTTTGAAGATGACACTGTTTGCATGGCCCTGTCATCTTCATGTCTTCTCCAGTAGATTCTTCTTCTAGACCGCCCTGGACACACAGGAAAGAGAATAACCTGCATTGTTGTGGAGCAGCAACAAACTGCTGCGCATTGTTTCTTCTGGTCACCTCCATTTTCTGCTCGTGTGGAGAAGACAGGGAGGGGGAAGGAGGGAGAAGGAGGCATTTTCAGATACAAACCCCATGCAGATGCCAAACACAAAGCCCAGCAGTAGACACAACTAGGCAAAAGCAAAGTGTGGTTTATACTGATGCAGCTTAGCAGGAGGAAGCTGCTCCGGTGCATATTGCAAACTGTTGGGCTTTTTGCCTTTTCATCAACACAACCACTGAGCATTGAGCTCAGGTGCAGACCTCTCCAATCTCTGTCCAAGCAACTCTTCTTGAACAGAAAGGTCGGGGAAGTGAATGTGGGTGAAATGGAGAAGGCAGTCATCTTCGCACAAAATTCTGAGCTTGTCAATACCAGAAGAGAAGCAAAGTTGTAAAACATGATGGCAGGAGTGCAATCCAAGTGAAAAATCAGTGCAGGATTACCATCTGAATTGCACTCTTTAAGTTTGTGAGCAGTTTCTGTTCTCATAGGGTGCAAATCTGGACCAGCTCTCCTGACTCCGGGAAAGTATTTCAGGATTTATATCTCTGAGCGGAGCTGAATTTCTCTTGTGCAGACGAGTTAAACTGTCACTCCACAAACTTCAGTATTTTTAGCAGCAGTTGTCACATCTAATCCAACACAGAATTTAGCAGGATGAAGTGAGAAAAGTGCATGGTTCAGTAGATTTAAAGCCAAAATTCCAAACATTTTATCCAATCTCTAACTGACAGATAAGTAAAGAAGTTTGTATATGTATATATATATTTAAGAGTTATTTACTGGTATTTTTATGCTGTTAGCAACATTCCACTTCTGAAATCTCTAGCAGACGCCTCCTATCCAGAGACTACATCATTAAAAACACCCAAAAGCCCAAGCACCAAACCCTCAACAATGATATGCTATCTTAAAAGCAAAGCATTTACAATGTTAATTCATAAACTAACCACATTCATTTAGGAAGAGAGCAGAGACAATAATATATAATCTCTCTTCTGATGCAGATTCCAAGTCACAAATGCTCACAAGTTTTTAAAAACAATCTAGGACCCAAGAGCTGACCATATAAATTAGCTGATAAAAGAGTTAGAAAGAGAGATAACAATAGCAATTCATAAGCAGAACCATGTGTACACATAGGGAAACAAATTTGGTTCAGTAGGTTATTCCTTACTATCTATTAATTACTGATTACTCCCTCATCTTTATCTTTTAATTCCCCATATCAAATCTTTTCAATTCATCGTCAGCTATGGAGATCGGTTGACATATGTTTGCCTAGTTCAATCAAGCCTGAGGCAATATCACAGCTGGAGGTATTTCACGGAAAAAATGACCTATCCAGAGTGTATTGTCTGTTATTCAAATGATATAAAGTCAGTAACCTTGAAGAACTGATTTTGAGGAGTTGGTGTATTCTTTTTCCACGGTTTTAAGGAAAAGAATTGGAATAAAACAGGAGGTATCAATGAGGTGAAATATTTGAGAATCCTGAATGCTCAATGAGCAAGCTGAAAAAAAGCAGTAAGTGCAGCCTCCCCTACTCACTCTTTTACTGTGTGACTATCTGGAAATTTATCGTAGAGTTCGGTTATTGCTATGAGAGTGATTTGTCAAGAACAAATTCTTAAGTCTGTGTTGGGAATAATGTCATGGGAGTGAGACTGTGATCTTGTCATCCAGTTGTTGTTTGAGAAAGAACTCAAGTTTTGCAATTCCAAGCAAAGAAGAAATATCTGTGAAAGCAGACTGAGCTTTTAAATTAATAGTTAATTAAGTACTAATTGCAGTTGGAGGCACTCAGGAAGACAAATTTCAAAGTCACTCTTATTCTTGGGTTATTTTGAAGATCCCAAGGTTTCCAGTTTGTTTTTAAAATGGCTGTACGTGTGCAGTTGCAGCTTTTCCACGTGTACCACCCCCACCCTTACGTGGTTCCGCTGGTATTTCTGACTGAGGTTGTGCAGCCTGACTCACTCTGCACATGTTAAAAGGAATCATGCTGCTGACTTCAGTGGCTTTTCGAGAAGCCTCGAGGAACCAAATGAATCCTGCCTTTTCTCCATTTCATTTTGTGCTGGTGCTTGAGTGGCAGAAATGTGGAACTAGATAGTCCATTTGGCTGCACATTTGCTGAGTTTAAATGAGGTGGGTGAGCAAGCTTTAGCATGTGTTTGAATAGCAGAAACTTGCAAACAGGCAGTTTCTGTGGGAAAAAACCTCACAGCAGAAGGAAAAGCTTTTGCTGTAAAATTTTACCTGATGGTTCATTTTTTTAATCCTTTAAACATCGTGGAAAGAATAAAAGTTTACTGGTAGGAGTGGGGTTAGGGACTACTTCAACAGTACCTTATTTCCACTGTAAATCTAATATGGGAGAACAAAGCGTGGAGAAGGGTGGGTGAAACATGGCACATATGTTATTAGAGAAATGCAGGACCTGAGAAAAATAGTTTTCAAGAGGATTTACTTGGCTATGTGTCAGGCTGGGGAGTATTTCTCTGCTTGAAGTGAGCCAGATCACTGTGAGAACAGGGGCTGACTTGACAGTCCCAGGGACAGCTTGCTTGGTGACAGAGAACAAGGAGCACTGCCATCCTTGTGTCTCTTCTGACACTTACCATCAAGCCTCCAGGCTCCAGGGGAGCCTCAAACCATCTCAGGGTGAATCCAGGGTGTTGATAACGTGTAGGCTGTGCTTTCCCATTCCTTCACTCCATGCTTGCCTGAGTTTCTGCCGTGGAAGTGCACAGATGTTTACACAAAACACAGGCTTGTGATGTCCCTTGCCATGCATCTGACACCTCCCTCTCCCCAGGACGCACGCTGTGTCCTCTCTCTTAAAAGTCACCGATCTGGCCCAAGGGCTCTTTCCCCTGAAACTCCAATTTCTCACTGCAGCCCTGGCAGACAGCCCCTTCCACATCTGCTTCTCACATTGCCCACCTGGACATCTCGGTTTTGGCCTGCTCCAGGGACCTGTAACCTGGGGCTTTGTTCCCTCTCTGCCCTCTCCCTTACCTCTGTTGCTTTTCCAAAGCACATTCATGTGATACCTTTGGCTGTCACTTGTATTCCTAGAGCTGCCAGTGCCAATTGCCATTTTGCTAGCCTTAAGGGTACCTTTGTGAGCATATACCCATCCCACTGGAGCAGCAACACTATTAACTCTACTTTGCAGGAGGTGTCTTTCCAATCCCATCTCACTGGGTTCTCTGCAGAGACCCTGCTCCTTTGCTGGCCCATCTCCCTGCAACATTTCTAAAAAGATTGTTGTTAATACATTGAGTAATTTATTTTCCTTACATATTTCAAGTTGTCTTACCCCCATATATAACTGCTGGACAGGTCTGCCAGGTTTCTTTGGATGTCCTGTTATCTGAGATCGGTGTTGTACAGCATGGCCTGCAATGCATGAAATCAGAGCAAGCTGTATGCTCGCGCCGTGCTGCATGGCTAATCATTCTCAAATGCTATCATCAGTTATCTTGGAGGAGTTAAAAAAAAAAAAAGACTCAAGCAGTCTGTGGCTGATTTAATCTTTAAAATCAGGAGAGACTTTGCAGTGATTAAAGAGCCATTTCCTGACTACATATTGATATGAGTTGCTTCCAAGTCAAATATGAGGGAGATTGACAGGCACTCAGTCTTGGTCTGATTGGCAGGTCCCAGCCCCATGAACCACAAGCTGTTTCCTGCTCTTGTTTAAAGGCATTCTGGGGTGGTCTGTATTTAATACACAGCCATCTCAAGTAATGGCCCTGGTATTTTCTGTTGTAATTGACAAAATTGCAAACTTTAATTTTCAGCATCCATAAGGACAGGTGGAAAGTTTTATTCAAAAAAACTTGAAGGCTGAAGGCTTCATGTTGTTTTCCAATAGCTTCCAGAAACCAGTCACTTTGGGAGCAATTCTGTGTTCCCAGAAATGCCAGAAAAAAATGTGTGCTGAAGGATTTCTCTAATATTACAGAGGAGCACTGAGTCTTTTTTAACATAAAGCAGCATTGCAGGCAGGAACAACAACAGCTTTGTGGGACACTGATCTTTGAAATCTGGAAAGCACTTTAGAAGCCCTTGATCAACATGGAGAAGATGCTCAGGAAGAGGAGGTTTGGTCCAAGTGTTTCTGCAGGGCTACTGAATGGTTATGGCTTTGTCATTTCACTTCTCCAAGGAAAAAGTTGCTTCATCTGAAGAAAGGGAGGCTGAGATAGCCACCTTCTCCATGAAGGATTTTGGCATATACTTCAAGTTTGTGAAAGATATCTCGCAATATGGTGCCCAAAGTAACAGGAAACTCGACTCAGTGATTCAGCGCTCTCTTCCAGTTCTGCATTCCTGAGGATGTAGAAAGGTCTGTGTGAACTCAATGTTTTTATTAAGGATGGCCTGGATTATGAGTTTACAATAGCTAATCATGTACAAATGGCCTTCCATTTTTAGCTTCCCCTCCCTTCAGAGGCTTCCTCCCTGCACGAACATAGTTTTCCCTGTAACTTCAGTGTGGCTTTAGGCAGAGTATCTGCAGCTCTGGGAGACTTAGTGCTGAAACCTCCTTGGTTGCAATTGTTCACACAGTCCTGTGCTTTCCTAAGAAATCAAGTCACTCCTACTCCCATTCCTGTATCCCATATCATCTCCCTTCGGAGATCCCAAGCCTATCCTAACAAATCATTACATTCACAAATACGTCCAGCGAACTCAGGCAAAACAGCATCAGAGATTTAGTCTTGCTTTTTTTTTTTTCCCTCTCATCTCATCCAGATCTGATACCAGAGACAAAAAGGAATTTTGCTGTCCTGATCATTCTCTTGCAGTTATTTACATTTTGTTTTATTGCTAACAGCTAATCAATTCAAACAAAAACAAATACGTCTCCAACCTCAAATGCGAACAGCTTGTGTGCACTTTTTTTTATATGAAAGATAACTGATAGTTATAATCCCAGGCAAAAAAAAGTTTTCTGCAAAGACCTAAAAATGTACAAAAACACAAAAGAGAAAGGGGTTGAGGGAATCAGGAAGAAAAAAAAGGGCTTCAGGGAATCATTGTGCTATTTGCAAAGCAAAATTGCCGTTTCTGTAAACGATTATTTAATTGTTGATATGAATTTAGCATGGTGATAAAATTTTTTCCTGGCTCTGACAGACATTCTCTAGTGGAAAGAAATAAATCTGGGGAGTTTGAATTATGTGCAATTGGATCACTGATTTGCTCTAACTTCAGCATCAGTTGGATCTCATTGTATTTTCTGATATATTTCTATATATGAAAATGCAACTTGAAAAGTATTAAAACTGATTAAATGTGACATCAATCAACATAACATTAATATAAAAAGCAATTCCAAGTTGTGGGACACACCTCTGGAGTGCTTTGCTACTCTTGCAGAGGTTGGAAAATGTGCTTTTGTTTCAGAAAAGGCCTATTGCTACTTACCAGCAATGAAACTGTGTCACAATCTGTAAGTTGTCCAAGCATAGGACAAAACTTTAAACAAACTCAGCAGGCAAAAGTAACCTGAGTTACCATACAGGAAGAATTAATGTTGATATTTTTGATATGTTTGTGAAAATATAAAATTCTGAGGTTAATAAGCCAAATGCAGACGACCAACCTTTGCCTGGAGTAGGAATGTGCAAGCAACAGCACCTGCACATTTAGGAAGCACCAGAGAAGTGCCTGGTATGCAAATTGGAGTCAAAGAGGATAAATCTTTCATTAGAAAATGGAAGTATTTAAATCAGATGCATTGTTTACATTCAACTGGGAGAAGAAGAGCCGAGGAGGTGTTAGTCTACCCAGCTTAGAGCTGTGATGAACATGAGCATGGAGGTAAGGAGCAAATTCCCAGCTTGCCTGAAGTTTGAGGCAGAAATCCCTCTGGTTTCTGTGGGATAGGGCTTCTCCTTGATCTTCCCTTATTTTCCTCTCCTCCATCCTAGCCATTAAGATTTCTTCCTCATTGGGCTCAGCAGATGTTGCTTGCCTTATGCAAGAAGATGTTGTCTTAAAAAAATTTCAGAGGAAAGTTCAGCCTGTGGCTTGTTACTGCCATTATTTATTTTGAACAAGATCCAAGATTATAAGGCACATGGACAATCAGGCTATGGATAAAATGATTAGGATAGGGCTGACTCAGACCTGTTAGTCTGGCAAGGACTCAGCGGTGTATATTCCAGAAAGTGAACTCCCTAAGAGTAATTTGCCTTATCAGAAGCTTTTATAATTCTGTGTGAGATGATAGTGGATGGAAATAATCCTGCTTGAATCAAGCATATAATTTTTTCCCATTTTTTGTATTTCCAGAGATGAGAACTGTAGTCGTATCTACACATAATGCTTTTATTTCTCTTATCTTATATTTGTGTTCTACACATCTCTTGCTAGAGGAGCTGGATCGACAATGCACATTTGTCTAACTATGTGACCCTAGCAGAAAATCTGTCACTGCTGTTCTGAATTCATTCTTATGATGATGTGTGAAAAGATGTAGCAATCTGATTTTGCCAGCTAGCTATACTTCAGGTCTTTTCAGTTCTCATCCCTTTTACTTTCAGCTCAGGAAAAGAGAAAATCTGAAGTTAAATTCCATAAGTATAATCTGAATTTACCAAATTCAGCATGAACTGTGCACGTAATATATGCAAAAGTGTTAACCTGCTAAAGAACAGCTCCTTTTATTTCGGGATTCAATCCAACAAGTTAATGGAAGTTGCAGACAGTGTGCAACAAAATAAATGCATATCAAAAAACCAAAATTTATGTTTATGCTGTTAAGTGTTTCCTTTCACTATTGAAAGGGAATTTCTAAGTTATGAAAAGCAGAAAGAGAAACTGAAAAAACAGTTAAAGCTAAGGAGGGCTACTTTATTATCTATGTCTACTCTCTCTGGGCTGTATCCAGGAATTAAATTATTGTTTATCCACCATAATATATCACAGTAAAACAACAAAAAAAACCCACCAACAAAACAATCCCCCAAAAAACCCCAAACCAAACAAAGAAAACACCCAGAAAAACCTACCATGCTTTGCTTCTAGAAGGGTTTAACTGAGATAGCTATCTTGAAGAAAAAGGAAAAACAATAATAAAGCCTTGCATTAATGAATTTGCCAGTACATTCAATTTTGCCATGAATTGCTCTCAAAAAATGTGTGCAATGGGTGTTTTGCGTAAAACAAGATTTCTAAAGAGGAAATTAAAAAAAAAATCCTGTGATGGATATAGCTTTTGTGCTACTTCAATATTGAGGATGTTTAATCACATTTTAAAGACATTCTTTCTGAAATTGCTTTGAAAAAATTATCTATTTTCTTATTCTGAAAATAAAATTCTCTTCAAGCCCACAAATATAACTATAAATATTGTGGCATATTAAAAATGTGTCTAATAAGTATTGAGTAAATAAATATTCAGTATTTAGTAAAATAAACTAGAAAAATAATCTTAATGCTGCATAGGACAATGGGTTTGTTGTTAGCTTTCAAAAAAACACAAGCATAAACTGTGGGATTTTAATGAAATCAGCTTCCTAGTCATAAGTATCTTCAATGTTATTTTTAAAGGGGAAAATTAACTTTGACAGTAGAAAACAAAATCCTTTCTTGATTATTTAACGTGCACTGAATGAATAAAGTTGAAAGTATATGGCTCCTCTGTTAATGGGAATTTCATATATCCTTATCAGAATATTGTGGTTAAAGATGTAGAGCCATACCCTCTCTGTCCTGAGGACTTTTCTACTCAAAACCAGACAGACATTAGAAAGAAGTGCTTGAGCAAGAGGGGTATGTGATTTTCTAGGAGTGTGCTGCAGGAGGAAAGTCCTGCTCACAGCGGGAAATGATGTCCCTCTGCACCCTGAGCAGAGAAAGCAGTGGATGGCAGCGTGTCACCTCTCTGGTCACCCTTGGCACATCCCTAGAGCACCTGCGTCCGACGGGCCAGGCTGCATCCGTGCCGAGCACTGGCACTGCCTGCGGTCTCACAGCAAAGCCATGGGCTCTCTTCTATAAAACAGCTCTAATAGGAAAACAGCAAAGTGGCAGAGAACAGCCTCAACAAGTTAGAGCTGAAAGGAGAGGAGTTGAAAGGAATTTGGGGCTCTTTCAAGTTTTAACATAATGTGGACATTTTAGTGCACTTTACTCAGCATGAAGGGCTAAAAAGCCTGTCTTAAAGCAGGCCCCGCAAAACTTTGACTATGTGCTTGAACATGCAATACAAGGAATTATCAGGGAGAGGCTGACAGAGCTGGGAATGCTGAGTTTGGAGAAGGGTAGGCTCAGAGGGGATCTTTCCAATATGTATGAATACCTGGTGGGGGATTAATGAGAGTTGTAGCCAGTTCTCAGCAGTGCTCAGGGAGAGGATGAGACAGAACATATGGAAATACAGGAAATTCTGCTTAAACAGAAGAAAACACATTTTTACATTAGGGTGGTCAAACACAGGAACTGGTTGTCCAGCATGACTGTGGAGTCTCCATCCTTGGAGAAATTCAAAAAGACATCTGGACATGCCTCTGAGCAACCTGATCTATTTGATCCTGCTTTGAGCAGGGGGGTTGGACTAGGTGAAGTCTGGAGGCCCCTCCCAAACACAGCCATTCCATGAGTCTGTGATTCTGTGAAGCAGTGGAGGACAGTATTTCAGTGGAAAATTCCCCAAAACTTCTATTCAGAAAAAACAGGATCAGAGCGGCACCCTGATGTGTTAAGCTTCCTCACTTTTCAGAGGTGCTCCTCAGACCACCCTTCAATGTGGGCCCATGCTCAGTTTTACAAGTCGGTCATTATCAGAGTTTGCTTTTCCAAAATTCAGTCTAAAATGAGCTTTTCCATGGTCACTTTTCTCGTGTTTTTTTTTTTTTTTTTCTTTTTTTTTTCTTTCTTTTTTTTTTTGTTTTGGTTTTTGTTTTAGGTTTTGGGGTTTTTTTTTTGTTTGTTTTTTTCTTTTTTTTTTTTTCTTTTTTTTTTTTGTTGTTGTTGTTGTTGTTGTTTTTTTTTTTGGGGTGGTGGTTTTTTTTTTTGCCTCTTGACAGTTTGACAGTCAAAGCTTTACCGGGCAGTGAACAGTTTTTGGTATGCACTATTTTATCTACAAGGTGGCCCACGGACTGCATGTCATGCAGAGATGTGAGATTCATCCCCACCACAGGTATCCACCTCCACCAGGGACCTGCAGTGAGTGCTGTGTTAGGGACCTTCACACCTGCTTATATCTCCTTACTGACTTCAATTCACTCCATTTGTCTGCAGGGATGAAGCCCCACTGCAATTCCAGCTCTTCCCCTCCTTTCAAATTCTTAGCTCACAGAGAGCTGCTTTTGAGGTCAAAATAAAAGTGGGAGTTCAGAGGATTTTCATGTTGTTGAAGTGAGCTACCACTTAGCTGAAGTGAACTGCAATTTTTCTTCCAGTGTGACAGTGACAAATGGTGTTTAAAACATTAAAAGTGCTTTGTAGTAGGTTATTCAGAATGCAAGTTTAGTGCTGACTGACTTGATTTTCCTTGGGTTGCATTGTACCTACAGTAAGAGCGCTTCAGGAGAGCATTTATCTCTGCTGCCATGTAGGTGCAATCAATCTAAATAAAGCTTATGAATGCAGATTGAGCCTAAGAATGAGGATCTTTTGCAATGACAATTTGTCTGAGAATGCCAAGAAAACTTTCAATAAAAATGAAAGAGCAAATTACATTTGCTCAGCAACAAAATATTAAATATACTATTACCAGTATTCAGGTTTTCCTTTCCTTGGGTTAGTTACCTTTCTCTCAGTATCTCAACTCTTTCTCTTCCTTTCTCTACTATTCACACTTAGGAAGCTTGCAGGAAAATGAAAGATTGCTTTTACCTGGTTTCACAACACTGTTGACAATCTGCAATGAGTATGTAATCATACGCAGTGCTGCTGAAGGAAATATCCAGAGCTCTTCAAAGTCATCTAATTACCCATGATGTACCTACTAACAGGACCTACTGCCTCATACTGATTTATCCATGGGACTGGAAGCTGGGCTGGAAAGACCACCTCTGAGGGGTGAAATGGAGGTTCAGCCTCTCCGACTGTTACTACTTAGCCCCACAGACAGGACAGTTAATGAATGCCAAATGTGGTGTTGTGGAATTAGTCTACCAGGATCTAGCCAAAGATTGCCAATTTGTCTCACATAGGCCAGCAAGTAGCCAGATAACAATCTGAGGTAGTAACTTCGGGGTAAAATACTGGCCACTTCAAAGGCAATGAGATTTGTGGCTGTTGACACTGCGACTGTGATTTCTGCCCTGGTTGCAGATGACTAGCTCAGATCTGAGCTGCCTGTTGATGGATTTAAACTATCCTCCAAGTCACCTGGACTCTGCCTCTCCTTGCGCTCGCTTCTCTCACCTCACTCCTGAAGTTTGTCTTCAGCTCCGGTCACCAGCCACGAGGTTTCTACATAAAAAGCACTAATCTCTTTGCTATCTTTCCCGTTGCCAGTGAAAGCTGTTTTCACTCAGGCTGTTGTTGGGGCTCGGGATGACATTGTGCAGCACACGCGGAGCGCTGGCGGGGGGAGTGCAGCAGGGAGGCCGTGCTGGCGCAGAGGTTAAGCAAACAGCTTCCAAGGAGCACCCAGCGCTGCCTTCCCTCGGCTCCCCTGTCCTTTTTGTGCATGTGTGTGTGGAAGCATGAGTGTACTTAGAGAACACTATTTCTTTTTCCCCCTTCCTGCTAAGTCTTTTACATGTGCCCGCAGAAAGATGTGTTACAGCCCTCTGAAGATTTTGTTTTTGATTTTGTTTCTTTTTTTATTTTAAACAAACAAATTCCGTGTTTGCAGGTCTTTCACACGTGAATTAACACTATCTGAAATGGCAGGCTCTATGAAGTTTAAGTTACTCTATCACTCACAAAGAACTATGTCATTAGTGTTACTGTTCTCCATTTCATTTAAAAAGTGAGGAAAACACAATTCAAATGTCTGCAGACTCAGCCTAATAAAAATGATAGATTAGATGTCAAGCTGCTCCACTCCCACCCAGCCCCTCCTTTCTCCAGCCTTCCCTTCTGTTGTTCGAAAAGAAGTCATGCAACAGCTTCCTTGCTGCTGTTGGCTTTTGGAAATAGCCAGCTGATTCTGGTAGCTCAGGGATTAGTCTATTTTGCTCACACTCAGTGAGCAATGCAGTGTAAAAACTTGCCCTGCCTTAATAATTTGGCTGTTTATGCTTTGCCTGAGTTTACCAGCCCACCTTGGCTGCGGATCAGATTTGAGATTAACCTCTGTGTTCTACAGCCATCTGAGCAGCACAGTGGTTCACAAACCTCTCAGGATTTTTCTGTAATTATGTAAAGGTGGTTTTGCAGAATGAGCTGATGAAAGGAAACCAAAATGGAGATCTTGCAGGCTGGTATTTCACACTAGTAATCAGATTAAGTCCAAGATGAATGCTGCTGGTATTCTACAGGCACCCTCACAATACAGAAGTAATTGCAAATATGATAGAAGGAAGTGATCTGAACTCTTGAAAGAAATATCAATGGAGTTAATGTTTCTAACTGTATCATGTATTAAAATTAATAGGTCCAGTGCCTGCCTCAGGAGTTATTCAGAGCTAGTGGATTGTTCTAAGGAACATTTTCAGGCACTGGGACTGCAATTTCTGTGCATTTTAAGTGTCCCAAGGGACCCTGTGATGGTTTGGACTGGGGCCAGGTGACACCCTGCACAGTGCAGAATTCCTAGGAATAGCTTGGGATCTTGCACAAGCGTTTCCCAGCAAATAGTTTGGATATGACCACCCTATTTAAGTGAATAAAAAAGCTTAGTATATAGATGCAGGCTGTTTCCTGCCAGCTGGCTGCAGCACCAGAGAATGGCACTGGGCACATTTAATTTATTAATATTGACACAGCCAAAGAGGACAGAGGAATTTTGCCATGAGTTTGAAAGGAACCAGCATTTGGCTGGTGTTGTGCAAGCATCACTTCCAATATGTAGCTCTTAAAACACTTTACTAAAGGGACTAAGAACTAGTCTCGGTTTACATGGGGAGAGTCAGATTTGGAGAGGCTGAAGGGCTTGAATAGGTCATAGATTTCATCTGTGGCAAAAGAAGTAAGAGATTCCTGTATCAGCATAACTTCAGGTCTTATTATCAGACTCATTCTAAGCTTTCACCTTGATGTGTAGCCTTCAGTTTCATGGCTGAGCTTCAATATGTCCTCAGCAATCAGGCTGTTCCTCCTTTCCGTGCCTTCAACCAAGCCTCTTTACTGTCTCATCACTTTATGCTTAAAATCTGAATTTAAATGTGGGAGAACTCTCTGTGTATTGGCCAGATTATTACTTACCACGTTATACCATCTGTTTGTATTTTCTTTACATGCGAACCTGCTGTAAAAATTATCTTAGTGAGATTTGGAAGAATCCACTATTGCTGTTCATTAGAAAGCCAAAGAAACAGGAGAGACAGATCACCAGAATTGAAGCTGTCACCCCTGTAGTTGACAGTGAAAGCCTTTTCTTTTTTTATTCTCTGCTGCATATTTTATTTTATTTAAAATGTAAAATAGTCATATGCAGCTCAGCTTTTCTGACTTATAGCTGCTTCTTTAGCTAAAAGTCATCTCCCTTTCACTACTTATCTTTCCTCTAGGGGCCCTTGTGATCCAAGCTGCCATGGTGGTTTGAAAATAGTGAGTCAATATCCTTGTGCTTTTTATTTACACTGTATTTGCTGGCTTTTCTTCTTATGTTTGGGTGAAACCCTAACAAAATCTCACAGCCTTTTCTCTCTGAGAAAAATGGGGAAATATAAGGAAAGCAAAACATGTGAAAACTGTGACATCTCAGGGGGCCTGAAATAAGGAGAAGAGGTGCGAGGGGTTTTCCAAAATTCAAAGGTGCATCAAGCAAGGCAGTGCCCGCTGTTCCCGGAGCATGTCCTGGGTGCTTGTGGACACTGCTGATGCTCTGCCTGGAGAGAGGGTGGAACAGGGGAGCTAATGCCCATGGCCGCCAGAACCTCTGCTTCCTGAGTGACTCTGGGAGAAATACACAGCTGTGGTGGTTATTTCATCCTCCCCATAGCCAAACCAAATCAACAAATCAAAACCCTACAAACAAATAAACAACCAAATCCGAAAAAAAAGTGTAATGGCTTAACCCCAGCAGGCAACTCAGCCTCACACAGGCTCACTCCTCCTCCCAAAAGGTTCAGGGAGAGTCAGAAAAAGTAAAAGAGGGAAAACTCATGGGTTGAGATAAATACAGTTTAATAGGTGAGGCAAAAGCTCTTTGCACAAGCAAATCAAAATAAGGAATTAATTCCCTGTTTCCCATTGGCAGGGAGATGTTCAGCCATCCCCAGGAAGGCGGAGCTCCACAACACACTACATTTACTTCTTCCCTCAGTTTTTATTGCTGAACAGGAAGTCATATGATTTGGGATATCCCTTGGGTCAGTTGGGATCAGCTGTCCCACCTGTGTCACCTCCCATCTCCTTGTGACCCCGCAGACTCCTCGCTGGTGGGGTGGAGCAAAAAAGGCCTTGATGCTGTGTGAATGCTGATCAGCAATGACTAAAACATCTCTGCTTTCAATCCTGTTTTCAGCACCAATCCAAGCCAGAGCACCATATAATCAACTGTGAAGAAAACAAACTCTATCCCAGCCAAAACCAGTACAATGAGGGTAATGAAGAAGGTAAGGAATGGAAAACAGAAACGAGAGGAAGAGAAAACAGGGGCAGGTATTTTTATGGGCCAGTAAGATGTATGACAAAATGCCCAACTGAATCTTACAGAAAAGTTTCCTCTTGCTTTTTTCTTCCTGATATACAAAGGACAGTGAAAAACTGGGAAAAAAAATCACTCACAAGATTGTGGGGTTTCTGTTACTGGAATGACGAGAGGACAGAAATTGCCAGAAATGGAAAAGACACAGATCTTCAGGGCAGGATTCCCTGGTATGTAAGGAGTTGTCACCGGTGAGGGCTATAGCTCAGTCTTGTCCCATTGTGTATCACTGGCAGAAAAAGTGAGATCAAGGCAGTTCATGGCATTGAGGTTTTACATTCTGAGACAAAATTTTGATCTCTAACAAGGATGATAATTGTATTGAAGACAATACATAAAAAGTGTTCCTAACAGTAATGCTGAAAATGATGCATTATAGACAAGATTTATCAGCCAGAAAGATGCTTTCTATCAAGAATCTGTCTTCCTTAGGACCCTGACACTCTCTGTTGTCCTTCAAGGGCTGACTTTACTGACTCCTCCTATGCACAATACTATTCTCCCTCAGATTGGAATTTATTACGATCAGATATTAACACAAGTTATTCCGACATCTTTCACTTCCACCTCTGAATGCCACAAAAGGCATGTGGCTGCAGAGAAATCAATGAAATGATACAGGAATGGGAATATAAGATATGTGTCAGAATTTTTGCTCTCTACTCATAATCTGTGGAATATCCATTGAAGTTCTGTGGCTAGTTTGGGCCAAATTTAAGAAAGATGAGGGTCTGTTAGAGAAGGACCTGATGGTAACAATAGAGTAGGTTTGGAAGCACATATGACTGAAAGCCTGTGTTTTTCTTAACACAGGGAAGAGATGTTTCAGAGGATGCATGAAAATAGGTTATAGATTATATAATTATAAAATTATTACAAGAATAACAGAATAAACTCTTTCCCAAGTCATTGAGGATAGCACAGGGAGTAATGGGCTTAAATTAAAGTCGGTAAATTTTAATGCAAAGGTGTTGCCTATAAAGAGATTAAACCCTGGGATGCTGAAGAGTTATTCTTTAAGAACATTTAAAAGGCAGCTATTTAGAATGACAGAGGCTGAACTTGGTCAGCACTAGAAGGAGAGGAGGACTAGAGTATTGTTAGAGGTTTCTTCCAGACTGATTTGCTGTGATTTGTATATATAGACATACACAATTCATATTAATGCACCTTCTTTTTTTCAGTTCAGAGGGAGGTCTCTGCCGTGGCTGAATATTTCTGCTTTAGCACAAACACTGCATAGCGAGTCCTGATGAACATTTGATTTTTTTCTGTTGTGATTATAACTGTCTCTCCAGCTTTACTTTCTATTTGCTTGCTGCATCTGGATTGCTTGCTGAAGTGATACCACCACTTATTGCCTCTGTTTTTCTCCCTTCTCCTCCTGTGTCCAGCAGCCTAAGCTTCCCTCCTTCCCACCGCTATTACCTAACCCTCAACTTTGAATAGGTACTTTCAGAGTGGAAGTGTAAGATACTTTCCATGTCCATCAGTTTGTTGACCTTGGAACTTCTAATTGTGGAAACTGAGTTTGCCACACAGATCTGGTTTTAAAGCACCTGACAAAATCAAGTGCAGAGCTACTGGAGGAAGAGACCTCTTCTTCCCCTGCAATTTACCAAAGTCACTGCTGTCAAAAATGAAGAAGATGGATTCTGCTTTCTGGCCAAAAGTTCTGCTCAAGCACTTAGCCTTTTGGCAAGCCAAGATCCACAACACTTTCTGGCTTCCAGATTACTGATCAAGGTGGGCCCTAGTAAGTGTTCAGAGTTAAACAAACTAAATGATGACTTCCTTTACCAATACAGGGCCTCTGCTCTGCAGAACTTGCAAATTTGCCATAATGTAAACATTCTTCAATCATAACAGACACAGATGTCTTTCTATTAGTTATGTTGCTATGTCTGCAGGTGCCAAAAGCATCACACATATTATTTGCTCTCTGCCCAAAATAGTGATGGGCAAACTTTAGATGGTTTGGTGAAAATTCTGTTATGGCTGGATGGGAGTTGAACTTCTGTGATCTCCATAGAGATCTATAGGGTAGAAATCTATAGGGTTTTTTAATTCTTATTTGAAACTGTTAAAATCTGCAGAAACCAGGTATAAAATTATTTGTCCACTTTCAGTTACTTATCATCTCTAGAAAATATAGAACAGTAAATTACTGACCCTGTTCATAAGAGTGGCCCCATGGATTCAAATCCTGTGTTTTGATTCTAATTCAATTCTAGAAATCAAGAATTAAGGCTTCTTTAAGAAAAGAGATTTCTTGCATGGACTAGGAGACAAATCATGTTTCTATTTAGGGAACAGAGGATATAACAAATAGGGAAATAAGTATATATGTGATAGTTCTGCCTTATATCATGAGTTGAAGAGGAAAATTAAATAGACAATGTAAAAAACATTCACTTCAAAAAAGTGTTGTTAAGCTTCCTGACAAAATCTTAGGTTGTACCCAAGAGAAGTTCAAAGCGTCAAAGGACCTGAGTGAAGAACTCCCGCCTCCTGAATACATTTAGCAGCTGGTTTATTCATCTATGAAGCATATATATATATATATATATATATATATATATATATATATATATATAAGCTGACTCCCGCATAGACCCTAAAGAGATCTAGGTCCGAATGTCCACATATCAGTTTACATATATTTTTGAAAAATAAAAACCCCAGTTTTATTAAAAAAAAACAAACACCCAAGAAGCCAGTAGTTAATATTCCTGTGCTCTGCTTTCTAATAATATCTTTTTTAATGATTAGATAATGTTGTGGTAGGATTGTTAAGAATACAGCTATATGCACCTCTAAGGCTTCTGGCAATTATTTGTCTCTTGCTACTGCTGGTTCTGCTATTTGGAGCTGAAGACCACACTAGAAAAGCTAAAATAAATGTGTACCTGAAATGAATATGCCTCGCCTTGAAACAGCTTGCCAAAGGACTGTTGCAAAATGATTAATTTTATAATTGGTTTTTCTGACATTATTTGTGTGAATTTTTCTCCTGTGAGATGGCATCTAAAGAACTAGGCATTCTTAAAGATTAAGCCAAATGAGTTAATTAGTACCAAAATGTGAGTGAAAGACAGTCCCCTCAACCACGTTAGGCTTGGTGAATGAAGGAAAGAGATTTATCATTTTGAAAGTTGCTAATTGTGACTGTTTCTCTGTTTGGAGAAGGGAGTCTGTAGGTCTGGGCCAGTTGCCCTTGGGGACCTATCTGTTAACTCACTGTCACCTTCTCTTGAGATACCATCATCTTGTAATGCTGAGCAATAAAATTTATAATTGTAGGTCTTTTGAAGCCCTTTACTAAAGGACACTAGCGCAGTTTGTTTACACTGAAGGAGTTCACAAGAAAAACTTAAGTAATTAGATGAGGATAATGTGTAGATACCAAGAATAAACCATGCCAAATATACACTTCTATTTCAACCAGACTTCTATTTAGTTTTGTTTTATAGTAGAAAAACATGCAGAATCAAGATAACTCCAAAAAAGGGGGTTTTTTGTTTGTTTGTTGCCTTTTTTTTTAAATTAAAGAACTATTTACCCTAAAAGCATCAGCTCGTCTTGTAATTACTTATCATTTTACCTGTAGCTACACTAATTCATGAGTTTCATTTCCATGAACTGTTTATGTTTTGCCCTGCTAGCAATAGGAAAAACATAGAGATGATAATTTATGGAATTGATGCCTAGCTGGATAAATGTAGACCTTGTTTTAGGGAATCTTCTGTCTTATTCATAATTTGTTCCCAAAAATACATATGGTCTCTGATTAAAGGAAGATATTTTACTGCAAATCTAAATTTGCATGTGCCTTGCAATGGGTCAGATCACACACAGGATGCTTGGAATGCACTTTGTTAGATTTCCGAGTTAATGTCATGACAGACTTAGCTGCGTCAGTTAATATGTGAAGAAGAAGTAGCTTGAAAGGGTAAAGTGTTTTCATTCTGTGTACTGAGGTTTAATATATGGACTGAATCCCTGTTCTGCTTCTTTGACCTGCTTTGGATGTGATTGGATCAAATCTCCGTACTGCCATTACCTTGCATTCCTGGTTCCAGATTTAGACACGCCAGGTCCATCCCTAGCTCTTTCATGCTGTTTAGAACAGCAAAACTGGTGGTATGCTGCTAGTTGTTTTTTGACACAAAGAAAATAAATAACAGTGAGCCAGACTAGCAGTGCTTGCCAGTGTTGGGACAGCTCTTACACTGCTCCAGGCAATCCACATCTGTACCAGGCATGGTCCCCTGGCCACATCTGCACCTGTAAGCGGTGCTGGGGTCTGTTATAGAGCTCTGAGGTTGTGACCCAGTTTGGCCATGTTCCTGTTGTTAAACTCATCTTTCAAAGCAGGGATCCTGCATCCAGATTCCCCATGGAGAATGCTGAATGTACAGCACTATATACTAGGTAATGTCAGGGAATTGTTTGCAAGGACTCTTTAAACAAAGTAATCATGCAGACAACCGAGTTCCAGTGCCTGTGACCTTTGCCATTTACTATCAGGGAGATGATCATTATTTTTGTAGCAATGACAGGAGTTCCAGAGGAAGCACAGCACCTGGTCCTGAGGAGCTGCACATGGAAGCACTGCCAGGTTCTTCAGGGCGTTTTTCGACAATGGTGGTGACAGTGTCTAACAGAGGTGACAGTGGTTATGCCGCTGGCCTCCCTTGCCTCTTGTGTTCTGCAGCTCTGAGAGCTAAAATGTTGGTGTCCAAATGTAAGAGTTTTAAAAGATGTGTAGAATTAGAGATCCCTCCCCCAAATAGGGCCTGGACAAATGCCAGGCTTATGGAAGGGTGATGCAGGACCAAGGCCAATAAAACTGCTGTCTCACCTAATCTCCTCTAGAAGGGTGAACATCGATAGTGAGCATGAGGGTTGCTAGGATAAGCCATTCAATTGCATTTGTCTGGAAGAACAGTTTAGTTCTGTGTGACAGTCTGGTTTTGTGTTTCTTTTAGCGTATAGGAAGTTTTGATAACATCATGAATAAATATCTCTAATTTAACCCTCTGACATTAACGTTAATTTGGGTGTTTTTGAATGAGATGGTTAATATGTCCCTCACTATTTATTTTCTTTATGTTACTGTTTTAGCCTCTGAAACAAAGATGCTTCCATCAAGAATTTGCCTTTGCCCCACAGAGAAACTCTTTGCTTCCAAACAGTGCTATTGATGAAATGATTTCTTACATCTAACAGCTTTTCTGATAAAGAAAAAAACACCTTTGAAATACTGAGTTTAATGGCAGATGACTAGATGGTCTGACAGCAGTATTTATGGGCAGTACTAGATGAAAGTTAAATTGGCGTTTTTATGCCCATTCCCTTGGCCAGATGCTTGGCAGGACCAGATGTTGCTCTTGTTTTCTTCCAGCATCACCTACAACGGAATGAAACATAAAACACACCCGCAGAAGCCACTGGAAATTGCTGCCTCTGCCTCCTGAAGGCCTGGGGGATGTTCTCAATTACTGGTCCACCAAGTCCTACTCTGCTGATTAGTGCTTGGCTTGTCAAGATATTGTTTGGCTTCTAGCACCTGTGGGAATATCCCCAGAGTATGGACCATCTACAGCCACTGCCGAGGCTGTTTGCTGTAAGCAGAAACATGAGATAAATGGATGGACAAAAAAAAATTTTCCAAAATCAGACACTTCAAACTGTGCTTAGAGGAAAGCCTTTGTTTTTTTCCCTTTCACAAGTATGTATGACCACTCCTGGAAATAAAAGGTTCTTAAAAAAATGTGGAAAACAGTTTTGTCATTCATGTTTCTGTTTTAGTTTAACATATTTGATGTTCCTATTAGTTCCACTTGGAGAGAGAAAAAGGCTTTCATTCTGCATTAGCTGATTGTTTCCATCAGTCTCCTTCCTCCCTTCCCCCCCATTTTTCACACCTCCTACTGTGTATGAACGCCTGCTGCACCATTTATATTTGCAATGTGTAAACTGTTACTTCCTCCAACAAATCATATCTGCTTAGGGTGAAATTAAAGATCTGAAATGGTGACCATCCTACTAGTCTAATGTTTTAAGATTTCTGTGCCATTCAAGAAGCAGTTGCCCTGTTCTGCCTACAGATATTAATTCTGAAAAAGTATTATAGAATTGAAAATTAATTATTTCGGCATAAAAACAAAATGAGAAGAATCTGTTCCAGGAAACACAAGATGCAGTTCCTCCAGTGAGAAGAAATCTGGAAAGCAACAGGGTGAGAAATAATTGGCCTCTCTGTGGTGCCTCCAAGCAGTGGGCAGAAGTGCCTGGAACTCACGTTTTGTTCCAAGGTTCAAGGTCATGATAGGGACTGATTTAAAATGGACAGATTTGGCTAAGATAGGAGACAGAGTGTGGCCCCTTTTTACAGATCTTCTACTCCTGTGAGTTCTCCACATATCTCACAATAGCTTCCTTAGTCGCAATGAAAAGATTTTTCTTGTGTGCAAGGATTTGTAGGATGAAGTCTGTACATTTTGTACTCTTTTATTTAAAATAAAATACATGCTGCTACACCAGGCTGGTATCTCAGCAATGATTGTTGTAATTTCCAGGACAGGAGCTGACATATATATCCAGGGGATGGTACAATCTGTCTGACGTGTCCCAGGATAGGACAGGCCACACAAATGGCCCTCTGGATGTGTCCCTGGCTGTAAAGGGAATTGAAGGCGCCAAGTGGGAGGACAGGTCTGTGTTTTAGGTAGCTGGTGACTGGTGAGATGAATTTCTTTTCCAGGAGAGGCTCTTAACTTACAGGGAAAGACAGGATCTCTGCACAGAATAACTCTGTCAAGCCAGGCTTGTGGTTTTGCATCCAAACTGCTCTTTTTTTCCCTCTCAGGACATGTTCATATTTCTAGAGGTATGGGTCATTAAAGGAGAGGAATTGTCCCCTTGGCAGATAGATTTTGGAGCACATTTGCACACAATCAGTGAAAGGTTGTCCTCGTCCCTCTTCTCACTCCCTCATCACGCCATGGAAGGTTCCAGCTGCATTTCTTTTCTTAGTTTGCAGTCCATAAGGGGATTAAATCTAGGAAAACAATCTGACCTCTGCTCCTCGGGGGGGGGGGGGGAAACCATGAGAATAAACAGAAAACACCTCCAGTTAAAGGTTTGAGTCCCACTCACTTTTAGGATCTCACACCAGTGCTCTAGCTGCTCAAAGTCCATTCCTGCCTGTCTCCTATCCACTCTTTTTTCATTGCTCTACATGTATCTCACATAACGGTTACTACTGCTTAGCCTCACTGGCTAAGGAAAATATTGTAAGATAAGTGGTGAAGTTTGTAGGGGTCAATTCAAAGTTCTATTGCATTTTTAAAAATTTCATTATACCAGTGTTTCTTATCACTATAGGAAATACACATCTAATCATGTATTAATTGATGTGAGTAACATCTGTTTCATGTGGTTTGTTCTGTTTTGCATCCTCTTCTGAAGTGATAGAATTAAATCTGTTGAGTTGGGTGTTCTGGTTTTGGTCTTTTTAAATATGCATGAAATATAAGAGAGGACAGAGTGAAGAACTGCAGCTTGTGCTCAGGGAGAGGTGACAGTCTTTAATCCCTGTGGCAGTTTGTTTAGCCCTGAGAAAGTTTGTAGCCACACTTTACTTTTGTTATAGAAAACAGTTTCACCAGGGAGGACCATGAAAAAGAAAATAAAAAAAGTCCTAGGCCTGCTTAGGAGCATTTACCCTTTTGATACGGTTGCAACAGTGGTTCGATGATTGCTTTCAGTTTGTGTAAGTTTAAGCAAATCCAGCTAAACAAGCCTGTCTCCAAATACTCAGGAATTCCTGGGCAAATATTTGGGCACCAACCCCAAATCAGCTGCTGGCTGCTGGAGCTGTGCTGCTGCTCAGGACAGAAGCTGGAGCTGTTCAGGTACCTCTATAGGAGACATCTTTGGACAGTAGGACTGTATGATCACAGCATTTCTGGGATGCAATGACCAGGAGAACAGGTCTGAGGACACCTGAGGTAGAAACCGATGCCTTTTTGGGACCAGCTCTGAGACCTGCACATCTCTGCTAGCAAGCCTCCTCATCCTTCAAAACAGGGTGTCCTCATGAAAACTGCCACTGGGAAGGCTCCCAGTCTGATTTAATGTGTGACCTGTGACATGGGATGGTTTCTATTTGATTTACTGGCATGAAACAAACCCTTAAGGAACACGGTGTAGCAAAGGGAAATGTCTCTAAGTTCCCTTGATTTTTCTCCTCCTTTGGCAGTGGCATCTCCATATCTTTATTTGTGGATTGTTCTTGCTGACCTCAGGCACTGCTCTTACATGAATGACATTGCTCAGCCCATTGTAGTGTTGCTAGAATAAAGGCCTTAAGTCACTACCAGTTTTCTTAAACTGCTTAAGGATTACCCTGGAAATAGCAAAGGTGAGGCAAAACACTCTACTGAAATCTGCTGGAAGGAGAGAAGAGTTCTTATTCAACTTGGAGCTGAATTTGCATCTTTTCCTCAGGGATGCTTGAAGCTGAGCACATGTTTTCAAGCAGCTGCTGCTTTGGAAGCTGATTCATTCAGTTTAGGATGTAGGTAAAAGTATTTTCCTGTAAAGAGAATAATTATATGCTCCCAAACACACAGAAGCATCAGAATTCACAGCATGCTCTTTACAAGGGTAATAAAGTTTTATGTGCATACACAGAAGAAACAGTTTGCAGCAAAATACTTAATGCACCCAATTATCCCCCAAAATAAATGGATGAGAAACTAGCAAAATTTGGCTCACGCTTAATTATTTAACATTTGAACCTTTCTGTTCTTAGCAATAAATTCCCATTTCTGCCACCCATTTCTTGGTACTTTACTTTGTCTGGACTCTTGTAGCTGCACTTCAAGCAGTTAGGAGACTGCCCAATGTCAGCATGAAGAATAAGGGAAAGGCTTGACATCAATTACAACATTACACGCGACATAAAATTTAATGGCTTGAATCAGCCTTTCATTGCTATTTAAAGCAACCATGTATGGTTTTGCTAAGATCCTAAAAATTAACCAGCTTCTAAAGGTCTAAATTATTCAACATCATGGGATCTTATGCTGAGGTTTTTAAAATGTTATTTCAATTCTGTGGTACAACGGAGGAAAGTTTGACAGGTAAGTGGATTTTTTAAAGTAGAGAATAAATTAATCTCTTGGGCAAAGGAAAACACTGTGGGGTAAATGAAAAGAAATACAGTCCATCAGACTCTCCACCAGCTTGCACTCTTTGTAACTCCTTGGAGAGGAGACAAACTGAGGCAGTGAGCCTGCTGGGCTCAGACCTGGGGAAGAATTTGGCTTGTAGATTTTTATGCTTGTTCTTAAATAATCAGGAATCACACCGAGGACTTTCAGTGGCTCGGTGATAAAGTGCTGGTTTTCCACCTTTGTGGCCAGAGTCAGGATTTACGTGGTGGCCTCGGCTTTGTCTCTCACCACCATGCAGCTGTCTCATAAAACACTGCTTTCTGCCCGGGGAAAAGGACCTGGCTCCCCACTCGCCTCCGGTAAGGGTGGTCCTGCAGGTCAGAGCTGAGGTCACCCCCAGGGCGGCACAGGGAAGCCTGCTTGTCCTGCAGCTGCAAATTCTGGACTGTGGATAAATAAAAGGCTCAGTTTCTAATTTTTTAACTAAATAATCAGATAAAACTTGGTAAAAAAAAATAAAATCCTGAAACTGTTCTTAAGAAAAAAAAGTCCTCAGGAGATCTGCAGATATGTTTTTACTCAGTGGCCTGGAGTATAATTAAGAAGCCACTTTCATGACGAGTGAGATGGTTGCATACAGACCTTGACCATCCCACCTTTAATAAGGAGAGAAAAATATAACATTTACATTAGGTATGTTTCACTGGTTTTATTTACAGTCCATAAAATTTTACTTCTCTGAGCTGCTGCTTTCTGCCAGGAGCAGCTTTAGTTTGGACTGGATGGACAAGGATGTTTAGTGAGTTTTATTCACACTGTATGAACACCGGTGTTGTTTTTTTTCAAATATTTTTTTCCCAGCTGAGGTATAACTGGACCCATGACCTAGGTCACAAACATTTCCTGAAGGGGTTGTGAAATTTTCCACAGATTCCAATGTTTTCACTGTTGATATTTCCGCCATTTAAAATGTATCTGGTTTTAAATATAGCGTTTTGCTTTATCAACACTGGGAATCACAGGTAGCTTTTATTGACTACATGGAAAGAAATAGGGTTTAGCTTACAAGTCTTGGAATGTCTTGGAGAATCTTGGAATGATTGTGCAAAGGCCAGTCATAACTGCAGGTATTCGGCAAGAAGTTTTCTCCAGCAAAAAAAATGAGCATCTTCTGTCCTCCCACCCCAGGCCAGGGAGAGAAGACAATCACCCTTTGCTAAAGGAGACGAGGAGGAATGTTATTCCCCAAAACAGTCAGCAAAGCCTCTTGTTGCACCCAGGGACACTGGTGAGGGATAATTGAAATTCCATTAGATCTCAGGCCAACACACACATAGATACATATTTTCTGCAAAGCATTTGAAATATAGTCTAATTCCTCAGCCAAACACTGCACCCCCTCAAAAGGAAGACTGGAGTCATCTTTAATGTACTTGTTGTGATTTGATGGGCAGTATGAATCAAATCCTCCCACAAAAAATAAACACCAGAAAAGAGAAACTGATCCTTGAGGAAGGAAAACAACCCAGATTAGAAATCAAACATTGGCCACAATGTCATCTGGAAATTACCAGATTGCTTTACCTGGTATATGTTTAGAACTTAATAAAAATGAACATGGAATGAACTATTTTATATTGCAAATTATCTAAGAATTAATTTCCATTTTAAAAAATCTATTTTATTACCTCAGTGGTTTAAAGGTCCCCAAATCTCTAGTCTAATGGACAAAAAAAAATTTAAATAAACCATTATCTAATGTTGGACCTCAAGGCTTTCAAACTGCAGCTGATACACCTTGAAAAGCCACCAACGATTCAGCCACATAAGACATAAAAACCCTAATCAATGCCATTTTTACATAAAAAGCAAAAGACTGTGTTTCCCATCATAAAAGGTTATGGTGTTTACACAAAAGCTGTGGCTAATCTCATAAAACTCTGCTGATTTCCCAGTGGAGTCCTCGGAGGACACTTGGCTGTGTTAAATGACACACTGACTTCTAGCACCAAAATAACTCTTGCTTCCTTTTGGATGTGTAACTCTGTTCTTATCAAGTGGGCCTTTTGATGAGCCAATGCTGAATTCCTTGTCGTGAGATCTGCCTCTTAAGAGCTTCACCTCAGTGGTCTTTTTATGAAGACAGACAAAACCTCTGGGAGTAGATCACAAAAATAAGAATTTCTGTTGTTTTGCTCTGGGTTTTCTTTGGTGGTAGAGGTTTTTTCCTTTTGATGGAATGCCTATCCTAGAACATTACTGAATAGCTACAGTAAATTGATTCTTAGAACAGCTAAAGGTAAGCAGAAGAAAAGAAAAGAAAAGAAAAGAAAAGAAAAGAAAGAAAAGAAAAGAAAAGAAAAGAAAAGAAAAGAAAAAGAAAAGAAAAGAAAAGAAAAGAAAAGAAAAGAAAAGAAAAGAAAAGAAAGGAAAGAAAAAAGAAAAGAAAAAAAAGAAAAGAAAAGAAAAGAAAAGAAAAGAAAAGAAAAGAAAAGAAAAGAAAAGAAAAGAAAAGAAAAGAAAAGAAAAGAAAAGAAAAGAAAAGAGAAGGAAAGAAAAGAAAAAAGAAGGAAAGGAAAGGAAAGGAAAGGAAAGAAAGGAAAGGAAAGGAAAGGAAAGGAAAGGAAAGGAAAGGAAAGGAAAGGAAAGGAAAGGAAAGGAAAGGAAAGGAAAGGAAAGGAAAGGAAAGGAAAGGAAAGGAAAGGAAAGGAAAGGAAAGGAAAGGAAAGAAAGGAAAGGAAAGGAAAGGAAAGGTAGAGAGGAGAAGAGAAAGAAGAGAGAAGAGAAGAGAAGAGAAGAGAGAAAGAGAGAAGAGAAGAGAAGAGAAGAGAAGAGAAGAGAAGAGAAGAAGAGAAGAGAAGAGAAGAGAGAGAAGAGAAGAGAAGAGAAGAGAAGAGAAGAGAAGAGAAGAGAGAAGGAAAGGAAAGGAAAGGAAAGGAAAGGAAAGGAAAGGAAAGGAAAGGAAAGGAAAGGAAAGAAGGAAAGAAGGAAAGGAAAGGAAAGGAAAGGAAAGGAAAGGAAAGGAAAGGAAAGGAAAGGAAAGGAAAGGAAAGGAAAGGAAAGGAAAGGAAAGGAAAAGGAAAGGAAAGGAAAGAAAGGAAAGGAAGAGAGGAGAAGAGAAAAGAGAAGAGAAGAGAAGAGAAGAGAAGAGAAGAGAAGAGAAGAGAAGAGAAGAGAAGAGAAGAGGAAGAGAAGAGAAAGAAAGAAGAGAAAGAAGAGAATAAGAAGAGAAGAAGAAAAGAAGAAGAAGAGAAGGCAACAGGAGCAAAAAAGAATAAAAATTAGCTTAACATTATATCTCTCCTTCTGACTTTAATTAATTTTAAATGAGGCATATACTGAGAATTTATCTATAAAATCTTTTTACACCAGGCAATTAAGCAGGATTTTTCTCCAAAAACAACAGACTTGCATATTTTCGGAGACATGTCAAAAGCTTGTTATACAATAGTCAACATCAAATGTTTGATTTTTCCATTAGGGTGAATAAAAAAAATGATGTGAAAAAAAATAATAAAAATATGACCAAATTCTCTGTTGTGGCTTAAAATGTTATATAATATTTAAAGTCTTATAAAACCTGAAGTCTTATGGTAAAAATTCATTGTTATAAAAGAAAAAGAACAATAAAAAAGGAACAATTGTTTTCTTTTGTTTCTTGAATATTATGAAGCTAAAAAACCTGAACAAATTAAATTTTTTCTAGACAGTTACACCAACTCCAGTTAGATTTTGTTCCCAGAAGAGCTTGCTCCCCCACCCATATTATTTATTTAAAAGCATTTATATTAGTGTCTAAATATAACAGGAAAAGGCCTTCTCTTTCAGCTAACAGGAGCTGGGAGTGTTTTCTAGGGAGTAAACTCTAGTCAGGCAAGATCAGAGATTGCAAGATCAAACAAATTGAAAATAAAGATGAATTGTGTCACATCACAGGTCTTAAAATTAAGACAACTCATTGCAAAGAGACTGGAGCAGCTAGGGTTTAAATTACAGAGAATTTTTTTATTGAAGAGTGGAAAGATAAAATATGTTTGTTGGGAAATCCTCATCTTTACATATTAAAAGTTTTTAATATGTGCTTCACTTTCCCCTTTGCTCAATTAAGAATATGTTACTACAATGTTAAGTTCAAGATTTAAACCCACAAGAGTCAGGAAATTCAGAATTAAGGCTCCTTTGGTAACCTTAATTCTGTTCCATTGTGCATATTATATTTTATTGATTGGTCTTTCATTACTGATCACATAACACTGGGGCAGTGTGACATGCAAAGAGTGGTATTGAATAAGTGTGGTTTGTTATGGAGGTTAAAGAAATGTCAATGTCACTAAGTAGCCTTGCAAAAATGTAACAACTGCAGTTTTTATAAAATTATTGCTTTTTTATTAAAAAAACCAATCACTTTGAGTATACTGTTGTACACAGACACCTTCTTTTTAATAATGGTATGTGCAAATGCAAATGCAAATGGAAAAAAAAAGATTTTTTTTTTCTTTATCCAGAGACTGTTCTCAAACATTATTGGAGAGCAAGACCTGTATAGTTGGATGTAAGGAACTTTCTTTTTTATCTTTGGAAATGGTGGCAGGCTATACAAGCCCTGTGAAGACCCTAGGCTACTGGTCTGGAAGATGAAACTTTTTCTAACCACAAAAATAGGTTTTGGAAATTACTTTTCTGTGAAAATAAAGGTGCTTAAATATATTACCCAAAACTATTTGACAGCCTATAAGTAAGGTGTGGGTCTTGTCAACCTTTGAGTTTGGTGGGTGTTTTTCAGAAGTACTCTCCTCATTTCTGGAAACAGCTTTTGACTCGGTGACATAAAACTGAATTAGAGACAAAGATCTGAGACTTCCCACACTCAAAATTGTAGTCATGGACAGTAACATGCCAATTTCTGTTTGGACATTATCCCACAGATGTGCAAGTTCTGTAGGCCTCACGTACACCTGCCATCTTCAAACACTCAAAAAACTTAAAGGTGCATCCATAGCTCCAAAGTCTCTCCAAGACTTCAAGTAGGAAATCCTAGTCATATTTCTCTATAATTTAAAGACAAACACAGTGTATTAAGAACATCTCAACATGCTTTTGTTTTTTGGGCAGAACTACACCATTGGTGGAAAAACTCAGCCCTGCAGAGAAGGACTTGGGGGGTGCTGCTGGAGGTAAAACTGAATTTGAGCACTTTATGCTCACAGCCCAGAAAGCCAACTGTGTTCTGGGCTACATCAAAAGAACTGTGACCATGGGATGGTCATTCTGCGCCTCGAGGGAGAGGATTCTGCCCCATCGTACTGCTCCCTTGGGACCTTGTCCACATCCACCTCTGAGACTTCCAGCATTAGAAAGACATAGAACTGTTCAAATGGTTCCAGAGGAGGCCATGAAGATGATTAGAGGGCTGGAACAACTCTCCTCTGTCTCTCACAGGCTGAGAGAGCTGGGGCTGTCCAGCCTGGAGAAGAGAAAGCTCTGGGGAGGCCTTAGAGCACCTTCCAGTAGCCAAAGGGGCTACGAGGAAGTAGGATGAGAACATTTACAAGGCTGAGGAGTGACAGGAGAGGGAGGAATGGCTTTAAACTGACAAAGGGCAGGTTAGATTAGAGGTTAGGAAGAATAAAAATTCTGACTGCTGATTAGTGAGCTGAGGCAGCTCATTGAGTGGTCAGGTGAGCGCAGGAGCTGAATGCTGCCATGGTCTATACAGCAGGGAGGGAGGGGGAAAAAGGCCCTTTTTCAGAGGCAGCAAACTGTAAAACCAACCAAAGCTCCTTTTGGTATGAAAAGCTTAAATGCCAACACTTGCAGGGTGATCTGACTACAGAAATTAAACTGACTGGGTTATCATATAGAGTTTTAGGTCAGATTCATTACCTGCTCAGATTCACTGGGTGAGTGTACAAGAGCAAATCGTCAACTGGCACAGGTCAGAACATTGTCTAAATTAAGCAAGGCAGTACAGTTGAGTGAAGTGAGATGAATGTCATGATGAACTATACCTATTGTTTTTGACTGCTCACAAAAACCTAGAAAAAAGAAGAAAAATAAAATGTGGGAAATTCAAAGTATTACTATTACTTGTTTTAAAATAAGTACACAGGAATTACAATAGTCTAATATGACATCAGTTTGAAATGAAATAATTTGGAATGTCTATTGCTTCTAGAAAGCATTGTAAAACTTGTCGATAATACTGTTCATTAAATATTACTGCTAAAGCTCCTTCCCTTTCCATACTGTGAGAAAATGTTTGACATTAACTATTTCTTTTCAAAAAGATTCATTATTTTTCATTTTAGAGCTGATAATAATCACAGTAATATTTCCAAACCCAACGTAGTTGTAGCAAATGGAAGATTTATTTTCTATTCCAACTCCTTAAACAGTGTGATGAAAGACTCTGAGGAAGCAGCTTTCATTCATTCTCCCCATCCCTAGTCTCTAAAACTGACATAGGGATAATTTATAATTTGTCTTACAGATTTTGAAAGAAAAGTACTGAATTAAGTTTCATGATTCTTAATAGACTGTTATGCTGTTATGGAAAAGACAATCAAGGTCGCACTGGAGTGGTAGCTAGATTTCATTGTTTTTGCTGCTGTGTTCATATTTTCTTTTTAAATATGCTACCTGTAGATGGTAGGAATTGTTTATTTTTTACAGATGTGCTATGATTGGATGTTATGGAGCATTAAGTTAATTTCCTCAAATATTTTACTGTATCAGACATATTTTCTTTTGAATTTTGTTTCCTTTTTCTTTATGTATGGGGTTCTTTATGCTGAATCAGTAGCTCCCACAGTCCCAGCTAAATACGAACTGGTGCTGTGGCTCCAGTGGTTCATCAGCTGACACTTGTGCTACCTGAAAAGTCATGTGAAGGGGAAGTGGAGGTCACTCCTGTTACAGGAGTTTGGTCAGCTTGTCAGGCTGTTTCACAGAGTGCTCTGTATTGGAGGGGACTTTAAAGATCATCCATTTCCAACCCCACTGCCATGGGCAGGGACGCCTTCCACCAGAGCAGGCTACTCAGACTCCCCTCCAGCCTGGTCCTGAAAACTTCCAGGGATGGGGCAGCCACAGCTTCTCTGGGTGACCTGTTCCAGTGCCTCACCACCCTCACAGGAAAGAATTCCTTCCTAATAAATAATTTAAACTTACCCTCCTTCAGCTTAAGGAGGCACGTGTGTCATGCCCTTGTGAAAAATCCCTCTCCACGTTCTTTAAGGTCTCCCCGGAGCCTTCTCTTCTCCAAGATGAACAAAGATGAATGTTAGAAATCAGCTCTGATTTCAGACAAAGTGTGTAAAGTGACATTTCTTTGCCATTTAGACAAGGGTGGTCTCAACACCAAGGCAAGACATTTTTATGTTTTTCTCTCTGTGTCCACATCTCACTCCATGTGTTCAACTGTCCCATTATCTGGAACTTTTAACCTAAAAATACAGAGAGGAAATATTTATAACCGTAGATGTATCCCAGTTTTAATGTAATTAAGTGTGCTGGTGTTAAACCATGTGCATCAAGTAGGACCTGCTCCTGAGCTCAGTGCCCTGCTCCTGCCTTTCTGCCTGGGCAGAGCAGGGGGAAATGGGATCAGTCTCCACAGCAGCACCATTCAAAACAGCACCACGGAGCTTACAGGGAGCTCGATGGTTCTGCAGGTCCATGAGTGGCCCTGAGTCACTGATGGAATGAGATTCTTACTGAAATGTTATGGATGTAGCCTGCTGTAACATGGAGTGCCAGGAGGAAACTCTGGAGAAAGAATGAGCTGGAGTTGAGGGTTTTCCTCAGAGCAGCTCTTGTCTGGTTTGTGGACAGATTGATAACTTCTGGAGCTTATGGGGTGCTGTCTTGGAGGGAAACTTCTCAGCAAATTTCATCCCAAAAAGCTCTGGTCCCTCCCATAATAAAAAAAAAATATCATAAATTAAGACAGTCAGGAGACTCCAGAAATGCATTCCTGTGCAAACACAACAGTAATGAAGACATACTTTGATTTATTTCTGATTATTCTGAACTCCTATTCTGGTTTTATGGGACGGAGCTTTTTTTTCCTTATTATTTTATCTTTTTTTTTTTTTCTTCTTATTTTATCAACTATTCTAGAGTTTGCTTTGATAGTGTCCCCAGGATTCATGTTCACAGCATAATAACCAGATCTTTCTAATGCTGTTCTCTCTCCTGTTAATTTTAATACTGATTTGCCAAACCAGCTACTCAGAGCTCTTTGGGATATTTACCCTCAGTGGTAAAAGGAAATAGGAAAGTGGTACAATCCACTTTCTACTGATACAGAAATGGAGGCAGGTGCTGGAGGGTAATTTTAACATGTCTCTGCTTTAGTAAGATAGGTGCAGCCCTTCAGACTGCAAACAGCCTGTGAACACAGTCCAGGCAGGTCAGCCAGTGCCTGCTTTATGAGGCCATACTGCCCTTTCCTCCTGCAGAACAATAATGAAAAGTCTGAGGTAAAGCCATCTTAGGGGAAATGTCCTGTTAGTTTAAAAATAAAATGGGGGAAGAAAACAACAAAAGGATTTGTTGACTGTCTCTGCTCTCCATCCTGTTTGGCAGCCCCCTTTATAGTCAGCCTTATGGTCCTGTCAGTCAGGAAACAGGAATTAAAATCCTGTCAATCACAGCTAGCAAATAAATGCTCTCCCATCCCCAGAGCCTTTTCTTCTGCAATGTGCCTACCTAGTCATCAAAGCCATTTCCAGCTGTTTTTGTCTTTTCCTGCATGACAAACATGGCTGATGAGTATTCAGTCCACTGCCGGAGAGAGGCTGACTGCTAAATGCATGGTGTTTAGGGCTGCTGATGGAGGGTGCGAGGGGAGAGAAGTGTTCAACAGGATTGTGCATGGTCATCCTGTTTGTTAGTGCCCTCTCAGGTCCCATCCTGTGTCCTGGCCAGAGCCCCTCTGGGAGGGTCACCTGGAGGACTCCAGCCCCTGCTCTTCCTTTGAAGTTCCCCTGGGAGGAAATGGGTGGGCTGGGATCTGTACATTTCCCAAAACTGAAGGATGTTAAACTCTTGTCTTCCTGGAAAGTGAAGCCATATCTCACGTTAGGGGGATGCTGGGTATGATGGGAGAAGAGGGCACGATATCAGAATGAAATCCAGGTGAAGAAGACATCTACGTATGCTTCTGTGTATTTCTAAGTCTGACTCTCTGGAAGCTGGCATTTTTTGGGTTGTGTAAGCTTTATGTATTCCCCTAGTTTTAGGAACTAAAAGGGATCGCATTTTAAAAAAGAACATGTCACCTTCAAGATAATTTCCCTGCAGTCTGAGATCCTTTCTTCCTGGAACTAACAACTGATTTCTCCTTGAAGTTTGAAGATCTCTCTTCTCTCTTTTTCTTTCTCATTTCTTAAAGTCTTCTCTTCCCCCCCCCCCTTTTGTTTTGTGTTGTTTGTTTGTTTGTTTGTTTGTGTTTGGTTGGTTTTGTTCGGTTGGTTTTGGTTTTTGTTTTGTTTTATTTTGTTTAATTTGTTTATCACTTCATTCAGGTTTGTGTGGTTTACGGGGACTAATTACTGACAGGACTCAGATCTGTCTAATTAAATCCACTGCAGAACCTAGACTGTTGAGCAGATTTCTGATTTTGTCTTAAGCCCAGAAAAAAAGGGGAGTTTCAGCTCTTGAAGAAACATAATGACTTCTTCTGGGAGTAAATTGTAGAACTTGATGGAGAGAGATTGTCTTCCCCCCATTGTATTGCTGAGTAGGCATTTCTCTTTCTCTCCCAGACTCATGGAACAGGTCAAGCAGAGAAGAGAATACTGCTCATATCTTTTGTCTTTGGAATATTGTAGGTGAATCAATTCCTATTAACAAAAGGTGTCAATCTTCTTTCAGTTGTATTGTCTGTGGCTAGAGAACAATCTGTATTCTTTCAGGATTTTTCAGTTTTGGGGTCCCTTTATCATTGTGAAGACAACAGGATTTCATCCAAGGTGACTGCAGACATTTTATCCTGGAGTCTCATTCTTTAAGTAAATAGTTTCTGATTCTCCAGCAATTCTCAGTCCTTCTACAGCTCCCAATCTCATGCTGGCCTTAGAAATATCAGGAAAGACATAAAAGCCATGTACTAAATGTGCTAAATCTGTGTCTTGTTTCCCCAAATGCCATTTCAGTGCTTCCCCCTAACCATCAGGCAGGTAACAGGAAGGGACATATGTGTGTGAGAACAGCTGCCCTGGACCAGACTAAAGGCCCCTTGGCCTAATATCTTGGCTCTGACAAATGCTAAGGGAGGTGTCCAAAGCCAGCAGAGGTCATGCAGAGATATTTCTGTCTTTTCTCTCCTCCCACCCAATCTCCAGCAGTCGGGGATTTCCTGAGTGTGAGGTAACATCTTGGTAGACCCTAAATTTAATCTGAGTACAATGCCTTTCTAAAATTACTGGTTTTGTCTGTATTGGTGCAGCCTGGGTTAGCACACAAGGTGGCTTAGATGTTACACAAAGGTGGGAGAGAAGGTTCTGCACCAGCAGAACAATGCTGACGGTGATTTCATAGTGCTGGTATGTAAAACACATTAAACAATTTTAAGTAGAGGAGGGTGAGGCAGCTGTGATGTATTATTAGTCTTCAACAGTATCAGCACTTCAAGTATATACATATTTTCCATTTTCCTGCATTTATCATGGCAAATTTCAACAGAAGAGCCTGAAGGATGCTTCTTGCCAAGGAAGGGCAAAACAAAGTTATTGTAGAATCTTTTCGTTTGGAAAAGTCCTGTAAGATCATCCACCACTAAACCCTGTCCTTCAGCACCACATCTACATGGTTTTAAACACCTCTGGGGAAAATGATTCCACCACTTCCCTGAGCAGTCTGTTCCATGGCTTCAAAACCCTATCCATGAAGAAGATTTTAATACCCAATACAAACTTACTCTGATGCAACCTGAGGCCATTTCTTCTTGTTCTGTCACTTGTTACTCGGGACAAGAGGCTGACCCCTGCCTGGCTACAACCTCCTTTCAGGGAGTTGTAGAGAGTGATAAGGTCTCCTCTCAGCCTCCTTTACTCCAGTCTAAACACCCCCAGCTCCTTCCACTGCTCCTTGCAAGACTTGTGCTTCATACCTTTCACCAGCTTTCACCTTTCACCTTCTTCTTTTTATTTTTAAATCCTTTGTATTAATTTCTTTGTTTCAGTTGCTCACAAAAAAATTATCCTTGACCATGAAGGAAAAGTATAAGGTGTTTCTTTGCCAATGAACAATGTAGATGGTCAGGCTCAGTGCCAAGGCAGATTGCTTTTTTGTATTCATAAGAAATGGGAGGAGGAAGGTAGGCAAAAAATAGGGAAGGAGTTGAAGACAGAGCAAAGAAAGGAATTAATGGAGACAAACAAACAAAAAAAAGACAGAAATTGGCATGGTTAAAGTGAGGTACTGGGAAAATGATTTTCCAAGGGACATTCGGAGCTGATATGAATGGAAATGATGCTTTTGCCCCGGAAAGAAATCACTGCAGTCTTTGTACTGAAAAAATGCTCCAGCTCAAATTTTCTCTGCTCATTTTCTTGTGAGACATGGTGGTAAGAGTTACTGGTTACTAAACACCAGTGACCTGCTGTAAATCCCTGGGATCAGCAGACAGCCATGGTGAGTGTCAGGTGGTAATTTCAGTGCTGCAGAACAGCAATTTCTAACATGCTGAGTGTGGAAGTGCTCGAGAAAATTTAAGTTCCTACCCACAACTTTCAGATTTTTTCTTGTATAGTCCTATAAAAGCACATAGGTAGAGTACCCACATTTTCTGAATCTGCTAGAGTCTTCAGATGCTAGTTTTTTTAATATAAAGCAGTCTCATTTTTGATTGCATGGTCATAAATCTTTGAAAAAGATCCCAGGTTACTTTTGTGAAAAAAAAAAAAAAAAATTAAAAAGCTTTTATGAAAGATAATAGTGCATAATATATTCACGAACACTAGAATTCATCTTGTCTTTGTCTTTTAAAATCAGCTTCCACAGTAGATAATTATGCTTTTTTAATTGTTCAGTGATTTTAATGAACATGGTACAACAGAAAAATAAGCACTAGTGTACCAAACCTGCAAATTCCCTTCCATGCCTATCTAATAATTTATTCCTTCATGCTAGTTCCAATAGCCACTCTCTCTGGTAGCAGAAACACTGTAACATTGATGTCCGCCGGCTTCTCTTTCTTTCTGCTCTCCCCTACAAGTATAGAGCTCCCTGCTCTTCTCCAAATGGCAAAAACTCTGAGGAGCAGCCCCTTGCTTAACATGTCAAAATGTGAGTTCTGGCTGGCGATTGCTTTGGTTTTGTTCCCTTGAGATCTGACAGTGCCAGAAATCAAAGCATAATTTTGCAGATGTCGAGATCCCGCAAGCCCCCTAGCCTGCAGATCTAAGCCAGAAAGCCAGCTGGCACCGTGGACGTATGCTAAGAGTGTAAAAGTATACATTTTTAGTTTTCAACCAACAATGATTGACCACATGGTAACTTCAACAGAGTGAAGCATTACTAACTTTATTTTTGGAGAGTAAGTGGCTTTGTGCGTTCCCCTGGGTTCTTCTTCTGTTCTAGTGCTGCTGTTTTAAAGATGCTGTTACGAAGTATAGAAGTTTTTTTGGTGCCTTTCCAGCGTATCTGCTACTCTTTAAAGGGATACCACACTCTGACAGCACCTTCACAAAATTTAAGAGCTATTTCAAGCAAAACTTAACCTTATTGATTTCAAAGTGTTTTACCTTTCTTCTAAAGAAGTGCTTGCAAGGGGGAGAAACAGTCCCCCCGCCAGTGTCTACATTTAAATTAGAAGAAGATGATGGGACAGCTCATCTGCAGAGATCTACTGGATAGTCAGATTGCATCTGGGAGCTCAGATATGCCACTATTTTGTGTTGCACACTAAGGGAAACTCTGGATTCGGCAAGCCAGCTTCAGACTGAGGTGATAGAACTCACCCCTGGATGAACAGGAGGCTAAGTCAGGATCTCCTTGGTGCTGGACCAGCAATGCAGCAGGAACTCATGTTTGCTTCTGCAGTGTCCAGCCTTGTACTCTGACTGCAGCCTTACTCTGAGCTATTATTTGTCTCCATTTTGATCAAAATTCCAGGACCTGGGGAACTTTTCCTAAAGCAAATTGTGCCCAAGCCTTTAGGTTCTCATGCACAGTTTAAATTTCAATGAAGTGGTATTTTCCAATGAAAAAAAAAAAGTTTAATTGAAAAATTCCTGACAAGCTCTAATCCTATTAACTTCACTGTGGTTGCACGTATGCTAATGAGAGCCATGTGTGTGAGACTGTTGCTAAATTTGCAAAACACAATACCCAGGACATGCATATTATATGTAGTTTGACACAGGCACATATGGTTTATATTCTGTATTCTAAAACAATATTATGAACATTTTATAAGGTTGCAAAAGTGAGTATTGTAAATTCAAGAAATGCAAAAGTTATTGAGGCATGCCCTTTGGACTCTCCCTCTCTCCGATGTAATTGACCGTGTACACCTTCCACTTCCTTTTCTCTCCCTGCTTGTCCCTCTCACATTCCTCCTCTCTCTCCTCGGTGCCTTTCCTCTCTGGATAGCCTTCCTTTTTAGCAAAAAACATCTCTTACACATGACTCTAACTTGGCAGTAGATGACATCATAAGCTAGTTTTGTGTCGCCTTCTCTTACCTTCCTTTTGTCCTGTCAGGTTGGATTAAGTTCTGCAGGGAAAGGGACACTTCTCCATGGAGTGTGGGCAGTGATTACTCTGTGTGTGCATTGCTCTTGATTGCTCTTTGGACACTTTGCAGAAAGCACAGTCAAGCAATAAATATTTCTAAAAACCTATGTTATACCATGTGTTATTGCCTATAATTTATAAGGATTTACCATTTTTGACAAAAAATTCCTTGTGTCCTAAAATGATGTCAATTTTCCTATAACAGTCTACCCTACCTTAAAGGTAAATAGTTATTACTCTTTTTCTAGGATATGTGATTGACTATTTTCCATGTTCTCTTTCCCAGGCCAATGGAGAAGTATTTGTTGATCTGAAATTCCTGTGAAATCAGCAGGACACTGTTCATGCTCCAGGATTTGTCTCAACATTTTAACTTTGAGAGTGAAGGCAGACACAAATTTCCTCAAAAATCAGGACAGAATTGATTGGGAAGGATGTCAGCCAAAAAGTGGGAGCATCTCACTGCTTTCAGCAAAGTTAGTGTCTAGTCTAAGGTAGGCTTTTGTGCTCCATCCTTAATCAACGGAGAAAGGTAGCAGAGATTAATTCCCCTTCAGTGTTCCGTGCCTTAATTACCTATCAGTGGAGAGGACAAATTTCCTTGTGAAGGCATTTACTGTCTCTGAATAGAGATTTTAGCCTTGTTCTTAGGCACCATGACTAATTTTGAGATGGCTAAAATACCAGGAAATGATTCCCATGTTTTGTTTGAGTTTCAAGTAGCTCCTGGGCTGCTGACTCCTCTTGCTTTCATGGTATGTGATCTTGTGTTGCCATTTGCATGATGGAGAAATTGGCAAGAAGGGGACCATGCTGTTCCTGCCCTGAATCAGAGGGGCTGATTTCAGCTGCAAGCTCTGTGATGCACCACAGCAATTCTCACATATATACATTAATATCATGCTGAACTGAAAGGAAGTCCTTTTATTTGCTTGACAAGCTGAAATATGTAGAATCCAGTTGACTTGATCCAAAGGAATGTATTTTACTTACATTTTCCCTGTGGAAAATGGAAGCATTTTGGGAAAAAAATAGCTTTTTCCCACAGAAAACCATTTTTTTTGCTTAAAAAAATGTTTAGATGGAAAGTTTCCAGCCAGCTGTAATTATAGTACATACATAAAAGGGGCCAAATTGATGCTGTAAGGACATTCCTGACTGTATTCTATCCATAACTTCTGAGTGCTAGTCTTTGTAACATCATAACTTTTTAAAGTTATGAAATTTTTGTGACATTCATGACTTCTTAAAAATTCACATAAATGTACTGCATTGTATTCTGTGTTCATTGACCTATGCTAAAATAAAGGACAAAACCACAATATGGGCAATCACCCATCAGGCACTGGGCAAAGACCACCAACTCATGTTCATCTCTGAAGCTGTTGCTGGGTCTGATTCCAAGTACCTCAAGTGTTCAGTTTTATGTCACTAGCAAGTCAAGAGGAGATGTAAATGATAATTCTTAAAGTGTGAAAAGGAATGTGGCCATTTTCAGATGAGCTGTGATCCAGTTTTCTTGGAAATAGGTACATTTTGGGGAGAATGGAGGGCTGTTGCTCTCCTCCCCACAACCCCCTCTGGAAGTAACAAGCTTATTGCATTTTACACCCAGGTGTTTGCCATAGAATCTGACACATAACCATGCCCTGGAAAACTATAAAACAATATAATTTATAGAAATAAACTGAGTGAGAATCATTATTTTTTATTGGTACCACTTAATGTGCAGAAAAAGCATACTTTCCAAAAATATGGAATAAACGTTCTGTTAGCCTTATTGGGTCCAAATGTTAGGGTTTAAATTATTTTACTATGCAAACTTTCTTTCATATCTTGGCAGTAGTGATTTCCATTTTTATTCCTTTGGTATCCATAATCTTATTAGAATCAAAAACATATGCCTTGAGATCATTGGACAGATCCCGTCTCCCACCCTACCCCCTTTCTCTCCATGTTAAAAATGCACTGAAACGACTGACACTCTACTATTGAGAATAACAGCAATAGTATAGGAGAAAATGAAGCAGACTACCAAGTTTGAATGGGAAAATTGTTTGAGAAGTGTGTTTTGGTCTTGATGCTTTTGATTTGGAAGTCATTAAAGGTGCAAAAGCCTCCAAGCCTCCCACTGGCTGCCATTTGGAGCCCCACTCCTCCTGCAACAGGAGGTGCTCGCACCAGGATCACAGATTTACAACATGAAAAAGACTACAGGCAGATTTGAACTTTATAACACTTCTGGGGATGTAATACTTGCTGCAACCCTTACATCTTGATGTCAGGCAATCGTATCTGTGGGGCTGAAATGTCAGCTCATTGCTATAGATTTATGAATATACTTTTTTTATTTTTTATTAGTAGAGCAATGACAAAGTTCTTAAAATGCAGCCCAGCAGTTTGGTAAATGCATTCCACCTGGTTGCCTTTTAGCCATGGCTTACTCAGCAGTTGAAAAGAGTTGGTGGCCTTAGTTTAGATATTTTCATGATAGTAGACAGACCTTTTTCCAATTTGCCATTATGAAAGCAGATAAATATACATTAAATTAGTTCTCATGAAAAGTTCTGACTATTAGAGATAGAAGCAAAAAAAATACTTTCTTTTCTCTTCTGAAGCATCTACTGCATCCTTTTATTCATCTCAGGTGTATTCTATGTGAAACAAGCTTTTGTTCCTTCTGATGTCCAAAGCTGGAATAACAGTTGAAAATCCTGTCGATAATATGAGGGAAATATAAATTAAACTTGTTGCAAGTACTCTTGAAACTTCATGCAGCTCAAAAGCTGTACTTTAAAAATTCAAACATTCTATGGTATGTAGATTCACTGTAAATGCCCCCAAGCCATTTTAATTCCCCTTGCCAGTGACATCATATAATGGCTCTTTGAATAAAATTAGAAATATTTCATTTTAAATATAGTCCAAACTCTGATTTTTTTAAGGGAGCTGACATCTACTGAATTGCATAAACTCATGATACTTAGAAACATCACTGGGGATATGAGAGCTGTTGCTATGTTTTTCAGAAAGACAGTTTCCGATCGCTGTTGTGGGAGCAGACAGAACTCAGCCCACAACAAAAGACTTGCAACTTGTGCTTTTCTAATGACATTTTGAGACACTCTCCTTTTGAGATGCTGCATTCTTGCATTCAGGTGCATGAAGAGTCCTCACTAATTTCATAGAGGTTGTTAAACACCTTTTGGATGTAGAGGATTTTGAGGACTTTCAATCGATTCTATTCGCATGACCATTCTTGGAAATGGTCATTGAGAGGTGACAGGTTTGTGGTTCTTTTTCTGTTTCATCCACAGTGTTATTCTGCCATCTTTCAATAGGAGTTGTATTATATGTTATGATTCTGACGTGTTAGGGAGCTAGGCAAAATTTAAACCTATCATTTTAAAGATGTCATTGAATTTTATAGTTTTGTTTGATGCACTTTGCTTGCTCTAGTACCAAAAGTTCTGAGGTAGTATTATACCTTCAACTTTGGTACACAATCTATTTGAGTGTAACATAAAATGTGAAGTTTAATCCACTCCTAAAATAGTTTCAGCCTTTCAAGAAACAGGAACTTTTAATCCCGAAAAGGCACATCCATGCCTAGAAGGTGAGTTGTACCGGCTTCGTGGGCACTTGATCCGAGTGCAGAAGGATATCAGAGTTGTCCCAAGTGCCTTTTACAGCTGATGTGGACACAGCCACCCCTCAGCCTGGGTTCGTGTCCTTTAGTGTTACACCTGCAGAGAGCACGTGCTTTCTCCATGCCAAAAACCAGGCACCTCCAGAAAGTTGAAGGTTCCCCCCTCTCTCTCACCACTATGTCAATAGCCTTGAATGACTGATTCCTGAATGTTACCCAACGTTTAGGCCATGCTGTTTAGGTTATCTGCTGATTAAACTGAGAAAGAACAATTGTGGTTTGTTTGAACTTGTCATGAACTAAACCAGTTTGTCAAAGTGACAGTTGTGGCTGAACTATAAACTCAAGGAAAACTTATCAAAATGTGTATGTAAGACCCCAATCTTTGTATTTGGGGACCAAAATAAAAGGAATTCAATAGTAAAAAGGAAGAAGGACATTGATTTTAGGTAGGACTAACACTGCTTCTATACAAGTAATTTTAAGGCACCTGAACTGGAAGACAAATATAATTTCTTTCTGGTATTTTTTTTAACAGTAATTGAACATACTTTCTGCATGATGGAGAAACGATTTCAGCTATAAATAGGAAACTTTTGAAGATAATTAACAATGATTTTTTCCTCTTCCAGAAAACATCCGTAGAAATAACAAAATTAAAACAAAAATATTTTGCTGAAAAAGAGTAACTTTTCCCAGAAGACATGAGGAGTGTTTTTCATTAGTATGAACCATGGGAAATATTGCAGCTTCATCAGTGAAGGTCCGACATACGATTTCTATCAAAGACACATTTCATTTACCCTCAGCTTATTCAGCACTACTCTTATACAATGTTCCCTACCAGCTGTTGTTGCTGCTGTTTGCTGGTAATTGATTGCTTTGTTCCTGGCCTGAGAAATGGTGTCACTTAGCACTTAAGCTTCTAATGGGCTACCAGTTTCTTCCTTTACTTTAATAGTGCCAAAAAATACGAAAGGCCCCTAACAAAACTTGGGATGCAAGTAAAGTTTTGAGTTTTGTTGCTTAATTTCATCCTTCCCCACATAAATTATACTGCAGTGAGTATTCCCGACCCTCTAAAATAACACAAATTTGCTAAAGTATCTGCTTCCTTATGTATCAGCCACATGTTCTATTTTTATCTCAGTAGCGAATCCAAGATGTCAAATTACCCATTACTAATGGTCATGTGGCTGTAGCAGCTGAGATTCCAGAAAATGCCGAGAAAATGCCTGAAAATATCTTTGGGATCATACAAGAAAAGCACAAATCTGCATGCTTTGCAGTTAACGATTAGATGAAGTAATCTAGATACATATTTTTTTTGAAAGCTCTTTAAAGAGTAGCATTCATGGCCATTCTTGCTATGGATTTTCATTCTGGCACCACTTATTTGTCTAATTTGAGACCACATTACACAGTCATGTCAATGAGACTTCAATAGAACCGTGTGTGGGGGTAAATGTGCACCAGCACGTGTCAAAGCCATGAAAAAGGACAAACTCTTATTGATTTACTTTTTCAGTAGAATGTACTTGATGAAGTTGGTCTTGAGGATTCACGGTAGAAACATACTATTAAAGTGATGAATTCAAGCACAGAAGTGAGACTAACAGATTATTGCAGGGTTGGTTCTTTTTTCTCAGAGGGTTGGTTTTTTTTTTGCAGTTGCTTTTAGTAAGGTGGAATGTGCATTTTTACATTTATTTCAAATTAAACAATACTTACATTTAATTCATGCTACATTTAAATATAATTGATGTATCTGTTCTGTACGTGTCTGGCTGACAGTCCTATTGTCAATGCTAGCACCCTCATTCTCGCAATGTCTTCCAGAAAATTTGTGGGTTCTGGAAAAACTCCATGCCAGAGCATCTCCCTAAAGGGTCAGAAATTTTTATTTACTCAGCTATGTTAATGCCTTGAGTTAATGAGATCTTCATGAGAAAAATAAAATCACTTTATATAGAAAAGAAGAAGCCACAAATTCGCTTGAAGGTGATGGCATTCAGATTGGGGAAATGCCACACAGTATAAAAAATGCTTTGGAATTTGCGTAATAACAGGTTCTATAATTAGATTATGCCCCAACATTCCTGTTAATGATGTAAAGGAAGCTAGATAGGCATTAAATATTTGATAGTTTTTATTGCAGACAGGAGGAAAAAAAGCATTCATTAATTCTAATAAGTGCAAGTACTGAGCAATTCACTGGTAAGAGGGCAAGTCAGTTTATGGTTACAGGCGTAAGATCTGGACCTAAATGCATAGAAAGAAAAGCCCCACATTTTTCTTCAGCGGTTCTAACCACAAGAATTTAATAAACATAATTTCCTCTTCATGTGTGTCCAAAGGCAAAGGTGAAGAGAATTTTTAAATCTCAGCAAGACAAACTTGTACTGGATGCTGTCCAGTCTTGTAATACTGCTTTTAAAACATAGACCGTTCTGCAAAGGAAAGAATCAATCCACTGCTTTGTGCTCAGATGCTGATCAGTGGGAATTTTTTCTGATTAATGGGTAAACATCAAACTAGAATATTGTTCTGAAAGGCATAAGCTGGATGTGATGTGACCATTGTCAGTGTCCCAGGTCTGTTCTTTGGGGCATCATAATGACTCCGATCCCACATGCAGGACTCATCAGAAAGGCTTGGCATCATGTAACACTAACATAAACAGTTTATAGTAAAGGAAATTGGGATATAAAATATCTGAAGAGGAGAGCGTAGGCACAATGTGTGTTTCAAAAGTGCATTTGGGACTTCACTGAAAACCAAAAGAGGAAAGAATATTGCAAAAAAAACTTGCACAAATAGCTTGTCCATTTTTTTTTCTGTTCTGCGCCAATCTGCTATTAAATTACATTTCAATTAGCATTTCTAAGCCTAAACATTTGTACCATGACAATATACCTACAAAATACTTAAATAAGGTTTTTCAAAATGCACAATGAAAATTCTGCCTGGCTTTATATTCTTCTCCTTGAATTAGATTCTCAAGAGGATAAATTTTCACCATCAATTTTCCCTGAAGTACATTTTGCCTCTAGGTGAAAGTGAATCATTTTTGTTCCCATGCCAAAGCCCCCTCTGTGCTCCCATGGGACCCCTTTTCCTCTTGCCCCTCTCCAGAATAGGCTTTCCTTAAGATTTGTGTATTCTGAGTCCATTTTTTCTGTGTTTTTCATAATATTGTAATAATAAAGGGAAAAAGGCATACTACTGATGAAAATAATTGACTCCATTCTTTTGGGATACACTGTCACTGGGTGAAATCCCTGTTTTATAAGTTCACAGCCAAGCGAGCACAGATTGCTGACTGTTGGGTGCTGTATCAAAGCAGCCAGGGACACAAATTTAGGGACTTAATCTTGAGAAACACTGTCTCTTACAAGAGATCTCTAAGGAAAGATCACTGAAGCTGGAAATGAAACAAACAAACAAACAAACAAATCCGCTGAAACCATAATAAACAGTCCATAGATTATACAGAAAGCACAAGAGAGTTTCGTGTAGCACTTTATAATTTCTGTGGTAATGTTAAATCTATGATCTTGGAGTTTTTTTGTATATGTTGCCCAGTGTTACTTTCTTGTCTGTTCTGGCTCAGGTACTGAATCCATCTTCCTTGGTGTTTCTAACCAATGAATTATTACTAAAGTGGAATATTCATCTTTGGCCTAAACCCACAAGGAAGTGTTTTGGGGATGTTTGGCCAAAATCACTTTTCTTTAGTTACAAGTATGGAACAATATGCTCCTCACAGCTGCTATGGCAATAAAATCTGTACTTTAAGCCTGACTTTTGTATGTCTCATTGAGTGTTCAAGTTCAAGTCAAGTTTCAAATAGATTGGTTCAGTAGCTTTAGAGTTCTGAATACTTAACATTCATAAACATTTCTTCAGCTAAAACAGCCTAAACAAATTCCATTTGGACAATTTCAGGACATTCCAGAGCTGCTTCTGGCCTCTGAGTTGGTGACAGGCTAGTGTGATCCATCTGTGTGATGGCAAAATGTGACAGCCTTGGCCAGGCATCAGGGCCTCTTTATGCAGAGGCAAAATCAGGCCCAAGACGGAAAGATGCACTGCTGCAAACTACCAGCTAAACATATATCACTATCAATATTTATGATTACCGTGTGATTCTTGTAATAACAAAGGCACACAGAGATGTAAAGATAGATAAATGAATCTCTGAATAACACATTTTTCTCTCTGTAAAATAAGCCTTCCCCAGCAATTTTCTATTTTATCTTTTTTCATCTTAGCCCCGACACATGCTCATTGCTTTCATAAACACAAAACAGGGAAGTTTAATATGCACAGGAATCTAGTCTCAAGAACACGGTTAAACACCAGAAAAATACTCAAATGAAGAGCAAATGTCCAAAATGAATTTGAAATAGATTTTACCTATTTTACTTTGTACAGCATGTTTCCAGAGAGATTTAACAGATCTTTAAATACAGAAAAGAATATTTGCTGCTCTAAGCTGATGAATACCAAGGTTCACTGCTTTGCCCTCAGATAGTATGGAGTGCAGAGGTAAGTTAAACCAACACATTTCATCCCTCAAGAGAGGTAACACAGGAATTAAGGGCACTGAGAGGTAAAGATGCATTACCTGTTCATGTGCAGATCCAGTGGAGCTGAACCCTCCTTATGGCAAGAGGTAGGAAAACTGAAAATTATTGCAGATAATTTTATCAGTTCCTTAAGCTTTAAAGACCTCAGACTGTGCATCTCACCATCTGTTTCTCTGCTAGGAGGATGGAAAGATCATCCTCCTAATTTATCTCTGGTTTTTTGGTCCCCTGCCATTCACACCCCTAGTACTCAGAGCCCAGGGGAAAAAAAACAAAACAGGAAACCCCCCCCAAAAAACCAAAATTTGTGGGTGTAGGTTTCCTGCAATGCTTTTAAAATATTTTTTAATAATGAGGAGCCCTTTGTATCCTGTGTTAACTTTTTGGGACTCTGCCTTTCCAACGTCTTGAATCATATTGAGACCACAGCATCCTTCCTGTCATTCAAGTGAAATCCTCAACAGAACTCCCAATGACCTTATTTATGCCTTAATAAGCTGGCTATGATATCTATTCTTAACTATGGCTGTGCTCCCAAGACAGGAATTCCTGTGTGCAATGACAGCAGATTTGGGGTAATATTGGACTGCATAGAACTCATACGGTGTGATTCTTGGGATGTCCTGCTCAGAGCAAGGAGCTGGACCCAGTGATCTCAATAATTTCCTTCCAACTAAGTGTAGTCTATGCTTCCATGAATATTACCTAAGGTTTGGATTTTATATGTATCATTTTGGAAAGGTGTGACCAAGATAACTAGATTCATGTCCCCATTCATAACAACAAATCCTTATGTAAAATTTTAACCTCTTTTTGCCCTTCAGAAAACTTCTCTCAAATCTTTGCTCTGCAGACTGACACAAAACTAATGATTAGAAGTCAATCACTAAGTAGAATTATCATGTCTTATTGAGGATCCCAGTGCTTTTGCAAAACTGGTCAAATGGTTTCTCCCAAGTATTATGGAGTAATTAAACAAGCATTTTGATTAGTACATCCTTTGTGACACAGAATTAAGTGATATTGTTTTTAAAGTTTAAGTTTTCTTATTTTTCAAATCTGACTTCATCTTTCCTCCATCAAATTTCATCATGATTTCATCAACAAGATGGAGAGTGCCTCCGTTCTTAAATCTTTAATAAAATGATTGAGGTGAGAGGGTTATGGCTTGCATTTCAGTATGGCTAAAAAATTGATATGAGTTAGACATATTCCTGAAAGAACTCTCCTAACCTGGTCTACCCAGCAGGTCTCCATCCTGTCTTCATTCAAGTATTTTCCTAGGAAATATGTTGAGTTCTGTCCAACAGGTATCTTTTTATCACAGGATCAGAGACTGGTCTTGATACCTTTTCCAAAGCAGTCTTGTAGGGTTGATTTATTCAAGACCACCCCAGAAACTGATACTACATAGTTATCTGTAGTCATTCTACATCCATTTATTTTGCTACCTCTGACCTGTCTCTGAAGTCACCTCCAAAGAGATCTTGTCTCTAGAAACCTCATCTTAAGAACTGAAAAGATGTTTAAAAATATCTTGTCTCCATACATTGGCAAGTAATTTAGTCCACACTGAAGAAAGAGCAAAATTGTTATGGTAACAATAATTGTTATGATCATAATAATATAGAAATTTCCTGTTTTTTCTCATCCTAGAAAGGTCTTGATTTGCAACTGAGATGAGATCTCTCAGAGTTCATAATACTTTGCATTTCTTCCTTCCTTTTCTGTTTTGATAACCAGTAAAATTTTAATATTTTTTTCTGAGGTTTTCTAGAACAAAGTAAACCGTATCTGTCAGGGCTATTTTGAAAAGAATTAATCGTTCTTTGCCTCTAGGGATTGGAATAGATGATCTCTTGGGATCCCGACTATCCTAATTTCTGTGACTTAGTGATTTATCATCTTGAAGATTTTCTAGTAACACTGATTTCTTGTTATCCCCTGAAAAATTTACTTAAACGTAATAGGGACTAAGGAAAGAGGTGCAGTTAGGAAGAGTTTAGTAGATAGATTCCCAAATTCTTGCAGATGTCAGCCAGCTATGTTATAGGTGATCATCTTTCCTTTGTAACTCTCTTATGTCTCATTCATGTGACATGGAAACAATTACAAGAAAATGCAGATGTAGATTCCAGTAATCTCTTTGGAATAGATAAATAGACTTTGAAATAATTTACAAATGATGCACAAAATCTGTGAGCCATCTGCTCACTGTTGGGGAAAAAAAACACGTTTCTCCCAACAGGCTTTTTATATACAGAATTGCTCTTTTCACACAGCAAGGAGGAAAACAATAGATATCCAGCAGTCTGGAATGCAACTCGCTCACACGCGCTCGGAGAGCTGCATTGTGATCATCTCTCGTGAAAGCAATTAGGGCTAGAGCTGTGTGTATATTAAGAAATTGCTTTTTCCTCAGCCACATGTGCAACCAGGGCAAGGACCACTCACAGCAAGAACTGCCTGTGCTGTCTCTTCTCCAGACTGTAAATGAATTGAGGTGACTGTAAAATGGAAGAAGGCAAGGTGGCATTATAGGCCACACCAGGTGTTACCTGTACTGCGATACCTGCTCCTGTCAAACTCTTGGCAAACCTGAGAACAACTTCTGGTCTTATTCCAGTATCTTGTAGAGCTCCACCCATGCAAATCTCTGACAAGGTTTTTCTTAAAAGACTCTTGTATTCAGTGTATAAAATAAAAATCTAGTTTAATTCAGAAATAGGAAGGAGCTTTGTTATGCATTGTCCTTGTAGCAGCTGATTCAAGTGTTAAAATCCCTTTGAATTCGTGGCATGTAAAATGCACTCTAAGAATAATGGTTGAGAGGTCTTTTGTCTGATTCTTAATCATGTAAGTCACATAAATTTCGCTAATGTTTGCACAAGCCAAGTGACAGCATTCTTGGTGGCAGAATTGTCAGCCTTGACTCCACTGATCTACAGAGGATACTTCTCTACTGTGAGTCATAGTCTGCACGTGGCCATATCAGCACTTCAGATTTTCTTGACAACCCCATCTGTGTCTGCTGGCAGCACTCTCTAGGTTTGACCAGAGTGGAAACAATTCAGAACAATTCTGAAGCAATGAAATGCTGGTTGTCAAATAATCAGATTCCCAGCAAGACAGTGTCTCACCGCAGATGACAGTCACATTCTTCCTGCCAGGGAGATCCTGCTGAAAAGTCCTGGTGTGAAAAAGATGAAATATGGGGTTGGTGGATTTGATGTGAGTTGCAAGGGGGTGAAAAGGCTCGTGGTACAGTGGGAGGTCAGCTGAGCTCTCAGCATGTGCCACTATTCTGACTGAAGTGTCTTCATGGTGACAGGCATGTGGGCTGTAGGCTCCCAGATGCTGTACATGTTTTTTTTCTTGGTGTTGCATATCGTCAATCAAATGTGGAACAAGTGGAGATCAGAGTGGAGTCCAGTATGTTGATGACTGGTAGTAGAGGTCAAGGGTAGAGTCCTGAAAAAAAGGGTACAAAATTCCCATGTGTCTCTGGAATATATAGTTATTAAATCCCATTAGATTGCTATAGGTCTCAATTTTGGCAGCCAGTTTTATGAGGAACTAGGAATGAAGTCAAAATGCTCTGAGTGCAACACATTTCCTCCATCACAACATGCATCTCCTGAGTTCCACAAACTTTGTGAGTTTGAAAAAATATAGACAAATTATTCTGAAATATTCAGCACTAAGTATCAGTTCTGGCCAGTAATGAGACACAATTAACTGTATCAAAATTGGGAATACCCTTATGGTAGTAAGTGATCTGAGACTGAGCGCTGAAGTAGATCTCATCAGAGATGAGAGGCTTCTAGAAAGTCTACTGAATTAAAGATTAAAGAATTGGCTGCAGTTCAGATCTGTGAGATAAGTTGCTCAGCTGGGACCTTGACATGCCAACCTTCCAAATTTGGAAGAAAATGCTAAAAATCTCAGTCACTGGCCAATAGAAGGCCATCCTCCAATTACCCATATAACACACTACAAAGGAACATCCCATTGGATTCAATGGGATAATTCATTTGTGTTGGGGGAGGATGAAATAGGAAAGCCTTATAAAAGTTATTACCTGGCAAAAGATGCTGAGAATATAGAAACTATAAGCAAAATTGAAATGAAGACAAGTTTTGAGGTACCAAACGTCAGTTACTAAATAACTGGAAAAACAATGGCATGGCCACTGAAGGCTCACCACCCTCTCTGATTGAACAATACCCCTCCTTGATTAGAAAATACTCTCTGCTTGCACCAGGTCCAAGGGTCAGAGCAGGCCCTACCAACTTAAGCAGAGAGTACAAAAAGCAGTTTTTAGGGTTTACAATGTAGCGTCATATGGTAATACAATGACTCTCATAGGCGGTATGTAAATGCTATAGAATTTGTATCTTGTTCTAGATTGGTTAGTGAAAATTAGAATATTCAGCGCAGAACATGATTTATTGTATTGTAAGCGAGAACCACGGTATTCCGTATTCCGTATCCTGTATCCTGTATTTCTCTCTCTCTCTCTCTCACCTCTCTGACCTGCTCTGAGCTGCGCCTGGTGGTTCATAGCAGGTCTTCTACTCCCATGCTTTATTATAATAAACCCCATGCTCTAAGACCAAAATCCAGAAGTCTCTCATCTCCATCCTGGCCATCTGAAGCAAACCACACCGCAGATGGCAATCCTGGAGATCCTGGTCCTACACATTTGAGTAAATGGTTATGGGTGGGAACTAGAGTTATATCAGGAAAAGCAAAGATTATTAGATTCATACTTGTTTATGGTAAAAACAGATATATTTTTCTGCTATCAAATTTTACTGCTATCAAACTTTACTTAACTCTGAAATATAGCAACTGGTAGTAATGCTACTGTGATAGGGTCCTGCCCCAAGGGAATCCTATCTTGGCTCACTGTCATTTCAAAGGCTCAGAAATAAGGACTGCTTAGATCATTTGCAAATTTGGATGGGGAATCTGTAGTACAGCAGCGTTGCCACACAGCATTTGCACATACGGTTTTTGTTACCCATTGTCTGTTCAAAGTGCTAGACACTGGCCCTGTGACTCCTTTAAAACTTTCTTTTGTAATTTATTTATCTAGGAAACCACAGTTTACACTCAATGTCTGGTTTCCAGTGAAGTCTTGCTTTTATTTCCAGCTGACCTTGCTAAGGCACAAAGAAGTCAAACAACCAGTGAAAGGTCACTTGGTGATATTAGCCAATGACTTAGGCCAGATCACCACACAGTTCTTTCTGGCTAGTTGCTAAATCTTCCAGGACTTTCTTTTTTTCACTGCACTGCTCTTCTACTCACTTGTTTAAATTGCTCCTTTATGGAAGTTGCAGTGTAAAAGCCCAACATGTTTCCTTGGAGAAATATTTCATGACCCTATTTGTGGAAAAACCTAGGCAAGATAATTTTGTAGACATGGACTGTGTACCAGATGAGAGCATACACTGGTGTGTACTCCACAGTCTTGGTGCTCTAGTTCTCCAGACCTAATGACCTCAGAGATCTCACTCCATTTCCTTTTATCCAGCTGCTCAGGGTACTATTGAATGGAAAACAGTGGAAACAAGGAGATGAAGCAAAATTCATCCCAAACCATCCATTCATTCTGGCTTGCAGTTGGCACAGTTGCCTAACAGTGTCCATGGTGATCAATCCCAGTTGTAATGCCAGAGTCTTTACACCGTATGTTTTAACTAAGGTCACTAAATATTTTTTCTCAAGGGAATCTGGTAGACATGTTTGTTCAATCACTGGCCTTGCTTCACCCGTTCTGAAATTTTAAAAAGGGGTCCCCTAAGGCAGTACCTGTAGTTTGGTTGACTTACTAGGATGGCAGTGACAGACACCAGGACCAAAGTTAAGATGATCAGGACTGGAAAGGAGCAAGACAAAAAAAACCCCAATACAGTAAGTTCTAGCACTTAGGTAGAACTTGAAAGACAGAAGAGCATTATACGTATAATTACAATATTCTCCAATCACTTGATTAATTCTACTCCAGCAAAAGAACTAAATTTTCTGTTTGAACAGACTACAACAGCCACAAGGAAACTGACAGCATAAATAAAAGAACAAAACTGAAGGTATTTTTTCCTTTGTATAAGGGTCCCCTTCAAGAATTGTCTGTTTTTGTCCGAGATCACAACCCAACCTCTATTCCTGTGAGTGGTGCAGACAAGGGAATGGCCAATGAATGTGTGGGAGAACCAAGCAGCATGAGAGGACATTGGTACATGATGTGAATTAGGACAGAAAAAATGTGAGTATGCTGTCATCTTATATCTTGGCAGTGAAACTGTACATCCCAGCCTAAAGAGACTAGAAAACAAGGCAAGCAAAATAAAGGGAACAAGAAAATTTTATTCAATTTGCAAGAACAGAAGACCCCCTAACTCAACTACTCAGTCTTCTGGTGGACTTTCCCTGCAAAGGATTGTTGATGGACCATTCCTCTTCATGAACCTGGTTTCTGAGAGAGGAAAATAGAGTCATTTTGTGTCTTGTAAATGCTCTGGAAGACACTTTATTGCTCTCCCTTGTGCCCATACAAAAAGCTGTATCACATCTGTGGTTATGCACTGCACACGGTGTTGACAGTTCCAGAGGATCAAAAATCACAAGCCTGATTTTCAAAACTGTGTGATTAATTCCCAAAGTATCAGTATATTTCATCTGATTGATTTTAAAACTACTACATTGAACTGCTTGGCCTGTCTAAGCTTTGGAATTATTCCTGTCCCTTTTCAGCCCCAGAGTACCTGATTCCCTAAAGGGTCACCCTAGATTTCCAGCTCCCACAGACGCAGAGGGGAAGATGATCCAGTGCCTTATTCCTAGAGCTCTTCTGTCTTCCCCAATCTCATTGGTTAGTCACCACCCATTTCTCTCTTCATACCACACAGCCCTTTTTCTCCTCCAAAGACATATATCCTTAGTTCTTCCCTTAGTAATTTTTATCATCTTGAAAATCCTTACTATAGATGTCTTCCTCTGCCACACCTCAAAGTTAGCATGTCAATCTTATGAGTCCTTATTTATTTCCTCTGTTTAGCAGGAGGATAAAGGGCGGAGGGTTAATCCAGAGTAAGAAGCCTAGGCATGAAGAATTTGTTCCTCAAGAATTTGGGTTTTTCTTGTTCTCTCATCTCTTCTGTAAGGACAGACCTCAGAAGAAAGGGAGTGCAGCTGATTACCCCCATTATGTTCTTTTCCCATTGGCAAACAATGTTAGATTTTTTCCCCAGGAGACCCAAAATTCAAGAGGAAACTGGAGCTGTTCTTGTGGAACTCACAATGGTTCCAGCTACAAATTAAATAGTGTCTCTTCCACTCCTCTGCCAAATCATATAATAAAAATTGCTTTCTGCTGTATAACAAATTATGAACAGAGTGTCTGCAGATTGCGCTGATAAATCTTATCACAAACCATATACAGTTGTGACACAGAGGCTCGAAATTAGATCCTATTTTCCTCCTCTTATCAAATGGACCGTCCCACCTGTGAGAGGTCAGCATTGTTTCCCAGCAGGGCTCTGCCTTCCCTGATGGCCGCGCTACTGTTTCTAGGTGGAGTTCACCATGTAATGACCTGGAGCCACAGAACACTCTGGGTCACAGGAGCTTCAGTGCCGGGACCCTATCTTGACTCCTGCCCTGTCCTGCCAGCTGCCAATACCAGCTGTTTCCTCTTGTAGATCTACCACACCACTGAATGTTTTAAAAATGTTTTTAGCAGGGATGGGAAGTGTCCAAAGGAAGCAGACAGGATGAAAGGAAAGAGAGTTCACTCTGGCTGATGGCACTGTAAAAAGAACTGGGAGTAATTTAGCAGTGAAATACCTAAGTAGTTAAAAACTTCAAATAAGTTGTTGCTGCTGCCAGCTCTGTTCCTGTCACCTCCTTAAACTATATTTCTTTATTTGGGCACTTGGAAGAAATTCTTTTCTTCTTCCTGGTAATGTGAACTAATGAGCAGTTGAAGCTGCTCTTGGGACATTTCCAAGAGACAGCAGTATTTTCTACTAATGTGTATGTGCATTTCAAGATAATTACTATTCTTCTTCCTGCATCTGTATCTGTATATTTATACACATATACTTAATACATGCACAGATATGCAAATTTCAGAGCTGGTTACATTTTTCTGAAAGGTGATGTTTATTTAGAGATTTAGGTCTAGTTTTGCAGATCAGTACTTCCAAGTGACCCCTATGACTCTATAATAAGTTATAAAGACAAAACCACCTCCCCACCCTGTTATTTAGACCTTGCAAATGAGCTGTTAGGAAAGGAGCAGTTATTATAATCCATTTACAATGAAGAAAAATGAGTTAGAAAATAGATACAATTTACCAAATAATACTCAGCATGTCTCTGAGGTTATAATCTCATATTTTGAATTGTTAACTCTGGAAAGTAGGACCTGTATTTTTTTTAATATTTGTTAGGAAATACAAAATGCCATGAGAGCCTGAATTAAAATGGTGATGTTGTACAAAGTAGTTGTAGTACTAGTAGTAATAATAATACCAATACCAATACCAATAATAATAATAATAATAATGATAATAGGTTCTGTTATAATTTTAATAGTTTAATAAATATTGTGCTAATTGGAATTATGTACTAAATTGAATCAAATTCAAAAGGAAAAATTCACTTCAGGCATCAAACTTGATGTGTGAAGAAGAAACTGTTTGTCCAGTTATAAATGTTTTTGTTTTTAAATATCTAGTGGAGGAAGGAAGGTTTTCTGATTGATATAATAACTGGACTGGGAGTTGGAGAGCCTGGGTTCAATTTGCAGCTCTTTGCAGACTTCCTGTGTCACCTTGAATAAGCCATTTACATTTCCCAGTTCTTTTTCCTCCCATCAAAAAAAGGAATAATTATATCTACTAACAACACAGCAGGTTTGTGGGACTAACTTCAGAAAGGAGACTAATAATTTATAGAAGAGTTCTGACTCTTGGAAGTTGCTCTACAACCTCATGTTCTCAATATGCTCAGAGCACCAGACTTCAGAGCACGCTGGAGGGTCTATTCTATCTCCTGTGCACATGAGGATCTATATTAAACTAAGCTGGATAGGAGGGATTCTGTTGATATTGTGCATCTGGGAAGGAAGATTTCTGTAATCTTTATATTGCTGTTGATCCTACTTATGACTCTTTGTAAGTTAAAAGGTTGTCTAGTATGTTCAGGGCATCTGCAGCAATTATAACATTTAAATAAATAATTTTTAAAACATTTGGAGGGGTCTTGGAGATTTTCCCAAAATTGAAGAAGTCATGTGTTATTAAAACTTTGAAACTAAAAATATTTTCAATTTGTTTTTTTTCCTTTTTTTAAATAAAGCTTAATTCCTTTTTATTTGTAGTCATTTGACATCAGAACACATTCACAAGCAATGTATGTTTTGCGTGTGTTGCATGTATGTATTTACATGTGTGTGTGCTTCTGCACATGCAATGTGTATGCATAAAGAAAATTTCCTCTGGGTGCGTGAACTTGTGTATGAAAGTAGGAACAATAATTTTTGTATTGCAGCTGTGGCTGTTTTCAACATCAAAGCGAAATGCAAACAGTAAAAGTAAAAGAAGAGGGAAAAAAAAGAAACATAAACCAAACTATTATTAGAGAAGAACAAAGGAACTGATCCCACAGACAGTTTTTCAACAGCTGGCAAGGTTCATCAGCTATTTTTACTGGTCTAGTGCCTGTCCTCTAAACTCTGTCATTTTTTCTGTTTTGTTTTGTGTAGTTTTTTTGTTCATGAGTATCACTTGTGGTTGGATTGATTTCAATTATGCAGGTGTATGTGTTAACTAAAACCATACTGAAGTCAAGGAAGTGCAAAAATCAGCATCCTCAATAGTTCTGGGTGGACTTGTTGCCTTGATCTGCCATGCAGGTGGCCTTTAGATAATATACATTTAACAACTGGTCCAGCATTTCAATTATACTTCCTGGATTTTGTCATGCCGTAAAACAACCCTCCAAGTAAGTACCTTCATTCCCTTTTTGCAGTAAGCTGGGAGAGCCTCTAGACCATCAGTCATTGACATTCAGAGTTTATATTGGTTGTCAAGCAGTCAAAAAGTTACTCAAAAATCACACGACTAAATAAAACTGGGAAACTCCAGGTTTCTTTTGGTTCCTTCTTTCTAGATTGCAGTCGTGGTCTAGAAACTGGAATATATTTATTTTATAGGAGGAAAACTGAGAATCTCAATCATATGACCCCAGGAAATGAAGTTTGATGGAAAAGAAACAGCAAACTGCCATAAGATTCAGGATGCAAATTACGAGAGTTGGCAATGCTGAAGTCATATATTCCTCTTCTTCTGAATCTTAGATTGACTAAAAGAGATGGGCTTTCAGCATCTTACAGAGATGTGCATGTATCTAGAAGTTTCATCCATAAATGATTCCTGCTGAAGCAGCTTTTCTTCTCTTTATGGGACTGATGAGAGTATTGTGACTAGTAGCAAAGATTTTTTACTACCAACAATTCCTCAGGAATAGATTATGAAGGAAATCTGAGAGACTATTTTTAAGAATGTACTGATTAAAGAAACGTCGCTGTCTAAAAGATGGGATTTGCCTATTGTGAGGTAATTATTTACAGTTAAGGCTTTGGAAGAAAGTCATCATTGGGCTAAGGGAATGCAACTGCTGACTGAAGCAGAGTAGCATCCATAAATAGGGTGCAGATAGGAACAATAAAGATTCTTTGGTTTTGTCACTTGGGAATATTTTCCAATTATGTTTTCTAAAAAAGGCATTAATTCACTGAAAACTGCACATAGAGCCAGAAATTAATCAAATCAGTAAAATATTTTTTTTGTCCCATCTGTGGTGTTATGTTAGCTTGTGACAGGCCCATGATTATTATTTCCCATTGTGTCAGGTTCAGAATTCCCTCTCTCAGCATCTGTTTCTGGCAGTGCGATGTCTATAAATGTCTATCTGGACACAGGCAGAGATTTCAGATACATAATTTTCTTACATAGCCCCTGTAGGAATGGAATGACCTAAAATGAGTCATTCCTTGCTCCTGAAAGTTAAGCAGGAGCTGTCTAAGACTACCCAATAGGATAGGCCTCATATAGGGACCTGAAGTTAGTATTTTCTTTCAAATTGCAGCTCTGAAATCCTGGATACTGAGTAGGCATTGTCACCTGCTTCAATATGGAGAAGAGAGAACCTTGCTCAGGAAATTTAAATATGAATTTGAATAATTGTTCAGAAGAGAAGGCTCGTGCTCTGTGGGGGGGGGATTTGGAAATAGAGTTGTCCTTCTCTAAGAAGCTTGTTCCTATCAATTCCTATCACCATTAAGCAGGTTGGCTGCATGGATGAAGGGAGCTCACTGTGTTCCTCTTTTCTGGGAGCTGAGCTGCTCCCAGAGTACAATTCAGAGTGCAATTGTTATGGACACAATTTAAGCCCCTATGACTGAAACAGAATGATACCAACTTCAGTTTTCCACCTGCTCAGTACATGATTCCACCATTCCTCATTTTGTAGGTGGTTACGTCCTTCAGTCTGCATGAAAGCCTAATGCAGGGGTGGTGGTGGAGTGAGATGTGGTCTCCTGCGTGATCCAAGAGCGTCCTGATTCCCAGACAGACACTCCTGGCCGCTGTATTCCATAGCGTGCAGGCAGACCTATTCTATCACTTGTGCTGGTGGAAGGCACAAACACCCTCACACACCCCAGAGCCTTTCATAGGCTCAGCATTACCAGGAATACAGAACTTCAGAGGGCTCAGTCATCTGGGTATATTTCAAAGGTGTTTATTCTTTGAAGGGATCCAGGGACGAAAGAGACTGAGGGACTCTGCGTGACCACAGATATAGGGGTGAAGGGCCAATAGGATGGGGAGGAGGCAGGGAAATACAATGACAACCAATGGGAAGGAGGGAGGGGTGGAGTGTGTGATACAATGAGAACCAGTGAGGGGAAGGGAAGGGATACAACATCAGGGATACAACAACAACCAATCAACATAGGAAGATTAACACAACCTTAGGGAGGGACCATTTAGCCAACACTCAGAGGGTGTTTCAACCTCAGGGTTGTCCCACCAGTTTGCTGCTGCTGTAGTTACCTCTCGGGTTCTCCGAGATGGTGCCCTGAGTTCTGCCTGTGTGTCCTGAGTCATGCCTTCCTGAGGGGCAAAGCATAGTTAGGCTGTTTCTTGACTTGCATATGGATTGCTTGGAGCTCAGACTGGGCTAGCAGTAGGCCTGGTTTACTGAACTAGCAAGTGTTCGTCGGTTCTTTCCCCAGGAGCTGGAGTGGAATCCTATCTTTCTTTGGGCTACCTTTAATTTATATACACTGAGCCCTTTCAAAAGGACTTTGTTAGATTTTGATCATGACCATTCTTGGGGTAAGTACATTTAGCTTTGGAATTACTTGATAACATGTGGAATAATATTTACATTGGCCTACTATGAGAGGAAAACATCAATATTTCAAACTGTGTTCCACATGTTTACTTTTTAAATCCTCCTAAGCCAGCTAATTTTTACACTGAGTCCGTACATTCATTACCTGGTATCACACACTCAAAGAAAATGTCTATGGTCTGATCAGGCTGATTTCCCTACGCATACAAAATCATTCCTGACACAAATATTTGTTCTTAAGGGTATTTTTATTAAGAGTATTGTTTGGTCTTGCTTTAACTAACTAATCAGAAGTTTTACCATGAATTCCCTTGGGAAAATGTTCCACTGACTAGTAGATCTCACTACTAGGAACTTGATTCTGGCATTTAGACTATTTTTTCTCTTGGATCATTTTGTCCCTATTAATCTATTATTTTATTTCTTCCTGCATGAAAATGTAAAAAGTCCTTCTAAGGCATCATCAAAATGTTGAGAAGTGTTAGAAATTATGCTTTGAATGTCCACAGTTGGGTTTTGATCTTATTGCCTATAGTGTCCTTTCAAGATCGATATGGGATCCAGTCTGGCCTCCTGCTGCTGATCCTAAATGGACCCTACAGTCACCTGGGCCTGGTTCTGTCTGACTGTATTGGCTACGTAATGTCCTTTGCTGTGTGAGCAGAACCTCGTGGAAAAAATTCGGCTTCTTAGGAATACCTCTGCTGCCATCTGAAATGCCCTGATATTTACCAGCTGGGCACACAAGATAGTTTAGGTATCACATAGGACATGCAATGCACCCACACATATATGGAGAGACTCATGGAGACCGTGGAATATTTCAGGACATCTAAAATATTTCTATGTACCTATGTTTAGACAGCTGAATCTCATCCTGAATTTCCAGAGGATGAATATTGAGATCTCTCTCAAAGCTATCAAGAAGTGTGTTTATTCAGCTAATTTAACCACACAGATTCTTCCTTTTGCTGCCATGTTTTAATGCCTTTCTCTGATGGTTCATTTAGTGCTTTTACTTTACAATAGGACAAGTAGAGTTTAAAAGTTAAGAGTACTCCATTGATACCTAATCCAAATATGCTTTAAAATTATAGCCTAACCATGGAGCATGAAATATATGGTTACACTGGATATTCACATTACCATCTGGCTTGGCATCAAGCGTGAGTATCCTGGTTAGAAGTGTGTTCTTCTCCCCCAAACATACAATGAACCAAATGTGAAATTTGTGTGCTCTGAGCACCTGAACTGAAAGCCTAAAATCATCAGGGTGTCTACCACCTACTGAAAGCAATCCCGAAATACTTATTCTGGAACTCTGTAGTTTGAATGCTTATTTATGAAAAATAGATCCCTACTGATGTCTCAGTGCAATACCATGGTTATGACCCCCAAGGAACGGATCAAGACTGACACTTCCCTGCCAAAAACTGAGAAAAAAAGTATTTGTGTGCTCAAAACACAAACTAAGAGGTCTGCACAGACAAGAAACTCTCTTATTGTCCAACATTTACTTGGACATTTACTTGACTCTAATATAACCACAATAATTCCATATCACTTATTTATGTCATGTATTTTGCAAGAAAAATAGTTCTAGAAGATGCTACTTTTTTGTTGGATCAATTAATTATTTGAACTTTTGTGAAAATTATAACACATCCAGCTTCTCCATGCCTCTGTGTCTGAAATGAAAAATGACAAATTTTTTTGAGTTTTGTTTCACTGTGATCACTTGGACAGGAATTTTTCTCTGCTCTGGTTGGGTGTGAAGATTTCTTTAGTAAAGCTTTTTGTTTCCTCTAAAAAATGATGGCAAAATTCATATTGGTGCCATGTCACACTTGGGAATGTAAAGCTGATAGACATGAAAAATTCAGGAAGAACAGACAGCTGCCCTTTTATACTGGTTTAACTGGGGAATTATTACAGAATCATAGATAGATTTGGATTGGAAGAGACCTTAAAGATCACCCAGTTCCAAGCCCCCTGCCAGGGGAAAGGATGACTTCCACTGGACCAGGTTTCTCAGGGCCCCATCCAACCTGGCCTTGAACACTTCCAGGGATGGGACATCCACAGCTTCTCGGCGCAACCTGTGCCAAGGCCTCACCACCCTCACAGGAAATAATTTCTTTCATATTATTTAATTTAAACCTACCCTCTATTTAGAGCCGTTCCCTTGTCCTATCACTACATGCCCTTATGCAACGTCCTTTTCTGTCTTTCTTGTAGGCACCTGTAGATACTGAAAGACAGCTACAGAGTCTGGCTAATCCTCATAAAAGAGCAAAATCCACTAAACTTGTTTATTTGTATATGAAAAGATTGTCATCTATTTACCTGGATTGAGACAACGTTTTGGAAACACAATTATTAACAGAACTAATAATATAATATACCAAGACTTATACCCTCAAAATCAGCATTACAGATAGTCATGCAATAACAACTGTGTAATTAGACCCTGGAATTTTGCTTTCAGCCCTAAGAAGTCAGAAGCTACCTCTAGTGTTGTATATGTCTTGTGCTTTACTCACAGATATGCAATGCAGAATATGTCTGCATTTCTGCTGACCCTGTGCATTACAAATCATATTCTGCTTCCTCTCAAAATCATAAGATTAAAAGAAAAAAAATCATAAATCTGGAATTCTTTTGATTTACCTTCTGTCATCAGGGGTGTTAGCTTTGAAGTCTTCAGGAGTTTCTTCAGGCATGATATATCTGCCTTAAAAAGAGAAAACTATGGTTCATACATGGTCCTGAGCTGAAAAGTGATTAGAAAAACAAACACAGAAACAAGCACAAGCCCTTGTTTGGGGGAACGAAAACTGTGAGGGTCCCCAGTGCTAACTCACCACTTGTCTAGTGTTTTTCCTTTGTATAACTGCATATTATTTATATTTGCCATATAACTTTACTAACGCAGATGGGGCGATACCCCAGAATGTGCTGCAGTGTGCTCCATCGGGTTCTGGACTAATTAATGGTGTCTCTTTCCAAGTTTTTGCATTCCCTTCAAGCAGTACTGATGAACTTTCACCTCAGACATTGTTTTCTGATGAAAGTGAAAATATAATTTGCCTTTACTTGCACATTCCTAGTAGAAATGGGCTGTTGCCTGTAATTCAGATGACACAGCAGCTCTGGGTTTCCCAAATGTCTGGGTCTCACTTATCTGTTTTAATCACCTTAAACATCCTTCGTAATCATGGCTGATGTGCGCATATCAGCAAATGCAGAAATTTACTTTGGGTCAATTAATGTGGCCATAAAATTACCAGATGGGTAAATGCAGCTCTTCCCTTGCTGTGCACTCAGGCACTTTTCCAAACTGGGAATGGATCTAACCACACCCTGCAGAGCTGAGGTTGTGAATACATGCAAAACTACTTTTGTGGATGCGACTGCAGAGAATTTACAGCTGAAGCCCCGGGGAAACAGAGGCGGGGTGTGCCCACTGTGTCTCTCATGGCAATAACAGGCACAGCTTCCAACTTGGCAGCTCATCTCAGTCTGAGTTTCAAATATTCACCAGAGGAGCTAGCAGAGATTAACTTTCAAAGTTAGGTCAGGAAAGTCGTTCCCTGTCTTAATGCTCTTGAGCACAAACCGTTCCTGTCCTGTGCTTACCCCACTGTGTACCTGAAGGTTTCCAGGAGGAGTGGTGGGATGAAATATGAGTGTCTTCAGAAGGTATTGATGCAAAAGTGAGCACATGTAAATGTCTCCAGGTTTTGCCTTGTGAGCTTTTACTGCTCTGGGTAAGAGTAATTTTCACAGAAGTTCTCTGCTGCTGGAATTGCAAAATTTGCCACTGTTCTCCTTATCTTAATTTCAAAAGCAGAGATTAACAATACTTTATGTATTCACTGATTGCTGCTACCCAAAGGTAATGGATGAAGGAGCACCTGTTTGGTGATATAGTGAGTGATGAAATAAAAGTGAATGTATTTTTGCACACACCCCGGTTCTTCAAAATATATTGTTTTACCTCCAACATATATTAAATTACTGCACATGTAAATATATTTTCTATGCATCCATAATGATACATAATAAAGTTATGTATATCATTAAAAAATATATTAATTTTATACTTTATTTGTAAGATGAAACTAGTCAACTGTACATGAAAATTTGTCTGAACAACATAGGAAAAGGGAGGAAGTGTTAAACACAAGAAAGGTTGATCAGAGAGCTCTTTCTGTCATGATCTGTACTTTCAGCTGTAACTGCTCTGAATATTGATGACTACTTACTGTACTTATAATCAAACTCTAAATTAAGCTCATATTTACGCTTTTGGTGTGGTATTTTACTTGAAAACATGGATTGTCATGGTTTTCCTGTGTCTGTTTTCTGCACCTTTTCATGAATATGATAATTAAAGAGCTGAGTACCTTACATTCATTTTTTAAAGAGAGCTAAAATTTTCTCCCCTCCACTCATATTTGCAAAAGGGGGTTAACCTTTTGTATTGACATTGATTAAATTAAACAGGATTTAGATCTACACTGGGTTAATGGTATAGAACTTGCATGGGATCAGATCCCACTGTTTTTGAATAGATGGGAACAAAACCAGGTTCACAGTGTAGAAAGCTTGTATTAAATTTTGGTTCAGTAGAAGGTATGGAAAGAATATAGTTTCTTCTTAAAATGATTTATTTAAATTGGTAGACTAGAATTATACTTAAAACCAAGTGTCTAAATGCACCTGTTTAAGTCAGCTTCTTGTTCTCTCAGGTATTTAGGCATTGAATTTTCCCCATTAGCAGCATGATTGACACTGTGGTCCTTACAATAACACATGATTATAACTCTGAAAATAGCAATTACATAAAATGGAAACCAGATGTTGCATGGAATTTGACTCTCTTGGTTTCTCAGTGAAGTAGATGAATTTGTAAAGCAGAAAACCACAATCATTATTCAGATGGATTGTACATGAATTAATGACATAATATCTAAATCATATATGGTTGAAAATAATGATTAACTTCAGCTATCAAGATAAGCTAATGGAAAACAGATTTTTTTAAGAAAAGAATCAAGGACATGCTCTTTTCAATATACTTTATCTTTACAGTAATAACAAAACCAGACCTGCTTGAGCATTTCTTTATCCCTTAGATATCAAGGATTTACATTAAAAATAAACTCTTCACAACTTTTAACCTCAGGGAGTGAACTAAACAACCATTTCTGTTGCTTTTTGTTGAAGGCAAGTGCTTTACCCTTTCTTGCTGGAGCAAGTTTGATCAAATCACCTCTCCTTAATGATAGTGTTCAGTGAACAAACCTCAGCAAATGTTCAGGTTTGTGCCTGCGCAAGTATGTAGTGGCGTTCTGTCCACACAGCCAAATTCATAGCACAGACATGCCACTGGACATACTTTGGCAGACTGGCAGAGCAGCCTCTCAGAATTTTAATGCATTCATAACAATGAATATCAACCCTTGGTTAGTAACATCCTAAGTGGTTAAGTTTATGAAAGCCCTGGCACATCATTTTCACTATCATGTATTCTCAATGACATCATCATTGTAAAATTAGGAACTTTCTTTCTCTCTTTCCTGCAGATGTGGAAGTTTGAAATTGCATTCCATGGTCCTGTGCCACATTTCATCAGCGTTTTTCCTTTGCTTTCTCCAAAGACTGGCCACATGTGGTGTGTAGATTGCTGGTGCTGTTTGGGATCTCATATCAAATACTGCTACCTAATCCCAGGCGGCCTCGGCGGGCCCACACCTGCAGCTGATTGAATCCTCCCGGAGTACAAAGCCCTGATTTACAGCATCAAGGATACAGGGCCTGGTTGCAGCTGGGCTCCAGCAGGAAAAGGAAGTTGTTCATCATCTTGTGTGCATTTCATTAACAATAGTGTACCCGATCTGTAGCTTATACAATAATTTCAAATCACTGACAGAGAGCATTATGGTGTTTGGCATTAGGAGGAAAAATAATTCAGGATGGGCAAATTAAATGTGAGCGTGAGGTTTTCATGTGACCCAGTAAAGGTCCACATGCTGATTTACACTGGGAGGGCTAATCTTGAAATATTTTCTTTCCTTAACTTTGTCCCATTTCTTTCCTCTTGTTTGATGAGCAGACTGATACAGCACTGTGAGTCTCAGTGTAGGAGAGCATGGGGGAAACCTGTCTCAAGTTATAGCCCTTTCAGAAGAAAAGGTCTGTGAAAAGAGTTCTGAAGGAAGGGATGGTTATGGCTACAAACTTATTGTCTTTAAAAACAAGGAACTCATGGTTCAGAAATGAGCTTTGAGATAAATTCTGCTGTAGTCTTGCTGGGCCACAAAGGGATTCATCTAATGAAATTTTCGTATCTGCATCAGATAGATGTACTGCTGTGGGCGGAAAGGGGAGCAATTGGGGCGATGTTCTTCAAGCCTGTAAGTCCCAGCCTTTCAGGATCTACTAGCCCATGGATTTAGAAGAGGTTGTGGGTATTGTTTCATGGCAGAACAAATCTTGCACTTCTTTCACTGGTCTAAAAGGTTTATGACTGACAATTCAGTCATTTGACTCCCTTATAACAGATGACTCTTTACAAAAAATATCGCATCCTTTATGAAATAGTGTCTTTGAGAGTTTTTGTCCCTTTTTAGAGGACCTGGTTTCTCATTTTAAGAGAATCTATTTTTTTCTTAAGAAAATTGTCTTTTTTTCTTCCACTTTCCCTAATCAGAAGGTTTACGAATAGGCTTACAGGAAAAAGCTCTTGCATACCTGAGCCTTTCAAATTCAAAAGACACAAACTTTGGATGAACAGTCCCTAAAGTGATCTCAGAAGCAATCTAGTAGTTTCCTGACTAAATGGTACACTTTACACTCAAAAGGCATTGAATTTCTGTAATTTCAGTGTCAAATATAATTTATATTTGAAGACATTGAGCTTAAGAATCTTTAAAAAAATACATCTAATACTTATACAAATTGAGCATATTTCTGATACCGTTAAGACAGATAACACTAAGACAATTAAAAGCTACCTTATTTACTTGGTGATCAGGGAACTACAAAATCTTGAATGACATAATTTTTAAGAAACACATAGTCATAAATGCAATTGAAATGGAGTAAGATTTGCACTCCTAAAATCTTAGTTCAATGGTTTAATTATAATTTATCATAATCCAACAGTGCTCTTACTCAAAAGCAAATAAAGAAAGCATTTGTGCTTAAATAAACCCATCAATTCTTTATCCATTTATTTCATTAATGTGCAACATGAAATGTTTTGCTGGAAACAATTCTCTCTAATTTGCAAACACAGTCGATGACTGCAGCTCTTTAATCAAGAAATAAGTTTAAACAATACAATGTTAAAACTGCAAAAAGAAAAAAAAAGATTTTCCCAACATTTATTCTTGTGATCACACCATATGTGTGGCAACTGTGTGAATAGTATCACATTAATTAGTATGGTTTTCTGGGAACAAAAAAAAAAAAATTTGGAAAGTGTGTAAGACATTACCCAGAAGACTCATTTGTGTAGATAGTTTTTGAGGTATAAATCACAGGGAGAACTCAGCTGTGCCATTTGCTGTGAGATTTTGCTTCAGTGCTGTGAACGCCTAAAATTATTAACTAAACACTGTTCTTACAGGGCATATAACAATGAGAATAGGGATAGTTAGGACGTTTCTCTGTCTCAGATGGTTTTCAGACTTAAGCCATATTTCCTTTAGCACCACATGCTGAGCAACATTTTCAGACTCATTTTAATGGGTACCCAGTTACAAAAAAATGTAACTTCTTGAGTTACTTTAGCCTTCTCAGCCTTTTTTCTGTTGTTCCTTATAGTGTCTCCTCACACATCAGTCCCAAATTTGGCATTCTTTACTGTGTAAGGTCTGTACTAAAACCTTCACTTTCCTATTTGCTTTTTCTCCCTTAATCTTTTCTCTTTTTCTCCTCTAATTTAATTAAACTAGTCATGATTAAAAAAATAGGAAGACTGAAGAGATTTGTCCCAAATTGGATATCCTGATTTCACGAAGGGAAGACTATAGGATAAGTTATCTTGCATTCTGAATCCAGAAATATGAATCTAATTGAGGACTGGAACAAATCCATTAGATTTGTCTGTAAAAATGATTTCCCTTGAATAGTCATCCATACAGTACTGTTGCTGATACAGTTGTAAAAAACATTTAGCACTTTATAATCCAATCTCTGCCCCTATACAGGCCTGGGAACGTATTCTGCTTAGGAGGGTAACAACTTTTACAAAGTGTTCCTCATGGAAATCACCTGGAAAACTTCCAGGATGGCATTCCAGAAGTTATAGTTTTAGCAGTCACAGAAATGCACCACACTGCATTTCCAGATCCTACATACAGTAAAATGATTGTATGGGGTAGCACCTTCACCTCAGCCTGAGAGACCATTATTGAATTGTTTAGCGTTTGATGTGCAACATGGGATGCTCTGAGGCTCTCAGTCATTGCTGGCCAACCTCTGCTCACAGAACAGCCAAGGGTAAGACCTGAGTTGACTTTACAGAAAGCAGATTTAGACCAATACTGAGAACCTTTGGCAGTTCTACATTGCTCAGATTGATCGTGTACAGGTCACGATTCCATATGTATAGGCATGCATGTTTGGGAAAGGCATTGCAATTTCTTTGAAAATGTTTTTTTTTTTTGCTACAACTATTTAATGAACTGCCCTTTTGATATTTTGGCAAAAATCTTTATCTTTTGCATGGCTGTAGTGCCAACATTTAATTTGGCACAGTACACACAGTATGATGGCTTTAAATAGAACAGAAATTACTTGAAACCTAGTCTACAGCATTTAAAGAAAACATTTCATAATGGGCCAACATGTTCAGCCCTGACTCATATCAGTTTTTAGGCTATTCCATGAGTAATGTCATCAGGGTTTGAGCCATCTATCAGACAGGCTGTTAGGCTTTTATCTAGGTATACACAATATAAATAACACTGAACCCAAAGCATGGATAAAGCATGAAACTTATCTTGGAGCCATGTCAAATTCAGAGTTCATATGTAGATTAAAATATTAAATTTGTTGTATTTGATTGACTATTTGTTAATAAGACTTCAAGAAATCCAGTGTAGATTTGATAGTCTACCACAGTAGTTGCTGCCTAAAATGTACGTATTAAAAAAATGCAATACCTTTCAGAAAATGACCACTGAAATATTAAATAAGGTACAATGGCAAGTATCAAAAAATGTAAAAAAGACTGTACAAAGAATCATAGAGTTTTTTCAAGGACTTTAAAGAGGGAGCTTTCTGGCTCTTTTCTGAGTAGATTTCACCAGAAATGTCCAGAATTCATATAGACACAAATCCTGTGATTCTTTTATATGAACTGAGTCTAAACAAGACAGAGCATATATGGTAAGCCATCAACTCCAAGCTGAATGAAGTACCAGAAATGATGTTAAGTATCTTTTTGTGTTGAAAAATACTTGATTTAGAGCTAGCTTGGTTGTATTCTCATTCTTCTCCTCCCATTGTGCTTCTTCCGAAAAACTGTGATATGAAGAAAAAAAATCAATTGGTTTACAAAACTTCTTGAATGCTGTTGTTTTACATTTTAGTTTGTAACATATCATTCCCTCTCCTGATACTGTCTGCTCTGATTTTGAAGCTCCCTCAACCAAGAGATATATTTATTTTCATTTGTTTAGCACAGACAAGTTTTCTAAGGTCTGTTTTGGGTTTTTTTTTCCTGGAAAGAGGGTGATATTGTAAACTGCAGAATATACAGGGAAGATTTCAGGAGGAGATGGCCTATTCTATTCTATTCTATTCTATTCTATTCTATTCTATTCTATTCTTTATCCATAATTCTTCAAACATGATCCCTTAATGATACTAATATGTGAGGATCCTTTCACTCCTTATAAAGTAACATCATTTTACTTTTGAAAAAGTGTCTCCTTATAAGCATTTCTATATGTAGTCTTTCTCTTCTTGAACACTACTCCAGAGATGCATCTTGCCCCCTTTCATTTCAGTTCACAAGTCTTTATTTTTTTCAGCCAAAGGCTCCTTTATTTGGTAAGTAGCAAAGCAGAACTTTATCCACATGTTGTCACCGCTGGTTTCCAAAATAGCCTATTCAAGTGGGTTGGCACATTTCAACAGAAATGTGTGTAGAACTGAAAACAATATCTGGCTTCTTGAGTTACCAGACTTAATTGTGCCAATGTATGCTTTCATTGCCTGTTGCTTCTCCACAGCTTTCTCAAACATAAACAAAACAGAGTTCCAAAATATTAGAACTTTCCAGCTTTGAGCAAGTTGTTTTCTTCCTCAAATCAAGTAAGGGAGTTTCTAGTTGTCAAAGAATGGAAAAAGTATTCACAAATATTTTTTCTACCCAACTGCCTTTAAATGCCTATTCTGTATTTTTGCCCATCGTGTTGCTGATGTGTTTGAGAATGCAGCAGAGGGGAGCTGCTGACTGCTGACTGCCACCCTGAGGTGTCTGTGATGGCACAACTCTCTGCAGCACCAGTTGGGTGCCCTCTTTACCCATTTAATCATAATGTATTTATGTATGCTAATTAAGAACAGCTCATACACTGTTTAGTATTGTACAATACAATAGAACTGAGTGTGATCGATTCAAAGAATATCATTTGGACCTTATGAACTCTGTCAAGTTTGAGAGTCATTCCTGTAACCACCTGCTATTTACTGTGAGCTCCTTGGCACCACATACCATTCATACCCATGTGCATATGAATATGCTAACATGTGTTTTGTTCATGCTTCATAAACTATGTTCCATAAAACTAGGTAGAGCACTCTCCAGGAATAAAGATAGCAGTGGGCAGCTGTGTTTTAAATTTCATTGTTCAATGGGAAATGAAAATATTGGATAACAGGAACATAAATGTGAGCCCAGAAAACTCTTTATCCTACTGCTAGGCGGGAATGTGATTTGGAATTAATTTGATTTCCTTTTTATGATTATTTGGTGAGGTACTGCAAGTGTTGTCTGCAAATGCTTGTCTCTAGCAGTGATGTCTCAGAAGATACAAAAAAAATGCCACTACCCACACGAAACTTCATTTATTTAAATGATCCCAGTGACCAGGGATATGGTTCTAAAGTTAAGCAAAACACTAATTAGAACAGCTGCTCTACCCTGTTTTCTTCAGTTTCCTAACTGCTTGGATTCTTCTTTATTCAAATTGTTTGGAGAATTTTTGAGGCTTAAATTACTGGGGTGTGGATTAGCAGCTGACTACCCAAAATGCGACATCTGTAAACTCTTAATTTCTGCTACAGCAGGTGTCAACTTTTCCCTAGATGACTGTCCTGCTGTTGTTCTGGTTACATGCAGCCTTGTCAACAAGCTGTTTGTCAGCTCCTTCGCTCATGTTTCCTTCATGGCCATGGATCAAGGCAACAACTGCAGAGGATTGAGTGTGGAATTCCCTTCAGTTCTGTGCTTTTTGATTAAAAGTGTAATCAGACAGGTCATAGAGAGAGAAATGCTGAATGAGTAATTGCAAGTGACACTGTCTTTTACGATAGTTTGCATTTCAAGGAGCTGCAAATTGTAATGATTTGGAACATTAATATATTGGAACAAACTTGACTTCCTACTTTGCAAAAACCATAGGAATTCCCTGGATGTCTGAGTATATGTTTCACTAAAAAAGACAATCCGATGAACACATTTTCTGTGATTTAGAACCCACTACTATTCTTAGTGTGTTGTTCCTTTGGTTAGCAATCCTCACTGCTATTTCATGCCTGAGTAGTATTGCTCCACTTCCCAGCTGTTGGGAGGCATTTTATCTGCTCAAACACTATTCCCTTGCCTGATGCTATCAACTTTTTTTTTTTTTTACAGACTGCAGGACAATAATTTCTTTGTGTTTATCTCCTTGTTGTGTTCATCACAGCTCTCTTTGTTTCTTGCAATAGGCAGGATGTCTAGTCCTTTAAAGGCTCCTGTGACAATGCTCTAAACCATCATCAAATGTCTTCATCCATATATTTTTGAGCATGCTTGGTTAATGATTAGCTGTGAGGCTTTCTAGAGACATGCCATGGAACAAAGAGTCCTGATGAAAATGAGAGTATGTTACCCCAGGCTCAGTGCCACACTGATAGCTGTGTGCTTAGCTAAGAGGGAGTTTGTTCCAATGCCTGTTGAAATCAGTGGCTGAGTTCCCATCTGGGTTCTGGAACAGGCCAATGTTTTTAGGACTTTACAGATTTCTTAATAATAAAATTACTTTGTGAGATTTTATATGTGATGTGAACTCTTTTTAGTCCCATCGGATTTCTTTCCATTATCATTTTGAGTATCAATTCCATAAAATAAATAGATAAAAAATGATTAATGAATCTGAGATTAAGCCATCACTTTCTTCTAAGTTTTCCCATCAGATATATAAAATTTAATTTTCAGTCTTTTCCCTCTTTTTTTTCCTGATTAGTCATTGATTATTAACTATTTGTGAACGATTTAGTATTTTCACAATAATTCTGATTAACCTTGAATATCAGCCTGATTTGCTAAAACCTGCTCCAAACTCAGGGTCTGAGCTAATGTCAAGGGAGTCTCTGCTTGCTCTCAGGTTCAGTGAGCAAAATATGTCCTAATATACTTTTAGCACTGCATGGAAGCAGAAACTATTTGTACAAATAAGCAACTAACTTGGATCAAATAACCAGAAAATCACAAGTAAGATGGGCTCACCTATAAGGGTGGATAGGTCTCCCTGGATCTTCCATGCAGTTGCATTCTGGTGCAGCTGTCCACCCTGCACAGAGAGCCTTTCTGGCACTGGATGCAGAGTGTTGCCAATCTGCTTGCACCAGGGCCCAGCTGAAAGAGATGAAAAATGGGTCCAGAAGTGCAGAGCTGGATCAGTGCTGCGCAGTGCCTGCTGTGGTAATTCCCAAGGCAGGGTACCCACGCTTGGCACCTCTCCACTGCTCCCCTCACAGCTCACAGGCAGCAGGCAGCAGTGGGATGGCACCTCCAAAAGATGCTGCAGTTAGTTCAGAGTTCCCTACATCTGGCTGTGCAGGTGAGTGCTCCCTGCCTGCATGTGTGTGCTCCAAAGCCTGTTGAATTCAGTGGCCAGACTCCCACTGGTTTCTCTGGGCTTTGGAATAAGTGTGCAGGACTTTTATGCTTTGGAATGGCCTCGTGCTTTCTTGGACTCCAACGTTTCTGAATCAGTGTTCAGTCTGTCTCTATTTCTGTGTGTTTCCATGCTTCTGAAGGAGGCAGAGGATGGAATATGAGCTGGATTGCGTGTTTGCTATGTGGCAGTTGATGTGTGTGCCACAGATTGGACACTGCTGCTGGAATAAAGGAAAATAGGTTTACGGGCAACTTTATGGCTGTAAGAATAAAGTAAGTCAAAAAAGTGCCAAGAAAACCCAAGAATGAAATTCCAGCAATCTTTTAAAACAGAATATGAAATCTCATTTTGAAAACACTCTGAAACCTCTCCCAAATAATTTTCCGTTTTCCTTGTAATTGCCTGGAATAAATAATCTATTTGTTCCTATTGCTCAGCCCTTTCACAACCCCAAGTCAAAATCACATAACTGCTGGAAGAACTCTTAATTTTTCTCAGATAGTTTCTCTATTAAAATCTGCCTCAGTGAAGTTGTAGTCAATTTGTTTACTTTGCTACTTGTTTGTAGTAAACCTTTTTGGTCCAAAGAGGCAAAAGAAGCAGCGATTGTGGAGGTATGTGGGCCCATCTATTAGACTGCACCCTGGAGTTAAATCAGGCTGCCTCCAATGACATTACTGACTTTATATTTTTATCTGAGGGTATCCTCCTGCTTTTATTCACTCACAAAAAATTACACAGTATGTTATTCTTTGACACCAAATATTTAAGCTAACACAGGGTTTCTACTGTCTTACAGAATATTTTCTCTAGCATCCTTTGAAAACCAAGAATTCTAGAGAAAAATTCAGAAAAGCAGAAAAAGAGTTGATAAATAGGAGTTTCAACTTGTTTCTGTGATGAATTGTCTCCAACAACCTGGTAAGTAGGGTCATTCAGTGCATATTTCCATGATTAACTCAACTTTCATTTTAGCTTTGCAGTTCACCTTTAAATATTTAGTTTGGTTCCTGTGGACAAATGTTGATGTTGGCTCTCTTGTCAGACTGATGAAAATGTTACACAGATGTCCTTTGGTGATTCAGTCCCGCTAAAAGGCCTGCAAATTGCTAAATGATGAACTCTCTTTCTCCATCATTCTTTTGGTTGGTGACTTTCACTTAAGATCCTTTACTACTTGCTCTGTGTGCCTGTCAATTGTCCCTGCTCTTTCTCAATGCAGTAGTGTCTGTCTGTTTGCTGGACAAACTGCATTACACTCTTTGGAGAAGAGTACATTTTACTGGTGGCCGATTAGAACTGATGACAATGTCCTACATCCTCTTTAGAAATAAGTTGTCTCAGATGTTAAAGCGGCTCCTTCAGCAGTTTTACTGATAGCTCATAAAAAGCCCCTTCTCTAGCAATACCAGTAGCTCAATCCCACATATCATTTCAGGAAACCTAATTCAGTCTGCACAAAAATTCTTTTTCTCAGTCAAGTCTTTCACCCCCCCCCACCGCTGGAAAATGTGAAATTCTCTTTCTTCTCGTGGGTTTCCATAGCTGGCTTGGTAACAAAAGCACTGTAATCCCTGGCTAGTTATTTGGGGAATGTTCTGCTGCACTCATTTGAATTTGTACTAGTCTTTCAGTAATTTTGGGGATCCTCAAATTGCAAGGCTGGGAACAAATTGAGAGGTTCTCATATTAATTTAGGTACCTAGAGTTAGGAGACGGCTTTCCTCAGCTTGCTTGTTACATAATCTTAACCAATCATATTCCTGCCTTATTTATAATGCAGATTGCTCTCTTCAAAGGGGAAGCTGGAATTTAGATCATATCTGTATTCAAATACTTCATCCATCACATCACAGCCACACATCCAGCTGCAGAGCACTTTGATTAGCTCTTAATACACAAGTAGCAAAATTACTTTATCAAAAGTATAAGACAGAATTGCTCAAGGAGAGAATACTTCTATGCAAAGTTCTCTGAAGCCCAATTCTTCTTTCATTCTTTCTTAAGAACAGGCAAGGGGCAGTCAGTTGTTTCAGCACTGTCCTGAGGCCTAAAGGTCAGCTTTGCTTCTGACTTTTGCTTCAAAATCCAAAACTCACACTGGCAGTCTTACGTGTCTTGAGCACTGCACCTAGCCAAAAATGCAATGATTTCACTTCTCCTAACAGCTAGAGTGAATGACAGACTACACAGTGAAATTTTTTGTGGATGAGTGTGTTTTCTTTTCACTATGTATAGCTTCTCCAGTATCTCTGGTAGCGTCTTCATGTTGCTTTCCTCTGTTTTGTGGGCAGCTTCTGAAACCCAGAGTACTATTTTCATTCTTTAGGAAAGCTGCTCTAATTTTAGCGGGTGAAGGTTGATTCCTTTGGTGCACCTTACATTTTGACTACAACTACACTACACAAGAGCACTGTGCTTGTGACATGTCAGCTTGCACTGAAAGAGCTGGCACATCCACAGGGAATGGTGCGGTGCCACGAGAGATACGAGCCCAGCTGTGAGAACACAGCAGCTTGGAGGTATGGCTACACAATCCCTGAGCCGAGCCCTGCTGACAGCACAGTTGTAGATCAGGGAATTGCCTGTTCTGAGCTACTTTGGATAGTTCTTCCTGCACCAGCACCGTGTGATTACAGAAAAATCCCACTTCATGGTAAATCAAGGGACTTTGTAATGTTTTTTGCTTAATTGTATTGCATTTTTTTTCCACATGCTGATTGAAAGTTAACCTTATGTTGATTAATTGATACAAACAAACCATAATGAGCATTGCTCCAGAGGCTAACTTCCATTGCTGGCAAAATGAGGTTTAACTTCATTCATTTTCGTGGACTTGAGCCTGCTTATGTCAACACCGACTTTGGCCTTGGAGAATGAAAACAATAGAGTCATACAAAGGAGAGTGCTCTTTTTCAGCGTATTAAACAAAGGATAATATTAAGTTTGGATAGTGGATAAAGTTAAGCTATGCTAATACTTATAATCAACTACCACTCTGTTGAAATTAGAAATCATGCATTCCTGAGGTTTCTAGCTATTTTTCTTGCCAAGAACATGTAGTGCTTCTACCAATTGCATAGTAAAAACAAGAGACAGACTTTCTTGCACTAAAGTAGTAAGCAGTTTCTGTAAGCGCACCTTTAAATCATGGACACTTTTATTATTGATCATTTAAAACAATACAACTGGGGCAGTTGTATTAATAAAGGGCAGTGAAAGCATTACGTAGTTTGAGAAACAGCAATAGATCAGTGTTTCTCTGTGGTGTAAAAAATTTCATTGCAGAAAATAGCAGGAGACTAAGAGGGAGTAAGCACTTTCTCTTCCTCTCTCTTTCTCCCTGTTTGTCATTACTAAGAGGAAATTTGCTTGCTCCCTCTGAAACTGTCACCCTGTCAAACTGAAAATTTTCCGTAGGTGCTGGGCAGTGGATGTTGTGTGCCCCTTGGGGCCCTGCGTGCTGGCTTTGGTGGAAGGATGGCCTCTTGGGTCTCACCTGGACTAGAAAAATTGACAGTCAGAAACACTGCTGGAATTTCCATCCTTAAGCTATTTTCAACACTCAGCTGAACAAAGCCACAACTGACCATATCTAGTGACACAATTGTCGAGTGGGATTGATGGACCAGCTAGAGGTCCCTTCCAGCCAACTTTTCTGTGAGTCTTATCAGCTTATGCTTCTCCAGGCCCAAGCACAAGCTCATTATACTCGTGCACTGTGGCCTGGGTATTCTCTGGAATAAGGGTAACAATGGAAAATGCTTTGACATGTAGTGCAGCCCATCTAATAGATCCTACAAAAGTTGCTCCTTTCCTCTAGTTACAACATTGTGAAGACACCACTGCAACCATGTACAAGGACGAAGAATAAAACTTGTGTTAAAGACCAAGATTTTCCTACAAACATAATTTTTCAGGTCTTAGGAGACGATACTCTATATTCCTTCTCTTCCTCTGTTTCCTGTGTAATAGAATTGGACCACATTTTATATCTGGAGACTGTATTTTTGTTGATTGTTCATGAGAGATATTACAGTTGCGCTTTTACTTTTAGATATACTATGCCAATGCCTGAAGCTCAGGTGGGATTTAAAGACTCTTCTTCTGGTCTTAAGGTACTTTAAAATTTATTTGATGTTCATAGGCAATGTGCAGTAAAACATAATTCTTTTTGCACTGAGAATGGTCTTCTGACTCAGACCTGATGATCAAAAATTTTGAGAGGTAATGTGTCAGGGCAACTAATACAGAAGGAAACATTTGTTCAGTTCTAATCTAAAAAGACTGCCAACACACATCTGACTTTCTAATTGGGAAGTGCTAATTTATATGTTGAGCCAAATAATGTTAATTTGTAGTGCTCCACCCAGGGTGACAAGACCTTTATATTGTGTATATTTTTTCCATTTAGTTTAATTACTAGTTACTTACTTTTGGTTAGTTTTGCCCTAAAGATGTAAGCAGCTTTATGAACTTATTATTAAGAAATAATGGCTTTCCATAATTACAGTGGTCATAATTACAGTGGTCATCAGCTTCCAATACAAGGCTTTATTTTTGCCTTATAACTTTCGCTTGGAAAAAAATATCAACTTGCCCTGATAAGTACTGATTTTACTCCAAGGGAAAAGGAGAATTCTTCTATGGGTTTTGATGAATAGTGACCAAACCACACCTGAATTACAGGTCATTAAAAATAAGCCATATTTCTAATTTTGGAATTTGGCTTGAACTTTACACTTGACACCTTTCTTTTTATGAAATGTGTCATTCAGTCGTTAATGATGACCAGTCAAACTCTGGACCTCACACTTTATGTCCCAAGTGAAAAGTAGTACCTCTTATAACACATTGCACCTTGATTTAGAAGTAACACAGAGACCTAAGAATTATGGCTGCTGCTCCCATCCACACCACTGTAAATTGAATGGCAATCTGTCTGACCATGGAGGTACCTGTCAGTGCAAAATTTTAACTACATCACTAGCACTCCTTATAACATGAAGTATTTATCCAGTGCTTATCATATCTCTCTGAATTATAGTTCGCTTTTTGTTCCTTTCCTATTGGTATCTTGTCTCATTTTTTGACCTGTTGGAAGGTGACTGATTTACTGACTAGCAGTCCCTAAATGATTGTTACCTTACTCTTTTTTTATGGGTTTTTAAGGTTTCCACGCTATCCCAAAATCTAATGGGGATTTCCACTTCCTTCTTTATAATAAGGCCAAATAGAGAATTGATCTGGAGCTGGCATGAATGCTACAGCAGAGACCTCCATATCTCTCTGGAGGACATAGCAGCTGGTGAAACAGAACAGCTATCAGGGAATAGAAACCTTCCCCAATAACATATTTGTTCCAAGAGGTTTCTGCCCTCTTTAGTCCCTTTTGTCTTAGTGTTTCTTCCACAGATACTGAGATATCTCCATACTGATGTCTTTATGTGCACCAGAAGTTTTGATTCTCTTTGTAGTCAAAGGAGATTACAGTCAAAAGAGCAAAGACAATTATTCATGCTTAGACAAAGAAACAAATTGAGGGTTAGAGTATAATTTTATAGACTACTGAGTCTATAATGAGGGGCAAGAAAGTTATCTTTGCTGTAGTATCATAAAACTAGAAAATCTAGGTTGGATGGGAACTTCGGAGACCATGTTATATGAACTTCTGTCAAAATCAGGTCTTAGGCTAGGGTGTTCAGAGCACCCTGAAGCCAATTCTTGAATGTTTTCAGAGAAGGAGACTCCAGTGCTTCTCTGAGCAATCTAACCTTAAGTTTTATTGTTCTCATGATGATTTTTTTTTCCAATATCTAGATAGAATTTCCCTTACAGCCACTTTCTTGTGTTTCTTATGTCCTGTCACCTTGCACCCTTTGGGTATATTTTCATCTTCTCTAAAGCTGGCTTTTAGGTATTAAAGGCTCTGATTAGATCCCCATTAAACTTCATCATCTCCAGGCTGAACAAACATAATTCTATCACTGTTTTGTCATATGTAAAATCCTCAAGTCCTCTAATCATCTTGGTAACCCTCCACTGAACCCTCTTTAATTTTCCAATGTCTCTCTCGCACTGTGGGGACCAAAATGCATTCAATATTTGAAATGTTGTTTAACAAGGGTTGAATAGAGTTCGTGATCACACTCCTTTGCACCACTCATGTGTCGAGAAATACTTATCATGAGGAGCTCTTCTGTAATTTTCTCCAGGGCAGAAGTGAGGCTGGCTAGTCCACACTTTGCTAGATCTTCCTTTTTTGCCATTTCTTGTAGATAGGCATAATATTTGCCCTTTTCTAGTAATCTGTCACCCCATCTGAACTCTGCAATCTTTCAGAAATAGTAGACAGTGGTTTTGAAGTAAGGAAAATAAACCCTTTGATGCATCCCATCCAGTTCAACACACTTGTAAATGTGGAACTTGTAGAGATGGCCGCAGTTCAGACCCTTCTCCACTATTCGTGGTTTGCCATTTGATTTGATTGACTTCTTTACACAGTGACTTAGACGATGACATTATCTGTGAAGACTGAGAGGTTTTGTTTATTCATGGTGTGTTACAGACAGATCCTAGCTGCCTCTAGAGGTTATTACAATGTAAATAATTACAATGGCAATGACTGCATTAAACCTCATAAAGTAAATAAAATTACTATGCCTTAGCAGGTTGCTGAAATAATTTTTCTTAACTTTTGATGTCTACATTCAATCTAGTCATTTCAGGTTCCTTTTACTTCATTGCAGAGAGATAGGTGATATAAGAGTGATTCACCTGACTTTCTTTAGACATTTACTACAGAATGAGATGATTTATGCTTTGCACTGACTTTATTTACCAAACTGGTGAGTGATGAGCTCAGACACAGGTGTCTATCCTTGTGAGATAAAACCCACATTTATCCACTCTTAGCCTGTGCCAAATGTGAAGAAAAATTCTTAATCCAGCAGCAGAGAAAAAGGAGTGAAAAACTGACATGACCATCTGGTGCAGCAGAGTTTTTGCAAAGAAACTCAGTAGGTCATGTTAAACCCCATCATACACATGAGCTTTGAGTGGCTTCAGTTCTAATTTCTCAGCAAAGCTGGGCTGAAACCAGCTGGACAGTGGTAGAACTATTAAGTAAGAGAGTAAACTAAATGGTTAAAGCGAAAAAAATTAAAATGCTTAAGAGAATAAATAAAAAATTATTTAGCTTCTAAAGCCAAATAAACCTCTTGGGCTTTTTCTAAAAGTTTTTAAAGAGAGCAGTGGACCTCATACTAGTAGCAGCATAGTGCTTTCCACCCAGCACACCTACTGTTGAGCAGGACACTGGAAAAAAATCAGCACCTTTAGCCTCAGTTGTGGCAGCTGCAGAACAGATGGAGATCAGTGTTGTTTGACTCCTCCACCTCTAATTAACCTGCACAAAGGGGAAGGTAGTCATAAGATCCTAAGTGAAAAACCCTGTGTCTCTGTTAAAGGCCTTTTCTCTCCAAGAGTGGCGAAAAGCAGAGAGAGCTCTGTATCTTAGCAGGTACAACTCCTGCCTTTCAACACAGAGGCCACACTTTGTCTTTAAAGGAGCTGCTTACTTTAATTCAATGCATCTCACCTCAGAACTAATGCTGTGGCCAAAATTAAAGAATTACTTGACTCTCAATTCTGTTGTTGGCTAAGAATCTCATATTCAGGAGGAACTTTAGGTGACATAAAAAAGACTAAACTCATCTGTGGATAGACAGAGAAGGAAGAGAGCACAAAATCTGCTAATACTGTAAATGCTGCCCTGTAGAACATGTGAATATGCACAAAATCTTTTTTGAGACATTCTTCCAGTTTGTTCTCTACAAATACATATGTGCACATATAGACACATAAGTGCATGTTCTAAATGCTTGATGTATAATATAGTAAGTTTACAGCAGAAATGTATTTCAAGAATTCCTGTGTAACAGAGGCAGAGATGACTGAATATTTAACTTGTATATGTAATGAATGGTAGCCATTTACACAGCCATAAATTTCAACATCTGTGAACAGAGGTGGATTCTCATCCAAGTTTTCATTTGCTCTTTATAGAATTGCTTGTTATTTATTCCAAGATGGAGTTGAGAATAGTAATCATGTGACGAGGCAGACTTGGTGACTCAAAAGTATAAATTCTCTGATCTGAAGAACTTACAGCCTATTAAAACAGATAAGAAATACGGTTTTGGAAATGGGATGTATGAAGTGAGCAAGAAGAATTGCTTTCAAGTGTCACACTATTACCATGCTTTAGAAAAAGAATACTTAAATCATATGATTTACTCTTGTGTCATAATGATGTTTTGGCAGTTGACTTGGTCAGATGCTTATTTTAAATCAAATTTTTAAAAAATGTGTTTTTTAAATAAATGTAAACGTTAACAAAACACATTCATAGTAATAATTACAGATGGTGTCAGTGAGAAAAAAAAGCTTAGCAGGTGTTGACCCAGCCAATATTCTGACATATTTTATGTTATTGCCCAATATAATAACATTAGACAACGACATCACCATACCACTTCAGAGGTGTAGGTATTCATCAGAGAGTCATTAAATACTGGATTTTCTCAGTGTCACACAATTGCAGAAACAGTTGTGTTGGGTATTTTTGCTGATCCACTGAGAAAAGTGTCAGTGTTGAATGGCTCTAAAATGACCTGTTCTTTTACTATATGAAGTATGCAGAGGGTTGAAATTTAAGCCTATGCCAGTGAGTAAAGAATCAGCAACAAATTTTTTTCTTCTTTTTGAAAATAAAAATACTGTCCAGGTTACTTCTGGGATTCTTAATAATGTTCATTTCTTGCCCATTCTGTGTTTTGAAGTTGGTGTTGTCTTCCATTTCTTAATTTCCTTATTTGTATTCTTTAAGGATCCATTTCCCCCTATCGAAACCATCCACTGCTGCTTTCAGCTTCACTTTCGTTTTCCTGCATCATTTTAATCTATACGTGAATCTCCTAACAGCTTAGTTTCTTCTGTGACATTCAATCCATTATTTTGCCTTCACTTAGAAGTGGACTCAGGTCGTTGTCAGTCTGAGTCTTGCTGAATGCTTTCTCTCACTTCCTAGGTTCAGAATAACATCTTTCTCTTTTCCACCTCTCTTTATGGAATGTTACTTGTAAAACACCTTACATGTCCTCAATTTCAGTTGAATGAACTGGCCTACCTGTATGCTTAAAGCAAGCTTGCATTAAACACCCTAATGGAACAAGCCCTGCTGATTTCTTCTAAGCTCAGAAGAGACTCTTGATGTACTACAATCGATGCTTACTGATATTGTCATTGTTACTATTATTCTGGAAAACTTCACTGTCAGGAGTCCCAGCCATAATCTAGCATCCTGTTATGTTAAATATGATGCAAACAGAATAGAAAGACTCAGTGCTTTCTTCTCTTAGAACTTCATGCAGAGAGCTAGGCTGAAGATCACACAGGAACTTCTAGGAGCATCTCTGCTGGAATGGGCAACACAGCTGGAAATGAAAGGCATTCAGTTGGCTTGTGGAGGGTAGAAAATATTTCCTACCAGAATTGACTCAGGTAATTTGATTCTCTTGCAATGACTACTCTTCATAACCAAGCAGCTGTAGAGTTCAAAAGAATGTTATTATGGCCCAGAAAAAAGCTGTGAGACTGTCCCCTCCATGGCAGAGTTACAACTGATTGTTACAAGAGAAGCAGTCCAGCCACAATATCGCTAAATGCTGGTTTTTTTTCTTTTGTGAGAGTTAAAAATTACAGAATCATTACTTATTCAAGAGCTAAATTTTATATTGTCATCAGTCCTTCCTCTCAGAAGTGTCACTGCACTGGGTTGAGTAGTGCGCTGGCTTTAGAGGGACAACAGTCCTGTATTAACTATTCCATTATTTTTAAAAGGAGTTTCCATGTCAAATCTCCTGTATTTTAAAAAATATTTTACACAGTTACATCAGCACTCCTACAACTTCTTACTTATTAAATATAGTTCCCAGTGTGACTCCCTGGCTTAAATACAACAGGTACTTTTATGAAACCTGGTTTGAGTTTTTAGTGCAGCTGTGCAGAACTTTCGTAATGAAACCCAAAACCCACCCAGGTTTGAGTTTCATTACAAATCTGAAACTTACATCAGGTTCTCTAAAGGGTTTGTCAGAGTTCACAACTCTGAAGATTTGAGGCTGGATGAAGAAAGTCTATGCTGAGTTATGGTTTCAGGTGCAGGCCAGGGAAAATGTGGTTTAACCCTCAACAAGATAAAACTTGGTGATAAAAAAGGAGTAAGTCCTTGCAAAGGGAAAATAGAGGATGAGTTTCATAAGCTCTTGTGAACCAAAGTTTTAAGCTACAAACCTGTGTAGGTGAAAGTTTTACCAATAGTTATGATTGCTTATTTTTCATTTGTTTTATACATTTCTATCTGCTTAATGTTTTTGATATTGAAATGAAACCTGTTTGTACAGTTCTCAAACAGTCAAAAAAAAAGGGATAGTACAAATGCATAATTCCTCTGATGTAACAGAGAAGCCAAGGAGTCAGGGAGCCAGGGAGTCAGGAGATGGATTCTGCACATGCTTTGACAACTGACTTGTTATCTCATCTTGTGCAATGGGGGGAATATTTCTGGCTGTTTATTCCCATGTCTCAGAAATGCTTTTACCCTCTAAAGTAAAGCTACACGTCTGTGCTAATACAACCTCACCATTTCTCATTCCGGTGCTATTTGCTCACAACTTAGCCTGTGTACTTCCACATTGTCCTCCACTGGAGGTGTGAGAAAAAGCAGGTCTTTGTGCAAAGATACACTGCCATCACAGGTGTGAAAATATAAAATCTGCTGTCTCAGAATAGTTAGTGATTGTTCATGTTCTCGCTTCAGATATTTCCCCCTTTTGTCTTTCTTTTGCTTAATCCATTAAGAGTCCAGTGAGAGTATTTATCAGAAATGCCTTTCCATCCATTTCTTCCATAGTTCCTAGGAGGAAATGTGCACATTTTTGTGCAGTTTTACAGCTTCTGACTTTTGCCAAGACCCAATTAAAAGGTCTTACTGACAATAGGATGAAAAATAATTTTCAAAACCATCCCAATAAATTATGACCCTAAGTTCCACTTTAAAAAGTGGTTTAGGTATTGAAAAGACAGATTCACATTGAAAGCTTATGGTATATCAATCACTTGCAAATCAATAAAGTGAGAAACTTTTCCCAAAATATGAATGTTTGAAGTATTTGTGGGTAGAATCTTGGTTTTAGAAATTTAGCGCATTGTTATAATGACTTTTGGTTCAGGTCCATCACTAATTTTATTCAGCTGTGAGGAGATTGATGATAATTTTCATGTCAGCAGAAACAGAGTATCAATGCAGGCTCAGATTTGTGTCTCCCTAGTAATTAACATATTTAATAGAAGAAAAAAAGATTTTTTTTTTATCTTCTCTAAGAATGATCTAAGAGATGGTGAAAAAACATTGCTAAAAAAGTCATAAATCTGACAAAATTCACAGAACTTACAAACTTGTCTTTTTATCCTAAAAACTGAGTTGGAGTAATCTTTACAGTTTTATTAGATGTAATGACATCCAGTGGTCAAATGTCACTGCATATACTGAAAAATCTTGAGCTTGACTTCAAAAATGTCACCATTCTGCTCTCTTGGGCAGAGACTGAAGTTAGAAGGATTTTGTCCAGCTCTCTGCCAACCTGTTTCAATGTATCAGAATTAATAAGTGCATCACAAACATTTGACTCCAGAGTCCTGCATAGATCTGAAGGTACTGGCGGTCCAAATCCTTCTTCTGTTATTCCCTTTCTTAGCATTCAAGCTATTCCTGACCGACTTCATGGTGAAGATGCCACCTTAGGCTAGGATAAGTGGAAGAAGATTGCACAAGCTGTTGAACTCTTCCCACAAGGAGGAAATCCTTAAAATGTCTGTGATTTCATGTTGAGATAGCAACAGGACGAGGAAATGGCCTCAAGTTGTGCCAGGGGAGGTTCCAGTTGGACATCAAGAAGAATTTCCTCACCGAAAGTGTTGTCAAGCACAGGAACAGGCTGCCAAGGGAAAGCGGTGGAGTTACCATCCCTGGAAGTGTTCAAGAAATGACTAGACATGGCACTTAGTGCTGAAGTTTAGTTGATAAGGTGGTGTTTGGTCAAAGGTTGGTCTCAATGATCCTGCTGATCTTTTCCAACCTTAATGATTCTATGATTCTATTTTATTCAATGTCCTTTTAACCTGTAACCTCAAGACCTGGAGACTGTTGTGAATTAGAATATGTACTTTGGCTTGTGAGTAGAACTGGTGATGAGAAATGCTTACAGCCGTCTTTTAAGTTGCACGTACCAAGTCATCATATATGGGGTTCATCTGGTATGTGGAACAAGTCAGTTGTTAAATAAAAATGAGCACCCTAACCTCCATTTCAGAACTGGATTTTGGGAGCACACTGCTCAATATAAATCATAAATATTGTCCTTATTCTTACAGCCATCAATGAGCAAGACAGATGCTATCTAGAAAAGCATTAGTTGATCTGTGGATCCAAAGTCCTGCCAAGAAGAATCCCAAAACCTACATGATGACCCATAGCCCTGGATGGTGTATTTGACTTGATTTCCTGAGAAATGAAAGAAAAGACTTGCTGCCAGACTACTTCCAATGAGTCACCCATCTGAGGAGAGTCTGTGACTGATCAGCTTTGCAATTAAGAAATATACTCTGGAAATGGTTATTTGACATGACAGAATATGAAAAATTGGACAGAAGTCTCCGTTCTCCCCTTCGTATCTGGACTATTTGTCCTTAAGGGGATCATCAAGTATACGGTTTTTAGATTTTAAAGCATATTTTGGGAATGATTTTGGAGAGTTGCGGTTGTCATATAGTCAGCTGTTAGTCCCTTGGACACACAGATCATTCCACTCCTTGAAGGTAAGCTCTTGTCCCTGAGGTCAGATCAGAAATCTGTTCAATCTTTGCAATGGCTTAGCAACAGTAACAGAGGCAGTTTGTGGGGGAAAACATAGAGAAAATGAATCTGCATTACATTGATTAAACCTGTAATTTTAAAGAAAATGTAATACACTTCAGCAAGGCACTTTGTAGTGGTAAAGATACAAGCTTCTGCTCCTGGTGCACATTGAAAATACAATGGCAACAAATAATTATTATAATTATTCTAAATAAATTTGAATAGTCTTTCAAACAATCTAAATAAACCACTGAGAGGATGAGGGTACTACAGAAGAAATGTAAGTTTACACTGGAATGAGTATTTCGCTTCTTACTATGAAACAATGTCATCCACGTGCAAATTCTAAAGCATGATGCATTTTGGTTCTTATTTCTTTCTTTAAATTACAGGGATACTGAAGGACAGTATTCATTCCTACATGATCACTTTGAATCAATATCAGTCACGGTTCCATCCAGGAACTGGTAGAAGTCTTTCACCTATTTCCTCCCGTCTCCTGTGAAAAGAGAAATTTTAGTCTATTTCACTCTCACTTACCCCCTTAATGCCTTGCACAGGCTTGCTCTGCCCAAAGGAGATAAGGATTCAGAGAGGGCTGAGACACAATCAGAGGTATGTGGATATATGCAGAGAAACCACAACCATTCCTTTTAGTCCCAACCCAAAATGACCCTTTGCAACTCAGGCATCAATGGAGTGATGAATCAGCATCTTCCTATGACAGTTGTCGTCCTGAAGGAGCAGTTCCTTCTCGTGTTTCCCTCTGAGCAGCACAGCTGAGGGTATGCAGAGGTCATGCTGGAGCACTGGCCCTGAGTTTTACAGTGTGAATCATAAGAGTGTGTTCCAATCAGAAATAACTCAGCAAAAGAGATAATTTAACTTGGTTAATTATATTGACTCTAGTATAGACCATGAGTAAATAAATGCCCTGCATACAATGAAACTTGTTTATGGAATAAAGCTTAGCTCAACTACAATTTGGTGCTTTTAGTACATTCAGAGTACATTTTTAATACTTTCGTATGGCTGAATAATACTTCCACATTGATTTTTTCCCCTCATTATTTAATCTGCTCTACGGTGAACATGCGACAATGGCTCATTGATTTATTGTGAGTGTTGCAATAGGTTTATAACTGCATGAATCATACAGATTGCTCAATTCACCACATGCCTTAATAAAAGTTTCACTTTAATAAAACAGAGCTAAGGCAAATATGTCCAGAGCCTGGTCTGACATTCCTTATACATTACCCTGCCTCAGGAAATTATTACTATATATTTTATAGCAGCTACAGTAGGTTGGGGATCAGGATTAGAGCATAGTAACTACTGTGACATTTAGCAGAACTCCTGTGTATGCCATTAACCCTCACGGGGTGGACTGGCACGGAAATATTTTGGAACAGTGGTTTTCATCCCTTTGAATTATTGACTCAAAAATTTTTTGTAAAGGTATGATTCCTCATTTACTGAATTTAATCCCCTACGATTTCATTTGTACCATTCACAGGTGCTTTTGAAGTAGTTTGTGAACCTCACAGAGACTACTGGTCATAAATGGACATCACTATTCCAGGATATCTTCCATCACTTGGCTACACAAAGATTAATTGTCCAGTCTCTACTTAATTGCAATTACCAGACTTTGAAAACACAAAATAAACTCAATGGTTATGTATACTTCTACCTCATATCTCAAACTAATTGCAACAGTTAGATCTTGGCAAGATCTAATGAAATGGACTGAAGTCTTTTACAGCCGAAGTTGTAGAAAGTATGATCCAATTATCCACACCTCTTTCATGGTAGGAAAATTAGAAAAATGCAAGCCCTTAGTTGGGTGGATATTCTGACTCTTTCTTCATTTTATTCAGAATAGGTCTTATGAAATTTCAGCCAGAAATAGTGAAACTCTTGTGACCGCAGAGGTTTCAGAATGTGTAGATTCATTTGAATCAGCACTGAACTCAAACTTTGGATGGAGCTATGGTAGATACTTTTCTCTTTGCAGCAACAAAGAAACATATATTCATTTCCTCTGCCCAGCTTCTACCACGGGTGTCTCTACTCTCTCCTAATTAGTAAATCTTAGACATTAAGCACAAAGTTATTCATAACATAATTTTCTTAACATATGTGGTTGAAGTAGAATTTTAAAAGTTTTGGTTGTTGATCTTACTAGTGAACTTGGTAAAAAGAGAACTATATCAATGTGAAATGGAAGGAAAAGCTTTAATGTCGATGAGCATGTTACAATGGCCTCCGCATTAGGTTCATTGTACATTACTGTCCTCTATTAAAGTGTCAAAGTTCAGATGTAAAGGATCATAGTTTGGCATTTTTTTTTTTTTAGATTTGGTTAGTTTGGAGTGGTTTGGTTTTGTTGTTAGGGTTTTTTAAAAGTAAGGAACATAAATGCAGTGTTTTCAGCAGTGAAATTTTATTCTCTTGTATTTTTTGCAATAAGATTTTTTTTGCCAGTGTTTCTGCATTTTGAACACTGTTGCATAAAGGTGATGTGTTTACAAACAAAATAAAATTAAATCCACAGACTTTAGTCTTCTTAGGGAAACCCTCAATGGAAAAAAAAAAATTGGGGACAATCAGTGAATTTAATAAAAACCATCTCTGGCATTACTGTCTTCCAGTACAATAAAAAACTTTTTCTATTGCTAGGTTGTCAGTACTACAAAGTGTTTTTTAATGCATAAACCTCAGGCATGCAGATAAACCCAAGTACACTGGAGCCAAGGTTTGAAATTGGTGTTTGAAACATGTCTTTAAAACCATCTTCTTTGTCAGGAGAACTCTCTGTCATCTGGAATGGGCTTTAAGGCCCCCCTGGCTATAAAAAGAGCAAGTGTGAGGGTTTCACCATGATTCCTTTGTAGCTCAGTATCTGAATTACTCCAGCCATAAGTCCAGCTCAGATGACAATGGTGATGATTTTAGGCACACCACTTCAGACACTAATTCCAAAAGGGCTGATGGTTCAAATGGTTCATTGCAGCCTGCTTTGCTTATTAACTTGCATTATCTCACTCTTTCTGCCTTTCTTCCTTTGGTTATTGTCTGAATTCTTTGTAAGTGTTCAGGAATTAGTTCTTCTGCAACTGTACTTAAATCTAACCACAAGATGCGTATATGTATGTATATGAACCTGAATGAAAAAAAAGTGCCTATTGACAGAGAAATATTTTACATCATTATTTAATAATACTGATGTTATTTTGTAAAGTCGTATGTCTTGGAACTCTAGTACTGAAAAACAGAAAACTTTTGTACCAAGATAATGTTTATGAAGCAGAATTGAAGCATGCGATGTAACTCAGCTTGCGGTGTAACTCACTTCTGTTTGAAGCTCATTAAGTTTGGTTTTCTTTAATAATAGAGCTGGGTTATGGCAGGGTCGCTCAAGTGACTTGTTTAGTGCAGTTGTGTGGACACATCCCCTACAGCATTGTGTCAGTGTCAGACTTGTGGAGCCGGGCAGGGTTGTCATTATCACATCACTCTTGGAAGTTGCGTGAAGATGGTTTTCCTTCCAATGACATGACAGAAAAGAGACAAATTTTTACTCAGTCCAATACTTTCTAAAATAAGCAGAAATTAATTTTTATCTGTAGATGCTGCTGGAAAAACTCCCTGTATGTAAATTACATATTCCCCTAGTGTCGCTGGTAGCTCGTAATAATCAGGCAGTCAGCACACGCAAGATGGCGAATAAGGCAAAATTTGTTTACAAATCTTTCTTTATATATGCATTAATAGTCTAACAATTATTGGTTGACAGTTTTCCACCCCCTAAAAGGATTGGCAGGACCCCTACAGCATCCAGTACCCAAACAAAGATTAGAAAAGCACAAGAATTCAGCTTATCTCTATTTCCCATGAGAAAGAAGAGAAAAACTTTTAAAATAGTGCATCCACACCTTAGGATTCTCTTTTGAAACATTCTTCATATATTAATACACAGTAAACACCATGCAATTTTAAAACATTGGTTGAGCACACAAGCAGAGGGGTGATTGGGTATTGTCTATTATCAGGAGGTTCCATGGTGAGCAATAATGTTTCTTTTCCTATGACTTCTGTTGTTGATATTGCTACTGTTTGTTTTCCTATATCATTGCTGTTTCCAGAAAAAGTTCTTATCAAACCTTTAATTTTTTGTGCCTCCAATTCTCCTCTCCAGCCTGCCACAGGAGAAAGGGAAAAGAGAGGAGGAAGGAGGAAGCAAGCAAGTCTCAGTATGGTTTGGAGTGTCTCAGAGGGACCACTAAATTGGGGAGTTCCATTCCTAAACCATGACACATACAATACAAGAAAGGATACATTATTATGTATGCTATTATTCTGAGTATGGCTCATCAAATATTTTTTTAATTATCTGCAACCTGTAAGAATAAAAACAGTGGACTTTCAAAGATCACTAGTAACCAACAGATCACTAATAACCTTTGTCTCTGTCTTGCAAAGCATTTTGAAATGCATGACTGGAGGATGACAGCATATCTGGAAAGTCATTATGCAATTCCTTCTTTCGATAGCTCAGTAGAGTTGGCTGTCCTGACTGCAGCCATAATGAATTTTTAGATGAGTTCCTCCTAAAGCCAAACTTTCCAAGTCCAAGTAAGTTGTGCATCAGTCCTTGCAGGCTTGGTTAAGTAACTAATAAGGCATCTGTGAAGCTCTGTGCAGAGCATCCTTGTGCAGACAAATGTCAAATTACTTAAAACAGAATGCTGAAGAGAGTATTTTTAAATCCTGCCGACTTTTTAGAGGCAGGTGGCTAAATGTTCCACCAGGAGACTGGTGAGCTCAATGGATGTTCTAAGGCCAGCACCCATGCTGCAGCTTTGATGTGATAGTCTGGAAGCTGCCAAAAAGTGGAAAACCAGAGAGCATCAGGCACTTCTCAGTAAAAGTGATTTAAGCCCAAATATTATACTGCTAAGAAGGTTAATTTATTCTGTTGAGTTATAGGTAAAGTGGGATCAAAGGCAGCTTCCACCCCTTCTGTGGGAACCGTTCCACTATGCAGAAGGGATAATGAGAACCATAGGGAAAGGGACAGAAAATGTGTCTACTTCACTTGGAATACCAGGAGTAATCTGCCTTCCAGCTCCCCCTTCCAAATGACAAACACATATAATTATGTGTTATTGCATACATTGGTCAGTGTCTCTTGGATTGCAAAAATATCTAGAAAAAAAAAGTAAAATTAGTTTTATCCCTCAGCCACACCAGTACCTCAGCTGCTAAACCTCTGTATTGTGCTCCATTTTGTCTTTTTTGGGGCGATGGAAGTAGTATTTTTTTCTGCTCCATGATAGTATTTGAGCAGGTGAGATGGTGCTTGCCATCACTGGGCTTAGCCAGGACCTTGTGGGGACCAGGAGCATCCTGCAGCCTGAGCAGCAGCTCCAGCCAGCAGGATGTGGCATCCCAAAGATGGAGGAACAACCCATAATTACAACTGCTTTTAGACAAAAGTGGCAGTGTTGTGTTTTATGTGGAGTCCAAGTCAATCACTATGCAGATGAGAGATGCTCTGAGCAGAGTCTGAGGGTCTGCATTCCAGGGAGAAGTGTATGAGTCTGCCATAGGTAGAAAGGAGAGACACAGCAACCCAGACACGTGGGCTTTATGCAGAAACAGATAATAAAACACCTACAGACCACTCGAGGAAAAAATAAGTTTAGATACTTGCTGAAGTGGGTGGGGTTTGGATCAAAATGTTGGGCCTAAATTCTGCAAGTTCTGCTTAGTTTTGATGAAGACACTTGCATAGTTAATTGCATGTACTGGATGTCAATTTTATATATTTACATATATTTACATATTTTTATATGGCTCAGATTTACCCAAAGGGCCAAAAAAAAGGTCAACATGAATTGAACATGGTTCTTCCAAAGACCAGGAGCCATCAGAAACCTTTACCTCTTCTCTGACTGCAAATGCAAAAGCTGCAGCATTACAAAAGAATCTTGAATTGAGCAATGTATTGAAGATAGTGATCTCCACTAGTAACCCTTTTTTTCTGCTCACTGTCTCTGCCAGTGGTCTACCAATAACTCTCTTTCTGATAAAATATCTGTGTTACTGATGGATCAGGGTTGAATTTTTATGCTCCGCAACATTTGCTTCTCAGGCAGATAATATATTGCCATGGAAATACAGGCCATTTCTCACTGCACATTTCAAAGAGAGAGCATGGCACTATGCCATGTTATGGCTGTTAGCATCACTATATCATCCCTTCAGAGTGGTCTGCTCTGCTACCACTCTCCAAGGAATCTCTTTCAGGGCATGACACTGTGAAACTAGAGAAATTATGTTTGGCAATAATGTAGGTTGATGGCAAGATATGTCAAACAACTGAAATTATAGGCTCCCTTTCCAAAGCTGTCCTGTGCCCCACCACCACTGCTGGTGGTTAGATTTGTTGGTCCCACCTCCCTGTTTGCACAAATAGGATAAAAGTACAGGAGCGAGTCAGGAGCACAGCGCACACTGTGTGAGGTGTGTGAAACATCCCTCAGCGGGAGCCTGGTGGTGCAGATAGTCACAGAAGATGAAGTGAAATAAGTGTTCCTGTGTGAATAGAGGCCCTCTGCCCAGCCTTTGCATCACACTGCTTAACCTGGCCTACAGCCTACACAAAGATACATAGATTATAAAGAAAACACTCCTTTCAGAATGCGATGTGAAAACTTGTAAAACATTGCTTTTGTCCACACAACATGTATTCGTTCTGGAATGTCAAATAAACACAGGGACTTGTTGAATATCCTTCCTCTCATCTGACATTTTGGGGTCCAAACATAAAACTGATACATGGCTAAGCAGAGCTAAGGAATTAAAATCTGTGAAAACTAAAGCATTTCAGACTGTAAATTCTTTCCTGCAGGAAAGTCCAGGAATCAAAGTGTGACCTCCTCAGCATGGGTAGAGAATTGAGAGAACATGAAACCTTGATCTCACTCTGGGCATCATCCAAGGAAATTTAACTCAACAAGATGGATCAGCTGTTATCTGAGCTCTAAAGGATAAAGTATAATTAGCTCCTTTGCTTCCAAGTGAGACTATTTTAGTATACTGGAAGTAACATGAAAATCTGGTCAGGAAGGAAGACTATTTTCATGAAGTGCATAAGGGTTTGGATTTTTATAATTTTTTTCCTATGATTATTTTGTGTGATGAAATTTTGAAAAATGTCACTCCTTCCTTGTCCTCTGTTACATGCTCTTTCTGTAATTTTTTGCTTTCCATGCCTTCTAGTTTGCAAATGATATGAAAATATGAAAAAGTGTTTTTCCCATTTGGATACTGACTTCCATTAAACAAAAGTTCTTAAATAGGAAATAAGCAGAGAAAAATAACTTAATGACACTGATTTTTAGGGGAAAGTGGAAATTCTCCAGAATTTTGCATTGTCTTCAAAAATATTTTTTCAAAATTCAGAAAATGAAAATTATGTTTCCAACTATACCTTATTTTCTGCTAAGCACCCTCATGAATTAATAATCATATGTAGTAAGCATTATTACTATTTGTTTTTCTGGAAGATTCCTCTGATTTTTTCTTTTATATGAAGCTTCTAGGATAAGTTTCTAAACTATTATCTATTAAAAGCAAAATATCATATGATTTTAATCATAACATGATATGAATCTCAATAAATTATTTCTCTAATTTTCAATATATTTTTAGCTTTCATTATCTTCTTTTTTTTTTTCAGTCAAATAAATGAAGGCTAAATAATACGACCAAAGGGGTAAAACATAGCTACTGTGTGGATGATAATTTAAATGCTGAAACTAAACAATGCTACTATTCATGATAAAATATTTGCTTGCTTTCAGATAACCTTGGCTTGTGTTAACTTTCTTAATAACTCCATTTGCAGATCTTGCTGCAGAAGTAAGTCAGTGTGAAGGAATGTCTCCCAAATGTAGTGTTTCTGGTTTTTTTTTGCTTTTGCATTCCTCTAGATATTTGCTGTGTGCACAATCTATCTTTGGGAAGCTCTGTGTAAAGCCTGGGATATGTCATCAGGAAGGGAAAAAATGAACTGAGTAGCATTTGTCAAATATCTGCGATGATTACATTATCATATGTTTCTTATGGGATGTTCTGCTAAAGAAGGCCCACTAACAAGGCCTCTTCCTCCTCTTCCATCCCTCTACCCTCACCCCATCAAAAAAATATTCTAGCTTCTGTTGATCCACAAAATGCTTAATGTCATTTTAATGCACAGCACAGAGCTGGCACTCTCAGGCTGTGAAAATTATGTTCTGGTATGTGATGTGGGGAAGGGAAAAAGTGAAAGATACTGCCTGGATTTGGCAAGGATATCAGGACAGGGAATGGGAGTTGGAAAAGCTGTTAGGAAATGTAGATTGGTAAGAGTGTCAAACAAAGACTGAATGGGAAGGACTCAAGGGGGAAACTGAAAGTTTTGTGGAGAATATATGAGGTGACCAGCTGAGTTTGAAAGCATCCCTATCAACCATTTCGAGTCTGCTCCTCTCCTATTTCAGCTTCTCGTTTACTCGTCATTCGTTACTCTGGTGGTTTACCTCTCCAGTGACTTTTTCTTGAGCAAATGACATTCCATAGCTTAAGTCAACCAGGTGCCCAGGTGCTTCCTCTCTCCTACCTTTGAATAACATCCCCTGAAAGCCAGGGAGCAGATAGGATACCTCATCATTTTCCTGAAGGCCATGTCAGTGTTTTCTTTTGCATTCAGTCCTGTGGCACCCATCCATGCTCAGAGAGGCTGACAGTGTTTGACTGTTTTGCTGTTGGTGTCTGTTTCAGAGACTGAGATTCTGTAAACTGATTTTATGGGGTTCAGTTTATTTCTTTTACCCCCTGACTTTCAGAAAAACCTTCCATTTTCTTCTACCACAACCCTCTCTCTGCCAACTCCTCTGACAATTTGTGGGATCTAATCACTGTCTGCAATTTCCTCTGCCCTCTCACCCTCTACCCTGCACTTGACAATATTGCCTCTCCTTTCCCCCTCACTGGGTAACATTTACTGTGACTTAAGTGCTTTCTCTCTTTTCCCACCTGACTTGGCACCCTATTCTGATTCCATAAATAAGTGTGACCATCAAACATCTTGGATGGGTACTTGGCTGGCACAGGTGTCCAAACATTCTGTTCTTTCCTGAGTGGTGTATCAGTTGCATAGATCTTGTAGAAGGGAAGAAGAGGCTCAAGCTGTCCCTATGCTTCTACTTACTCTCTTTTGGTCTGTAGGCAATGATTTTCAGCCTGCAAATCCTCTGAGATGTGTGCTATGCTTCACAAGTCAGCCCTTACTGTTTGTGGTTAGGAAAGGGCTGAAGATGTCTGATAGCAAAGGTGACTGTAAAAATAGATCTCCAAAATGTCATGAGAAATTTGGTGCAACTATTTATTTACATATTACAAAAAAGAAAAGGAACTTAAGAGGCCCTATAAAAATAGTGAGCATAATGGTAAAGACACTGCTTTGTAGGACAGTCCTTTATGAAAGACTGTAATTGAAAATACAGCAGTTTTAAGACCAGAGAATAGAGAAAAATGTGTGAAGAAAAAAGGAAAACCCCAAGCATTTTCATTTCAAATCTTCATGACTCATTTCTGCTTGGGATTGAATTCTGCCATCAGTCTTTTCCTTTGTTTTGGCTTATATCAATGGCTAGACCACAATCCCATTTACAGCAGAAGATGATACCAAACATGCTTTAAATACAGGTTTCTTTCTTTTTTTATTAGAAGAGCACAAACTAATGAATTGACTACTGTTGGCTATAGAAGGCATTATTTTGCAGGATCTCAACCTGGGCTCAAAGTTGCTGAAACTACATCTAATTTACTAGGAGCACAAATTTACTACAAGAAAATGCTATTATTTTTACTCTTAGTCACATTTGATGTTGAGGATTGAAGGATGAGGTTTCAGTTTTTCACATAGTTCCCATACAGACAGGTTATTTGTCCCCAAGGCTACTCTCCCTTCTCTGCTTTCTAAGCTGGACAGCACCCCTGGGATGCTCAAGGAGGGGAAAGAGCCAACAAATCTTGCCTGAAAAGGTCAGTTGGACGTGCTCAGTCAGATAGAGAGATAAACTTCTGGCATAAAAGTTTGCTTTGTGCCTCATCTTATGTAACCACAAAGGCATGAGATGAGACCCTACCCTGGTTCTCACAGATAATTAATCCTGTGGTGATTAAGCACCATGGGATGAATAGCCTCTTCCCTTGCTTTTATATTACCTGTGGTTCAGAAGGAGCATCCAGGAATGGAGAACATCTTTGTGTGTCTTTGCTGGGGAATTGTTTTAACTGCACCTCTTCTTTGGATAGAGCAGCATGAATGTTTTACGCTCCTGAGGGAAAATTATTACTGCTTGGAGGAAATATCTCAGTTTGAGAATCAGAATTTTCTCTGAGATGTACTCAAATGGCAGGATTTTGATGCAATATAGGTGTATGCGAAATCATTAATACTGAGTTGAATCTTTTAATAGTATTGATTATTTGTAGTGGGAAAACTGGAAAAGAGGAAAAAAATACTATGCTAGTTTTCCCTTGGGAAATTCCCTTTTTAGCTCCAACTCCAAGAATTGTATGCTTTTATCAAAATATCCTAGTTTAGGATGTTCTAGTAAAGGATAGCACAGATAATTTTTAGTTTCTTCTTCATCAGAAGATTCCATAATATTTCAGAGAAACAACATCACCTTTGTATTGGAAATGGAGATGGGCTCATGCACAAAAATGTGATTCTAGTTGTGGGTCTGAAACAACATAAAGGTGAAGAAAGATCTCAGACGATCCCTGTAAGGCTGCAGCTTTACATCTGGTTTGCCCACTCTTCTCCTTTGATATTATCACTGGTTTGGTTTTCCTCTCCTTGAATCCATGTCTCCCTTAGTCCACATCTCACCTCTCTGTGTGAGCTGTGGGAGGTCACCATGCAATGTTCTCAGCAGATGAAGCTCTCTGGTGCCAACCTTTGAGCTGCAAATTCTCTGAAGGGCATGAGCAGGTCCTTCACCTGGCAATCCACAGGGTGAACACTTCTGCTGGGAATCCTACTATGAGCCAAGTAATAAACCAGAGCTCTACAGTAGGTGTGGGCTGACAGAGAGCCTCCTCAAAAGTCTGCATCACCCAGGAAAGGACACAGCACTGCATTGCTCATGCATGGCTGCAGAAAGCACAGCTGCTGCAGACCCATTTTCCAGCCAGTATCTTGCCTCTCAGAATATAGTCTGGGAAGTGGTACTGATTTAAATCTTTAGATAGATATCATGGGAAGGAAACTATCAATGATGTCATTAATCCTCTAGGTGTTTTCAAGAGCAAGGCTCCAAGATCATTCTGTTTACACCCCAATTTTCTGTCTGCTCAAGAGTGTATGACATAGGGAAGTAGAACTTTTGTTGACATTTTGAAATCTCTTACACAGGGACAAGTACTGATAAAACTTTACCTATAATTTCAGCAATATCTTGATCCGTGTGTTCACCTACATTGAGTTGCCATGTAAAATGAAATCCTAAAACAGACATTGAGAATAGCTGGAAGGCAGTTGCTGTGTCTAGAGCCTACACAACTCTGCTGTTAGTGATTTATGGCATGCATTGTTGGGGAAATGACCCAATACTGACCAAAATCAACAAAAGAACTTCATCTAAATGAGCTTCATATCCAAAGAAACTTGTTGAATCAAAATGAATTTGTGAACAATGAATTGCCTTGACAAATTGAACTCTTTTGCCGAAATCTATCAAAGAGTATTACACAACAAGATTTCCTCTAATTTTGTTCCTCTGAATATCTGGGTTACCACCAGCTTCAGGCTCAAAGTGGGGGAAGGATTTGATTCAGCAGTCCACTAAATGAGTCCATCATACATTCTGAGATATGTAAGGCATCTGAGACATCTTCTTGCAAACAGTGAATACTGCACATGACTACTGCAGATCCCTTCTGGAACTGCTGGAGGTTAAATGAGATGATTTAGGTGGCAGATGTGGCCGAGAGTTGCTAATTGCCAGTGTTTGAACAAATGAATTAAGACCTGTTTAGCATAGCCTGACAGCCCTAAGAATTACTCATCTTATTGTAAAACAGATCCTTCAGCTGATCCATAGATTTTTGTCAATAGAGTCATACCTTTTGCTGTGTCACAAACCTGTGGATAGTAAGGTGGACCCTGTTTAGAGTGCCTAACTCTTCACCTTGTTGTGCAATTACAGTTTCCTTTAAAATAAAGTTCCATCTCACAAATCCTAAAATTTCGAAAGAATATAACACTTACCTTGTGTCAGACTGAGACAGAAGATGGACAATTGCTTTATTAAACAATAAGCTCTTTAAAGTCTGTATAAAAACTGGAAAAGAGAGGGTTAGAGCACTCCTGCTAGTGTTACTTGTTTCAAACATATACAAAGGGTAAATTAAAAAAATGGAGAGTGTGGACTGTACTCTCTTGTGCTCCCATCCCAAAACCCACTCAGCTTTTCAGGAACCATTGCTCAATTCCGCTCCCAGAGAGCAGTAAAAAAGGCAAGCTGTAGGGTGAAAAAATTCTACTGCCTTTTCTAGCTCTCTATAGAAGACTGAACATTAGTTCACATTCTTAAATATCTGTCACCACATCATCTGTCTTGCTTGAGTATCAAGACACAGTTAGTGGGTAATAAAGGCCCTCCGAGTGAAAGAGAGGGAATACCCATGTCCTGAAACATCATAGAATGTTCTGCTTCATGCTATATTTTATTACATTAAGTTACTCTATACAGTTTTCACCAGAGGTTGTTTAGTTAACCTCTGCCTCATGATATATTTGTCAACTCAATTAAAAAAAATCATTAAAAATAGTATAAATCAGATTTTTATTTTCCTCTTTTTCTAATATTTATTTTTCTGCTCCTTTTTCACCTTTCCCCAAGGTTCCTTTAGTTCTCACCCATAAATTAGCTGATGAAGAAGGCTGGCTCCAAATGCATTTCACAGGTCCTTTGAGACATGCCAAGACCAACAATTTAAACCATGTTTTCTCCAAATAGGCAACACAAACTTAATTTTTGTGGTTGTCCTTTGCTTGGATGTGTGGCATGAGCTTTTAAGTGCCACCAAATCAAATACATGAACAGTAAACCAGCAGTAGCAACACAATGACATTTCCAAAATTTCATCAGGAAAATAATAAAATAGCCCACCAAGACTTTTGGGAGAAGTCAGATGACCTCTAACACTGTATTTGTGGTAGGCTGAGGTTCAAACCAGGGTGAAACACTTTAGATCTATAGTAAATGTAAAGTGGTGACCTCGTATGAAATAAAGCAAAACCATAGTCGGTTACCACATATATTCCTTACGCAAACATTTCAATAGGCTTTAAAAAGGAACTAATAGCAGTAGCTATGTTAGTCCTGAAGAAGAATTAAATCTGAGGTTTTGACTGCCTTCTCTGTGTGTTTTGCAACAGTATGGATATTCTACATATGGTACTAATTCCCTTATTAAATTAGTCATTGTACTTTCCATGTGCCAACCAAGCCCATCCTTCTGCCAGCTCCAGCCCACAGAAAAAGTCCAGGCATGAGTCCTATCCCAGCACAACAAAAGTCTTGGTGGTAAAGACATCTTTTGGTCAGATTCCCAGGGAGTTTCAGGTTGTAGGAAGAAGTGCTCATCACCTTTCACTGTTTGCTGTGCCAGAACACAGGGCGCTATCTGATACTGAGCTGTAATGTACCCCACAGCCACAGATGATGAGCAAAAACACTGGTAAAGGGAAAGGCCTGAACCTCAAGCCTACTTTCATATTGCCAGGAGGAGTGTCCTCAAGCTGCTCTGAAGATTTCACTGAAATAGAAGAGATTTTGATTTTTGGAGGGAATGAGGGTTATTATTTCTTGGTGTAAATAAACCCCAAAACTACAGCAAGTCAGAGGGAAACAGCCTGTGAACATTGAATACATTTCAGTTATAAATTTTGGAGTGTCCAAAGCAGGGTAACAAAGATTGAGAATGGTCTGGAGCACAAGATGTGAAGATGAGAAGAGGATGAGGGAACTGGGGTTGTTTAATGTGGAGAAAAGGAGACTCAGGAGACACCTTATCACTCTCTCCAACTCCCTGAAGGCAGGTTCTGGTGAGTTGGTGGTTGGTCTCTTCTACGAAGGAACAAGCAACAGGAAGAGAGTAAATGGCTTCAAGTTGCACCAGACAAGGTTTAGATTAGATATTAGGAAAAAATTCTTCATGAAAAGAGTTGTCAACCATTGGAACCAACTGGTGAGGGAAGTGGTGGAGTCACCACCCCTGGAAACATTCTAAAAAACTTGTGGATGTGGCACTCAAAGTCGTGGTTTAATGGTGAGCATGGTGGTAGTGCTGGTTGACAGCTGGACATAACGATCTTAGAGGTCTTTCCCAACCTTCTATGATTCTATGAGGCTGAGGAAAAATAATTTGCAAAACACTTTACCTCTTGTGCAGTATTTTGCCTGAGATGGTGCCCAGGAGCAGACGTTCAAACAAGCTGCAGCTGTACATTCCCAACATCTCAAAATCAGGACGTCTCATGATGTCCTGAAATAGTTTGTTTTAGTCTCATCATTTGTAAGCTTTCTGTGTACACTCAGATTTTTATCTAATGCTTTTTTAAACTAATCTATGCTTTTGACCTCCAAAATTTACTATGAAGATGAACAGTGCAATTTTGCCTTGCAGAAAGAAAAACAACTGTATTTGTTAACCTTCTAGTTTCGTGGAGTGCTACCATTTGCTTGTTTTGTGGGTTTAGTTATCTCCTGTACGTCTCTCCATCTTTCTGAGTTTCAGTTGCCATTGTCCCTTCTCTGTTTTAGTCTTCTTTTCCAGTGTTCCCATTAACCCAAAATACACATCAGCCAAAGGAAAATACATTAATATGACTTTTAAAAATACAGTGAGAAGTTTCATTTCAATTTCTCTAGTCCACCATAACCTTCAAGTTGGCTCTAGAATAAAAACCAAAAAACTTTAGATTTACCTTCCCTACAGTGCCAAGTTAACAATTTTAGCTCTGCTTTTAATTTAAAAGATCTTTTCAACCTGTCTTAGCTAAATGTATTTGAATCTCAGTAGATACTGATGTAATTCAAAGAAGCTACAGCTACTCTGTGTTAGTTACATAAATGTATTCTATTTCTTTTTTTCTGTCACTTAAAACTGCATTAATCTGAGGGGCAACTTCATGTTGATTTTTTGAACTAATTTGCCATTAAAAAACTATGATAATTAAATAAGCTTGAAATAAGGCTGTTTTGTTAATTATCCTGCTTTTCTCTGACACCAATATCCTAATATACTGAATTTTAACACTGAGAAACCAGAAAAAAAAGGTGGAGAACACACTTTCGTATTCATTTCTATTAATTAAGATGACTAAAACTTTTTTGGTCATGAATTAATTAAGAAGGATTTGAAGTCTAAGGACTAAGCTCAGTTAGCAAAATGACAGCAGAAAGATAGACCAAATTATCAAACTGAGAAGATATATAACAAATCCTGGTCTAGAGCATTCATAATTGTTAATGAGTAAAACTATACTCCAATGAAATAACAAAATCTGCTGATTCCAATGGCAGAATGCATCTCATCTATTCATGCTGGCAACTTCCAAAGGCTGTTCAGTGGCCAATTATTTTCCCTTCAAAAATATCACACATGTTTCATAGCAAATAAAATTCTGTGCTCAGGCAAGGCCAAGATGACAGTAAATATCACACTTCCAGAATAATTCTGGTGCCACAGATTTTCTGTTATCATTGCACGGAAATAATGCCAAACGAAAATGACAATACTAACACAGAACCTTGCAGGAAGGCATGTGAATGATATCGTAACATGTGGCCTCAATTCTCTCTTGATTCAAAAGCCATAAAAGAGAAAGAAAATAATAAAAACAGAAGAAGGAAAAAACACATCCAAAAACCAAACTAAGAAGCAAAAAAACCCCAAACCATATAGTACATATAAGACCTTCCACTGCATTTTTTTCTGACGTATGGATAGGCCCCAGCTCAGGCATGTAGTTTTGGTGCCTAAGTCTCGAGGATCTCAGTGAGAAGAAAGTGAGCAGAGATAACTGATTGCTTGAGGTATTTGCTGAGTAGTTCTGAGTACCTTCTTTCTCTTACCATATCTTAGGGAAGAGATTTCTGGGGGAAAAGAATTAGACTACCTTTGTATTTGTCTTACACAGAACTGAACAGATTTACAAATAGCAATAAACAATAAATGCACCCAGATGGATCAATTAACTGTTAATTTTCAGTTAGTGAATCTAAACAGCAGTAGCAGAGAAAGATATCTGCTGTCTCAGAGATGGTAGACTTCTTGGGACACACTATAAATGTGTAACATTTCTGCCTAGATTCAAAAGTAATACACAGACTCACAGAAAGATCTTAGCATGTGAAAATATTCATAGCTTCCTTCAATATCTAAGTGAAAGCACTCCAGCAGAAACACTGTAAAATGAATGTGAACTACAGCAATAAATGGGACAGGACAATCCTTTCTGAAGTTTCTGAAGGATAACTTTATGTTACTTGTGAGGCTCTGAAGTGCTGGTGGAAGTGAAAAGACAATTATGGTGATGATCACCTGAAATCTTTACATATCAATTAATAAAATTCAAAATGCTTTAGTCTGTGTATATGAAAAAGATACGGATTAGAGGTATTTAAACTCTTATGCTTTCTTATGTGTGCTGGAGAAGTAAGTAGTATTTCAATCTATGACAAGACATGAGCCAGAGGCATTGATCACAAGTTTGGTGAAGCCCTGATCCCTGCATATTCCTGCATATTCCAAAAGTGGCCAATGCATGAAATCTGCAAGTGCCTGGAGATTCACAGCTTCAAGTGCACTCTGTGAAGAACAGGGACTGATTCTCAGGGTGCTGATGATTATTGAAGAACTCCACAGAGAGTCATTGGAATGTAAAGGGTTTTGTTTTTAAGGATATAACTTAATAGAAAGAAATAAGAAAGTAACTTCGTGTGATAAGTGCATTTTTTCTAGAGAAATGTCGCTCATAATTTTCCAATGAGCAAGAGGGGTACTTGGGCTTTACTAACACTTGTGAAAGAGCACTGTTTTGGAGTCAGAGGCTTGGAAACACAGACATTTGTGTTGTGGTTTTAGCCAGTGCGAGTTTTGTTAAGAAAGCCAGCATATAACAACATTAATAATCACTCACACCCTTAAAAGCACAGGGACTGACATTTGTGAGTTCAAGGCAAAAGCACATGGCTTCTTTTCCAGATACGTGGAGATCACACACTTAGTGCAAGCGCCATAAATCAGCTGAAAAATATATTGGCAGAAAAAGAGAAATTATCAGGGTCCAAGGCATCTTATTTGATGAGGAGGAATATGTATGATTTATGGACAGGCACAAATTTTTTCGTGTTAGAACTGGCCTGTTGTACTCCCGACTGAATGGGGAGTCCGAGGGAAACGTGCAGTCTGCAAAGCACAGTCTGAAACAAGCCAACCTAAAGTGTTCTGCTGTAGAGAACTCCCGTCCATAACCCAGCGCTGCAACACTGATCTGAGAATCAATATGGAAATGTCTAAGGATGAGATGAGAGTTCGTATGTACTTCCATCTACTTCTATTATATGAAAATAGTTCATTTGCTGCCATTAGTATTAACAAGCTGCAGTGGAGTGTTCAGAAAAGAGGAAATGTGAATTACACATATCCCTTGTAGCTGGAGATGATATAGAAGGACTCCTTTTTCCAATCACACTGTTGCCTAGAGTAAAGGTTTTCTCTGAAGCTGTACTATTCAATCCATTGTTTATGCTCATCTTTTATCGGCTTTAATCATAGTTTTGTGATTACAACTAATAAGATAATTAACTTCCTAAATATAAGAAAATTAAGAGACTAAAGCAGCAGCCAGGTGGGATCCATCTGACCTAATCTCAGCTCTAAGGCATCTAGGCTCAGTCCTGGCTACAATTTCTCTGTAGTCAATGGAAACAAGAGTAGTTCAGGAGGAGAATGTCAAATCTTAGAAGTTATCAGAAAATTTTTTAAGATAGGGTTGGTCTTCTCTTGGTAACATCTCTGACTCTTCACCAAAAGTATAGTAAACCTGGATAACTAGCTTAGACAAGATGCCTACATTTCAGACAGCTAAAGCTCATTGTCTCTCATCACCCTGGTGAGTGAGTGAGTGATTTTGCAGATTTCAATGAATGCTTATATGTTGATGAAAAGTAACTTTTTTTACTGCTGTGGCTAAATTAAAAAAAAAAAAAAAGCATTCAGACAAGTCCAAAAAGTTTAGGCACTCACATGTAAATGAAATATAAATAGTTGTAATTTTAGCATTAATGTTTGTTTGTTTCTTCTTGTCTACTTAAACCACGCAAAATGACACACCAAAACTCCTAAGCTTTGTTATTATGTTATCTGTCTGTACTCAGAATTTATAGGAATTTTGCTGAACTGTGAATTAAAGTGGTTTCTTAAAGCCGTATAGTAGATACAGACTGCCATAAGATGCACTGACGGAAAGGGAATGAAATATACCTGCTGGTCTCTAGAGTACGTCTGCTAATGAAATGCTCACAGTGAGAAGGTCTGTTATGGAGATAATTTTGGACATCTCTGGAACTTGGTTCAAGAAGTTTGCCTTCACATTTCCAACCCACTTATGCCTCATTCAAACCAACTGGGATGGTTTTGCCCCTATTGTCTATGCAATATTGAAATTGAATATTTTTGCTATTGGTTTTGAGACGCCTTTTCACAAAATTTTCTTATTCTGCCTACTGCACAAATCCATCTCTTCCTTTACTAGAGTACATTTTATTAAAAACTGGAGGTTTCATGTTGATGCCGAAGGAACTAGTGTGGCCTGAAATGGAGACCACCATAAAATGGATTGATTTAAAGAATGCTCAGAAAGAAGTGGTAATGAACTGTTAATAGTTTAAATTTCTCTCCAATGATATTGTAAGTCCAATACCACCATAAGTGGACTTTACAAGACATATTCTAAGTATTTACTCCAAGTAGGGTGATCACCAAACAGAAGGTGCCTGCCTTTCTCACAAATAAAATTATATACCTAAATTGCTTTTTTAGGTGTTGAAGGCAGGTTCCTCTCATATTTTTAAATACCTAAGAAAAATATCCTGCCCTTACAATTTAATATTATATAGCATCTAAATTAGTCAATCTGAGTATGTGCTTCAATATAGGAACATATTCTTAACCAGTCAAAGCCACACAGAAAATCTGTACTTGGGGAAAGAAATGAAATTGGATTTCCTGACTCTCCATTTCATTTCTTAACCAAAACTCTTTTTCCTGGTTAATAAACTTTGTTAATACCACTATTTCAATACTAATAATTTAAAACTGTATCAGGAAGTCAGCCTTTTCTAATAAATATACAATATTAACCTGATACTGCCTCACCTTTTAGACTGAAAACAGTGTTTCTAAACCTAAAGAGTCTGTCGGGAGCCAATAAGGTGTCTCAAAAGTCTGTAAAATGATCCTGGGGTACTTTGGAAGCCTTGTAGTTTTGTTACATTTGTTCTGTATGTGATCACCATTCAGTTTTTCTGAAATATTGTGTACATTTCCCCAGCCTGGCATAAAAAGAAATAATTATTTGTTACATTGTGACATACAATATTAAATCAGAGAACCTTTTTTCCTACTTTGGGGCTTCTAGAAAGTGCCAGTGTTGATTTTTGTTGAAATATTGTTGTATCCTAATTTGTATGGAGCTTTGAACCCAGCTTTCCTCCGTCCTGCACCTGGCAGCTGATGTGACATGGTAATCTGCCACCAGGGCAAGAAATCTGCCCATTAGAGCAAACTGTACAATTGCCACGAGCTAACCAGGTGGAATTAGATTAATTAATCAGGAATTTCTGTTAGAAAATCAAGGTAAGATTAGAGAGTTTATGGGTAAAGTTAGCAGACTTGTATATGTCTAATAATCTTGGAGTGAAAAGAATGTGAGTTTCGGGGTTTTTCCTCTCTTTTTCATTCTTTCGTAGGAATACTTAGTGCAGATTCAGAAGAAAATATGAACCTCCATTGCAATAAAGTTAATACATAGACTCTGAGACATGACCATTATCACAATATAACATAACACAACACAAACTGCAGTGTGTAATTACCCAGTAGCCTTTGCCTCAGGCCAATATTCTCTTTTAAAGCATTAATTTATATTTTTAGAACACATTCAAATTTGATTACACTTCCAAAGAGCCTCTCATATCCTTAGTAAGTTGTCCCAATATTTAATTATCCTTATCTAATGACTAATTATCCTCATTTTTTAAAAACAACCTTCACATTGTATTCGAGTCACTTGATCTTGTCATGCTTTTTTTTTTTCCTGTTGTTAAACTGAGCAGTCTTCTCTTTCTAAGTGCTCAGCCAAGTCTTTCCTCATCAGACATGGATTCTGCACTTGCAAGAAAATCTTTTTTACTTTTTAAAACTCGGACACAGCAGAAGTGGTGTCATTGTTTGCATCCCTGTGATCAAAATCTAAAATATAAATGGTACACGGCCCACCTTCAGCCCTAGAAGAGAAAGCCACTGTTTTTCGGTACTGTGAAGGGCAAGAATAACAAGGTACTCAGCACTTTTTAATAACAAAATTTGTTAGGGTTGTAATTTTTAACCTATGCCTTTTTTGTCTTTTTCAAAATTTTGATGTATCCGGTAATTTGGTCTGTATGACTGAGTCTTTGGGACCATCAAATTCCCTGAGCTGTTCACAGGTGAAAAACTCTTCCTACTTTCACCTTTCTCCAGAGCAGGACTTAAAGGAAGAGGAAACTCTCCCTATGGGAGAAAGAGAACAAAAGGGAGGAAGAAATGGCCAAGGAAGCTTCTTAAACATTCCTCAAAGGTGAGCAAATGCTAGCTCTCCCAGGAAAACTGACCGAATAATTGGTCATATCTTGATGCAAAAATGGTAATAAGCAGCAAGAAAGTTTAAACTCTTTAGGAATGACTCCAGAATATCAAAGAAAGTCATAGGTGAGGAAAAGTGAGTAAAGAAGGGGACCTGGCTGCTGTCACTAAAATATAAAATCCCTTTCACTTGCAAAATACATATACATAATGTAAATAATTTCACAAGCATTTTGGAGATTGAGTGGCTTCAAACCATTCCAGATCAGCTGCAATACTTTAGAATCTCCACTGAGCTTTTGATCCAATAGACCAAAATTGAGAAGTGAAGTCCTGTAATTTTAAAATTTTTCTTCTTAGAACATTAAATTGGAAAGTATAAATCAGACTGGTTAATTAAAACTAGTGAAAGTCTTATAAAAATAATTGACAATAAAAAAGAGGAAAGGAATTACTTTAGGAATGTTAACATACATTGAGTAGTGTGAAAAGGTAAATATAGGCAGAATATCAGGGGGAAAAATTCCTGGCAGAGTGGTACAGAGGAATGTGGGGAAGTGTCAGAAACCTGATTGCTCATGATGTTTAAATCCAGGCTGGACAGACCACTAGCAAATCTGCTGTTGGGAATGATTTTATATTAACTGTAGCATTGATTGGATGACTTAATAGATCTTTTCCGTATCTGATTTCTATTAGTCTAGGATTCCCAGCTGCTTTTGCTTCCAAAACCTCTTCCAGTCTTTAGATTTCTTTCTTTAATATTAACCAATAATAACACTTTAACCGTCTGTCCATTAACAGAACTTTAGGTTTTCTTATGAAAATATTAAATTGGCAGGTGATTAAAGCTTTCCACTTCTCATTCCTCTTAAAAAGGGTAAAATATAAACGTCTGCAAGTGTAGCTGAGACACTATTGAAAGTTCTGCCTTAGCTAATCCTGCTCAAGTTTAACCCTAGTCCTCCCACTTTAAAACAAAAGAAAGAAAAGATTTCAGAAGTCTAAGAAGACTGAAAATAGATAAAAGTACTTTTTCCTGGACTATCTGATCGCTTTAAATGAGTTCTGATCAAAGTTTATTGCTACACAGCAGCTACTTGGCCTTCCTTCTGTTTGAGTTTCCCTCTGTTTAATAACTGACCTTACTTTGGGCTAGCTGGCAGCATTTCTTGCTGTGTTTGGTTCAGGTGCTTTTATTTTCAGGGTTGTTACCGTTATTGCTCACTCACAATGCAGCCCAGGGAACATGGTTATAACAGAGTTTATCTGCTAAGACTTTACACATCGGCTGCTTTGCCTTCTCAGTCCCTACCCCTTGGGGACCATTGACCTACAAGAAACAGAGACCCAGTTCAGCCTGGTGAGCTTTGGGCTCTCAAACAAGTACTGCAGTAGAGTGCAGTCCTCCACATTTGCATTTAACTTCTAAATGCCCACCAAAATTCATGGACATGCTGGAGGCTTTGAGAGAGCAAAAGGAAACTTATGGTGGTGTGTCAGCCAGCCCTGTTCTTACAGTTTGTTTTTGGCAACTGCATTTCAGTTAGGTGGACCCACTGCAGGCTCGTGAACTCTTGGTCAGCAAGATTATTTAATATTATATACAGATTGTGGGGAGGGTGCCCTTGCTGGAGACCAAGTTCTCTGGTTTATGTTTCGGCAGAGTAACTGTCTTCCAAACATTAGTATCTTCAAAAAATCTTGTTTAAGTTCAGTAATTCAGTCATGAAACATCAGGCATTTGAATAGTTTCTTATTTCACTGAAAACAATGTATATTTTACTTGCATATCAACAAGTTGAATCCCCCTGTCACCTGGCTCTGTCAGCTTCTCTGAAGGGTGGATGATTCCATCTAGGATGCAATATTTCCAGAGTTGCTAGTTTCAGCATCATCTTTATCTCTCTGTTATGAGAAAGAGCTGGAAATTCATTGACTTTCAGAACTTTAGGTAGGTAAATCACATAAATTTTGCTATTAACTCTAGTCTAGACACCAAGATCCCTTCTGCAATGACTGTTGAAAAATCACCATGTCCAAGGGACATGTAACTTCAACACCTTGGAAGTTTTAACAGAACACCAAAAAAAAAACCCACAAAAAACCCAAAACCAACCAAGTAAACAAAAAACCCCAACAAACAAACGAAAAAAACTCAAAAAAACCCAAAAAAACCCACAAAACCCAAAAACCAAAACCAGAACAAAACAAAACAAAAAAAAACCCCAAAACCCCCCTTGTATCAATCATAAATAAGAGTCCACACACTGATTCCAATGAAATGTCAGAAAGTTTTGAAGAACCCAAATGAAATAGAATAAATCACCTTCTCAAAGCATCTTTTCCCCCATTGACTTCTGAGGCAGCCTAGATTCTTAGTTTACACAAAATGTTTAACTTTTACATGGTTAAAGTTAGACATCAGTATTTTCATGGTAGTACTACATTGTAAAATAAATTGCTTTAAAGAACCCAAACAAACAAGCAAAAAGAACAGAACAAAAAAAAAAAAAAGCAGAAAGCAGAGAGGAGATATAAAAAGGTAATGTTCTCCATTCACATCTTTGTGCATGGTATTCTTTATGATGTAGCAGCAGGGATAAATACAGACTTACAATAGCTGACAATATAGTCTTAAATTGTGTACACATTTAAATTGTGATCAAGACTCAGATTCTTCTTGAAACTTTTTTCTGTATGGAAACTTCTGGAGTGTGAATGTATGGGTACAAATGAATGAATAGATTACAGTTTTGACTGGACTTGAAGATCAAGATTTAATACAAGATATTGAATGGACATTTAAACTGAAGAAATGGAAAGAAACAACATTATGACAATATTGTGCAGGGAGGCAAATGATTTCAAAACATTTGTAGGAAAATTGGACAACTTAAAACCAGAACATTTAAAAATCATTTTATTGTATATCAACTAAACCATATAGAACTGCATTTTTGTGGGTGGTTGAAATACCATTTTTATGGTATTTTAAACCTTTGGTTTAATTTATGAAATAACCTTGGACTGCATCAGTAAAAAATCTGTTATGTTCAGTGGACCTCAGAATTCCTCACTTCCTAACTGTGGTTTAGTTGTTGAATATTAAACCATTATATAAACGCTCTGTCTGCAGGGAATTAGGAGTAAACTCTGACTGTAGACAATTTTTCTCAAAACCACCTGCTACTAGGATTAGCAATCCAGGAAAACAGATCAGAACCCAGGGCTGACGCCACAGTGTTTGCTCTTCTCACTCTGCAGGGTACAAAATCTGCATGCTGCAATGAGGGTACAGCCTCTGGGATTTAGTACTTCTAATTCACTTATTTGTGTCAGACTTTAAAAAGAGGAAAGCAGCTTTAAAGTAAGAGATTAGAGGTTGCACGTTGTAGAAAAACAAGAGGAAAACCAATAGGTTCAGCATAAATTCTTCATTTCTTCAGAGAAGATGATATGTACACTGATCACAAAGTATATGAGAGAGAAAATTATTATTAGGCTGCTGTCAAGTGTTCTCCTAACAGCTTGGAAGCATATGGAAATGAGTGAAAACAGTGATGCAAGAAAAGGAATGATGTTTCTAGGTTTATAACACCATCAGCCCAGAGTGCACATTTGCATGTTCTATTTCTCCTTTTCTTGCAGTTTAGATTTAGTATAAAAAAGTCAGTGAGACACTTCCCATTCCAATCAGCAGGCAAATAGTATCTATACAGGAGGAAAATCTGAAATGCACATAGATAGAACTAAGCAGGAACAAAAGGAAACATTCTTCATAGACCTCAGTAATAAGGCATGGTATATCCCAAGATGTCAGATCCCTTTTTTTAAATGTGTTTATTCTTGCTCTTAGAATAACAACACAAATGAATGCCATGGTCTTCAGAAAAATCGCCCAAGTTTATGGGCTGTATTGTTAGATCTAAACTAGCAGAAGGAAAAGCAGCAGGGACTCTCTTCTCACCTGAAAGGCAGCTATGGTGGGCTGGGAGCTTCTATATTTCTAAATCTTTTACACTCAAGGACTGTGTAGATGACTCCAGCTTCCTAATGAGGAAGGGTTTTGTCTCATGCTGAAGCTGTGGGAACCACCCAGGAGAGTCTGAATTGGTGTAGGCCTTGTGTGTGAAAGGGACTATTCCTGCTATTAAATTGGACTGAGCTTCACTGTCTTGAAGATTTTTGAATTAGTAGCAAAAGTGAGTGCAATCTTGGGCTGCTGACCTGTGTCCAAGCCACAGTGGGACAGCTCCTGTTCCAGGCAGTTAAAGCTGGCATGAACATTGCTCCCATTCCTGCAATCAGTGCTCAGTGCTCCTTGTCTTGTGTGGACATGCATCCATAAGAAGAACATAATTTGTTGCTCCATTCCCGAGCCTTTGGCTCAATTTGTGTATGAATTGGGTGGGATCTATCAGTTAGACATCTGTGTGTCGACATTTCCATCTGACACCATTTATGCTTGCTAGGGAGGAAGAGTTTGGCTTGTTATCCTAGCCTTTCTGTGTTAGGATAAGATCAGTCACACCCAGGATGCACCTATTTCTCTCCAAAATGAGTCGCCAGTGATAAGATCACATGCAGAAGTTTGTATTTTAAACACATCTGTTTGAGCAGATCAGTTTTCCCTTTCCTGCTTTCTTTTCTAATTTGTACCCTTTCCCCCCCATCACCCTCCAATGCTGTTGCATGCACAGGATTGAGGCCAATGTATAAAAAACCGACAGACATGGGCAACAGCTAAAAAGTTTTGTTTAGCTACCCAGCCTTGTCAAATCTCTCTGTGCCTGTCAGACTTGCAGCTTTGCCAATGTGAACTCTGGCTTTATGGGGGGATGTACACACTCTCTGCCCTTTTACGTTGGCTCATCCAAGCTTTATCTATAACTCTGTTAGATAGATTTGAAAGTGGAAAAACAAACGTCTGCCATCTGCTCCATGTTATTTATGATGATTTCTCCAATTAGGTCCAATTAACTTGCTGTCAATGATTAAATATAATGGGTAATAATAACTTGACTTCATCATTACCACCAGCATTATTAGCTCATTGATTGCAATAATTTCAAAAATTACCCATCAGAATAAAATATGTTTAGCACCTGGTTTGTCTGTTTAGGAACATCTGCTATAAATGTGTGATATACGTGGAATTTAATGTCTCATGATGTGAAAGGGAAACATATAATCTGTACTTTGAAAGTCAGCACTGGCACAAATTTATGGTGAGACAATGAAAGGATCAAATAAAAATCAGTTCAGAATTTATTGCTGGACTCACAGAACTGTCAAAACAGGAATGGAGCTATCGTATATTTACCAGCCTGAATTTTTTGTCTAGCAAGGAGTTAGTTCTGTTCATATGATCTGAATTTACGTGCCTGTGTTGGACTATAACCCGTGGTCATGGATAAATTGGGTGGGTGTGGAGAAGGTAGGCTGGGTATCCAGCTTGCCAAAGGGAGATGTTTTTATTCAAATTCCCAGGCCTAGTTTGTTTGGCCCTGCTTGGAGTCTTGCATAAAAACTTTACAATAAAGCACTGCATCTTCTTAAATGCTGCAGGGAGCAAGTGAAGGCACAGTCTTCACTTCCTTACTGTCTCACAACAGCAGTTCTCTCTCTCTGTGCTCCTGCTACATGCAAAACAAATCTATTTGTCCATGATGAACTGTAATTGCCATCTCCTAGGTTTGCCATGTGTTTTAGGTCAAGTGTCTCACTGTCATGCAATTCTGTTTTCCCTGTAACCATATGGAAATACCATGGAATAAATGCTGTCTGGAATGGTTCACAACAGGCTGTTCAGACATCTAATGACTCCCCAGTCTTTAAGTGTGCCAGTCAGTTGCCCTTTCTGCAAACAATTTTTTTGCTTGAGAATCATGTATGCTAATTCTCCTAATTCGCCTCTGATTTACATCCTTTCATGGTGATATGGGGATTGTTAAAAGAACAAACTTTGGTCTTTATTATAATTAAAATCCTCCTAACCACCCTCTCAGAAATATTCAGGAGTAATGTTTTATTTTTACAAGCACCTAGAAAACAAATCTCAGTTTAAGATTCCTGAAAACTAAAAAATTGGGAAAAAAACCTAATTAAATGTCTGGCTGTTATTTATACACTGACTGTCTGCTTATTGGCTTGACAGATCTAAGAAACATTAATTCTGGTGGTATATTTCTGACTTAAGTCACACTTTTTTTTTTTTTATTTTTTACCTAACCCAGTCTTGGAAAAACAAGCAAGGATTTGGCTGGTCTCACCCCTTTTCTAATATTTCATTGCCCATTTTCCCCAATTTTGCCATATGGAATGTAAATTAAGGTGGTTTTTTCACTTAAAAAAACATCATGTCTTATCAAATTTTCATTATTTGGCTATTGAACAAAATGCAGATTGGCAAGCTAATGCTTATTTGGTGTGATTCTTTCACTGGATATTTGGCGCAAATTCTTCAGGAAATTTAGTAGTCTAGCCTTTAAACCTCTGATCTTTTCCCATTGGTTGCTCCTAAGAAATAGTGAACTACAAGAAGCTAAACAGCCTCATGGATGTTGTTTGACAGCTTGCTTTAATGCAAAAATGTGTAAGGTTTCCCACCCAAAGCCCCACTTTGCCTCTAAAGCAGTACACTCTAGAGAGGGGGGTAGGCATTATGTTCCCTATCACATGAATGGGCAAAACAATTCCTCTGTCTTCCAGCAGTTTCCCAGCTCAGCCGTTCTTGTTTCCTGGTATTTTGCACAACCTGTCCATGACTTTAAATGTCAGGTCAGATTTTCACTTGGAGCTTTGTTGATTTACAACAGGTGAAGAAACCCCATGCTTTTGAAACATGCAGAAAATATTGCTAGATTGGTTCTGCTGCTGTGTAGTCTTCTCTTTGTAAAATGAAGAATCTTTTACAAATATCTCAACTGAAAAACTATGGTGCTGAAGGAGGGAAGAAGCTTATCTTGGTGTGATGCTCATTGTTCTCATCCTTCACTGTTACTCTGACTGCTGTGTCTGACCCAGACTAAATTCAGATTCCACAGAAGTGAAATATTTCATTAAGATGGCAAAATATAGGCTATTTTTTCTAGACATGCAGAGAGGTGGTCACAAGATGAAAATTCAACCTACAGTTCTTCAACTCTGATGCTGGTGTAAAGCAGAAATAATGTTATTTCAGAGAGCTGATCACTCAGGTGAACATGGAAAATGTGAGAAGAATCAAGTTCTTTTTGACTCTCTAATGTTTGTCTACCAAAAATATACATTTTATAGGGATTTTAGTTGAGAATGTCCAGAAGATAACAAAAAAATCTATGTAAATTGTTGTCTAAATTTTGGATTAGATATTTTATTGTTGGTGAAAATGCTTTTCTCTATATGGTGTTTTGGTATTTGTCCGTTTCATTTTGATCAAAAATTCCTCCAAAACCACTGAGAAAATAAAAATATTTCACTTGGGGTTTTTTCTCCTGCAGTGCTGAGTTTAATGCATCCTAACAGGAATGAGGTCCAAGCCCTGTAATGCCACAGCTCAGAGGATTACCTCCTGCAGGACCTGATGGAGTCACCTTCTCTTGCTGAGGCTGCATACCACTGTATTAGTTAGGAGACAAAGTGCAGCCAGGGAACCTGAACTCCCAGTCAAAAGCAGAAGGCTACGAAAGTAGGTGTTTGGGTTTTTTGGTTTTTTGGGGGTTTTTTTGGTATGAAATATCACACAAGAACTTTTACAAGCCAAAACTAATTTTTTCATAAGAGTTATGTTTTTGATTTTTGTGTTCTTTGGAGAATATAGGAAATTCTGCCAGATATTGATATGCTAAGACAAGTATGCTCTGTTTATTGAGAAAAATTATTTGCCCTGACTTCCTCACGTAAACCTAAGAGTAATTTTCAGTGACTGACCAGACTTATTGTGAAGGAGCACTCCTTGCATCCTTTTCTTTAGACATCTACACTGAAGTGCCTAAAGTTGAAGCTGAATCCCACTTGCCCTCAGTGACCCTGGACAACAGATCTAAAGCTCAGATTCATCACACAGTTTAAGGCACTGATCTGAGCTGTGCAAGATGCCCACCTAATAACCCTAAGCTGACATGTCCAGAGAAAAGTAATTGCAGCTAAAATCTCTGGCAATACATCTGTCATATTTCTAGAGCAGCTACTTTTCTATTAACAGACTGTAGATGATGGGAGTATGCTCCCAGTGAAGGTGTCTCCGTCACAAAAAACAAAATGGAGTGAATGTGGACCAGAGTACAGGAAGCTAATTTACCCCAATATATCACAGCCCAGATTTCAGTTGTTTAAAATCAGTACACCCAGCTGGAGTCAATGAAGCTATGTTGATTTATGTCTGGTTCTATGGACAGGGCAGTAGTGGAAATAAGGGTTTTGTTTTCAGGAAATACCGTATTTTTGTCTGAGATTGATTTATGAAATAGAGATGAACACACAATGTTAAAAAAAAAACAGAACTGTGTTGCACTCAAAAAAACATCAGCTATGTAGGTTAAAAAAACAGCAAACACAATTCAACAATGATGAATGCAAATTAGTACTTAGGGGCAAGTAACCAATTTGGATGGCTTGTGCTCCCTGGTTAGCCCCCTCTGCACTGTTGAACAAAGGGAAAAACATAGGGATTATACTGGAAAACACTGATTAAATTGACACTGCAAACAGCTGCATTTTGGGAGACAGAACTTAGGTTAAAGAGCTAGGATAAAGAAATACTTAAAATTTGAATCCCTTCAAGGCTAAACAGTGAAAACAGGTATTTTGGGAGGCATTTCATGCAGTGACTGCAAGAAGTATCTTTCTTCACTAAGAGTCATAATGCATCTATTTATTAAAAAATCTGCTTTTCAAATAGACTTTTCAACCAAAGTTTCCTTTCCAATTGGCCTAATTATTCTTTAAAATCCTCTTTTGTTTTCACCACTGTATATGAAAAGAGTTTCCATCTACTTTCTGCTGGGAGTTCTGGGCTCACGCTCTTCTGGGTGATTTGGGCCCCTGAACTCTGTCAAGTCCTGTTTCCCAATGTGCCATTCATCACACAGGAGGACGAGGCTGGAGGAAAGCTGGAGAGCAGCTCGAGATGTTCTCCTGTGGGGGGACAGACCTTTGCCTAGAATCTGCCAGAGAAACTGGTGCATCAGGGACCAGCTGGTCAAATAACAGAGTCAGGAAGGTTTCTCATAAGGATTTCTAGTGACAGCTTAATTCTGTGTCACCCAACAGCACAGGGCCTCCCTAGGATATCATGTCCCTCTCTGAGATGCAGCACAAGGAGTTAAACCTGTGCTGTGTTTTCTTTTTTGCCCAATCCTAGCTAACATCACTATTTCAGTATCAAGCTTGATGATGGCACAGCAGAAAGAGGTCAAATGTGTCTGGAGACATATTAATATCCAAGTCGCGTCAAAAGGTTTATAACCTGAGACAGTAGGTGAAGTGCTTCTTCTGATTCTCCTTCTGTGCTTAATATGCCACATGTTTCCTTCTGAAGAATATTTTTTATTTCTGTATATCTTCCCATTCTATATTTTTACAGGAATTCACAACTTTAACACCTTTAACCTCATAAAACCTGCTGGGTTTATTATCTCTGTTTAAGAGAAGGGAAAACTGAGGCAGTAGGAGAACAAGCTCATCCAGCACAAGGCATCTGCAGCAGTGCTGGGATTGGAGGCCAGGTGCTCCTGGATTTCTAGCCTTCCTCAAAGCCATCCCTGGATTTTAAGCTAGAGAGCTCTAACGATTTTATACACTGCCATTGCTCAGAAAAATCCCATACATAATCATTGATTAATATTTTGTAGACTTCCTATTTAAAGGTCCCAGTCCTTACTGAAACTGCATTGTATTCAATATAAAAACACAGATAGGAATTATTTTTATTTGAAACACTATACTGTCTAGTTCCAAATAAACTCTTGTTGGAGAAAATCAGAATGAATGAATGGAAGACATAAAAGCAAGATTGTGTGGCATTTGAAATTGTGTACATTTGAAATTCCTCCTCAAAATCCATTAATTTTTAAAAATAAGTAATGGTATAATGGTACAATGTATAAACAAACCCTAACTTTACGCTCTCAAAATTTACTTTATGCTTGAATATTATTTTTAATAGCTTTACACTGATAACATTTTACATCTATATTATATATTATAGAGAACCCAAACTGACCACTCAGTTATTGCAGTCAGAACCCTTTCATAATTAAAAAAGATCCCAACTTTTCTTCCACGTTCTTAAACATCATTACTAGCCAGCGTGGGTTTTGTCCTACTGCCTCATCTTTCTTTCATACACTCTAGTGTCTCACTGAGTACAGCACTCATATTGCTCTACATTCACTTTCTCTTATCACATGGGCGTGATCTTCAAGTAACTCCAGCAGATCAGGTCTATTAATTACCGGCATTTATAGTTTGTTACACACAAACTGCTTGATTCCACATTGCTTAACAATACCTCTTTCCCAGGTGTTCTTCCTACTGCATAGTTTAAAGTTTCCAAGATTTCCCTTCAACAGATGTTAAACTCCCTGGTCTCAGTTTCTTGGTCTTTAATCTCTTGACCCTTTTTAAACTAATGGAGTTGTATTCGCCACTTCCTAATCCTCAGGAATCTCCTTCATTTTTAAGAATGTCAGTTAATTTAATGCCTTTAACTAATGCTTGTGAAATCCCATTATTTGGACCTGCAGCTGTATGTGCCATAAGTGCACTAATTTTTTATTTTCCTAATTACAAATTTGCTTTTAACTCTAGACTGCCTTCTTTTTGTCTCTGGAAAATTGATCCATTCTTTAGTCAGAATATTGTTCCACCTTTGTCTAAGACAAAGAGAGTAACTGTTTAGCAGGTCTTTTTATTCCCCTGTGCCTCAAATTTTAAGCTTTACTTGCACAGAAGAAAATGAAGTTGCAGAAAGAGAGGCAGTTTGCATATATTTTTCTATCCTCAATGGGACTTGAGCATTTCCAACATCACTGCAGAAATGTGAAGCCATATCAAAAAACCTTCAGTCTGATTAAAAACTGTGAGATAGCCAGCAGTTAACAGCATTTGGGTAACTCATCGACTAAATAGTCTCGCTGCTTTTCTTGGGTTTCCTTTCTTCCAATGAGATCTTAGTGAAGGAACCACTTTCAGCTCATGCACCAAATCAAGAGCTCTGTTGAATTGAAGCCCACGTGTGCTGAAGGGAAATGTGCTGGTATATTTTCTTTGATAATTGAAACACTTTGTAGGCCACCCTTCAGACAATTATGAAGAATGTCTCAGAGCATTTTGAGACTGAGTTTTTCCCAGACAATCCAAATGGGAGTTAAAAAATATATACTAACAAGTTCCAAGAAGCATATTTTGACTTTTTGTTGAGAGCTATGAAACCTTTTCCCACTGACAGTTTTCTCTTGATATTTTAAAATCTTTTCCCCTAGTTACAAAGTTCTTCTGACCTTATTCCTTGGACTCCCATCTCCTCATAAGCAATATTAGGTATCCCCGAGGGTTACATTTGCAGAAGCAGTTCATTCTTTATCTGATATGAATCATATCTTTTGGCTTCAGCTTGCGAAGTTCTCCATACCCTTGAAATTGAGCTCTCTCAGATGTGATCCATTCACTTTCTGAAGCCTCTATTCATGTGGAATTTCACTGGAGTAGGTTTGGACATCCATACATGTTCTGGAGTATACAGAGATTTGAAAATTAAGAACTAACTTTTTTGCCAGATGTGTTGGGAGTTTCATAGGATCTAAACTGACTAATGATAATTTTTTATACAAGATCAAAATGATATTGAAATTTTATTTGTTATGAACTTGTCTGAATCCTTCACCATTATGGGCAAACAAAGGACTGACATTTAAGTTTAATTGGAACCACTTACTTTCTAGCATTACTAAGCAAGGGAAATCTAAAAAGCATGAAGGTTTGAGAAGTGTTGATGGACTCTATTTAGTTCAAAACTCCCACAGGAACAAAGGTCTTTAAATGTAATGTAAATCAAGGAGTTTTTGCTTTCAAATGCTGTCATAAGAGAAGTCAATGGAATTGTGTATGGAAAAAGAAATGATAAATTCTATTGCTAGTCTTAAAAGTCCAGAAATTTCAGCTTTCAAGGTGTATTTTGCATTGAAGAAGAATCTTAGAAAGAGAAAAGTGCAGCAGAAGATCAAAAGAAGCTTTGTTGAGACTACCTGCTGAATTTCTACACTGAGAGAAAATAATTTACCTATTAGACTGGTCGTTGGCAAAGTGAACACGAGTCAGCAGAGCCCTGGCAGCCAGGAGGGACAACCCTGTCCTGGGGACATCAGGCACAGCATCACCAGCCGGGCAAGGGAGGGGATTGTCCTGCTCTGCTCTGACCTGGGCGGCCTCACCTCCAGTGCTAGGGGCAGTTTTGGGTGCCACGATAAAACAAAGGCTTGCTCTGGATTCGTGAACGAAAAAAAAGAAGTTTGGGAAGCAGTTGCATTTTAAAGGCAGTAGGAAAAAAGAAGATGTGGGACAGGGTAAGAGAAACAAGTAAGGAAAAGGTTAAAGTATGGACTGGAGACAAACTGTGAAGATAATGATAAGTTTTCCACAAAAATTTTATATAAGCTAGCTAAAATAGTAGCATTTAGTATTGACTTGCTTAAAATGTAAAGTATCCAGGTATATATTTAATTAGACTTCAGATTATCTTTCAAACACTTTTTCTGTGAACTTCTCCTCCCTATAATAATCTTTGTTCAGAAAAAGTAGCTCTAGGTGCAAACAATATGTTGAGTTCTTTCTTTTTGCTTTCCATATTTACTCTGAATTTTCCTTTTTCATGACCACAGAAATGAAAGAATCTAAGGCAACATCTTCATATCTCATCTTGACCAGTCATGCAGCTTATATCTGTCTATTTCATGATTTTCCAAAAAAATCACCATCTGAAGTCTGTATGAGTGCAATTAATCTTGTATTTCACAACTATGGCTTATATTGCTGAAATAAATAGTCCTTTATTATTTCCATTAAAATTATTTAAATAATAAACTCTATTTACATGCTTAATGTAATTATCACAAGCTTGGTTTTATTAAAGACAAAGGTGTCGCTATAAAGTGTTCAAACACTTTAAATGACCTGAGATTGAATATCCATATTTAAAAGAAATTTGGGCACTGAAACCTAGTAGTAGATAACATCTTAACTGTTATGCATAATTTTTTAAAATGGAATGTAAATTAAGCACTTTTGAATGCTTATCCCTTTACATACCTCCACGGAGTCGAGAGTCTAGAAACTGTTTTACCATTGCCTTTTCACAGAGAATAGTGTAAAAATGTTCTTCCTGTCACAGTCACATGTAAAAACACCCATCTTTTTATCAACTGTATTTTGTGCTGGTGTCTCCTGTCCCGTTCCCTCTAGCCTTCCTTGTTTCTCGTCCCATCTCTGGACCCACCGACCATCCGGATTTAACTAACTCTCTGCAGTTCCCCACAGAACGCATTCCTCTGTCAGCACATATGCTTCTCATTCACCAATATTGTTATGCATTCGATTTCTTCCCCCCTCTCTTTTTTACTGCCACTACCTTGTTGGCATTGTAAAAAGAGAATACCTTTAAAGGGCCCTGAACCACTGTCATTATGCGCTCCAGACAGCAACCCAGGGTGCAACCGGCATCCCACCACAAGTAGGAAATGAGAAATTCTGGGCTATAATGAGAGCTATTGAATTTTTTTTTACAGCAGCTTAACGTAGGTTATTTAGCTCAGGTGTTTCAGTAATGGTAGGGCATATGGAAAAAGCAGCGTTTTGGGCCCTTGAGTTTTTCAGCTCTCTCCAGCCTCAGCACACAAATCTGTAATTCTCATGAAGGAACCACAGTAGCCCTGGCAAGGTAGGATTTCAAGTGAATACTATAGACCTACTCATGTTATTTCTTGCATAGCTTTGGTAGCTGCATGATTATAGGATTTTCCTTGGTACTCTGCGTTCTGGGTCCATTGTCCTCATACACCGTCTTCTCTGAGGCAAGCATCCTTTTCTCCCAAACATTTTCAAGCAATCTTTTAGAAGTGTTTTAATTTTTTTCCCCATTTTCATTTCTTTTCCCTTAATTAAAAGAAGTAAACCTTTTCTACATGAACATTTTTACTTGTAGGATGGATAGTCGATTTACCCTTTGGGTTCTGCAGCCATGTCCCCTTTTGCAGCACAGCTGCAAAGCCTGAAGGACTCAAGAATGTGAGGAGAAAACCAGCCTGGGCCCCTCTGGCTTCAGCATAGCTAGGATTTCACCCCATGTGCCCTGAAACTGGAGGTCATGGCCAATGTCTGCAATATGAGACCAGGATGAGGTCACTAATCTAATCATGACCTAAGCTTTCACTGGAATTCTTGACTTTGGAGAGACAGATGCAAAAGAAACCAGTTTTGGGGGCCCTAATAAACCAATTAAATGCATTGGTGTGGTGTCCTCATTTACCAGATTTTTATATTCATTCAAACTGTCTTCTCAGGGAGATTCAGTAAAGAAGTTGTTCTTTTTCTGGCTTAAAACTGCCAGGAAGAGTATGACTTTGTTCAATGAGGTTGAACTTCTGTTGACAAATTTTTAGGACAACAGTTATCTACTTCAATAAAATTATACATTCTTGAGTCATATGAACACTGTTTTTTTCCTAGGGCCCTTAGGAACAGGAAAATATTCAGTACGGAAAACAAGAATGGATTCCATGCCGAGAAAAATATGAAAATTTTTTCAAAATTTAAAGATGTCAAAGGAAAGAAGCATCTATTTTCTTACATGTATCTACTGTCCTGTCAGTGTGTATGAGTTTTGAGATACATGTGTAAGTCAGGAAGCTGGGGACCTTCTTTGACAGAGTAATATTTTTACCCTAAAAATTCATAAAAACATGAACAGTTTTGTACTTGGGGCTTTAGGTGATTGTCCTCCCACCCGTACATCTCTGTGGAGGAGTTGTTAATGAAAGTTTTGATGTTATTTAGAGTACTGGAATGTACCTAGAGGTGTTAGTAAGGGGAAGAGAACAGAAAAACAAAGACAATAGCAGATTCTTTACTGTCATTGGTGCACACTGTGGGGAATTGTTTCTAAAACTGCATAGATAAAAATGCTGTGGTTTTCTTCTGTCTTGTAAAAAACCCAAACAAATAAACAAAAAAAAAACCCAAAAAAGGCTCAGCCAATCTGTGGTATATATTTAAATACAAAAAGCTCAAGTATTAGGTTTTTTTGTTGGGTTTTTTTTCAAAAAATTACTAACTGTCATGCTTTCAGAACACTCAAGCCCTGTGGTGATGGCTATAATAGAAATGGTTACAAATAAACAAAACAAATTAGTAAGCAGCTACAGAAATTCCCATATTCTGTTGCTGGTAAAATCAAGCCTTCTGGGAAAATGTTGTGACATATACAGAAGACAGTCTACAAATTCGTGTAGTATTCCACTGTGATCCTTTTTTTTGCCTTTTAGTTGACAATATGATTGTGATGCCATGTAAAAGGAGTACATTTTCTCTAATAAACTGAAGAATACTCATCCAATTAAATCACTTCATAATCTACATGGCGCCTGTAGTTTCTGGATATATTTATTATTTCTTAATGTCAACAAAAGTGTCTTTAAATATAAAAGCACATTCTTTTGTCCTGAGAAAACAGATTTGTTTTAAGCCCATTGAAATGCACAACGAAGAGGAGAAGAAGCGATATCTCCACCGGACTTCTTATTTTCGACATCTGGTTGTGGTCCACTGGGAGAAATGTAAGTAACAGTTTACCACATGGATTACAAATGTGCTGAATTGCAAGAATGAATATTAAATGAAAATATCCATAGCACCTGCAGCTTGTCCGGGAGAATTCCCCTTGTGTGTTGTGGGTGGGTTTTCTGAAAAACCCCCAGTGAGATGCGAACTGCAACTGCAGCTGCTTGTAGTAGCAGCTTGTCTAGTGTTACCGAAGAGTTTGCAGATTCTGTTCCCTTCAATGAATCAACATTGATCAGGGCTGCCAACATGCTAAAAAAAGAAAGGGAGGGAGCAGAAGGAGGGCTGCAGGGGAAGGATTATGAACATTATGATTATTCCCACAGGTTTTGGATGATCAGGAAAAAATTTAAAATAGTGATTAAAAAAAAAAGAAGAAAAAGAAAATGAAAAGGCAAGCGAAATGCTTGATGAAATATAAAGCCAGTTTGATGTAACTGGGTGAGAAAGCAGTGTTTGCTCTGTCAAAAGGTCAGGCCTGTTTTTTTTCTCAATAGAAGCTCTGCAATTGTGTTTTGCTGACTTCATATACATTCTGCATAGGCTGAGCACTGTACACATGTGATACTTGGCTGGATTTCAGATGCAGTGCTAGAGGGGATTAAACAGTGGGGAATGTTTCCCCCTTAGCATTAACTTTTTATTTTAGAGAGACTGAGCTAATTCTACTTGAATATGCCTTGAAAACAGAGTGGTTCATTAAGAAGTGTGCGACTCCCCATTTTGATTTCACCCTCCAAAGAAATGGTGAAGAGCAGACTCCTCATGCTTCATATCTTTTTATCAGGCCTCTCTGAAGAGCACTTGCACATTTAGGCATAGCATAGTGGAAATCAAAGGCAGACCAATGCTGGCAGCACAAAAAGGGAATTGCTAGTCTTTCCTTTGGGTTTTATAATGTCAAGATGATAAAAATATGAACATCAAGTAGTACTTAATTTCTTTTTCTTACTGAAAGAAAATAATATTTTTAGCTGTGAGAGGCTGCCAAATTATTCTGTTTTGAAATTTGTGTAGGATCTTGCTACTATTACAGAAAAATGGAAAACTTTAATGCACATTTCTTTGGACCTCTTTGATTCAGGTTCTCAAGGAACTTCAATCCTGCACAAGGATTAGAAGAGAGTCATACAGCAAGCCCTTGTTTCTCTGAGGCAGCCTCAGTGGTTGACTACCTCCAAAGGATAGTTTTACTCTGGACATGATACTCCTACCTTTCGTTCTAGCCTGCTGCACAAATATTTGGAGCATGTCTAAAGAAACCTATTGAGTTGAACTGTTTATATGCAATCCTAGATCTTGCATCCCTTGGTTTTATACCTCTGTGAATCACAGTCTGATGCTGGCAGATGGGATATGGAACACACCACCTCAGTGGTGGAGGCTCCATCTGGGCTCTCCTGCCAGTGCTTGTGAGAATATTAAGGTCCACATCCCGAAGAGGAGGAGGGAGTGAATCAGAAGAGGGAGCTCTAGCTGTGTTAATGAGGCCAGAAGGGCCTTTGTGGTGGAGTACACCAGAAGTAAGAAAATAGAGTTCTTTATGTGTTTTTCATGAAGGAGAAGGAGTTTTGCTCCTTTCTGCCCCTCTGGAAGTTGTGTTTGCATCCTGGTTTAATAGCTCCCAACAGACTCCCCAGCAACCTATTGTGCTGTGCTTCTTGCCTCCTTCCTCCCTCTTCTTTCCCTCCCAGGCTAAACCCAGGCATGCCACTAGCAAACAATCATGCTATCCAGGAATCTCTGATGGGGAAACTTTATTCTTTTTGCTTAAAACTTTTCATGAATTCAGTTTCTAAACCTATTGTGCAATATCATATTAATCTACACAGGAGGACTTCTATTTAAGGGTCTTTAGAGACATTGCAGACCTTGGAACAATATCTTTAAAGGAATCAGAACTGTAAATGTTCTCAAATAAGAGGCAAATATTGGCTGTCCCCTAAAATGAAGTGAAATGTGTGAAAGAAAATGTTTCCTATCATGTGTGGCCTTTTGTAGGCTCTTCCTTCCTTGTAATTTTTTCCCAAGATAAATGAAGGTTCCACAGAAGTCACCAAGTATGATATTGCTTCTGAGTCCCATTGACTGGTTGGGACACTGCCACTGTGAGGCACAACGGAGGAGACTGCAGTAAGGAACAAGGGCTTTTGTCTGCTTGGAAGCTTCGGGAGATGTTTGGTGTGTGTGGCGCTTGGGGAAGAGTTCTTGTGCCTCATCCTGGTCCTCTTAAGTGTTATGTTCGAAGGGATGTGCAGATTCCTTAGAAACACCACCATGCTGACAGAAAACTCATGTTTTTTGTGTTTCACAATTAATTTGTTTAATATTTCACAGGCAAAATTGCTTTCTGGAGATTAGGACAAACGGCTGTATTTTGTGCTAGTGAGAAACAACCTAAGAAATGAAAAAATGTTCCTGTTTTTTTAAATTCTCCTGTAAAAAGGCTCCTGGGTTTTGGCCAGGATCAGGTGTTCTGCACACTGCGGTTCTTCTTTTGGCTACTGGTTGTTGTGCCATTAGAAATTGAATTAATCATAACTTTAAGCCCATTGTGACTCATACAAAAGTCAATAAAAAGTTTGACTAATCACCACTGGAGGTGCCTCAGCTTTCTCTGGGGGAAATCAGTGGCTTTGACAAACACATCCTTCTAGCATATGCAGACATGCAGTTGTCCAAAGCATAAGGAAGATGCTATTGCTCTGCAGGGATGCAGGATGAGTAAAGGATGAGAAGTGGCAAGGAGTCATTCATGTGACATAGATGGAGTTGCACTAATCAGAGGGAGATCTTATTTGATAGGAAAGCTCTGATATGAAAAAGTTATAAAGCACATAGCACCGTAATACCAATTTTCTAGAACGGTGTACTCTGTGTACAGAAGTGCACCCCAAAAGAGCTCCTGGTGACAGATTGTTGTCCTGAGGCACCTCCAGGGCTGTGGTGGTGCTCTTTGCACCAGGCTCTCGGTCACCTCTCCAGGGAACTCTCAGCTTTGGCTTCCGACTCACAGTGCAAAGACATTTTCTAAAAATGTGATTTAAACAATGAATATGACAGATTGATGGCATATTTTCTTGGCAATCACTCCAACAGACACAATTTTTCTTGTAAAAATCCCTTACATGGACACCTGTATGTGAGTATGTGGCAGAGCTCATGGGGTTGCATTTAATGAGTAAATTAATTGGAAGATTAGCAATTTCTCTTTGGGGTTGGTTTTTAATATTTCATCATGAGTTTACTGGAAGTGTGCAGCTAAGATCTATACTACTACAATGCTTATACGTGTGACTTTTAATGGACAAAAATTGAAAGAACCTATCTTGCTGGTTAGTGAGAGCCCTAATTACTCATTATTCCCTGCTCCCTCCTTCTGCACACTCCTTGGAGCCTTCTGGTGAGCTGCACAGAGGTGTTTCTTTTACAAGGGCTATTATAGAGACACCTGTTAGGATTGATATAGTTAATACTGCATCAACATTTCCATTGATTTGGTTTATGACCCAGCTGTAAAAACTCCTTTTAGTCTGAGAATTGATGAATGATGACTGAACCAAGGAGCTCAGGGAAAATAATGATTGTAACTTATAAAAAGTAACATCAAATTAGATAAGTTGGACATAAAGAAGTTTCAGAAGCTTGCTTTACATATTTATATTGTGAAAAAAAATACTTTTTATCATGAAAGTATAGAAGATTTTTGGATACAAAAATCTAGTGCCTCTGTGTACATTTTAAAAAAATAACTAAATCTGGGCTTTTCATGTGGAGAAATGGCTTCTGTTAGCAGTTTGGCTAATTATTTTGCAATTCGTTGGTTTTTTAGTAGCAAATTCATAAAAAGCTATGATTTAAGTTATAATGTCCTTTGTGTTTTGGCCAGATTAAAGAATCATTTGATACTTTCTGGGGAGGGTGGAAGAAATATCCCTGATATTTTCTCCTCTGTAAAACAGAGGGTAAGTAAGGGTAAGTAGTATGGAAAACATAAACTTATTGCATTACTGTTTATAAAGCAATGGCACAGAAGTTCTGTGTGTTCTGTTCAGAGACAATCCATGGAAACAAGTGGCCCATGTGAAACAAGGCTTTGTAAGGTGCCTCATGTACTAAATAATTTGTCTCACCATCCCCCTCCTCTCATGGTCCAAAACCACAAAATGCAACCACATGTTTGGGTAATAATCTTCCAAACTGAAAAGAGGACCATTAAGGGAGGGCAGATCTGGTTTTAAGCTCAAAAGAGTCAACCATTATAGCAGTAACAGACACCCTTCTCCAAGTGGTCCGAGTGTGGGTCCCATGTCCCATCCCTTCTCCAGCAAAGGTGGAGTCAAGTAATTACAGACTGGGAGCACTGTCACCTGCAGGGTAAGATCTAGACTACAACAAAAGAAGGCAACGGTGTCCCAGGGATGTGAAATTACGGAGAACCTGGTCTAAATGTCTGAGATAATCCATGTCCACATGCAAGCAAAGGGTGCTGTGTGTGTGTAACTATTGGTACTGAACCAGAGCTCGTTCGTTGCACCTGACTTGGGGCAGGCACTGTTAGTTCCATTACAGTATATTGTAACTTAATATTTACACACGGAAATAACTGAGTGAATGGCCTCAGCCTGGGTGACTTATGCTACACTCATCAAGGCAGTCAATCTCCTGGAGGGTTCCAGATTTGCTTAACTCCTGGGGGTTTGCTAAATGTGATATAAATAATGGGGCTGGCATCACTTTCCTCAACAAGGAGAAAAGATGGATTTTCATAGTAAAAAAATATCCATTTGTGAAGACAATATTGTCTAAGGTAAAATGTGAGAGCTGAGGTCTCAAAGGATGTGGAAGTTTAAGAAAATGTGAGATCTGATCCAGAGTTCACTGAAGTCATGGAAAGATTTCCCTTGCCTCTATTAGTGGGTATTGAATGAGCCCCTTGGATCAACAGAAATAGAGGAAGAGCCAGAAACAAGTTATCATGACAAGTCAGAGTGATGGCAACAGCACTCAGAAAAATATGAACGTGTAATAAATGTGATGTAAAAGTAATGCTTCTATTTTAATAGTTGGCATTTGCTCTTCTAGTCCTCTTGGTTAAGTGCCAGGGTCAAAGTATTTAATATCCATTAGGCATTTTAGACCTGATTTTTTGATCATTACTCACTTTCAGTAGCACATGTTCATTCGGTGTTCTTTATATGATGACTATGTCCAAGCTTTTACTGGCATATTCCCTACTGGACGCCACTGGTGAATTTACTCCAATAAGCAGCCTGTGAAAGTAAATACATTTAGTTTATCAGATCTTCTTTAATTTCACAAAATGAGGATAAATATGTTGCATGTATTAATTCTAAGGAAGTTTCAGGTGACGCAGATTCTTGTACAAAAGCCCCATCCATAAAGTAAGAAAAATCCCTTTTAAGGAAGACTATGTCATTGATTTTATTGAGTTCAAGTTAATCAGAGTTTGAGCCATGCAGCGATGAAGGATCTGTTTTTACAACACAGTACAGTCTCCAAACAATTACAGCAAAAGACAGCACATTTTTTACAATGGTCTTCACAGCCCAGAGTTAAGATGGCATTTAGACAGCTGATTTACAACCAGTGGGAGACAGCTATTTAGATTTTTGTACCTGTTTGGGAGAGTTTTGAATAAGGTATTTACATTTCTGCTACCCTAAAACTGATCTGGATACAATTTTGTGCCACGGGGTTGTTCATTATAGGTGTCTTGTCATAGTTCAGCTGACAGGTGCTGTCTACAATCTGAGAATTTGAAGGACTGGAAACCTGCACCCTTCTGCCTGCTCAGGACCAGACTAAATGAGATAAGGTAGGGAGTGGAAGGAGAGGTGTGCTTTGGCAGAGAATACCTGATCGCTCCTTTTCTTTCTGGGAACTTACCTGCTTCACATTCAGGCCACAAAAACACATTTAGTAAGTTCATAAACTACTTCAGAAAAGCCTGATTAAAGTCAAACAAAGAGCAAGATGCCTTTATGCATCTGTGAATATAAAAGAGACTTGCTTTCCTTGATCTAGACCACCAAACCTTTTCTGTGCTCTTTAGATTAAAAAAAAGCAACAAACAAAACAACAGAATTATATAAAAATGGGTGAGCAATACTTTGTTTTAAATATTATTCAGGAGAAAAAAAATCCTTGTCATACCAAGTATCTTCTTTTTCAAGTACACCTTGATAAATGTGTTAAAATATACAATTCAGAAATCATTAACTTCAGCTTGCTAATTAAGACGGTACTTATATGCCACAATAACATTTTACTTTGTCTTCTGAAATTTGTTTATAAACCCCTCTAATTTACTTTTGAAACTAATTTTGACATGAAGCTTATATTCAAAATTTATTGAGTGTCTGCAATATGTTTTTACCTTTATATGCAGGGAAATTTTGTTGTACAGAGACATGTGATGTAGGAATAAACATAAAAGGTTTAAAAAATTAAGAGAAGTGGCATCTAAAAGCAATATTAAACCTGTTCCTAGCACATGACTTTTAAGACAACATATTTTACTGAAACTTTTAATGCTACGTATTTCTCATATATTACGTTTCATCAAATTTCAGTTTTTTATAATCCTTACAATTTCCTGAAAAGGAAGAAAAGGTGGTAAGCATAGTTTTGCTTGATGAAATCAAAGTCTGAAGTCAGATATTTGAGAACTAATGTATATCACTAAATTAAATCCTTTCCCATTCCTCCCAGTTTGCCATGATTTGTTCTCAGATAAGAGTTATGTTTATGACTGGAGAATCTGTCGTCAATTCTTCGATATAATTTGACCTTCTGTGAATAAATGAACAAAGTAATAAACTTCAGCATAAGGAAAATCAGGCTGTTTTAAACTGTATTACGTAAATCTTATAGAACATTGTATGAGGAAAGATAAGCACTATTCAGTCACTGAGCATTGCTTTCCATCACTCCATTGACTGCCACCCTTCCAGGATTAAAAAGTGCAAATCGGCACCTTTGTCTAATGTGCAGAGTGACTTCTAAGAGCTGGGAAACTTTTCATGCAGGGTATAGAGATCACCAGCCTTTGAGATCAAATTATGACAAGGTCAAATCATAACCGGGGTAGTTTTCAGTATTAAGTAGCATAAGAATTACAGAGGTACTTGGACACAAACATTCATTCTCATTTTTTATTCTAGCTTGAGTGGAGAAATTAACATTGCTATTTTATTCCAATATTAGTATTTTATGCTGTAAATACTCATCAACATGGCAACTGCTTGATTTTAGTGAGCTTTTAACAAATTTTACTGTTTCTAAGGCAGTTTATGTATGTCTTGAACAAAATAACTTATACAACACATTATTTCCCTTTTAAATGTTTAGTAATGATTGTCATGATGTAATATTTGTGATAGATGGCCTCGTGACCAGGTAGAAAAACATGCAACTTTCTTTTCTTAATTGAAAAGGGAGTTATGAGAGTACATAATGTTTGGCAAAGGCAGTCTAGGAGAACAAAACAATGTATTTGGTATTAGAATTAAATAATCTATGTGGATTGTCCCAACTAACCATATACTATGCAATTTAGTTTGTGCTGTAATGTTACAATGTCAACGGCATCTGATCACTCAAAATTGCAAGATGTTTTTGGTCTGAAAGACCATAAGTTTTGACATTTCATCATCACATTTGTGGTCATGGTCATAATTCATGCACAGTTTTAATACAACTGACTAAAAATCCATAGAGAATAACTTCAGTAATGAACAAATATTTTTTGTGGTTTTGTTCTTGGTGTTTTGATTTTGTTTTGGGAGTTTTTGTTGGTTTTTTCTTCCTTTTTTTAATTTTATTTTTTTTTAGTGGTTTGATTTTGGTATTGGCCTTTTATTTATATAGAGACCAAGATCCAATTGTAATTTCTGAATTTTGAAAAATAGTTGACTGATACAAAATCTGATTTTCTGTGATGAGTCTATTGTGTCCACAATACAGATCCCCTTAAAAGCTCAGGAAGGCCTCTTTCAGCTTCCAGTTTAGTCACTTTTTCAAAAGAATTTCCCAGAATTTGGTTGCCAGACACTAAGTCTCCAGTGATCCCTTTCTCATTGCTCTGTTTTCAAGTAGCATATCCTTTTTATGAAATTTGGCTTGGAAATGATGCTGATCTTGACAAAAGTGAGGTGGGGATTTAGTGGTTTGTGCCAGATCTTTGGCTGCTATTCCTGTTTTGTAATCACCTTATCTATGAGGTTTTTGTATTAGCCAGTCAAACTAACAAAATAAATAAATACCCCACTATAATGCACACCATGTTATTCTATTTTGCTAATTTCTTGAAGGATTTTTGGCTGTAGTTAGTTGGGGTGGTGTATCTTTTTCCCTGATATCATTCCTGAGTATCAAGTATCATTTTTATGATAGTATGAAGTATGTAGCATGTATAAAAATTGGTGACCTAAAGAGAAACCCACCAATCTCCAAACAATTAGAAAAATTCTATGCATGTTTATTAGGTTAGTCACAGAGACACGACACTTGTGTATAGCATTTAAACTGCTCTTTCTAATAAGCATACTCCAGGTTTAAGCCTATTTCAGTTCAGCTTGGGTTTAGTTCTTCAGCTGTATTCTGAACAGACTGTGACTTAACTAGCATATATATTCTGTCCTACCATAACCCACATTTCAAAGTGTTCTGAAGAATAAATAGACAGTTTTGAGTCCTAAGTTAATTGTGGTTCCCTTACAAATTATGCAAGGGATGGTCAAGATGGTTTGTGAATCTAGCAAAGCAGAAATAGAATCTGTTCACTCCACATACTTTTATTATTTTTGTTATGTGGGTTCATAAAGGACCAGGCTGTTTTAATCTTACTTATGCTGATGAGGTCTTACTCTACCCATAGTCTGTGGAATTCTTTCCAGTGACAGCTGCTTGGTGAAAATCCATGTTCTTAGCCATAATGCAGTTTAGATTAGTTTGCTTCATACTGGATGGACCATCACTGTTACAGGTATGTGTCTGTGAAAGCTATTGATATCACATCAAAATTGCTGAACAGAAAAGAATTTAAGAATCCCTTACAGTAAACAAAACATTTTGTTTAAATAAAGTTAAGTTGTCCAACATTTTATTTTGCTAAGCACTTTTGTGGTGGTTCATTGTTTTGTTTTCTTTTTCATAGCAGATATGCAGAATGCAAACCTAATCTGATTTGTGGCTTTGTTTTTTTGGTGGGGGGGTTTTTTCCTACAAGGAGGCAATGGATAAGAAAGTGTTGCACTCCATAATGCAGTGTCTTGCAGCTTTGGAAGTTCCCAGGTGCTGTGCAGGTGAGTGGAACTCTCAACACCAGTTTTGCTGTGTGGGCTTCACCTTGTAATGCACAGAGAAAGCAGAAGTCTCAGAAACCAGAGCATAAAGCAGCAATCTGCCCAATCTGGAACTCTTTGGAAGAGGGAAGGTGCAAACAGTGACTGTAGCTTAAGCCCTACTCTCTGCTGCACAGAAATGCCTACAGCCAGATCCAAGACAATGGACCAAGAGGTAAGTAAGAAATCCCTTTGAAAAGAAGTATTGACTGTCTTCCTAAAGGGTGGAGAAGAAAAATCAGTTCTATCTTGTAAATTGATTCTTGAGAGCATAATTTCTGAGGTTAGAGACCCTCATTTAACATCCCTCCCCAACATTTTTGTGCCTACAATCTTTCCTTGCCTAGGGGAATCAGTGAATTACACTGTATTATTAAGTGCTAATGGCTTTAGTGGATGAAAAAGGAAACAAAACAAACCAGAAATAATCTATAAGCAAATTGCTTCTGACAAAGTCTCTCTGTTTTGCATAGAGTTTTGCACAGTTCTCATACTTTTGGTTTGAGAAAAGAATAAAAAAATAAGCAGATGAGCCTCTTAAATATGTTGCACATTAATACGAAAAAATGTTTTGTTGACTACATTCCTAAGATCAATGCAGTTAGTTTAGTACAGTTTAGGAGCAAGAAAAACTCAGCAAAACTAGAGGGTTTCTTTTTTTACTGCATTATTTCCTGCTGTGTGAATTGTGAGAGAAATTTGAGTTTCATCTCATTGAAATATTTTGTACAAAATTCATAACATGGAACAAAATTATAGGAAATCATTTGCAGCATCTTCAGTTTTGCAACACTTATTTTACATTGCCAGAAATATTGCATCTCGTTCTCAGTAAATTTTGCTCCTGCCTGACAAACAATCAGTGATTTCAGAGTTTCAACATATTTCTGAGGAAGTTGTTTTTGTTCATGTCAGTAAATTTGTAATGAAATATTTATCTTCTGAGAAGTGTATTAGGCTGTGTGCATCTATAAAAACTGTGTATCTTTTTGAACTCCTATAGATTCTTGCAGTGTTATGAGAAATATATATTTCATATAAAGCACTTTGACTATATCTATGCCAGTAAATAAAATGGCCAGAGATTGTTGTCACCTCTGGTACATAAATTATGTTGATAAAGTCTCTTTACTCCTTTGCCTCCAAACCATCATACTGAGACAAATACCCAACATGTCACTCCTGACGATGTCCCAGCTGCAATGTAGGTCAGTGACAGTCAGTCTGGGTGAAAAATATGTCAAGGTACAATTCTGCCATACTTGACTTCATGCCCTAGCCCTGGTCTGTGTGTTCCCTTTAGATGTATCTTAATAACTGAGTCACTACGGATAAATGATTCCCTGATAACTCGCAGTGGTGTGTAGGAAAAACAGTGTCTAAACAGAGGAGCAAATAACAGCGCAGGTTTTAAGGGAAAGGTGGCATGGCACAGATAACCCAGCCATGCTCTTCTACATCATTGCTTCCTTTTGAATTAAGGAATTGTTTTTCGGAGGGGGAAAAGGAGGGGGAGGAGTACATGGTCTTTCATTCATGTCTTTAACCCCCAAAGCTGCTCCTGTCAAGGTCAGTATTGCAGAAGCCTTTATGTTAGTAATGACAATGTAACAAGTTTTCTCTGGAAAAAGTGTCAGCAAGAAATTGCTCCTTGTTTTTGTTCTTGGTAAATGTAAGGGCCTGGAAGCTTCAATCTGACCTTCCAAGACTGCACATCTCATCTTCCTCCCACACAGTGAAATAGGCAAAGGGCAGCACAGGGCTAGCTAGGTTAGCACTATGAACATCGAGGTCAAAGAAATTCTGGAGTTTTCCGTGTTTTGTTTCAGAGCACGGTGCTTAGGGGACAGAACATACTGGAAAATCTGCAGGATTTCCATCCCTGTTGCAGAGATAATGCAACATTTGTACTGCTTGTAGTTCAGGAGATGAAATAGCAAAATAATTATTCTCTGTGTTCTTACAAGGGCAGGAGGGAAGTGATCAGGATCATTTTTTAATTAACTTCTTCCCACCCCCCCAAAACACCTGCATGAACACCGTGGATGCAGTGTTCGTACAATACATGCAATTTATCATCGTTGTGAGTAAGCTGGAGTGAGCTAAGCTTTCCAAACACTGCTTTTGCTGTGGAATGCAGCCATCCTTCAAGATAGTCTTCAGGGCATAAGTATTTCTAAACCTGAAGTGTTTCACAGCATATTTTAAATAACCGGTCATCGTATTGAATGTTCTCAGCGACTCCAGTGTTTCTTCATTTGAGCGACTTCTTATTGCAGAAAAATTGCACAACAACATTAGAAAAAATAACTATTTCACCCCCAATACTAGCTAATTAAAATGTAGTATATTCTCCCTGTTATTTTGTTTCAATGTGGGTTTTTGAAAGCATACAAAAATGCTGGAAGTAAGACATACAAGTCTTAAACCAGACTTGTAAACCAGTGCTGTCCTTGGAGCTCTAGAGCTAGCCTAATAAGCAGTTTTGGGTATAAATACAAATTCTTCTGGTAGGGAAAACTATAAATGGTAATGTTTAGATCTGTAGCATCTGTGTAATATAATTCATGTGAAATGAATTAAGTAGTGTAAGCTGGTCATTATGACTCCCAATGAAGCCAATGGCAAGGGAAATGCTCACTGGAACATATATATGCATGGGACAATTAATTCCTTATCTTTTATATCTGTATTTTTTATGATGAAATGAATTTTTTATATATATATATATACACACAGTAAAAATATCTTACATCATAACAGATAATTATGATAAGCATCAATAGATACAGACTTGGGGGGCTACTCTCTTGAGACACAGAAACTACAGGGACTATACTCATGAGGAAGCAAGAGAAAAGGACACATGGGGTTTTTTGATATGTTTGCTTTTCTTAAATATTCCAGTCTGAGAAAGACGGAGTACTTGTGTTTCTAAAGGGTTCTGGAAGCATCAGATATTCTCCTTTATTTGGTTGGTCCAGTGGATCCAACTCTGAAGCTGATTCTTAGGATATAATCAAATTATCACCATGTTCAGTGAAATTTTGGATTCAGTCTGGACAACTGAAATGAGACCAATTTTCAGATAAAATGAAATATGATGTGCTAAAATGAGGTTTACGGTGCCATGAGGAGCATATTCTCTGCTACTCCAATTTATGTAAAATTCATGTGATTTCGTGTTTAATAAGATTATTGGACTTTCTGAGTGAACCTTAAGCACAGTTTTGAGTGATCCTTTCCTAATTTATGCTTTGCATTCTCCCATGATTTTGACAGTGAACCAGATAAAATTTGGCAGCTTTGACTGTGTTTCATGTTGAGATTTTGAGCTTACTTGGACCTGAAACACAAGCAAAATTTGTGGCTGTGAACCCACCCAGAAAGAAACTGAAGAAAACAGTGACCCAGCCCTCCATAAAATTAAATTAGGGATTTTCACATAATTCTGACTTACAGATATTAAAATTAGGTGAGATGAATCCTGTGCTCCAGGAACACCACTGCTGGTGACAAGAAGCAATACAACAGAGAGCAATAACTTCCAGACGTAGCCTCCATGGGCACTAGGAGACACATTTCCATATTCTCTCAGTTGTTTCTTCTACACAAGCAGCTGAAATGGCAAAGCTTTAGCACAGTGGGAGTCCAGATCTGCCCCTACACCAATCTGCTCACCTGTCTGCCAGGTGCCACCAACTGCACTCATCCAAACCCATCTCATCCACTTAATATACATCCACCACTGGCATGTGTCACATCAGCGAGCTTTTCATTGACAGAGGCTTTTTGCCTCCTGATTCCTGGACCCACATTCTCAGGCAGGAGGACAGACCTTGCAAACAACTGGTTTCTGGCAGAGGTTGGAAAGCCAAGATGTTTTTGCACTCAAGTACTTATCTGAGGGATCTGTCCGCAGCTCTACTAAATGCCGCTGCCTTGACAGACCTGGCAACCACTGCTGCTGTGCACCACTTTAGCAGGCTGGAAACTTCTGCACCACACCAAGCAAAGCTGTGTGTCAGTACAAGTTGTCCCATCCTGGCAGCAAATTATGTCATGCTGGAGAGGTATGACACGGAATGAGGTTTTTTGTTTTACCCTACCACGGGCGTAAGAAACAGCACAAATACAGATTGAAAACAAATAAAGAGGGAGCAAAGTATCGCTCAAGTAAAATGGAATTATAAGGATGAAAGAATTTACATGCATAGACAGATTCTGCACAGCTTCAAATCAGCTGTAGTTTAATAGTGTATTTTCATTTATTCCAATGAATCACATCCTTTGTAATTTTAGCTGAATTTGCCAGTGATGGAGAACTGAACTGTCACTGCAGATAACAGTTCTGATGATCTATCCATGAACTGTAACCACACAAAACAGACTAGTTTGTTGGGTTTTTTTTCTGTTACACCTTTGGGGAGCCTCTAGCTTTTCACTGTTCCCAGAGCTCAGTTTAAAAAAATAATCCTTTTCCAGGTGATTGAGAAAGTCATTTAAGTTTGTATTTTTTCTCTGATCATCCTTCTCCTTGCATGTACTTCAGAGGTTAAAGATTTTTTACTTCAATACCAAAAGAAAAACAAATTATAGTTCTGATTAAAAAAAAGGAATGGTGAACAAGCAGTATACAATCTGACAGTTTTTTCTCCAGGAGATATCTTCTCAAGCAGTCACATTTTTAACGGAATTACAGAGAAAAACATACTTTTTTCAAATGGTTGATAATAGTTTCAAAGTTTTTCTGGCACATATCGTTCATATAGAAGATTTAAGAAATGTTCTGTCCAAATTTAACTCTTCAGAGTCTCAAAGCATACCCCAAGTTTAAACATGACAATACTGCAGGCATCACAAAGAAACAGATCATAAGCAGGCTTAAAACACTAATTATATTGACTTAAATGACTCTTGGTTTGAACTAAAGAATAAAAAGGTCAAGAGTAGTCTTAAGGGCTGCCCAGTAAAACAGTAGCAGGGGAGAGAGTGAATGACAAGCCGTGTGCTGCATTCTGTCACTACAGTGAACAATATGGATTATGAAATGGCATTAAAGGGAAAGCTCTTGCACCTCAAGGAAACACAGCCCTGACCTCCAGCAGGAAGAGCACCTACAGCACAATCTGACCCCATCAGGTCGGTGAACTGTTATTCACATAAAGAAACACATTAGAATAAATTAGACAATTCAGATGGTCAGCTTCCTAGAAGTGTTTGCTACTCAAAGTTGATGGGAGACCAGTGTGAAAGAGAACATGTAATTGATGCTTGAGAAAATCAAAGAAAAATGCTTCACGTCCTTTACTCCTTTTTCCCCTCATCTTCTTTCTTTCCTTCATCTATTTCCATCCTTTATGACTGAGGGGGGGATGACTTAGCTAGGATGTTTCCTTGAGGGCATGAAGGGGAGAAGGGACATTATGAGTTCTAATGATGAAGACCACATTCAACAGACAATTTCAATGTAACAGATGTTTTATAAAATACAAGGATAAAATTTTGTCACAGAAAGAAAATATGAATTCCCAATGAACACAGTGTCTTAGGACCAAAACAAGTAGATTCTCTTGAGAAAAACTCCTAGTAGGAGATGAAGAGTCCACTTCATACATTGACACTGAATGCAAACATGCATCAGGCTAAGGGAGAGAGAGGAGCAGGCAGAATCTCAAGCTGCAGTGAGAAAGAAAACATAAGCTCAACAAACTCTCCAAGGTGAGGCCAGGCTTTGAAGAAAGAAGGGGAAACAAGGGAAGAGAGAGGGAGAGAGAAGCGTTACATTGCCAGACCTTTGCACTCATTGTAGCCAAGATACTGGAACAGCTAAAAAGGAACTTTGGAGTCAGATATATTTTAAGTTTCTGTTTTCATATTTCATTTTTTGTTTCCAATTTTGCAGTCAGGAATTCATCTCACTGTTTGCTAGGACACATTTCTTTCCTTCTTTAGTCTTGTCTCGTGTAAAGAATGGGCTGTTTTGGCAAGAGGCCTGCCGTGAAGAAATAACCTGTGATTCTGGATTAACTCATGCTGGACATTGTCCTTTGCCATGTGGTGACGGAGAGCAATGGGTTTAGGGTGCAGAATGTCTTGTGAAGCTCTTGCTGGACACAGCCCCTACATGGGCTCAAAAAAACGAGGCTCAGAAACATAATTGAGCCAACAAGAAACTGTGTAAACTAAAAACTGTGTAAACTAGCATGTGAGCAAAAACGGGGCAGAGTGCAAATCAGACATTCAACAAGCCTTTTTTCAAACTCTCCCAAACCCTTCCAGATGTTGAAACAAGTAAACAGCACGTGGCAGTTTGTTTTATTGTTAATCCTGGTATTAAGCTTAACTTTACCTTGCTTTTCTACCTTACCTCCTGGCTACAACTATTGCTTGAAGTTCCAAACGTGTTAGTTTTAGATTTCTGTTAAAGGTAAACATGTCCACAAGGTCACTTGTTACAAAGTGAGTAAGATAAATTTCAAATGTAGCCCTGCTCAAGTAGACCTGGGAATTTTTATATTTTAACAAAAAAGTATTTGTTCTCCTTTGTGTTGGCGTCAATGGTGGTTCTCATATGTAATACTATTAACACTGGTAGCTGAAGTTCCTCACAAGGAAATGATTCAAGACAGATGATAATAAAAAGTGGGGGTGAAAACGGGCTGTGGTTACAGCAGCAAAAAATCTCACTTATTAAGGTTATGTCTTCACTGCAGAGTTGCTCAGCTGGTGTCCCAAACTTGTCAACAACAAAATCCTCCAAAGCAACTTGAGTAATGCCTTGATCTAAGCAAGATGAATTGTAGAGCTATAGATTAGTGTGTGTGCTAATTGTTCTTCTTCTTAGTCTGATAAATAGCTCACTTTACAGGGAACATTCCAATATTCCTCTTGTTCCTTACTACAGTTCCCTTTTTGCTTCATTCATGAGAAAATGCTCAATGCCGTCAGAATGACACCACATTTCCGTGGAAGCCCTGTCTTACACCTTTGACTCAGACCTAGTCATTGCTATTCTGTTCATGTTAATACACTACCACAAAGCTCAAGTTATTGGTGCAACAAAATATGAAAAGGTATTTACAATATCAAGGACAAATTAATCTTCCTTCACTGTAGACATCCTGTGAAGCATGAACTACAGGAACCATTCTAGGTATCACCATGACGCTGAGATGAAGATAACCTTAAAAATATCTATTCATTATCTACAAAGAGAGGGGAGCTGAGATATAGGCATTTACATTGGTTAAGATGAATCCCACTCCCAGGGACTAATCTCAGCTGGGAAATAGCTATCACTTCTTTTGCTGCCTTGAGTTCAGATCACTGACTGTCAAGAGTCTGTGTTGAATTGTGGTGTTAAATCAAGCAAATTAGCTGAGGTCATGAGAGATGCAAAACAGGGTGGAGTACAAGCTCTTACAGAGTCAGACTCTGGTTTCCTGCCCTTTCCAGCTGAGTCTGGTCACCGCTGCCATGGGTGCCTTTTCGTGCCTCTTTTCAGTGTGGTTTACAACAGTCTACTCATTAATGAGCATCTGTCTCAGATGTCTCTTAGATGTTGCTGTTGTCCTAAGATTGATGTTTGCCGTGAAAGTGGAAGGCTAGACCAGAGGTAGTGGAATAAAAGGTGAGTGCTTGTACAGACAAGTGCCAGACTGTAGTAAAGGTCACTTTTCCACCTGCAGCTGACACTGGTGCAAACAGACCTTTTTAGCTCTTTCCCACTATTGTTTAAACTAAACTGCCTGAATTCACACTGACTGGGCAATGAGAAAAGTATTTGCACAGGCAGGGATCTGTCTGAGCCAAGAAGCAGCGAGTTTAGCTAAGAGACCATAGCTGAGAGTTAACAAGTGAATGCTGGGGTTTCTGGAGAACCCATGAGCTTCTAAGTAAGGGAGATAAGGATTCCCCAGATAGGATTGTTGTTTCACTGGGGGGAACATAGGAAATTATAAGATTCACTCAAGGACATAACTAAGATTACAGGCTGGTAGATGAGTGATAAAATGAAGTGGAAAGAGAGAAACCATGCAGTGTCATACTTCTAAACACCAAGCTTTAAAGAGAAAAATATATGGATGTGGGATTTCTGTTTCAAAAGTGATGTTGCATTGTTTTTATTCTGTCCAAAAGCTTCAGCAATGCAAATTGGATCTGCCTTGAAAACTTCTTCTCAGAAACCACACAGTTTGATTAGACTTGGAATATGTCAGGTAGCCAGAGAGATGTTCATCAGTTCTTCATTGTATCCATGAATTTTCAAGAAAAAACAAAATACAGACATAGTCCAAAACAAATTTTCTAGACAGAGTTTTGGGGGAATCAGTGGTTGCAATAGATAACCATGATTATCATGGTTATCCACTTGAATACCAGCCCACAGGGACAGATGACTGGCCTGATCCTGGGAAATGGCAAAATCAAAATTGTCCTTTTTGAGGTTTCATCTGGCTGCATTTCAGGTTACTACACAGAGTTTCATTTGTGTTACTCTATTTATATTCTCTGTCACATACACGGATGCATAAACTGATCCATTTTAGAAACCTGTGCACCGGATGTAAACACCTGTTAACTGCATGCCAAGGCAGAAACTGTAAGAAAATTACTCCAAAATCCAAGCAAAATGAAAGACAAACTCACCAAACAGTACCTTATCTCACACTTCAGCAGGCAAAAGCAAGACTATATCACTTCCCACTTTTATGTGTGAGTAGACCCACGCCATAAAAAAACCAGTCAGACTCAACTAGAAAAAAGCTGGGCTAATGAAAAACTCTAGCGAGAAAGGAAGAAACTCTGCAGGGCCAAGTAGACATTGATTTAATAATTCAGATCCTATAGGCTGCTTTTCCATTAGTCGGCAAAACATTTCTCCAAGCTTTGCCTTGACTAAAAAGTGTTGATTTTAACATTATAATGAGCTCAGCATCAGTTTTCAGATTCTTATCACAAACAGAATTAGAGCTGAAGCAATCAGAACAATATAAGATTTACTTGTGTCTTCTCTTGATCAGTTAACAATGAACAAAATGGTGTCAACTAAGTACAATCTTCTCATGTGTTCAAAGTTTTGGTTATGACATTGCCTGGAAATGACATTTCCTGGAAATTCTCTTTGACAAGCTGGGATGTCACATTTCCCCATGGATGCCTTCAAGGCTGGTGACAGTGTTTTAGTCATGAATTCTGTTTGTGGCTTTTTCTGAGTATGATGCATTTCCAAAGAAGTCCAATGAGAAGATCTATATGGAAACTGTTTTCTTGTTCTTGAAGAGTTTGCTTAAGACCTTATCATTGATATGAAAACCTCTGGCTTCATGTACCTGAGAAATTTTAGACAATTTTCATTGTGACCTTGGTAATTGTGAAAGCTTGTGAAAGTTAATAGTTGACATTCAGTTGCATTTTGGCATTTAATTACATAGTCAATTACAAAACCATTATAATATATGGTTGTCAATGTCCTTTACCATGGTCTCTTGATGATCCAGTCAATTCTGTTTCCAGTATCAAAAGTAATCATCTGGCCTCCAATTTTGCAGCTAGAGATATGATCATGAATAAATCTGAGGTTGTCCAGCATCAATGAACTGTAGATTCTCACCAATCTATTCACTGAAGCCCACAGCTCCAGCTTGATCTAGAACTGTTTTGGAGTTTTGTTTTTGGGTTTTGCTGCTGGTTTGTTTGGTTTATTTATTTATCTAAGAAAATAAACCCAAACCCAGAATTTCTTTTTTTAGCTATGTAAACTGAACCCTTGGAATGGCCAAACGGCTTTGGCAAAGCCAATGGACAGGTCAGGGCAGAACAAAACCAGTGCTCAGACTTGTAATTCCACATGCCATGTTCTCGTTGCCCTGGCAGATGTTCAGATGTCTCAGTGCTTTACAAAACATGTGAGTACCACCAGCCTTGTATGATCAATTCAGAGACCATGCAAATGCACAAAATCTGAAATGTAACTGAGGTAATTCAATAGACTAAGGAAACCAGGAAAGCAGTTCAATGCAGCAGCATGAACAATACATGAAGCAAATGAGAAACAAACTTTGATTTACTGATTTAAAATAAATTATTTAGATACAGTTTTACTGAATATTCTTCTGTAAACCTTGTTTTGTCTAGCAGTGCACTTATTTTTAATATGGGCTCCTTTCATACCTCCATTTCTGGTGCTAGGGAGAAGCTAGGAGTATCTTATATTCATTGAGGTTCTCAACTATACAGTAAAGGATTCCAGTGGTATTCTACCTGACATTTTTACCATCAGAGCAGACACTCTTCAAGTCCAGAGGCCTGCAAGGCAGAGGCCTTCCCAGGATTTTTTGTAACCACCTACTGAAGTACTGTGTTGGGCTTTTGAAACTGAAGCTAAGACAGTAGTGCTGTCAACCCCTTTTGTTAGCAGCACTTGCTGCCTTCTTCTGGCAGAGAAGGCAATGCTCTGAGGGTCATTCTCAAAGTCCTAACCAGTGCTGCTCGCCACTGAGTGCTGTCAGCCCATGAAAACAACAGAGAGACACCTAAAAATAGTCATGTAAGTAGGCATCTGTAGTGCTGGTGGCAGAGCTGGGTGACATTTTCAAGACATCTTATGCATGTCTTAATACTTGAACTGCATGTGTGTGTGTTCCTGTTTCTTCTGTCTTTACTTTTCCTGGATGTTGGCAGTGCTCTGCACATTAAGGGTCATGACTGCTGGAGGGGTCACAGGGGAATTCAGAATCTTGTGGAGGATTTTTAAACAAAAAAACAACAACAAAAAGAGATGAATAATATGAAAAGCAAGTTATGCTGTTTTAACGTTTGATTGAAAGCAGCAACCCTTCTTTCAAACCCCACAGTCTTTGCCCTCGCTGTATTAGACATTCAGGTGGATTTTAGGAAGACAGAGAGATGAGAAGGCTCACAGTTTTCAAAAATGAAAATTTTCATTTCAGCTAATTATCTGCCCAAATGGGAGTGGGGGTTAGACTAACAGTGAATGCAGAGAGAGCATATCTGCAGAAAGAGAAGGCCCTGCTCTGTGGGTTGTGTTCATCCAGTCTACTACACCCACTACGTGATGTGACGACATGAGATTTCAAACTCAAATTCGGGCCTCTCCAACACCATGGCCTTAGTCGTAAAATTAGTCTATAACTTAGTTTTTGATAAAAGTGACCAGTAGTGACCTGTATGAGTTGACTCTAGTTATAATAAAACTTTATAGATCTAAATCAGATGCGCCATATAAAAATAAGGTAAAAGAAAAAGGACGGGTGAACTGGATGCCAAACAGAAACAAAACCTATTAGGTTGCTATTGCTTCTATTTCTTCTTTGGCTGTGCAGGAGGGAGAACTGCAAGCCCAGGGTGGTGAAGTGAGTAGGATGGTAGGGTAGAAGGGCAAGAAAAGGGGCCCCAGGACACCAAAGTCTCTCTGGTTTTGCACGGAAAAATGAGACATTGGTTGCTAGCCATTTCTATGTGCTTTTTCAAGTCCATTTTGGTTGTAGATTTAGATTTAATGAAAGGTGAAAGTCTGAGGTTACCAGAATAGTTAGTGAACCGTCTGCCAATTAAAGGTTTTGCCCCAAAGACCACACCTTGCGATGGCTGAATTTCACTGCCACCCTTTCCAGAGTGTTTTCCCTATGCTACCTTGTTATTGTAGTGATGGTGGCACTGTAAATTATAGTCCCAGCTGGATGAGGAACCCTTCTGAACTGATCCTAGTGCTGTTCCCTACAGTATTGCTAATGATTACACAGCTGCCTCGTAGGCATTCTAGAGCATAGGCTCATGGGTCTGCCTCCAGCGCAAGTTGCAATAAAGTTTATTTTCATTCAAAACAATATATATTGGGATTATTGTCAGAGCAGCCCCAGAGGCTTGCACAGGAGGTCTAGTAAGCATTGGTAAGAAAATTGGAAGCCTTGAGGTTATTAATGTTGCTAGAGCAGCAAGCTCAGTGGCCAGCAGAGGTATAATTTACCTACACTAGCATCACACACTGGAGCAAGGCAATCAAGTAAGAGGTCAAGGGACTTTAACACAACATAAGATAGATATATAGCCCTGGGCCTTTTAGGCCAGATTCTCAGCTGCTGTAAATCAATGTAGCTTCATGGGAATCAGTGGACCTATGCAGTTTTCAATGTGCTAAGAATCTGGCCTATACGCTTTATAGAAGTTATCCTGACATCTGAAATGAATGCAGCAGCAAAACTTGATTTTTATTTTTGCTTTGTTTTAAAGCCAACACATGACATTTTTAGCTCAGCTATACATTGATTTGGAGACTAACGCTGCAGTTTAATACTTTTGGCAAGGACACATCTCAAAATGGTCATGAAAGAGCTGATGAGATTCCATCAACACACATTAGCTAATAGAGAGAAAACGTAAGTAGATGCAGAAGGAGCAAATATCTATTTTAACTGGTTAGTAACCGAAGTTCAGGTAGCATACAGTCTTTTTGCTTGCAGTTGTGGTTTCCAGTCTATAAAACAAAAGTTTTTGTTCCTATTTATAAAAAGCAAGTTCAACTAAAAATGTAATATCAGCTTTTGGAGATCTAAGTGACATGAAATTGTGCTGTGAATTCGTGCCAGGGGATAGAATGAGGAAGCTGACAGAGATAGCAGACAGTGTGAGGAAGACACAAACAAGTAAAATGCATGCACCATTCACTCACAAATGCACCAGAGTTGGTCCTTCTTGGTACATATAGATCCAAGCCACAATTTTTATTCCTGGATTGCAGTCCAAGCCGATGTCTCAGTGCAGTCCCAGAACTGATGGAGTTTCAGGGACCACAGAGGAGGTCATGTCTAGTGGTTTTTCAGAATAATTTGTGGCAACTCATAAATATAAATCTTATGCTAACACTTGAATCTCTAACAGACACTTTAGCCTCCAGTAGTATTGCTTCCTGTTCTCAAGAATTCCTTACATTTACTGATTTATCACAGTTATGCATAGTACCTGCCACAGGATGAATCTTTTATTACATTTCTCTGATGATAAATTCAATACTGAGTGCAAAGAAATTCAAGAAGCATAAATATTTTTCTGAAGCGGGGACATCAGCCCTTGAATCAGTCAATTTACTTGTCCTACATATCTGTAGGGACTGAGCTACTTAAGTGTCCCACTTTTGTTATGCTCTGTAGTTGTCCATTGTTCAGACAAAGACCTGACTCCCCCTGACCTCTGAGGAGAAGCTTAGCTGCTATCGTTTGCATTAATATTAATGTATTTTGAATCGTTGTATCTGCTGAAAGTCTGAGTTTCATAACTGCTCTGACATTAACAGCCTTCAATAGCTGTGCTCTTTCTTGGCCCTAGAGATTACTCAAATCACATCTTCCAGGTCAATAAGGTATTAAAAATTGGAGATACTACTTTGTTTTCAGATAAGATACTTACAAAAGCTCAATCAGATGGGGATTTAACAGGTCAGAATTGAGAGGACACATAACATTTTGTCCATTTCAACGTTTGTTGTTAAAAAAAAATGTGTAAAAAGGTTTAAAGCAGGATAAACTGAAAGGTGGTATACCCTTTGCTGAGAGCAGACAAAAGAATAGGAGCCGGCAAAAGTGAATTACAGCTTTCTATGCAACATTCTCTTCCTCTGTCCTTTACTTCAACCTCTGTGTGAATCAGTTTGTTCCCAGGTGTGCTTCCATGCAGCTCTTCTGGTCAGCAAGAACAGGAATCCTTACACCTACGTCTATCTCCCTTCTGCTTGCTTTCTCTGCATTTGCTCTCAGTAAATAGAAAGAAGCAGGACCCTGATGAAGTCTGAGAGAGCTATGTCCTCTGCACCAAGTCAGATTTGACCTCTCCTCTCCTACCTGCCCACCTGCAGCACTGCTGGGGCTGCTCCCTCCCCAGCAGCAGCAGCAGCAGCAGCAGCAGCAGCAGCAGCAGCAGCACAGCGCTTTACCGCTAGCGGAGTTCACAGATCATCAGGCTCATTAACACAAACTGAACTCGACTGTGACTCAAATTGATATACCAGACAGTCAACTGCAGTTGCTGGGGAACCAAACACTTCAACTGTTCTGTTGCCACCACTGCTGCTGGGGAGGAAACCTCTGGGCAGAGAGCTGGGGCAGAGAGCTGAAGAGCATGACTTCTTAGGTTACATGAAACTGGACCACCACAGAGTCTTTGGAAGTTCCTTCTGTCACTGCCTGAGTTGCCCTGGAACAGGGTTATAAAGCATGTGTGAGGCCAAGGAAATCTGTTCTGTCATGCTCCTTTGCGTGGGTAACTGAAAACCCACAGCCTTACTCAACCCATCTCCTCAGAGTATTTGTGCTCTCTGGAAGGAGAACTGCCTTCCAGAAGCCAGTGCTGATGACAAGGGACCAACTGGCATGCTTTTAACCCTTTATTTTTATGTGGGCAGCCTGCCAGACTGATCAAAATCTAAATTTAACTGTGCTGCTTCAGGTATTGTGAAAACAGTGTGTTTCTGGACCACTGGATGCTGGGCAGTGAGCCACCCCAAGGACCAGGAGCCAGAATGTTGCCTGTTGGCATGTTCCATGGAAAGCATATAGCTGATTCTTTCTTGGCCATTTATCTCCCATTCCAAACAAGGGGCAGAAGTTTGAAGTATTAACCCTTCCAGGCATTCAGGAGTGGGTGCCACAGGCATGCATTGACTATTTCAGAATAAAAAGGCTGGGCCCTAGCTCCTGTGTAAGGATGAGAACTGCTGGTCAGGATGAAAACCTTACCTGCATGGCATGTGGGGGTTTGTTTTCACTGATGTCAGTGAATTTTTACTTGTTGATACCTATAAAGAACCTGATCTGCAGTTCTCCAGAGCTGTGAGGATGGGATCAGATCCCGTACACTAAGTTACAAGCATCTCTTGATGACTCCCAAAGCACTTGCAAACACAAAAGAGGATAAAATATGAGATGAATGGGAAGCTTGAATGAAACAGAAATTGTAAACCTTTAGGCAGAATTTCTCTCTGAGGATTTCAGAGTCTCCTGTTACTAATAGGTGAGGATCACATAGCCAGTGAGGATCACAGGACACGCCACAGCAAGATCAAAACATAAACATGATTCCTGTGTTATTTTAGCTAAACCAAGAACAAATCTGGCACCATTTGACTCTGGCCTTTCAGCTCTGAGACAGGGCAACAGCAGTGCTCATGCCAGCTGGCTATCTGCTCTGCAAGAGTCAACAAGTTTCTTGACATGCGATGTCCTTCTATCTCATTTGTTGATTGGAGCAGTGAAATATTTATGAACTGCCATCAGCGTCCAGCTTTTGAGTTTTGACCCAGTAAAGGATAAATATGGGACAATTTGCCTTTGGCCTTTCACTTTGGCCAGTGACCAGCTTTCTGTCTGTTTGTGGTTTCAACTGGATGGGGAAACGAACGTCCCCTAGGTAAAACCCTTTCCATATCTATGACTTACTCCAGAAATAAATGATTTTAAAACCAAACACATCGAGTGAGAAACAAATCCCACACAGTTGTCCAATAGCCTTTGACCTCCTAATGGCTTGATGCCATCTGGCTGCCAGCTGGCTACTTTGCTGCATGAGGAAATGAGTTTCTCACAGACAACGTTCCCTTCCACTTTTAGTCCTACCAAAAAAGAAAAAGCCAACACACCTTTCCTATAGCACCCTTTCATTCCAAAAAAGGGAGAAATGTGACACAGGTGGCTGTTGAACTTTCAACTTTGAGTGGCAAACTACCAACTAGCTACTGCTGGACTTCACACTCCCAAGCAAAACAAAAACTTGCTCAGGCAAATCATTGTAGAAGTCTTGCCACTTTAAAAGAAGCGTTCTAACATAGAGAGAGAATAAGTAAATAAATGAAGACATCAAATACAGTGGGAAGTGTTGCGGACTTTTTGTATGTGTTAAGCCATAAGTAGAGATATATACTTTTTAAAAAATATGCAAAGAGCTAGACTTTATATACAGACTGTGCAAAAGTGTTCCTGCTTTGTACAAAGAGATGGAATGAGAAGGATTTTTACTTTGCAGTGAAAATAGTTCACAGCCTGATTCAGCAGACTTCGCCTAGTTCCTGGAAGCAGAGCAAATGTGCATTGTCAGTAATGGGCAGGTACACTTCCTGACTGTCCCAGCTGTCTACCAAAATCCAGGACCCATGAGATGCATAGGAATGCCTCTGAGAGCTGAAGGAAGGAGACCCTGGGAATAGTTCTCAGGCAGGTGATGACAGGGGCTCCCGGGACTCCAGTGCTAAGCAGGATGAGGCTGGGCTAGGCAGGCAGCTGGATTGGAGGGTGATGTGCTGCTGCAGCTCATTTCCTTCCACAGATGGGTGTTGCAAATATCCAGCAGTCCCCACATCCACATGTGCACTCATATGAGATAGGTCCAGCATGGGAAATTCTTCTATATTGCTCAAGAGCAATTGAACACCTTTATATTACTCATATAATGATAAGACTTCATATAAATTTCTGTTTGTTTCTTTCTTTTCCTTCCTTCCTTCCTTCCTCCTTTCCTTTCCTTTCCTTTCCTTTCCTTTCCTTTCCTTTCCTTTCCTTTCCTTTCCTTTCCTTTCCTTTCCTTTCCTTTCCTTTCCTTTCCTTTCCTTTCCTTTCCTTTCCTTTCCTTTCCTTTCCTTTCCTTTCCTTTCCTTTCCTTTCCTTTCCTTTCCTTTCCTTTCCTTTCCTTTCCTTTCCTTTCCTCCAATGTTGAAGAAAATGAGATATACTTAATCAACATTAGCTATTATAATTCAAACAATTTTTAACCCCACTGTGACCCTAGAATTTTCCCTTTCTCAGGATCCCATTCCCTTTTCCATCCTGTGGCCCGTGCAGCACATGATGTCCACAGACAATGAATGTCTCCCCATCCCCTCTATTCTCTGCCTGCCCATGAAGACTCTGAGGGTTGCAGGAGATGTGATTCTCCCACTCTACTTTCTCCATGACAGATTCTCTTCCATCCTGTCATTTACATTTACAGCCTGACTCCAAGCCTGTTTATAGCCAGAGAACTCTTTTCATTGACTTCTGTGGGCTTTGAATCAAGCCTTTATAAACCACACATGTACCCAACAGGTATTTATTAACATGAGCTGGCCATGTACTCTATGCCATGAGTGTGGAAAAAACTAACAATAACTGTACAATTACCCACCTAAGCCCTCTAACAGGCTCCAAAGGCATGTCTCTTCGCCAAGCAAGCATTGAATCAAGTTTGACATTTCTAGGGTAAATCATTTTTTTGTTCTAAAAACCAAAAAAAAGGGTTAGGAAAATATCCAAAGAGTGAGAACATCCCCATTTTTGGACAATAATATCATCCAAATGTCCCATCCAAATGGCTTCAAATGTTCCAGAAACAAATGTATATTCTGGGATAAGACCACTGAATGCTAGGTAAAATTACAGGTGATTCTGCTTGAGGTTGGCAAAGGGGTTAAAATGGGATTAACAGTCCTACTCTTTTTTTTTTAATTACCCTCTGAGATATTAGTGCTATTCACAACCTTTCCAGAATGCTTAGACAACTTTATGTATTTATTTTACATACAGATATTTCAGTTCCTTCACAGGCTGTGTCTTAATTTTTTTAATTTTGAGTTGTTGGACATGAAATTAGATGTTATTTTTTAGTCTCTTCTTAAACTGAATGGGTGGAGCCTGAACCATCATAGATGACAGCCCAGTGGACTTGGAAAATTCCCAACTCACTGTCCGGGTGAGGTGTCACAAAGGACTTTCCACACTTTATCAGATGATAACTCTAAGCCAAAAAGTTTGGATCCAGACCTAGATAAAAAGTGCCTCCAAGGACAAGTCTAAAGAGCTCCAGGGTTTCCATCCAAGCCAATTTCTAGCTGTGATGTAAGACAAGGTTATTTCCATTAATGCTTAAGTTTTGCATCACCTGTTCTCTCATGCTTTAACTTTTTCACTTTCAGCAGCAAATCAATCATCATGATACTAGCAAAAGTTTGGTTTTGTCTTGTACATGTTATAGCTCAGGGTGGATTGGACCTGGTGAAATACATATCTCTGAGAAAGCACTTTGGAGACAAATATCTGCTAACAAGTAGTTTTGTCTTGTTCACTAAGGCCCACATTTTTTAAAAGTAGATGTCAAAGTTGGAGTTTTCTGAGACCTAAACCGGCGTTTACATGGGTATAAGCGTCTTGCTTTTCTAAATAAATCTCAGTTACTCTGTGTACATCTTCAGCAGTCCCTTTTGAAAGTCATGGCTGAAATAACTCCTAGTACTGCCCACGGATTGTGGTCACCTGTCCTTCATTTGCTATCTCCGTGGAGACATGTACGTTGGTCATTTCTTCTGCTGCTGCTTTAGAAACTCTGTAGTTGCAAGGGTTAAACGTAGGATTGTAAGTTCACAGATGTGAAAATACATATTTTTTGGCAGGCCAAATGCACTAGGCAACTTCTGCATGTTTGTGCTTTGAGTAAGGAGGCCACCTGCTTCTAATGTTACAGGAATATGTTGGCTAGTGGAAAGGCAGAAACCATTTTTTACTAATTGAATAATTTCTGTATCTTATCCAAATGCCAGGAGATTGCTTCTATCCCATGATTAGCTTGAAGTTTTGATGACACATTAAAAAAAACCAAAACAAAACAACCCAAAAAACATTCCGAGGTCATTTTCCTGTTTGGTCCAAATCACTTTATTCCTAGTACAGAGTGATGGGAAAATGTGTATTGGATGAAAGAAATGGTAAATAGGAAACGATTGTTTGCTTGGATTACCAAGGCAGTTTCTGGGTAGGGTGGTGGTTGGTGGGGAGGCACAGTCAACTGTTTGGCACTGGTGCATGGAATAGCAAACACATGCCGCAGTTAAAATCAAGCTTGCATTAATGATTTCATTGCCTGAGCTAAATTTGTAATGTAAATCATTTGGAGGTGCTCTAAGGCATTTCTATTCTTAGAAGAAAAGTCACAAACTGGAAAGTACGTCACCTTTGCAATCAGCACCCCCTTTAGCCTGTAATGTGGAACACATGGTGGTTGAAGAGGTTACAGTGTTACAGAAATGTCATTACAGAATTTCTCTGTGTTAACATGTATCATCTGTCACATAATTGTTTGTTTTACAACCCATACCTATAATGGGCTAAGTGGGGACTATTTATATCAGTTAACAATGAGTGCCTTTAATTAGTATTTCATGCAACTGGAACATGTTAAAGATTCTGACACAAATCTGGCTTGCGTTGCTAAATTCCATATGAATTTCATTATGAAATTGCTAAGACATTACAGTTGCTCAGGTATTGAGGTTTATAAGTGCACTTCATCTGTTACAAAGCTAGAGCAAGTAAGTCACACACATGCTAAAGAAAAATGTTCAGAACAACAGCTTGGTATCTGACACAGTTGAATGAGAGTTTAAAGCAGGAAAGATGAAAATCTTTTACTATTTGAAATGTGCCTGTATTTGCTCTAAAACTGCAAATCTGCTAACATCTACACAGCTGAGGCATTATATAGAAGGGAAAAGGTTAAGACAACAGACAACCAGATTGTGCAGAAACTTGATAAAGAAAGCTTGTTAGAGATGGGCCAGTCAGCAAAGAGCTTCACAAGCTGTTGCCAGACTGTAGAATTCAAAGTTGCTCTTTTGCTGATGGCTGATACTCAGTGGTTACAAACATGTCTTATGCCTTCTGAGTGATCTCAAAGCAAAATATTTAGCCTGACACCCTCACTCCCAGCCCAATCTCTTTTCGGTGACTGAGGGGCCAGCAGGACACTTCAGCTCACACTGAAGGAGACCCCCAGACCCAGTGGGACTCTCAATCATGGGCCCTCGTGAATTTGCAGCATGAAGAATGTGCCAAGGGACAGTGTAATGTGCAGAGAGTGATGGGAGAGGAAAATGTGCCTGAGGTTACCATTTTGAAATTTGGGTGCTGTCACGGTCCCTTAGACTGACCAAAAGAACGTGCTAGAAGCAGGCTTATGTCAAAATTAAAACAGTTCAGATCAGGAGTGGGAGAGCAGAGGATGACAGGAAATCCCAGCAGCTTCATGCCTCCACGTTGCTTTTCTCAGACGTAGGGAATGAGGCTCCATTCCTCTGTGTGCCTCTGTTCTGGAACCTAGAACTGCTTTTCTCCTTCCATACCTATTATTAAACTTGCACATTTACATTATAACAACACACTAACTCAGCTGCTGTCTCTAGAACCTTTTTAAAGTTTTCTTCAAGATTTTGAGATGCTGAACAGGGAAAGAGAAGCAGCTCAGGATGTCTCATTTTTGTCCTCTGCCACTTATATCAGCTACCTGTATCACTGCCTACAATATTGTTTAAAGCATTTTCTGACAGGCAACAACATTATAATGAAATTATTTTACAGATGTTTTGAATGAAACTGTTTGGTTGATTTCTGGTCTAATAATTAATATACAGAATAAAATATTTTTATTAATGGAATGCCATAACCTGGTATGTTACTCTAAAGAAACTCATTCTAGCTTCTTTTGAGATTCATAATTCAGAGTCCAGCAACAAGCCTTGCAGTATAGCTGTTTATTTACCTTCTCTTTTCATAAGCAAAAAACTCTTTTATTTTAGCTTTTCCTCACAGAGCACATTAGCTGTCCTGTCCCCCTGGGGTGAGCTCGGCAGTAGAAATAATCTTCATGGTTTGTTACCTCTGTTAAAAGAATGTATCTAATTTCTGAAATGCGTTTCTAGCATTGCAGATAGAAGTAAAGTAAGTCCTACAATGCCATCTCTGATCTTTTTATATTAACTATTTCTTTTTTTTTTTTTTTCTACCAGCAATTTGGTGCTGGAATTGCCTTTGGTTTTGACAATGACTTGTAAAATTTGAAAAGCTGCTGCTCATTTGCAATCATATTCTCCTCCTCTTTCTATCCACTCGATTTCTTAATGAAATACTTTGAAGATTTCTGTCACTCTTACTACTAGCATTTGAGATAGCCAGAAAATATTTTTAACAAGAAATCATGAACAATGGGAGGGAAAAGACAATTCCATAATCCTCATGTGATTGCCTTTGATCTCCATTTTTCCTCTGTTAGACTTATTTAAACTTACATTTTAGTTAAATTTACTCTTTGTTAAATTACATTTTTCATGAAGAACTATAACAAGGCTTCTTACCAAAGTCTTCAGACATAGGACATCATAAGAAATAATATCCAGGCTGTGTGGGTAATATATAAGAAGGAAATTTGAAGCACATCAGCTGCAATGAGAGGACATATCAAAATATCTGAAATCAAATAGTCTGAATTGTGAACAAGAGAGATTTTTGATGGAGATTTTCAGATATATCCTCTTTTTTTCTCTTCTCTCTCCTTTCCCCTCACAAAAAATTTTCTCTCAAAACTTGTTTTATGATTGAATGACTCTGTTACTCCAGAAAACAATAGAATCCCTCTAGACATTTATGAAGGTAAAATCCCTCCTCAAGAGAAATCTGCAGAATGCATCTTCATAAGAGACAAATTTTTGGAAAATAGAAGGGAAAAAAAATATAAATATATATATATATATATATGTAGGAATATACTTCTATATCTGTCCATGACGAGGAGTGTTTTTAAAAGCTTAAGAATGAAGATACACAAACAGATACTGGTTAGCTGATTTTTGGATACAGGAAAAGTATTTATCATGGAAGGTCGAGTACAGTATGTTGAAGGAATAGGGATCATGAAAAAGACTGGTGAGAAATCATGCTGCTGATTTGGAAGAAAGGGCTGCAGAGCAGCGTCAAGGCTTGTTCCCTTATGATCTGAGGAAGAGTATGTGTGAGCAGGAACATGTTTGTTCAGTGGGGATTTCAGCGCAAACCTTGAAGGGAGTTACACTGGTAAAAAATAATTTCAGGACTTCTGGGGGCTTTTAAGAGCTCTCTGTTGGTCAGAGCACAACATTTGTGTTCTAGAGAAAACTTTAAGTTATGATTCATCTCCACATTGTACTGTGCTTTCACACAGCTCTGTCACCCATAGGAAGAGCAGTTTTTATCCTGAAAAATGAACTGGAATTGTAGAGAGGTATCTGGCTTGACACTCCCAAGGGCTGCTGCCCAGTTTTAGCTGTGCCCTTGCGAACGGTGGTATGCTCATTTGAAATATTGTTATAGCATATGGCATTTATATCCTTCCATATTGTCTGCCCCGTTTTTTTCTCTTTTATGTGTGTGGTTACTTGAGTTTTTGTACCTCTGATGTGAACCAACACTCTTCCACACATCTCAAAGGCCACTGGAAATATAATGTGAACAGTAGTTTGTAAATTAAATATGCTTAAGTAGCAGAAAACTGCAGTAACTAAGGGTGATATATGGACTTGGAAGACTAAATCTAACTTTGTGGATTCAATTATAATTACAGCTGTATTAGCTGGCGCATTGGCAAGATGAACCTGCCAAGACTGGCTTACTAGAAACTGAAGGAAGGCTGACCACATCATCAAAGAATAGCTCTCTGATGACATAGTACCTGCAGCCCCCCAGCTGATGGTCCACAGGTCCAGCTGAAGACACTAGGTGGGTTTTTGGGAGGCATCAAACAGGAAGGATGATGGTTTGCTGCCAGGGTCAATGGCAAGAGGGATGTTTCCCCTTAGCAAGTTTAGGGAAGTCTCCAGAACAAAGAAGAGGAAATTACAAAAATATATTGGATTTTGGAGGTGTCAGAGCCAGGTTACAGTTACTTATTAGGGAGGAAAGGTTCAGAAACGCAGTGCTTAACACTCTCTCCAGCTCTGCTAAACTATTTATGAAGAGCTAACTATAATTAGAAATCCAAATTTAAAAAATAGTAAACCAAAAATTTACTTTAAAAAGTGGGCAGATGGCCAACTCTTTTTACTGAGCAGCACTGGAATGTTAATGCAGAACATACGCAAAACTGTTATGAAAAAATACACCTTTTTAATGTGAATATTCAAATAGAATTAATGATAATTGCATTAGGCACCAGTTGGGAGTCAACATAGGTCCCTGAGAACTGGAAATCCACTATATGTTACTGGATAAATTGGTACTGACAGAGTCAGTTTGAGAAAATTTTTGCAGGAAAAAAATCTGAAAGGGAGGAGAAAACACAATTTGTCTTGCAGAATGAATGAAACTATTTTGTCGGTTAGTAGGAACTAGAATAATACCTGTCTAATTTTGCTTTTTTTTAAGTGCCTTTGATCTAAAATGCATGTGATGTGTATAACCTCATACCAAATAGTGAAATTTGTGAATAATCTACATAACTGCTTTCCCAAACTGGTTTATCAATTTGGTTGAGATTTAAGTAAATAATCACCTAAATCATTGGCCTGATTTTGTCCCCCAACACCTACCCACATGGACTCATAGAGAGAATTTATAGTGGGTGGAATGTAATTATCTGACCTGGAATTTACCCACAACATGAGGTGAATAATACGAGACTTTCCAGGCACACATTTCACTTACTGATCACTGTTTCTCTATGGTGGTCTTGATGATGAGTAAGTCAAAATCACTGTGGTAAGAATTAATGTAAAATATTTCAAAACCTGAATGCAAAATGTACTGCAGTACTTTGGCAACAGCCACATCAGAAAGGCCCTATTGAATCCGAATTCTTGGTAGTAGTTTCTCCTGAGTGAAGGGGATCCCATTACAAAAAGTTGTGGCACAAAGCCCAGAGAGAAAAGCTTTGCTGGGTTTGTGCTATTTCTCTTCAGAACCAACCCAAGAGTCTGCGAATCCTGTTTCTAGAAAGGACAGCTCACGCGAATGGCTCTGGTTGCAGTCAGTCAGGGCCAGCCACTGCTTTTAGTTCAGTCTCAGCGCTGTTGTTAGAGCTAAAAGTGAAGCTGGTTACGGAAAGGACAAAGAGGATCTGTGTGCATGGAAGGAGAGGATAAAACAGAGAGGACGTGATTTTCAGGTGAGTCAGGAGAATACCAAGTCAGGAACTAAAGGGAGAGTGGGACCAAATTGCAATTTATTTAAAATGAAATTGTGGCACTCAAGATAAAACACTAAGCTTTGTCATATCACTGAAAAAATTAGGTCTGGTCCTGCATCCACCAAAATCCATAGGAAAACTATGGAAAATACAAAAGAAAGCAACAGAATTGATCAGAGATATAGAACATTAATCATATAATGAAAGAGAAACTAGAAAAAACTCAGATGAGAGAGGATATAAAATCATGTTCTGTGTGAAATCTATGTGCATAAAGCAATTTTTTCACTAGAAGAGGAATTATTTTCATTTCTATTTCAAAAATAGAGGTATCAGATGAAAGTGTTAAGTGAGAGTTTCAAGACAAGTTTTTTTCACATTGCTCACAATACAACAGTGGAACTCACTGTCATAGGATGCTAGACATGCCAAAAGACAAGAGGGGTTAAAAAGCTGGTGAGGCTCATCCATTGAAGAGAGTTGCTGCAAGGGTTATTAAACACAGAGATGTTGCCTCTCATTTGGTAAGTTCCTGATTGTCTCATGGCTGGAACTGAGGGAGGCTTGCTGGGCAAAGAGCACTTTGTGTTGCCCTGTTTGTTCTATTTTCCCCAGCCTTTCTTTACTGTCAGAAGCACTCTGCTGGGATGAACACACTTTGTTCCAACCAAATTCTACTTTTCCCAATGTTCTCACCCAGATATTAAGCACACAGGCTACCTGGGAAAGACAGATACTTCCTAGAAGTGCTGGACTGACAAATCTGTAGCAGAGTACAGAGCTTCCTATAAATTAAGGCCCAGGTACACAGTTAACCCCCCACGGACTTCTGCTGTCTTGGAGATGTCCAGCTATTCGGAGCAATCAGCCATAGGAAAATCCCAGGCAAATATATGAGGCCTGCTTCCCCTTCCAGTCTTCCCAGCTAACACTTTCTGTTAGAAGAAGGAGCAAATGCCCAGGAAAGCCAGCTTTAGGGTAGGCCTAAGGGTTATAATCTACTTAAAATGGATTAGTGACCATAAGTGAAAAGGAGGTGGTGATCTCCACCCACCTCTTTCTATGCCACATATGAAAATAAAAGTACTACTAAATGTTACTAAATCCATGTCCTGACAGGAAAATTGCAGTCTGTAGTACACAATCTACATTGCAAACTGTTTGTTTGGAGGTTTGTTCATATCTATTCCATGGCAGGAAAGAAAAACAAAATCTGCACTATCCTGGAGAACTCTAATACTTTTACTGGAATCATGTTATTTTCTGTTTAAATAGTCAGACTTTTTGAAAGTAAGATGTAACAATTAAAAAAAATCTTGCAGCCAACAAAAAGGAATTACCTGGTTCTCACTGACATAAATAAAGCAAATAATTTTAGACGTGAAATCTAATATCTGCCTTGAAGTATGTTGCGGTGGCACAGGTCTGGGTGGACCTGGAGGAGCAACCGCAGAGGAGACAGAACCAGGGGGGCGACTGGTGGCAATAGAGTTTGAAGCACCACCCCTCCTGGTCATGGGGAGAAACCATGATTCCCTGCAGCCTCTACCCTTTTATCTCCTTATTTGGTTAAGTTTCGGGAAGTTTCGACTTACTGTAATGTTTACTAAGCCCCCGGGTCTCAGTCACTCCCCCTGTTAGCCCTTATTCGTTGTATCCCCTTGGTACCGCCCCGTCCCCTCTCCCTGATTGGTTCCTGATGCTGGCCACGCCCATTCCCTTGCTTCCTCTTAACCCTTTGCTGACTGGTTCTCTTAGCTTGGAGCCTCGGTCTTCGCTTTGGTCCTCGTGTTTCCGTCTCGTCTTTTCCTGCAATAAACCCCTTTTCCTCGAAGACCCAGCCTCGAAGTCTGCCTGCTCTTTCCCGTTCCGGTTCCCAGCTCGTCCTACCTCCTAGAGTCTCTTTGCAGTGCTGCTTTACGGAGTTTGAGCAATAAGCGTGCTCGGTGTATTTTCGCCGCCGAGTGACGCTTGAGCTAGCCGTGCGGCCGCGGCAAGAGACCGCGGCGTGGGGTTTGGAGCTAAGCCCCCGCACTGCGATAGAAGTAAATATTCACTCTTTCATTTAGTATGTGGCTACAGACATACATTTCAGGAGAGTTAATTTCACAGAATCAACAAGAATGGGGAATGTAAATCACCTGTAGAAAACAATATTCGAAAAAGAAGAGAAGTGTTTAGAAAAGTTGTGTGTCTTATCCAAGATTCACAGCCTTAGAATTATAAGATGTTAATGGTGCTAAAGTAAAATAATCTTATAAGAGGAGAAACGTAGCAGATATGAAAATTAAAATTCATCTTGAAGGAAGAGAAATAGAGTGAACACCAGCAGCAAAGCATAGTATTAGACCAGGAACTGTGGCAAAAATTATGAAAGTAGACAAAGAATGAAAGGAATAACACTTCGCTAAACCAGAGAAGAGTAATAGCACCAAAGAAAACCCGTGAGTGTCCATGCCATTATGTAGTTGGAAATATTATTCCAGCCCTACTAATGACACAAAGGACGCAGCATTCAATGGGTATTCCTGCTTTTTATTCAGGACAGAGTGGGAGGAGACATTCTTATCAAAGAGGAGGGATGAAAACATTTCCAGTTCTAGAACAAAGCAGGAGGCTCTTAAATCACTAGGTGAGGATTTCCACAGCTGCAAGTGGGAAGAGAGGAAACACATGAGGTATTTGAAACACTGAAGAAACTGTAGAGGTGTAAAAGGAGGCTACAGCTGAGGTAACACTGTGGAAGTTTAATGATAAGGATGTCAGCTTTGGCATTAGTCCCTGGCAGAATAATGCAATGCATGTTTGTAATTTAATCTTTAATTAAGAATTAAAGAACAGTGTCATGAATATCAAAATGAAAAATTGACAAAAACACATATTTTTCTGTGTGGGGTTCTTTTCATGTCTGTACTTTCATATCATTGATGAAATTAAATATTCAGTGATAGTAATGTTGATGTAGATTTCTGTAGGATATCTGACTTGGCATTTTCTTTTCCTTTGACCAAGAAACAGGTATGTGGTAGATTCAGAGTATTAATCCATTAAATGAAACACTGGCTAAGTACTCTTGTGGAATTGTGAACAAGAAATCACTTGTGAGACATCTCTGATGAAGTAGTTTTATTTAAGCTTTAATTAATGGTCGTCCACTACTTAAAGTTTTTATTGATTGACTGGAGGAAAACAGAAAATTGTTATATATCTATAGAGATTACACAGCTAGGAAAGAATGCATAATAGAAAAGACAATTAATCAGTTACTTTGAATAATTTGCTTTCTGTGGTCAGCTGGAGGCAGCTGAAATGGTTTTCAGTAGAAGCAGATTGTATTTCCAGACCAGGGAAGAAGTATTTCTGCAAATGTCGTGTGAGGTGTAAAGGATAAACAGCTGAGTTCAAATCCCTAGTATAGCACTGAAACAAAAAAGATAATACAGTTCTTATATATATGAGGAGAGGAATCTGGAGGAAGCCAGGGGATGTTATGTTAGCTCTAGATGTGGTGATCGGAACCACTACCAGGATGCTATGCTTTGAGTTCAACTTCACTCCTGTAGAAAATTGTGGAGGTAGAAAGAACTTTGACATAAAGTTGTAGGATGGTGAAAGATATTTTACAGCTGAGTCTTGGGGACCCTGCTCCACCTGTATTATCTGTGAATGAGATTGCTGACAGGAATCAAGTTTGACATGACTGGATGAACTGACACTTAATAGCAAAGGCTCTTCATCTTATCGGGAATGCTGACTGAAAATAAATGCAAATTTAGCCTTGAAACATGGTGGAAATTTTAGTCCTTTTTGAGTTAATTGATCACTGAAATTACTTACAAAGTTTGACTTGTGTTTCCTCTGTCCCTGGTAAGCATTAAGTTTTTCTAAGCTTTTTCTAGTCGAAATAAAAGTAATTTGAGGAAGATTTATTGTATATTTTTTGAGTCAATGTAGCTAATTATACCATATCGTCTCACACTCTAATGTGTAAAACTAATAGTTCTACTCTATCAATGTTTTTTTTTTCTGAGATACATTCCCAATCCTTTACCCCAAGATATGGATGCATGCCCAGTTTTGAGGTTGGCTGTGGTTGCGCATACTTATTTGGTACAACATTTTCCTCCAGAATGTTTGCAGAAAATGCAAACCCAGAGTGATAGATGTCTAAATGGACAATCATCTGAAACAAATCTCCACTGTAATGTAAAACTGCCCATGTCTTCCTTGGAGATATCCAAAACCCACCTGGACACAATCCTGTGCAACCTGCTCTAGGTGACCCTGCTTTAACAGGGGTGTTGGAGGTTTCCAGAGGTCCCTTCCAACCCCAGCCATTCTGTGATTCTGTGATTCTTGATTCAGTGAGCACACAGGGCTCACGTGAGAGGTGCGGTAGCAAACTTAGAGTGACCAGTACAGATTAGAGCAAAGAGGACATTTCTGCCACAAAGTTTCCTCCTATTCCCTGATGGAATTTGTCCATGGGTCCTGATAGTGCTTACCAACAGCAGAGCAGAAATAATGTTCAGAATTGCCTGTGGTATGTAAATGTTACCTTTTGTTACTTGAATGAAAAGTCACATTAGAGAAAGATACTGGTTCAGTATTTTTGATGAAAATCTGAGTTCCTGTAAAGACTCTATCTGTCTACAATTCCTTTAGGCCAAGATTTCCAACCTAAACCTTCTGGTCTGTTGCAGCTTGTCCAATTGTCTGCTCCCTCTGACCCTGGTACAATTTCCCTTTGTGCCAATGCAACTGTTTCTGTGGCAATGCTCTCAACCAGGGAAATTATTTGGTTGCAGGATGGAAGATAAATACTTGTTTTTCTTTAAAGTAAGCTAGTTTACAGATGTGCCTGAGAACACAGCCACATAAGCAGGTTCAGTAGCAAAAACAGATAGCTGATGAAAAGGAGGAGAGGGGGTGCATGGAGGAGAGCATGCAGAAAGGAGATGAGGGAAATGGAAATCTTTCACCCTAACTTTGCCATGAAAGGATTCATAGTGTGAGCTTCTCTGCATTTTGTTTCTTTCTGTCTCTCTCTGACATTTGAACACATGTACACAAATACCCTTCTAAAAAACAGCCAGCAAAGGCATCCTCCAAGATAATTTGAATTCCTTAGTGGTCTTGGGCGTGCCTTTGTTTGAGCTCGAATACTGCTATCACATCATAAATAAGCCTGTTTCTGCTATCTTAAATGAAGAGTGACGGTCACACCCAGCAGTTCCAACTAGATTTAACCCAGCCTATAACAGTATTAATCCTAGATCACAACCATAAGCTTCTGCACATGTTTCAAATAAGGGAAAGTAGCGTAAACCCTGCACAGTTTTACAAGACCTCGTTCTAGTTCATGAGTGGATAAACTGCAGTTTCAAAAGCTATTTTAGCCTGAACAGGAAACCAAATTATAATAAAAATGACATGCAAATCCTGTTTTCACTGCAATGCTTAAGCTAATAAAATAATAAACTGAGTTTATCAAAGTACCATGCAGTTAGCCCCCTCTCAGCGTCAGCCCCTATCCCCACCAAGATCAGGTACAGAAGTTGAACAATCCTTCAGTGGTCCTAAAATAGCCTTGTTTCAAAAGAGGAGATTTCTCAGGTGGAGTGAACCTATAATAGCACCTATTACAGCACCTATAGCAGGTTCCTTGAATAAACAGTGTTGTGATGAAACAGAGACCTGGGCGTTAGCCATTCTTCATTTTCCTAGTGGCTAAAATCAGTTATTTGGCAGTATCAGTAATTTATTAGGACTTTATGTGAAGTTTTTTACCACAGCCTTTCTTTTCAGTGTACTTTGATGAAAACAAAAGAAAGGCTACATTGTGTATGTTTATTTTCTACAATATGCACTGTATAAAACACAGCAGTAAAGACAATAGGGCACAGACATCAGGGTACTTACATTGCATAAGCAGGAGAAATGTATGTTCCTACATTGCACAGATACTTTGGTGAATATTCCCACTGATTAGGGAATGAGCAAGCTTGCTTTTTATTAAGTTTTTGGGCAACTGTTTGTATCCCTGAAAACAACAGACACAACCTGAAAAAAATGACACAAGCTAAAAAAGTTGTAATGATAACACAACATTTGTTTAAATTTGTGTTTGATAGAAATCTAGTTCTTTTAACGTCCTTGTTTAACTAGGATGGACAGAATCCAGTGAAAGCTATTATTAGAGGTTAACATATACACAAGAATGAGATGAAGTAGAATTTTTAAGAAACTGTCAAAGAGTTAGGCAAGGTAAAGTAAGGACTCCCTTTATTTCATGTTTTTACCCTTCCAATACTGCCAATCAACTGATTGATTTTATTATAGTCTAGGGTTTAGTCATCTCATTCTTCTTTAGCTGAGATCATTTGCTGAAGAATTTGAATTTTTCCCACCACCCTAGATCTTTCTTATTGTGTTAAGGTACTGATTTCAGCTTCCCAGCAGTGAGGAAAATGTTGAAGAAATGCACCAATGCAATGTTGATTTTCAACACAGTCCCTTCACTTAGAATTTGCTGGAGAACACAAGTGACAGTTAAGATATCTACATTTTTTATCTGTTTCATTGATGGCTGATTTAGCAGGAATGGACTTCTAGTGTTGCAATGCCACACTTCACACCACCATTCTCCTGGTCCTCAGCAGCCCACACACGTTCTCCCAAACCTCATATTCCCACTTTGGTGATGAACTTGTGCTCTTATGAATTCAAAATAGTAAGCACATTCCACATGGAAACTGTAGGAACAGCATAAAATTACATTTAGTATCAGAATAAATAACACAAGGACTATATTACAGGCTACATCGTTCATTTTACATTTAGTCATGAAAACTTCCATTATTCAATTTAAGTGAATGTGTCACATAATTTCCAGACTCCTGCTCCAGAGTGCTGGAGAATCCAAGCAACTTATTTCAGAACTTAGGTCCAGCTTCCCATTGAGCATTTGGGTCCTGGAGCACACAGAAGATCTTGGGCAGCTTGTTGTTTCTGTGGTAGCAGCTGCAGCCAGCCAAGAGGGTTTTTTTCCCTTCCTGCTGTGTTTGGCAAGAAGAGCGCAACCTTTCCTGTCACATGTGGTCCCTGCTCAAGTTATCCATACTTCTCTTACCACAAGGTTAGATTACTCTAATGCACTCCGTGTGAGGCTACATCTTGAGGCCATTTGGCAACTGAATCTAGTGTGCACAATTCAACCACCTGTTTATTAAGTGGAGCATCATGCAGAGAGGACATAAAACCCCCCAGTCTCCAAAATCTGCAATGGCTGCCAATAAATTTCTGGGTTGAATTCAAGGTGTTGGTTTTAACCTATAAAGACCTGAGTGTTTTGGGATTTGGTTACCTGAGAGACTGACTTTCTTTCCCCATGAAGCAGTGCTTTTAAAGTTGATATGAAGGGAGGAATTTGAGTTGGTATCACTCAGGTGTAATAAGGGTGCTGGCAAGACTTCTGTGTGCAAGGTTTCTGCAGTACATCCACATTATTATAGGTTTATCTATTGTGAAATATCTCTGATTGTGGAAGAATTCAAAACTAACGTGCCAGTCTGGGTCTGAACCAGGGCTAGAAACACATGCTGAAGCACATTGCTATGCTCTGATTTTCTCCTTTTCTAACTACAGTTGCTACTTACATTAAAGGTGATTTGGTAACTTAACTTAAACCTGATGTTAAGAGCTGTTAACCCAGCTAAGGCTCACACTGTTTGTTTCTCATCTGTTTCTGAGGTACCTCTCTCTCTCCTGACTATGAAGGGCAGTAAAGTACCTCAAGAACTGTCAGAAGAGAGTAACATGCTACAGCAACCCAGCCATTTTTCTTGCTGGTGGGTTAGAGTCAAGTTGGACTAGTTCCGGCCTCCCGGCCAGATCTGTGACTACATCTCCGCTAGTAAATAAAATGGCACAATGCCTGTTCTCCAGACATTTAAGTGCCCTGGTAAAGTTTACATCTCTGAGTCTGAATTCCCAAACTGACTGGTCACATACTTGTTGTCAAGAGCAGTTTCTGGTCCATGAGATCGCTCCCCACGTGCCTGGGCATTGTGAGGAAGAGCGCTCATGAGTGTGGATCCAAACCAGGGCAGGGATCCTGCCAGCAGTTAAGTTGTGGGTATGGTGATGGGAAAATGTTTGCATTCATGCTGCCATGAGTTTGGTTTACTAGTAGGGAATTAACCTGAAAATCTTGAAGTCTTTGGCCAAAACCAGCCTTCTTTATGGCCAAAGAACCAAGTTCCCAAACAACGGAGAATCTCAAAGGACATTTTGAGGTCCTGACACTGTCCTGGCATGATGAGCGAGGACAGGAAGATTGAGTTTACAGAAGAAGGCAGCCTTGTGACGTCACTGGAAATTTATCAGCAATTGGTCAATCTCCTTGAAGATGTTTCTCCTTCTTACTCTTTCTGGTGGAAGAGGATGTTAATGCTTTCATTATATTTCTGAGGAAATAAACACTGCCATATTGAAAAGGGCATGTTTGAGCCAGAAAATAAAATCTTGTCTCTAAAGTTCCAGATTTGCAATATGATCTTTATTGTTCTTCCCAATAAAATACAGGCCACAAAAGTAAAATAGCATCTTTCTTTTCATACATTAGACAACGAATATGATAATGTTTGCGGTCCACTATTAATGGAAGAAAAAATTAGCTGTCTTGGTGTTTCTTAACCAAAGAAGGTTGTGAAGTTTCCATTGATGGAGATCTTAGACAACACCACAGACATGAATTACTTCTTTGGGCAGAGGTATGTATTAGGTGGCTACCTGAAGTGTCTTTGACCTGTATGGTTTTATAATCATGTTTTGCTGAAGTAGAATTCTTACTTCAAAATGTGACTGAAGCCATATTATTACACCCAAAGTTGTTTGCGCACCAGGGGAAGGCTGGTGTAGAGCCTCAGCCTTCAGGTCCAGGAACAGCAGAGTTATTCAGGGAATTTAACAAGACTGGAATTAATGACCTTTGTCAGCACCCTTTGACCCAATTAAACTTTTTTAGAAACAATACCTAACGTTAGTCTCATTAAGAATAGTAGATATGACTGATGTGTTTCACGCTTTCTTTGCATAACAAAACTAATTTCTGAAATCTCCTGCAGTTTGTTCTCAAGACCCCACCTCCATGAAAATATCTCTTAATTTGGATTAATCAGAAATATCAAAAGCATCCATGTAAGGAGACTGGAGATTTTCCCCTTTTTAGTTTTGTTCTGCTGAAAAATGTTGATTTATCAAAATGAAAACTTGTGTCCATAAACATAGCCATTTTTCAGAAAATTCCTTTTAATATTTTTTCCTGTTAAGGAATTTCTTATCCTTAGAAACATAACTGTTTATCTGAAGTAAATAGTTCTTTTATGAAGCGCCTGAAGGTTATGGAGAAATTACTATTCTACTTGATTCACATAGGAAATCTTAGTCTACTAGAAACTGGGGGAAAATGATCTTAATTACATAAAATCAAAGAGTCTGCCTACATATTGGAGAATGCAGCAAAAGTTTTGATATGTTCAAATTTTTTCAAAATTTTTGAAGGAATAATTTCCTTCCCTGTTCTATGCCAACCTCATCAGCAATTTTTGGTGAGGTTTATAGAATGTTCAGCTACTGTTTTCCTTTTAATGAACAGTTAATAAAATTAGAAAACCAA